>BSBN01000234.1:2135000-4845647 GCA_027924645.1 Cunninghamia lanceolata | reverse complement strand
CCCTAAATATGTCTGATTCTGTAGCATCCCCAAACAGAAGATAACTTGAAATTGCTGTAGATGCATACACCAATATACATAGTATTATAGGAATCCTCCCAACCCTATTCATTTTCCCTGGGGTTCTGCCACTGCAACTCATTGTAAATAGGGTGCATACTGAAATGACAAATGTATGCATCTACAAAGGTATTCATTGGATTTTTAAGAATACCCACAAAGATTTGCACAGATTATATTTATAAAACTATTGATCATTTTTAATTTCCTTAAAATTGTCTTAGAGAAAATCTAATCTGACTCAAGTTAACTCACTAAATTAATGGGACACATTGTTAGAAACTTCTATGTACACCTTACAAACTCTTGAATAGTCTATTGTTCATTAGCTTCTTTGCATGAGCAAGTAAATTGAATTAAGATTGTGATCTTCAGTTACGTTTTATTCTTGCCTTTTGTCTTACACAAAAATGACTGCTTTATTTTTAAATGTTATTTAATAGGATCCCATTTGAACCTAAGTATTTGTTATGAAATCTCATCCATTTATTGCCAGGGTTTTTTAGAGGTCAGAGACTCTCAGCGAAGGCATAAGTTAAATTGAGTATGAAGCCCTTTTGTGGGTGAATGGGAGAAGATCTTTTGGGGGTTTTGTTTATGTTTATATTGTTAAATTTTTATTTTTTTATGGTAAATGGGGACCTTGCCAATCCATTTGTGAAAATGGACAAGAAAGACAAGAAGAAAAATTTCAGAGACTCAGATGAAAAACCTTTGTGATCAGGCTACTGGAAGGCAGTGGACGGTGCAGGTTCGAATCCCGTGGTGGGCCATTTGCTAAAGCTGGTGGTCCATCATATCTGGGTATCAAATGGCTCCACTCAGTCAAGGCAAAGACTATGCTTGTAGAGATAATAGACTCAGGTGGCATTAGATGCCAAGCTCCTTTAATTCCCAAGGAAGGCATGGAAAAGAAGAATGGTCATGGGTTCGAACCTCAGGAGACAACCTCTCCCAAGGTGTCATGTATTGGGTAAGTGAAGAAGAAAAAACAGGCCCGTGAGGAGAAGCAAAGATGGAGAGGGTTTCAAGATCGACCCCTGTTGCCATCACAAATGAGGTCCCTCAATTTATCACCTCATGGTGCCAAATTTTCCAAGCTGAAATTTTTTTTCTCTAGCAAGAAACCGACGGAAACAACATTTTGCGAGTCTCCAGAGGTTGACGTAAAGAATGTCCCTTCGCTTGGGTAGATGAAATGGTTTGCCTCCCGTCATGATTCTAATGTGCTAGAAAATGTATAGAGATTCACAGAAATTGACAGAAAGATATAGTGGTGAGGCCTGTGAAAAGAACTGTGCAAAGATATTGCCTGTGGTGTTTTAATTTTTTTATTGTTAAATTTTTATTTTTTGTTTATAGTAAATTTTTATTTTTATTTTTTTATAGTAACCACTATTGAAAGTGGAAGAAGAGCTCTGTAGTTCATCAGCCTGAATGAAGAACATGACTCATCAGTAAAAATTGATGTATGCAATTTTTAGCAAACACCAATTTGTTTCTACATTTGACTATCATTTGGAATTTAATTGCAAATCTTAGAATAGAAAAGGTCGCTACTGCAACACAAGATCTAGTGGAATTTCTATTCATCTCTTTTTGATGTAGAACCTTAAGGTTAAAGTAAATATGATCATCACAGATTACTGTATGCCTAGTATGACAGGCTATGACTTACTTAAGAAAATCAAGGTATTATTTATCTTCAAATATCCTCTATATCTATATTGCAACAAAAGGAAACAAATGGAGCCGAGAAAAAAAAGGAATAACTCCCAAAGTGTCCTCTTCCGCAAGCAACTGAGTGCCAACTCTTCCGCAAGCAACTGAGCGCCAAGGGATTGAGTCGAGCCTCCAAATTATATCTTCTTTCTGCAAAATTGAGCAAGAGAGAAATATAATGCACTTCATATAACCATATGTCACACTAAAAATAACATGAATAAGTGGTGGTGATGGTTATGCAAGAGATTTTAAAATTAATTCAGTGTAATGGCAGTTCATGCATTGGCCACATTTTTAATTGCAGTTTTTAGATATTAATTTAATTCTTTAAATGCAATTTATTATTTTTTTTTTCAGAACCACTAACATTTCGATTGCAGTTTTTAGATATTGATTTAAGAAAATACCATATTTAGGGATTTTGAGATTAATTCAGCTTGTTGGCATGCATCGTGTAAGTGACCGTTTATGTAAGAAAATCCATAAATTTAGAGATTGTGAATAATTCAGCTTCTTGGCATGCATGCACCAATTTATATAGATATTTATTTAATTCTTAAATGCAATTTAGATTTTTTTTAAAAAAAATTAGTATATATTTATGACAAAAAATGAGTGCTCTCATCTCCACCCCCGCTACAACTGTAGTTCGCCTCTCGGCGAAATTATGTAAATGAGAATAAATTTAGCAAGGATGGAGAATAAATTTAGCAAGGATGAAGTTGGAAAGCTAACAAAAACTAGTTCAACCATGTTATTGAAAGGCTCCCTTTGTAGACCTCTCTTGACTTAGGGCAATCCTTTCACTTTTTATTTCTACTCTAAATAAAAATGTCTTAGTTTATTTACGAAATCCCTTTCACTTTTTATTTCTATTCTAAATCAATATGTTTATAGAGTTGATTTGAATATAAATCCACAAGAAGGAATAAGTTGGTCCCCTCCTTTGGTGGGATGGATGAAGATGAATTTTTAATGGGGCAACAAGAGGTAACCTTGGAGAATTAGGGGCAAGTTGTGTAGATTGAGATGCTTCAAGAAAGCTCATCAATGCAACTTCAAAGAAACTAAAAGATGACTTTAACAATGAAAGTAAAAGAATATGTATTCCTTCTTGGCCTTTAGGTTTGTAAAATATATGGAGTTAGTAACATGTAGATAGAAGGAAATTCTATGGTCATTATCAATGCCATCTGCAAACGAAGATCACCAAATTGGAAAATCAACAACATACTAAAAATGCATGGTTGATATTAGATTCATTTGTTGTATTTAGTGTACATCACATCTTTAGAGAAATTATTAGAGAAGTTGATTTCTTGGAAAACTAGTCCATTGAAAAGAAGGTTGATAGCATTATTAATAACTTGGCTGAGATGTGGGAATCTTTCTATTCCAGCTTTAACTTATAACCAAATTATAAATGATTACCATTTAATGCATGCGATTCATTTAACTTATAACCAATGCCCAACAAGTAATGATATGATAGTTTGTATCAAGGATCAGAGCATTTAAGGGAAGCTCAATGCTCCCATGTGGCCAAAGCAAAAGAATAGCACACATTAATAATGATGGGCCCTAGGAATGCAAAAAATCTAGATCTTGGCCCTTCAAGTACCACTTGTGTCTTGAGTCATCATTTGAAAGAAAGCCCGAAATATAACCACATTCTATTATTATAGCATCATGTATCTCATTTTAAACCTGATGACTCAATAAATTTTTTAGAGCTTCATGGAATGATGGACATCTTTGTGCAGTTGGTAGTGAAGAGAAGACACATTTCTTTCTTGGTGGAATTACAGACCTACATCAAAGAAAAATCTTCAAGACAAAAGCTACTAGCATGTTACATGCAATCAAAGTGGCCATGAGTGAAGATCTTTTGGTGACAAATCATAGGTACAAGGTTAATACCGATGTGGCCTACATGATCATTAGGGTGCTCTTGGATGTAGCTAAGTTAAACAATGCAATTAGACAAATCACCATTGCCTTGGTCAAATCTCAATGTCATGTAAGTTTGGAGCGGGTGTTGGAATTGACAATTCTACAGTTAGACTTCCCTCTAAAGAATTAAGCTTAGCAAATCAATTCAATGGGGTCATTGTTGGTTCTTGGATACCTTTCACAATGCTTTTTGATGGACTTCCCAAGGCTACATATAAAAAAGGTCTATACCAAGTATCAACTTCCTAAAATGTGCCATAAGTATCACCCCCCATTACTACCATTGACTAGTCTTTTGCAATAATAGAGGGGGATGAGGAAGATGGTGTAAATACAATATGGGGTGGTGAATAAGGGTTACTATAGTAGGGCCAAAATGTTGTTATTATTGGCCCTTCATAATAATTTTACTATATGTAATGTTATTTTTTTGTAGCTTAGGAGGAATGTTTAATCCTCTACTATAGACATAATGGTTGTATTAAGATTGCACTTTTGTTAAGGATCATCATACATGTAAAAAATTTCAATACTTTATAATACAAAGGAGTGGTCCCCATGACCACTCTTCACTGAAAAAAAAACTATGATTTGCCTAAGATTATAATTAAACAAAGAATAATAATCAATTTGGAACAAATACCAGTAACCCTATATTCAAAGAAACATTATGTCAATATTGATTTTAGAATAAAGTCAACAATTATTAAAAATCTTTGTACAAATTATATAAATAATAAATTTCAAAGAAGATACTAAGGTCCAAAGCAGGTTCCTAAATAAAATTGATAGTTCCATGCTCTTCATTAGCATCTTAGTCCTTATGGACTTCATGGTATTCTTCAACTCAATAGCTCAAGCACACTCACATTCTCATTATAATCTCTTTGCTCACCAATATGAAGTCCAACATTTTCAACCAATGCATTCAATATAGAACTAATATTAATGATTTTTGTATCAAAGTTATCCATCATGACTTTCATATCAGGTGGCCAATATCAATATGAAGTCCAACATTTTAAATCAATACATTTAATATAGAACTAATATTAATGACTTTTGTATCAAAGTTACATGTACTTGATATTTCGTCCTCACAAAAATCAACTTTTTATCTTAAAAAAAAATTAAAAACGAAAATGACTTAATTAAAAAGTCATTTATATACATTAATCTTTTATATGTTTCAATTTAAAAACCAATACACCTTGAAGGAATAAACCATATTTTCTAACATAAGCATGCCATCCATCTCTATCAAACAAAGGTTCTAACATCTCTAACATTTAATATAAAAAAGTTACAAGACTCTTTGATCTCTTTTAAGAGTAGCTCCTCTAAGAGGAAGAGAACATGCTTCATATACCAACATTTCCACATCTAAAGGTTGACATTCAATATAAGAAGCTAGAAAAGATGCATGTGTGCTAGAAAAGCTAAATATTACTAGCTTTATATCAACACTATCCATATTGAGTTGTGATGATAAAAAGTTGCCCACGAGTGCATAAATAAATATATCATGCGGTGGAATGTAAGTGGGATGAGAACAAATAAATATAAATTTTTAAATTGGAGAATCTTCAAATTACCCATCAATTTGGAATCTATTAGGAGTATGAATATTTATAATGTTAGTAATGAGGGATTGCATCTTTTAAAAGTGATTCATATTGAATTGAGTTTATACTCTCTGTCGTGTTCAAAGTATATGACTAGCCTTTTAGTGGGAACAAGCATTGGCTTTAGAATCTTTGAACTTTTCTAAAACTATGATATTCTCGTAAATTATTAGTAAGTGATTACTCATTTTTTATGGTTTACAAAAGAAGGGATAAAAGTATATTACTTTATATTTGGAAGATATATTAAAAGAACAATGGATCCTATTCTTTCAAATGGTATGGTACTCTACAACCCTTAAGAAATATACAGAGAAATAAGTATATTTGCATCATATCAAGTATTCATATTAAATTATCTTTGGTAAATGAGGAAAGGAAATATTCTTATTCTATATATAAATAATTAATTTTGTATAGATATTGTAATATATGTTTTTAATATTTAATTTGATTTATTTGGTGCATTATTTTTATTAGTTACATGTCACTCTTGATTTTTTATAAAAATATATTTTTATTGATCAAGAATATATGGTACAAATACAAGAAACGTAATTAAAGGTAGATAACTCTCAATCAAAACAACAAATCTTCTCCAACTAAAGGTAGAAAATTAAAATTACAAAAGGCACTAGCAAAACCAACAAGTTTATCAATACATTCACCATAAGGGTTCATAGATACTACTATTTCTATACTTATACATGCTAAAAATGGAAGCAAACGAATGCCTTCATTGGCCTTTCTATCAGCAAGATAGTTTGACATTTTAGGAATGTGTTGCTAATTAATCTAATCATTTTTTCAAAAATCATAGTGTAGCATCATAAAATGTGTATACTACCATTTTACACCTAGTTAGCACCCAGGTGGACCTAAAATATTTACACTTGCTAATTAGGACCTATTATAACACCTTTTTGAGCATCAAGCGTGTAATTCTTGATCCCGATGCACAAAACCTAGAAAAGTAATTATAAGGCGGGGCTAGGCACACCTTTAAGTGTCTTATCCTGGGAGTTTGGGGCTAAAGGACCAGAGCATCCAAGCGCCCTTGTCCCCTCTTCCAATTGGCGGGTGTAAATCCAAATTCCACAACCTTATCCAGCATCCTTCTTGCATATGCCAAAAATGGGATCTTCAAAATAGGGTATGGACAAACCATCATAGCATTAAGGATATAGGAATTTTGTTAGATGTTGTATTTGCAGTTGCCCTTGTAGACATGTATGCAAAGTGTGGAAGCATAGACAAGGCATGTGAATAGTTTGGCATGACACCTCAAAGAGATGTCATCTCATGGAATGCAATGATTTCAAGATATGTAGAAAATAGATATTTTGAAAAGGTTTTATAAACTTTCAAGCAAATGCAATTGGCGCATGTAAAACCCAAATTCCATAACATTTGCAAGCATCCTCCCTATCTCTGCCAAGTTAGGATCTTTGGAATAGGGGTATGGACAACCATCAAAGAATAAAGGATATAAGAATTTTGTCAGATGTTGTATTTGCAACTGCCCTTGTAGATATGTCTGCAACTTGTGTGGAAGCATAGACAATGCACACAAACTGTTTGACATGATGCCTCAAAGAAATGTTGTCTCATGGAATGCAATGATTGCAAGATATGCACAAAATGGATTTTTTAAAGATTATCGAGCCTAAACACGATCACGTTACAGTTTACTAGCACTAAAAAGTGGGGTGGCCACTTTTTAGCCCCCATCTTCATGCACATGTCCAATTGTCTACTCTCAACAATTCTTTCAAAAACTTTAAAATGCAGATATATATCATTAAATTTTTATTTTATGTTTTCATGATTACTTTAGGTCTATATGGTTAGATTTTGACACTTCACATATAATATTGAGTTAGGTTTTTTTAATGAATAGTTATTCCCATCCAAGTTAAGAGTTTTATTTCAGTGAATATTACCTTCATGTTTCTTTCAAATACATCCCCATTTATTAGGTTTTTTCTAGTCAGCATCTACTATAAACTTATCTCTTCTCCACAAAGTCCCATCTAGATTAAGAAAAAATCCCACGAAGTACAATTTCAAACCATCAACCTATAACTGACAAGCACTTAACAACTAATAAACAAATAAAATAACAATTTTTATATTTAAAAGAACTAAAAAATATCTAGTAAACATGATATTTCCACAGTCCATGATGATCGAATTGTAAGTTTCTGGAAAAACTGTGTTGCTTTTTTTGTATCAATGTTTCGATCACACTCCGTGATCCATCATCAGGAAATAAGAGGAGAATGCAAAATCTCCTCTTATTTCCTGATGATGGATCACAGAGTGTGATCTGAAACGTTGATACAAAAAAAGCAACACAGTTTTTTCCAGAAACGTACAATTAGAAAATATCTATTAAAAATTGTTTCTTCAATCCAACAACTCACTCTTTAAAAAAACAATTATAGAATCTAAACCATTTTCCTATAATAAATTGAGAGAAGATATTGACAGATTTTGTGAGTTATAAGAATGTTCTAGTGATTCATCTTCAGTCATTTGTGCAAAAGTTAAGTTTGTGAAATTATATGATAAAACTAATTGGTTTTATTCATTTCAAGAATTTCTATATTTTGTCAAGTGGAGTGTGCTCAAGTGGTTGGGCCACTTGATTCTCCATGATGGAGACTAAGGTTCAAATCCCCAAGGAGACCTTAGTGTTGAATGGCATTAAATTATATTATGTAAATGAGAATAAATTTAGCAAGGATGGAGAAAGTTGGAAAGCAATCAAAAAACTAGTTCAACCATGTTATTGAAAGGTTCCTTTGTAGACCTCTCTTGACTTAGGGCAATCCTTTCACTTTTTATTTCTACTCTAAATAAATATGTCTTAATTTATTTACAAAATCCATTTCTAATTTCCACATCTATTTCATAGTTGATACTCATTTGGACTATCACCTCCTTTTCCATAACACATTTAGTATAGATACAAAAATATTTTTATATAATAAGAATAATGCATATAAAATCTAAAGTAAATAATAAATAAAATAGTACTTAATATTTAAATCTTCATTATTATATAAAAATCCAATCTTTTATTCAAACCTGTGTGAATATTAATAAACACATCAAAAAACTATTCATAAATACATCAAAACTATTCATAAATACTTTAAAACTAGTAGGCATCATCACTAAGAGGAGAGTTCTCATGGGAAGCAAAAACCTACACAGTTAAATCCAGAAGCACTCTCAGTTACTTTAAAACCATTTTAAATTATAAACAGAAATAACACCTAAAATCAATATGGTGAAATCCAGAAGCATTAGTTACAACTAGCACTTGCACCCATAGAAGATCAACCGGAGAGTTTAGAAAATTTTCCACTGTGAAACAATTCCAAGCACTATAATGCTCACATATAAAAGCCTATGGGCTAATTACCTAAAATCTTTTTCCAATACTTCACTTTTTTGAAATCACTAGGTAACCTCTATAGCCTTAACTAATCCTAAAACATACATCATACTCCCAACAAATTTGTGCAGAAAGAAATTCAGCATTGCCAAAACTTTTCGCTCCACCAATACAACTACCGTCCCTACCAAGTATTACAGTAACTTCAACACATTGTATGCCAGAGAAGAAAAAGGGGTGGAATCCGTTCAAACATTCAATTTACAGAAGAGGTTCATAATGATAAGATCGGCACGCATAAGAAGACAAATGGCGATGACAGAATTCGTAGCAGGTGGTATGTTTCTGTCTCTGTAATGGCGTTGATATCGAAAGCGTGACTCACAGGATAGAGTGATTGACAGGATAGCAAAGTTTTCCGTTACTGTTTTTGTTTCTGTTTCTTTCTTTCTCTTGTATTGATCAAAGCAGAGTAAAAAACAAATGTGGCAAATCTAAAGTACAAAAAACAAGATTACAGCAGAAAAGCTGCGGAAAAAAACAAATTCCTGGGATTTGTGCAGACATGGTTTGCTTGACAGATTTTTAAAATCGCCGCACATATACTGACATAGAAAAGAGTCAAGCAAACTAATTACTAGCAATTGCACTGTAGTGTGCAATGGGTACGCCGAAAAAAATTGCAGAAATATGTATATTGTATGTTTAAACTATATTAAATCGACCAAGTAAATTGCAAGTAAGCTTATTTATAGTGGTTTCCATACAATTACATAATGATCATTTAGAATTGAACCTTTTTTTTTGAAAGAAAAAATGAAACCAAAAGGAATATTTTTTATTTTTATTTTCAAGGAACATACTATAGTGTAATTAAATAATTTAACTATACAATGTAAGAAGTTGGACATATAATATTCATATGTAAAAAGATTAGCAAGCAATGAAAGTAAAACCAAAGTTGCAACTTGTGTATATAAACAAAGGTATGAAAATTGTATATGTAGACAAATATTTTGTAAATTTACTCAGTTTTATTTGTGACAACAATAGAGAGGATTTTTTTGTTTCCAATATTAGTATCCTATAAAAGGGAGTATCTATAATATATGCAATTATGTTTTAACAACTGATATTTTATTTTCCCTTTTTTACTCCATGATATCGATCCATCATTTTCACTCTCAAATCCTATAATAAAGTGGAGTAAAAAACTGTGTATGCATTATTGTAAACAAACTTTGTTGTGAGCAAGAGTAGAATGGTGTACAGTCCAAAAAAATAGCTATATAAATTATATACCTTTTCTAACTATTTCCATGTAAAAGTGCTCTTAATCAGTCCTCTTCTTGCTTTCTTAGTGCAACAGATAGACTATGTGAATCCAATGCATATGCAAAGAGTACGATACAATAAAATTTTCCCATTTATGAACCCAGAAAATAAAGCTATGTTGCCTTGTACCTCTAAAGTTGATATTGATCTCAAAATTTCATCTCTTTGTCTTTTCCCCACCCATCCGGCGTGATATAACACTATCAGCGAGTCCAAAAATTTCTTGGCCGATATCCGATGTTATACCGATGAGCTTCCTTCTATGTTATCGGCGTAAGATTACTCATCGCCAAGACAAAACCAAACATTGCCGATATTGAAAGTTATGTCGATGACCAATGTTATCGGAAAGACCACACCTTTCGCTGAGACAAATCCATCGAACTCTGATAGACCTTGTTATGCCGATAACCAAATGTTTCATCGGCGAAAGAACAACCTTCGGCGAGAAAACTTTGAACTCAGCCGATCATTCAAGTTATACCAATGGCCAATGGCCATCGGGGAGATCATACCTTTCGGGGAGACAATTCCTAACATTGCCGATGATATAAGTTACGCCGATAGCCAACAGCTATCGGGGAGACTATGCTTTTTGGGAGAAAACGCCAAACTGAACCAATAAGGAATGTTACACCGATGGTAAAATTCATCGGTGAGAGACAACCTTCGGGGAGACAATTCCTAACATTGCCGACGGGCAATGTTATACCAATGAACGCAAGCACTTGGATCCCCGGATATGTAAGTGGGAAATATACAATGATTCAATTCTTCTTATCTTCCCTTCATGTCCGCATAATGTATACTTTGTTATATGTTTTAATGTAGGTATGAAATATACATTGCGCCAAATATCAAATGTATTAACATTGTTTCATAACCCCCTTGGGTCTGCCATTTTATAAGTGCATCTATGCATTTTTATTTATTTTATATTTTCACTTTATATTTTGCATTCTGATATTAAAAATAAAAAATAACAAACTACAATCTACCTTTCGATTTAATTTTTTGCATGCACAAATTTTAGTTTCCTTATTGTTTCTTATATCCTCCTTAAAAATTAGGTATTGCTTATATATTCTTAGGATTCAAGAATGTGATAGAAATTATTGATTCGAATCTACCTTAAAATTACATACTGCTTTTAAATCTTCCTTATCAATATATTGAAACTCGCATTTCACTTTGCATCGTTCCCCACCGATCATAAGTACAATTTATTTCAGCATGTTTGAATAGTTTAATGGTTCTGAACAAATTTGAAGTGACCTAAATTTGTAACTACAACATATAAATTGTATAGGACATGTCATTTTTCATTGAATATACACTAAGTTACAAAATGTTTGTTGGATTGACTTCCTTGTGATTGACCTAGTGTATCTTCTTTTTCACTTCTCCTATTTGCACTTGTTTTTAACCTTTGGGAGTCTTAAATTACATTATGCCATTGTTTTCCTATTACCTATACTTGTTTTGTTTTAGTTTCACATACAACCTTGTGACTATGCAAATACTATTTTGATTAAATGTTCTTGAATGTTGATACACTCTGAGGTCAAGTCCTCTTAAGGCCCATACAACCTCTCACCCTTCTAATGACGTTTATGTGTTTATAATTGCGATGCTACAACTTTTATACATGTCAATTTTTCATTGATAATTATTAAATTATGTCTATAAAATATTATATTATGAAATTGTATATGCCAATAGATTAAGTTTGATTCATAGATCAATAATTAGATAAGGTTTTTAATTTGTTTATTATTTTTACTTCTTTTAGAACTTATATTTCCAATCTGTTGCTTCATTAATTATGTCAAAAGATTATTAGAGGAAAATGCAAATTAGAAATATAAAAAGATAGAGACAAAGTTTCTTTTTCTTCTTCATTCTAAGAGGATTTCTCCATAGAGCTCTCTTAGCAACCCTTTGTTCTTTTCAAATTGAGTTCAAAAACGTATTGCATATGAAAGACCGTCTTAACATTGAAAGAGAGAGACATACTATTATCTAGCGTGAAAATATATTATATGTACATATATTTTAGTATAATATTATATTTTAAAACTATATATAGATTAAATATACTATATATTTAATATTTATAGATTTTTATTATTTTAGTTATATATGCTTTATATATGAAATAATAATATAATAATTATGTAATTAATATATAATATTTTTATATAACATAGATTATTAAAGTATTTCTATAATAATATCATATTATTATTAAATATTTATATATTTTTTATTTGATTATATACTTATTTTTATATAAAATATATATTAAATTAAATAACAAATATATAAATATTAAATATACAATATTGTATATTAAAATATATATAAATATGAAAATTAAATATTTTAAAAATTAAATACAATATAATTAATGAATGATTGCATACTTATTATATAAATATAATGATTGTATAGGACTACAAATATTACCAAAGATATTAAATTAGAGAATAAGGTAATTATGTACCATTACTTAAAAAAATAGACATACATTTTGTATAGATAAAGTCAATAGGCCATTTTTTCAATGACATTACACTATAGCACTATTAATTTCTATTTAATTTTGGGCCATTTTGATGGAAAGTCTTTAATACAATTGTACATATTGAGAAATGGCACACTCTTGTCCTAGGTTAATATCTTTCTATAGATTTATTTATACTTTTTATCTACATGGATACATAAATATATTAAATATATATATTATGAATCTAGTTAACATATAGAGAACGATCACCCTCTATATTAATATCTTTCTATAGATGTATTTATACTTTTATTTACATGAATACATAAATATATTAAATTATATATATTATGAACCTAGTTAACATATAGATAGTAAATTTAAATAGTTATATAATGTTTGGTAGAATTTATTATTATTATTATTATTATTATTTTTTCTTAACTAAGTTAGTTTGACATTGGCATGTGATATCATATTATTTTTTAAAATATTTTATTGTATATTTTAATATTTTTATTTTAATATATAAAATTTTCATTAAAAAATATTTCATAATTCTAAATTTCAAATAGACATTTGATAAATAGTAAGACAACAATTGTAAAAAAAAAAAATTCCAATAGAAACTGCTTCCCAAATTAAAAATATGTATATTAGTGGTAGCTACTTTCAGTAAAGTTTTGTTTAAAAAAGTGAAAAAAACCAATGGGATTACCTACCAAACCATAATAACCAGCACTTGCACCCATAGGAGGTTCAAGGGATATGTCATAGGAAATTGATAAGTTATAAATAAATATAAATGTTTAATGTAAATATACAATTTTGATGGTGCAATCAAAATAATAATATTTATAATCTAATAAATATAATTGAGGATTCAATATTTATGAGTATTAAATATATTAATATTATATTAAATGGAACATATATACATATATAAATAAATAAACATGTAATAATCAATTATATTAAATATATATTAGTATTTAACAACTTAGATTAGACACAATATTATATTTAATTACAAAATACTTATCTATCTTACCTCTATGTTAAGTCCTTTTAATTAAGGGAATGTAGATGTTCAAATACCAATTGTCCATAAATTAAGTAAAAAATAGAACATATTATAGAAATATTTTCTTAAATACAAATATGCTAGTTAAAATAAAAACAATAGATATTTGTAATAATTGTTATATTAAACCATTATGCTTAATATAAAAAATTTATTAATTTAAATAAATATTATTTGAATAAATATTAATTTATATTAAATTAAATTGTAAATTACATTATAAAAAATTATTATCTTTAAAAAAATGTATTAATTTAAATAAATATAATTTCTATAATTATAAATTTATATTAAATTAAATTGTAAATTACTATATAAAAAATTCTTAGTACCCATAAAAAAATAAATTGTAAATTACTATATCATATTAAGAAATTAATTTTTTTATTAAACTAAATTGTAAATTACAATATCATATTAAGAAATTGAAATTTTTATTGATTAATAATATAAATATAGTATAAGTATATAATAATTAATAATTATTTAAATATATATTTAAAAATTAGTAAACATTTAATATTCTATAATTTCAGAGTTAATATAAAACCAGCAACGAAAAGATTAAAATAAATATAAAATTCAACATAGCTCCAAATTTAAAAACCAAGTGACCCTTGATAATCATAAATTTAAAACCTAGAAAAAATAGTACATAGGAAGCATATTATAATGGTTAATATAAAGGTCATACTTATTCAATGCCCAAACGGAACACAATAATCGGTGTAGCCCGAAATTCTACACCTCAAGATAATGTAAAAAGAATCAGAAACCAAAGCATGTTAACTATAGTTTAAACCTGGGTTTATGGAGAGCAAAATAATCCAGTTTAATTGTGGAATGATAGCTAATGTTTGAATTTTAATAAGACATGTGACATCATTAAGTAATTCACTCCTGCATGCATCCCCATCTGGTAGTCTGTCTCTGACCCATGGCTATGTAAATTATTAAGAACATAAGTGGTATTGGTGGCGTAGTAAACGTTCGACAACTAGAGCTAAAGACTGACCAGAGTTGGACACGCTTCCCAAATTTGATGAATTAGTTTGTCTATGCCATCACCATGCACTTCCCTGCTATTGTAATCACAACCATCAGAGCTATCAATGCATTCCTTCGCTCCGTTGCTATGGTGTCCTTGAGAAATAATAAGATCAAAAGATAGATGTTGGTTTTGGCAAGGATGGGTATAACGGGTAGAATAGGATTTCTTCTAACAAAAGATGTGATTGGTGTTAGGCACTAACAATAACGATGTCCCAGTTCTGGGATTAAAAGTTTTGCTGCAACATGTGAAATAATAGGGAGAACTTTTGCATTGATTATCATTTGGAATCTATAATTTTTCAAATTGAATAATGTTGGATAGATAATCTTATTAGCTAATGGTAGATATGAAATATTGTTATTCAATGAATGCAAGTATACCATTCCATCTACGTATGTTTTGCGTGTGAGGAAAGCTAAAATACTGTGTTCACTTTCATCTTTCCTATTTTGACAAAAAATGGCCAGAAGAAATAATAATATGTATGAACGCAGTAGCTAATGCAGTAGTCTTTCATTCATTAGTATTGTTACTTTTGTAAGGACCCATCAAAACTAAAAACTATATTTGACTTCAGCTTGATACAAAACAAAAGAATTATTATCTAACCCTAAGCTAAACATCTACCCTATAATTACAGATGCAGAAAATTGAGTTTGCAAGCTATGAATGATTTCATAGAATGTATATTTCTTTAGCTTAAGAGGTATTAAAAGTGGGCTTTAACCTCTGGTGGTGCGAGCTTGGGAGAGGGAGGCACACACACAAAAAAGCATCAACACTGTAAAAAATGGTAGCATAGACACCGCTTCTCTTACACTTTGCCCATCTTCAATGAAATTAAAACCACAAATGAATACAATCAATAGAAAAAGAAAAAAGATTGATGTACACTTTGTTGTTGGTGAGCTTGGAACTCTCTCACCATTCATTATACACAGTTGATGAATGCAAGTGTTGTTGGATAACTACAGCAGATTTGTTTTTTGCTGACCTCACTACTGTGCAGTTTCTATTATTTAGTTAGTTTTTGTTAGTTGTTTTAGGAATTCTCTATCTATTTTTATGGCATGATAATGCATGTAAAAAACATGTTATCTTTAGTTTGTTTTTTCCATATAGTTTTTCTTTTTTCCATATAGTTTTTCTTTTCAAAAAGACAATGTAATAAGTGTTGTAGCTATTTGGTTTTTTCAAACAGCAATAAAAATTTCTTCTGTGTGTTGCATATGGTTATTTGTTTGTTCCTCTTAAATCTACTGCCATATATTTTTTTTTATATAATCTTCAAGTCTGAGGCCTAAGACTTTAGGGTTGTATATGTGCATTACAAGTCTTCTCTGAAATCCTTAAGTATATAATTTTTTAAGGTCTAGTAAAATTGCAAAAAACAATTGCTTTAGAGCCTATAAATGTGAGTGAGTTCAGTGAATTAGCAAGCCAAGTGCTTCCTAAAATGGTATATGGCTATTATACAGGAGGGGCATAGGACGAATGGACACTCAAACAGAAGATCACTGCTTTCCAAGAATCACGTTGGTTATCTATATTGAAACTTTGCCCGCCTTCATTGCAGCAGCCAATGCCTTCAATGGATTTGGAAACATCACATGAAACCATCGACAATTAGTTTCATTTCACAGTTTTGATAATATCATCGCTGCTTTCATATTAATAATTACTGCCTTTTCTAATATTCATGGTTGCCCATGTCATTGATGATAATCGCTGCTTTTGACCTGGGTGATCTAAACTATATTTGTAGTTTCTTAAGGTTAGGGATGTTGTGTCAACAGGTGGCTAGCCAATGGCGCCAGATGGTCCATACACTTGGGGGTACTGCTTCCTCAGAGAGAATGGAGGTGGAGATTACTACAACTCACACCAGGCTCCTTGCACTTCTAGAAAGCCTATTATTACAACTGGGCCCATTCAGATATCATGGTAAGCATGTTCTTTCAATTCATTGAAACACATGTTGTTACTATATTGTTAAATCGAAATGCATATTGGGGGTATTGGGTAGGGACTATAATTATATTTTTGCTCCAGACTCCGGTTCAAGACATTTTTATTGTATATTTCAAGAACACCGGACATGGGGAAAGACAACCGCAGATCATGAAATTTATTTGCCTTTACACGAAAAAAACACCTCGCACGAATTGATAAAAATCTTCAAAGCGGTGATGAACTCTTTAGACTTTCCGGCCAATATATTCCGGCGTGAGAAATGTTCAATGTATTGGTGTATCGGCGGAGCAAAGTTGTAGTTCGCCGATGAGAAATGTCTGGCCCACAAGCATGTTTTGGGAGTAGTATCAGAGTGACCGAAGTCTGTCGGAAGAAGGGAATAATGTGTGGCCGACGGTTTAAGTCACATCGACGGGTTTGAAGGAGTCAACAAAATGGTGATCGGCGCATCGAGGAGAAATTTGGAACACGCCTGGCAAAATCGAACGGCCTGCGAAGTTTCAATCGTCTTGGCACTAATGTGGACGATTTTTAACCATAGATTCTAAAAGTCAGCCCTCTCTCTCACAAAGGGAATGCCTTCGGCGTAATAATAATGAATTTTTTTAAATGTTTATCTTCATTTATTAAAATTTCAATTTAATATTAAAATATGGGTTAAAAAAAGAATTTGAGATATTTTAAATATATAAATTAGGGAAATGATTTGATAGTTGAGATAGTACTTATAAAGATCAATATTTTTGAGAGTATAATATATTATTATTATTATTTACATAAAAATTAAAATACAATTGACATATATTTTAAAAAACAAAACTATCACAAATGAAATTAGTTAAAAATAAGTATATAATATCTATTATAATTTCCCAAGTAAAAACAAAACAAAAGAATTATGGAAATAATGATTGGTGGCTTTTCTAAAATTATATACAAAAAGTATTAAAATTGCTCTTCAAATAAAAATAGAGTAAACAATATAGATAAACTAAAATGATTTTTAACCAAAAAAAATTATGTGTCTATAAAATAAAATAAAATAGTTCTAAAGTAAAATAAAATAACTTTTGGGCTAGGCCTCGAGTCAAAAATGCATAAAAAATTTTAAAAAAATTATCTAGAGATATCATTTTCCAAGTGCTTAAAAATAGGTGCCTCCACAAGTATTTTAGATAGATTTTTTTATTATATGATATCTAATTAACATTTATTTTCTTTTCTCTATTCATGTTTCATTGTTTTATTTTCCTTTAGAGTTTAGGATTCTTTTGTCACTTTGCTTCTATCCAACTACCCATCCTTAAATTGACCTCTAGGGTTTCATTTTTTTAGATATGCTTTTACCATTTATTTCATATTTGCCTAGGGTCTTGATTTACCTTTGTTTACCTTTTTTTATATATTACAACATTATATTGTATTAATGGTGGAAAAATTAAAATAAAATATAAAACAAATGTATATTTTATTATGGAATTGTATTTGTTTTGGTAGTCACTTATTTTAACAATGAGTAACCTTCTCATTTTCAAATTCTAATATTTTATCTTTTAAGATTTTTTCCATTAATAAAATATAGTGGCATAAAAAAAATTGATAAGTCAAAATTGCACTAAGGGGTCATACCCAAAAAACAAAATTAACCAACTCGGTCATACTAGTCAAGCATTGACACAGAGATACAAAAAACCTTCCCGAAAAAATGCCATCAATCTGCCCTACCACCCATCTTCGCTGAAACTTCAATTGACATATGCTTCCATCTCATCCTCCATTCCTTCCTTCTTTGCATCCACTACATTAGGAAGGGCTAAAAGCCCAGGACCACCCACCATCTAGTAGAAGCTAGCCAACACCTTTAGCGCTGCAACATGGCCCCTAACCACCATCATCCTGGAATCAATGTCTTCCCTGACGCTCCACACTATGAAGGGAATCCACAGGTCATTGTAGCTTCTCGTGAGCACTAGCCAAACCCCATCTGGTGGATTCATTCCAATCCCTGGGACCGTCCACTCCAGAATCTTGTCTAAACCAACTCTCCAACGCACCTTGTGTTGCAAGTATGTGCTAATCAATGTTGTCATTGATGTCAACAAGTGTGTGTTGTCATTGGTGTCAATTGTGTCCTTTAATGAGGCCGTTGTTGTTTGATTAAGTTCTCTTGCTAAAAGTGATTTGCTTGCTTTGAATCTGATGATGAAGATGATAAGAATAATGACTGCTTGTTCATTGATTTAAAAGATGATATTGGTACTACTAACCCTGAAGGATGTGTGGAAGAAAATACTCCGAAGGTAAGTATTAATAATGAAGATACTTTTCATACTAGACAAGAAAAGAACTATTGGGTTATTGATAGTAGTTGCTCAAATCATATGACCGGTGATAGAAGCAAGTTTGTTAAATTTGAGAAATATGATGGAGGACTAGTTATATTTGGTGATGATAGTACTGCTGAAATATGTGGAAGAGGCTCAATTAGTCTTGATGGAAAGCATAACATTGATGATGTTCTTTATGTTAAAGGTTTAAAACAAAATCTCTTCAGTGTTGGACAATTGTGTAGCAAAGGATACAATCTTATGTTTTGGGAGGATGGCTTTGAGATCAGAAAGGAGTCTAGAATTGTGATAGCTGTTGGAAAAAGGATAGATGGAAATATTTATCATCTCAAAGAAGGTGATGGTTATTGCTTTATAACTCGAATCAATGAAAGTTGACTATAGCATAGAAGGATGTGTCACATTAATTTTGATAGTCTAGTGAAGATAAGTTCAGTTCAAGTTGTGAGAGACTTGCCAAAGATTCTCAAACCTGCTAATGCTATCTACAAGGAATGTCAAGCTAGAGAGCAAGTGAGAAGAAGTTTTGAAGTCAAAGAACAATCTTCTATCGGACTGTTGGAATTGGTGCATACAAATCTTTGTGGTCCTACCAGAGTAAGGAGTTTTCAAGGTGACAGGTATTTCATGTTATTTATTGATGATTGCTCTAGAATGACTTGGATAACCTTTCTTATAGAAAAATCAGAAACCCTAGCTAAGTTCAAGGCATTTAAAGCTATGGTTGAGAATGAAATGGATATGAAAATTAAATGTTTGAAGTCTAACAAAGGTGGAAAACTCACTTCTAATGAGTTTAACATGTTTTGTGAGAATCATGGGATAAAGAGGCACTTATATACCCCTAGGACTCCTCAGTAGAATGGAGTGGTTGAAAGGAAGAATAAAACTATTCAAGAAGCTGCAAGGACAATGATAAAAGAAGCAAACCTATCGGAAGTCTACTGGAGAGAAGCAATTCATACTAATGTCTACATACAGAATAGAGTACAAGTAAAATAAAATGACACAAAGACTCCCTATGAGCTATGGTATGGAGGGATTCCTACTGTTAAATATTTCAAAGTTTTTGGAAGCAAATGTTATATCAGAAGAGATGAAGAAATAGGAAAGTTTGATGCAAGGTATGATGAAGGTATTTCCTTGGGTATTCTACTAAGAGCAAAGCATATCAGTGCTATAACAAAAGGCTAATAAAGATTGTTGAGAGTGCAAATGTCAAGGTTGATGAAGACATATAGAAGATTTCAGAAGTTAATGGATATGTATCAGACTCAGATGAGTCCTCTTGCAAAGAAGAAGAAAATGTTGTTGAAAAGGAAGTATAGACTAGAGAAAAAGAAGTGCAGGTTGAAGAACAAGAAGCTCCGGAAAGAATCCCTAAAACTCCCAAGTATGTGCAGAGGCATCACACTGAAGACCAGATTATTGGTGTTAAGAGCAAAGGTGCATTAACAAGAAGCAGAACTGTTGAAGAACAGGTAAATCTATGTTTACTCTCTAAAGTTGAACCTAAAATAGTGATGCATTCAAGGACAAAGCATATTTCAATTAGGTATCACCTTCTGAGAGAGAGAAGGTTGTAGAGAATGGAGTGAAGCTTGAGTATGTGCCTACAAAGGATCAGGTTGCTGACATATTCACTAAGGCTCTTCCTAAGGATACATTTGAGTATCTCAGGAGAAGTTAGGGGTTATTGCCCCTCCTTCCTTGAACTAGATGCATAAGGAGATGCATCAGTCTAGTGGATTTCAAGATTCATTCTTTTCTGGACTAATGATTGGTGGCTACCTCTCAGGGGGAGCAGGTAGTAGTCATGACTGATTGTTGTAGTTAGGGGGAGTATTCATAGCAATGAAAGAAAAAGATGTTGCAAAGCAATAGTGAACAGTGCAAGTATGTGTAGTATCATGAAAAGGGAAAGTTGTGACACCCTTTTCCATTGATGTTAAAGGGGGAGAGAGTTCATGTGAAAAATAAAGGGGGAGAAAGAACAATCAATGATCAAAGAAAGAGAATAAGATGTGCAAAAGAAAGGGGGAGAGTAACAAAGTTAAAGAAGATTGGTGCAGAGTTGTGTCTTTATGGTTTTTCACATCATGTGTTGCCATCAATGACAAAGGAGGAGATTGTTGCAAGTATGTGCTAATCAGTGTTGTCATTGATGTCAACAAGCATGTGTTGTCATTGGTGTCAACTATGTCTTCTGATGAGTTTGTTTTTGTTTGATTAAGTTATCTTGATAAAATTGATTTGGTTGCTTTGTAGAGGTGTTGAAGATGTTGAGGATATGCTTTTGTTGTTGGGTTTCCAAGTGCTTTTGAAAAAAATTGATTAATTATGGAAACAATGTGTTGAAGATGTGTTCTAGCTTAACAGAGTTATGATCAAGTTTTGCTCCACATTTCTTCCTAATTGAATATCTAAGTGTGCAGTTTGGATATGTGGTTTAGAAGTGTTTGAAGATGCTAAATCCAGAATTTGGTGCTCTTGATCGTTCGTTGCGTAGTAGTAAAAGTTGTGTTCACTAGTTTGAGAACAGTGTTCGACAGTGTTTGCAATGTGTCTGGGAGAAAGTATTTTGCTCCGCATTTCTCCGTAGAATGGTTTCAAGTGTTGTGGTTCTAGATTTATGCTTATTATGTCTATATCTTTCTTCAATTCAAGTGGTTCATGGTTTGGTTCTCCGCAAGTACATTTCTTAAGTTGTAGATGATGACAAAGCACGATACAGCTAGTTAAGTACTCTGGTGTGAAGTTTCTTCAGGTGAAAAATGTTGCAAAGGAATTTATTGTTTTTCAAGTACTTGTGGATGTTTCTATATCATGTTCGATCTTGGTGTGTGGTCTGCATGTCATCTTTTGGTCTTAAGGAAGCGTGCACTTAAAATTTCATAGTTTTAACACAAGTTTGGTCAACTTGGTTGTTTACACTAATTACAGTTGTGCTTCGTTGATTGTGAAAGCATGTTGAAGCATGTTAGAGTGGATTTAGATTCGTGCTAAGGTGTGATGTGGTCTGCATTCAGTCCTTTCCACCACGGGAATGTTTAGGTCCAGACCTAATTTGAATTTTATGGGTTAAGTCATGTTGCCGACCTTGGAGAATGTTTTCATGATTGATGATGGTATAAATAAGTGTCAAGGAATTGTGGATGGTAGAGTGCGCAAGAAATATGATGTTTATGATGCGAGTTTGATCAGTACAGTGAGAGCTTTCATGTTTTAGGCTATTGACTGTAGTGAGCAAAACATGTCTACTATTTTCAATGTTACTACGAAGATGTTGTTTGTGTTGTGATGGATATTAAGCTTCATTGGAACTGAACTCCATGCATAGATTAGATGCAATTATATTAGTTCAAAGTCTGGCAGTGAACCACCCTTCTCTTCTTTCTTTCTTTCTCAATGGGCAATGAGTCCACCTGCAGTGAGCATTCTCTCTTTTGGGCAATGAGCCCTCTGGCAGTGATCCTTTGTAATTCGGTATTGCTACTACATTATATTGTGAGCTAATCCTCACCATGGTTTTTCCCTTTTAGGGTTTTCCACGTAAAATTGGGTGTTCTCTTGTGTGTGGTGTTATTATGATTCAGTTTCAGTTATTTGCTTTTCATGCTTAATCATCATAACATTATTGGGAATTAAGGTGTCTCAACCTTGGTAATTCCTTGCATTTATAATTGTAATGTAATTTATTTATTTAGCCTATGTTGTAATTTTGTTGCACATCATGTTTTGTCATCTAGTGTGAAGTGGCATGATGAGTTGTCATTCCACTTGTAAGAGGACTAGGATGGTCAACACACTCCATGTGAAGATAGGCATCCCTTTTGTGTGGTAGAGGTTTTCTGCCATGTGTTAGCATCTTGACTAGTGTGTAAGTGAATCTTGATCGAAACGGTTATGACAGATTCCTATGACAGAATCTATGACATGTAAGAGTCAGAAATAGAAGGTTCTATGATAGGTGAAGATATGTCACAAGGCATCTTGGAAGAAGGCATCTTTGGGCATCCCAAGGAGGGTTATGACATGTTGTAAGAGAATATGCTATTTATAGCCTGTTTATGACAAATTCTCTTACAACTGTAAGATATGTCAGTATGATGAATTATATGATGGTTGTAAGAGTCGTAAGAGCATTTGTCATTGCCCAACTTGGGAATAGGCAACCTCTTTGGGATAGGGTGACTTGACAAGTGTCATGAACATCCTACAGTGTTGGACAAGTGTCCATAGGTGTGGGTTTTGGGTCATGAGGCCATGTTGGACGCCCATCTCAAGATAGAGCCATTTTTGCCTTGTATTTTCTATATAAATAGGTGCTTTGGAGAGGAGATGTACTATGTGATTGGAAGGTACTACTATGCTACTGGTTTGCCTCCAGATATGAGTGTCAAAGACTCCTGAGAGCTTGCATTGCAAGTCTATTGTAAACCATTTCAGTTTTGATAATACATTGTGTAAGTTTTAGAGTGTGGGGTTTTTCACCCGATAAGGGTTTTCCCCACGTATATCTTGTGTCTCTCTCTTCTGTCTTGTTTCTGTGTGTATATGTATTGTTGCAATATCTCCATTGTTATGTTAACATTGTTGTAACTGTAAAGATTAAAATGATTTTACACTCTTCTGTCCTCTTTAGATTAGTGTAGGAAGCGATTTCCACACACCTAGCTTCCTTTCAGTTGGTATCAGAGCCTGGCCAGTTTGGTTCTAGCTATTGGGTAGGGGTTTTTGAGCTAATCTTAGGTTGAGTGGGAGTCTGTGTAGAGTATTTTGTATCTTGTTGCAGGAAGGAGATGGCAACCACATCTGGAAGAGTAGGGGTGGAGAAGTTCAATGGTACAAATTTTGAGTTGTGAAAACTCAAGATGGAAGATCTACTTATTAACCATGACCTATGGGAAACCGTTGATGGAACAAAACCTACAGCAATGTCACAAGATGATTGGGACCTCAAAGATCAGAAGGCTAAGGGTCTCATAAGACTCTGTCTAGCTGACTCTATCCTATTGAATGTCCATGAGGAGAAGACCATGAAAGTTCTTTGGAAGAAGCTAGGAGATGTTTATCAGGCCAAGTCCTTGGTGAACAAGTTTTTTTTCTGAAAAAGAAGTTGTTTTCTCCAAAGATGGAAGACGGAGGATTTTTTGTAGACCATATGAATGCTTTCAACATGATTGTTGCACAATTGACATCTATGGGTGTGAAAATGGAGGAGGAGGATCGGTGTATGACCCTGTTTTGTTCTTTGCCAGATTCGTGGGATCATCATGTCATGGCCATCAGAAGCACTACAACCACCTTCAAGATGGAAGATGTGGTGTCTTCGCTATTATCTAAAGAAATACAGAGAAAGACATCTAAGTCGGCCAAAGAAGCTCTTGCGGTTCGTGGAAGACCCAAAGAGAAAGGAAGAAGAAGGACAAGAAAGGTGAAAAGGGTGGATCCAAATCCCATGGGAGATCTAAATCTTCTGGAAAGTCTGAGGCTCTCTATTGGAACTATGGCAAAACTGGGTATTTTCTAAAGGAATGCAAAGAGGAAAAGAAAAAGAAGAAGAAGAGTGCCCCAGATTCAGATTCTGACAAGTCACAAGATGATGGTGACACCTTCATCGTAGCCCTGGCCACCTTTGCATCTGATGATGTATGGTTAATAGATTCTGGTACATCATTCCACATGACCTCATGTCGAAGCTGGTTCATGAAGTATAAAGAGTTTGATGGTGGAAGAGTGTACCTGAGTGACGATTATCATCTAAAGATTGTTGGTCATGGAAGAGTCTCAATCTGATACCCTGATGGACGAGTGAAGGGGATCACTGGGGTTATGCACATCCCAGGCTTGGCACGGAACCTACTTTCTATAAGTATGTTGAATGATGCAGGTGTGCAGGTTGTCTTTTTGAAGGATGGATGCAAGATGACTAGAGGATCTATGGTGCTTAAGAAGGGTACTCAGAGAGGTGCTCTGTTTCAGTTGGAGGCATGCACTTCACAGTGCAACAGTTCTTCTGACTCGAAGAAAAGAGCTGCAGTCACTTCATCCCAACCATCTGAACGAGTAGTGAAGAAATCTGTTGTAACACATTCTGATGGTAGTGCACATGCTTTGGAAGTTAAACTTCCTGCTGAAAAGACTACGTTATGGCATTTGAGATATGGCCACATTGGTGAGAAGGGTCTTAGAACCTTGAAAAATAAAAATCTTGTTGAGGGGTTAAATGATTGTAATCTCGAGTTTAACTTTTGCGAACATTGTGTATATGGAAAGAAAACCTATGTTTAGTTTTATTCTAGTTCTCACAAGTCTTCTGGTGTATTGGATCTTATTCATTCTGATGTGTTTGGTCCTATTAATATTCCTTCAATTTCCAAATCTATATATTTTGTATCTTTCATAGATGATTACAGTAGAAGAACATGGATTTATTTTCTCAAAAGTAAGACTGAAGTCTTTAGTCGGTTCAAAGAGTTTAAGGCTTCTGTTGAGAATCAGACTAGTAAAAGGATTAAGTGTTTGAGAACTGATAATGGTGGTTATTTGTGTTCGGCAAAGTTCGATAAGTTCTGTAAAGAGCAAGGGATCGAAAGACATAAGACAACTCCATACACCCCAAAGAAAAATGGAGTTGCAGAGAGGATGAATAGGACACTGATGGAGAAGGCTAGGAGTATTCTTAGTGGAGCAAGCCTCGGACAAAAGTTTTGGGCTGAAGCTATAGCCACTGCTTGTTACATGGTAAACAGGTCTCCTACATCAGCTCTTGTTGGTAAGATACCTATGGAGGTGTGATCTGGTAAGAAGCCTTCAGTGAGACATCTTCATATTTTTTGGTGTGAGGCTATGCACATGTGCCTAGGGAGAAATAGTCTAAATTGGAGAACAGGGATGTTAAGTGTATTTTCATTGGCTATGGTGTCGGTGTGAAAGGATACAAGCTTTGGGATCTTGTGGCTAAAAAAGTGTTGTATAGCAGAAGTATTATCTTCATAGAGATAACACCTTCTTCTGTTGTTCTATAGCCAGAACAAACAAAAAAGAAAGAAGATGTGGTTCAGTTTCCTTCTACCCCTGAGAAGACTGAACCAACAGACCCTGTGAGACCTAATGATGAGGAGAGCTCTAGTAGCTCTGAAAGCTCAAAAGAAGAAGTAGAACCTCAACCTCAGCCTTTGAGGAGGTCTACACAAACAAGAAAGCAACCTGATAGGTTTGGTTATTCATTACTTGATTCAAGTTGTCCTTTTGCTTTGCTTACTAACACTGATGAGCCTAGAACTGTGATAGAGGCTATGTGCATGAAAGATGCAGGTTCCTAGAAGGAGGCCACAGAAGATGAGATGGCTTCTTTGGAGAAGAATAAAACATGGGACTCGGTGCCTTTGCCTGAAGGACAGAAATCCATTGGATGCAAATGGGTGTTCAAGAAGAAATTCAGTGCAGATGGCAGTGTTGAAAAGTACAAGGCTAAATTGGTTGCGAAGGGGTACTCACAAGTGGAGGGAATTGATTATGGTGAAATTTTCTCTCCCATTGCAAAGATGACATCCATTCAGTTCTTCTTATCTCTTGCAACTTCTTATGACTTAGAGGTAGAATAGATGGATGTGAAGACAACTTTCCTTCATGGTGATTTGGAGGAAGAGATTTACATGTCACCGCCAGAGCATTACATAGAGAAAGGTAAAGAAAATTTGGTTTGCAAGTTGAAGAAGTCTTTGTATGGCTTGAAGCAATCTCCTAGGATGTGGTGTTACATCCCTCTTTTTGGAAACAATTATGCTATTTACTTTCTTGCAAATTTCAGTAATTTAATATGTTGTGAACGACATGGAAACTGACGATTTATCTTACAAAGTTGTTATATGAAATTGTGGAATCTAATGAATACGATCAAGGTGATATTGTAGACTAAATGTCTTTATAATAAATGTGATGATGTTTGGATATATTATATTTGGATCATAGGTGCTTTGACCACAAAATTGTATGTGAGTCTGTCGATGCAGGAACAGGTGGACCGTGTTCGACGGGAAGAGAAAGTATCTTCAAGAGAGAGTATAGACTCTAGAAATTAACCATGGGTGTTTGTTATTGAGAATGCCAAATAGGTAGATAAACCTTGGAGCCATCAATTTAGTCTTGTTTGTCGGTTGGGTTAGTTAACTAGATGTTGACGTCAGAGGATAAAGTATAACATCCTAGTCGAAAGTCGTCATATAGAATCTTGGAGTCGTCGATGTCATCGTAAGTCCATCATAGCAAGTCGATTTATTTAGACGTTTATTATTTTTGTTTATAAGTATTTAATGAACCCTCTTGTGGTGAAATTGTAAATCTTGTCTTGTAGTAAAAAGATGTGAGAAGTCAGCTTTGTGCGTCTAACGTTGTAAGAAACTCGTTTGTGTTACGATTAATCCGTCATGATTGTCATAAAACGCGTCGAACTTGTGTTGTGAATTTATTCTTTTCTTGTAGATCAACTAATGTCAATATGAAGCCATAACGTGAAATAATTATTTATGGACATCGTTTAGCGTGAGTCTTTTCTTCGAGCTTTGACCGCGATTTGTTGTCAATTTAACCTTGAGTTTTCTTAATTAGATAGTCTTTGTCTCTCTTTCCTTCTCGACCCCAACGATGCTCAAACCATTTCGTAACCACCGCCGTGTCGAGCTTTAACTCCTCAATTCAATATTAAGTTGGTTTTGGAAGGTTGATGCCTTTTTGTTCTAGTAAGGATGGAGTTGTTATGTCCTTTGGTAAGCCACATCATCGAAGGAACTTTAATCCTCTTGTGGTCGTAGTAAGTATTGAAGTCAGTTTAACTTCTTGTGGTCGTAGTAAGTTTTGAGGTCGGTTTTACTCAGTTAAACAACTTCCCTGAGATTAGGCATGTTTCGGAGGTCTTTTTATGTTTTAAACCACTCTCTCCTTAGCACGAGAGAGAGGAGGATGGGTGCTTGAGTTGCGAGAAACCGCAAATTTATGACTGAGGCCCCATCACTAAGGTGAGTGCAAAGGCATCGGGGATGATTGGGTAGAATCATTAACTAACCGCAGTATGTTAGGGAGTTGCAAATGAGAGAGAAACTTAAATGGAAGATTCCTTCACGAGGTGGGTGAGAAAGGAGTAGTCTGTTATTGTTTAGGAGGAGAAAACTGCGGAGAAAGGAGGGGTGATGGTTCGTAGTGATCGGCAGAGAGAGAAGATATAGTTAGAGGCCGTCGTGGGATTATGGAGAGGGAGAAGCTGCAAGGCAAGGGGAAGCAAACGGCAGTTGAAGATGGTCAAGGGCTTTCATGGTAGAGGGAGGTAGTTAGTAGTGGCCATGGGCGAGTAAGTGGAGATTGGGATGTGGAGAAATTGGGGAGGATAGTTCGAGGAGTGGGTCACTGTGTTCAAGGAGAGTGCTCATTCTTTGGAGTAGTGATCAGTTTTCTGGAGAGAGGGGCTTCTGAGTAGGAAGTGACAAAGAGAGATATCTATGGGAACATCAGAGTATGGAACAACTTCTAAGTAGTGATCGGTTTTTCTGTGGTGGATTGACTTCTGAGGAGGTAGGAGAGAGTTTGTAGGGACTGTCGTGGGCTTGAGAAAGAGTGATACGGCAGAGAATATAGAGAAAGGCACTTGAAACCTTCATCGTGGAAGGAGGTGGTGGTTTTGAAAGGAGGATATAAACGACAGAGAGAGGAGTGAGTTCGGGGGGAAGTTTGTCAGGTTTTGTCATAGAAATCGATTGAGAGATAACAGGAGGAGCTTATCTATGGTGGTTAGCAGTGAGGATTGAAGGGAGGCTTCGGCGTTCCCTGTGCTCTTCATTGTTGAATAAGGTAATACACTTACAACAAATATAATATGATGATAATGTCTTTTTCTGCATTTCTGTGAGAAGTTATTCATCATGAAAGTATCATTGTTGTATTATGGCAATAGAAACCTCTGAAATAGTATTGCTGTTGTCTGTTAGAACTCGATAACTTAGAAAATGGATCATTACCTCTCATGGTTGACGACGTATAATGTTAGAACATAACTCTCAATGTGCATTCATCTAAGAATGATCACTGCATGATGCAATTGTGAGCTGCAAACTTCAAACCGTCGGTAAAGACGTAAAATATTAAGAGTTTCCTTTAAGACTGAGATATCAACGTAAAATTGCCCTAGAGTACTTAAAACAATAGCTGCATTGCGAGAAATCACGTTGCTCCACGTGCGTGATGTGTGGGAGATTAAAACCACAGATTCAAAGCATGTTTGACATAAACTTTAATGTGTTTGATAGCCGAAGTTGTAGTTGCAACTAGCTTGAGTCATTTTCGTCTTTTATCTATTGTTAGAGGTCGACCGTGCGTTGGTCATCTCTAAAGTCGTAAGAAAGACTCCAAATCTTTTATTATTATATTTTACGATTATTACCTCATTAACTCTTGTGAAATAAATTGACTTGAAGGAGAATAGGGAGTTAATGTATTTGGGTTGGTCGTAAACCGTCATGGTTTTGAAATAAGCAAGTAGAGTGGAAAACCCACTTCTGAAACTAGATTACATTGCATGCAATGATTCTAGTATCATTTTGTAGACCTTATGAGTCTAGAATCCTTGAATTCTGGGATAATGGGAAATTGTTTAGATACTTGAGTATGTTTGTGTAAACATGGGAACCAAGTAAACAAATATGAAACCACTTAGGAGTGGACGTTTTTAAACAATGTTTTTACAGGAAAATAGGATTATGAAACTCTGAACTCAAGATTAGAGTAAATGTTGCACCATGCGCTATTATAGGAGGAAATCCTAAACCCTTCAGGTCATCAAGGTTGTCAATTAGTTTCAAACTATACAAATAGGAAACTGTAGGATTTCGATCAGTTCAAGTCGAGTAGGGTGGGTGAACCAAGTTCATGCGTTCTTAGAACGTAATTAAAAATAAATCCTTTGGCCAAGGTGGTGTACTATCCTCAAGTGCATCGAACGTTCACCATAACTGGATGGCGTTTCTTGTGGAGTGTCGTGCATGACTAGAGGGTATCTAGGGATCTGCATGATAACAAGACACGTAGGTTACAACACCAGAGCTTAGATGGCAAACACCGATGGTTATCCTAAGTCTATCCTCTTGAGTAGGGTAGGGCCACTTCCGGTTAGGAAGGAGTGTGGGAGACCGACGGTCTGTGGTTGGAGGTTAAGCTCCTTGAAGATACTTTCTCTTCCAAATACTGAGGAATGCCGAGTCTTGAATGTGATGGGTCGACAATCGAGATGCATGTTAATGGTATGTTTCCAATATTTGTTGTTTCAAGAAAATTTCATTTGTTAGAAAACAAAGTGTTTAATGTATATCATTTCTTTCAGTTTTATGAAAATGAGATCATGTTTATGATAAAATGAAAAATGTTGTATTGGATTATAGAAAAAAAAAATTACCGTTGTGAAAACTTAGTTACTTCTTGTCATTTTGGATTTGGATGTTACATGTGGTATATGAAATTTGATGCCTTTATGCTGTCGATTGGATTTCTAAGATCAAAATCATATCATTGTGTGTATTACAAGTTTGACAATTATCACATTCTCATTATTGCATCGTATGTTGATGATATGTTGTTGATTGGAAATGGTAAGAATATGATTTCTAATTTGAAGTCTCAGTTGTTAGCACAATTTGAGATGAAAAATCTAGGGGCAACCAGGTATATTCTAGGAATGCAAATCAGAAGAGACAGAGCTAACAAAAAACTTTGGTTAAGCCAGAGTAAGTATGTGAAGACCGTGTTGGATAGGTTTAGCATGGCCGATTGTAGACCATTGTGTGTTCCTGTTTCATTGTGGACAAAGTTGTTTGTTAATGATTGTCCAAAATCTCCTAGTGAGGTGGAGGACATGAGAAAAATACCTTATGCTAGTGTTGTTGGCAGTTTGATGTATGCTATGGTTTACACAAGACTAGACATTGCCCAAGCAGTGGGAGTCCTTAGTCAATTTATGGCTAATCCTGGACGGATACATTAGGATGTAGTTAATCGAGTGTTCAGATATTTGAGGGGTACTTACGAGTATTTCATATGCTATCATGGTAATGCTACAAGACCTCCACATTCAGTTTGTATTCATGGATTGGTGGATTTTGATTGGGTAGGTGACATTGATAGCAGGACATCCACCAGTGCTTATGTGTTCACTATGTTCAGTGGCGCAATTAGTTGGATGAGTAAGCGACAACTTGTGGTTGTTTTGTCCACAACAGAAGCTGAGTATATGGCAAAAACTAATGCTTGTAAGGAAGCCATTTGGCTTAAGAGATTGTGTTTAGATATTGGTGTTGATGCATGACAGATTACGATTTGTTGTAACAGTCAGAGTGCAATTTGCCTTGCAAAGAATCCAACTTTCCATGCCAAAACAAAGCATATTGGTGTACAGTTTCACTTTGTACAAGACATGGTAGAGGATGGGGAGGTGAATTTGGAGAAGGTAGACACTTTGAAGAATGTTGTAGATGCATTGATGAAACCAGTGGGCACAAAGAAGTTCAGATGGTGTTCGGAGTCTATGGGCCTCTCAGCCTATAGCAGTTAAATCCTATTATTTCTATTGGCTCTTACAAGGTGTTTAACAAGTGGGAGAATGTTGGGAATTAAAGTGTCTCAACCTTGGTAATTCCTTGTATTTATTATTGTAATGTAATTTATTTATTTAGCCTATGTTGTAATTTTGTTGCACATCTTATTTTGTCATCTAGTGTGAAGTGGCATGATGAGTTGTCACTTCACTTGTAAGATGACTAGGATGGTCAACACACTCCATGTGGAGATAGGTGTCCCTTTTGTGTGGTAGAGGTTTTCTACCATGTGTTGGCATCTTGACTAGTGGGTAAGTGAATCTTGATCGAAACGGTTATGACATAATCTATGACATGTAAGAGTCAAATATAGAAGGTTCTATGACAGGTGAAGACATGTGTCACAAGGCATCTTGGAAGAAGACATCTTTGGGTGCCCCAAGGAAGGTTATGACATGTAAGAGAATATGCTATTTATAGCCTACTTATGATAGATTCTCTTACAACTATAAGATATGTCAGTATGACGGATTCTATGATGGTTGTAAGAGTCATAAGAGCATCTGTCATTGCCCAACTTGGGAATAGGTGACCTCTTTGGAATGGGGTGACTTGACAAGTGTCATGAACATCCTACAGTGTTGGACAAGTGTCCATAGGCGTGGGTTTTGGGCCATGAGGCCATGTTGGACGCCCATCTCAAGATAGAGCCATTTTTGCCTTGTATTTTCTATATAAACAGGTCCTTTGGAGAGGAGATGTATTATGTGACTGATAGGTACTGTTACCCTATCGGTTTGTCTCCAGATACGAGTGTTGAAGACTCCTAAGAGCTTGCGTTGCAAGTGTATTGTAAACTATTTCAGTTTTGATAAAAAAACATAATACAACTGAGAATAAATAAAAATGTTATCTTGAAATTCCTTATCAACTAAGCATACATGTCTATAACATTATCCCAGTGAAAGATTAGTGTGAGCTCCTACACTGAATCTTTGTCCTTTCACTTTTCTCCACCTTCATTTTCGCAAGACAAATTAACATTCATTCATCACAGCAGCTTGTAAACAACCAGTACATTTTTTAATATGATCAATTTGTATATTCCAATCTATCAAATTTCAACCGTAAACGTACAAACTGTTTAAGCTTTACCATTCATCACTGCCTCCCACTTATCAGTGAGATTAGATTTCATAACTCTCAAGAATGTTTACGTACTCTACGCGGTGATTAAACACCCGATTGATGCGAAGTATTTCCCACAGATTGCTTTCCAAAACAAATTATTTTGATTTTGACATCTTTTTTTAAATGTTTATAAGTTCAAATTTCTATTTTTATTGTGGCGTCCAGCCATCATAACTGCTGTACGTAGCGCTAATTGATGAAAGTGCCACAACTCCAAAAATCTAAAATGCTGATAAAGAAAAGGTAGAAAATGAACTGGCATTTGTAATGTCTTCCTCACTCAATTGATACCGACGCAATCCGTGAAAATGACACTATTTTTAGTATCAAAATTTGAGACAACAATTTCTCTGTTTTCTTATATTAAATTTTCTGGCAAAAATGTTTCTAATGTAAGGTCCACTATATATATGGTTTTGGAGGTAAATGTGGTTTTCGTATTAATAATGTGTTTGAATTGTAGTCAAGGTCTAAATTAGTTGGTCATTTTAGTAGTAAAATACAATTAAAATTTTAGGAAGACTATATCATTTCAAAGGTAAGATTTCAAGTAAACTGTCAAAATTTTTATGTAATTATTCTTATATATATTTTTAATCTATATATACTTTTCCTAAAATAAGTAGGATTTAATATTTGAAAGGCAACTTCAAGTAAATGACCATCACAAAAAAATTGTTTGACATGTAAGGTCGACTATCAAATTTAAGCCCTGATTGTAGTGTATGTTTTCTATTTTTTTGGGTTATCTGGCTAATTTGTTCCATGAAGGATCATATAATGTAGTATTAGAGCCTTTTTATATTTGTGTTCTATTTTAGCATATAATGTTTAAGGCTTTCTATGATTATCTACAATATATTTTCACTTCCACTCTATTTAAATATCATCCACTTCAATGGTCAAAGAGTCAGTAACAATTTTACACCTCATTCACAACAAAAGTGGTAAATATTTATTATTGAACTGTACCAGACAACTAAAGGGGGGGAGGGGGTGAATCAGTTATCCTAAAACTTTTAACCAAATGTGTTCATCAACTTATCAATTACTTATAATCAGATTTAACCATGAAAGCATCAAATGAGACGCTCAACACAGAAGCATAAATAACATAGGAGACACCAGATTTTTACGTGGAAAACCCTAAAAGGGAAAAACCATGGTGAGTGTTAGCCCACAGAAATATATATGTTATATCAATACCGAAAATTAGAGGTTCACTGCCTCCAGGGCTCACTACCCAAATTGCTCACTACAAAGAAAGGCTCACTGCCAACAGGAGGCTCACTACCAAGAGAAGGCTCACTACCAAAAGGTTGAACTGAGATAACAACATCTACTCCATGCCAAGGTTTAATTCCAATGAAGCATAAAGACCTCTACTCTGCTTTGCAACTTTTCTTCCCTCTATCTTCGCATATTCGCCCTTGGATACTTTTTCATGACTCAATTACAAATAGTATACACTACATCAACCTTGGAATGATCATCAAGGTCGGCATTACAATCATCAACCATTGGAACAATCTCCAAGGTCGGCATTACAAACATACATAAAATAGGTCTGGACCTAATACAAATTTAGCTAAGGAAAAGATGTAAGAATGTATGCGGATCATGCCACACCTTAGCTGGGACTCAAACACAATCTTTCATGCTACAACATACTATCACAATCTTCAATGCATCTTTGTAAGTGATGAATTCAACCAAGTCGGCCAAGACTGATGTTAACACAAGTATTCAGAAGAACACGCTTCATGTATGATCTAAATTACACCTTGCATACTAATCTGAATGTAGGAGCATGATCAGGAGACATCCACAAGCACATTATGATCACCAAAAACAACCGCACGATCTCTAACAACTCTATCAACAAGATTCTTCAAACCGGAGCACAAGAACAACACCGCCAACCACTGTCATGAGTAAAAGATAGCTTGCGGACCACCAAATCATAAACCATTACACTTGAAGGCATTTAACATCATCATAGACTTACTTCCAAAACCGCAAACCAAAATACTTCAATGCAGAGGAATGCGGAGAAAAACACTTTCTCCCTATCACCACCAAACACACAGGAAAAGTTATTTTCACACTGGCGAACATATCTCACTCAATTCTTCATACCAGAGGCTCAAACTCAAAATATAACATCTTCAGACAAGCTTCTAAATAACTTCCAATCCGTAGGCAAAGATATTTATTCTACAGGAAATGCAGAGCATTCCTCTGGACTGTTCTTTTGCCTGTAATGCACTGTTTCTACTACAACACATTGTTATCATCGGAGAGGCTAATTTTCTCAATATCCTCAACAAAGTAAAAGCATAGTTGACACTAATGACAACATAGATATGTTGACATCAATGACAACACTGATTAGGCACATACTTGCAATAGTCCTACTTTATTAATCCACCTCACCCTCTCAGATCTTGGTGATTAGAAAGTGGCAATAGAAGTAGTGACGCTAATCATCTTGTTAATAAAACTAGCAGTGATATTATAAAGATAAGGATAAAAGTTCATAATTATGTCCTACTTTTATAAAGGAAATAGCCAACTCAAATATAGTTTTTTAGCTTGAAAGATCTAAAATGACATATATTTTTTGAAATTTACAATGGTATAATATGAAATATAGAACTTTTATTATAGTTTATGTTTGTAATTTTTTATTTTTTAAAATATATATATATATATATATATATATAATATATTTGCTAATAAAAAATTGAGGAGCATCTACTTTTCCTAAAGTAAATTTATTTGTATTCCTTATTTTTTTCTTCGTAGCTAAATTGAATATCTAGTGCATGGAGAATTTTTTTTTCAATTAATATTAATTTTTAATAAGATTTTAAAGTCAAAGTTTACTAAAAATGTAATAGTTTTGATGGCGCTTCACTTTATGTCTAAAATATTTATCATAAACAAAAATAAATTATACCATTTTGGAGAGAATTCTCTTGTTAGTACACCATATTTTTCTTAAATTTTTAAAATATTTTTTGTATACTTTTTTGAATTTTCAATTAGCCTTATGTTTGATTATAATAACCGAGTTATGGTTAATTTTAAATAATTAATACTAAAAATAATTAAAATATTAAAAAATATATTTTAGATTTTAGGCTCAGAGCCCTAGCAAAGGGTATTTTCATATGTTGTTGAAAATATACCTAGTTTGAGAAATCTAGACTAGAAGTTAGGTTTTTATTAAGTTCGTAAAAAAGGGGGGACTAAGATGCCATGTAGGGTGCCAATCGAATAGTTTTGGGTGAAAATAAATTCACCCAAAATCCCTTGTTACAAACACAAAATAGAAAGACCTTTCTTTCTTGTTTATATATTAGTTGTTTCAAGCAAAACCCTTTCACCTAAGAGTGTTTCACATGAAACATGTGGCATCACATAGGCACCATGCAAGCCAAAAATGTTTTGGGTGAAAGTGCTTCACCCAAAAACCTTTCCGAGTGAAAGTGTTTCACTTGAAACCCTTGAGTTGGCCTAATGTGGAACATAGTTTTGAACTTTTACCCATAAAGTGTATAAATCTAATTGACTTGATTAAAGGTACATGTGAAATAAACTATTAAAAATGAAATAGAACATGAATAAACATGTAAAATAGTGATTAGAAATTAAAAAACACATAAAACTAAACTCATAACACAAGATGTATGTGGAGAAACCCTTAAATAAAAACTACACCATCAAAGAGAGCACAAGTTTGTATTAATCCAATAAGAAAGTGTTACAATAATACATCTAATTTCTCTCCTTGCTATGACAACTTTTTTGTGGTGTGACAGTACCTACAAATGATCATATGTAATCTTTATCTCATGTCTCCAATAGATAGAGTAAATGGAAACAAGAAACCATCAGTATTTACAAAAGAATGGATCAAAACCATGTGCCCAAACTAGGTGACCAAATCCAAGTAAAAATTACAATGCCCCATTCATGAAGAGCAACTTTTGAGAATCAAATCTAACTCCCTCCATCATGAAGAGCATCTTTTGAAAATAAAATGCAACTCTCTCCATCACTCTAACATGTTATAGATGCCTTCATTACTCTAGTAGGAAAACATTCCCAAGTCTAGCACTCCATAAAAGAGTGGCCAACTAATGTGGACCCCACCTATCATAACAATATGCTCTACTCTCCATGTAACTCTCAAGCACTCCATTAGATAGATGATCAATAACTCTTCTGACAATGATGATTGTAACTCCCTACTAACTATGTAACCACCTCATAAGTGTACTCTTTCTTATTCAATGTCATTACAACCAATGTTCAAGCTAACCAAGAAAAATAATTATTTTATAATTCACCCAGTCACCCCCTAGGTGTCCATGTACCCATTCCCAAGGTGTTGGAGAAACATTAAGTACATAGGATTTGTAAGGTTAATATTAGCTTAATCCTAACACATCTTACTTAAATTTTGTTGAAATATTTTTCCTTGCTAGTAGTTTATTTTTGGTTTTAGGCTCAAAACCCTATATCCATGGTTTTCAAATTTATCCTTAGAAGAGCTATTATTATTAACTAAGATAGACTCCCATAAACAGTCTGGTGAAGTGAGGAGTGTCTGACTCTAATACAAAAATTGTAAAACAACCTTTATATATGGTCATGAGCTTTCATGTACCTTCAAGTATATTGAAAGACCTCATAGATTTTTTTGAAACCTAATCCTAGGAAACCTTCAACTATCTAAAATCTATGATGCAATAGTAAGTAGTTAGCCTTATGAATTTACGTACACCATACCTTAGAGATGACATAGTGGATAATGAGAATAGTTTAGCCTTTGTAGTTGGTGCTCTAAAATATTGGGCTAACACTATTTACAAATGGGATCAATATAATTATGAGCTCATTGACTAGACACTCCTTATAGAAACCTTTAATTAGTGATGGATAAACACAAATAATGGAATCCCTCAATCACTTAAATAATCATGACCCACAACATGATTACACAGACAAATTTGAACCTAGTTTTAACTTAGGTAGAACATCTCATGGCCCAAAACTTATTTTTTCTAAAGTTGAGGATAAAGATCCCACCAATTCAATCTATTGAGCCAAGTATTATTTTACTCTCCACAACACTCCTTGGTGGGACATGGTTCCTATTGCCTCATTTAACTTTGACAAAGAACCAATATAGTGGTACAAATGATACTAAAAATCCAATCTCAAGCCAAGTTGGACTAGATTTATAGAGCTTCTCCTAGTTTGATTCAGCTCTAGAATGCTTATGAAGATTTTATAAGACCTTTAACCAAACTGAGGAAAATTGGTTATGTTTGTGACTATCAAACTAAATTTGAAAAACTTGTGAATCAAACAAAAGGATTATCAAATGACTTATTCAAGAGTTGTTTCATAAGTGGCTTAAACAAGATAATTGCCTAGGGGATGGAATCTTAAATAATACCCCTAATTTCATTTCTACCCCTACATCTTGAGTTTTTTTATACCCCCTCCAAGTACACAATTCCTATTAAAATATCCCCTCTTTTTACAATATATCTTAGGTAAGTATTTTTTAATGACATTTTCATACCTTTATTTAAATTTACACTACTCATATGTGCAACTAAACATTTCATTTCCACCACTACCACACTAAACTCAATGAAAAGTCATGAATGAATTTTCATACGATATTATGAAAATAAAATACATTAAAAATATATAATAAATTCACATTGATCCCTAGAATGGAAAATATAATTGAAAATTAACTGTTTGATGTGAATACATAGGCATTTTTTTTACTTCCTTTACATGTTTGGATTGAGAAAATAAATTAATACTTGTGCATAGGGTAAACCACAAGAAACTAGAAATATAATTGTTCATCCATCATGTTGTAATCATTTGAATAAAGTATCTATTAAACTCTACAAAAAAATTAAAATGGTGAAAAATGTAAGGATTTTTTCCATATCATTGCCAAGTGAGACATGCATTTGATGTATGAGACCCTCAAGTGGTTGATAACCACAAGAAAAATCATTTCTCATTTACATTATATATTGTCATACAAAGCGCATACAAGTCAAATCCCTCTTTTTTAATCAAACTTTTATATCTTGTATAGTGGACAAACACTTTCATCGTTTCAGCCATTTAGAACTATACACATCTAAGTTCCCTTACCTCCAAGTAGGGCTTAAATTTGACAGTCGACCTTGCTTGTCAAGCAATTTTTTCATGACAATTATCTATTCAATGGTGCCCTTCAAATACTATGGCATACCTTAGTATAAGTAAATCACATAAAATATCATCATAATCCTATATAAATTTTGACAATTTATCCAAAATCTCTCCTTTCATATGGTCTTTTTAAAAATTTGATTGTATTTTACAACAAAAATGCCTAAATATAGCTATATAATTGTCAAATTTAGACCATGCCTCCAAGTATCTTCTTTTAACCAAGATTGTCAACACTTTCCATGTTGCAGTGTTGGGTATGTGGGTATTACATCTTTGTGCCACATTTACTACCAATGTATCATCTAATGCTTCTGTCTTTGGTCCTCCCTTTCAAAAGTTTTTTCCGTTTGTTCTAGGTAACTAGGTAGATCACTTACTCCTAAGTATCTTGGTAGTTTAATATATGATATGTCTCTTTTAATGTGGTAACCTCTTTTGACAGGGTTCCTCACTTGTAGTACTTTCCTCTTTATTATTTTCTAGATTCTCCTTATACACAATACCTTTATGGCTCTTCTTTCCAGTCCATTTAGTTCCCAAGCCTCCATCACATCTTTGCCTCAATGGTGGAGGCATTTATATGATATTAGGGGTTGAATCAGATTTTGAAATTCTAATCAGTCTAGTCAATAACTTTCGACAGGCCATATCATTCTTGAGCAAAGGTATAGTCGGCATTAAAAATCTCCCGTACCACTTTCAATGGATAGTATTTGGAGAAGTTGAAATTGGCAACCATCGCTGTAAAGTAAATGAATGCAGCCTACACTGCACTGAAAAAAAATCAAATTCTAAACATGGTTTTTTTAATCAAAATCCTCCTATCATACTTTGAAATAACCAATCGATCTAAATATTTTTACCATTTACTGAGAATAAACAAACATGTGAGCTTGAAATTCCTTATCAACTGAGCGTACATGTATATAACATTGTCCCACTGAGATTAGTGTGAGCGCCTATGCAGAATCTTCGTCCTGTCACCTTTCTCCGTCTCCATTTCCGCACGACAAATTACCATTCAGCCTAGATCTCATAGGCGATTAAACACGCGATTAATGTGTTCATCATTGCCCACAGATTGCTTTCCAAAACAAATTGTTTTCAATTTTGACATCTTTTTTAAGTGTGTTTTTTAGCTCAAATTCCTATGGCTATGGCGGCGTCCGACCATCGTAGCTGATGTACGCAGTACTGATGTTTTAGCTTCAGTCGGATACTTCTACAGGCCGACCAAATTAATATTGTAACGAGGCCGACCTCTTGTGAAAGGGTGCGTCCCTCATATATATATATATACAAGGTCATTACACCTCTCAATAAAATACATTCAAATAAAATCTAAATTCACAAGGCAGAGCAGATTTCTAAGGAGCAGATCAAGGTATTTCAAGATCAAATCAGATTTATCAAGTGTGGACTTATTCATTGTGCTTCAAGAAGTGAAGCCATACCTGTAAGCCTTGGATTTGGCCATTGTAAAGCAAATTGTTGTTCTTATCATTCAATATATAAGAGATATATTGTTGTTGGGTTTTTCCCCTCAAGTTGGAGGGTTTTCCTAGGGTATCTTGTTGTGTTCATTGTTCATTGTGTTGCATTTTCTGATTGCTTTAAATCTGATCATAAAAACTAACATGGTATCAGAGCCAAGTTTAAGAAGATCGTGATCAGAATTCTTTAAAGCAGCGAAGTTCTCCTTCATTCCTCTTGATCTAAGTGATGTCTTGTTCATGCTGGGATCCAAGAGGAACCTTGTATCTATTTTAGCCTTGGAGGACAAAGGTTATCAAGTAGCATTCTTTGAAGGAAAACTTTTTGCATGGCCAAAGAACTCCAGCATCAAGACTGCACATGTGATTGGGAATCGGCATGAGAGTTTGAACAAGCTATCCATTCATCCAATTCAAGCCCTCCTACATGACTCTTCCAGTCCCAGCAAGCTATGGCATAGAGGGCTTGCACATTTGCACTACAGGGCTCTTCCATCCTTGGAGAAAATGGTTAAAGGTATGCCTAAACTCAGTCATGTACATGATGGCACTTGTAGAGGTTGTGCTATGGATAAAAATACTAAGAGTCCATTTCATAGCAGTGAAAGTAGGTCTAAAGAATTATTAGATCTTGTACATTCTAATTTATGTGGTCCAATGTCAAAGGCATCCCTAAGGGAATACTTGTATTATGTAATCTTCATTGATGATTTCTCTAGCAAGACTTGGATTTATTTTCTGAAGTCCAAAGAGTCTGAAGAATCCTAGATAGATTTAAAGAATTTAAGGCTCAAGTAGAAAACTTGTCTGGAAAGAGAATTAAAGTTTTGAGGTCTGACAATGGAGGTGAATACACTTCTGGTAGCTTTTGTAATTTCTGCATTGAGGCAGGAATTAAGAGGGAGTTTTGTGTCCCTCACAACCCACAACAAAATGGGGTTGCAGAAAGAAAGAACAGATCCATTGTTGAAGCAGCAAAAGTCATGATCGATGATCAAGACCTTCAAACATTTCTTTGGGCAGAAGCCTCCAAGACACCAGTATATGTTTAAAACATAAATCCTCATCGAATACTGCAGAATATGACTCCAGAAGAAGCATTCACAGGGGTGAAGCCGGAAGTAAGTCACCTGAGAATCTTTGGATGCCCTGTGTATGTTCGTGTACCTAAAGATAAAAAAACCAAGTTGGAACCTTCTAGCAAGAAAGGAATATTTGTGGGCTACAGTGAAACTTCTAAAGCTTATAGGATCTACATTCCAGGTCAGAAGCATATTGAATTTAGCAGAGATGTCATTTTTGAAGAAAATGTTGCATTCCAAAGGTCTAAGGGTTCATGCATGGAGATAGACAATGAAGAATAGGATACTCCTCAAGACATGGATATCGACCTTAGTCCTGAGATTCAGAGGGAGTCCTCAAAACCTGAAGAGGATGGTGATCCAGTTGAGCCTTTGGATCCTACTGATGGGCCTAGAGATATCATTGTAAATCGAAAGAGACCTCTTTGGGCAAGGAACACTATGCAAGAGGCAGAAAAGTTTGCAGCACCTAGAGGTACATTCAGAGAGAGTAGAAGACCACATGAATTCTCTAGCTATGTTGCATTGATGAGCAATATTATTGAGTCTGAACCTTCCAGTGTTGAGGAAGCATCAAATCAGCAAGTATGGAAAGATGCTATGGATGAAGAATATCAGTACATTATCAAGAATGATGTTTGGGACATAGTACCTAGACCTGAAGGAAAGTCAATTGTATCTTCCAAGTGGCTATTCAAGATCAAGCATGCGACAGATGGAAGCATTGGGAAGTACAAGGCTAGATTTGTGGCTCATGTTTTCTCTCAAAAAGAGGGAATAGACTATGAAGAAACATTTTCTCCAGTTGCTTGCTACTCTTCCATCAGGATCATCATTGCCATTGCAACAGCTAAGGGTTGGAAGTTATATCAAATGGATGTGAAGACAACTTTTCTCAATGGTTAAATTGAAGAAGAGGTCTATATTGAGCAACCTAATGGCTTTGAGGTTCATGGGAAGGAGTCACATGTTTGCAAGCTGAAGAAGGCTTTGTACGGCCTTAAGCAGGCTCCTCGTGCTTGGTATGAAAGAATTGATCGATACATGATGAGCTTGGGTTTCTCCAAAAAAAAAAAAAAATGATGCTAATTCAAACCTATACTTCAAGGTAATTGATGGCGAAGCATTAATCTTGGTTCTCTATGTTGATGATCTACTTATTATCGGAGAAGATCTCCTCATTTTCAAATGTAAGGAGGAGTTAGCTTCAGAATTTGAAATGAAGGATCTTGGTCTCTTACATTACTTCATTGGTTTAGAAGTATGGCAGAAACCAGATGAGATCATTCTAAGTCAAGGGAAGTATACTATTGACATCTTGAAGAGATTTGGTATGATGGATTGCAAACCGATGTCAACACCGATGGAGACAAATTTGTTGAAGTTAAAAGAGGCTGCAACTAGTTCAGATCTGGTGGATCCTAGCATGTATAGACAAATGATTGGATCATTGATGTACCTAATTAATACTAGACCAGATATTTGCTATGCAGTGAGTGCACTTAGTCAGTTCATGTGTGAACCAAGGCAAATACATCTAGTTGCAGTGAAGCATATCCTAAGATACTTGCGTGGCACAGTTGGGTATGGCTTGAGATATTCTTCCAGTGTAGACTTGAAGCTGCATGGATATACTGATTCTGATTGGGCAGGGTGTGTCACTGATCGAAAGAGCACCTCTGGATGTTGCTTTAGTTTGGGATCTGCTATGATTTCTTGGTGCAGCGGGAAGCAGTCATCTGTAGCATTGAGTACAACAGAGGCAGAGTATATTACTGCTTGTATGGCAGCTCGAGAAGCAGTATGGCTTCGTAAGCTCCTTGCAGGATTGTTTGGACAATCAATGGAGCCTACTATCATTCATTGTGATAACCAAAGCTGTGTGAAGCTTTCTGTCAATCCAGTGTTTCATGACAGAACCAAGCATGTTGAGATCAAATACCATTATATCAGAGATATGGTAGTGAGGAAAGCTATAGAGTTGAGGTATATCAGCACTGATGAGCAGACGACAGACATTCTCACCAAGCCTCTCTCCAAGTTAAAGTTTGTGTACTTTTGAGATAAGCTTGGTATAGTGGAGAATACAGCCTTAACTGAGAAAGAGTCTCAGTATCAGTGATCCTCTATAACTAGTTCTTCTCTGTGAGAGAAGTTCGAGGTGAAATCCCTTGATAACGAGTTCTTTGTGAGAGAAGTTCGAGGTGGAATCCCTTGATAACGAGTTCTTCTCTGTGAGAGAAGTTCGAGGTGAAATCCCTTGATTCCACCCTCTGGGAGAGCCATAGTGGATGTCATCCATTGTGGTTGACATCACGATGAGGTGATATGTCTCATGCAACTGGAAGTATCCTCCCTAGCTAAGAGGGAGTGTTGATGTTTTAGCTTCAGTCGGATACTTCTACAGGCCGACCAAATTAATATTGTAATGAGGCCGACCTCTTGTGAAAGGGTGCATCCCTCATATATATATATATATATATATATATATATATATATATATATATATATATATATATATATATATATATATATATATATATATACAAGGTCATTACACCTCTCAATAAAATACATTCAAATAAAATCTAAATTCACAAGGCAGAGCAGACTTCTAAGGAGCAGATCAAGGTATTTCAAGATCAAATCAGATTTATCAAGTATGGACTTATTCATTGTGCTTCAAGAAGTGAAGCCATACCTGTAGGCCTTGGATTTGGCCATTGTAAAGCAGATTGCTGTTCTTATCATTCAATATATAAGAGATATATTGTTGCTGGGTTTTTCCCCTCAAGTTGGAGGGTTTTTCCAGGGTATCTTGTTGTGTTCATTGTTCATTGTGTTGCATTTTCTGATTGCTTCAAATCTGATCATAAAAACTAAAACACAGGGCTACAACAAATCTGAAATGTCGACAAAAAGAGGAAGAAAATGAAGTGGAATTTGTAATATTTCTTCTTCATGCAATTGATAACGACACAATCCGTGCTTGCCCTTCTGCCCCACAATGGCACTGTTTTCAGCTCTTCATGTAAATAGCCTGCACATTGTCCTGTCCACTGTTTACCAAATCTTGGATGACCCTATTTACCAAATCTTGGATGACATGTTCAATATATCTCAGTCGATTATTTGAATCATATTGTTTGTTGATACTGTCGACATAAATCGACGAGTCGAAAATATTTCGACCAGCCAACTATTTTACAACGTGCCAGCTGGTTAAGCTCTTCCCTTTTCACAATCTAAAATTTGAGACAGCAATTTCTATTTTTTTATGTTAAATTATCTGGTATTAATTGTGTCAGAAAATATTTCTAATGTAAGGTAAATGTGATTTTTTATTAATATTTTTTAAAAAAATTGCATTGTTTTTTAGTTATAATGGTTCAAATTTGGAGGGACTTCAGTTTTTTTATTTTTTTTTATTATATAAAAACCCAGGTTAATTTTACAAGAATAAAAACAATAAATTTCTCTGGTATATATTTTTTTTATGTTACATTAATTGTGCCAAAATAACTTACAAATTTATAAAATAAAATAGAAATATTTTATTTTTAAAATTTTGTGGTTTTGATTACTATTAGGTATAAAACTACACATCCTTCACTTTTATATCTTCATTTTTCATTTTACATTATTTTATGTATATTTTGTTATTGTATGGTTTTATCATTTAATTTGTCTCTTTTGGTGAATCAATTAACTCTAATCTTTAACCATCATCTATCACTTTATAATATGATTGGTTCATTCATCAAGATCTTTGTCTCCCTAGATTAGGCCACACTTGTGCTCTAGTCCTCTTGTTTTGAAATTAATTTGTTTCACTTCTTAAGCTAACTTTCTAGGCATATGATTGCTGCTTATCCACTTAATAACAAAAGGTCTCAAGTTGTGTGTATAGGGCTTGGATTAATGCAAAACTGGTAGGTGGGTGGACATTCAAAAAATAAGAAACTTGATGAAAGATAGATAAATTATAAAAAAAGATAAATTAGATGAGTGCAATGATAGATGGAGAACTCGAGTTCATTCACATGTACATGTACATTTGGTGCAAGAGCACCTTGGCCCATTATGGCCATGAAGAGTCAATAAGGTCCTAGGTGGCTCTAGGACAAACTCATGATGGTTTATCATCAAATGATATGTAATAAGGTCAAAATAACCAATTCCATTTGTTTGTGGGTCATGTTTAGTGTTTTGAGTCATGTTTAGTTAAATAAAAGTCATGTAATGTAAAGGTTTCTAAGAGTTGTTTTGAAAACTCAATGTAAACATGTGTTGCAAAGAGGGGAAAACAACCCCATAGTTGAAAAATAGTTTTGGACAGTTGAAAACCACCTTTCATATGTACAAATACCCTCACATACCCTGAGGAGAGAGGTTGGAGTGAGTTCGGAGTTGCAAAAATTGAATAAAAATAGAATTTTCTGATTTTTCTTTGCAAATCTGTTGTTCCAGGACATACCATTTCTCTGTACGGATATGTCTTGATCTAAAACCAATTGGATGTGATAGTGGGTTGAGTTAAATTTCATTTGCAATTGGTTTGAGGTTTTTTCATTGAGTTTTGAGGAGATATCACATTTTTTCTGGAACTGCCTGTTTGACTGGGAAAACAAGGGTTTGAGAGTATAAAATGATGATTTAGGGCATTCCACCCATTGTAAATCTCTATGTCTCAGTGGAATGACCCCATTAGGCATGATAGAGGTCCACTTAAAGCCTCAAAGGCAGAAAATACTTGTTGTGGGGTTTTAGGGCAATGTTCTAAGGTTGTTTGGAAGGGTTTTCAATGAAGAAATGAGGAACTAAAGAGGGGTTTTGGAAAAATGTCAATGGAACTAGTTATTTGATGGTTTTGTGAGTTTGTGTAGGCCTATTCCAAGGTTTTTGAGGAAGTGGCTTGTGGAGAAAGTGATTGGAACCCTCATTTTCAATAAACCCTCTTCAAGTTGGCCTAAACTAAGGGTTTTGTGGTTTGGTACGTTAATGAAGGTTTCTTCTGAAACTAATTGTGATTTTGTGAGTTTGGGGACATGAGAGGTGCTTCCCCATCAAGTCTAGGGGGTTTTTGGGTGTTGAGAAGTATGTTCCTTCACAAACTAGGCCTAATTAGCCTATTTTAGACAGCGAAAAATGCCATTTTTTAGGCACATGGTCCAAAGGAGTCACTATTGGTTTTAAGATATGTTATGTAACTTGGAAATGGGTATCAGAATCTGTATTTTGTTTGTGTGGTCTTTTGGAAAAGTTGAGAGAAAAAGCCCAAAAATAGGGTCTGATGTCCTACTAGACTAGGCTTGGTTGAAAGGTGAAGAGTGTGAAGATTGATACTTGAGGTTTGAAAGTTGCTTGAGTCACACCAAATTGAGTTTGTTTGTTGACTCATATAACAACCCCTCATTGCATCAACATTGCTTTGCTTTGGTGTTACAATCACACCCACAAAAAGTTGTTTTGATTTTTTTTTACCTAACATTGATCAAAGATAGTTTTTAGGATTTTCATCATATAAGTTTCCTTGGGATTAGATTTCTCATATTATTTTGCATAGCTTAGGTAGATGTTATAGGATTATTTTGCATAGGGGTAGATGTTATATAGAGAATTACAACCCTATTTTTACACTTTTAAGCATTCATAAGTCCAAATTACATTTTAAGAATTAGAATATGTGCAATTAATTATAAAATGCTAAAAAGGTTTCCCATTGAGATATTTTTAAAACTATCTTTTTGTAATTGTGTTTGAAGATGACAACTATATAAATAAATTTATTAGACAAGAAATACCGAAAACTCTTGGAAGTTGTGCATTTAATGTGGAATGGTTTGGTTCTCTATTTTTCTTAAAAAATCCATGTTTTCATACTTTAGCTAGGAAATACAATAAAATTAAGATAGGGAAGTATTTCTATCTCTTATCTAGGAGGACCTCTAGGTACTATATGAAAGGGAGAGGTCATTTATGTAGTGGACTTAGATGTAAATGAGATGTGGCTATAAGAAATCTCACTAAAACCTATATAATTCTTGTCATACATAATTTATTAATTTTATGAATTAGAACAATGGTAGATGTTATATAGAGAATTAAAACCCTAGCTTTCAAGACTAAATTTGTTGTCCCTCCTTGATTGACAATGTGTTAGGTTAAATGTTTGTGTATGTAATATTCTCAAGCAGTTTGAACATTCTTTTTATGCCATTTAACACAATGTGAAATGGATTCCCATGATAAGAATTTTTAATTGTGTTTGAAGAAGGAAACATAAAGTTAAAATACATTATGTTAAGTAATAATATTTAAGATGGTAGGTGTCACTCACTAAATACCCACTAGGATTGATGGTACGGAAATGGCAAGCTCTAAATCAACATCAAGGAAAAATGGGCTTAGCTAAGTTGCATAGGGTTTGTTTTGTAATTTTTCCATGGGTTCTTAAGTGTCTTGGTTAAACTATGCATTGACCTAATGATAGGAAATAAATGCTTTGAAATCTACAATTAAGGATCAAATGATGGTGCTACACATTTAACCTATTGATGTATTACGATATGTGTAGCTAACTTGTGGCTAGTGTAACCCCTAATTAATTTATATAATCATTTATATAGTCTTATATAGGTAGTTAAGTCAGCCTAGGTGGCATCCAAGGCATAAGTATGTGTTGATTGGTTTGTGATGTCAATCACAACCAAGCACACAAGACAAAAGTCACACAACAACCCTTGTTTATCCTGAAAGATACGATGAATTCCAAGAATTCATGATCCCAAGTCCCCGTCAATTAGTTCATAATCTGCTGATGTTACTCTGTGGTTGATGTGTATTGTTGTTTTCCATTTTGGGGCCTTACGTAGATTAGTAGATTCTGTTTCTGCAACTATGCTATATAGGGAAGTTACTCTACACAGCATATATCTCCAAATGATGTGTCTAAGTTGATATTTACATGAGTTCTACCCTTATTTGTGATTCTCTGCATGACATTTTCAATACTACATGCATTTAGCTCAAAATATGCTAATGATATTCAGTTGTCTTCGGGATGTCAGCATATTTTTCTGTTTTGCTTCTAATTTATCATCATGTGCAGTTATGAAAGTGATTTTAATGAAATTAAAATGAGAAAAAGGGTTAGAGAGAGTGAGATTCCTAAAATTACTTAACCGAGATCATTGATCCATATACATGTTCCCATACAGCAATGGAGAGAAGAAAACTAAAATCATACTTCACCAGGACAGTCCACAAATCCACATGATTTAGTGCAAATCTTCAAGGGAAAAGTTGACAACAACATGCAATGAAATGAAAGCACTTCTATAGAACACAGCATTCACCAATACATATCCAGAAATCAACTTGAAGACTACTTAAGGTTTACAATCAGGGTATAGTCTGAAGCTTCATCTCCATACAGTATGTTCATAAAACAGGTACATTTACAATGATCTGAGGAAGGGACCTTGATTATTTCAACAATCCAGTCCTCTCTAGTCTCAGTAATCTGATCTCTCCTAAAACTATTATAGGTCTAATTTTTTTGTATTATTGACCTCCTTTTTTGTACAGTACAGGGGCTCAATATATATATATATATATATATATATATATATCTAGTTTTTCCCCAATCTGGCGCCCAAAAACCCTAGGAGATCAACGGTCAGCATCTTGAAATGCAACATCCAACGGTGAGAAATGAATCCCGACAAGAATTCGAGCAGCACACCCAGACAAGGCGCCGCTCCTTCAATAATGTTTCCAACTACAAACTCCCCCGCATTGAAAGCTTCATCGCCTTCTAGTGTGTTTGGCCCCTCAGGATCTAGCCCTCCGCATGGGACGTCATCGTCATTACAACCCCACCTTCACGTTCACCTACACGCCGTTACTGTGTCGATAACTCTGCTTCTTCCCAGCTACTCCAACAATCTGTAATAAACAAGCAGGAATTAGCACCATCATTTAATAAATCAGAAGGAAAAATGAACATCTACATTAAAACAGGCTCCAAATGCACAAACACAGCCATCGGGCTCAAAAACCATGGAAAATAGGCATCAAAAACACATATACAGCGTTAAAACCAGTCGGGTCAACCATCGTTGACCAGAAACATGCATAGGGCGCCCAAAGAAGCTTCAAAATTCCTATCGCTTCACTTTCCCGCTCATTTTCCTTGTTTAAATCCTTGTATATCCGATATACAAGCCGGACGTGATACAAGCATTTAACCGCTTTTAATTTGCCTCTGAGTTCCGTAATGTATATTTCATTGTATGCTGAGCAATGTATACCAATATACATTGTGGATGTGATACGTTGATTCAATCGGATTTCAATCTTTTCAATTCTGCGGCCTATATGCTTCCTTTGTATATTTCACTTGTATATTGCAACATACAAACGCAAAATATACAAGCATTTATCTCTGTTTCATAACTTTTCAATTCCGTGTCTTATACATTTCGTGATGCATCTTGGCTTGTATGTATCGAAATATACAAAGCGCAAACATACAATGAATTAACCTCTTTTAACTTTTCATCGCATTCGTGGTATGTATATTTCCATTGTATCTTTAGACATACATTTCGGGCTCGATACAAGCATTTAATCGGATTTAAATCTGCCCTTGGATTCCGTGTTATATGAGAGCAATGTATATCGGTTTGTATATAAGAATATACAAGCGCAAAATATACATGCACTTATCTTCAATTTATAACTTTTCAAATCCGCCATATAAAGCAACCCATCGAATCCGCCATGTATCTCTTGATATGCAAACTCGGACGTGATACATAGGATAAATCTGATTTTAGATTCATCTGGATTCTGGCTTGTATGTGTAAGGTGTAACGTATGTTTCGAAATATACAAGCCGGAACTTATACAATGAATTAGCATTGTTTGATAACTCCTTGAAGTCCACGCGATGCATATGAATGTTGCATGTATCTTGACTTGTATATTTCGTTTGTATGTAAAAACATACAAGCGAAAAACATACAATAGTTTAACTCCTTTTCATAATCCTTCGGGTCCGTGGCCTGCACATTGCAAATGTATATATCAAATGTATGTTCAAATATACAAGCCTGAAATATACAATGAATTAACATTGCAAAATAACTTTTCAGTTCTAGCCCTTGCATAAATGCATTGTATGTTACGACCTGCCAAACATACAAGCGCGAGATACATGCAACGGATTTAAACATTTATTCATTTCAACCTAAAACCACCTCGGGTCCATCTTGTATGTATGCATAAACTCTACCAAATGTATACAAGGCAAAAAGACATACAAATGACCCTGTATATGAACCCGAATGCAAAAGTGACTAAGTACAAAAACAAAACCCTTTGCATATATGAATGACCCTGTATATGCAAAGTGATATACAAACTTGAATGTACATTTTACCAAAATGATCATAACTTGCAAAATATGGCAAATTTTAACATGGTTCAAAAAGCAACCCTAGCTCATTTTTGACAAGGAATCCAACCATACTATGCACTGATACTGAAATGCATTTCTTCACCATTTTTAACAAGGTTTGCAATTTTAACCTCTTTTTCCCTTTACCACCAAGCAAAATGACACACACCAGCAAAAAGCAAAAAGCCACAGCAGGGGTCCTCATTCTACTAAGGAGTAAAATGGGACGTGTTGTGAACATCACAACAACTAGCAACTAAACAAAACAATCAAATCCAACCCATTAAAGAAAATTGAATGAAATAAATTCATAACTTCCAACTATCTTTTTTGCAAATTATTATCCAACTTAAGACTCAATATATTCAATAAGGTGCATGAATTTTCATTTCAATTTAAGTGGGTGCACGTGGTTAATAAGCCTCATCTTGAAGATTAGTTGAATAAACCAATGACTGATATTAGACTACGTAGGTGAGGACATTCCCTCATAGCCAACCGGATAGAGCCTTGCTGCCAGCAAGTGTACATAGCCCCGGCAAGGTTATCGTTACAATTCTCCTAAGTAGAGCCCCATTGCCAGCGAGCGTCTATAGCCCCGGTAGAGTTACTTAGATGGCTTAATCTAGATTTTCAGTATAATCCATTTTATTTATTTATTTTATTTATTTTTGTATTTCATAGAGATTTCATAAGATATTGCATTTGTAACTTCATGATGCAAGGAGTGGTCACTTGCTAAAATTAAGCTGAGAATTGTAATGGTAGCAAGGGTGACCTCTGATTTTTCACCTAATATCTACACTGGTAAGTTCAACAAACCCAAGGATTTTAGGTGCGTCATTGTGAGAAACATTCCTTGAATACTCAACCCATTCTTATTCAATACAAAATTTCACAAGTTAAACAACTCTCTACATTCATGACAGTCACAACAAGTTATGCATAGATTTCAAATAATTAACCTTAATAATCTCAATTTTCCATTATTTTCAGTGGTTGTTAATCTGCCCATTTATACTCTAAATCAAAAGAAAGATCCCTGCTAAGGAAACAAAGCAACCAAAACAAAACAAGCAAAACAAAGCCAATATACAACAACTATACAAAGAAAGTACACTATGATACACATGACTGTCATGATGCAATCCTTAGGCCTGAAAATAGTGTTTGAGGAACTGTCCATTAACTGGTAATGGAACATCCTCACCTGTTAAGGTCTTGAGCCTGTAGGTGTTGTCTCCTAGAATTTTAGAAATTTGAAAGGGGCCTATCCAGAGTTTGTCAAATTTACCATGATCACCCTTCCTTTCATGTGCTTTGTCCCACATCAGGACCAGATCTAAGATCCTGAAAGCCTTGATTCTGGCCCTTTTGTCAAACCAGCGCTTGACGACAGCCTGATGTTTAGCAAATTGGTTAATTGCTGCACTTCTTTTTTCCTCTAGGTGCATTAGTTGTAGCAATCTAACTTCCTATTAATTATCTATGCCTAGGTACTCTTGTGCAAACTGTAGCATAGGAATCTTTAAATTGACAGGGAGGATGGGATCCACCCCATATACTAAGTGAAAAGGTGAATTTCAATGCAGCTTTATTTCTGGTTCTATCTACCCACAAGGCATATTTCAATAGAGTGTTCCATTCCCTTGGGTTCTTATCTATCAATTTTTTTATGATGTTCAATAGGTTCTTGTTTGTGGATTTTGCTAATCCATTCCCTTGGGGGTAGTAATTTGAGGAGAATTTTAAAATGACCCCATGATCGAAAGCCCAACTTGACAATTTAATTGAAGCAAAAGCAGGCCCATTATCACATACTAAAGCATATGGAACTCCATACCTGGTCACTATATTGGTTTCCAAAAACCTAATAACATCCTCAGCATTGCATGTCCTACTGCTGACAGCCTCAGTCCACCTGGTACAGTAATCTGTAATAGTTAAAACATACCTGTGGCCTAAGGATGAGGGAGGATTGATGGGTCCTATGAAGTCCATTCCCCATTGAGCAAAGGGGTGCATCTCCATCACTGGCTGCAAAGGTTGAGCAGCATATTTCTCTCTATTGGCAGCAACCTAACACATATGACAGCATTTAATGTGTTCAGCTGTATCTTTGAAAATTGTGGGCCAATAATACCCTGCCCTGAGGATAGCATGAGTGGTGGCTAAGGACGACCCATGTACAGTCCCAAATTTATCATGTAATTTTGTTAGCACCTTATATGCTTCTGATCTTTTTAAGCATCTTAGGTATATCCCCTCATAGTTTTTCTTGAAAAGGACTCCTCCTTTTAACATAAATTTCAGCGACCTTATCTTCAGGGCTCTCCTCTGTGAGGCCTGCAGTCTTGAGGGACATCTCCCAGTGGTCAGGATGTGCCTAATGTCTGAGTACCATTCTCCGTCATCTTTTGCATTTACGACGTACTGTTGGCTCAGGATATTGGGATCAACCTCTGATATCATCTAGCTTAATGTCTGCCCTCTTACCAGCTTCATAGGGGTAATGTCCATATCGTACTCCTAGAGGACAGTGATCCATTTAGCCCTTTTCTCACCTGGTTCACTTTGCATTAGCAACATTTTCACTGCTGCATCAGGTACAACAACAATCACCTTACTTCTCAGGATGTAGTGCCTGAACTTCTTGACTACTCAGACCAAAGCAAGCACCTATCTTTCAACGTCCATATATCTGAGCTCTGCGTCTCTGAAAGGGTGGCTCATGAAGGCTATAGGCTTTTCTTCCTTTTCTTCATTTTTCTATGTCAGTACTGCTGCAAAGGTATGTTCTAAAGCAAATGAGTAGATGTAGAAGTCCTTGGTGTAATCTGGACTGATCAGGACTAGAGCATTTGATATGGCCTTTTTAATGTCTTCAAAAGCTGCTCTAGCCTCTAGGGTCCATTCAATTTTAGCGTCCTTCTTGAGCATGGTGTTCAAGGGCCTGAATATCTCTGCAAAGCCAATGATAAATTTCTTAACGAAATTAATCTTACCGAAGTAAGATTTGAGCTCCGTCTTGCTTCCAGGTAGTTGTATCTTCATGATGGATTTTATTCTGTCAGGATCAATGATGATCCCGTCTTCAGTTATCAAGTGGCCTAGCAATTTCCCCGTGGTCATCCCAAATATGCACTTCTTGGGATTCAAGGATATCCTGTACTACTTGCACTTCTTCAACACCTTTCTCAGGTCCTCTACATTGTCTGCTCTATCTTTGGAGAACACCGTTAAGTCATCCATGTATATTACTATGCACTTCCCAATCAAGCCTCTGAAGGCTATGTCCATTCCTCGTTGAAATGTGGCTCCAGCGTTTATCAATCCAAACGGCATGCGCCTGTAGGCAAAGATCCCCCATTTCGTGGTAAATGAGGTTTTCAATCTATCGATTCTATCCACCATCACCTGGTTGTATCCAGAGAAACCGTCCAAGAAGGACATCATCTTGGCACTATTCACCATTTGCAGGACTTCATCTAGAGAAGGCAAAGGATAATTATCCTTTTCAGAAGCTTGATTCAAATTCCTGAAGTCCACGCACAGTCTGATGTCACCGTTCTTCTTTCTCACTGGGACCAGGTTTGCCACCCATGTGGAGTGTCTCATAGGAAATATGATTCTGGCATCGAGTAGTCTTTTAACTTCTTCGAAAATGATCGGCTCCAGTAAAGTGTTGACGGGTCTTTTCTTTTGTCGAAAAGGGTTGGCGTCTAACTTCACAGGTATCGTATGAGTGATGACTGATGTATCAAAAGTTTTCAATTCGTCATACGTCCAGATAATGACATGGATGTAATCTTTGAGGGCCTGAGTTATCCCTTTCAACTCTTCTTCTGTACAGATCTTCCCAATTAGAACATTTCTTCTTCTATCACCTTGCCCAAGGTTGACCTGCGAATACTATCCCTCATCAGCCTTTTGAAGATCCCTTTGTTTCAGCATGTTGTCCAAATCAAATGCTCTCTCCAGCTCTATCATTCCCCTAGGAATTTTGTTACTTACAGCTCCAGGATTTCTTCTTCCTCCCAGACATGATCTTCTAGATTCTTTTCATCAATAATCTGTGCCTCGAAAACATCTCTATTGGAAATAAAATCCAATATATGCTGATCATCTTCAAATACTTGGAGATTAGTTACATTATCAGGTACTGAAGGCACTGATACTAATTCAACTGAGAATCTTTTTAAACTTGATATGGACAGTGGCTCTAGAGTACTGGTAGCCTGGGCCAAAGCATCTGCTTTGTGGTTTTGCTCTCTGGGTACATGGGTGATATTGAATGCATCAAACTCTTCTATTAAGTCCCACACTCTGTGTCTGTAATTGGACAGCCTCCTATAATTGCAAGAGTATATACCTCTTACCTGTCTGACAACTAATTCTGAGTCCCCATAGACATGCAGAATTTTCACCTTCTTCCTAAGAGCGAACAGTATCCCATGAATTAGAGCTTCATATTATGTCACATTATTTGTACATGGGAACTGCAATCTATATGCTGCCAAATAGGATTTTCCAGATGGGTCAATGAGGTCTATTCCTACTCCAGCTCCTTGTTTTGACTTGGATCCGTCAAATCTGAGGATCCATGGTTCATCCTCAGCTAAAAGCTTGTCTGGTGCTTCCTTCTTTCTTTTGGCTCTGGCAGCTGCACCACTGGCTATCCATTTTAGCTTTGGTGTCCCAGTTTTCTCAGACACCACCTCATCGACTTTATGGGGAGCTGATACTTCTTCTTTTCTCTTATCACCAAGAGGAACATTCTCTGGACTAGGTAGCGTATGCCTTCTCAAGATATGCAGGCACAACGAGCAAGATGTCTTTGAGTGAGGTGCCTCATGCAACCTGCACTTCTCAATCAATGCATCCTGGGGAGGCCTATGCTGCTGCGTCATCTTTTGGATTTCTTTTGACAGAAACTCCTTGAACTTGGACAAATTGCTGCCACTATCCTCATCAGATAACACGTAATTTGACTCCACTAAACAATCACTCCTAGGGGTGATTGTCTTCTTGTTCTTATCATTACCCCTGTTGCATACCAGTATCTCTTCTGTCATCTAGACAGAACCTTCATCCTTCTGTGTGCATCCTCCTGTTCTTGAAAGAGACAAACATAAATCAGTATCACTATCGTTATCTATGGAACTCACCACGGGTGAAGATGCTTCGCCATATGCTTGTTCTAACTCCAACATGTCTAAACAAGCATCACAAGTTTTTTCAGAATGAGCCTCATCATGCAACCTGCACCATCCATCAATCAGAATATCATGAATAGGCACACTTAATAATTGACATTATTTCACCTGTCTAAACAAATGCATCTCAAATTTCTTGAAATGATCTAGTACTATTTTATTTCCAAGATTACAATCAGGCTCTAAATTTATTTCATCACTCCAAAGGTCACCATTATGATCATGTATGTCAAGCATCAGGATTTCTTCTATGCTGGCGGTTTGAGGTCTGATGCAGTAAACTCTAGGTTCCACATCCACATACATGATTTCATTGGTTCTGTTATATTCAGTGATCATGTGTCTCATGTAAGGTTCAGCTTCGATCTTTATCTGATTTGGTATACCCTTCCAAGGTAGCCACATATGGCTAAAATCAGTTGACATGTATCCCTTGAGAGTTTTTGACCAGTTTCTACTAAGTAACATCCCATATGTATCAGGTATATCTACTACCTGAATATCAATATAGTGCTGGACTCTGGGATCTGATGCTAGCTACATGTGAATGTGGGTCAGTTCTCCTACCACACTTACTTCTATTTTTTCCAATTGTGTTACCTTCTTGAATGATTTAGCAGAATGTAACCCTAAAGTGTTGCATATGGATAGGGGCATTACATTGGTAGATGCTCCTGAGTCTACTAAGTAGTTGTGCAAATTTTTACCAAACATCCTTGTGGTAAGGAGGAAGGGAGGTGACTCACTCTTATCTTTGTATAGGGTCATGTAGGAGGTATCTGCAGCTTGAATAGTAGCCAGGGTTTTAGGTTTGACATTAACATCCTTGGCAGCATGATCTTTATTTTGAAATTGGCCCAGGGTATGGTTATCTTCCTTTTGAGCAGAACCATCCAATGATTTCATGAAAGCATTCTTGATAGCAGGGGTTTTAAGCAACTTTGACATTGGCAGGCTGATCTTTACTTTTTTCATTTCATCTGCCAGATATGTAACCAATTTGTCAGATTCAGGAAGTGGATTTGCAGCTTTTGATGCTGTGTTATGCGGTGTCAGATATTGAGCATCGACCTTGGTGAGTCCAGGGTTATTACTTGCCTTGGGATCAGGTGTAGTGTTGAAATTGTTTGGAGGCAATGAGGTAGTCAAAGGATCAGCAGATCTATTTGAGTTATTCCTTAAGTTGTAGTTATGCCTACCCTAAGGTTGCTGTTGATAAGCATTGACTTCCTCATGCTCAATTGATGGCTCATTCTCATCCTCAAAGGGGAAAACGTAGTTAGACTCAAAAGCCATGGCTGATTCCTCACATGTTGAAGTGTAATCCTGATGTGATGATATTGTTTGCTGATAAGGACAATGCATGAAGCTTTCTAGTACTAAGGCAGAATCATACTCACAGTGGACAATTTCATTTCCCTCTGTATAAGGTGGGTTACCTGAGGTACTGGCCACTTCAACTTGGAATATGCTAGCAGCAATCTTGAATTGAGGACAATCCAACTCCGCATGAGCGTTGGTGTTATGTATTCTGCACCAGTTCGTAAGTGCTGCCTCTGCAAGGTTTACTCTGGTGGTTTTCCTAGGTTCACCAGGAGGCTGATTATCTAGGGGTGATGGTAAGGAACCATTGTTAGGCTTGGTGTTCCACACTCTAGGTTGTCTAGGAGATTATTGTTGCCATTGTTGTTATTGTAATTGTTGTTGTACCCCCTATCAGGATAATTAGGTTTGTCATTGGCATAACCTCTGTTTTGATTAGGTTGAGAGTAGAAATTCTAATTTCTTATATGAGTGACCTCAGTAGTAAGTTTTCTTAACTGAGCTGATATTTCTTTGATTTCTTCCTTCTCTTCCTGAACCTTGGCCATCACATTCTCTGTCTAGGGCTTGAAAAAGGAAGACCCATTGTTATTGTTGGATTGTTCTACACCCTGAGGCACTTGTGTTTGATATGGTAACATCTGGTTACTCCCACTCAGTGGGGGCATGACACTGAGTGGTGGTATTTGCAAAGGGGCTGGCATCACAGCTGAAGGCATCATGGCTCCATTGGTCTATTGGTGGACACGATATGTAAGATAACCAGGAAGTGTAGGGAAAGCAATATTTGGTGTGGGAGTAGGAGCCAATTGCTGACTAACTTTGATAGCTTCCTCAAAAGCCTGTGCTAAAGTCGTTACACTAGGGTGTGTCCTTCTGATAAACATGGAGGTCAGGGGATCTAAAGCTGAATAATAAATACTCCTAGTAGCCTCATTTGCTACAACGTAGGGAGCAACCAGTTTAGACAGCATCTTATGGAATCTAGCGTTGAAGTTTGCAATGGGTTCTCCTTCGCACCTCTTGATGGTGGCAAAAAGATGATAGTTCATTAAAGGATCTATAGGCACCTTGAACCTATCCTTGAAATCTTTTTCTAAGGCATCCCATGAACGGACTGAACCCTGACCTAGACTGGTATACCAGTTATAGGCTTCTTCCCCTAAGGAGAATGGAAACAATTTGCATACCACATCCTCATACTCAATTCTAGCCCTACAACAAGCTTCCTTGAAGGTCCTGACATGATCATCAGCATCTTGATACAGATGGTACCTAGGGCAAATTTTATCTAGATTTTTAGGCAAAGCATGATATGTATTGAAGGCCAGTGGTGACTCTGCTATGAAAAATGACATCGCAACTGGTGGAGGTTGGTTCTGGGGTACGACAGGCTGAGGTTGGGCCTGAGGTGTGATAGGTGGTCCTATAGGTATTTGAAAGCCAATAGGGGTTACAGGAGCATGCTCTGGTGAGGCTTATGTCACACTAGAATTAGGGGTGTGATGAATGTCCACAGTCCTAGGTCTAAATCCCCTGATAGGCAGTTCTTCGAAGAGTCCACTAGATCTAGACCTGGTATTTGGCCTGAAAGCCAGGAATTCTCAAGTTTTTAAGGCAAAATGGCGAGTTTATGGCCAGAATTCAAACCACCGGGATGTTTAAGCAATGTATGTAGGAATCTATGGTTTCCTTTGTCAACGGCCCTCCTTCTAGCGCCAGTTTCCTATTGATTGGTTTGTGATGTCAGTCACAACTAAGCACACAACACAAAAGTCACACAACAACCCTTGTTTATCCTAAAAGATATGATGAATTCCAAGAATTCATGATCCCAAGTCCCCGTCGATTAGTTCATAATCTGCTGATGTTACTCTGTGGTTGATGTGTATTGCTATTTTCCATTTTGGGGCCTTATGTAGATTAGTAGATTCTATTTCTGCAACTATGCTATACAGAGAAGTTACTCTACACAGCATATATCTCCAAATGATGTGTCTAAGTTGATATTTGCATGAGTTCTACCCTTATTTGTGATTCTCTGCATGACATTTTCAATACTACATGCATTTAGCTCAAAATATGCTAATGATATTCAGTTGTCTTCGGGATGTCAGCATATTTTTCTATTCTGCTTCTGATTTATCATGATATGCAGTTATGAAAGTGATTTCAATGAAATTAAAATGAGAAAAAGGGTTAGAGAGAGTGAGATTCCTAAAATTATTTAACTGAGATCATTGATCCATATACATGTTCCCATACAACAATGGAGAGAAGAAAACTAAAATCATACTTCACCAGGACAGTCCACAAATCCGCATGATTCAGTGCAAATCTTCAAGGGAAAAGTTGACAACAACATGCAATGAAATGAAAGAGCTTCTATAGAACACAGCATTCACCAGTACATATCCAGAAATCAACTTGAAGACTACTTAAGGTTTACAATCAGGGTATAGTCTGAAGCTTCATCTCCATACAGTATGTTCATAAAATAGGTACATTTACAATGATCTGAGGAAGGGACCTTGATTATTTCAACAATCCAGTCCTCTCTAGTCTCAGTAATCCGATCTCTCCTAAAACTATTACAGGTCTGATTTTTTTGTATTATTGACCTCCTCCTTTTTTGTATAGTACAGGGGATCAATATATATATCTCTGGTTTTTCCCCAATCTGGCACCCAAAAACCCTAGGAGATCAACGGTCAGCATCTTGAAATGCAGCATCCAACGGTGAGAAATGAATCCCGCCAAGAATTCGAGCAGCACACCTAGACAAGGTGCCACTCCTTCAATAATGTTTCCAACTGCAAACTCCCCCGCATTGAAAGCTTTGTCACCTTCTGGTGTGTTTGGCCCCTCGGGATCTGGCCCACTGCATGGGACATCATCGTCATTTACAACCCCACCTTCACGTTCACCTGCACGCCATTACTGTGTCGGTAACTCTGCTTCTTCCCAGCTACTCCAACAATCTGCAATAAACAAGCAGGAATTAGCACCATCATTTAATAAATCAGCAGGAAAAATGAACATCTGCATTAAAACAGGCTCCAAATGCACAAACATAGCCATCGAGCTCAAAAACCATGGAAAACAGGCATAAAAACCTCATATACAACATTAAAACAGTCAGGTCAACCATCGTTGACCAGAAACATGCATAGGGCGCACAAAGAAGCTTCAAAATTCCTATCGCTTCACTTTCCTGCTCATTTTCCTTGTTTAAATCCTTGTATATCCGATATACAAGCTGGACGTGATACAAGCATTTAACTGCTTTTAATTTGCCTCTGAGTTCCGCAATGTATATTTCGTTGTATGCTAAGCAATGTATACCAATATACATTGTGGATGTGATACGTTGATTCAATCATATTTCAATCTTTTCAATTCCGTGGCCTGTATGCTTCTTTTGTATATTTCGCTGCTTGTATATTGCAACATACAAACGCAAAATATACAAGCATTTATCTCCGTTTCATAACTTTTCAATTCCGTGTCTTGTACATCTTGTGATGCATCTTGGCTTGTATGTATCGAAATATACAAAGCGCGAACATACAATGAATTAACCTCTTTTAACTTTCCGTTGCGTCCGCGGTATGTATATTTCCATTGTATCTTTAGACATACATTTCGGGCTCAATACAAGCATTTAATCGAATTTAAATCTGCCCTTGGATTCCGTGTTGTATGAGAGCAATGTATATCGATTTGTATATAAGAATATACAAGCGCAAAATATACATGCACTTATCTTCGATTTATAACTTTTCAAATCCACCATATAAAGCAACCCATCGAATCTGCAATGTATCTCTTGATATGCAAACTCAGACGTGATACATAGAATAAATCCGATTTTAGATTCATATGGATTCCGGCTTGTATGTGTAAGGTCTAACGTATGTTTCAAAATATACAAGCCGGAATTTATACAACGAATTAGCATTGTTTGATAACTCCTTGAAGTCCGCGCGATGCATATGAACATTGCATGTATCTTGACTTGTATATTTCGTTTGTATGTAAAAACATACAAGCAAAAAACATACAACAGTTTAACTCCTTTTCATAATCCTTCGGGTCCGCGGCCTGCACATTGCAAATGTATATATCAAATGTATGTTCAAATATACAAGCCTGAAATATACAATGAATTAACATTGCAAAATAACTTTTTGGTTCTAGCCCTTGCATAAATGCATTGTATGTTACGACCTGCCAAACATACAAGTGTGAGATACATGCAACGGATTTAAACATTTATTCATTTCAACCTAAAACCACCTCGGGTCCATCTTGTATGTATGCATAAACTCTACCAAATGTATACAAGGCAAAAAGACATACAAATGACCCTGTATATGAACCCGAATGCAAAAGCGACTAAGTACAAAAACAAAACCCTTTGCATATACGAACGACCCTGTATATGCAAAGCAATATACAAAATTGAATGTACATTTTACCAAAATGATCATAACTTGCAAAATATGACAAATTTTAACATGGTTCAAAAAGCAACCCTAGCTCATTTTTGACAAGGAATCCAACCATACTATGCACTGATACTGAAATGCATTTCTTCACCATTTTTAACAAGGTTTGCAATTTTAACCCCTTTTTCCCTTTACCACCAAGCAAAACGACACACACAAGCAAAAAGCAAAAAGCCACAGCAGGGGTCCTCATTCTGCTAAGGAGTAAAATGGGGCGTGTTGTGAACATCACAACAGTATGGTATGTATAGAAGCTAGTGGTTAGTTTATGATCATCATATTACAAATTGTGTTTTTATTGGAGACTTTTGGAGGTTTCCCCCCTCAAAGAGACTTACTGTTCTCAAGTATTATCAAGTATTTTTGGCATATTTCTTATTATATTCTTCTATTGTGCAATTTATTTCATTACAAGTGGTATTAGAGCATGATCTTGGCATCTAGAAGGCAAGAAACATGGTAATATTTTTATTCAAGAGGTCAAATTGTGAAGCACATATCTCTCTTAATTTGGTGAATTTTTTTAATTTTTGGAGGGTATCAAGGACATATTCAGACTACTATAGTCCATATTTGAGGTCATCTAGAGAAAATTTGAAGGAGTTATTGTGAAATTAAGGTTTCCACCAAATTTGCTTCCATGTCTATAAAACAACAAAAAAAATTTCTTAATTTTGGAGGGTTGATCAAGGAGATATTGAACCTACTATGGTCCAAATTTGAGGTCATTTGGAGTAGAATTGAAAGAGTTATTGTAAAATTAGGGTTTCTGCCAAATTCACTCCCAAGGCTATAATTAGTGAATTTCTTAAATATTTTTCTTGATAAGTGAGATCTAGGCATTGGTAATTTATAGTAAATTTTTAGATTCTTTAGATTTATTTTGTGTAAATTATTTCAAAATTATTTTGCTACACCATGATGGGGGCTTCAATAAGAGGCAAGGGAAGGAATCATGTTGCACATGGAAAATCTCTAGACAAGGATGATCTAATAATTGAGGAGAAGGATTCAATAGATGTGGAATCTCTTAAAGATGGTATTTCAACATTGAGGGAGTTGATGAAATGGTTTGTTAAGAGTGAAGATATCCAAGAACTAGTGAAAATATTTGATTCTCTTGAGAGTTCTATAAAAGTAGAAGTCTGGGTGATGCCATAATAGTGGGTTACAATTGTATTGAGGAACAAAAATTGTTCGGGCATGAAAAAAAAATTTTGGATGGGTTCGCTCAAACGGGTGTGTTCACTAGAACATATAAATGGGTTCACTTGAACACCCCCGTTTGAGTGAACCCACTTTCTATCGGCCGATGTTTTGTTAATAAAATAATGAGTTCGAGCGAACACCCCTTAATGTTATTTGATTTTTTTAATGTTATTTTTATAAGGTTCGAATGAACACCCCTTTGTTAGAACCCCCCTTCATTAGAAGGGGTTTCAAGGGGTTCGCTAGAACCCCCCTTCATTGGAACCCACTTATTTTACCCTTGCACCCCTCCAACTACAATTTTATGCAAATTTTTAGGTTTCAAGGCTCAAGTTAAGGATCAAAATGGAATCAACTTGACAAACCCAGCTGCAGGATTATAGTCCTCAAAACGAGCTCTCCATCAAGTATAGTTTTAATATATTTTGGTTTTATTATACATTTTTTTTAGTTTACTTAAACATAGGTTTTTCACCGAAAATCAAGCTCTCTATTCTGCACATGTGGAAAAATAGTAGATTACCAAACAAAAATTATGAAAAATATCTATCTTGTTGGTATTGATGTCCTTGATCCAACAAAAAAAATGAATTCTGATACATACAAAAAAAGTTATGCTCTTTATAGTACACCTATGTCTAAATTGTAATTGGTTTGACTTCAATACTTAATTAAAAAAATATTCAATAAAACATTATGAAACCAAATGCATCCTCTAGATATCGTAGTTACAAATCTAAATTTGAAAAAAATAGAATTTTATCCTTCATAAAAAAAAGTTATGTGCTTTATAATACACATCACTCTTTAAAAATGGTGTTTACTATTAAAACTAGTTATCGAAGGAGATGGAAAAAGAAATGCAATTTGATTCCAAAATTTTTAAAATATATATATTTAGAATCTACAGACAAAATGTCACAAATTACTAGTTTGCATTGATAGGTGTTCGAAAGTGAAGATTTAGTTCAAAATGTTCATTTCAATGTCAAGTTTGGCCAAAAAGTGTAACCCACTATTTGAGGTCATTTGGAGTATAATTGAAAGAGTTATTGTAAAATTTGGGTTTCCACCAAATTCACTCCCAAGGCTACAATTAGTGAATTTCTTAGATATTTTTCTTGATAAGTGAGATCTAGGCCTTGGTAATTTATAGTAAATTTTTAGATTCTTTGGATTTATTTTGTGTAAATTATTGCAAAATTATTTTGCTACATCATGGTGGGGGCTTCAACAAGAGGCAAGGGAAGGAATCTTGTTGCACATGGAAAATCTCTAGACAAGGATGATCTAATAATTGAGGAGAAGGATTCAATAGATGTGGAATCTCTTAAAGATGGTATTTCAACATTGAGGGAGTTGATGAAATGGTTTGTTAAGAGTGAAGATATCCAAGAATTAGTGAAAATATTTGATTCTCTTGAGAGTTCTATAGACTCTAAGCGAGTGGATTCACATCACAAGATTTGGGAAGAAGATATGTCTTTTAAGGGACATGATGCTTTTAGGATTGAATTAGATATAAATATGGATCATCATCCAAATAATTATATGGCTTGACACTTCACACCAAGGATGGATATGTGAAAGTCTGATGGAAAGGATCCAACTAATTGGCTGTACCAAATGGAGTAGTTCCTTGATCTTCATCATGTTTAATGTCAATAGAAGGTTGCAATGTCATCCTTATCCTTGGAACCATACCAACTCATTTGGTATCACTAGCTATGAGAAGAGAAGAAAAAGAAGCAATGTGTTGTCACATGTCCATTTTCTAAGAGGAAAACACTACACATTATGGTAATAATTTAACAAATAGTTACTTTAGCTAGATTACCAAATTAAAGAGAAAAAGTACAATTAAGGAATATACTCAACACTTCCAAACTTTCTTATACTCAACACTTCCAAACTTTCTTTAAGGTGGATCATGTTAGAGAGGATAATTTGGAGGAATTATTTCTAGGGGGTTTAAAGGACCACATCAAATATGAGGTACACATGTTCAATCCAACTTCTAAGTCCCAAGCAATGATTATGGAAAGGTAGGTAAAGGAAACATTTCAGCCAACAGAAGGCTAGGGTTTGTAAACATAAGAGATAGAAGCACTCCTACATAGGCATTTCCTTAGCCTACCAGATTGACTCCACAACAAATTGAAGATAAGAGGGATAAAGGATTATGTTTTAACTATGGTAGTGAATATAATTGAGGACATAAATGAACTGAAAATAAATTATTCTACATTGAAGGGTTGAGTGAGGAAGAAGAGGAGGAAGAAGTAATATTAGAGTGTGGCAATGAGCCAAATGAGGAATCATGTGATACCCAACCAACCATTTCTTGTCATGCACTTTCTAGAATTAACACCCCACAAAAACTATCAAGGTAGTGGGTTTATTAAATAAAGAGAGAGAAATAGTGTTGTTAGACTTGGGAAGCACTCACAACATCATAAAAAATAATTTAGTTGCTCATCTAAATTATTTGTATATCTATCTCTAGAATTTTAGGTCTTCATTGCAGATGGGGATACTATCAATTGCTTAGGGAAATGCCATAACATTAAATTGTCCATGGGATAATACTAACTTGATTGTCCAATGTTTTCTATCTCCATGAGTCCAGTAGACATTGTGTTGCAAGTACAGTGGATTACTATATTGGGGACAATTGAGATGAACTTCCAAGAAATATTCATGTGTTTTCACTTAGAGGGAAGGATAATCAAACAATGAGGATTGTGTGTAAAGTCTCCATAGATGGTAAGCTCTCATCAAACGCAAAAGATTATTAACAAAGGGGTTGAGGAGGTTATGGCCCAATTATTTTTATTAGCATCTTATTAGTCAAAGGTTCCTACATAGCTAGATATACAAGTAGTTCTAGATAGTCACTTAGTAGTTTTTGGAAATATGCAAAAAAAATTGCCTCCTAAAAGAGATCACGATCATGCCATTCAAATAGTACCAAGTAGCCAACCACCCAACATCAAGCCCTACAAGTACCCTTATGTACAAAAAGGTGAGATCATGAAGATGTTTTAGGAGATGCTAAAGGTAGGTATTATCGGGCATAGTCAAAGTGCTTACTCCTCTCTAGTGGTAATGGTGCACAAGAAATATGACACTTGGTAGATGTGTCATGATTATAGAGAGCTCAACAAATACACCATACAATATAAGTTTCGCATTCCAATAATTGACGATTTGTTAGATGAGTGTAATGGTGTTGTTTATTTTACCAAACTTGATCTTTGTTCTAGTTATCATCAAATTATAATTATAGATGAGGATATACATGTTAATACATCTTTTCAAACCCATGAGGGACACTATGAAGTTTTGGTGATGCCTTTTGGCCTTACAAATGCACCATCTACATTTTAAAGTTTGATGAACTCTATCTTTAGGCTATATCTGCAAAAAATCATTTTGGTATTTTTTATGACATCTTAATGTATAGAAAAACTTGGGATGAACACTTGCAACATGTGAATTAGGTGTTGGACATTCTTAACCAACATAAGCTTTATACTAAGCCATCCAAGTGTATGTTCAAAGTTAAAAAAAGTAGAGTACCTTGTTAAGAAAAGGGTGTGTTGTACACCTTGCATAAAAATGAAATATTTACTTGTGGTGCATCTAGGAGATGTGTTTAGCTACATTAAATATTTATTTGGGTCCACATGTTTAAAGTTGTATGTAACATTGTGTTAGATATTTTATGTGTAGGAGACATAGAATAATTAATTATTATTTGGAAAATTAGCACCATAAAGTGAAAACTTAATATCAATAATTAAAAATAAGGCCTAGTCAATGGTTTTGTGCTCTCATGGTTTTGAGACTGTAAGCACCAAAATCATGCACAACCTCCATGAGGACCCCAATGATGACTCACAATCCTTGTCACGTACATGTAAGCGTAGAATAATGCCCTCTCAGTATCATGATTCTCTTAGTAGCATGTAGTTTCTTCTTCCTTCTGTTATTTCCCCTTTGTCGTTCTACCCCTTTCTTCACTTTTGACACTTTTTGACACTTGTCAATTTGCATTTCCTGTGCTTGTGACTTTGTCCCTAAGCCTTGTATTCAGCCATTTGTTGTGTTCTCACCTTTCCCTGGTGTTTTTCATCCATTACCACCCCTAGGATCCCTTTAGAGGACCTCTCAAGCCATCTCCAACTTTCAGTTTTCAGTTTTAGTCAACTAGTACAAATCTCCCCCTATTATTTCTAGATCTCCCTCAGGAGATCCTACATTCGCATATGGAGATTTGGTTTTTGACCCCTATTTGACCAGTTTTCAGATGTAGTTCACCTTCTTTTCTCCTCCTCTTTCATCTCCCATCCTACACTTTCACCCAAGACCCCTCCTCTGAGGGTCGCCCATGGGTCACCCCCAGGCGACCCTGACTAGTGAATGGGGTGACTAGGTGGCAGCCCTGCCGTCTTTTCCAACTGTGATTAAACTCGAGTTTTTGGCCAAAAATAGCTTTGTTTTCACCTATTTTTGCTTCTGTTTGCATGGAATTTTATCCCAAAGATAGAGTTAACTATTTCATGCACCTAACCATGCATATTTAGCTCTTTTTATCTTATTTCTCAACCCATGCATTCCTTTAACTCTATTTCTTCTTGAGTGATAAGCTATATTGGTTAGATCACTCTAATTTTAGCCTAGATCACTCTTGTGTCTTCTAAGTTAACTCATCAATCAAAGGGAGTTAACTCTTCATCCTCTCCACCTCTCATGCCTTCTTCAAACCTATAAATACCCCTATCTCTCAAGTACAAAGGGAGGCAATTTCATTTGCACACACAATTCTTGCAGGTTCTTGCTCTCCAATCAAGCATCCATATGCTCACAAAGGACATCCAAGCCTTTTGATTTTTATTGTTGTCTTATCCAACTTTGCTAAAAGCTCATTTAGTGTCGATACACTGCTCACATAACAAGCCACAGTGCTCGCAAGCTCACAATTGAGCTCTCATTCTAGCTTCCAAAAGCTTATTTTGCATCCCTTTCCTATTGTTGCCAAGAGGATCACCCCATTACTACAAGAGGATAAGAGGTTGCCATACAAGGATTTATGAGGGTAGTCGAGGCTCGTGTGCCTCTTTATTCAAGGTTCCTTCATGCTTTTTATTTCATAGTAATTAGAAAATCAAACTTTGCTCTTGGAAATAGTAAATGCATGTTGCTTTTTCCTTGATAGGCTAAGTAGATCTTGCATTGTTAAAGTAGTTTAATTTCAAAAGCTCATTTCAAAGTTTTTTTTTTAAATGTGCTTGGTAAACTTTTTAACGTGACTGGCGACGCTAGTGTGACACGCCCTCTGACTCCACGTGAATGGTTTTTCCCGGAGCAATGAACCAGTGAGGCCACAACACGGGGGACCTCATCCCCTAGCAAGAACACTTCAAACCTGCGATCTCATTGGTCCAGCGAAGGCATAAAGCCTACAAGCTCATTGGCCCAATGGGGGTTTGAACTCTAGTGGCCGCCACTACAACTGAGCAACTTAACCACCGAACTGCGCCCTTATCGGCAAAGTTCATTTCAAATTAATTCCCCTTTCCAGAGTAATTGTTCCACATATTCAGAAAAGCAAAACAAAAACATAGATTCACTTGCATTAGGTAACTTCATATTAGATTGTATTCATTTTCTAATTCCTAAAATAGAAAAAAGCACTTTCATTTCCATAAATAGAAAAAAGCACCAAAAAAAATTGTTTTGCACTCATATAGGCTTGGATACATCCAAAAACTGAAAAGAACAAAAACATTAGCATCATAGAGAGTTCGCAAACCCTTGATTTCAACACAAGGTCAACTTTGGTCAACATTTTGGTAAAACCCTTGATTCCAACACAAGGTCAACACAAAGTTAGACCTTAGGTCAAACAAACCCTAAGTCAAAACCTTATGTTAGATCAAGGTTAGATTTAACTATCTCTCTTGGTTTGGGCTCACAAATGTGCCCTGGACTTAGAGGTGAGTGGGTGAAGGCAATCCTCGACGAGATAGAGGAGATCCACCCTAGACCACAACAAGACCAACAGATGATTCAACAACAAGAAGAAAGGTTAAGGACATTCCAAATACAGGCTTTCATCCAACAATTTGAACAACTATGCCAAATTGAAAGAAGTATCAACAAAAACAACAGTCAACCCACACAATGTTGGAACCTTAGAAACCCAAACAAAAGAATGGTGACTAGTGACCCTTCGGTTCATATAGTTATTTTAATAGTTCAATCATAGAACACCACATCCAAACAAACACACAAGAAAGGCCCTAGGACCGGTCGACCACTCTCCATGAAGTCCATCTCTCAAGCAAGCCAGACCGCCCCCGTGTCTCACCTCCTCTCAATTAGCTACTTCCATGAGAGTGAGAGTGACGTGGAGGTTCACCCCATGGCAAGGAGAGGGGCCCGTCTGTGTGCCAAAGTTGACTCGATCACCCCAGGCCACCGAGTCATGTTTTTGAGTGTACATATTTTGGTGAACCCGAAGTGAAATTACAAATCATTCTAGGATGAGTGATTTTGCGTATCAAACTCAAGAATTCAATCATTATCACTTTCATTTTCACAACCATGTTTGTCTCTTCCACCTTCACCTTTGCTCATTCCATTTATTCTGTGGTGTCTATGACAACCCCAAATATGACGGAACCAAACTTAAACTTAGGGAATATTCCCTCTAGGGAACCAGAAACTCCCTTTTTTGACAGATATATGCCACCTGACCTAAATGCACTAATTTCAAACTGCTATGACTATGAAGGTTCAAACTATGAACAAAATAGAAGAGAACCTAGAAGTTCTCTGTCTTTCAACAACCCTACATGGGAGCATAATCATGTCATGCCAAACATACGTCACAAAGCGAAAATAATACAAACGAGGTCAGAAGTCCATGGTGTTGATCAACCCTCCACAAGCCACTCAAGCACTCATCTTGATGATGAAGTAAGAAGGCTAGAAAGGAACTTACAAGAAGAAAAATATCTCAAGAAGCCCTGAAAGTTGCTCTACGAGAAGAGCAACGAGAAAATGCTAGACGAGAAGATATGCAAAATCATGACAACATTCACAATGAAAACCCTAGAAATGAACAAGTACCTAGAGGTCCTACACCTATGGACCTCATTGCAATGCTAGTATAAAGAATCAGAATTTTGGAGGCAAAATAACATATCCCAGAAAGAAGACAAAAATTACAAGAACACATCAGAATTGAACAGGCCCAGGGGGCATCTCAAAATCCACCTTACCTCAATTAATACTCACGAAATGGGAGTACTGACATGTTCCCAAATGGGAACCCTCCTATTCAAAATAATCAGGCAATATAGGGAAACCAAGCAAATCAAACAATAGCATTGGGTTATCAAAGCCCGCCCATGGGGCTAATGCTGTCAACTCTGCAATCACAGAGTACCTTTTTAGGCACATACTTGGAGTACTTAAAGAAGCCACTTGACATAGCCATAAGAAGTGTTCTGTTACCTTGACCATTACTAGATCTCCTAAAGTTCAAAGGAGAAGGAGACCCTAACTCGCACATTAAAGCTTATACAACCGCAATAAGAGAACTCCTCCCTTGGGATGGGGTTGTCAAAATCTTCTCAAAAATGTTAGAAGGAATAGCCCTGGATTGGTATTATTGCCTGCCAAAGGCTTCGATACACTCATTCAGGCAATTAATCAGAGAATTTTTCATGGATTTTGATATGAACAAGCTTGTGAAGATAGGGATCCGAGAATTATTAACCATGAAACAAGAACCAAATGAATTAGTAGCTCATTTCGTCACTCGATGGAGACAAGTTCTCTATTCATCGACAAGTTCTCCAAACATGGATCATCGTGAGTTGTGCGATCTATTCTTGTATGCCTTAAACATGGATATGAGAGAAGAGGTCCAAAAGTTACCTTACAAGTCTTACAAAGAAGCCTTGGAAAGTGCCTTGCGGATCGACCAAGCAGCCATTGACAATGGAGGAAGAACTTATGACACTAATGGAAAACTCAAAGTCTTGAAAGGGGCTAAGAAGAATAACTCAAACATCTCAATAGATTAGGACATCAACATCATAAGGAGTGCACCTAGTAACGATAAATGGAATCAAAAAGGAAATCAAGGACTAGGTCATTTCTCCTATGATCTTGACACGTATTGTTGGTTCCATGGAACAAAAGGTCATGACACAAAAACCTATTACATATACAATAGGGCTATCTCAAATCTTACCCTAGAGCAACAACAAAACTTCCTCATTCTCCTACAATCCCAAAGAAAGGAAAAGGAACCTTAGAATAGAAAAGGAAATACTGATCAAAAAAGTTCTAATCATTTGGAACTCAACCAAGAAGTGTTTGTGATCCAAGAAGAGGAGCAAACTAACCAAATGGAAAATGTTTTCTCGCAAGTAGTGAACCTGTTGAAAGCCTCCCCTTCACACTGAAAAACATTCTTAGAAGTATTAGAAGTGAGATGTTCAAAACAAGAAGAACCAATCCCTCTCACATTCGACATTTTAGGACTCCTAAAAAATGAGGGAAATAAGAATAATGATTCACCATTATACATACAGGTTCAGGTCGAAGAGGTCATCATAAAGAGAGTGTTAGTGGATGAAGGATCGACAGTCAACCTCTTACCAATTTCCTTCCTACAAAGGATGGGATACAGTAAAATGGGCATAAAACAACAAGATGTCACCTTAAGGATATACGACAGTCAAGACATTCAAACAACTGGGAAAATCAGTTTGCCACTCACTTTAATATCTAAAACAGTTCCCACAGACTTCTATGTCATCAATAAAGAAACCAATTACAATATGATCCTTAGAAGACCTTGGGTTCACACTATGAACATTGTAGCCTCTACATTATTTCAAGAAATCCATTTTCATCATCTGGGAAAAACACACATCGTAAAGGTAGATCTTGACTCTTTCGGTGTTTATAGGAAGGAACAAGAAGAAAAAGATAAAAAGATAAACACATAGGAGAAAACCAAAGAAGAGACTCAAAACCCTCAGCCAAACGCAAATACTCTCAACATATCATATCAAAACATGGATCACCGTAGAGAATTCCCCTTCGATCCTCACACCACCAAGTCTCATGCTCCATTTGGCCTAGCAGCCATCCCTTGCATGAACGAGTACAATATTAAAAACCTCTCAATTGGGACAATAGAAATCATCGAAGAAGGGGAGGAAAAGGAGGAAAAGCGAAAATCAACTTACGAATTTAGAGAAACATCCCAATCATACAACATTCAAGACCTATGGACTCTCCACTTTGACGGAGCCTGTTGTAAAATGGGGGCAGCAACAAGGATAATCCTTACCTCCCCAGAAGGGAAAGTTCTCCCTTTTATGTTTAGATTGGATTTCTTTTCCACAAATAACATTTTTAAATACAAATCCCTATCCTTGGGAGTTATGCTAGCCATGAATATGGGAATCAAGAAGATCTCTACTTTTGGAGACTCCTAGCTTGTGATCAACCAAGTCACAGAAAATTACGAAACAAAATTAGAATGATTATGCCCATACAAAGAAACTATTAGAAAGTTAGTTCAATTATTTGACTTCTTTTCCATAAGAGACATACCTAGGGAAGAGAACCAAGTGGCAAACTCAATGGCCACCTTTGCTGCATTATTTTTGTTAGAAGTCGTAAATCAGATTATAACCTAGAATCAATTGAAAGAGTTAGAAACAAATACTGTAAATGCAAAAGCAATTGAAACAACATAACAACAATACGAAGAGACTGATGTGAAATGCTTGAATGAAAAAATAACATTAGATAATTGTCTCCAATATTGAATGAAAATACAAGCTAGGTAGTGAGTTTATATAGAATGGAGAGAGGGTGGAGGTGGCAACATGGACCAATAGGAAGCAACCATCTATCGTTCTAAAGATAGCAAAGTATCTTCCCAAGATAGCTAATGGTTACTTCCCCTGTAGTATTATGAAACCTAATTAACCCACTTTATTAACCTAAGAAAGCTTAAATAAATGTGTAGGAAAAACCTTATGATAAGGAATAAAAACCTACACTAACACCCCCCTTAAGCGTAGCTTAGGTGGGTAAAGAGATGGGTCCCGGCAAATGAAGCCTGATGAGGTATCCATGTACATGAAAATCCCCCAAAAGAGAAGTAGCCCCCCACAAAAGAGAGTATGCCCCCCTAGAATAGAGAGAGAAGGAAAGAAGGAGATAAGAAGCCCCCTCAAAGGAGGACACCTACCGCACCCCAAGCAAAGCTCGCAAATGAATGAACTTGCTCTCAATGAAGGGTTTTGTGAAGATGTATGCAGTTTGATATGATGTCAGATAGTACTGAAGATCAAGGACCTACTCATGAAGTAGCTTTTTAATGTAGTGCATGTGAGTCTCAATGTGTTTGGTCCACTGATGATGGATTGGATTGTGAGAAATCTGAATAGCACTCTAGTTGTTACAAAAGATGACTGTAGGCTTCCTGAAGGAAATGCCAAACTTAGTGAGAATGTGTTGAATCCAAATAGCCTCAGTAGCAGCATTAACTAATCCTCGATACTCAGCCTCTGGAGATGAAAGAGCAATAGCAGACTACTTCTTGCTCGACCAAGAAATCAGACCAAAACCAAGAGAGAAGCAATACCCTGAAATAGACTTGTGATCTTGAGAATCACACACCCAATCTGAATCTGTGTATCCTACCAAGTCAATATCCACACCCGTTGCATAATGAATCCCATAACTGTGAGTGCCCTGTACATAGTGAAGAATCCACTTGGTTGCTTTCAAGTATAGCTCATGTGGCTCCTGCATGAACCTAGATTCAAGTATATGAGACCCCAAACCAATTGATGATACAAGGTACCATCCACCAAAGGTGAAGAACAAGAATCCTCAAGTTTGATCCCTGACAGAAATGGAGTTGGCGCAGGCTTATGGTCAGCCATGCAAAATTGGGAGAGCATATCAAATGCATACATATGTTGTGCAATGAATATACCAAAAGGTGACTAAGTGATCTCAAACCCTAAGAAGTAGTGCAATATGCCTAAGTCTGACATCAGAAAATGATCATGAAGGGAAATTTTGACTGCCTTGATGTGAGATGAGTGACTCCCCATGATCAACAAGTCATCAACATAGAGAACAAGGAAAGTGAGAGTATCATCTTGCTACAAAATGTAAACATTTGGATCAGAATGGCACCGAGTGAACCTAACTGATAGATGGAAGGAGTCCATCTTGGCATACCAGGCTCGAGGGGCCTTTTTAAGGCCATAGAGAGACTTCTAAATTCGGGAGACAAGTGAAGGATCATGGACGAACCCCTATGGTTTCTTCATAGATATCTCCTCTTGAAGGTCACCGTGAAGGAAAGCACTCTTCACATCCATTTGATGAACTTCCCAGTGATGGGTTGTAGCAATGGCAAGTACAAGTCGGATTGAATTCATCTTGGCAACCGGTGCAAAAGTCTTAGAGTAGTCAATCCTAGGAACCTAGGAGAATCCTTTTGTGACCAGGTGATCCTTATGTTTATTGACTGACCCATATACAGCAAATTTTGTCTAATAAATCCACTTGCATCGAACAAGTTTTCTTCCTTTAGTAAGTGGGACTAAATCCCAAGTGTGGTTCCTTTCCAAGGAATTGAACTCTTCCTACATAGTAGTATCCCACTCAGGGACCCCAGAAGCTTCCCTAAAAGACTGTGGATCAGAATCTAAAGCAAAGAAAAGATGAGGAGCCTGCTCAAACTATGACCTTGTTCTTCTTTCATCTGAAGGATCACCAACCCAATCACCTGCTAACTCCAAAGTCTGACAAGCCTAAAGAGGTCTAGTGGCAGGGGAATCAGGAGAATTTGGATGATAACCAACATCCTCTGAATGATGACTAGGAAAGGAGGAAGATGAATCCTCATCATCACCATCTAAAGTGGAGGAAGAAGACTCCTCATCGGGATTAGGAGGATTAAGATCCTCAAAAGAACTATCATCATGAAGTCGCAGTGTCTCCATGGGAATGAAGGATGGAGAAGTGGTAGAAGAAGTATCCTCCTCAAAATGAACACTCCTCTCAATGAAGAGTTCATGTGTGGTAGGGTAGAGTAGCCTGTAGCCTTTGACACCATCTAGATACCCAACAAATATGCAAGGCCTACGATGCGGATCCATAGCCTTGCATTTATCTGCTGGAATGTGGGCCCATGCAGGAGACCCAAACACTTGGAATTGCTTGACTGTGGGTTTTTGACCAGTCCAATCTTGAAAAGGAGTTACCTCCTTCACAGCTCGGTGAGGAACCCAGTTTTGGATATAACACGCATAGTTGATGGCCTATGCCCAATACTAAGGTGCCAATGATCTGGAGTGAATCATGCAATTGGCCATTTCCTTCAATGACCAATTATTCTATTATGCAACTCTGTTTTGGTGTGGACTATAGGGAACTATGTGTTGAAGATCAATGCCCTCTGAGGTACAAAATTGCTCAAACCTCTGATTGACATATTCCCTGCCATTATCGGTGTGTAGAATCTTGATAACCTTCCTAGATTGTTTCTTTGGAAAAGCTTTGAAGTCCTGAAAAGACTCAAAGACTTCATTCTTTTGTTTGAGAAAGTATACAAAGGTGTATCAGGAAAGATCATCAATGAAGGTCAATACATATCTAGCTCTGCTAAATGAAGATGCTGAAATGGACCAGCCAAATCACTGTGTACTAACTCCAAGAGCTGTGTGGCTCTCCATGCTTTTCCTTGATCAATTTTTTCTTTAGGATGCTTTCCAAGAATGTAGCCTTGACAAACTCCATCAAAAAATTGAATAGAAGGCAACATTGTAACCATGTCATGTTGACTAAGCTGTTGCAAGTAGCGATAGTTCTAGTGGCCAAACTATTGATGCCACAAATGGCTCACCTCATCTAAGTGAGTGAGAAATGCAAGTGAAGGACAATCAAGAACAAAATGAGAAAAGTGATAGAGCCATGAATGGTTATCAACTTTTCCTACAACAACTATAGACCCATTGTGCAGATCACTTATGGTCACTGCATCTAGTGTGAATTTGACTCTCTTGCCAGAACCTGTATGGGTGATCTAGTAGATAGATAGGAGATTAGTTGACAAAGAAGGCACACAAAGAACATCCTAGAATGTCTCGTCACCAACGTCAACAGACCCTCTCCCAAGAACTTCTTCTGGTGTATCATTACCCATAAGAATATTAAGCACAAAACACAACTCCAAGGATGAGAAACTTTCCTTTGTATTGGCCATGTGGTGAGAAGCACCTGAGTCAACTACCAACTATCTAGTGGTGAAGCAACTACAACAAGGGCCTTGCCCTTCCCCTTACTATTTTTTGTGTCCTTTGAAGATTCTGAAGAATCTTGCTTAGCTAAATCTGGCACTTTGATATTATTCTTCTCAAGAAGATAAGTGAGATGAGCTATTTTTGTTTTCAAACACTTATGCTCATCGTGACCAGATTTCTTACAAAAGACACACTTTGTCTTCTCCTTTTTAGACTTGTTGTCTTTAGAGGAAGACTCAGAAGATGCATTGGTTGTAGCTTGTTTTGGACCTTGTTTCTTCTCTCCTTAATCCTTTTGTTTCTTATTTTTCTTTCCATTGCCTTTCTAATCTTTAGTACCTTGATTTGCAACTAAGGCATGAGACTTAGAAGGCTTAATAGTGCCCATGTGAACCAATTTATCCTGTTCTTTAGTGAGTTTAGCATCAAATTCATCTAAAGAAGGCATTTTGTAGGCAGCCCCAAGAGCACTTTTAGTGGCATAAAATGTAGAAACAAACATTGAGTAGTTAGGACCAAGCTTAGAAAGAATACTTAAGATCAATTGTGTGTCTTTCTTATCAATCCCACATTGTTTCAACTGCAATCTAATGGCCTTTAGCTTTGTGAAGAAGTTTTGTATTGTATCAAAATTACAGGGATTTAATCCTATTAGCTCATTCTCCAATTGATGTCCCCTTAATTCATCTTGTTTACCAAAGATATTTTCTAAAATAGTCAATACATCATTTGGTGTTGTAGTAGATTCAACATGAAAAAGAAGATCAAGAGATACAAACATGCATAGAGTTCCAAAAGCTTCATCTAGCCTGTTATGAAATTTAGGCCTTTCTACAATTAAGGTTGGTTCAGTTTCTAAACCCATAGTTACTCTAAATAGTCCTAACTTCTTAAGCTGGATAGTCATCTTGGACTTCCACTCATAGTAGTTGTAGGGTGTTGGAACATGCACTATTAATTGATCCATCTTAATTGTAGAATAGATTGTTGTTGTTGTTGTTGTTGTGCAGGAAAGAAAGATGCAAGAAAGAACACACAAGACACCCCCCCCTTTTCACTCAATCAAAGAACCCCCCAAAAATATATTTGGCACTTTATATTTAGTGTGATTACAATTTCTACCAGCAATAAATATTGAGAAGACTTGATCTCAATGCTATTACAAATCCTGAAAAAGAACATATGCTAAAAAATACAACTTTAGCACAATACCAAGTGAAATAAATAGTAGCATTACAAAGTAAACAAAATAACATGCACTTTCAAAAAAGAATCACCTCAATCTGAGGTTGTATGCAAAAGTTATGCTTCTCTAAAGTTCCCAAAACGAGAACTGTACAGTGTCACAAGTGAGAATCTGTAATTTCTAGAAATTATATGCATCAAAATCAAAAAACATCTGCACTAGTGAAAAGAGAATGAAAAAATAGCCCAAATAAAAAAAATTGCTCAAGAAATGGAGCTAGTATGAGCTAGAATGAAGCCTTTGAAAACTGCCTTCAAATCTGCAACTATCAATGGAGAGGGGGTCTACTGAAACTCTTTGATTTAGTTTCTGAAAAATATATAAGCTGCATCCAAAAACTAATAGATACCCAGATGGTTTTTCGATGCTGCAAACAAAACCAAGAAGATGTTTTTCTTTCTAATGTACAGAAGATGTGAATCTAATGTAAAAAATACCTTTAGCAACAAAAAACAACCCCAACAACAAAACCATCTAAGATAAGGAAAGGCATGCTACAACTTGCAATATTGATCAAAAACATAGAATATGCAAGTTGATTGTCAAATTTGAGCTTCAAAACCCTTGTTTGCAAGTATGGACAATGATCTCCAAAATGAGTGAAACAAAAGCCAAAAATGACTTTCAAGAGCCTCCTGGATACAATGGAATAGTCAAAAATGCTACCAGACTACTTGAAGATGCTGCAATCACCTAGATCTCATACATACAAAAATAAGATTACTGGATCTTCATAAATCCTTTCTGATTCTCCAGATCATTCGAAAACACAAGAGAAAAGCATATGGGATTTTGGAAGATCTCTACAAAGAATCTAACCTTACGAAACTCACTTTGATACCATGTTAGAATCCCTAAATTAGATTATAACCTAGAATCAATTGAAAAAGTTAGAAATAAATACTATAAATGCAAAAGCAATTGAAACAGCATAACAACGATACCAAGAGACTAATGTGAAATGATTGAATGACAAAATAACATCAGATAACTATCTCCAATATTGAATGAAAATACAAGCTAGGTAGTGAGTTTATATAGAATGGAGAGAGGGTGGAGATGGCAACACACACCAATAGGAAGTAACCATCTATCGGTCTAAAGATAGCAAAGTATCTTCCCAAGATAGCTAATAGTTGCTCCCTTTTAGTATTGTGATACCTCATAATCCACTCACCTAATTAACCCACTTTATTAACCTAAGCAAGCTTAAATAAACATATTGAGAGTGCTTCTAGATTTAACTGTGTCTATTTTTGTTTCGGATGAGGAATAAAAACCTACACTAACAATTTTTGCCTCATGCTCAACTTTAGAATTCAAAGTTCATTGTGTCAATTCATGAAGAACTGCTATTGGAAAGTGAAGAGTTACCAAACATCTTAGACTATGCCGCAAGTCAAATAGAGAAACCAACCCAAGATTGTGCTAAGAATGATAAAGCCATCCTAGAATATTTGCATGCTTGTGATGGGCTTCCAAGGGTGTACCACAAGAAAGGATACATGCTCCTTCCTCGTCCAGAGGATTATTTTGGAAGTGAGAAAGAAATCCTCTAGATCGAGGGAAATTCAGATTTACCACCTGCACCTTAGAAATTTGAAGAGGGACATCCATTGCTAACCGGAGACACCATTGATGTCACTATGGGAACCCCTAAGAAGCCAAAAATGCTAAAATTGGGAGGAGAATTGAATGGTGAAGAATTGGAAGAGTACACTATGTTTCTTATCAAATATTCTAATGTCTTTGCTTGGACATATTCAGACATGCCTAAGCTAGACCAAAAAATCGTGGTGCACAATTTAGTAACCAAGCCTGACGCAAAACCCATAAAGCAAAAGTTGAGGCCCATAAAGCCTCAAGTAGATGAAATGGTAAAAGAAGAATTGAAGAAATTGATGAATGTGGACTTTATCAAACCAGTAGACTATTCAAGTTGGATATCAAACATTGTCCTAGTTTTAAAGAAGAATGGAAAATTTGGATATGCCTTGATTTTAGGGACATCAACCAAGCTTGTCCAAAAGATGATTTCCCCTTACCATCCATTGATCAGAATGTCGATTCAACCGCAGGGTACGAAATACTCTCCCTCATGGATGGGTTCTCAGGATACAACCTGTTTAGTCATAAAATGTCCCCTAGGACTTTTACCTCCTAAGTTTAGCTCCCAAATCCCTTGTTTTTCATATTGCATGTTCATTTTACCTCCCGATGCAAAATCCCTAGAAACCCATGTCAAATGGGGCTAAGGGGACCTTATTGAGCTTGATCCTACCTTGAAAATTGGGCCCAGGGCTTGGGCGCTCATGCCCTAGTCCTGCCCTATTTGGTCAGGACCTAAATTTTAAATGTTGGTTATGTGACCGTTAAAAGGTTCCGTTACCGACATCTTAAGTCTGAATTATGAAATTTGTAGCGGGAATATCTATATAAGCATGTTTAGGGTTTCATTTGTAAACTAGAAGATGATAAAATTTTGGTGAACTTATGATTTTAGAGCATTCAAGGCATTCATTGTTGTAGAGTAGAATATTGTTGTTGTGTTTGTTATGCAGATTTGGCTTCATCTTCTCATGTGTTGAAGGATTTTCATCTACATGTGAGCTACACCTCCGAGGTGGTATCTATTTGTTTTGAATCATTCATTTATCAATTTATCAATTCGTTTTTGCCTCTATCCCATAGGGATACACACTCTTTATCAAACAACGGTGTTGGAAGGCTTGAATGCCATTCTAGGGCTTGACTAAGGCAAGCTCCTAATTAAACACCACAACCCCCAACCCCCTTCTTTTTGATTGTAGGTGTAGACACTTAAATTTGTACATGTCTTGCAACATCACCTTGTGAGAAATATTACAACGTTTTTCCCTAGGTCCTTACATAATCCCACTTATAATCAAACTTAATCACCTTTCCAATTAATTAAATAAATCTTATTTATTTAATTAATTCCCCCTTTCACATGTCTCAAATAATTCAAATAAAATAATTTGAATTATGCCCTCACAACTCTTCACATGCACAACTAATTTAAATAAAACATTATTTAAATTAGACTTATCCTACACATGTCACAACCCCTCACTTAAGGGAAAAAGCCCCTTTTCTTATTTCAATAAATCAAATAAATTGGGCAAGTTTATCTGATTTTACACCTCATCATATCCTCAAATTGAAAATTCCCTCTTATCTTGTGGAGGATGGAAACCCTAATCAGCCTTTCCTATAAATCAACCCTCTCACAAATCATTTGATCATCTAATCTTCGAGTAGCCTCATGCTGTTGAACTTTCAATATGGAGTTTATCAGTATTGTTATGCTGTTGCAACAGTGAGCAACCAACATTCCTCCATCAATAACCTTTGAAATCTTGCATTCTTATGTGAGGTTGAGAAGAGCAATGGAGATAAATTGAGTTTAGCGTGGATTTGGGTTTGCATTCATTTGTTATTTTGATTTTCATGCTTGCTCGTGCTCTATTGTGCTAGTTAGGGTTTGATATCTCGTTGTTTTAGTTTTAAACCTAATTTTTGCCCTGACACAACAGGTGATAGGTGTCGTGTGCTACGGAAGTGGAGTTGCAGGAGGCCGTGACAGAGAGTATAGAATCCATATCAGAGAAGAAAAGAACTGTTAATTTTAGGACAGACAACTAAGAGGGGGGGTGAATCAGTTGTCTCAAAACTTTCTTTTCTTTAAACACTTAAATCCTTCTTATATTTCAAAAGCATAATAATAATTAAATCAAGGAAGCACAATGCAATAATCTAAGAGCAAAAACACATTAACACATATGACACCAACATTTTAACGTGGAAAACCCGGTTAAGGGAAAAACCATGGGGTGACTAACCCAAGATTGTATTCTTTGTTAAAAGAATATGAGGAACAAAATGGCACTTGCCAATTAGGGCTCACTGCCCGAGCACACTGCTCACAAGAGGCCCACTGCCTACAGGAGACACACTGTCTACAGAATAATAAATATTACATACTTAAACTGGAGATTAGCATCTTCACCATGCTTGAGTCAGTTCCATTTAAGCTCAATACTTCTGCTCTGCCTTTTGCTCTTCTCCTCTCTACCACATTCTCATCTTCATGTTCTTTTTTTGAAATGACTTCACAAATCTTATTTATACAAGACATCGACTTAGGGATAAACATCCAAGTTGGCACTGTTGGTGTAATTAAATATTTAATTACACTTTATTAAGTTTACTTAGGGCTAATTTTAGTCTTAGGTTATTCTTAAGTCATATTAGGGTTTTTCTCTAACTTGTAAATATAAAAGCAAGTTCTCACATGTAATTCATTAATTCATTTCATTAATTCATCCTTATTGTGCAAATTATTCCTCTTTGTTTTTCTCTCTTGTAGAAGGTAAATCTTAGGTTTTGTAGGTGATCTTTGTGGCTTGAATTAATTATCAAATTCAACATGGTATCAGAGTGGATCTGCAAGCCCCTTCTCAAATTTAGAAAAAAGTTTTAGCAAGAGCCATTTGTTGGGTGCATTTTTGTGTAAAATGAAGTATTCCATTGGATTCAGAGCAGCTGGAAAAGGCAGATTTATCTTTTGTTTGGCTGAATTTGATCTGGGGAAGCTAGATCTGTGAAGGTTTCAAGAGTGCTTTTTTTTAGATCTGGAGGGGAACAACAGTTTCAGAGCACTTTTGGCCAAAACAGACCTCACCATTGCGCTCAGAAGGCCCAAAAACCCCTATTTTCATATAAGGTACTCTATATTTTGCTGAACAAAAGTTTCTTGGTATTTTTTTGGGGTTTCAAGAAATCCATGACAGTGAAATCCGTACGACTATATGGTGCCTCGATTTTTGTGCCAACCTTGATTTTTGTGCCATTCTCATCTGAGTAGAGTTTGATTTTGGAGCTGCCTTGGTTTGCATGCCATCTTGATTTTCGTTCTGCCCCGATTTCTGTGCCATCTCGATTTCTGTGCACAGGGCAGCTGAGTTTTTTAATAATTTCTTCATAAAAAAAGAATTTTTTTATCTTGGAGGGCTAGCGCCTAGGGTTTAACCGTTGGTCGCATGGGGGACCAATCCCTAGCTTCTAAGCACTAGCCCCCAGAGACTCAGCTCCTGGTCATATGAGGGACCACTACCCTAGCCGCCAGCCCCCAGAGACTTAGCCCGTGGTCACATGGGCGCCCAGGGGCTTCAATAGTGCTTTTTTTGGGCCTCTTTCTCCTAAAGGAGCAGTTTTGGTAAATCAGGCATATCTTGAGCATACGGAGTCAGATTTTTGAAAGAAAATAGGTGCCGAAAAGATTGTTCCGAGCACAATCTATTGGTGTATGTATTGTTTTCAGGTTTTGCTGATTGGTACAATTTATTTCTGTTTGAAGTCAAAGCATCGTTTTTGGCTTTCGAGCTCCGTTCTTGTGCCCAGAATCTCCATTTTTCAAAAATGAATAGGTGTTGGAAAGGTATCAGAGAGCTATACACAGCCACCTATATAATTTTTTCAGATTCAACCCTAGGTATATTTTAAATCAGTTTGTCAATTTTATGGCTTCTGTTGGATATCTTGTACATGCTACCTCCTGGAAAGGTTCTGTTTGCTTTGAAAGACTTCTATTATCAGCATAAATCTATTTGCATGTTTTGATCTGTAATCATCTAAGGAGATGGGATTCTAACATCAACATAAATCTAATTGCAGATATTGTGGAAGTAATCAACATGAGAAAGAGATGTGTCCTCATTTCTCACATCATCTCTTTGAAATGCTTGTTTCAATTGCTTCCCCTCCTGATGAGATCATTGCTCCACCATCACCTACTGCTACTTCAAAGTTCAGTGTTGCATCATCATTGGCTTCTAGTGATTCTATGCAGCAGGTCAATAGTAGTCTTCTTGATCCACCTCATTAGGATTCCTATCTTGCAGACATATCATCTTTATTTGTAGAGTCCCATCTTAGAGATTTGGAGGACCACATCGAGGATATTTGTCTTTTCTTTGATGATAGCTTCGATGGAGTTGCATCACCATCATCTGCTTCAAAGATTGTTCTTCATCCTCCTCTTCTTCAGTCACCATTTGACAATGGATTGGAGACATTTGAGCAGTTTTTAAGAGCATCATTGTTGTCTTTGGATCATGTGCAGAGTTCAAAGACATTTGTCCTTCCTCCTGTATATTCCTATCCGAAATGGGAAAACATTATGCACACATCTACAGTTCTATTTCTTCCCAAGGGGAGGAATGTTGTTTGACGTTCATGGGTCTTCATCTTTATTCTGTGTCGAGCATGTTCCAGCACTATAGGAGTCATCTTGAGGAGCGGCTGCATGGTCTCTCTTCTCATCTCTATTTTGGGAGGGAGCATTTCCTTGCATGGGGTTTCATCCTTCTCACTTCTAGGGGGGGTCATCAGACCTTCTCTCTTCTTCCTCTCTTATGGGGGGCATTCTTGACTGTACTTTTGTGATGGATTCACTTCTTGGGGGGTCTTAGCTTTAGTCCTTCTTCCATCACATGTTTATGTACTTATATTTTTTTCTCTCTTTTGGAGAGGAGTTTTCTCCCACTGGGTTTTTCTCTTTTCTCTCCACTTTATGAGAGATTCTTGTTGTTCATGGGTACCTAAAATGGCCTTGTAGCCAGGACCCATTCTTGCATTAGTTGCATGCTTTTCATTTCTCCCTAAGTTGCACTTATGAGGGGGTGTTAATGTAATTAAATAGTTAATTACACTTTATTAAGTTTACTTAGTGCTAATTTTAGTCTTAGGTTATTCTTAAGTCATATTAGGGTTTTTCTCTAACTTGCAAATATAAAAGCAAGTTCTCACATGTAATTCATTAATCCATTTCATTAATTCATCGTTATTGTGCAAATTATTCCTCTTTGTTTTTCTCTCTTGTAGAAGGTAAATCTTAGGTTTTGCAGGTGATCTTTGTGGCTTGAATTAATTATCAAATTCAACAGGCACAACACATACTTCATTTTATTACAGAGCAATTACTCAAATACAACTTGACTTATTACAAAACTTATGCGTATCACCGCATTGTCGGCCACACATATCTGGGACTTCAATCTTCTTTAAGGATTACCCCATGCTTTGCATAGCATCTTCAAGATCATCCGCAAGATGTGTAAAACATCTGGTCAGCCAAGATTAGAAAGAACATCATCATCTAGAAGTAAATCTTCAATTACGAGCTCAATCTTCAATGCGGACCGCCAACACAAACTGGACACAATCTAGAGACCCCCACAAGATTTCTTGAATCACCAAGAACATCCACACCACTTCTGCTCACTGAAATCATTCACATCTTCATCCGAAACCTTAAGAACACAGTCTATCATCATTGTCACATTAGAATACATGCTTGGGGACCTCCAGACCATGAACCAATTGATTTGTCAATTCACATTGGCTTCCTAAACACTCTACCAAATCTGTAAAGAAAGATATTGCATTTACAGATCTCACCAGACCTATTTGTGTCACTCTGTCACCTCTGAATGGCTGCCAAAACTGGTTTAACTCATATGGCCATAACTTCTTCAAATCTTCATGCGGACCTCTCAAATCTTTACTAGATCATATTTGGACACATATCTACAAACCCTTTGATGTGCATCCTCTGAACTTCATCTTAGCTGGGATCTTCACTTCATAGAGCTTCACTGTCTTCACTGTTCTTCTCTATTTCTGATAGGACTAATTTTCTCAATATCCTCAGTACACAACTCATCCAATCCTTGACATCAATACAACAGGAGTATGTTGACATCAATGACAACACCAATTAGGCCCATACTTGCAACAATCTCCCCCTTTGTCATTTATGGCAACATATGATGTGAAAAACTGGTTTAACCATCAAGACAAGAACTTCTCCTCACTGACTGACATAAGTCCCCCTATCAACAACAACCATTCACATGTCTTCTCTTCCTTTACTACTCCCCCTTTGATCAACAACCACTTTTTGTTTTTCACATGTCTTCTCTCCCCTTTTGACATCAATGGCAAAGGGCACATACTTGCATCAATCTTCTGAATCATACAGACTACTCCCCTGAGTAGCAGCTTCCTATCATCAATCCAGACCATAGGATATGACTGAGAGATCCATTGGACTAATGCACATCAGTGCATCTTAATTTAGAACCGGAGGGGTAATGACCCCTAACTTCTCCCTGAGATGCTCAAAAGAGTCCTTAGGTAGAGGTTTAGTAAAAATGTCTGCAATCTAATCCTTAGAGGACACAAACTCCAATCTGACTTCACTCTTGTTCACCCACTCTCTCATAAAGTGAAATTTGATGGATACATGTTTTGTCTTTGAATGCAACACCGAATTTTTTGATATATTTATTGCACTTGAGTTATCACAGAAGATTGTGATAGGTTCCTCATACTCCACTCTGATGTCTCTTAGCATTTGCTTCATCCATAATATTTGAGTGCAACTACTTGCTGCTGCAATATACTCTACTTCTGCAGTGGATAGAGATATTGCCTCTTGTTTCTTGCTTAGCCAAGAAACCAATCTTTTCTTGAAAAAGAATGCACCACCACTGGTACTTTTCCAATCATCCACATCTCCTTCCCAATCCGCATCTATATATGCATGAAGAGAGAAATCATGATCCCCAGGATACCATAAACCATACTCAACTATTCCTTTTAGATATCTAAAAATTCTCTTGATTGCCATGACATGAGATTCTCTAGGATCAGCTTGGAATCTAGAAACAAGACCAACAACATTCATAATGTCAGGTCTAGTTTGAGTAAGATACAGCAGTCCTCCAATCATTGACCTGTACTTTTTCTGATCAGCCTTAGGAAATTCATCATCTTTGCTTAGTTTACATCCAGTTGCAATGGGAGTATTCATTAGTTTTGAATCTTCCATCCCAAATTTCTTCAACAATTATTTCACATATTTGGTCTGAGATATGAAAATTCCTTTCTTTGTTTGAGTGATTTGCAGACCGAAGAAGAAATTCATTTCGCCAAACATAGACATCTCAAATTCACTTTTCATTTGATTTGCAAAAGTCTTGCACATACTATCTCTTCCTCCAAAATAATATCATCAACAAATACTTCAACAATCAAGATATTTTCATGTTCAATATTGAAGTATAAGTTATTGTCGGTAGTACCTTTGTTGAAACCAATCTTCAAAAGATGTTTATCCATTCTTTCATACCATGCCCTTGGGGCTTGTTTGAGTCCATATAGTGCTTTCTTTAATTTACAGACCATATCATCATGATCAGACAATTGAAATCCATCTGGTTGCTCAATGTATACTTCTTCTTCCAAGTCACCATTCAGGAAGGCAGACTTGACATCCATCTGATATACTTTGAAATCCTTGAAGGCAGCAAAAGCAAGAAATAATCTAACTACTTCAATTCTTGCTACCGAAGGAAAAGTTTCTTCAAAATCAACTCCTACTTGAGAATAACCCTTGCAAACCAATCTAGCTTTGTTTCTAACTACTTCACCATCTTCATTCAGTTTGTTCTGGAAGACCCATTTGGTTCCAATCACATTTTTGTTTCTAGGTCTTGGAACAAGATCCCAAGTGTGATTTTTCTCAATCTGCATCAACTCTTCCTCCATTGCTTTGGCCCAGCTTTCATCATTGCATGCTTCACTTACTATCTTTGGTTTAATATTTGAAATCAGACAATATTTTTCTAAGTCTTGAGCAATCTTTCTTCTTGTTTGAACACCTTTTATGTTATCACCTATGATCTGATCTTCAAAATGATTCAGTCTTACATATCTAGGAGTTTTGGTAATTTCTTGCATTTCTATTTCTTGGATAGGTTCATTCAAACGTATCTCTTCTTCTTGTATTTTAGGATTCTTCGGATTAGTCTGGATCTAAATTTCAGAAGGAGCTTGAATCAAAACATCATTCTGATCATCTTCTTCATATTCATAAAACCTTGAGGGTTTTTCAATTCCTTCATCAACCTTCACATTTGTACTTTCTATAATCTTTCTCAATCTCTTGTTATAACACCGATATGCTTTGCTTTGAGTAGAATAACCCAAGAATATTCCTTCATCACTTCTAGCATCAAATTTGCCAAGGTTTTCATCTCTTTTAATGTAACATTTACTACCAAAGACTCTGAAATACTTTACAGTGAGAGTGATGACAAACCAGAGTTCATAAGGGGTCTTACTAGTATTGCTTGTAATTTGTACTCGATTAAGAGTATAGATAGCAGTGCTTACATCTTCTCTCCAGTAAATCTGAGGAATATTTGCTTCCATCATCATGGTCCTAGATGCTTCCTAGATGGTTCGGTTCTTTCTCTCCACTACTCCATTCTGCTATGGAGTCCTTGGAGTAGATAATGGTCTTTTTATCCAATGTTTCTCATAGAATTTTATGAACTATCCAGATATGAATTCTCCACCTCTATTAGACCTAAGACACTTTATGTTTAACCTGGTTTCATTCTCTACCATTGCCTTGAATATTTTGAATTTCTCAAGAGCCTCATATTTCTCTTTCAGGAAAGTCACCCACATCATCCAGGAATGGTCATCAATTAATAACATGAAATATCTATCACCTTGCAAACTCATGATTCTTGCCGGTCCACATAGATCAGTATGTACTAAGTCCAACAATCCAGTAGAAGATTATTCCTTACTTTTGAATGTGACTCTACTCTACTTACCCAACTAACATTCTTTGTACAAACTATTAGTAGGTTTCACCAGTCTTGGAAGATCTCATACTACCTGAGTGTTGCTTATCTTGATGATATTATCAAAATTCACATGACACATTCTCCTATGCCACAACCAACTCTGATCAATTTGAACAAATAAACAACTTTTGCCAATACCAACCAAGTGAAAGATGTTACCTTTTGTTTGAGTACTAGATGCAATCTCTATTCCAGTACTTTAAAAGATCTTACATTTTCTATTTTTGAATCGGAGATCATAGCCTTTGTCCACCAACTATGCAACACTGAGAAGATTGTGCTTCAGACCTTCAACATACAATACATCACTAGTTTTGTTCTTTCCATCAAAATAAATAATTCCTCTGCCTCTGATTCTGCCAGCAGAATTATCACCAAATTTTACAACTCCTCCTTCATATCTTTCCAGATCTATGAACTTATTTTTGTCACCAGTCATATGGCGGGAGCATCCACTATCAATGACCTAATCATCCTTTTCTTCAATTTGGGCAGCCAGAGCTCTTTCTATCATTTTATGATTGACAGATTCAGAGGGCATTGGATCTTCTTCCTTGATGGCATTAAACACCCAATCACTTCCAGATTTGTTTCCTGTCTCTGATTCATCATCTGTTACTCCTTCATCATCATCATCCTCATGAACATAGTAACATTTCTTTTGGAATCTTGATCTGTTTAGATTTTCCCTTGAAAATCTTTCCGGACACCTTGAGGCAAAATGACCAATCTTGTTGCCGTTGAAACATTTGAAGGGCAATTTTCCTTCATACTTACCAGATCCTCTTGGTAGTCTTTTTGCAATAAGGGCTTCAAGTTGAGCAACTTCTACCTCATCTTCTTCCAGATCTTTTCTTGCTTTTTCATATCAAGATAGTTTCTTTGAGGAGTTCTCTCCTGGATCATACTTTTGTTTACCTTTTACAAAGCCACTAGCTTTGAATGCAGATTCAGTCTTGGGAGGTGCATCTCCAAACTCAGCCAATTCAAATGCGGCCAATTTTCCAACCAATTGATCTCTTGTGATATTTGATAAAGATCTAAATTCTTCAATAGCAGCAACCTTGTGTTTGTAAGCAGGAGGTAGGGATCTGAGAACTTTGGCAACAATCTCATCTTCATCCAAGGTTCCACCAGCACACCTAATGCCACAAACAAGCTCATTTACTTTTGGCATAAAATTAGTGATATTCTCATCTTCATTCATCTTCAGGTTTTCAAATTTTCCTTTCAAACTCTATAGCTTGGCACATTTAACGTATTTGTCTACTTCATGCAGAAGTTCTAGCTTTGCCCAAATCTCATATGCGGTTTTTAAATCCATAACATTTGTCAACTTTGAATCAGATAAGGCACTTAGTAAGGCTTCTTTAGCTCGAAGATTATCTTTAGCATCTCTGATTTCATCTACATTTGTCAGGCCATTCTTTGTAGAAACATACTTCTTTGAAGTTATGGTCCAATATTGTATTCCCGTACATTACAAGTGACATTCCATGCATCTTTTCCAAAGAGTGTAATTAGTTCCATCAAACCTCGGACTATCCTTCTTGTAGGAAGACATCCTGGATCTCCTCAAGTGGTTAAGCTCTTTTAGAGGAACTTAGCTTTGATACCAATTGTTAATTTTAGGACAGACAACTGAGAGGGGGCTGACTCAGTTGTCTCAAAACTTTCTTTTCTTTAAACACTTAAATCTTTCTTATATTTCAATAGCATAATAATAATTCAATCAAGGAAGCACAATGCAATAATCTAAGAGCAGAAACACATTAACACATATGACACCAACATTTTAACGTGGAAAACCCAGTTAAGGGAAAAACCACGGGGTGACTAACCCAAGATTGTATTCTATGTTAAAAGAATATGAGGAACAAAATGGCACTTGCCAATTAGGGCTCACTGCCTGAGCACACTGCTCACAAGAGGCCCACTGCCTACAAGAGACACACTGTCTACAGAATAATAAATATTACATACTTGAACTGGAGATTAGCATCTTCACCATGCTTGAGTCAGTTCCATTTAAGCTCAATACTTCTGCTCTGCCTTTCGCTCTTATCCTCTCTACCACATTCTCATCGTCATGTTTTTTTAAATGACTTCACAAATCTTATTTATACAAGACATCGACTTAGGGATAAACATCCAAGTCAGCACAACACATACTTCATTTTATTACAAAGCAATTACTCAAATGCAACTTGACTTATTACAAAACTTCATGTGTATCACCACACTGTCAGCCACACATATCTGGGACTTCAATCTTCTTTAAGGATTACCCCATGCTTCGCATAGCATCTTCAAGATCATCTGCAAGATGTGTAAAATATCCGGTCGGCCAAGATTAGGAAGAACATCATCATCCAGAAGTAAATCTTGAATTATGAGCTTAATCTTTAATGTGGACTGCCAACATGAACTAGACACAATCTAGAGACCTCCACAAGCTTTCTTGAATCACCAAGAACATCCACACCTCTTCTGCTCACTAAAATCATTCACATCTTCATCGGGAACCTCAAGAACACAGTCTATCATCACTGTCACATTAGAATAAATGCTTGCGGACCTCCAGACCATGAACTAATTGAGTTGTCAATTCACATTGGCTTCCTAAACACTCTACCAAATTAGTAGAGAAAAATATTGCATTTCTGGATCTCACCAGACCTATTTGTGTCACTCTGTCACCTCTAAACAGCTGCCAGAACCAGTTTAACTCATATGGCCATAACTTCTTCAAATATTCATACGGACCTCTCAAATCTTTACTGGATCATATTTAGACACATATCTACAAACCCTTTGATGCGCATCCTCTGATCTTCATCTTAGCTGGGATCTTCACTTCATAGAGCTTCACTATCTTCATTGTTCTTCTCTGTTTCTGATAGGACTAATTTTCTCAATATCCTCAACACACATCTCATCCAATCCTTGACATCAATGCAATAGGAGTATGTTGACATCAATGACAACACCAGTTAGGCCCATACTTGCAACAAGAACTGCCTGGGCTTGGGCGCCCACCCCGAAGCCCTCCGGATTTGCAGGGTGGAAAATCTCTGAGATAGTGGTGATCAGAAGCAGACAAGTTTTGGAAACCCCCAAAGAAGTTACTTCCCTGGGCTTGGGCACCTTCTATTTATCCCTCGACTTTTCCACATCCAAAATCTTGAAACCTGGTATGTATCTACTCTAAATATTACATCTTTATGTGCAAGCATTTGTTAGGATTTGTTCGTTTGTTTACAATTTTGCATAATTAGGGTTTTAAGCATAATCAGGCATTAAATTGATACATTAATTAGTAAATTCTAAATTCTCCTATCGTTATAAGTGACAGCCACCTTGTAGGTGAATCCTCTTGCAAAAGTTGTGATTCAACTCAGTTAAATTTCCTTGAATGTTAGTGGTGAAAGGAGGATCTAACCTAAACACCTATCAACCCTCATCTTCCTTTTTCACACTAAACATTTTGGTGAACCCATGTTTTATTTGAATTTTGTACCTTGCTAAGTTTTGTACTTCAGATTTACATTTATTCATTTAATTTTCATCATATTGCATTTGAAAATTTACAAAAAAATTGAAAAATTTGAAAAAAAAATGGCATCCTAGGATTGCATTTTGAACATATAGTTTGAATCAATTTCATTAAATTTCATTTAATTTCTAATTTTTGCATCATATCTGATATAAATTACAGTAGTAGATCATTCTATAATCATTTGCATTGCATTTTTATGCTTAAATTGTTAGATTTTGCTTGAAATTGTGCATTTTTTGTATAACCTAGTTTTTCCAAAAGCTAGGGTTTGTGGTTAAAATATTGCTTCAGATTTTACTACTCTTTTAAAACACTCATTCAAATCTAATTTTTTATTATAGTGTTGCATTATTGTGTGTTTTTGCATTTACATTCAAAATTTTGCATTTTCACATAGTCAATTTCAACAAAAACTAACATATTCACTCATCTATCTTTAAAATTGCACTTGCATTGAGCATTGTAGTATTTTCACATCATTTTCAGATCTGATCTGAGCTATTTCACATCATAAACCTGATTAGAATTCATTCATACATCATTTTGCATAGTTTCATGCCTTAATTTCACTAGATTTTGCCTTGCCATCTATCTAGATTTGCATTATAAGTGTGTTGTGAAGGATATTGCTGCATTATTGGACTGATATTAAGGTTATAATTCACTTCCCCTCATCAATTTCCTTACAACACTACTTCTTTTAGACATTTGCATTGAAAAAAGTGAAACAAATAAAGCATTTTAGGTCATAAACATACATAGTTGTGCACTTGTTCCTTGCATAAGTATTAAAAATGTTTTAAAATCTGATCTTGCATTCATTTGAAAACACATATACAAGGGAAAAATATTAAATAAAAATCAATAAAAAATATTTGATTGTGGCGGTGGACTTGAAAATTTATAAAAATGTGTTCTATTGGGTCGCCCAACTTGAGGATTATAAAAGGACATAAATTGATATCATTTTTCATATACTTGATGATTTGGCTTTTGCATTTTGGAGTATTTCTCTTAGCTGAAATTTGTTTCCAGGAGTGTTCAAGGACGAAAACCCTTGGATAAGAGTGAATTGGACGAAAACCCAATTCACTAGATTTTGCCTTGCCATCTATCTAGATTTGCATTATAAGTGTGTTGTGAAGGATATTGCTGCATTATTGGACTGATATTAAGGTTATAATTCACTTCCCCTCATCAATTTCCTTACAACACTACTTCTTTTAGACATTTGCATTGAAAAAAGTGAAACAAATAAAGCATTTTAGGTCATAAACATACATAGTTGTGCACTTGTTCCTTGCATAAGTATTAAAAATGTTTTAAAATCTGATCTTGCATTCATTTGAAAACACATATACAAGGATTCTCACCGCAACAATAATGCTAGGTTTCCTCCTAGGCCTTATTTGAAAAGAAGGAGCCCCAAACCTAAAATAACATTTACACCTCATGATAAAACATTTGTAGACAATGAAGGGCCTCTTTACATCACCATGAGTATAATGGAGATTCTGGTGCATGGTACACTTATAGATCCTAATTGCATGATGAACGTGGTAACTGAAGAGTTCCTTTTCTCACATAATTTGACACAAGATTCTTATGAACCTTAGGATTTAATGATTAAGACACACACCAGAGCTTTCATGCCTACCTTTGGGAAAATATCCTTATTGGTTATGGTATATGATAAAGCTGTATATCACTTATTTAATGTTATCCCTTTATCTGACCTCTTCCATGTAAAGCTAGGACATCCATGGTTAAAAGCTATGAATGATGTCCCCTCAACTATTCACAATTGCATAAAATTCCCTTTACATGGACAAGTCTGTACTATTCGTCGTAATACATGGCAGCCCATAGTATTGGAAAAGAACTTTACTCTTGATTAATTTTGGCCATGACCTAATAGAGACCCTAAACCACAAAGAGACCACTCTTTCCTACAATATAGATGATACAAAGAAAAACTTATATCTAGAATGGTTGGGCCTCCTATGCAAACAATAAGAGAAGAACAACCCGCATTAGAAGAACTTCCTAGAGAAAAAGGTAAAGGACCCTACGCTGAGGTTCCTCCTCTGTCGTCCTTACGAGGATCAGGAGGTATTCATCGAGAACAAAACACTTCATCAAGAAAAATGAGATTTGAACAAGCTTCCTCCTCTAACACAAAAAAACCAATAGAAAAACATGACAATAGTTTTGAAGATATAAGCAATGAGACAAGAAGAAATAGACAAGCAAGAGAAAGGAGGAAGAGAAGACAAGCTTTTGCCCAACGAAATGCACCTCAACAAGAAAATATTCCACCTAACATTGAATCAAACCAAGAAGAGCTTAAGAATGAACAATTTAAAGACAATAAAAAAAGTTGGGCCATGGTACCTTATGTACCTCTTTCCTCTAACATTCGAGATTGGGAAGACGATGATTTGCTTGACGACAACCGCTAGTTCAGTTGTGCTTTCAGGTAAGTATTCCTAACCATTTCTCTTTGTGTTGTGTTTCCCCTGTGTTGTGTTATGTGTTGTTTAGGCCTCCTTGGATGAACCTTGATACTCTTGTAAGGTCGAGGATACCGGGAGATCACCTCTATTGTGACCATTCTTCTATTTGTATCATCATTATTCTATTGTTTCTCCTCTATTTTCATTGTTGTGTGTCATGCATTAGGGGCATAGCGTTGTGGTTGGTGACCTAGGGGCACCTTCCTACGTGATGACCCTAAGGCACTTTTTTCTCCTCTCTCATTTTATTGTTCACCCTCTTCTAGTGATTCTATCTAGTTGGAGGATGACGAAAAATAGACATATACTGATACGAACCGTATGTCCCTTCAGCAAGTAAAGCAAAAATGGACCTAGTCCATACATGACAATGGGGTTGATATATTATCTGACGCTTGGCTAGTAGAATCACTCTGTGTGATATTTTGATCTTTGCTATTCATGAACCCTTTTTGGGGTTCTAATGAACACCCCAATTTGAGCGAACCCCTCCAAAAAAAATTTTGATGCACGAGCAATTTTCAGTCCTTAATGCAATTGTAACCCAGTTATGTGGGATCACCCAATAAACCATAACAATACATCTATTCCATGCACTTTGATTGTTTTGGTTGTCTCGCCTTGTTGTTACACTCAATTCTGAGATCTCTGCAGTATAGCCCCATGATTATACCCGGGTTCCAAATCCATAGTATAGACTTGGAACTTAATGTGATTATTTTAATGCATTGCTTTTATCATGTTATGTGGTTATTATCTTATGAAAAGATTTCTAAACCCTTTTATTGTAGGAAACTATGTGTTTGTGGGAACATTCCGTAAGCACATGTCACGTTTGGGAGCATGGGCTTTGCGAAAGCTATTGTTCCCTTGTGTGTTTTCTCTCTACCTTAATGTGCTTGATATCAGTACATGATATCAACCACCTTAAGGTGGGGGCATATAAAGGTAAGTTGTCTGATGATTTTGGTACTAACTAAGTGTGTTTGTAAGCCCTCTGCGGAAGTGGGATGTCATATCTCCGACACTAGTGCACATCTTTATTTTATATTACAGTCAAAAAGCCCTCTGCAAAGGAGGGATATTGTGCATATCCTTTTATTCAAAGCCCTCTATGGAGGTGAGATATCATGCATATCCTTTTATTTAAATCCTTCTGCGAAGGCGAGGATAGTGTATCTCTTGAGCTAGTGCACATCCTTTTTATTTCAAAAGTCCTCCAAGTAAGTGGGGTTGGTGTATCCTCCCTTAAGTGTGTCTTTGACAGTTGTTGTGGCATAAGCCCAAACATCAGGTGTGCCTATAGCTTGCTTGAGATAGTGGGGGCTTAGCAATAAGTTCCTTCCATCACCTTGTTTGTCATGTTTTAGACGTACAGTATGTCTTTGGCATGCTATATGGCACTCGTGTTTTTCGTGTGTCTTCCTTGTGTTTTCCCCTTGTGTAGTCTAAAGCTATGTGGCGATGAGTCCCTCCCTACACTTAGGTTTGTATGGTATGTTTTTCCCTGGTGTAGTCTAAAGCTATGTGACAATGAGTCCCTCCCTACACCTTGGATTTTGTATGGCATGTTTGTTCTCAAAGTGTAGTCTAAATCTGTGTGGCGATGAGTCCCTCCCTACACTTGGGTTTGTATGGCATGTTTTTCCTTGGTGTAGTCTAAAGTTGTGTGGCGATGAGTCCCTCCCTACACCTTGGGTTTTGTATCGTGTATATGTTCTCAAAGTGTAGTCTAAATCTATGTGGCGATGAGTCCATCCCTACACTTTGAGATTTGTATTACATGTCTTCTCCCCTATATGTAGTCTAAATTTGTGTGGTGAAATGCCCCTCCCTACATTTTTAGGTTGTGTGTTGCATTTTTACTTTCCATGTATCTGCATTCATTTATATATATGAAATTGAAAAAGAAATAATCACTTCATTCACTGTATTCATTGTGTTTTGAGTGTCTTCAATACTGTCTTCTCCATGTTTTGTGTGATTGTTACTGTCTTCTCTATGTTTTGCATGCCTGATACTATCTTCACTATGTTTGGCATGTTTGCGGCGTGTTTTCTCTAATGTCTACCTGAGACTGGGGGCTAGAAATAATTCCTCATTCTTTGTGTATGCATTAGCTTCAAGTGGCTAGTGTGTTTGCTGTGTTTTGACTGTACTTTAATGCATGTATGGGTCATGTGTTCATGCATACATTAAAGTGGGGCCTAAATGTTTAGTCGTAAAATGTCCCCCTAGGACTTTTATCTCCTAAGTTTAGCTCCTGGGTCCCTTGTTTTTCATATTGCATGTTCATTTTACCTCCCGATGCAAAATCCCTAGAAACCTGGATGTCAAATGGGGCTAAGGGGACCTCATTGAGCTTGATCCTACCTTGAAAATTAGGCCCAAGGCTTGGGCGCTTGCACCCTAGTCCTACTCTATTTGGTCAAGACCTAAATTTTAAATGTTGGTTATGTGACCGTTAAAAGGTTCCATTGCCAACATCTTAAGTTTGAACTATGAAATTTGTAGCAGGAATGCATATATAAGCATGTATAGGGTTTCATTTGTAAACTAGGTGATGATGATGAACTTTTGGTGAACTTATGATTTTAGAGCATTCAAGGCATTCATTGTTGCAGAGAAGAATATTGTTGTTGTGTTTGTTATGCAGATTTGGCTTCAACTTCTCATATGTTGAAGGATTTTCATCTACATGCGAGCTACACCTCTGAGGTGATATCTACTTGTGTTGAATCAATCATTTATCAATTTGTTTTTGCCTCTATCCCACAGGGATACACACTCTTTATCAAACAACGGTGTTGGAAGGCTTGAATGTCATTCCAGGGCCTAACTGAGGCAAGCTCCTAAACACCACAACTCCCAACCCCCTTCTTTGTGATTGCAGGTGACAGGTGTCGTGTGCTACAGAAGTGGAGTTGCATGAGGCCGTGACAAAGTATAGAATCCAGATCAGAGAAGAAAAGCACTGCCTGGGCTTAGGTGCCTGCCTTGAAGCCCTCCAGATTTGTAGGGTGGAAATTCTCTGAGACAGTGGTGATTAGTAGTAGACAAGTTCTGAAAACCCCCAAAGAAGTTGCTACCTTGAGCTTGGGTGCCTACTCTTTAGCCCTTGGCTTTTCTGCATCCATAATCTCGAAACCTGGTATGTATCTACTCTGAATATTACATCTCTGTGTGCGTGTATTTGTTTGGATTCGTCCGTTTATTTATGATTTCACATAATTAGGGTTTTAAGCATAATCAGACATTAAATTGATACATTAATTGGTAAATTCCAAATTTCCCAATCATTACAAGTGACATCCAACCTATAGGTGAATCGTCTTGCAAAAGTTGTGATTCAACTCGATTAAATGTCCTTGAATGTTAGTGGTGAAACGAGGATCTAACCTAAATGCCTATCAACTCTCATCTTCCTTTTTCACACTAAACACATCCAAATCAAGATCTCAAAAGCAAATTAAAACAAGACAACATTCACAACCCCTTGGGGAACCTTCTATTACGTGGTTATGCCATTTAGGTTGAAAAATATGGGGGCTACTTATCAAAGAGCAATGACATACATCTTCCATGACTACATTCACAAGATAGTGGAAACGTATGTTGATCTTTTGGCTAAATATGAGAAAAGATCAACGCATTTAGAGGACCTCCGCAAGATTTTCAGTAGACTTTGAGAATACAAAGCAAGACTAAATCCTGAGAAATGTGTTTTAGGGGTTACCTAAGGCAAGCTGTTGGGTTTCATTGTTTCACGAAGAGGAATTGATGTAGATCCAACAAAAGTTAAGGTAGTCTTAAACGCAACCCTGCCAATTAGTGAGATAGTAGTAAGGACTTTCTTGGAACAATTAGGCACAATCAAGCATTTCATACGAGACATGACTTTCAAAATTCATCCAATCAATCAACTATTGAAGAAACAAGTGGGTATAACTTAGACAGTGGAATGTCAAAATGCATGTGAACAAGTAAAGAAATTTATGTTGACTCCACCTATGTTAATGCCACCAAGACATGATAAACCTTTCATCTTATATTTTAGAGCTACCGACATTTATATAGCTTGTATGTTGGCTCAAGAGGATGATGATGGAAGGGAAAGATCAATATACTTCATAAGTCAAACCTTGTTAGAGTATGAGAAGAACTATACTCAGGCCAAAAAGGAGTGTTTGGCCATAGTTTTCACAACCCAGAGACTACGACATTACATGTTGAATCAAGAAACTAGATTCATTATATGATCTGAATAGTTGAGAATGTTCTTAAACCAACCAATGTTGTCAAGAAGGGTTGGTCAATTTGTGACATTGTTGAGTGAGTTTGAATTAACTTACGTCAATAAAAAATCAATTAAAGGATAGGTAATAGTAGATTTTCTAGAAGACAACTTGACTCCTCAAGAGGAGCCCATAAACGAAGACTTCCCTAATGAATAAATTTACATGATCAATCTTGAGAAGTACATTGTTTCATATTGGTATAGAGATATCGTAAACTATCTAGCGAACAAGACTTATCCAGAGAACATGACCCCATTAGGGAAAAGATGTTTATGCATCTTGACCGCAAGATATGTTTTGATTGATGGCATATTATATCGGATAGCCTTGGATGGCATGTTGCTTCTATGTGTTGATAAAGAAGAGGCACACAAAATCTTGGAAGAGTGCCACAGTGGAATTTGTGGAGGACATTTTGGTGGTCACGCTACAACAAGAAAGATACATCGATTAGGATATTTCTGGCCATGTTTAGAAGGAGACACAATCAAATTTGTAAAAAGATTCCCAAAATTTCAAGCTTACACACATGTTCATCACACACCAACGAGATATTTACAACCCATAGTTACCCCTTGGCCCTTCTCTACTTGGGGCTTGGACCTGGTGGGAAAGATATCCCCACCATCAATGGATGGACATCTATTTATCATCACAATGACATAATATTTTACTAAGTGGGTAGAGGCCATGCCTCTCACCACGGTTTCAGGGACAGTAATTGAGAAGTTCATACTAAATCAAATCATTTGTAGATTCTAGATTCCCCAAGTGATAGTGACAGACAATGCATCATTCAAAAATCCACAAGAGAATTATGCGAGAGATTTCATATCAATCATAATTCTTCTTCATTTTACTATCCTCAAGGAATGGGCAAGCAAAGGTGACAAACAAAATGTTGAAACCAATATTGGTTAAGATTGTGAAAGACCCTAAAAGAGACTAGCATCTACAATTATATCCATCTCTTTGGGCTTATAGAACAAGCATACAAAATCTAATTGGGACCACACCCTATACCCTCACTTTTGGGTCAGAAGCAATTCTACCATTGAAGGTAGAGTTACCTAGTCTTAGGGTGTCATTGCAAGGTTTATTAGACAATGAAGAATATCCAGCTGTAAGATTGGATAAGTTAAAAATGATCGACGAAAGATGACTAAGAGTTGTGCAAAGACATGACTCCTACCTTGTAGGGGTAAAGAAGCAATATAACAAGAAATTTATCCCAAGACCATTTCAAGTGGTAGACTTAGTACTCAGGATTGACAATCTAATCGATAAAAGAGCTGGCGAAGGATGCTAGTTTAAACCCAACTGGATAGGTCCTTACATGGTTAAAGAATATGTCAGTAATGGTTCCTATCTCTTGTGCACAATGGAAGGTGAAGTATTTGGCGAAATAGTCAATGCCTTTCACCTCAAGAAATAATATTTCTAAAATCATAAAAATCATAAAACATAAAAACACAAAAAAATCAAATATTCCAAAAATACAAATAAATTACAAAAATAAAAATAAAAGAATTTTGTTTATCGCATTTCAATATCATTTTATCCATCTTGCATTATAGTGAATGACTCACTCTTATATTATTTTCGTTTTAGTAAGGAGTCTCAGCTTGCCTAGGTATAAGTGATCTTTTTAGGTCCTGAGATTCCCTATTTTCATAATCGTCATTCTCCCCCTTCATTCCTAGTGATTCTAATCAAAGCCTAGCTCTTAGCTTTACACTGATCCCAATCTTAATGAGCCATGATTTTAGGACTAAACAAAGTCAGTATTCAAAGCTATAGTGTTCAAAAGAAGCTTGCAAGTAGACCTTCCCAATTCTTCCAAATTAGAAAAGAAATCCAACTAGATTATGAAAACTTTTGGTGGCGCTCAACCCCTTATCTTTCCTAGCCAAAAATATCAGGAGGATCAAAACTCTGAAGGAAGCAATCTAAAATAAGAGTGATGAGAAATGCAAGAACTGAGAGATCAAATTATTACATATCCAAAGTTTCAAAAGCATTCATTTTTATAAAAGTTGAAAATCTAAAAAATGAGAAAATCAAGTGAGGCATTCCAGAAAACACAAAAAAAAAGAGAAAAAGCAAAAAAAGAGAGTTACAAAAAAAGAGTGATAGAGAGAAGATTGCTAAATGTCTATACCCTTGGGTGGAGATTAGTCTAAGCTTGAAACTTCAAGAGTGACATTCTATCAGAGAAAGTAAAAGAGAAAGGTACAAAGCACACACATGCACTAACTGAGCAAAACCAAGAGTCTAATAGTCTTTAGGATCATTTTCTATCTAGGGACCCTTGTTCTTTCCCATCTATCCTTTAAGTCAGGTCTATCTTACTTGCCATCTATGATCTAAGTCTAGCGAACATCAATAACATTTGTTACTTGTCTAAGTTGAAAGCTTGTCAAAGTGTCTTATCTAAATAAGGATCAGTGTTTAGCCTTTAGCAAAGCCTAAAATTTAGAAGTACTTCATCTCCTTCTCACTCCCCACTTGAGTTCTAAATCCCTATCTCACAAACTTGAATAGGTCTTTTATACCAGGATAACATGCAATCCCCTGGATTGAAAATCATACTGAAGAGCAGTCATATTGTTTGTTCCACAATGCATTCATAGCAAAATTAAAAAAAGAGTTCCAAAGCAATAAAGTCAGTGTCATGACTCATGATGTTTCATAGAGGTAGAAATTTCATTTCAGCATCGCTTATGTTCTTGCATTTGCATATCGTCCCCTGCATTCATATATATATTCCAAAAAAGAGCTAAAAACACGTCATCATTATCATACTTGCATGTTCTTAGAGTTGAAGGTCTAAACATAATGAAAAAGTTCTAAAACTTACAAAGTGCACAAGAGATGAGTATGTTGGCAATGTGTGTTAACATTGATCTCAACTCAATATGTGTCAACTTGAGGTCAGAAACTCATGGACAGTGGAAGATTTGAGAGAGACAGTTTGACTTAGGTCAACATGGTTAGACATGACAGTTCGGAAGACCAGCAGATGAAGGAAAACTGTCTAAGTGTGATGCGGTGATCAATATAATGTCTAAGTATGATGTGAAAGTAGGTACACCTGTTATAACATATTTCCAATATGCCTAAAGTGATATCTTGCAATTTTGGTGTACCGTACTTAGAGATAAATTGCAGAAGTTTGACTAAGGCATTCATAGTGTATATCCTAAGGCAAAGTCGCAGTATCTTGGTCCGCATTCCTCTGCAAAGCAAGATTTAGTCTTGCAGCTTAGAAGATAAATTGATCTTGATATTAACATTTTATATCCAAGATTTAAGGTCTTTACACCTTCCTTAAATAAAGTTATTAGTAACAGAGTTCTGGATAGTCCTCAGACAAAGTAAGGCAATGGTGGAGACATGTTGGACTGCTCCGCATTCCTCTGGAAGAGAAGTTGTGACCATGCAATTTTGAGGACATGCTTAGGGATACACAATGCATGCTATCTTGCAATATCAAGTGTTATGAGATTCCGCAAGGTCAGTTATCGAAATGACAATAGTGATATAGTTAGTTCCGGATGTCCAAAATGTTCTCAAAAGCACATATTTGAGCACTTGTGGAAGTTGGAAAGTATATGGATCAGCTATAGGAGCTTATGCAGACATTCTACATGCCCTAATGTATCTCAGTTTTGAACCACATGCAAATCTTTCTTATCTCCTATACCGCATAAGGTATTTAAGTCAGTTAGTGAAGAATTGCATATGACTGTCCTCCAAATTACAGTATACCTGAGTCAAGTCTCTGATTTTCTGTGGAAGTGATAAATGAGGATGTGTGGATCTGGGAAAATATGTATAATTATGTATGAGTTCTTTCCTAAGAGTTTCAAATGTTTTGGTGTACCGCAATCGTGACATCTCAAGTTTTGATGTGTTACAATATGCTCGAAATGCTCTGTCCTCATCAATTTAGTGTGTTCCTTGTCTTGCGGATGCATGTATTGATTAGATAATTCAGTAAAATGGTGTATGAATGGTGTTGAAAAGGCACAGTATTGAAACTCTAGTCCGCATAATGATTTTGGCTTCTCCCCAATGATGTGAAGATGGACAGTTAGCAGTGGTAGTGTTGGTTTCGACAATAGTTTGGTTTCCTTCATATACGGTGGATCCTGATCAATTGTTTTGGAATTGAAGGATGTGTTATGATGTAACTAACCTTGTTGTGCCATGTGAAGTGATTTACAACTCAAAATGTATTTGTTTCAAGCTGACCCATACAGAATTACATGTCTCACCTAAAGGCCTTTCTAGTGCTGACCTAATCAGTGTTATGAGATGTTGTGGAGGATATATAGAAGAACAAATTCATTTGTAAAAAAAAGGAAGTGCATGTGAGTGTGATAGAGAAAAAAGAGAAGCATGAAGTGTGTGAAGTCGGTATGATGGAGTAATTGTGCAGAAAAGAGGACTACAATATCAACATAAGTTAGATGCTTCTTTCATAGCAGTTCATAGTTATGTTTTCATTATAATTCTTTGTAGCAGTGAGCTTTCTTTAGGGAGTAGTAGCTTCCTTGGGTTGTATCCCTAAAATAATGTTGTAAACTTTTATAGCAGTTAGCATTATCTTGTGAGTTAACACTCACCGTGATTTTTCCCAATTTTGGCTTTTCCACATAAAAATCTTGGTGTCATTGTGTTGATGAATGTGTTGCATGTATTACTATCTATTCTCTAAGTAAATAAATCTGATCTGCAAATGAAGTACTTAATTTTTAGTATATGCCGATTCACCCCCCTCTCAGTATCTCTATGTTTTCAACAATTGGTATTAGAGCCAAGTTCCTTTGAGAAGCCTAATAGCCGAGGTAGATCCTGAACTTGAACACATGGAACCTAAAGCTATGGATAATGATGTATTTATTCTAGAACTAGATCTAGAAGCAATGGAAGCTGAAGGCTAGGACTTAAATCTAGAAGAGGTAGACCTTGAAGGAGAACTCTGGTCAACACTTGAAGATCTAGATAAGGCTAGAGAATTAAACCAATAGTATGAGGACATGCTTGAAGAATCAAAGGAGACAATTGTGAAATTAAAGATAAAAGCTAAAGAATCAAAAGAAGAAATTGGCAAACTAAAAGCTAAAATAAAAGGAGATGAAGGATGTGACATTAAACTCAAAGAAGCAAAAGATATATGATCTCTAATTTGAAGGTCATGGTTGAATAAGGTAAGAGGATTGAGGATTGCCTAAATATCAAGCTCAATGAGAAAGTTGTTGAATGTTCAAAACTTGAGGAAGAAGTTGTCACTTTGAGAAAATAACTATAAAAAGTAAAAGAACAAATTGACAAGGGATTAAAATTGAAAGGAGGTTCTAAAATTCTTAATGAGTAGATTAACTCTCAAAATCCATCAAAATAAAAAAATTGGCCTTGGATTTGAAAAGGGGAAAAGTCCTATCATCAGTACATCTACAAACTTGTATGATAACTTCAAAGTAGAATGAAAGTCTGAAACAAAGGAAGAAAAAGCCTACACTGAAGATCCTAAGAAGAATGCCTCTGGAGATGCAAAAGAAGAAGGTTTCACTCCTATCTAGAGACAAAGAAAAAACAACAAGAAAAATAATTTCAGAAAGCCCGCTCTTAAACAAACTGCTCCTCCCAGGTATCCTCAAGCTTTCAATGGTAATTGCTATGCTTGTAATAAGTTTGGTCATAAGGTTGTTGAATGTAGAAGAAAGATGAATCAGAATTCATTTAGGCCTCCTAGGTACAATGTTGTGATCTCTCATGGTTAGTGTCATGCTTGCAACAAGAATAGTCATAAGGCTAACGGATACTGAAGCAAAATGATGAGGAATGGTTTCATGAATAGGAACAATGCTAGGACCTCTTAGTTCTTCTATGGTTATTGTTACACATGTAACAACTATGGTCATAAGGTTGCTGATTGTAGATTTGGTTATGCTCCGCAGACCAATACCACCTGCTACAATTGAAATAAATCAAGACACATTGCAAGGTTCTCCAGGGGAAAGAGTGTAAGGTCCTCTGTTCCTCAAAAGAAGTAAATGAACAGGACATGGAGGAAGAAGGAAGAAAATGAAGTAAAGGAAGGATCGTACCTATGCCTGGTGTAGATGGATCCTCTGAAAATTGAAAGGAGGAAGTATTAGTTTAGGGGGAGTTGATACTACAAACATTTTCAAAACCCTTGAATGCATAAGATGTTAAAATATTTAGCATAATGGCTAAAAATGATATGGATATGTTTGTCTAGTAATATCATGATGTTTGATCAATATTTCAGAGCAAATGGACTCTTTGCAGAGGATTATTGAATGATCATAGGTTTCTGCATAATAAAAAGCTGATTAGGTCAAGAACAGAGAATGCAATTAATGTGGAGCAGTCATGGTTGGTAAGAAGACTATTTAGGCAATACTTGATCATTTTGATCTCATTTGAACAAAGTCAAGAATGTTTTAGAGCCAAGGAAGAGTAGAAGGTTTTTAGCAGAAGATTTTGTGTAAAGCCTATCGACAGCATTATCAGGTATTTCTCATATTCGCTGGTTAAACCCTAGTTTTTTGAAGGTATTATCATTGCAACACCAATAGTGATTTATGTTGTGGAAAGGCTGAGGCCAAATTCAAAAAGCATCCATACAAATCCACTCAGACCGATAAGGATGGTGCATTCTCTCATGTTCCCACCAATGTACTGCATACAGAGGATGTTTAGATATACATCCACTCATAGCTGGATGAGTATGATCACCTAAAGATGGAACAATTCATAAGTCATAATCTGTTGGGTGATGATTTTCAATTGAAGCCAGAGTTTGCAAATGTTGCTGCAAAATGACTTGACATGTGGAAGGGTTTCCCTAATTTCTGGTATGAGGAAAAATGGGTCAGGATTTCCTTAAGTTAGATTCATGAGGACTCTTTCTGCCTTGATCAAACCTATACGATTACTAAAGAAGCCATTAGGGATGTGACTCGACTGTGCTCCTTCGGACCAGTCCCTATACTTAAAGTGGTGAAGAATGAGGAAGTGGTGAGACTTACCAGAGCAAAATTTGATAAGAAAACACTAACACTGGATGATATCACTGATCTAGGGGTCCATTATGCCACTATTGGCATTGCTTACAATGTTTACTACACAAACAAATAAGGGACTTCCACTGCTACCGCCATCTACACTTCCCATCAAATGGTGAAAGAAGGAAAGGACTATGACCTCTATGAGTTCTTGTGGCAGCAATTACTAGACAATTTGAAGAGAACCAAGAAGACAAAGTACAAATTCTGGTATGGTTTCTTAATCATTTTCCTTATGTTCTATTTCCTAAGGGAAATACCTTCAATGAAGGGTATGGTTTGGAAGGTAGATACCCTTGTTGCTCACCAAATTAAAAACTATATGCTTAGTTTTCCTAATCATAAAAATTGTGACACACTATTTTGGGGTTTCTTCAAAACCTTTCAAAATAATATGCAAGCAAGAGAAAGGATACCATGAAAGGTTGTTGAAAAATATAAGAATGATATTACATTTATGGTGGATAAGGATAATTGCTACATGGAAGCAGTAGAGCCAAGGACTTTTTGGATAACCACCCTGCCATATGAAGTGTCTAAACATGATTTGATTGGTTATGCTGATATGTTGCTTAGCAAGCCTAAGGATCCTGTTGTTGAAAGATCTGGAACTTAAGATGAAATCACCAATAAAACAATCAAGAAGGAGGTAGAAGAAAAAGCAAAGAAGGTAAAATCTAAAGTAGAAAAAATGAAGTTAGATTTGGAAGAAATGCTTAATACTCCTGAGGGTTCTACAGGAGAAGCATAGAATACCCCTGTTGCACAATTTCCTAAAAGGACAAGTAGGTCAGTTCCTACCACAGTTACTTCTTCTATCCCCTCCAGATCATCTCAAATTCTTGGCAAAAGAACTACTACTAAAGTGCCTATATAGACCCAAACTGTAGAAAAGAAGAAACTTAGATAGAAGAGTCAAGAAAGAAGAGGAAAAATTAACCTGGTAAACATAGAAGATGATGAAGATGATGAAGAGAAAGAAGAAGAGTCTAGAGTATTGAAGAGAAAAAAGAAAAGAGTAAGAGAAGAAGAAGAAAAAGGAGAGGAAGAAACAGAAACCACCAAAGGAAAAGGAAAGGGAAAAGAAAAGAAATCAAAAGAAACTTCTTAAGAAGAATTGGAGCATGAGCCTCTACACCTTGAGGCCACTGTGAATGCTATATTAATACAACATGGTGCTCTGAAACAAGTTGTAAATCTCTATGATAAGATTTTTGTTGATGACAAAGTCACAATTGTGGAAGCAATAATCAGGTACATGATGGCCTTCAATGTGGCCCTAATTGAGTTCATTGATCAGCTTCCTGCAAGTCTTGTAGACTTGCTCACTAACAAGAGAAATGATGCCAAGACAAAAGAGGTTGCGATGAGGAAACAAGCAGTTGAAAAGGTAGATCCTTCCATCTCTGATGAAGATAAAATTAAAATTTCCCAAAAGCAAGCAAAAGAATTCAGAACATAAAGAAGAATAAATATCCTAATGGGAAAAGACAAGGAAGAAATATAGAGATTGGAGAAAGAAAGATTAGATAAAACTACTAAAATGTTGCAAGAAATGAAGGATGCTGAGGTAATTATTGAGGACATATCTGCTAACATAGACTTGTCTACTTTTGAAGACAATGTAATAGCTGGTAATGATGAGACTACAAAGAATAATAAGCATAATGAGGAGACTACTCCTTTAGAAGCACAAGATGAAAAAGATCAAGGTAAAATAAATTCACCTCCTCAAGCTAAAGTAAATGAATTCCCTCCAGAAAATATTGACTCTAGTGTAGAACATGACAATCCTCCTCTGGAAGATATAGGGAAGGATGAACAAAGTAAAGAAGATAGCCCTGAGAAGGAATGAGAAGAAAATGTTCCAGGGAAGAGTGAGGAGAAACAAAATGAAAAAGATCGGGATGAAACGGAGGAGAAGCAAAACGAGGAAGTTAAGGACACCTCTAGGGACATAGGTTAGAGTTATTCAAGGTCAGACTCATTCAAAGACCTATTAGGTCTATAGATGCAGTTCCAACCAATAATCACACCACAACTTCTTCAGATTCCCACTCATGAAGGTAAAATTGATCTATCAAACATTTTACCCCTTCACAAACTACATCTTGGTGATATATTGCATGCTTTAGCAAGAAAAGAATTCCTACAAGAAAACTTGAAGAAGACCAATGTAGTTGAGGATGTTGTCAAAGTGATTCAAGAAGGGTTACTAGAGGTAAGCATTGATTCTTCTATGCCTTCAAAGCAAAAGCTAAAGCTATTAATGGATTCTTTTAAGGATCATTCTTCCTATGTTGAGAAAAAAGCAAAACAAGAGTCATTAGAAAGATAAATGACAAAAGGTTGGCTGAGATGACTGACAAATGTGCCAATGCACATAATAAACTTAAAGAAAATTTGAATAAGTTTAAGGAATACATTGATGAAGCCACTGCACTTTACCTATTCTACTTGAAATGGCCTAGTTCCACCAAAAACATCAAGAATCAGATAGACACCATTGAGTCACAAATCATTCAAACAGTTGGAGTGTATGATTTGTCTACGGACAAAGATGGAGCAACAAGAGATCAATTAGAAAATCTTCATGCACAATTGTCACAACTTCAGCACCAGAGAGAACATTTGAAGAAATAATTTGGTCCGCTGAGGGAAGTAGTCAATTTGAGACTGGCTTTATTATTTAGATTGCTAGGTTAGGCTGAAAAGATTGAGCAAAAGATGAAGACACCTAGTAGTATAGATGAGGCTGAGGACTTATATGTGCAGTTTGAATGCCAAAATCACATCCTTACCTTAGAGAAAGCAATTTGGGCATCTAATCTGATACAACTCAAGGTAATATACTAAGTCATTCTACCTTCTAAATGATTTGCAAGAGTATCGTAGATAAGAAAATTTTGAATGTATATGGACTTACGGAGGACAGTAGTGTACATAGCATCAATTTTTTATGCATTTTCATCTCAGGGGGAGTACTGTCTGTAAAATTATATATTAAGGGGGAGTGTTAAACATTATTGGGATATCATAAGAAGCAGATATCAAGCCCTTTGTCCCTAATGTCAAAGGGGGAGAGAGATAGAAATAACATCTAAGGGGGAGTGTCTGTACACATATTTTTTGAGTGTTTCCATCAATGATAAAGGGGGAGACTGTTGGCAATGTGTGTTGTCATTGATGTCAACTCAATATGTGTCAACTTGAGGTCAGAAATTGATGGACAATGGAAGATTTGAGAGAGACGGTTTGACTCAGGTCAGCATGGTTAGACATGACAGTTTTAAACACCTAACAGATGAAGGAAAAATGTCTAAGTGTGATGCGATGATCAATAAAATGTCTAAGTATGATGCAGAGGTAGGTACACCTGTTATAACATATTTCTAGTATTCCTAAAGTGATATCTTGTAGTTTTGGTGTACCACACTTAGAGATAAATTACAAAAGTTTGACTAAGGCATTCACAATGTATATCCTAAGGCAGAGTCATAGTATCTTGGTCCACATTTCTCTACAAAGCAAGATTTAGTCTTTTGGTTTAGAAGATAAGTTGATCCTGATATTAACATACTATATCTAAGATTTAAGGTCTTTACATCTTCAACAAAGAAAGTTATCAGTAACAAAGTTCTGGATAGTCCTCAGATGGAGTAAAGCAATGGTGGAGACCTATTGGACTACTCCGCATTCCTCCGGAAGAGAAGTTGTGACCATGCAATTTTGAGGACATGCTCAAGGATGTACAATGCATGCTATCTTGTAGCATCAAGTGTTCTGAGAGTCTGCAAGGTTAGTTATCAAAATGATAGAAGTAATACAGTTAGTTCTGGTTGTCTAAGTTGTTCTCAGAAGCACTTACGAAAGATGGAAAGTATAAAGATTAGCTATAGGAGCTTGTGTGGAGATTCTACATGCCCTGATGCATCTCATGTTTGAACCACATGCAAATCTTTCTTATCTCCTGTACCGTATAAGGTATTTAAGTCAATTAGTGAAGAATTGCATGACTGTCCTCTGGATTACAATATACCTGAGTCAAGTCTCTAATTTTCTTCGGAAGTGATAAAATGAGGATGTGTGGATCTGGGAATATATGTGTAATGATGTATGATTTATTTCCTTATAGCTTTAAATGTTTTGGTGTACCGCTATGTGACATCTCAAGTTTTGATGTGTTACAATATGCCTGGAATGCTCTGTCCTCATCAGTTCAATGTGTTCCTTGTCTTGCAGATGCATGTATTGATTAGATAATTCAGTAAAGTGGTTTATGAATGGTGTTGAGAAGGTACAGTGTTGAAACTCTGATCTGCATAATGATTTTGGCTTCTCCCTAGTGTTGTGAAGATTGACAGTTAGAAGTGGTAGTGCTGGTTGAGCCTTTAGCTTGGTTTCCTTCATATGCGGTGGATCTTGATCAGTTGTTTTGGAATTGAAGGATGTGTTATGATGTAACTAACCTTGTTGTTCTATGTGAAGTGATCTGCAACTCAAAATGTATTTGTTCCAAGCCAACCCATACGGAATTACATGTTTCACCTAAAGTTCTTTCTAGTGCCAACCTTATCAATGTTATGAGATGTTGCGAAGGATATATATAGAAGAACAAATTCATTTGTGAAAAAAAAGGAAGTGTGTGTGAGTGTGATAGAGCAAAATGAGCAGCATGAAGTGTGCTAAGTTGGTATGATAGAGTAATTATGCAGAAAAGAGGACTACAATATCAACATAAGTTAGATGCTTCTTTCATAGCAGTTCATAGTTATGTTTTCATTGTAATTCTTTGTAGTAGTGAGCTTTCTTCAGGGAGTAGTAGCTTCCTTGGGTTGTAACCCTAAAACAATGTTGTAAACTTTTGTAGCAGTAAGCATTATATTGTGAGTTAACACTCACCATGGTTTTTCCCAATTTTGGGTTTTCCACGTAAAAATCTTGGTGTTATTGTGTTGATGAATGTGTTGCATGTTTTACTTTATGTTCTCTAAGTAAATAAATCTGATCTACAAATGAAGTAGTTAAGTTTTAGTATATGCTGATTCACCCCCCCTCTCAGCATATATGTGTGTTCAATAGAGTACTCATATGATAAGAAAACAACCATAAAGAGACAAATTTTCATAGATAAATCAAAGGTTCAAGTTTTACAAGAGTACAAGAGCTAGAAAAAATTCTCTCAAAGGAAAGTAAGGCTTGCCATGCAAGGGGGCACAGTTTCAAAACAAATAGACAAATAGCCTCAGGGGTGATTCCCTCCAACATAACCTTTAGGACTCCTTCTCCTCTACCTCTGAATGGCACTAGTGTCTCCATGAGATCTATGAGAATGAGGAACCCTACTCTGAGTTCAAGAGTAGGAAGGACCTACAGTGCTAGACTCTAGACGTTGAATCCCAAGGTGGGTCATCTCATGAAGAAAGGAAATCTCACCCCTAAGGATGAGAACATCTTACCTCAACTAAGCGCTCTCTTGGCACCCATGGTAGGCGGGAGCAAAAATGTCAGCATGTCGGCCAACTCTAGGAAGCACACAAGGATCGACTAGAAGTATCTCTCATGTCAAGCCAGTGAAGGGACTTATCAAATCAATAGAAACCTTGCGAACAAAACCCATCCACTCCTCGACACTACCTAAAAAGCAAAGATAAAAGAAGAGACGATTCATAACTTTAAGGAAAGAAGGACAATGCAAAATTAGAAAAACAAAAGAAGACTTACAAGGATTGCCAGGCTGCTAGAAGGGATCAAAGTGCTACATCACCTCATTAGAATGAGGAGGTCTAGGCCCTGAAGAAGAAGCCTCTGGTATCTCCTCCTCATCTGAATCAATATCCTAAGCATCTTCTACTAATCCCTCATCTGACAAGTCATCTCCATCTAGGACATAGTCCTCATCAGTAGAGTCCGAGTCCTCCACAACAATGAGTCCATGAGAAGGAGCTCTTCTCCCTCCCCTCTTTCCACCTCTTGGGGTCCTAGAGATTTTGGTAATCAAAACCTAGGGAGTTGAAGGAGTCCAAATGATGGGCCTCTGTCCAACCTCACCCATCTCCTAGATAGATAGGTAGCATGTAGGAATTAGGGGCAAGTCCTCAGGAAAGTCATCACCTAACTATTGTAGAACTCGCTCAATGCAATGAGCCTCAATAAGACCATTACGGTATGAAACCTCTGATATGTTGTGGTAGTAATCTCTAGTCTGCCTATCATGATACCACACACCCTCCATATCAACATAAGGGTCAGAAATCATATCTGCATCGGTAAGAGTGGCCACGACATGCAAGGAAGTATCAAAGTGGCCCACATGAGCCCATCTGGAAGCTCTCAGAAGTCTATGAAGAGGAATCCCCTTCTAATATGATCTGATATGCTCAAAGATCCATGTCATGATCAAAAAGGAGTGGCTAAATGCAAGAGACCTACACTGAGAAATACGATAGAAATCTCTGTAAACTATCAAAAGAATGTCAGGACCCGATGCAAAAATAATACCCTGCTCAATGCCCTGAATAATGGGTTCCCAACACCAACGTAGACGAGATGAGGCCATGCCTCCAAACAGCCTTGAAGCAATGAATCCAATCATAAACTTCCTCAATAGAGGAATACAAAGCTGTGGTACTCTAGTAAGCTAAACGCCTGTCTGGTCCTCAAGACAGCTCACCCTCATAATCTAAGACCAAGATGCCTTATGCTCAAAAGACTTTCTAGAAGGTAAAATAAGAGGATGCCCTCTCACAGGAACCCCAAGAATGCAATACACATACGAGGGAAATCTAAAAGTGTTCCTATCGACATCCCAATAGGTTAAAATCTCACAGCAAATGCATGAAACAAGATGAACAACCGGTAAATGGCAAATCCTTGCCAAGCTTTCCCTCTTGAGGATAGCAAGATCATCAGAAGAGAGTGAATCTTACATCTCAGAGAGCCATAACTACTCATGATTGGCATTCCAATGAATGTACATATCTTGTCAATAAGAAAATAATTTTTAATTAGATCCCATCAACTCAAAAAATCCCTAAAAATCATATAAATCTGTGAAAATTTTACAAAAAAAAGCATATAAACCTTCAAAATTGCAATAAATTTACAAATCCAGTGTTCAAATTAGACCAAAACATAGTGAATTAAACATCAGAAAATGTCAAATTTTAGTCAGAATCAATCTATCAGGGTTGCCCCTTTCGTAAGACTAGATCTCCCCCAGGTGACCTAGATGTTCAGCAGGATCTCCCTCGGGTGACCCTGTTGCACATGCAGATCTCCACCGGGCGACCATGTTGCACAGCCAAATCTCCCTCGAGTGACCTAGACTAGCAAAAGGGGTGACCTTGTTTGCCTATTCACATGCTAAAAAACACTCTAAAAAACCCTAATTTTTGACCGATTTCGACAAACGAAAATCCAATTATAATCTAAATGACGAAATAGACACAATGCAATAGAGAAAATCAACAAAAACTGACAATTTCATGAGATTTTTCACAAAATGAGAATTAGGGTTTAGAGAATGGTTTTAGACTGATTGTGCATCTGACTCTCAGCAACAAAAGAAGAGGTGGCCATCTTTGTGATCCACTTGATGATATCTTCCCAACGACTGCTTGCACGATCGGTTCCGTCAACGTTTCACTCCAATCTCACTAATTTCTTCACTCTTTTTCCTCTCTTAGCTTAGTTTGTATTATGCATTTTTATATTAGTTTTTTCTTTTATGCATCTCTCATGCTCTCGTTTTGCGTGCTTTCATTCCCACGATCTATGGTATGTTTGTCATTTTAGTTTTCATTACTTGTTTTGATGTATTTAGATGTCAAACTAATACTAGTTATTGTAGGTACAATTGCAGAAAAATTGACAATAGGTAAGGCCTAGTTCAGGAACAGTACCTACCTTTCATGTAGACTACCGTCCACGAGGGGGAAAATATGTAAGCACCAAAATCACGTACAGCCTCCACGAGGACCCCGATGATGACTCACAATCCTTTTCACGTACATGTAAGCATGGAATAATGCCCTCTCAGCAGTGATTCTCTTGGTAGCATGTGGTTTCTTCTTCCTTTTGTTGTTTCCCCTTTGTCATTCTACCCCTTTCTCTACTTTCGACACTTGTCGATTTGCGTTTCCTATGCTTGTGACTTTGTCCCTAAGCCTTGTATTTATCCATTTGTTGTGTTCTCACCTTTCCCTAGTGTTTTTCATCCATTCCCACCCCTAGGAGCCCTCTAGAGGACCTCCCAAACCATCTCTAACTTTTGGTTTTCAGTTTCAGTCAACCAGTAGAAATTTCTCCCTATTATTCCCAAATCTCCCCCGAGAGATCCTACATTTACAAGTGGAGATTTGGTTTTTGACCCCTATTTGACCAGTTTCCAGAGGCAGATCACCCTCTTTTCTACTCCTCTTTCATCTCCCATCCTGCACTTTCACTTAGGACTCCTCCTCTGAGGGTTGCCCATGGGTCACCCTCGAGTGACCCTGATTAGTGAAAAGGGTGACCAGGTGGCAACCCTGCCATCTTTTCTAGCCACGATTAAACTTGAGTTTTTGGCTAAAAATAGCTTCGTTTTCACCCATTTTTACTTTTGTTTGCATGGAATTTTGTCCCAAAGATAGATTTAACTATTTCATGAACCCAACTATGCATATTTAGCTCTTTTTTATCTTTAGTTCTCAACCCATGCATTCCCTTAACTCTGTTTCTTCTTAAGGGATAAGCTATATTGGTTAGATCACTCCAATTTTAGCCCAGATCACTCTTGCATGTCTTCTAAGTTAACTCATCAATCAAAGGGAGTTAACTCTTCATCCTCTCCATCTCTCATGCCTTCTTCAAACCTATAAATACCCCATCTCTCAAGCACAAAGGGAGGCAATTTCATTTGTGCACACAATTCTTGTAGGTTATTGCTCTCCAATCAAGCATCCATATGCTCACACAGGACATCTGAGCCTTTTTCTTTTTATTGTTGTCTTATCCAAATTTGCTAAAATCTCATTTAGCATCGATCCACTACCCACATCACAAGCCACAATGCTCACAAGCTATCAATTGAGCTCTCATTCAAGCTTCCAAAAGCTTCTTTTGCATGCCTTTCCTATTGTTGCCAAGATGATCACCCCGCTGCTACAAGTGGATAAGAGGTTGCCATACAAGGATTTATGAGGGTAGTGGAGGCTCACGCGTCTCTTTATTCTAGGTTCCTTCATGCTTTTTATTTCATAATAATTAGAAAATCAAACTTTGCTCTTGGAAATAGTAAACGTGATGCAGGAGCATCCTTGGTTCAAGAGTAATCTTGCATCAACCAAAAACATTTGCATTTTAGTTTGTTTGCATTTCAGTTCTTTCATTTTCTAGTTCAGTTCAAAGCAGTTCAGTCAGAAGTAGTTTCAGCTTGTGGTTCGGTTTTGGCAATTCACACCTTGCAGATTTGGACTTAGCATCTACATTCATTCATCTACATCATATCAAGAATTTAGAGCATTTGGATTAGTTACCAGAAAGATATCGCTATCAGAAGTTGACTGTTTTCTCAGTGCAGAGCATTCTAGCAGTTCCTGATAATCAGCTGAAGGAGAAGGCTTGCAGATCATTCCTTGACTTGTAGATCTCAATGACACATCATTCAATGTCCTTTGGTTTGTGGGCAACCTTCCCCGAGGGTCCACACATTTTTCCATTCTTTTGAGTAAGTGTTCTATGCATTTAGATCTAACCTATCTGTGAACACGTTACAGCTCTTCATTGGAGTTTGTGACCTTCCTTAGCTAACGCAGATGAATCTATTGGTCCAGAAATGATATATAAAGATGTAATCAATCTTTAGGAGAGTAGTTATCAAGTTTAAGAGATAATTTAGATTTTGTGTGAAAGGAGCTTCAAAGCTTTATCTTGCGCATGTATGTAGTCAGGCCTTTGAGCCCTAGTTGTAAGCCCACATGTTGCCAGCCAGATTATATTTGAATTCTTTGATATACTAAATGACTGAATCTACATTTGTTCCATTTCCTTGAGTTGTTTTTGTTGTGTTTACTCTTGTTGCACAGTTCGAACAGTTCATTCTATGAACCCTCCTACCGTGACTACACCAAGTGGTATTAGAGAGAAAGTTCAAATCTTGGAGAGCGAATTGAGTGAAGTTGGTGAAGGATTCCATAAGATCTTGTTGTAAACAGATCATTGATCTGAGGTAGGTTACTTGTGCACAACTGATCGTCGATTGAGAGGCAGTTGTCGCTTGTACCCCAATCACCGAACCTGAGGTAGTTTGTACTTGATCCTAGAAAGATGCCACCACAAAGAGTTCCTCCTATTGGTACAATGGCTAATAGAATGGATGAGATGATGGAATTGATGAGAATAATGCAAATATGTTTGGATGCTATTGAAGAAGATAGGCGAAGAGGATTGACACTGAGACCTAATGTTGAAAGTGATGATGAAGGGGAATTTCAATCTGCTGAACAAACTGGTGAAACCCTAGAAGGCAATGAAGAAGAAGAATCAGATCAGATAAAGATGTTGCTAGCTATTTCAAAGATTGGAAAGAGACCTAGAGTTGATGTACTGAACTACACTAGTAATTTGAACCCTGAAGCATTGATTGACTAGATAAATGATATGGAAGAATACTTTTAATATGAAGAAATTGAAGATTCGAAGAAGGTGAAATTTGCAAAGACAACATTGAAAGGACATGCTACTATATGGTGGAAAGAAGTTCAGTTGGAAAGAAACAGAAGAGGACAAGAAAAGATTACAAAGTGGGACCGAATGGTGACAAAGTTAAAGAATCAGTTTATACCTACTGAGTATGAGTTAGAGCTGTTGAAAAGATTGCAGAACCTAAGACAGAAGGAGAAATCTGTGAAGGAGTACACTGAAGAATTTCATAAAATGATCATAAGGACAGGACATAGTGAAGCAAGCAAGGAGAAAGTGGCAAGATACATCAATGGACTGAGATTGAACATTCAAGAAGAACTAAGCTTGGTAAGGATGACATCTTTGGAAGAGGCATATCAGTTTGCCCTGAAAGTTGAAGAGAAGTTGAATAAGAGACATGATCAGAGATAGAGAGGCAGAGGAGGTAAATTTTAGAGAGGTAAAACATTTTTCAGATATGATAGATCATTTGTGGAGCAGAACAAGTTTTACAGCCCAATTAGGAAGGATGATAGAGATAACAATGCTTACCGGAGAGATGACATAAATTTTTACCAGAGAGGAAACCCTAGTGCATACCGGAATGAAGGATACAAAAGAGAAGGAAGAGGATTTGATAAGAGAACATTCAGAGGTACTTGTTTCAAGTGTGGAGGTGAAGCACATAGAGCTTTTGAATGTAATTAGGGTAGTACAAGCAAGAAGACAGAGAACAGTGGAAGAGTAACCTATGTTGAAGAAGACCCTATTGAATCACCTAGTTTTTTTGGTAAACCTGAGAAAGAAGAATCATTGGTGATGAGGAGAGTGCTATTTCAAACAGAGACAAATGAGGAACCATCATAGAGGAAAAATCTATTCATAACTAAATGCAAATCCAAAGGTAAGTGTTGTAAAGTTGTAATTGATAGTGGTAGTTCAGATAACCTAGTTTCAGAGGAGATGGTGACTAAGCTAAAGTTGGAAAGATTGAAACACCCTAAACCCTATCAGATAGCATGGATTCAGGATGATTATAAGGTACTGGTGAGTCAACAATGTTTGGTGATATTTCATATTGGATCTTATCATGATGAAGTCTTGTGTGATATTATGCCTATGGATGTTTGTCATATTTTGTTGGGTAGACCTTGGCAGTATGATACAAAAGCTATACATGATGGAAGAAAGAATACATATACTATAACAACATATGGGAAAAGAATTACCTTGATTCCTTTGGAGGATGATCCTAAAGATGTGGTATGTGGGAATGCTAGAATCTATTTGGTAGATGGAAGAAAATTTTTGGATGGTTTGAAACAGGAAAATATGTGTTATGCCTTGATTCCTAAGAAGCCTGAAGTAGTGAAGAAAGAAACTGAACCAGATGAGTTAAGAGAGTTGCTGACAGAGTATGAAGACATCATATCAGATAATGTACCTGAAAGATTACCACCTATCAAGAGTATCATTCATCACATGGATCTTATACCGGGAGCAAGTTTGCCTAACAAAGCAGCACACCGGATGACACCAGCAGAGAATGAAGAACTTAATAGACAGATACAAGAATTGTTGAGAAAAGGTTTGATCAGAGAAAGTTTGAGTCCTTGTGCAGTACCTGCAGTACTTGCACCAAAGAAGGATGGAGAATGGAGAATGTGTATTGTTTCCAAAGTAATAAACAAGATCACAGTTAAGTATAGATTTCCTTTACCTAGGATGGATGATATCATGGATTGTTTGAGTGGAGTAAGATATTTCACAAATATAGACTTGAAGAGTGGTTACCATCAGATCATAATCAGAGAAGGAGATGAATGGAAGACTGCTTTTAAGACAAATGAAGGATTTTATGAGTGGTTAGTGATGCCCTTTGGATTGACAAATGCACCGAGTACTTTCATGAGATTGATGAATGAAGTTCTGAAGAAATTCTTGGGTAAGTTTGTGATTGTGTACTTGGATGATATTCTAATTTTCAGTAAAACAAAAGAAGAACATTTGTGCCATATTAGACAAGTTTTGTAGAGAATCAGAGAAGAGAAATTGCTAATAAACATCAAGAAGTGTAGTTTCATGAAAGAAGAGTTGATATATTTGGGATTTGTGATTTCTGTGGAAGGATTGAAGATGGACCCTGAGAAAGTGAGAGCAATTATTGAATGGCCTACACCAGAGAGCATTGGAGAGGTTAGATCATTTCATGGATTGGCTAGTTTTTACCGGAAGTTCATTAGAAATTTCAGTTCAGTTTGTAACCCTATGACAGAGACGATAAGAAGTGGCAGAAAAGATTTCAAGTGGACATCAGGAGCAGACAAAAGTTTTGAGTTGTTAAAGCAGAAAGTGAGAAAAAAACCTATTTTGGCATTACCGAATTTTAATAAGGTATTTCAAGTTGATTGTGATGCAATTGGAAATACAATTGGAGCAATATTAAGTCAAGAAGGTAGACCTATAGCATATTTTAGTGAGAAGTTGAATGATGCAAGGAGAAGATATTCAATTTATGATCAAGAGTTCTATGCCATAATTCAAGCCTTGAAGAAGTGGAGACATTACTTGTTGCCTAAGGAGTTTGTGTTGTATACAGATCATCAAGCTTTGCAATATTTGTGTTAGTGTAGGTTTTTATTTCCTAGATGGGTTATTTATTTTTCCTATTTTCCTAGGTTTTTCCTACACTTCTATTAATCTCGCTTAGGTTAATAAAACATGTCTTATTAGGTGAGTGGTTACGAGGTGTCACCTTCCTACATGTGAGCATCCATTTGCTATCTTGGGAAGATACTTTACTATCTTTAGTCCGATAGATGGTTGCTCCTCATTGGTCGGTGTTGCCACCTCCTCTCTCTCCTTGGTCTATATAAGCATGCTACCTGGCTTGTATTTTGCATCTTTTATTTTTGCATCCTCTTAATGCTATTTTGCTTCTAGCATTTGCATTACTCTCTTGGAGACTAACTCTGTGTTGCTATTTTGATTTTGTATCATTTGCATTCATAGTTTAGATATCTATTCTTTGCACTAGTTTTCTGGGTTAATAATCTTTTCAGATTCTAACATGGTATCAGAGCTATTCTATGTGCAAGAGTAGATTTTAGTTTCCATATTTGAGAGATTTAGGGGGGTAATAAATCTTATTGCAGGTTTTCAAAAAACCCAATATGCTCTTCTCTTGCATCTTCGGATGATCTTGAGAATCAGAAAAGTTTGATAAAAAAAATTTTAATCTCTGGGGTTGCACATGTGTTTTATGAAATCTAGGTGATTGCAGCATTTCTAGTTATACTGGAAGCATTTCTGGTTGTTCTGACGCGTCCAAGAGGCTTGAGAAAGTCAGATTTGGCTTTCGTTTCACCGAAATCAGAGATCGTCATAAACAGTTGCGGAACCGGGGTCTCAAGCTCAATCTGACAACCAGCTTGCATATTTGATCTTTTGAATCAATATTGCAGGTTCCAGCATCTGATTCATCCTTTGCATGTCATTTTTTGGTTGCTGGGGTCATTTTTTGTAGCTAAAAGTGTTCATTTTACACTGGAGCAACATTGTTTGTGTATTTGCAAGAAAAACGCCTTCTGGGTTTTGTTCATATCACAGAAAAACCATCTGGGTATCTTTCTATTTTTGCATGCAGTCTGTATATTTTGTAGAAATGTGCTTAGAAAGATACAACAGGACCCCTCTCCGTTGGCAGCTGCAGTTTTGAAGACAGTTTTCAAATGCTTCGTTCTTGCTCATACGGACTCCTTTTCCCACAATTTTTTTTTTATTTTAGCTATTTTTTCGTGCTCTATGCACTAGTGCAGTCATTTTTTGATTTTGATGCCAAGATTTTTTAGAAATTGTAGATTCTCAGTCGTGACATTCCACGGTTCTCATTTTGGGAACTTCAGAGGATCATAACTTTCACATACGACCTTGTATCGAGGCGATTCTTTTTTGAAAGTGTATGTTTTTTCGAGTAGATCACAGTGGTACTGTTTATTTCTCTAGATATTATGCCAAAGTTGTATTTTCAACATATGCTCTTCATGAGGGTTTTGTAATGCATTGAAATCAAGACCACTTAGTATTTATTGCTAGTGGTAGTTGTAAACACACTAATATAAAGTGCCAAATCATATTTTCTTGGGGGGGTTCTTTGATTGAGTGAAAAGGGGGGTTTGTCTTGGTTGGGTTCTCTTCTTTTCGACACTTCTTCTCTGCATTTATTCATCATGGATCAAACAAATCTACCTATCCTAACTCCATACAATTACTTTGAGTGGAAATCACACATGACAATTCACTTAAGGAAAGCTGGATTAAATAGGATAACTATGGGACTTGAAACTGAACCTGCTAAAGATGAAGATAAGCCTAAGTGGTTTAACAAATGTGATGAGGCATATGAAACATTGTGTTTGTCTATTTCTCCTGATTTGCTCTTTCACATTGAGTCTTTGAATACACCAAATGAAATCTGGACAAAGCTAGAAACACTTTTTGGCACACAAGATTCAATGAGGGGTCATATGTTGGAAAATGAACTAATTAGTTTAAGTCTAGGCAATTTCAACACAATCTAGGATTTCTTCACCAAATTGAAATCACTAAGGCTGCAATTAAAACAATGTGGAATTGAAAAGAAAGATGAACAACTGATTCTTAGTATTCTCTCTAAGCTAAGTTCAGAATATTCTATGTTTGTTTCTACTTTCTATGCTACTAAGGGTGCACTTGGTACTCAATTCACCATGCCATCTTTAGATGATTTTGCTGTCAATCTCACTCAGGAACAGGACAAGCTAATCCAGATGGGCACTCTTAAGTCCTCTAAGTCACATGCCTTGACTACCAACCAAGGCACAAAAGAACAAAAAGGACAAAGTAGTAACAACAATAGTAAGGATAAGAAACAAAAGAATAGCAAGGAGAAGAAGGATCAGATAACGGTTGCTTCAAAAGCAACTAATGAGACCCAATATTCCAAGGGTGACAAGCCTAAGAAAGAGAGGGTCCAATGTGCCTATTGTAAAAGACCTGATCATGATGAACATAAATGTCTGAAGAAACAAATTGATCACTTGACACACATTCTTGAGAAGAATAATATAAGTGTTCTCGATTCTGTCGAACAAAGTTCTAATGAGGGGTCTAATAAGGCAAAAGAAAACAACAAGGGAAAAGGAAAGGGCAAGGCCCTTGTTGCAGTTGCTTCTTCACCATCCACGTGGGTTCTTGATTCAGGTGCTTCGCACCATATGGCTTCATCTAAGGAAGAACTTGCATCCTTGGAGCCGTGTACTATGCCTTATATTTTGATGGGTGATAACACTCCTGTTGAGGTGTGTGGGAGAGGGTCTATTGATGTGGGGGATAGCACATTCCATGATGTTCTTTGTGTGCCCTCCTTATCAACTAATCTCCTATCGATATACCAGATCACTCACACAGGTTCAGGCAAGCGGGTTGAGTTCACTCCTGATTCAATGGAGATTCGTGAGTTGCACAGTGGTTCTACAGTTGCAGTTGGGAGAGCAGATTATCAGTCATGGCTCTATCTGTTTTCTCACTTGTTCCTAATCCTCCTTCAACTGTTTTGCTCACTCATTCTAATGATGTGAGTAGATTATGGCATGAGCGGTTTGGCCACCTTAACTTCCGCTACTTGCAACAGCTCAACCAGCAGAGCATGGTCACAGGGTTGCCTTCAGTTCAGTTTTCAGGTGGTGTTTGCCAAGGTTGCATTCTTGGTAAGCATCCTAAGGAAAAGTTTGACAAAGGTAAGGCATGGAGAGCTTCACAGATACTAGAGTTAGTTCACAGTGATTTGGCTGGTCCATTTCAGCATCCTTCTTTCAGCAGGACTAGATATGTCCTCACATTCATTGATGACTTTTCTCAAAATACTTGGGTGTACTTTCTCAAACAGAAGTCAAAGGTATTTGATCATTTTCAGGACTTCAAGACTTTTGTAGAGAAGCAATTTGGGAAAGCCATCAAAGTTTTACGCACTGACAATGGTGGTGAGTATGTCAACCATCAGTTTGAGAGGTTTTGCACTTCAAAGGGGATTGATTTGTAGCATTCAGTTCCATACAATCCTCAGCAGAATGGTGTTGCAGAACGGAAGAATAGGTCCTTGAAGGAAATGGAGAACTTCATGATTCACTCCAAATCTCTTGCACCACAATACCAGGCAAAGGCCATTAACTGTGCTTGTTATATCCAGAACTGTGTTCCTCACCAAGCCTTGAAGGGAGTCACTCCTTTTGAAGCTTGGAGTGGTCGGAAACCATCAGTTAAGCACTTTCAAATTTTTGGTTCTCCTACATGGGCCCACATTCCTACAGAGAAACGCAAGGCCTTGGATCCGCAGAGCAGACCTTGCATATTTGTAGGTTATCCTAATGGTGTGAAGGGTTATTGGTTGCTCCACCCTACTACACATGAGTTGTTCATTGAGAGGAGTGTTCAGTTTGAGGAGGGCTCTTCGAGCTCACTTTCTATCACTTCTCCAACTCCTACTTTGACATTGGAGTCACTTGGGATACATGACAGATCTTCTGATGAGTCAGATTCACCTGAGCAGTCTTCTACCTCCACTTCTAATGCAGAGAGCGATTCAGAGGACTCACCTCCTTCCTCTCCTAGTCATCATTCAGAGGTTGATGATTCTCCTCCAGATTCTCCATCTTTTGGTCCACTTTGGGCTAGACAGACCTTGTAGTCTGCAGGTGATTGGATTGGGGATCCATCAGACACCAGGTGAACTCATTCACAGTTCCAGGATGCTCCACATGTCTTCATTGCTACTGCCTCAGATCCATAGTCTTTTCATGAGGCTTCTGGTATTCCTGAGTGGGATACAGCTATGCAGGAGGAGTATAGTTCCTTGATTAGGAACCACACTTGGGATCTTGTCCCTCTTCCTAAGGGAAGAAAACTTGTTCGATGTAAGTGGATCTATCAAAAAAAATTTGCAGCAGATTGGTCGGTTGACAAGTATAAGGCTTGCTTGGTCGCAAAAGGACTCTCCCAGGTTCCTAGGATTGACTACTCTGAGACTTTTGCGCCAGTTGCCCGAATGAATTCCATCTGACTTGTTCTTGCCATTGCTGCAACTAATCGTTGGGAAGTACACTAGATGGATGTGAAGAGTGCTTTTCTTCATGGTGACCTTCAGGAGGAGATCTACATGGAGCAGCCACAAGGGTTCCTTCAGGATTCTTCACTTGTGTGTCTTCTTCGGAAGTCTCTCTATGGCCTCAAACAAGCTCCTCGGGCCTGGTATGCCAAGATGGATTCCTTCCTTCTATCAGTTGGGTTCACTCGGTGCCATTCTGATCCCAATGTCTACATTCTGCAGTAGGCTGATTCACTCCTATTTTTAGTTCTGTATGTTGATGACTTACTGATCACAGGGAGTTCTTCATCCACCATTGGGGCTGTCAAAACTACCCTTCATGATAGGTTTTTGATGACTGACCTGGGCTTGTTGTATTACTTTCTGAGGATTGAGATCTACCAGTCTTCTTTCGGGATCACCATCACACAGTCCAAGTATGCTCTAGATTTGCTCTCAAGGTTTCATATGGCTGACTGTAAGCCTGCTCCGACTCCCTTTCTTTCTGGAGTAAAACTTGAGACTCAGTGTTCTTCTCCACTTGTTGATGGCACTTTGTACTGACAACTTGTTGGGAGTCTCGTTTATCTGACTCATATGAGACCCGACATTTCATATGCTGTAGGCATGGTCTCTCGATTCATGCAGGAGCCTCATGAGCTGCACTAGAAAGCAACCAAGTGGATCCTTCACTACATTCAGGGTACTCACAGTTTTGGGATTCACTATGCAGCGGGCATTGAGCTTGACTTTGTGGGCTACACAGATTCAGATTGGGCGGGCGATTCTCAGGATCGCAAGTCTACTTCAGGTTACAGCTTCTCACTTGGTTCAGGTCTTGTTTGTTGGTCGAGCAAGAAGCAGTCTGCTATTACTCTATCTTCTACTGAGGCCGAGTATCGGGGGGCTGTTAATGCCACCACTGAGGCCATTTGGCTTCAGAATCTTCTCACTGAGTTTGGTATCCAGATCAGACGGCCATCAGTCATATTTTGTGACAACCAGAGTGCCATTCAGATCTCATAGAATCTGGTCCATCATCAGTGGACCAAACACATAGAGGTTCACATGCACTACATCTGGGAGCTCATCCATGGCCATGTCATTGACTTTCGCTACTATCCAACTTCTGAGCAGGTTGCTGATATCTTTACCAAACCCTTCACTGAGAGCAAGTTCTTTCATTTGCGAGCTTTGCTGGGGGTGCGGGATGCTTCATCTTCTGGGGGGCTTCTTCCTCTCACTCAGAGTCCTGACTCTCTCTACTTTTGGGGGGGTCTCTTTTCTCTCTCTTCTGGGGGGAATTTTATGTACATGGGTACCTCATCAGGCTTGCTTTGCCGGGACCCATTTCTACATCCACCTAAGCTTCGCTTATGGGGGGGTGTTAGTGTAGGTTTTTATTTCCTAGATGGGTTATTTATTTTTCCTATATTCCTAGGTTTTTCCTACACTTCTATTAATCTCGCTTAGGTTAATAAAGCATGTCTTATTAGGTGAGTGGTTACGAGGTGTCACCTTCCTACATGTGAACATCCATTAGCTATCTTGGGAAGATAATTTTCTATCTTTAGTCTGATAGATGGTTGCTCCTCATTGGTCGGTGTTGCCACCTCCTCTCTCTCCTTGGTCTATATAAGCATGCTACCTGGCTTGTATTTTGCATCTTTTATTTTTGCATCCTCTTAATGCTATTTTGCTTCTAGCATTTGCATTACTCTCTTGGAGACTAACTCTGTGTTGCTATTTTGATTTCATATCATTTGCATTCATAGTTTAGATATCTATTCTTTGCACTAGTTTTATGGGTTAATAATCTTTTCAGATTCTAACAATTTGAACAGTCAAGGTAAGTTGAATCAGATACATATGAGATGGGTAGAGTTCATGCAGAGTTATACTTTTGTGTTGAAGCATAGGAGTGGTAAATCAAACAAAGTTGTTGATGCCTTAAGTAGAAGAAGAAACTTGTTGACAGAGATGAGAGCTGAAGTGTTGGGTTTTGATGAATTGAAGAACATGTATGAGGGAGACACTGATTTTGCAAAACCTTGGAAAGCCTATAAGGAACCTGTTGTGACAAATAGAAGTAAGTGGTTGGACTATTTCATTCAAGAAGATATGTTATTCAAAGGAAGTCAGTTGTGCATACCTAGAAGTTCAATGAGAGATAATTTGATCAAGGAGAAGCATAGTGGTGGATTGGCAGGACACTTTGGCGTTGACAAGACAGTGGCTTCGGTAACTAAAAATTACTTTTGACCTCAGATACATAAGGATGTTTGGAGATTTGTGCAGAGTTGTAGAGTTTGTCAAGTTGCAAAAGGGAGTAGTTAGAACATTGGATTGTATAAACCTTTGACAGTACCAGAGAGACCTTGGGAAGACATAAGCATGGATTTTGTGATGGGATTGCCTAAGACATAGAGAGGACATGATTCAATATTTGTAGTGGTTGACAGATTTTCAAAGATGGCTCATTTCATACCTTGTAAGAAGACAACTGATGCAGTGCATGTAGCTAACCTATTTTTCAAAGAGATTGTGAGATTACATGGATTACCTAAGAGTATAGTTTCAGACAGAGATACAAATTTTGTTGGATATTTTTGGAAGATACTTTGGAATAAGATGAAGACAGATTTGAAGTTCAGTTCTACTTTTCATCCACAGACAGATGGACAGACAGAGGTAGTGAATAGGAGTTTGGGAAACTTGTTGAGATGTTTGGCTGGAGACAAAGCCAGAAGTTGGGATTTGATTCTTTCACAAGAAGAGTTTGCATACAATAATTTAGTAAATAGGAGTACCAGAAGAACACCTTTTGATATTGTTACTGGAGTCAATCCTAGAGGAGTTGCAGAATTAAGAGATATCAATACAGAAGAAAAGAGGAGTGCAGAAGCAGAAGAATTTGCAGACCATATGAAAACAATGCATAACCAGGTGAAGAAACATTTGGATGATATGAACTATAAGTACAAAGAGAAGGTAGATGGGAAGAGAAGACATAAGGAATTTGAAGTTGGAGATGAAGTAATTATGTACTTGAGAAAAGAAAGATTTCCATTTGGGACTTATAACAAGTTGAAGATGAAGAACTTTGGACCTTATAAGATACTCAGGAAATTTGATTTAGGAAATGCATATGAAGTAGAGCTACCGGAGACATTGGGTATTTCACCTATTAACAACATTGTAGATCTTTATTAGTATCATGAAGTAGAGTTCAGTGATAGTATGGAAGAAGACTTGAAGAAGCAATTACCACGACAAGCACCGGAGCAAATAGAAGACATCTTGGACAGCAAAGTTGGATGCAACACTAGAGGAAGACAATACAAAGAATACCTTGTGAAGTGGAAAGGCAGACCAGAAGAAGATTCATCCTAGATTTCTCAGGCTTAGGTGGACCGTCTTGGTTCTTCCCTAGCCCCAACAAAGTGAGGGACTCACTTTTTCAATAACCCTGGATGTCTGATGCAAGAGCATCCCTGGTTCAAGAGTAATCTTGAATCAACCAAAACCATTTGCATTTCAGTTCTTTCATTTTCCAGTTCAGTTCAAAGCAGTTCAGTCAGAAGTAGTTTCAGCCTGTGGTTCAATTTTGGCAATTCACACCTTACAGATCTGGACTTAGCATCTACATTCATTCATCTACATCATATCAAGAATTCAGAGCATTTGGATCAGTTACCGGAAAGATATCTCTATCAGAAGTTGACTATTTTCTCAGTGCAGAGCATTCTAGCAGTTCCTGATAATCAGCTGAAGGAGAAGGCTTGCGGATCATTCCTTGACTTGTGGATCTCAATGATACATCATTCAATGTCCTTTGGTTCGTGGCCGACCTTCCTCGAGGGTCCACACATTGTTCCATTTTTTTGAGGAAGTGTTCTATGCATTTAGGTCTGACCTATCTGTGAACATGTTACAACTCTTCATTGGAGTTTGTGACCTTCCTTAGCTGACGCAGAGGAATCTATTCATCTGGAAATGATATATAAAGATGTAATAGATCCTTAGGAGAGTAGTTATCAAGTTCAAGATATAGTGATAGCTAATAATTTAGATTTTGTGTGAAAGGAGCTTCAAAGCTTTATCTTGCACATGTATGTACTCAGGCCTTTGAGCCCTAGTTGTAAGCCCGCATGTTGCCGGCCAGATTGTATTTGAATTCTTTGATATACTTAATGACTAAATCTACATTTGTTCCATTTCCTTGAGTTGTTTCCGTTGTGTTTACTTTTGTTACATGGTCCGGATAGTTCATTCTGTGAACCCTCCTACCGTGACTACACCAAAACGCGTGTTGCTTTTTCCTTGATAAGTGAAGTAGATCTTGCATTGTTAAAGTAGTTTAAATTCAAAAGTTCATTTCAAAGTAATTTCCCTTTCCTAGAGTAATTGTTCCACATAGTCAGAAAAGAAAAACAAAAACATAGATTCAATTGCATTAGGTAACTTCATATTAGATTGCATTCATTTTCTACTTCCTAGAATAGAAAAAAAACACTTTCATTTCCATAAATAGAGAAAAGAAAAAAAAAATTGTTTTGCACTCATATAGGCTTGCATGCAGCCAAAAACTGAAAAAGAACAAAAACATTAGCATCATAGAGAGTTCGCAAACCCTTGATTCCAACACAAGGTCAACTTTGGTCAACATTTTAGCAAAACCCTTGATTCCAACACAAGGTCAACACAAAGTCAAACCTTAGGTCAAACAAACCCTAAGTCAAAACCCTAGGCTAGATTGAGGTTAGCTTTAACTATCTCTCTCTTGGTTTGGGCTCACGAATGTGCCCTAGACTTAGAGGTGAGTGGGTGAGGGTAATCCTCAATGAGATAGAGGAGATCCGCCCTAGACCACAACAAGACCAATAGTGTTGAAATTAGGGCCGACAACTGAGAGGGGGGGTGAATCAGTTGTCACAAAACTTTTATCTTTTTCTGCATTTAATCTTCTTTGCCACTTATTAACAAATTAATGATATAACCATGAAAGCATGAATCAACAATACATGAGCAAAAACACAATCAACACACATAACACCAAGATTTTTACGTGGAAACCTGGTTAAGGGAAAAACTGCGGTGGGGGTTAACCCACAAGATTTATTCTTTGTTAAAAGAATATAAAAATGGGAAGGCACTTGCCTTTGGGTGTACTTCCCAGAGCTCACTGCTCAAAGGAGGCTTACTGCCTACAAGAACATTCACAATGTTAACACAGAAAGATTGAACTGAGAAACATCTTCTTCATGCAAGGTTCAGTTCCATTGAAGCACCTAATACCTTTGCTCTGCCCCCACTCACTTCCTCGATACATCCACATATTCGCTCACCACAACACATTTCCACGACTTCACAACACTTATTTATACATGACATCGACTTTGGAATGAACATCAAAGTTGGCCTTACAATCATCTATTTGGAACATTCTCTGAGATAGGTATTACAAGCAATTAAAAACACAAGACTTAAAATGCTACAAGCGAATCATTACACTATCGGCCAAACACATCTAGGGCTCAAATCTTCCTCAATCAACATGCCATGCTCCATAGAACTCTTCTTAGATCATTCACAGCACTCACCAAGCATCTGGTCAGCCAAGACTAGAAAGAACAGCAGCACCCAAGGAGAAATCTTCAACCACGAGCTCAATCCTCAATGCGGACCACTAACACAATAGGCACACAATCCAGAGACAACCACAAGCACAATAAAATCAACAAGAACAACTGCACCACCTCAAATCACTAGAAACACTTGATCTTCATCTGTGAACTTAAGAGCACTAACTGTCATGACTATCACACTAGAAAGATTGCTTGCAGACCTCCAAACCATGAACCACTTGAGTTGAGGATACACACCAACATCCCAAACATACCTCTAGATCCGCAGACCATAATATCCCAATGCGGAGCAATCCGGACCAAATTCCAGCCACTCTGTCACCTCTAAACAACTGCAAAACCCAGTTCTACTCAGATGGCCATAACTTCACAAATACTTCATGCGGACCTCTTAAATCTTAACTAGAGCAACTTCAGGCAATCCTTTACAAACCCTTTAATCGGCAGACTCTGATCTTCATCTTACTGGGAATGCGGAGCAATCTACTTCACTGAACTGTACTATCTTCACTATCTCTGACAGAGAGATATGTAACTCACTTGTTTCTTCCACAGAGAATAATTTTCTCAATATCCTCAACATACAAGTCTTCTAACCAAGTGAAAGAATAAGATACAGTTGACACTAATGACAACAGGGATATGTTGACATCAATGACAACACCGATTAGGCACATATTTGCAACAAACAGATAATTCAACAACAACAAGAAAGTTGAAGGATATTCAAAATACAAGATTTCATCCAATAGTTCAAACAACAATGCCAAATTTAAAGAAGTATCAACAAAAACAACAGTCAACCCATACAATGTTGGAACCTTAGAAACCCAAATAAAAGAATGGTGACTAGTGACTATTAATTGTCAAGAACACTGAGAGGGGGGGTGAATCGGTGTTCTGTAAATCTTTTCTTGCACTTTTAGTTTTAACCATTTCAAAAGAATAATCCAATAGAAGCAAAATATACAACTGAATAGCATCCACAAAAGCATGACACATAACACCAAGATTTTACATGGAAAACCCAAAAAGGGAAAAACCACGAAGAGGATTAGCTCTCATAAATATATTGCAATCTTTACAAAAATGATGTTCAAGCTTGGTCACTCCATGGGCCTAGAACATGCTGGCTTACTGCCATGAAGTACAACTAGATTTAGCAAGCTTACTGCCTCAACCTTAAACCTAGCAAGATTACAATAAGGGTTGTTAAACCCTATTGAATGCTCACTTCCAGCTCATTGCCTTGATGACGAAACCTTACTTCCAATCATATTGCACATGAAACCTGAATACTGCTTAAGCATCTGCCACTATGCCAAGATGTAGTCATTTAGCAACTGAATTCTAAATCCCAAGTCTTCATCGCTGCTTCTCTTCTAACTCTACTCTTCTATTCGCATGCTCACACCACACACACACTTCTTCACCATACACTCACCACTCAACTGAAATTCATTGCTCTTATATATCTGCATCATGATCTAATCCATAATCAGGTTGGCATCCAAGAGGTGAAACATGTACATAGAAAGATGTACCTTGTCGGCTTGATCCAATGCACTGTATGCTATGCGGACCCAAATCCTTTCCCAAACATGTTCATATAGGTCATCTCTAATCATTCAATTACTTACATAGATCTTTCACATGCTATCCTTTCTTCGCATCATGATTTATCTCCCAGTCAACATGTTCCTCAAGAGCATGCTTAACAGGTTCATCTACTAACTTACAACTTCTACTGCGGATCACAAAACACTTCCAAAATCATATCAAGGACTCTTTACACATTCCCAATCTTTCCCTCAGAACTGCAAGGCATGATATCATCTTGCGGAGAATTGCGGACCATCAGAACTCAGACTTTGTCTCTGTCAAACTCTATCAAACACTATGTCGATACTTAGTAGCTTGTAGCTTGATGGTGCCTACCTAGGGTTAGGGTTTTGAGTTGAGTTTGTAAGTTTATATTTTTATTCCCTCCAACTCTTAATACCTTAGGTTTTGTTTCCCTTCAGCTTCCTGCATTATATCTTCTATTTTGTCGTTGACCTCCTATAGCAGGTTCCCGGTCATTTAAGTTGTAACTTAAGCCTTTTAGCTCGTTAAATGACCGGTCCCCTTCGCCTAGCATTTGCGTCCTTTTCCCGTCGCATTGAAAAAATGCTAAGTCCAAAAACCCTTTATGCGGCGGTGAAATTTGTTGAAAATCGTTGTATGTATGTGTCTTTGTATGTACAAGTGCATATGTACATTGGTGGACTCGAAAAGAGATTTCAATCAGCCTTTGAAAATGGTGAAAATCCTTGTATGTATCGTTGTATGCATATCGGGTTGTGTATGGCATATTCCAGGTTAGATTCTGTGCTTGTATGTAAAGCTTTGCATGTATGTGTCGTTGTATATTTGATATACAATGGGTAAGATACAATGGTAGATCTCAAAAGGTTTCAAATTGGGTTCAATGGTGGTCGGGCCCACAGGTATGTGCAAAGGGGGATTGTATGTATGTTCTACATACAATAAGAATGTACAATGCATGACATACAAGTCCCAGACGTCAAAGTTTATCAAATCAGGCCTGGCAGGCATACATACAAGTGCAAGGTTGAAAAGTCAAAGCTTTTCCTTTGTATCTTGTGTTGTATGTTGTTTCATACATACAACCGCATGTACAAAGGAAATATACAAGCAAGCGAGGTGCAAAGGGCGGATGCGGCTAGAAAGTTAACAACATTTGTGAAAGGGGTGAAGTCCGCCATTGTATATTGGGATTGTATGTTCCCAATATACAATCGAACATACAAGCAATAGATACAAAGAAATATGCAAAGCGGGTATGGTCAAAGTCAAAGTTTCAAAAGCATGGTTGGGCCCGCGTGGTTGTATGTATGTGCATATACAATGCAAAATATACAAGGCACACATACAACCCGGACGCGAAGGAAAATGTGTTGTGGCAGATAGGTGGTTGGGGTCCGCGGGTTGTATGTTGCACATTGTATGTGCGATATATAATGAGAGATACAAAGGTAAAACATACAAGCCAGACCTATTCCAAAGTCCAATATGGCCGATAAACTTCTGAGTTCCACTTTGTATGTATATTTGTGATTGTATGTTTGCATGTACAATCAAATATACAAAGGATCACATGCAAGGGGATTTCGGTGAGACTTAGTGTATTGGCGGATCATTTTAGGGTCTTTCCAACGGCCGACTAGGAGATGCATTTTCTCGTCGATGGAGATACAAATGTTCAGTGATAGTGATCCAATTAGGTGCTGCCACGTGTCCAAGTCTGTTGTATGTATATACAACTACATATGCAAGGTTTTAAGGCAAAAGTGGGCAAAAAAAGTGAAATGTATGCTCGTGATGTGAAAAGTCAAAAAGGAAAAACTACTTGTGTGGCACATTTTCATTGGACGATGACTTTTCAAAGCTGGTGACTGGATTGCACGAGCGAATTGAAGCTGCAGATCTCGGCGGGTGGAAAGGAATCGACGGCCCTATTTCAATTTTTTTAAGGAAGGATTCTTGCGTGTTCGCAGCTGCATTCCAAATGGAAGAATTTTAAAACACGCAAATTGCTGCATTTCAAAATAGGTAGGTTGGCCATTAAGTGGAAGCATGGGTCTTGATTGACGGGCTAGCTACTTTCTTCATGAGGAAAATCTTCAGATGGTGGCACATCTCCCAATTTCACCTACTTCTTTCGTCTTTGTCTCTCGACAGCATTGAATGTTTTAGGCACCATTCTCATGGTGCGCTATATGTGGCAAAATTTTGAGTTGACCATTACACTTGACTGCTGAGTACACGTTCTTGGTTTATATCAGAACTGTGTTACCCATTTTTTGGTTGTTGAAGACTCAACAAAATTTTGGTGGAGTAATAAGATACAATTTTGCTAGTGGCTCTGTTTGGTGTCTTGTGAGTTTATGAATCATATGTTGTATGTTTTATGCATAAGTTTACTGGTTTCATGTTGTTTTCATATGAGAAATGCTTTGTTGCATGTGTTTGGTTATTTGTCTCCAAGTTGTGGGCATCTTTTCTTTTGAATCTAAATAGCTAAGGGTTATTTGGGATTCAGGAACATGGATTTTCTGTGTTGAATGTTTAATCTCTTATCTTTGTTCAAGCAACAAATTAAATATTTTAGGTTAACCATTGGGAAAGGTATGCTGCAACAGGGATATCATTAAGTATGAATGACTAAATACTCAATCTTGGGAAGTAGCTGTAAGGAAGACACTAAGAAATTTCCCCTTGAAACTCAGTCATTGATTCAAGTTTATGGTAATCATTCACATGTGTATGTATATTGACTCCGAGCCCCGAGATAGCCACCAGTCTGGTCTTGTATTGAGGTTACAACCCAAGGTCCCAGTCTTGCATCCAAATACAAAATACAAATTCAAACTTCAAATATAAACCTTTAGGACATTAGAAGTAGTTTTAGGACCAAAATCCTCTGTCTCACAACTGAATATAGGCCCAAAGATAGCCCCTTTGCACTTATTTCACAGTTTTGGTCTGCATAAGAGAGGATTTATCTGCTTTATGTCAACATCCCAGTAAGTTCACAAGCATATTTTATGGATGTTGAATAGGGAATACCCCCCTTGGTTCTGTAGAGCCTAAAGAAGGAGAGGAGATATTTATAGAGTCTATCTCCTATACTATTGCCCCTGGCCCAGAAATCCTGTTGATCAATGATGGCTACCTTGTAGGGATAACTGGGAAGCATCCAGTTTGGGAAAAAACTCAAACATAGCTAACCTTTTGGTGGACTTCAGATCTCCTAACTCTGAAATAAGACACTTCATACAAGTGTTTACAACACCTTAAAACTGCATAACAAAATACTTATCTGCAAAGGAATGCGAACCACTGTACTATGCCCTATTCACTATTCCTGCTATACCTTTGCTTACTCGGACTTAGACATTTCTTCAAGGTGACTTTCGGAGGAAGTCAGGACATAATCTCTGAGGTATACAACTATCAAACAATTGAGAACATCATACCTAAACTGCATTACTGGATCATCATCTACGGAGTCATACTGTCTAGCTTACTATCCTCTACTCTGAATACTTTCCATACTTGGCCATTTTCTGTCAACCGGACTTGGAATCCAATATGTTCTTTCAGAGATATCTCTTCCTATCATGGTGATAGGAGATCTGAGTCTTGTTTCCATCAATGACAACATACAGGTCTATACCGAAGCCGTATCTCTTGCCAGCAATCTCCCCCTTTGGCATTGATGGCAACACTTAGTGAAAAATGCTTGATTGCTCCCCCTTACTATATACATTGTACTTTCTTACTCCCCCTGAGATGATTACCCATTTTTCACTGATCTACTTCTCCCCCTTTGACATCAATGGCAAAGGGTGTGAACCAGAACCAAAAACTTGTCAAATTTTCAAAAATATTATATACTCTGTTGCCTATTCACAAGCACAATCTTCATCTTAATTTGTGACTAAACAAAAAATGTCACTATAGATAGTCTTTATTAGAGCTATTTCTTCGTTCCATCTGTTCCTTACACATTCTAGGATATGGACGTGGCCATTTAGAAACGACTAGCTTTTCATACCCTCTGTACACCTGATGGCATGTCAATTAGTGCAAGTAATTTCATGGCTTCATCTGCAACTTGTTCTCTTCCATCACCAATTAAGACATCTACAATGTCTCTTGCTCTCTCAAATATTTCTTCTCAACTTCGTTCTAGAGGATTTATGTCCATATTCTCTTGTTGTTCTATGTTTTGTTCTGGTGTGGGGCTCCTTAACTATTCCCTATTTTCTACATCCTCAGCTTGATATTTAGGAGATAGATCTATTTCAGTTATGCCTATGTTGCCTCTGAGTTGCTTCTGTAGCACCACTCTTTGCACTATAATAGTTTTATGACCTAGTTCAGTGACAAGAGAAAGGATCATACCCAGTCTCACCTCTTCTCTGAAGTGAAAGGACTTCTAAGTCTTTTAACCTTGTTTTGATCCTGTCTAAATCATGTTTGCTCTCTACAAACTTCATGTCCTTCCTTAGTCTATCCCTCTCAACAGCCAGATTTGATGGCCTTGCAAAAGCCATCTTCTTTTTATGTAGCAGTTGCTTTACAATTTCTGTAGAATAGACAAAATTATTTATTTCCTTCAGTGCATTTTTCTTCTCTTCCACATCAGCTTTACCAAAAATTTGGCTCTCAATGTGCTCTACTTATCATTCTCATTCCTTAAAACTCTTTCTCAAGAGGCAGCGAATTAGACACCTTCTCTATCTGCCATTTAGTTGTACTATCATCATTGCCCCAAATGCAATCCAAGTACTTGTGGATAGTCCTATTCTCAAATTTGTAATGCTTGTTAGCATTTTTTGCGTCTACATTTCTGACCATGCAAAGATGATGAATACGTTGTCCTGACCTTGACATACCAATCCAATCTTCACAAAGTGGCCCACAATGTTCTTTTTGAAGAATGGCTCCATGAACCTCTTGGCAAGCTTATATCTCTAGATTGTTATACTGTTAATATCTTCAAAAGAAGGAATATTAGAACTTGTACCTTCTTCATCACTGTCATCTGGATCTCCACAACTGCTTGGATTTTGATCCCTATTACTAGAGAAAAATGGACTAACACTAGAACTAGCATGAGATTTTTATCCGCCGGGTGAAGAATCCCATCCTTTAGGTAACCCAACAGTGTCCCTTCACTTTTTCTACACATCTGAATCCTGTGCCTTCTGTCTCCTTGCAACCAATTCTTTTAAGGCATTTTCTTTGACTGTCCTAGTAGATTTCACAGAAGAACGCATCCGTGAAGATGGTGGCCCTACATCTTTTCCCCTCTAATTCCTAGTCTCATTTTATTGAGCTTCAACCCTCTTCCACACCAAAATCATTTTCCTGTCTAGTTTAGACATCTTTTGAATCCATTCCCTATCTTCATCGTCTTTGTACAAATCACTCCCAAATGATAATCCATCACTGTCTGAATCATCTCTCTAGCCCACATCATCATTATCTTTTTCACCAGAATCAAAATCTCTTCTTCAAAGGTGTTCTTGATCCAGATATCTTTCTATCATCAAAATCATCCCCATTATCAGAATTGGAATCACTGACATCATCTGAAAAGGAATTAGATTGCTTCCTCTTTGTTGGAGCTCGATACCTATGCTTTCCATCATGGGAGTTAGTTCGATCGGCTGCCTTCAACAACGAATTCTCAAAGTCTATCATAGTCCCTACTTGAATTACAACTACTACAAATACAACCTTCCAAGGGCTTCTATATATGTGCGTGACCAAATAGAATCATTTATCCTCAGTCAAGAAGAGATCCTCCACTTGATATGTTGAATTGGGTTTCCTTCGCTTGAATCGGTTTAAGCTTTGAATCTTTGTTGCACCTTGAAATCTCTGCAAGGTGAATTATAAGAAAAATGACTTGCCTTTTATCCTCCGCACTTGACCTAATCAATATTATACGCTTACTCCCAAAAAGCTGTCGAAAACCTTTCACTATAGAACACATTCGATTAGGATTTCTCCGCAATATGCCACATTGACCCTTTTTCTTCTAGTTTTTCTTCTAAGAGGTGTGTCACATTAGATTCCATTAGACATCTCCGTGCCTGATTTTGGCACCCACATTCTAGCTGGGGGTTTTGAATTTTCAACACTGCTCTCCTTGAGCCAGAGCTCTTGATTTACTTCCTAGAGGAAGTATCTGCACTGGATACTGGTGCGGATTGATCCCTGACTTCTATTACTTCTTTCTTGATCCATACCTTGTTTATTTCTTTCTTGGTTTCAATCAGATCAACTTTCTCTTTTCCTTTATCATTTCTCTGCTCTGTTTTCTTTTCTTCAGAATAGTGATTTCTCTTCACATTTGTGCTTCTGTAAAATCTTTCAACATGTCCAAATTTGTTGCAATTGAGGCACATCACAATCTTTTGACCTTGATTCCTTCCATTGATTGAATTTGATCTACATTGATTTGCCATATGTCCAAATCTATTACATGCAAAACACTTTCCATTGAATGATTGATTGTTCCTTGTATTTTGAAAGTTAGCTCTTACTAAGCTTTTGCATTCATTTGATCTGTGTCCCATTTTATGGCATGCATTGCACCTAATAGAATTCTGACTTACTTTACTTCTCTGCATACAATAGCTCTATAACCAATTCTATTGCAAGTGAAGCATTTACCTTTGAATGACTGTTCATTCCTCCCATTGTTGAAACTTTTCTTGATCTGATTTCTACATTCACTTGTTCTATGACCAATTTTCTTGCAGTTGAAACACTGACCAAATAATGATGGAAACTTTTGATTTTTTCTACTCCTACACTGAGTAGCCTTATGACCATACCTATTGCATGAATAACAATAACCATTTAAATATGGGTACCTTTGAACATTTGGTTGTCTGACCGGAGGTCTTCTAGGTCTTCTTCTTTGATTTCTGAACTGGTATCCTTTGTTTTCTCTTGACTCAGTGCTCATTTGACCAGAGTTTGAATTTTCTCCTTTCTCAATTCCTAAACCATGTTTATCATCGGCATTCCTCTGGCTAGCAATCATTTCATCAAGCTTTGCAGAACTTATCTTGAATTTTTCTTCAAAACTTCTAGCCTTTTCCAGATCTATTTTCAAACTTATAATTTCTTTTTCAAGTTTTGCACAATCTTCTGATCTATTCTTCACAATCAAATTTAGATCATCTTCTACTTTTGTTCTTTCTGAAACTTCTGCTTCCAAATTATTTAGGGCTTCATTTACTGATAACAATTGGTCACTGACTTCTTTGTATTTGTCTTTGAATTTCTTGACTTGCTCTTTCAGCTTTAAGATGCATTCATCAGCTTGTTACAAGTTTTCTTTCAGATCTCTAACCTCTGCTTCAGAATTTTCAAGATCCATAAGAGTTGCTTCTAGTTGGTTGTATCTCTCATAATTTCCATACCTTCTTGCTACCATGATCATACTATTCCAAATCTTCCTTAAGCTGTTAAACTTTTTCCAAGGAACCTTGCTCTGATACCAATTGTTCATTGTCAGGAACACTGAGAGTGGGGGTGAATTAGTGTTCTATAAATCTTTTCTTGTACTTTTACTTTTAACCATTTCAAAAGAATAATCCAATAGAAGTAAAATATACAACTGAACAACATCCACAAAAGCATGACACATAACACCAAGATTTTATGTGGAAAACCCAAAAAGGGAAAAACCACAGAGAGGATTAGCTCTCATAAATATATTGAAATCTTTACAAAAATGATGTTCAATCTTGGTCACTCCACGGGCCTAGAACATGTTGGCTTACTGCCATGAAGTACAACTAGATTTAATAGGCTCACTGCCTCAACCTTAAACCTAGCAAGATTACAATTAGGGTTGTTAAACCCTATTGAATGCTCACTACCGGCTCACTACCTTGATGATGAAACCTTGCTTCAAATCATATTGCACATGAAACCTGAATACTGCTTAAGCATCTGCCACTATGCCAGGGTGCAGTCATTTAGCAGCTGAATTCTAAATCCCAAGTCTTCATCACTGCTTCTCTTCTAACTCTTCTCTTTTATTTGCATGCTTGCACCATACACACACTTCTTCACCACACACTCACCACTCAACCAAAATTCATCACTCTTATATATCCGCATCATGATCTAATCCATAATCAAGTTGGCATCCAAGAGGTGAAACGAGTACATAGAAAGATGTACCTTGTCGGTTTGATCCAATGCACTGTATGCTATGCGGACCTAAATATTTTTCCAAACGTGTTCATATAGGTGAGCTCTATCATTCAATTACTTACATAGATTTTTCACACGCTATCCTTTCTCTGCATCATGATTTATCTCCCATTCGACCTGTTCCTCAAGAGCATGCTTAACAGGTTCATCTGTTGATTTACAACTTCTACTGCAGATTTACACATTCCCAATCTTTCCCTCAGAACTGCAAGGCATGATATCATCTTTTGGAGAATTGTGGACCATCAGAACTCAAACTCTATCTCTGTGAAATTCTGTCAAACACTATGCTGATACTTAGTAGCTTGTAGCCAACCTTTCGATGAACTTCAAATCTCCTAACTCTGGAATAAGACACTTCATACAAGTGTTTACAACACCTTAAAACTGCATAACAAAATACTTATCTGTGGAGGAATGCAGACCACTATACTATGCCCTATTCACTATTCTTGCTATACCTTTGCTTATCTAGACTTAGACATTTCTTCAAGGTGACTTCTGGAGGAAGTCAGGACAAAATCTTTGAGGCATAACACTATCAAATAATTGAGAACATCATATCTGAACCGCATTATCAGATCATCATCTGCGGAGTCATACTGTCGAACTTACTGTCCTCTACTCTGAATACTTTCCATACTTAGCCATTTTCTGTCAACCGGACCTGGAATCCAATATGTTCTTCCAGAGATATCTCTTCTTGTCATGGTGATAGGTTCTCTAAGCCTTGTTGCCATCAATGATAACATACAGGTCTATACCAGAGTAGTGTATCTTGCCAACAGTGACCCTTCAGGTCATATAGTTATTTTAACAATGGTCACAAAACACCACATTTGAACAAACGCACAAGAAAGGCCCCAGGACCATCCGACCACTCTCCATGAATTCTATTTCTTAAGCGAGCTAGACCACCCCCATATCTCACCTCCTCTCAACTGGCTACTTCCATGAGAGCGAGAGTGACGTGGAGATTCACCCTGTGGCAAGGAGAGGGGTTCGTGTGCGCACCAAAGCTAACTCGACCGCCCCTGGCCACTGAGTCATGTTTTTGAGTGTATAGAGACACATGGTTTTCCCAATACCACTAGTTGTATTTTTGTGAGTTTGAGTCTATAAAATAAAGCACATGGTTAGTGGTTTGGGTTGGCTGGTTGAGTGGGTTGTCATTGTATTGAGTTTCTCTTGTGAGTGCATATGTGAAGAATGGAATGGGATGTGTGGTTACATACTTGGACACATGGAGGATGCATTGGAGGATCTTGATATTTCAAAAGTATTCATGAGACTCTGTAAGTGTATTGTAATGTTTTATTGTTGAATAATACACTGAGTGTGGATGCTTTTGGAGGCTGGGTTTTTCCCTCTTGAAGGTTTACCTAGTGTATATCATGTGTCACCTTGTGGTACATGATTGTCTATTCTTTTGGCATGGTGGATTTTAGTTATCATGGTTAATATTTATTTGCATTTTATCTCTCATGGGGTTATGTGTAAATGTTCTTTATTTCTATATTTTTCCTTTCATACCTAGGTCATATTGTTTCACATGAGGGAATCAAATTAGACCATCACAAGATAAGGCCATAGTAGAATGAAAAATACCTAGGACCCTAAAAATATGTACAATGTTTCTTAGGGCTTACTGATTACTATCACCAACTTGTAAAGAATTATGGTAGCATAGCATCACCTTTCATAGTTCCAATGAAGAAGGATTCCTTCTAGTGTAATGAGGTAGCTACAAGGCATTTAAGAAGCTAAAGGAAGCCATGTGCACAACTCTAGTTCTAGCTACCCCATATTTCCCTAAAACATTCATTCTAGAATATGATGCTTTGGGACATGGCATAGGAGCAATATTCGTGCAAGAAGGAAGACCCATATCATTTGAGAGTTTCAAAAAATCAAAGGTAATAATTTTTTAAGCTAGTTTATGTGAAGGAAATGTTGGTAATCCTATATGCAGTCAAATAATAGAGACCTTATCTAATGGGAAGACACTTTAAGGTAAATAAATACCATGATTTCTTATATACTTCTTGGAATAGATGTTTTCATCTAAAGAACAATAGAAATGGGACACAAAGATGTTGGGATATGACTTTGAGATCATATATAAGAAAGGAAATGAGAACGTTGTGGTTGTTGCTCTATCTAGGAGGGGTGAACCCACAAAGTCACTAATATATACCATTTCCATATTATAGGTAGATTGGGTAAATGAGGTAGGAGAAGAGTGGGAGAAGGACAAGGATACTCAAACCATCATTGAGAAAATCTAACAAGGTTCAAGTGTCTCAAATAAATTTGCATGGAAAGGAAATGCTTTATGGTACAAGGATCGGTTGTACCTGTGCAAGAACTCAAACCTTAAGTTTAAGATTTTGGTAGAAATATAGGATTTTATAGGAGGTGGGCACTCAAGATTCTTGAAGACTTATCATATAATCAAGAAAGATTTTATTTGGGATGGGTCTCAAAGGGGATGTTTAGAAATTTGTAGCAAAATGCATGGTATGCCAACAAAATAAAGGGGAGACAATTAAGATTCCAGGTTTTTTGCAATCCTTATCTATTCCAAGATAGAGGTGGGAGGAAGTATCCATGGATTTCATCATAGGTAAATGTCTAGGTTTAAAGGAACAAATGTCATCATGGTTGTTGTCAATCAACTCACAAAATATGCATATTTTTGTGCTTTGTCACACTCATTTGTAGCAAGCACTATAGAAACAACTTTTATCAATACTATTTAGAAATTGCATGTGACTCCAAAATTCATATTGAGTAATTGTGATCCCATATTTACAAGTAATTTTTGGATTGACTTATTTTCGTGTTTGGGAACTCAACTTGATCATAGCTCATCATGTCATCCTTAGTTAGATTGATAGACTAAGGTGGTCAACAAGTGCTTGGCTTGGGTTATCTTTGACATTTTTCTTTGGATAAGCAAGAGATATGGGTGTAATGGTTTCCACTAGTAGAATGGTGGTTCAACACTTATTCTCACATTTCATCTAAAATGTCTCCATTTTTGGCATTATATGGGTACCATCCACCATCAATTACCTCTTCATTGTAGGAACACCCAAAGGTTTGAACAGTTGAAGAACACATCCAACATCAACTTGAGAGGTACTTAATAGTCTAAGCAAGAACTTAGCAGTGACACAAAATAAAATGAAGCAATAAGTAGATCAAAACCATAGTGAAAGGAATTTTGAAGTTGGAGATTAGGTCTTTGTGTAATTACCATGATATAAGAAAACATCACTGAGAAAACATGAGAAGGATAACAAGCTTGCACCCAAGTATTATGGTCTTTATAAGGTCTTACAAAGAATTGGTAGTGTAGCATACAAATTAGAGTTACCTATATCAACAAAAATACATCCAATCTTCCATGTTTCATGCTTCAAGAAGGTTATCAGACATAGATTTATAGCACAGACTAAGTTACCAAAGCTTGATGAGGAGGGAAAAATGATTTTAGTGTTTAGGGTAAAATTGGATTTGTTGATCCTTTGTTGTTTAGATGTTAAAATCCTCCTTTCACCCTAACATTGAAGGATCTAGGGTCGAGTGGCGAGCACTATCATACCCCAGGTCACTTGCAAATGAAGGAAAACTTGGATTAGGGAATCTAATTATTAATTTTCCTTCTCTTATGTCCAATTAACCATTAAAACCCTAATTATGCAAATACGGCAACAAATTGACGAAAGATGGAAAAAGGTCTTGCAGACGGGAGTAAAATGACAAATCACAGAATACCTATTTTTAGGGTTCCAAGGTGGAACAGTCAGGGACACTGGTGTAGGTGCCCAAGTCCAAGGTACCTACTTTTTTAGGGAATCTAGACCTCCTTCCGACACTTATCAGCCATGTAACTTCTGTTTCCTGAAATCTGTCTACAGAGGACACTGTTGCAGGCGCCCTAGTCCTGGAAGTGCTCCTTTGTCTAACTTTTCTTTAGATCCTAAATCCTTGATGCCTACCACTCCTTCCTGCACCTCCACTTTTCCAAAATGTGACACCTGTAACCTGCAATCACAAGACTTGGTTTGGGGGTTGTGGTGTTTAGAGGCTTGCTTTAGTTAAGCCCCAGAGGACACTTAAGTCTCCAAACACTGTTGTCAGATAAAGAGTGCATGCCCTTGTGAGGCAGAGGCAAAAAACTAAAGGAATCAATGATAAAAACACAATGATATTTCACCTTGTAGTGAAGCTCTCATGGAGGAAGATGCTCTTCATGCAAATATCAACACATTAAACATACAAGTCTGCTCTTGCAACACAATAGAAAGCCTTGAATCACCTTGAGAATGCCTAGAGTTCACAATGATCATCTAGTTTACAAATGAATGCCTACACATGCTTATATATGCACCTACAAGCATTCCTACCAAGATTTTAAAAATCAAACTTTACCGTGTTGGCAAAAGAACCAACTAACGGTCATAAACTGACACCCAAAAATTGGGGCTGCCCCAAAATAGGGCAGGAATAGGGTGCGGGTGCCCAAGTCCTCCTCCCTATTTTGGGTAGGGTACAATTCAAGGGGTCCTCCTAGGTCCCATTTGCCATGAAACCTAGGTCTCATTCCATCAGGATGCTAAAATATGAACTAAAATGTCTTAAATGCACTCTAAAGACCTGGGAGCTAAACCTTATGAGGGAAAAGCCCCCAAGGGGACATTTTCCAACATTACATTTAGAATCAATGGGAATCCAAGTCAAACATGCACTAAGAGGCTAAAAATGAGGGTGATCATAAAGTATTTGATTAAATACAAGAATTCTCTAGTTGAAGAGGCTACATGGGAAAATAAAGATTTTGTGCAAAAGAAACCACAATTGATTAACATTGAGGATAATGCTTCTCTAAAGGAGGCATGATATGCCCTTAACCTATTGATTCTATTGGGATATTTGTAGCCAACTTGTGGCTAGCACAACCCTTAATTCAGTTATATAATCATTTATATAGTCTTATATAGGTAGTTAAGTTGGACTGGGTGGCATCCAAGACGTAAGTATGGTATATAGGATCTAGTGGTTAGTTTATGATCATAATATTGTGAGTTGTATTCTTATTGGATATTTTTGGAGGCTTTCCCCTTGAAAATGCTTATTGTTTTCAAGTATTATCAAGTATTTATAGCATATTTCCTATTATATTCTTCTATTGTGCAATTTATTTCATTACAAATGGGTAGAGTTGCTTAGTGTTTAAAACACATTATATTAAGGAATCCACAACATCACCTAACATCACTGGAGAAGAAAAGTGCTAGGTAATTAAATATTCTATTGGGCTAGGGTTAATAGAATCATAAAACACATTTGAAGATGACCATAGTTAAAAATATAAAATTTTAAGTGGAAGTAGTAAAGTTAAACTTTAAATGTGTTTGAATTGCTAAGATAAATGCAAATATTTAAGATTATGGGTGAGATGATCATGAATGAAACATTAATACCAAAAAATAGGTGAATGTATTTAAAGATTGTAAAAATTAAAAATGTGTGTTTGGTCTTGATGAAAAAGGTAGAGATAATATTTGATAGAGGAAATGATATTGAAAGGAAGGCCCATGCACTAGGTATGATGGTCAAAACTTAGTATGTGGTAGATAAGAAGAATTATTGAAATAAATGTGCAATTTATTAACAATAACACTCACTCAGCTAGCTCATGGATGTGTCTACCTATTACACAATTAGTTGTGTGCTAGTTTATAATGAATGTTTTTCTTCCTCTCTTTTTTAACAAAAGAAACACCTATATCTTGGGCATGCAACTTGTTGGTGATTTGAGATTAGTTCCACTAACCCTAGAGGTCAAACTTATTTCCCAAGATCAAGGATACCAAGTTGAGAATAATAGGCCAAAAATCATGATTAGGCAAAGCAAAAACTTAGAGCTAATGCTTTAGACAAGGTAGGCCTTCATCACTTTAGGCTATGCTAGATCTGGAAGGGTGACCTTAAAGGTTTTTACATGATAATTAAAGAGAAATGAAACAATGATGACAATTCTTGTTAGAAACCCCACCCCATGCACATGAAATTCCAAGATATGTCACTAGACTTTATCATGCAAGTTTACAAACTCAAGACTTATGAACCTCCTGAAAGAATATAAGAAGTATCATGCATGCAATTGTTAATGAATCAAAATATATCCCCTAATATGTATATTTAAATAGCATACTTTTGAAAGGATGCAAGGTATGCAGAAACACTCCCTACACTAAACTTCTAAAGAGAGTATTGTACAAATGTCAATCTTTTAACAATTACAGAAAGTAGAAACATATATATAAGCATAAAATAAATAATATACCATAACATAGGTGTACATGGGGAAAACCTTTCGAGAGAAAAACCCTACACTCCAAAGTAGCCACAATGTATTATTCAGTAAACAACAAAGTTACAATACAATTATAGAGTAAGAATTCACACGAGCATCACCAACCAAAGATCTAGAGGAATTTTGATAGCATAACAATACATACAAAACATGCTATCAGACCTCCATCTCAAGCACCCAACAAATAGGAGATACAATACATAAAACAATCAAATGGTAATAAGAAATCCTAAAACCCCCCAAAACAGTGGCACCCAAATCCTTAGCTAGAAATTGAATACCCAAATTCCAAGATGAGTCAGGCTAAAAATTGTTAGAATGCACATGACAACTGATAGGAGGGGTGAATCAGTTGTATGTTAAACTTTAAACCCTCTAAAACATCAACCACTTATTAGCAAAATGTAAACATATGAAGTATCAATGCAAACACATCCAAACACATAAGAACACCAGATTTACGTGGCAAACCCAATAAGGGAAAACCATGGTGAGGATTAGCTCACAATATATATAAATAACAACACTGAAAATCAATAGGCTCAATGCCAAGGGCTCACTACCCAGAAGAAAGGCTCACTGCCCAAAAAAGAGAAGAAAGAAGAAGACTGTTACAAAGAGATTCACTATCTCAAAGCAACAAGAGAGATCCACCACTGATACTCTTTTCCATCCACAACCTTTGGCTCACTGCCTCCAGCAACTTCTAGCACACAAAAAATGTAGACACCTTCTGCTCACTCCATTCCGGAGTCATAAGCATTTAAGTACAACCTCACTACCCTTGATTCACATTTGCATGTTCTTCTCTACTTTTCTCCATTCTACTTCATCTTGCATTTATACCATCTATAACTAAGACCTATCTCAATTAGGTCGGTCCTAATGAAGTGTGTACATTGCACACATGCAACATTACTTAGGTCAGCACTAAACACTTCCACAATGGAAAGAAGTGAAAGTGGACCATGTCAAGGGATAACTAGGACTCAAATTTATATCATCAGATTGCTTATTACATCCACAATCCATGAGGTACCTCCGCAAATGGCGCTAGTAAGTCAGGTCGGCCAAACCTGAGCTAATGGCCATATTCATGATTCTCCAAGTCCAAGAACATCATGCAGACTAGAGAAAGACACTCCAAAGCATTCACACACCTTCCCAGAATACTCATCATCATCATAAACTTCTACAACACTACCACAACCTCTGAATCAAAGAATGTCTTCATTATGCACATCAGGACACACTGTTACTGATCGCCAACACAAGAACTAAACTTGCGGAGCATCCCAACACTAAAAACTTCAAAGAAAGGTGGATACAGATAATATAAGCACTACCCCATATCCGCAAGACATGAAAGCTCAATGCAGAGAAATGCGGAGCTTTCTCATTTCTCCCAGACACCCTCCTTCACAGTCAAATATTCTGTCAGACACATCTTCTACTTCCACATGATCTAGAACCTAAAACTCTGGATATAATACCTCTGAACACCTCTGATCAATACTTCCAAACCACATAAGCATATCTTCAATTAGGAAGAAATGTGGAGCATAATACTAAGGGTCCCTCTGTCATACTGCACACCTTTTTATCAAATTTTCTTAAAAGCACTTGGAAACCAAGTGAATCATCTACTACGAGTTGACATCAATGACAACACCAACAAGTTTCTTACAATCTCCCCTTTTGTCATTGATGGAAACACCAACTCTTTGAAAAACCATCAAGACCTAAAGCAACTCTTACTCCCCCTAATAGAAACAACTCTTTCTAGATTCACACACCTCTCTGCATAATGGTTTCTTAATCACTTCGACTCTCTCTCCCCCTTTAACATCAATGGCAAAGAGCAACAACACCAGCAAGTATTTGCTTCATCTCTACTACTCTCATTTTTTTGCACCCTCTCCCTTAAGATCATAGGATGTGCTCCATCTAACTATACCAACCAATAGTATCTCTACCTACCCCCCTAAGAGGTAGCCTTCAACATCAATCTAGGTCCATAAAAATGTATCTGGAAATGCTTCCTAGGCAGAGGCACATACTTATGCATCTAGTTAAGAGGAGGGGAAATAACCCCTAACTTCTGTCAGAGATACTCAAAAGTATCCTTAGGGAGCGTCTTTGTAAAAATGTCTGCAACTTGATCCTTGGTAGGCACATACTCCAACTTAACCTCATTCTCTACAACTTTTTCTCTTAAGAAGTGATATTGGATTGAAATATGCTTTATCCTTGAATGCATCACCGGATTTTTTGAAATGTTGATAGCACTTGTATTGTCACATAGGATAGGAATAGGTTCATCATATGACACTTTGATATCCTTCAATGTCTGCTTCATTCATAACACTTATGTGCAGCAAGATGTTGCTGCAATATATTCTGCCTCTGTAGTAGATAATGACACTAAGTCTTGCTTCTTACTTAACCAAGAGATAAGTCTGCTTCCCAGAAAGAAAGCACCATCACTCGTACTCCCTCTATCATATGTATATCCTACCCAATTTGCATCTGTATATGCACTCAAAGAGAAACCAATATCCTTGGGATACCATAGGCCAAACTCCAAAGTACCTTTCAGATATTTGAATATCCTCTTTACTGCTACATGTGACTCTCTAGGATCAACTCAGAATCTAGCCACAAGATAGACTGCATGCATGATATCCGGTCTAGTAGCAGTCATGTATAATAATTACCCAATCATTGATCTGTACTTGCTCTGATCAACCTTAGGAGATTCATCATCTTTGCTTAACTTACAACCAGTAGTCATGGGAGTGCATACTGATTGGAGTCTTCCATTCCAAACTTCTTCAACATTTCTTTAGCATACTTTGACTATGAAATGAAAATACCCTTTTTTGATTGACTAATTTGTAACCCAAGGAAGAAGTTCATTTCCCCACACATTGACATTTCAAATTCCTTCTACATTTCTTCTGAAAATCTCTTGCACATACCTTCATTCCCTCTAAACATTATATCATCTACATACACTTCCACAATCAGGATTTGATCTTCTTCAACTTTGAAGTACATATTGCTAACTGCAATGCCCTTTTTGAATCCTTGTTGTAGCAGGTACCTATCCAACCTTGCATACCAAGCTCTAGGAGCTTGTTTGAGTCCATACAATGCCTTCTTCAATCTGCAGACCATATTTGGATCATCTAATAACTGAAAGCCTTCTAGTTTCTTAATATATACTTCCTCATCCAACTCTCCATTCAGGAATGTAGATTTCACATCCATCTGATAAACTTTGAAGCCCTTATGAGCTGCAAAGGCCAAGAACAATCTGATGGCCTCCAATCTTGCCACTAGAGCAAATGTTTCCTTATAATCTATTCCTTCCACTTGTGAGTAGCCTTTACACACCAGCCTGGCCATATTTCTGACTACTTCCCCATTCTCATTCCATTTTTTTCCAGAAGACCCATTTAGTTCCTATCACATTCTTATCTGTTGGTCTTGGGACAACTTCCCAAGTTTGATTCTTCTCAATCTGCATCAATTCCTCTTCCATAGCCTTGATCCAATGCTCATTTTTGCATGCTTCAGTCACTATTTTGGGTTCTATTTGAGACAATAAGCATAAATTGACATGTTCATCTACCATAGCAATACTTCTCCTTGTTAGAACACCTTTATTTTTATCTCCAATGATTTGATCTTCAGAATGATTCCTCTGCACATACTTGGGAGTCTTGGGAATCTTCTCCGGAGCATATTCTTCATTTACTTGCTTCTCCTTTTCCTTTTCTTCCTCTCTTTCTACTTTTCTACATTGGTTCTCATCTAATTCATATCTTTCTAATAGTACTCAACTTTGGTATGGTTCTTCATCAACTTTGACATTTGCACTTTCCACTAATCTCTCCAGTCTCTTGTTGTAGCACCTGTAAGCCTTGCTCTTTGTTGAATATCCAAGAAAGATTCCTTCATCTGATCTTGTATCAAACTTCCCCAAGTTTTCTTCATCTCTCCTAATGTAGCACTTTAAAACATTCTAAAGTACTTTACTATAGGAGTTCTTCCATACCATAGTTCTTATGGAGTCTTTGAATTGTTGATCCTAGCTTGCACTCTGTTTTGTATGTAAACTGCAGTGTGGATGGCTTCTCTCCAAAAGATATCTGGTAGATTTTCTTCTTTCATCATTGTCCTTGTTGCTTCCTAAATTGTCATACTATTCCTTTCCACAACTCCATTCTGCTGAGGAGTCCTAGGTGCTGACAAGTGCCTTTTTATTCCATGATCTTCACAAAAGCAATTAAACTCATTAGAGGTGAACTCACCACCTCTGTCATACCTCAAACACTTGACTTTCAGATCAATTTCATTTTCAACCATAGCCTTAAAATCTTTAAACTTATCTGGAGCTTCTGATTTTTCTTTGAGGAAAGTTACCCAAGTCATTCTAGAGAAATCATCAATCAGTAACATGAAATACCTGTCACCTTGAAAGCTTCCTACTCTTGTAGGTCTGCACAGATCTGTATGCACCAACTCTAGAGGTTTGTTGGTAGAATATTCTTTGATCTTGAAATTCTTCCTCGTTTGCTTCCCAATCTGACATTCCTTGCAAGTTGCATTGATAGGCTTTGTAATCCTTGGCAAATCTCTCACAGCTTGAGCAGAGTTGATCTTTACTAAACTATAAAAATTAAGGTGACACATTCTTATATGCCATAGCCAACTTTCATTAATTTGAGTCATAAGCCACACACCTTTAGCACCTTTGAGTTGATATATATTTCCTTTTGTCCTTGTTCCTGTAGCAATCAGAGTTATGGAGTCTTCTTTTCTGATTTCACAACCACCATCCTGAAACACAAGATTATATCCTCTATTGCATATTTGTCCTATACTTTAAAGATTGTGCAAGAGGCCCTTGACATAAAGGAGATCATCTATATTGTGCTTTCCATCAAAACTAATTGAACCTCTTCCACAGATCTTAGCAAATGCATCATCTCCAAACTTAACAAATCCTCCATCAAACTTCTCAAGCTTCACAAATGTATTCTTATCACTTGTCATATGATTTGAACACCCACTATCAATTAACTAGAGATCTTCCTCCTAGATCTTACATGGAAAGTAGTAACTAGTGCTCCTTCAATGTGGTGCCCTATTTCCAGAGCAATATCCTTCATACATCTTCTAGGATTAGTAGAATTAGTTCCAACATTCAAAGCCATGAACAAGCATTCATTACCATCATCATCGGCATAATCAAACTCATCATCAGATATGTTGTCATCTTCTTTAACATAATAATTTTTCTTGAATGATTTGCCTTTGTTCTCCTTATATTTGTCATTAGAAATTTTGATTGGACATTTAGAAGCATAATGACCTATCTTTCCACAATTAAAATATTTGAAGGGTAACTTACCTCTGTATTTTCTAGAACCCTTTTTCAACCTGCTTACAAAATTTGCTTCCACTTCATCAAAGTCATATGAATCTGATTCAACATTCTTTTCTATCTTGCTAACCGTAAAAGCAATTTCTTTTCTTACATCATCTTGACAAAATTCTCTTATCTCAAAAGTCGTTAGAGTACCAAACATTTTATCCTAGCATAATTATCCAGATCTTGAGTCTCTTCAATAGCAGAAACTTTAGCACTATAAGATTTAGGAAGAGTTCTTTGTACCTTCTTTACCACTTCTTTTTCCTCTAGCTGTCCACCAAGACCATTGATGGAATTAACAATTTCATCCACTCTCTACATGTAGCTTGCAATATTTTTATCCTCTAATATCCGTAGGGCTTCAAACTTGGACTTTAGAATCTGCAACTTGCTTGCTTGACCTTGTCATCTTCTTCATAGGTTCTTTCCAACTTCTTCCATATCCCATGAGTAGTTTTGTAACTCATCACCTTCACTGATTCAAAATCAGAGAGACTGTTTAGAAGAACACTCCTTACCTTTCCATTGTTCTCATATTCTTTAATCTCATCTTCATCCTTTGGACCATCTTTAGGTATAGTATACTTTTTGTCAACTATCTTCCATATGCCATATCCTAGTGAGACAAGAAAGCTTTCCATCCTGGTTTTTCAAAAAGCATAATTTGTTCCATCAAATACTGGGACCTCCATACCTTTCCTTTGTGCCATCCGGATCTACCCCAAGTGGTTAAGCTTCTTCAGGGAACTTGGCTCTGATACCAATTGTTAGAATGCACAGGACAACTGAGATGGGGGGGTGAATTAGTTGTATGTTAAACTTTAAACCCTCTAAAACATCAACCACTTATTAGTAGAATGTAAACATATGAAGTATCAATGCAAACACATCCAAACACATAAGAACACCATATTTACGTGGAAAACCCAATAAGGGAAAACCATGGTGAGGATTAGCTCACAATATATATGAATAACAACACCAAAAATTAGTAGGCTCACTGCCTAGAAGAAAGGCTCACTGCCAGAGAAAGGCTCACTACCCAGAAGAGAGAAGAAAGAAGAAGACCGTTATAGAGAGATTCACTATCTCAAAGCAACAAGAGAGATCCACCACTGATACTCTTTGCCATCCACAACCTTTGGCTCACTACCTCCAACAACTTCTAGCACACAAAAAATGTAGACACCTTCTGCTCACTGCATTCCAAAGTCATAAGAATTTAAGTACAACTTCACTACCCTTGATTCACATTTTCATGTTATTCTCTACTTTTCTCCATTCTACTTCATCTTGCATTTATACCATCTATAACCAAGACCTATCTCAATTAGGTCGATCCTAATGAAGTGTGTGCATTACACACATGCAACATTACTTTGGTCGGCACTAAACACTTCTGAGGTGGAAATAAGTTAAAGTGGACCATGTCAAGGGATAACTAGGACTCAAATTTGTATCATCAAGATGCTTATTACATCCACAATCCGTGAGGTACCTTCGCAAATGGTGCTAGTAAGCCAGGTTGACCAAACCTGAGCTAATGACCATATTCATGCTTCTCCAAGTCCAAGAACATCATGTGGACTAGAGAGAGACACTCCAAAGCATTCAAACACCTTCCCAGAATACTCATCATCATCATCATAAACTTCTACAACACTACCGCAACCGTCTGAATCAAAGAATGTCTTCATTATGCACATCAGGACACACTGTTACTGATCACCAATGCAAGAACTAAACTTGCAGAGCATCCCAACACTAGAAACTTCAAAGGAAGGTGGATACAAATAATATAAGCACTCTCCTAGATTTGCAAGATAGGAAAGCTCAATGTGGAGAAATGCAGAGCATTCTCATTTCTCTTAGACACCCTCCTTCACAGTCAAATATTCTGTCAGACATATCTTCTACTTCCGCACGATCTAGAACCTAAAACTCTGGATATAATATCTCTAAACACCTTTGATCAATACTTCCAAACTGCACAAGCATATCTTCAATTAGGAAGAAATGCGGAGCATAATATTGAGGGTACCTCTGTCATACTGCACACCTTTTTATCAAATTTTCTCAAAAGCACTTGGAAACCAAGTGAATCATCTATTGGGAGTTGACATCAATGACAACACCAGCAAGTTTCTAATAAAAATAACATATTCCTTCCACCTATCATAACCTCATTATAATCCACACACCAAATTGAGTATTCCATTTTGGCTCCATTATCTCCAACTAAAGATGCCTTATGATGTGCCATAACATGCATCATAAGTTGGTCAATGAGTGTAACTCTCCTTTACAATGTTTTTATGTGTCCTAGATGTTTTTACAGTTCTAATGCAGGAGGCCCAACTTCTGGAGGCCATAATTTTTGATCTAGGAGGCTAATGGGGCCATTTTTTTAAAATTGTAGAGCTTGAAGAGGTCCACATGAAAAGCACTAGGGAACCAATGCTAAAAAACCCAAAATTTTTATGTTAGACAAAAACCAACTCTATTTGTAATATTAACATTAGGTTCAAGGTTGGGACACCTTTCTTAAAAACTTCATACATGACAAACCAAAACAACTCAACATATCCACTATATATTTATCTAATGTTGTCTCCCATAAGATGTAATTGAATCAAGGTTATTGGGCTATGCTAGTTGATAAAATAGGTAAAACAAGAACAAAGTTTAAATGGATTTAGTTTTTGTAAATTTTGGAGTGGTGTGGTGGGGAAGGGGTTGTAGGAAGAATAGTTCCTTAATTTGAGGTAGGTGGTAAGATTAAACTTTCATAACCAAGTACCCATGTATTGTAAACCTTTTTCCTACCAAGCATAATGTGATTCAAAATAAAATAGAGAACCCAAGATTGTATCTAAACTCACATAAGTATAGCTCTATACTGGTTAAAATAGAATCCAAATGTGTTGCAAGAGGTCAGAAATAAGGCATACTTTAACAACCCATAAGCTAATATATAAACTTCAAATATTATAATGAAAGGGTACCCAGAGGAACCTTAGAGATATATTACAACTTCTACTTAAGTGAACCAATTACAACCAATTTACATATCTATAAATGAAATATTAGGGAAAGCTACCATCCCCTAAAGCATATACCTAGTTGAAGGATACAACTAGACTTAATAACTCTCACACAATAATATTCTTTCTCAAAAGTTTAAAATATACATGAAATCTCAAATAATCTAGTTTGCTTCAATGTTTGGCATCTAAGATATCAATATCAAAATAAGGGGAAATTAGGATGCTTACAAGAAAGCCATAGAGGACCCAACAAAAACCCTCTATCATAAAATGATTTCATATAGAACAAATTGGAGAGTGCCCAAAATCAACCAAATTGCAACATGGATAATTTTATCTCATTTGATCAGAAGGTCACAATCATACTAGATTGGCAAACAATCACATCTACCTCCTTATCTAGGAAATAAATTCAAGAGAGGAATGAAGTAGAAGAACAAAAAAAGGAATTTAATTCCTACAACCTAACCCACATGAGGCCCATTCTATCAAAACCTTTGAGAAGCACATAATCACATGGCCTCCTAATTTTAGGGGGAAATTAGGTTGTAAAGCACATCTATAGTCAATCCAAGAATGCCATTGGTTGATAGCAAGCACTAGAAAGCTACACAATAGCTGAGGGTATCAAACAAGATCCTTGAGGATAGCTTCACCATGTTGTAGTTATAACTCCAACTACCTTAGGCTTTGTACTTGTCTAGCATAACACTAAGATATTTTGACTTAATATCAGCATAATAGAATATACCTATACTATTAAATCTACTACCAACTTGCTTGTAGTTCATAGCCACATCCTTTCAACTCAAGCCATTCTTCTCTTGAAAATTTATGAATGCATAAGAAATGAGTTCAATCACCTTAAAATCATGTGTATGGCATCAAGAAGCAATTTCTCTCACTAGATGTGTTTCTTGGACCCAACATCCAACACATAACACTCATATGGCATTGACCTAATCATCTCAATAGACACAAACCCAAATAATAATATTAATGATGGGTCTAAAGGACCAACAGAAATCTTTGAGATTACCACATGTTGCTACTGCATATCATTATTCACTCTTGTGCTAATAGAATATAGAATTCATATCCATAAGACAACAAGGTCATAATGCAAATTCACACCCTTCATCAACAATGAGCTCACGATATGTCACCTTGATGCATGAGAGGGTATGTGTACCAAGATGGGGGACCAAAAAGTTGCCAAAACCTATTTTGAAGAAAATAGAGCATAAAGCAAGTACATCATGGATTGGGATGGCTAGAAAATCCTAATCCATAATGTTATAACGCACTCACGTTATATTTTCCTTGAGACACACAAATTGCTTTAGTTTTTGAATTTATAACATGTGCACATTATAACGTGCATGTATTTCATTTAAATTTACTTTGGAATCCCACCCTTAGGCTTGGATTTGGCTTGGATATCCAAGCCAAAGGGTTGGGCCTACATGTAAGGCACCTAAAGACATGTTTTGGAAAAATATAAAAAATCAAGTAAATGTTGAGCATGCTCTCCATCAAGTTTGCACATTTTTCTTAAAAAATGCCACAATAACATCAAGCTCTCTCTTAACTTTCTAACCATGTATTTTTTCTACATTTTGAATACATTAAGGTTTTGATCTTCAATTTCTTTTACTAGTGTCTTCATTTTTTTTCAAAAACCTATGCATATATTTTTGGGTGTCATTTTTAACCCACTCATCCAAATTTGAAACAAATTACATTTCTACATTCTAGAATCCATTATAGACACATTCAATTGTTTTTATTTTCAATATTTCTCAAAATTAAGGGGGGAGCATGCTCAATTTTTTGACCTTTAGGATATGTCCACTTTGAAAATTAGTAAAAATTCATATATTCATTAAAAAATTAGTAGAAAAATCTGGCATAAACTATGTGATGTTAGATAACTTTCCACTAAAGGGATTTGTGAAATGCTTAGAAAGATTAACATTTTTAACAAAAATAGGAACACTTGGTGTGCTCCCCCTATTTGACTCTCTTAATCTCCACCATTCTTTTTAAAAATTAGTAGTTTAAAAACTAGATTTTGAGCACTACTAATCTTGTTCTTGTCACATCTTGAATTTTTTAGTGTGGGTGTCTTGAATTTATGATCCTTGAGATTAATTTTTCTAATTTCAAGAAAAAATGGTTACTTTTGACCCCCTTTTGGTCCCCCATTTCCATACACATACCTGAGAGTCATTGATCATAAATGATATCCAAGGGCTCCTACAACCTCACTCTAACATAATAAGAACCACTCTATGAGGTTACATGTGTCATTAGATCATATAGCTCATCCAAATATTAATGGATCCCATATGCTTTAAATATCAAAGGATTATATCTTGTTGGTACCTATCGAGTAGAAAAGAATTTTCTTTTCCCAATGGTGTAATGACTTGGGATAAAAATATTAAGAACGAGCTTAAGAGATGGGTGGGTGCACCATGTGTACTTGATGATATTATCCATTATGCATTGAGAACCTATGACTACAATAAACCTTCATGCCAATAAAAAACATTTAGATAACCACGTTCCTAGCACACATGGGCAAATAGAAGATAAGGGCCCACTCTTGAATGACATGGAAACCATTAGCTAGTTGTGGAACACATGTTTGACATATTTGAATTGATCTTAAAGGAGTTGTAGGCCACATGATTATCCATATAAGCACATGATCCTATAATCCATGGTTCTTAATGATATCATTGACCTACATTGAACTTGGGGTGTGTCACAATGTTGACATCAACCTGTACAGACTAATGTCACAACCCTAAAGCCTACCATATAACATTAAGAACATGGGATTCTGTAGATTGTAGATCATGCTCCACATAAATATTTGATGGCCAACATAATATGAGAGATATAAGAAGGTATAACATAAGTCAAGGTTTCATCAACCACATGATCCTCCAACTCAACAGTAAGACCAATGGCTGGTGGGCACAACTTGCACTAACACATTACACCATTTTCTCATGGGACTCATAGATGACATAATCCATGCATATAAAAAAAACAAAGGATGGGCCCACCAACATATGACACAACCATGACTCAACTAATGATACAACAACAAGAGCTTAGAAACACTAAGACATATTAAGGAATGCATGGGTCATCCAATCAATAGGAAATCAATGACCAAAGATCACTTAACATAGTGAATCTATTGTACAAAAAAATGACAAATTCACTATGTAAGGGATGCACTTTATCATGCGACCAATGATGTAAATCTTGTCTCTAGCCCTACCATGCATAAATATTAAGGTCTACCCCATGAACCCCTAGCACACAATGCACAAGGTCACATCTCCACATTCCACTACAAAGGCACAAGATATCATCAAATCAAAACTTAGATGCTTGGAACTTAATGTAGTGTACGAAATTCAATCTGATAAAGAAAATTATGCTTTCCCTTACCCGATGATCTCAATGACTACACTAGGAACAACTAGCTCACCTATATGATTCTAATCTATTGCTATCTTATTAGAAGAGAAGATTCTTACTAGGTAAACCTATGTGTTTTGCCTTGAAAAAAACTATGTTTTTAAACAAAGTTAAAACACTATGCTAAATCAATAGAAATTAAACTTTTAATAGAAATAGGATATAAAATTCAATTAAAGATAAATAGAAATAGAAAGAGCAAATCAAGAAGAACCTATGATAGGATAAAGTAGCCCACTAGCCTAGATACTAGCATGTCACGCAGACATCTGTGCATCACATTATAGTCTAGACAATATGGAAAATTAAAAATTTCAAGTCTATTTTTGGATATTTCACTTAACCTACACTAGAGAAAACAACATTAAAACTAAGAATTTTCTAAGTTAAAAATGAAATCAAGAACCAAAAAGACATCATAAATAAACTCCTAAGAAACGTATGAAATAATGAAAATAGATGGGAAAATGTTCAAAACTAGCATGTAGTTGAAATCTCCTTTTCAAATATGTAACCTGCAGAGAAAACAAAGAAATGTTGGGGCAGTTTGGGGCTTGCCTTCAGATCAAGCCCCTATGTAGGTTTTTCAACCTCCATGGATATCCAATTATAGAGAATATTGAGAAATAAGTGTGTGCTCTTATTTTCTAAGTGTATCTAGAAAACTAACAACAGTGATAATGAAAATATCAATGAATGATAAACTTAATATACTCTAGATAAAGCAAACTAGTGTGCAATGTAGAGAAGGAAGGGAAAGGAAGGAACCCACAAAATGTATTACACTCACAAATGGATTACACAAAAGGAATGGTAGAAGAGAGAAAATGAGACACAATCACCTTAAAAATGAAGATAAGAGCTATCCAGCTAAGAATGAGGCCCAAAGAAGAACCTAGTAGTGGATAGCGTTTCCACAAACCCTATGGAGAGGTCAAATCTTGAGGATTTTATCACATGAGATTGAAGAAAATAGCACAACTTAGTTGTATGTTGTAGATAACCATAAAAGATTTCCAAGAATATTGTAAGGTTGCTCACGAATACTAGAGAGTCTACTAGAATCAACAATGGAGTTATCAAAAAGCTTCACACAATGAGCAAAAATTAATTCAAAAGATCACTTGGAGGGAAAAAAGGAGAAGGTAGGTCAAAATAAGTCATTCAAGGATTGCAAAGGTGTTAAACCATATCTTGTATGTCATGAAAGGTGGTAAAAATGATCAGAAATAGTCACTAGGCGACAGATAGGATTGAGACATTAGCATGCCACATGGATGTCTATGCGTAGTTCTAGTGTTACAGTGACATCAACTTTTGAACTTTCAGATCACCTTGAGACAAGCAAAAGATTATAACATTTAAACAAAATTTCACGAGAACAAACATAAAGGTTGAAATATAACACAAACATGGAATTTTGTGGGTTGGAAAAGGCTAAGGTAGGGCTAAAATGGACCTAAAAAATGCTAAGGGAGTGGAAACTAAAATGAGTAAAAAATGTAGTGTGAAATTACAATGGTATGCAATTTTCTATGTTATAGTTAGCCCCCACTTTAGTGGGCTTAGGACCCTAAGTGATATGCTACACTAAAGTACATAAAAGAAATAACATAACAAAGGTTACCTAAAAAGGATAATGTAAAAGTCATAGGGAGTCCTTCGAGTGGAGGAATCTAGCCCCTAGATTGAAAACCTATAAGACCAGAGTATTAGGAATTAAAAATCCGCACAAAGGGTAATGCCAGAACCACATATATATACATAATCTTTAAGAAAGAAGGATTAGATCAAATATAATTTGTTAAAACAAAAATGTTAGCAATTCATATAATTTGATGCACATCAAATACAAACATAAACAAATACACTAAACATATAACAAAAGAGAAATAAAAGACAAAGGGAAGGCATTTTTAGTGTTGTGCTACTAGAAGGATGCCAAGTATGGTTCTAGGGCTAGCACACTATGAGGGATAGGAACCACACCAAACCTCTTTGAATCACAAGAAATAGCGAACTATGTTTCTAGGTGAATCACGAGAAGTACTAAAAAGTAGAAAAAATGGAGCACACTAACTAGCATTGCGTCACTAGGTGGGTTGCATTTCAATATAGTATCAGGAATTACATGGAATAGCATGGATAGGTAATCCTGATAAGGGTGGTTAGTCTAAGCAAGTGCATATTATTAGGACCACAATCTACTAACATTGTAGGGAGTGAATGCCTCAAGAAGCATACCATCAATGTGGTCTGTGCATATGTGAAATGCACAAAGTATGCCCCCACCTTAAAATAATTGCATAAACCAAAACTATGCAATTGATTTTAAGGTAGAATAAGGAGAAAGAGGTGAAAGAACTTCAACAAACATATATGAAGAGATATATTCCCAAAACGATCCTCAATAAGAGGTGCCCCCAAGAAGAGGTACCAAAGCGATGTTGCAAGCATGATACACAAAAACTTGTGTAAACATAGAATGCCACTAAGAAATACAAAAGCATGTCACATAAAAATTAAGCAACATCACGAAAAACACAAAGAGATCTATTTTCTAGGGGTTAGTATAAATATAAAGGAGTCAAATATCATTAAGGGATCAGGATGGAATCATCATCATCCACCAAGCACACAAAACTATGAGCATAAAGGAAGAATGTCACATGAAAACATCAAAAAGTAAAATTTTGAGTCAACATGGAAGGAAGATAAATCTTCCAACACTTTTCATCATTCCCAAAATGTTGAAAAAGTCAAGTAGACAACATATAGAGGAACATAGATATGAATAGAAGAATGAAGCAACATTTTCATTCCTCCTGTATCCACATACCTACAAGGGCATCATGGGTCCTCTAGGTGGAACTAACAAACACATATCAATCATTTATTACAAGGAAAATAGAACAAACAAACAAACTCACACATACGTACACATGAAATGAAGGTATTGCCCTTATGGGTCAAGTACCATTAGATCATCCAAGTCCTAGTATTGTTCATCATAAGTGGATGGAGGATGGGTTGATAGAGGGACTACATTAAGAGTAGTACTAGGGGAGTCCCTTGCAACAGAATGGAGAGGATCAGTTGTGGGGACAACATCCTCTTGAGCATCGATAGGGGCTATTGTCAACAATTGTGTAAAGATTGAAGATAATGAAGGAATATCCATGAAGGATTCAAAGAGGCATTCCACCAAGGAAGAGTCATTCAGATTCTTCCTGGTTTTCTAAGGCAGAGGTTGACCGTTTATGTTTTTATCGAACACTTGAAGGTTACTTCTCAAATTATCCTAGGTGTCTAATGTAGGAGCATCCAGTGGTATAAGGAAAATCTTACATCAACCAAAAAATCATGATTTTATTTTCTTTTCTTTTCAATTTGGCATTTTCAAATACCCATTTTATTGAATAATGATTATGAACCTTTAGAATTTCCAACATGCTAAAAATGGCAAACTACTAGTTTAGAAAGTTTGCATTTGAGCGTGTATGGAAAAAAAATTTACTCAAAGCTTTGGAATTGAAAAATAAAACCTTTGGTGAAGGAATTGGCCAAAGGCGATTTGTGGGTTCAAAGCTATTAAAGTTTCTTTTTCTTTAAAAACTCCTAAAAAAGTTTCAAAGTTAAATACGAGACACTTAGAGGCCTTGTACAACCCCAAAAATGGATGGAATTGGCAGAGTGGGTTCTAAGAGTATAGATCTCTTTAATAGATTTCTAACGCATCAAAAATTTTGTCAATAAGACACCCATATCAAAAGTTATGGCTCCCAAAAGTTGGGCTATCTTTGGAGGGAGTTACAAATTTTGAAATTTTGGCTTGAAGGTGCCAAAAAGGGCTATTTATGACCATTTTTTGGGAATCTTTTGGTAGTATTAGATAAGGGGAGAAAGTGGTGAGTCATTAAAAAGGAGGGAAAATAGAAAACCCTAGTAGATTTGAAGCTACATAAGACATACGGTTCCAAAATCCAGAGACGAGAAACTATAATGTGTTGTAGCCTATTGAGGATTTCATCCTTCCAGTTTCTGTAATGTAAATTATTTTCAGTTCAATAAAAGACCATTCCTATTTTCTGTGAGCAATCTATGTTGTTGTGTGTTTTGGGATTTACCTCCCTCATCAGTATCCCAAAACCATGAGTATACAAAACCATTGACTGCTCATTTAATTATTGGTACTAAGTTTTCTGTTTTTCCCAATATTAAATAATTTCCCAAATAAATAATTAATTATTCTATGTGTCCCACACACATAAGATAACTAGCCTAATTTTACATATAACTTTTACAAGTGGCCCCAAATAAATATTTAATGTGGCTAAACGCATCACTTAAGATGAACCAAAAATAAATATTTATTTTACATAATTAAAATATTCAATGTTATGCAAGGTGTACAACACACATTTTCCTAACATTCTCCCACTTGTTGTATACATTTCATTAGGGTAAATCAATGAAATACATCATCATAGCCATACATGAAACCACATGAATCTCCAACATGCACTCATGCTCCATCAAGATACCTACAATAAAACTAGGGTAACCACCATCTCAAGCAAGAACTCCTCTCATCCTCCAACATGCCACCTATGGAATAAAAGGAACAAGCCAAAGTAAAGATGCACCAATCTAAAGAACACAAGAATCAAATCCAAGTGATAAAAAAGGATCCAAGCTGCTGTCAAACGAAAAAACCCACATGACTAGAAATAGCAGCCACAACATATGCTAATACATCCAACCATCAATACCTACAATCCAAGGTATACCAATCATAACAAGTAGACCTTATGCCATCAACATATCCAACTGAAATCACAATGATCACAAGTCCCTGTATATAATCTATCCTGCATAAAGAAGTCCTTAAAGGTAACAACACATAAATATGTGATAATAAACCTCAAGACCCTCCACACCGTAGTATAATGAGAACATCCAATAAAGGACACATATACATCCTGGAACTCTCACTACATGGGTAAATGTCAAATCTGAAAATAGATCCAAGCATCCAAAGATCCACCAACAACACTCACATAGATGATGTAGCTAAAACCTCTATCACATAATGTCAAAGAACACACATAATGATATGCAAAACATGCATTCTAAAATAGCTACAACATAACTCTCACTAGAAGTCCATATCTCTCCCAAGTCCTCCGCATCATAAGAGAAAGAGATTAAAGAGTCTCATAATGGCTCCATACAAACCTCAACTCTAATGTCATGTGAACACAAACATCCAGGAAGAATCATAAGACCAACAAGAGAGAACTTACAAATCAAATTCATATCCTTCTAGGTCAACACCAATGTGTTATAACTATGAAAAGTATGATCTCCTTTCTAAAACCCCAAATCAAGAAGCCTTCTCAAATTCCAACTAATCAAGATGTAAGACTCTAAAACCAAAGGTAGATCAAACAAAACTCCATTCCTCAACAAGGACTATTCCCAAAGCCACTAACCATCTCCTTTACACTCAATGACCTCAAAACAACTCAGGATCAAACATAAGGAGATAACTAATCAGAACCATGCATCTATTCCTCAAACAGGTCCTCTGAAACTAATATCCATAGCTCAAGACTTAATCATACATGAGAAGACAAGACACAAAGAAAGAATGCATTTAAAAATTAGGTGGGCAATACCTACCAAATCATTCATCTCCAATAGGGTCAAGAGTGGGGAATGAGATTGCTCCTCCAAGATGCACCAAGCCTCAATGACTCTCCAAGAATAATCTCCTCAATAGGTCCATGTTGAAATTACGTCTAACCCAGGTGTAGGCTCCTCAATCTTACTACTGAAAATCTCATCAAAGAGTAACCATCTCAACACATGATCTCCAAGAACAAGAGATCTCTAGCCTCACCCAAGTCTCCAAGTATCCATGAGCACCTACAATTGATCAATCCATGCTAAAATCCAAATTCAACGTGTTGCGCTATCATGAAGCTCCCAATCAGATGACCAATGTACTCAATACCAAGAGAACCAACAAGATCATTGTCAAAGCTCCCAAGTTGCATGTATGGATAATCTAGGAACACATCATGATCTAACATCTCCTCCGAGGAAGATCATATGTCTCAAAAGAACATATCCTACTCCAAAAAGCACCTGTATCATGCTAAAAATCTAATGTGTAATCAAGAGTCAACCATGGAACAATAACATCTATCCTGTAAACAAGGATCAACTATCAAATTTGATAAATCATAACCAACACCTCAACCAAAGACTCCAAGAGTCCTCCATGGTACCACAATGTCAACATCTCCAAATCACATGACGATAACCATCCCCTATCAATAGAACTCAAGATGTCAAAGAACTCTTGATGTACTATATACAATAAATAAGATCCAAGAGATCCTCCATGACACCAACAACCACTGTAGAAGTTCATCCATCACCAAGTGATGAATCCACATCATTGCCAAAGCTCCCACTGAACCATGATTCTGAGCTACACATGGCATCATGATAAACATCTCCTAAATGAAGATCATCCATGGCCCCAACACAATCAAGGAATTCCATTGCAACATCAACATCTCTCAAAAGGTAGAGTAAAACCATTATCTCCAAACTAAGAAGATAAACCACCACTTGCAAAAAAAGAATCAATCCAACACCACCAACAATGCAACCGGGCATAACAACCATGTCATGCCAAAGTCCCAACCAACAAGGAACCTCCATGACACCATGATCAGCACCCAATATACTTGCATCAAACTCCCACGAGTCTCACACAACTGTACCATATAGTCAACAAGTCTAGGTCCCAACAACACAACTATATCAGGTAACACCATCTCTATATCTCATAATGACAACCAAACCAATAAACCAGGTGACCAAACTAGGCCAACCAAATAGAATCTATATAAACAGTGAAATATCTATGGGCATAGACAACCCACATCCAAGTTATATGTGCAACATGTAAGTGCAGACAACCTACAACAATGTACAACTTGTAGATCTCACAATGTAACATATAAATTCAACCATACATTGGTAATAATGTCAACCAAGGATAATCAGAGATAAACATGTAAGTTTTCCATGACTCAAACACCAAATCACCTATAGATTCAATTTCTAGATTCGATTTGCCACAAACTCACAAAGTACCATAGTCAAAGGAACCATAAAATAGATCAAATAGAAATGCAAGTGAATAAATAACATAACAACATATTCAAACCTGATCCACTGCATAATGCTAAAAAATTCTCTCCATCGTGTATAAGAAGTCCAAAATTAAACATTGTATGCATGAGATACGACCATCCAAGCCTGAAAAGAAAACTTGGCTTCCAACTGGAATTTTCTGTACAAAACAGAATAATCTAGAAAATGTCTTGACTCCACAACATAGTACTTAGAAAGATCTTTCTATTGACTATCAAAAGTTGAAAATCCAAGATGATGGGCAAAAGTTATGCCCCCAGAAAAAATATGCCCAATTAGGCCTTAAGACTGAATAGTGGTGGTTGTTGGGTGGTGGTGCAGGAGCACATTCTCTATAGTGCAGGGTCATCTTTTCTTTTGTTGTCTCATAAGGCTCTTAAGCCATTTCATTTTGTAATAAGGGTCAATTTGGTCCCATGAATGTAATTGTGCAAGGCACACATGTAGTTTTGCTTGTATGAAGGGTAAACCAACGGCTAACTGATTTGAAAATTAGTTTGCATGGTTGGAGGGGATAACTGCTGTCTCTACATCTTCTTTAGAGGCGGGTTGTATGTCACACGGAGCAGAGAGAGAGAGAAGTGTGTATTACAACAAGTTCTTTTTGATAACTGAATAAGGAGAGTTCTGGGTATGATCTGTGTTGATTTTCTTGGTTGTTCTTAGTGATTTGATATCTTTATCCTGATTTTGTAAATGGAACCCTAACCGGATGCTATCTGTCAATCCATAGTGACTCTGTAGTGTGCAGACGGTGTAAAACCCACGGTTCCATAGTGGCTGGTTCGTAACCTAGGAGTAGGGTTTTGATTCATACATGGAGGCCCTTTCCTCTGTCCACTGAAGCCCTGTATAGTATCAGTGTGATGGGGGAAAGACTTTTCACGTTTGTTGTTGTTGAATTCTTACCCAGGAAGCCAGCGAACTCAGTCAAGTTCGACTAGACATCGTCATGTGGCTAGTCGGGAAATCGGAGTGAAATTGGATAGTTTTGATGTGGGATCAGATTGCTACAAGTGATCGAGGGTTTGATATATGAAATGGCCAAATTCCATTGTTCGGTCGAAAGGAATTCTAGTTCGGCGCCTCAGAACAGTTGGAGATCCATCGGCGTGAAAGGCTCTCCGTCTTGTCGAAGATTGGTATAGTGTCGGAGACACATACCTTTGTTATTCGCATCGGTGAGAGAAACGATATCGGGCTAAGGAAAATACACTTAGCCGACGGTATACAGTTTCACCGATCGGTGAGACATCCTCGGAGTATCACCGATAAAGAGTATCGGCGTGAGGAACCTTATCGGGGGAAGCCGAAGAAGTCACAGCGACCATTAGAGTCTCGCCAATAGAAACTCATCGGAATGAGATGAACCATCGGGGCCGCGAACCGGAGTCTTACCGAAGCGGAGGATCTGGCCGATGTGTTTGACGATATCGGCGAGAGACAAGGTGTTGGTGTAGGCGAAAGAAGCTTCGCCGAAGGAGGAAGTCTGGCCGACGAAGATTAGTCATCGGAGTGACGGAGTATATCGGCCTAAGAAATTTCTCGTGGTCCGATAGTATGAGGTGTTGCCGATAGGCAACTAACCACTACGGGGATATCGGTGAGAACTTGGGAGACCTCTTGCCGATAATGAAGATATAGTCAACTCTTCATTCGCTTCTTCTGGCACTCTGCATCAAATTGGTATCAAAGCCAATTTTTTGAATCACAGCCGTGTATGTCAGACGAAGAATTGGAGATAGAAACAGAGGCTAGCACAATGCCTCCCAAGACGATGAGTAAAGCAGCCATCCAGAAGATGGTGGAAGAAATGCTCGAAGAGAGACTGAAGGAAGAAAGATCCAAAGAGAAGGATGGAAGCACTTCTGAGTCAGAGGAGGATGAAGAAGGAGAAACTGGGGAGAATCCTCAAGGAGAAGGTATGACTGTTGATCAAAAGGCATTTCTGAACGCACTCAAGGGTCATGGAGATAGTGGTGATCCGAAAATGGATGTCCCCACGTTCAATGGGAAACTGGATGGAGATACTCTTGTGGACTGGATTGAAGCCCTAAGTAATTACTTTGACTTCAAAGAGTATAGTGACAGTAAGAAAGTAAAGTTTGCAAAGACCAAACTGAGAGGTTCTGCATTGGTTTGGTGGAACTACACTCAATGTGAAAGGGAGAAGGTTGGAAAGAGTCCAATCACCAAGTGGAGCAGAATGGTGGCCATGCTGAGAGCCAAATTTCTACCATGTGATTATGATCTGCAGACTATCAGAAAGTTTAATCATCTTAGGCAGAAAGATATGGACGTGGCTACATACACTGAAGAATTCCACAGATTGAGCATGAGAGCCAATCACAGAGAAGAAGAAAAAGAGATGGTGGCCAGATACCTGGATGGACTGAGGTACAATATATAGGATGAGTTCAGTATGGTGGTTCCCAAGACTGTGGATGAATGTTTTCAGTTAGCCTCTAGGGCAGAGGATAAACTGAAAAGGAGAGGTGATTAAAATAACAGAGGAAGAGGTGGCAGGAACAATAGAGGAAGAGGTAATTTTGGCAGAGGACAGCCAAACAAAGGTGAAAGTTCAAGTCAACAAGAATCACGTTCTGATACAGAACAAAAAGGTGGTGGTTTCGGAGGTTGGAGAAGACCTAATGGCAGAGGTAGAGGTGGTGGTGCAGGCAGAGGACGTGGAGTCTTCACTGGAAGATGTTACAATTGCAATCAAGTAGGCCACACTGCAAGTAAGTGCCCTGAGAAGGCATCTAGCTCTCATGATGGTGGGAGAAGGAACCAACTATTGCAGGAGGATGATTGTCAAAGTGTAAACTCACCAATTGGTAGTGCTGCACCAGTGCTTGAAGGAGAGAATATGATGATTAAGAGGACCCTCGTGAAGATGCCATTGAAGCAGGAGCCCCCACAAAGGAAGAATCTCTTCAGAACCCAAGGAATAGCATATGGTAAGCTCTGTAAAATCATTGTTGATTCAGGTTCTACTGAAAATGTAGTGTCTACTGAAATGGTAGAAAAGTGTAAACTAAAAAGATTACCCCATCTTAATCCTCACAAAATATCTTGGTTGAATAAGAATCAGAACTATTTGGTGGAAGAACAAACTTGGGTAGAGTTTGAACTAGGTGATTATAGGGATAAGGTGCTATGTGAAATTATTCCTATGGATGCTTGTCACCTTCTTCTTGGACGACCTTGGCAGTATGATGTGAAGGCATAGCATGATGGTGAAAAGAATACATATATGATCACCAAGAATGGTAAGAAGTTTCAGATGGATCCCTTACCAGAGCAGGTTGGAGAGAAGAGCAATGACAACAGTGTCATGTTAGTGAGTGGCAAAGAGTTCCTACAACTCATGAAGGAGAAGGATACCCAAGGGTATGCACTGATGATGAAGCCTGTATCCATTCAGCAAAGCAAACAGCAGAAGGAGATTCCATTGGAAGTGCAACAATTACTGGATAAGTACCAAGATCTTGTGGTAGAGGATACTCCTAACTCCTTACCACCTATGAGGGACATAAGTCATCAGATTGACTTGATTCCTGGAGCCACATTACCCAATAAAGCTGCCTATAAGTTGACACCACAGCAGAATGAAGAAGTAGGTAGACAGATTCAAGAACTTTTGGAGAAAGGTTTGATTAGGAAAAGTCTTAGTCCATGTGCAGTCCCTAGTGTACTTGCTCCTAAGAAAGATGGCAAATGGAGACTATGCACAGATTCAAGGGCTATCAATAAGATCACCATAAGGTATAGATTTCCTATGCCAAGAATTGAGGATCTGTTGGACTATCTTGGTGGTTCATGTTACTATTCCAAGATTGATTTGAAATCTGGTTATCACCAGATCAGACTAAGGCAGGGAGATGAATGGAAGACTGCTTTCAAAACAAATGAAGGTCTCTATGAGTGGCTTGTCATGCCATTTGGTCTCAGTAATGCTCCAAGCACATTCATGCGGTTGATGAATGAGGTACTTGTAGAATTTATTGGAAAATTTGTTATTGTTTATCTTGATGACATATTGATTTTCAGCAGGACCAAAGAAGAGCATGTGAAGCATCTTGGACAGGTGTTAAAGAAATTGCATGAGAGTAAGTTGATGATCAACTTGGATAAATGTGATTTTATGAAAACTGAACTAGTGTATCTTGGATTTGTGATTTCCAATGGCTGTTTGAAAATGGATCCTACAAAAGTTGAGGCTATTCTCAATTGGCCTACTCCTAAGACAGTAGGAGATGTAAGAAGTTTTCATGGTTTGGCAACTTTTTACAGGAAGTTCATTAAAGGTTTCAGTCACATAAGTGCTCCTATTCTCAATACCATCAAGGGTGGAGTGAAGTGTAAATTTCAATGGACAACACAAGCAGATGATAGTTTTGAACTGTTGAAACAGAAAGTGGCTGAGTTACCTACGTTGGTACTCCCTGATTTTGACAAAGTATTTGTTGTGGAATGTGATGCAAGCTAACAGGCTATAGGTGCTGTTCTTAGTCAGGAAGGACATCCAGTAGCATTCTTTTCAGAGAAGTTGAATGAGGCCAAACAGAGGTATTCTACCTATGACCTAGAGTTGTATGCAATGGTGCAAGCTCTGAAAAAATGGAGACATTATTTACTGCCAAAAGAGTTCATTGTTTTTACTGACAACCATGCTCTTAGCTTCCTAAATAGTCAAGAAAAGTTGAATCATAGGCACGTCAAGTGGATGGAACAATTGCAGGCCTATACCTTCACTATTAAGCATAAGAAAGGTGTTGCCAACAAAGTGGCAGATGCTTTGAGTAGAAGGATACTAGTCATACAGAAAGTACAAATGGAACATATGGGTCTAGAATGTCTGAAGGAGTTGTACAAGGATGATGCAGATTTCAAGGCTGCCTATCAAGTGTGTGCAAGTTTGGCTAACACTTTTCATGGTGAGCATTCTGATTTTGTGCTGCAAGAAGGGCTCCTATTTAAAGGTAGTTTGTTGTGTGTTCCTAAATGTTCAATGAGGGACAATATCATCAAGGAGAAGCACAATGGAGCCTTAGGAGGACATTTAGGGTTGGACAAGACTTTGGAACAAGTCACCAGGTTCTATTATTGGCCCAAGGTACAGACAGATGTAAGGAGATATGTTGCAAGCTGTACCATATGTCAAAAGGCCAAAGGTATGTCTTCTAATGCTGGTTTGTACCAACCACTGCCCATTCCCACCATACCTTGGGAAAGCATTAGTATGGACTTTGTGCTTGGTCTTCCTAGGACAGCAAGGGGTGTAGACAGTGTTTTTGTCATTGTGGATAGATTCAGTAAGATGGCTCATTTTGTGCCATGCAAATGCACAAATGATGCATCTCATATTGCTGGTCTCTTTTTCAGAGAAGTGGTCAGAATTCATGGTTTACCCCTTTCAATTGTTACTGATAGAGACTCCAAATTTGTTGGTCATTTTTGGAGGACCCTATGGAGAAAATTGGGCACTCAGTTGTCTTTTTCATCAGCCTACCATCCCCAGACTGATGGTCAGACTGAGGTTGTTAATAGGTCCTTGGGAAACCTTTTGAGATGCCTTACCAAACAGCATGGATTGGCATGGGATTTAGTGATCAGTCAAGCTGAATATGCTTATAATGATTCAAGAAACAGCAGTACTGGGAAAAGCCCTTTTGAAATAGTTTATGGTTTCCACCCAAGAGGACCACTTGAACTCAAAGACCTCCAAGGATGGGATAAAAGGAGTGCTCTAGGAGAAGACTTTGCTGCTACCATGAAAACAGTACATGATCAGGTCAAGCTTCAGTTGGAGAAAACTGTCTCCAAGTACAAGGATAGGGCAGATCTGAAGTGAAGGGAGGTACAGTTCAAGGTAGGAGATTTGGTGATGGCCTACCTCAGAAAGGAAAGGTTACCTAAGGGGCAACCAACCAAATTGTTGATGAAGAAGGTAGGACCTTGTAAGGTAGTGCATAAATTTGGTCCAAATGCATATGAGATAGAATTACCATCTGGCCTTGGTATCTCTCCCATTTTCAATGTTGCAGACCTGTTCCCTTTTAGACCTCCATTACATGCTAAAGATGGCTCAGATGCTGTGATTAAAGATGAAGACTGGATCAGAGATTTACCTCCAAGTAAGCCTTTGCAATTGGAATGCATTTTGGATTCCAAAATTGTCAAGAAGACAAGAAAAGGGGTATACAAAGACTACTTGGTCAAGTGGCAGGATCTTCCTGATTTAGAGGCAACCTGGATGAGTGAAGCAGATATTCTAAAGCATGGGAAGACACTTCAGCAGTTAGCAACTCAAGGGACTTGAGTTTTTCCTGCAGGGGGAGTATGGTGCAGGAGCACATTCTCTGTAGTGCAGGGTCATCTTTTCTTTTGTTGTCTCATAAGGCTCTTAAGCCATTTCATTTTGTAATAAGGGTCAATTTGGTCCCATGAATGTAATTGTGCAAGGCACACATGTAGTTTTGCTTGTATGAAGGGTAAACCAACGGCTAACTGATTTGAAAATCAGTTTGCACGGTTGGAGGGGATAACTGCTGTCTCTACATCTTCTTTAGAGGCAGGTTGTATGTCACACGGAGCAGAGAGAGAGAGAGAAGTGTGTATTACAACAAGTTCTTTTTGATAACTGAATAAGGAGAGTTCTGGGTATGATCTGTGTTGATTTTCTTGGTTGTTCTTAGTGATTTGATATCTTTATCCTGATTTTGTAAATGGAACCCTAACCGGATGCTATATGTCAATCCATAGTGACTCTGTAGTGTGCAGACAGTGTAAAACCCACGGTTCCACAGTGGCTGGTTCGTAACCTAGGAGTAGGGTTTTGATTCATACATGGAGGCCCTTTCCTCTGTCCACTGAAGCCCTGTATAGTATCAGTGTGATGGGGGAAAGACTTTTCACATTTGTTGTTGTTGAATTCTTACCCAGGAAGCCAGCGAACTCAGTCAAGTTCGACTAGACATCGTCATGTGGCTAGTCGGGAAATCGGAGTGAAATTGGATAGTTTTGATGTGGGATCAGATTGCTACAAGTGATCGAGGGTTTGATATATGAAATGGCCAAATTCCATTGTTCGGTCGAAAGGAATTCTAGTTCGGCGCCTCAGAACAGTTGGAGATCCATCGGCGTGAAAGGCTCTCCGTCTTGTCGAAGATTGGTATAGTGTCGGAGACACATACCTTTGTTATTCGCATCGGTGAGAGAAACGATATCGGGCTAAGGAAAATACACTTAGCCGACGGTATACAGTTTCACCGATCGGTGAGACATCCTCGGAGTATCGCCGATAAAGAGTATCGGCGTGAGGAACCTTATCGGGGGAAGCCGAAGAAGTCACGGCGACCGTTAGAGTCTCGCCGATAGAAACTCATCGGAATGAGATGAACCATCGGGGCCGCGAACCGGAGTCTTACCGAAGCGGAGGATCTGGCCGATGTGTTTGACGATATCGGCGAGAGACAAGGTGTCGGTGTAGGCGAAAGAAGCTTCGCCGAAGGAGGAAGTTTGGCCGACGAAGATTGGTCATCGGAGTGACGGAGTATATCGGCCTAAGAAATTTCTCGTGGTCCGATAGTATGAGGTTTTGCCGATAGGCAACTAACCACTACGGGGATATCGGTGAGAACTTGGGAGACCTCTTGCCGATAATGAAGATATAGTCAACTCTTCATTCGCTTCTTCTGGCACTCTGCATCAGGTGGGTGGTCGATGATGCCCTGGCAGCGCACGAACGGTGCTCGTGGTGGTGGACCTAATGAGGTTATGAATTTTATTTAAATGTTTTAAAATTTTGAAATCTCGCCGGGGCTTTAGGGTTAAGCCCACCCGACCAGGGGGTTGGAACCTAGGGCCTAAGCTGCAGATGCCATGCGGTACTCGTCTAGGCCCATGGTCCAGCTATCACGTACCCTACATGACCATCAAAATCCATGTACAGTACTATAAACTCTGTAAAAACCTTGTCATTCGTATGCCAGCTACCACATGGGGGGTCTGCGTCTAATGGGCGGCCCCCACCATTTTATTTAATTTTTTAATATTGATTATGCAAACCGTACTTGCCGATGCCATGTCTGCACAAGCAGGGAAATATTCTCTACAGATGCCTAGTGACCTACACCTTACACTTTGCGACTGCACTATACAGTATCGACCGTATGACGGTATGAATTTTGTATCATACAAAAAAAATTTCTGTCAAGATTCCTCATGGCCCTAAAATGACCAAATTTTTTCTAACTCCAAATATGGTCAAGTTATATATTGATCCATAGGTTTTTGGGCCTTATAGACTCAATAGTGATGTATTTTTTTGCCTAAGAGACCTCCAACAAAAGCTCACCTCCAAAACCCCCACACAAAGAGCCCTAACAAGAAACCCACTTGCTAAATGTCCATCAAATCCCAGATCTGCAACAACCCAAGTCTAAAAACATACCTGCAACCTTGAAAATACCTTCATTATTTTCTTGTAAAACCATGGATTCAACTATATACAAAATATACTCATAGCAAGGGTTATAAAACTAGGGATATTTGCTCCCACAACTTGGCAACCAAGCTCTGATACCAAATGAAGGAAAATTTGTAGCCATAAAGACAATTTACACATAACCCTATGAGAGATATTTATATAAACAAGTATTCAGAAATCCATATGCTAAAGAATAGACAAACATACCATCAAGGTGACACAAGATATACCCTAGGAAAACTCTCCATGAGGGAAAAACCCAGCCTCCAAAAGCATCTACACCTATTATATTCTATTATGAACAAAGATTACAATACATAGCCTCCATGAATACTTATGAATCATCAAGCTCCCTATTACACTCCATGTGAACAAGAAAATGAGAATCATGTAACCACACATCCCAATCCACGCTTCCTCTCCTCACAAATGTAACCTACAAGAGAAGCTCAATACAATGATGACCCACTCAACCAACCAACTAGCCAACCCCAACTACTACTCATGTGCTTTCTTTTATAGAAATAAGTTCACACAAATACAAGATGTAGTATGGTAAAGCCATGTATCCAAAACCATGAGTATACAAAACCATTTACCCCTCATTTAATTATTGTACTAAGTTTTCTCTTTTTCCCAATATTAAACAATTTCCTAAATAAATAATCAATTATTCTATGTGTCCCACACACATAAAATAACTAACCCAATGTTACATATACAACTTTTACAAGTGGCCACAAATAAATATTTAATGTGGCTAAACACATCACTTAAGATGCACCACAAATAAATATTTATTTTACATAATTTAAATATTCAATATTATGCAAGGTGTACAATACACATTTTCCTAACACAATTAAGAACATTGTATGTCATGAATGTAACTAGAAAATAAATACATTAGATAACACTAATCAGTCATATCTATAGTCACAATGATCAAATTAGGTCTAATGCATATGATTCAGGTCATGACTAAGATGTGCCTTACATTATTATAGATCACAAGAATTGGTGCAACTTTCCAAACATAGTGGTTCACATTAAATGCCTACATATCCACTTGATGTAGGTGATAACTCTAGATGTGATCTTTGAGATACATTTCCCCTTACTACATTTTTATAGTTAGTGATGGCTTCTAATCTATGGTAAGCGATACACCTCAAACCTCTTACAAATCATAAGAATCAGTGCAAATTTTTAAACATAATGTTTCACATTTAATTCTTATGCAATCAAAGTAGATGATACCATAACTATAATATTTGAGATACATTTCCCTTTACTATGTTTTTTAGGAAGTGATGGATTCTAATATATGGTATAATTGGGTTGTGTAGAACTTTTATTGATTCTAGATCCACCAAACCTTAGACGGTGTGTTAGGAAAGGTATCTCAACCTTGCAAATACAAAAGTGTGATTTTTTAGTTATAAAATTGAATAAACTCAATTTCTGGGCTATAGAGTTGGTTTCTGGCCAAAATAAAATTCTAGGTTGTTTGACACTCCAGAAATAGTTCTCGGTGCATAGATCTCTTTGAGATCTATAATTTTTTAAAAAAAGGGGTCCCATCGGCCTCCCGGATCAAAAGTTATGGCCTTCAGAAGTTGGGCCTCTGGCATTGGAAAATGTGAAAATGTGTTGGACATAGAAAAGAGTTGTAAGGGGGAGTTACATGTGTTGACCAACTTATGATGTGTGTTATGACACATCAGAAGGTATCTTTGATTGGAGATAATGGAACCCTAAGGATTTGGGCACCACTTTTGGGTGGCTTTGGCTCATGATTTTCTAATTACTATTTGACAGGTTCATGTGTTGTATCTTCTATATATTAGGTGCTTGAGATGGAGGTTGTGTGTGAGAGTCTTATAGATGTTTTTAAGTTGCCTCCAAATCTCTGGTTGGTGATACTCATGTGAAATCTTTCTCTGCAAGTATATTGTAATCTTGTTGAGATTTTTTAATAATATATTAAGTTGCTTTTGGAGTGTGGATTTTTCTCCCGAAAGGGGTTTCCCCATGTAAATCACTATGTTGTGGTATGACTACTATTTATGCTTATTTCTATATAATTTATGCAACTATTGTAAGGATTTAATTTTTTTTGCATAATCCTCCTCTCAAGATTAGTGTAGGAAGTTGTTATGCTACCTTAACTTCCTTACATGGTGTATGTCAACATTTGCGATGCAATGAATTTTCTTGACTTTTAACCTCTTTACACATGTCAACATGATCTAGGTGAGAAGAGATCCATGATATAAGATGGATATGAGACATGTATTGGCATCTTTCTCATTCAAGTATCCTCATTATCTGTTACAATTAGTGAACATTTAATCAAATAATTCTTCATGTAGGAAAGTGATTCGCATAGATGTATACTAATCATAATCGAGGGATCCTAGTTGTGCTATGCCTCTAGATGAGTGATCATGAAATTCTAATCTTAAATAGATATTAAACAATATTTGGGTGGAAAATATGTTTAATTTAATACAATGAGATTCAAATTACTTTGGAGGATAGAAATTTGTTCTGAAATCATTTGTGTCTTAGTGCAACAAGAATGCCACAACCAACTCCTTTTGCATTATCGTGCAACATCATCAAAAGACTTCAAAACACTAATTGATAAAACTACAAATTCTAACTCTAAACACACACTAAGGAATTGCAACACAAAGAACAACTTTAAAAATGAAAACTTTTTTGTGATACAAGATCACTTATTAGCTTGAGATGCTCCTACATCAACTAGAGAACCCTTAGGACAAAAATGGAAGAAAGGAAGATCCAAGCAATACACTAGTACTTGTTTTAGAGACCATCAACAACACCCATTAGTAACAATGCTTAAAAAATTAGAATATATGTCATGATTGAGCACACCAAAATGGTCAATGCAATACCTAATACTATCCTTAGGATAATATATTTGACCAATGGGTCAAGGTGCTAAATTATAAAAGGAAGTAGAGTACTTCCCCTAGATCTTCTCTTAATATCTAATGCTAATTCTTTTCCTAAAGTAGAGAGAATGTGGTTATGTTAGCTTTTTATTGGTCTTCATTATATAAGTTAGAAGAAATTAAAGCTCATCAAGTCGTTGAATAGAGATAGGATCACAATATCTTGTTTGCAAGAAAAAGGATTAGGAAACACCTAATAGTTACAAGTAGATGAAAATTTGTCTCATTAAGATGTTCACAATAGAGTGTAAATATTTTATCAAATGCATTATTAGTTCCCTCAAAATTTATATTTTAAGAGTGAAATAATTTAATTTGCATGGCTTCTTAAGAATACCCCATTATTTACCATTCCTATTTAGTGACAACATCATGCATGAAAATATCCAAGAACCTATTATTGATGTACTAAAGAAAATGGATAGTGAACCCTTTAAATATTTATAATAGTGTTAATGCATCACATGTATTCTCTTGGTATTTTTAAGAAGAATCATGAGGGGTTTAGTTCCACGACACTTTAAAATAAGGTTTATTTAGAGAAGGGCTTAGATTTCATAGAAAGGGAAATTAAAAAACTAATTAAGATAGAGAGTATACCACTAAGAGTAGGTTTTGGATATATAAAATGACTTTACAAATGGAGATTATTATGAATATTAATATTTGGATCAGTGACTTTTATGTATAAAATGAATCATATTTTGATCCTTAATGATATGAAGTCATGTTCTAGGGTAAAATTACTTTGCTTCCAATGAAGGTATATTGACTAAGCATACATTTTTATATGAGTTTTAGGAAAATATTATTTTACTTCATTTATATCTTCATATTACATGTTTAAATTGTCTGCTGACTTTTGAATTAATTTGCTTACAATATAGAAGTATATAATCATACATAGTAGTAAAAAACTGTAGTAAAAATATATTTAGAAACACTAATCTCCAATGGAAAATAATATGTTTTATATTGAATAATATTCCCTTGTTCCTGGGGTTTATAGAGTTAATTTTAATCTAAAATTATGATAAGGAATAAGTTGGTCCCCTCCTTGGGGCGGGGGCCCTAGCTCGATTGGCTAAGATTTCCTGTTGCAGGTAAGGAGGTCACGAGGTCCAATCTCTCCCCCGTCCTCGTGGCACTGGAGGGCGTGTCATGCCAGCATCATCGGTCACGTGAAAAAAGTTTACTAGGTGCACTACAGTTTATAGAGGGGGCTATTCGATTCCTGCAGTCTAAAAAAAAAAAGTTGGTCCCCTCCTTTAGTAGGATGGATGAAGATGAATTTTAATGGGGAAACAAGAGGCAACGTTGGAAAATTAGGGGCAAGTTGTGTAGTTTGAGATGCTTCAAGAAAGCTCATCGATGCAACTTCAAAAAAGCTAAAAGATAACTCTAATAATGAAAGTAGAAGAATAGGCATTCCTTCTTGGCCTTGAAGTTTGTAAAATATATGGAGTTAGTAACATGTAGATAGAAGGAAATTCTATGGTCATTATCAATGCCATCTACAAAAGAGGATCACCAAATTGGAAAATCAACAAACTAAAAAATGCATGATCAATATTGGATTCATTTGTTGCATTCATTGTACATCACATCTTTAGGGAAATTATTAGAGAAGTTGATTTCCTAGAAAACTAGGCCATTGAAAAAAAGGTTGATAATATTATTAATAACTTGGTTGAGATGTGGGATTCTTTCAATTCTCCTTTTAACTTATAACCAAATTATTAAATGATTACCATTTAATGCATGAGATTCATTTAACTTATAATCAATGCCTAGCAAATAAGCATATGATAGTTTGTATCAAGGATCAAAGCATTTAAGGGAAGCTCAATACTCCCATGTGGCCAAAAAAAAAGAATAACACACATTAATAATGATGGCCCCTAGGAATGCCAAAAAAAGGATCTTGGCCCTTCAAGTACCACTTATGTCTTGAGCCATCATTTGAAAGCAAGCTAGAATATAACCACATTCCATTACTATAGCATCACATCTCATTTTAAATCCAATGGCAATAAATTTTGTAGAGCTTCATGGAATGATGGACACCTTTGTGCAATTGGTAGTGAAGAGAAGCAAAATTTCTTTCTTGGTGGAATTATGGACCTACATCTAAGACAAATCTTCAAGACAAAGCTACTATCATGTTGCATGCAATCAAGGTGGCCCTGAGTGAAGATTATTTGGTGGCAAATCATAGGTACAAGGTCAATATTGATGTGATCTACATGTTCGTTGGGGTGCTCTTGGATGTAGCTAAGTTGAACAATACAATTAGACAAATCACCATTGCCTTGGTCAAATCTCAATGGCATGTAAGTTTGAAGTAGGTTTTGGAAATTGACAATTCTACAGTTAGACTTCTCTCTAAAGAATTAAGCTTAGCAAATTAATGATGGAGTCATTGTTGGTCCTTGGATTCCTTTCATCATGCTTGTTGATGGACTCCCCAAGGATATGCATAAAAAAAGGTCTGTACCAAGTTCCAACTTCGTGAAATGTGCCATAAGTATCACCCCCATTACTACCATTGACTAGTCTTTTGCAATAACAAAGGGGGATGAGGAAGATGGTGTAAATACAATATGGGGTGGTGAATAAGGGTTACTATAGTAGGGCCAAAATGTTGTTATTTTAGCTTTCATAATAATTTTAATATATGTAATGTTATTTTTTTTGTAGCTTAGGAGGAATGTTTAATCCTCTTCCATAGACATAATGGTTGTATTAAGATTGCCCTCATGTTAAGGATCATCATACATGTAAATTTTTCAATACTTTATAATACAAAGGAGTGGTCCCCATGACCACTCTTCATTGAAAAGAACCTATGATTTGCCTAAGATTATAATTAAACAAAGAATAATAATCAATTTGAAACAAATACTAGCAAGCCTATATTTAAAGAAACATTATGTCAATATTGATATTAGAATAACTTCAACAATTATTAAAAATCTTTGACCGAATTATATAAATAAAAAATTTAAAAGAAAATACTATGATCCCAAAGCAAGTTCCTAAAGAAAATTGATAGCTCCATGATCTTCATTAGCATCTTAATCCTTGTGGACTTCATGGTATTCTTCAACTCAATGGCTCAAGCACACTCACATTCTCATTATAATCTCTTTGCTCATCAATATGAAGTCCAACATTTTCAAGTAATGCATTCAATATAGAACTAATATTAATGACTTTTGTATCAAAGTTATCCATCATGACTTCATATCAGTGACCAGTATCAATATGAAGTCCAACATTTTCAACCAATACATTCGAATATAGAACTAATATTAATGAATTTTGTATCAAAGTTACATGTACTTGATATTTCATCCTCACAAAAATCAACTTTTTATCTTTAAAAGAATTAAAAACAAAATGAATCCTAATTAAAAGGTCGTTTATATACATTAATCTTTTATATATTTCAATTTAAAAACCAATACACTTAAGGAATAAACCATATTTTCTAAAATAAGCATGTCATCCATCTCTATCAAACAAAGGTTCAACATCTCTAGCATTTAATATAAAAAAGTTACATGACTCTTTGATCTCTTTTAAGATTAAGCAATCTGAGACCAAGAGAACATGCTTCATATACCAACACTTCCACATCTACAGGTTGACATTCAATATAAGAAAATAGAAAAGATTCATGTGTGAAAGAAAAGCTAAATATTACTAGCTTTATATCAACACTTCCATATTGAGCTGTGATGATAAAAAATTGCCCACGAGTGCATAAATTAATATATTATGCGGTGGAATGTAAGTGGGATGAGAACAAATAAATATAAATTTTTAAATTGGAGAATCTTCAAAATAACCGTCAATTTCGAATCTATTAGGAGTATGAATATTTTTAATGTTAGTAATGAGGGATGGCATCTTTTAAAAGTGCTTCATATTGAATTGAGTTTATACTGTGTGTCGTGTTCAAAGTATATGACTAGCCTTTTAGTGGGAACAAGCATTGGCTTTAGAATCTTTGAATTTTTCTAAAACTATGATATTCTTGTAAATATTAGTAAGTGATTACTCATTTTTTTATGGTTTACAAAAGAAGGGGATAAAAGTATATTACTTTATATTTGGAAGAGATATTAAAAGAACAATGGATCCTATTCTTTCAAATGGTACGGTACTCTACAACCCTTAAGAAATATACAGAGAAATAAGTAATATTTGCATCATATCAAGTATTCATATTAAATTATCTTTGGTAAATGAGGAAGGAAATATTCTTATTCTATATATAAATAATTAATTTTGTATAGATATTGTAATATATGTTTTTAATATTTAATTTGATTTATTTGGTGCATTATTTTTATTAGTTACATGTCATTCTTGATTTTTTATAAAAATATATTTTTATTGATCAAGAATATATGGTACAAATCTTTCCCAACTAAAGGTAGAAAATTAAAATTACAAAAGGTACTAGCAAAACCAACATGCTTATCAATACATTCACCATAAGGGTTCGTAGAACTACTATTTCTATACTTATACATGCTAAAAATGGAAGCAAACGAATGCCTTCATTGGCCTTTCTATTTGCAAGATAGTTTGACATTTTAGGAATGTGTTGCCAATTAATCCTTTTTCAAAATCATAGTGTAGCATCATAAAATGTGTACACTACCATTTTACACCTAGTTTAGCACCCAGGTGGACCTAAAATGTTTACACTTGTTAATTAAGACCTATTATAACACCTTTTTGAGCATCAAGCGTATAATTCTTAATCCCGAAAAAGTAATTATAAGGCGAGGCTAGGCACACTTTAAGTGCCTTATCCTGGGAGTTTGGGGCTAAAGGACCAGGGCGTCCAAGCGCCCTTGTCCCCTCTTCCAATTGGCGGGTGTAAATCCAAATTCCACAACCTTATCCAGCATCCTTCTTGCCTATGCCAAAATGGGATCTTCAGAATAGGGTATGGACAACCATCATGCATTAAGGATATAGGAATTTTGTTAGATGTTGTATTTGCAGTTGCCCTTGTAGACTTGTATGCAAAGTGTGGAAGCATAGACAAGGCATGTGAATAGTTTGGCATGACACCTCAAAGAGATGTCATCTCATGGAATGCAATGATTTCAAGATATGTAGAAAATGGATTTTTTAAAAAGGCTTTATAAACTTTCAAGCAAATGCAATTGGCATGTGTAAAACCAAATTCCATAACATTTGCAAGCATCCTCCCTGTCTGTGCCAAGTTAGGATCTTTGGAATAGGGTATGGACAACTATCAAATTGCCCTTGTAGACATGTCTGCAACTTGTGTGGAAGCATAGACAATGCACACTGTTTGACATGATGCCTCAAAGAAATGTTGTCTCATGGAATGCAATGATTGCAAGATATGCAAAAAATGGAATTTTTAATGATTATCGAGCCTAAACATGATCACATTACGGTTTCCTAGCACTAAAAAGTGGGGTGGCCACTTTTTAGCCGCCATCTTCATGCACACACCCAATTGTCTACTCTCAACAATTCTTTCAAAAACTTTAAAATGCAGATATATATCATTAAATTTTTATTTTATGTTTTCATGATTACTTTAGGTCTATATGGTTAGATTTTGACACTTCGCATACAATATTGAGTTAGGTTTTTTTAATGAATAGTTATTCCCATCCAAGTTAAGAGTTTTATTTCAGTGAATATTACCTTCATGTTTCTTTCAAAGACATCCCCATTTATTAGGTTTTTTTCTAGTTAGCATCTACTATAAACTTATCTCTTCTCGACAAAGTCCATCTAGATTAAGAAAAATCCCACGAAGTACAATTTCAAACCATCAACCTATAACTGACAAGCACTTAACAACTAATAAACAAATAAAATAACATAATTTTTATATTTAAAAGAACTAGAAAATATATATTAAAAGGTGTTTCTTCAATTCAACAACTCACTCTTAAAAAAACAATTATAGAATCTAAACCATTTTCCTATAATAAATTCAGAGAAGATATTGACATATTTTGTGAGTTATAAGAATGTTCTAGTGATATAGTTTTCATCTTCAGTCATTCGTGCAAAAGTTAAGTTTGTGAAATTATATGATAAAACTAATTAGTTTTATTCATTTCAAGAATGACTATATTTTGTCAAGTGGAGTGTGCTCAAGTGGTTGGGCCACTTGATTCTCCATGATAGAGACTAAGGTTCAAATCCCCAAGGAGACCTTAGTGTTGAATGGCATTAAATTATATTATGTAAATGAGAATAAATTTAGCAAGGATGGAGAATAAATTTAGCAAGGATGAAGTTGGAAAGCTATCAAAAACTAGTTCAACCATGTTATTGAAAGGCTCCTTTGTAGACCTCTCTTGACTTAGGGCAATCCTTTCACTTTTTATTTCTACTCTAAATAAATATGTCTTAGTTTATTTACAAAATCCCTTTCACTTTTTATTTCTACTCTAAATCAATATGTTTCTAGAGTTAATTTGAATCTAAATCCACAAGAAGGAATAAGTTGGTCCCCTCCTTTGGTGGGATGGATGAAGATGAATTTTAATGGGGCAACAAGAGGTAACCTTGGAGAATTAGGGGCAAGTTGTGTAGATTGAGATGCTTCAAGAAAGCTCATCAATGCAACTTCAAAGAAACTAAAAGATGACTTTAACAATGAAAGTAGAAGAATATGTATTCCTTCTTGGCCTTTAGGTTTGTAAAACATATGGAGTTAGTAACATGTAGATAGAAGGAAATTCTATGGTCATTATCAATGCCATCTGCAAACGAGGATCACCAAATTGGAAAATCAACAACATACTAAAAATGCATGGTTGATATTAGATTCATTTGTTGTATTCAATGTACATCACATCTTTAGAGAAATTATTAGAGAAGTTGATTTCCTGGAAAACTAGTCCATTGAAAAGAAGGTTAATAGTATTATTAATAACTTGGCTGAGACGTGGGAATCTTTCTATTCCAGTTTTAACTTGTAACCAAATTATTAAATGATTACCATTTAATGCATGTGATTCATTTAACTTATAACCAATGCCCAACAAGTAATGATATGATAGTTTGTATAAAAGATCAGATCATTTAAGGGAAGCTCAGTGCTCCCATGTGGCCAAAGCAAAAGAATAGCACACATTAATAATGATGGCCCCTAGGAATGCAAAAAATCTGGATCTTGGCCCTTCAAGTACCACTTGTGTCTTGAGTCATCATTTGAAAGAAAGCCTGGAATATAACCACATTCCATTATTATAGCATCATGTATCTCATTTTAAACCTGACGACTCAATAAATTTTGTAGAGCTTCATGGAATGATGGACACCTTTGTGCAGTTGGTAGTGAAGAGAAGACACATTTCTTTCTTGGTGGAATTACAAACCTACATCTAAGAAAAATCTTCAAGACAAAAGCTACTAGCATGTTACATGCAATCAAAGTGGCCCTGAGTGAAGATCTTTTGGTGACAAATTATAGGTACAAGGTTAATACTGATGTGGCCTACATGATCATTAGGGTGCTCTTGGATGTTGCTAAGTTGAACAATATAATTAGACAAATCACCATTGCCTTGGTTAAATCTCAATGGCATGTAAGTTTGGAGTGGGTGTTGGAATTGACAATTCTACAGTTAGACTTCCCTCTAAAGAATAAAGCTTAGCAAATCAATTCAATGGGGTCGTTGTTGGTTCTTGGATACCTTTCACAATGCTTTTTGATGGACTTCCCAAGGCTACATATAAAAAAGGTCTATACCAAGTATCAACTTCCTAAAATGTGCCATAAGTATCACCCCCATTACTACCATTGACTAGTCTTTTGCAATAATAGAGGGGGATGAGGAAGATGGTGTAAATACAATATGGGGTGGTGAATAAGGGTTACTATAGTAGGGCCAAAATGTTGTTATTAATGGCCTTCATAATAATTTTACTATATGTAATGTTATTTTTTTTGTAGCTTAGGAGGAATGTTTAATCCTCTTCTATAGACATAATGGTTGTATTGAGATTGCACTCTTGTTAAGGATCATCATACATGTAAAAATTTTCAATACTTTATAATACAAAGGAGTGGTCCCCATGACCACTCTTCACTAAAAAAAAAACTATGATTTGCCTAAGATTATAATTAAACAAAGAATAATAGTCAATTTGGAACAAATACCAATAACCCTATATTCAAAGAAATGTTATGTCAATATTGATTTTAGAATAAAGTCAACAATTATTAAAAATCTTTGTACAAATTATATAAATAATAAATTTCAAAGAAGATACTAAGGTCCAAAGCAGGTTCCTAAATAAAATTGATAGTTCCATGGTCTTCATTAGCATCTTAGTCCTTATGGACTTCATGGTATTCTTCAACTCAATAGCTCAAGCACACTCACATTCTCATTATAATCTCTTTTCTCACCACTATGAAGTCCAACATTTTCAACCAATGCATTTAATATAGAACTAATATTAATGATTTTTGTATCAAAGTTATCCATCATGACTTCATATCAAGTGGCTAATATCAATATGAAGTCCAACATTTTCAATCAATATATTTAATATAGAACTAATATTAATGACTTTTGTATCAAAGTTACATGTACTTGATATTTCGTCCTCACAAAAATCAACTTTTTATCTTTAAAAAAAATTAAAAACAAAAATGACTTAATTAAAAAGTCATTTATATACATTAATCTTTTATATATTTCAATTTAAAAACCAATACACCTTGAAGGAATAAACCATATCTTCTAACATAAGCATGCCATCCATCTCTATCAAACAAAGGTTCTAACATCTCTAGCATTTAATATAAAAAAATTACATGACTCTTTGATCTCTTTTAAGATTAGCTCCTCTGAGAGGGAGAGAACATGCTTCATATACCAACATTTCCACATCTAAAGGTTGACATTCAATATAAGAAGCTAGAAAAGATTCATGTGTGCTAGAAAAGCTAAATATTACTAGCTTTATATCAACACTTCCATATTGAGTTGTGATGATAAAAAATTGCCCACGAGTGCATAAATAAATATATTATGCGGTGGAATGTTAAGTGGGATGAGAACAAATAAATATAAATTTTTAAATTGGATAATCTTCAAAATACCCGTCAATTTGGAATCTATTAAGAGTGAATATTTATAATGTTAGAAATGAGGGATGGCATCTTTTAAAAGTGATTCATATTGAATTGAGTTTATACTCTCTGTCGTGTTCAAAGTATATGACTAGCCTTTTAGTGGGAACAAGCATTGGCTTTAGAATCTTTGAACTTTTTCTAAAACTATGATATTCTTGTAAATTACTAGTAAGTGATTACTCATTTTTTATGGTTTACAAAAGAAGGGGATAAAAGTATATTACTTTATATTTGGAAGATATATTAAAAGAACAATGGATCCTATTCTTTCAAATGGTACGGTACTCTACAACTCTTAATATTAAATTATATTTGGTAAATGAGGAAGGAAATATTCTTATTCTATATATATAATTAATTTTGTATAGATATAGTAATATATATTTTTAATATTGCTTTGATTAGTTATATGACATTTTTGTTTTTTATAAAAATAAAGTTTTATTGATTAAGAATTAATTCTTAATCATAACAACAAATCTTCCCCAATTAAAAGTAGAAAATTAAAATTACAGAAGGCATTAGCAAAACCAACATGCTTATCAATATATTCATCATAAGGGTTCATAGAACTACTATTTCTATACTTATACATGCTAAAAATGGAAGCAAACAAATGCCTTGATTGGTCTTTCTATTTGCAAGATAGTTTGACATTTTAGGAATGTGTTGCCAATTAATCTAATCATTTTTTTTTTCAAAATCATAGTGTAGCATCGTAAAATGTGTACACTACCATTTTACACCTAGTTTAGCACCCAGTGGACCTAAAATGTTTAGACTTGTTGATTAGGACCTATTATAACGCCTTTTTGAGCATCAAGCGTGTAATTTTTGATCCCAATGCACAAAACCCGGAAAAGTAATTATAAGGTGGGGCTAGGCACACTTTAAGTGCCTTATCCTAGGAGTTTGGGGCTAAAGGACCAGGGCACCCAAGCACCCTTGTCCCCTCTTCCAATTGGCGGGTGTAAATCCAAATTCCACAACCTTATCCAGCATCCTTCTTGCCTATGCCAAAATGGGATCTTCAGAACAGGGTATGGACAACCATCATAGCATTAAGGATATAGGAATTTTGTCAGATGTTGTATTTGCAGTTGCCCTTGTAGACATGTATGCAAAGTGTGGAAGCATAGACAAGGCATGTGAACAGTTTGGCATGACACCTCAAAGAGATGTCATCTCATGGAATGCAATGATTGCAAGATATGCAGAAAATGGATTTTTTTAAAAGGCTTTATAAACTTTCAAGCAAATGCAATTGGCATGTGTAAAACCAAATTCCATAACCTTTACAAGCATCCTCCCTACCTATGCCAAGTTAGGATCTTTGGAATAGGGTATGGACAACCATCAAAGAATAAAGGATATAGGAATTTTGTCAGATGTATTTGCAACTGCCCTTGTAGACATGTCTGCAACTTGTGTGGAAGCACACACAAACTATTTGACATGATGCCTCAAAGAAATGTTGTCTCATGGAATTCAATGATTGCAACATATGCACAAAATGGATTTTTTAATGATTATCGAGCCTAAACACGATCATGTTACGGTTTCCTAGCACTAAAAAGTGGGGAGGCCACTTTTTAGCCCCCATCTTCATGCACACACCCAATTGTCTACTCTCAACAATTCTTTCAAAAACTTTAAAATGCTGATATATATCATTAAATTTTTATTTTATGTTTTCATGATTACTTTAGGTCTATATGGTTAGATTTTGACACTTCACATACAATATTGAGTTAGGTTTTGTTAATGAATAGTTATTCCCATCCAAGTTAAGAGTTTTATTTCAGTGAATATTACCTTCATGTTTCTTTCAAAGACATCCCCATTTATTAGGTTTTTTTCTAGTCAGCATCTACTATAAACTTATCTCTTCTCCACAAAGTCCATCTAGATTAAGAAAAATCCCACGAAGTACAGCTTCAAACCATCAACCTATAACTAACAAGCACTTAACAACTAATAAACAAATAAAATAACATAATTTTTATATTTAAAAGAACTAGAAAATATCTATTAATTTTTAAGTTGTTTCTTCAATCAAACAACTCACTCTTAAAAAAACAATTATAGAATCTAAAGCATTTTCCTATAATAAATTGAGAGAAGATATTGATAGATTTTGTGAGTTATAAGAATGTTCTAGTGATATAGTTTTCATCTTCAGTCATTCATGCAAAAGTTAAGTTTGTGAAATTATATGATAAAACTAATTGGTTTTATTAATTTCAAGAGTGACCATATTTTGTCAAGTGGAGTGTGCTCAAGTGGTTGGGCCACTTGATTCCATGATGGAGACTAAGGTTCAAATCCCCCAAGGAGACCTTAGTGTTGAATGGCATTAAATTATATTATGTAAATGAGAATAAATTTAGAAAGGATGGAGAATAAATTTAGCAAGGATGAAGTTGGAAAGCAATCAAAAACTAGTTCAACCATGTTATTGAAAGGTTCCTTTGTAGACCTCTCTTGACTTAGGGCAATCCTTTCACTTTTTATTTCTACTCTAAATAAATATGTCTTAATAAGAATAATGCATATAAAATCTGAAGTAAATAATAAATAAAATAGTACTTAATATTTTAAATCTTCACTATTATATAAAAATCTAATCTCTTATTCAACCCTGTGTGAATATTAATAAACACATCAAAAACTATTTATAAATACATCAAAACTATTCATAAATACTTTAAAACTTGCTCTCTTGAAAGAGAGGTCACAAGTTCAAACCCTGGAGGGGGTAGGGTATGTATGCCTCATATTTGAAGCACAGTTAGGTGCCCACTACATACTGGGAGTATGAGGTAGTCTCATATGTTATAAGTAACAGGGCGACCGACATCGTAGACTATAAAAGGATCCATCCATCCATCCATTATGGGAAGCAAAAACCTACAAAGTTAAATCCAAAAACACTCTCACTTACTTTAAAACCATTTTAAATTATTAATAGAAATAACACCTAAAATCTTTTTCCAGTACTCCACTTTTTTGAGATCACTAACCTCCATAGCCTTAACTAACTATAAAACATACATCATACTCCCAACAAATTTGTGCAGAAAGAAATTCAGCATGACGAAAACTTTTCGCTCCACCAATAAACTGCCGTCCCTACCAAGTATTACAGTAATTTCAACACATTGTATGCCAGACAAGAAAAAGTGCTGGAATTCGTTCAAAGATTCAATTTACAGAAGAGGTTCATAATGATAAGATCGGCACGCATAATAAGACAAATGGCGATGACAGAATTCGTAGCAGGTGGTATGTTTCTGGCTCTGTAATGGCGTTGATATCGAAAAAGCGTGACTCACAGGATAGAGTGATTGACACGATAGCAAAATTTTCCGTTTTTGTTTTTGTTTTTGTTTCTTTCTTTCTCTGGTATTGATCAAAGCAGAGTAAAAAATAAATGTGGCAAATCTAAAGTACAAAAAACAAGATTACAGCAGAAAAGCTGCTGAAAAAACAAATTCCCTGGGATTTGTGCAGACATGGTTTGCTTGACAGATTTTTAATATCGCCGCACATATACTGACATAGAAAAGAGTCAAGCAAACTAATTATAATAATGATTTTTTTTTAAATGTTTATCTTCATTTATTAAAATTTCAATTTAATATTAAAATATGGGTTAAAAAAAGAATTTGAGATATTTTAAATATATAAATTAGGGAAATGATTTGATAGTTGAGATAGTACTTATAAAGATTAATATTTTTAAGAATATAATATATTATTATTATTATTATTATGATGTACATAAAAATTAAAACGGAGAGTATATATTTTAAAAAAACAAAGCTATTACAAATGAAATTATTAAAAAATAAGTATATAATATCTATTATATTTTTTAAAGTAAAAATAAAACAAAAGAATTATGGAAATAATGATTGGTGGTTTTTCCAAAATTACATACAAAAGTATTAAAATAGCTCTTCAAATAAAAACTATTACATATGAAATTATTAAAAAATAAGTATATAATATCAAAAGAAGTATAGAAATAATGATTGGTGGCTTTTCCAAAATTACATACGAAAGTATTAAAATAACTCTTCAAATAAAAATAGAGTAAACAATATAGATAAAATAAAATGATTTTTAACCAAAAAAAATTATGTGTCCATAAAATAAAATAGTTCTAAAGTAAAATAAAATAACTTTTGGCCCTGGTTGAGCCAAGTCAGAAATGCATTAAAAAAAAATTACCTAGAGATACCATTTTCCAAGTGCTTTTAAATAGGTGCCTCCACAAGTATTTTAGATAGATTTTTATATTATATGACATCTAATTAACATTTATTTTCTTTTCTCTATTTATGTTTCATTAATTAACATTTATTTTCTTTTCTCTATTCATGTTTCATTGTTTTATTTTCCTTTAGAGTTTAGGATTCTTTTGTCACTTTGCTTCTATCCAACTACCCATCCTTAAATTGACCTCTAGGGTTTCATTTTTTTAGATATGCTTTTATCATTTATTTCATATATGCTTAGGGTCTTGATTTACCTTTGTTACCTTTTTTTATATATTACTACACTATTTTATTATTTGAAAAATTAAAATAAAATATAAAACAAATGTATATTTTATTAGGGAATTGTATTTGTTTTGGTAGTCACTTATTTTAACAATGAGTAACCTTCTCATTTTCAAATTCTAATATTTTGTCTTTTAAGATTTTTTCCATTAATAAAATATAGTGCCATAAAAAAAATTGATAAGTCAAAATTGCACTAAGGGGCCATACCCAAAAATAAAATTAACCAACTCAGTCATACCAGTCAAGCATTGACACAGAGATACAAAAAACCTTCCCAAAAAAATGCCATCAATCTGCCCTACCACCCATCTTCGCTGAAACTTCAATTGACATCTGCTTCCATCTCGTCTCCATTCCTTCCTCCTTTGCAGCCATTGCATTAGGAAGGGCTAAAAGCCCAAGACCACCCACCATCTGGTAGAAGCTAGTCATCTCCTTCAGTGCTACAACGTGGCCACTAACCACCATCATCCTGGAATCAATGTCTTCCCCAACACTCCACACTATGAAGGGAATCCACAGTTCATTGTAGCTTCTCGTGAGCGCTGGCCAAACCCCATTCGGTGGGTTCATTCCAATCCCCGAGACCGCCCACTCCAAAATCTTGTCTAAACCAACTCTCCAACGTGCCTTATGTTTCAAGTATGTGCTAATTAGTGTTGTCATTGATGTCAACAAGCTTGTGTTGTCATTGGTATCAACTGTGTCTTCTAATGAGGTTGTTGTTGTTTGATTAAGTTCTCTTGCTAAAAGTGATTTGCTTGCTTTGAATTTGATGATGAAGATGATAAGGATAATGACTGCTTGTTCATTGATTTAAAAGATGATATTGGTACTGCTGACCCTAAAGGATGTGTGGAAGAAAATACTTTGGAGGTAAGTCTTAATAATGAAGATATTTTTCATACCAGACAAGAAAAGAACTATTGGGTTATTGACAATAGTTGCTCAAATCATATGACCATTGATAAAAGCAAGTTTGTTAAATTTGAGAAATATGATGGAGGACTAGTTATATTTGGTGATGATTGTACGACTGAAATATGTGGAAGAGGCTCAATTAGTCTTGATGGAAAGCATAACACTGATGATGTTCTTTATGTTAAAGGTTTAAAACAAAATCTCTTGAGTGTTGGACAATTGTATAGCAAAGGATACAATCTTATGTTTTAGGATGATGGCTTTGAGATCAGAAAGGAGTCTAGAACTGTGATAGCTATTGGAAAAAGGACAAATGGAAATATTTATCATCTCAAAGAAGGTGATGGTTATTGATTTATAACTCAAATCAATGAAAGTTGGCTATGGCATAGAAGGATGTGTCACATTAATTTTGATAGTCTAGTGAAGATAAGTTTAGTTCAAGTTGTGAGAGACCTGCCAAAGATTATCAAACCTGCTAATGCTATCTGCAAGGAATGTCAAGCTGGAGAGAAAGTGAGAAGAAGTTTCGAAGTCAAAGAACAATCTTCTACCGGACTGTTGGAATTGGTGCATACAAATCTTTGTGGTCTTACAAGAGTAAGGAGTTTTCAAGGTGACAGGTATTTCATGTTATTTATTGATGATTGCTCTAGAATGATTTGGATCACCTTTCTTATAGAAAAATTAGAAACCCTAGATAAGTTCAATGCATTTAAAGCTATGGTTGAGAATGAAATTGATATGAAAATCAAATGTTTGAGGTATGACAGAGGTGGAGAACTCACTTCTAATGAGTTTAACATGTTTTGTGAGAATCATGGGATAAAGAGGCACTTATATACCCCTAGGACTCCTCAGCAGAATGGAGTGGTTGAAAGGAAGAACAAAACTGTTCAAGAAGCTGCAAGGACAATGATAAAAGAAGAAAACCTACCGGAAGTCTACTGGAGAGAAGCAATTCATATTGTTGTCTACATACCAAACAGAATACAAGTAAAAACAAATGACACAAAGACTCCCTATGAGCTGTGGTATATGGAGGGATTGTTACCTAGATTTCACTATTAGCTCAATCAGGTAGAGCTTTTCCAGTTTGAAAAGAGAAAAAGGTACATATATTTCTGCTGTGTTAAAACCAAGCACATTTGAGACAAATCAAGATGAAATTGTAGTGTTGCATTCAGATGTATTTTCAGGACTTAAGAGATTGAACAAATCTTTTAAAAGACCAGCAATATGTATTAAAAATTAAGTGTATAAGTTCTCACACAAGCCATGAGACTAACTGGTTTAATGCAAAAAAAGAAGACAAACTATACATTTATACATAAACTGAAAAACTAAATATACATATGGGATAGGGTGACTCGTCATTGCCTGAATGATGAGCCTTCATGTCGCATCTCCTATCTTGTTTGGCGTATCCTGCATCCAGCCGCTGTCTCCTTACTATCCCATCATCTGCATAAAATGTTGGAAAATGATGTTAGAGCAATGGCGAGGCATCATACATCATATGAAATCATTTTATAAACATACACTTTGTGTTTTCAGATTGCAGTAAACCAATTAACATCACAAAAGCTTTTGAGAAGACTAATCCAGAATATCAGTTGCAAGCATGCATTTATTTTCTAACAAGTTTGCTTCATGTGCAGATACACATGTAATTACGTTTCTGTTTGCTTCATCAGTTACGTTATGAGTGGAGGAAATGTGGCTCCCACAAGGGTTGAGCCCAGCTCATAGACTTTCTAGAACACTTCAGAAGCAAATATACAAATGCAAAAGACACAAACTCAACTTAGGCTAACTGTAATAACGCAATCTTGCGGTAAGGAGCATCATTTATAAGAGCATCTGGGACAGCAGTCACAAGGCGGTATTCAGATTCTATCACTCATTCATAATAGCAAAGAGTCAACCGCAAATGGAGCAATGAATCCCAAAAAACAGTCACAAATCATCATGAGGAACAGCCATTATTTAAGAGCAACTGTAACAAGGCATAAAGAACAATATTCATGGACAAATGGGAGAGCAAAAACATTCAAGCGCCAAAGGACAAAGTTCACCTTGAAGTCTACAAAGAAGCAAAGAGAATCTCTAACCATCAGATGTCAATTGATCAACAGCACAAGGGGGGAAAAAATGGAAAATGCAAGGAGAATGTTAAGTGTGGGTTGGTGGAAATTAATGCAAGCAACCATTAATTGCAATAAGGTATGACAGACCTGTATGCAAAGAAAGAGTAAAGATTCAAGTAAATACAATAACCATGCCCACTGACTAAACTTAGTACTCTTCTATTGGAGGAAAAGATCTTAATGCAATTTGTGGGCAAATATTTTAAATCAAGGAATGGCATCCTGCAAGAACTCAGACTATTGTGTGTAAGTCAAAGAAAGTTGTGAAATCAGATTTACTCAAACACTCACACTTACAGTTTTTGAAAAAGCATTTGTACAGGTATGGGTATGCACATAGTAGCCCATTCTCTCATAAATAAGGGGCTCATTTTTTCATCAGCTGTTAAGCACAATAACAGCCCAAAAGATGCATGAAGGTACAGTACAAAGAAAGTGTGGATTTTTCTATAGCTAGGATATGTCATCTTTTCAAAGTTTTGTTAAAACTGGAGTTTTTTCATAGTCAAGAACAGTAAGGTTAAGACTGGAGTTTGTTCATTTGACGGATTAATCCTCAGAAAAGATCCAAACTCATACAAGCAGGATAGCAATTTTTAGAGAAATATGAAAATGTTTAAGATCATGCTCACAACTAACAAAAAAGATAGATTTAGAATAGCAAGGCAATATGTCATCTTTCTAAGTTTTTGTTAAGCTTGAAACTCGTTCATAGCCCAAAAATGCATCTTTAAGAGGAAAATACAAATTTTCAATACATGTTAAGCATTACTACTCAAGAGAGTGTCCAAAATCGTCAAACAACAAGAGGACAATGCATTTTTTTTAAGTTCCCTTAGAAATGCTCAGTATACAGCAGAAGATACAAAAAAAATTATTTTCTATTTGACAGAAAATATCAAATTTTCAAGAAACGTCAGTCAATACAGTTTTCGAGCAGCAAACAGGATGAAATGCAGGTTTTTTTTATTCATTTGTGACATAGATTCACAGAAACTTTTGAGTCTGCCATCAACAAAGGCGAATAATACAAGAAAACCCAAAAGATGACGGGATATGTGCTAAAAATGACTTACTTCTGTTTCTACTGAGTGTTATGCTTGCAAACTCCAAAGATTCCCTCAGATGGCCATCCAACAATGATATCAAAGCATCCAAAATGCAATAGAAGGGTCGTCCAAGAAAAACGGCAGAAAAGACAGCATTTCACAGTTAAAATCGGCCCAAATCGGCCCAAAAAATGCAACATACCTTGTATTTTTGTCAAAGGATCAACCAAGGATAGCTCTGCAATCGACAGAAATGGTGCGTTTTTGGCCCTCAAACCCTCATGGCGGCCAAGTTCGAACAGCAGATAAAAGGCAAATGAAAGTGTGTTTTAGGTTTTCTTAAGGAGGTCGAATAGACCTATTTTCTTTTGAGTATCTTTTGATCTTTACTTTGCAAAAATATCATTTTTATCCATACGACATGGGGAGACATTTCATTTTGTTAAAACCTAGTGAATATGTCAAGGGGTCGTGGCATATCTTATGCCTTTTATTTCTTTTTTGAAACTAAGTCAAATGTATTGTGGAAATATAAGGCCGAATGTATACTTTGCAAGGCATGTCAGTTAGGAGTTACAAGGTGGGTAAATGATGTATTTAAGACTTGGTGTGTGGAGAGTTGCAAGGTGATATAAGGGTCAATAAAAAGGCAAGTTTGTTTGGGTGTGTCGAGAGTTACAAGGTGGTTTGAAAGTGAAGTGAGGGCACGGTAATGTGTATAGGGGAGTCATAAGGAACACCTTACCGTGTATAGACATGATGGTAGAGATGTATGTAAAAAATGGAGATGGCTCGGGGTTCTAAGACATGTTGACATGGCCTTGAGATGCGAGATTGCAGATGTGATGAGTCGGGTCATTGCAAACGTTCTTGTGTCAATTTTTGCATAATCAACATCAGGAAATTAAATGTCATAAATATCATTCTTTTCTGCATAGGATTATTTAATTTTAAATTGTAAAACATTTACTAAGGTGGTACAATTATAAACCTCTTAGTTAAATGTTACATAAATGCAGACACTATGTTATTTTGTCATTTATTTGAAAATTCAGATATTAGGATGCTGCAAGAAGATGATGACATATGCCAGAAGCATTAGGAAGCACTAAACGATATTTTATCATATTTTTAAGTGCCTTCATGATAATGGATGACATGCCTCCACCATTTCTGCATTGGGACCCCTTTTTGGAGCATTTTAAGGGGATATTTTTTCACTATTTCTGAGATACACGGGAATGGAGCTAGTGGAGTTGGTGGAGGTTGATCTTTTTTGAGTGGAGCATGAGCTGTTTACAACTATTTGAGCTATATATATTCTTCTTCCTTGTTCAGTTTTAGGAGGTTCTGGCTGTTCACAGCTCTGCATATTGTAATTTTATGACTTCTTTTGTAGAAGTGAAGAGTCTTGTAACCCATTTTCAGAGATATGCAGCATTGTAACACCTCTTTGGCAATAATAAGTAGTCTAGACCTTCCCATTTTCTCTTGATATTGTGTATTTTCAATGTTAGTACAAGCCTTTGTGATAATTTTTTGTCCTTAGAGTTGTACTGCATGTTGATGCCTTTTTTGGCAGGATTACATTATTTTTGCAGGTTGTGAGCTATGTAAGTGATAATAATCAATTTTGGGTAGTGAGAAAATCTATTTCTCCTAAATAGGATTGTTGTTATTTAGCCTCCTCACAAAGTGATCATGCAAAGATTGTGATTTGTTGGGTTGTGTAGAGGATCCTGATTATTACTGGTTCTGTAGTGTGTCCTTTCTGTATATTTTTTGATGATTGTTTGGTGCATCACCTTAGACAGTAGGTTTCATTTTCATGTAAATCCTTCTTACCCTTTTCTCTGCAAAGTCTTAGTCTAGGTAGCTTAGGTGGAGTACCAGCAGGAAGCCGGCCTTCTCCGGAGGTTCTTTCCAACACAGGCCACCCACAGACCTAGGAAAGATCCCATGTTTCTCCAGATTGCCAAGTTTCACAACTCGGCGAGGGTGAAAATCTAAGAGACAACAGGGATTTCTACTGTTAAATATTTCAAAGTTTTTGGAAGCAAATATTATATCAAAAGAGATGAAGAACTAGGAAAGTTTGATGCAAGGTATGATGAAGGTATTTCCTTGGGTATTCTACTAAGAGCAAAGCTTATCGGTGCTATAACAAAAGGCTAATAAAGATTGTTGAGAGTGCAAATGTCAAGGTTGATGAAGACATACAGAAGATTTCAGAAGTTAATGGATATGTATCAAACTCAGATGAGTCCTCTTGCAAAGAAAAAGAAAATGTTGTTGAAAAGGAAGTACAGACTATAGAAAAAGAAGAAACTAGAGAGAAAGAAGTGCAGGTTGAAGAACAAGAAGCTCTAGAAAGAATCCCTAAAACTCCCAAGTATGTGCAGAGGCATCACACTGAAGACCAGATCATTGGTGTTAAGAGCAAAGGTGCATTAACAAGAAGCAGAACTGTTGAAGAACAGGTAAATCTATGTTTACTCTCTAAAGTTGAACCTAAAATAATGATGCATTCAAGGACAAAGCATATTTCAATTAGGTATCACCTTCTGAGAGAGAAGGTTGTAGAGAATGAAGTGAAGCTTGAGTATGTGCCTACAAAGGATCAACGCTCTTCCTAACGATACATTTGAGTATCTCCAGGAGAAGTTAGGGGTTATTGCCCCTCCTTCCTTGAACTAGATGCATAAGGAGATGCATCAATCTAGTGGATTTCATTATTCACTCTTTTCTGGACTAATGTTTGGAGGCTACCTCTCAGGGGGAGCAGGTAGTAGTCATGACTGATTGTTGTAGTCAGGGGGAGTATTCAGAGTAGTGAAAGAAAAAGATGTTGCAAAGCAATAGTGAACAGTGCAAGTATGTGTGGTATCATGAAAAGGGAAAGGTGTGACACCCTTTGCCATTGATGTTAAAGGGGGAGAGAATTCATGTGAAAAACAAAGGGGGAGAAAGAACAATCAGTGATCAAAGAAAGAGAATAAGATGTGCAAAAGAAAGGGGGAGAGTAACAAAGTTAAAGAATATTGGTGCAAAGTTGTGTCTTTATGGTTTTTCACATCATGTGTTGCCATCAATGACAAAGGAGGAGATTGTTGCAAGTATGTGCTAATCAGTGTTGTCATTGATGTCAACAAGCGTGTGTTGTCATTGGTGTCAACTGTGTCTTCTGATGAGGTTGTTGTTGTTTTATTAAGTTATCTTGCTAAAATTGATTTGGTTGCTTTGTAGAGGTGTTGAAGATGTTGAGGATATGCTTTTGTTGTTGGGTTTCCAAGTGCTTTTGAGAAAAATTGATTAATTATGGAAACAATGTGTTGAAGATGTGTTCTAGCTTAATAGAGTTATGATCAAGTTTTGCTCCGCATTTCTTCCTAATTGAATATCTTAGTGTGCAGTTTGGATATGTGGTTTAGAAGTGTTTGAAGATGCTAAATCTAGAATTTGGTGCTCTGGATCGTTGTGTAGTAAAAGTTGTGTTCACCAGGTTGAGAACAATGTTTGACAGTGTTTGCAGTGTGTCTGGGAGAAAGTATTTTGCTCTGCATTTCTCTGTAGAATGGTTTCAAGTGTTGCGTTTCTGGATTTATGCGTATAATGTCTATATCTTTCTTCAGTTCAAGTGGTTCATGGTTTGGTGCTCCACAGGTACATTTCTTAAGTTGCAGATGGTGATAAAGCACGATATAGCTGGTTAGGTACTATGGTGTGAAGTTTCTTCAAGTCAAAGATGTTGCAAAGGAATTTGTTGGTTTTCAAGTGCTTGTGGATGTTTCTAGATCATGTTCGATCTTGGTGCGTGGTTTACATGTCGTCTTTTGGTCTTAAGGAAGTGTGTACTTAAAAGTTCATAGTGTTAACACAAGTTTGGTTGACTTGGTTGTTTACACTAATTACAGTTGTGCTTCGTTGATTGTGAAAGCATGTTGAAGAGTGTTAGAGTGGATTTAGGTCTATGCTAAGCCATGATGTGGTCTACATTCATTCCTTTCCTCCACGGGAATGTTTAGGTCTAGACCTAATTTGAATTTTATGGGTTAAGTCGTGTTGCCGACCATGGAGAATGTTTTCATGATTGATGATGGTATAAATAAGTGTCAAGGAATCGTGGATGGTAGAGTACGCAAGGGATATGATGTTTATGATATGAGTTTGATCACTGTAGTGAGAGCTTTCGTGTGTTAGGCTATTGGATGCAGTGAGCAAAAGGTGTCTACTATTTTCAATGTTACTACGAAGATGTTGTTTGTGTTGTGATGGATATTGAGCTTCATTGGAACTGAACTCCATGCATAGATTAGATGTAATTATATCAATTCAAAGTTTGGTAGTGAGCCACCCTTCTCTTCTTTCTTTCTTTCTCAATGGGCAGTGAGTCCACCTGCAGTGAGCATTCTCTCTTTTGGGCAATGAGCCTTTGTAATTCAGTATTGCTACTACATTATATTGTGAGCTAATCCTCACCGTGGTTTTTCCCTTTTAGGGTTTTCCATGTAAAATTGGGTGTTCTCTTGTGTGTAGTGTTATTATGATTCAGTTTCAGTTATTTTCTTTTCATGCTTAATCATCATAACATGTTCAAAGGTTAATGTGGATCTGGATGTTTGTAACGGTTTGAAGTTTTGTTACAACTGATTCACCCCCCCTCTAAGTTGTCTTGTGCATTCAACACCTTGACCATCCTCTACATCAACCATTATGTTAGTCTCGCTCCTCTCTTGCTTGCAGTAACCAGGCAAGGGCCATCAAGGCCACATTGCTATTCACCCTGAATTTATAGTTCGCCAATAGAAAAAGAGCACCTAAAATTCCTTTCACCACCTCCATCGACTCAACTCCATTAATGTTAAAAATATTCTTGAGATGCTAGTCGGACAACTTACCTTTGAATGTCGTATGCCTTTCTTTCACCTCCAAACAGATTGTAGTATCCATCTTGTTCTCCCTTCAAATGTCGCCCCATACAGTCTATAAAGTGTGATTAAGCTTGCAATTAAAGATGACTAACACACAATTAAACTTGCCTTCCATGTCATCTTTACTTTGGCCTCCATCGCTCGTGTGAGATCTCCACTCAATCTTCCCTCCCGATCCTTAATTGTCCCTTGTTGAATCTATGGCTAAGTTTGATAATTTATCCGCCTCCCCACTCCCCTCCTGGTAGATATGGGAGAGTTTGAAATCTTCTAGGGAATCGATGTCCTCCCAAATCCAATTTATGACATTTTGAATCTTCCAATTGGGTGTCACCTTTTTTCGAATGTCGTTAATTATGATCAAGGAGTCTCCTTCTAGATGTAGCCTTCAAAATCCCAACCTTCTACATAAATCTATCCCCATCCAAGCTGCTTGGACCTCTGCCTTGTTGTTCGTACCATCTGGAAGTGATCTTGCTTCCTCCACCAATGTTCTCCCTATATGATCACGAAGAATGTACCCTACCCCTAACGGTCGCAGGTTGCCCCTAGAGGCCCCGTCAAAATTCACTTTCACCCAGCCTTCATCTGGTGGTTGTCACTTCACATCTTTCCTCGGATTATCGGGAGGATCAACTTGAGGCTTCCCATAAATGGAGAGCCATAAAATAAAATAATATTTTATTACTATATTTTATTAGGGTTTTATATAATGCTCAAAAAATTAAAATAACATATAAAACAATAGAATACAATACCAAAACAAATACAATACTGAAATCAAATATAGTGCTCTAATAATAAAATAAAAAATTATATTTTATTATTACGCCGAGAGGCGTTCTACACTCACAGCAAGGGCTGAAAGATTCAAATTCTCATGTAAACAAAATTCATAAAATGTGTAAATAAATAAATTCGTGCAAACCAAATGGATAGAAAAATTGAAAAACTTGGACAGTTATGGAGTGAAATCTTTTTTATGTTTGAAGAATATGAAAAGTCTCGCAGCATAGTCTCTTTGTGAAATCTTTTCTATGTTTGAAGAATATGAAAAGTCTCGTGGCATAATCTCTTTAAATTAACTCATGTGAGCATATCAAATATTATAACTCCAAGTAATTTATAAATGCCAACAAATTGGAAGATATCTCTGGGCGTACTCTAGATATATTTTTTTAAATATAAATATACTAGTTGTATTTTACAAATGCACCACTCAAAAAATTAAATTAATAAAATTTCATTTACAACTTCTAGCTTCTAATCCACTTTGCTCCTTTTTTATTTGATTTGATATTTTTTTATGTTTGAGTATTACATGTATTTATATACATTATTTAATCCAGGTTGGTTTTACTATTTGCATCAATTTGTAAAATTATGTTAGCTAAATATTTTTAATTTAAAACACTTTAATATATCCACACGATAATAGTCATCCCCTTAATGTCACTATATAACACCTCTACCTATACTAACTAATAATTGAATGAAATATTTTTATTAAATTTTAAAAACAATTGTGTGAATACTAATAAACATAATTTAATGTATAATTATAATCTAGTTTTTTAAAGAATCTTTTAAAACGCCTCAATAAATAACATGTAGATGTGGTATTATATTTGATGTATACAAACTTAATAAATTACTAATAAAATTTGAAAAGAATTCAAAATCGCTCACATATAATTTGAGACTCAACATCAAAATTAAAATATAAACCCATGAAGTTAAGTTTCACATTACTAATTTAATACAACAGAGGTGCTAAAGAGGGAATAATATTAGCATGGGTATTATTCAAAAGGGAATCTAATAAAGCATAAGACTAAAAAATAATTTAAATAATGAAAATTGGTAAGCATATTTACTAGAAGAATATAGGTATAAATGTTTTAAACAAGGATGATGTTTAATGTATATTTTAATTATTGGATTAAAAATTTAAATGACGTGTATATTAAAATTTTGAAATTTAAGGGTCCTTAGTTTTTAAAAAAATGTTTTGTGGTCACAATAAAAAATTGTATCATATTTGGTTAAATATGTTTTTTTGTGTTGTAATGAATTTTGATTTTTATCTACAAGAATTATTATATATTGGATCTTTTATGTATTACAACTTGGTTAGATATAGGTGTTGATGTGTATTTTAGCACGTTACAACTTAGATAAAATATTAAGTATTTTATCTCTCTTGAAAGGAATCAAAGCTTAACGAATCAAAAAATGACTACCTCAAGGTCTCTCTCTATCAGGTCTTGGTCTTACAAGATAACTCAGTGTTTGATGTTCTTTGTTATTTACACAAAGGTATTTACACAATTGCTCACTGAAACCTAAAAAATATGGTTTGATATGAAAAATAACAAAGACTAAGTTCATTGACAAACTCTAGGATGTTTCTTGGATCTTGGATCTGAACATACTCTGTAGCTAGAAACAATGTTCTTTCATTTGATTTTTAATATTCTGTGATGTTTTTATTAGATCAACTGGAAAAGAGGGTCCAGAACCCTTTACAAAGAAGTCCCTGAGGCAAAACAAGGTCAAAAGTGAACAAAGCAGGAAAAGGGTCCTAATCCCAAAACAAACAAGCCCCCAAGGCTGAACAAGCAGGCCCAAATAGGCCAGAAATAGCAAAATGACAACACAGGCACAGCAACCCAGCTGAAAAAAGGAACTACGCTACACCTGAACCAGACCTAGCTAACCTAACTCCCTTGATTATAGGATGAGTAGCAACCATAGAATTAGGAAGTCCTTTCTTCTTTCGTTGAACCACCGTCTAGGAAAGCTCAGAGTCGAAATCTACAGAATGAGGAGAGAAAGGATCCTCCCCCGAAGCCACAACCAAAGAGGTCTCACAGTGAAACTCAATAGATGCCATAACCAGAGAATTTGCATACCAAGATGCCGAGCCAGAAGTAGGAAAAACTGAAGAAAAAGCAGGAGCTAAAGCAGTAGTAGTTCAGCCCGGAGCAGGAGGAGCCGATATGGGAGCTGAGATATGATCTGAAGAGTCCACATAATTTGAGTGGTTCATTGCAGTCTCAACCGCCACCACACCCATAGGAGCAGTCTCAAAATGGTGCTCATCCTCCAAAGAGGACTCATCCCCCTGAGAAGAACCATCCACTTAGGAAGCACTGATAGTCAAGTGATCTAGGAGAGCATCCTTCCACCAAGTTGCAGCACCCTTGTGGCACGAGAGAGGACAACCAGAGGCCAAATGACCAATAGAAAAACAATGCCTGCATATGAATGGGATACCCTCGTAATCTAACAGTTGTTTCTAGGACCTATCCCCAACCAACAAAATGGCATTTCCATGAAGGGGTTTGGAGATGTCAATATCCACTAAAATGTAGGCAACTGTGGAATACCCCATAAAAGAGGTAGTAGAATCAACTTTCAGGAAATGACCGATAACATTACCGATGCCCTTATAGCAAGAATCCTCCCAAAAATAGAGAGGGAGATTTGGGAGATGGACCCAAATTGGTCTAATATTAAGCAGCTCAGTTAGGGTCCATTGAAGGAAAGAGTTTAGGGTTTGATGGAGAGGGAATGCTCACCCCACATCCAAACCCTACCATCGAGCATCTCCCTGCTTAGAAGAAGCAAAAGTCACAATAAAGAATCCTCGTACACTAGGAAAAAGCTCAATCTTACCTTCAACAAGCGGCTTCCATGATTCCATGACCCAATTGTGAAGATTGGGCAGAGAGGACCAATACCCTTTGAATCTGCATATCACTCCTCTATTGCGATAAAATTCCTCATTTTCTATGACCTCAGAGCCACACACCACAACAGGGGAAGAACGGGCGCAAGGGAACGGCTGAAAACTACGTTGGGGTGAGCAGGTCTGAGCACGCGAACCAGTCACAACAGTAGAGGACTTCCGAGGGTCCCCATGATCCCGAAGCCCCGCATTCTACTAACAGCATCCCCTATGATAGGATCATTGTTCACTCGCGCTTCACAGTTCATGTCACCAAAGAGAGGACATGCATCAAGGACCATAGCATAAGCATCCCCAATAGAGGGAACCCCCCACTTAGACCCCACCACTCCCCTGCTCGTGGCACTAGCGCCGATTCGCTTCGCATTTTCCCCTACGTTCACAAACACGTTCGTCGTTGCGTTCACATCCATATTCTCACTCACTGCCATTTCAAAAAACTTACAATCAATAATATTTTGTGATGTTGATCCTAAATCTAACCTAATATAATCACTTGGATAAAAAGTCTAAAAGATAGGTGAGAAAGGGATGGGGTTTTAGAAATTTCTAACTATTATGAGATGAAGCATAAGTAGATAGACCTCAAATAAACCAATCTTTGCTTAACCAAATGTATCACAAAGATACAAAGATAGTGTAATCTTTAATGGAAATAAAATAATTTTTAGATTATGAAATAACTTCATTAAACACCCAATAATGGCATAGCCTAATGAGATATCTCACAATTGAACATAAAACTAAAAGTGTTCCTAAAGGTTAACTACACAAAGTAACTTACAATCACCAAATCATTAGTAGTATGAACATAGGAGATCCATCAAATACTTATAATCATTCATTCATAAACTATAGAAAATTTTTATAAGTGATGAGGAACCATGAAGAAAAATCTCTTATTAATAACCATAGCCTGAGTTGCAGTGGGAATTAGAATAGGATTCAAGATTGGTGTATGACTTGCCAATGCCTGATTGATCTTTTGAATTCGATTGGGCATCCCAAGGGTCCCAATGTGATTGACTGCCTGCCACCACCAGATTGTCCTAACTCTAAATTCACCTTAACAACTTCAGCATAGGCTGCTACCAAGGTAGTTATAGGTGGGTCCTTTCTACGAACAAAAAGTTGAAGACAAGTTGTCTAAGGCTACAAAATAGATTGGGAGGGCAGTTGCATCATCCATAACATAGGGTGTCTACAAACGGGTATATGTCTTGTGAAAGCTATCATTAAATGAACTGATAAGCTCATTATGTTATCTTTTGATATCAATGAATTGTCGATATAACTCAACTGGATCCACTGGGATCCTAAATCTATCCAAGAATGCACCCTTCAACTCTTGCCAAGAGGTAGTGGATCTTATAGGTAAGTTAACAAACTAGTGAAAGTGATGCAAGAGCATCCCAGGTTGCAGAGCAATCTTGTATCAACCAAAAATATTTGCATTCTTTTGTTTTCTTTCATTTTCCCAGTTTAGTATAGTTAGTTCAGTCAATAGCTGTTTCAATAGATTGGTCTGCATTCTACTGCAGTTTCATTTCAGACCTTGCAGAGATGGACTTAGCATCTAGACATCACTGTGCACATCATATCCAAAATTCAAATCATTTGGATAAGTTTCCAGAAAGATATCGCTATCAGAAGATCAACTATTTTCTCATAACAGAGCATTCAGATAGTCTCAGACAACCAGCTAAAGGAGAAGACATGTGGAGCACTTCCATGACTTGAAGAGATAAATGGAACATCATTCAAGATAGCTTGGGATGTGGCCAACCTTCCCTGAGGTTCGCACCTTGATTCATTCACTTGCGGAGGATTTCCATATGTTTTGGGCCGACCTATCCGTGTACACACGTTACATCTCTTTCATTGGAGTTTGTAATCATCCTTGGCCGACGCGGAGGATTCTTGTGATCCGGAGATGATATATAATCATGTAATAGATGCATAGGAAGTCAGTGAGTGATAGTTAATCGATGATAGATAGTTCATAAGATAGATTTTCTCTGTAAGGCGGTTCAAAGCCATATCCTGCACATATATTGTAATTGGAGAATCAGGCATGTGAGCCCTATTTTGTAAGCCCGCATGTTGCCGACATGATAGTATTTTGAATCTATGATATACTAAACATCAAAACCTGCATTTGCATTCTATAAGCGAGTTTCTTTTGTTGTGTTTACTCTTGCTGCATGGACTGGACTGTTCACTCCGTGGACCCTCCTAACCGTGACTGCACCAAGTGGTATCAAAGCAAAGTTTGAATCCTTTGGGAGCGAAGTGAGTGAAGTTGGTGAAGGAATTCCACAAGATTTTGTTGTGAACAGATCACTGAATCTGAGGCAAACTACCTGTGTTGTTAACCGATCACCGATTGTGAGGCAGTTGTCACCTTGTAGCCCGATCGCCGAATTTGAGGCAGTTACACTTGATCCTAGGAAGAGATGCTGCCAAGGAGAATAACTATTTTTGGTACTATGGCTGGAAGAATGGATGAGATGATGGAGATGATGAAAACATGCGAGTTTGCTTGGATGTTGTTGAAGAAGATCAAAAAAGAGGATTGACACCTCGACCTAAGTTTGAAAGTGATGATGAAGAATTTCAATCCACTGATCAAAATGAAGAAACCCTAGAAGAATAAGAAGAATTAGATCAAGTGAAGATGTTGCGAGCTATTTCAAAGATTGGGAAAAGACCTAGAGTGGATGTACCGAACTACACTGGCAATTTGAATCCAGAGGAATTGATTGATTGGATAAATGACTTAGAAGAATATTTTGAATATGAAGAAATTAAAGATCCAGAGAAGGTGAGATTTGCAAAGACAAAGTTGAAAGGACATGCTGCTATTTGGTGGAAAGAAGTTCAGTTGGATAGAAATAGGAGAGGGAAAGAGAAGATCACAAAATGGGATAGAATGGTGACAAAGTTGAAGAATCAGTTTATACCTGTTGACTATGAGTTGGAACTGTTGAAGAGATTGCAAAACTTGAGACAAAAGGAGAAATCTGTGGAGTACACTGAAGAATTTCATAAGATGATTATAAGGACAGGACATAGTGAAGCAAGCAAGGAGAAAGTGGCAAGATACATCAATGGACTGAGGTTGAACATTCAAGAAGAACTAAGTTTGATAAGGATAACAACATTGGAAGAAGCATATCAATTTGCCCTGAAAGTTGAAGAAAAGTTGAACAAGAAGCATGAACAGAGACAGAGAGGTAGAGGAGGTAAATTTTAGAGAGGTAGAACATTTTCAAGAGGAGAAAGATCATTTTCAGAGCAAAGAAGACAAGATAGCACATTCAAGAAGGAAGACGGAGATAGCAATTCATATCGAAGAGATGATAGAACTTTCTACCGCAGAGAAAACCCTAATTCTTACTGGAGTGAAGGATACATAAGAGATGGAAGAGGACTCGATAGGAGAACATTTAGAGGAACCTGTTTTAAGTGTGGAGGTGAAGGACACAAATCATTTGAATGTCATCAAGGAAGTACAACCAAGAAGATAGAGAAGAGTGGAAGAACAGCTTATGTAGAAGAACCTGTTGGATCACCTAGTTCACTTGGTAAACCTGAGAAAGGAGAGTCACTAGTCATGAGGAGAGCACTATTTCAAACAGAGACTAATGAGGAACCACCACAGAGGAAAAGTTTTTTCTAGACCAGATGCAAATTAGGAGGTAAATGTTGTAAGTTTGTAATTGATAGTGGTAGTTCAAATAATTTGGTTTCAGAGGAGATGGTGACAAAGTTGAAGTTGGAAAGATTGAAACACCCTAAGCCATATCAGATAGCATGGATTCAGGATGATCATAAGTTACTGGTGAGTGAACAATGTTTGGTAAAATTTCATATTAGATCTTATTATGATGAAGTATTGTGTGATATTATGCCTATGGATGTATGTCATATATTGTTGGGTAGACCATGGCAGTATGATAGAAAATATATACATTATGGGGAAAGAATACTTATACTATAACATCAAATGGGAAGAGAATTACTTTGATTCCTTTGGAAGATGAACCTAAAGGTGAAGTATGTGGGAATGCTAGAATCTGTTTGGTTGATGGAAGGAAATTTCTGGATGGTTTGAGACATGAGAATATGTGTTATGCTTTGATTCCTAAGAAGCCTGGAGACCTAAAGACAGAAACTGAAGAATCACAACCAGGGGAGATAACTGGATTGCTAACATAATATGAAGACATCATACCAGATAATGTACCTAAAGGATTGCCACCTATTAGAAGTATCAGTCATCACATGGATGTTATACCTGGAGCTAGTTTACCTAACAAAGCAACACATAGAATGACACTAGCAGAGAATGAAGAATTGAATAGACAAATACAAGAATTGCTAAGGAAAGGTTTGTTCAAAGAAAGATTGAGCCCTTGTGCAGTACCTACAGTATTAGCACCGAAGAAGGATGGAGAATGGGGAATGTGTACAGACTCTAGAGCAATCAATAAGATCACAATTAAGTATAGATTTCCATTGTCTAGGATGGATGACATTATGGATTGTTTGAGTGGAGAAAAATATTTTACAAAGACAGACTTGAAGACCGGATACCATCATATCAGAATTAGAGAAGGAGATGAATGGAAGACTACTTTTAAGACAAATGAAGGATTATATGAATGGTTAGTGATGCCTTTTGGATTGACTAATGCACCGATTACTTTCATGAGATTGATGAATGAAGTTCTGAAGAAATTCTTGGGTAAGTTTGTTATTGTATATTTGGATGATATTTTGATTTTCAGTAAGACAAAAGAAAAACATTTGTGGCACCTAAGACAAATATTGTAGAGGTTGAGAGAAGAGAAATTGCTGATAAACATCAAGAAGTGTAGTTTCATGAAGGAAGAATTAGTATATTTGGGATTTGTGATTTATACAGAAGGATTGAAGATGGAACGGTATGAGAAAGTTAGAGTAATTGTTGAGTGGCCTACACCTGAGAGTATTGGAGAAGTCAGATCATTTCATGGATTATCTAGTTTCTACCAGAAGTTCATCAGAAATTTTAGTTCAGTATGTAACCCTATGACAGAGACAATGAGAGGTGACAGAAAGGACTTTAAGTGGACATCAGGAGCAGATAAAAGTTTTGAACTATTGAAGTAGAAAGTGACAGAGCAACCAGTGTTTGCATTACCGGATTTCAACAAGGTATTTCAAGTAGATTGTGATGCAAGTGGAAATGCAATAGGAGCAGTGTTAAGTCAAGAAGGTAGACCGGTAGCATATTTCAATGAGAAGTTGAATGATGCAAGGAGAAGATATTCAGTTTATGATCAGGAGTTCTATGCCATAATTCAAGATTTGAAGAAGTGGAGACATTATTTATTGCCTAAGGAATTTGTGTTGTAGACAGACCGTCAAGCTTTGTAGTACCTGAACAGTCAAGGAAAGTTGAACCAAAGACACATGAGATGGGTAGAGTTCATGCAAAGTTACACCTTTGTATTGAAACATAGAAGTGGAAAATCAAACAAAGTTGCAGATGCACTGAGTAGAAGGAATTTGCTAACAAAGATGAGAGTTGAAGTGTTAGGATTTGAGGAGTTGAAGCACATGTATGAAGAAGACCTTGATTTTGCAGAACCATGGAAAACATGTAAGGAACCTGTTGTGACAGATAGGAGTAAGTGGTTGGATTATTTCATTCAGGAGGATGTGTTATTCAAAGGAAATCAGTCGTGTATACCTAGGAGTTCGATGAGAGACAATTTGATCAAAGAAAAACATAGTGGTGGATTGCCAGGACATTTTGGAATTGATAAGATAGTGGCTTTGGTAAGTGAAAATTACTTTTGGCCTCAGATAAATAAGGATGTTAGGAAGTTTGTGCAGAGTTGTAGATTATGTCAAGTTGCAAAAGGAAGTAGTCAAAATATTGAGTTATACAAATATTTGACAGTACCGGAGAGACCTTGGGAAGACATAAGCATGGATTTCTTATTGGGATTGCCGAAGACATAGAGAGGACATGATTCTATATTTGTAGTGGTGGATAGATTTTCAAAGATGGCACATTTCATACCTTGTAAGAAGACAAGTGATGCAGTTCATGTGGCTGACCTATTTTTCAAGGAGAATGTAAGATTGCATGGATTACCTAAAAGCATAGTTTCAGACAGAGATACAAGATTCCTTGGATACGTTTGGAAGACACTGTGGAAGAAGATGAAGACATATTTAAATTTCAGTTCAACATTTCATCCACAACTTGATGGATAGACAAAGGTGGTGAATAGGAGCTTGGGAAACTTGTTGAGATGTTTGGTAGGAGATAAGGCAGGAAATTGGGATCCTATTCTATCACAAGTAGAGTTTGTATACAATAATTTAGTGAACAGGAGCACATGAAGAACACCATTTGAGATTGTGACATGAACTAACCCTAGAGGAGTAGCAAAATTGAGAGACATCAGCATGGAGGATAAGAGAAATGCAGAAGCAAAAGAATTTGTAGAACACATGGAGACAGTGCATAATCAGGTTAAGAAGCATTTGGAGGAGATGAACAGTAAGTATAATGAGCAAGCAGATGAGAAGAGGAGACACAAAGAGTTTATAGTTGGAGATGAAGTTATGGTGTACTTGAGAAAAGAAAGATTTACAGTAGGGACATATAACAAGTTGAAGATGAAGAAGTTTGGACCTTGTAGGATGCTCAGAAAGTTTGATTTAGAAAATACATATGTAGTGGAGCTATCGAAAACATTGGGGATATTACCTATTTTCAACATTGCAGACCTATATCAGTATCATGAAGGAGAATTCAGTGACAGTATTTAAGAAGACTTGAAGAAGTAGTTACCATAGCAAGCATCGAAATAGATTGAAGTCATCTTGGATAGTAGAGTTGGACGTAGCACCAGAGGAAGACAATATAAAGAATATCTTGTGAAGTGGAAAGGCAGACCGGAAGAAGATTCATCGTGGATTTCTCAGGTTGAGGTAGACCATCTTGGTTTTCCTCTAGCCCCAGCAAAGTGAGGGACTCACTTTTTCAACAACCTTGGGTGTCTGATGCAGGAGCATCCTAGATTACAAAGTAATCTTGCATCAACCAAAAATATTTGCATTCTTTTGTTTTCTTTCATTTTCCCAGTTCAATACAGTTAGTTCAGTCAATAGCAATTTCAGTAGATTGGTCTGCATTCTGCCGTAGTTTCATTTCAGACCTTGCAGAGCTGGACTTAGCATCTAGCCATCACCGTACATATCATATCCAAAATTTAAATCATTTAGATCAGTTTCCAGAAGGATATCACTATCAGAAGATCAACTATTTTCTCATAACAGAGCATTCAGACAATCTCAGATAACCAGCTAAAGGAGAAGACTTATAGAGCACTTCCATCACTTGTGGAGCTAAATGGAACATCATTCAAGATAGCTTGGGATGTGGCCGAGCTTCCCTGAGGTTCGCACCTTGATTCATTCACTTGCGGAGGGTTTCCATATGTTTTGGTCCGACCTATCCGTGTACACATGTTACATCTCTTTCATTAGAGTTTGTAATCATCCTTGGCCGACATGGAGGATTCTTGTGATCTAGAGATGATATATAATCATGTAATAGATGCATAGGAAGTTAGTAAGTGATAGTTAATCGATGATAGATAGTTCATAAAATAGATTTTCTCAGTAAGGCGCTTCAAAGCCATATCCTGCGCATATATTGTAATTGGAGAATCAGGCTTGTGAGCCCTATTTTGTAATCCTGCATGTTGGCAGCATGATAGTATTTTGAATCTATGATATACTGAACATTTGAATCTGCATTTGCATTCTATAAGTGAGTTGCTTCCGTTGTGTTTATTCTTGCTGCACGAACTGGACTATTCACTCCGTCGACCCTCCTAACCGTGACTGCACCAAGAAGGCATCATCTTGAAGGGAATATGGGAGCAATCTACAGGCCACATCTTGATGTATGATTCACCACATGTGAAGAGTACTTTCAAAAATCTTGATATGCTCATCTGTAGTTCATTCTGGATCATTTACACAAAATCTAGAACAAAATTTATCAGGATTTTTGGGCATATCATTATAAGCATTGAACTCAATAGGAGAGGAATTTGAACCAACCTGTGCCATATTTATAAGATTTGCTTGAACCACAGAAAAATTCCCACGTACAAATTGAGTAAAATTTATCTGAATAGCTGTAAGACTCCTAGGTACAAACAAAGATCTGGCAGACCTAGCCCTAGTCTTTTCTAGTTTTCTCGAACTGTGAGAGGGACAAAAAAACTTCACCAGCTAAGTTGGATCTCGTAATTATCTTCCTAGTTCCTAGCTTGGGCCCTCCTTCTAGAGTCAATCTATTGATGGGTGTTTTAGCAAACAACTTAGATAAAATACTGAGTATTCTATCTCTCTTGAAAGGAATCTAATCTCAATGACTTAGAAAAAGACTACCCCAAGGTTTCTCCCAACTAGGTCTAAGCTATGTGAAATTACTCAGTTGTTAAATGTGTTTTGTTGTTATAACAAAGGGACTTACGCTGGAACTAGAATCCCAAAAGGATTCTTAAATGATGTGCTTCAAAAAATATAGAAAACCTTAAGACAATTTTCATATCTACAATCTGAAAAACTAACTCTATCATCATATTCATCAATGTTATGATGCTTTTCCTAAGCTAATACTTCAATTTTCAAAAAAGTTTAAAAGATGGGGAGCTAGAAAAGGCTTAGAGGTCCTAAGGATAATTGCAGGTATGAATTTTGCTGTTTTAAATAGACAAATATCTCATAAAACCTATTTCTGCTAAATCAGACAAGTCACAATATCACAAAAAGGTGCAATCTTCAAAGATTTTCAGATTTTCAGATTTTTAAATTGTGAATATTCATTAAACACCCAAATGTTTGGCGCAACTCAATAAAATATCCACAATTGAATAAGTAATCAAAGCAGGTGTTTAGACTAACCATGCACAACAACTTGCAGTCAGCAGTTTGCCAATTGGAAGAACATGAGATACATCAAATATCAGAAATAACCCTAGATAAATGCAACTGAGCTTTATCTAACATGTGAAAAGAACCATGAATAACCAAATTTCAACCAAAAATATAAGAAAAATAAGTAGCAACAACTTAAACTTATTTATATTTGATTAAAATTTTGGTAGAGTCTCAACAATTCTGTAATTCAACACCTACAAAACAAAGAAAGTGATTGCCTTTATATAGAGGAGGAAAGAGCACTGAGTTTACAATGTGTGGTGAGGATTAATCCAACACCAAGGGCTCATATTCAATTACATTTAATATTTGTGGCAGCAATTTGTTACAAACTTGTTTTTATTTTTGTCCTTTAGGAAAAGACAAAATTACAATTGTTTAATATGAAAAGGGGGATGATGAAATGTAGGGCTTTGTTTGTATGGGGGTTTTAGTTTGAATCCTCCTTTCCACTAAACATTCCAAGGGCTTTTCAACTGAGTGCTTCTCCTATCGAGAGGAGAGTCATCTATCAGATTGGGTTGCCACTTGGTTTTTTGCTAGGAAATTTAGAAATTATCACACAATGTTGCTAATTAATGCTTTTATGCTCTTGCAACCCTAATTTAAGCAAAACAGTAAGTAAATCTACAAATTACGACAAATGCTACTAGAATTAGGCAAAGGGAAAAGAACCTTAACTCACTATTTTTCATAGTCCAGAGAACGGAGATGTTAGGGACAATGGTGATGGCGCCCAAGTCCAATATGCTACTTTTTCTATGGAATCCCGATCTCCTTCCTACACTGATTTTTGTTGTATCTTCAGTTTCTGATAATGTAAATGTGGAGGACAATGTTGATGGTGCCCTAGTCCACTAAGGGATCTTCTACCGGATGTTGAAAACTTTGCAAACTCTGATTATCACTGTCCAGTTTCCTGCTATGGCTTCGGATGCGGAGGACAATTTTGATGGCGCCCTAGTCCAAGCAGGCTCCTCCTTCAGGATCTGAAATCTCCACAGTGTCTGCTTCTTTTTAGATCCTGGATCTTCAATATTTCCCTATCTTCCCTACAATTGTACTTTCTCCATATCTGATACCTGTAACCTGCAATCACAAGGTGTTAGGAACCCGTGTTTAACCCTTCTCTTTACTTTGTTAGTATATTACTTTTGGATGCATATGCTTTGTAAGTTGTCCCATGAGTATATTGTATTATCCCACATTCGTGGGAAGTAATAGTTGTTTAGATTAGACTTAGTATATAAGTACGTGTTGAGTCCAATGAAAACATCCACAAATTTATTGTATTAAGCTTGCTCAAAGGAGGTTGCCCCCTCGAAGTGGCTTGCGATCAATAAATTCCTTCTATGTTTCTGTTATTTCTGTTATTTCATTCATTTTTCATTATATTGTTGGAGGAGGTTCCTCTCATCTGGTATCAAAGAGCTTTCTTGGGCTCGCAGGGTGGAATTTCTGCCCAAAAAAATTTTGCAGTGGCCTCCAGGCGTTATGATTATTGTAGTAGTTCTTTCTTTTTCACATATGTATTGTTCATTTCAATTGCAGGTTCAGATTAGGGAATATCCCTATTCACTTAACTGTGGGAAGTACCTAGGCATAGCCCTAAAACTCATTGTGAGGAGTACCACAGGAACCCCGAAGTAGCTAGCCCATTGAGAGGACCTGCCAGCGAAAAGGGCAACGGCCCCTACTTGATTGACTAGTTTCCATCCATGAGGTAAACCAAGAGATGTCGTTTGTGGCAAAGTGGTTATCAGTTTTACTTGAGCAGTGGAGTGAGGGGTACTGCCCCAATATGCAAGTCGTTAGACAACATTGGTGACCGAGTGATTCCCCTAAACCTTTAGGAAGCTGAACATACTTGGGGCCCATATCTATTGGCAGCCAGCAAATCACATATTGAATCCGTCCAGAGCAGTTGGTAGATTGTTTCCAGAAGAAAAGAGTAAAAGAATTTTTTTTTTTCGCCATATCTTCCTTGCTTTAACTCTGTTTCCCGTCAAAATTCACTAGAACCCCTGGAATTTCATTCTGCATATTTCCTTCCTTGAGGACCCTATCCCAAATTCCACTTATCGAAGCCAAAAATCCCACATTTATCTATTTTTAGGGTTTGCCTTAACTTCTTCGATTCTCACCCAATAACCTTCAAATTTTACCATAATGTTCATTTCATATTTCTGCTCCTTTGTCCCTCTTGGACAAATTTTCCCATTCCTTCACCCCGCTTCTGAAATCCCCATTTTCTACTTCCCTTTCCCTCAGAAAGTGTGTAAAACCTAGTCAAACCCCAATTACCCATCGTAATTTTCCCCAAATCCAAATTTTCCTTTACTAAAAAAGTTTTCGTTTTTGTTTTTCCACCCATTCCCAAAACAAATCATCTTCCGACTATGGTTGTAACCCACACAGGAGCAAAAAACATGGAGGATGAAATTGCAGCCCTCAAGACCAAACTCCAAGATCTGGATGAAAAAATTCCCGGCCTCAATCTTCAGTATTCGGCCATAAACAATAGACGGCAGCCAGAGTCTTCGACAGAGATGGGGTTTTCTTCTTCCAGCAATTTTTCATGGGTCGAAGCTTGATTTTCCTCACTTCAATGGTGATGATCCGACTAGATGGATATACCGGGCAGAACAATATTTCAGTCTACATAATACTTTTGATGTCAACAAAGTCCCACTTACATCCTTTCATTTGGAACATGAAGCCCTTCAATGGGTCCGTTGGTACATCAAGGCTCATGAAGAGCCAAAATGGACAGATTTTTGCAAACTCATTTTGCAACGATTTGGCCCTAGTGCTTTTTATGACTTCATAGGAGAACTCACTAAACTTCGCCAAACAGGCACTGTGCAGACAGAATTTGAAAAATTGGCCAATCACACAAAAGGATTGTCTGATGATTTCTTCAGGAGTTGTTTTGTCAGTGGTCTAGAGTATGCAATTCGATCTTAGGTTAAAATGTTTCATCCCAACACAATGATGGAATCCCTAGGGTTGGCTAAGTTGGCAGAGGACAAGATCACAGCTCAACAGCGATCCAAATCCAATTTTGTTCCATTCAGAAATACAGTTTCCCAAAGACCTCAAATAACACCAGCTCCTAAAACAGCTTCTATCAAGCATTTGACTGAAGCAGAGATGCGGGCACGTAGGGAAAAGGGCTTTGTTATAATTGTGATGAGAAATTCACTCGGGGACATAGATGTGTTGAGCAAAAGCTCTATCTCTTGGATGTGGATTCTCTGCCTGAAACTAAAGTTTATGCAGATGCTCAGGATATAGTAGATGATCAGGTCGAAACTCAACAGCCACTTGTTGACCATGCTTCTCAGGAAGACCACCCAGAGATCTCTATCCATGCTTTAGTAGGAGTCACCACCCCACAAACCATTCAGGTCAAGGGTTACTTCAAGAAAATCCCTCTTACAATACTCATTGATTCTTGTAGCACTCATAACTTCATTGACCCTCATATCGCCAAACAAGCTGATTGTTTTGTCCATCCTTGCTCCAGCTTTGAAGTCATGATTGCCAATGGGGGCACATTACCTTGTAAAGAGAAGTGTCACAATGTGTGTATCTCGATTGGAGATTATAACCTATGCTCTGACATGTTTGCCTTGCCCTTAGGTGGATGTGATGTGGTTTTGGGCGCCCAATGGTTACGCACACTTGGACCCATCTTATGGGATTTTGCTGAACTTTGGATGCAGTTTTTAGACAATGGCCAAAAACACACATTGAAGGGCTTACAACCGGGGTCTCTCCATACCATAAGTTCATATCGCATGGAAAAACTTCTTAAGAAGAATTCACATGGTGCCATCACTTAGCTCCATTCCATTCAGATGCAACCATCTGCGGTCTCCACTACTCCTTCTGATCTATAACAAACTTTGGATAGGTATGCATGTGTCTTTGCTGAACCAGTGGGATTGCCACCTTCATGACTAGAGGACCATCGTATTCAACTCCTTCCTGGAAGTGTTCCTTCCAACATCTGGCCCTACTGCTACCCATTTCACCAAAATACAGAGATTGAGATGCTCGTTTGAGACTTACTGAAGCAAGGTATTATTCACCCTAGTACCAGTTCCTTTTCTTCACCAGTTCTTCTTGTCCAGAAAAAAGATGGGTCATGGTGCCTCTGCATTGACTTCCAAGCACTTAATCACATCACAATAAAAGATAAGTTTCTGATTCCTGTTGTTGATGAGCTTCATGGTGCTCATTTTTTCTCCAAGTTGGATCTTCGTTCTGGGTATCACCAAATTCGGGTTCATGAGGATGATATCCCTAAAATGGATTTCCGCACACATGATGGCCACTATGAGTTTTTGGTCATGCCCTTTGGCCTCACTAATGCTCCTTCAACATTCTAGGCATTGATGAATAAAATATTCCCGCCCTACCTACAGAAATTCATTCTGGTCTTCTTCGATGATATCCTCATCTATAGTAAAACATGGGCTGAGCATCTCCAACATCTGGATCTCGTACTGCAACTTCTCTCTAATCATCATCTATGTGCAAAACAGTCTAAATGTGTTTTTGGCCAGGAGGAAATGGAGTATCTCGGGCATATTGTTTTAGCCCAAGGGGTTCAAGTAGATCCTGCAAAAATAGACGCCATGAAAAATTGGCCGCATCCTCAGATGCTCAAGAGCCTCCGTGGTTTTTTGGGGCTGACTGGCTACTATCGCAAGTTTGTCAAGGTTTAAGGGAAGATTGCAGCTCCTTTAACAACTATGTTAAAAAAGGATGCTTTTAGCTAGACACATGTTGCTTAGTGTGCATTTGAAAAACTGAAACAAGCTATGTGTACTACACCTATTCTAGCTATGCCAGATTTTTCCAAGACCTTCACTATTAAGAGTGATGCTTGTGGCAATGGACTTGGTGTTGTCCTCCTTTAAGATGAACATCCCATCGCATTCACCAGCAAAGCCCTTTCTAGTAAGAATTTAGTACTCTCTACATATGAGAAGGAAATAATGGCTATTTTGCATGCAGTATAGAAGTGGTGGCCATACCTACTAGGGAATCATTTTTGCATCAAGACTGATCACCAGAGTCTGAAATATTTCCTGGAACAACAGGTCTCCTCCCCAGCACAACAGAAATGGGTGAGCAAACTCATGGGTTATGACTATGAGATCACTGACAAGAAGGGTAAGGACAATATTGTGGCGGATGCTCTTTCTTGCACATTTGATGACCAAGCTTCTCTTTCATCTATTTCTATGCCTATTCCAAATTGGTTGGAATCTGTCTAGCAGGGCTATGTCAATGACTCTTCATTATCTCAAATCATTCAACAGTTGGCCAATAACCTTTCTTCTGTACCGCATTACTCTTGGGATGGTGCTTCTCTGTGATACAAGGGTCGTCTGGTGCTTCCCCAGAGCACAGATCTTCAGCAGGCTATCTTCTATGAACTCCATGCTTCTCCATCAGCAGGCACTCTAGGTTCCTCAAAACTTATGAGCGGGAACGATGTAACTTCTTTTGGAAGGGAATGAAAAGGGTAATTCAACATATGGTAGTTGAATGTGATACCTACCAATGCAACAAGGGTGAAACGACACTCCTTCCTAGATTACTCAAATCCTTGCCCATCCCTACATGGATTTGGATAGATATTTCTATGGATTTCATTGAGGGGCTCCCTAAACTTGGAGGGAAGACAGTTATCTTGGTTATGGTTGATCGCCTCTCCAAATATAGTCATTTTTGTGCCCTCATCCATCCCTATACCGCTCCTCAGTCGCACAAATTTTCATGGACCAGATTTTTCGTCTTCATGGCATCCCTTCTTCCATTGTCTCAGATCGTGATGCAACTTTCGCAGTCATTTTTGGATAGAATTATTTCAACACACTGGCACCAAATTGAAGATGAGTTCCAGGAATCACCCACAAATAGATGGTCAGACTGAAATTATCAAGAAATGTTTGGAAACTTATCTTCATTGCTTCACCTCAAAACAACAACATCAGTGGGCAAAGTGGCTCCCTCTCGCTGAAGGGTGGTACAATACCTCCTACCACACTGCATCTAAAATGACTCCATATGAAGCAGTCTATGGTTAGGCACCGCCAGTGCTCCTTCCATACACCCCTAGCAATTCACCAGTTCAGGCAGTCGACACGGTGCTCCGAACCTAGGATCAAATTCTTTGCATCTTGCAAAACAATCTTCACATGGAAAGAAATTGAATGAAACAACAAGCTAATCAGCACCGTTCTGAGCGCACTTTTCAAGTAGGTGATATGGTTTTTCTTCGTCTACAGCCATACAAGCAATCATCCCTGAAACTCAAAGGGCATCATAAGCTAGCTCCAAAGTTCTATGGGTCGTATAAGGTTCTTTAGAAGATTGGGTCAGTTGCTTATAAATTGGATCTTTCTCCTTCCCGTGTTCATCCAGTATTTCATGTCTCTTGTCTAAAGAAAGTTCTTGGCACCAACATCAGAGCACAAATTGTTTTACCAGAACTGGATAATGAAGGATCCATAATTTTGGAGCTGGAGGCAATCCTTGACAGGCGCACTCGTCAGTTTCGCTCCCAATCCATCATAGAGGTATTAATTTAGTGGCACGGAATGCAACCAGAGGATGCTACATGGGAACCACTCCTTCAGATTCAGCAACAATTTTTACATCTTAAGCTTTGAGGACAAAGCTTTTCTAAGAAGGAGGGGATGTTAGGAATCCGTGCTTAACCCTTCTCTTTACTTTGTTAGTATATTACTTTTGGACGCATATGCTTTGTAAGTCATCCCGTGAGTATATTGTATTATCCCACATTCATGGGAAGTAATAGTTGTTTAGATTAGACTTAGTATATAAGTACATGTTGAGGCCAATCAAGGCATCCATGAATTTATTGTATTAAGCTTGCTCAAAGGAGGTTGCCCCCTCGAAGTGGCTTGGATCAATAAATTCCTTTTGTGTTTCTGTTATTTCGTGCATTTTTCATTATATTATTACAGGAGGTTCCTCTCACAAGGAGTGTGGGAGGGGGTTGTGGTGTTTAAAGGCTTGCCTTAGTCAAGCCCTGGAGAGACATTCAAGTCTTCCGAACACCGTTGTCAGAGAAAGTGCATATCCTTGTGGGATAGAGGCAAAAATCCAAATGATAATGATGATAAAACACAATAAATGTCACATTGATGATGAAGCTCTCATGGAAGGAAGATGCTCTTCAATGCCATGAGGAGAAAATGTAATCTAACCTGCAAAAACAAACACAATAACAATGCTATGCTCTGCAACACAATGATAATCACAAGTATGCCAATAGATTTCTATCATAAACATCCTCTAATCATCTTCTAGTTTCCAAATGATAACCTAAACATGCTTATATATGCAACTATTAAGATTCGCGCGAAGAATTTTGTATTTGAAACTTATGATGTCAGCCTGGGAACCAAATAACGGTCGCAGACCTGACATTTGAATTTAGGGTAGACCCAAAATAGGGCTGGACTAGGGCGGTAATGCCCAAGTCCACCCCCTATCTTTGTTTTGGAATCATTAAAATAGACCCCCTTAGGTCCCATTTGTCCCTAAGGGTTTTCTCATCAGGAATCTGAATTATCATGCAAGATGCTTTAAATGCAATCTAAAGACCCGGGAGCTAAACCTTAAAGGAAAAAGCCCCCAAGGGTGCATTTTTCTAACATAACAACAATTTTGGAGCTCATTCGCATAAAACAAAATAGCATCTTTTAACATAATACACCAAAAAATGGGAATAAACTTGATTTTGAAGATAATCCCCCAAAAAACAAGCCTTCTGAGCTAATCTAGTAGCAGCAACAACTGAAAGATGTGCATTAAGAATTTGGCATATCAATCCTCTACAATTATTTCATCCTCAAGATTTTTTTTCTTTTGTAATCCATCAAGGCTTCCATTGCTAGATTGATTGCCTAAGGAAGAGGATTCAACGTATAATTAATCCTATATTTCCATGTATCATATACTTTAACATATTTATTATAGGTATTCCTCATGTTATTTGTATGCCCTCTAAATGCACAGATCTGAATTTTGAACTAGGCTACATAAGCTAATGCATTATTGTCAATTTCTTTAGGAATTTTTTGTAAGCCACCTAGAATTCTCTATTTCCATGTATCTTTAAGGTCAGGTGCTTCAAAATTAGTCTCCTTGGTAACTTATATCCCAGTTAGATCAATTACCATATCAATACATTCACTCATAGATTCTATAATTTGCTCGATTGTTGTCGTGGTTGCTTTCTCAGCCTTCTCTATTATCTCCCTTCAATATTTCATTGCTTCAATCCAATATAAGGGGAGATTTACTATGTCAGCAGTAAGTTTATAATCTTCTATTAAAACTTCCTAAGATAATTGACACATCATTTCAATTCTAGGAAACATATGAGAAAAGTAATCTTCATTTTTTTAATGATCATCTATTAATCTATCCATATCATCCCTTAGAGTTGAAAAAATTTTATATGCTTTGACTATTTTCATCTATCATCTCATAGCTCTCATTATAAATCTTCTCAATCCAAGGTTTGGTTGTTTTGGCCATGTGTTTCATATCACTTAGTTCATCAACGTCTTGCTTGAAGTCTTCCATATCCACATGTCCCAAGTTTGTATCTGATACCTCATTCCAATTGGAGGTGATCTTTGAGGCAGGTGTGACTCCTTTGAATTCGTACTCCATGCTGGCAAGCCTAGTAGACATTTATCTTGCAGAGATAACTATAATAAATAACTCTTTGGTTGATTAAAGTTTACTGCAAGGTTAACACATCAATCCTAGTGCAATCATGCATTAACAAAGTGAAAAAATCCATTTTGTCCTAATGCCTAATAGGATAAAACATTATTTAACTACATTTAGAGCTTTTGCATATGGATATCCAATATCAAATTAATGTACTTACAAAACAATTGATTCAAAATCATAACTAGTACATCAAAATGAGAAATCATCATTAGATCCATACTTATAAGCCTTATACATACCATCATCAAATCATCAGAGTATATTTCCTTCAATTTGCGAGACTTTGAGGGCTTATAGGACATTCAATGCATTTGTGATCTAAATTTGTCAAAAGTAAGCAAAATCATACATCACCATTTAAATCATGCTTACAAATCTCTGTGAATGTGAATAGGACCATTAATGAATTATTTGTAAACCCTTCACTTAGTTCGTTCTCAATTACGGGATTCTATGGACCTACAAGATAATGCGGGAGTCCAAACCTCTACCAGATCTGCAGATGTTTTAATACCAATAAGATAAGCCAGAATATGATGTCCTCAGGATATTACAGAACTTGAAGTTATGTAGGACATTCAGGTTATGTGGGACATATGCACATCCCTATCAAACTTTTGCAAAGGTATTTGACAATAAGTCTGGAGAGGGTTTCTTGGTCTATGAGATTTGTTGGTGTTGAGGCAATAACCAAATACATGGGGATTTTTAAGTCATCAGGATGTATCCACATCCTGGTTGAATCCCCGCTTGAGCTCTTAGTGTATTGCCATATGGAGGAATTGACATCATTAGAATATGTGGAGCTTGAAGGGTCACTTGGATGTATCCACATCTTGATCAAACTTCCACAAAGGAATATCTATCAACCGAACAAAAAAATTTTGTGGAGGAAAATGGATTGTGGTCCTTTTGGTCTAGATGGGACATATCTTGATCCCCATCAATGTTTCGCAAGAGCAAAATTTATCTTTGTAACTTTGGTTGAAGCATTCGTATGTAAAACAATAAGGTCTAACAAATTTTTCAAGCTTGCAGGGCTTTAAGCTACCTTTGGATAAATCCTTATGAGTTGTATTTTCTCGCAATGTCATTTTAAACGAATCTAAAAAAGGAGTTTAGGTTTTCAACATGTCCAAAACAGTCAAGTTTTTAGCTACGTTTCAACACTACAATCTCGAATACAAAGAAGGTTTTGAATCTCGAATCACCTTTGGAGGATCATGACTTAGGCGCTAAACCCTAAAACTAGGGTACATTCTCTATAATGTTTGATGTTTGAAAGACCCTACACTTATATCAAAACCATAGCTTCAAAAATGCAAACCTTTACCAGATCAAACACAAGATTTCACTAAAATATGATTTCAATAATTTCAAATCAACAGTCACAGTGAAAAGATGAGGACAAAATTCTTAGTAGACCTACCTACTCACCAAAGTATACCTCAAGAAATAGACACCTTCCAACATGCAATGGAATCTACTTTTCATGAACTTGACGAATGCCTTAGATCTCCAAGTGTTGGATTTCACAAACTCATCTCCTTTGGTCTCAATACAATGATGGCAAAAGTATAAAATGAGAGATCAAACCTAGTGCAAGACTAAAAACACTTCCTTAAATCTACAATAAATGCTCATCTGTATGACAGAGTGGAGAGCACCATACACGGAAGCGGGGATATGAAGATTGCAGGACATTTGGCGCCAACAGGATATATGCACATCCATATTGAATTTTCACAATCTAACTTTAAAACCTTCGCTTTGCCTTCACGGAAGAAAGATGCTCACTAGGATATTTGTGAGAATATGAAGATTGCAGGGATATGGCCTATAAAGGGATTTATCTGTTTAGATGTCGCATTTCCACATTGTCCTTTAGGCTATGGAAACCTTGCATTTGAACCCTTTTGACTTAAAACGTATTTTGCGGGAAACATGTTACTTGTATGTTCAGAGGGAAGTATAGACTGAAGTGTTCATGTGTTGGATCAGGATGCAGAGAAAGAAGACCTTATGTGAAGTAGAACAAGGATAGTAATTCATTCTACAGAGGGAGAAATGACAGGAGTCACAAGTCTTATCACAATGGAGGATACAGAAGAGATGAAAGTGGATTTAATAGAAGACCATTTAGAAGAATCTATTTTCAAGTTTGGAGGAGAAAAGAATCAAGCAGTGAATGTCATCAAGAACCTGTTATCAGAAAAGATAATGAAAGAGAAGCAGTGCATAATTCAGAGATAGTTTGTGCAGAGGAAGAAGAGCCTGTTAATACAGAGATAATTTATGCAGAAGGAGAAGAGCCGGTTGATACAGAGATAGTTTATGCAGAGGAAGAGGAACCTTTTGAGACATCAGATTTGATAGAGAAACCAGAAGAAGGTGAAGCATTGATCTTAAGAAGAATTCTATTATAGACTAATCACCTGAGAAACTAGTGCAAGATAAAGTTTGTAATCATCTAAGAAAGCAGTATAGAGAAAGTTTGTGTGTGGACAAGTGTGAAGCATAATAGAGAAAGGAAATTCATGTTGCAGAAAAGAGGGAATGACAAAATATTCTACCGAAAGAGAAAGCTGATGTACCAGAATGAAGTAAATATGGATAAAGAAACATAGATGAGTAAAAGGAAAGTGTATGCAGAGAGGAAACTGTGAGATTTTGATGAGTGTGGAGGAAATTGTGACAGGAACCTAGACTTAGATAGAGTTGCAGAGAAGAATTCAAGAATGTATCAGGAAGTGACTTTATTGTTCCAGAGGATGCATATAGGTATTGATTGACTCTTAATTGAATGAAACAGACATAGAGCTTGAGGCAACTTGCCGAGAAGACTTGCTCAGACCGTTGATCATTGAGGCAGTGCAAGGCTTGCAGATAGACCGCCGAACCTAGACCATGACAAGTTGAAGAATTTGAGGCAGCTTGTGGAGAAGACTTGCTCAGACCGCCGATCATTGAGGTAGTGCAAGGCTTGCAAGTAGAACACCAAACCTAGAAGAACTGGAGGTAGTTTTGCACGGTGGACTTGAACAGACCGCCAACTTAGAGGCAATTACAAGTACTTGAAGACTGATCACTAAACCTATTTGATTTTGGCATAATACAAACCAAAGTGAAGAGGCTCACTTTTCAAATGACCCCGGGAGTCTGATGCAAGAGCATCCGAAAGAATTCAAAATAGTTGCGACAGTTGACAGTGAGATGCAGAATATTGAGATGGTGACCTGGGGAGATATTGCATTTTGCCGCATTTGAGTATAAGAGGCTGTGGAGCTGGACTTAACATCTAGACATAGGAAGCTACAACATATCAAGAATTTAGATCATTTAGATTTGATTTTGAAAAGATGTCACTATCAGAAGATTGACTATTTTTGCACGTTTGACAAAGCAGAGCCGATAGTGTTCAGTGAAGTCTAATCAGCTTGCGGAGCATATCTGTGACTTACGAAGCCTAAAGGAACATTATGCAATGTAGTATAGGACATGGCCAACCTTCATGGAGATCTGCATGAAGTTCTATGTACATGCGGAGCAATGCCTTATGTTTAGGCCCGACCTATTTTGTGTACACATTACCCTAACTAGCCGTTGCAATTAGGCCGACTTGATAATGATTTGAAGGCTTGCGGAGGATATAAATAAAGGATATGATTGGTTAAAAGGATCAGTAATGAAATGAGCAAGTAGGCAAAGATATGAAGCAAATTCATAAGTGTTTTGATCCGAAGAAGAAGCAGAAGTGAAGCAGAGTGCAGAGCAGAGACAGAATAAGTTACAAAGCAGAGAATCCAGAAGTTGGTGAAAGAAATCATGACAGAATATTGTTGTATGAATCTTTTGTAATCCCTGGGCTACAGCCTAGCACCTATAAAGCCCTTGAGGCATGTGTAATTAGATTTGAAGTTATAATATATGAGGAATGAGCTTTGAAGGCTAGGTTTTTCCTTGTTAGGGTTTTCCCAAGATACATCTTGTGTTATGTGTTCATGGACATCTTTTGTCTCTCTGTTGATTAGTTGTAAGCTTTCATTGCATATCTATATGATCATAGTGTTAATTGTTTAAGGCTGCAAGGTTGGATAGTCCCTCACCGGACCCTCCTACCTTGACTGCATCAAGTGGTATCAGAGTTGGTTGCGAATCTATTGGGAAGGAAGAAAGTACTAAGAGAAGTGTGAAACCCTAGAAGTATCAAGTGTCATCACTGAAGAAGATCAAGACAAGGAAGATTCAGGTAAGCTTTTCAAATTAGGTTGTTTATTTGACTTGTTTCAATGGGGAAAAATGGATAGAGGATGAAGAAAGAAAATGAAACCCTAATGTGCGAAAAGGATATTTTGGAAGAAGAATTATGTGAAATTAAAAGGTGTAATTCAGAGTTGTTGGAAAGGGTGGAAGAATTAGGAGAAGATAAATATGATGCCCTTAGAGAAGAACTGAAGGATGCAAGAAGAAGGAATGAGGAATTAGAAGCAGAGTTGAAGTTGTTTGAAGATGTTGAAAAGATATTTACAAACTTAGAAGAAGGATTCAAGTTGTTTGGGAAGGTGGAAAAGAGGAACAGAGATCTAGAAGAAAGTTTGGAAGAATTGAAAAAGGAAAATAGTTTGTAGAAGAGTGAAATATCAGGGTTGAAGGAACATGTTAATCAGTTGGAGCAGTCACTAGTAGAATGTAGAAAAGAGAATGAAAATCTGAGCTCTAAGCTTGAATTTTGCGACGTTTCTTGTAATACTAATGATTTGTGTGATGATGTAGAAGTCTCTTTAGAAAGTGAAATAGAAGATGACAATGCGACTGAGCCTGCAGTTGTTGGTGATGGTATTGGTTTCAAAATCATGCAGAGAATGGGATATGAAGGACAAGGATTGGGAAAGCATGAGCAAGGAATTACAGAACCTATTGAACCAATAATAAGATCAAGAAGTGAAGGCCTTGGATATGACAGAGGTAAGGATGTTGTTGCAAATTCAAACAAATCAAATCAAGGAATAAGAGGTATGTATTGTTCACATTGTAATAGACATGGGCATGAAAGGAATTGTGTTGGGATATATACGCTTGTAAGTTTTGTGGATTAAGGAATCATTCTGAAAGGATGTGTTGGGATAAAATGAGGAGGAGAACATCTATGGCAAGTTGTATACAGAAGAATTATGGATGGATTGATGGATAGGAATGGAAACATGTTACTTGTATGTTCAAAGTGAGGTATAGACTGAAGTATTCATGTGTTGGATCAGGATGCAGAGAAAGAAGACCTTATGCAGAGCAGAACAAGGACAATAATTCATTCTACAGAGGGAGAAATGATAGGAGTCAAAAGTCTTATCACAATGGAGGATACAGAAGAGATGAAAGTGGATTTAATAGAAGACCATTTGGAAGAACCTATTTTCAAGTTTGGAGGAGAAAAGAATCAAGTAGTGAATGTCATCAAGAACCTGTTATCATAAAAGCTAATGAAAGAGAAGTGCATAATTTAAAGACAGTTTGTGTAGAGGAAGAAGAGCCTATTAATATAGAGATAATTTATGTAGAAGGAGAAGATCCGATTGATACAAAGATAGTTTATGCAGAGGAAGAGGAACCTTCTGAGACATCAGATTTGATAGAGAAACCAAAAGAAGGTGAAGCATTGATCTTAAGAAGAATTCTATTATAGACTAATCACCTAAGAAACTAGTGCAAGAGAAAGTTTGTAATCATCTAAGAAAGCAGTATAGAGAAAGTTTGTGTGGACAAGTGTGAAGCATAAAAGAGAAAGGAAATTCATGTTGTAGAAAAGAGGGAATGACAAAAATTCTACTAGAAGAGAAAGCAGATGTACCAGAATGAAGTAAATATGGATAAAGAAATAGAGATGAGTAAAAGGAAAGTGTATGCAGAGAGGAAACTGTGAGATTTTGATGAGTGCGAAGGAAATTGTGACAGGAACCTAGACTTAGATAGAGTTGTAGAGAAGAATTCAAGAATGTATCAGGAAGTGACTTTATTGTTCCAGAGGATGCATATAGGTATTGATTGACTCTTAATTGATTGAAACAGACATAGAGGTTAAGTCAACTTGCCGAGAAGACTTGCTCAGACCGTCGATCATGAGGCAGTGCAAGGCTTGTAGATAGACCACTAAACCTAGACCATGACAAGTTGAAGAATTTGAGGTAGCTTGCAGAGAAGACTTGCTCAGACCGTTGATCATTGAGGTAGTGCAAGGCTTGCAAGTAGAACACCGAACCTAGAAGAACCGGAGGCAATTTTGCAGGGTGGACTTGAACAAACTGCCAACTTAGAGGCAGTTGCAAGTACCTGAAGACAGATCGCCGAACCTATTTGATTTTGGCATAATACAGACCAAAGTGGAGAGGCTTACTTTTCAAATAACCCTGAGAGTTTGATGCAGGAGCATTCGGAAGAATTCAAAATAGTTGAGACAGTTGACAATGAGTTATAGAATATTGAGATGGTGACTTGGGGAGACACCGCATTTTACCGCATTTAAGTATAAGAGGTTACGAAGATGGACTTAACATCTAGACATAAGAAGCTAAAACATATCAAGAATTCAGATCATTTGGCTTTGATTCTGGAAAGATATCGCTATCAGAAGATTGACTATTATTGCATGTTTGACATAGCAGAGCTGATAGTGTTTAGTGAAGTCTAATCGGCTTGCAGAGCAAATCTGTAACTTATGGAGCCTAAAGGAACATTATGCAATGTAGTATAGGACCTGGCTGACTTTCATGGAGATCCATGCGAAGTTCTATGTACCTACGGAGCAATGCCTTATGTTTAGGCCCGACCTATTTTGTGTACACGTTACCCTAACTAGCCGTTGCAATTAGGCTGACTTGATAATGATTTGAAGGCTTGCGGAGGATATAAATAAAGGATAATGATTGGTTACAAGGATCAGTGATGAAATGAGAAAGTAAGCGAAGATATGAAGTAAATTCATAAGTTTTTTGATCCAAAGAAGAAGCAGAAGTGAAGCAGAGTGCAGAGCAGCGACATAATAAGTTGCAGAGCAGAGAATCGAGAAGTTGGAGAAAGAAATCATGACAAAATATTGTTGTATGAATCTTTTGTAATCCCTGGGCTGCGGCCTAGCACCTGTAAAGCCCTTGAGGCATGTGTAATTTGATTTGAAGTTATAATATATGAGGAATGAGCTTTGAAGGCTGGGTTTTTTCCTATTAAGGTTTTCCCAGGATACATCGTGTGTTATGTGTTCATGGATATCTTTTGTCTTTCTGTTGATTAGTTGTAAGCTTCCGTTGCATATCTGTATTATCATAGTGTTAATTGTTTAAGGCTGCAAGGTTGGACAGTCCCTCACCAAACCCTCCTACCTTGACTGCATCATTTAGAGTCAAAAAGGATATATCTTGATATTAGCTAAATACCCACTATATCCTTCAAGAGTGAAAATGTCCGCAATTTTGAAACCAAATAAATTTTATCCTTAAGTATTTTAGAAGATCCACATGTAGATGAAACAAAAAGTTCCACAATTTCTAAAAGAAGGCCACTTTAAAATGGAAACTCTTAATAGTGCTCAAATCCTAACCCCACTACACATCCTAAAATCTAAAATACTCTCAAAGGCGCAAGACCAAAACAAGAGACTCTGACCAGATGACACAAAAAAGAGGGGGCCCACATTTTAGTAAAATGGGGTGTGTGCAAGGCACAACACTGCCAAAACTAGTAAAAAGAGCATTTAGATTAAGTCCACTTCTGCTAAACTCAACCTCCATTCCTCATTTGTTAATTTTACTCCTAAAGTTAATCTAGATGATGTTTATGCTCATAGTGCCACTACTAGCAAAAGGTTTGCTCATATTGCTAGGGTTGCTAGTATTAAGAATAAATCTGGGAAGGGGGTGAAGACATCTAAGGTGGTTGTCCATGAAATTCCTTCAAACTCTTTTAATGACTAAGAAACTATGAGGGACAATAATTTTATTATTAAGGAAGAGGAGAAGGTTGAGGAAGGGTTAGTTGGTAATGATAAGGTTGAGGAAAAGAATGTTGAAGAAGAAACAAGGGCTGAGGAGGAGGTTGATGTTGATAGGAATGAGGAAGAGTTTAATGAGGAAGAGCAGGGGGATGATGAAGAGTTTGTTGTTGAGGAGATTAGAGAGGAGGAGGAGACTGAGCACCAACCTCTCCTCCAAGAGGTTGAAGACACTTTGTCACTCTCCATTGATGAGGAGGACCATGAAGAAGCTTCCCCTAACATTGAAAGTTTTGATTATGTTGTTGTGAAAGAGGATGGTAAGGTTGACACCTTTTCAATGTGCTCATGATATTAAGGACATCCATGACAGGATTGCCGAGTTGGAAGAGATTCAGTACAAGAAGAGCAGTTGTAATAGTTGTCAGAAATATTAGACAATCATGAAGGATGCTATGCAAAATTTTCATTATAGAATGATGAAAATGGAAAAGAGGTTGAATGAACTTGTCATTCTCATTGATGAATTTATGAGGAATGTTTTATTTGGTGGTGTGACTTTTTTTGATATGCATAAACGTAAGCATCAACCTAAGGGTGACTATCAGAAGAATAAAAAGAAGATTAAGTGCAGGATGATAAGGTGGACTAGGGGGCATTTGGAATGAGACTCTGAAGAATATGAATAAGGATTGGGACTCCTTGATCTACAGTAATAGGAAGTAGTCTCTCTACTAGTCATGGTGTTGTTCTTTCTACTATTCGTCTGTTGTTCTTCTGCTACTTTTTGTATGTGTCTTTCTTGGCTTGTATTTCTAATTCCAGTGCTTTTCTATTGTTATTTCATGTTGTTGTTATGTTCAAACTTTTAAGTTCTAAGGATATGTAAGGGATCGAGACCCTCTTTCCCAACTTATATTAATCAAAAATATTTTCGTGTTTATATCTCTAGATAGTTACAAGTGCTTATAGAGACATCTTTTTTTCTTATGGCAGGTACATACATAGAAGGCAAACCTACATGATCATATACTTGCAAGATCCATTACTTTATATAGACCCCATGGTGATATCTTTTGATGTCTAAATATTTAATTTGCATGCATGTTTGTGAGCGCTACGTACTTTTAGATGCATGATCATTCTAGGATTCACATTCAACTCAAAGTGGGGACAAAATATAATGGTAAATTTTGCATACCCATGTAATTTTTCTTTAATACATAAACATATGGACAATTGACATAATTTTGTGCAAATTCTAGTCCCTTTCCCTATGCTATCCACTTGCCCATTACACACATTCTGATATACACTTACCCCTTTTAACCCATCCATATGTTTACACATCTCTATACATTCACCCCATCCACTTATTTACCATACATATGCATGCACATACTCCTATGCACATGTTATCTATTGTGGTCTAGCCCCTTTCATATTCTAGGACTAGTTTGCCATTGTAAGGTCATCCTCACGGTTGTAGAATTGTCTAGCCCAAATTTAAATTTTAAAATTCAAAATTGATCAACTCACACCTTTTACACACATTCCGATATACACTTACCCCTTTTAACTCATCTATATGTTTACACATCTCTATACATTCACCCCATCCACTTATTTACCATACATATGCATGCACATAATCCTATGCACATGTTATCTATTGTGGTCTAGCCCCTTTCATATTCTAGGACTAGTTTCCCATTGTAAGGTCATCCTCATGGTTGTAGAATTGTCTAGCCCAAATTTAAATTTTAAAATTCAAAATTCATTAATTATTAAACTAAAGACCTTTATTTCTATTTACATTTCTTATTTAATTATTTATATAAATTATTTATTCCTAACAATCATAATAATTAATTGTGAGGGTAAAACATGGATCAATCAAATGAATTATATAAGACCCAAACATCAACAGAATAGGAGATAACAAGAAAGATTAAATGAAAATAGCAATGAATAACACAAAGCAAACCTTCCCTAAAATCGATGCTTCTGTTGTTTGCCTATTACAACCGTCTTTTTGCAGATGAAGTGAGCCCTCAGAGAGTGCACTCTTTTAAGCTGTGTTCGAGGAAATCGATGGTAAATGGCTGTTGTGATATGCAATGAAGATGAGCTTCAAAGCAAGTATGTGATCTCAAGCAAGTGAATGGTAAGAGGGTGCCAAAGGTGCGCTGGTGATATTTCTGCAAAGTAACGATGTCAAAAGCCTGGATGAATAGAATGGAGGAATGAGGTCTCATTTATAGACTTGGAAGAATGGGAATCAACGGTTGAGAGAAGATATGAAGATCAATGGCTGAGAATGGTTGAGGAATATGCAACCAGTAGAAATGTGACAAGTGTCCCAGCTCCATCATGAAAGAGGGGATGTGACAAAATTGATTAGAGAGTTAACTCCATTGACTGAACAGTTAACAGACTTGATTGATCAGTTAGAAGAATGAATTATGGAACTGACTGAATTGATTGAGGGATTGACTCAATTGATAGGTTAGTTAACACTTTTGATTGATTAGTTAACTAACCTCTGATTTGAGAAGAAATAGGCCATGTGGGTGAGGGAAAATAAGGTAATTAAATATTAAATATATTTAATTACATGTGTAACCTGATGAGGTGGACAAGGTGAGGTGTAAAGGTGAGGGGATTTTTGAATTTAGAACTTAGGATAGAGGAATTTGGATTAATTAAATAATTTATGATTATTTAATTGTGTGAGACATTTAGAAGAATTTTAATTAAATAAATTGAATTTATTTAATTATGGAACAGTGAATCGATTAAAAAAATTTAGAATATTTATTTAATTAATAGAAGAAGGGAATAAATATTTAGAATATTTATTTAGGATGATTCGTGTCATTTTGAGACGTATACATTTTGCCCCTCTTTGATGCAATGCACTTTATAGCGTTGCCTCAAAGAAGTCGATAGTCTGATAGTGATACATGCCCCAGTTTGCCCCTAGTACAGGTTTAATGATGATAGGATGCCCCCTCAGGAGATTGGACGAGAAAAGGGCGAAAGAATCATAGACGGACAATCTCACGAAGACGAAGGGGTTAGGATAGGCAAGAGGAAAAAGGATGCATTTCAGGGAAACGGGAAGAAAATTGGGGGAAAAACGGGCACGGGAAGCAGTCACAGTCATCACCTAACCAGAATTAGGGTTTGGAGGCTATAAATAGGAGCTGGGTCCACAAGAATAGTCATTTGTACACTTGTTTGATCTGGATTGGATTGAGAGAGCTTAGAGCAAACTTGGAGCAGCATGGCAGCTAGAGCAGCAGACATTCCACACGAGGAGCATCGATTCGAGCGAGTCCGTCGATTCGGGCAGCCAGCAGAGGCAGGACCCCCGGTATGTGCTTCGAAAAATTTATCCTAGGGTCGATTTAGAGTGTCATAAATGCATGTAGAAAATAGGTCAAACATATGCACCGAAATGCAGAACAGCGCATATGCTGCGCGAAGCGGCACTTTTGTCATTTCACGGCGCATATGCCGATTTCGGTGGCGCATGCATGAAAACGGCGCATACATGCATTGCAGCTGTGGATGTGTAATTAGGTTGCGCATGAGTAATTAAGCGGCGCATAAGTGTAATGTAGTGGCGCATGCGTGAAATCAGCGCATATATGTGTTATAACCGCGCTTATGTAATATAACGGCGCATATGTCGAATGCTGCGGCGCATGTACTGAAACTGCGCATATGTGCACTGTAGCGGCGCTTCTGTAGGGGGTGGCGCATACGTTGATTCTAGCGGCGCATACACCAAGAAACGGCGCATTTACCACCTGTAGTGGTGCATTTGCCGGGGATAGACAATTTACTTAGCCAAATTGATTCGATTAGCGTCCTGTTTGACCTGAGAATCGATGAGCTATCTCCGAGATTGTAGGAATCTAGTCGAGATGTAGTGTGCTGTTTTGATCAATTTGAGATGCTAAGTTGAGTTGATATAGTTCAGTAGGTATGTTGAGTATGGTATATGTCGTTTGAGACTGACACGTTGCCTTGCGTGCTTGCAGGAGGATATTCGAGACACACTGCAGTCGTGGGAGACATTTCCCATGCCCCTATTGCAGAGGTACATGCTAACAGAGACTGACAGAGTGGCGCTTGGTGCCATGGGTTTAGACTATGTATGCTTCATGCCCGAGGTGTGGGCAAACCGTGGATTGCTGACAGTTGCCGTGGAGAGATTCCACAGTGAGGATGGGACCTTTCACTTTCCTACCGGAGAGATGACTGTGACATTGGAGGACGTCTACCGGATACTGCACTTACCCGTGGTAGGTGAGTTAGTAGAGTACGACACACAGCGGGATGCGGGACTCACCGAGTGCCAGCGAGTGTTTGATGATCCCGAGCTGGTTGGATAGGTCATCCCATGGCATGATATATACGACTACTATGACTACTTCCCGGGGATCGTGGCTGGATTGATTGGGGGCGTTGTATGCCCGGACAGGAGATCGCATGGGTTCCCCATTGGATGGGGCAGGATCATGGAGCGGATGCTAACTGAGGGCACCCGATATGCATGGGGAGTCTGCATACTAGCCCATTTATACCACAACATGCATCAGGTGGTGTACCACCGCAACATGAGTCTATCGGCTGGGGGTACTACTGCTACAGTTTTGGCTGTGGGAGCACATAGCGCTGACTAGGCCGATATGTGTCTTCGCGAGGTAGCGAGGAGAGCCATACAGTTATGGCTATGCAGGAGTGATTTCCCAACACAGGCTGGGGAAGTTAGAGTATTGGAGACACACCTTGGATGGAGTAGATGTGGTCGTCTGGCGACCATATATGGATTGCGAGCCCTGGGACGACGAGGGGGACGAGCTGCCGTATTGCTATCAGACCAGCTGGTTGATAGGCTGGAAACGGCATATACTGGAGAGGCAGATGGTGGGCCAAGTGTTGAGACAGTTCGGCAGGAGGCAGGGCATGCCACAGGGACAGGCACTTTTTGCATGGACACATGCAGAGAGGGTCCGATGGAGGCCGATGGCTTCGTATGAGGAGGCCCTAGCAGAGTTCCGTCAGACTCCCTATGTGGCGTGGGATATGCGGATAGACATAGCAGATGCAGGGGTGACACAGGATTATGAGGATTGGATGACTGCACATCCGTTCCCGAGATATTCAGGACTTGGCATGTTGGTGCCTCGTATTGATGAGGCAGACTCAGAGGAGGAGGGACAGGTTGGCCCAGGGCGGAGGGGAGCTAGAGGAGGACGAGGACGAGGTGGTAGAGCCGGAGAGAGGCCGAGACAGCGGAGGAGGATAGGCCAGGCCGAGCAGGCAGTGCCAGGATAGGTGGCACAGCAGCAGATACCTCAGCAGGCGCAGATGCCGCCACCACAGCAGGTACCACAGCAGCAGGTGCCCCAGCCACAGGGGCCAGGACAGGCAGAGGCAGCACAGGGGCTAGTAGAGGCAGAGGTACATGAGAGGGCCATAGCCAGCCTGAGGGGATAGGTGCGAGCGTTGCAGGCACAACTGAGGAGGGCCAATGGTAGGCGAGAGACGGATGCAGCAGTTATCGCCGGTTTGACTCGCGAGAGAGATATGGCAGATGCACGGTTGCGTATTATTCGTGTAGAGCGGGACACTGCTGTGGCTGCCATGGGGACAGATGCAACGAGTTCATTTTTGGTTGGGCAGGTGCAGCAGGCACAGGCACAGGTAGGCCAGTTGCAGACGCAGTTGGCACAGGTACAGGCAGAGCTTGCTAGAGCACAGTCACAGGCTCAGTACTATCGGGGATTATACCATGGTGCCGTGGCATCGAGTCAGAGGGCGGGGAGCTTCAAGAGTCAGTCTGGGGCTACTCATAGAGCAGGTCCATCACAGACAGGGGCTTCCGTGATGGGTCCCCAGCAGTCAGGAGCTGGCAATGGTGGTCCACAGCAGCAGGGATAGACATAGACCAGATTTTGTACATTTTGGGACATGTATCACCGTCCATTTGGATGTATACTGTATATGACACTTTGATTTTTGAGAGAGATAGTGATATTGTACATTTGGACCTCTTATATGATAGTATATATGGTGATGCAGCTTTGTGTATCTATTGCATGCGTTATGAGATGATGATTTACTTCTATTATATGATGTGATGTATGTGTAGAGTTAGATGGTCTATCCGATGCTATATGAGATGCTTTTTGATATGATGCTATATGATGTCTATATGATTTAATGCTTCGAATGTATGCATATGTAACAGGATTGTTATGTGATGATGCAGCTTTGTGTATGATGTTATGGGATGTCTATATGATCTAATGTTTCAAATGAATGCAAATGTAATATGGTTGTTATGTGGTGATGCAGCTTTGTATGCGATGCACTTAGCTATGTTGTTTTTTGGTTTTCTGTATTTTAAAATGCGATGTAATGCTGATGTGTGGATGACCTAATGCACTAGGTGATGTATTCTACTGACTTAATCACATTCATGAGTAGCCCTACATATGATATGATATGCTCCTATATGCTTTGTTTTTGTGAAGTCCAAATGTACGCTATCGACACAAGAATAACATGATAGATAGAAGAATGGTTGTGATAGAATGACTTAGAAACTTCATTTGATATTGTTATTCTGCATAGTTTGGATAATGAGGATTGCATGGGATATGGATGCATGGATGTGTATATGGATATAGGATGGATGTTTTGCTTTTAGAGTGCTTTATTTCATCATTGGGCATTTTGTTTTTGGTACATTTTCTGAGATGTTGTGAGTACAAGCATCTTGGTATAATTGAACCGAGATGACCTGAGTATCGCTTACATGGATTGTGGTTTAGCAAGTTAATACAAGCATCTAGTCAAAATTGAATCTAGATGACCTGAGTACTTCTTGTGTTTCAACAAACAAGGATTGCCCTCGTTCATGTTAGACCTTTGATGTCCTCGATGATCTTTTGCCGATCATGTCCTTAGACAAGCTTCACATTACTAAAGTTTAATCCACAAATAGCAAACAAAGAAAATAATCATGCTCCCATCATAGCATCTCTAGCTTTTGGCATCCTCGAGTAGCATAGGAAGGTATGATAGCAAAAATCCAGACTCGAATTGTTAACCATGTTTTCGATCTACAAAGCATATTTGCGTTGATATGTGTTTAGTTCTTGCCTTATTTTGCATAAAATCATTTAGAAGACCTTGGGTATTTGCTTTGCATTGGATAGGTTAAGATGCTTACAGTCAAGATTTCTGCTTGAAGCGCGGGTTCTGTTTGCATTTGCTTGTTTGGTGAGAAGATTGCACAATCCTTATTGGGGAGACGGACCCTAAGGGACTGACCTAGTGCCTCGGGGGCGCATTGCTAAATGGCCTTGCCTACGTGACAACGCAGAGGCAACGTAGTTCGGGGTAAACCCTAATGGACCATGGATGGACTAGAAGAAAGACGACAAGAATGAAGACAAGAAAGGGGATGAATGGGACCATGGAAGAAATGGAAGCCTCGGGGGTGCATTAGAATAATGGCCTTGCCTACGTGACGGCGCAGAGGCAACGTAGTTCACGGACTTGGACCATGGACACTAACAAGAGACCCTATGCTAGGCTCACATTGAGGAGACGGTATGGGACAAAACCTTGGTTGACAACGCCACAAGGAGAGTATCAAGCCATGATAGGTAACTGTCAAGTGTTTATGTGTGGGATAGATATGGGTCAAATGGGGCAAATGGAGAAAGAATGGACTCAAGGTGATTGGATTCCCAAAGATGGGGAAGGCGGTTTATCACAAGTAACGCCTGTTTACCAGGTTTTCATCACTTGCTTTTATTTGCACGAGAAGCTAGAAAGTAACATGATGCCTGATTGTTAGGTTTTCATCATGATACCTATCCAAGGCGCCTGTTTGCCAGGTTTTCACCAAAGGACAATTGTTTTGTATGCTTTCTATTTTTTTCTGATTTTTTTATATTTTCTCTTTTCAACTTTTTTGATTTTTTTGATTTTTGATTTTATTGTGCCCTCTTGCATTGGGGTTCTCCTAGGTATAGAACCGGCGAAGGTGCATGCTGTTGATTGGATCATCTAACAACTCACCCTCTGAAGTGGCCAACTGATATGCCCCCGATCCGTAAGCAGCTACAATCACATAGGGCCCAAGCCAGTTAGGCTCGAACTTACCTTTCTTTTCCCTGTCTTGTTGATTGCGAGGATTCTCTTTGAGAACGAGGTCCCCAACCTTAAAGAATCTTGGGCGAACCTTGTGGTTATAACTTCTTGACATCATCTGTTGATATGCTTTAAGATGATCGAAGGCTTTCTGGCGCCTTTCTTCTAGCAGCTCTAGTTCTTGTAACCTGGAGACTCTGTATTCTTCATCTGATATGAGACCTTTCAACGACACCCTGAGGGATGGTAGTTCGACCTCAATGGGGAGGATGGCTTCTGAACCATAGACAAGGGCGTAGGGTGTAGCACCTGTGGGAGTGCGTCTACTGGTTCTGTAGGCCCACAGAGCAGGATTGAGTTGGACATGCCAATCACGGCCAACCTCATTGACAGTCTTCTTTAGGATTTTCAGAATGGTTTTATTCGATGCCTCAGCCTGGCCGTTACCTTGGGGGTAGTATGGAGTGGAGAAATGATGTTGGATTTTGAAACGCTCACAGAGTTCCTGGACATCCTGATTTTTGAATGGTCTTCCATTATCCGTTATGATGGATGAAGGAATGCCATATCTGCAGATAATGTAATTCAGAATGAAAGAGGAAATTTGTTTTCCTGTGACGGTGGTTAGGGGAACGGCTTCAATCTACTTTGTGAAATACTCAGTGGCGGTTATGATGAATTTGTGGTCGTTGGAAGAGGGTGGATGAATCTTTCCCACAAGGTCAAGTCCCCACTGACAAAAGGGCCAGGGTGTCATTAAAGGTCTCAACTCTTGAGCAGGTGCATGGATTAGGTTCCCATGTATTTGGCATTGTTTGCACTTTTTGACGAACTGATAGGAATCCATTTCCATGTTTGGCCAGTAATAACCCAAACGCATGAGTTTCTTGGCTAAGGAAGGACCGCTGGAGTGTGTTCCGCAGATCCCTTCGTGTACGTCTCGCAAGGCAGTTATGGATTCATCTTGTTCTAAACAACGGAGTAAAGTACCATCCAGACCACGTCGGTAAAGGGTATTAGCTATGATGGTGTAGCGGGAGGTTTGTCGGATGAAAGTTTGTTTTTGGTTGGAAGAGAGGTTCGGTGGGAGAATATTGTCCTTGAGGTAAGTGTAAGTCTTACCGTACCAAGGTGAATCAGATCCGACTAGGAGGCAAATGGAATGGGTTTCAAGGAGATCATAAGCCGGTTGCCGGATGGTTTCCACTAAGAACTCATATCGCGACTCATATTTAGGAATTTCTAGAAGAGAGGCTATGGTAGCCATTGAATCTGCTGCTTTGTTCTCTATCCTGGGTATTTGCTCGAAGGAGATGGTCCCAAAGTGTTCTCATTTTTGGTTTGATACTCATCGTTGACCTGATTTATGATAAGCTGAGAATCACCGTAGACACATAGTGCTTGGATTTTCCACTCAGTGGCCATCTTGAGACCAATTACCAAGGCTTCATATTCTGCTATGTTGTTTGTACATGGAAATAACAACCTGTAGGACTTTGAAATTGTGTCGCCTTGGGGAGTGATAAACAGGATACCTGCCCCCAATCCATGGTTGGTGTAAGATCCGTCAAAGTAGAGTTTCCAAGGAGATGTGGACAGAGTGAATAAAGACTCATCGGGAAACTCAAACTGCATTGGTGAAGTGTCTTGTAATGGTGCCTCGGCCAGTTGGTCAGCGATGATTTGTCCTTTGATGGCTTTTCTGTCCACATATTCTATATCATATTCACTAAGAAGCATCACCCATTTTGCTAGTCGACCTGTGAGAGCTGCTTTGCTGAGGAGATACTTCAATGGGTTGATTTTTGCAATGAGTTTGACAAGATGTGCCAGCATGTAATGTCGGAGTTTTTGTGAAGCAAAAACCACCGCAAGGCATGATCTTTCTACTTGTGAGTATTGCAACTCGTAGCCCACTAAGGTTCGACTGATGTAGTATATAGCTCTCTCCTTGTTCTCGTAGTCTTGCTATGCTAGAAGGGCCCCAAGAGCAGTGGGTGTAGCAGATATGTAGAGAATTAAAGGTTTTCCTTGGATTGGAGGCATGAGTATGGGAGGATTCATAAGGTACTCCTTTAGCTTGTTGAATGCCTCTTCGCACCGCTCATCCCATTTAAATGGAATGTTCTTATGCAGGAGGTGGCTAAAAGGTTGGCACTTGTCTGCCAGCTGTGAGATGAACCTGTGGATGGCCTGCAGCTTGCCCTGTAGGGATCTTAATTGAGTTAGAGTCTTGGGCGGTGGCATGTCCATTATAGCTTTGACCTTGGCAGGGTCAACCTCTATTATGTTTACCGACACGATGAAGCCTAGCAGCTTGCCTGAAGTTACCCCAAACACACATTTCTTCGGGTTCAGTTTGACTTGAAATTGGTCCAACCGTTGAAAGACTTTTTCTAGGACATCCAGGTGTGAGTCCCTTGTGAGAGATTTTGCTAAGATATCGTCAACATAGTCCTCCATAGTTACATGCATCATGTCATGGAATATAGTTGTCATGGCTCGCTGATATGTAGCACCTGCGTTTTTCAGCCCAAAAGGCATGACATTCCAGCAAAAGGTACCCCATGGGCAAGTAAAAGTTGTTTTGTGTTGATCCTCTGGTGCTATTTTGATTTGATTATACCCTGAGAATCCGTCCATGAGTGATAGCATTGTATGTCCTGCAGTAAGGTCGACTATGATATCGATGTTTGGCAATGGAAAGTCATCCTTGCGGCATGCTTTGTTTAAGTCTCGAAAATCATTGCATAGTCGAACCCGGCCATCTGGTTTAGACACTGGCACAATATTAGATATCCATTCTGGGTAATCTATGGCTCTAATGAACCCCACATCTAGCAATTTCTTGAGTTCTTCTTTCACCAAAAGGGCTATATGAGGATGCATCTTTCTCAGCTTCTGCTTTACTGGTTTCACCCCTGGATCCAATGGCAAATGATGTAGAATTAGGTTTGGGTCCAAACCTAGCATGTCTGCATATGACCAAGCGAAGCTGCCTCTCTTCTTCTTAAAGAATGGTACAAACCTGGTTTTCTCTGGTGGCGTGAGAGATTTGGCACAGTGGATAATCTTGGGTTGCTCTTCGGTTCCAATATTCACGGGCTCTGTCGGCTCTACCACAATCTGTGACCTTTCCTAGTACATATCACTAGGGAGAGTGTCAAGCATTCCATCGTCAGGTGCCACAGTTGGGTTTTCACCGTCAGATGCGTCCTTTCTTTTTACTGTTTTATGATCTGACACTGCTGCAAGGCGGTTTTCACTGTCAGATCCATTTTTGATCTTGATATTTTTGCGACTGGAAGGCTTGGCACCCTCCCCGAAGTAAGCCATGATATTCAGTTCAATAGCAAAACCAGCTTTATGATCTCCCTTTGGCAAGTGGTCCCTAAGTTCCATATAATCAATGTAAGCATCATTGTTCTGGAACATATCTAATTGGGGGGTTCCTTGAAGATCCCAGTCAATAAGCTCAGGGTGTAAGAGGGGAAGGGAGTCGGATGAGAGACCTGGTTCATTGATGGTGTGAATGGAAATGTTAGGAGCATTGGCGGAGGTAGTGTTCTGGGTGGTACTTTCCTCCAAGTTGTTTATCGCAATGGAATCTAAACTTTCCTTGAAAGTCATAATCTCTGGGATTGGCAAATCAGACTCCAGTGGTCTGTCCCGTTGCGTTTGTCCCTCATGGTATGGGCTAAGAGTTTGGATGGTGTCAACCTCTTTGTCATCGTAGGAGTGCTCTGTTAGCTCATCCCACTCATACTCATTTGAATCACCTGAATCTGTGTCACTATCCACTTGGAGTGTTTGGATTGTTTCCACAAGGCAGGCATTTTCCTTGGCTTTACCCTTGCCTTTGTATCCTAGGCCACTTGTGTTTCTAGCTGAAGAGGACGAAGAAGGTTGTATAGGTTCAATGATTCCTTCTTTTCTGAGGCCTATGGGGCCTTGTCCTTCGTACCCCATCCTGTGCAAAATAGTCTCACCTCGCCCATAGAGTTCTGTAGGGAGTCTAGGCGGTTCTTGGGGTGTGTTTTCTTCTTCTGTATAAAGCCATTGCAGGAGATCTCGCTCCTCTATTTCATCAGATAAGGTCCCCCATTTTACAAAGGGATTTGCGAGAGCTACAGGAGAGCAGATGGCTTTGGAAAATGTTTGGGTGGATGCTTGGGTTGGCCAAAAGAGCGAGGAGACAAAGGCATCTTGGCAAGGTTGAGGCTGTGCTCAATGGAGTATTCCCCCATGCCACTTTCTTTTATGGTAAGTTTCAGTGGTTTGGGTCTTGAGGAGGAAGCTTCAGCAGTATGGTCCGGTTGTGGGGTAGGGGAAATGTAGGCTCTATTGTTGGGTATGACACATTCAGGTTTTGCACGGAAAGAATTGCAATGCTGGTAGGGGTCGAGGTCGCCTTGAATGGTGACCTGCTTGCCATTGTGCGGGAACTTAATGCATTGATGATAGGTTGAGGGGACAGCCCTCATGGCGTGGATCCATGGTCTCCCTAGTAGAATATTATAAGCAAGCTCCTGATCAAGGACCTGGCACACCACATCTTTAATTACCGGTCCCACTTGAATGGGTAGGACAACCGTTCCTTTTGTGGTTCTTTCTTCCTCATCATATGCCTTAATGGTAATTTTCCTCCTTGGATCAACTGCCTGTTCGGAGAACCCCAGTGCAAGGACTAGCTTCAATGTGCAAATATTTAAACCAGCACCCCCATCAATGAGAACCCTCTTGATGTGGTGCTTGTGTATGAATGCAACAATGTGCAGAGGGGTGTTGTGGGGTTGAGATACAGAAAGGTCATCTTGCTCAGTAAACGATATGGAATTGGAGGATGTCAAATTGCCTACCATGGTCTAGAACTTCTCTTGGGCCAGGTTAGTGGGGACAGTGGTTTTCACTAAGGCTTTCTCAAGAATCTCCTTATGAGAAGGAGATAGACGCAATAGCTCCAATATGGAAATGTGAGCCGGAGATTTCTGTAACTGGTCGATGACATTGTACTGACGGAAGGTGGATGGAGATGGTGACAACCTTGGAGGAACGGTATTGAGCGTGACTTTACCACTGCGGGTAATTATACTACATCCAGTTCGGTTAGGTCCTGGTTGTTGGTTGGGTGAGATGACATTGACCTGCGGAATATGTTCAGAAATGCAGTTTATGGTGTAGTCAAATGGAACACTTGCATAGTTAGCATTACTCGTCCCGCTATTCTGATTTGGCCGGTTGCGATTATTTTTGTTGTCATTGCTGTTGTTGCCGTTGTTGTTGTGGCCATGGTTGTTGTTGTTGTGGCCATTGTTGTTATATGGCCTATTATGATTCAGAAGTGGATCCCTGTAGGCCACATGAGTTTCATTGGAGGTATGCTGTTGTGTCCCTCCCTGATTTTGATCCAATATATCTTGTATGACATTTTTGAGGCGGATGCAGTTGTTAGTTGTATGCCCCCTTCCTCGGTGATATTCACAATAGTCTGTGTCCTTCCAGTAGGGAGGTTTGACTATAGGCTCGTAATCACTTGTTGGCGGTAGAGAAATTTCGTTGTTAGCCAACAACTTCCTTAGTGTAGATTCTTGAGACTCACCTAACAGTGTGAATTAATGGTAATATTGTACATCAAATGCTTGAATATTGATATTTTCTTTTGAGTCTTGATCATTAATCTAGATGATGTTTAAGTAGAGTTAGAAAGAAGGCAATTTCTATGAATTTCATTACAATACAAGATGCATGAAGTGTACAATTGTCTACTCTCAGCAATTCTTTCGAAAACTTTAAAATGCAGATATATCATTAAATTTTTATTTTATTTTTTCATGATTACTTTAGGTCTTTAGGTCTATATGGTTAGATTTTGACTTCTGTTGCAGCACTTCACATATAGTATTGAGTTAGGTTTTTTTAATGAATAGTTATTCCCATCCATGTTAAGAGTTTTATTTCAGTGAATATTACTTTCATGTTTCTTTCAAAGACATCCCCATTTATTAGATTTTTTTTCTAGTCAATATCTATTATAAACTTATCTCTTCTCCATAAAGTCCATCTAGAGTAAGAAAAAACCCACTGAGTAAGTTTCAAATCATCAACCTCTAACAACCTATCGATTTAGTAACCAAAACTAATAAATGAATAAATTTTACCTTATAATTTTAATAATAACATAGTTTTATATTTAAAAGAAAATATCTATTAAAAGTTGTTGCTTCTATCCAACAACTCACTTTAAAAAATATATAATTATATAATGGGAAGCATTTTCCTATAATTACTTGATAGAAGATATTGACATTTTTGTGAGTTAAAAGAATGTTCTAGTAATATAATTATCATCTTGTATAAGCCATTCATGCAAAAGTTAAGTTTGTGTTGGAGCACATCATAAGTCATTCTGGAGTACATAATGAAATAAACATAGAAGTCATCAAATTCTCCCAGTTGTACCATGTGAGTCTTGTTGTTGTCGGGTTGCCAGTAGTATGCCGATGTTCATAATTGTCAGTTATGTTCATTCATGTTGAACAAGGCTTTCGTTTTCCTCTACAATCACTTGATTGCTTACTCTTTGTAAATGCATTTATTCAATATAAAAAAAGTTAAGTTTGTGAAATTATATGATAAAACTAATTTGTTTTAGTCATTTCACTAATGTTCATATTTTGTCAAGTTGGATGTGCTCAAGTGGTTGGGCCACTTGGTTCTCATGATGGAGACCACAGTTCAAATTCCCCCAAGGATACCTTAGTGTTGAATAGCATGTTGAATGAATATCTTAGCACTTGTTTCATGAGTTGGTTCATAACATTTACAAATAAACCATCTTTTTTTCCATGTCTTCAGAGATCAACCTTTCCAAAGTTTGAATACAACCCTAGGACAAAAGATCCCACTCCCTAACATTCCAATCCCCCACTTGATCAAAGGCCCACTTAGTCAGACAATCAGCCGCTCTATTCCACTCTCTAGGGACATGGACAAAAGAGACAAAATCCATCGAGTGACTCAAATAGAGAATCTGTCTAACCACCAACAAAATCTATCACTGCATGCCTTCCACAACCTGCTCATTCAACATATTAATAATAATCTAAAAGTCAAATTCACAAATAACCTGCTCCAACCTAAAGCACACCCTCTCTCCATAGCACAAAGAATAGTTAGGGCCTCCATCAAATTGTTATTTTTAGAAATAATAAGAGTGAAAGAGTGAAAAAAATAAATTATATTATGTAAATGAGAATAAATGTAGCAAGGAGGAAGTTGGAGCTTTGAATAATTATATACATGTCAAAGTATTTGGAGGCCAACTCCTATTTATTTTAAAACTCAACACAGTAACTTTCTTTATTAGAAGGTTCCCTTTGTAGACCTCTCTTGACTCAGAAAAAATCCTTTCACTTTTTATTTATAGTCTAAATAAACATGTCTTAGTTTATTTACAAATTGCATTTCCAATTTCTACATTTATTTCATATTTGACACTCTCTTTGGACTATCACCTCCTTTTTCCATAAGCATTTAACATCGATACAAAAATGTTTTTATATCACTTTATCAACAAACAATAAAATTATGTAGGGAAAAAAACCAATAAATTTGTATAATAAGAATAATACATAGAGACTATAAAGTAAATAATAGAATTTGAAAAATAAAATAGTACATAATATTTTAAATCTTCATTATTACATAAAATTCAGTCATTTGCAATACAACAATAATAAATCTCTTATTTAACCCTTAAATATGTGTGAATATTAATAAACACATCAAAAACTATTCATAAATACTTTAAAACTACTTCAAATTATGGACAGAAACAACACGCAAAATCTTCTTCTAACACTCCACATTCAAGGCCTAAATTTGACAGTCCATGCCCGTCAAACAATTTTTTTATGACGGTTATCTATTCAAACGTGCGTTTAAAATGCTATGACATACCTTAGTATAAGTAAAATTATATATAAGCCAAATATATATCATCACAATTCTATACAATTTTTGACAGTCTATCCAAAATCTCTCCTTTTATATGATACTATCGTTTTAAAATTTTGATTGTATTGTACAGCAAAAATACAATCCTCCATAACCTTACTAACTATAAAACATAAAAAATATATATCATGTCAAAGGGCCTTGGTCTGCTAGTGAAGCTGAAAGGTTTGAATGAGCCCAAGGCCCCGGACACTCTAAGGGATGAGGCCGGGATTGTGCCCGGACGAATTTGGCAAAATGGATACCCCCCAGTCATTGGCTCTCAGCGTGAGAGGTTCGACCTAAGGCTCGTACTCCCAATAAGCTAGCAAAAACGAATTTGTTGATGACCTCCAATATACATCATGAGTCCAACAAATTTTGTCATTATACTCTGACAATGTGCACACAAATTCAACGTGACGAGAACTTTTAGCTCCACCAAAAACCTGCCGTCCCTACCAAGTATTACAGTAATTTCAACACGTTGTATGCCAGACAAGAAAAAGGGGTGGAATCCGTTCAAAGATTAAACTTACAGAAGAGGTTCATAATGATAAGATCGGCGCGCATAATAAGACAAATGGCGATGACAGAATTCATAGCAGGTGGTATGTTTCTGTCTCTGTACTGGCGTTGATATCGAAAAAGCGTGATTCACAGGATAGGTAGCAACTTGTTTCTGTTTCTTTCTTTCTCTGGTATTCATCAAAGCAGAGTAACAAATAAATGTGGCAAAACTAAAGTACAAAAACAAGATTACAGCGGAATAGCTGCTGAAAAGACAAATTCCGTGGGATCTGTGCACATGGTTTGCTTGACAGATTTTTAATATCGCCGCACATATAATGTTCATTTTTATTTATTCAATTTTCAATTTAATAGTTTTAGCTTGTTCGCGGGTTTGAACCTCCAACTTAATGCAAGCGTTCATACCAGATGTTAATGTTAGGGGATGAGGTTCTCCTTATTAGAGCCTCACACTCCAATCAAAAATGATTCATCTAATGGTATTCCCATTCACCAATCAAAAACACAAAAAAAAAGGATAAAAAAATGAATTTGAGATATTTTAAATATATAAATTAGGGGAAATGATCTAATAGTCAAGTTATAAATTTAAAGATTAATATTTTTAATAGTATAATATATTATTAGAGTTTATTATTATTATTATTATTATTATAAAAATTTTAAAACAGTTGACATATATTTTTTTTTTAAATTATTACAAATGAAATTATTAAAAAATAAGTATATAATATCTAAAAGTAAAAACAAAACAAAAGAATTACTCAAATAATGATTGGTGGTTTTTCCAAAATTACATACATAAGTATTAAAATAGCTCTTCAAATAAAAATAGAGTAAGATAAAATAAAATGATTTTTAATAAAAAAAATTAAAATTTATGTGTCCATAAAATAAAATAACATAGTTCTAAAGTAAAATAAAATAACTTTTAAGTCAATTAAAAATATTTTAGATAGATTTTTTTATCCTATATGACATATCTAATTAACATTTTTTTTTTTCAAAATGGCATAAACAAGAGAATAACTTTTTAGTAACAAACACCCTCACAAGCTCAAACTAATAATGGTGGTGAAAAGTGGGGGAAAGAGCGAAGGGGGGGCATTTGAATCAAAGCAGGGCGGGAGCGATCTAGGTGCTGAAGGGGGAGATTCTGATGATGATGATGGAGTGGAGTTCGACCCAAACTACACTGGGGAAGTGGATGACTGGCTTGGATCTTCAGTTGAGGGTAAGGACGTGCGGTTGCTCGACCTATGGCTTAAGGCCTGTTGGAGCGTGGGTTCTGCTACCTCTAGGAAGAGCCATGTCCCTTCCCGCATGGGTTCCGGGGCTCTTCAGGATACTAAGTTGGTGGTCACTGGTGGCTCTGAGGGCCATGGTCTCCGCAAGGGATTCCTCCTTCTCTCCCAAGCTCGTGTGGAGGATGTGCACAATGGGGCTTCTTGCCCTGCGATTAACACTAGTGTTGATCCCTGTGTCTTTTCCAAGGAGGGTTGTTCTCCTGAGTTCTTGAATATGGGTGGATTGGTTGAGGCCTCTGAGACTGTGGGCTTGTCTCCTATCAGTCCGCCTGTAGGTCTTACGAAGGATTTCCCTGTTGGTGGAGGGAGTTTTTCTTCTCTGTAGGGGCAGGGCTTGTCTTCTAAGTCTAGTCCTTTGCCTAGGGCCTCATTTGCTTTTGGGGATCCTTAGATTTTTGTGCCTGACTCCGTTGTTGATAGATCTGTTGCTCGGCTCCAGAGTTCACTGGTTGGGAGATTCTGTGGTAATTGTCCCAATATCGATGTGATCAGAAAGTGGGTGCTGTGAAAGTGGAACATTAAGGGGCAGGTAGAGGTAATAGCTCTGCCAAATAACTTCTTCCCTTTTTCATTTTCTTCCCTAGAAGATAGTTCTAAGATTCTCTTGGGCGGTCCCTGGTTCCTAGGGCAGAATGGTCTATTTTTAAAAATTTGGTCCCCTGGCTTCAACCCAGAGGAAGATTGCTCCATCAAGTTTCCGGTCTAGGTTCGGTTGCCTAGGCTTCCTTTAGAATATTGGGATGAGGAGGTTTTTATGGGCATTGCCAGTGCCTTTGGACAGTACAATGCGGTGGATGTTGTTACTAAATTCAAGAGACGTTTGTTGTTTGCTAGATTTTGTGTCTTTGTGGAGTCGGATAGGGTAATCCCTTCTCAGATCACTTTATCCTCCAAGTTTGGCAACTAGGTTCAACAGATTGATTTTGAGAACTCTTCAGTCATTTGTGATCATTGCTGCAAAGTGGGTCATGCTGCTGATGTTTGCCAGGGATCCAACATAAACCATCCTATGTGGAGGAAAAAGATGCAAACAACTGATAGTGCTTGCAAAGTTAATAAAGAGGATGTGTCGAAGGAGACAAGTAGGGAGGAGGATGCTATGATGAAGACTCCTTTGACGATGGTGCAGCAGCAGAAAGAGACTAGTTTTTTTGACAAGAGGAAGGTGCAATGTGATAATGGGACCCCGAGTGAACCTTTGGATCATCCTAGCTCTCCTAAGAAGATGAGATATGAGATCAAGGATTTCAAGATCAAGTTGCAAAGCTCCTTGGAGCAATTTGGTTTCAAACCTCCTTGACTTTCTGTTGGTTTCTTGTTTAGGGTTCTTGACTCTATGTCTAGTTTTCTAGTTGTTTTGCTCTTGTTGTGTTGTTTGTCTATTGTTGGTTATGTTTAGTCTTGTTGGGCTTCATTGTTATATCTGTTCTTTTGTACAAGGGTCTGGGTCCTTTCAAAATCCCTGCTTACCATTATCAAAAACATTTTTTTTTCTCTATTCATGTTTCATTGTTTTATTTTTCTCTAGAGTTTAGGATTCTTTTGTCACTTTGCTTCGATCCAACTATCTATAAATTGACCTCTAGGGTTTTTTTATATGCTTTTATCCTTTTATTTCATATTTGCTAGGTTCTTAATTTACCTTTGTTTATATATTACAATACTATATTTTATTAATGGTGGAAAAATTATTAAAATAAAATATAAAACAAATGTATATTTTATTAATATATTTTATTAGGGAATTGTATTTGTTTTGGTAGTCACTTATTTTAACAATGAGTAACCTTCTCATTTTCAAATTCTAATATTTTATCTTTTAAGATTTTTTCCATTAATAAAATATAGTGCCATAAAATAATATTTTATTACTATATTTTATTAGGTTTTATATAATGCTCAAAAAATTAAAATACAATACCAAAACAAATACAATACAATACCAAAACAAATACATTACACTAATCAAATATAGTGCTCTAGTAATAAAATAAAAAAATATATTTTATTAATGAGGACTGAAAAAATTAAATTAATTAAATTTCATTTACAACTTCTAGCTTCTAATCCACTTTACTCCTTTTTTATTTGATTTGATATATTTTTTTATTTATGTTTGAGTATTACATATATTTATATACATTATTTAATATAATTTTTTAATTATATGTACACTGTAATAATCATCCCCTTAATATCACTATATAACACCTTTATGTATACTAGTTAATAATTGAATGAAATATTTTTATTAGATTCATCTCCTTAATATTACTATATAACACCTTTATGTAAAATAGTTAATAATTGAATGAAATATTTTTATTAGATTCATCTCCTTAATATCACTGTATCTATACTAGCTAATAATTGAATAAAATATTTTTATTAAATTTTAAAAACAATAAATTATATGAATATTAATAAACATAATTTAATGTATAATTATCAATCTAGTTTTTTTTAATCTTTTAAAACACCTCAATAAATAACATATAGATGTGGCATTATATTTGATGTATACAAACTAACTAAATAAATTATTAATAAAATTTGAAAAGAATTCAAAATGGCTCATATAATTTGCGACTCAAAATCAAAATTAAAATATAAACCCATGAGGTTAAGTTTCACATTACTAATTTAATACAACGTAGGTGCCAAAGAGAGAATAATATAAGCATGGGTACTATTCAAAAGGGAATCGAATAATTTAAATAATGAAAATTGGTAAGCATATTTATTAGAAGAATAGAGGTATAAATGCTTTAAACAAAGATAATGTTTAATGTATTTTAACTATTAAATTAAAAAATTTAAATGATATGTATATATTAAAATTTTGAAATTTAAGGGTACTTAGTTTTAAAAAAATATGTAATAAAAAATTGTATCATATTTGTTTAAATATGTTTTTTTTGTGTTGTAATGAATTTTGATAAATTGGCTCTTTTATGTATTACAACTTGGCTAGATATATGTGTTGATGTGTATTTTAGCAGGGTACAATTTAGATAAAATATTAAGTATTTTACTTCTTGAAATGAATTAAATCTTAACAAATCAAGGTCTCTCTACTAGGTCTTGGTCTTATAAGATAACTCAGTGTTTGATGTTCTTTATTATTTATACACAAAGAAATTTACACAATTGTTTACTGGAACCTAAAAATATGGTTTGATTTGAAAAATAACAAAATCTAAGTTTTATTGACAAACTCTAGGATGTTTCCTGGATCTTGGATTTGAGCATTCTCTGTAGCTGGAAACAATGTTCTTTCATCTGATTTTTAATATTCTATGATGTTGATCCTAAAATCTAACCTAATATAATCACTTGGATAAAAAGTCTAAAAGATAGGTGTGACAGGGATAGGGTTTCAAAAATTTCTAACTATGAATTTCTATAACTTATGAGATGAAGCATAAGTAGATAGACCTCAAATAAACCAATCTTTGCTTAACCAAATGTATCACAACGCTACAAAGATAGTGTAATCTTCAATGGAAATAAAATAATTTTTAGATTATGAAATAACTTCATCCAACACCCAATACTGGCATAGCCTAATGAGACATCTCACAATTGAACATAAAACTAAAAGTGTTCAGGTTAACTACACAAAGTAACTTACAATCACCAAATCATCAGTAGTATGAACATAGGAGATCCATCAATACTTATAATCATTCATTCATAAATTGTAGAAAATTCTTATAAGTGATGAACCATAAAGCAAACTCTCTTATTAATTTCAAAAGTATGATAAGTATCAATAATTCTAGATCCTTGTACAAAGAAAAGTGAATATCAACAATCTCCAACAATGAATTGATAGGAAACCATGAAGTAAGTTACTTGTATTAATTTCAAAAGTATGATAAGTATCAATAATTCTAGATCCTTGTACAAATAAAAGTGACTATCTTTATAGAGGAGGCTAGTGCACTTAGTACAAATGAATGACTAAAATTTATTCTACACCAATGGTTCACATACAATTAATTGTTTGGAGCTAAATTTATCTTGATCACACATTTATAACAAACTCATATCCAACGTATACATTTTTTTATAAATTCTAAAGTTTCAAAGACAAGTCGGTTTCCTAAACAATATTTCTCCTTTTTTGAAGAGAACACAAAAAGTAATTTTCCAAGCTAAGTTGGGCATCAACATCAAATATAAAAGAATAAAAAGGAGGTGGCACAAAATTCCCCATGTGATTGCCCAAATTTGAAGTCAAGTTTTAAAATTGGATCACTCTAGTAGTGTAAACAAATTCAATGGATAGGGTTCTCTAGATCAGATGCATCATCTTTAATAGTTTCCTGATCTGTCATAGCTTCCCTTTTCCTATAGTCCATATATGTAGTGAGGACTAGACTCATCAAGTTTTGATCAAGCCCTTTATCAAAATCCCATCTAAACAATTGTCTTTCATATGTTGAGATTCAAATTTTCTCTCTGGAGAATCCTTTTTATAATATTTTATTATTGATCTCATCTTGGTCAATTCATCCATCATTGTTGAACTAAAAACATAAGGAATATTATCCAACTCACTAATAAAAAACTACTTAACATTGCTCTTGAGGGCATCAATGTCCTTCAAATCTTCATTTACTTATGGAAAGGTGTGTATCAAATCCTACATAAAGTCAAGGTTTTCATACTATGCATCAGTCACATTTTCCTTCACCTCAAACAATTCCTTGAGGCATTCTTCTATCACATGATTTCTTAATTTAATTGTTTCAACCCATATTCTAGGTTGTGCCAGAGTTGACTTATCCAAAAAAAATCTTTTATTACCACTTAATCATCTATGTTGCCCATGATGACAATGCAATGCAAATTTTGTGCATTAATTTATTTTTCATCATTGCAATCATCCATAAAATCATCAATTTTCTTCTTAAGCACTCTGAGTTGGGTATAGGATTCATTTGCTTCATCCAACATTTTGCAAGCATGTCTATTCAACTCCAAGATCTAATCATCAGTGACTTTGGTGACACATTTCATCCTCTTCAATGCAGACGCTTCTTGTTGTGAAATGAAAACTAGAGGAGAAATTATACCATCCATCATTTGCAATGGAGCTGCCAATTGTTTGATATAGCTTTGCAATTATGCAATTTGCTCCTTAAGCTCCCTTTTAGTCCTCTCATCCTTATGCATTCTTGCAACAGCTGTAGAAACTGCATTTTGGACATCCTCAATCTCCTATGTCCTAGTGGATTGTCCTAAGTTGACTAGTTTTTTGATAGTCTTCAACTTGCAGCTATCTATCATCATTGTCCACCACTAGAGTTGCAATCTATGTAATCCTGGAACCCGAAGCATCCTTTATTATAGAAGACAAAACCCTTACCTTCTTCTTAGATCTTGGTGTATCTATTTTCGCAATCATACTAGGAAGATCCAGATATGGTAGCTTTACAATTGTTAGAATCTGCAAAGATGAATAACCCAAAAAACTAGTGCAACAAATAGATTAATAAACTATGAAGCAAATTGATATGAAATCAAAATAACAGCATAGAGTTAGTCTCTAAGAGAAATGCAAATGCTCATAAAGTAAAATAGCATTAAGAGGATGCAAAAGCGAAATCTGCATAATAGAATGTACCCAAGACTAGCTAGGAGGTGGGTATATATAGAAAATGAGAGAGGGGAGAGGTGGCAAATATGACCAATGGGAAGAGTCCAACACAATAGCTTAAAATAGGCAAGTGTAACTCCCATGGAAGATGTCGACACCTTGCACCCACTCACACTAATACTCACTTAATTAACCCTAAGCAAGCTTGCCTATATGTATAGGAAAAACCTAGGAATAAGAAATTAAATCACCAGCTAGGAAAATAAAAACCTACACTAACAACAATAGGTTGTCTTTATTGGATCTTTACTTCAACCTATTAGGAAACCAGTGAAGTTTCATATACTATTTCTTATGTGTTGTGAGATATTTTCCTCCAGTTGTCCATCTTTGGACTTATTTTCTCCCTCAATGTTTGCTTGTGAAGATGAATTACCTTTATTGAAAGCATCTACAGCTAAAACTTTAGCAACATTAATTAGGATATGGGGTGTGCACTCTCTCTCAATCAAACCATGTTCTATCTCCTTCAACCCACTCCCTGAACCTCTCAACATCAGACCAATATGAGTTAGGATATTGAATCTCCCTCTCTAGTTTTGGAAGATTCCTGCTACAAAGCCATCGACAATGAAATCGGTTGCTTCCTAAATATTGACTCCACTACTTCATTCACGAGACACTATGTTTGCATGTATTTTGGTGGATATCAATATCTCCAAACCTCTTCATGGAGATGTAGTTTTGATGGTGGGGGAAAGGTCATGGATGCAACAGCTAGACTATGAGGGCTTCCCCTTCAGATGTAGAAGATGTTTTACTATTGGTCACCTGACCTATGATTGTCCCCATTCTCATTGCAAGGGTGTGGTGAAATGGTGGAAGAATGCCCTTGATGATCACTTGACTATCAATGCTTATGACTCTTCGATGGATGAAGCTTCCCATGATGATGGGCATTCTTGGGATTTGGTGTCCTCTCTACCCATTCCCCCTACAATGCACGATCCCCTACGGTTCTGGCGGGCAAAGTTGTGGTGAACCCCTCAACTCCTCTCGAGTCGTCCTCTTCTGACCGAGTCCCATTTTTATCAATATCAAAAATAATATGTAAAACAATTGTGTATGTATTCATCATGAAGGAGAATACATCAAATCTAGTGAATATTTAGTAAAAGCGAAAGATGAAATGGTCTAACTTAAGCCCAATTTTGTAAAATATGGTAAACGCACATATGACATGCTGAGGAAAGACAAGGTGACAAGAAACTCTTAATGACAAATTAATGCCACATTGATAACATCTTACCAAAATTTATTTGATTCAAGTGTGAATTTTACAACAAACAATTGCATTAAAATGTACAAGAGAATTTGTCGAAATGTTTAAATCCTCTAATTGTGGAAAGTGTTGAAATCTTAAATGTGCACAATGAAGTTGTAACTGATGTCAATAATTATACCATAATTCATTTTTATTTACACAGATAATCAGAGATAATTCTACCATTATTCTCTTCAAATGGTTTTTTTATTTTATTGATCATTACATCATGGCATCCTAATTAAGACAACTAACCATCCCCTCTTTTGGGTCAACCTTGTTTGGTATATGTCTAGCCAATTGCACAAGTACTTTCACCTTATACATATAGACATCTTCTATCTTAGAAAAGGTTTTAAAGATGACACTTGATAAATTTCAAAATAGTTTTGTTGTTTTTGATAAAGATAAGCAACTTACAAGGGGCTAAACCCTTTAACAAACAAGGCCCCCAGGGCAGAAAAAGACAGAACAGACTCAGAGAACAACAACAGCCAAGCTACAAGAAACAAACAGCCCAAAGGGCAACCCAAATAGTGCACAGGATGCACACTGACAGTAGAAAAACAAAAGCAGATTGCAGAACAGCATACAACATACAAAACACACCAAACAGAGGATCTAAACAACAGTAGATCCCGAACAAACAAACCTAACTCCCATAGCCCTAAGGCACAAATCCACAACAGAATTAGGGAGACCTTTCTTTCTACGTTGAACCACAGTCCATGAAACTTCTGAGTCAAAGTCCTCCAAGCATGGCGAGAGGGGGGAGTCCTCTGAGCATAAAACAGCCAAAGAAGGCACACACAAATAGACTGAACCAGAAGTGGGCACGAGCACAACTGAATGAGTGGCTAGAATAGTCAAAGAAGAAGCTTGGCCACAAACAGGATCCGAAGAAGAGCCGACGAAGGGGCCACGACATGATCGAACAAATCAGCAGCCATATCCACTACCACACCCTCAGGCGCTACAAGGGGAATAGGCAAGGTATCCTAGGAAGAGTCGTCTCCCTAAGAGGAGCCATCATCTGGAGAATCATTAATAGTCAGGTGATCCATGAGTGCATTCTTCCACCAAGTTGTTTTGCGGCGAGAGTGAGGACAACCTGATGCCAAATGAGCTATAGAAAAACATCTTCTGCAAAAATAGTTTTGTTGTTTTTCTTTAATTAATCCCAAATTTTGTGTATCTAGGTAGCTAAAAAGATCTGCAATGGCTAGTGTGGATGTGTAGTACCCGTCTATTGATGTAGATGAGTCTCCTTCATTACACGACTTCCCCACTCCCCATTTAGACATTTTGATTGCTATTGCAAAGTAGGCTGCATGTGCAACTTGTGAACAAATTAATTCTAATCCTATATAAGTACATGTTGACTAAAAACTATGTACATATGGTGGGTTTTGTTAATCTAAATGAAGTGATAATATTGAATACATTGTGTATATAAATTTTCATGTAGGGGTGCACAACATAAAGCCCATCATGGGAATGGACACTATAAAATAATTCTAATCCTATATAAGTACATGTTGACTAAAAACTATGTGCATATGGTGGGTTTTGTTAAGCTAAATGAAACAATAATATTGAATATGTTGTATATATTTATTTTCATGTAGGGGTGCACAACGTAAAGCCCATTGTGGGAATGGACACTATAATTCTTGGGGTCTCTCAACCATCACCTACAAAATCCACAAACAACATGGGTGAACCACAAGTTAGGTTACAATAATGGGATTATTTATTTTTGTTTCATTTAATAATTCAAATATGTTCATCATAAATATATCATATTACTTCATGTTAAAAGGGATTTTCTTAATAATCAAACAATTCAATAGTCGTAATTTATTACCATATTAAGATAACTTGACTATTAGCACTTTTTTCACATGAATGAAGTAATTAGTGGAATTGTAAACTCTTTTGTTTAAAAGCAAGAGGTCACAACTTCAAACCTTCAAATTTTTCCAGTCATAAAACTCAAATCGCTTCATTAAGTAGAATGTGTTGAAAGACACACCCTTGGATGATATCAAGTAGGGTGTTGAGGAACTAAAAGATGGTGATGGTGAGTGGTTGTGATCCTCTCTACATGTTGGTGTGAGATAAGTCAACCCCATAAGTAGTCCTATCTCTTTATATTGAGTGTAATTCAATTGTTTAGAATTTTATACCCACTATAATATCCAAAAAAAAAATCTATTTCATCTCTGCATGTAGTTTGCAGGGAGTACAAACTTTTCTATCACTATTATGACAAAAAAAACATTGCAATATTATTTACTTCCCCCATGTGATACATACTCCAAAGGAGGTCATGCATTTTGGACATTGGACCAACTAAACAAAAATCATGATTGTATCCATGGGAAGACCCCCATTCCAAGAACAAAACATGACCATTGGAAGCAATAAAAGAAAACCAAGAATTAAGGAAGTCGTCCAGCAATAAATAGAGTGTTTGCTTGTAAAGTGATTGCTGAAATAAAAAAGCGTGAGTAGAAGATCCTAACTAGAGAAGTACATTGCCAAAGGAGTCATCTCTCGAGTTTTTGACTTGAGTGAGAAGATCCTAAAATGGCGCTAGAATTCCGTAGACAAATGAGCAGGAGATTCTGGCATCTCCAAGTCGTAGCCTTGTTGGTGGTGCGCAGGCACAAATTGGCGCGTTGGGATCAGGTTGTGTTTCTCTGCGGTCCTGCACAACCATAGCTAGTTCGAGGGTTCCTACCCGCCCTTCTCTACGTGAAAAAATTTAGTCCCTTCCCTATTCACAATCCTCCCCTATCATGGTTAATGGACATAATGTGATCAATAATCAAGACTATTATTTTCATTGTGGCTTGGTCTACAAACTTTATAGTTTGTGTCCTCTTCCCAACTTTTACAAATAGGCTCTAGGATCTTGGAAACCTCTTGTTGAAGGAAAGATCGAGCTATTTCCCTCTATTACCCCAAGTTTTCGGGATGAGGATGACAAGGGATGGGGGGACGAGTTTCAAGGACATCTTTTTTGGGGGCCATTTTTGGGTAAGGTAAAGGGGACGGCAATATAAAAAATAGGGAAAATTTAAAATATATAGGGAAATTTCAAATATTCATATGATAATATTGATAAAGCATTCATCATATACATTATAGATCCTTAATACATAACATTTGAGTTAAATTGAGAGTTCACATGAGAGTTGAACAAATTAGCAAATGTCAAAACTTAATTGCTTTCATAGATCATTGTCAATATGCATGTGATATTTTCATCATGGGAATTTATTTGGCTGAAAGTAGAAGACAATATTTTCAATTTCCTCCTCTAAGGCTGGCTACATTACGTTGTCATATTTTCAATGAGTTTTGGGGATTTCCACAGAACATCTCTCTAAGATTTATAAGCCCTTTGATTTGGGGGACATCTTGTTCGGGCATTCTAGAAGTAGTTTGTAACCATATGTCATGATTTTGTTGCTACACTAATATAATCAGTGTTTTCTATTTGTATTTGTTGTATTGAATTATTGAGGGCAGATCTATAAAGTATTTGGTGTTAACATCTCCTTCTTTGATTCACTGGTTTCATGATCTCTACTACCAATATTGAATAAGGGTGAGTTCTTATATTCGTTGGAGATTGTTCTTCACAAACCAGATTGTGTGAGACCCAACTCTCTTACATACTTTCAAACCCTACCTTGTTCTTTGACCCCAACAGATTGTGTAAATATGTTTTCACTCATTTTTTGCTCTAGTTTTTCCACGAACTTGAAAATTTCAAGTTCAAAAGTTTTTTTCATTGCTAGGCTTTTTTTTAAATCTAAACTTTTCACTGGGACAGTTGGTCGTCCCCTCTATTTTTTGGGGCATCCCCTGCAGATTTTCAAAAATTGGGGATAGCCTGAGGACGTCCCCTAGGTGTCCTTGCGTCCCAACATCCCTGGAACATTCTGAAAACAAGGACGCCCCAAAAAATGTTGGGGACGTGTCCCCAAGTATCCCTACTATATCCTTGTGCAAGGAGCTTCTTCATAGTGACTTTTCCTTCTTCAAAGGATAGGGACTTAGTGATGAATAATAGGTTATGGATGTGGGGAGAGCACTCCCTCTCGATCAAGCCATAGTCTATCTCCTTCAACCCCTCTCAAAATCTCTCAATATCAGACCAGTTTGGGTTAGGCTACTGAATCTTCCCCTCCAGTTCTAAGAAGACTTGTGTTATGAAGCCATTGGCAATGCAATTAGTCACCTTTTGAAAATTGACTCTACTACTTCCTTCATGGGCCACTCTACGTATGCTCGTATTCTGGTGGACATCGATATCTCCAAGGCTCTTCATGGGAATATTGTTATGATGGTAGAGGATAGGCCTTGGACTCAACTTCTTGACTATGAGGGTCTCCCCTTCCAATACAAGTGATGTTTTTCCATCAAACATCTGGCATCTGATTGTCCCCACCCTCGTTGCAAGGGTGTAGCTATGTGGTGGAGGAATGCCCACAACAATCACTTGATTATTAACACTTATAACTCTTTGGTTGATGGATCTTCTCAAGATGACAAGTCTTCTCAAGATGTTGGGTCTTCTCCTCCCATTCCCCTACAGTGAGTCACGTTCCCAAGGGGGTGGTTGGTGCGGCTCTTGTGAGTCCCTCCACTCCTTCCAAGTCCTCTTCTTCAAACCAATTCCTAGTACCTTCATTGGTCCCCACCCCCCAACAAAATGTTGTGTGGGGATCCCTACTCTAAATATGTCTATAGATTCAATGAGGCTTCTAGCTTCTTTGGCTAGATAGTCTCCCTCTTTGTGTGAGATGTCTTTGGTGGAGGCGTCAGTTAAGGATATTCCCCTCCTCTCCATGATCTAAGGATTTGGATATTGATATGTCCTAGACGATTATTTAAAGAAGGAAGAGACGTCTTGCTAAATCGATTTCAAATTCCCATCCTTGGGTCAAGGGTTTGTCGATAGCTAGGATAGAATCAGGCGTTATGTAAGTTGTTGATCCTTTAGTGTTGTGTATTTTGTTGGTTTGTTGTTTTTGTGTAGCAGTGGAGTTGTTTTATTGGTTTGTTTTGTTTGTCCCATATCTTATGGTACTCATACCATTTGCCTGAGTGTTGCTTCTTTGTAAAAGGGTTTGGACCCTTCTAAAAACCCTCTTTTATCAATATCAAAAACATTAGTTTTTTTTCTTTAAAAAATCCTCAACATGTTGCTCACCATCAACTTGACTTATGTTAACAATTATCTTGCCTTAATAAGTCAATCATCCTACTTGTTAACCCCTTTATAGATATGTGTACTCCATCTATAGACATCATGCATTGACAAGATGTGTCCATACTCAAGTGAATTACAACAAGCTAGTTGGAAATGCTTATCGTAAATTTGTTCTCAATGAAAATAAGTCATTTCATTAATTACAAGCCCATCTAGCCATGTATGTTCTTACAATAGTAGCTATAAGGTCTCAATTCATAGATAGTATAGTCGAGAATGTCAATGTCCCCTCTTTGATAGCTTCTCATGGTTATTTTGATTACATGTAGTTTACAATGATGATGTGTTACAGCCAAAAGAGAAATCTTCTACACATGAAAATACATAATCGAGACTGTCATGTCCCCTCTCTAATAGCTTCTCGTGGTAATTTTGATTACATGTAGTTTACAATGATGATGCATTATAGCCAAAAGAGAAATCTTCTACACATGAAAGACATATGAAGAAGATTCAAAAGAAAATAGAAGAGATTGGTCATATGTCTGTGATTTATATAAGGCAGACGACAATCAAAGTAATTCATGGAGTCAAATTTGCAGTTATAGTCGAAGTCCAACTTATGATCATTATAGGGAATTTTATTAGAAGTCAAAACCCTAGTTATGGTCAAAGCCACAATTATGGTTATTAATGAGGCTATGGTGAGAGTCGTCTTAGAAGCCCATAAGTTTATCCAACTCCATGTTTTCACCAATTTCATTGTCCATGTTTGTTTAGGGTGAAAAAGGGTGGAGATGTTTTGGTTTATGTTTCAAAGGCAAATCCTCCCTTCTCACCAAACATTCAAGGGCATATCAACCGAGTTGAATCTCCACTAAGCGAGAGCAATCACTTATCAGGTTGGGCTGCCACTTGGAATGATGCGGAAGTTCAGATGTAACAAACAGTAAGGAATTTAATGCTCAATTACACTTAAAACCCTAAATAGGCAAAACAGTAAACAAATTAATAAATTACGGCAAATCCTTTCAGACTAAGGTGAAGGATAGAGATTATTAACTCACTATTTTTTTAAGTTCGAGATGCAGAACTGTCAGGGACACTGGGACTAGTGCCCTAGTCCAAGGTACAGTTTTTGTCACGGAATCTGAATCTCCTTCTGACACTAATCTGCACTGTATCTTCCATTTCTGCCTCAGAAAAAGTGGACACAGGGACTAGCGCCCTTGTCCCGAAATGTCACATTGTCTTCTTTCTTTCAGATCCTGAATCCTTGTTGTCTGCAACCCCTTTTTTGCAACTCCAGCCCGCGAAACTTGGTATCTATAACCTACAATCACAAAGGAGTGTGGGTGAAGGTTGTGGTGTTTAGAGGCTTGCCTCGATCAAGCCCCAGAGAGACATTCAAGTCTTTCGAACACCGTTGTCAGATAAGAGTGCGTATCCCTGCGGGATAGAGGCAAAATCCAAATGATAAATGATTGAAAACACAATAGATATCACCTTGAAGTGTAGATCTCATGGAAGGATGATGCTCTTCATACCATGAGGAGATGGAGTCAAATCTGCAAATACAAACACAATAACAACAAAGTACTGCTCTGCAACACAATGAATGCCTTGAATCAAAATCACAAAATCACAATACTCATCTAGTTTCCATCTAGTTTGCAAATGAAACATAATCATGCTTATATATGCAACTACAAAGATTCCCGCTAAGAATTTTATAATTCAAACTTGAGATTTCAGCATAGGACCTAATTAACAGTCATAAAACCGACATTTAAATTTAGGAAAGACCCAAAATAGGGCAGGACTAGGGCACTAACGCCCAAGTCCACCCCCTTATTTTTGTTCAGGGATCATCCAAATAGCACCCCTTAGGTCCTATTTTCCATAAGACTTCAAGGTTTTCTCATCGGGAGTCAAAATTATCATGCAAGATACTCTAAATGCAATTTAAGAACCCCGGAGCTAAACCTTAAGAGGGAAAATCCCCCAAGGGGACATTTTCCGACATAACAATGTCATTGCCACGAGCATCCAATAGCAATATCGTGCATACAATGACATTGGAAAGTCGGCGAGAGCTAGAGGGCATATTCAAAATGTTTGATACCTCATATCATGGCAAGTGTTGGCCAAAGAGCTTGCATTACTAGGTTCTACATGTATGCTTTGAATGAGCACTTGCTTAAGCCTGTCGTATGTGACACATATACGAAACCGGATGGTATTATTGACCTTTTAGAATTTGGGGAACTATTGCACAAGAATGTTAGCAAGGAAATATATGCACAAGAGGATTACCGTCTGTCTCTTTAATGTAAACGAATGGTCTCATGTCTGTGCAAGAATTGCATACGATTCTCACAGGTTCATAAATTCAAACAAAAAATTGTAGGGTCGCTTAAGGAAAAGTAGTCGCCAGTTACAAATGTTGAAAATGTTAGAAATGAAGGTAAACGGCTATTAATAAAAAATTGATTACAAATATACCTGTGCATAACCAAAATAGTATGGTATGAAATCAACACAAAGAAATAATGGAACAGAAGATCAAACACATAACACAGTGTTTATGTGGAGAAACCCTTTCGAAAAAAACTCCACGCAAAAAAAGATGCACCAATCTGTATTAACTTCAATAGAGTTTCCAATACAACACTATCAATCTCCTCTTCAGGATTCAATCCAGCAACGCTTGCAATACCCTCAACTCTTCTCATACATAGCCATAATACAATATCCGCATAAAGGGGTTCCCTTCTAGGGCAAGACAAGCCAACATAACCTCTACCATCAGATCTATGACCTAATGATGAACGGTCCAGATTTACAATGAGAAAATATATAAAATGTGACTTCCAAAGGCATTGCCCTCGGACCCCGCCAGAGGGGACCATCCCTCTGAACCCCGCAAAGCAGGTACCCCCTTGTAATCCCCCCAAATAACCTACATCCGTCGAGTACCGAGATCAAATATGCGGCTGAAACAAGATCGCTACCTGGTGAATACTTCATCCCTTATGAATGAGTTACTAACAATATAAGGAGTAATTAAATACATAAGATTTATAAGGTTGATGGCATCATAATCCTAACATTCTCCCACTTGGCATCATACATTGTAAATACATCCATAGGAAAACATAAAATAACTAAGCACTAGGAACAAAGTCCATGGTCTTCCTACACCACGTAAACTTTTTTGTGCTCACAGAGTTAGTAAGTGAATCTACAACATTCTTTTGAGTGTCAACCTTCTTCAGCTCAATCCGACCATTAGCAATCATTTCACAAACAAATTGGTATTGAACATCCACATGCTTAGTTCATACATAATACATGGGATTCTTGGCCAAACATATTGCACTATGACTATCACAACCAATATGAATAATCCTACAATCAAAACCAATACCTATACACAATCTTCATAACCAAATCGCCTCCTTAAAGACATGAGAAGTAGTCATATACTCTACTTCGGTGGTGAATAAAGCAACAGTGGGCTGCCTTTTATTCATCCAACTCACAGCTCCTCCAAACAAAGTAAACACATAGCCACTAGTGGACCTTCGACTATCTAAGTCACCTGCCCAATCTGTATCAACAAAACCTTGTATATCCAATGTCTTCTCCGCATTGTTAGTACCAAAATAAACCAAATAGTAATTAGAAGTACCATGCAAATATCTTAACACCCTCTTTGCAAAATTCCAATGTTGTCTACCAGGGTTAGACATAAACCTGCTCAAAATTCCCACTGCTTGGGCAATATGTAGTCTAATGCAAATCACTACATACATCAATCTTCCTACATCACTAGCATATGGCACATTAGACATATCTTCATAATCATCTTCATTCTTAGGAAACATATCTAATGAAATCTTAGTACCAACCGATAAAGGAATTCTAAATGGGTTGCAATCCTGCATGCCAAATCTGTGCAAAATAATATTCATGTACTTACTTTGTGATAACCAAAGCTTTCTATTTACTCGATCTCTTTTGATTTCCATTCCCAAAATATACCTGGATGTCCCTACATCCTTCATGTCAAATGCACCTGAAAGTTGAGCTTTCAACTCACTGATCATGCTCTTGGTGTTATTGAAAAATAACATATCATCCACATATAAGGCAATAATCAAAATATGATCATCAATACATCGAATGTAGATACATCAAATGCAATCTTAACATCCATTTGCTCAATTTCAAAATCATAAACTTCAACAATGGATAAAAGAAATATAATAAAAGATAATTTAACAGGAGAGAAAATTTCACCGAAATCGACTCCCTCTGTCTAGGAGTAGCCCTTGGCTACCAATCTAGCCTTGTACTTCTGTAACGAATCATCTGCTCCAAACTTCTTCTTGAAGACCCACTTACATCCTATGGCCTTTCTTCCTTTGAGAAAAAATACAAGATCTCAGGTGTCACATGAGTCTAAAGCCATCATCTCTTCCTACATGGCTAACTGCCAAGACTCACTATCATCTGCATGAATAGCCTCCCTGTAGGATCTAGGTTCATCGTCAGTACTCAATAAAGTAAATACAACGGAAATATGGTGGGCTATACCTATCAACTGGGATCCATTGTCTTGTGGATCTTCTCAAGGGTGGAGTAAGAGATTCTTCCTCGTGTTTTATTTCATGCTCATCTTCTTCGGTAACAACAAAGTCTTCCTATCTGAACTTTCATATGAATCTTCTTGTTATTCTCCATCCCCTAATCCATCATTTTGTTCTTCCTGATGTGTATTTTCTTGTTGTAAATCAAAATGCACTATCCTCTTCCTTTCTTTTTCTTCTGGTTGTACATGATCAGAAATAGCTCTAAATTCCCTGAAAATCACATCTCTAGAAAAGATAATTTTTCTAATTAGAGGATCTCAAACCTTATAACCTTTTACATTCTCACCATATCCAATGAATATGTGCTTTTGGATCCAACTTAGATCGTTTTTCCTTAGGCACATGAACAAAAGCCTCACAGCCAAAAACCCTTAAATGTGAAACAGAAGATTTCTTACCTATCCACACTTCGTAAGATGTCGAATCAAAAGTCTTACAAGGAGATCTATTTACCAAGTAACAATCGGTACTCACAGCTTCTACCCAAAAGCATATATCCAACTATGCATCACTTAACATATTTTTGGCTCCTTCCATTATTATTCAGTTCATCCTTTATGCAACACCATTTTGTTGTGGTATATATGGAGTTGTCTTTTGTCTTATGATATTTGCATGCTTACAGAACTCATCAAATTCCTTAGAGCAATATTCCCCTCCGTTGCCAGATCTTAATATTTTTATCTTAAGTCCTAATTGGTTCTCTACTAAGACTTTAAATACCTTAAACTTAGTGAAAACTTCAAATTTATGCTTCATAAAATAAATGCATGTGAATCTAGATACATCATCAATGAAGGTAATGAAATAACGAGATTTTCCAATAGAATGATTATCCACAAGCCCAAACACATCTGAATAAATAATTTCTAATTTCTCTTTCACTCTACTGCTTCCTAAGGAAAAGAATTTTTATTATGTTTACCAAGCACACAATGCTCATAGAAATCAAAGTGCTCATCAGAATAGGAGAAATCATCCAACATCTTTTTATTCATAATTGTTTCCAAAACATTTTCACTTGTGTGGCTCAATCTACGCTGCCACAACATACATGTACTTTCAACAGTTTTAGTTACATCAATGGATCTGCAAATTGTAGTGGCCTCAAGCCTAAACAAAGTTCTCATTCTTGTTCCCCTAGCTACCACCAAGCTTCCTCTCACCAATCTGCAACCATGTTTATTAAATGTTACATGAATTCCTGAATCATTCAACTTCGAAACAGAGATAAGATTTCTAGCCAATCCAAGAATATGTAAAACAATAGGGAGGGTTTTAATCCTCCCATCACTAAAACACAATTGTACCTTTCCCCGGCCAACAATTGGATAGTAGAGTTGTCCCCAACATAAATATTACCTCCATATTTCTCATATGTGGAGAACTATTCCTCATGAGAATTCATCTAATACAAGCAACCTAAGTCAATCAACCATTGTTCATTAGACATAACATTACATGCAAAAAGTAAAACTTCATTACCTGCATTTGAGGACTTTTCGGTAGAGGAATCCCACTATTTCTTGGGGTTTATGCATTCTTTCTTCACATGCCCCCTCTTACCCAAGCTCCAACACTTAACTTTGTTCTTCTTCCCAGGAGTTTTAGACCGGCCTTTTGCTTCTTTAGGCCCCTTTTGATCTCCTTTTGGTCCTCTTTCCTTAGACCTCCCCCTAACATTAAGAGCATCCACCGAGTTATCCATAGCCTCCTTCATTTCATGTGACAACAAAGTTGCAACAAAGGAAACCATCTTTGGATCTTCGAAGTTAGCAATGATAGCAAAAATGAAATTCTCCCAAGACTCGGGCAAAGAACAAAGAAGAATAATACACTTATCTTCCTCATCTATCATAACATCCACAGAAGCTAACTGACTCATAATCAAATTAAATGTATTCAAGTGCTCAGCGATCAAATCACATTCATTTTAAAGGAAAATAACTTTCTTTTGAGGTACAATTTATTTACTAGGTTCTTGGCTTTATAGATTTCACCCATCCACTTTCATAAAGCATCATGTGCAATCTTCTTAGCAGAGACATTCAGCAGGACAAAGTCTGCAAGGCATAACCGGATTGTTCCTCTTGCCTTTTGTCCAATTTGTCCCACTCATCTTGACTGACATCATCGGGTTTCTTTTCTCTTGATACAAAAAATCGTTGTTCTCTCTTCAAGGAGATCCTCCATTTTCAGCTTCCATGGCTCATAACCAGTTCCATTGAATTTTTTGATGTCCAATCGGGATGAAAATGCAGCCATAGCTTCTACACAAATCTATAAAATAAGTTCAACCAGAACTCCCACTACAGCTCAAAAAACCCTCACTTCCACCTAAGACACTGAACTAGCCAGGCTCTGATACCAAATGTTAGAAACGAATGGTAAACAGCTATCAATGAAAAATTGATTACAACTATAACTATGCAGAACCAAAATGAAGAAATAATCAAATCATAAAAAACTGAAAATTAATTAAGTTAATTAAAGGTCAAAAGGCATGAAATGATGAGTCATGTCAATTAATAGAAAAAAGATATATAAGGAAGATAAAATCAAGAGGAAGAGCATCATTGGAAAAATCCATTTATATTTATTTATCACTTCTTGTGGAGTATGATCCTATACTCTAACAATTTGAGGACAAAATCCCTCAAGGCTAGAAATTAAGGACGAAAATCCTTATTTCCACTTCTCACGTTAGTGGACAAAAACCCCTAAACATTTCAAAGGAATTCATACAAAGAGAAATCGTTGCAAACTGGAAGATGTATTATAGCAGAGGCTAAAGGATAAGTTTTATATTTTCGGAGATACATCATAAGCTTCAAATCTGAATTTTATAATCAAAATTGCAATTTTTAGGGTAAATTAAAATTTATAATTAATTATGCAACTATTATTGTGAGTTAGGGTTATTTATTTAAGTCAAAATAAGGAAATTCTAGAACGAGACATTACAATTGGTATCAAAGCATTGACCCTGCCAGCCTACTGGGTAAAGCTAACATTCAAGATGTCTTCCAGTCAAAGAAACTTGAAGGTCTACGAAAAGAAGAGGATATGGATCTTATTCAAGGGTTATTATACAAACTTGAGGACCCCACAATTATTGACCAGTATCAAAGGTTGTCAGATTATATCAAAACTTGTATTCCCTTTGATGAGTACTTGGAGGCACTCGGATACCAGTCTCCTGACAAAAGAGGCGTATATGACTACATGAGGTCGAGAAAGGAAGAAGAGCCAATAGTGCGTGTTAAAGATGTGTCAATAATTATAGATGATGCCCAAGAAACATCCACCCAATTTTCAAGTATGGAAGTAATTGAACCATGTAACAATAATTTGCAATATATGGAAATGATTGGACCATGTGATGATGATAGGCAAGATATTAGTTATGTTGTTGTGAAGAATGCTTTGCCTAGGATTGACCCCCATGAGGAGGAATTGCAAGTTTATCGAGAAAACTCCATGATGATACAGACCAACTACATGGAGGTTGACTAGGGGACATCTGAACACTTTTATTCCAATATCGATGAGTTCTTTGATGGGTTAGTTTGTAGTCATGAGAAGGAGACTTTTGGTTTGCTCATGATGGATCTAGGAGAGACCAGCATGAACACTGAAGGGCAATGGATGCATTCAACAAGTTGTCACTTCACCATGCTTGAAGACCAAATGGAGATAGTTACCTCGAGGTGTTTGATGCTTGATGAAGGGAAGCATTCCAATCATTCCTATGAGTATAATTCAAAACATGAAAAAGACGATATAGTATAGATTTACTTTACACTATATCCTTTCAATATTTTTTTCATCATGGGAAAAGAAGTGAAAGATACGACCTATAGTAAAGGACACCTAGATCCCTTTACTCAAATACGGAAATGGCTTTGCACAAAGGAGTGGGATCCTAGTATTCACGACACTCCTGCAATTCATCATGGCAAAGGATGCAACATTTTGTTGTCATTTTGGATGTCAGCAATGGCAATCGAGAGTTTGTATTCATTGCCCAAGATCTTTGGTGAAAATGAAATGAGAGAGCAGAAGATAATGATAGTGTATGATCTTATTCAATGTGATCAAGCCAATCTTGTTTTTTCGAGGCCAAAATCTATTGAGAAGAATACATATGCTCTTGCTAATATAGATGTTTCCCAACGGCAGTCAAAAGACATTCATAATGCCAGATATATGAATGAGCAGAATTTTTATAGTACTTGGGTTAAGCAAAGTATATTGTTTCATAACATACATTTAGCACAACCACCTAAGAGAGGATGGCGTGTGAGAATGGATTTTTGTAAGCAAGGAGAAACTTGTGAAAGCTCCCTAGCTGCTATGGGAAAAGGCAATGATACATAATTTCCCATCTTATTATGATATTCATGGGATGGAACCTTTGTAACATCACTCCACAAAACTCACACTAGTGCAAGTAAGCTTATACAGAAGAGGGAAATTAGTTTATTGGATTATAATAAAAACATATTCCTACCACCTATCTATGGAGGGACTCTATTGCAAAGTGAAGATTTCTTTGTTATCATTGGTAATGGAGAAGAGGAACAAGGCAGCAAGTACCATCTATAGTGCATAACTATAATGCTCCTACGTTTTACATTTTGGATAAGTGGGGAGGAAGACAAGCCTTGGCAGAAAACATCACATTGGTTCTTACATAGAAGAGTCAACTAATAGTTGATCTGAAATTCACCTACAAGGTTGTTTGGGCTAATAAAAATCAAATGGCAAATATATGGGATAATAAAAATCAAATAGAAGTTATACTTCACACTAATATGATCACAATCAACCAATATCATGAGGCTGAAATGGAATGCTTAGAGACACCAAGAGAAATTTGGGAAAGTGAACCAAATTTTCCCATACAATTCAATATTTATACAGATGTTGACCGCCCAATAGACAAATCTTTGTTTGAGTTTAGTATAAAATCTGAATTTGATGGAGGAGAAGATGTCCATACTTTAGCTAGTGGAAAGGATGGTTCTACTTTTGAAACTCGTGGTAATCATTTTGAAGAGCAATATTTAGAATTTAAGAATACAACAAATGAGATTACTAGAACAAGCAATGATTTTTATGATAACCACCCCATGGATCTTGAGTTGTCCAATAAAATGAGAGAAGAATTGTGATATTTCTGGAAACTCTCTAATTGGACTAGTTACAGCATGTGAGAAGCTCAAAAGTAGACCAAAAAGATATAAAATCATTTTAGAAAAGAACATTGCATTTAATGTCATAGATGTGTGTCATGCTTCTAATTCTCATCTTAATATATGGAAAGCTCATTTTTCTGCTTTGACTCAAAGATATCCATGAAACTATGCAAATGTTGGGCCAACCAAATCGGTTCTTTGCAAATGTAGTTGATGCCAAAAAGGAAATTGTTCTTCAGATTGATGCTTCCTTTACTAGGTTTCAGACTATGCTATTGCAAGATGTCTTTTTGTTTCTTCTCTCTAAGGATGAGAAAACTTATCTTAAATTACGAACCTTGCCAATTTCCAACTCTTGGTTTTCTTGTTGAGAGTTATTAGAAAATACAAGTCCCTGATTTAGAAGAATACTGAACAATAAATTGTCCTCATACTTTAAAGGATGGTATCAACCTTATGACATTAAAGGACTATATTGGCAATCTAGTTGAGGCAAGTATATTAACAACTATTCTCTTGGACATCATTATAGTACAGAGTTGGACATAACCAAGACAATGATTTCGATTCCTAATTATATCAAAGTGTTGCAATAGAAGCTAATTACATCACGAGGAGGATCGATGTCTAAGAATTACAGATCTTCGAGGTTGATTTGGGCTCCGAGGTTGATTTGGGATCCTGGTCTTTGCAAGATGATTCAATTTGAATGACTGAGAGTTGAACCAACATTACTGAGAACAAGCAATCTTGGGAAGAGTGGACTATCATGTCCCCTCTCTGATAGCTTCTCATGATAATTTTGATTACATGTAGTTTATAATGATGTGTTAGAACCAAAAGAGAAATCTTCTACACATGAAAGACATATGAAGAAGATTCAAAAGAAAATAGAAGAGATTGATCATATGCCTGCGATTTATATAAGGCAGACGGTAATCAAAGTAATTCCTGGAGTTAGACTTGCAGTTATAGTCGAAGTCCAACTTATGATCATTACGGGCGATTTTATTAGAAGTCGACGAACTAGTTATGGTCGAAGCCACAGTTATGGTTATTAACGAGGCCCATATGTTTATCCAACTCCACGTTTTCACGAGTGTCGTTGTCCATGTCATCGCCACGAGCATCCAACAACAATATCGTGCATGCAATGACATTGGAAAGTCAACGGGAGCTAGAGGGCATATTCAAAATGTTTGATACCTTAATTCATGGCAAGAGTTGGGCGAAGCACTTGCATTGCTAGGTTCTACATATGCTTTGAATGAGGACTTGCTTAACCTGTCGTATGTGTGACACAGATACGAAACCAGATGGTATTATTAACCTTGCAGAATTTGGGGAACTATTGCGCAAGAATGTTAGCAAGGAAATATATGCGCAAGACGTGATGATTACCTTCCGTCTCTTCAATGTACATGAATGGTCTCATTTCTGTGCAAGAATTGCATACGATTCTCACAGGTTCGGAAATTCAAACAACAAATTGTAGGGTCGCCTAAGGAAAAGTAATCGCCAGTTACAAATGTTGAAAGAAGGCCGCTAGCCATAGCAGATTGTGAGTCTGCCTCAATAAGTATCGGGGATAACTACAAAAAAAATAGATCGTTGTCCTTAAACATTGAATTTAATTGGCATTACCAGGGATAGTAGAAGGAGCAATCAAGGAGAAATAATCAATATCATAAAAAATTGAATATTAAGTTAATGAAAGGTCAAAACGCATGAAATGAAGAGTAACGTCAATTACTAGAAAAAGATATGTAAGGAAGATAAAAAAGAGGAAGAGCATCATTGGAAAAATACATTTATATTTATTTATCACTCCTTGTGGAGTATGAACCCATACTCTTAACAGCCTGAGGACAAAATCCCTCAAGGTTAGAAATTAAGGACGAAAACCCTTAATTCATCTTATCACGTTAGTGGATGAAAACCTCTAACTTGGATAGAAATTAGAAACATTTCAAAAGCACTAATACAAAGAGAAATTGCAACAAATTGGAAAAAGAATTACAGCAAAAGGCTAAAGGATAAGTTTAAGATTTTCAGACATACATCATAAGCTTTAAATCTAAATTTTATAATCAAAATTACAATTATTTGGATAAATTAAAATAATTCTGCAATCAGTTAGGATTACTTATTTAAGGCAAAATAAAGAAATTCTAGAACAGGACATTACATAAACAATTAGTAAAGAACTTGGTTTAAAAGCACTCAATTTACTACTACTCATAATTGGATGTTGCATCCAATGAAGATGCAAAGCTAATTCTCATTAATTGGAGGCATCTTATTTAATGATCAACCAACCACTATTGTAAAGATCATATTATGTTGATGAAATAATGCAATTGTCTTGCACACACTAGGGCAATTAGATAGCTAAATCAGATATCTTAGATATATCATTTAGGTTATATCATTTAGTTAAAAAACATTGAGATATCAATTTTGAGGTGTCTATCAAACTAATAAGACAAATCCAAGATTGACACAATGAGATTGATATCTGTTGACATTTTTTAAGATATATAAACTAGCATACACAACAATGGGAAAAATCTAAGATTAGGGTGATGAGATTGATATCTTCTAGCATCTTTAAAATATATATATTTCACAAGCACTTGCAAATGCATGTATTGTATATTACACATAAGTATCTATATGCATGCGTCCACTTCTAGCATCTTTAAAATTTATATATTTCACAAGCACTTGCAAACGCATGTATTATATATTACACATAAGTATCTATATGCATGCATCCATGCATACATAGATACATATACATATAAATGTATATATATTACACACATGTATAATACATGTGTATAAGTATCTAATGCCATGCATGCATACGTGTGTGTATTAACTTTGATTTTGTATTTTTTTTGGGCTATTATACCTAGGTTTAAGGGACCTAGGAGCCACAAAAAAGAGCATTAAACACCTGGTTACTGTTAACAACAAGGCTAACCAGTTCCATTCCAAATAGAATTCACCTCTCAGCCATGAACACAACATACCATAATTCTAGATATTTGAGTGTACATATTTTTATTCTTTTAACCCATTACATAATCCTTCACCCTTACATATATTTGATACATAATCCTTCACCCTTACATATATTTGATATTAGACTATCCATACATTCACTAGACAAACCCGACCACGAAGTACCCAAAAATAGGAACAAAATTCACCAAGCCTAATACATGTAATATATTAAACCCAAGACAAAGAAGTAAACAAAGCACATAGGGTAGATCACAAACCCTACAATACACTAACATTTCTTACCATCCTTCCCAACAATCAAAGGAGGGGCCAATTTTTCCACGTGTCCAAATCATAATCACAACAACACACGTGCACATTGGAGCCAACCTCCTCTGAAATCTTCACACTTAAACCCTTTCCAACTCAGACCAATTGAAATAGCCGGCAAATACTCTCTACAATAACATTGGACAGCATGTACGCACAACCCAATGCCAACGCTACATCAAAGACATTCTTCCTACCCACTGACTGTTTAAGATCCAAAAGAACTCACGACAAAGCCAACTAGATGCCCACACCAAGAGAGCCATCAACGTCTTTCACCACTTCCCATATTCTCTGAAGCAATATTTAGAGTTCAGGGTTTTGAATTTCATTGTCCAAAAAGGCCATGAAATCTTCTAACATATCCTCCCCATAAACCCTAGCCTTTCTCCTTTTCTTACCATCCCCTAGCCGCTCCTCAAACTCCTCCATCCTGCTCTTCCCCTTGCCATGTTTGATGGTGTCAACCTGCAAAGGACACCTCACATTTGCATGCCACCTAACTGCTACATTCTTCAACAACAATAATAGCAAAAATGCTAACAAAGCACTCCTATTAATGAGGCCCATTCCTGATGTGATGCCAAGTAATGATGGGCCTCCACTATACCCCCTGCCTCTAAGGCATAATATAACTTAAAGCTATCTTGTCTAATTATTATAAACCGCCATGACACTCTTTATCATGGAGTGTATTAACTTTGATTTCTCCTATTAATGAGGCCCATTCCTGAAGCAATGCCAAGTAATGATGGGCCTCCACTATACCCCCTACCTCTAAGGCATAATATAACTTAAAACTATCTTGTCTAATTATTATAAACCGCCATGACACTCTTTATCATGGAGTGTATTAACTTTGATTTTTAATATATATGTATATAAACTCAAAGTTAATATAATGCTTATTTGAATCAATTTTAAAAAAAAATTCAAAAGCTAATAATGAACTTTTGATTAAAAACTACTAAACTAAATTATATTTTCTGTTAGAGATTTACGGTTGACTAATAGAAGCAGATATCTTGTGATATTGGATATCAAACTGCAGACCAATATTTTCATTAAAAAATCACAATATTTAAATAATTTATAAAAGAAATTAAAAAAAAATCATTGACTGCTATTTTGACCAAAATTTCCCAATATTTTCTGATAGTTTCCCTTTACAAGGTGTAAACTGCAATTTTTTATTCATTTCAACTTTATTGTGCTCTGATTTTTTCTGCAACACTACAGACTGGCTTTTGCTATTAAGTCTTTTTCGAACACCGAATGATTTTGGTATCTTTGGGATGGCCAAGGTATTTGCACAGCAACAGCAGCTTGCACAACAATTACTTGCATAGCAACCGAAGTCACTTGCACAGCAAGAGTGGATTTCTCCACAACTAGTTGCATAGCAAAACACTTCTTGTTGTGTAAGTCGTCATTGCTGCATACTGATGTGCAAGAAGTTGTGCAAGTGATTGTTGTGTAAATCTTTGTTGCTAAGCAACTCAGTACAGGGTGGAAGTAAGAATGTGTTAGCAATGTCAGTACCTCGGCACATCCCTTGTGAAAGGTGTTATGATGGTAGTAATATAGAATGGTCTTAGCACTATAGAAACCAGATCACTGCTGTAAGCAATGGTTTAGGATATGAAGATAGTATGATTGGTCTTCATGAAAAACATGGTGCCTTGCTATGTCTCCTATCTAATAATTTACAACATTGAACCACCATAGCATTAGGGTCAAGTAAACATCAACGGATCCCTTTGTACTGGCATTACATCAGGTTGGGAGGATGAAGGCCCTTGTATTGTATTATTCAGCAATGAATAGTGGTATGAATCGATCAATGACTTTGAACCATAGCACGAGGATTAAGTAAACATCAACAGATCCCTTTGCACTGGCTTTACATTAGATTGGGAGGATAAAGGCTGTTGTACCGTATTATTTAGCAATGAACAGTGTTATGACTCGGTGCGTAACTTAACTAAGTGATTGTACACAATCTGGTTGATATTGCATATGATCACATCCAGCTAGTATTGTATTATTTAGCAACGAAAGGTGGTATAACTCAGTGCATGACTGAACTTAGTGATTGTAAGCAGTCCAGTTGATATTGCTTATGATCACATCCAACTAGTGTAAGGCAATCTATACATTCACCTTATTCATATAAAAAAGCTTGATGATCTAGCATCACTTCATTATGTATAACCCATTGCAAAACAGCAAAAACTACAGCCCCATAGTTGATTATACTTCATAGCAGCTGGTCTCATTGGCTCCACCTGCTTTGTGTTACTTTGTAGCTTGACATTTGTAGTTTGTAGTCTGTAATTGATTTTGAGGGTTTGAACTTTCAAGTCAAACCATGCAGTATTGCACTGTAATCAGTGATCTCAAAATTAATGAGGAAAACCCATATTTTAATACTCATGGTATACACTCTCATTTACTTTCACTCTCTTTCTTTGCAATTCCAATGGCTTTAAATTTAAAAAAAATCAATTATTTCCCTTTTTTTTTTCCTGCATTTTTTGGGTTCCCAATATTTTCCCTGTTTTTCCTGATGATTTCCCAAGAAATTGAAAATATCTTTATCTTTTGGTTTGCTTAGATATTCACGAGAAAGATATTTGCTTCTATGTTTTGACTTCTATAAGGCTATTAAAGTTGAGCCTTCAAAATATATAAAAACTTCAGTTAAAATTATTTAAGGTTTGCCATTTCTGTGAACCACTCTCAACCATTACAGACCACACCATCTGAGTCTCCAGCTGTAGCTGTAGGTTACACCTTCTAACATAATCACATATTTGGCTTCGACCCACACAGGAAGCCAATGCATTCCAATAATCCCTAGCCTATTACAAGAAAGGATTTGTCACCCATGCAATCACAACCATAGATCAGATTGGAATAAAAGTACTGAACTTAAAAGAGTTCCTTCTAATGCATTACCATCTGGACCTGAGTAGCAAAAGCAATTAATTTCACCTGTAAATCCACCAGTAAAAAACTACCAAAAGCAAGTGTGAGCCTTAACATTTAAGTAGATCCTTATAATGGTTTTTGAGCCTTAATAGAAGCATCCCTACAAAAACCAACATAAAGAGATGTATGACAAGTTCACACAGATAATGTAGCACCTGAAACCATCTATTGATTCGAAAGCTACAACTCCAAGACAACCTTAGCAAGTGAGAAACCTCTTAAAGTTCAAACCAATTTATATATTTCATCATTCTCAGATTGATGCCAAGTATTTAGACAAGTGGCTATACAATTTAGTTAAAGAACCAATTACTGCATGCAAGTGATTTCAGAGTGTTATAATCTTAACAATCTTACCCCAAAAGGTATCTTGAAGACAAGATCATGACATCATAAAAACTCTGCCAGAAGTCTAGGAAAACAGTCCAAGAATATATGTTCCTCAAATTAGAGTTGTGCAGAGCTTTGAAGGAATATATACATTTCCCTTACTACCATAAAGCTCTCTCACACTGATGTTTATGGTGGGGGTCCATGAGCCAACAAAATAACCCTACCACAACTCTGCCAGTCTAAAGACAGTTCAAAAATATATGCGGTCACATGATATGAAAAGATTCTGACGTATAAAGCCAGCCATGTCAAATCCATCCAGAAAGACATTGACACCTAACAATGGACAACACTAACTGATTTGCAGAAAAGATAGAAGAAAAGTTTCATCAAAAGGCATCAACAAAGGCATCATTCTCACAGCCACATCACAGAAAAAAACTTAAAGACCACAATCAAATAAGCTGGTTGGATATGGTCAATTGCCTTCCAGATAAAGCAGCCATACTGAATCAAAAAAGACCAACCTGCACATTAAATCCTAGGTCAACAGAGCTCCACTTTATGCTGTTTTCAACAATAGCAGCTATAAGAACGTGATAACAATACCTATAGAAACATTGCATCCTAATCCATATCTCTTCTGCAGTTTGAAAGACAATAATGAAATACCTAACCCAGAAATTTCAATTCCAGTTTTCAGTTTCTCTATAGAGGATGTTGTCTAAAACGTAGACCTGTTTGACATTTATGACAAGCTCCTAGGAAAACCATACGTGTGGGAGAGAAAGAGGTTGCCTATGAATCTCCACCGCAACAGTGTAAGCTCCGACCATGAGAGACCATTTCCATACTAGCAAAAAAAACTACCAAATACCAGTGTAAATCAGATTTATGCCAAATTGTAAGTAGCTTGGAAACTGACTTAAAACAACTTGAAATTCATTTTTCTCATTACTCATCCTTGATAGGGCATAAAAACAGTCACAAAGGCATGTTTCCTTACTTTTTGCAACCAACCAGTACAAACAAGTTTGCAGTTTCTTGTGAAGCTACAAGGATGTCTCAAAGAAGCCACACAGGTTAAGTTTAACATGACAAATCAAACAAATTTGAGTTATTTCCTTTGGTAATTTCTTTTGGCACATACAGTTCTATTTAGTAATGTCAGAGAAACTTTGTCTTCACTCTGCATGTATTGTTAAATAGAAAAAAGCATCCATATTGCATAAATGCAAGTGGTTAAAAAAGATAACATAAAAGAATGCATTGGCATAAAAATTTCAATGCTATTTTACAACTACTACTGTTCCAGTTGTAAGTTTGGTGATAAATGTTCTAAAAAGACGGTGCAAAACAGTGAGTGGCTGAAAAAGATCACATAGAAAGATCAATAGAAGCAAAAAAGAGGATAAAATCACAATTAATCGCGAACCGCTGCAATTCCCGATTTTTTTCCCAGAAAAAAATCACGTTTTTTAAAGAAATTATTTAGTTAATATTTAGAATATCTTAGATAATGGTCAATCTTAGTTGCTTAGTTGTAGATTGTTTTTTGCTTTTCTATCTTCTGCTTTTTAGCTGTTAGTTTTGCTCACTTCTGTTATGCTTTGTTAGCTCCAGCTTTTTGCTTTATGCAAATCTCTCTGTCTATTGTTAGAACTCTCATTCTCTTTATAAGAGCTTTTGCTCCTCTATGTAATTCATTTCGATCATATTCAATAATATAATCTTGAGTATTATTTCTGTCATGTTTCTGCAACATTTGTAACATGGTATCAGAGCCTGGGTGAGCTCTCTGGTTCGTCTCGAATTTCCGTACAATGCCAGTCTGTCAGGAATCACATTTTTCTTTGAGCCTTCATCTGTGGTTTCATCGGCATCTGTAGTTCGTCAATTTTTTCCTTCCGTCTGCAGCTTCCGTCTCTTGGCATCTTTGAGTTCCAGCGATCGCATTTTTTTCTTAAGGGTTTAAATCGCGATATGCAGTCGCGAATCTCTGTGTTGTACCCTTGTGAAGACTTTTGGGTCGTCGTCAACATATTTCTGTAGTAGGCGGGATCCACACATCTAACTCGTCGTTTATGAAGATGTGTCTATTAAAATCTGGGTCACGATTTTTGTGTAGTCTTTGAAAAATCGTGATTTCGTGTTTTGCAAACCCTCAGTCTCTGCACACGATTTTTGGCAGATTTTCAAACCTGTCTGGTCACCGTTTCCTCTATCGAAGACAAGCGAATATGTGTTCTATTGGTCGCGATTTTTTTACAAATCAAATGGCGTTTTTAGAAATTGCATTTTGATTATTCTGGTCTCGCTGTTTCCTGAGTTTCAACGGTCTATTATCAAAGCCCATGGTTCCTTGGTTACCCTTTGCTGTTGTGATCGTGATTTTTGCATCTGTTCTTTGCTTGCGATTTCTCTTCCGTGTAGTGATTTGGTATCTTCTCACGCAATTCAGCATCTCCCAGCATCTGCTTTCACTTTGGACGGGTTCAATATCTACTAAACGTCGCTTGTCCTGATCTCCGATTGGCAAAGGTTTTTATTTGGTCGCGGTTCTTTGCTTGTTGCCTGTGTTCAAATCATGACTTGTTGAAGACATCTGATGGTAGTTTGTGGGCGCGATCTTCATTCCTAGTTTGTGGTTCGACGGTAATCTGGAAGACACAGCGGACCCTTTTATATATATTGTGGGTCCCATTGTTACCAATGCCCAGCAGATATACTTTTCTTTCTGTCTCGATATCTGTGTTTGGATTTTCTGAGACCATGATTTCTGCAGTTTCGGTATCTTTCCTCGAAATCCGTGTTCAGATGTTTTGAGCCTTCGCATTCTGTACTCTCGAGATCTAAGCTTTGAAATCCGTGATTTGGATTTATCTTGAGATCCGTACCTCAAAGTCTGTGTTCATGACTTTTGAGTCAGCTTATTCCGTGTTTCCGGAATCTGTATCTGTGTAAGGATTTTCTGTTTGCTGTTTGTGCCGTCTATCTGCTTCCGTTTCTGTGCCCACTGCTTATAATTCGTTTTCTCGTGTCTTGAAAAACGTGAAGCATGGCATCTTTGACCAACATTCTGTTGGAGAGTAGTCAGAGATTCAACGGCAAAAATTACAACGCCTGGAAGTAGCGGATGAGGACTATTTTTGAGTATTGGTGTTTGGACAAGATTATTCTGGGCACAACTACACATCCTCCAGTGGCGGGTAAGGATCAGGATAGATACGATGAGAAAAATCGTGAAGCGGTAATGCTTATCAAGCTATCGATCACCGATAATCAACTGCCTCAGGTTCCGTCTGGGAAAACAGCAAAAGAAATTTGGGAATCACTGAAAGACCTTCATGAAACCTCTGACAAAAGCTGAGCATTCTTTCTCAAGAACATGCTCTTCTCAATGATGATGGATGATCAGATGTCTCTGCAAGAGCATCTCACAAAAATCAAGGACATCCGTGATCAGTTGACGGCAATTGGTCGGAAGATGGAAGAAGAAGATATGGTAGTGATCACTCTGAAAAGTCTACCATCATCTTATGAGCAATTTATCGAAACTCTTAACATTACTTCATCTAATGTTAGTCTGACGTTTCCCGATCTATGCAACAAACTCTTGCAACAGGATCGATGGAAACAACAATTTGGTAGCAGTGCTTCTTCCTCCTCCTCAGAACAGGTATTTACTGCCAAGTCCTTCCAGCAATATCAGGGTCCTAATCAGCCCTCTCAGCAGTTCAGTCAGGGTCAGTTACCGGACCCATCCAAGAAATACAACATCCAGTGCAATTATTGTCACAAGTTTGGGCATATGAAAAAGGGTTGCCGGAAACGCTTGGCACGATATAGTCGGGCTCCGTCTCAAGATTATGTGTGGAGGGTGACACATGTCAATACATCGAAGTGTGAGGGGTACCATATCAATACATCAAAGGTGGGCAAGCAATCAATTTACTAGCAGAATCATATGCTCATGGTGCAAAGAATGCATAGTATATAATGAAATATGCTCCCTCTACTCCAAAATCATCTGCATCATTTAGGCTTGTGATCAACAATTTCACAATCAAAACAAATCAACGTGTGGATCAATTCACTACATAATATTCCTAGTGCAGCATGAAGAATGCATCATAGAATAACAAGATTTGCCCCAAGTTCACACAGTCTAAAAAAATTGGGTATCAAATGAGAAAAAGTCAAAGTTATGAGGAAGTCGAGGAGAGTTGATAGCACAAGTAGAATCAACGCATTGACTAATTCGATCAAAAAATAATGTTTTTTCACAAAACAAACAAAATAATGTTTTTTCTTCATTTACAACTTTTCTTTCTCATTCAATCCTATGTATCCCAATGACACATCCCCTATTTTACATCATTAATATAAATTTATAAAATTAGGAAAATATGGCATACGCCTTCAAGGCTTGTGTAGTCTCAAAGGCTTTAATTTGCACTTGGTGGTGGGTACTTTGCCCCTCATCCCCACTCTATATCGTGACACGCCGAGGGCACTGCTCCCCGACCCCACAAGGGGCGCTACACCTCAATCATGTTGAAGGCTTTGCCCCTCAACCCCTCTTATAACTTCATATAGTCAATCAAGAAGAATAGGCTCACCTCTTGACAATCGAAGAAGTTGGTGGCCATGCATAGTGCCTTGCAACTTCAAGATTGATAGATTCCTAAGTATCGTTGGACTCCAACTACATGTTGGTATGCTGATCTTAAAAATGCCACACAAGTTGAGGAGACATAGGAGGGATTGGTTAGGGTTCCACTGGATGATGCAGTCCCTCATAGTGGCAATGACTCAAAATTACACTTCAATTTTGATGCAAAGTTAGCAAATGCTGATTAGGGGCAGTGACATATTTTCTATGTTTTTGTTATTTTGTAGTTGAAACTTGTAGCCTTTGGATATTTTGTTGTAATTTTTATATAATATATATGCACATTGACAATTAAAGCAATTAAATTTTGTTAATTTGTTTGTCGACTCGTGAAATCTCAATTCGACTCTAATGTTATGTGTTAAGGTTCTATAATGTATATGATGAATGCCTTACCAATGTTATCATTTGGATATTCAAAATTTCCTAAATTTCTAGATTTTCCCTATTTTGAAATAGTCATCCCCTACCATTCCCTAAAAAATGGCCTCCAAAAATGCATCCCCCTGTCCCTTGTCATCCTTGTCCAAGAAAACTTGGTGTAACATAGATTAGTATTTAGTTATCATTTATGCACCATGCATTATGCATTGTGCATGCAATGTAATCAGCAATATGAACATAAATGAAGAAAAAAACTACATTCCACAATTCATGGATTGAACTCTCATTTTTATTTGCTCTCTATATCTCTATGCCATTAAAATGCCTTCATTTTAAAAAATAGTAGGTTTTTCTCACTTTTTTGCATTTTTCTATTTTTTTTTAAATCTGATTTTTTCCCCTTTTTTTCCGATTTTTTGAAAAAAAATACTTTTGGTTTACCCATTTTTTCCCCAAAAGATTTTTGCTGCTATGATCCGCCAATATGACTTTCATCATTCACTTCAATCTTTTGTTGATTATACTTTGCACTTTCCCAAAAAGCATACCCTTTTCAATTGTAATGTGAATCTGGTGGCAAGCCTAATAAATATAACTCTCACACAATGGAGAAAATACATTTTTACACTTTTTGAGGTAGAACATTGAAATCACATCACAGGCATGAAGAGTAAACCTCTCTGTGTGAGAATACTAAAAACATGCTTGGAATGTTCACTCCAAAAGATGAAGGTCCAAGAATTTGAATTTAAAACTATAACAATTCTGAAAATGATGCCTCCTACAATAAAAAAAGCCTATTATAACCTCTAGTCTGTGTATTTACTCATTAACACTACTTAAGAAATATATGAAGAAAATTATAATCTGAAATTATATTAGGATTTATAATAGAATATCAATGATGTTTTAAAAAAAGAATCATCAACATAAGATCAATTTAATGGATCAATTCCGTTTAGAGGAAGCATCCAAGAGGATTTCATTATGTAGGAAACAAATCCAACTCCAGGAAACAATGCTAAACAAAAAATTGAAAAATTCACATAGCGAAGAAATCATATTCTCAATCAAGTAAAGCATCCCCTAACTTTTAAAGACCATAAGTTCATTAACCATATCAGATTCATGTGCCAACTTTCTGCTGATCTTATCGATGCAATCTATTTCCATACATTTAGAATTGATATATAGGCCAAAATAGACTTCCAATTGAACCAATAAGTTCAATGTCAAAACAAAAAGACAAAAACAAATGATACCTGGAAAAGTCCTTATAAAGATGAAGGAATCAGCATTCCACAGGGATGCATCCCCGAGGGTCTAGGTAATGTTGCGAGGACTTGGGGACTTGGAGTACACATCCCCCTTTTCCAGGAATGGACAGCCTGCTCCATTTGGTGCATAATATTAAAAAAATAACTTTTAAAGGAAAATCATTCTAAAAATTCCTAAAAAGCTAAAAGGGGAGGATTGTCATTGCAAATTCAGCACAATATATTTAATTTTTAAAATTTCTGCTGCTTTTAGTTTGTTTTAGTTATTTTAATACTCACGCCCCATTGTCCCAAAAAATTGCAAAATTTTGGCCATCCCCGAAATCATGTCCCCAAGCCCCTTGAATCCTCCTGTCCTTGAAACTCGTAGAAACGCTGGAATGAATTGGAACAGAACATAGAGAAAATTGAAATAAAAAATTAAACTGCATAAAAGCAACATACACATAATTCAAAATTAAGGGCAATAAAAAAAATTCAGTCGTTAGTTGGCAGGAGAAAAGAAGACAATGATTAATTTTGAGAGCTATGAACATCTTCACTGCACCATTAAATGCAAAGCAGAGGCACAAGATAAAGAATCAGTAGGCAACACTAAGAAAAAGTGAAAGTTGAAGAAAAAGACAAAGAGATACAATATGAAGGACTTCCAATATTGACCCTAGAAAATTTAGAAAGTTAACATCAGATAAAGAAGATTAATAAAGGTTGCTATAATAGAAGAAACTGGTGAAGCAAACAGTTTTTTACATGATAAAAGAACAAAGCATATGTGGAAGGAAGGAACGTTGTACCCCAGGGTGCCAACATATCTCTCCCACACTTGACTAGGTCTTTTGCACAGTCAGAAATTCAAAAGAAAAAGAACATTAAGATTAACAAGGTTATATTAAGCCATTTTTATGTAAAAACATTATAAATGTCAATCAAGCAATTACATAGATTGAAAGGTTTGCAGAAAACAATTAGATCCGCCAAATACTGTCCACCCATTCTAACTTTTGGGGAATGTAGGTGCATCCTTATTTCTATTCTGTACATACTCATGTTCTCATATTATTCATGAAAGAGCATATTTTGATTTTCTCTGTTATGCATTTGCTATTTGTCTAGTATTGAAAATGACAACATAAAAAATCCTGCAAGATGAATACCAATAATTGACCACAACCTGATGCCAACAGTGTCAAGGGGACCACAAGCTAATGAAAGACAGGTTCTTGAACCAGTATTCATGAAAGATATTTCACATAAATTTCCTCAATGCTGAACACACATTTGATTCCCAAAAAATGATTAATAATAATTGAATTCAAACATGTGCCAACTGACTACGAGACAAGAAGTCTAATCAGTTGCTCTATGGTTTATTTCACACCAAACCAAAATCATGCAAGCCGTGAACACCTTGAAAAAACCAAGGAGGATTTGCTAAAGCATTAATGTCATGTCCCCTTCTCATATGTAAGTCTGACAAAGATCTTTATCCTATTTTCTTAATTTTCCCAAAGGCTAATGGGGTGGGAAAAAGGGAAAAAGTTTAGTAATTTAACTTAAGTTGTCCAAAAAATAACTATATTTTTTAAAGGCAACTTCTATTTTATTATTAAAAAGGGTGGTTTTTAAAAAGTGAGTCTAAAAAGTGTCAGTTGGAAATGGAGTCCAAAAAATGATGTGACTTTTTAGACACTTAAGTGCAGGGAAAAGAGAAAAGAATTAAAAATTAAAATATATTCCCTCAAAAAGTTCTATATAAGCAGGGTTTGTGCACAGAAGTTCTTCTTCCTGCTTATTACTCATTTTTATGCTCTAGAGATTGAACGTGAGTTCTTTATTTGCGTAAGGACAAAAACCCTTTGGCAAGATGGTTTTGGAAACAAAAACCCTCCTAGCTATCTGAGTAATTCCATCCTAGGATTCCCAACGTGCTGAACCATTGTGAAAAGTTTCCAGTTGGTTTGGTGGTGTGAAGTTTCAATATGTTTTAGAAGATTTTGGTGTGATTTATTTGTTGATTGAAATTTTAATCATGAATTTTGTTGTGTATACCTTGTCGCAGCATTGTGGAGTCTATGAGGCCGTACTATTATTGAGTTTCCTAGCCGTACATATTCTTCCTACTTGCTGGTCATACTAATCTTTGTGACAGGTCGTACCATCTTGTCTACAGCTAGACGTACAACATGACATACTTTTGGCCGTACACTTATCAGTAGGTCCATACCATGTAGACAGGTTGTACCATGTCAATAAGGGGCGTTTGAGTCAGTGGGATGATTCGTTGCTGTTTGAGGCAGTATTCTTGCAGTTTTTTATCAGTCGTACCATTGTACTAGGTTGTCATACAAGTATGAGATGTTCTGCACCAGTTAGTGGTGTTTTATGGGGGCCGTACCAATGCATTTATGGATTGTACAGTTCTGATTTTTGGGTTTGTGCAGAGTTCTCAGTGTTTCTTCAATCTGGGATCAGCATTCTCCTTCAGTTTCAACAGTTAGTTAGAGTTCACAATGAGTCTTGCCAATCCTGGCATTGACCATGCCATTTGGAGTTGATATTAATTTATTTTGTTGCTTATTTTTAAACTAGTCTTTGTTGTAGCAATGATATTTTGTTGATTTGAATTAATTCCCACTAGTGTAGCTATTGGTGCTTCAACATTAATTTATTAGAAGTTTCAACTAGATGTTTATTGTAAATCGGGATGGTTGTCTACCAGATAGTAGTTTGCATATTGATCATATTGTTAAACTGAACATTTTACCGCCAGTAGATTAAATTCTTGTAAGAAAGTCTTGATCGTTTCACCACTACACCCATTGCATTTGCATTGCTTTCCAGCCTGTTTTGGCATTGATCGGGCTTGCATTGCTATCAACCAATTTGGCTTGATCAGATCTATTGTAATCTACTAGTGGCTTTCTGCATACATGCATACTTGTCCGCCGAAAAGGTGTTGATTTGGGTTGGCCATTCCGCTTGTATACTTTGGTCGACTATGCCACATTTTCATCTTTCTAGCATTGTAATCATTTAGTTAGTGTTTCCGAACACTGCATGCTCTCACCTTGCCCACATCGGGATCTAGGTGATCAGAGAGTGCAAGGGCTTGCATTTGCATCATTTTTATATTGGAAAATTTCAACAACAAAAAAATTGGGTTATTACAATGGTATCAAAGATGGTGATCTTGCCAGCCTGTGCAGAAGCTAACATGTTTATGCAAAGCTAAGTTTCTTATGCATCCCAATGATAGAACAAACAAATATCATCCAAGGGAAATCGGAAAAAAGTCTCAGTTTCCTTAAAGTACAGAAGCAAAGTTTCCATTTGCAGAATTGGAGGTAGCAGGAGTTATGGCTAACAGCGATAGACGTGAGCAGACGGGAGAAGGAAAAATGCAAGCCATGTTTGAAACAATAATAAGTATGGGTGAAGCCCAAAAGCAAATGGCCCAAACTTTCACAGAGACCATGGCCAAGATGGTGCAATCTTTTCAGAGTTTGAAAGTTCTTGGTGCTCTTGGATCACCTCCTAGAGTGAGTAGTGTATCAGGAGTTAATCAACCTATTGTGTGTTCTTCATACAATCCTTTTCCTCCCGAATTCCTTCAGAAAGAGATATAACCACTGAAGGAGGAAGAAACAATAACTACTCCAACAGATGATTTTTCAGCCCTTCATGATGAATACATAGCCTTGGATGATAACATTCAAGAGGATCTAACCTTTTCAGCTTTTTGTAACATCAAGCTCAGAAACGGTTTCAGAATTGAAAAGAAAACTATTCAAAAGCATGTTCATAAAGATTTGCAGCAATGCTTAAGCAAGGTTCCTGTTCCGAATCACGAAGGATCAAAAAAGGGGACAGCTCATGCATGGATTCAAAAAATCAATACTTATTTTTCTTTAAACCCAATGTATAAAGATGAGGTCATCAAGCTTGCTACTTTATATTTGGATGGTGTAGCCCATGAATGGCGGTATCTTGGTATGATCACACAGGGGCATAGTCTCATCACCACTTTTGAAGATTTCAGCCAGAGGCTAATTGAAAGATTTGTTAGAGTTGATCCAAAAATTCATGTTCGAGAATTGGCACAATTGAAGCAAGATGGAAAAGAGGAGCAATGCATAGGAGAATTCCAAAGGAAAGCTGTTATGTACCTAATGTTTCCACAAAAAGGATCACAATTTTATTTGTGGAAGGATTAGTGGAGCCACTTAAAGGGTTGGTCAAGCCTTTGGAGGCTTCCACTCTACAAGAGGCGATCAAGAGAGCACTAGCTTTGGAATCTACCTTGCCGCAGTACAAATCTTATTCCAAGACCTCATATACAAACAAGAAAAAGTTTCAAAAAGGTGGAAGCAAACAAAAGACTCCACCTTTCGGGAAGTTAGATGAAGAGGCCAAAAATGAGCTACGAAGTAAGAAGTTATGTTTTTCTTGTAAGGAGCCATGGGAACCAGGCCACAGATGCCTTAGACGTGGGAAAGTCCACTATATTGAAGTTGTTTCTGTGAAGCAATTGGGAAATAAGAGGTTGATTCAGAAAGTGATGAGAAAGAAGAGGTTGAACCTAAACCTAAGAAACAAAATGAGGAAGTTGTTGCTGAGGGTACCTTTGCCACATTATCAAGTACACCCATTTAAGAGTGAGTCCTTGATGGGCAAAGAATGACAATGTTGATTGTGAGTGGGGCAACCCACAACTTTATTGATGAAGGTTTAGTGGCTAAAAAGAGGTCAAGGTTGAAGACTTCAAAGGTTTCAGTGTAATGGTAGCTAATGGTTTTACCATGCCATGCACAAAGAAGATTCCCTAGTTGGGCATCACATTGGGAAACCACAAGGTGACTAATGACTTTCTATGTTGTTACTATATGGTGTTGTGAGTTCAGTGGCTACATTCCCTTGCAAAATATTCTCAAAATTTTCAGACCATGGAGCTGAAATTTCGTGCAGATGGAAAAAGGTTTTCTTACATGGGATGTCTAGTGGAGCACCAAGAGTTGTTTCAGCCAAAAGAATGGAGAGAACTTTCCGACATGGTGAGGTTGCATGGGCAACCAAATGCTTCATTTCTACAGACACTTCTTCAAATGGAAGGAGACCATATCATGTTGATATCCAATCTTTTCTGCATAAGCACAATAAAGCATTTGATGATATACCTCCAAGGAGGCCACTTGATCAAGCTTTTGAGCATGTGATCAAATTAAGAGGAGCAAAACCAGTTATCACTACTCCTTATCGCCATCCAAGAAGGCATAAGGAAGAGATTGAGAAGGCTATCAAAGAGCTTTCAAACATGGGACACATCAGGCCCATCACAAGCCCTTTTGCTTCATCTATAGTCTTGGTTAAGAAAAATGATGGATCCATGAGGCTGTGCATAGACTACAGAGATTTGAACAAAAGAACAATCAAGAATAGATCTCCTATACTTAGGATTGATGAGTTGATTGATGAACTTCATGGAGCTGTCTATTTCTCGAAAATAGATCTTAGGTCAAGATATCATCAACTCAGAGTTCATGAAGAGAACATCCACAAAACAGCCTTCAAGTGCCATTATGGACACTATGAGTTCTAGGTCATGTCATTTGGGTTGACCAATGCACCTGCTACCTTCCAGTCTTGCATGAACCAAGTGTTTAACAAATAGTTGAGGAAATTTGTGTTGGTTTTCTTCAATGACATTCTCATTTATAGCAAGACGTGGGAAGATCATCTAAGGCATATAGACAAATGTTGCGCATTCTTGATGCTCAAACATTGTTTGTAAAGGAATCCAAGTGTGAGTTTGGAATGACAAAGATTCTATATCTTGGACATGTCATAAGTGCTCAAGGAGTACAAGTTGATCAAGAGAAGATCCGTGCTATCTTGGATTGGCCTCCTCCAAAGGCTTTGACTCAGCTAAGAGGTTGTAGCTACTATACAAGGTTTGTCAAGGGGTTTTCACAGTTGGCTATCCCCTTGACTAATTTGACAAAGAAAGGAGCATTCTCATGGAGTGATGCAGTGCAGAAAACCTCTAATAAATTGAAGGAAGTGATGAGTTCATGTCTTGGTTTAGCCATTCTTGATTTCTCTCTCCCTTTTGTGTTGGAATGTGATGCTTTGGGAGAAGGGATTGGAGCAGTTTTGATGCAAAATAAGCGTCCGTTTGCTTTTCAAAGTCACAAGCTCAAAGATTCAGAAAAGGGGTTTTCAATTTATGGCAAAGAGATGTTGGCTATCATGCACGCTTTGGCCAAGTTCAAATAGTATCTAGGTGGGTGGTAGCTTTTTGGTTAAAACAGACCACAGCAATTTGAAGCATTTTCTTAATCAAAAGGATCTCGATGAAGGCAACAAAAGTGGGTAAGCAAACTCCAAGCCTATGACTTTGACATTGAGTATGTCAAAGGGAAGATGAACATAGTTGTTGATGCTTTGTTAAGAAAACATAGACACTATGTTCTATGACTAAAATTTTAGCTGATTGGAAAGCTCATATTTTACTAGAATATTCCAAGAATGCTTTTGCTACTGATATTATGGAAGGCAAATTGCAGGATGATAGATATCAAGTAGCAAATGATCTCATACTCTACAAGAATAGAGTATACCTTGTTCCTAAATCAAAGATAAAAGATAAGATTTTGCGAGTTGTTCATGATACCCCCTTGGCTGGTCATCCAAGGTATTTCAAATCTTACAAGCAGATCAGGGATAGGTTTACATGGAAAGGACTCAAAGATGATGTCCTTAAGCATGTTAGAGAGTGCCTATCTTGCCAACAAAATAAGTTGGAGCAAACTTTTCGATCAGGCCTCTTGCAGCCCTTACCAATACCAAAGCAAAAATGGGAGAGTATCTCCATGGATTTCATCACTGGAGTCCCACAAGTTCAGGGTAAGGATTGTATATTTGTTGTAGTTGATAGACTCACAAAATATGTCAATTTCTTTGCTATATCTTCCGAGTTTAAGGCACCTCAAGTTGTTGATTTGTTTTTTAAAGAGATATTTAAACTTCATGACTTGCCAAAAAACATTGTGAGTGATAGGGACAGCAGGTTTCTTTTGCTTTGGCAAGAGCTCTTCTGATTGACTAGTATGGAATTAACTCCTAGCACAAGTTATCATCCTCAAACAAATGGGTAGATAGAAATTGTTAACAAATGAGTTGAAGGTTATTTGAGAAACCACGTGGCATGACAGTAAAAGGCTTGGATCAAATGGCTCTATCTTGGAGAGCACTATTACAATACCACTTATCATATGTCCATTGGTATGACTCCTTTTAAAACATTATATGGATATGATGTTTTATATTTTGTGGATTTGATAATCTCTAACAATAGAGTGCCAGGAGCAAAGGACATGGTTCAGCAAAGTCAAGAGATTTTGAAAGCACTCAAGGAAAATCTTCAACAAGCACAAAATCAGCAAAAGATGCATGTTAATTGGCACAGATTGGAGAGGAATTTTGAAGTTGGTGACATGGTTTATTTGAGATTGCAGCCTTATAGGCAATCCTCCCTTGAGAAAAGTGGAGCTGAAAAGCTCAAACCACGTTTCTATGGCCCATACAAGGTTTTGCGAAGGATGGTGAGGTAGCTTATGAATTGGAGCTGCCAAAACAAAGCAAAATTCATAATGTGTTTCATGTTTCATGTCTCAAAAAGGCACTTGACCAACATATCACACCCTCAATAGAGCTGCCTCCTCTTGATGATGAAGGCAAGTTGGTTTTGATTCCCGAAGTCATCATGAATGTGTGGGAAAGGAAGTTGAGAAACAAAATCATTTCAGAATACTGATCCGTTGGAAGTATCTTCCACCAAAGGATGCCACATGGGAGGGGGAGCAAATTCTTAAGCATCCAAATTTGCAATTGCTTGAGGGCAAACAAATTTGGGAAGGGAGGAATGTCATGTCCTCTTCTCAAGAGTAAATCTGACAAAGACCCTTAGCCTATTTTCTTATTTTTCTCAAAAGCTAATGGGATGGGAAAAAGAGAAAAGTTTTAATAATTTAGCTTAAGTTGTCCAAAAAGTAACTTATGTTATATTTTTAAAAGGCAACTTTTATTTTATTATTAAAACAAATTATTTTTAAAAAGTGAGTCTACAAAAATGTCATTAGGAATGAGGTCCAAAAGGTGATGTGACTTTTTAGACACTTAAGTGGAGGGAAAAGAGAAAAGAACTAAAAATTAAAATATATTTGCTCTCGAAAATGCCGAAGCTTCCAATGATAGAAAAGGTTTTTTCATCACAGAAATCCGAGGATTTGGGCGCGACCCCTCCAATTTCTATAGGGACTAAGGCTTTCACGATGCACTTGAATCATGCCGAAGCTAAGGCATGCGCAAACAATGCCTCCGAGGATGATCACAAGCAAAACTTTTCCCCATGGCATCAATCCTTCCAAGATGTGATTAAGTTCGGTGCAAAGGAGAAGAATGGAAATTTGGGGATTCCGAAAAGTACCAAAGCTATGGCATGCCAAAATAATTCATAGGTTCAAACAGAAGCACAGATTCTAGGGGCCTCACAAAAGACTGTTAAGAATGGAAAAATGAATTTTTGCAACATCCCATTTAGGGTTTCGCCCTACAAATTTATCGACTGCAGCGATTCAATGGGCCCTAATAAGGGTGTGGATGCTCTTTTCAAGAAGGCTTCTAAGGCTAATCGATCTGGGTTAAACCAGGTGAAAGCTAAGCCAATGCAAAGAGCAGAAAATCCCCTCATTCTCGAACTTGACGGTGCGATTAAAGACGAAATCTTTGAGTGTGAAGAATTTTTTACGGCAAATGGATTAATTTGCAAATTTAACCATCTTCGTCCTAGCCTTCCAAACCTGCACAAATGGTTGATTGACAATTGGCGCCCTTAATTGACAGGTTATATTGAAATATATCCTTCTACTCGCGGCTTTTTTGTTGTGGTTTTCGATGAGATTCAGGATCGAAATAGTATATTGGGTAATTGCCTCTGGTTCTAGGGTCAGCATGCACTCATGTTGAAACCATGGCATCCTAATTTTAACCCCACATCAGAATCATTTGTTGTTTTGTCGGTCTGGGTAATTCTCCCAAATCTCCCATTGAAGTTTTGGAGTGATTCTTGTTTGGAAGCCATTGGAAATACATTGGGAAGCTTTCTCACAGCAAATACAAATACTTCTAATTTCACTCACACAACCTATGCTCGGATTTTGGTCGAATTAGATATTTCAAAAGATCTTCCTACAAAAATTATTCTAAAAGTAGCAAATCGGGGTTGGACTCAAGCCCTAAACCACGAGGGGCTTCCCTTTCGTTGACGCAGGTATTTTGATACTCGACATGTCGCTGTGCACTGCCCCAACATTAAAGAGTCTTGGGTTGGTCAAGGCTCTTGGTGGAAACAAGCTCTTCCACAGCACTTGACTGTTGATGGTCCGCTTGACAAAGCTCCAGTGGGTTCTGAGAAAGCGAAAACTCTTCAGGAGACTTCTCCCCCGTCTAAGCATATTCCTTCAAAGGCGATTTCAGCTCCAAACGATAGCTCTACATCTTCTTCAGAGATAGATCTTCTGCACGATGCAGAGCACCAAGCACTAGGGGTCACAAGTAATGACAAACCAATTAAAACAAGAGTGCAAATTGAGAATCAAGTTCAGTTCAAAAGTGTCAATGCTACAAAAATGGGGTCTTTGCCCTATCCAAGAGATTGTGAAGAGTGGACTACAGTGACTAAGAAAAGCAAGAAGGGGAAAAACATCGACAACAGAGATAAAATAATTCTTCGTTCACATTCAAAATTGGGACAAAAAGATTTTGTTTAAGGACTCTATATGATTTATATGGATCCTCTTTCCTTTTTCATGCACCCCTGTTCATGGGTCTGATGCTCTGTTTTATTTTATTTTACTTTTTGTTTATGGGAGTGGTCCCCTTGAACACAATTTACTGATCAAAAAAATATATATATTCCCTCAAAAAGTACTATATAAGGAGGGTTTGTGCACAAAAGTTCTACTTCCTACTTATTACTCATTTTTTATGCTCTGGAGAATGAATGTGAGTTCTTTATTTGCTTGAGGACAAAAACCCTTTGGCAAGATGGTTTTGGGGACGAAAAATCACTCTAGCCATCTGAGTAATTCCATCCTGGGATTACTAGCGTGCTAAACCATTGTGAGATTTTTCCAATTGGTTTGGCAATGTTAAGTTTCAATATGTTTTAAAAGTTTTTGGCATGATTTAGTTGTTGATTGAAATTTTAATCATAAATTTTGATGTGTATACCTTGTCGCAGCATTGTGGAGTCTAAGAGGCCGTACTATTACTGAGTTTCCTGGCCGTACATATTCTTCCTACTTGCTGGCCATACTAATCTTTGTGACAGGTCATACCACCTTGTCTGCAGCTAGCCATACAACATGACATACTTCTGGCCTTACACTTATCAGCAGGTTCATACCATGTAGACGGGTCATACCATGTCAATAAGGGGCATTCGAGTGTGTGGGATGATTCACTACTGTTTAAGGCAGTATTCTTGCAGTTTTTGATTAGTCGTACCATTGTACTAGGCTACCATACAAGTATGAGATGTTCTGCAGCAGTTAGTGGTGTTTTATGGGGGCCATACTAATGCATTTCTGGGTGTTGCAGATTTTTCAGTGTTTCTTCAGTCTAGGATCAGCATTCTCCTTCAGTTTCAACGGCCAGTCAAAGTTCACAATTAGTCTTGCCAATCCTGGCATTGACCATGCCATTTGGAGTTGATATTAATTTACTCTGTTGCATGTTTCTAGACTAATCTTTGTTGCAGCAGTGATATTTTGTTGATTTGAGTTAATTCCCAATAGTGTAGCTGTTGGTGTTTCAGAATTAATTTATTAGAAGTTTCAGCTTCATGTTTATTATAAATCTAGATGGTTTTCTGCCAGATAGTAGTTTGCATATTGATCAGATTGTTAAATTGGATAGTTTACTGCTAATAGTTTAAATTCTTGTAAGAAGGTCTTGGTCGGTTCACCACTAGACACATTGCATTTGCATTTCTTTCCAACCCGTTTTGACATTAATCAGGTTTGCATTGTTATAAACCAATTTGGCTTGATCGGACCTGTTGTAATCTACCAGTGGCTTGCTGCATACATGCATACTTGCTCACCAAAGAGCTGTTGATTTGGGTTGGCCATGCCGTCTGTATGCCCTAGTTGACTATGCCACCTGTTTATCTTTCCAACATTGTAATCATTTAATTAGTGTTTCCAAACATTGCATGCTCTCACCTTGCCCACATCGAGATCTGGGTGATCAAAAAGTGCAAGGACTTGCATTTGCATTATTTATATATTGGAAAATTTCAAAAAAATAAATTAGTTGGTGGGTTATTACAATTAATGTTGTCAATGCGCAAAGATATCTAAACTTCTTCCTATTCAGTTTCTTTTAAGTTGGACAATCTTAAAAAGGCTACTGACAATCACACACATTTCAAAGTGATGAGAAGGTTCAGAATATCAGTGTCAGTGGGAGATAATGTTCTCAGGAAACTACATCTCATGTAAAAAAGCCTCACAAAAACACCCAAGAAATCTTGCACAATGTGATGTTATAACATCTCAACATCCTCGTTCCTAACACATTGATAAAACAAGTCAATAGTTAATCGAAATTCATTAGCAACCAAGCACAGAAAGTTTAGAGTGACCAAAGTTTTCTGTGCAACTCATGCATTAATAGGTTCATGGATTTTGATATCTCCATAAAAGGTATATCCCAGGTTCCTCAATTGTTTGCAGTGGTATGGGCCATAGTTGGTCTTAACACTTTGAACAGAAAAAAGATTGCAATAGTAGATAAAGAATGGGAAAAGGAGAATAGCAAAACAGGAAAAGGAAATGTTGTTGAGATTGAGATATTTTATTAAGTCTTCCTCAATTGTGAATTATTAATAAACTTTCCAGATGCCAAACCCAGCTCAAAAAATTTAAGGATTAGGAATTTAAAACATGCAGATCAGGATAGAGAGAGCTGTTAATGCAAAATCTGAAACATCAATAGTGAAACTACACCATTACCAAGGAACCAAGATACCACAACCCTCATGCACCTGACATTCATAACCAAATAACATGCCTAGTTGAAAGAAAATTTTTAAATCGCTCTCAGATTGCCTCACATGAACGGGACTATCCACCAAAAGGAACCAATGTTTATGGCAACAATGGAAAATCCACTTAAAATAATTTCCTTTAAAATCTTGAAGGAAAACCTATAGAATTCAATCTTTCAACAGACATGTTTTCCAAAATCTAGTAACCTTCTCTTGTAATTCAAGTATTTGTCTGTCTTTTTTAGTTATAAATGTTCATGATATATCAGCATCCAAAATCTACTGATTACTACAAATCTCATTTCCAATCATTCTCCTTCCCAACCTCGGCAGGAAATATATATACTTTATCAATAAAAAAATCTACATTGCAAAGTTTAGAACCCAACTTTCAAAGTAGAGATAGACAGGTGCTGCGCTACTTATGCAGCCAAAATGGTCATCTGATACCCATACAGAATAGGATCAGATTTCCCTTCCAATTATTCATCTAAACATGATATAAAGAACTAACCGAGATAAAGCATAAACATTCTACATAGGTAAAAAAATACATAGTTAAAAAATGTCATATCCCAGAAACTACTAAAGACTAACAACCTGTAAAAGTTATCAATCTAATTTAAGTAAAAATAAAATCTGAAATTGCTGATGTACCAGAGATTCATCTAACTCTTTCGAATTGCCTCAGCTTATCGCAGAACGGGGTATCCTTTTGTCCCGTCCATTGGCGCCTCTGTATTTCCGCCTGGCAATACCTGATAAGAAGCCCCTTGTAGTCCCTGAGAACCTGAAACTCAAGGTTCGCCCGTTCCGTGCTATCAGGGGGAAACTCCTTTTCGAAATCGGGAGACTTAACAAAATACTGCACACCAAATTCCTTGGTAATTTTCCGAATCTGATAAGGATACGTCTTCTCCAGCGAATACTGGGGCTCGGAATGCGGCAAATAAGTGATCAAAAACAGGAACAAAATTGGCAAAACCTGCAAGAGGGTGAACAAATTGAAACCCCCCTCTTGCGTCCGGCCGCCGGCGGCAGCCGCCCGCGTTCTGGCAACGTGTGCGCGGGTGAAAAAATCGGCCTGAGGGCTCGCCCCGCCAAAAAAGAATTGCCGGAAGATCTCATCGGGATCAAACCCTTCGTCATAGAAGCCCTGATGAGTTCTGCGTCTCCGGGCAAAGTGTTGCTGTTGGTGCGCAATTTCAAAGTCCTCGTCGGGCCCCGACACATCATATTTCCGGCGCATTTCTTCATCACTTAAGCACTGAAACGCCTTCGAGACGGCTTTGAAGGCCTCCTCGGAACCAGGGGCTTTGTTTTTATCTGGGTGAACCCTAAGTGAAAGTTTTCTGTACGCCTTCCTCACTTCCTCGACAGAACAGCTCTTCTCTAACCCTAAAATGGCGTAATAATCCCTATTCCGCTTAATTTGGCGGACAATGTCCAATTGCTCCTCGGAATACCCTCTGGACCCTCCGCCGCTAGAGTTTCCTCCAGAATTCTCACGCTTTGGGGCAGTACCTTCATTGTTGGAAACTGGGGTTTCTGCGGTAGAGGATTCCTTGCCGTTTTCTCCATTGCAGGCTGACAGAAACTCATCGATGTTCAGAGACGGATCGAGGCGACCGGCTTTCGACAGAAATTTGTGGGCGCGCTGTGAATCTCCGGCAGCCAGAGCCTCTTTGCCGATTTTCAGGCACTTGAGAGCATCATCCTTGTTGCCATCCATGGCTTTCTCTTTACTCAGATCTCCCGATGTTCGGTATTGCAGGATTTCTGTTGAATTTGTCGAGATTTCGATCAATTCGACGGACACAACCGCCGGATGTTTTTACGCAAATCGGCGAATTTTGTTCTACCATTTATATGATAAGACAATCTGGAGATCGAGCGTTCGAAACTCGTCTGCGACTGCTCCGATCCGCATGACATGAGAGATTTTAAATCCTCTTATTCCCCTCCCATCTCGCCCTTTACCGAGAAAAGAAAAGGTTGGCCAAGAACAACACAGCAGAGAAATGGTTCTGTGAAAGCGAAGGGTTACCTATACGTGTCGGTAAGGTCAATAGGAACGGGCTATGGTGGTGCGAACCAAACATCGTTTGCTTTATGGAAGTTTATAGGTATATATTTATTTGTGGAAGAACTTTCTTCGCTTCTTGAACCCTCAGTCCATTCTTCAAATTTTAAACATAAATCAAAACAATACACAAAATCCAAAAGCTATAAATTTAATATTATAAAGAAAAAATTAAAATTTTGAATAAGTATATTTGGTCATAAGGTCTCCTCCAAAGCTGCTTCCCTTGGTGTTAATGTTTCCAAAAATATTGTTGCGTCAAAGGACCCTTGGTCTATGTGAAGTTGAAAGGTTTTGAATGAGCCCACTAGGGATCAAGTCTTGCTGAGTGCAAGGCCCCCAACATCATAAGGGATGAGGACAGGATCATGCCCTGAGCGGATTTGGTAGAATGGATACTCCTCAGTTTTTGGCTCTCAGCCGAAGAGCTTCATCCTAAGGCTTGTGCTCCCAAATTAAAAAATGTTACAAAAGATAATTATTAAGTATATCTAAACAATGTTTAGTTGTTGTTTTTTAATTTGATTTGTTTTTTAATGTTTTTTATTTCATTGGTGTTTTGCAAAACACACTTTGCATTAATACAAATTCATTTAAATAAATTTCTTCTATTTAAGTGTAGTTGAAGGTCCTCGAAAGGAACCAAGAAGGTCTCTCTAAGAAGCTTAAAGAATTTACTATCGAAGATGTAACTTTGTCCACTATTAGTTCCATGTTGCACGATAAAGATTGGATTTGTTTTACAAATTATTGATATATCAAAGATGTTCATTACCTAGTTAATTGAAAAATTAATCAAATAGGCATTAACATTGGTGGTACTCCTATAATATAAAGAGCTTGAATGGTGATTCACCGTTGTTTCTTCAATTACAAGCTCTATGAAATTCCATAAAAATGCAATATATATGTAGTGAAAATAGTTGCACTACATAAATAAATCTAGGCTAATTAAATAAATGCAATCTTTAAGCATTCAATAAGTGTAATAAATGTTCAAAAGTTAAATGTGAGAGTTAGGGATACTAAGTTCTAAAATCAGCGAAATATTGTTAATGTGATGTTGAATCTATTCACTAATGTCTATAAAATTAGTGTCCTTGGTCTAGTGGATCTGTTAGGGTCTGTGTAGTCTTGAAATTTCTAGTGGTTCAATCCTAAGTGTTGTTGGGTTGATCATGAGCAATGTGGACTCAATTTGACTTGCAAAATTGAATTATACTATGTGGAAGTGATATGACAAAATGTGCTTCAAAAAACCTATGTGCCTTTGCTTTCCTAAGAGTTTATTATATCAAGGTGGTGTCTAAGGACACCATTGGTAAGATTGTCGACTCAATAGGTGATCATGTTCTCCTAGGTCAACCCCCTTGTTGGACTACATTAACGATAATGAGGAATGTTGAAGACAACATTCACCAACATGTAGATGACCTATGTGTCGATGAAGTTGACCTTTAGAAATTTGAAGCATGGTCTATTTGTTCTTTTTATTCCCAAATCCAACATATTCCTCCTTATGAAATCAAGTGCGCATTGAATATCTTTAAATTCTGTGACATAGCAACAATTCACACAAATGTGTGTTATGTTAGCTTATAACGGCTAGTAGAAAGGGGCAAGAAAACTTGAATTTGAATGATTAAATTTTGGGTTCATTCCTACACTACTCGGGGCAATCTCAAGACATGGGGTGAATTTATGGAAGTAAGTGGAAATGAGGATAGATAAATGGTGAATAAATGATGAATGTATGGGGATAAGTATAAATAGGGATAGAATAGATGCAATAGGGATTAGTCCATGAGCTAGACCCAGCACAAGAGTGTGCCACTTGTCAATATGTTATTGCATTGAAGATATTCCACAAAGGTGGGCACAAAACTAAGTGGGAAATGGCATGTGTATGCAAATTTCATTATTACAATATCTCAACCATTAAAACCAACATTTCATTAAATCTAGATTTTTTTAATTCTAAGGTCGATTATGAAATGGTTGATAAATTAGTTTTTTAAATGTATGTTATTAGATTCCAATATGTTTATTAGTGGATTTCTACAAAGATATTATCAAATTCTAATTGGGATATTATCATATTCTAACAATGTTATTATTGGAATCTTGTAATGCTAATAATGGTAATTGTGGATTCTAGTAATGTTGTTATTGGTGTTATAACACACAGATATACTAAGAGGGGGTGAATCAGTATATCCCAATTTTTTTTTCAATTCTACTGCAACAACAGATTCTTTACCGTATCAATCAAATTACGTAAGAAATATGCAAACATAAGCATATCCACACATCCACACAAGAGAACACAAGACCATATTTTACATGGAAACCCAAGAAGGGAAAAACCACTGTGAGCAAGTTACTTGGATCTACTATCCAAATCTAGCTTCACAAGGAAAAAGGTTATTACAATATGATTTGAAGGCACCAACCTTTAGGAGACACCAATCCCCCAGCTAATACAAAGTTTATGGGCACCAACCCAGAGGAGACTGCAATCCCTTGAACTGAGCACCAACCCAGATAAAGAGAGGCACCAACCTCTGGAATCTCTGAAATGATTACAAGAGAAATGATATACATATACTTTTACACACTACAATCATCACCTTTGCTATGAATGATAAATCATGATTTACACAAACAGAGTCACAATCCAACTACAAAACTTCGTTGTTACACTTATTAACCCTTCTGTATTGCAATTTAGAACAAAACAATATACTCTTTCAAACCTGGATACATACTGTGTGACTCCCAAATAATCCTCTATTCTTGTCATTCGCACTCAATTCACATTCGCCTGTATATTTGTACTATTTCACTTTTATACTCACATATCCAGACACACAAAAAATGCAAATTGGTCTGCTTTAAATATCAACTTGTACAATTACAATCCTCATGTCAGCTAAAAACCATCGAATTAACACATTCTCCAAAGTCAGCCTCTATATTTGAATTCCAATGTGTACATATCATAAGGTCGGCCCAATCTTAAATTTCTCACTTTAAATCTGGGCCTAATTTACACAAACTGAGTCAGCCACCTTTTTATTTTAATTTCTAACATGTACTTAGGTTAGCCCAACCTAAATTTCCACATTATAAGTCTGGACCCAATTTAAACACACTGAGTCCCACAACAATTATTTTCACTTTAATTATAGGGGAGTCAGCCACTTTATATTTCCACGAACCTTAAACTCTTGGGTCTGTGCAGGATCATGGGGGTCCAGAAAGTGGCGATGTGAAAAAAAGGCATTTTACTTGCCTAAAAACGTGAAATTCCACTTTGACTTTTTGTAGGCTCGGGTATAAAGTACATGTTGCCATAGCAAGCACCAAAGCGAAACGGATATCTGTTTCCTGTGTATTAATCTGCGTGCTTTGGAGAGTCATTTTATATATTATATTATATCATTTTATAATATTATTATATTAATATATATAATATTGTTATATTATATATATTAATTTTTTTTTTAATCCGTAATAGCTATTTTATATTGAGAAGTTTCAAAAAAGATTAAAATAAATCAGCCTTTCATGGTTGTCCTGAGATAGACATTATACATACGAGAGCTGAGAAAGCTAATATGAAGACCACACAGGGTCTCTGAACAAAATTACACAGAAAACTAACTATGCCTATACGATCATAACAAGGCTAAACCCATACTAACAATACATGTCTTCAACTATACAAAATATTCCCAAACAATCACCACCAGGCTAAACCCATATTATCAAAACATATCTCCAGCTATACAAAATGGAGCCACTGGAGTAATCTAAGCTAAGTATTAGCAGAAACAAGATGCTTACGAAAATCCTCCACCCAGTCAAGCTCGTCGGCCACCTCCAATCCCAAAGCCTTTTTGATATAGTTGACTGCCACTGTCGCTTGGTCCTTTAGTAGAATGAGATCAAATCCCCGGACATCCAAGATGAAGGGGAAAAGCTTGATGACTGCTCCAGGATCCTCAAACAAATACCAGTCCTTCGGTCGCGGCACGCCAGACCCCAAGCTCGCCATTTGCAATGTGACTTCCATATCCCCCAGGTGCTCGGCATTGAAAACCCCCTGCATGATGGACTTCACCAACTGTTTATCCATGCCCAATTTGAGTAGCATCACCATAGCCCTGGAAGTGATATCTGTGTCCACTCTGTAACACTCGCCATTCTCCAAAAATGTCCTCCCCAGAAGCATCTTCACCGCCCCCAACATCAAGCCATCAGACCTGCGCAGCATTCTCACTATCCGAAGGTCAGTGATGGCTCCAAGGAAGGCCATCTGCCGCTTTCGGCTGGTGAGGCGCACTAGTGTGTCCATACCACCACACCGAACCACGTCTGCCAAGAAAATAATAGCAAAATAAGTCAGCATCAACCTGAAACCAATAAAGAGAATAATGTGGAAAACTGTTATTGGTTGGTTTAAAACACTTCTGTCCGAACCTTCGCGAAGTCCTTCTGTATAGCGGAAGCCAACTGTCATCATGCGAAGCCACTACAGAAAATGAATGCCTCAATCAAATCTGCTTGTGCCATTACCCACCTTATCAAAGTATCATTACTCCTGCCCCTAGACCCCTAGCACGACCTTGCCACCTCATGCTGAGGTGGCAAGGCTCCCCCCTGGCCTCCCACATAATCCTGAAAGAACCTAAATAGAACCTACTCGAGAACAGACCTCCTTGACAGAAACCCCATCCGCCTCTAGGTTGGATAGCCTATCCGCTTCTTGATTGCCTTCTCTATAAATGTGGTTGATCGAGACTTTATCAAAACCTTCTATCAGGACAAGAGCCTGTTCGAGTTTAGCTTGGAGCCTCTAATTGACTAATTTCCTGCATCTAATCCCATTGATAACAATCAATGAATCTCCCTCTATGTCAAGATTTCTGATGCCGAGCTCCCTACATAGCCTTAATCCTAGGATTAAGGCCTGAATCTCTGCCTGATTGTTAGAACCACTGATGAGAGGAATAGCAAGTCTCCCCACCGTCTCTCCTTTAGAGTCTCTAATGATACACCCTGCACCTGAAGGTCCCGGGTTTCCTCGCGAGGCACCGTCGAAGTTTAATTTTTGCCATCCTTCCTCTGGAGGAGACCACCTAACCAATTTCCTAGCTTCCAAAGTTTTAAGACCCCCAATACCAACCTGAGGGGCCGGGACAAGACCTTTCCAATTTTTCATCATATCTGAATCCCACCCGGAGAAGAATAACTTGGAGGAGACGCTATTTGTCAGTCTGGAATTCACTGTTTCAACAATGCTTGATTCAATTTTACTCGAAAGTGAGTGCCAGGGCATCTCTAATTCCTAAAAATTCTCCTGTTGCGTTCTTTCCAAATTTCCCATACCAAAATTGTAGGTGCCGACACCCAAATACCTGCAAACATCGATTTCGGAGTCAACATTGGCCAAGCAATTAGCTATTCCTGCAGATTACTGGAAAAAGCTGAGCTCCAATGGAGCTTGTTGCAAAGCCATTACCACCCTTTGCTTATGAATGGACAATGTAGGAAGAGATGGTCCCCATTCTCTTCTGCTTCTTGACACATCACACATCTCGAAGGGCCCTCAAAGCCCATCCTTCTTAACCTGTCAGCTGTTAGTGCCTTACCTTGACTGGCAACCCACAAAAAAACCCCAGCTTTGGGTAAGCAATGTTTGTTCCAACATAGCTTAGATGGAAGTATACCAGAAGGATTTATTGTGCCTGCTAGAGCCCGATAACCATCTCTGACTGTGTACTCTCCTGAAGCTGAGGCATTCCATCTTAGCCTATCCCTACCCCTTCTATGACTGAGAAAGCATTTATCCATTTCTACCTCGAACTGGGCTACCAAACCGGGATCCAAACCCAAACCTCGGACACTTCTCCAACTGAGTGTGTCATTAATTGAAAGGGGAAGGGTGAAATAATTGCAGACTTTGTCTCCCCAAATCAATTTAGTAGCATTCCGTAGAGGTGACAATGCCTGAAATCTTTCCAAAGCCGGAAAGCCTTCCCAAGAGTCTTCCCAAAACCTTGCTTCTCTCCCTTCCTTAATCTCCCAGGTGAGGTGATTGAGAATTAAATCACTGCTCTTCCTGATGAAATTCCAAATTCTTGACCCAACAGGAAGCTGTCTAGAGGTGAAGATACTTAGATCTTCCCCATCGAGATATTTATGTTTCAAAAGCCTAACCCATTTTAGATTTGGGTTGTTATAAATTTGCCAAACCAACTTTGCTCCAAGAGTTGTGTTTTGCCTTAAAAGATCCTTCACCCCGGCCCCATCTTTTTCTTTTTGTTCAGATATTTTTTTCCATTTGACAAGAGGGAATTTAAACTATTCCAAAGAACCTTTCCAAAAGAAATTTCTCATTATCTGGGTCAGCTCATGATAGATTTTACCAGCCAAAGGTAAGCAGGACAACAGATAAACGGGCATAGCTGCTAAAACTGCTTTGATCAGGGTTAGTCTCCCCACCCAAGACAACCATTTGTTCTTCCATGATTGCAGTCTCAATTTGATCCTATCTAGAAGAGGTTCCCAAGAGTTACCGAGATGAATACCTTTCACCAAAGGGAGCCCCAGATATTTACATGGAAGAAATCCTTTCCCGAATGACAAAATCCTTAAAATTTTGTCCTCGCGAGCTAGAGGAGTATTAAAAAAGAACACTTCTGATTTGACTTTACTTACTTCCTGTCCTGAAGCTCTAGAATACAAATCCAAGATTCGTTTAAACCTTATGGCCTCCCCCTCCTGGGCTGCTCCAAAAAGAAGAATGTCATCCGCAAATTGTTGATGAGTGAACCTTGGAAGATTCCTTGTAATTTGGATTCCTGTAATCTGCCCTTCCTGACAAGCTTTTGCGAGAAATCTCCCCAAGGCTTCATCCATGATAATGAAGAGGAAGGGGGAAAGAGGGTCACCCTACCTTAAACCCCTAGAAGTGTTAAAAAAACCCTCTGGGGAGCTGTTGAGAAGAACTAAAAATCTAGGGCTTGCAATCCACTCAAAAATCCAATTCAACCACTCCTGCTGGAAACCAAAGGCCTCTAGGGTTTTGAGTAAAAATCTCTAGTTCACTTTGTCGTATGCCTTCCGAATATCCAGTTTGACCAGCATAGATGGAAATTTGTTTTTTTGGGCCGAATGGATAGCCTTTTGAGCTATGATTACACCGTCCAAGATTGACCTTGCTGGAACAAAACCAGTTTGCTCCTCTGAAATGATGTCTGGGAGAATCTTTTTCAGCTTGTTCGCTATTGCTTCTGCTAGAATTTTATAGACCACATTACACAGGGAGATTGGTCTAAAATCCTCAAAAGATTTAGGCTTCTCTTTCTTGGGAATGAAGGCTAATAAGGTGTTGCTTATTTCTTTAAGGACTCTACCCTCCTTCCTAGATTCCTCATAAGCCGTCATTAAGTCCTTGCCAATAATGCTCCAACATTTCTGAAAAAAAGCTGCCGAAAACCCGTCAAGACCAGGAGCCTTATCTGAGCCTAATTGGAATAAGGCAGTCTTGATTTCCTCTTCTGAGAACTTACTAGTCAGCATGCAATTTTGTTCCTCTGTCACTATCTTTGGAATGATTCTAAGGAATTCCTGTTGTGCCTGTTGATCAGAACCTTCCTCCTCATTTAAGAGATCCTGAAAAAAATCAACCGCAGCAAGGCCAATTCCTTCTGGAGTCTCCAAGACCCGACCCTCCCTTGTCTTGATAGCTGTGATTCTATTGACCTCCCTACGCATTTTTGTGGAATTGTGAAAAAACTTAGTGTTTGTATCTCCCTCTTTCAGCCACACTTCTCGCGATTTCTGCCTCCAAAACACCTCTTCTTTAGCCAATAGGTCCTCCATTTTTCCCATCAACTTTTTTTCTTGAAGACAAGACTCTTTGTCCATTCCCTCTCTACAAACTTTCTCATTAAGAATCTGCAATTCTGCCTCAACCTGACTTTTGGATTCAAAAATATTCTTAAAGTGCTCTTTGTTCCAATGTCGTAAATTCGCTTTGATTAATTTCAATTTGGTCACAATGTTGAATAGGCCAACTCCCCTTGGATTATAGCTTTTCCACCAAACTTCTATCAAGGACAAAAAGGAGGGATCCTTAAACCAAATGTTTTCAAATTTGAAGGGGCATCTTACCGGGCTTCTCTCCCCCTGAATTTCCAGACTTATAGGGAAGTGATCAGATCTTGAAGCCGTAATAATCTTACTATCCAAAGAGAAGGGAAAAGAACTTAAATCTCCTTTTATAAAAAATCTATCTAATTTTTCAGCAATGTTGCAAAATCCTAGTCTTCTATTGTTCTAGGTAAAGTTCCCATTACCCATCTGAATTTCGAGCAGGGCATTCCAGTCTACAAACTCTTCAAAGTCCTTCTGCGATTGGAGCTTTTTGCCCACTCCTCCAAGCTTGTCCTCCGATCTCAAGATTGCATTAAAGTCACCCCCTAAAATAATATAGTTCCAGTCACTGATTTTGCAAATCTGATCCAACTCCACCCATAACTCTTTTTTCTATCGCTGTGAATTTGGGCCATAAACATTAATCAAAAGGAAATTCAAGTTTGATGCCAAACTCCTGACCTTACTGGCAATCCAACCTAAACCCGATCCTACTTCTTCCAACAAAACAGATTGCGATCTCCAAATCGTTAATAAACCTCCCGAAGGGCCTCTAGAATTGACCCGAATCATTTTCCACTGCTTCCAATTTGAAGCAAGAGCCTGAAATTCTTGATCTTCTAACTTGGTTTCCTGGATCATGCAGATATTTGAAAGAATATTCCTCAATGTGTGTCTTAAAAGACACTTCTTGTTAGGGGCGTTCATGCCCCTAACATTCCAGGACAAGATCCTCATTACTGTTCAAGAAGGGGGATTCCCTTCCCTACTTTTATCAGGTCGACTAACTTCAACTGACCACTGGCTTCACCATCCCACTTCAGCTTCCCCCTATTCGGGATGCGACCCCTAGATTTATGCTCTCCACAGTCTAGAGAAGATTTATCCATGTATTTTTGGCCTATCCCTAATATCCCTCCAGGACTGGCTACCAATAGATCTTCATTAGCCTTAAAAGCCATGGATTGATCTTCTTCTGCTATCCCGAAGACTTCCAGATCATTGTCTGCCTGGTACATCCACTCCTCAACCAAAGCTGAATCCACTGATTTGGAAGCTCCCTCTTTAACTGCTCTAGCTATTTGTACTAGCTCACAGCCAACCTCAAGCAGGGATTCGAAGTCCTCCATCTGCATATTGGGTTTAATTGTTTCAATTGTTTCTGAAATCTTCTGATTAACATTCTGTGAAAAGTTGACAAGCTCCTCCATCCTAGAAAGATTTCGCAGTCCCTCCTCCATCTTTTCCTCCCCCTGATCTTTAAATTGGGGAATCCAACAATCTTCACTGATCAATTTTTGAGACATATCGACCCCCTCCAAACCCAGGTTTGGATCCTCCTGAGGACTGCTTTCCTTACCCTTGCCATCTGCCCTAATCGGCTCCTTTACACCAGCCTCTGCAACCTGAGTCTCTGTGGTCTGCGGGGTTGCTGCATTTAAATTCCTTCGGCTCCCTTCCCTAGATTTCCAGCCAAGCATGCTAACCCAAGCTCCTTGAGGCTTAGGATCAAAGATGAGGGGTTGGGACAGGATTCCCCAATCAATAAAGATCTCGATTTCTCTCCAAAGTTGCTCAGGGAAGCAGTTTTCCACACAAATTCTGACAAAAGTCTCGTCGGAAAAAGGATCCTTCCATTCCTCTGCACAAATGTAATTGCCCAAATAGTTCCCTATTTCTTCTAAAATCGTCTGATTCTAGAATTCTATCGGAAGATTGGGCATACAGTACCAGTCTTAAATGTGATCCAATCTAAAAGTCCTCGGATCAAAACCCACAAACCAGTTATGGAGAAAGAAGCCGAATCCGTTCAGAAGCCATATACCATTTAGGATTTCCAGTTTGACTTTTTTTGAGGGGCAAATGACCAAGAAAAACCCATTTGCTAAGGTTTTTATGGACATCTCTTCTCCCCATCTATCCTGCCACCACTTCCTTAAATCTCCTAAACTCAAATCCGAACCAAACCATTTACCTATGATCCCTAATTTTGTTAAGTGATCGATAGAGGGTTTTAGCAGAGGAGTGCATAAAACCATAGTCTTTTTATTCCCAAGCCTAGAGCTAGAAGATCTCTTACCTGGGCCTTCCTCTCCAAAGGATTGCCTCCATTGAGCCCTACCCTGCTCGAAACCACTACGCCCACGGGGCCTTCGATGCTTAAAGTTTTCCCGTTTCCTCCACCAGTTATTTTCAGGAAAGCCCTTTTGCTGGGACCGTCCTTCATGGAACCCTTCCTTTGACCTCTAGGATTCTTTAGTTGCGCGGGCTTGGATGAAGTTTATCGGCCATTCTTTCTCTGCTTCTTCGGCCCATGAATGCGGTTGCGAACTATTCTTCTCTCTGGGATTCGCCTTGCTGCCTTCGACTCCATGCTCTAGCCCTACTATGTTCGGGAGCAGATCTTCGGCCTACTTGTTTCCGATCTCTTGCTCCCCCATTGCTCGTTTACCATTAAGGCATGTATATATATTAATATATTAATATTATATTATATCATTATATATATAATTAATATATAATATTATATAATATAATATATATAATATTATAATATTATAATATTATGATATAATATATATTATTTTATATAATATTATATTATAATATAATTAATATTTTGTTGATAAGGTTGTGGTTCGGTGGTTAAGTCACTCAGTTGTAGTGGCAGCCACCAAAGTTCAAACCCCCGTTGGGCCAACGTGCTAGCGGGTTTGAAGTGTTCTTGCTAGGGGATGAGGTCCCCCATGTTGTGGCCTCATCGGTTCATTGCTCCATGTCGCACCAGTGTCGCCGGTCATGTTAAAAAGTTTACCAAGCGCATTTAAAATATATCTATAATTAATATTTATACTATATAATATTAAATTATAATATAATATATATATTATATTATATAATATCATATTATATTATAATGTATATTATAATATAATATATTATTATTATATTATATTATATTGTAATATATATATATCATTTTATAATATTATTATATATAAATGATTTTTTTTATAATATAAAAACCCTCTTATTAGTCAGTCTATGCCCTCCCTTATACTAAGGGACGAGGCAGACCCGACTTAATTTAAAAAATAACTTAATCTAAACAGATATCTATTTCCTGTGTTTTAAATCAAAAAAGAAAAGGTCGAGCATCATTTTCGCTTGCATAGGGGAAGCTTCAAATCTTATACAATAAATAACAGATATCTGTTTATAACAATATCTGTTTGCTTTAGATTTTATAAACCAAATAATACTTAAAACCAATATTATGTATTTGGTTCAGGATTGCCATACCTGGAAAGTCAACTGAAAAAATGTGTTAACAAAATTTCCTTAGTTTTCCAAAGTTCGCCCTTATGGCTGACGACTTTTTTTAATCCGAATTTGATGAAATGAAAAGGGTTTATTGAAAAAATTGTCATCTTTCCACCAATATAAGATATGCCTTGTTTTGAATATAATAGATAATTATTATTGATTTTCTACATACATTATGACTAAAGTCCTGATTGATAGGCTGATTGAAAAACTTCTATAATTTTCAAACTATTTTACATTTTTTGAATCTAAAAGATGCGTCACATTCTATGCTTCGCATACTATAGGATAAAATAAAATATTGAATTTCATAAATTTTTGACCAAGTTATGGTGGTCAGACAAACATGTTTTAATTATTTTGAAATGTTCTAATAAAAAAATCATAACTAATTATTTACTTGCAAAAAAAATGCGACACATTCAAGCATGTGTCCTCTACTTATATTGAAAGTTTCAGAAAATATATATATATATATATATAAATTTTTTCTTGTACTTAGGTTCATCAGACATACACTTGCTTTTTATCTTTTTTCTTGAAAATTTAGTACTACTGCATTGAAATTTCATTTTTTTGCAAAATAGATTTACTTTTTTCCAAAAAAGGACTAGTAGCCTGGAAACTACATTCAATTTGCTACAAATTATGTTCTTACATATTTTTCAAATTATGTTAATAACCTATTCAATTTTTTATGTCAAGTTGTCTAACTCTATTTTTCTGAATTTTCATTGCCACTTAGGGCCTAGTTTAGACCCCCATGATCCTGCACTGACCCTCTCCTCCTTTATTGTCAAAAGTTTGCATCCACAAACCTCAACTTACAAACCTTAATTGGCAAAAGTTCACTTGCAAGAACCATAACTCAAACACCTTTATCGGCAAAAGTTCACTTGCATGAATTTACACTACAGCGCCTTTATCGGCAAAAAATCATTTCCACAAACTTAAAATCCAACGTCTTTATTGACAAAATTGCATCTTCACGAACTTGTCGGCAAAAGCTTATTTTCATGAACCAATTATGTTTTCTTCTATCAGCAAATTACTTATTGGTGAACCTTGAAATTAGTGAACTGAGGAGTTCGCAAACTAAAGATTTTTCTGATATCTTATTGAATAAATCAACTATCAGTGAACTTGAGAAACTATGAACCAACTTTCCTTCATTGGCAAATTTTTCCATTGGTGAACTGGTTGTCGGCGAACTTTTGAGTTCGTGAACAAAAGATTTTTCCGATACTTTAAACTTTGCACTTCAAACTTTCTTCTTCACGCCTTTATCGCTCAACTCTCCTGTCGGTGAACTAGCTGTCAAAGAAATCTATCGTCGATGAACTTAAGAGTTCGCGAAATGAGTGATTCGTCGACTGAAGGTTGAAATCATTCATGCCTTGAAATTTTCTTTGTCATCTTTTCATCAGCTAACTAGTTGTCGGGAAAACTGGTCATCGGCAAACTTGTGATTTCACGAACTGAGCAATTCGCCGACTAAAGGCATAAATCATGCATGCCTTAGAAAATTTTGGATCATCAATAATTCCTTTTCCCTTTCACAAATCAACTTCCCTTTGACATCAATGACAATATTTCAAACAATCTCCCCCATTGTCATTGATGGCAACCAAAAAGAAATAAACTCTGAACTTTTTGTATCTTTGTATCTCTGCCTGAACTATTACACAACTTCTAAAATTTCTCCCCCTTTGACATCAATGGCAATGGGATGTAACAAACCTCTTTCCTTCATGAAGTGACTTCTTCCCATTTTTTGTGAATCTCCCCCTATCTGTAATACTTCCTCTTGACATAAATCTTCATCAACTAATCTAACTTTGAATTGACTTCTCCACAGAGCCGAAAGATACTACAATGACTAGTTCTCCTCTTGACTGTAATGCTCCTCCTTGTTATATCTCTTCTCTTTGTTGTATCAAATTTGATTATCTATATTGTCTTCTATCTACCTGCTCCCCCATGAGAGGTAGCCACTGTCCAACCAGGGATGAAGGATATGCCTTGAGCTACTCCCATTGGAAAAATGTTCCATCATAAGATTTTACTAATTTGATGAGAGTGATATCACTCCCAACTTCTACATTAAGTACTCAAATGCCTCTTTGGGAAGGGGTTTTGTAAAAATATCTACAATCTGATCCTTTGTGGTGACGTACTCTAGCTTTACCTCCTGATCTGGAACCTTTTCTCTCAAGAAGTGATACTTAATGGATATATGTTTGGTTCTAGAATGCATCACTGGATTCTTTGATATGTTGATGGCACTTGTGTTATCACACAAAATAGGAATGGGCTCATCATATATTACCTTGATATTCTTCAATGTCCACTTCATCCACAAAACCTAAGTACAACAAGAAACTGCTGCTATGTATTCCACTTCTATTGTTGATAGAGAGACTAAATCTTACTTCTTGCTTAACCATGAAACCAGTCTATCACCTAGAAAGAAAGCTCCACCACTTGTGATTTTCCTATTCCTTAGTGTTGCCAACCCAATTTACATATGTATATGTAGTTAGAGAGAAGTCTTTTCCCTTATCACACCACAATCCATAGTCCAATGTGTTATTCAAATATCTAAAAATTCTTTTAACAACCTTTACATGAGTCTTTTGGATTTGTTTGAAACCTAGCCACCATACAAACTGCTTGCATAACATCCAGCCTTGATTCAGTCGAGTATAATAAGCTTCCAATCATGGACCTATAAAGAGTTTGATCAGCTTGAGGTGACTCATCATCCCTACTAAAATGACAACCTGTTACCATAGGTGTACTTACTAGTTTGCAGTCATCCATACTAAACTTTTTCGACATCTCCTTGACATACTTAGCTTGTGAAATAAAGACCCTTGTCTGATGGAACAATTTGAAGTCCAAGAAAGAATGAAAGTTCACTTACCATAGACATTTCAAACTCTTTCTGTATTTCTTCTGCAAACTTTTTGCATATACCATCATCACCGCCAAAGAAAATATCATCAACGTATACTACTACTATCAACATGTGCTCGTGCCTTATGCCTTGATGTAGAGATTATTGTTTGCAATACCTCTGTTGAAGCCTTGTTGGTGTAAGTTCTTATCTAACCTTGCATACCATGCCCTAGGGGCTTGTTTGAGACCATATAAAGCCTTTCTAAGTCTGCATGCCAAATTTTGATCTTCTAATAGCTGAAATCTTTCAAGTTGCTCTATGTAAACTTCTTCTTCTAGATCACCATTCAAGAAGGTATATTTGACATCCATTTGATACACCTTGAAGTCTTTATGAAATGTAAATGGAAGAAACATCCCGATTGCTTCCACTCTTACCACAGGGGCAAATGTCTCCTCAAAATCAATGCCTTTCACTTGTGAATAGCCCTTGTAGACCAACCTTGCTTTGTTTCTAACCACTTCTCCATTTTTATTCAACTTATTTCTGAATACCCACTTTGCGCCAATGACATTCTTGTCTTTAGGTCTTGGGACAAGTTCCCAAGTTTCATTCTTCTTGATCTGATTTAGCTCTTCTTGCATAGCATTGATCCAGTTCTCATCTTTAGTAACTTCAGAGAAATTCTTTGGTTCTATCTTGGACAATAATGAGAAGTTTACTTGTTCTCTGATTTTTCTCCTAGTCATAACTCCTTCATTCTTGTTTCTAATGATCTGATCTTCAGAGTGATTCTTCTAAACATACTTTCCAAGTGTCTTGGTAGTCTCCTCAGGTGTTTCTTCTTCTTCAACTTCATCTTCTTCTTATGTACAAGTTGATTCATCTAAACAATAGTCTTCTTGATCATAGGTCGAGTGATGTAGGTCTTCATCAATCCTAACATTTGCACTTTCAACTATCTTCTGCAGTCTTTTATTGTAGTATCTGTAAGCCTTGCTTCTAGTTGAGTAGCTAAGAAAAATTCCTTCATCAGATCTTGAGTCAAACTTGCCCAAGTTGTCTTCATCTCTTCTAATATAACATCTACTTCCAAATATTTGGAAATACTTGACCGATGCAAGTCTGCCTTTCCATAGCTCGTATGGTGTCTTTGTGTTGTTCACTCTTAGTTGTCCTTTGTTGAGAATATAAACAATAGTATGGACTACTTCTTTCCAATACACATTGGGCAACTTGGCTTTATTCAACAACATTCTTGCCATCTCCTGAATTGTTCTATTCTTCCTTTCAACTACTCCATTTTGTTGAGGAGTCCTTGCAGCAGAGTATTGTCTCCTTGTCCCATGTTCTTCACAATATTCTTCAAATTCATTTGAAGTGAACTCACCGCCTCTATCTGATCTTAGGAACTTGATTCTAGAATTCATTTCATTCTCAACCATAGATTTGAAAATTTTGAATCTATTAAAAGGTTCTAATTTATCTTTCAAAAAAGTAACCCATATCATTCTAGAGTAATAATCAATGAGCAACATGAAATACCTTTCTCCTTGGAGACTTCTTGTTTTGGTAGGACTACATAAGTTTGTATGAATCAATTCCAATGGCTCAGTAGAATAGTACTCCTTGGTCTTGAACCTGGTCCTTGTCTACTTCCCAATTTGACATTCTTTACAAAAGATGCTTGTAGGCTTAGCAATCTTTGGCATGTCTCTAACTGCATGTTTAGAGATGATCTTCACAAGGTTGTCAAAGTTGATGTGTCCTATCCTCTTATGCCATAGCCAACTCTCATTTGTCTGTCCTAGAAGGCAACTCCTTCCTTTGACTTCACTAAGATTATACAAGTTATTCTCTATCCTGCTCGCTTCTACCACAAGTTTTCCAGTACTTGCTCTTTTGATTTCACATCCTTGTGCATGGAAAATGAGATTATACCCTTTGTTGCACATTTGAATTACACTAAGAAGATTGTGCTTGAGACCTTCTACATATAGGACATCTTATTATTTGGTTTTTCCATCAATGTTTATTGTGCCTTTACCACAAATTCTTGTAGTGGTGTTGTCTCCAAACTTGACTAATCCACCATTCAATTTTACAAGGCTAATAAACTTATTTTTATCTCCTATCATGTGGCTTGACCATCCATTGTTTATAACCCAAGGATTTGGTTGTCCTTGTGCATGATATGCAGTTTGGACAATCATTGGGTTTTCACTTTCATGATTGTTCTTGATTTTCCATTCCTTCTTCAGATTTGTCTTCTAATTTTTAGGAGCATCATCTTTCTTGTTGATATCAATCATCTGAGTTCCTGATTTTACCAGTCCACTTCTGTAATATTTTGCTATGTGCCCAAAATTGTTGCAAATATGACATATTATGTTGAAATCAAATAAAGGAGCAAAATAATTTCCACTTACATAATCACTTCTTCTCATTCTAGATCTGCATTCAATGGCTTTGTGACCATACTAATTGCAACTGAAACAATAACCAGAGAAAGCATAATTAAACTTGTTCATGAATGTTTGTCTTGTAGGAGTTGATCTTTTGAATTTTCTTCTTTGAGAGATGACAGGGATGAAATCAACTTCAATTTTCTCACTCTCTTTCATCATTAGGATTTCTTCATTTGGCACTATCTTTTATGAGTCAATCTTCTTTGCAGGAGCAGAAGATTGTGTAACTTCTTCATCATAACCCAGGCCTAATTTTATGAATAGAGGTCTCTGAATGTTTATTATATCATCCAAAATTTTAGAGATCTTTCCAAACTTGATATTCTTATTTAATTGAGAATGTACTTTTTCAACTTCCTTTCTTAGTGAAACAATTTATTCTTCAAGTTTTAGACACTCATTTGATTTGGCTTTGAAGTTAGAGTTTACTATGTCTGAAATCCTTTTTCCCTCTTCAATTTGAATCTTTAAACTAACAATCATTTCCTCATATTCTTTAATCTTTGTCTTTTGTTCTTTTTTTTCTTTCCTGACTAATCTCAAGTCCTCAAGAGAAAAAATAAGTTCACCTTCAAGATCAACTTCACATTCTTCTTCATCAATGATTGTCATGTCTTCTTCATTATGAGAAATGATGTCAAAGTTGTCCAGGACTTCCATAGCCATGAATAGAGCTTCTTCCCTTTCATTTTTTGATGAGTAGTGATCTACTTCTTCTAATGAACTACAATCCTCTTTAAAGTAGAGGCTTTTCTTGTTCTTATTGAAGTTATTCCTTTTGAAACCCTTGTTGTTATCTTCACTTTCTCCAAAATGATATTTAGATGCATAATGACCAACTCTACCACAATTGAAACACTTAAAAGGCAACTTACCTTTGTACTTACTTGAACCCTTCTTTAACTTCCTTACAAAGTTTGCCTCTTCTTCCTCAGATCCACTACTTGGATTTGATACTTCTTCTTTCTTTGTAGCTTTGAAAGAAACTTCCTTTTTAGATGTGTCTTTGCTTGCATTTCTCATCTCATAGGCAGTGAGGGTACCATATAATTCATCCATTATAAGTTTATTCAGATCTCTCGCTTCTTCAATAGAAAAAACTTTTGAGTCATACCTTTGGGGAAGGGATCTTAGGACCTTCTTTACAATCACTGAGTCTTTCATTTGTTCACTGAATCCTTTGATAGCATTGACGATTTCATCCACCCGGAGTAGATAGTCAACAATATTTTCTTCTTCCTTCATCTTCAGATTTTCAACTTGCCTCTATAGGTTTGTAGCTTAGCTTGCTTCACCTTATCATCACCTTCATAAATGCTATGAAGCTTTTCCCAAATCTCCTTAGCAGACTTGCAATGCATCATTTTAACAAATTCAATGTTTGTCAACCCACCTAGAATTGCATTCTTAGCTTTAGCCTTGTTCTCACATGCCTTCTTATCAGCCTGATCTATTGGAGGAGTTGTAGGAGCAGTATAACCATCCACAACATATTTCCATACATCAAATCCTAATGAGGTTAGATAGGATTCCATCCTTATACTCCAGAACAAATAGTTTGATCCATCAAATAAAGGTGCCTTGTTTGAATAGGATCTGTTGGGACTAAAATTCCCAGGGTACTTTTTGGCAAATATTAAGTGATGTAGAGCACACAGTGGAAGTCAAACAATTGATACCATACTTCACAACAATGGGCTTCTATCCCATAGTTTAGACAGATTAATCCTTAATCAGCTTTAAAAATCCACTCTCTAGGTCCAAACAACACCAAAACATATATATATATTCTGCACTATCGGTAAGACAACTCATGTTAGAAAGACTTTCCCAAGTCTTACAATAGACCTATCTTATACCGATGTGTCCCCGACACCTCCTTCGCTGTGACTTCTTCCATCGGCGTAACTTAAAACTTTTCCACCGATCTATATCTCTTACCGATATGCCAAACAATTGTATATACAAGACATGACTCGTTATCACCGGTTCTCGTTACTGTTTCTACCAATCACCCTTTGCATCTGATCAAAGATACATTACCGACATACATTCTAAAGATACATTCTCGATATGCTTTTGTGATATATGTATGCAATGTACATTTGGCGAAACGATACAAAACTCATGTCGATACATAGTAATATACATTGCGGAGCTAAAAGGATTATGAAATAAGATATAATTGTTGTATATTTTGAGCTTTGTATGTATGTTTTGGAAACATGCATTGCGATACAATGTGAAATCTAGGAAAGATTGAAATATGGTTAAAAGGATGCATCAGGACTTAAAGTATATCGGAGGATGCATATACAAGTCAGAATCGAAAGGGGCTACATACTGCAATTTATAAAATAAGAAGTCCAAAAGGAAGATACAATCGAATTTGTATGTATCGGACATTATATATGAAGGTTGGATACAAGTAGTGGGTCCCGCCGCTTGCACATTGGGCTTGTATAATAACAATGTATATCTTTGATAGACAAGCCAATATACAAGTGAAGATACATTCTAAAGATACAAGCCGGATGTAAAAAGGAGTTCAATATAGAAAAGTATTTGCATCGGCGAAGCTGAATAAGTCAGAACAAAATCTGCGAGTCTCGCCGACACGATAGTCACAATGATGTCGGGGACATGCTGTGAAAGTCATTCCGATAAAGAACCAGAAACATGTATTGATGAAACAATCATCATCGGGTAACGTATAATAAGTTATCCCGATGGTGTGTTTCACTCCGATGACGACGATGACTATGCTCATCGACGAGACCTTTGCCGATACAAAACACAGAAACTCTAAAACAACATTAAAATTTGAATAGTTAAGATATTCTTCTAACATTTGAAATATGGGTTTTTTGTAGGATATACACAGCAGGGATCAAGTTATATAAACACCCACGAAAAGATCTTGAGCAACTGATAAATCATCGATAAGGGAAGTAATTATTTGAGTAAATACATATGTTTAAATAAATCTATTTTGATCATTTGATCAGAGACTAATTTGTGTTTTATCTAGTCTTTTTAGGAATAATAAAGAAACCCTCGAAGGATATTAATCAGAACTACAGTTAAAGATCTTTGTTTGACCCTGAAATGGTTATCCATTTGATGATTAAAGACGAGTATTAATTTTCCTAAATCTATTTTATTAAGACAAATACTGTTGTTCGGTTATCAACCGTCACAACTATTGTAACTGGTCTGAAACTTGTATGCCTCTCTTTATAAGAGATGACCAAGACCAAAATAAATATAGAGTAGGGAGAGATGACATAATAGAACAGGGGATATTATAGATTAGATTTGAACAACAATGCTAGTTCACTTTTAATATATTTTATTTCTGGTAGACCATGTGCAAGCATTCTCTGATGAAGTCAAGTCTGTAAACATGAAGCAGTAACTGCAGATTTCGGTATCAACTATTTGTTTAATTTATTCAATTATATGACAGTCTCCTTTCAAAGTTTTCTCTGTTATTCAATTTGAGTTATCAAGTATATCTTCAAGTTGTCTATACACATTTGCTGTTATAGTATGATAAGATTAACTGGTTTATGCTTTCAGAATTAAATCCCTTAAATCTGTCATAGTAACTGTGAAGACATTGTCATGGATCTATAAGAAGAGTCGTATAGTTAGGGTTTGTATTCTGTCTCTAGTTTTTTTGATAAATCCGTTACAATTGTAGTATCATTCTGATAGGTTCTTTCAAAAAGATATTAAATCCTTTTAGATGAATGCAGGTAATTTGATTTTATCAATTGGATATATATAAGTATGGAATATTAACTATTTCCTTGCAGGGTTGTACAAGTTACATATCTATTCTTTCATGCCAGATAGTTTGAGTTTTTACCAAACAAACAATCATTTATTTCATGATCATACTGACTGACTCTATATTCAATAAGGCACTGGTCTAGTGTTTTCATTATCACTTATACAAATTCACTTTAGATTTACTTAATTAGACTGCATTATTGTTTTAGCATTATAATTTAGATCCTTTAGAATTAACTTGTTGTCTTTTCATCTATTTTATTTTTGTGCTATTATCAATAGTTAGATTAATTATGATTAAAGTAATAATCATCTCTTTATCTGCTTTATTAATTAGAGGTTTACCCGCCTAGGTCTGGCAGAGCCTGAAGTGAAGGGGGTTTAGTCATATCTACCCTGTGTCAGTTAGCCAAAAACGTCAAGAGAGCCTAGCAACCTCTTAGGGTTAACGACCTATATTTTTGAGACCTAACAGGATCCTTCATGACCTGCCATGTGTTCAAATCCAAGATCTACCTTTAGCAGTTAGGTTGGACCAAGGAACTTAGCTCTGATACCAATTGTTAGAACACATATATATATATTGAGAGGGGAGTGAATCAATATATACTATTTTTTACTTCAATTCTAATGCAACAACAAATTCTTTACCACATCAAACAAATTAAGTAAGAATTATGCAAACATTAGCATATCCACACATCCATTCAAGAGAACACAACACTAGATTTATGTGGAAACCTAAGAAAGGAAAAAACACGGTGAACAAGCTCCTTGGAACTACTGTCCAAATCTAGCCTCACAAGGAAGAGGATTATTACAATATGATTTGAAGGCACCAACCTTCAAAAGACACCAATCCCCCAGCCAATACAAAGTTTATGGGTACCAACCCAAAGGAGACTACAATCTCCTGAACTGAGCACCAACCCAGATAAAGAGAGGTAGGACACCAACCTCTGGAATATCTGAAATGATTACAAGAGAAATGATATACATACACTTTTATACACTACAATCATCATTTTTGCTATGAATGATAAATAATGATTTGCACAAATAGAATCACAACCCAACTACAAAACTTCATTGTTACACTTCTCAACCATTCTGTACTGTAATTCTGAACAAAACAATATACTCTTTGAAACCTAGATACATACTGTGCGACTCCCAAATAATCTTCTATTCTTGTCCTTCGCATTCAATTTGCATTCGCATGTATATTCACATTATTTCACTTTTATACTCGCATATATAGACACACAAAAATGCAAACTAATCTACTTTAAATATCAACCTATACAATTACAATCCTCATGTTGGCTAAGAACCATCGAATTAACATATTCTCCAAAGTCAACCTCTGTATTTGAATTCTAATGTGTACATATCATAAGGTCGGCCTAATCTTAAATTCCTCGCTTTGAATATGCGCCTAATTTACACAAACTGAGTCGACCACCTTTTTATTTTAATTTCCAACATGTACTTAGGTCAGCCCAACCTGAGTTTTTGCATTATAAGTTTGGACCCACTTTAAGCACATTGAGTCGACAACAACAATTATTTTCACTTTAATTCCAGGGGAGTCAGCCACTTTATATTTCCATGAACCTTAGACTCTTCTCCTTCATCGGTAAAAGTTTATGTCCATGAACCTCAACTTACAAACCTTAATCGACAAAAGTTCACTTGCACAAACCATAACTCAAATGCCTTTATCAACAAAAGTTCACTTTTACGAACCATAACTCAAACGCCTATATCGATAAAAGTCCACTTGCAAAAATTTACACTTTAGCTCCTTTGTTAGAAAAAAGTCATTTCCACAAACTTAAACTCTAATGCCTTTATAGAAAAAATTGCATCTTCATGAACTTGTCGGCAAAAGCTTATTTTCACAAACCAATTATCTTTTCTTCTATCGACAAAATATCATGTCGGCAAACCTTGAAATTGGTGAATTGAGGAGTTCACAAACTAAAGATTTTTCTAATATCTTATCAAATAAATTGCCTATTGGTGAACTTGAGAAACCACGAACCAACTTTCCTTCATCGGCAAAGTTTTCCATCGGCAAACTTTTGAGTTCGCGAACTAAAGATTTTGCCGATACTTTAAACTTTGCACTTCAAACTTTCTTCTCGACGCCTTTATCGTTCAAATCTCATGTCGAAGAACTAGCTGTCAAAGAAACCTACCATCAACGAACTTAAGAATTCGCGAACCGAGTGATTCACCAATTGAAGGCTGAAATCATTCATGCCTTAAAAATTTTCTTTGTCATCTTTTCATTGACTAATTGGTTGTTGGGAAAACTGGCCATTGGTGAACTTGTGAGTTCGTGAACCGAGCGATTCACCAACTAAAGGCAGAAATCATTCATGCCTTGGAAAATTTTAGATCATCAATAATTCTTTTTCCCTTTGACAAATCAACTTCTTTCACACCTCATTTTTAAACTTACTTATCATTCTATTTCAAGAGAACAGATAGTTAGTCAGTGAAATTAATATGAAGAAAATAATGTTGTGTTAAAGAATAGACAATGCATTGATTTATATTATCTTATATGCAAATAATAATTATCTATGATGTTATTAATATGCACGTGATTTAATAATGTGACAGACTAACTACCATTGTGCGATTGAGCTGGATGCAAGAACAATGTTTTTCCCTCCGACATGAGGAGAGAGAGTATCACCGTGGAGAGGGTACTAGATCACCTGAATACAATGATCCTTGTGCTATCTGGAAACACATACACTCACATTAGAGGTTAAGTCAATATTGAATTAAGTCTTTATCTATATGTGGATTAGTCATCTTAGTAATATTGTTGAATGTTGTGATCTTTTCGTACTAGATTAAAAATATTGTCTTCTTATCGATGGCTTAGTCTTTTGCGTCAACAATTAGAAAGTTTATATTTCTCTATAAATGTCAAGTCGACATGAGTAATCAACCAAAGAAGTCGAACCTTATCATCAAGATTGAAGTCGATTTTGCTAAGCTTCAATGTCAATAATTGTGCTTGTAAATAACACAATTGAAGTAATCAAAAGAATGCAATAGTGACATTTAAATAATAATATTCTTATTTATTTAATACCTTTGATGTGGTTAAATTTAAATATTTAGTATAAAGTTAAGATGGTTAAGTCTTGAAAGACTCCCATCGTATTCTCCCGTATATGCTAGGAGGAGTGGGAGGGAGCAATAGCTCCATAACTCCTACTTTTGAGCTCTCGAGACTACACCTAGCTGAGAGAAGGTAGAGAATAGTTAATGCAATTGTTTTGTTTGTAACCGACAAGGAGTATGCTTTAATTGTGGATTTTAGAGAGAAGAGGATATCTCTTTTGGATCAACAGATTAGAGAGGATAGATGATGCAGGAGTGATGTCCTAGGTTGAAAGGAAATCTTGCATAAACCAAAAATGTTTTGATTCTTTTATTTTCTTGCATTTCAGTTACATCTCAGTCAGTTACAGTTTTAGCATTTTGCACTACATTCTACCGCATTAGTACTTCACAGCTCACAGAACATGATTTAGACTCTACACTATGTCATCTACATCATATCCAAATTTCATGAGATTTGGAATTGTCTGTAGAGAGTTATCGCTATCAGAACATCACCGGAATTCACATAACAAGGCATTCAACATTTAGCATGAGCATCCAAGGTTTATAGAGCATTTATGTGACTTGTGGAGCCAAATGGAACATCTCACAAGGTAGTATGGGACCAGATAGACATTCATTGAGAATCACAACACGTTTCATCCATTTGCGGAGCATTACCATATATTGTAGGCTGACCTACACATTTCATCATACATCAGAGTTTGAAACCTCTTGATGCTGATGTAGAGCATTCTTTGAGCTAGAAGATGATATATAAGCATTCATTAGATGCATTAGGAAAGTAGTGAATATTATAGAAATTTTTTAGTCCTTAGTAGTGGATTTGCATAAGGCACTTCAAAGCTATATCTTATGTCTATTTACCAAAGGACAGGCCTGCGAGCCCATAACAGTCCACATGTTACTGACATATGAGTATTGTAATTGTTTGAGATATTGAATCTACAAATCTTCCATTGCAATTCATTATTGTGTTGTTTCCATTGTGATTAATCAGGCTTCATGGTTAGACAGTCTATTCTCTAGACCCTCCATTCATGACTGCACCAAGTGGTATCAGAGCGAAGTTTGCGAATCCTTTGGGAGAGAAGGCATTCCAAAAGATCTTGAAGTGAACAGATCATTAACCTAAGGTAGTCTACTTGTGTTTGTCAATAGAGCACTGATTGTGAGGCAATTGCAACCTTGTAGTTAGATCACCAAATTGAGGTAGTTGCACTGGATTTGAGGAAGAGATGCCACCAAGGAGGATTCCCGCTATGGCCAATGTTGTCGGAAGAATGGAATAAATGATAGAGATGATGAGAACAACGAAAGTTAGATTGGATGCTGTAGAAGAGGATATAAGGGGAGGACTAAACCCTATACATGAGGATGAGAGTGATGATGATGAATTTCAAGCTACCGACCAAGATGAAGAAACCCTACAAGAAGAATCAGATCAGGTAAAGATGTTGAAAGCCATTTCTAAGATTGGTAAGAAACCTAGGATGGAAATTTCAAACTATACTAGAAATTTAAACCCTTAGGAATTGATTGATTAAATAAATGACATGGAGGAATACTTTGAATATGAAGAAATTGAAGATCTAGAAAGAGTGAGATTTGCAAAAACTAAGTTGAAAGGACATGCTACTATTTGGTGGAAAGAAGTTCAATTGGATAGAAATAAGAGAGGAAAAGAGAAAATCATAAAATGGGACAGGATGGTGACAAAATTGAAGAATCAGTTCACACCTACTGACTATGAGTTGGAATTGTTGAAGAGATTGCAAAACCTAAGACAAAAGGAGAAAATTGTGAAGGAGTACACTGAAGAGTTCCACGAGATGATTATTAGGACTGGACATAGTGAAGCAAGCAACGAGAAAGTGGTGCAGTACATAAATGGACTAAGGATAAACATTCAAGAAGAACTAAGTTTGGTAAGGATGACAACAGTGGAAGAAGCATATCAATTTGCACTGAAATTTGAAGAAAAGTTGAATAAGAGACATGAGAAAAGATAGATAGGCAGAGGAAAATTTTAGAGAGGTACAACACATTTTGGAGAAGGAAGACCATATGCAAAGCAAAACAAGGAGAGAAACCCATACCGCGAAGAGGAAAGAGACAACAATTCATACTACCGAGGGAGAGATGACAAAAGTTTCTACCGTAGTAATAGAGGAAGTCATAACTCTTATTTCAATGAAGGATACCAAAGAGAAGAAAGAGGATTTGACAAGAGATCATTCAAAGGAACCTATTTCAAGTGTGGAGGCGAAGGACACCAAGCATTTGAATGTCATCAAGGGAGTACTAGAAAAAGGATAGAGAATAGTGCAAGAGCAACATATGTGGAGGAAGAAGTGGTTGGATCACCTAGTTCAGTAGGAAAACTAGAGAAGGGTGAGTCATTAGTCACGAGGAGAGCTTTGCTCCAAGCAGAAACAACTGAGGAGCCACCGCAACAGAAAAGTTTGTTTCTAACAAGATGCAAACCAGGAGGTAAATGTTGCAAGGTTATCATTAATAGTGGTAGTACAGATAATTTAGTTTCAAAAGAGATTGCGAGGAAGCTAAATTTGGAGAGGTTGAAACATCTGAAGCCCTACAAGATATCATGGATTCAAGATGAGCACAAGGTACTGGTAAGTGAACAATGTTTGGTGAAATTTCATATAGGAACTTATAATGATGAGGTATTGTGTGATATTATGTTGATGGATGTATGTCATATATTGTTGGGAAGACCATGGCAATATGATAGGAAGGAAATACATGATGGAAGGAAGAATGCCTATACTATAACATCAAATGGGAAGAAACATATCTTGATACCTTTGGAAGAAGAGTCTAAAAGTGAAGTATGTGGCAATGCTAGGATCTGTTTAGTGGATGGAAGGAAATTTTTGGATGGATTGAGACATGAGAACATGTGTTTTGCATTGATTCTGAAGGAGTGCAGTACCCTAAGTGAAGAAACCACCACCACAAAAGTAGAAGAATCACCACGAGAGGAAATAATTGACTTATTGATAGAATACCAAGATATCATATTGGAGAATGTGTTGGAAGGATTACCACCAATCTGGAGCATTAGTCATCATATGGACCTTATACCTGGAGCCAATTTACCAAACAAAGTGGCACATAGGATGGCACCAGCTGAAAATGTGGAGCTAAACAGATAGATACATGAATTGTTGAGGAAATGATTAACTAGAGAAAGTTTAAGCCCATGTGCGGTACCGACAGTACTAGCACCAAAGAAAGATGGAGAATGGAGGATGTGTACAGACTCAAGAGAAATCAATAAGATCACAGCCAAGTATAGATTTCCATTGCCAAGGATGGATGACATCATGGATTGTTTGAGCAGAGAAACATATTTCACAAAGATAGACCTAAAGAGTGGATACCATCAAATCAGTATCAGAGAAGGAGATGAGTGGAAGACTGCATTCAAGACAAATGAAGTATTATATGAGTGGTTAGTAACACCTTTTGGATTTTCTAATGCACCAAGTACTTTCATGAGGTTGATGAATGAGGTTTTGAAGAAATTATTGGGTAAGTTTGTTATTGTCTACTTGGATGATATTATGATTTTCAGTAGAACAAGGGAAGAACATTTACGACATATTAGACAAGTATTTCAGAGATTAAGAAAAGAGAAATTGTTGATTAACATCAAGAAATGTAGTTTCATGAAGACAAAACTGGTATATTTGGGATTTGTGATTTATGCGGAAGGATTGAAGATGGACCCAGAGAAAGTCAGAGAAATTGTTGAGTGGCCAACACCTGTGAACATCGAAGAGATAAGATCTTTTTATGGACTAGCAGGTTTCTACTGGAAGTTCATCAGAAGTTTTAGTACTATATGCACACCAATGATAGAGACAATGAGAGGTGACCAAAAGGATTTTAAGTGGACATTAGGAGCACATAAGAGTTTTGAATTGTTAAAGTAGAAGGTGACATAACAACTAGTGTTAGCATTACCAAATTTTGACAAAGTATTTCAAGTTGATTGTGACGCTAGTGGGAATGCAATAGGAGCAGTGTTAAGTCAAGAAGGGAGACCAATAGCATATTTCAGTGAGAAGTTGAATGATGCAAGGACGAGATATTCAGTATATGATCATGCTTTTTATATCATAATTGAAACCTCGAAGAAGTGGAGACATTACTTGTTGCCAAAAGAATTTGTGTTGTACATTGACCATCAAGCTTTGCAGTATTTGAACAGTCAAGGTAAGCTAAATTAGAGACACATGAGATGGGTAGAGTTCATGCAGAGTTACACATTTATAAAATATAAGCATAAATTAAGTTCATGTAGAGTTCATGGGTAGACCTTGAGAAGATATAAGCATGGATTTCATATTACCAAGAACACAGAGAGGACATGATTCTATATTTGTAGTAGTGGACATATTTTCAAAGATGATGCATTTCATTCCTTGTAAGAAGACAAATGATGCTGACCTATTTTGCAAGGAGATTGTGAGATTGCATGGATTACCAAAGAGTATAGTTTCAGATAGGGATACAAGATTCATAGGATATTTTTGGAGAACATTGTGGAAGAAGATGAAGACAGACCTAAAGTTTAGTTCAACATTTCACCCACAGACAGATGGACAAACAGAAGTGGTAAATAGGAGTTTAGGTAACTTGTTGAGATGCTTAGTAGGAGATAAGATAGGAAATTGGGATATAATTCTACCACAAATAGAGTTTGCATACAATAACTCAGTGAGCATAAGTACAGGGAAGACACCATTTGAAGTTGTGACTGGAGTACAACCTAGAGGAGTTGCAAAGCTAAGAGACATCAATATGGATAACAAGAGAAGTGCAGAGGTAAAAGAATCTATCGGATACATGTAGACATTACACACTCAGATCTAGAAACATTTGGAGGAGATGAATAACAAGTATAAGGAAAAGACACATGAGAAAAGGAGACATAAGGAATTTTTTGTTGGAGATGAAGTCATGGTATATCTTAGAAAGGAAAGATTTCCAGTAGGGACATACAACAAGTTGAAGATGAGAAAGTTTGGACCGTGTAGGATCCTTAGGAAGTTTGATTCAGGAAATGCATATGAAGTGGAACTACCAGAAGCATTTGGTATATCACCTATGTTCAATATTGCAGATCTTTATCAGTATCATGAGGGAGAATCAAGTGATAGCACTGAAGTTGGATTGAAGGATCAATTACCATAGCAACAACCAGAGTAGATAGAGCAGATTTTGGATAGCAGAATTGGATGCATCACTAGAGGCAAGCAGTATAAAGAGTATTTGGTTAAGTAGAAAGGAAGATCAGAGGAAGACTCATCGTGGATTTCTTGGGCTGAGGCAGACCACATTGGTTTTCCTCTAGCCCTAGCAAAGTGAGGGACTCACTTTTCAAACAACCCCAGGTGTCTGATGCAGGAGCATCCCAGGTTGAAAGGCAATCTTGCATCAACCAAAAATATTTTGCTTCTATTGTTTACTTGCATTTTAGTTACATCTCAGTTAGTTGCAGTTTTAGCACTTTGCACCGTATTCTACCGCATTAGCACTTCACAACTTGCAGAGCAAGATTTAAACTCTACACTATGTCATCTACATCATATCCAAATTTCATGAGATTTGGAGTTTTTGCGGAGAGTTATCGCTATGAGAACATCACCAGAATTCACAGAATAGAGCATTCAACATCTAGTATGAGCATGCAAGGTTTGCAGAGCATTTCCATGACTTGCAGAGTCAAATGGAACATCTCACAAGGTAGTAGAACAAGGGAAAAATATTTGTGGAATATTAGATAGTATTTCAGAGGCTAAGAGAAGAGAAATTGTTGATTAACATCAAGGAATGTAGTTTCATGAAGATAGAACTAGTATATTTGGGATTTGTGATTTATGTGGAAGGATTGAAGATTGACCTAGAGAAAGTTAGAAAAATTGTTGAGTGGCCAACACCTGTGAACATTGGAAAGGTAAGATCTTTTCATGGACTAGCAAGTTTCTATTAGAAGTTCATCAAAAAATTTAGTACTATATGCACACCAATGATAGAGACAATGAGAGGTGACCGGAAGGATTTTAAGTGGACATCAGTAGCACATAAGAGTTTTGAATTTTTGAAGCATAAGGTGACAGAACAACTAGTGTTAGCATTACCAGATTTTAGCAAACTATTTCAAGTTGATTGTGACACTAGTGGGAATCCAATAGGAGCAGTGTTAAGTCAAGAATGGAGACCAATAACATATTTCGGTGAGAAGTTGAATGATGCAAGGAGGAGATATTTAGTATATGATTAGGATTTCTATGCGATAATTCAATCCTTGAATAAGTGGAGACATTACTTGTTGCCAAAAGAATTTGTATTGTACACTGACCATCAAGCTTTGCAATATTTGAACAGTCAGGTAAGTTGAATTAGATACACATGGGATGGGTAAAGTTCATGTAGAGTTACACATTTGTATTGAAGAACTAGAGTGGAAAGTCAAACAAAGTTGTAGATGCATTGAGCAGAAGAAGGAACTTGTTGACAGAGATGAGGGTAGAAGTACTAGGTTTTGAAAAACTTAAGCATGTATATGAGGATGATCTTGATTTTGCGGAAGCATGGAAATCATACCTGTTATGACAGATAGAAGCAAGTGATTGGATTATTTCATTCAGGAGGATATGTTGTTCAATGGAAATCAATTATGTGTACCTAGGAGCTCAATGAGAGAAAATTTGATCAAAGAGAAGGATAATGGTGGATTAGCAGGATATTTTGGTATTGATAAGACAATAGCTTTGGTGAGTGAACATTATTTTTGGCCTCAGATATATAAGGATGTAAAGAAATTTGTTCAAAGTTGCAGAGTTTGTCAAGTTGCAAAAGGGAGTAGTCAAAATATTGGATTATACAAACCTTTGACAATACCAGAGAGACCTTGAGAAGATATAAGCATGGATTTCATATTAGGTTTACCAAGAACACAGAGAGGACATGATTCTATATTTGTAGTAGTGGACAAATTTTCAAAGATGACATATTTCATTCCTTGTAAGAAGACAAATGATGTACATATAGCTGACCTATTTTTCAAGGAGATTTTGAGATTGAATGGATTACCAAAGAGTATAATTTTAGACAGGGATACAAGATTCATAGGATATTTTTGGAGAACATTGTGGAAGAAGATGAAGACAAACCTAAAGTTTAGTTCAACATTTCACCCACAGACAAATGAACAAACAAATGTGGTAAATAGGAGTTTGGGTAACTTGTTGAGATGCTTAGTAGGAGATAAGACAAGAAATTGGGATATAATTCTACCACAAGCAGAGTTTGCATACAATAACTCATTGAGCAGAAGTACAGGGAAGACACCATTTGAAGTTGTGATTGGAGTACAACCTAGAGGAGTTGCAAAGCTAAGAGACATCAATATGGATAACAAGAGAAGTGCAAAGGTGGAAGAATTTGTCGAATACATGGAGATGTTACACACTCAGATCTGGAAGCATTTGGAGGAGATGAATTGCAAGTATAAGGAAAAGGCAGATGAGAAAAGGAGACAAGGAATTTTTTGTTGGAGACGAAGTCATGGTATATCTCAGAAAGGAAAGATTTCCAGTAGGGACATACAACAAGATGAAGATGAGAAAGTTTGGACCATGTAGGATGCTTAGGAAGTTTGATTCAGGAAATTCATATGAAGTGGAACTACCAGAAGAATTTGACATATCACATATAATCAATATTGTAGATCTATATCAGTATCATAAGGGAGAATCAAGTGATAGTATTGAAGTTGGATTGAAGGATCAGTTACCACAACAATAACCGGAGCAGATAGAGTAGATTTTGGATAGCAAGATTGGACACAACACAAAGGCAAGTAGTATAAAGAGTACCTAGTTAAGTGGAAAGGAAGACCAGAGGAAGATTCATCATGGATTTCTCAGGCTGAGATAGACCACATTGGTTTTCCTCTATCCCTGGCAAAGTGAGGTACTCACTTTTCAAACAACCCTAGGAATCTGGTGCAAGAGCATCCCATATTGAAAGGCAATCTTGCATCAACCAAAAATATTTTGATTCTTTTCTTTTCTTGCATTTCAGTTACATCTCAGTCAGTTGTAGTTTCAGCACTTTGCACCGCATTCTACTGCATTAACACTTCACAGCTCACAGAGCAGGATTTAGACTTTGCACTATGTCATCTACATCATATACAGATTTCATGAGATTTGGAGTTGTCTATAGAGAGTTATCGCTATCAGAACATCACCAGAATTCACAGAATAGAGCATTCAACATTCAGTACAAGCATACAAGGTTTGCAGAGAATTTCTATGACTTGCAGAGCCAAATGGGACATTTCACAAGGTAGTATGGGACTAGATAGACCTTCATTGAGAACTGTAACACATTTCATCCATTTGTAGAACTTTACCAGATGTTGTAGGCCAACCTACACGTTTCATCATACATCAGAGTTTGAAACCTCTTGATGCCAATGTGGAGCATTCTTTGAGCTAGAAGATGACATATAAGCATTTATTGGATGCATTAGGAAAGTAGTGAATATGATATAAAGTTTTTAGTCCTTAGTAATGGATTTGCGGAAGGCACTTCAAAGCTATATCTTTATGTGTATCTGTCGAAGGATAGTCCTGCAAGCCCATAATAGTCTGCATGTTACTGGCATATGAGTATTGTAATTGTCTAAGTTATTAAATCTACAAATCTTCCATTGCAATTTATTCTTGTGTTATTCTTGTGTTGTTTTTGTTGTGTTTACTTAGGCTTCATGGTTGGACAGTCCATTCTTTGGACTCTCCATCCATGACTACACCAATAGAAGGAGCTCAAAGAAAGTATACCGACTACATAATAAGTGATAGGTATGTCAATAATAGTATTATTCAGATAATAATAAGTTTATTCTATGTATTCATATACTGTATTTGTGCATGTCAAGATGTCGCAGACATTAACGGAAATAATGATAATTCTGTGGAAAAATGAAGCCTTTGTATATATTAACAAGTAATGTTATTGGTAAGAAGATACCATTGGTATGGCATTCCATTGAGGATATACGTCTATAGTATGTTGTTCTAGCAGAGTATAATGAATTTAAATAACAGTCTTTTTTCTTAGAATCGACCTGTAGATTGATAAGAATATATGAGTTAAAAAGTCGATTGGTAGTTATGTTAAACCTATTCTTTATTGTCTTTTGATACTTGGCCAATAGGTGGCCATATCCATATACACATTATGGACATAGATGCATAGCTGATAGACATGAATCTTGTTAAAAGAAAGTTAGAATGTAAATGAAACCTATGTATAGGTCAAGCAATAAAATCATGGCTAGTCATTTAAACTTGAAGGTATCCATGTTCTTTTATGAATGATACTATAAGTGGGATATTATCTATGTATATTTGTTATATGAACATTGGATATAAACTAATATAAGACCGAATGGCTTGGTGTGGTCGACTAGACAAGGTCGACTGGTTATAAACATTCTAAACCTATCTAGTTAAGGAATGAAACTTTTTGGCCATTCTAGAATAGATTAAGAGCTCATATTAGTCTAGAATAGACTGAGAGCTCAGATTAGTCTAGAAAAGACTGAGACTCATATTAGTCTAGAAAAGACTGAGAGCTCAGATTAGTCTAGGATAGACTGAGAGCTCAGATTAGTCTAGAATAGATAGAGCTCAGATTAGTCTAGAAAAGATTGAGAGCTTAGCTAGCCTCAAATAGACCGAGAAGTCTAGTTAGTCTTGAATGGACTGAGACTCATATGTGTTAGAGATCTTATTATCTTTAAAAAGGAGTTAAACAATTCAAAGTTTTGAAGGAATCATTACTCTATGTTTATTATTAAAGCTTGTAGTTTATGAAAGATCGATGATTTGATTATTAGACTTTAACTTGATAAGATTCCATAATTAGGTGATATACACAAGAATCTATTATACTTATGCCATAAAACATATGTATTATCACTTTGACTATTTTGAGTAACTGAGAGTTCGTATACACTAATTTTAATTTGGTTAAGAGGAAACAATTCATTTATCCTAATATGGTGATATTATATGTTTACTTCGATAGTAAATAGTCAAATATATTTTCATAGACTAAGGAAGATATATCTTAGTGGTAAGAGTCTTAGAAGTCTATAGACGTCAAATGTATTGACTATTTGACATAATCGAGGATATCTCAAGAATGTATGTTTAGAGCACGAAAATGGGTTGACAAGCCGTTGAGTAGGTGATAGGTCGTCATAGACCCGTGATTGCAAGGATGCAAAGAGGGACTCAATATATGTTTCATAAGTCACCTAAGCTCTCACCCTATACTTGTCTAGTTGACTAGTAGATAAGGGAATATTGTATGTCTTTAAGATTGATATTGTATAAACAAGTCAAAGAGTGTTGTCATATATATGTTATAGACTGAATTGTAAGAATGTTGTCTCCAAGTCGAGAAAAGAGTGTGTGAACATATGACTTATTATATGAAACTTTGGCCAAAGTAATGCAAAAATCATTACTTGCATTGTCAGTTCACTATGTACCAAATAGTTGAACAGTCATACTAGGTTATACATAGCTAGAGCTAGACTAGAGTTGTAAGCCCGATTGTTATTAGCTAGGACACTTCACTAGTTCTCAGATGGCATTAAGAATTAGTTGATTCTCATTATCTACACCCTCATGAAGGGAAGGGCCACTTCCAGAAGGAAGGTGTGCCAGGGACCACTAGTCTGTGGTTGGAGGAAAAGCACTAGGGTGATGCTCTCTCTCCTACAGTTGACTATCAAAGACTTGTGAACAAGAAACATTACTTATCATGTAAACCAAATTGATAAATATTGTAAGTCACAAGGAATGAGATCATCTGTTATATGTTCATGATAAAAATGTGAAATTTGCTAGTCACATGTGAAGCGACCATCTTTTGAAATTAAGTATTGTACTTGGAAATTGTAAATGTAATATTATTGGATTTTGTTATATAAAAAAAAGAGAAATGAGATTTTTGCATTATTTGTGTTTAATGTTATTTAATGTTCCAGTTGGGATGTTACAACTTCCCTTTGACATCAATGACAATATTTCAAACAATTGGATTCTAAAAATATAAATATTGGATTTTAATATTGTTTTTTTACAAATATTGTATTTCAAACAAGTTTCAATCAAAATTAAATATTTTTTCATCTTAGAAGATTCACCACTCTAAAGACACAATTATGTATGTTACAAGGAACTACATTTTACATAGATGTTGAATCCATATCTTCAATTCACTTTATGGGAGACAACCTCCACATCAAATACATTTTCTAATTATGATTGCATAGGCCACAATTATGTCCTCTATTGTCAAATTCCAACAATGTTATTATTGGAATCTAATAATGCTAGTTGCTAGTTTAATTAATATTGATATTGGATTTCAATATTGGCTCATTGCAAATGTTACTTATTAAACAAGTTTGAAATTAAAATCTAACTTTTTATTTTTATATTAAACATATTCAACACTTTAAAGACAAAAAAAGTATATTACGAGGAACTACATTTTGCATAGATGCATAGAACCATGCCCCCACTAAATTTTAAAAAACATTTGTGAAGGATTTCTTTGACATTTGTTCTTGACATTTCTTTGGCAATCCTTCCAATGTGAGTGAAATATATTTAAGATATATAGTGAAGTTGGAGGCATTGTAAATTGTAAATGTAGGAATAGAATGAGTATAATGTTGGACATGAGAATAGGAGAAAAGATATAGCAAAATTAAGTGCAACGGAGAGAGAGAGAACTAAGTTGAGAGAGAAATAAAGGAGGGATATAACTACCAAAGCATTCCTAAAGGAGATATTAACCACCATTAATGCAAATCCACAACATTAATGTCAATCATTGTTAACTAAAATCCCCATGAATTTTGTTAAGTGGATTTATTTTTTACATGTTTCCATAACTACATATTAAACATCACATGTAAGAGACCATCATTACAATTGCTTACAATTACTTGCATATAATATTATTCTACTTGCTTATATGTTGATTTATGGTTTGTTTGATTTGATAATTGTAGTGATTTCTCACTACATTTCAAAATATTGTGCAAGTTTTGGATTTAATTTGGAGGGTGCCTTCTTTTCCATCCTCTAATTTAGCACATGTGAATGGTCCCCCTGGGTGAAGGTTGAGATCTTGTAAGTCATTGATTTCATTTATCTAACAACCCATGGAGAGTTGATCATTTCATCCTTTTGGCATAGGAGCTTCCGCCAATCGTCAATCTCAATGATCTCAGGGTCTTTGAGGAGTCTTAAAGAAGTAAAGCCCCATCAGCACCAACTTCTACTATTAGCCAATTTTACTAAGTGGTGGGTCCCTCTTCCAATTGTATTGGTCCTCAAGGTGCATATTAACAAGGTCTCAAAGCAACAATGTGGGAATTCTATTGGCTCATGGGAAGTGGTGATAGATAAAGACATTATTTAATTGAACTCTTTGATAGCCATTAGACCTTCAAATCAATGGCTTACAAGAGCCAAAAGGAGATGTAAGGAAAAAGTGATGTATGCACCCACCGGTTGTTTAACTAGACTTGATTAATAACCCACAATATTTTGATGTTGAAGCCCAGTTGTGATGGAGAAGGGAAGGTAGTAGCTATCATTTACTCAAGCTAGTGACACACAAATCTTCAAGAGAGCACACTAAAAAGAATAAATGTAAATTGAAGCTAATATTAGATTCTAAACATCAATTCTTTTGTGATGCATTCAAAGCATCACCCACTTCCCTATAGATTTAGGACATGAAACACTCCTCTGGTGGTAATAATGAATTTTGATGGTTGCATGCACCTAATGGGGGATATTTTTCAGAGCCAAATCTATAGTATCTAGCGAATTGCTAAGGAGTGCTCTAATGTAATTAACAAGGTATTGATTGTTATTGTCATTTTGATTTCATTCTATCCCATTTTATATAAATAAGATCTTCTCACTCATTGTTTATGATTCTTAAGGAGATTGGAGTATTACAGGGTTGTGCTTAGTAGCAAGCCTTTATTGTATTTTGTGTACCTAGGGATATGATATTATAATGTATATAAGTGGATGGAGATGCTGACATGTGACACACATCCCTTAAGTTATTTATATCGAGTAATTAATTATATTAGGTGATTAGAAGGCCTACATGGTTTTAGTGGTTTACCCATTCATTATGTTATTGGGAGGTCTATATAAAGAAGTTGAATATCATTGTAAGGATATATGATGAGTATGATATTGTGTTTGGGGTCTATTGGAGATATAGCATGAAGTGGATTCTTCCATAAGGAGTACTATACAATGTTACCCTACCTCAAGGGTTTATTCTATTTCTACATATATTGAATATTAGGGCATCTTGGCCCACAAACATCTCTTGTGGTATGTGTGATCTTTATTCTACATTACATTATTATGATTATTGTATGTGTGGATCTTACCAAGTGGTATCAAAGCTATGATTTTTACAAAGGTAAGGACAAAACCTAATTTTTTAAGATTCACCTATATCTCTCAAAAACCTGTGAATTTTTCTATGATTATTTTTAGTAAATTTAGAGGATCCTAAAGGAACCTATAGTCCAAAAATCATCTTCTAATTATTAATATTGAATGAGCTACTGTAATTTTATGTTTTTTCATAAATTCTCTCTCTAGGCCAAAAATCACCAAAAAAAATTATTTTTTTACATTTCTAGAAAGCTCATGAAAATTCATAGAGTTATGTTATTTGTACTTTTCATTGTGAGGTTGGAAAAATTATTAAATGACAGGTCAAAGTTTGGTCAACTAGATTTGGTAGAAAGGTAATCTATTGAAAGTAGTTTTTCTTAAAACCCCAGTTTCAATGGGGTTTCCTAGTTATGATGGAAATGGAGATGCATTAGAATGGTGGAACTAGTATAAAATATATTATAGTGAAAATATAAATTGGAAAGCATGTCTTCCTCTACACCTAGATGAAGTGAAGATGAAGGACATAAGTACATGCACTTTAGCTCCAAGTAAGGAAGATTCAATTCTTCAATTTAATGGACGCATTTAGAAGGAAAAGGTTATGTTTCTATAAACCTTAGCAGCAAGTATAACTTCATTGACATGGAATTAGCCAAGAAACTATAGGTACAAACAAATCACATCAAGGACAATCAAATAGTGTGTAAGGATATTCAAATTTTTGAAGATTAAAAGCTCTCCATGAATGAATATGTTTTGCATTCAAACTTTTATGCTTTGGATATGGATGGGTTGGATATTGTTCTTGGTTATCCTCAGTAGAATCTTTGGGAACAATAAACATTAATGTGCAAAACAAGTTCATGAAGCTTTGGTATAGGAGGAAAAAATTTACATTATAGGATATACAAAATGAAGACCAAATGAAAGTCAAGGTAGAGAAAGTTTCATAAGTTACTAAAGAGTCGCCAAAGAATCAAAGGATAAACAAGAGGAGACAAATATAAAGAAAAGAAGAAGAAAAGTTTGTTCCTCTTCCCAAGTCAACAAAGCAAGCAATAACAAAGGGTGGAAAATTAAAGAAGTTTCCAAAGATAGCAAAGGGTTCAATATATAGGCATCCACATCATTGTGAGAGGAAAGAATTGTGGACGAAACCATCTTGGAGGCATGATAATATATGGAATCATCAAGCCAATCACTATGTATCTACATGGAATCAAAGGAACAACAACAATTAGTGGCATCATAGAAGTAATGGATATACATGGAAAAAATGACATACTATGATGAAGAATGGAATAATTTGGGTGTAGTGAAATGTGGATCAAAGATGGGATATAAGTATTATCAACCTAAAACCACTGCAAAGATCACCTACAGATGGTTGGATGACAGGACATCTCATGTTTCATGGATGAAATTGTACTCTTCAAAATGTGACACATGCACAATTATGGATGAGTTAGCTCCAACGCAACACATGCACCCTCTCCTTGCTTCTAGTGACCTCCAATTCACTCTCTCTCTCATGGCAGGAGCTAATTGAGTAGGGGCAAGACCCAAGGGCTATCTTGTTCACTTGGGAGCAGGACCTCATGAAGAGTGGCCAACTTGATCAGGGGCCTATTGTTGTTTTGGATTTGTCTTGTTCTTTCTATGGTGGTTGTTGTTGAGATGACTATATGACTTGACGGGTAACTTGTGGTTTGTCTCCTATTGAAGTTTCTGAGATTCCAATACTTAGATGGATCTTGATTTGCTTCGTTTATGCTTCTAGTATGTTGTAGTCTAGCTTCAAAAGATTGTATGTGTTGTTGAATTTATCATTCTTGTTCTATAACCCTGATGAAGTGTTGTTGTTCTTGTGTGAGTTGTGGTCTTGGGTTTAACTCTTCAATCTCCTCAAGGACTGCCCTCACCCACTTGCCTTTGATTCCAGGGCACATTGCAGTGCTTGAATAGAGAGTGAATTTGAGCTGACCTAGAGTTGACTCTTTGACTTAGTGATGTGAACTAAGGTTTTTTTAGGTGTTTTCTTGAGTTTGTTGACCTTGTGATGAAATCAAGGAGTTTTGACTTGTGTTGACTTTATGTTGACCTTGTGATGAAATCGAGGGTTTGTGTGAACTTATTTTTCTCTTTTTGATGTATTCTAATGTTTTTGGTATTTTGAGGTTTTTTTTCAATGTATGCAAACAACTTTTTTGTTCTTTTCTCCAATTTTGAAATAAGACGAGTTAAATTAATCTAGGAATTGAAATGTGTATGCAAACTAAAATGAAATTACCTAATGCAATTATTATATGTTTTTGTATTTTCAAGATCAATTTTGGATTACGCTAGGAATTGAAAAGTACATGTAATGAAACTAATCTAAAATCACAATTTAACAACTTAAAGCAAGCTAATCTAAACAACTTAAATTAACCTATCAAGGAAATTGTAATGACAAGATTACTATTCCAAGAGCAAGATTGGTGATTTAATTACTACTAAAACATGAGAAACCTAGAATATGGAGATGCATGAGCCTTCACTACCCTCAATAATCCCTATGTATGGAAACCTCTTCATCCTCCTGCAACAGCGAGGTCATCCTCTTGGCGGCAAGTGGGGAAGGGAAAACAAGTGAATGAGATTTAGAAAGCTTTGAATGAGTTTAATGTGAGCTAAGAGCACTATGGATTGAGAATTGGTGAGTATAACAATGCTATGAAACTTTTGAAGGCTTTGGCAAAATAACAACAATAAACAAAAGGCACCTAAGTCCTGCAACAAGCATAAGCATGTTATTTGGAGAGAAAAAGATAAGCAAAAGATGGATTGCAATAATAAATTTTGCCTCCTCTATTGCTTGGAGGAGGGGGGTATTTATAGGTTGGGAGAGCACAATAGAGGTGGGGATGATTGAGGAGTTAACTCCCTTGATTGGAGAGTTAACTTACTTGATTGATTAGATGACTAAATATATTGGAGAGTGAACTGGCCTTGAAAGCTTATCATAGAAGAAGAAATGGAGTTAGCATGAGACGAAGAAGAGTTAACAAAAATATATTAGGCTAAATTTTCATGATTGGGAGTGTTGATTGAGTTAATTATGGCCCCCTCTATGTTTAACTCGAAATTACATGCAAACAGGGGGAAAAAAGTCTTTTTAGGCTCAAATCAAAGGAGAAACTCGCATTCAAAATTTGCAAGGGTCACCCTAAGGTCACCCCTTTCACTAGGGCAGGTCACCCTGAGCAACCCTAGGGTGACCCACAAAGGGTGACACCTGGGTAAAAACTAAAAGTTGTGTATGCTTAGTTATGGTCTGAAAAGGGGATCTAGCAACTGAAACAAGGTGCAGGATAGCTTCAAGTAGGATCTCCTAGGAAGTTTTGGTCATTAATAGGGGAGACCCATAGAGGAGGAAAGTTGGGCAGAAACTAAAACATGGGTTTGGTCTATTGGGTTGTCTAGAGGCTTCCTAGGGTCAAAGACCTTATGGGGTGTTGAAAGGTGGAATTAGCAAGAAGAAGCAAAATTTAAACACATAGGAAAGGGAAAAAATGCAACAAAAAGAAGAATTGACAAGGGGAAAAAGAAGAATGGTTAGGAAACTAAAGAATTGACAAGGGAGAAGCCAACTGATATGTGTCTCCAAGAGGAGTGTCCCTACTCGGGGACGTTATTATTATTGCAAATATGTGCCTAAGCGGTGTTGTCATTGATGTCAACATATTCTTGTTGTCATTGGTGTCAACTGTGCCTTATTTTGTTGCCTGTTCAGGAGACTGGAATGTTGAGGGTATTGAGAAAATTAACGAAGACTCAATGTTTGTGGACCATATGACTGTGTAGAGGATTGTCAGAGGTTGCTCTAGTTAGGAATTGAGAAGTCCGCATGAAGATTTGAAGAAGTTATGGCCATCTAAGTAGAACCAGATTTTGCAGTATTCAGAAGAGACAGAGTGACAGTAAGTTGGTTGGGATTGCTCCGCAATGAAATATTATGGTCTACAGATCTAAAGGCATGTTTGGGAAGTCAGTGTGTATCATTAACTTTAGTGGTTTGTGGTTTAGAGGTCTGCAAGCTATCTTTCTAGTTTGACAGTCATGGCAGACAGTGTTCTTGAGGTTCCGAAGGAAGATACAAATGATTCTGTTAATTTGGTTTAGAGTGGATGTTATTGGTGAATTCAATGTGCTTGTGGATGTGCTTGTGGAGGTTTCTGGATCGTGTGGCTACTGTGTTGGAGGTCCGCATTGAAGTTTGAGCTTGTTGTTGAAAAATTCTTCTTTGAAGTTGATGTTCTTCCCAGTCTTGGCCGACCGGATGTTCCTAGCATGTTGCGGATGATCTAAAGAGCATTTTATGAAGTGTGGCATGTTAATAGAGCAAGATTCAAGTCTCAGCTATGTTTGGCTGATAGTGTAAAGATCTGCGTTAAGTTTAGCCAACCTTGTTGATCATTCCAAGGTTGATGAAGTGTATAAATACTTGTTAAAGAGTTATTGAAAATCATCCTTGTATGAAATGAATTAAATTTGAAGAAAGGATCTAAAGTAGAGCAGAGAAGAAGAGGAGTGAAAGGAGTATAGAGTGAAGAGTCAGTGAAGAATTTGAAGATAGAAGCAAAAGTTTTTGTGAGCCTTCAAAGGGACTAAATCAGGCATGAATGTAGATGCTATTTTTTAGTTCATTATCTCTATGTAAATCATAATTTCTTATAGGCAATGAGCCTCTTTCTGAGCAGTGAGCTTTGGGCAGTGCGCCCGAAGGCATGTGCCTTCTATTTTCTTAAGTACTTTTAACAGGGTACACATTTTTGTGGGTTAGCCCCCACCGTGGTTTTTCCCTTAACCGAGTTTTCCACGTCAAAATTTTTGGTGTTGTGTGTTCATGTTGTTTCTGCTCATGTGTTGATTCATGCTTAAATGTTTACATCATTAATCTATTTGTAAATTAAGAAAGAAGATTAAAAGTGCAAAAAAGGTTAAAGTTTAGGGACAACTGATTCACCCCCCCTCTCAGTTGTCTGGACTAATTCCAACAATTGGTATCAGAGCCAAGTTCCTCTAAAAGAAGCTTGACTACTTGAGGAGATCCAAGATGTAGTCCTACAAGAAGGAAAGTTCAAGATTTGATGGAACAAATTACTCCCTCTGGAAAGTATGCATGTAGTGTCATATGGAATGTATGGGTGATGCCACCAAGAATGCATATAAGATTCCAAAGAATGGATCTTCAACTATAGACAAACTCAGAGATGCTGAACACAATATTCAAGCCAAAGAAGCATTGTTGAGTGCCCTGACTGATACAGAATTGGCAAATGTCCTAGATTTGAAAACTGCTCATGAAATCTGGAATAAGTTGGAAAATTTGTATGAATGTGACAAATATGTTAAATGTACCAAGCTACAAAGTTTGAAGGGTAAATACGAAAGATTGGTAATGAGTGAAGATGAAAATATTACTTCCTACATGCATAAAGTAAATGAACTTGTGACCGGTATTAGAAATGCAGGCAGAGTATTGGAAGAATTAGAAATTGTTGCCAAAGTGCTTAGATCCTTACCTACAGCATACAAGCATAAAGCTGCAGCCATTGAAGAAATCAGGATAGTAACAACTATCACAAGGGATCAATTAGTTGGTAAAAATTTAGCATTTGAAATGAGTGAATTTGGTGATTCTCTCCCTAAGTCTGAATCTGCATTCAAGGCAATTGTGTATGGAAAGCAAAGATATGATCTGAGTGAAAGTTCTTCAGGAAGATCAAACAGATTTATGAAGACAAGGAAGGATCTTGAAGATGTTGAAATTGAGACTGCAGATCTTGAAGCTCTTATTGCTAAAAGAATGCCAAGAGGATCTAGTAAGTATGAAGGAAAGTTGCCACTCAAATGCTTTGCTTGTAATAAGATTGGTCATTTTGCCTCAAGATGTTCGGAGAGGTTTTCAAAACCAAACCCTAACAGATACAAAAGTCAGAAGAATTGCTACTATGTCCAAGAATATGGAGGAGTCACAAATGATGAATCTGATCATGGAGAAGGTGATTGGGTGTTCATTGCTATTAAAGAAGAAGATCTAATGTCTATTGAATCTACTAGCTATGCAAATGTGGAAAGTGCCTTGGATGCTCAAGTTGTCAAAAAGGATGAATGGGTGATTGATAGTGGATGTTCTCATCATATGACTGGTGACAAGAGCAAGTTTGTGAGTTATGAAAAATATGAAGGTGGGCTTGTGAAATTTGGAGACAACTCAGCTGGTAGAATCCGTGGCAAAGGATCCATCTCTTTTTATGGTAAGAATTACACCAATGATATTCTGTATGTGGAAGGACTGAAACATAATCTTATCAGTGTTGGATAGTTGGTTGACAAGGGTTATGATCTTCGATTCAAGGATGGAAAATGCAGAATCTTGGAGAGCTCCAGAACTGAAATTGCATCTGGTACTCAAACTAGAGGTAACATCTTTCATTGAAGTAGTTCTGGCAAAAGTTGTTTGATTGCTCAGACAGATCAAAGTTGGTTATGGCATAGAAGGATGTGTCATGTGAATTTTGATAACATTGTCAAAATAAGTTCCACTCAGGCTATAAGAGATCTTCTAAGACTTGTGAAACCTAATAGCATATGTAGAGAATGTCAATTGGGTAAACAGAACAAAATTTCATTCAAAAGTAAGGAACAAGCTTCAAGTGGATGATTAGAACTGGTACATACTGATCTTTGTGGTCTTGCTAAAAATAGGAGTGTACAAGGAGACATATATTTCATGTTGCTGATTGATGATTACTCCCGGATGATGTGGGTAACTTTTCTAAAAGAAAAATCAAAAGCTCTTGACAAGTTTAAGGTGTTCAAAGTGATGATTGAAAATGAGATTGGTGAGAAATTGAAGTGTTTGAGATATGACAGAGGTGGAGAATTTACTTCCCGTGAGTTTGATGCCTTATGTGAAAAGCATGGCATAAAAAGATAGTTGTCTGCTCCTAGAACTCCTCAGCAAAATGGAGTTGTAGAAAGAAAAAATTAGACCATTGAAGAAGCTACTAGGACCGTGATGATGGAAACAAATGTTCCTCAAGTTTATTGGAGAGAAGCTGTGAGTACTACTGTCTACACTCTTAACCAGGTGTAGATCAAAGGCAATTTTGGTAAGACTCCTTATGAACTATGGTTTGGTCATCCTCCTACTGTGAGATATTTCAAAGTTTTTGGCAGTAAATGCTATATCAAAAGAGATGAGTACTTGGGAAAGTTTGATGCAAGAAGTGATGAAGGAATATTCTTGGGATACTCTACTCAAAGTAACACTTATCGGTGCTTTAACAAGAGGTTGAAAAAGATTGTTGAAAGTGCTAATGTTAGAGTTGATGAGAGCAAAGAAGGACACTCGAGATATTGCAGATATGATTCAGATGATCAAGATGAAAGTCAAAGTCAAGGAAGGCAAGTCCAAACTCAGACTCAGATATAGATTGATCCAAAAAGCCCAGTAACTCGAGAAGATTGTGTAGAAGTTAAGGAACGAGCCTAAGAAATAGAAGCACAAACAATTCCCAAAACCCCCAGGTATGTAAGAATGAATCATCCTGAAGATCAAATCATAGGAGATAGAAATAAAGGTGAATCATCCTGAAGATCAAATCATAGGAGATAGAAATAAAGGTGTTCAAACTAGGAGAATAGTTGCTGAAGATCAAGAAGAGATTTGTTTGATTTCAAAGATTGAACCTAAATCAGTGAGTGAAGCCTGCAAAGATGAAAACTGGGTTAAACCAATGGAAGAAGAATTGATGCAAATAGAAAAGAATCACACTTGGGATCTTGTTCCTAGACCTGAGGACAAAAATGTGACTGGAACCAAATGGGTCTTCTAGAATAAGCTAAATGAAGATGGTGAGGTTGTAAGAAACAAGCAAGGTTGTTATATAAAGGCTACTCTCAAGTGGAAGGAACTGATTTTGAAGGAACTTTTGCTCCAGTGGCAAGGATAGAGGCAATTAGATTGTTTCTTGCATTTGCTACCTTCAGAGATTTTAAAGTATATCAGATGGATGTCAAAACAACATTCCTAAATGGAGATTTGGAGGAAGAAGTTTACATTGAGCAACCGGAAGGATTTCAGTTGTATGATCATGGAGATATGGTTTGTAGACTGAGAAAAGCCTTGTATGGACTTAAGCAAGCTCCAAGAGTCCGGTATGCCAGATTGGATAAGCATTTGCTTAAGCTAGGATTTAGCAAAGGTACTGCTGATAGTAATCTGTACTTCAAGATTAATCATGAGGACATTCTAATTGTTGAGGTCTTTGTTGATGATATCATTTTTGGTGGAAATGAATGTATGTGCAAAGCATTTGCTGATTAGATGAAAAGTGAATTTGAGATGTCAATGTTTGGTGAGATGAATTTCTTTCTAGGTTTGCAAATCGTTCAATAAGATAAAGGTATCTTCATATCTCAGTTCAAGTATGTGAAAGAATTATTGAAGAAGTTTGGAATGGAAGACTCAAATCCAGTAGGTACACCTATGGTAACCAGATGCAAGTTAAGTAAAGATGATGACTCCCCCAAGGCAAATCAGAAAAGGTATAGATCAATGATTGGAGGATTGCTCTATCTGACTCAAACCAGACTTGACATCATGAATGTCGTTGGACTTGTTGCTAGATTTCAAGATGATCCAAAAGAATCTCATGTTGTGGCAGTCAAAATAATATTCAGATATCTCAAGGGGACAATCGATTATGGATTGTGTTATCCAAAGGATGATAACTTCACTCTTCATGCATATACAGATGCTAATTGGGCAGGAGATGTGGATGATAGGAAAAGTACTAGTGGTGGTGCATTCTTCTTGGGAAGAAGATTGGTCTCTTGGATAAGTAAAAAGCAAGAGACAATATCTCTGTCTACTGCAGAGGTAGAGTATATAGCAGCAACAAATAATTGTACTCAAGTTTTGTGGATGAAGCAAATGTTGAAGGACATCAGAATTGTGTTTGAGGAGCCAGTCACAATCTTTTGTGGTAATTCTAGTGCAATAAGCATCTCAAAGAATCTAGTGTTGCATTCAAAGACAAAGCATATATGTATCAAGTTTCATTTCTTGAGAGAGAAGGTAAATGAGAATGAAGTCACGTTGGAGTTTGTGTCTTCCAAAGATCAGATTGCAGATATCTTCACTAAGCCTCTTCCCAAGGATACTTTTCAGTATCTCGGAGAGAAGTTAGGGGTTATTACCCCTCCTGATCAAAACTAAGATGCACTTATGTGCATCAGTCCGGTGGAATTCTCAGTCATATCTTGAGATTCAGATTGATGTTGAGAAGATACTACTCTAAGGAGTAGTCAATATGCAAATGTTGGAGATCAGTTTGAAATAAAAAGGGGGAGTAAAGATTGCAAATATGTGCCCTTTGCCATTGATGTCAAAGGGGGAGAGAAGACATGTGAAAAATTAATTACTGATGACAGGAGGAGCAATGGAGAAAGTGGTTACAGAAGTCAGGGGGAGAAGTTCTTGTCGTGATGGTTGAATCAATTTTTCACATCATATGTTGCCATCAATGACAAAGGGGGAGATTGTTGCAAATATGTGCCTAAGCGGTGTTGTCATTGATTTCAACATATTCTTGTTGTCATTGGTGTCAACTGTGCCTTATTTTGTTGCCTGTTTAGGAGACTGGAATGTTGAGGGTATTGAGAAAATTAAGGAAGACTCAATGTTTGCGGACCATATGGTTGTGTAAAGGATTGTCAGAGGTTGCTCCAGTTAGGAATTGAGAAGTCTGCATGAAGATTTGAAGAAGTTATGGCCATTTGAGTAGAACTGGATTTTGTAGTATTTAGAAGAGACAGAGTGACAGTAAGTTGGTCGGGATTGCTTTGCAGTGAAATATTATGGTCTGTAGATCTGAAGGCATGTTTGGGAAGTCAGTGTGTATCATTAACTCCAGTGGTTCATGGTTTAGAGGTCTGAAAGCTATCTTTCTAGTTTGACAGTCATGACAGACAGTGTTCTTGAGGTTCCAGAGGAAGATACAAATGATTCTGGTAATTTGGTTTAGAGTGGATATTATTGGTGGATTCAATGTGCTTGTGGAGGTCTCTGGATCATGTGGCTACTATGTTGGAGTTTTGCATTGAAGTTTGAGCTTGTTGTTGAAGATTTCTTCTTTGAAGTTGATGTTCTTCCTAGTCTTGGCCGATCAGATGTTCCTAGCATGTTGCGGATGATCTAAAGAGCATTTTATGAAGTGTGGCATGTTAATAGAGGAAGATTCAAGTCTTAGCTATGTTTGGCTGACAGTGTAAAGATCTGCGTTAAGTTTAGCCGACCTTGTTGATCATTCCAAGGTTGATGAAGTGTATAAATACTTGTTAAAGAGTTGTTGAAAATCACCTTGTACAAAATGAATTAAATATGAAGAAATGATCTAAAGTAGAGCAGAGAAGACGAGGAGTGAAAGGAGTATAGAGTGAAGAGTCAGTGAAGAAGAATTTGAAAATAGAAGCAGAAGTTTTTGTGAGCCTTCAAAGGGACTGAATTAGGCATGAATGCAGATGCTATTTTTTAGTTCATTTTCTTTGTGTAAATCATAATTTCTTATAGGGAGTGAGCCTCTTTCTGAGCAGTGAGCTTTGGGCAGTGCGCCCGAACGCATGTGCCTTCTATTTTCTTAAGTACTTTAACAGGGTACACATTTTTGTGGGTTAACCCCCACTGTGGTTTTTCCCTTAACCAGGTTTTCCACGTCAAAAATTTTTGGTGTTGTGTGTTAATGTTGTTTCTGCTCATGTGTTGATTCATGCTTAAATGTTTACATCATTAATTTGTTTGTAAATTAAGAAAGAAGACTAAAAGTGCAGAAAAGGTTAAAGTTTAGGGACAACTGATTCACCCCCCCTCTCAGTTGTCCGGACTAATTCCAACAATTATTCATGCTTCCGTATACATGATTGGGATCACATATCATCATAGGATCCTCATGGAATCTCATGCATCATTTTAGTGCTTATAGAAACATGTCAAGGGGGGACAACATGTTATGTATCCAAGGGTATGCTATTATAATGTATATAAGTGGATAGATATGCAAACATGTGGCACATCCCTTAAGTTAGTTATATTGAGTAGTTAATTATATTAGGTAATTAAGAGGCCTACATGGGTTTAGTGGTTTACCCCTCCATTATGTTATTAGGAGGTCTATATAAAGAAGGTGAATATCATTATAAGGATATGTGATGTGTATGATATTGTGTTTGGGATCTCTTGGAGATATAGTATGGAGTGGCTTCCTTCATAAGGAGTATTGTACAATGTTACCCTACCTTAAAGGTTTATTCTATTTCTACACATATTGAATATTAGGGCATCTTGGCCCACAATCATCTCTTGTGGTATGTGTGATCTCTATACATTACATTATTGTAATTATTATATGTGTGGATCTTACCACTATAAAACTTTTCTAAACATTTCCTTCTATTTGTTAATTTTGGAACCAAACCTTAATCTATATATATGGGGCTCCTAGTCTTTTCTAAGTTATTGGTGTGCATGGATGTAAAACATTAAATGTGAACTTGTGACAATATGTCTCCTCTATCCTACTTTTGTTCTTATCGAGTGGATAAATTTACCTTTTTCATTATTGGTAATGTGCTTAGTTTTCTATTTGTTGACTATTAGATCATTTGTTTTATCATTTCTCAATGGTAGATAGATGACATCTTAATCTTGGCACATCACCTCTCTTAGATTAGGATTTTAAATTTCAAGCATTTCTCTTTTCCCTTTTCTTTGTAAGTGATTAGTGACATTTCGCTTCAAATCTTAGAATGGGACAACCTTTCAAATCTTGGAGGTTGTTTTATGTAGCAAGTCCCACATTCACAAAACTTTACATTGTTGCAATCTCTTCATGGCGTTGGTATAGGGCGCATCTAGCACAACAACTAACTGTAATATTTGAGTGATAACACTTTTTTGGCATGCTCGATGGGATTATAGTCCCATCCTAATTAAGATTATGGGGAGATCTTGATCTTTTTCTTGTTGAAGCATTACCTTTTCACTTGGTGACTCTACTTGATAAAAAAAACTAGAGGCTTATGAACACAAAACCTATTACTAAGTGTTGTAATTTTAATTTATTTAAGCTATATTAATCATTGATTATAATGTAATGAAATGAACTATGAAATAAGTTATACATAAATAAAATGGAGATAATATTACATAGTACACTGAATTTACGTGGGGAAAACCTTACAATAAAAAAACCCTCAAAAAGCATCATTCAATTGTATTGAGAAAACTTACAATCAGAGAACCTAGCTTTTCAATCTCTCCTCTCCTCTTCCCAAATACCCAACCTCAAATACATCTTGTAGACTTTTATTGCAAAATTTATATATCTGATTCCTCACATAATAATTCTTAAATATTGGATGAAACAATCTAATACCATTTTGGGTGGTTATACATTTCTCAATTAAGATATAAGATCCTCTAATCAATAAAATAATATTTATATTAATCTATTAAATAATAATCAATCCAAATGGTTTAAATATACCATAAGGTAAATGCTCTTTAATTAATAAAGTAATATTATATTTAGAATATTAATTAAATATTCAACCCCCTATGGCCATATATGCCATAACTATAAATAAAGGCTAAACCTTAGATTAAATAGAGCATCATTAATGTTATTGGGACCACTTATAATTAAGTGTAGCCTCCTTATAAACATTATGCTCTAACACCAAGTCTATCTCGAGAGGGAACCCTCAAGTCTAGGTTCAATCATTAAACCTTGCTCCAAGAAAAAGGCCTCAGCCACAATCTCAACCACACACTCACTCTATAAATCAACCTATGGCTGCACACTTAAACCAACCTCCATGAAAATTTCCATCTTGGAATAATAGGTCTTTTGGTGCCTCTTTTATCCCCTGCAATATAGGACCACATCTTATATGCAACATTGAGATCTCTTCCCCACTTCACAAGAGAAGGCACAATCATGCCTACTAAACACCTCCATGATAGTATTAATCATTATGTTGTACATAATATTGAAGAGGAAAATGTAGTCTTAAGACTACTCGCTATGCTATTCAAAGGTAAGGAACTAGACTAGTACAAAAGTCTTGCTCCTCATTCAATACACAGTTGGGATGAGCTGGGAGATGCATTATTCAATGAATTTAAGGAGAAAGGAGATAGTGCATCCCTCTTGGAGAAATTGGCAACCATCAAAAGGGATCTATGGAGACCCTTGATGATTTCAACACCAGGTTCCAAAAAATTTGGCAAAGAATTTTAGTTGAAGTCTATCCTCCTCCAAGTATGGCATATATTTATTATTTGAAGGCATTTTAATTTTAAAATTTCTATAATGATTAAGTCTAAGGGAGGGAAATCTTTACCTAATTAGTATGAGATACCCATTCAATCTATAAATGACTTGATTTAGATAGGATGGTTAGCCCCTAGGCCACCTATGCCCATGATCCCAAAAATACAACCACCTCTTTAGCCTCTAGTTTTTCAATTGACAATCTTTTAACCTCCTATTATTCATCTAGTAATGGCCCCAATTCATAATCCTAGCCCAAAATACCTTTCGGTAATGCCCCAATCATCTAATGAGCTTAATGAAGTGAAAAAATTTCTTAGGATTATTTCTAATGAGGTCATAGCTTTGAGGCAATAGAATGCCCAAAGGCCCCCATATTAGAACAATCAAAGGCCTCCATTCCAACAAAAAAATTACCAAAATAATTAAAGGTATATACCTTCCTAGAATAATCAAGGGTACTAGCAAAGACCTACTTTCAAATCTAATAGATACCCAAACCAACCCCAAAACCAATTGCTCTTATTAATGTTCCTCTATAATAGATTCTCAACAACTCTATTAGGGATATTGTTTCTTTACAAAATAACTATGTTGAGGACCCAAAAATCTGGTGTTTCCCATGCTTAGCTAGTCACACAAATCCTAACACCTTCTCTAGAGGCAACCTTGAACAAACTTAGAAATTCAAAATAAAGTTATTGCTAATGCTCTAAATGCTTAGATGTAGGGGATTTCTATGGAAGCAAGCTCATCCACCCTTAACCAAGCACTGGTATCATGTGATGCAAGTGAAGTATATGCCCTTAATTAGGTAGCCTCAACCTTTGGGAGACCACAAGCTCAATCAAACTACTTCACTAGGTCAAAGAAGAGAGTAGTGGAGGAGTAAACTAAAGTGGATCAAGGAGAACCTAGTGGACAAAAGGCATAATCTAATCCCAGCATAAAGTTCTAGTGACAACTGGGCTAAAACAAAGTATACTAATTGGGGATAAATATAATGTTCCTAATGCTTACAAGCAATAGGAAATTCTCCTATACAACCCAAAGTTGTATATCTATTGGTCGAGAAGACTAAATTTCAATAAATACCACATGCTACCTAAGGAGTATGGTTTGCAAATTTCTTCAACATAGTGGACCAATTAAAAATTCTATAGTTAATGTACCTTTTTTGGAAGTTTCATCCATTTCTAAACAAATGGAGTTACTAGAAGAAACTTTTAAGTGACAAAAATCAATTGGAAAATAGAAAGACTGAGCTATAGTTAAATTGAGGATTGCTCAAAAGTGGCCAATAGTCCTCCAAGTCACTAGAAATGGTAGATGTGTCATGGCTAGTCTATGAGCCCATTGATAAGGAGTGGTTCAATTGGTTGGGACCCCTATTAATATATTTAGAGTTCTAAAGGATTTGCCCTTGTCTCTATATGCTTTCCCCAATTTGGAAATCACTCAAGACATTGTTGTGATTAAACTTCCTATTGCTTTTGGTTTGTGATTATCAAGAGATTTTATTACAAAGATATTTAGATTACACATATTTTTAATGACAAGGTATGGTACCAAAACAAAGATCCTACTTGAGCCTTTAAATATGCACAATCCATTTTATTTGAACTTAATAAATTGGGATAAGTTGATACATAATTTTATGATAGACTTTGGAACTAGTACTTTAGTTATGCCAAAGAAGGTGGTAGATGTGTTGGGGCTAGTTTATGATCTCATTGATAAGGAGCAATTCAATTGGTTGGGACCCTTATTAAGATATTTGGAGTTATAAAGGATTTGCCCTTATCTCTATATGCTTGCCCCAATTTGGTAATCACTCAAGACATTATTGTGATTAAACTTCTTGTTGCTTTTGATTTGTGTCTATAGAGAGATTTTACTACAAAGGTAGGAGGCTACCTATCTTTAGATTACACATATGTTTTTAATGACAAGGTATGGTACGAAAATGAAGATCCTACTTGAGCCTTTAAATATGCACCATACAGAGCTTAAGTATTTGGTTCCATATGAGCCCAATAGATCTTTTATTGTTGAATAATAACAATCTCCATCAAGGACATTTGTGGATAAAATTAATACAACTATCCCAAATGAGAAATTAGACTAATGAATGATGGAAAATTGGGCTAGCAACCCTTATGACACCATTGAAGAGATAAGTTTGGGAACCTATATAATCTATAATTAGAATTCTTCTATTCCTAAAGTTATGAAGAGGGAAGAGGATTGTTCAGGGATCTAGAAGCTATTTCTAATGGTGCAAAATTCAAGAGAGGAACTAGAACTCATGTGTGACTAGTTTCTTTTAATGGAGAAAACTTTGTAGTTGTATAGACTACAACTTAATTGTTCCAACATTGTGGAAAAATATGAGGCCTTAACTCATGGCCTCCAACTTGTAAAGAAGAAATGCATTAAGTTGCTATAAGTCTTTAGCAACACTAAGCTGGTGATTAAGAAGACAAGATATAATATATAACTAAGAACCATATGATGAAGTCATATAGTCATAGGGTTTCAGATTTAATTGTGTCTTTTGATGCAATAAATTTTCAAGTTATTCCTAGGTCCTAGAACATGGATGTTGACTACATGGCATTAGTAGGGTCCCAATTTATGTTGGAACATATTTCATACACCTTGCAATCCTAATGTTTGGTTATTTATTTTATGTGTCCACATGGAAAATGGTTGATCCCATTTGAGGTGGCATTTATGACATGTGTACTTTGCAATATGACATGTGTGTAAGAGCATCTATGTCATGTAAGATGTGTAAGAGCACCTATGGCATTGTAGGATGTGTAAGATGTAAGAGATTTTATGACGCATGTAAGAGCATGTAAGAGAGAGATTACATAGTGGACTATGACTTTTGACCAACTTATGATACATCATAGAGCATCTTTGAATGGAGATAATGACCCCACATTAGAGTACCCAATTTGGTGGTGGATTATGAAAGATTTTATGACATGGGATTTATATCCTATTATTAGCAAGTTGACCACCATGGAGGGCGCATTGGATTTTGAGCCCTAGATTTAGGTACCATTTAGCCCATGGAATCTCAAGCCATGGTTTGTGGTTTGTGCTTGCTCTATTTATTCTTGATCGTTATGATAGAGATTGTATCATTTGTCTGTGGGAAGGTATGTTGCTAGAGATTTTATAGACATGGTTTGTGCTTTTGTATGAGGTTGGATGTTCTTTGAGATTGTATTGTAACTATATTGTTATTGAGTAATACAAAAAGACACCAACACCTTTTGCTAATGGGTATTTTCCCAAAAGGGTTTTCCTAAGATAAATTATCTGTTATGTGATTGTACATTATGTTGTTTCTTTTCTGGAATTATTTTGATTATAGTTTCATTGCAATTCTATCCTCGTAGATTAGTGTAGGAAGTATTTCCACTATCTAGCTTCCTTTAAATTTAATCATTTTAATAATAGACTACAAAACAAGTAGCATGTTAAGCTAGTTGTAAGGTCAACAATCCTATATAATTCCACTCACTAGAAGATATTTGAGTGACAAGCACATAACTCATTTTATTCAAAATTTATCTAAGTTTGCATAGGATCTAGCCCCTAAGATTGAATAATCCTATGGTGACCAAATTTTGCAACTTAAATCTAACAAGTTTCCTAAAGGACTAGTCACTCTAGAGTCTCTTTTTAGTTCTAATCATCAATACATATACAAAAGGAAGATGACTATCAATAAAGGGGACTACCATGATATTGAGGTAGCTCCAAGCCACAATATAAAATTTAGCAAAATGTGCACTAAAGAATAGAAAAAATATTTTATATCTCTACAATAAATATGAAAGTCATGGATTGGAACTATGAGGACCCAAAAGGATATGACAAAGACATCGTTCAACATTTAATAGAGTTGGAACCTAATGACAAGCTAGTTAGGCAAAAACAATGACCAATCAACCCAAAAGTTGAACCACTAATGAAGAAAGAATTGTTCAAGCTAGTCAACTAAAAAAATATTTATCCCTTGAAGCATACTACCTAAGAATCTAATTTGGTACATGTGAGAAAGAAAAATGGTGAGATCAAACTTTGTGTTGACTTCAGAGACTTGAATAGAGCATCTCTAAAAGATCATTACCCTTGCCATCAATGAATTGAATTCTATGGAGAATCATTGGCTTTGAGAGGTTTTCCTTGTTGGATGGTTTCTTAGGTTATAACCAAGTCTAGGTAAATGATGAAGACCGACTCAAGGCTACCTCCACCACCAAGTGGGGGATGTTTTCCTACCAAAGAATGCCATTTGGGCTTTCCAATGTTGGCACAACATTCCATAGGGCCATGGATATTGTACTCAAGGAGCTTATGAACAAGATCATTCTAATTTTCTTAGATGAACTAATTGTTTTCTCCAAGAGGAAAGAAGACTATTTGCACATCTGGAAAAAGTTTCCTAGCATTGCCAAGAGTCTAACATCTATTTAAATCCTAAAAAACATGTTTTTAGTGTCCTATAGGGGAAGCTCTTAGGACACACAGTGTTAAAGGAAGGCATGGCAAATGATTCTAACAAGATTAAAGTAATCTTAAACCTATCACTTTCCCAACACAAGAAAGCCTTGCAATCATTTTTTTGGAAAAATTGATTTCGTTAAGAGATTTATATTTGATTTGTAGGGATGGATAGACATATGACTCTTCTAATCACAAAGGACTGGGTATTTAAGTGGATGGAGAGAAGATATCTTTTGAAGACATCAAGCTTCTAGTGAATCCAAATCTCTAAAAGGATTTCATCATCTACGTATATGGAGGTGAGTTCAACATTACAACTATTCTCACACATAAAGGTGACAGTGACCAAGAAGAACATAAATTATAGATTTCTTTAGGCAAACCCTAAAGGATTGAGGTAAGATATAATTTTGTTGAAAAAACAAGCATATTCTCTTGTAAAAGGTCTAAATAAATTCATACATTTATTCTCTAACAACAAGATTGTATCTCATGCGATCCACTTGAGCATAAAGGGGTATATTATGGGTAGGGAAATAAATGAAAAGAGAGAAAGATGGATCGCTAACTATTAGAGTATGATATTGAGATCAAACCTATGAACAAAGTCAAAGCAACAGACTTGTTCTAACATCTTATTGAAGACCTAATGAAAGGAGAGGATGATGAAGAACCTATTTAACTGGAATGCAAATGGTGATGTGCAATTTTAGGTGGAATAAAGAGTAATAAAACAAGTCAATATCCTACCAGTTTGAATGTAAACAAGAGAAGAGCATTTAGACTTTAGAATGCTCCTTATACACTCATTGATGGAATCCTAATTAGAAGGAACTTTGATTGCATCCTTCTATGATGCATTAAACCAAAAAAGACCCTATTCCTATTGCAGGAATTCCACTAACGATTTTCAAGTGACCACTATTTAGCCCAAACCATTGCTACCAACATCATGAGGGTTGGATACTATTGGCCAACCATGTTTTCTAATTCCCATAGTTGGGTGAGGAGATGTGATAAGTGTCAATTCTTCATTGGTAAGAAAAGAAATGCACTTGTTCCCTTAAAGCCAATAACAATAAATTAGTCATTTGCCCAATGGGGCTTGGACTTTATTGGCATGGTCAACCAACTATACAACATAGGGCACAAGTGGATTCTCACTACCACTAATTATTTCACAAGGTGGATGGAAGTAATACCTTTAAAGGAAGCTATGTAAAGGTTATTATTTTTTTTTTGGAAGAGACTATAATGCCCACAACCCAACATGGGAAAAACACACAAAATGTCACCATTTTTCAAACATGATAAAACTACAAGTATAATGTGTAATGCGCATACATGTGTCATCACCATGTGCAATGCTACATGAAACCAAACATGTGCAAGAATTACATGTTGAAGAAGGTAAAAAGGGAAGAGTAAACAAGTGCTTGTGGGTGACACAAAATTCTACACAACACACCCTATGATAAGGTAGCTTCCTTAACATAATGGAGTCATCACATGTCATTCCTAAGGGGGGAGTGAAATTCACATGTGTTTTCCCCACTCATTGCTCTATATGAAATGATAAAGATGCCCTTCTAAAGTTGTACTACTAAGATTCTAAACTTTAACTAATGCAAAGGTAGTAAGACCAAGATGGAACCCAATATATTATTTACCATTTTGAATAATAATGACTAAAGTGAATGGAGCATAGTAGAGTTCAATCAAAATACATACATGAATTAATGTTAACATTTCTAATTCAATCAAAGATAAGGGAGAAGGGTAATGAGGTGAATGATTACATCTATACAATTAACATTTAATAACCCATTATGAATGAAAACATATTAATATAAATTATCCCTTGTTAATAGAACATTCATTACATCCATGTTCTTATAAATAAATCCATTCATTATTTAATTTGCATATGAAATGTAATTCATTATTGTATACAAAAATAAGATCATGTCCAAGGAAAGCATGCATATTCTCCCCTTAATTAATAACAAAATACTAGGTACAACCTGCAAAATTATACTACACATGATACATTATTGTATATATATATATATATTTATTTATTTCAACTCTAAAATTTTATATAATAAATGTCATTCTAACAATTACGATGATAACATATGACATTTAACAATATTAGATTTATTTAAAATAAAGATATACTAAAATGGTAAGTGTCTATATTTTTTGAAAAATCTGATTATATTGGATGAAATATAATATAATCTAATGTATTATATAAAACATAGCAACCATGTATTTATTTCACAATTACAAAAACATATAAATACTATATTTCTGGATATATTATATTTCTTATGTTTATTTAAAATAAAGAAAATCATGTATAAAATAATAGGAAAAAAAAACTTTTCTCCTAAGACCCCTAAGTCCATCAATATTAAAATAACAATTGGAGGTTCTTCAATCATTAGAAAGGGGATTAGAGTTACTTGGAGAAAGGCTACTAGGAGCAAGAACTCTAGGGGTGAGAGTCATGTCATCAAGGTTAATGAATTTCAAAGTAGTTCTTTTGAATAAAAAAGAAAACCCTCCTCCTTTGAAGACTCTGATCTCTTATGCAAGGATGAGAAAGGTAAAGGGAAGGTGATTAAGGAGAACACTATTAAAGAAGGCCAAAAATAGAGACTTGAGTTTGAATATTGGAAAAATAAGAGAAAGGTTGATGAAATATTGCCTGAAAATAACCAAAATAAAATTATGTCTTTAGAGAATGACATTAGTCTTCATAAGGGAATTATGAAGTGGATTCTGAAAGACAATGGAGAAATTAGAGAAAACGTGAAGAATCTCTAGATGTAGATAAACAAGAATGGGAATAATCCATATTTTGAAAAGGTTTGTGAGCTTAAGAAAAAGGTTGCTATCCTAGAGGATAGACTAAATCAAATGGAGGTTGAGAACAAGACCCTAAAGGAGAACCTAGATAAAATTGTCTGGCTGAGTAGAATCACTATCAAGAATTGTGTTGCTAGCATGAATATGCTGAAGGAAGGGTTTAAGGTGAAAAAGAAAAGCTATATGGAAACTAGAGTAAGTAAAAGAACCAAAACCCAGGAGAAAGGGAATATGATGGAAGAGGAAGATAAGGATTTGGAATTGATTGACGACTATATCAACTTTATGGTAGAGGAATGGCAGGTAGTCAAAGTTAAGAGTGAGTTGGCATCTCCCTAGCTTGGGGAGTTGATTTTTAGTATTTTTCTTTAGTTGGCAGTTGTTTTGTTGTTCTCTTTTGGTGTGTGTTTAGGTCGATGTTGTGTGAGGTCTTGCTAGCTTCATTGTTCTCTTTTATGGTTATTCACTACTATATCTTGGTTGTTGCTTTGTAAAAGGTTTGGGGCCCTTTCCAAAACCCCTTTGTTTACCCTTAATAAAAAGAAAAAAAATCATGTATAATAAATTATTATAAACTACCATTTATTAAGTTATATTGCATTTAATAACAATAAAACTATTTTAGAACCACACATTACTAATCAATTAAAGGTAAATTACATTTTTCTTACACTTATATAAGAATGTGTGTTTGTACAATACAACAGTCTCAATACATCTCTTTATAGAGATTATAATGGTTCTAGATATAACAGAGAAGAGCATCCAAAAAAACTACTATCCATGTAGCACTTAAATTAAGTGATATGCAACAACCATTTCTAAAAAATAATCTCTTCTTTTCCCTGTTTTTCCCATGCATCATGCATGAAAAAAATAACAACTCTAAATATAAAACTCCTAAATATAGCTCGTTCTATATTTCTCCATACGAGGCATCAATTATCAACATATTTTACATTGTGTAATATTTGTCTATAGCTCAATTCTGAGAAGTGTTGTATGGATTTCTTTTGTGTTCTTTGCTACAAATGGATTTAATTATCTTTTTTAGATTGGATAAAGAACTATGAATTTAGTTTCAGAATCTACATTTGGTATCAGAGTAGGTTATTGATTTTAACTTTGAAATCTCTCTAACAATTGATTTCTTAAGGAGCATGTTGAATGGATTCATTGGGATGTTATGGTAAAAGATTTTGCAACATCTATGGCAAGGATTGAAATTCAGGCAAGGCTTGGCAAGTGTGAGCCCATTGGAAGAAATTAGTTGAGGTAAGGTTTCTCAAAAATTAGTCTTTGAAAGATATTTGAAGGTATAATTTAAGTGGTTCTTCTGTGTGATTAAAAGTAATGAGAAAGATTGGTAAAAGAGCAAAGAAAGAAAATTCAAATTTAATATGTGAAAAGGATGTTTTGAAAGATGAACTAAAGTAAGTTAAAAAGAAAAGTGAAGAATTGGAAGAAAAGTTGAAGTTGTTTGATAAGGTTAAAAAAAGGAATGAAGATTTGCAAGAAAAGTTGAAGAAGCTAGAAGAAGAAAATTCAAAATTGAAAGATCAAAATGATGAGTTAAAACAATTATTTGCAACATGCCAAAAATAAAATGAATGTTTGAAATCAAAGCCTTCAATTTGTGAAGTCTCATGTGACACAGATGATTTGTGTTCTTTTGATCAATCATTTGGTAGGTTTGTTAAAGTTGCTTTTGCTAAAGAATGTAAGGATGAAAATGATAATGGATTTGCTAACATAGCTAGTTGTTTTGATAATAATGTTGGTTTGAAAATCATGAAGAAAATTGGTTATAAAGGTGAAGGCTTGGGAAAACATGGGCAAGGAATTAGAGAGCCCATTTAACCATGCATGAGGTCAACGAATAAAGGCCTTGGATATGTTAGAGGTAAATGAAAAGAAGATGATTTTACAGATACAGGTACAAACAAATCAATTCAAGAAAAGCAGAATTTGCAGTGTTCCCATTGTGATAGAGAAGGACATAGAAAAGAAAATTGTTGGGATTTACATCCTTGCAAAATTTGTGGTTTGAAAAATCATTGTGAAAAGGCATGTTGGAATAGAGAGTTGAAAAATGAATCTATGACAGGTTGTTTGAAAATGAATTGTGGTTGGATAAATGTATCTGATTGGCAAAAGGTCACAGGTATGTTCATAATGTTTTATAGACATCTTCTCATGTTGAGAAAAAGGGAAAGGAATTGAACAATAGAAACACCAAATACAATGAACAACCAAGTACAGAGAATAGTAAAGAAATTGAAGAAATTGAATTGTTTTAGCATAGTGTAGAAGCTTGAGGAAGACAAGGAAAAACTTTTCCAGAAATTTTGAATTGTAGATTTGTAGACCAGGTTGAAGATAAAGTTTGGTTGCAAGTAATGAAAGAAGAAATGGATTCCATTGATAGGAATGATATTTGGGAGTTTACAAAGCTTCCATGTGAAAATAAATGAATAAGTACCAAGAGGGTCTACAAGACTAGGCAGTGAAGTCCCATGATCAAATAGTTGGCTCAGCATCAAAGGGGAGTATGTTGATAATTGATGCCTCGCATGGAGAAATATAGAACAAGCTATATTTAGGAGTTTTATATTTAGAGTTGTTATTTTTTCATGCATGACGCATGGGAAAAATAGGGAAAAGAAGACATTAATTTTAGAAACTTTTGTTGCATATCACTTAATTTAAGTGCTGCATGGATAGTAGTTTTTTTGGATGCTCTTCTCTGTTATATTTAGAACCATTGTAATCTCTATAAAGAGATGTATTGAGAATGTTGTATTGTAAGCCAATAATGAAAAGAGAGCAATTTAGTGTTATATTTTACATTGTGTAATATTTGTCTATAGCTCAATTCTAAGGAGTGTTGTATGAAATTCTTTTGTGTTCTTTGCTGCAAATGGATTTAATTATCTTTTTCAGATCGGATAAAGAACTGTGAATTTAGTTTCACTCATGTTGTAATTTGTACACAAATATATGTATGTATGCCTATATATGAGACTGAAACACTTATTATCCCATTATATAATTATAAAATCTATTAACTCTAAAAGTCATTTTCTCCCATTATATAAATATAAATTCCATTAACCCTAAAAGCCATTTTCTTTATTTTTGCTCTTCAATGTACAAGTATACTAATGCCTCTCACAATAAGTTAGGTTAGCAGCACAGTACTTCCATGGAGGATTGGCCAAGAAAAGGTAGATTTCAACAATGATGGGAGGCATATCAAAAATTGTGGTGAGGGTTTGTCTGAAGCCACACCTCCCCCCCCAAAAGAGGCCACACCCATTAAAGGTTCACACAACTAGAAGAGTTGAGCCTTCGATATGGGCAAGCAATGGCCATGGGGGATTCATCACTCCCCTGCAACTTCCTTTCACTTTTTAAAATTTCCATTTCATTTATTTATTTATTTACTTTGTAATATGGTATAGATGTCCATCACCACATAAGGATAAATGTATTTCATCAAATGTTGTAGTTGCAACTAACTTGGTATATATGTATGCAAAATGTAGAAGCATAAACGAGGCATGTAAATCGTTTAATAAAATGACTTAAAGAAACATGGTATTATGGAATGCCATGAATGCAAGATATGCACAAAATGAGTTTATTTTTATTTTCTTTTTAATTTTTATGTTTAATTTTTATTTTTTGTGAGTAATATGTTTGTAGATTTACAAGTAAGTATGTATACATATATTCTGATTTTATATATTTTAAGCATCATAATAAAAATAAATATATTTTCAGCATTTAATATATATATATAATTTATGCATATATAATTTTATATACCTTTATGCACACACACACACATGTATATGTATTGTAAGCATCCTTCTTGTCATTCATAACACTTTCTAATTTTTGCACCCCCAAAATTTCTTTGGCTACTTAAAAGATTTTAAACCCTAATATCAAACTCAAAAGTTATTTATCTTCTACAAGATGTGATAGAGGCAACACTCAACATTCAACACACATCTACATGGAGGTGCTCATTGTTGGCAATGATTGTCATGGAGCCTTAGACATGTGCATTGTTAAGGATGTGCAAACAAAATTAAGGGTAGAGAATTGTTTTGGCCATATGTACCCCTTTATCTAAAAAACACCTATAATTTCATTATTAACACAAGGCTTTATGGTTTTCTTCATAGGGATGCTAGGTTGATAGCCTTTAAGGTGACTCTTTCTCTTGGTAAGGGCATAAAAATATCACCACTAGAAATCATCCATCTCTAAATGACCTGCTTGCCTTTTACTTCTAAGATCATTTCCTAGAAGTTTGTATATATGTAAGAAGAAATCATGGACCATGAAGAATACCTTAAAGATCATGCCCTAATTTGTAGATTTACAAGACTGTGTGTGACTTATATAGTTGAATAATAGAGTTTTAGAAAGATGGAATAGAGGAGGAAATTAGCATATACCCATGTGTTAGGGGCTTCTTTATTTGGAATTTGATTCTCTTAGCAATAAAGTATAAAGGAAAGCCCATGGGAATTCTAGGGCAACTATATTTGTACGAAACTATGGATGCCAACCTTCTATCCTCGCATCAATTCTTTCTCCTCTACCTACCTATGGGTTTGTCTACCTTACCTACCACTAAAATTTTGGGAATTAGAAGGGTTAAAGGCTATTGGTAATGATCTTGATAAGTATCAATTTATTTCTAATGAGACTTTGAATACATGCTGGTTCAACTTTTGCTCAAATCTGCATGGAAATAGATCTCTCAAAGGGGCTTCTATCTAAGATTTTTTTAAAGGCAGGTAAAAAATGGAGGCAACTAGTTGATTATGAAAGAATTGCTTTTAGGTGCAAAAACTGTTAGTCCACTAACAATCAAACCTATTAGTGCTAAAAGAAGTTTGTTAATGAGCATGGAGATCATTCCTCACAAGTAGCTCCCACTTGGTGGTCTAGAGCAACATCACATTGCTATGTTATTTCCCCACATGTTCTACTCAAGGTGGACTCTCACCAAACTCCTTAAAACAACACTTCTATGAAAAAATCTCCTCCTCACGAGTAGCATGATTTTAAAAATGCTAGCACAATTAGTAGTAATGAAATAGTTCACAAGGATTTAGTCTATTCATTGGCAAAGATAGACAATGCAAAGGAAGAATCATTAGGTGATGTAGAGATACCAAGGAGTGAAGTGGCACATCTAATAATGATTGAATTGTAATCACCCTCCCCATCTAGGAAGGAATGGATTGAGTTAAAAAAAAGGCCCCTTTATAGAAGGACAAAAATATTAGATGATATTAAGGTCATCCAAGAATGTTGACAATTGAAAGAATTGGAAGGATTTTGTTAACTTGCAACACCCCTATTTTAGGGTCAATGTCAATTTTTTTGTTTTATTTGTTGTTTTATAAAAGGAAGTGGATCTCTCCATAATTCACACACACACACACTAAACATTTTAAATTACATAACAAAATATTTATTAAAAGAATATCTATACTCGAGTATGTATATATCTCCACATTTACATATATACATGTATATTTATATTTTTTTAATTCTTTATACATGTATATGTATATATCATTATATGTTTTTATGAGGAAACTAGATTTGAGTCTTCTTTATATTTATTTTTATTTTTTAAACAAATATGAACCAACAACCTTTTAAGAAAATATGTTGCTTGCCACTACATATGAATGGAAATATAACATTTATATTTACTTTTTTTCTTTTTTGTAATAGAGGAATAATGAAAGGAAGAAAGGTACACAAACACTTCCTACACTAAACTTCTGAGGAGAGTGTTGTGCAAATTTCAATCTTTTAACAATTACAAAAAGTAGAAACACAGATAAACATAAAATAAACAATATACTGTTAAACAAGTGTATGTGGGGAAAACCCTTTTGGGAGAAAACCCTACACTCCAAAGCAACTCAATGTATTATTTAGTAAACAACACAATTACAATACACTTGCAGAGCAAGCCTTCATAAGAGTATCACCAACTAGAAATCTAGAGGAATTTTGACAACATAACAATACCTATTGTGAACATAAAATTGCATACAAAGAATAACTAAATGAAAGTAAATCAAACAAACTATGATACCTTCCTTTGCAAGCAGGTTTACCTCATCGATCAAGTGTATCGAATCGCACCCAAGCTCTGATGGATCCGCTCCTTTGATTCAAGTGTGTATGTGGATTGCTCAACTTAATGGCATAACCTTGATGAGTCAAAACGAAGGAATGATTTCAACAACATAAGTTTACATCAAATGAAGTCCCTCATTTGGTTTGAAGAAGGGCTTGCTTATAGATTTTTGATGATGGAGAGATAAGGATTTAATTTTGGAGATAAGATTTGTTTTTTGCTTTATTTGACAAAAGATGAAATAAATAAGGAAGATAAGATAAGAGAGATAATATGAGAGATGAGGGGATAATTGATAGGATCTAATTAATTTAATTAATTAGATACACATGAGTTAAAAAGGAAAGAAATCAATAAGAAGATGTGATTTGGATTTATTAATTAAATAAATATATGATTCATTTAATTAATATTAGATTGTGATATAATTAATTAAATAATTATAAATTATTTAATTAATGTGGAAGAATAAGGTAGAGTGATTTTCATAACGATAGATGAAATTAATCAAATAATTAAGAATTATTTAATTAATGTGAAGGTCTGGTAAATCAATAACTAAGTCGAGAAGTGAGGTGAATTTTAGGTGTCTACATTTTGCCCCTCTTTGAGATGGTGTTGCGAAGTAACACCATTTCAAAAAAGTTTAAAACATAGTGTTGTGTTGGACAGAAGAAGACTTTGGTTTAGAATAATATGATTGAATTAGAAATGATGATGCCAAAGTCAGGTAGAAGAAGTACTTAGTAGATTAATTAGTGGGTTGGATGATGCCCCCTTAAGAGGACGGGCAATTTAGAAGAATACGGGTGTGCTCTCGAAATGAATGGATGTAAAGAGAAAGGGGAGATAAAAGATGGAAAATTGGTGGAAGCAGAAAAAATAGAGAAAAATGAAGAAGATAAAAAGATGGATGCAAGAATGATGGATTTATTATGATGATTAGTTATGCTAACTTGAGTTGAGAAACCCTTTATTTAATATAGCAATGGATGTTATGCACCAGGATATAGAAGACCAAGGTGATAATGTATCAAATTCATGGGACTAACACACAAACAAGGTCACAAGCAAACATATGTTGTTGGGCACCATGATATGGAAGACCATGATGTCGTAGTGACAGTATGTTGCAAGGACTGATACAAATGCAAGATAAAAAAGATAACACACACGAGCAAGCATGCACAAATGATAAAAAGACAAACAAGGTTGCTGCCCCTATCAAGTTGAAAACGGATGATAAATGGATTGATGGGATAGTGTTTTTGGCCATGTGAATAACACCAAGATTGATTGATCTCTATACTTAAGTTAAATAGTCCTTAAGAAAGAGTTGATTGGATTGGTTGATGATGATGATCAGGTTCACAACAAGGCTGGGAACAAAACCTTTGGATACTTTTGGATGATTAGCGAGATTGCTTGGCTATATTGACATGGATTAAGGATATCGACATTGGATTTATTTCTTGGATTTTTGGTATATTTGATTTTTTTGGATTTTCAGATATTTTGATTTTTTTAGATTTTTTTTGTTTTATGGGATGACATTGGATTTTAGTTTGGATAGCCTTTTTGTGAGATACTAATGACAAGGGAAAACCAGGTCGAAGGGCAAGAATGAAAGGATAGATGGATGGATGGATAAAGGATTGGTGATAATGGATAGAATGGATGGAAGATACATGGTGGATGGATGGAGGGGTTTAGGATGGATTTCCAAGGACTACATCACATAGGAATAACATGCCCCCACTCTAGATAAGTGTTACTTATGAGAAGGTGAGGTGATGCATATTAGGGTGCATGATGGGGAGATTACTTAGAATGGATGGGTATACTTCAGAGTATGTCAAGAGGTGTCCAAAGCAAGTTTTAGATATTTTTCCCCCATCCTTATCAAGATCAAAGGAGGAAGGGAGGGTGGCGTGATGCAATGGGATAGATGCATGCGAAATGTAGATATAATGGATTAGGATGACATGATAGGTATGCGGATATAATGGATAGGACTAGTAGAATAGGATGTAAATGATAGGATGGGTTAGATGAGACAAATTTCCCCCAAGTGTGAGGTACATAGATAATCATTCTACACACGATGCCTATTTTCCAGGTTTTCATCATGGTACTTATCCAAGGCACCACTGAGGTGGTTTTCACCATTGGATGAAGGATTTCTCTTTATTTTTTTGACATTTTGCTATTTGGATAGAATGGGTGGATGGGGGGAAAGTGAGATTTGGATGGAGGGTGGGGACTCAAGTATCTATTTCAAAGAGGAGGTGATTGTTGTCACGAGGATTGCACCCTTGTCAAGCATGAAGCTCAACAATCTTGTGAAACTGTTATCATGCAGGATTGCACCTGTTATGTAAAGCTATGAAGCTCAGCAATCCTGTGTAACATGGGATCAAACTCAGGCTATGGGTAACCTATGGTGAGCTTGAATCTCTAGATTATGGGCTGGTTCCCTTATAATTTTCAAATGGGTTAATGACTTTGCAGGAAAAGGGTTAAAAAGACCCACTAAAAGCACAAAAATTGTAACTTAAAAAGTGTGGTGATGCACCTAATTTGATGAAAAACTGCAACTCTAACTCACAATAAATCTCAGAAAAATCTATCCACACAGTTCACCTTGGTAATATGATCACAAAAATGTTTCTAAGGGAGGCTGGAAATATCTTTCTTTTTGGAGGAAAATAAGGTTCTCATAGCATGAAAGAAAAACTATTCCAATTGCACAACCTAAGACCTGTGATTTTTACTGCTATTCAATACATGCAAGTACAAATGAGACAATGATTTTAAAGGTTCTGATATTAAACACAATAAAATCTCATCAAATCATTCATAAAGACAACACAAATGAGAAGGTAGACACTTGATTCAACTGAAAAATAAAGGAACACTTGCATAAAAATGACAAAGAATAGAACCTGTAACCTGTTGTAATGTATTGATCTGCAAAATTTGAGTTACAAAACACTCTTTCTCTTTGCAATGTGTAAGAGAGCAAAAAGGCAAGAACTAGAAAAACATAAGTTTTTCTCACAATATATAATCTGCTCTCAAAGAGACCTAGAAAGGTCAACTACAGTCAAATGCCTCTAAAAATAATCTCTCCAAAATTGATCCACAAGCAAGCATGAAAATCCCTAAAAAGAAGGGCTATAACTGATCCAATTTTATCTAAAATAGCTCCAAACTACCCCTCTCTATTAGTTTGACCAAGTGGTGGACTAAACTCTCCAATTTTGACTAAAAATCATGCAAAGAACTCCAAAAAAAGCTCAGTTAATTCGATCCTCCAATTCTGCATGATTTTGGGATGAGAAAACAATGTGAGCAAGGAATAAAGTAATCAAGATGATTTACTTTACTATGTGTTACAAATTTGTTCTATTTTCAACTTTATAACTTTGTGACAAAATAATAAAGTAATTTATAATTATATTACTTTATTATTTGTTTACATTTGTTCTATAAGTTGCAAAGTCATGCAAAATTGGAGGTATTTGTCATAAAAAGGTTTTTAAAATAAATAACAACTCCTTATATCTCCCTATGGATTTGCACAATTTACATTAGGCATAAGGAATAAACAAATCTCTATGCATGCAAAAAGATAAAAAAAATACTTAATTTACTCCCTTATGTCTCCCATGCAAACATGCATCACATCTCCTTGCATAATTACATCATGCATGATTAGGATCTACTCCATACATAGGTCAAAAAATGTAATCATCATGCAATATTGCATTGGTTATATACCTTATTGCATCCTTATGACTCCCCTTTCACATATTGTATTACATTGCCTTAAGTCTTATTCAAAACACCCTATCTCCATTACATGCATTATCCTTACCTTTGTATTATATTTTTCATTGACTTTGAGGAAAACAATAATCACATTCTTCACCTCACGAGTCTCCTTCACTTGAGCACTAGGCTTGTTGACATCTAAAGTTGTTAACCATGAGCACATTTTGGATTATAATGATTACATAAAAAGAAGTCAAAAAGACATGAGCCCTCAGTCGAACATTTGATCAAAAGAAAGTTTTGAAACCCTAAAGTTGTCACTCTTTACTCTTCCTTTCTTTGTGGCTGCTCTGACCCGCCAACATTTTGAGGGTTTCGAGCAATTTCTGGGGCATTCTTGAGCTTGAACTGTTGTTCTTTTGAGCTATTTTTAATGCCACAGTCTACAGGTGAGTTTTTCTTGCATACTTATTATTTTTTCTGCAAAGAAAGAAGTGAAAAAAAGAACATCTGCTGCTTCTTGAAGATGTCTTCTCTCTATTTTTTGTTATTCTGTATATGCTCTTATCTTTTCTGCACCTTTAATCATAATAGAAACAATGAAAGATGAGGGTTTGTCTTGCACTAGTTTTTCATTGACTCTCTGCAATTGCTCAGTATCTTCTTTCCTGCTCCTCATCTTTCTTTGACTCTCATAATGAAAAGGAAGGCCATGAGGGTTCTTTAGAAAACTCCTTAGAAGTAACTCCAACTTGTGTTTTTTTCTTACATTGTTTTGGCCTTTTTACCATTGCCGTCTGTTGGTTTTTTCCCTGACTGGATGCTCATTCCCAGATTTCCCTACAAGGTAGCCATCAGTGATCAACAAGATCTCTGGGGCAAGGGCCAACAGTGTAGGAGATAGACTCTATTTTTATCTCCTCTTCTTCTTCAGGCTCTGCAAAACCTAGGGGGGTATTCCCTATTCAACACCCATGAGGATATGCTTGTGGGTTGGCTTGGGATGTTGATACAAAGCAGATAAATCCTCCTGTAAGTAGACCAAAACTATAAGATAAGAGCAAAGGGGCTAGCTTTGGGCCTATGTTCAGTTGTAGACAGAGGATTTTGGATCCTAAAACTATTTCTAATGTCTTAATGGTTGGATTTGGAGTTTGAGTTTGATTTGTATATTTGGATGCAAACCAGGACCTGGTGTATAACTTCAACACAGAGCTAGATTGGTGCCTATCTAGGGCTTGGAGTCAGTAGACATACACATGTAAATGTTCAGCATAAACATACTAAGACTGGATTTCAAGGGGATTTGTGTGATATTTGCCTTACAGATACCTCCCAGAACAGAGTATCAAGTTATCTCTACTTATGATATCCTTACTGCAATATATTCTCAACACTTAACCTGAAAACACTTTAATCTACCCCTTGAGCAGAAGTTAAGAGATCAAGCATTCAATATAGCAAACCTATATCCTAGAACCCAAGCACCCCTTAGATATCTAGATTCAAAAGAAGAGTATATTCAATACAGGAGACAGATAACAAAACACATGCAATATAGCATTATTCATCTAAAACAACATGAAACCAATAAATCTATGCACAATACATAAAACATGAGACTCATAAACTCACAAGATCTTCTGCACAGAGCAACCAAAACCAGTTGTATTTCATTACAGAGCTAGATATGTCCAATTTTTAACAACCTCTGAAATGAGAAACACAACCTGCTAAATACAGCAAGGAAGGTTCTCAGCATTAATTACATGGCAGATGAAAATTCACCAGATACAGTACATTGAGAAAATGGCGCTCATCACATTCAATGCAATAGGTGGAGGAGGGGATAGGAAGAGATCTCGAGCCTTGCGCCGCCGCCCGTGGATGTACAACTTCAATCAGGTGGTTGAAACATCCACGCCATCGCCCATACCTCTGCAACAACCGCCATTAATGGCGTACCAACCCGCGGCCTTGGGAAATGTAGAATACTATGCATCGCAAACCTTTCCCGCCAAAATGTATCATCCTGATATTTGAAAATATGCACGATATCAATTATCCCACATGCACCCCGCGGTGACCTCCTCATCACCTTATGTACTAGGTCGCGAGCATATATGATGTCGATGCTTTTGCTCCCGACGACACTCATATAAGCCTTCATCATCATCATCATCCTCTAGCATGATATTCGGATGCACAAAATATCATCCTGACATCAGTAAACCACCTACTAAGCTCATCCCGATAATTTATATCACCCCGATATGAAAAATCACCCCACAGAAAATATCACCCTACGGGAAAGTATCATGCTGTCCGGACCTCATCACCTAATGAAAATATCACCTTGAAGTCAACATCATACTGCAATATCACCTGCATGATAATCGCCTTCATCAGCACAACTTGATGCATCGGAGGAAGATCCTCTGCTTAGCCGATACCAAATGTCTCGCCGATGAACAACCTGATGACGTCACCGTCATATCCTGCTGATGTCATCAACATATCTGCATACTGTGCAACTCCTCATATCCGGATGACGTCATCGTCATATTCGCAACATCGGGGGATCTCCATAAAATGACTAATGTTAAAATATGACCCCCCGGACCTTGATGACGTCACCATCATGTCGGCATCAGGATGATATTCAGAAGATAACCGGATATTTGGAAATATCATCCTGATGCACAAATATCATGCTGCATTGTAGCTTCACTGTAAGATTGGGGTGATATATGAATATGACGAATATTTGAAATGATCACCCCCACTGGATAATGCATGAAGCCGACAGGCGGATATCTCCATGACATCAGCATCATCATGATGCTGGAACAAACATACATCGGGGTGATATTCGGATATGAAAATATCACCCCCTCCTTCGGAAATATCATGATGTAGACAGGCAGAAAAGTGGATATCACCCTGACATAAGAATGACGTCAGCATATCAGGGTGATAAAACAATGAACACGAAGTGATAAAACAACATCAGGATGATCTTAACCAAGATCACCCGATGCTCAAATATGATGACCCCAATGAATATCGGGTCATACTTAGAACCTTGCAGCAACATCATCAGGATGATCTTAACTAAGATCACCCGATGTTAAAATATCACCCCGGCGAAAGATCATGCTGACAAAAAATATGATGACCCTCGCAAGCAACATCAGGGTGATGTCTGGAAATATGATGATGATGACCTCCTCTCCTTAAGAAAATATGATGATGACACTGAAAAATGCTGAGGAGGCCCAAAGACTTAGAATATTTTTGGATTTTTTGGGAAAGTGCCTCATGCTGTAACCCTAAACATAAATTATTACCAACACTGTCATTGATGAAAAAGGGCATGTATCTATTTGAAAAAATGGTGAAGGTTTTATGTATTATGAAAAAACCCTCTGAAGGTTTGTGAATAGAGACTTCCACTTTTCTCTCGTGTTTGTTACTAAAAGCATCCTCTGTAGCAAAAGAGGTAAAGAAAGAAACTAATCTTTTTGTTTTCCTACCTTTTCTGTATTTCCTGTAAGAGGTGATGATTCTGTAAAAAAACCCTAGTCTCCATTTTTCTTACTCTGTCGCACTACACACCACTGTTCCATCTTATGGCTCTGTATGCATTTATACATTTGGTGAGGATAAAAAATGAATAAGTGTAAAAGTATATGCTGTAGATGAACAAAGTATAAATATCTCTGTTGTTCCATTACCTTGACTGTCCCTTTCATAGCATATCTTGTAATGCATTCTACTTGTTCCTTAAGGTTTCTATACATACATGATCTTGATGCCTTGTTATTTGAAGCTTGTCTTCATCATCTGCTCTATTTATCTTATATACACTTCATGATCTCTATCTTCATGAGGTATGTTGACTCCTTTGCCATCTGTTATCTTATTGTCAATAGTGGATGCCAACCATTTAAACCTTTCTTAATCACTGCTACAGGTCTCATATTGAAACTATTTGCTCTCTTTCCACAAAATGATGGACATAAGTCATATTTCTATCACTTTCTCATGCTCCTATGTACTATGTAGTGGCAAATATGATGGTGGGAATGACTTTGATAGTCATATGATAATTGTCTCTTTACTCTCATGACTATTCCACATGCTCTTGACTTGACATGAAGTTTTTAAATGTTGCTCTGTGATGTAGCTGCACTGTATCTTCTTTCTATGGCACTTAGAAGGTACTCTTTTGGGGTCTGTTCCACTTTGTGGCTGTCCAATATGCTTTGAAAATTGTCATGAAGTTTATATCTGTTGTCTTTTCATGTACTGTACCTCTAGGCATAGATGAATGGTATCTTTAGGATGATTATTTTCTATCTGCACCTTGCAACTCTATGACTGTCTGAGTTCTCTTGTACTTGATATGCCATTTTCATTTGTTTACTGAGCAATCTGGGACTAAAACCTTACTCATTGAATAATATCTACTTTGTATCAGGGACACTCACTATCGTTAGCAACATTATCTTTGTGCATGACTACAACTAGTGCATCTTCTGTATGGGAATGCAGTCATTAAGCTAGTAGCATTATGTGATATTATTTCTCTACCTCTCATAGTCTATGTTTCTCCTTTGCCTGAACTATTGCTTGTGACTCGTATATGGGCTGCTCTTGATGCTTGACTGTATTGCACTCATCCTGTTTGATGATTGCGGGCTTGATGTTCATGATGCAAGTGACTGTAATATGCCATTACTCCTTAATGAAACTCAAAATGATACAAATGACTGTATTTTCAATGAATGAACTTATAGCATTAAAAGGTAGTCTCATATGTATTTTTGACTATTCCTTTGTGTTTTTCACACTCTTATTAATATATCTGACTGCTACTCTGTTCTTGTGGTGTTAGAATACCTTGTGGTTGCTTTATAAATGCTCCTTATGATACTTTGTTGTTCCACACTTGTACTTGGCTGTCCCTTTATGATGATCTGGTACATAAAGACTGTCATATGAAGTACTAGAAGGGCTAGCATATATGTTGTTCCATTTGATGACACATGCTACTACCTTTTGAAAACCTCTATATTCTATTAATAGTGGATAAATCCTTAGTGACGATTGCACTCTCTGATGATCCTGCAAATGAGAATATGGCATTCTTTGTACTGTTTTGAGAAAAATGACTTGAATATCATTCGTTTCAATGATCAAAGGCTCAATAATGAGTTTTTCGTTTATTAGTCAAAATTGAATGTTGTCCAGGCTCTGCATAGTCTCTTTCCCTCTAAAAACATCAAGAAGGTAGCATGCTGGGCTCAACCGTTGTGGGAGCCACATTTCCTCCACATGCTATTTTATCAAAATGAATCAGCAACATGATTTCTCCTATACCTGCATAGGGAACAAACAAGTTAGCATATAAAACATACCATTGAAAGTTCATGATGTGGGGTCACTTGCATGGATTTATCTCTTTCTGATATGGCACTTGTGTCTGCTCATTCTGACTTTGTAAGCTGAAATGCATTGTGTTGCTTGCATTCTATAATGATATATGGGCCATCCCACATGGCATCAAACTTGGTGTGCTTACCAGGTTTGCTTTTAAGCTCATCCCATTTGAACACTAGATCTCCTTCCTTGAAGATCCTTGGAGCTGCCTTTTTGTCAAAGGTCCTCTTCATTTGAGCTTGATGTATCTCCAAGGTTTTTAATGCTTCTTTTCTGGTTTCTTCTAGCTCCATTAGTTGTGCAAGCCTAATTTCCATTGGTTGTTCTTCTAATAGTTCAAGTTCCTTGACATAACTTAGAGTTGGTAGCTCAACTGAAATTGACAACTTGGCTTCTTTCCCATAAGTTAGAACATAAGGTGAATTACTTGTAGCTCTCTTTGGAGTTATCCTATCAGCCCAAAGGGCTAATTTCAACTTATCGTGCCAAGATCTCTTATTATCATCAACTATTTTCTTAATTATCTTAATCAGGTTCTTATTGGTTGATTCTGCCTGTCCATTACCTCGAGGGTAGTAGTTGGACAAAGTATTAAAAAATATATTGTTCTTTACAGACCAATCAGAGACTCTTAAACCAATGAATGCTAAAGCATTATTAGAAATGATTGAATTAGGAGTGCCAAACCTAGAAACTAAGTCTTGGTAGAAGTTCAGAACAGAAGTCTCATTTGCCTCCTTCAATGCAACTGCTTCAATCCATTTTGTGAAGTAATTTGTTGCAATTAGTATCCATTTATGTCCTTGACTTGAAGGTGGATTGATGGGACTAATGAAGTCTAAACCCCACTTACCAAATGGTTGTTCTACTTGAATTGGATGCAGAGGCATGGCTGCAAGCTTCTGCTTCCTTGCAAACACTGAACATTTATTACATTTCTTCACCCATTCATGTGCATCTTTAAACAATTCTGGCCAATAATAACCAGCTCTCATAATCTTTAGAGCTGTTGTTCTTGGTGCAAAGTGACCTCCAAAAGGTCCATCATGAAATTCTTCCAATTTTTTTTGAATCTGTTATGGTTCTACACATCTTAACAAAACACCATTAAAATCCCTTTTATACAAAACTCCATCTATTACAGCATAAGGGATGGCTTGCAGCTTGTAAAACCTTCTTTTTGATCTATCTAGACCTTCAAGATAGTCCCTAGTATGTAGATAATGAAACATTTTCTGCACCCGACTTGTAGGTGGAGTTGGGACAACAACTTGTTCTTTGTTTTGCAACACTGTCTCAGTTTCTTCTACAAGTTTAGTGCTATTCTCTTCATTTTTTTCCAGCTGTTCACACAAACCTTTACCTTGAACAAGCTTTGTAACCTTGATCTGAATGTCATATTCCATCACTTTTGTAATCCATCCTGCACTTTTGTCATTTAGATCCCTGCTAAGCAAGAATTCCTTGATTGTTGGATGGGCAACCATCAGTTGTATTCTATTGTTAGAAAGCATGTGTTTGAACTTTTGAAGGCTTCTTATGACATCCAATACATGTTTCTTAACAAATGAATACCTCACCTCATAGTCATGTAGAATTTGGCTAAAGAAAGCGACAGGTTGCTCCAATCCTTCCTCATTTTGCTGACAGAGCATAGCTGAGATTGTATCAACACTACCAAATGCATACAAGATAAAATCTTTGTCAAAATTTGGATTAATTAGTGTTGGGCTAGCAGCAAGTGCCTCTTTGATTTCTTCAAAACTTTGCTTACCCTCCTTTGTCTAGCTGAAAGGAATATTCTTTTTAAGCATGGCTGTAAGGGGTTGCAATAATGCTTCTATGTTTGGTATGAACCTCCTTACAAAGTTGATTCTTCCAAGAAAGCTTTGTAAGCCTTTCTTATGAGCTCGAAGAGGTAATGGTAATATTGCAGAAATTCTTTCCGGATCTATGGATATTCCATTCTTTGACACTATGTCCTAAAAGCTTTCCTTCATGCACAAAAAAGATATTCTTTTTCGAGTTGAGTGAAACCCCAAATTCCCCACATCTTTCAAAAATCAACCTTAAATGATTAAAATGATCTTCAACCTTCTTTGAAAACACAGTGACATCATCTAGAAACACAAGTGACATCATTTATGAGGCCTTGAAAAGCCATATCCATGGCTCTTTGGAATGTTGCACCTGCATTAGATAATCCAAATAACATTTTTCTGTAGGCTATTGTGCCCCACTTGGTAGTGAAGGCAGTCTTGTACTGGTCTTCCTCTTTCACTAAAATCTGGTTGTATCCTGAATAACCATCCAATAAGGAGAACCTTTTTGACCCTGAGACAACCTATAGAATCTTCTCCATTGAGGGTAGCGGGTAGTGGTCTTTAACTGAGGCTTTATTCAAGTAATGAAAAATCAACACATAATCTTATTTCTCCATTCTTCTTTTTAACAGGAATTAAGTTAGAAACCCAAGATGTATGCTTAATTGGAAAGATTATGTTACCTTCTATCAACTTGTTTTATTTAGTCTTCATGAGCACTTCCATCTTTGGTTTTAATGGCCTCTGTTTCTATCTAACTAGTTTGGCCTTGGGTTCCAGCTCAATAGTGTGTTGAGCTAACTCAGGGTTAAAACCCTTTAGATATCCATACTCCCAAGCAAATACATCACTAAATTATTGACACAACTGAATAAAAGCTTGTTGTTCCTCTTTTGTGCACACTTTTCCAAGATTAAGCGGCTTGTCTTTGAATATCTCAATAGGCTCATAATGCTCTTGTTTCATAGATAAGCTGGCTTTATCTCTCCTAACCTGATCATCAGTGTTAAATATTGACTCTAAGGTTACCAAACCTTTAGGCAATTTATTTGACTTTAATTGTAATATCTGGTCATCATATTGCTGCAACCATTTCTGCTAATTTCCTACAGCAAACTCAGCTTCTTCCATCAAAAAATTAACAATTTGTTCATTACTATCAAAGACTTGCCAACTTGTATTATTGTCCGGCACTGATGGTCTGACAACAACTTTAACATAAAGGGGAGTATGAACATTCTTCATTTCTGCTGGAATATCATACTCAGCATCAATAGCAGCTAATTTATCAGCCTGTTTATTATCAATCCTTGGTATAGACATCAAATTAAAAGCATCAAACTCATCTATCATATCCCAAACTCTGTGTTTCTACAGTGTGAGCAAATCATTTTTAGTGGAAGCAATATTTCTCACTTGTTTTATCACTAATTCACTATCCCCAAATACTTTAAGGCATTTAATATTCCTTTTTTCTAGCCCATTCCAATCCATGCACTAATGCCTCATACTTAGCTGAGTTATTTGAACAACTGAAAGCAAAACAAAAAGATGAATAATACTTTTCACCTGTGGGAGAAACTAACACAACTCCTCCACCAACACCAATTCTGCTTCTAGAACCGTCAAAATACAGCTGCCAAACATCTTTATCAGATGATACAATTTGTTGATTTTCACCTTTTAACAGGTTCAGAATAGCAACACCTTTCTCTTGGATCATATAAACACAAAGACCTATTTCATCCATTTGATCAAAAGGATCTGTCTCATGATTTTCTGCTGCCACTGATCCAAAACTAGATTAGGTATGCCCTCTAAAGGTGTATTTGGGTCCTAGACAATAGTTGATTCTTCTTGATCAAAAATTGAAAGATTGGCATTGATTGGACTAGGTGTATATGGTTCAAGATGGTCATTTGCTAATGGTTCTGATTTTATGGTGACTTTAATGCCATATTTGGTTCTAAAAATTAGGTGAGTCCAATCAAAGGATAAATAGGCTCCTAATTTTGTTGTGAAGTCTCTAGATAGATAAATGGCAAAGTGAGGTGGCAAATCAATAACATGGATGTCCCGATGGATTACAAAATTGGGGCATGCATGTAAGGTAAGACCAAGATTTTTCAACATCCCCACTGTATTAACTTCAGTACCATCTAATTGAATACCCCCTTGCAATAGGTTCATAATTTAAACCAAGCTTGTTAGTTGGTTGTTTGGGCATCACGGAGCTACTAGCTCCTGAGTCAATCATATAGTTATGGACTAGATGGTTGCCAACTATCAAGGTAACATAAAAAGGAGGTGATTTGCTCATTTGTTTTGGTTATTCATTCTTTTTTGTGCCTCATTAGTGAGCACAACCTGGGGTTGACTTGTTTGAGCTTCATTGGAAAAAGATAACTGAGCTAAAGCATCTTGTAACAATTTTTTCTGACCTGGGAGGTGTAATGCATCCAATATAGACATGCTAACAGTGGCTTTCTTCGTATGATCAAGAATATTGAAAGAAGGACCACTAACCTTTTGTTGTATTTTGGAAACAACATTTGATTGTACTTTGGTTGGTTGTGATTGAGCTTTCAACCGTCTTTTATCAGTTGTTTGATGTCCTCTTGGCAGAATATGAACATTATAAAAAGTAGAAGTTTCAGGTTGACTTTGCTGACCTGCAAAAGCTTGATTTTTGCCTTTGTCAGTCTGCTGTTGTACTTTGTCAACTTGTTGTTTGCTGACATCAACTTGCTGTTGTAACTCAACAACCCTCTTTTTTGACCTGGTATTGGCTGCGATGTTGGTAAATGATTGTTTCTACCCTGGTAACTGATTTACTCCACAAAAATCATTAACTTGCCAATTCAGTAAAGCAACATCAGGATTATTATGCTTAGTTTGGGAATCTAGCTGATCATTAACATCACTTGCTGTATTTTCAACAGCAACATAATTATTCTGGACCATGAGTGCTTGACTGACCACTCCATTCATGCAAGTAGCTTGGTTATGAGGCTGGTTACATGGATAGCACCATACATAATCTTAAGCCAAGTTATTTTACATAGATACAAGCTCTTTTGATGAGCTGACAACATTGGGATTATACTGCTGATTTGGCATGTTGTTATAATTCCTTCTTTATCCTTGGTAATCTGCCTGATAAGGAGGCCTATTTGCCTGATATGGGGCTTGGTATGGTCTACTATTTTGATTTTGCTATATTTTGAGACTCACTAAGTCATTACTAATAGTCTGCAATAACTTTGCTATATTTTGCTGATTACCCTTAAGCTCTTGTATATTAGAATGGATTGGATCAACATTATTTTTTAGAATTGTTTGATAGCCAAAGGATGGTATAGTAGGTATTGATGCAATAGGAGGCATTGAAATTGGCATTAAGGGCTGAATGTTAGGAAATATAGGCATAGGAGGCCTTGGTGCAATTTTGCCAGCTTGAATTAAACTATTTTCAGCTCTAATAGCAATATCAAATGCACTTGGTAAAGTAACCCCACCCATTGATTGTATCATAACAACAATATCACTATTCAATGCTCTAAGATAATATAGAAATGCATGCTCAGGTGAAGGCCTTACCATTTCTAGAATTCTATTTCAGGTCCTTTGAAAACTAAAATTGAAATCTGACATCTGCTCTTGTGGAGCCCTCTTGATAGTTGTCATTTACTTAACAAGTGAAAAATGATCTGACTTATCTTGAAACTATCTATTCAAAGCACTTCCTAACTCATCCATGGTGTAATAGAATTAACTCTTAATCCTCTAAACCATTGAAGAGATTTACCTTTCAATGATGCTGCTAACAACCTTATTGCTACATTTTCTTCTGTGATATGATGAACACTATAATGATGCTATATCTCTAATGTGTTCTATCGGTGTGGTTCCATCTTCACTAGTGAAACTAGGCAAACTTTTCAATGTAGCTATCGATATATCATCATGTTGCTACAGATTCAATGGGATGCTCCCATTAAAGGTCATAAATGGTTTATTTCTAGGTGGTGGTGGTGGTCCAGTTGCTGCCATCTGAACAATAGGTACTTGTATTGGTATCTCTTGGAGAACAAGCTCTTCTCCTTCAAGCTCTTCCTCTTCATAAAAACAAGCTCTTCTTCTTCTTCTTGCAAGACAGGTTCCTCTTCTTGAAGTTCTTGAAAAATAGGTTCCTCTTGGAAAACAGGGACCTGTTCTCTTAGACTTGCTAGTGGAGAACTATGAGGTATTGATGAAGAACTTGCAAATAAAGGATTTTGATGAGAAGCAAATTTAGGCTGTGAATTTGGTAGATTTGGTACTGCTGTACATGATGGATTTACCACTCTATTTGCTTTAACCCTTCTTTTTGGCGATGACAAATGAATATGCTTCTTTTTAGGATCTTTACTTGATCTTGTTTGGTACTTTTTCATATGCTGAAAAAATCTGATCTATTCAAACCAGAAAATTAGAGTCGCCAGGTACTTGAAATAAAACCTCTAAAAGGTTGTAATAACTATTGATTATACCAAAACAATAGAAAAATAAGTTCTTTTTTAATTGAAAATTAGTTCAAAGTCCCACCGAGCGTGCCAAAAACTGTTATCGTGCAGGATTGCACCCGTTATGCAAAGCTATGAAGCTCAACAATCCTGTGTAACATGGGATCAAACTCAAGCTGTGGGTGACCTATGGTGAGCTTGAACCTCCAGATTATGGGCTGGTTCCCTTATAATTTTCAAATGGGTTAATGACTTTGCAGGAAAAGGGTTAAAAAGACCTACTAAAAGCACAAAAATTGTAAATTAAAAAGTGTGGTTATGCACCTAATTTGATGAAAAAATGCAACTCTAACTCACAATAAATCTCAGAAAAATCTATCCACACAATTCACCTTGGCAATATGATCACAAAAATGTTTCTAAGGGAGGTTGAAAATATCTTTCTTTTTGGAGGAAAACAGGGTTCTCACAGCATGAAAGAAAAACTATTCCAATTGCACAACCTAAGACCTGTGATTTTTACTGCTATTCAATACACGCAAGTATAAATGAGACAATGATTTTAAAGGTTCTGATATTAAAAACAATAAAATCTCATCAAATCATTCATAAAGACAACACAAATGAGAAGGTAGACACTTGATTCTACTAAAAAATAAAGGAACACTTGCATAAAAATAACAAAGAATAGAACCTGTAACTTGCTGTAATGTATTAATCTACAAAATTTGAGTTACAAAACACTCTTTCTCTCTACAATGTGTAAGAGAGCAAAAAGGCAAGAACTAGAAAAACATAAGTTTTTCTCACAATATATAATATGCTCTCAAAGAGACCTAGAAAGGTCAACTATAGTCAACTGCCTCTAAAAATAATCTCTCCAAAATTGATCCATGAGCAAGCATGAAAATCCCTAAAAAGAAGGGCTATAACTGATCCAATTTTTGCTAAAATAGCTCCAAACTAGCCCTCTATTACGTTGACCAAGTGGTGGACCAAACTCTCCAATTTTGACCAAAAATCATGCAAAGAACTCCAAAAAAAGCTCAGTTAACTCCATCCTCCAATTTTGCATGATTTTGGGTTGAGAAAACAATGTGAGCAAGGAATCAAGTAATCAAGATGATTTACTTTACTATGTGTTACAAATTTGTTCTATTATCGACTTTACAACTTTGTGACAAAATAATAAAGTAATTTATAATTATATTACTTTATTATTTGTTTACATTTGTTTTATAAGTTGCAAAGTCATGTAAAATTGGAGGTATTTGTCATAAAAAAGGTTTTTAAAACAAATAACAACTCCTTATATCTCCCTTTGGATTTGCACAATTTACATTAGGCATAAGGAATAAACAAATCTCCATGCATGCAAAAAGATTAAAAAAATCCTTAATTTACTCCCTTATGTCTCCCATGCAAATATGCATCACATCTTCTTGCATAATTACATCATGCATGATTAGGATCTACTCCATACATAGGTCAAAAAATGTAATCATCATGCAATATTACATTGGTTATATACCTTATTGCATCCTTATGACTCCCTTTTCACATATTGTATTACATTGCCTTAAGTCTTATTCAAAACACTCCATCTCCATTACATGCATTATCCTTACCTTTGCATTATATTTTTCGTTGACTTTGAGGAAAACAATAATCACATTCTTTACCTCACGAGTCTCCTTCACTTGAGCACTAAGCTTGATGACATCTAAAGTTGTTGACCACGAGAACATTTTGGCTTATAATGATTACATAAAAAGAAGTCAAAAAGACATGAGCCCTCAGTCGAGCATTCGATCAAAAGAAAGTTTTGAAACCCTAAAGTTGTCATTCTTTACTCTTCCTTTCTTTGTGGCTGCTTCGAGCCTACCGACATTTTGAGGGTTTCGAGCAATTTCTGGGGCATTCCTAAGCTTGAACTATTGTTCTTCTGAGCTATTTTTAATGCCACGGTCTACAGGTGAGTTTCTCTTGCATACTTATTATTTTTTTCTGCAAAGAAAGAAGTGAAAAAAAGAACATCTGCTGCTTCTTGAAGCCGTCTTCTTTCTTTTTTTTTGGTTATTCTATATATGCTCTTATCTTTTCTACACCTTTTATCATAATAGAAACAAGGAAAGATGAGGGTTTGTCTTGCAATGGTTTTTCATTGACTCTCTGCACTTGCTCAGTATCTTCTTTCCTGCTCCTTATCTTTCTTTGACTCTCATAATGAAAGGAAGGCCATGAGGGTTCTTTAGAAAACTCCTTGGAAGTAACTGCAACTTGTTTTTTTTTCTTACAATGTTCTGGCTTTTTTACCATGGCTGTCATTGATGAAAAAGGGCATGTATCTATTTGAAAAAATGGTGAAGGTTTTACTTATTATGAAAAAACCCTCCTAAGGTTTGTGAACAGAGACTTCCACTTTTCTCCTCTGTCTGTTACTAAAAGCATCCTCTGTAGCAAAAGAGGTAAAGAAAGAAAATAATCTTTTTGTTTTCCTACCTTTTTTGTATTTCCTATAAGAGGTGATGATTCTGTAAAAAACCTTAGTCTCCATTTTTCTTTCTCTATCGCACTACACATCACTGTTCCATCTTATGGCTCTATATGCATTTATACATTTGGTGAGGATAAAAAAGGAATAAGTGTATAAAGTCTATGTTGTAGATGAACAAAGTATAAATATCTCTGTTTTTCCATTACCTTGATTATCCCTTTCATTGCATATCTTGTAATGCATTTTACTTGTTCCTTAAGGTTTCTATACATACATGATCTTGATGCCTTGTTATCTGGAGCTCGTCTTCATCATCTGCTCTATGTATCTTATATACATTTCATGATCTCTATCTTCATGAGGTATGTTGACTCCTTTGCCATCTGTTATCTTATTGTCAATAGTGGATCCCAAGCATTTAAACCTCTCTTACTCACTACTACATGTCTCATATTGAAACTGTCTGCTCTCTTGCCACAAAATGGTGGACATAAGTCATATTTCTATCACTTTCTCATGCTCCTATGTACTGTGTAGTGGCCAAGATGACGGTGGGAATGACTTTGATAGTCATATGATAATTGTCTCTTTACTCTCATGACTGTTCCACATGCTCTTAATTTGACATGAAGTTTTTAAATGTTGCTCTGTGATGTAGCTGCACTGTATCTTCTTTCTATGACACTTAGATGGTACTCTTCTGATGACTATTCCACTTTGTGGCTGTTCCATATGCTTTGAAATTTTTCATGAAGTTTATATTTGATGTCTTTTCATGTACTGTACCTCTTGACATAGATGAATGGTATCTTCAGGATGATTGTTTCCTATCTGCTCCTTGCAACTCTATGACTGTCTGAGTTCTCTTGTACTTGATATGCCATTGTCATTTGTTTACTGAGGAATTTGGGACTAAAACCTTACTCATTGAATAATATCTACTTTTTATCAAGGACACTCACTGTTTTTAGCAACATTACTCTTTGTGCATGACTGCAAATAGTGCATCTTCTATATGGGAATGCAGTCATTAAGCTAGTAGCATTATGTGATATTATTGCTCTACCTCTCATAGTCTGTGTTTCTCCTTTGCCTAAACTATTGCTTGTAACTTGCATATGGGCTGCTCTTGATGCTTGACTATACTGCACTCATCCTGTTTGATGATTAGGGGCTTGATGTTCATGATGCAAGTGACTGTAATATGCCATTACTCCTTAATGAAACTCAAAATGATACAAATGACTGTGTTTTCAATGAATGAACTTATAGCATTAAAAGGTAGTCTCATATGTATTTTTGACTATTCCTTTGTGTTTTTCACTCTTATTAAGATATCTAACTGCTACTCTATTCCTGTGGTGTTAGCATACCTTGTGGTTGCTTTATAAATGCTCCTTATGATACTGTGTTATTCCACACTTGTACTTGGTTGTCCCTTTATGATGATCAGGTACATAAAGACTGTCATATGAAGTACCGGAAGGGCTGGCATATCTGCTGTTCCATTTGATGACACATGCTGCTACCTTTTGAAAACCTCTATATTCTATTAACAGTGGATAAATCCTCAGTGATGATTGCACTCTCTGATGGTCCTGCAAATGAGAATATGGCATTCTTTGTACTGTTATGAGAAAAATTACTTGAATATCATTCATTTCAATGATCAAAGGCTCAATAACAAGTTTTTCATTTATTAGTCAAAATTGACTGTTGTCCAGGCTCTGCATAGTCTCTTTCCCTCTAAAAACATCAAGAAGGTAGCATGATGGGCTCAACCCTTGTGGGAGCCACATTTCCTCCACATGCTATTTTATCAAAATGAATCAACAACATGATTTCTCCTATACCTGCATAGGGAGAAAACAACTTAGCATATAAAACATACCTTTGAAAGTTCATGATGTGGGGTCACTTGCATGGATTTAGCTCTTTTTGATATGGCACTTGTGTCTGCTCATTATGACTTCTCTTATGCTCTTCTTTTTTCTATAATCTGATCTTTCCAATTGTATTGATGCATCAAAATTGTAGGTTTATATATCTGTTGATAAGGCATACGATGGGTTTTTATATCCTGAGCTCTAACCAAATCTTTCAAACATTGCAGGTTCATCTTGAAGATCAGGAGCAGGATGCTAAAAAAATGAAGATCAAGTTGCAGATAGGAGGGTCAACACCAACACTTGAAGGCAATGAAGGATATAACTCTCCTCATATGTTCTTTTCTTTTCTTTATCTTCAGATATATGGCTTGCATGCTTTGTTGCATTGGCTTAGTTTAGTCATTCCCATGGCTTGTGTGGGACATATTTAAACACTCTCTTTAATATAATCTATTTATTTTACTTTATGCAATGACTCATGTATATTTTGCTTTCTAAATCAAATACATAGTATGAAACAACTGAATCTCTTTTAAAGCACATATTTAAAACATGACGTACAATTTGATAGTTTATAAATACCTCTTTACTTGCACCGAAACATAGTGAATAATCAGCAACTAAAACATGAAATCCATCCATTCTCTTCATTCTTTGAATGTCTGTTTTCTTGACTGTAGATGATTTCGCTTACCAGGATGATGTAACAGCTCAACTTGAGCTGTTACATGATTTTGATAAGTGATTTTATGCTTGTCTTCTGTCAATACATCAAACATTACATTGACTAGATGATCCTACATAAGCAAAATTTTTGTACGCCCTCTAAACAACAGATGTTTAGGCCTTGCTAAATTAGGTGTGAACATAATTTAGTAACAGAAACATGGGATCACCTTCAGACTGTGGGTTGTCTATGGCGAAGGTGAACCTCCAGAAGAGCTGGTTCCCATGAAAAACTCCTAGATCTGATGTATTTGCAAGGAAAAGGGATAGAATGATTGATATGAAATTGAAAACTAGATCCTAGGAGGTGATGCACCGAGTTATAATTTCTAATCTTTCTATTTTGACTCACAATTATTTCTCAAAAGCCCTGGTTACACAACTTAGTTCAGATAATGTTCACACATCAATATTTCATAAGAAGGCTGGAAAATTTCTACTTTATTTGAAGGAAAACTAAAGTTTTCACAACTATAGAAATAAAAAAAGGCTAGCACAACATAGAACCTGTGTAAATCAATTACCTTTTGTATCTAAGCTTCAAGCAATGAGACAGAAATTTAAAAGGATTTGCTTACAATCACAATAAAACTCCTTATAAAAATCATTCAATCAAACATAACACATGTATATCAGAAACACTAATTTTATTAAGAAAATAATTGGAATACCTTTGCAATAACCTTTGAATAATGCTGCTGCTCAATATAAAAATCATATAAATCTGCTAAGTTACAATACCAAAAGCCCTCTTTGTAATGTGCAAAGGAAAACAAAAAGAAAGAACTTAGAAAAAAGCATCCATGCTTTCTTTTTTACAATACAAACTCCCTCCAAACAATGGGGAAGTCTACACCACTCAAACTGAACTCTCCTTTGATGCATGAAGCCTTTGGAAAGAAGTCCTCAACCAAAAATAGTGAAGTCCCAGTTGTAGGGTGAGCAAGGCAAAAAAGTCTAGATTTGGGGGTTCAAAACTATTTCATCTTGAGTTATTTTAGCTTTGAACTCCCCTCATCATGCCACTTGACCAAGTGGATCTCTAAAAATAGCACAGTTTGACCAAAAGTCCAAACAAAAAGCAAAAATCCCCCTTTTGCATGATCTTATAACTCCTGTTTGACTACTTTTCTCTTCTCTCTCCCTTTTGCATGATTGGAAGACAATTATAGTTTATTTTAACAAATATTAAAGGTAATTAAGGTTATACTTACATTAATAAGTGTTATAATAAATTACAATTATTATTTTGGGTTTATATAAGAAGTATTAAGGTATTCTTATTAGTTATTACCTTAATATTTGTTAAAGTACATTGTAGTGGTCTTTTGACCATGCAAAAGGAAAAAGGTTTCATGATTTTGTTTAATTGACTTCAAACCTTAAAAAGATCAAGGGCTCATGATAATGTTTATTGGAATCAAACCTTAAAAAAGGTGAAGGCTCACGATGATCTTGACTTGGCATAGTATAAGACCTAAAAAGGTCGTTGCTCTCACCATATATTTGTCTTTTACTAAACACTCTAAGTGTTTACCACTTCATGAGATAACTTATTATTATTACAAAACACCTTGAAGGTGTTGTTGTCAATAGAGGTAATATTGTTTCAATGATTTTTTTTAAAAGTCATAAAATACTTAGGAAGCCCTTTTTGCATCGGGCTTTGACTCTAATCTTAGGGCATCATTGAACAAAAAGGTTTTCAAACCCTAACAGCTTGAGGTCATTTGTTCTTTCATTCATCCCTTGCTACTCTGGGCACCGCCATGAGGTCTTCTAGTTGAATCTCTTTTGAAAGATATTCTTCCCTCTGCTACACCGCTTCCTTTAAAACTGGTAAGCACTACTTTTCCCATTTTTGTTGTTCTTATGAAGGCAATCAGTGCAAAGTCTACCCCCCCTTTTATGTTTTTATTGCTCTTATTGTGAATGAAAATAGTGAAGAATTCTAGTTTCCTTCTTTGACTTCTTGTTCTTGATGATGAACCAGTGAAAAGTTGTTTTCTTGGCTAGTTCTATTCTTTTTTTAAGAGAAAAAAATAGTGAAATGGCTTGTTAGGGTTTCACCTACTCTTACTGAAAACAAAATAGTTGAAAAGGTTTGCCTTTCTTTGCTTGTTTTTCTACTGTGTTTCCTTAAAAAAAACTCATTTGTTACTTCATGAACTATGGCTGCTCCTTACTGTGAACAAAAACAATGAAAAGGTTTGATTTATGTTGCTTTACATTCTAGGTATGAGAATACAATGATGCTGCTTCTGCTAGGGTTTTATTTGAAGATTGAGAGAACGCCCTTTTTCCTCACTCTGCATACTCATGGCTATCTTATTAACTTTAGGTAAGCTCTTCTTATGGTGCTAAAACGTTGTTGAAAAACTTAAATGATGATCTTCATGTATCATGCACAACACATACTACTATCCTTCATGTATGATCTTCTACAGGGTTAGGGTTCCATTGGGTTTTGTCATAATGACTATGGCAAAGTAAATCTTGACTGCTACCTGTGTTTTGTTGTTTCCTTGTTGATCTCTTCATCTTTGTATACTGTCTTGCACTTATTGGTAGGTATGTTCATCATGTCTCACGGTCTTTACACTGTCATCACTAGCCTTCATGGCTCTTTGTTTTCTTCAACCTTTACATCTCTGCACCATGTGTTTGATCACTATACCTATTGCTTTGATACAAACCTTTATGACTTTATAACACAATGATCTTTGTATTGAGCTCCTTAACAATTCTATGGTATCCTCTTTTTCTTCATAACATTGTACCTGTAACATCATGAATGCTCTAGTGTTCAGACATGACTTAATGACTACTTTTGGACCATGATGCTGCTCCTATATTTATTTGTTTAGGTTTCCTTCTTATCGTTGTGAAAGGCTCTTATTGTTTCATCAGTGACCTTGTGCTTTTTATGGTTAGATGTGCTTCCTGTACATGCTTTTCTCCCAGCAAAACTGATAATAAACGAGCCAAATTTATGAAAACTTTATGGACATCTGGCACCTGTTGTTTCTGTGAAGCATAAACGGTATCATTTTTCTTGATAAATACAAAACCTGATCCATGATGGTAGGCTTTCTCCTTTCTTTTCTTTCCATCTATCTTTGATTTAGACACCTTATATCTATTGTTTTAGTGTAACCCTGTGCATCTTCATGGCATGACTATTCATGTTGGTGTGACTGTCATCCTTCGTTTGCTCACTTCACCATGTTTTTGTAGTCACCTTGACATTGTTTTGTAAGCTTAGTACTGCAGGGTTTTTGAACTCTGTTTCATGTCTAAAATTAGTCATTCTATGTGACTGTTCCATAGTCTATATGACTATTTCCTTGAAGACTTTGACTTCTGCACAGTGTGTCTCTTCATGAGATTTCTGCTTCACAATCACAAGCATGACTATCACTATTCAATCTTGAAGACTTCATTTGCTATATGCATGTCTTACTCATGATTGTTGGCTTTCCCTTTGCATAGGCTTCTTGCTTATGATAGTATTCTGTAATAGTCTCTCCAATCTCTTGTCATTGCCATTCTTTATCACTGTTATGACTGTTGCTCTAGGTCTTGTGCTTTCTTGGCAGGGCTATCACTATTCTTTTATAGGGTATAACTGATCTATATAATCTATTGGAGGATGTGATTAATCTACATCACATTTGTCATTGTATGCAACCATAATGTTGTCTAAGGTTCCTCTCACCATCCTGTAGACCATCCTCTTCACTTGAAAACTGGCTTCTTGACTATTCTTTGTCTTCTAATTGTTGGCTATCAGCAAACTCTTGACTGTTCTAAAACCTCTGATGATTGTTGTCTACATAACACTGTTATTTATGCTTTAGAGACCCCTTTTAGAGCACTGTCCTCTATCTTGAACACCGCCCTCTGTTATACATGATTGTTCGAGTCATTAATGAGGATTGTTTTGACCTTATTTTGATTGTTTGAAATGAATGTGTTATGAGAGTCATTCATGACTGTAATGACTACCTTAAAACAATCATTTCACCATGATGATTGCCCACTGTTGTAACTACTCCTTGGATGTCTGTGAGGGTTGTTACAGTGTTTTTGAGATCATTATCCTAGTTTAGGACCGCTCTTTGGAGCCTTCATCATAGTATGCTATCTTTTTATAACTTTTGACTGCCCTTTGTGGTTTCATCACATTATGTTGTTGACTCAATCATGCAACCATTCACTATTTCTTCCTTTAGTTCTTTTGACAGTCTTTAGGACTTCCCAAAACTGCATAAAAGTCAACATGAAGACTATTCCTTGCCATGTGATTGCCTTTTCCATCAGAGGTGATTGTTTTTCTTCAAAGTTGGTGCTCTTCACATAACTGTTCTTTTGACATTTTAAGTTTGTCAAGGTAGAACATGGCAATGAGTTGGGATTTCATGAAATCTTTCTCTAAAGCAAGAAAAACCAGGTCTAATTTAAATTTTTTTGTACTTAGCAGCAAAGTTGCCAAGTGATTTGAAGGCTTCACATGAAGGAAAATAGCATGAAAATCACCAAAATAGATCCTTGGTATCCTTTGAGCACTTCGACTGCTTGTACTAGTAGATTTGAATCTATAGAGTCACCAAGTGTGTGAAATATTGCCTCCAAAGGATGATACTGCTGATATACACACCGAATATCAACAATGAATGAGACAGTGAACAAGAAAAAGTGATGACGATCTTAAAATGTCAAAAGAGCAGTTATGTGAAGAGCACCAACTTTGAAGAAAAATAGTCACCTCTGATGGAAAAGGCAATCACATGGCAAGGAACAATCTTCATGATGACTATTATGCAGTTTTGGGATAGTCTTGATGACTGTTAAAAGATCTAAATGAAGAAACATTGAATGGTAGCATGACTGAGTCAACAACATACTATCATGAAAGCACAAAGGGGAGTCAAAAGTTTTAAAAAGATAGCATATTGTGATGAAGGCTCCAAAGAGCAGTCCTAAACTGGGAGAATGATCTCAAAAATACTGTAACAACATATGAGAAGAGATAGTCCCTCACATTTAGCCAAGGAGTAGTTATAACAGTGGGTAGTCATCATGGTGAAATGACTATTTTAAGGTAGTCATTACAGTCATGAATGACTGTCATAACACATTCATTTCAAACAATCAAAATAAGGTCAAAACAATTCTCATTAATGACTAGAACAATCATGTATAATAGAGGGCAGTGTTGAAGACAGAGGAAAGTTCTCTGAAAGGGGTCTCTAAAGCATAAAGAACAATGTTAGGTAGACAACAATCATTAGAGGTTTCAGAATAGTCAAGGGTCTGCTGATAGCCAATAGTCAGAAGACAAAGAATAGTCAAGAAGCTAGTTTTCAAGTGAAGAGGATGGTCTACAGGATGGTGACATAAACCTTAGACAACATTATTTTTGCATACAATGAAAAATGTGATGTAGATCAATCACATCCTCCAGTAGAAGATATAGATCAGTTATACCCTACAAAATAATAGTGATAGCCATACCAAGAAAACACAAGACCTAGAGCAACAATCATAATAGTGATAAAGAATGACAATGACAAGAGATTGGAGAGACTGTTACAGAACACTGTCATGAGCAAGAAACCTATGCAAAGGGAAAGCCAACAATCATGAGTAAGACATGCATACAACAAATGAAGTCTTCGAGATTGAATAGTGACAATCATGCTTGTGATTGTGAAGCAGAGATCTCATGAAGGGGGCAGTGGAGAGACACTGTGCAACAGTTAAAGTCTTCAAGGAAACAGTCATATAGACTGTGGAACAATCACATAGAATGACTAATTTCAGACATGAAACAGAGTTCAAGAACCCTGTAGTACTAAGCTTGTAAAACAATGTCAAGGTGACTACAAAAACACAGTGAAGTGAGCAAATGAAGGATGACAATCACACCAACATGAATAATCATGCCATGAAGATGCACAAGGTTACACTAAAATGATAGATATAAGGTGTCTAAATCAAAGATAGATGGAAAGAAAAGAAAGGAGAAAGCCTACCATCATGGATCCTATTATGTATTTATCAAGAAAAATGATATTGTTTATGCTTCACAGAAACAACAGGTGCCAGATGTCCATAAAGTTTTCATAAATTTGGTTCGTATATTATCAGATTTGCTGAGAGAAAAGCATGTACAGGAAGCACATCTAACCATGAAAAGCACAAGGTCACTAATGAAATAGTAAGAGCCTTTCACAATGATAAGAAGGAAACCTAAACAGATAAATACAAGAGCAACATCATGGTCCAAAAGTAGTCATTAAGTCATGTATGAACACCAGAGCATTCATGATGTTACAGGTACAATGCTATGAAGAAAAAGAAGATACCATAGAATTGTTAAGGAGCTCAATATAAAGATCATTGTGTTATAAAGCCATGAATGTTTGTATCAAAGAAATAGGTACAGTGATCAAACACATGGTGCAGAGATCTAAAGGTTTAAGACAACAAAGAGCCCTGAAGGCTAGTGATGACAGTGTAAATACCGTGAGACATGGTGAACATACCTACCGATAAGTACAAGATAGTATACAGAGATGAAGAGATCAGAAAGGAAACAACGAAACACAGGTTACTTTGCCATAGTCATTATGACAAAACCCAATGGAGCCCTAACCCTGTAGAAGATCATACATGAAGGATAGTAGTATGTGTTGTGCATGATACATGAAGATCACTATTTAAGTTTTTCAACAGAGTTCTAGCACCATAAGAAGAGCTTACCTAAAGCTAATAAGACAACCATGAGTATGCAGATCCAAGAAAAAGGTGGTTCTCTCAATCTTCAAATAAAACCCTAGCAGAAGTAGCATCACTGTATTCTCATACCCAAAATGTAAAGCAACAAAAGTCAAACCTTTTCATTGTTTTTGTACACAGTAAGGAGCAGCCATAGTTCATGAAGTAACAAATGAGTTTTTTCAAGGAAACATAGTAGAAAAACAAGCAAAGAAAGGTAGACCTTTTCAACTATTTCATTTTCAGTAAGAGCGGGTGAAACCCTAACAAGCCTTTTCACTATTTTCATCATCAAGAACAAGAAGTCAAAGAAGGAAACCAAAATTCTTGACTATTTTCATTCACAGTAAGAGTAGTAAAAATAGAAAAGGGGGGGCAGACTTTGCACTGATTGCCTTCATAAGAACAACAAAAATGGGAAAAGTAGTGCTTACTAGTTTTAAAGGAAGCAGTGTAGCAGAGGGAAGAATATCTTTCAAAAAAGCTTCAACTAGAAGACCTCATGGCGGTGCCTAGAGCAGCAAGGGATGAGTAAAAAAACAAATGAGCCCGATCCATTAGGGTTTGAAAACCTTTTTGTTCAATTATGCCCTAAGATTGGAGTCAAAGCCTGATGCAAAAAGGGCTTCCTAAGTCTTTTATGACTTTTTAAAAAAAAAGATCAACAATTTACCTCCGTGGTCAACAACACCTTCAAGGTGATTTGTAATCATATGAAGTTATCTCATGAAGTGGTAAACACTTAGAGTGTTTAGTAAAAGACAAATATATGATGAGAGCAGCAACCTTTTTAGGTCTTATACTATGCCAAGTCAACATCATCATGAGCCTTCACCTTTTTTAAGGTTTGATGCCAATAAACATTATCATGAGCTTTTGATATTTTAAAGGTTTGAAGTCAATTAAACAAAATCATGAAACCTTTTTCCTTTTGCATGGTCAAAAGACCACTACAATGTACTTTAACAAATATTAAGGTAATAACTAATAAAAATACCTTAATACTTGTTATATAAACCCAAAATAATAATTGCAATTTATTATAACACTTATTAAGGTAAGTTATAACCTTAATTGCCTTTAATATTTGTTAAAATAAACTATAATTGTCTTCCAATCATGCAAAAGGGAGAGAGAAGAGAAGAGTAGTCAAACGGGAGTTATAAGATCATGCAAAAGGGGGATTTTGCTTTTTGTTTGGACTTTTGGTCAAACTATGCTATTTTTAGAGATCCACTTGGTCAAGTGGCATGATGAGGGGAGTTCAAAGCTAAAATAACTCAAGATGAAACAATTTTGAACCTCCAAATCTAAGCTTTTTTGCCTTGCTCACCTAGCAACTGGGACTTTACTATTTTTGGTTGAGGACTTCTTTCCAACCATTTCATGCATCAGAGGAGAGTTCAATTTGAGTGGAGTTGACTTCCCCATTGTTTGGAGGGAGTTTGTATTGTAAAAGAGAAAGCACATATACTTTTTTCTAAGTTCTTTCTTTTGTTTTCCTTTGCACACATCAAAGAGAGCTTATGTATTGTAACTCAGCAGATTATTTGATTTTTATATAGAGCAGCAACATTATTTATAGGATTATTCAGAGATTATTGCAAAGGTATTCCTATTATTTTCTCAATAAAATCAGTGTTACCTTCTGAGATTCAGGTGTCATGTTTTGATTGAATAATTTTGATAAGGCGTTTGATTGTGACTGTAAACAAATCCTTTAAGTTTCTATCTCATTCCTTAAAGCTTCATAAAAAAAAGCAATTGATTTACACAGGTTGTAGGTTGTGCTAGCCTTTTTCTAACTTTTATAGTTGTGAAAGCTTTAGTTTTCCTTCAAAGAAAGTAGAAATATGCCAGATTTCTTATGAAATATTGATGTGTGAACATTGTCCAAACTGAGTTGTGTAACCAGATCTTTTGAGAGATAATTGTGAATCAAAATAGCAAGTTTAGAACTTATAACTCGGTGCATCACCTCCTAGGATCTAGTTTTCAATTTCATAACAATCCTTCTATCCTTTTTCCTTGCAAAAATACATCAGATCCAGGAGATTTCAAGGGAACCAACTCTTCTGAAGGTTCACCTTCGCCATAAACAACTCACAGTTTGAAGGTGATCTCATGTTTCATAGGATTGTTGAGCTTCATGCTTGACAAGGGTGCAATCCTCGTGATAACAATGATAATGTTCCATTTTTGGGTGTTTGCGATACATAGGACATGTCAAGTGTTATTACGTGCATGAATGTTGGTAGGTGATTGTATGATATGGATATGGAATGGATTATGATGTGAATTATGGATGGATAATAGTGGATTATGGATGAAGGGAGGATAGTGGATTATGATGTGGATTATGGATGGATGGATGATAGTGGATTATGGATGAAGATGGATGGACAAATGGATGATGGATGAAAGGATCATGTGAAAGGATGGACCATAGGGATGTGTTGGGGGAGATAAGATGGGGGGATAGAGTTATGTGGAAATGTCATGGGGTGGAAGGGAACCAAGACCAATGGTTTCACACACCATAATGGATTTTGAAGCTTTTAATGTGGAGAGGGTGTGGGGAGTAATGGGGATTTTGTATTTTTCTAATTTGGGGACTTAGGGACCCAAATGGACTTATGATTTGTGGAATTTTTAGATGGGAAGTGGGATTTGTGGGATGCTTGGGATTTAGGATGTTTAATACAATGGGATTTGGATGCTTCGTTTGGATTTATTTCTTTGTTCTTTGGGACCCACACCATTTTTGTTTTTGCTTTTGGGGGTGTAGGCGTTTGTAGCCTTTTAGATTTTTTATTTTGCTTTGTGTATCGATACCCTTTGGCATGATAATCTTGAGGCTTTTGTAGGTTTTTTACTTTATGTGTGCAAGAGTCCAAATGATTATTTTGGGATCCCATGGATTTATTGATAGCTTCATTTTTGGTCGATGTGTGCATTGGTTGATCTTGATTAGGAATGTTAGGGGATTTAGGGGAGTGGGATGTGTGGATAGATGGATTAGGGGATTTGTGGATGAAGGGATAAGGGGATGTGAGGATAGGGATATTAGGATTTGGGAGGAGTGGAGGTAGAGTGGATGGAGGGACATGTATGGTCACATGCTTTTGAGAATGGTATGACGATCGAGGAGGGATAATGACATATGATTTGGAGGTATGATGGGATGCACGAGGTTATTGGAATTAAGGAACACTGAGAGGGGGGGTGAATCAGTGTTCTGCAAAACTTCTTAGTTTGTTCCTTAATTAATTCTCCACATACATTCAAAAGAAAGAAGCATGTACATAAGAACAAAAACAACAAGACCATAACACATGAACACCAGAATTTTACGTGGAAACCTGGTTAAGGGAAAAACTACGGTGGGGGTTAACCTTATACTCTATTGAAAGTATTACAAATGGGGAAGGCACATGCCTTCAGGGCGCACTGCCTAGAGCTCACTGTTCCAAGAGGCTCACTGCCTACAGAGATGATTACAAGAAGATTACTGAATGTTTAAATTGATGAATAGCATCTACTAATGCAGAAATTTAGTTCTGGTTAAGCACAGAATACTGATCTTACACACTTCATCCTTACTCTGCCCTGTTTTACTCTTTGGTTGTAATCCGAGCTTAGATCTTCACCTTCTCACTTCTTCCTGCCCTTTTTCACACTTACTCCATCATCACATCACTCTCTCACCCCAAAACACTCGAATCCATCAGCTATATATATCCGTATCAAGAGATTCAATCAACTGTAGTCAGCTTCAAGAAAACTTAGAACATTTATTAAGAGCTTTACTCTATCGGCTGAATCCATGCACAAACAACAACGCGGACCAAAAACTTGTGTTCTCAAAATCATCAATCATGTCAGCCAATACCACTAGTTATCATAAATTACTTAACCAACAACTTTTCTTCATCCGGACCAAGATCAAATACTAGGTTGGCCTGTTCTTCTTCTAACTATACTGACTAGTTGGAACCTGATACTCAGATGCTTATAACTTTTGAATCCTTCATCACTGGAGGCTAAATTCCTAGATTTAGATAGTCCTAACAATCCTTATTACTCCCTTAGATCCACAACACACTGTGATTTACCACCAGAGAGATTCAGACCAAGATAGTGGACCCTGTCACATGCTCTGTTTCTGACTACCCAGCTTAGACAAATCTTCACTTTGACTTCCAGTATGAACAAATTATGTAATGCAGATGTGTAAGATAGACTTAGTTGCCATCAATGACAACACTTGTCCTGCATAGTAGTGTCTCTTGCCAACAATCTCCCCCTTTGGCATTGATGGCAACACTTAGTGAAAAATGACTAAGTGTCGAAACAACTCCCCCTTACTATGTACACTTATGCTTTTCATTGTTCTCCAGTGCTCCCACTTTGTTGGATTCCTCATTTTTCACTGCTCTTCACTCCCCCTTTGACATCAATGGTGAAGGCTGGACTTTTGGATGTAACAATTCCATAATCTCACATTCCTCCACAATGGAGTGTATATGCAATACAACTTTATAGCCAAGAGTGAATATTGCCTTGTGGTCCAGTAGTTGAGCATCAAACTCGACAAAATCCACATACCAAATTTCACAAAAAAATCTTATGTACATGGGCATATATACAAACAACCCTACGACTTATTTACATGAGTTTGAACACATCACCAAAGACATTCTTCAACAATGGCATTTCATTATCCCAACTCTTCTTCATGCTATTCGAAACTGAGATGTGACCACTAAATAAGAATGCTTGAGACTCTACTTTCCTCAAGTTAGTAGGATCACTTGACTTAGCAGCGGCTTGGGTTTCGGTCAAAGCATTGAACATTGCTTCCAATTTGGGGGAAATTAGTCCCCGGAGCGAGCACTCATCCTTGCCTCAATTCTCTCCTTCTCTTTTGTCAATTTATTTATTTCTTCAATCAAACTGATTGCCTGACACTCCTTGCTTGCCACAGATGTTGTCACAGGATCAAAAGATTTGGATACACTTGATAGTTTTTGCTTAGACTCCTTTATTTTATCTTCAATATCCTCTATAACTTTAGGACAAGATAAGCAAAATTTATATACATGTCCTCCTTCTATAAGAGCCTTTTGAATACTCTTTATTCTGGTATCCAGCACAATTCTATCTACTCTAATCATCCCTTTTAGAGCATCAAATCTTTTATCGTTGAATTCATTTTGAACCTTGACCTCTGTAGACTTCTCTAGAGATTCAAAATGAGAACTTATCGAGTTTATTAGACTTTTCAATTGGCCCGAGGGAGATATAGATGAATCCTTTTGAAAGGTGGGCATGATCTTCTCCAAGATTCCTAATGCCAGACCAAGTAGCTCATTGTCTTCTATGTGAGACTTCAAAATATCTTCTCCAGCCTTAGCTTGTACAAGAGAGGCCCACTTTATCTTCTGAACTGGTGAAAGACTGTCCAAATTGATTGGACCTTTCAATTCTTCTGCAACTAGTTTATCATTTTCCAAAATTTCTTTCACTGCTTCTGCAGTGTCTCTTGCCCAAGATGTTGATGCATCTATTTGATCCTTACTGGTACTGTCAATCAGATTGTCCTACTTGGGCTCTTCCTTAACCTTTGCAATCTCTTCTTCCTTTTCATTTTTATCCTTGGCCTTTTCTGCTTCTTAGTCCTTAGCTTCTTCTGTTTCATACTCTTTATTTTTCAATGAATCATCTTCATCTGTTTCAACATTCATCTCTGTATCTTCTTTGCCAGATTGATCCAGAGGAGTTTGAATACCTCCTGCATCATGAGTTTTATCTGTCATCTTTTCATCTTCTTTGTTTGTTACTTCCTCTTCTGGAACAGAGGAGTCATCTATCTTAGTTTGTTGCTAATCTCTCTGCTGCTCTTCATTATTTAAAATTGATGCATCCTTAGTATCAATTGGTTGTTCTGTAACCACATAGAACTTGTTCTTGTCCAGTGCTTTCTTCAGAGTCTATTTTGTTTCTTTAACAACTTCATCAATATCTCCAATCATTAGCTTATTCATCCTTGTTTTGCTTCTGAAATCGTTCTTAACCTCTTTAAAAAAATTATTTACTTCTTTGTTGGAGATCACCAGACACAAACTAGATAACACATGTTCCCTCAACTCCAAATCTTTATCTTTAGCAGCCTCTTTCCTCATTTCCAAAATGTTACTCAAACTCTTAGGAATTTTAGATAAAATTTCCACAAGAGCTCTATTGAATGTATTCAAGTATTTTATAGTGGCATCCTCCAAAATTCTCTTGTTTGCATCATCAAAAGTGTCGTAATATTTTAGTATGGGTTTCAGATTCCCATGAATTGTCACAACATTCACAATTTCTTCTACAGACAAAGTGGATTTCTAGCTTGGGTTTTAGTCTTTAGTCTTTTACTTACCTTCATACTTCTGGAAGGCTTATCTTTTGTAGCCTTTGAAGCTTCTGATTTCTTTGTCTTTATTTCCTTTACTGCTTCATCTGATTCTATTTCCTCATCATCTTTAATGCTCACATATGTTCTGGATGCTTTAGTCTTCATTCTCTTACCATCTTTATCGGATGGTTTGTCTTTCGGTTTCTCTGTTCTGACAGGTTTTGTGTGAATAGAGGCAGCAACAGAGCTTCTTATTTTTCTAGGTTGGTTGGGGGAGACTTCTGGAGCACTTCCTTGTTTCTTATCCTGCATCTCCTTCTTAGCCTTTTCTGTTCTTTCCCTGAATTGCCTCACATCTTCTTTAGTAAGGCCTAAATTCTCGGCCAACTACTCAACTTATTTCCTTACTTTCCTTTTGGTTTCAGGAGCCTTGAATTCAAAATGCAATTTTTGTGAAATTTCTTCATAATTTCCAAATCTCTCAACAGAATCATCCTTGGGTTTGCTCAAGAGATGTTGAGCATACATATCCAAAAATTTTCCATCTACCTCATACCCCATGGGCATGATCCAAACAGTTCTGGGTTCTACTGTTTCCATTAAGCACTTATTAGTGTCCACCATAAAACAGATTTCATTCTTGTATTTCTCAACAACTGATTTAGGGATTCTTTCCCTAGAATGCATCATATTTTGAAAGTTCTTGAGGTATCCCCTAATTGCAGTTTTATGTGCTTTAGAGTCACTGATGTTGTGTAGATGATTTCTTATCTGAATAGCAATTGGCGTGTCATTAGTCCAGTGCACACCCTTTACTCCAGGCACCTCATTCATGAAGTAGAAAAATAGACATAGAACCAAAGTACCATATTTAAAGGTGTTTTCCTTGTCTTTTTTGATTTTGTTCAAGTTCTCAATTAGTTGGTTCTGTAATAACTCACACAGGTCATAATCTGCATTTTATTTTAACATTTGGTATGCAGCATATATGGTCATTCCAGAAACAGAGTTCTCCCTATTAGATTGATAAATTTTGTAACCAATTACCATTGAAGCAAACTTAACATCCGGATCAATAATGTCATTGATAGTCATTGCCCTTTTGTCAAATTTGGCACAGGTTGCATCAGTCACTGTCTGGTTCTTCATGGATTTCAGCATGGGTAAACCACCGGTTGAATTTAACCCAGTTACAATCTTGATAGCATCCTTTGTAATCTTGAATGGTTTCAGCAACCATATAAACTCATCATGCATTCAGCTCAAGACATATTGAACCCACTCATCCTCATCAAATGTTAGAAATTCAATGACCTGTAGAAAATGTTTACTTTCTAGGGCTTTATATTCTGGTTTCAAATCATAGTTATCATCCCTTAGGTAGTTTTCAAACAAATTCAGCAATTTCAGGTTCCCAAATTCATCTATGCTATCATGAATGTATGCCCTAATATCCTCAACATGCAGCACTTTGTGTGGGACACCAGAAAATGCTCCTAATGGGTCAACTTCAATGGACTTGAAAGGATGTTTCTTGAATTTTGGTCTAGGTCTCTCAGTGATATTCATAACAAGAGGAGTAGCCATCTCAAGAGATTACAAGTTCAGAGCTTCACAGAAAAATACCTTTTTCTTCCACGGAATTAGGGTTAGCTGATGAATTCGTTGGTCACACTTTAAATCCTTGAAATCTTAGCTCATATGCTCTTCTCCTGGTTCTCTCGAATGCCAAGTGATTCAAATGCTTGAATGAATGACCTTTTATGCTCCGCAAAATCTAATTCTTTATTGTAATAAATGCTCTGCCCTAATACATCCAGTTACACTATTTTTGCATACAGTCAGTCTTCAGTTGCTCCACAATCAGTCGCATTAGCTTCTTTTCTTCCAGAATTTGCTTCAACAGGTCTGCAATAGGCTTCTTTATCTTTATTCATTGTGCCAGATTTAGGCACCTACTTACTGGTTGGGGAAATTTGATTTTCAATGTAGCTCCCCCTGAGCTAGAGCTCCCATTTTAGTTCCCTGAGGAATTCTCAGCACCAGATTCTGGTGCAAACCCATCACCATCATTACTTACACTTTTCTTCACCCATGTCTTTTTCATTTCATTTTGGATCTCATTTGTATCAACTTTGCCCTTGCCTTTGTCTTGTCTCTGCTCATCCGGTTTTCTATTTACCGGACCTCTTCTTTCATTATTCCTGCTTCTGCAGAATCTTGCAATATAGCCAGATTGGTTACAATTGAAGCACACAACATTTCTTTGCCCATTTGATTGATTTCCTTTTGATCTACACTGATTAGCCATATGTCCAAATCTATTGCATGCAAAGCATTTGCCATTGAAAGAATTGCCATTTCCTCTATTGTTAGAGTTTTTCATTATCATACTTTTGCATTCATTGGATCTATGACCATACCTCTTACACTTGAAGCATTGACTGAAGAAGGATGGACCACTTTGATTTACTCTGCTTCTACACTGAGTAGCTCTATGACCAAATTTATTGCAATTGAAACAATTTCCATTGAAAGATGGATACCTTTGAGCATTAGGCTGTCTGACCGGAGGTCTTCTAGGTTTGTTTCTTCCATTCCTTGATTGAGAGTTTCTTTGTCTAGATCTGCAGCTTTCACCTTTCTCATACCTAAGACCATGCTTATCATCAATCTTCTTCTGACTCTCAAGCAACACTTCAAGTTTAGCTGAGCTTATCTTGAACTTCTTGTATTCATTTGCAATTTCTAGGTCATGTCTAAGAATGACAATTTGCCTTTCAAGTTCCTCTTCATTATATCTGCATTCTTGTAAATTAGATTTGAGGTGGCCAATTATTCTGTCCATTTTGTAGCATTCTTCTATTCTTTCCTTCAGAGTTTGATTCAGGTCTTCTTGAGTCTTCTTCCTTTCCTCAATTTCTTTGATTAACCTCATCGCCCTAGATTCCATCTCATGTTTTAGAACAGAAAGTTCTTTTGTCAGCTTCTCACATTCCTTTGTTTTTTCTTCCAAAGCCTCATTCATGCCATTTTCTTCAGTGAGATTAGCTAGCTGCTGAAGTAGCTCTTTCCTCTTTTCCATAGATTTTTTTAGTTTTCCTTTCAACATCTCAATGCACTCATCAACATCTTTAAGGTTCGCTTTCAGTTCATTTACTTCTGCTTTGGACTGATCAAGATCTTCCAAAGCCAATTGAAGTTGTTCTATGAGTGATCCCATTGAAACTCCTTCCTAGATCTTCCTCAAGCTGTTAAGCTTCTTCCAAGGAACCTTGCTCTGATACCAATTGTTGGAATTAAGGAACACTGAGAGGGGGGGGTGAATCAGTGTTCTGCAAAACTTCTTAGTTTGTTCCTTAATTAATTCTCCACATACATTCAAAAGAAAGAAGCATGTACATAAGAACAAAAACAACAAGACTATAACACATGAACACTAGGATTTTACGTGGAAACCCGGTTAAGGGACAAACCACGGTGCGGGTTAACTCACAAGAAACTATACTCTGTTAAAAGTATTACAAATGGGGAAGGCACGTGCCTTCAGGGTGCACTGCCCAGAGCTCACAGTTCCAAGAGGCTCACTACCTACAGAGATGATTACAAGAAGATTATAGAATGTTTGAACTAATGAATAGCATCTATTAATGTAGAAATTCAGTTCCTGTTAAGCATAAAATACTGATCTTACACACTTCATCCTTACTCTGCCCTGTTTTACTCTTCGGCAATAATCTGAGCTTAGATCTTCACCTTCGCACTTCTTCCTACCCTTTTTCACACTTACTCCATCATCACATCACTCTCTCACCCCAAAACACTCAAATCCATTGGCTATATATATCCACATCAAGAGATTCAATCAACTGTAGTCGGCTTCAAGAAAACTTAGAACATTTATTAAGAGCTCTACTCTGTCAGTTGAATCCATGCACAGACAACAATGCGGACCAAAAACTTGTGTTCTCAAATCATCAATCATGTCGGCCAATACCACTGGTTATCACAAATTACTTAACCGACAAATTTTCTTCATCTGGACCAAGATCAAATACTAGGTCAGCATGTTCTTCTTCTGACTGTAATGACTAGCTGGAACCCGATACTCATATGCTTATAACTTTTGAATCCTTCATCACTGGAGGCTAAATTCCTAGATTTAGATAGTCCTGACAATCCTTATTACTCCCTTAGATTTGCAACACACTGTGATTTACCATCGGAGAGATCCGAACCAAGATACTGGACCCTATCACATGCTTTGTTTCTGACTACCCAGACTTAGACAAATCTTCACTTTGACTGGTATGAACAAATTATGTAATGTGGATGTGTAAGATAGACTTAGTTGCCATCAATGACAACACTTGTCATGCATAGCAGTGTCTCTTGCCAATAGGGGTTTGTGATTAAAATAAATGGATTTTAAAGGGGTGAAGGTGGTATCAACATGTGTGGATTGTTTTCCTTGAGATGTATATCCAAGGCCATGTGTGTGTGGATGGATTTTGACATGGATGGGCTCCAAGATACCTTGTTCAAGAAGACGTAAACCTTTGCCTTGATAGTTCATGTTTTGGAGCATGCGATGTGTAATGGGTTGTTTGTTGCTTTGGAAACAAGATGTGAATCCATTATTAGAAGGGGAAGGCGGGGTGGTGGATAGAAGTTGTTCCTCTCCTATGAGAGAACCACCATGGATGAAGGTAGCAGGACCAAGGGGATAGGATGATGGACGATCAATGGGAGATGGATTTGGAATGGGATCAATAGGAGATGGTGTGAGATTAGAAAACAAATGAGTTGGAATGCTTAGATCTTGCTCAACATTTTGCTCATTAAGATGTAGTGTACTAGGATCCAAGTTATTTGTTGGATTATCTATGTTTGCTTAGGGACCAAGTGTCTCATCATGAGAAGTGGATATTGTTGGATGATAGAAAAGACTAGTTGGAGGATGAATAGGACTACGAATAGAGTGAGTTTCTTGATCATGAGTGATTATGGGATCATGGATGGGAGAGGTTTTGATCACTTGATCATGGATGGTGGTGGCTTGAGTAGTGGGATCTTGTATATATTGGGTAATGTGATCTTGACTTTGTGAGGAGTAAGGTTGATCATGCTTTGGATTTGACTCTTGACATAACTCTTGGGTTTGGATGAGATGGGGGGTTTCTTGGAAGGGCTTGATAGGCTCTAGATAGTTGACAACATGAGTGCATGATGGATCTTGGCTTGGACTCATGGTAAGGGACTCTTCAATGGGATGGATAGGCATAGGATTGGATGGTGGTGTTTGAATAGGACTAGGAGGATCTTTAATAGGATTAAGGATAGGTGTTGGATTGCACTATGATTCTAGATTCCATGCTAATAGTCCTTGGATAACATCTGAAAAGGATAAGTTGGTGGGTGGATTATCAATCACAATCTTACCACAATTGATGAGCTCTTGGATCAAATTCTTAAGTCTCACACATTTGGATGTTTTCCAACCTTTTTTCTCCATGGTATTGACAATATTCATTATCCTTAGACCATAAGGACTTGACTTGGTTTTTGTCATATGACGTTGTCATTGGTAGCTCAATGAAGTTTGCTTGGACCAATTTTTGTAAGGCTACCTCAATGAAGTTTTCTTGGACCAATTTTTGTAAGGCTACCTTTGATGGAGGGTTGGAGGAATGTGGTGACGAAGGGATTGAAGGGATTGATGAGTTACAAGGTATGTGGGACAATGGAGTAGGATTAGGAATATTGGATGAAGATTGTGATGGAAAGATTGAAGAGATTGATGGGTTGGGATTGGATATAGTTTTTTGAGGTGACATTGTAGTGCCCCTCCATTCTCACCATGGATGTGTAGGTAGTTGGATTTGGAACTCGGGGGTGAAGGTAAAATAATAGGGATATTTAAAGGTATGTGCTAATGATGTTAAGCGGTTGATGTTGTATATTATGAATTTATGGACTATGTGTGAAGGCTAGGATAGGACTTATTATATATGTTTAAGGATAGGTTTATCATGATGTGTGTGTTTGTTTATATGTATATATGTAAGCACGACTGTTTTGTGGGCTGCAGGTTGCAGGCACTAGGCATCGACTCCACCTGAATTGGCAGGTCTGAGCGTGCTTTGAACCCAATGGATTAGCTGATTGGAGATGACACTTGGTCCCCTATCCTAGCCATCATCCTTGAGAGGATGAGTACCTGGTCCAATACCTTGTAAGTTTTGTTAGTGGTTAGTCAGTGTTGCTTGAGGTTCTATTTTGACCCTAGTTAGTGGTCAGGTGATTATGTTGGCATCTTATTTTATTTAATTTAAATTGTTAGATCGATTATGTAACCTTTGTTTCTTGTAATCTTGATTTGTGAGTAGCACAGTCGAGGAACCTTAGAGGACCTAGGTTTAGATTATTATGTTATGTTATGCATTCTACTATTATTTGCTTTTAAAAAAAATGTTCCATTAATTTGACTTAGTTTAGTGTTGTCCTCTGGGGTTCCTTGGCGAGGGCGTTATCGACATGGGTAAATGTATGGTAGATGGGTATGAGGTTATGGGATTGACTTGATAAGTGGGTTGGGGTGAGATATATGGATAGTATAAGGTTGGGTAAATTTGAGGTGTGGATAAATTGGATTGGTATGATGGCATGGTCAAATGAGAGGATGAAGGTGGATATGATAGTGATGTCAGTTGGATTGGAGATATGGTAGTAGATCCATACTTACGTTTAAGTTCTTGTATTTCTGCATGATGTGTTTGAGGAATGGGGTTTGACATAGATGTTTTAACTTTCATTACCATTTTGTCAAACCAACTCATAATGTTTGTAGATGTTGGATTAGGGCTAGGTGATGTCTTGGATTGGATGTGGATTTTTGAAATGGATGATTATGGATTATGGCTATGATCCTTTAGATGAAGGGTTATAATGATTGATTTTGATAGATTGTGATTAGGATTCAAGGATGATAGTGTATGGGTTTGGAGGAGGCTAAGTCCTTAACCAAAATTTGATTTTCAAAGGATTTATTTTGATTAAGAATTGGATACTTGATAAAAATGGATAATGGATGATTGGCCTAAGATGAGGGATAAGTGGATTAGATTAGGATGTGGTTGAAATGAGATTAAGTGGATTGGATTAAGGATGAATATGGATGAAGTTGGATTATGAGAAGGATGAATGATGAATTTGGATTAAGATATGATTAGAATGGTGATAGGTTGGATTAGGCTTGATGATCAGATTATGATTAGGATGATGGTTGTGTTAAAAAGTGGATTAGGTAGATAGAATGGATTAGGGTTAGGACCTTGATGGGATTTGGATAACTTGATTAGGATTAGGGTCCTAGATGATGGATTAGTGATGGATTGGAGATAAGTTGGGATGATGTGATTGGATGATTAAGATGATTGGGATAAGGTGATAATATGATTAAGGGATGATTTGGATAGGTGATACGAATGATTGGGATGGAATTGATTGGGTTAGGATGAGGATGAAGTGGATTGGATAATTAGGGATGATTAGGGATATGAGATGGATAAGAGGGATGAATATGTTGATTAGGGTGAATAATTAGGATTATTATGGATGATTAGAATATTTGGGATGAAGTGATAAGATGATGAGACTAATTAGGATGGGATTGGATGAGATTGGAGGATTAGGATAAAATCGATTGGATTTGGATGAGGTGGATAAGGTGATTAGGATTAAGTTGGATTAGATTGGATGAAAAAGGTTATTGGGAATGGTTTAAAGCTTGACTTAGGCAAAATTGCAAACAATAAGGTTCACACAAATATGCATAGGTTTGCAAAAGATGAATTTGGGATTGGGATTATGCAAATGATCACACACACACAATACACAATAACACCCTAGATTATTCAAGTGGTATTGTCTTTGTAGTGTAGGCACACGCTCAATTCCTCTCAATATTCCTATCTAACTAGGAACACCTTTTAGGGGAATAACTAGGGATAAAGGTGTTGCACCAAGTATCCCTTTCTCTTGGAGGTTTTGACACCTTGCCCAAGGAAGAATTCTATATCCCCTCTATGAGAAACATGGTGAGTAACTTCAGGCTTGATCAACTGAATCCTACACCACACTAGAAGATGATCAAAATTTCTTAAGCTAGGATGTACAAGTTTGCTAAGGGAGTCTCTAATATATGCAAGGTATGGGGGCACAAATCCATGAACACTAGTCCATTGAAAGCATGTGACATAAGCGATTAAGCAAATGTCACATCACCTTGTGTCTGGAATCACCCGGGGCCCCAAAGCTATGCCAATAACTATGTGAATAGATTGAGGTACAACTTTCACTCCCCCCCTTTGATATACCCCATAGAAACATGTGGTTGAGGTCGTCCCTAGGGGTGATGAAATCCCCTAGCAGGCCTCATAAAGGGAAGGAACACTATTCACTTTTGATCCCCAAGATTGCACAAAGTGCAAGGGGAGAGCATATGTGAGATAATGTTCTTAGGATTGAACAAATAAAAACAAGGATAATGAAGGAGTTTTTGATCTCCAAGATCACCAAAAGGTGCGAGGAGAGAATATACACCCTTTTAAAATCCAAAGACAAAGCAAACAAAGTTTAATTACTATCCTGCTAGATTAGACTAAGTGCCTAGATTAGTGATAAAAATGTCTTAGACATGTGAATCTACAACTTGTTAGTAGTTTCAACGATTTGATCTTGGACACGTGAAAAAGCTATAAAACAAGGGTTAGATGAAAAAGATGGAATTATGGAAAAATTAGAAAATAATGAACTGATACAGTAGAATGGATATGATAATCAGATTATATGTGAAATTTTATGCTATTTCAAAAACAATTTCGTTAAATTTTGTTAAGAAATACAAAAGTTATAACGATTTGAAGGTTTCAAAAAAGGGTGTGTTTGACTGAGTATACCTAATAAATATGGCAAAATGGACTAATGAGGTCTATGCCATAGTGAAGCTGGGTGAGTCATCTTTCCAATGCCACTAATTTTGTGAAAATCTGATCTGATATGCAAAAGTTATGCAAAAAAAAAAAAACTCTTTTAGGGCACTAGAGGGTAAAGGGTAGGTCCCTAGCGGTTACCTAACTGCTAGTAGTTTTGTTAGGGTTAGCCGACAGAAGATATCAATTAAATGCAAATAAATATTAAACAGAGGAATGGAAATACACAGAAATAATAACAGCGAGAGACAAGTTTTAACGTGGTTCACCCAAACTTGGGCTACATCCACCAAACAGAGAGTCCAATATTATTATCTAGTAAATCAAACTGATTACAATCAGCAATACCTGCAACTCAATACCGCTGCAAAATGCTACAATACAATATATCAAAACCCTAACCCTTAGCCACTTTTTATCAAGCTTTTTGTCGGTTACAAAATAGGGTTTTTTTAATGTCGGTCAATGAAAAATAACTCTCGGTGCCTTTATAAAATAATAAAAACTGTGTGAGGTTTCGGGGGCGCTGCCCCCGAGCCCCCGCGAGGGTGCTGCCCCTCGACCCCACCCTGTATCGCGATAGGGAACGTGCTAGGGGCACTGCCTCTTGACCCCGTAGGAATTTGGGGGGAAACCATGCTGATAAAAGTGGGATAAATTTAACCCCCCCGAGTCTGATTAGGCTCCATATAACAACAAGTTTGAACCTGTGCTGGTCACATGCACTGTTTTAAGGGCTAGAAGTTAGTAAGGTAGTTTAGGGTTAATAGGGCAGGGCCCAAAAAAAAGAAAAAAGAAAAAAGAAAAAAAAGAAAATAGGAGGCACCAACCCCTTGGTCACGGATGTGACCACAGGCCGCAGAGCTAGTGGCTGAGGTGATAAGCCGTGAGCGACTAAGGTGTTGGCAGATGGGAAGGTCAATGGGGATTGGAAGTTAGGCAGAGGAGGGAGGTGATAGGGCTGGGATCAGAGAGTTGACTGAGCAGAAAGGGATATGTGAGATGGTGGTGACAGGAAGTAGGGGTTGTGAGAAGCAGGGATAAGAGTGACAGAGGCGATAGAAAGTAAGGTGGCGAGGAGGTGGAGATAAAGCAGTGAAGGAGGGTGGTGATCGAGGATCAAGGGAAATGGTGGAGTGTGTGGGTAGTCGATGGGAGTTTAGGGGTGGCAGAGGGGAGGGATAAGGGATAAGGGTCAAAGTAACAACAAGGACGACGATAATGGAGTTCCAATTGGCGGGGAAGGTTGAGAGGTCAAGGGTTTAAATAGAGGTCAACGAGGGAATGTCGCAATCGACAGAGGATAAAACAAAGGTTGGCTAGAATTTTTAGAGGTCAACAGGAAATGGAGTTGCAGTCGGTGGTGTTTACACTACAGTTGGTGGTGTTTATACTATGCAAGTCGACAGTAGAAAACTTTAACACGAGCAAAAACCCTGCAAAAAAAGAAAAACTTATCAATATGTTAGCAGATACTGGTGATGAAATTTTAACAAAGAGGTACTAATGAAAATTGATGAGGAAACCCTGATGCTCTTATGTAGGCCATTCAGATCCATACGGTACAACCCTGCAAAGGGGCTAAAACTAAAAAAATTCAAAATTCTTCTAGTATCAGAAAGATAGTGTTTTATGTCAAAAATCATCGGTGAGGCCTCCCAAACGTGATGGTGAGGTCAGATTCAGTGTAGGAGGCAACCTGCAAAACTTGATTACCAAATATTGCCAAAAAATGAGTTAGATCTACAACAAAAAGCTTCAAAACTTGCAACAAACATGGTTAGATCAATGGGCGTGCCAAAATGTGAACATAAAATTGCATACGAAGAATAACTAAATGAAAGTAAATCAAACAAACTATGATACCTTCGCAAGTAGGTTTACCTCACTGATTGAGTGTATCGAAGCACACCCAAGCTCCGATGGATCTGCTCCTTCGATTCAAGTGTGTATGTGGATTGCTCAACTTAATGGCATAACCTTGATGAGTGAAAATAGAGGAATGATTTCAACAGCATAAGTTTACATTAGATGAAGTCCCTAATTTGGTTTGGAGAAGGGCTTACTTATAGATTTTTTATGATGGAGAGATAAGGATTTAATTTTGGAGATAAGATTTGTTTTTTGCTTTATTTGACAAAAGAGGAAATAAATCAAAAAGATAAGAAAGATAAGATGAGAGATGAGGGGATAATTGATAGGATTATCTAATTAATTTAATTGATTAGATACACATGAGTTAAAAAAGGAAAGAAATCAGGAAGAAGATGTGATTTGGATTTATTAATTAAATAAATATTTGATTTCTTTAATTAATATTAGATTGTGATTTAATCAATTAAATAATTATAAATTATTTAATTAATATTAGAAAAAAGAAAGGATTAATTAAATAATTGTAAAATTATTTAATTAATGCTAGGAAATGGAACAATTAACTTAATTAAATAATTAATAATTATTTAAGTAATGTGGAAGAATAAGGTAGAGTGATTTTCATAATGATAGATGAAATTAATCAAATAATTAAGAATTATTTAATTAATGTGAAGGTCTGGTGAATGAATAACTAAGTCAGGAAGTGAGGTGAATTTTAGGTGCCTACACCTATAAAACTTGATATGAAACCTCCATCTCAAGCACCCAATAAATAGTAGATACAATACATGAAACCATCAAATGATAATTAGAAAACCACGAGCTAAAACCACCCAAAATAGCATATTCCTTCCACCTATCATAACCTCATTATAATCCACTAACCATATTGGACATTCCATTTTGGCTTCATTATCCCCATCCAAAGATGCCTTTGATGTGTTGGTCAACAAATGTAACTCCCCTTTAAAACTCTTTTATGTGTTGATATTTTTACATTTCCAATGCAAGAGGCCCAACTTTTGGAAGCCATAACTTTTTATCTGAGAGGCCAATTGGGCCCCTTTTTAAAAAAATGTAAAGCTTGAAGAGCTCCACATGGAAGGAAACTAGGAATCAATGTCGAACAACTCAAAAAATTTATTTTGGCCAAAAACCAACTCTATAGTTCCCAAAATTTGAGTTTTTCTATTTTTCAACCTAAAAATCACACTGTTTGTAATCTTAACATTAGGTGCAAGGTTGAGATGCCTTTCCTAACAAATAAACTAGATGAATACTTTTATTTTATGAAATTGAATACAATGAAGGGAATCTCAAATCCTCCTTCCTTATGAATTTTAAATAATTCAAGGCCTTTCCAAATGTAATTGAATCTTACAAGCAATATAATACCCATAATATAATAATTTACAACTTTTCAATGGTCAAGAAAATCATTCAATACAAGCTCCTTGAAAAATCTATATTTACAAAAAAGAGTGCTTACTTCCCAACCAATAGATTTGCATAAGAAAATCAACCCTCAAGATAGGAGAAGCATACCAAATTGGGGGGAGATAATAAACACATAAAAATCTAGGAAGCTACAAACACACACACACACACACACACACACACACACACACACACATGGGTAATGAGTAGTACAATGAACCAATTCATTGATTCAAAAATAGGGGAGACAAGAGGGATCAAGTCCCCATAGAAAGCATTATGCTACGGGTACTCATACTGAGTAGATAAAAAACACCAATTGAGTTTTAAATCATAAAAAAAATCTTCCAACTTTTCTCACTTCTTGCATACTCAACCACACCGATACACACTTCCACATTTCACCAACTTTCCATTTACATAGTATCTCAAAAGAAATCATAATGAAAACCCCCTAATCTCCTAATTTATCCTTTCATTAAAACGAGAGCACAATCAAGAAGCTTCCCTTAGAGAGATCTTAGTGTCTCTCTCAACCCCAAGCACATGGATTTCCCTCAATATCTCAAGAGAGAGAAAAACCTAAAAGGAATCTTAACACTCAATCATAAACCAAAATGAGAGAGACATTTGGTTTTCAACATAAACCCATCTTCAATAAGAGTACTCATGCTCTCTTATTCACACCTATACAAAGCAAACACAACCACCACAAAATTACATAAGATACAACAATATTTTCATAGTTTCCTCATACACAACACCCACACATAAAATATGGCCACTCACATAGAAATGCATATGCAAGAAAATAACAAAACAAATGTGAAAGATGATTTATCTCTTCGTATGGAGATTTTTGGAGTGAAAAATTCCTTTTCTCCTTCAATCTCTTTCTCATACACCCACCCAAAGCTTCCAACTTGTAACAGAGTCCTTCTCAACTCAATAGTTCCTTCTTAAAAATCCAAGAACTTATCAAATTCATTCAAACTTCACTCCACAAAATTCTAAGTGTGTGAGAATTATGAATGAATAAATAATCCTCTAAGTCTAAAATGAAGGATTTTAAGGGTGTTCCATGTCACACATCCTTGTCTATTAGGACTTGGTACCCCACATGGATTTTACCCACCTTCTTACACCATTAATGTGAGGCATGGACTTGCACATACACTCAGATGGTTGTGCATCTCTTTTAAGGGAGAAAAGTTGGTCAAGCAACCCCTTAATGTCTATTAATGGCACGGTCTTCCCAATGGACAGGATGGGTGCTTTAGTCACCCATACCTCTCAAATCATGTCCCAAAGGGCCCCTTTTACCCCAAGGTACTACCCTCTTGGGTTAAAAAATACATAAAATATTTAAAATCAACCTTTTTCACACATCTAAAATTGGAAAAATTATAAATTTGAGTTTGTTAGCCATTGACAATTAAAATAATAAAATACATTCCAAGGATAATAAAAATCATAACCATAATATAAAATCATTATAGGAACATAGTTTAACAAAAGGCTTGAACAAGGGTCTTAACCACTCACGACCAAGATAATTGGTTCACGAGTTTCCACATGGTCAATCAGGTTACTTCACGAAGTGAAGTGGGATAGATTTAGGTTATTTTTGGGTTCTCCCTTTCCCCTCGGCAACCTGCACACTCAACTCACATGTTAAATCTCATCACAAAATATATGTATATAGCCGAATCAATTGTTTGAATTACACTATTTATTCATATATGAAATCAAATCTTAGACAATTTATTATAAATTAAATCATATATAATAATGAAATCATGACTCCTCATAACTAAACCATATTAATACTCTTGTTCAATTTACAATGTCCATATAATTTAACTTTGTATAAAATCCATTGTTCATAATAATGCATGATTTTAATAATTAAATGGATCAATCATCAATTCTAATTAAACATTTAAATCATCATCTCATTTATCATTTGTAATCTCTTTTGATCACATTTAATTCACAAATTAATCTAAAAACTCTTTAGGAAATTAATATTAAAATTAGGGTCAATCACAATTGATAATTACAATTCTCTAATTTAACATAAAATAATTGTAGAAAGCAAATAGTACCTACCTAAATGGTATGGATCCAAAATATAATAAATCAACATCTCTAGTAGAATATATATGAAAATAACAAAAATATATCTATGTGTAGACACCTGAAAATGCCTTGACCATGCAAGCCACTTTCCCGTATCACTAACCCCCCTTCGCTAATTAATTAAATAAAATCAATTTATTTAATTAATTTATCCTAACCATTCATCCTAATCATTCACCTGTAATTTATTACCCTACCTTAACCATTGTCCATAATTAATTAAATAAATATCCCAATATTTATTTAATTGATTCTCCCATCCCCTAACCTAGATTAATTAAATAAAACACACTTATTTGATTAATCCCACTAGCTTATGTCCTAAACCTAGCCTAATTAAATAAAAAACATTTATTTAATTAGCTATCACACCCTACCTAGCCCAAGTAGACCCAAATTAATTAAGCAAACCCCTACTTAATTAATTTAAACCACTAATTTACCCCTCTACTAATTTCAAACAACCATATTAATTAAGTTAATCACTTAATTAATTAGCCTAACCCTCCATTATCCCATCTCCCCACACCCTTTGAATAAAAAATATTTTTTTATTAAAAGGGAGTCACATGTGTCTCCACCTCACCTTTCCTCTTTCATGCAAGAGCATTTTTTTAATGTAAATGCTCACACATGTCTTTACCAAAAACATGCATGTGTCATTTCTCATCCCACTCGCCCATAAACTCTAATTTTTTATTACACCCTCTCCCACAAAATAAATTTTTAATTCATTCACATGTCTTAATCCTCATTAATGCAAAGCCTTCCCAAGGTTAATTAAAATTTTAAAAATAATGAGAGTCATCCATTATTGTTGATCAAATCTTGGCCCTTGATCTCACCATTTCATCTCCACCCTTAGATCTCAACTTTGAACCTCCACCATTGATCCAAAATCCTCCAAAAACTCTATAAATTAAAGCCTCCTCTAAGCATTTTTGAATCAAGCTATTTTGCATCCATACTATGCCAAAATTCATAGCCAATTCTTAGCCAAATCCATTGCAAACCCATCCTATTCCATTTGTGTTGATCATTAGAGCAATCCACATCTATTTTGTATTTGGTAAAGCTAGGAAATTATCTTGGCTGCACCATTTCCTAAACCTTATCAAGGAGAATGGAGGACTTGAAGTTTTTGGCACGCCTAGTGGGACCCACATCTTTGTATCTAGCTCCATTTTGCAAGTTTTTGTCATGCAGGTCGTATCAGTGCCTTTGATAGCCATTTCAACACCTTCAGACCCTCTGTCAACGCCTGCATTTTTGACCGACGATTGTTTTCCTTTTTTAATTATGTTTTACAGATTTTAGCACCTCGGGAGCTCCTTTCAGCGCCTCCAATGCCTCGATCAGTGCCTGTAGCTCACTCATCAACACATGTGGTCCTCTTTTCAACACCTACGTCACCTGCAATAGCCCCTTGGGTCCCCCATTCAATGCCTCTATCTTTGATTGGGTGTTTCATTTCACTTTTAAATCATTTTAACACTCAGTTTTCTCAGTGAACATTTACAGGGTTTTTTGACCTTTTGCTTGTAGATTTGAGGACCACTCTTAAATATTCTCTAACCTCTTGCATTTGGAAATATGATTTGGGTTGTTTTAATCTTGCAAACTAACAACATTGGGTCTCCTTTTGAGATTAAAACTACAATATGGTTTTATTGTGCTAACCCTATATGTTGTTGACCAACTTTGATCATTTTGTTGCAAGAATAACTTGACTTTTTGAGGTTTCTCTATTCTGGGTCATATTAGTGCCTCTAGATTCTGAATCAACGCCTATGACCTCTGTGATAGTCCGCAGGTATAACAATCTTTTTTAGTCTTTTCAATGCCTACGTGTTCTATGTTAGTGCTTTAGATCAGTATAGTAGTGCATTTGTTTTCTGATTTAGCACCTATGCATTTGTTATTAGCGCCGAGGGGCTCTGTTTTAGCGCCTAGGTTCTTTGTTTCAGCACCTGCATTCTAGTTTTTAGCGCTTTAGTTGTTTCTGTCAGCGCCTTAGTTGTCTGTTTCAACGCTTGCATCTTCATAGAGTTAAATTCAATTGTTTGATGGACTAACACACTCTTTTACAGACATCTAACTTTTGATCAAGCATTTTAAAGCAAACTACTAACCCTTTTGTGCAGCACTGCGGTCAAAGGCTTTACTTTTCTCACTAGTCTAGGTGCACATTAATTAAAGTAGGGGTTAAAGAATTGTTTGTCATGCTTGTGTTTGCATTTGAACATATACTCTCCCCTTGCACCTTAGGGTGATCTTGGGGATCAAAAGTCCTTGTGCAAACTTCTTATTTATTTGTATCCTGAAGGGGTCACTATTTTCATGTATGCTCTCCCCTTGCGCTTTGTGTGATCTTGGGTGATCAAAAGTGAGTAGTGGTTTCTTCTTAGCAGGCCTTATTGGGGATTTCATCACCCCAAGAGATGACCTCAATCACGCATACTGGTGGGGTATATCAAAGGGGGGAGAAGGAAAATTGTACCCCAATCTAGTCACATTGTCTTTGGGATAGCCTTGGGGCCCCAGGTGATTTCGGACACAAGGTTAAGTGGTATTTTCTTAATCGCTTATACCACATCCTTTCAATGGGCTAGTGTTCATGGTTTGTGCCCCACATACCTAACGTATATCGAGGACTCCCTAGTAACTTGTTCAAGCCTAGCTTAAGACCTTTCGACTGTATGAGATTGTAATGCATCGGATACCAGTTAGGCCCAAGAAATTACTCACCGCACAAGCCACATTGACTTTATCTCTAAGTCCAAATGCCCTCTAGAAATGGGCTTGCATGTCATGTATGCTCTCCCCTTACGTCGTAAGAGCGATCCCGGGTGAGCAAAAGTGGTTAGTTTCCTCCTCATGCGACTTGCATGTTACGCCTAAACAAAGGCAGCGAGGTGGGCTTATGGTCTCATACCCTCCTACTTGAATAATTATAGGGATTTTCATGTGATTGGCATGTTTTTACATCAAAACTCATGAAATCAAAATTGATCTTATGCATTGAAGTCACTCAGCCATTGTGTTTTTGTTGCTTGCAAAGTCTCTTGCCAAAGAGTTGTTGAATCCAAAAAAATTAAATTTTCACACAAAACTGAACAACTTTAGCAACCTAGGTAAACCTATCAGCACCTTCGTTCAGACTATCAACACTTGCAAACAAACTATCAGCGCCTTCGTTTAGACTGTTAGCGCTTATGGCATGTTTGTCAGTTGTGTCTGCCATTTCAGCGCCTCTAATCAGCCTATCAACGCCTTCGATGCCTATTTCAGCACCTCTGTTTCCATCATCCTACAAACACCAATTAACCAATATTCGACCTCCTAGGCATAATTTGACAATTTATAGAACATGGTAACCATTGAGAACCACCCCAAAATCATCCACTCTTCACTTAAGTCATCCATTATCAAAATTTCATCATCACACATCTCCAATTTGACCTTAGGAAGATCTTAATTTATCAACTCCATCTTTGGACCTTTACCTTCACCATATCCATTTCACCAAACTCTTGATAAACTTCCATCAAAGCCCTCCTCAAATCAAAATTCAAACCAAAATCAAAATCATCCAAATCAAACCAAAACTAATCAAATCAAAACCCAATCAATCTCCAAATCAAATTTGTGCTAAATTAAATTTAGATCTTATCCCTATCCCCTAATTTATAGCAAGCTTAAGAACTTGTCTATCTTAAGTTTTTATAAATTAGCCCTATCAACCTTAGATAAATTAGCTTAGGGGCTTAGACTACTCCTAAGTTAGTGGACTCTAAGGATCTTGTTTTGCTTGGTGCTTCTTGTCTACCCTAAGTAGAATAATCCCCTATTCCCCCTTCTTGCTTAAGTGTCTTGTCTACCTTAAGTAAGAGGAGGTAAATCTTTTGAATCCTACAAGATCTAGATTTCTCTAAGCTCTCTTTTGATTTGATATCCCAATTATCTTTTTGAACATTATCAAAATCATCTAAAGTGTCCTTTGATCATCAATCTTATCCAAAATCATTCATTCACCATAAAAAATCATTCACTCATCCATTTACCTATCTCGTTTGGTCCAAACTTTTGAAAACTAAGTCCTAAGGTCATATCCTTCACTCATACCTTCCACACAAATCACTCCAACATCAACCCAAAATTCTCTTTGGTATGCCACAAACAAGGTTCCAAGCTAGAAGGAAACTAGAAATGGAACCAAATAGGCCATATGGAATGCCCAACACTGATAAAAATAGTGTCATCATTAATACCATTGGAGAACAAACACAACCATTGGATAACTGCAATCAAGATATTGACCAAGAAGTCATGGACTTCACACAAGACCCATGGGCCATAGGAATATTGGACCACATATTAAAATCTGATCCTAATAGGTACATGAACTTCCTCCTTCAAAATGGAGCCAACATGCCAAACATTCTCAACACCAACCCCTCACAATCCCTACCTTTTACCAATCCTTCACAACCATCATCATCAAACAACCCACTCAACACCTCAACATCAACATCAATTCCCATATCGATACCTACATCAACCATAGCCACATCCATTCCACAAATCACCCTTAACATCCCAAATAATACAACCTACATGAGTGCTTCCACTAGTGTACCCCAACTTGACTCAAATACCATCACTTTCATATCCCAAATCCTCTCCCAACCACCAAACAATAAATTCAACAACCTTAACAACAATCCACAAACATCTACCTTCACATGTGCACAACCCCTATCTCACAACCACCCATATCTTCTTCCACTTAAAACACTAACCAAACATTTCTCCAACAACTCCAACTTCAACAAAACTAAAATCCCCAACAACAACAAATACCACAAAACATCCTTCAACAACTCATCACCCACCAACATCAAAACCAACAACAACTACCCAATTTCTTCCAACATCTCATCCATCAACAACAAACCAACATACCAAAACCACCTACTACAGACTTATCACAAGTTATCCAAAATTTGATATAAAGAGTAGACGACATCCAACAAGAGCACAAAAGGAAACAATATTCCTTTGAGGATATTTGTCCATACCCTTTTGATCACTCCATTAACATGCCACCCTTTCCCAAAAACTTTGAAACACCCAAATTTGATAAATATAAAGGGAAAGGAGACTGGTGAGAACACCTGAGGGAGTTCTACAACACTTACCTAGAAGTCTCTTATGACGATACTTATCTCATGATGCTTTTTCCTCAGAGCTTAGGAGGACAAGCAACTGAGTGGTTTGCACATCTCACCCCCAAAATTAAAACATTTCATGAACTCGCAGAAAAATTTGTCAATCACTTCTCTTACAACTTTGAACACGAGGTGTCAATGACGGATCTCTGCAATACAAAACAAAGAAATGAGGAAACCTTCGCTGCCTTTTTGCAATGATGGAGAAGCCTTGAAAGCAAACTCCCATGGCCCATTTCGGAAAAACACTTGGTCACTATGTTTGTGACAAGCTTAAACCAAGAAATGGGTTTCCACCTCAAAATTCAATGTTCCTCCACATTTGAAGAAGTTATCAACATAAAGACACTACTATTGAGAGAGCTTTTATAGCCAAGGGAGCCATTAAAATCTATAGGGAAAACAACGATAACAAAACCAACAACAAAGTCAGCAATAGTAACAACAACACCACCAACAATAGCAACCACCCATATGAGAAACCTCGCTTTTGGGGCAAAAATAAAAACATTCTCAATGATGGTGTAACCGAGGTTAAAAATGTCCAAAATATACAAACACCTACACCATCTAACCCACCCTCAAACAATAAAAACAACAATGTCAACATTCCCAAGGGCCAATCAAGACAAAGCAATGCACCGAGAAGGAAATTCACACCTTTAAGAGAACCCATTGAAAATGTCTTGCGAAACCTTATTAAAGCTTACTTGATCACATTACCCGCCATCTGCCCCTATGATGACAACCAATTCAAACCTTCATGGTTTAATGAGAATGCCTATTGTGAATATCATCACATAAAAGGGCATAAAACATCTAACTAAAGAATTCTTATAGATCGCGACGACATCACAATCGACGAACCTCCCAAGAGATCGCCTAATGAAAACCTAGTAGCATACAAAGATCCACTTCGTGATCACAACAAGGGGAAAGCCTCTAGCTCCAACCAATCATAAACATCATTCCTCCTCCTTTCGATTCCATTGTAGGTCATATAGAAGAATGTCCTAACCATGTTGCCACCATCACCATACGATCCAAAACTCTTGATTGTGCCGTCACCACTCGCCATGGCTATATATCCATTCGAGGAGCTCCAACCGAAGATAAAACCACCACCTCCACACCTACAAAATTCCCATCCACCAACAAATAAAATCTCCTTGAACACCTTTGGAAAACCCCTGCACAAATATCCATCCTTGAATTGCTTCGAACATCACCCCTTCACAAAGAAGTCCTTGATAAAGCATTGATGGAAACCCACGTCTCCAACAACTTGAATGCAAATCAATTCCAAGCCATGGTAGGACATCTCTCCTCACCTTACCACCTAACATTTTCTGAACAAGACCTCTCCACCTCTAACCTATCACATAATGAGGCCTTACACATCGAAGTTTGCATCCATAAACATACCATTAAATGAGTCTTAATAGATGGTGGTTATGGCCTAAACCTATGCACTTTAAGATTAATAAAACATTTGGGATAGTCTGATGAGGTTATGGACTCACGTAAAAACATAACCATCAAAGGATATGATGATGCAGAATGACAGACTGAAAGAACCATTAAGTTCCCAATATATGTTGGGCAAGAGATTTTAGAAACAACATGCCAAGTGCTAGATCTTGATCTCCCATACAACATCCTTCTCAACCACCCATGGATACATGCCATGCAAGCCGTCCCATCCACCTACCACCAATGTCTCAAATTTCCACACAATGGGACTGAAGTCACCATATATGTCGATCCTCATCCCTTCCAATACTACAGTTTCTTGGAAGGTCATGACAAAACCTTTTGTCCCTAGATAACGCCACCAAACCATCCATCTCCTACAATGATCCAAAATTTTCCACTTCTTACATCGATCCATCCAACATTGCATCCAACTCTTAACCCTGAACACCCAAGATCAAGATCAAAGTTAGTGACATAGGATGTGGAGTGTATGACCTACACAGTGTATTTTGTGTAGGGCAACTTCCAACATCTCCTCAAACATTCGGAAAGCCCAAATATGAGGCAATATCTACAGTTGTCATAAAATGCAAACCATCTCCAACCTTTGAGCATAAACATCTAATGGAGCAAGACATCCTTGAAGATATATCATCCTGGCTGTATAAAGATGAACAAGAAGAAGATAAATCTCCTATCCTGCCTATTGAAAAATATGGAAAAGGTCTCACCATTGTCAAAAGCATGGGCTACAAAGGACAAGCTGGTTTAGGCCTTCATGAGAAAGGAATCCTCGATCCAATTCAAGCTACCAAAAATCTCTACCATCAAGTCTTAGGGTATGGAAAACACGAGCCTATCTCCATGGAACTAGAGTATATCTTAAGTGAGGTTGCCAAAGCCTTCCCTGCGATGGAGAATACTAACGAAGAGCATTACCAAGACTCTTTTGAAGACTTCGCTGAACTATTCGAGTCATCCATCTGCACTATCTATACCCTTTCAACCATACCATCACCATCCGATGACCTTCCACTCATCTACCCCCAACTCATTGATTGGGACCAACAAGGACCTCTGATCCTGGATGTTGTTCAAAATGATGAAGCCATTACAGAATTGATGGGGGTTAGAGAACATATACCCTAAGGAGATCATAAAGTATAATATATCATAGAGATCAATGCATCCACCTACTTCAGGGAGACCTCCACATCTCTTAGTCACAAAAATATCAAAATAAAAAATGCATCCCCTAGTGAAAACCACTACGTGGCACTTTTAGATGACAAAAAAGTAAAAATAAAGGACGTATCTCCTGATGAAAACCTCCTTGAGGCACCAGGAGATGAGAGAATGGACCTCCCTGAAGTCCCAACACTATATCAAGAAATATCACCCATATTAGTGGAAGAATCTCAAGAAATGAACCTAGGAATAGAAAAGTCACCAAAGATCAACTTTCAAGTAGCTTCCCTCACCTCAATAGAACATGCAACATTTTTGGCATTTTTCAGAGAAAGAAGCCATAATTTCACATGGACATATGCCGACATGCCTGGTCTAGACCCAACACTAGTGGTACATCACCTCGCAGTGCATCCTGATGCAAAGCCAGTCAAGCAAAAAACTAGAAAAATGAATCCAAGTTGCACTTCTTGTCAAAGTTGACCTCAAAAAGCTCTTAGATGTTGGTTTTATTTGACCCATTGACTATCTCGAATGGGTCTCAAACATTGTACCAATAGAAAAAGTCACTAGGGGCATCCGTGTTGCACAGATTTCAGGGACTTGAACAAAGCATGCCCCAAAGATGACTTTCCCCTACCAACAATCAACATCATAGTAGACTTGACAACTGGACGTGAGATGTTGTCACTCATGGATGGATTTTTAGGTTATAATCAAATAAGAATTGCTAAGGAAGACCAAGACAAAACGACATTGATTTGTGCATGGGGCACTTACTGCTGGGTTGTCATGCCTTTTGGTCTTAAAAATGTAGGTGTAACCTATCAAAGGGCCATGACCATCATATTCCATAATTTGTTTCATAACATCATGGAAGATTATGTGGATGACCTATTGGGAAAATCAAGAACTAGAGAAGATCATTTGGATATCCTAGCAAAGATATTCGACTGATTAGAAAAATACAAGGTGCGTCTTAACCCAAAAAAATGCATCTCCAGAGTTACCTTAGGCAAACTCTTCGGCTACGTCGTGTCATGATGAGGTATAGAAGTGGACCCAACAAAAGTAAAAGCTATAGTCAAAATGCCTCCACCAAATAATCTGAAGCAGCTCCATAGCCTCCAAGGAAAACTCCATAGCACAACTAGCTGATAAATGCTACCCATTCCAACATCTCCTTCAAAAAGATGTGGCATTTATATGGCATTCAAATTGTCAAAAGGCCTTCGAATAGTTGAAAGAATGCCTTGCTACACCACCAAGACAACCCCTGTTACTATACATTTCGACAACAGTGACAACAATAGGGGCATTATTAGCACAACATGATGATAATGGGAAAGAAAGAGCCATCTACTACATCAGTCATACATTAGTTGGATATGAGCTTAACTACACATCCATTGAAAGAGCATGTCTTGAAGTCATATTTACCTCTCAGAAATTATGACACTACATGCTCAATCATAAAACAAAGCTCATAGCAAAGATAAATCCACTAAAGTACCTATTGTCTCGAGCAACTCTCATGGGATGCATGGCTAAATGGGTAATGACTCTCAATGAGTTTGATATTGAATATACAAAAAGAAAGGCCATCAAAGGATAGATCATAGCTAACCAGCTAGTAGATGCACCCATTCTGATTGAACATCCACTACTTTCAGAATTTCCAAATGAGTCCATTTTTATAGTAGCACCCACATTAGAATGGAAAATGTATTTTGATTGGTCATACACGCATTGTTGATCGAGGGCAAGAATCTTGTTTATCACCCCACAAGGGGACTACATACCTAAGTTATACAAAATAACATTTCCCTACACCAACAATGTAGTAGAATATGAAGCGCTCATCAGAGGACTATGCATGGCAATCCAATGGAAAATAGAGAAGCTAATGGTCTATGGTGACTCTCAATTGGTCATAAAACAAGTGAATAACGAATACAAGACAAGGGATGATAAGCTCTTGCCTTATAAAAGGATGGTAGATGATTTTAAGGAATATTTCTATGAAATCTAGTTTGAGCAAGTCCGGAGACTTAATAACAAAGCAGCATATGCAATGGCCACCATAGGTTCTCTTGTGAATATGCAAAAAAATAGTCAGTGGCGTGAGTTTCTCATTGAAGAATTACCTATGCCAACCTATGATATCCCACAATCGGAACTAGTTTGTGAAATCATTGGTCCCTTATCCCTTGGTACCAAGACATTTACCGCTATCTCCACGATAGAATTATTCCACCTAACCTATCATCCACCCAATGTCGCACATTCATCCATCGAACCACTTGCTTCACCCTTATCAACGATACCCTATATCGAAAGAGTCTTGATGGTACCCTTTTGAGGTGTCTTAATTCCAGAGAAGCACAAACAACCTTACAAGAGGTACATGAAGGTATCTGTGGGGCACACTCCAGTGGACCTACCCTTGCAAAGAAAATTCTAAGAACATGATACTATTGGCCAACAATGTAACATGATGCTCACTAGTTTCTCAAGAAATACCTTCCTTGCTAGCAACACGGAGACCTGATCATGCTCCATCACATGAATTACAACATATTACTACTCCATGGCCATTTTCATAATGGGGGCTCAACCTCATCGGTAAAATCCATCCACCTTCATCCAATGGCTACAAGTTCATTATTACCGCTACCAAATACTTCATGAAATGGGTGGAAGTCATTCCACTCACCTATATCACAGGCATCCAAATATCCAAATTCATCCTTAATTACATTTAATGTTGCTACAGTATCCCCCTTGCCATAATTATTGACAATGGGAAACCATTCAAAAATCAGGAGGTTCAAACCCTTTGTTAGAAATTTCACATCCAACACCATTTTCCACCCCATACTACCCCCAAGGCAATGGTCAAGCAAAATCTCCGAATAAAACTATCTTGAGAATCCTAAAGAAGATAGTTGATGAAGTTGGCCGACTGTCACCTACAACTTAAACCCTCCTTTTGGGCCTACCGAACCAACATCCACACCTCGATAAGAGCCACTCCATTTTCCCTCATCTTCGGTTCCAAAGCCATCCTACCCATCGAGGTCGAGCTCTCCTCTCTAAGAATTTCATTACAAAATCTCATTAATGAGAAGTACCAAGTTGCACGTTTGTATGAATTAAAACTTTTGGATGAAAAGTGCCTCAATGCTCTCAATCACCTGCAAGCTTATCAAAATTGTCTCTGCAGAAGCTACAACAAGAAAGTCAAGACCTACCGCTTTGAAATAGGTGACCTTGTACTTATGGAAAATCAAAGGAACTTGCAAGAACGCCACAAGAAAGGCAAATTTGAACCAAATTGGTTAGGACCTTTTGTGATAACAGCCAACTATGGATCAAGAGCATACCAGCTAGCAACACTTGACGGGCAACCTCTGGATGAGCTAATGAATATCATGCACCTCAAGAAATTTTACGCCTGACCCATCGAATATCCCAAGTAAAAAGAATAAAAAAAGTAAAAAAAAAAAAGATACAAAAAACCAAGTGCAATAAAGCTATCCAATGGTGAAAACCACCTCAGTGGCACCTTGGATAAGTACCATGGTGAAAACTTGTTCCAGGTGCCATGAGTAGTGGCTAGCTCCACCATCTACTAAGTCCTCAACTACACAGATCATTTTGTACCACCTCATCCCATGGATTGGTATTGTAAACATTCAACACCAAAATCTCGCCCTTCATGACCCGGCCAAGGTAGATTCCAGGATAAGTAGATCCTTTTATGCACTCCATGTACAACAAAATATCCAAAAAACACAAAAAAAATCAAAATATCCAAAAAACACAAAAAAATAAAAATATCCAGAGAAACATAAAAACACCCAGAAAATCCTAGAAAATACCAAAAAAATCAAAATATCTCAAAAATCCCAAAGTAATAAATGAGGGGACAACATGTCAGAGCGATTGAGCACAAAAAAAGTCAGTAGAAACAATAGACTATAATCAACCCTCCAAATCACCACACAATTGATCTCAAGCCCATCTTTCAAATATCAACCATCACAAAACCATCCCTGAGGATATATCGTTCCCACAATAGGCATGATCCAATTACATCTACCCAAACTCTTGGCAAGAGACTCAATGGTTGTTGGTCCATCTATCAGTTGATCTTTTGATTTATCTTTTTAAAATACCCCCTCTATGCTTATTCAACAAGACCACCTTGATTTTCTATATCTTGGTGTGTCATTGGATAACATAGAATGGGGTAAGAAGTCATTTGTTGTTGTATGATGTGTTTTTTGGGTGTTCTTATTTCTCTAACTAGTATTCATATCTTGTAAGTGGTCAGATAGGCTTTTGGCATCTCATCCCCCCTTTTGCATCTAAGGATGATACCTTCTATGCATTAGGAAGTGAATGTTCTAAAGTTTTCTCCCCCACCTAGAAAAGGTTGTACTATGTTGGCCATGTGTAAGCACACCCTCTTGTTTGCGTGTTCAGTCCATGCAAATGATGGATATACATCATCACCCCAGTTTTCTATACCTTGGTAAAAATATCCTCTTTGCTATAATAAAACTTAGGATTGCTCTAAAACATATCAGCACAATATCCACCCTTAACCAATCTATCTGATACCCAAATCAACCTATCATCCTCTACCCACATCTTCAAAATAGAAGGGTTCACAAACCCCCCTCCCACCCAACAAAATCATGTGGTTTTTATAGAACTAATGTGACATTTCCCACCACATAACCACCTAAAACACAACCACCTCATCCCAACAAACAAATCTAACAAACCCCCCCAACCAACCAATTCACACCTATCCAAACCTTACAAATAGGACCTAGGAAATTATTTCAAGGGTTGATAGAAAAATCTCTCTTACTACCCATTCCTTGGAATAGTATGGTCTATGGCCTGCTTCTGGTCTTGCAACAATTAAGTAATCCTACCCACCTCCCAATCCCCCCTTTTGGAAAGCTTGCTCACCTAGAAAACTTCCCCACAAGACCTACATCCAACAAATCATGTGGTTTTTATAGAACCAAAGTGACATTTCCTGCCACTAACACCTAGTCATACATCACTACCCATCCAACTAAAAAACCATATTAGCCATAAAAAACCCTAACCTTGGCTTTGCATTAGTGAAGATAAAGACCCAACCACTTCCCCCATCTTGACAAACCTATCCCACTACTCCATCCTCACCTCCAACCCTTCCTAATCTCCCACACTAACCATTAATATCATAATACGGTTTGAAAACTGACAACTCCATCCCATAACCACACCACCTGACCAAGGGTTGAGATAAAAATCTCTCTTGCTACCCAGTAACTGGAATAGTATGGTCTACCGCCTGACTTTGCTTCCCAACTCCCAAATCACCTAACTCAAACCTGAACCTTCCTTCCCTAATGAGTGGCCTAAAAAGCTGCTTTATATTACATGTGCATGTTGTATATGTGTTGTCATTCATGTCAACAGTGGTATGGAGTGCAGTATTATAAGTAATTTCACCATATATGTCAAAGGAAGATTGCAGTAGTATGGTGATCAATGAAGACAAAAGAATTGAGTGATCAAGAGTGTTGTGAGATAGAGAAGCAAAGTGATGAATATATGCTGAGGTGATCAGAGTAGAAGACAAAGAAGATTTGTGAAGTAAAGGAGATGGATCAGTATCATCTATACACATTCATATCATATCTTTTGAAGTTCATGTGTAAGTCCATTTCTTTGATATGCTGATTATAATTAAAGAGGTTGATGAGTTTGAGTTGGATTCATGCTATATGTTGGTATTATAAACTCATGGTATCTGTCGCCTGATGAAAAAGTTATAAAAAGACTGAAGGAAATTGTCTAAGCTTAGTACAAGTCAGGGAAGGTGTTACAAGATCACAAGATGGTACCACATTCTATCGCAGTTGAAGGTAAGGACCTATGGATTGGACAGTTGGCTAGATATTACACTCAAATATCCATGTTTCAAGTTTGAATTCATAAAGTTTACCACAAAGAGTTTTAGAGACAGAAGAATGAAGACAGTATTGAAACAAAGTAAGCGCGGTCGCAAAGAGATAGGAGAATGCTCCACACTTCTCCACATATGAAGATTCGATGTTGCGATTTGGAGGACAGGTAGATATAAGTATCAGGAATGCAAGTTTCATGTTTCAAGTGATAATAAGTATCGTGGTTGCTTCTCTAGAGTCAGTGATATGAAGACATGACTTGATGCTAATTGAAGTATACAGAGGGAGATTGTTAAGGCCACCACAGTTCACCGCACATATCGTCCTTGTTGATTGAATAACAAGCTCATATAACTGGTTGGTATGCACTGTTCAAATTTCAAATGATTATGTTCATTGCAACTATGCTTTTCATTGTTATATCTTAAGACCATGTAAGTAGAGTTGTTAAGGGTACCGAAATCAAAGTTCGTGAGTTTGCGCCAGCATCTGATGACTTGAAATGATAGGAGTGTACATGGATGATTTACATATCATATAACTTTCTTTGTATGGTCCACATGATGTAACATTGTCTCCTCTAGTACCGCTTTTGGTTTGGAGTCAAATGTAAGGAAGGAAAAATGGATGCGGTGCTGACTTGGTGTCTGGTGAAGATCTTGCTGTGTTTGGAGTGTGTGCCAGCTTGGAAGAGTGTTCTAAGGGTAAGATAGGACCTAATTATGTCTTTCTCTTGAACCGCATTGGAATTTCACTTATCGCATATGCTTGGGAGCCTATTGAATGGCCATTACAGGTTTCATGCTAGACGTTTCATCATGGCTAACCAAGGAGAAATATTGTGAGGATTGCAGAGCATATAAATCAAAGATCAAAGTTGTGGAACATGAGTGTGTTGGATATTGAGTGGCAAGATTGATATTGTGCGAATATAATTACCGCAGAAGCAGATTTCATGATGAAATGTGGAAAGGACCAATTTATGTGATGATATTATTGCAGAGGAAATTGTTGGTGATGTGATGATGGAGGAACATTTCTGAAGTTGTTTTGTTGTGGCAGAGGTTGATATTGTAGTTGTGCAGAGGTGAGATAGTTGAGCAGAGGTTGAAGTGATCAACAGTCATTTTTTGTGAGAAGAATACTTGAGTCAGATAAGTTGTGTGAAGAATAGTTGTGTAAAAGATTGTAAATGTTGTAACAATTCAGGGAGTTGCATTTTCCTTTGGGTTGTAGCCCATAAATAATATTATAATCTTGTTTTACTTGTGAGGTTAGATTTGGACAATAGATCCAAGCATCTTGCTCATCGTGGTTTTTCCCTTCTAAGTTTTACATGTAAATCTGGTGTTATGGATGTGTGCCTCTATATTCTATTGCTTTTCATGTTCTAAATGCTTATGGTAGTTTGAATGTTGTTTAAGGAAAAGAATTTGATAAGTACTGATTCACCCCCCCTCTCAATACTTATGTGTGTTCAACAATTGGTATCAAAGAAAGGTTCCTTGAATGCAGCCTAACAACTAAGGTAGATCCTGGAGTGGAACACATGGGAACTAAAGTACTGTTTAATGTCAAGAATCCTTCAAAAGACTATATAGACATGACAGCCTATTATCCAGAAGACTATGTAGTTGATTATGAAGGAGAACTCATTTCTACCCTAAAAGATCTGGATGCAGCAAGAAGTAAAAATGAAGAATATAAGATCAAGCTCATAAAATCAAAAGAATCTATTGCCAAGTTGAAAGTTCAAGTTGAAGAAGGTAAGAAGATTGCAGATGATCTAAATGCCAAGCTCAATGACAAATCAGTTGAATGCTCCAAACTTGAAGAAGAAATTGACTCTTTGAGGAAAAAATTGGAGAAAGCAAAGGATCAGATAGAGAAAAGTCTAAAAATGAAGAAAAGCACCAATATGCTTGATGAGATAATTAGTAGTCAAAGACCCCTAAAGAATAAAGGTGGTATTGGATTTGAGAAAAGACATAATCCTACAACAAATATACTTGAAGGCATGCTTGTAGTGAAAATGGAAGAGCCCAACATTGAAGACTCTGAGGAGACTGAAGATGAGGAGTAGGAGTTGAATGATGATGACTTCATATAGGGCAGCAATCAAAAGAAATATCTCAAGAGGCCACCTCCTAGACAATCTGCTAATCCCAGGTTCTCTCAATCCTATGGTTACTGTTATTCTTGCAAAAAATTTGGACATAAGGCTATTGATTGTAGAACCAAGGCTAGAAAAAATGATAACATGAGGAAGAATTCATTTGTGTCTGCACAATATAATTTTGTGATCTCTTGTCCTTTCTATGTCTATTGTTTTGCATGCAATAAGTTTGGTCATATGGATGTTGAATGTAGAACTAAAATAAGGAGAAATGGTATGACTCTAGATTATAGGGTTGTTTGCTACAAGTGCAATAGTTTTGGGCATAAAGCAAGATTCCACAAGAGTGGTTCTATGAAACTACTTGTTAAGCACAAGAAGATAGAGAAAATTGTGACTTAGCAAAAGAAGGAAATGGCAAAGGTATGGAGGAAGAAGACAAATCAAGATAATAAGAAGGAAGAGTTTGTGCTTCTGCCTAGTGCAGAAGACTTCATTGTTGATTAAGAGAAGGCTTAGAGTCAGGGGGAGCTAATAAGGGCATCTCTATTCTTTCCCCCTGAATATTCATGGCTTCTGCAAATAGAAGCTAAGCATATAGATAAGCTAGAATGAAATCAGCTGATGAGATAAGGTGAGATAGTTTCTTTTCCCCAAATTTCCAGAGCAATATCACATGATGCAAAGGATTGCGAAAGGTTTTTGAGTCTCTGTGGACTCAACATAGTATTCCAGCAATAGTTTACCTAATCGGATAAAAATGCATTAAATGAGGAATGTTAGGCCATATTGTAAAGTACTTATGGTTCCTTTAGACGATCAAATCTCATTTGAAGACAAAGATTTTGCATCCAGAGCTAAGGAGAGAAGAAGACTTTCAGATCGGTTGGTGAATTGAGCGGAAGGAAAATCCTAGTTTCCAAAGCACTCGAAGTTGAAACCCTAGCGACTAAAGAACAAAGGTATTTATCAAAACTACCATTTGTTAAAACCCTAGTCTTTGAATTCAAAGAATCCTGAGATGGCTACTCTGCAAGTTGTCAATGTTTCTGAAAAACCTAGGCCAAAGTATAAGAAGTACCTTTTCAAGGCAATGGAGACAGATAGGGATGGGGCATTTTCAAGCATTCTAGCATATGTTTTTTATTATGGTAAGTGGCAAAACAAGGGTGCCGAACCCTATTACAAAACAACCCAGAGGGGCAAAGAAAAAAACAAGGCCCCAAGGGCAGACAAACAGGACACAACAAAACAACAACAAAGCTGAAAAAAAAACTAATAGCCCAAAAGGCAACCCAAACAGTGCACCAGACGCGCACTGACAGCAGAAAAACCAGACTGGGGATCAAACAACAATTGAACCTGAACAAGCAAACCTAACACCCTTTGCCCTAGGGCGCAGCTCTGCAATAGATTTGGGGAGCCCTTTCTTACGCCGTTGAACCATAGTCCAAGAGACCTCATAGTCAAGGTCCTTAGAGCGTGGTGAGAGGGGGGAACTTCCCAAGCAACAACAACCAAGGAAGGAACAAACAAAGAGGCTGAGCTAGAAACAGGCCTAGCCGAACGAGAGACCAGAGAGGAGGAAGAAGTAGCCAAACCTGAAGCCTTCGTGTGCAGAACTACCACGCCAACCAAAGAAAGACCAGTAGCAGAAGCAGAAGTGATCTGGCTCGGAGCAGGAGCTGACGTGGGAGCCGCAATATGAACAACAGAGTCCAACAAAGTCAAGGGATTAGCAACAGTCTCCACCACCGACACATGAACAGTCTCAAAAGGGACCTCATCCTCCTGAGAGGAATCATCCCCAAGAGAGGAACCGTCCTCCTGGGAAGCACTGATAGTCAAGTGATCCAGGAGAGCATCCTTCCACCATGTTACAGTGCCTTTGCGGCGCAAAAGATGACACTTGGAAGCTACATGACCAACAACGAAGCTTGATGATGTATACACTGAAGATGTTAGATTTTACATTCACTCTAAGCTTGATGAGATCGATCATGTAAAATTTGAAGTACTTAGAGATCAACTTCTAGAAGATGATGTTGTCTATAAACCAGAGTATGCTAATATAGGGGTTGAGTGACTAGATATCTAGAAAGACTATCCTAATTTTTGTGATGAGCATGAATGGTTGAGATACATTCTGAGCAGGATTCATGATGATTTTATGTTTTTGGATAAACCCTACTAGATCACTAAAGACGCCATCAGAGTTGTAACTAGGTTGTGCTCCACCGGACCTGTACCGGTGATGAAATCCATTAAGAATGAGAAGGTCATTGAACTAATTGAAGCCAAATTTGACAAAAGGACCTTGATTGTGAATGATATAACAGATCTAGGTGTTAGATATGCGGCTATAGGGATCGCATACAAAAGCTATTATACAAACAAAGAGGGTTCTACCACTGGGACAAAAATCCATTAGAGATCCTTCACTACTACATGTTTAAAGTATGTATATGAATATAAGATTTTCGCTAAGCTATTGTCATGTACTTTTAAAAAATTATATTAAATTGAATGGTTTTTCTCTTTAATTCATGGATCTATCCATTCTTTTTTGAAGTTAGCCAAAGCATTTCAAAGTTAATATGGACTTAAAGACTCCTATTGCTGATTTGTTTAGGTGTTCCCAAGGACCTAATGAGCACATCCATAAGTATGTTATTAGATATTAGTCCTTATGTTCGAAATTACACCAACAGTTTCATGACAATGAATTATAAAATATTTTTACTAAGGGCTTGTTGCTACCTCTTCAAAATAATGAATATCTAAATAGCTTTGCTCCTTTTACGGACATGTGTGCTCATATGAAGAATATTGAATTGAAGTTGTTTGTTTTTAATGGGTTTAAGTATGGTTTATCTTCTCATGGTTTTACTACATCTTCTTACCCTTCTAAGTTCCAAAAGTCTCATATTTTTCAAAGGGTAATGATAAAGAGAAAAAGAATAATGTGCATCATGTTGTTAACACTTCCCATGAGCTTTCTTTTAAACGTTATGCTTTTAGAAAGTTAACCAAGTTACAAGAGCCCCTAGATTCATGAATTTGAAACAAAGTTAAAGGTTGCCACACTCAAGGATGCATGGATTTGAAACATAGTGCAAGATTTGATAGGCAATAGCATGATTCGTGTAGAAGTTATCAACGACGAGGACAATCCTTCAATTGCTCCCCCTAATTAGAATTTGAAAAGTTGTACTAATCCATATCCTAGCCTTTCTAGCAATGTTGATGGACAACATGAACAAGATACTTTTGCTATGGCACATACACATGTTGATATTATAGTGATTCTCATGCACCTCATACAAATGCTTTTGTGGGTTATGTTACATCAAAGATACATCTTCTCATGCTTCTCATGTGATTACATTTTCCAATGATGAGATCCCATAGAATAACTATTATTTGCATGACAATGTTAGGAATATGTCACCTACTAGCTTTCTCATTGATCCTACATGTTAGTTTAATATACGCACTGAGGACTTTTTGTTTAATCATCATATTAAGCAATAGGCTTATGCACAATCTAGTGTTTCATTGAAAATGACTAATGGAATTTTGGTTGAGACCATGGGTTGCATTATTTTACATTTAACAGTTGGTTCTAAGGAACTTATAGTGTTCACATTATTCGATCTTCAGATAGATTTGGTATGTGACATTGTAGACCATGGATAGAGTAGTGCACAGACATTCCTTCCATTTTCCATCAATGTTTTAAGTTTGACCATGAAGGCAAAGAAGTTTAAGTAGATAGAGCTCCATATAAGCCATTTTCTTATTTGAGGCATTTTACTCTAGATACATTTGTGAAGACTTCTAAGGAGCCTGATATGAGCATAAAGATGACATACATGATTTATATAATTTCACAAGGACAACAAAGGACAAATATGAGTTGGAATCAAGAATTTATTAGACCTATAGAGCTTACTATTATTCAATCCAAAGCTACTTATGCACCTTTTTACTTTAGAAATTATGAAAACAATGGACCTAAGGAACCTCAAGTTGCACATCTTGCAGTACTTAAACATAAAGGTTTTGATATGTGTGTGCCCTCAAATGTCTTTGAAGAAAAAATTACTCGTGTATCAAGAAATCAAGAGAAGAATATAGGTATTATGTCTTATAAACCCATGTTTCATTCTAGAGGCACTACTTCATGGGTACCTAAGAAAGATGTCATTGCTAAGTGAATTCATAATCTCTCTATGGAGATACCTCGAAAGAAGCAATAATAATGGGCAAAGAAAGATCCATCAACACTCGGGTCTATTGCTACTATTTTTACTAAGAGCACTTCTTATCAAGATAAAAGCATTTTCTTGAGGGTGAAGAACTTGATGCTACTTGTTGGGATGAGGATGACAACTTGGATGATCTCTCCAATGTTGTTGCTTGAGACCTTTAGCATTCTTATGATTTACTTATTTATACTCTTATTTAAGTATTGATTTTTTCTTTCTTATGTGTCCTTCCACTTTAATTTTTTGTTTATGCCTTTCATATCCTCAATATTAATATTTATGTTTTCGCCCACTTAATGGCATCTTTCCTCTTTTGTTCTTTTATGTTTAGCTCTTATGTTTTCCTAGTCATCTTGTATGATTTATATATGGTTCTCTATTTCCTTATTAGCACCTATATTTTCCCATGTTCCTTGTTAGCTTATATGTTACTATGTTACATGTCCATGTTGTTCCTAAGCTTCCTATGTTCAGTGTTTCCCATATCTAATTCATATGCTCTCCACATGTGCTTATTGTGTTTATCTTTATTATGCTACTAACTCTTACATGTTTGTCATGTTATCATGATCATATGCTTCTCATGTTTACATCTTATGTTATTTACATGTTTTTTTATTATGGAGAGCAGCTAAGCAAGGGAGCCGAACCCTATTATGTTATTTACATGTTATATGTTTGACATTTACATGTTTACGTATGGTTATCATGCTCATATATCTTATAATATCATATTTATGCTCACATGTTATAATCCCATATCATCCTTATATCTTATGATTACATGTTATGATCCTTATCATGCTTATATCTTACATCTTATGTATGTTTGCATGTTCCTAATTTAACATTCATGGCTATCATTATCTTGTTATTTGCCTTCATTGGGAGCACCTTGATTTACCTTGCTACATATACTTTCATGATTATATCTTACATATTTCTTATATGCTTATCACATGATATCTTTTACCCCTTTCACATGCTTTCTCTTGATCATATCTTTTTTCCTTACCTTCAATTCCTTGCATCTTTTGTATGCAAAAAATTGGAGGGGTGGGCATATCTATCATTAACATTCCTTTTGTGAGTTATGTTTTGCAATGACAAGCTCATAATAATTTTCATATTAAAAGAGCTTTTTCAACCTTTCTACATTGTCAAAATCTTCCCCATAGTTTAAGTCCTATTTTTGCACTTGGTTGAAACTTTTACCATTTTTCACATTGACAATATCGCTTACTCCTCAATTTATATTCATTATTTTCAAAGACAATTTTTAAGCAAGTTGTAATTAGTGCTTATTTTGAATGTGTGACAGATGTCACTCATTGCATGTTGTTTTTATTTTGCAAGTTTTTATGAAACATTAATTACGAGTTTAAAATCATCACCCATATTTGCATCCATTAAGTGGTTGAAAAAATCACTTTCTATGTTAAATATTTTACTTTGATATTTACACACATCGAAGTGGGAGAAAAATGTGATGGCAAAAATTGCATACCCATGCCTTTTTCCCTTACGTTTTGGGCCCACTTCGATTAGTATACTTTATGCAATAACAAGTGTACAAATGGCATATTCTTGTGTAAAATTCAGTTCATGATTTGATCTTGACATAAGCCCAACATCACTCATCCCCAAGAAATAATTTTGATTGCTAGATCCCCATTTGTTGCCCTAGAATAGATCCACAAGTATAGAATTGACCCGAGCCATTTCTCTAGTCACGGATCTAAGCCTTAAACTTTAAAATTCAAGTTTCAAATCTGAACCTCGTTGACTTCCTCCTCCTTGGCGTTGTGAGCCGACCTAACACACATTTGTATGTATTTGTGTGCTATGTTGCTATATTTAAAAACACTCCCGATCCATTTGAAATCATGTCACATGCCCTAATCCATTGACACGTAATCATAGCAACATCATACAAGAATCGTAATCACATTATCAATTTGTGTGATCATCATATACTTGCTTATTGTCTTTAGTATTGGTTCATTACCATTAAATGAGGTCAATATTATTATACTTTATGCAATAACAAGTGTACAAATGGCATATTCTTTGTAAAATTCAGTTCATGATTTGATCTTGACCTAATCCCAACATCACTCATCCCCAAGAAATAATTTTGATCGCTAGATTCCCATTTGTTGCCCTAGAATAGATCCACAAGTGTAGAATTGATCCAAGCCATTTCTCTAGTCACGGATCTAAGCCTTAAACTTTAAAATTCAAATATCAAACTTGAACCTTGTCGACTTCCTCCTTGGCGTTGTGAGCCAACCTAACACACATTTGTATTTATTTCTGTGCTATGTTGCTATATTTAAAAACACCCCTGATCCATTTGAAATCATGTCACATGCCCTAATCCATTGACACGTATTCATAGCAACATCATAGAAGAATCGTAAACGCATTATCAATTTGTGTGATCATCGTATGCTTACTTATTGTCTTTAGTATTGGTTCATCACCATTAAATGAGGTTTATCAAAGAAGAATAAATGTATCCTTAGCAAGTTCTCTAACAATGTCTATAAATACCCCCACACCTTCAAACATAATCTGTTCGAGTTGTCAATTGTCTACCAATTCATTCTTATGGGTCAAGTTCAATTCCACACATTATATAATTTTCACAAACAAAGAGATCATTTCCACACATATGCAGATCTGAACCAGAGCAAAGTACAGTTAGTTTGCAGATTTTGAAACGTTCATCTATATATAACCCTATTTTTCAGGACATTGTCAAATTAAATTTTGACATCTTCAACAATATATTCCTCCACCTGAAATCGAACCAGTTACCACATTTTATTTTTTTTAATTCCATAATTTAATTCTGCTTTTATTGTTCCAATGCCAGCTCAATTATCCTCAATTAGATTTGTTTGTCACTAATATAGAACCTTCCATTAATTTAGATTATCCTAGATAAGATTATATTAAGCTAAGTAATTACCCTGGATTATTATTTAAATAATTTACCTAAAATATTAATATAGATCCTTTCATTTCACCTTAAACTAATAAATGCACGCAAACATTAAATGTGTTGATTTGATTCAAACTCGATGATCGTCATTATTTCAACCAAATACAAAATCAAAATGCAACACAAAATTTTAGAGCTCACAAGAGAGAAATTTCTCTCTTTTTAGGGGCTCTTAGTTAAAAATAAATAGAATGCCTCTAGAGTTGGAACAGCCAAATTATAAATACAAAGTTCATTCGGACATTATTATGATTACAAGGACACAAGTTTGGTCTTCTTTGGGCCTATTTCTCAAGAATATTTTGTTCCATAAACTTCCAAGCACAAAAATGTGTATGGTGGAATTGTTCCCTTCTGAAAACACTGCTGTTTGTTGCATAGAATCTTTGTGCTAGAGAGTGTTCGAAACATGTGGGATCCAAGACAATATATTTTAATGGTAGTCGCTGTGATTTAAACTACATTTCAAGATTAGGGTTATGATGGGCTTCGCATATAACTGATTATTTGCACCTTTTGACATTAGAAAAGACAAGGAAACTCCAACACCTTGTTCACTATGGGAGATTAGCTTTAGATTATAAATTCAAGAAAGATTTGCATGTTAAATGTCATTCTCTACCTTTTTGTCCCCGTTTTTTCTTTTCCTTTTTTTCTTATGGTCCTTACTGAGCAATCCCCTTTCTACAAGCATTTTTACTTTTATTTCTTTCTTTTCTTTTGCTTTCTCTTCAAACCCATCATCAACCATCCTCATTGTTGCCATCCGTTTGGCTTTATACACCTGAAGAATCATAAGCAGAAATTTAAATGCTAAAGCAGTTCACAATCTTGTTTTACTGCCCCTCAAATTCAGTTAAGTGAATGTAATTTTATAGAATAAGATTCGCTCACCTTCGTGATACCTTTGAGCACCTCATCCTCTTTGCAGTCATATTCCTCCATCTGTTTCCCAATCACAGCCTCTATTTCATGAACAAGCTTTACTTGATACTGTAGAAAATTTCAGACCCTCAATATTAGGATAGAGTTAAAAGAGTAAAATCTTGAACAACTAACAGACAAGCCTAATGTGCTAGAAAATGTGAAAAAGTTCAGTAGAACATGTATCATAAGTAGTTTTAACAAGCAGCAGCTAGAATCCTGACCTAAACATGCACAACAGAAAAAGAAATTATCATTTATGAGTGTTAATCGAACTTACACTAAGCAACCAATAAAGGCATTTAGAGTTTTGTAACTATTACACTAGTTTCTTAGTTAATGCCTAGAGTACAGAAGCGTGCCTTTTCCCTCGTACTAGGGCAAACTTGAATGAGAGTAAAAATGAAAGAGCAGTTGAGAGCCATGCAAGTTAAAGCTGAAATTGACAAATATAAGAATAACAGTAGAGAAAGGGCTAATTGTAAAGAAAATGAAAGGATTACTGACAATAAATGTCGAATAATTGGAAAAGGAAACCACAAATGGGTTTGCACAGTTAGAATGTCATCATGAAAACAAGTTATGTATAGCTCAAAGATCATCAACAACTGGGGTATTCACTGAAAATGCTGGTCATATTATAAAAACTACTAATATAACATATTTAATAGGCCAACTTGCCAATGCATGTGATTCTGTTAGAAGACCACTTGAAAACAAATAAGAGGTCTCAAATTCAGTGTATTCTTTATCACTGGTAAATACTAAATATATAGCTTGTCAATTAATATGTTATTTCCCCCCCTAAAGTGTGATACTACTACATGCTTTTTGCATTATATTTATCTAATAGCGTATCAAATTGGTCTTCACGTTCTGAAACTTTACTGTGGATGATAGAACTTATTTCTCTAGCAAAATTATCAGCATTTTAGTTTAAAGTTTATTCTTTTTGTCTGGGAACGCCTCATCAACTGTTCATTCTGTCACTTTTCTCTTGTAAGACAACAAAAACAAAGGCCTGAAACATACAAAGCATGGAGTTTCACCTGCTGATGAAGGACTATAAAATTCTACACTTTCAACGTTTCAAGTACCTCTAAATTTGAAGCAAACTAATTGTTTTCAATTCTTATATTGCATTATGGATATGAGACCAGTTGATCGAATACATGGCTGAAAGGAACTTGGTCTTCTACTAGGATCTCAGGAACCAAGCTGATTAATGGATGTCAAACACAGAGCAACCATTTAAAAGTCTAAGGCTCCGGGAAAATATACTAATATGTTTTACCATCTCTACTATGTGGTTGGTTTCCACCCAGAGAAATTCTGATGTGTTCTGGTCAACTGAAATGCTTTCTTTTGTCTCTCTTATTATGAAATCAATTCTATATAGGGCTAGTGGCCCAGGTCAATTCTCATTGTATATGCTAGCTTTCATGATGCTCTTTAGACTTGAGGATTTTGCTCTTCTCCAAAGAGGATTTTAGTCGTCAACTCTCTAAAGTTCATGGACACTATTACCTCCGTTAATCAGTCAGACTTCTGTAGTTATTTGGCCTTTTCCAGTAGCCATCTTACAATGTCTCAAAACCAAGTTTTATACTGTTTTCAGCTGCCAACAGAAATATATTCTCTATCCAATATAAAAGGAGGATATGGCAATACTTCAAAACACAAACGCAAAGACTCCTGAACAATAAGATTAGAATAACAGTACTCTTCCCAAACAGGACAGGAAACCAATATCATTTAGTGTGTAAAAACCAAAGTTTTTCAATATTGAAGCCAAAGGTGATTCCATGTTCATTATTATTGCAATCAAAAGTAATCCCATAAAATCTAGAAACTGTGTCCCTTTCTAGACAAGGAAAGAAACCTATGTCAAATTTCATGATAATCTGTGTTCCCTATTGTACAGACAGAAACTATATTGATGTCCACGTATGAACAAAATAAGTCATAGGACTCAAAACATACAGCAAGTTACAATAACAAGTAGGAATACTACGAAGAACTCCACCTACCAAAAAACAAATGTCTATAGGTAAGTCATATAATACAAATAATCCTCAGAAAGAAAGGCCCTACTGGGATTGACCTAAGCTGCAAGAGAAAATCAGAAATGTGTCTCCAACTATAGCCTAGACCAGAAGGGGGAAGAAAAGACAACCATCTCTGCCTGAGACCAGATGACCCCACATGTCTAGCATGAGACTAAGAATATTGATGTATCTTGGAGGCCGCTAGTGAAGAAGTCATTGTCTAATGGATCTAGCATCATCTTTGTGCCTACTTGTACTTATCAGCTCCCCTGAATCAAACATGTTCAATTGGGAGAAACACAGTTTGATGATTTCATGAATCTCCTATAAAGCCTATCTTCTGAAATTGATAGCTACCTGAAGGTAAAGGACCAAGTACCTGTGGCCAGTACAAGTGAAAAAGGTAGCTAGGAATTTGTTCTATACAAGCAATGACATGTTAATCTATCTCATAAATTCATAATAGATATGACATTTGATAATGAAGTGCTCCTGAATCTCCGCTTCCTAGAGAGCAAGACAATAGATCTCATTGCCTCACAGACTACATTAAAATGTTTTGGCTTGTAATTGGTGAAAGTAGACCTCAACTGGATGGGTGGCCACTGATAAAGAAGATAAAAGGACTGAATAATTCTGCTATCAATGATCTACACGAAATGATCAATACAGAAAGCCTTAGGGCTGAAAGGCGGTGAGGGTGAGATCCAAGTAACCTGAATATATTGTTGATAGTCCACTCTAAGCAATCTCCCCTTCATTTGAACTAAGAGAGGAGGAAACACAGTTCAAACAACAGAGAGCTAAATATGGGTATTACTCATGCCCTTCTACTTTATTCAATTTATTTTAAATCCACAGATTCAAATTTTAGTAAGCACCAATTTGACAGTGGAGTAATCATCTATTTCAATAATAATTTCATTTATCTAGTTGCAAAATATCTTCTTCACCAGGTTCAATTTTTTCCTCTTCCAACCTGTAACTCAGTTGCTGCTCTCCAATCACACTATTCTGTGTATTCACCGTCAATTGTCCTGCCACTTTTAAAATAAATTGTATTATACTTCCACTTATGAATGACTTCAACTTGTCCAAGCCAAGGTCTTCTCATCGCCACAAAAACCTACAGGTAGGAGATTCACTGAAATTATAAACTTTTTGATTGATGATATGCCTATAGGTTCTATTACTATTTAATCTGGCCTTCCAAGTGTTTTGACAACTAGATCTTAGGATTTTATAGCTATTCAAATCTAGCACCAAGTCCCCAATGAGAACAAAGTCATCGATGCTCTAGCTAAACATGCCACTCACTCCCCCCAAAAGTGTAAATCCAAATTTGGCACCTGGAAAAGTGAACCCCATTGTCAGTTCAATGGATTCAAAATTATAAATTTTTAACATTTCATAAACAAGAGTTGCTAATTTGGGATTGGCAGTTTGTCAACATTTTTTCTTGGGCTCAGACTGTCAAATGTTAAACATAAATCAAAATAGTTTAACTTAGTACCACTAGACATGAAAAATCAATATAAATCATCATATTGCTCTTCATCGAGAGCATCAACATTTTCAGCTACTTCATTATTACAACAAAGTTCAAACAATGCCAATGTCAGTCCCACTAGTTCCACCATGCAAGTCTTGTGTAGCAACCATGTGCCTTGCCTTGCATCCTCAATTGACACTAAGGAAAGCTATGCAACAAAGGCATTCGAGTCGGGATGCTCTGGCACTACATCCGATGTCTCCTCATCCCTGTTGTGGCCTCCACAACAAACCCCTATTCTTTCAAAATCAGGGACCCTTTGTGTTTTAACTTACCTTGATTTCATTCATAAGGGATCGGACATGTTGGTTATGTATGTAGGATACTAGTTTCATTGTATGTATTGATTGTAAATTTTCAAGTGTCAAGTCCAGATCCTCAGTTCGGGTCTTGAATTTTGATAATTTGCATCAAAAATTGTTAAGATAAAGTGTTCACTTTGCTTAGATGATCTTAGAAAAGGCTGGGTCTCAAGAAAGTTTTTAAAAAAATTCCAAAGTCAGAAGTGCAAAATTTATTTTAAGCAGAAATCCGAACTTTTGTTGTAGTTTTGCAATTACTAAGCAGCTGCATGAAAACCCCGGGAGTACATAGAGAAGTGGAAATCCGGAATTCTATCACAATTTTGCAATTACTATGCAGCTGCATGAAAACCCCGAAGGTCTGCATTGAAGTGGAAATCCGGACTTTTTTCGCAGTTTTGCAGTTATTGCACAACTGCATAAAAAGTCTGAAACTCCCTTGCAACTCCAAAACTCCCTTGCAGCTGCACAACTACACAAAAATTCCAAAACTCCCTTGCAACTGCATAAAAAGTTTGAAACTCCCTCACAACTATGCAACTGCATAAGAAGTCTGAAACTCTGCCGCAACAACAAAATTATAATAAAAACCCTGAAATCCTACCTGTACGCTACAAAGAACATTCTTCATACGAGTTCAACACTTGAAGCTAGTTGAAAGAACATTTACTTGATAAGTAAATTAGTTGAAGATTGTGCAACTGATAACTAAGCTTGTAAGAGTTTTCATACTTCTTTTTATGTTTGCAAGGATTTGCATAGTCAATGTAGGCCTTGTAAGTATGAAGAGGGAAGGTGATCAGCTATTCACGTAAGTCAAAGATAATCAAAGAAAAGTTCTTGCTGCTACAAGGCTGATGTTGAAAACTTGACATATTCATGGAATATTGCCATTAAATTCACTTGATTTGGATATTGCTACAAGAACACAAGCTAGATAGATATTTCAAATCTAGTTCAAAAGTAAAGTCAAAATTATTACTATTGAGGCCTTGTACTTCCATGTATTTCATCTTATATAGTTTATTGGAGGGAAAAACTCTTCGTATTCCCTACATGACACTTTTCCTTCCATGGTGTATTTCGTCTTATATGGTTTGAAAAAAGCTCTTTGTATTCCCCACCAATGTAAACCTATATATATGTACAAACATGACCATTCAAAGGGTTGGAAACCAAAGCATTTGCTGCTAATAATACAATTTGTCTTTCTTTTTTTTTTTTTCGATGATTTTTAAATCAATGGGTTATATTATCTTGCACTTTATACATTAATAAATTCAGAGTATATGATGAATTTGAAAGGTGTTTCATATCACTAAAAGTTTACTGATAGTATATTCTATTGCGTGGTCAACCTAAACACCTTCGTGCAGTCGTAAACATGAAACATATATCTTGCACAATGATTTTGGGAGTGGTACCTACACCCTGTGCCTGAAATATGCCCGAAATAGGGTAGTTGTCAACTATTTCTTTCATGGTTCTCATTTCTTTAGAAGATGCACCCTCTTTTGTATTGTCTACAAGTTATCAGGTCAAGTGAAGAAGTGGTTATGAATCAAATTTGTCTGCTAAAAAATGACAGGCTCGTCCTCCCCATTTTCTTGATTCCCTTTCTTTTGCAATTCTTTATCATGTTGGTTAGATTAGGATTAGTTTAGAGTTAATTTAGGTTTAAAAATTTTGGATTTTATGTTATTGTTTTAGTACAAAAGGTGAACCGGTTTTAACTGACAAATCTAAATCTGGAATGTTATGGTTAATTTGCAATTGCAAATGGGATTTTATTAATTACATTCTCCCTGAACGTGTGAGGAATATCTTTTGCAATTAGGATAGTGAAGAACTTGTGCAAATAACAAATTATCTTTGAATTGCAATCTAAAATTTGAATTTGCTGATTCATGGGTGCTCTTATAAAGTGGAATTTTATAGAATTGTATGCACTTTTTGGACGGCTGATGAATATCTTCATAACCAAAACAATTAGCAACCTCATAGTTGTTTCTTAGGATTCCACTAGAGCCCCTTGAATGGAACATCCAAAATGCTCACCTATTGAGTTCCTCAAGTGCTTCTAAAACCCATAAACTCGCACTAAAGACTCTTGGCAGATAACATCCTTTCAAGCAAGGGAACAATTTTGTTCCATAAGTTGTGTCAATACACGCATCAACAATCCCCTCCTTGTACTTCACTTGCTTGTGTGAAAGAAAGAGAAGGTTGTAATGTACATACACCAACTCCTTTGTCTTATGGAGTGGGATGTCCCACAATACTGTGTCACACTTATGGGACATTCTGATTTTTGCCTGAAATCACAATTTTTTTAGAAAAACTAATGATTTAAGCCTTGAGGGGTTCCATCTAAAGGGTTTTAATTGAAAAGAGTTAGATCAAATCCCCTTGGATAGAACCCTCCTAGTCTTAAATTAAACCCTCGATGGAGTCTCCTCTGCATTTATCAAAATGCTGATAAAAACCAACTTTGCTTCACCTTTTGGGGTGTCAAATGAAGTGATTTATAAATTATATTTTTTAATTATGTAGCCCTTTGTATACATTTTTCAAAAAGTATAATTTTGAATCATTTAATTTGATTATTATTATATTTATTTTCTATTTTCTAGTGAACATAAGTTTTTCACCAAAACAACAAGGTCTCTATTTCACACAAACGGAAAAATAAAAAAATAGAAAAAAAAATTTCTAAAAAATATTTGTGCCCTAGGTATTTATGTCCTTGTTTCAACAAAAAAAATTAAATTAAATTTCGATACATACAAAACAAGTTATGCATTACGACATAAACTTGTGTCCAAATTATAATTAATCTCACTTTAAAAATTAGTTAAAAAAATATGCAACAAAAAATTATGAAAAAATATCCATGCCCTAGATATTGGTGTTACAAATCTATATTTTAAAAATTAGAATTTTATCCTTTCTCTAAAAAACGTTAGGAATTACAACATAAACTTCACTTTTTAAAAATGTTGTTTAATATTAATATATATATATTAAAAATTACATCAACAAATTTACAATTTATTTCTATTTTTTTTTTTTTATATTTATAATCTACACACAAAATCTCACAAATCACTAGTTCGCATAATCTTCGAATTCTTAATGGTTTAGGTGCTATAGGTGTCAGAAAGTGAAGATTTGGTTAAAAATGTTGATTTCAATGTCCCACTTTGGCCAAAAAGTGGGACACAGTATTGTGGGTTGCCCCAAGTATATAGTCCAATTTCACTCAACTAAAGAGAAACATGCAAACTATTGAAAATTGAAACAAAAGCAATACAATATGTAAGAGGATCCTTCTTGTACTTGTTCCGAAAAGCACTTAGGTTGTAACCTATAGAAGCTATAAACTTCCAAAACTCACCCACAACTATTAACTCTACATTTGGGTTAGGGAAGAGTCTAGTAAATGTCGCATTGTACCCTTCACTAAATTCAATGTCTCTATATAATGGCACCCTCCTTAGCAAAAAGAAAATTGTTGTGCTATAACACGTAGGGGTCAAAGCAAATGCCAAGAGATGCAACGGGGTGATCATCTTGTTCTACAATTGACTCATAACTTTTGCATCTGCACATTTTTTTCAACAAGGTCTTTCTCCTCAACTTCTATCATGCCCCTTTAAGTTTTTTTGGTCATAGAGTCAATGTCATCACTCACCCAAATATAACTGATCCATATTAGTGAACTTGATCGTACTCGTGAGGAGTTGGGTGAAAGTTTGTTGATTATCATTGTGATCAATGCCTCTTTGCAACCTCACAAGTTGTCTCAAGACAATTGTGTATGACAACAATATGGTGTTAAAAAAATTAAAACAAATCAAATAAATTCCAAGTTAAAACATCATCATTTAAAAAACAAAGTATATGATCTAATATAAAAAAAATGTAGATTAAAATCTAAAAACTAAAGTAAAACACAAAATAAAATATTGAAATTTATGGAAGTTACTTTCAATAGCTCCAACTTCAATGTAATGTCCCCAATTTCGAGAGCATCAGAGTTTGGAGGATTAGCCTATCATTTGGCCCTCGTAGGCTAAGGCAGATGGTTAGGGTCCCTTTTGGTAGAGATCAATGTGTGATTTCTCTCAGAATTCAGTTTGGTTCGAGGTTGGCCTTCGTTGGACTCAGTTTGACACACTTACTATTTATAGTAAGACTGTGGTTGATAGAGAGGGACCCCTGCTATTTTTTAGTAAGGCGGTTGGATACATAGAGGGTATCATGGTGAACCTCCTTGTTCAAACGGAATTGGAAAATCATAAGTATTTAAGGAGTTATTAATTTTTAAAGTGGCCTAAATGATATTTAATATTATAAAGTTAAATTATAAAGTAAAGTGTACTTTATAATCAATGGGGCCATGACCCTCATTTAAAAACAACTTAAAGTACATTTATATTTATTGAATATGAGGGCCCAAGTTTGAAGACATAATATAAAGTTTTTATTAAAAACCTAAAAGTGGATTTAAATGCTATTAAGGAGATTGAGGTTATAAAAGGACTCAAAAGGCAAATCAAACTCATTATTGATGATCATTTGACTTTGCTTTGGAGAATTTCTTGAAGTCTGAGCTTGAGAGCAAGGGTTTCAGCAGATTGTCTTCATATCAGCATTGGAGAACGAAAACTCTTCATTGTTTGTGGAATCTTGAGGCTGTGAAAGACCAGTTGAATCATTGCTTGATCATGGACTTCATTCAGGTGTTCAATCTTGCATTAAAGAGAAGATTTGATAAAGGTTTGAGATCAGATTTCTTCTTGAAGACTAAATACCATAATGGCCGTGTTTAATGATTGTTGATCATCCTTCTACAGGCTGTACTCAGCCATTATCTGCCCTAACCGCACAATTCCAGAGCTAGGCGTGTTAAGTTAAGGAGAGATCGCCTAGAGTTTGAAGCTTGGTTCATCACCATAGTTGCTGATAATTGCAAACCAAGTGTAAGGCGTGAGTTTCAAGGTGGGATACACTATATATACGTTGCAGATCGTCTTCTTCATCAGCTCATTAATGACTGCCAGCATCATCAGGAATTCAATATTCTAATCTGCTCATCTTCCGGGTATGTAAGCTGTTGAAGATGCTTTGTAATCATTCATCTCAGATTCGTAGCTGCATTGGTAAATCATTATAAGCCAAGAGTCTTGGCTATTGATATTTGCATCAGCATTGTAATAATTGGGACATCAATAAAAGGAGTTATAAGGATGCATTTCATATGTTTGATAAAATGCTTATGGCTGCAGCTCTCATTTATATACTTTAGATTGCATGCCAAGTGATTGTGAAAATGCTCCTTGGCTGTAGGTGTGCATTTTCTCATTAGAAACTCATATATTTGCATAAGGAAAAAAATACAAAATACCTTGCATTTCATCTCCCTATCATTGGTAGTCAATTTGCATTGATTAGAAGCATTCAAAAATACAACTTTGGCATCACCAAACACCCAAACAACAAACAGAAAATTCATATCAGCATGTTCAGACTTTGCAAGACAACTATTTGACAAAATTACCAAGAGTAAAAAATCAGAAAATTTGGGTTAGAACCAGCAGGGTTATTACATTCAAGAAGGGCCTAAGGACGGCTTGTGACATAATAATTAGTCACAAACGTTTGAATCTCATTAAGCTTAGTGTAAAGTTGTTCCATCCACTCAAATCTATCTGCCAAGCTTATGCATCATCAAGTTGAGCAAGTTGATGGCACATGGTGTCCAAAACATGTGTATGTGCTTCACCTCAACCAAACTCACAACTTCACATTATGCATTATGACTTGGACAATGTTTGAATCCCCACCATCTCAATGAACTCTATGAGAATGTTGACAATAAAGTCTACATCCTTCACCTACGCCTTACAAACAATTGCCATCATTGCCCCTCTAAGGCACACTACAAAGACATTATTCGAGTGCTTGTTTTTGCAATTTTTTCAACCATAAAAAAACAGATGAATCCCTAACGTGCTACAATGAAGTATCTACAAACTTTATTTCCTTGGTCAAAAAGGCGATGTGTACCTTTTTATAGCCAAAGTTATTCCCCTCATCATTTCCCATCAATATGGTGATCTTATGAGGCTGAAAGGAAGCCTCTTGGCATAAATACAATGCACATGATCATCGACATTGTCCCTTGCCTCATTCTAAATGCCCTTTCTTATTGGCCTACATCCTTTGTTCTTCTGCAAGAAAGAGAGGTCCTATCATTTTCTTCTAAAAACAATGTCACAAGAAATAGGTGTGGCAGCCACTACTACGGTACACAAGGATGGACCTCTAGGTGACTTGTGGGATCCTTTTTTGGCCAAAGGATGAGACCTGATCTAGGTTTCTCAGTCACATTTTATGCTTCCTCTTGCTCTTTGATATAAGCAATAATTTGTCCATTTGACAACCCATGTTTGGTTGGCCAACCACAAGCTCTAATTCCTTGGCTGGCAATTGCTAACAAGTGGCTTTCACACTCGGCTATTGGAGCTCATAGAATCTTTCTAGCACTCTTTACAAAGCCAATGATAACAACCACCACCAAGAAATTGCACAATCATCATGTGTTGCTAAAGCCCTAGCCAACCCTTGGTCCATAGTTGAAACTCCCAACCATTCTAAACTATATTTGTACCTACAAATTTTTAGAATAAACAAATATCGAGAGAAGGGGGGGGGGGACGATAATGTTACCCTAGGCCACTACTACTTCTTGAAAAAATGAACAAGAAATTAACAACAATAATAAAACTTTTTTTTTAAACTCTAGAGCTTGGAAAGATTTTTTTTTACTCTTTCTAAAAAAAACAGAAAACACTTAACTTGAATGGAGATTCTCCTTGTTGCAAGCTCCTTGATCTTCCTAGCATCTATCTAACACTCCTTGAGATATAGGAATAGTAAAGGAAAATGTTTGAACACAGAAAACTTGCAGACCTGAGCAATAAGTCAAGAATGAAAGGTAGGAATGTATTCTTGCTTTTGTTTTGTGTTGTTAGTGACCTAGAAGTTAGTGTATTTTTCTTTTTTATATCTGACATATCTTCTTCCCTTTCTCTTCCTCTAACTAGCCCTATATCTAGTTCCTTTCCTGGAGTCAAATCAAGTTATGTGGCAGCCATATTTTCTATTGTCAGCTCTGTTGACCATGGTTTAATATTTCCATCTGTTTTAAGTTTTCTTCTTCCTCTCCTCGTCCAACAATTTCCTTTCCCTTCTCTATTTTCTTCATCTTCATTTGTCTTATGTCATGGACTCAACTGTCCCTCCTCCTGGGCTGGGTTTCTCACGATTTTAGGTTCAACCATCGCAATCTCCCAATCTCTCTCTCACCCTCCACCCATCCATTCCACTGCCATGAGTTTCACAGACTCCCAGATCTTAAGTGTCTCTCCCTTTCTTCACCTTTTGGGTTTCAACAATCATCATTGTCCCAGTTTGGTTTCACCCCACCATCCACTCAACAAATGGTGACCCAATCCTTCACAATGCCTCCCCAATCTCCTTTTGGTAGATCTGCCACACTAGCTCCAGATGTTTTTATGCGGCAGATGCAACAATTACATAGCCAGAATCAGCAAATGGGAGTAGCCTGACAAATGCTTCTAAGCTGAGAAAGATAGACAGAGGAGATAAGAGTAGTGCCGAGGCCAAAGACTTTACAAAGCACCTGAAGAGCTTGCATGAAGAGGTACGACAACACATTAATAAAATGAATTCTCAATACAAGGCTAAGGCAAATTAGAAGCGGAAGTTAAGAAATTCAAGGTTGGTGATGAAGTCATGGTTCCCCTAAGGAAAGAAAGGTTCCCAATGGGAACATATAATAAGTTGAAGATGAAGAAATTTGGACCATGTAGAATCTTGAAGAAGCATGATTCGGGAAATGCATATTAGGTAGAGGTGCCAAGTGGAATCAACATTTCCCATGTGTTCAACATTGCTGATTTAACAGAATATCATGAAGGTGGCACAGAGGATGGACCAACAAAAGAACAATGGAGTATTCTGGCACCTACTTCAAAGGAGGAGATAGAAGAAATCCTGGATAGTTGTGTGGGAAGAAGAACTAGGAACGGGCAATATAAAGAATATCTAGTTAAGTGGAAAGGAAGGCCTGTTGAAGATTATTCTTGGTTGTCTAAGGCAAAGGTTGACCATTTGGGTTTTCCTTGAACACCTAAGATGTGACGTCACTTCTCAAATTACCCTGGGTGTCTGATGCAGGAGAATCCAATGGTGTAAGGGCAATCTTGCATCACCAAAAAAAATGACAAATTTCTTCATCTTCAACTTATTATATGTTCCCATTGGGAACCTTTATTTCCTTAGGTGAACCATGACTTCATCACCAACCTCAAATTCCTTAAACTTCCGCTTCTAATCTGCCTTACCCTTATATTGAGAATTCATTTTATTAATGTGTTGTCGTACCTCTTCTTGCAAGCTCTTCAAGTGTTTGCAAAGAATTTGGCCTCGACACTACTCTTCTCTCCTTTGCCTATCTTTCTCATCTTAGAAGTATTTCTCAGGCTACTCCCATATACAATTTGGAATGGGGATTTGCCAATACTTCTGTTGACAGAATTGTTATATGCAAACTTTGCCTGTGGTAATATCAAATCCCATCCCTTAGGCTTATCTCCTACTAAGCATCTCAACAGGTTGCCCAAACTTTGATTCACTCCCTATGTCTATCCATCAGTCTGCAAATGATATGCACAACTGAACTTCAACTCAATCCTCAACTTCTTCCATAAGGTCCTCCAAAAATACCCAACAAACTCGGTATCTCTATCTGAAACTCTAATCTTTGGTAGACCATGTAGTCTAACCACCTCTCTAAAAAACAACTTTGCAATGTGAATTGATCATCAGGCTTTGCAATATCTTAATAATCAAGGAAAGTTAAATCAGAGGCACTTAAAATGGGTTGAGTTTTTGCAGAGTTATACTTTTGTTTTGAAACTTTTGTTTTGAAGCATAGGAGTGGAAGGTCAAATAGAGTTACAGACGCCTTAAGCAGATGGCAAAATTTGTTGACAGAGATGAAGATAGAGGTCGTTGGGTTCAATGAACTCAAGAATTTGTACCCTGAAGATCCAGACTCTGTAGTGTTGATAAAAATTAGAATGATATTATATAAAAGAGATAAATTTACAAGAGAGCAAGGCTCTATTTAAAGAGGCTTACATTATGTTTCTAAAAAGGATTTACAGCTAATAAAGCAAGGTAAATAGAAAGATTCTAAGCTATCCTAAGCTAGAACAGAAATAGAAATATCCTAAAATGACCACTAATAATACAACTAACATTTTAATACCCTCCCTTAATGGTCATCGTACAAACAAAAACCCATAACCCTATGGCGTGCTGGTCCTCAAAATGCATAAAATGCAGACTCCTCAGTATGCTCTGCCACGTGAGCACTTTGCTGAGACTTTTCCTGGTTGGACTTCTCATCGGCCAACCGCTTTCTGCAAAACCTCTTGATATGACCAAGCTTCCCACAGTAATCGCAAGTAAATGACTTCTTGGAGTCCTCCTCCGAATCACCTCGTCCTTTCTGCTGAGTGGACTTGCCTTTGCCAACTTCCTTGGCAGTAAAAGCTTGTTCAACACTAGGAGACTCACTGCTGCTCCCAAACTGCTTCCTCCACCTATCCTGCTGCAAAAGCTTGTTGCACAGCTCATCAAACGTCAAGCTAACATTGGTGGATGTAATGTTAAGCGTTTTGATGAAGTGCTCGTAGGAACGTGGCAAACTTTTCAAAGTGATCACCACCATATCCTCCTCATCCATCTTACAACCAATGGCCTCCAGTTGGTCGCGAATATCTTTGATTTTTGTCAAGTGCCCCTGCAAAGACACTTGGTCATCCATCATAATAGAGAACATATTATTCAGAAAGAAAGCCCTTCCTTTGTCTGAGGTCTCATGAAGATCTTTTAGATGCTTCCAGATCTTCGCAGCAGACTTACCAGATGGTATTTTTGGTAACATCTCATCGGTGACAGATAATTTTATAAGCATAACTGCCTCCCTATTACCTTCATCATACTTGTCCTAATTCTTCCCAAGAGTAGTGGGACAAGCATCTTTACCTAGAACAAGCTTATCCAGACACCGGTACTCAAAGATGGTAACATCCTCTGCTTCCACGTGTTGTAATTCTTTCCATTGAACCTTTGCGTATTTTCCAACATAACATTGGACAAACACTCCATCCCTCCCATTTTTCGAAGCACGAAAAACAAGGTAACTCTATGATCAGCTGGCACAAACCCTGGACAATCAACTACCACAACTAACGATTTTTCAAAAACCGTCAAAAAAGAGGCTTAGAGACCATAAGATTTTTCAGAAAAACCTTTGAGAACTCTTTGCAGAATTTTTATTTTTCCCAAAAAAATTCCGTCAAAACTAGCTCAAAAAATAAATAAATAAATCAACCCTTCATGCTGCCATGAAATCTCTCGCCAAAACAAAATGAAGCCTCCGAACCACGAGCTGCTCGGCAGAAAACTAAGGCAAAGATCCTTGAATTAAAGATTGGGCACTTGATTGATGGGACCCACACAAAATGGCGATCAAAAACCGGAAAGGGCCAAGGAAAGTTTTCAAAACTGAACGACAATAAAAAAAATTAAGTTTTTGCTGAAGCAAGACTCATGACCAAGTCAGAAAAAAACAAAATGCCATTCAAATCGACCAAGGATCCGCAAGAATAAATGGCCTCCACTAATAAGAGCTTCAAAGTCGCCAAAATCGCGCCCAGATGGAAAAGGCTGTCAGGTGTAAAATCGTGTAACAGAAAAGGAAGCAAATGTGACGAGAGCCAGAATCTTCCTCCAAACTCCGATGAAAAAATAGAACAATACGCGACCTCAAAAAGGATGAAAGTTTGCTACCAAACAGAATGGCCGCCCAAAAATCGCAAGTTCCCGACGTCACAAAACGATGACCCAAAAAAAAAAATCGTGAGCAGAAACAAAATGTCTAAACAATGCGAAATCCCAAGCAAAGAGGCAACAAAACAGCTACAAAAACCCTCACCATAGACATCTTTAGATCGCCACAGATGGAAGTCAATGATGCCTTAAAAAGGAATGCTATCAAATAGAAATCACATCTTCAAACAATAGTTGCCAAGCGTAGGATTTTAAAAAGACGTTCCTTTAGAGAATCGCAAGCTGCGATAAACATGGCCGCGACCATCAGACGGATACAACGCCTTCAAAGAGATTGCAAGCACCAAACACGACCAGATCTATAAGTGCCTCCAAAAACCGCACCCGAACTCAGAACACCCAGAAATCACGAAACCAAAAAAATCAGATACCATGTTGGTAAAAATCAAAATGATATTATATAAAGGAGATAAATTTACAAGAGAGCAAGGCTCTATTTAAAGAGGTTTACATGATGTTTCTAAAAAGGATTTACAGCTAATAAAGCAACGTAAATAGAAAGATTCAAAGCTATCCTAAGCTAGAATAGAAATAGAAATATCCTAAGATGACCATTAATAATACAACTAATATTTTAATATGCAGAGGCTTGGAAAGGTTGTTTGGAGCCTGTTACCCTGGATAGGACGAGATGGTTGGATTACATAATCCAAGATGCTTGGCGTGTTGTACATGGAGTGAAGGTGCTCATGGAACTGGGTCAGGGGTGTACGGGCCCTCGGACCATTTGGGCCAGTGTGTTGGGTCGAGCTTGTGGGATGCATGGAAAGTTGGGAGGTTGCGCTGGGGGTTGTGTCAGGGGTACACCCAGGGTTGCTGAGAGACAGCAGGAGCTGGATGAGGTCTGGGACCTCAGTCCTAAGAGAAAGGGGATAGAATGGCTTTATAGACAGGGTCCCGATGTGAGGGTCTCAAGGAGAGCTCACACGTACTCTAAAGTTGGGTACAAGTCAAGAGACAAGTCCATAGGGACAAGGAAGTGCTAAGGCCAAGAAAGAGGCGGTTCACAGGTGAGTGGCCGATTTGAATCAAAGAAGGAGATGAATGGAAGATAGCCTTCAAGACATTTGGGCTAACCAATGCACCGAGCACATTCATGTGGCTCATGAATGAGGTATTGAAAGGGTTTTTGGGTAAATTTGTCATTGTTTACTTAGATGATATTATGATTTTCAGTAAGACTTTGGAGGAGCACCTAATGCATGTTCGAAGAGTTTTTGAGAAGCTGAGGGAAGAAAAGTTGCTGATTAATCTAAAGAAATATAATTTTGTGAAGGAGTTGGTGTACCTGGGATTTGTTATCGGCCAAAACAAAGATTAGAACTCAATATGACCCGTGTGGTCAAATGATGTGTCTAGCTCACATGACTCCTTCAATAATCAAGTCGAAGGGTATAATGCTGCCTACAAATTATCAAATGCAATTTATGGCCATAAGTATGAAAGATGCTAGGGAAGTACAAAAACAATGACTACAAAAAACATTACAACAAGCAAGAAGCCAGAGAAGAAATAGAGGGAGTTAGCTCAAACCAAGCAAACTCTTAAAGATACCCAGCTACAAGTTTAGTCGTATGAAAAGCAAGTGGCAAAACAGAATGACAAGCTAGCTTCTCAAGTACACGAGGCCTCAATGAAAGCATAAGAAGAGAACAAAGAAGTCTTGGGTAAGCTACAAGAGGCAAAAAGTACAATCGAAGCTCTTAATCGGCAAATTGTCACCCTACATGCCAGAGAGGATGATTTCCAGCAACAAAATACATCCTTGCAAGCTGAGATAAAGGAATCCAAGAGGCAGGCAGGTACTCTACAAACAGAGATTGACAGGATCAGGATATAGGACAGTTCTCTTCGAGCAGAAATGAATAAGCATTAACTCCAGATGGGTTCACATGGGACAAGCTTGGTGGCATACAAGTAGCAGATAAGCAACTAGAGGCCAAATTGGAGGAGCTCAAACAGCCATTAGGATCCTAGGACTTGATCAAGGTGGTGTGCAAATCATACTAGGATAATATTGCCCAGGTAACTAGTGGCATGGAGCATGCCTTTGAATTTATTGATGCATTGCACACCCAAAGCTTGGAGGTGAAAATAGAGGTAGATAGAGTTCTCAGCACTCTCTCCATTGATGGTAGGTGCAAAACTATTCAAGCGCAAGTTGTCTACCTTACCAAAGAACATGCTAACTCCTGTAGCCATCACAAATAGGGATGAGACTACTCAAAAGATAATTGATATGTTAGATAAAGAGGAAGCAGAACAGAAGTGCAAGGCACAATTGGTTGTCCTAAAGAGAGCTATTGCAAGCATATCGGGGCATATTGAGAAGTTAGTATCAGCAGAGCCTTCCGTCACCACTAGATGAGATCAAGAGATTGTTGCCCAATCAAAGATTCCTGGAGTTGATTGATGAAAAGAAAAATAATGAACCAATATTTCAGCATTGGCCAAAGATACCCACCTCAGAGGATGTGCAAAAAATAACAAACCATTTGTAGAACTAGAGGTCCAAATTCAAAATGCAGTGGTCAGAGTCCAGAGCTTCTCATATGATGATGAATTTGAGCAGAAGCGATGCTTCCAGGTATTCAAGAAGCTTGAGGTTCCTTCTGGAAAGAGTGAGAGCAGATTCAATCTGCCTTGGAAAATCTGTAAAGTCCGCCTTCTCTAAATTTTTGCAATTTTATCTTTTGATTTTGGATTCAAGATACTCTGCACCCAATGGATTGCCTTTTTTTGAGTTCCATTGTTTTCCGCAAGCAAAAAAGCCCCTAAGAGCTGCCAAAACTATAGTGTTTTCACACTACACGTTGAAATTTTGCATTTTGGACCTTGTATCAATGAAGCTGAGATGTCATTCAAGCAAATATATGTAACAGGAATAGTGTTTGAATGTGACGCAAAGCAGTTTGTAGATTCATTTAATCAACAGTACTCATGCATTTTAAATATATTAGTTTTTGGCTAAGTTCTTGGGCAGCGGCAACTGCATGATATAAGATCAGTGGTCCATGGGGTCTACAAAGATATAAAAGTCCTAGCATTAGCTTTAATCCCCACCATTGATGGTTTTGATCCAACAACAAGTATTGATCCTCATAAGGTTATGAAGAGTTGTCAGTGAGAAGCCCCATTTTGGTTGATAATATTTGAGGAGGGCCCCACAAGTTATTTTGGTTTGATATGATATGTAAAACAAGTGCGTCAGCGGAGTTATTTCCATCCACAAGACCCTGGTGACATGGCAGATCAACTGGCCCTTGGGGGGGTTCAAGGGATTTAGGGTAGTGTCAGTTTTTGTAATGTCCCCTTCTAGACTCTTGGTTAGTCCATCATAGAGTTCCCGTGGACTAGCAGTTTGGTTAGGGAAGTAGAGTTAGTTGACCTTGGAAGTATTTGTCGGTAGAGGAAATGTGGTTCAGATTCAATGGATCCAGTTGGCACCTTTTGAGTTGTCTCAGATTGCTCTTGGCAGTACTTACTATTTTTAGTAAGTTAGGGGTCAATGTCGGTTCGGCATTTTCAAATTGGCATCAGATTTGTCTCGTCAAGGGCTTTCTAGCGAGTTATAGATCATCTCATTCTGACATCGTCTTCATATTTATTTTAAAGTCCGAAGATTAATAATGTTATATTTAACTTAGACTTTATTATATTTCGAGGGGCAAAGTGACTTTATGAAAATGAAGACATAATATTAAGTTGTGACCGTGGGCACCCTTCCCTAGGGAAATAAAGTTGATTTTAAAATGTAATTCCCTCCTAAAAGCCCAACGCCCATCTTGGAGAGAGAATAAAAGCGGATTTTGGAGCTCATTTGGATATGCTTGCTTTATGATATTTTCTCTTTGGAGCTCTGCTAGGGTTTGAGGGTTTGAGTATTCGAACCAAGCTTTTGGAGACGAAAACCTCCATTAGTGACAGCATTCTACAGGGGTGCAATACCACCCAAAGGTGCCATTGACGGTGGATGCATCCGGCATTCACATTTGTGCTTCATTGGAGTCAATAAGTGAAGGATTGAAGAGGAGTTTGAGCTATTTCATTGCATATTTATTCTAGTTCTTCACTCGCAGCCATGGAGATCAGTACATCAGTGAAAACAAGGCAGATTTCTCAATGTTTGTGACTGTTGTTCATTCCAGCTGCTGGCCGTACCACTCCAGCCAGGCCGTACTCCTTGTTGGGACATATTTTGTGAGTTTATTTGCATTTGGAACCCCCCACCTTGGTCGCCCAACTTGGTATTATATGTGCAGATTGATTTTAGTCCTTAACAGCAGGTTTTTGGAGTGTATTGTTGCTGTTAGCATTTCCAGTCCACAGCCGTACTTCCGCCAGCCTGGACGTGGGATTTAGAGACTTCTCCTCTTTCATTGTAGCTTCTTCTTTGGTCATTGTGAGGCGTTTGAGGCCCTATTCTCTGCTGATAATACTTGTATGCTCAATACTTACCATTTCTTGGAGATTGGTGGCATTCCAGTCATACCCATTTGCTGGTGCACTCTCAGCATATGTATCAAGTTGCAAAAATCCATATGGGTATGTCATAGTAATTGTTTATTGGCCATTTTGCTATCTGGGTAGTTAATAGTTTCTTCATATTCCTTGTATATTTTCTGGGTTCTGGTTATATGCTCTATATTGTATGCTCCGGCAACACATCTGCAGGAAAACTGAAAACCCCTTCTGCATCTTCTCTCTAGTCTAAAAGATCACATTAAAAATAAAAAATAAAACACATAAAAAGATCTTTTTAAAAAATACAAACAGGTACGGCACATTACAATTTTGATAGAGCAGTAGCCATTGGATGAACCAAATCAACAGTCTATAAGATGTGGAGATCGGTTTGATTAACTTTGAAGCCAATAGCAACCATAGATGACCACTATGGCTATCTAATCAACAACCCATGATCTTTCAAGGCCAAGTCCAGTTGCAACAAGGAAATACAGAGATAACCATAATCTAAGCACCCTGCTTGATTCAATGGCCCATCATCAATCAGGCAAATATAAAGGGAAATTGAATACAGACTAAGCTGCGAACAAGCTTTGAAATTCAAATGAAATCAAAAGTGCATGCACAGGCATTGAAGATGTGATTCAAGTATGCAACTAATCCTCCACTACAATCATAAATTCAGGCATTTACATATGTCGAGTGGAGAATATTTTAAAGTGAAAGTTCAAATTTGGCATCTCCAACATGTTGCACCACAATGAAGGGGCACTCGTGCATGATCCACAGGCATTGATTGCCTTTGCTATTTTTGGGATTTTTAGTTTATCTTGGTTTGTATAAATATGAGCTTGTAGCTCATTGTTTAGGTTAGATTCAAATTTGTAGGCTCATGCTTGTAAAAGCCTTGTATGCAAACTTTTTCTCATGTTTTTCAATTCATAATCCCTAGAGTAGTCTTAATTCATGTTTCCAGAACTCTACTAGTCTTTCATGGCATGTAACTGTGCATGTACTTGAAGTATTCAATATAAATGGTTGTGATTATCTCTATCCTTCCCCTATTATTGTCTATGGATGATACTTGTCTTTTACACTGCTATAATTCTGCTAAATTTCTAGTTCTGTGTATTATTGGATTTTGTGCTAAAAGCTCTGCAAGAGATAAGTGGAAAAGTGTTCTATTCTAACACATCACCTCATTTCACTTTCAGTTATTTTGTTCCAGCAATTCCTTCAGTTTTCTCTATAATTGAATTATAGCTAGAATAGCAGGAACTGACCTACTCCAGAGATTGTTTTCTCAAAGCATTGTCCCATATTAGCAGAACTTTCCATATTGCCACAAGTTGTGGGTGTAAAGGTAAGCTTAAAAACAAGCCTGATCAGACAATCTTTGTGAACAAGTAGCACATGAGGAGACGTGTGTAATATGAAGGGGCATGGCTCATGGTTTTGTATCCATTTCATTGTAAAACCACTTGGTGGTTTCTTATGAGCTTTGTCTATAAATACAAGCTAATGGCCTTGTAAAAACACATAAGAAGGTTACAGGTTGCATATTGTTGTGACAGGAACCAATGAAGGCATGGGAATGGGTGTATGGTTACGTGGTGTTGTAACAAGTTTCCAAATGTTGTTGGATTGATCAAAAGGAGAGCAACTCATAGAGTGCATTGAGAAGAGGTTCTCTAAAAGTGCATTTTGCATTGAAGATAGGTTCTCTAAAGGTGCATGCTCTTAGATTTAAAAGAGTGAAGAGCTCTCTTGGCACAAGTTAAACCTCTTGTATATTGTAATCTTGTTCTTTAGATAATATATCAAAGTAGTGGTGTTGTTGCTGAGTTATTTTTTTCCTAAAAGGGTTTCCCAAGGTAAATCCGATGTTTCTATGTTCTATGTGTGTATGCTTCGATTTGTCATTCTATTGCATTAGTTTTGGATTTTGTAATCTATTTAGCATAGTTCTTCTCTTAAGATTATTAATAATTTGCTAATATATCAAGTATTGAAGGCTCAAACAATCTCAGGTTCCTAGCATTCACTATTGAGTACATATGTATGTAAGGAGGCAAATCAAGATGAAATGCATTCTTGCCCTTGGAGTCTATCCCTCCCTAGGTACAGCCAAACACGATCTCCAATCTAAAACTTATGTTCAGTCCTACATTAGTCATGTCGCTTCTTGTACTTGGCTTCACACTCTTTCAACTAAACCTTAGACATGGAGATACGCTTGTGAATCTTCTCGTTGAAATTTCAAGCCTTATGGAGCTCTAAATCCACTTGTTCTTTGTTCAAGTGTGGCTCTCCCATGGCTACATCCAAAAGACTAGGTGGTGGATAGCTGAAACCACATCAAAAGGGAATAAATTTATACTTCATTGAAGTATGAACTATCTTGTTTTAAGAATGTTGTATGTATGCCAAATACTCATCCCATGACTTCGAATTCTTCTAATTATAACCCCTCAAGAACTGCATTAGAATTTGATTCACCACTTCCATTTGACCATTGGTTTGGAGATGAAAAGTGGTTGAACACTTCAACCCGGTATCCATCCTTTTTCACACAGCACACAAAAAATTCCCCAAGAATCTAGAATCACAGTCCGAAATAATGCTTTCCAACAAACCAAAATGAACTTGCATGATTGAAAAACAAATTAGTTGCATCATTGCCCTTAAGTGTTTACTTGCTAAGAATGAATACACACATTTTGCTAAAACAGTCCTCCTCGGGTCATGGGTAAACCACTTACAAAGTCCATGGAGATGCTCTCCCATGGCTGACAAGGTACTGGTAGTGGTTGTTGCAGACCCAACTTTCTATTGTTCAGTTTACTTACGTCACACAATTTACAGCCCCAATTGAATTTTGAAGCATCTACTTTGCATATATGGCCACTAAACATGCCTTTGAAGGTTAGCCAATGTCTTTGCAACACCAAAATGCCCATCAACTTTAAAAGTATGAACCTCACATAACAACAGCAACCTCCTTTTTCGCACACAACTTGCCCCTTTTGTATATCAATCCATCTTGAAGAAATTAATCCAAACTTGGCTCAAAATCTACAACTTTACCTCACATAATTTGCTTGTAGATCTCTTCAAAATCTTCATCTTGCCTGTAATCCTTCTCATACACGTCTTTGGCAAAGGGCTCCAATTGAGGATATATGTTAACTGCTACAAGAAGATGTGGCCTAGACAACATATCTGCTACCTTGTTTGTCACACCCCGATTGTACTTAACCAAGTCGAATCATTGCAAGAACGTCATCCACTTGTAGTACCTGGCTTGCTGCAATTTGGATTGAGCTTGCAAATATTCAAGAGGTTGAGGATCTGTATGGACAACTGTTTCCTTGCCCATCAAATACTAATTCCACTTTTTCACCACTTGCACCCACACATACAACTCCTTGTCATATGTGCCATTCTTTAGTACAGTTCCACAAAAAAATTCCAAATGGTAGCAAATTGGTTTCCACCTTGTATTTCTTTTCACCTTGTTCTAGATTTGGCAATGCAAGAAATCATTAGAAGCACTTTCCTTTACCTATAATGGCCTGCAAAGGTGTTGCTATGAATGTGAAAGCCTTGGACAAACTTCCTCAAATATTGCATGGTTCCCATGAAGCTCCCAATTTCAATCAAATTGAAATGTTTTGGTCAATTCACTATGGCCTCTATCTTTGCCAGATCAATAGAAATCTCTCCAGCTCCAACTACAAGCTCAAGCTGGACAAGTGATGTTTATGCAAATTCACACTCTTTATCATTATCTGACAATTTATTCTACTTCAAAATTTGCAAGACTTGCCTAAGATGAACCAAATGTTCCTCATAGGTCATACCGAAAACAAGAATATCATCCAAGCATACAATGACACAAGAACCAAAAGGTCATTTTAATACCTCGTTCATCAACCTCATGAATGTAGCCAGTGTGTTGCATAATCTGAATGGAAGTACTAGCCATTCATACAATCCTTGCCTTGTCTTAAACACTGCCTTCCAAACATCTTCTTTGACGTAGAATTGGTGATATCCTAATTTTGGATCAAGCTTGGTAAAATATTTGGCATATTGCAATTGATCCAAGAGATCATCAATACATCGTCACGGGTACCTATTCTTGATAGTTATTCTTTTAAGAGCCTTGTAGTCTATACACATCCACTAAGTTCCATCCTTGTTTAGCACCACCACAATTGGAGAACCGCAAGGTGAGGTGCTAAGTCTAATCACTCCTTGCCCAATGAGTGCTTTCAGCTGTGATTTGACTTCATTAGCCTCCAATAGGCTTTGTCGGTAGAGTCCTATGTTTGGGAGAGAGTAATTAGGTAGAAACTGAATATCATGCTCAATGGCTCCAGTAAGTGGTAGCCCCTTGGGCTCTTGGTAAAGCTCTTCAAACTGCTGTACCAGCTGACCTATACTCTTCTCCTCCATGTTAACATGCAGCCCATGGACTGATTTCATTTCAGCCGCCTTTTTCTCTTTGCTCCCACACAATAACAACAATGTAAACTTGCCACTAGCATTGCTTAAACACTTGGCTTATGAAGTGCTAACCATGGAGATTTTAAATTTTCCTACATATGAATTGTGGGTGAAATCTTTACCATCCAAAACTAGACAGTATTGATTCTTCCTCCTGAAGTATATGGCATCTCAGATATGGAGGTATGTACTCCTGAAGAACCCCACAAACATCAAGTAGAATCACATCATTTACCATCTCATCAACAAAATCGAGATTGAACCAAAATATGATTTTCCATTGCTTTCTGACTGATATTTCTACTCTTTGTTTCAGCCATCCCAATGAATAAGGATTCAGGTGTTTCTCGACATCCAAGTCAAGTTCATCTACTAGTTTTTGTGAAATCATGTTTGCTTGAGAACATTTATCTGAAAAAGCATCTACCTTTCTTCCTTTGAGTTGAATGTTGATGGAAGAGCTTTCTCATTTAACTTTCATCTTGCAACCCACTAACACATACACCTTTCCTCATTGTGGTACATAACAACCGATCACCAATTTCAAAGCTGCAATCTATCACTTTTCAATTACTCATATCAACTATCACCTAATCAATGAAATCCAGATTGAATCAAAATCTGATTTTGCATTACTTTCTCACCGAGGTGGACGAGCTTTGTAATTTCACTTTCAACTTAAGACCCACTAAGACATGCACCTTTCCTCATTGTGGTACATGACACCCGATCACCAATTGCAAAGCTGCAATATATCTCCTTCCCATTACCCACATATGCAAACAAATCTTCTTATTATTGTTTTTGGAAGGAGCCAACTCCAAGTGTAGTTTCCAATATATCTCCTTCCCATTACACACATATGCAAAAAGTTTCTTCTTATTATTGTTTTTGGAAGGAGTCAACTCCAATTGTAGTTTCCAACATCTCTCCTCTATATGCCTTTCTTTGTTGCAATGGTTACAATTACATTTATTTTTGTCTTTTTTATTGAACATGAATGTATCATTCCTCTTACCATTCCATTTGTCTTTCCCCTTGCCTTTTTCACCACTTTGTTGTGTTGATGTTAGAGGAGCAGCGTCGGGCTTCTACTTCCAGCCCAAGTTCATGCAATGGAAACAATTTAAATGATAGCCTAACGGCTATTTAAATTGCAAGACAATAATCGGTGAAGAGGCGCTTCATCAATTTACATTAACTAATATTTAATCATTACTAATAAGGTCGCCATTTAGAAGACACGAATTTTTGAAGTGTTGCGATTCTTTGAGGCCCAACTTCATGCATCTTGGAGACACGACTTTTGGTGGAGGCCGACATGGAGATTGAAGAGATGTGTCTCCTTCTTCTTACTTGTATATATAATCGATGCTTCCTCATTGTTCAAAACATATTCATCATAGTTCAATATCCAGAAGCGCGAATTGGTAAGAAGATTATCAAGTGCAGATCAATATATTTGTAGAAGGCTGAGTTTATATTATTACTGTGTTAGCATCAGATTGTGGTGCTCCTTCTTGGCTTTCATATCAGCCTATTTGTAAAAGAGACATTTGTTGATATTCAATATATAAGTGATATATTGTTGTTGGGTTTTTCTCCCTCAAGTGGAGGGTTTTCCCAGGGTATATGCTGTGTTATTGTGTCTGATTTTGAATTAATTTCTGAGTTTTACATCTGATCATAAAACTTAACATGTTGTTGTCCTTTACCCTGCTATTTTTTAGTGAAAGAAGCGCTTTTCTTCTTATCCATCTCCATGTAGTGAGCTCGGGAACAAGCCTCATCAATGCCTTTTGGTTTGGTCATCAAAACAAGCCTCAACAGGTGTCCAAACAGCCCACCAATGTATTTCATTGGCACCCCCCTATCCATGACATCTTTGCCAAGTTGTACCACCTTCTTATAGAATTCACTCATGTACTCTCACACACTTTGGCCTTGTCTTTGTCTATAGAAGTGCCATTGAATGGCCCATTCGTCCTCATTCATATGGGGTAAAACTGCTTCTTCAACAGCTCCTCAAAATCTTTCCACTTGTATATTGGTGGTACATTTTGAATTTGCAAAAAGAAAGCATGACTTTTGTATCATGTGAGAGCATGAACAAACTATTCCAGGTTTGCGAAGGATAATTGCTGATGTTCTGTCAACTGATGCAAGCTAAAATAAACCTCTAATTGGCCTATCCAATGGTCTTTTTCCGCACTCACTTCTCCATCAAATGATTGAATATCAATTTTTGCTTCAACCTCAAAAGGTGAACTGTTTCTACTCGAAGAGGGTTATTCCACATCTATTTATTTGCCTTTGGGCACTTTTTCTTGGTTCTCTTGCTCTTGAGCAAGTCCCAACTTCTATGACAATGCAAGAATTATGTTTTCCAGCCTATCTAGTTTGCCCGCTGCTAGAGAAACTTTGACTACATCAACTTCCAACCTGCAAAATATTCTTCATCTTCATCCACTTCCCTGTCCATATCTCTTGCCACAGTTCTCACTGTTCTACTCCACTCTTCGGTACCAATTTCAGGCTCAAATGGAACTAAATTACCACTCCCACTGAATATTGTCGTGGGCATTAACCTGCAAGTACAACTTTTCTAACTTTTTCTACCAAAAAATATTATTGCAAGCAACCTGAACCTTGCTCTAATGCCTCTGATCCATAAAATGATGTAGATATTCCACAATACGGTTCAACTATGAAAAATGAAATTACTAGCACAGTAACAATCTTCCTATGGCTGTAATTAATGAGAAATGCTTGAAATCTTCATATTAGCTTTGTTAGAGAATCAATTGGAACAAAAACACATAAGAAAAACTGAAAACACACCATAGAACAAGCATGACAATGACTCTAACACAAAGATTACCCTGGAGAAATCTTCAAGTGGGTGAAAACTCTAGAAAGAGTGAGTTTACAACTCCTCAAACACTAATTTCAGTCAAGTACACAACATAAATGACTACAATTAAGCTCATGGCATACTGAATCCAATCTCCACATCCACAAAATCTCTGCAACTCCATGGAAAACCTATTTTCCACCAAGAACTCCAAGTTCTCAACAAAACTGCATCAAATCCCCAAAATGCCAGCCCAAGGACATCATTTTTCCCTTGTTTTATATGTTCCATTCTTCGAATGAGTGGATTTCCACAGAACAGTCATGTGAAGTGGGAGCCGAAACATTTGCAGTCATTACCCTGTCCCCATGAGACAAAATGAGAATCATTCCCAAAGATTAGTGGTTACGTAATCGTCAGGGCAAAAACAAAACTGCCAATGTGGTTACAAAATTGCCTCTTGCGTGAACCGACAATTGCAGAAAACATCAAGGCAATTAAACCACCCCCTGCTGTACGTGGCAGTTTCAATGCCAACTAAAAAATACTCTCGTTCATCTGCTCCCTTGTTTTCTCATTTCCCTAAAGTGCTCTGAATCATCTCAAGGTCATCTTCATCACTAAGGACTGATCGTTGGCTTCAAAAACCATCATAGTGAGGAATTTTAAGTCATCAACAACTTTCATTGAAAGTGACAACATTTGTTGCTCCAACAACTATCTCAAACCAATTTACAGATCAAACTCTTAAGATCTTGTTTTCCTATAATGTTACAAGTGGCGGAACCAATTTGCACCATGTTATATCATTGTTTGTTTGTTAATAGTGTCTTATACAGACTGAAACGTATCTCCTGTTCTTTATTTCTCAACTAACAATGTCAAACTCTAGCTTTTTCTTAGCTGCTTTGTGGATGTCCATGGTTCTATGTTTGTCCATCTCAATCATGTTCACTGATTTTGTTCACCCTGAGAAATTGGGGATCAAGCTCCACAATAGAAGTTTGAACAGAGTTATCTAGCTAATTTGAAATCTATTCCTGCATCCGAATTTCAATGAACAGGCTTTAGATATAACATTAACCCGTTAAAGGCCAACCAACTACAGTCAACCTTCAAATGTAACAAGTACCTTTTTTTGCATGCAAAAGCAGCAAAGCAAGCAATTGGACGGTGGATTTGGCACAGATAGGGTGGATCACATTTCCTTCTTCCGTGCATTGCAGGCTTCAGACCAGCTAAGAATCAATTAAATTCTAATGTTTTGCCTGTCACTCTGCTCAAAAGATTTAACATCCTTCACCACTACATTTGTCATCTCCCGCAAGCCAGACAAAAAGTTTTTCTGCAGTTTGATATAAACCTTGTAAGTTGTAACCTAAATTGTGGATTATTTTCACAATATTATGTCTTTTGCAGTTCTTTTTTGCCAAATATAGATCACTTCATTTTTTTTGTGCACAAGTGAACTTGAGGACCATGAAAACTCGGTAATCAACAGTCTATTTAGTCTTAAAGTACTCCAAATCCCCTACAACACAGCAAAAGCCTCAGCAAAAAGTTGGCAAAATTGCATCAGACAAAATAATATGCAATAAATTCAAATCTTGGAAAAAAACTGAACAAGACAAGTCCAACCATCACAAATCCATCATCTATACAGAAAAACTATAAAGATGCAAACAAAAATAATGATCATATGTTACATCACACGTGATCAAGCTATCAAGCATATGCAATTCACCATGGTAGAAGAAAACCTCAAATCCTAGGCTGCAAAGAATTTCAGAATAATAAAATCTTGAAATCTCTGCAAAAGATCAGGTTTAGGAGATGTCCCAAGGAAGAAATCCACTAAAATGATTGAAACAACAGAAAATTGGAGTTAAAAAATATGAATAATACACAGGCCGACTCATCATCAGTGAAGTGTTTGAGAATCACTCGGCAAGGTGCTGACTCGGCATTGAAATGCAAGTTTTCTTTGTCAGTGAAGAGCTGAGTAACTAAGATCAGAAACCTTGATCGACTAAAGAATTCTTTAAGAGCTCCTGTACCATAGTAGCTGGTCATTTAGCAAGAATCTTCTTCTTCAAAGCATAGTATCTAAAATCCAAATGGTTAGAAATCAAACATCATGAATTGTATGTGAATGGAGAATTAAGGGAGTCTGCCACTGCTCTCTGTAGGCAAAACATTAATGCATGATGCACATCAAAACAAAATCTACAACAGCAAGGACCATTTTCCTGAAGATGCATACAATTGTGAAAGCCCATTTCCATGTATTTCAACAATCATGAAGCTAAATGAAAGACTCCAATTTATGTTCAGAATATATCCTTCAAAATCTCACAGTTCACTGTAGATACTTGTAATGCATAAGAATCTTGCCACACTAACTCAAAGATGGAAACTGTCGAAACAAAAGTCCAATGCATAGTATTGAATTGCTTGAACTTTTGCTTACTTGGCCACTACATCATACCCTCTAAAATTTATATAATCTGAACCTGTATTCATTAATAAATACACTAACCACCTCATTGTTTTGCTCAAAAAATATCTTGCCGAAACAATAACTTCACGAAATCTTCAAATTTCCTGTTCCTTCAAATCAAGATCACCATTTTAAAATTTAAATTCTACAAACCTGAGTCACTATGCTCACAGCTTGCCCTCCCCTCCCAGCCCTTGCAGTACGGCCTACTCGATGAACATAGTCACGAGGGTACCTGCAGTTAGAAATTTTCTTTTAGGATTAAAGTAATATAAGGTGATCAAATCAGAAGAAACCATATATCCATAAAATTTTGTTCTTGAAAGCTTTATATAAAATAGAAAATCCAGAAAAAAATTGTCAAACAAACATTTTATTTTCTCTGCACCATATGAAAGATAGCTGTTGGGCAATTTGAAAAAAATAATCTCAAACCTTGGGATATCATAATTGATAACAAGATCAACAGTTGGAATGTCAAGACCACGACTCGCTACATCAGTTGCTAACAAAATTGGGACCTGGCCAGATTTGAAACAATGAACAGCAGCAAGCCTTGATGACTGTGTTTTGAGAGAATGCAATGACACTGCTTCCAGACCAACTTCGTCCAGCAACAAACTAAGAAGATGGCAAGTCCTGAACTCATCGCATGAACAGATGTCATTCCAATATATCTTATTTATGTCCAAATTACTCCTACAAATGATTAAACGTTGTTACTGGACAATTTACTCCTACAAACAATTAGGCATTGTTACTCATAAGAATCATGAAATTGCATTTTAGCCTCCAGTTAGATGTATTGGGATTTAAAGAACAAATAATTAGTTATAATTCAATGGAACAAGAATTCACCAATGCATAAACAAACAAAAGAATCTAAACAAAGTATGTATTTCTCAAAGGTGTTCAGGATGATGTTGGACAATAAGAAATTCTGATCACAACCAAAGCCATTTAAACATTAATGTAAAAAGCATTTAATATTTTTGTTTTAATGAATTGAGTAGAGAAAATTGTAGCTTACTGTATGCAACACAAGCCAAACAACACCTTCGAACATTTCAAGGCAAGAGCATATGCCAACTCATAAGGAACAATTCAATAACTGAGTGATTCAATAGCAATGTAAGCACAAGGGCAAACTATCACAATTCAAGGGAATTGAAAACATACAAGCTCAAATGAATCTCATTAGTTCATGCTTCAAATATTTATGGATCAAAATAATAAAGAGGATGCCAAATTCAAGCTCCATGAGTCAAATTGTGAATGGCATAATGAGCTTACTTATTTAAAAATTCTCTGATTCTAAGACATGTTACATATGAAGGTTTCATTCAGTTCATAAGAGGCATAAGCAAAACCCATGATTGATCTAGACTAGCTGAGAATGGTCGTTAAACTTATGAAAGTTTCATTCAGATTATACGAGGCATAAGCACATGGCATGATTGAACTAGACTAGCTGAGAATATTCTTTAACCAAGTATTTGAAATGAAAACGTGGAAACAAAAGGATATGGGGCTTCCACATATGGAGACAAACAGGATTAGGTTACCGGAAACTTGGACATATGCCTATAGAGAACTGTATGAAACAACGAATCAATCAAAAAAGGACAACATAGGAAATGTTGGGGGAAAATAAAAACACAAATTCACTTTGCAAACACAAATTCACTTTGCACATACAAGAATAATTATATTCAGAGTTCTTTATTCAGTGAAAATTTTCAAATTTATCAGATATAACGTGCCTTGTGAAAACAATGAAAATGAACTATACAATTTGTTAGAAATATTAAAATATTATTTAGCTTATTTAATGGTCAATATTGTATTCTATTAGATAGTTTCTATTTCTGTTTTAGTTTAGATTGTTTCTATTTCTTCAGCTTTGTTAGTTGTAGTTTCCTTTATGGAACTCCTATATTCTTTATAGAAACTTCTCATTGTAACTCTATTTAAAAAGCTTTGCTCTCATGTAAATAATATATCATTCTCTTTTATTTCATTACATGGTATCAGAGCCTAGGGCGAGCAGGAAAAGTTTCTTTTTGAAATTTTTTTGGCACCTTCTATTTTTTCCATACATTGTATGGACGGCGTACCTTCTCTGTGATCTGGCTCTCTATTTTTTTCGCCTTCCAGTGATCGCCCTCTGTCCTGAAACAGAACTCCAACTCTGTCCGCGTCCTATCCGCATCCTGTCTACGACTTGTCCGCGACCTGTCCATGTCCTGTCCGCGACTTGTCCGCATCCTATGCAAACGTCTTCGTCTTTTGATTGCGATTGAAGGCGTTTTTTGGCAGGTTTCTGTTTGGCAGTTTAGGGTTCATTGTTTGCAGGGTTTCAATCTCGGGATTTGTGCCTCGAAATCTATGTTCGAGTTTTTTGAGCCTGTGTTTTCCGTACTCTCAGGTTTTGTGCCTTGAAATCCGTGTTCGGGTTTTTTGACCCTATGTTTTCTGTACTCTCAAGATGTGTGCCTCGAAATCTGTGTTCGAGTTTTTTGAGCTTGTGTTTTCCATACTCTCGAGATTTGTGCCTCGAAATCCGTGATAGCGTTTCGAGCTTTTTTTTTCAATCTCAAAGCATGTGCCATCAATCTGCCTTGTTTTTTGTGCCATCAATTTGTTTTCTGTTTTTTCCTGCCTTGAAAAACTGAAGAATGGCATCTTTGACCAACATTATGTTGGAAGGTAGTCAAAAGTTCAACGGCCGTAACTACAACACCTAGAAGCAACGAATGTTAACCATTTTTTAGTATTGGTGCCTTGATCAGAGTGTTTTGGGCAAAACTACACGTGCTCCAGTGGCGGGTAAAGATCAGGATAAGTTTGATGAGCAGAATGGAGAAGCAGTCATGCTCATTAAATTATCGGTCACCGATGACCAGCTGCCTCAGGTTTCGTCAGGCAAGACTTCCAAAGAAATTTGGGAGCATCTAAAGGATTTGCATGAAACGTCCGACAAGAGTCTTGCGTTCTTTCTGAAAGACATGTTTTTTTCGATCATGATGGATGAAAAGATGTCTCTGCAGGAGCATCTCGCACAAATCAAGGACATCTGTCATCAGTTGGGGGTGATTGGTCAGAAGATGGAGGAGGAAGACATGGTAGTCATTACTCTGAAAAGTCTACCAAAGTCTTGTGAGCATTTTATCGAGACTCTCAACATTACCGCAACTAATGTTGACTTGAAGTTTCCGGAGCTGTGAAACAAACTTCTGCAACAAGATCAATGGAGACAACAGTTCAGTAACAGTGCTTGTTCACCCTCCACAAAGCAGGCATTTACTACCAAGTCCTTTTAGAACAATAAGGGCCAGAATCAACCCTTTCAGCAGATCAGCCAAGGTCAATCCCCAGATTCTTCCAAGAAGAAGAATATTCAGTGCAATTATTGCCGCAAGTTTGGACATATGAAGAAGGATTGTCGAAAACGCTTGGTTTCTGAACAATCCAAGCAAGGAGAGTCCACACCAAATGCCCATGTTGCAGAGCACACTGAGTAGGAGTCTGCTTTCTACGCCTTTATGGCCAAGACACCAGCAGATCCTGTCAAATCTTCTGCCTGGTATATTGATTCAGGTGCTTCTCGGCATTTCACTCATCGTGGACCAGACTGCAGATCTTCTCACCAAGTCCCTGAGCCCGGATAAATTTGTCAGATTTCGGGGGCACCTTGGTGTAGTTATTAGATTGACCATTATGGGGGGGTATTAAGATATTATTTAGCTTATTTAATGGTCAATATTGTATTCTATTAAATAGTTTCTATTTCTGTTTTAGTTTAGATTGTTTCCATTTCTTCTGCTTTATTAGTTGTAGTTTCCTTTATGGAACACCTGTATTCTTTATAGAAACTTTTCATTGTAACTCTATTTAAAGAGCTTTGCTCTCATATAAATAATATATCATTCTGTTTTATTTCATTACAAGAAATGCTATCAAAAATTATATTTATTAAAAGGATGAAATGTCACACATAATGGACAAGTAGTATGTGATGAATCTTCATCACAAATTTGCAAACTGCACTGAAGAATCAAATGTGGATAATATCATCAGGAACACAAGAAAAAACTTTTCAAAGTGAGCAGTTGTGAGCCATGTTAATGAGGAGGCATTTCTGTACCATGTAAACACGAAGTGGGTGAGACAGATTGATAGTGTAAACTCCTACAGGAAATGTATCAACAGAATTCTTTTACTTTCTCTGACTGCATGCTGTCTTGTGTTTTTGCTTTCAAATAATTTATTTCGGCACTTAGAAATTATTTTTCCTGAGCAAAACTGACATGGTATTAGAGCCAATACTTAACTTGTCAACCTGTGGAACGGAAAGGAAGGAGAAGACAACTAATGCAAGAACAAAGCTGTGGACAAAGAATCCTAGGATGTTGAAGAAATTGAGACTAGAAAGACTTCATTACCGCTTGGGATAAAGACATGGTACAACAAAGACATCATTTTCATATCTCAAGCAAATTATTAAAAAAAGATCTCATAAAGAAAAATAACATGGCAGATTGTAAGGCAGCAGTAAGTACTATTGAAGGAAATTATCACTTCAATTCAAAGCCAATGATTGCTGTATACGCAGATGGTACGTAGCCCCATATACCTTGCCACAACAAGACAAAATATGAATTTTGCAGTTGGAGTTGTATCAAAATTTGAAGCATCCTTCCAAGATATTCATATGAAAGCAGCAAAAAATATTTTAAGTACACTAAAACAAACTGCACCATGGACTGGAATATAAATGAAATACAGATTTTATGTTGGAACAATTTTTACAGAAACTGGCAAACTGTACAAATGACAGAATATCTATATCTGGAGCAATTACATCAAGAAATAAGACCCAACTATTGTGCTGTCACTCACAGAAAGAGACTATAAAGTAGCAACAAGAATAGAATAAGAAACATTATGGAGAAGAAAATTTCAGTTGATATTATAAAGTTACAATAAGCATAGGCAACTTCTCCACTTATAATGGTTAAAGCATATTATAACTTGCAAAAAATGCAGTATACCATGCCAAAACCAAAGATAATGAAGAGGGCAGTCATGAATCAGAAAAATGGTTTCAAAGTAGAAGGTTTGAGTTAATCTACTACAGGTGTCAACATTAGCCAACAGACATCTTTAACATGAAATAGAACAAACACAAGTTTGAATGATTCAGATATTTGCTAGGTGAAAGAGCAACAAATGATCACTGAGGGAGGTCCAGTAAGAAACAGTCATTTTGTGTGTGGCACAATTCCAATATCATGTCTAAAGTCATGCAGCAATATGGGGTCAAAGTGCAACCCAAAAAATCTGTTGATGTCAGATCAACTAATCTAGCATTCCAATAGTATAGTAAGTCAAAAGAGTTGAAACCCCTAATGCAGTATATCTAACGTAAGAATCTTATAAAGAAACGTATGACATATGAATTAATAAGCATTCTGCAAACCCAAAAATGTATAGGCGATCAGAAGAAGGTTGTTCAAAAGGCCCAAACTGACTGAAGACCAATATTGTTGCTAGCTAAGTGCAATCTCACCTGAAGAAGTATTGTGTTCCAATCCACTTACTTTTGTCTTGTGAACAGTTAAGTGTGTCCCTATGTTCCACAAGGAAACATCCCCCCAGAATTTCCACCCGTCCCCACACTAGGGACGCGAGGATAGGTAGGAAACATCCCTGAGGCCATCCCCCACCAAAACAAAATCAAAAACAATTTCGTTACGTGAAAAAAATACGCCAATGGATAGCTAGTCATGCCCGATAGGGCCTGTTACGAAGGATCGATGTTGTTCATAATACAGAGGAGACGAAGGCTCCTTAAATAGAATTACAAGGACGATGTTTCTAAAAAGAAACAATCGTTAACACAAGACTAAGTTAGAAACTACTGGATGACCATTAATAACATAAATAGAAAGATATTATTCTAATACCCTCCCTTAATGGTCATCATTCTAACTACCCAAAGAGATAACAGAGAACGCTGCCTCCTCCTTCTCAGAACACTTCTGCAACAAAAGACGAGCCTGCCACTGACTCTGCCACTTGAGATGAATCTGCCACCAACCATCCCAGAAACTGCAGAACTTCTGGAAAAAACCAAAAACAACAACAACCATCCAACCTGATGTTGGAGAACTGTCCCTCCCTGTAACCAGAGACACACCGAGAACAGCTGCCACAATTTTGAGGAAAAAATCAGCAAACCCTCCAAACTTTTGCAGATGAGCATGACACTCCAAAACAGACTGCAAGAAGTCAGCTGTGCAGATGTTCGCCCCAGCAACTCCAGGTGCGACCAAAACAAACTGCAACAAAGTACAATTTTTGAGGAAAAAATCACCAAACCCAGGATGCTTACACATGGTATAAACCAAAGACGATTTTTGAGGATAAAAATCGATCAAAACCAAACACGATTTTTAAGGTGAAAAATCGATCAAAACCAGACACGAAATCTGGGACACAGATCAAAATACAAATCATCGTTTTTAAGGAAAAAACGGTAAACCCTGTCCAGAAACCAGAGAGCCCTCCCGAACTACGAAAACCCTGACTAGGGCATATAGGAGCAAGCCCTTAATTTTTGAGGAAAAATTATAAACCCTCCAAATAATTTTTGTGGACAAAATTATTAAAACCTGAACACTGAACACGGTATCAAAAAATCCAAAAATCCAAACACGGATTTCGAAAAAAAAAATCTCTACATGTCTGTTGGGCGGTGGTACCTATTGATGAGGTTTTTGTGACTACAACAACATTAGAATAAAACACAGAGTATCCTATCCTCTCTTGAATAAAGCTTCTCAGACGCTGAACTACGTGATCGAATGAGACTGCTCCAAGGTTCCTTTTGTGTCAGGTCTTGACGTGCACAGGGATAGACTCAGTGGAATGATGTGATTTGCTGGTAATCACGAGGGGGACTTACGTGGGCTTACTCCTTCGTAGACATGGAATTCACTCCTGGGACTCAGACTTGTGAGCGAATGGAACTCTTTCACAAATGGACAGCTTGGAATTCCTAGGTTCCACTCTCTGGTTTAGGCGGATGATTTGGCAATGAAGCTTCTAGAAAACTAATCCTAGTGAAAATCTAAAAGAAAATGCAAAAGATGGGGTAAGGGTTTAGGAATCTAATCAATGGAAATGACTGTTGTTGAAGATGAAACTGGAACCAGTCCTCTGCTTCGCCATGAGACAACAACTAGGCAAGGATGGTGCAATCTTCTGGGGTGGAGGTTGAGATTTTCACACTGTCCTGTCATGGAACATGGAACTGATCATACAAAAACAGCCGAAGTTAAGCATGTATTACGTTCAGACTAACCATACAAAGTGATATGCAAGCCACAGATCACAAATGGTATGAACAAATCAACTTCAATCATTCAACAAGAACATTTCCATCGTATCTATCTAATGAAAGTAAGAAAATACAGGAGAGAACTTCAATATCTTTCAGATTTGCTCCAAGAAATCAATAAGACCATGCCAAAAATCTAAAGAAATATATGAACACCATTCTTCAATGCATATATTATTGCTTCAGAAGTCTGTATTACAACAATCTGACTGATCTTTGGAGTTTCAGCTCAGGAAGAACAATGCAGAAATAAAAGCTAGTTACTAAGGTGCTCTAGGAGCATCAGAGAGAGAGAGAGAAAGAGAGAGAGAGAGAGAGAGATAATGAAGCATCCCTCAGCCTTTATATAGGCTAGCTAGCAAACAAGGAGGTGAAAAAAGATCAGATTTCCTCAAAATCTGTGCAAACCCTAAAGAGATAGGGATGAACATGTCATAGGCTCCATGGGATGCTGCCACCTGTCTTGGACGTCAGGCTGACTAAGCTGCTTGGTAGGTAGGTGAGACCAGTCAACTGTCTGTTTGTCCTGCTCCTTGGTCGCAAATTCCATGGTGTCCTAGAGTCCATTTGTCCTGGTCGCAAATTCCACTTGGAATAGGATTTTGCGACCAGGAATGATTTTCTTCCTGGGCGCAAATTCCAGGGGGTCAAGGAACTTTGTGTGGAGGAATCCTTCCTTGAGCAGGGGCGTGTTTCCTTAGGGTCCTGGAATGGACTTCCTTCCTGAGTTGGAATTCCCTGTTGTGGAATAGAATTCCCTGTCTTGGATTCCTGGGTTGGAATTCCTCATCCTTGGCGTGGATTCCCGTTCTTCTTGATGGATGGTGAATTGTACTTTTGTTCTTGGCTCTCCAAGGATTGATCCTCTTGTCCGGAACTGGAATCCTTGATGTTGCCTTCCTTGTGCCAGTCATGTTGAGCGTTGGAAGACAGGGGCGTGTTGATGAAATTAATGCCTTTGAATGGAGTAATGCCTTCATCTTCCCTTGGTATGCATGTGTAGTCTTCTCGTTATTGGAGCTCTTAGACCCTGAAATGGTCATCCTCCGACGCCTGAACTCTCTGTATCCATCCTAATTGTCCTAGATCGTCCTCTTGTCTGGAACTGGAATCCTTGATATTGGACATGAAGTGTATTTTCTCTTTTCTTCTTGTGGAATTCACATGTAGTCTCCTCGTCTGGCGTTGGAAGTAGTCCTCTCCGGTGTTGGAACTTCATGATGCTTGAGATAATCCTTGATCATCCTTGAGCTCTGTCTTCATGGAAGCTCATCCTCGTCCTGGATTCCTGCAAAATAAGGGAAACTCCGAGTAGTCATGATGAACAAGATCCTTAAATGCAATGCAATCAAAAGATAAAACAGGAACTAGCATAATTGATCAAATTAGTTTATGAATTCCTGAATAAACAACGAATTTTCTTCACTTTTTGGTATCCTTCACACTTGGACTAACTTCTCCTTCATTCCAGGGTTACCAAGCATGGACAGGAGGAATTTCCAGGTCAGGGAGCAATTTCCAGGTGGTCGGGGATTTTCACCTGTCGGGGATTTTGCGACGTCGGGGATTTTGCGACGTCGGGGATTTTGCAATGTCGGGGATTTCCTGATGTTTGGGATTTTGCGATGTCGAGGATTTTCTGAGGTTTTGGATTTTCTTCCTTAGAATGATCCTTGAACTTTTTGTCAAAAAACCAACTAAGTCTTGGAATATTGCCCCTTGGAGGATGATTCAGACGGAAGTGTCGCAATTTTGCTTTCTGTGGACAGGAATTCATTCAAGCTGAAACTCCCGGAAGGAGTTGGAATCTGCTTGGCACGTCCTCCTACAGGTCCTGGATCAAGTTGTTCAGTTGCATTCATGATTGGGTGAGGAGGATTACCCCGGAGGAATCTCTGAGTTCAAACATCCCATGACGGACTGAAGTCTTCTGTTTGAGAACTGGAGGGATTTGTCCTAGAGCGCAAATTCCTGAAGGTCAGGGATTTTGCGCTCAGGACAAAAATTTGTCCTGGAGCGCAAATTCCTGAAGGTCAGGGATTTTGCGCTCAGGGCAAAATTTGTCCTGGAGCGCAAATTCCTGAAGGTCAGGGATTTTGGCCAAGGACTTATAGGTTTTTCAGTTTTGGATTGGGAGCATGGTTCATTTTCTTAGCTTTTCCACGGAGGTTCAGTTGTCACTATGAGATCAGAAATACGGAGTTCGTTTCCTCCATCCTCGTTTCTTCCATCCTCCGGGAGTCTGCCTTCGATGGCGAGACATGAAGTTCGTTTATACCATCCTTCGTTTCTTCCATCCTCCGGGAATCTGCCTTCGATGGCGAGACACGAAGTTCGTTTGTTCCATCCTTCGTTCCTTCCATCCTCCGGGAATCTGCCTTCGATGGCGAGACACGAAGTTCGTTTGTTCCATCCTTCGTTCCTTCCATCCTCCGGGAATCTGCCTTCGATGGCGAGACACGAAGTTTGTTTGTTCCATCCTTCGTTCCTTCCATCCTCCGGGAATCTGCCTTCGATGGCGAGACACGAAGTTCAAACCAGACTGTGAATTCCAGGGTTCAATCATCCACAGGGGAGTCAGAAAAATGATTTTCAAGGCAACTGCATTGACTAGACAGAACTGAAGGCAGAACTGGACACTTCCAGTCCTAGGGCGCAAAATCCAATAGGTACTGGATTTTGCGACCGGGACAAAAAACTGTCCTGGGCGCATAATCCAGTACCTGCTGGATTATGCAACCAGGGATAAATTTCCTCCTTGGGCGCATATTCCAGTAGGTACTGGAATATGCGACCAGGAATGTTCCTATTGCACTTCTAGCCTTCTGGAGGGATGTTTCAAACACTGAGTGTTTTCTAAAATTTGCCCTAAGTTCCTAAAAATCCTATTGATTTGAGAATCTTCTGAGTTTGTGAAATGAGGTTGAGTGCCGGATTGGGATCAGAAGGATATTCCCTGGATTGAACTTTCAGACTGGGGCTGTCGGGCCAGGAACTGAGTTCCATGCTGAGGATGAATATGTCAAGAAATGACAGCCTTCTTTGAGTTCCGGGTCTAGTCAGGATGAGAACATGGATAAACCCTAGAACAGGATTCCGGGCAGGCATTCTTTTAACAAGACTCCGGGATAGGCACTTCCGGACAAGACTCTGGACTAGACCTCCGGGCTAGATTCTTGGACTAGAGTCCAGGAATGATTTTCTGAGTGGGACATGGAGTCTTGGAACAGGATTCTTGGACTGGAGTTTTGGAACAAGAACTTCTGGACTGGAGTTTTGGAACAGGATTCCTGGACTGGAGTCTTGGAACAGGAACTTCTGGACTAGAGTCTTGGAACAGGAACTTCTGGACTAAAGTCTTGGAACTGGATTCCTGGACTGGAGTCCAGGAATGATTTTCTGAGTGGGACATGGAGTTTTGGAACAAGATTAGAATTGAGTTTCATGCCGGGAATGGAGAGGGTTCTAAGGTGGAAAGATGGATTTTGACATGGAAATGACAAGCCTTGTTGAATTCAGGACCCTGGATTGGAACTTCGGGACAAGAATCCAGACAGGAACTTTGGAATAGGATTCCTGAATAGGAACTTTGGAATAGGATTCCTGGATAGGACCTTTGGGACAGGATTCCCGGACAGGACTTTTGGACAGAGACCCTGGAACTGGGACTTGGACAGGGACTTCTGGACTGGAGTGTTGGAACAGGGACTTCTGGACTGAAGTCTTGGAATAGGAACTTCTGGACTAGAGTCTTGGAACAGGATTCCTTATTCATCACGGAGTCTTATGCTGAGAGCAAAGGATTTGGACTTCTTCTATGGGGATGATGGATTCCGTCCATGGACTATCCAAATTTAATCGAAGAATGATAGGTAGGACATTATTCATCCTCAGGAGAAATTCACTATTTCAAGCATTCCTAATGTTCCCTGTGAGCTAACTGCTTGGACATTCTTTCCTAGCTTCATGGAATCGGGCAAGAAACTGCAAGATCAAAGCAAAAACGACGACGAAAGCGAGCAAAAGAGGGGGTCCCCATTTGCAATGGGGCGATGTGTGAAAACATCACAACAGTATCGAGACAAAGAACCCATAGAAAGCCCGCCAACATAGGACCCACCAATGATTGCGATGCCAAACAGATTTTTAGAAGTGCCAAAGAAAGAAACTTGCCAACTAAAAAACTGCCGCTTAAGGCAAAAAAAAAAACGAACATTGACTAGAATGCAAGATTGAAGCCAAACAGGGAACCACCGGGCTTGACCATCATTAGAAGAGGAATTGCGATCCGAAGGAGACTACCCAAATTGTCAGATTTGTAGGTGAGCAGAAATCACGAACAGAGATGAAAGCAACAACAATGGCGGCACCAGACTACAGAAAGCCCTGTGAATGTTTGGTTGTGAGCTGCGCCACAAGGCGGAAGAGGAAATAAAAGACGAAACTGCCGAAATAAAAAAATAAAAATAATAAAAAACGCTGCCACGAAACCCTTAACAAGGTGAAACAAGACGCGATTTTTAAAAAACGCGACCAAAGGGATCAAGAACTCTGGAGCTGCCACAAAGAACTCGCAATCTAGCAATGAAATGCCCAAACACAGAACCGCGATCTGAAAAACGTGATAAAAATGCCGCCAAAACCCTTGCCAGGAAGAAAACGCGAAAAAACGCGATTCAAAAGGGTGTAAAAAAAATGACAAACAAAGCAAAAAACGTGACCTCAGCAACCCGACAAAAGGCACATGATGTTACATTTCAGAAATTGCGATCACCTCCAGAAAACATCATAGAAGACACAATCGGCCACTAAAAAGGTAGGGTTTTCACAAAGCACGACCCTCAGATAAAAATCGTGATCAGAGGTTTTAAAAAAACATCTAAGGAAATACATCCGCTAAAACCCTCAGGTAGAGGCCCACAACTAAAAACACGAACGATAAAAGAAAAAAAAATAACGCATCGTCCAGGGGTCCATACTACCCGCCCGAACATGGGCTCTGATACCATGTTACGAAGGATCGATGTTGTTCATAATACAGAGGAGACGAAGGCTCCTTAAATAGAATTACAAGGACGATGTTTCTAAAAAGAAACAATCGTTAACACAAGACTAAGTTAGAAACTACTGGATGACCATTATAACATAAATAGAAAGATATTATTCTAATAGAGCCAAGAGACCCTTAGTCATCACCTACAACCCAGCCTACAAAAGTTTCAATTTTTTCCCAAAAGAACACAAAAGAGAATGAAAAAATGAGGCTGAGGCAAGGACTCCCACACCCCCTCCCACACCCCCTACAATAACCCTAAACCTAAAACAAAGACACTAACACCTAAAAACAAATAACTCCCTCATTTTACCATTTAGCATTTTGTGAGAAGAAAACAAAGAGAACAATAATGAGAAGAGAAGAGCACAGCAGTGAAAAGAAAACAAGAGAGCACCAAAACTACATCATTTGAGGTAAGTTTACTATCCATTGTTCATTTTCACAAATCCTTTTGATTTTTTTTTCTTTCAAAGTTTCAAACACTTAGGGGGTTTTTATTTTTATTTTTTATTTTATGCTTACAAAGTTACACTTGCAGCAGTATTTTCAGAAAAAAAAAAAACATGAGCAGCAGTGTTTTCAAAAAAAAAATGAGCAGCAGTGTTTTCAAAAAAAATGAGCAGCAATAAGGGTGGTGAAGATGAAAGGTTGAGATTCAACAAAAAAGCCATAGAGGTTCTAGGGTTGCCTTTGGGTGTGGGAGTGTTACAGGTACAATGGGTTCAAATAACCCCATTTGAATGCCCTTCCACTCTCCTAAAAATTTATGCAAAGGGTCCATTCAATCCTAAAAACCCCCTTTTGCAATTTGCAACAGCCATAGACAAAGACGAAAGAAATTAAGGGAGAGTAGAGTTTATTATGTCATTTGTGCAACAAGAATTATAGGTACAGCTACACAAGGGATTACAGTCATCTTTTGTGAATAGGTGGGCAAGGGATAAAAGGATGTGATAAAATAACCCTAGCTAAGAAGGCCGAGGTGTCTAGGTTATTTATAGAGGGTGAGGTAAGAAATAAGAGAATGCCAATAGAGACTACAAAATCTAGTACGTCACTACCTATCTAAATAGTGGATGTTGAGACTCAACGGGGAGAAGGTTCTATCAAGAGAAAGAGAAGGGCTACTAGTGTTGCAGGAATGTTCAATATGCAATTATGGGAAGTGGCAAATTCTTCGGTTGCTAAATGTTTATTTGTCCATACCATCCCATTCCATGTGGCACCTTTTCCTTACTTCAAACAAGTGTTGAAAGATACAAAATGTTCCCTCATATGCTCCCTAGAGAACATAAACTTTGCGCTAGCCTCCTTAATAAAGAATATTCTAAGGTGAGTTTGGTGTTGGCCGACATATGGCAAACTTGGTTGAAGACGGGCTACTCTGTTATCATGGATGGGTGGACAGATATTAGACATTGGCCACTCATCAATATCATAGTCACTTGTGCAACTGGCTCTTATTTTCTTTAGAGCTAGTGATTGTTCAGGGAAGCAAAAGGATGCATACAGATTCTAAAAGACGCCACAAAGGAGGTTGGGGCCTCACACGTTGTACAGGCGATCACCAAGTCAACACATGTGTGTAAGTTAGTTGGTATGCCGTATGATGGTGGAGGGTTAGTTAGTTGGTATGCCATATGATGGTGGAGGGTGCTTACAAGCGCATTTTTGGACCCCATGTTGTGTTCATGCATTGAACAATGCATTGAAAGACATAGGAAGATAGATTGGCTGAAGAGAGTGTTGATTGAAGTGAAAGATATTCAAATGTTCATTTGCAACCACCACACCTTCCTTGCTCTCTTTAGATCCTTTTCAAAGAAGGAATCCCTCAAACCTATGGAAACTAGATATGCTAGCTACTTTATTTTGTTAGAGCAGATACTTGTGTTGCAGGAGCCTCTCTGGTTAATGATTGTTAATCTAGAGTGAGGTAGATGGCCAAAGGTGAACACAACTAAAAGAAAAAGCGTGAAGCAAAAGATCCTTGATGATAATTGGTGGCCCATAGTGAGGTAAGAAATTTATGATTATATTATTAAATTATTAATGTCTGTAACTTGAAAATTTTATTTTCATTTTTTGTAATAGCATTCACTTTTTGTCATTTGATTCTTATTCTTTTTTGAAATGTTTGTTTGCAAATGTGTTTGCTCCTTCATCTCACCTATTGTGCTGGTCATTAGATAGGTTGACACAGACTCTCCTAGTTGTGGAAAAGTTTACGAGACATTTGACAAAATGCTTGGGAAAACGAAGTAAGCAATTCATTGCAAGGATCTTGATATGGAATTATGTGAGGAGCATGTCAAGCCCATTGTAACATGGTGATGGAACACTATGAACAACCCACTTCATATGGCATCCTATGCTCTAAATCCCAAGGGCCAAATGGTATGCACTAAGGCCTATGAGAGTGCCTCCTGATGATGAAGAGGTGAAAGAAGGGGTCATGAAGGCCTTCCAAAAAATGTATAGCTATAAGGAGGAAACTTTACTTCAAACACAATGGCTTGCCTTTGTCAATCTTTGGGGTCCAACATTTAGCAAACCAAAAGCAAGGTTTGATAGAGCTACATTAGCTCAAACTAACCCTATTGGATGGTGGACATGGCATGGCAAGGATGGCAATAGAGTTGAGGATGCCTGCCACGTGCCTCCTTTCACAAGTTATTTATTTCTCTGTTGCAAAGAGAAGTTCGTCCACATATAGCTTCATTCAATCAATCAAGAGGAATAGAGTTACCTCTGGACAAGTGGAGAAGTTGGTGGTTGTGCATAGTGCCTTGCGACTTCAAGATCAACAAACTCTCGAGTATCAACAAACTCTAGCTACATGATGGGATGTTGGTCCCAAAGACGCTACACAAATTGATGAGGAGGTGGCACATGAGGGATTGGTTGGAGTTCCATTGGATGAGGCAATCCCTCATATTAGCAATGACTCCGATTCAAACTCTGATTTTGATTTAGGCGAAGATGAGGCAAAGGCATAGCAACAACAGATCTACTTGTCTAAATTTTGTCATTTTGTAGTTGTAGCATTTCAAGCCTTTTCATTTTGTTATATGTGCACATTGATAATGAAAAATCAAATGATTAGAGATTGAAATGCTATTAATTTGTATGTCAACTCGTGAATTCTCAATTCAGTTCTAATGTTTCCTAATATGGTTATATAATGAATATCGTGAATGCCTTATCATATGAATATTTGAATTTCCTATATTTTTTAATTTTCCCTATTTTTTATTGTCATCCCCTACCACCCCCTAAAAAATGGCCTCCCATCCCAACCATCCCAGAAATGCATCCCCCCATCCCCATCCTAGAAACTTGGTGGAACATAGGTGTGTCCCTATTCGCATATGGAGTTTTGTTGTGAACAACTAAGTGCGACCCTATTCATGTGTCCAATGAAGCTATTCCCATTAAAGAAGCATAATGAGGCCACTCCCGCTATTGCTTGTTGCAAATAGTTGAATGTGTCCCTATTTGCACCCAGGGTGTTCTATAGTAAACAACTGAGTGTGGCCCTATTTACTCAAGTTTATGTCTCACTACAATATGTGTCCCACTCATACATTATTGATTTTTCTCTATGAATTGTGAGTGTGTCCAAATTCATCATATATGTCAAACTCTGTATGCTTCAATTCACATACATCTATGTATTCTCTCCAAGTCCTAAGACTATCATATAATAAGGGAAGGAATGTTAGGAAATTATATTACACCATATTAAATGGTGAAATAAAATAATTACGTTATGGTATAAGTTTGTTGTGCCAAATCAATTTTTTTTTGCTTAATTAAGGCATTTTGTGAGAGTCTAGAAAATTTGTCGTCAAAAAAGTCAAAATTTCTAAAAAATAGAAAGGTTCTAAAAATAGAGGTCATTTTTAGGTTTTTTGGGTTTCTTGAGATATGGATGCTAGCAAAATTTTCTAAAAATAGAATCTCTAATTTAGGAGTCCTGCCTGATTCTGATTGGCTGATATTGCTTCATGATCAAGGTGGTCCGGACGGAATCTACAAAAGAGCAAGTTTTCTCTACTGGGTCAATTCTGCTTTTTCAAAAGGCGAAGTAGGAACTCTGAGGCCATTAATGGAGGAAGTTCATCTATCGGGGGTTAGATTCAAGATTTTAGTGTTGTTCAAAGGACGAAAAACTGTTGAGCGACCAATGACCGACGAAAAACGGAAAATGAAGCATGATGAATCCGGAAAACAAAGAGAAGCTGAAAATCATCAAATTTTTCTAACTTTGAGTTTCCCAGGCGCCCCTGGAGGCTAGGGGCGCTCAATTTGTCCAGAGATAGTTTTTTTTGCGTTTTCTCAGAGAACATTAAAAAGGGCCTCGTCAGCCCACTTCCGGGTGGTTAACATTAGTCAAATTCAGTCAACAAGCCCGAAAAAGTTGTGATTCATCTCAGATATGCTCAAGCTATCCAGTCCACCCTTCATCCAGCACAGTTGTCCGGCAAATCACAGGAATTGAGGACAGAACGCAGTTGTCGGCACGCAAAACGAGGAAACTGCAGAAGTTGAAAATTATCAAAAAAATTCTAAGGCGTGAAAACCCAGGCGCCCCTGGAGGCTAAGGGCGCCCAACATTCCAAGAGTTAGATTATTTTTCAGTATTTTCCGAAAAATTGCAAATCTTCCTCCGTCAGCCCGGTCAGATTCACAGAAAATCAATCTGATCCAGTTTCCGAGGCAGGCAGAAGGTACAATCAATTCAGTTTTCATCAGGCTTGCCTGATTGCCTGACTATCAGTCTTAGTTTTGCTCCAACAGACGAGATTCAGCATCCAAACAAGGGCTCACAGTCACCGGAACGCGCACGAAAAATGAAAAGTGAGCAAGTTTGAAAATCTCAGAAACTGACTAAGGCATGAGATCCTAGGCGCCCCTGTCTAGTCCGGGTGCCTAGGTTCTCCAGAGATTGAAAATTTTGTATCCCAATGATGTCTTCTTCCAACCATTTCCCGATCTTCATCCGACGATGGTTTCCACGAATCAAAATTGCAGTCAAATGTCGTCACATCATCAGTTCAAGGCTGGGGATTAAATCAAAATTGATAAAACTTCAAAATGCCATGATCAGTCAACAGTGACAATTTGTTGTCTTATTGAAGTCGAAGGCAGGCCACGTCAGAGTCAGAACGAGTGCAAAAAGTTTCAAAACAAAGGAAAATTGGCTAACACTTTTGCAACTTCGCGTGTTTGATGACATCATCAAAGAAGCAGCTTTTTCATCATCCTCACACGTGAGCCTTAGGCAGCTGTAAAATAGGAATTCATCCTATGCGAGCATATCAACTTGGATATTTGCTCAAAATGTTGCTATCTTCGCAGATAAGCTTCAAGATTTGTGCTTTCACAAAGAAAGTTACCTTTTGCCCTAAGTTCTAAAAAAACCTTTGGCCTCATTCATTATTTTTGCAGGTTGCATTCAAAGAAAGAAGAACATCATTTTCTTCTCATGAAGATTTGAGAACCCAAATGGAGTGCTTTTTCAGTGTTCTTCGTGGTTTCGGGACTGGGAAGCACAGAGGCACGCTTTTTCAAGATCCATTTTTCTAGGACATCATTTTTTAGAAACAGAGCCGGAGCTTTTTCAGTTTTCATCGAAATGGGTTCATCTGGAATCACGTCCTCTTGAAGATTGGAAATTTTTATTTTTCCCAAAATCTACTTTTTTGCCGCTTTTTTGGGAAACCCTCTGCTTTTTCGGAATCTGACGATCTGGGTTGCTTTAGAACGAGATTGTCTACAAAACCCACGTGCCATCTTTTTCTCTCAAAATCTGCTTTTTAAAAATCAGAGTATCAGTATTCTTGGCAAAAAAGTGGTTATTAGCTTTTTGGAGGATATTGTTTCCCAAAATATCAATGGGTGATGTCACCAATGGAGCAGCAATGTAGATAAGGATGGAACTCAAAAAGCGACAGTTAACTCAATGCTTTTCCAATTTAAAGTTGTCGTTTTCATTCAAGCTTATCCATCTTTTAAATAGAAAAATCACTTTGTAATAGTTGGAGCTTTCTCTGCTTTAAATCAAATTGTTTTAAAGCAGGTGTTAGCTAGAATCTTTTGTCTAGAATAGAAATAAAGCTTGCAAGTTGGCAAGTTAGTTAGCTAGGATCAAGGAGATTTTCGGGTTCCTTACTCCTTTGAGTTGTGTATAAAAGGGCAGCCTTGCCCATTGTTTAGTAACTGTGATAGCAAAATTTGTTGAGCCTATTCTTGCCTGCAAATTGCTATTCAAGTGCTTGTTCACCTTTTGTCATTTGTAATCCAGTGTTTGATTGCATACTGTATGCCTGTCTTTTCTGCAATACTGTTGTCCTGGAGTTGTAACAGCTTTTTGATATTGAGAAAGGAAATCTTATGCCTTCCATTGCTCTGATTCTCTATCTCATTGTCATTTAGTTTATCGTCATATGTGTTGCTTGCATATTCTTATTTTCATTTTACATCCTAAAAGTACAATGAGTCTTCGGGTGCAATCTGGAATAAATTTATTTGAGCTTTTGTGTTAACAAATCATTTCCTGTTTACTTTTGATTCATAAGCTCTGAATTTACTTGGGTTGTCAAAAGCGTCATTTAGTTTAGGCCTAGCTGTAGTTAAAAGTTAAAAGAAAAACCTCTACTGCAGCGATAGAGTTTTATAACCTTGTGCTCGCAGTTGAGAATCAAAAAGAGAGGACAATTTAGTTTATTTATCTTTAAAGCAATCATCAACAAAGAGGGAACTTCCCCTCCTAATTCGAAGAGTAGGTTATCTGCACATAGATGTTCGTTTCCAACACGCATTCCAGAGGTGCGAATTGAAACACCAACAAAGTTTCAACAATAATTAATTATTTAAACCTATCTAAGTTTATTTGCTAGGTTGTTGAGAGGCTATAACAACACCCGCATACAAGAGAAGTCAATGATGTTGTTTCTTAGATTACAAGATCACAACAAGTCTTTGTTGTGATTCAACAAGCTATTATTTTATATAAATATTTACTCATTAAATTGAAGGAAATATCCTAGTACATGCATTTGATTGCAAAATTATAATTAAAAAAAAACTACTAATGCATGTGCTAGTGAGGGTGACCATGCAAATTAAAAAACAACATTATTGTTCATATACGAAATATCTTGAACACACACATTTAGCGCATACTCTAAATCCACAATATTTAAGTGATGATTTTATATATGATAGCAATAGGAAGAAGAAATCCCAATCATAGAAGCAAAAATCAGGAAAAAATCAGGAAAATCATGATTAATCGCGAAACTTTTCATCTATCGATTTTTCCCCTTATCAATGCCTGATTTTTTGAAAAAATCATTGACCCAATTTTAAGCGATTTTTTTGCAATTAAATCATGTGTTTGACTGCTTGACTCATATTTTTTCGAAAATTGTGAAAATGTGGGTCGCGGGTAGGGTTTATACCTGCATCTTTGCATTTTCTTATCGTGTTTTTATCCTCTAGAATCGCGCGATGGTAGCAAGCGGCTAAGTTGGGCATTTTTGCATTTTATCATCTCGTTCTTTACCTCCAAAATTGTGCGAAAACCGCTGAATGGAGAAATACAACCCAGATCCCCTTTGCTCGACCTCATTCAAGTAAGTAAAATGTTTTCATCTATTTATAGATTTATAATCTGCAAAAAATGCTTCGACCTTGAGGTATACTCAACCCTGAATGTATATATTTGCTACGCATTTAAGGCCAAGGGTGACACAATTTATAGATAGAGAATGCGCTCCTTGCCTTATATATTTGCTCCTTGCCAAATGTTTATAGATAGAGAATAGATACATATGTACATATAAATATGCAAAGAACTGCTAGTTGAGTCTTTGCATTTACATTTAAGTTATCGATTCCTTTTAGAAGAAGGATTTCTAAACATAGAAAAAACACGAGTGGTATAACCACATGTCGTACACATGTCATACAATGCGTGGAAGTAATCGTCAACTACTTTATCAATGCTAGAAGAAGAAAAACTGACTTCACATACCAATAGTGGATAGTAAACTCCATACACACATAGGACTTTTAACTCACTCAGAGCATAGGTGTTTGATTCAGTAAATGACATTGAATTGATGTTTCCAAAAAGTTGGTTCCGAGGAATTAATTTACCCAAATGGAAGATCCTTTCTCTATGATGATGATGAGTTTCTTGACCCTGACGATTTTGATATCCTAATGGAGGCCAACTTGGATAGTGATGAGGTTGAACGACTTAGGAGAGGCGCTGACCCAGGAACTTCATCATCAGGACCTAGAACCCTCTAGGTAGCTCTCTTTGTAGTAACAAGACTCATTGGCTACGTCTGATTTTTTGGAATTTTGTACTTGGTTTATAGGTTGATTTTGTATAAACTAGATTGTAATTGAAAATTTGTAAACTGTCAGCATCTAGTTATTATTTATGCACTATGAAGTATGGTTTGTGCAATGCAATGTAATCAGCGATTCAACAATATGAACATAAACGACAAAAATCTATATTTTACAATTCATGGGAAAAACTCTCAATTTTATTCACTCTTTATATCTCGATGCTATGGAAACGCCTTTAAATTTAAAAAATGACAAGTTTTTGTCCCTTTTTCTACATTTTTTTATGTTTTTTTAAATCCGATTTTTTCCCAATTTTTTCAAAAAATCTTATACTTTTGGTTTGCCGATTTTTTCCCCAAACGATTTTTGCTGCAATGATCCCAATCATTGGAAAAACGAATGAAGATTAAAAATCTTCCAGATATGGGCAAGAGAAAAACATAAGTGAGCAGAAAACATGTGAAATGTAAACCCCACCTGATGCTCTTCTTTGAAGCTGTATTTTGATGGAGCTTCTAGTGGTAACCCAAGTGTGGCTGAGATGGGCTACATTCATGATCAGCAGGAAGTGTGATGATTAAGGCCTTATCCACTTTTGTCCTGAAGGCTACAAATAATGAAGCTGAGACTAGAGTGCTTGTGGAAGGAAGAAAGCAGGCAAAGGATTTTGGCATTAGAAAACATTAAGTCACGACAGACTCAATGATCATCATCCAAAGTATGAAGAAAGGTGCAAAGCCCAATTGGAAAATCAATAGTTCCCTGAGGAATGCTCACTTCTTGGCCTCTCACTTTGAGAAAATTTATAAAAATTAGTATAGCACTAGTCAAAATAATAAAGATGCCTGAGCATTGTAGACTCGTCAACCCAGATTTGGAAGAAAAAATGCACCTATCATATTAAGCATGTAATATAGCCCTACGAATCTCATATCTTCACTCAAGTTTATAAAATTGAAACTAATAAAATTTTACAGGAAGGTTGAAATCAAGAAAAATACCTGCAAGTGGAAACAAAAATGATGGCAGACCTGACACCATTATCTTCCATGGTGGAAATAATGTGGACAAGATACACATCCTTTACATTTTCAGGAACAAAAACATACTGCTGCTTCAAAGACTCAACTGTCTTAAATCCCTCATATGCCTCATAAAAGTATGCCTTGTCTCCAGACAACTCATGCAGTGCTTTTAAATTACCAGTCATTGTTGCTGAAAACAAAAGGGTTTGTCGTTCTTTAGGCAAATACTGAAATATTGCCTTCAGTTCTTCCTCAAAGCCCACATCCAGCACACGGTCTGCTTCGTCCAAAACAAGAAACTGCATTCCCGTGGTCAATCAGAAGCATATACTGCAAATGACAAATAAATGTAAACAAAAACTAAGTCCATCCAAACATTCATAACAATTTTCAGAAAACCAAAATTTATAATTTTTTATGTTTCCACATCCGATAACTTCTAGTATCAAAAAAAAAAAAAATGGACAAGTGGAACAATTATGTAGCAAATTCAGAGATGATCATAGTTTACAAATCTTACATTTGTGATTTGAGCTTATGAATACCATGTCAAAGGCAGCCCACAACCTCACCCAATATTCACACAGAACTGTTTATTTTATGGGATTTGGATCTTGAAAGGGCACATCCCATGCATCAGAACTGATTATTGACTTAGTTCCTTTTTATAAACTGAATTCTGATAGGCATGGAAAACATTTATTATATATTTCTGTTTCCAGAAGTCTATTCCTTACCATTTGAATCAAGGACCCTTAACAACCGCGCAACACGATGATTTTGGATTGAGCTTATGCATACCATGTCAAAGGCAGCCCACAACCTCACCCAATATTCACACACAACTGTTTATTTTATGGGATTTGGATCTTGAAAGAGCACATCCCATGTGTCAGAACTGATTATTGACTTAGTTCCTTTTTATAAACTGAATTCTGATAGGCATGGAAAACATTTATTTAATATTTCTGTTTGCAGAAGTCTATTCCTTACCATTTGAATCAAGGACCCTTAACAACCGCACAACAAGATGGTTTTGGATTGAGCTTATGCATACCATGTCAAAGGCAGCCCACAACCTCACCCAATATTCACACACAACTGTTTATTTTATGGGATTTGGATCTTGAAAGGGCACATCCCATGTATCAGAACTGATTATTGACTTAGTTCCTTTTTATAAACTGAATTCTGATAGGCATGGAAAACATTTATTTTATATTTCTGTTTGCAGAAGTCTATTCCTTACCATTTGAATCAAGGACCCTTAACAACCACGCAACAAGATGATTTTGGATTGAACTTATGCATACCATGTCAAAGGCAGCCCACAACCTCACCCAATATTCACACAGAACTGTTTATTTTATGGGATTTGGATCTTGAAAGGGCACATCCCATGTATCAGAACTGATTATTGACTTTGTTCCTTTTTATAAACTGAATTCTGATAGGCATGGAAAACATTTATTATATATTTCTGTTTCCAGAAGTCTATTCCTTACCATTTGAATCAAGGACCCTTAACGACCGCGCAACAAGATGATTTTGGATTACAGTTGTAGATTGTGGATTTTCAAATTGGAGCTTTCAGGTTTTAAATCACAGACCTTTTTATTGAAACACAGGATATGTAGGGCTTCAATTTGGGCATTTGTGGCATGAAACAAGGCTATAAAATTCCAAATTGAGGCATTAGGGTTTCAGAATCGGATGTAAGGGTTTCAATTGACAATTCTAGGTGTGATATTGGTGCATTAGAGTTTTACCGTAGGGCTAGTCTTGCAAATTGGTATTAGAGTTTTAATGTAGAGCTACAATCTTTCAAATTAGGTACTACAAAACCCTATATAAAGAAAGGAAAGGCCCTTTTAAGGTCCACGCTGTGTGGCACCAAACACGACTTTTAGACAGCATATGACACCCCTCTACCCCCACAGGAGGCACTCGTACCATACCCTAGAAAATCCTAAACCCCAAACCCTCAAAAAGCCCCCACTCAAGAACAGGCTCTTCACCATCAGGCCCACTCAGGCGTTGAGTGTTGCATAAACCCTGAACCCTAAAAATCCTAGAAAATACCATACCCTGGAAAATGCTGAACCCCAAACCCTCAAAAAGCCCCCGCTCAAAAACAGGTTCTTCACCATCAGGCCCACTTAGGCGTTGAGTATTGCATAAACCCTGAACCCTGAAAAATCCTAGAAAACGCTAACATTTGAAAAATAAAATAGAAAAACAGAAGAGCACCGCCATACCTTAGCCCTGGAGAGCACACTGGGGACGTCAGGATTTTCCGTAAGCAGAGATTTAATACGGCCCGGCGTGGCAATAACAACATGTGGCCGCTGCATCAAGGCCTGCGTCTGGATCATTAAATTCATGCCGCCCACCACGACCGTGCAGCGCAAATGAAGTGGGGAGCCGAGGGCTCTGAACTGCTCCGCCAGCTGATAAGCCAATTCCCTGGTAGGAGTAATCACCAGTGCAAACACACCGTACGGATTCTCTGCCAGTTTGTGCAGAATGGGCAACGCAAATGCCGCCGTCTTGCCACTGCCCGTCTGCGCTATACCCATCACATCCTTGCCTCTGAGGATTTCCGGAATGCAGTGCTTTTGAACAGGGGTAGCTTCCTTCATGCCCAGCTCTATGCATATCTGTACAGCCCATTCTGATAGTCCTAATCCTTCAAAGCCCGTTAAGTCGTCAGAATTAGAAGTTTTCTGTTTGAGTATGGATGGCCGATGCTCTGGTTTAGGAGCCTTTTTCTTCCTTTGTTGGAGGGCGCCTTTTGAGAAGAGAGATGGTTCTGCTGTTGTTGCTGAATCCTCTTCTTCTTCGCAGTTCTCCATTACAACGTCTGGAGATTTCACCCAAGTTATGAAGATGGGTAATCAAAATTCAAAAATTGCTGCAACCTAATAACCATGAGAAACAGAGTTAATCCATGCCTATATTATGTCTTTAATCTCCGAGTGTGGTTCAGTCAATTACTTTTAATGTGAAGATGTTTTATGTTATATTGGAAAAATTAAATTTCCTTTAATTTTATTCGACCATACTTTTAGGATAATGATATTAATGTTTATAAAAGGTCAAAATTGGTTTATGAGATTGAAAAGTACAATGTTATAATGGTGAAAATTGTCTAGGCATGCGCTTTAATCTTATATTTTCGGTCTACTTTGATTAGAGTGTCCTAAATACAATAACTAGTGTACAAGTGGTCTATTCTTGCATGAATTTAGCTCATGATATCATCTTATCTCGATCTCAATATCACTCATCCTCAAACATTGATCTCAATCCTTAGATCCCTATTTGTCACCTTGGATGAGTGCGGACTTGACCTAGGTCATCTTTCCAGTCATAGATTTGAACTTTAAACTTTTAAAATTTAAACACAAATTAAATTCATTCACTATCCTTCTACTAACCATTATGAGCCAACCTTACCCACATTTGTGTTGGTTTGTGTGCTATGTTGTTGTATTTAAAGGCATTCATTCTTTTATTTTGAAATCATTTAGGTATATTGGACTGTGAAAAGAACATTTGGGTCAAAGAGCTTAAAAGAAAATCTATTATGCATTGTCCACTTGTGACATCATCTTAGGAACCATTGCACACATGCTTGTTCTCTTCGATCTTTTGCTTAAATCTATAAAATCAATCCAACTACGGATCTAACTGGAGAGAATGTAACCCTCACAAACAGTGCTAGGCCTTACACAAATTCACATATCAAAAGATCAAGGCAAGTGAATTCCAACAATCCACTTGCTTCCAAATCAATCCCATGGGTATAGGTTAAGGTTTGGGTGCTAGTTTAGTTCCACAAGCACAAGAATAAGATTTATAGGCATGGATCTAAACTAGAGTTAAATAATGTTAGTTTGCAAATTATGAGATGATTATCTAAGTAGGCCCTAAAATTTTGGCATTTATATCCTAGTGCATTTATATAGATTAATTATTGTGTAATTTCTTTGTTTATTTAATTGGTTTGGATAATTTTATGTAAAGGGTAATTTTACCCTTACATTTTAATTTTTTGTGAACCTACTTTCTAACCCCTTAAGAATTTTCCCCTGGGCTTTGACCTTCTTTCTTGTTAGGATTAAGGTGTCATCAACCTTATAAATCCTATGTAATTTATTACTCCTATTATTGTTTGTAAATCACCCATAAGGGATTAAAGGTTTCACCAGCAACGATCTTGTTTCAACCGCATGTTTATATCTAGTCCCCGACGCTAATTCATCCGCGATAGGGGGTCGTAGGGGGTTTCCCCCCTACGAAGGGTTCGGGGAGATCATCCCCCCAATGGGGGGTTCAAGCCGCGCGCCTCGGCGGGGGCTTAGGGGCAGCACCCCTAGAGCCAAATTTTATCATTGTAAATCTGGACCATTCATCATTAGGTCACAGATCTGATAGTTGATATTATGTCAGTTTTCTTGCCCTAGAAGGCAACCCCTTTTTATAAGGATATTTGTACTACATTTTTAGCAGAGTTGAGAGTAACAGGCACCGTTGGATTGAAGACTGAAGAAGAAGAGGAACTGCATGTATTGTAATCTCATATTTGAAGATAATACAACTTGGAGTCTCTTTTCTTGGTGGAGTTTTTTTACCTGAAAGGGTTTTCTCCACGTTACATACTGTTTTGTTCAATTATTAATGCATGTTATTTCTGTGTAGTGGGTTTTATTTCTGTTGCAATCTCCATTGATTCTACATTATTTAGAAAATATTAATAAGGTTTGAATCAGATTTCCGTTGTGTGGTTTGCACCTTCACTTCTAACATTTCTATCTCTAATTCTTTTGATTTGCTTGTTGTACCTTTATTTCAAATTTGATTAGGGTTCGGATCTACCCTCGTTTGTGTTTTATTGTTGTCTCTTGATTAGGGTTTGGGCCTTCATTGTTAGTTATCTTGCCCATTCACCCTCCCTTGTGCAATTCCATTATTAGATCTTTATCATTAATATCTTTTCACCTTTCTTTATCAAGCTCGCTACGCTTTGTGATGATACCTCTTTTGTGGCCTATGATTGTGACTTGGCTACTGCTTCAACCCTATGTTTCTTTGATACATCTAGGGATCTTGATTCATGTGATGTTGCACTAGCAAACATATCCTTTTTCTATATCATGATAACTTTTCTTTTGCATCTATGGATTCTTCAAGCCATGTGCCTCCCTTGCTTCATCTTTCCTTGAGGAGCCTAGGAATGTCAAGGCATATATTCTACCTTCACGTGAGGTTACTAGTCTGTCTTCCCTATCTCCTCTCTCTTGGTCTATTGATGATGTATTTAGTGAGGAGTACTACTTCTTTCTCGTCTCATTGTGAGGTTGATGACTCTTTATTTCATGATGATTTGGTTTACGATACACATTATTTAATGCACTTATTTGGTGATACCTTAGATGATAGAGATAAACAAGTTTAAATCATGTCATACTTATTATTACACGTCATTCCATGATTTATCTTGTGCATTCATAGATTACTTTACTATTGACCCCATACCATGTTTTACTCGAGAATTTCACTCTTTCCCTTCTAGTGGCCCTTCCTTAGTGGATCCCATGGATTTTTCTATGCATCACAGTGATATGCCACTTTTGATGGAAACCCTCCTTTGGATCTTTTTTATACTTTCCCATGATATATATTTGAGTACTTGTGAAGTAACTTCTCCTACATCTTATCTTACATGTGACTTGGCTATACCTAAACAAGGAGAATAACATGAGGATCTCTTGCAATTTTTACTTTGTATGTGTGAGGACAAAAGGTCATGAGTTAATACAATACATTCCTTCACCCTTACACTTGACACGCATACATGTATGGATATGGTACACGTTGAGCATGATCTTTTACATTCCTCGTGGTTGGATTGGATAGCTTAAACATGTGTATTGATAATTGTGAGCAAAGATCTAAATAAAAATATCCTACCAATGTGATATTGCACAATCCTTTGGCATACGACATTTTGATTTATCTTCATCAGGTGGATTTGTGGCACCATGTTTTATAAAATATAAAGGTAGGGGTGAGCCATTACTATATTTACAATACTTCCAAACTATGTGCTTCCCTTGTTTTCATGAGACATTGTTTGAAACATGCTTGAGTGGTCATGTATTTACATGATTTTATTCATTACCACATGCTTCTATCACTTCCTTTGTGGATTTGGCTAGTGTTTTTGATGAAATAATTTTATTATAGTATTGAACCTAAGACATGTACTGTTAACCTCATAAAATACAAGCAAGACAAGCAAGAGCCAATCAGAGATTACTTATTATGATTTCAAGCATTTGCTACTAACAATTATTCTACCTTAGATAATGATGAACTTTAAAGCATATTTATTGATGGCTTGCTTCCACCCTTTAAAAGCTAAGTGTACTCCAAGCCTCATTCATTTTTAGATTTATGTACTATGGTGTGCAAATATGAGTGTTCTTTATTGGTAGACCCATGTGACATTCTAAATCCACTCACCAAAAAATGAATGAGGTGGACTCATAACAATACTTGCATTGTGTACTGCACCATTGTTAATGGCAAGGATCAAACTATGCCTACTCTTTCAAAAAAATCCAACCAAGCAAAGTAGAGTCCAACTGATCTTGTGAATAGCAATGAAATGGTTGTGTGGAATGGAGGTCACATCAATAGGTTCACTCACTTTGTGAGGAAGAAGTTCTCGATGGTGAACTATGGTATTGATTTGAGGCGTGGAATGTGGAGTGATGGTTGCTTGAGGTGTTGTGGTGTTTAAATGTTCTCTTTGTAATTCTAGCACTACAAGTCTAGTGTCAATGTGTGTGATGAGCTCATCTAAGAAAGTGAGTTATCTTAAGTGAGACTCTTCTTTTATGTGTCTCTATTTGTTGAGCTCTCTTTTGCCTAAGTATGGACACATTTCCTTGAATTTTGTCAAGGACTATCTCAATCCAATCCTCCTTAACCCCAAAACACATTTGGCATGAAAATTCAAGTGAAGGATAAAGAATCTGAAACATAGTGATTGCTTGGGTTGAAGTTGATATTGTGATGTTTTTTCTTTTCTTGACAATTTATTTATGCCTTGGTGGATGCCTTTCTCTATTTGATGATGTCTATTAGATGCCTCATGATAGAATTAAGGACTTTCTTTCTATTTTTTTTATCTTTTGTGCTTTTTATATGAAGGCTAAACTAAATGCATGCAAGAAAGAAAGCTAATCTAATTCTTTTTTTTTAATTTTTGGAAACAAAGTGTGATCTAATTCACTATATGACTTTTGCATGCAATCTACAATATGTTTTTTTTTTAGATGCACTTCAAAGTAAAAGAAACTTCTAATATAACACAATAAGTGAAAACGTAATATAAATCTAAGACTACCTAAGAAGGCAACAAATAAAATTAAACTAAACTAAAAAGTAATAATAGAGTGTTACAAACCTTAGGAAAGACAAGTGATCTAATTACTAAGAAATGAAATCGCTTTGAAATCGAAGAACTTGGAAGAAGTACTAAAACTCCTTTGCAATTATTGTGGTTGATGTCCTGAAAGGGTCCAAATTTAATTGTTTTCTTCTCCTCTTCTAGCCTTAAGGTACTTCACTTGATGGAAAGGGAAGATTCAAGTTGGGGTTGTGTTGATGTTTAATTTTGCAAGAAATCACCAATAATGGGAAATTTAAAAAATGTGGGATTTGATTCTTGAAATGACCTCCAGATTTTAAAGAAGCTGGCTCTTCTCTATTGTTTTGAGGTAAAGGGAAGAAAAAACAAGATTATAAAGAATACCTAAAATTGCTAAGGCAATGTACCAAAATCATTATCTAACTCCAACAACATAGTGATCAGACTTAATAGAGTCTACTGGTAAAGTTAAAGAGCATAAAGCATGATTAATATTTCTAGTATACATATCAGATCAACTAAAGGCTCATAACAGAAAGTACGAAACAAGAATCAGAAACAAATTACAATTTGCACAGAACACCACTCTCTCTTCATTGATTGATAGGAGAACAAAGTACAAGAGGCAAAGATTTGCACAAAATAGAATATTCGATCCCTTGGGAGAGGCATCTGTTAAGGTAGTAAAATGCTTATACTCTAGCTCTATTGATAAAAACTCTCTAATCATGTGAGGCCCACCCTTGTGCGACAGGTTTTGTGGCACTATTAGACCTAAATGTATTATGTTACCTAGACTTAAGAGGAGGTGTGTGGTATGGTGACCTTGTCCTAAAGTCGTTATGGTGGTGTTGTAAATTTATTTATAAGGTAGTTGTGTTGTTTGTGTATGCGAGGTACATGACTTGATAAATCATAAATGTTTCGACTGTGATGAATTGTCTTGCCATTAATTGTCTAAATTGCATATGTGAATGGATTTTAGTGTTATAGGAAAATTGGAAAGGGATTATATCTTTGAATGTAGGGATAAGTTTGTAATGTGGTTGATTATGTTATTTCTTGATTAATGTGAAATAAATGGTGATAAATTATAATATTCTAAAGTGAGATTGAATTGTTGCAATGGTTATTAGAACACTTGATCTTGATGATTAGAAATGGAAATTGTGAAAAGGTTGAAATACGGCCATGCATTGATGCTTGAAAACGATGGTGATTGTGTTTGTAACACCTAGTTTATTAAGTGACTCTGTGTGTGTTTAATTCTTGTTACTTTGGCTATTTGTAAATTGGACATATTGATGTGTGTTGAAGTGTGCAGGCATTTTCATAGCCAATGGATTTTTGGAGGTCTACTAAGTAACTCATGTATTTAACCAGTAATGCCAACCTAATGAAATTGGAATGATTGTAATGTGTTTTAGCTGTACACTTTGATTTATGAGTCTCCTAAGGTTGTCTAGTAGCGAAGTGGATGATGAGTTGTCATCCACATGTTTATTTTCTTTTGTTCTTATACTTTCAGGGTTTTTTAATTGATGATATTTTTGTAAGGTTTCACCTTATTGTTTGATCACCTTGGAAGTTGTAATGTTGTATTGTTTTGGTTTGCACAAATTTTGTGCTAAATATTTATGAGCCTTTTTAAGTGGATTTATGAGCCCCCTTGTGTTAATTATGGTTAATTAATGACCCTAGGTCATACCCCTAGGGTCTAGAGACATTTATAGCATGTTAACTCTTGGTGTAACCCTTGTATGATCACCTTAACTTACCACTAGAGTAAAGTGACGAGTTTGGGAGATGTGAAAGGTGGGTGGCAAGTCACCATCCCACCTCAACTAACCACACTCACCTAGGGTAAGGTTACCCTTGTCTTTGAGAGCTTTGTAAGCTTCCAAAGGCCTTCACATGTGTGAGACCTCTTCCCTATGCTCTCACACATATGTGAGAGCATTTGTGGGAGAGTGTGTAGCATAATTGAATGGGAAGGTGACAAGTGTCACCTCCTCATTCATGTGGGGTTGTGAGAGGGTTGTGTGGATGAAAGAGAAGGTGACAAGTGTCACCTTCTCATTCATCAAGGCTTGTGCGAAAAGCCTATTTATCTCCCTCTTTGTGAGAGGAGAAGGGTTCTTTTTCTTTTGGCTTGTTTTTGGTCTTGAATTTGGGAAGAGAAGCTTGGATCTTGGAAAAGAATTTTTGAAGTATTGGAGGACTATTGTGTAGATCTTCTTCAACACCTTCAAACTTGGAGAGCTTGAGAGGTAAGATCTCAAGAGTCTTCAAGTTTTTGTAGTTGTTTACTTGCTTATGTAATGCATGTTTTGATATGCTCATGGTTGGTTGTGTTATGGTTTTTGTGTTAATGTTTTTGGGTTGGGTTGTTATGGAAAATGCTCACCACTTGCGTGGAAGAAGCTTGCCAAGTGTAATTGGGGTTTGGAGAGAGGTGAGACCATCCTTGGGGAAGGCTCACTCCATGAGAGGAGTTGATTGGCTTGAGGCCTTATTTGAGACTATGGTTGTGTTGGAGAGGCAAGAGTGCCCTCCTTGAGAAATATTGGATTATTAAGATGGTTATGTTGTTTTAGGAGATTATTTTAAGGAGATAATGGTTAAGTTGATTTATGAGTAAGTAGTGTGAAGGAATGAGAAGTTTATATTGATGCCTTTCCCCTTGAGGAGAGTAGTCCACTCTCTTCCCCTTGTTCAAATCCATGGTTATGGATTTTGTGTTGTGAATACCCATGGGTGGGAATGTGCTTCTTGTTTGTGTGTGTGTCTCTCCCTTGAGTTTGAGTGTACTTCAGGTTTGCTAGTAGGCCTCCTAGCTCGGGGGAGGCTTGTAAGCAAGCCTATGGTTGGGTGGTGAGCACCTCCATTGGCTTTGTTGTGTTTTTATGGTTCTTTTTGCAGGTTTTGGGCTAAGAAAGATGGAGTGGAGAAAGAGTCTCCATGTGGATCCTAGGCTATGTTTAGAGCCTTATTAATGTGTTAAAGTTTTGTAAAGGCTATGTAAAAGCCTTAGCTCGATGAAATTTGTAAATGGGTGGGTAGTTTGTGGTTTTAAGGGCTTCCTTGTGAACTTCCTTGTAATTTGTAATAAATGCATGTCTTTGGGGTTTTTATTATTTTTGCTCCATGGAAAAAAAAAATTAAAAGTGATCTCTCTCTCTCTCTCTCTCTCTCTCTCTCTCTCTCTCTCTCTCTCAAGAAAAGAAAAGAAAAGAAAAGAAATAAAATGATAAATGTTCTCTCTCCGTTGAAAGAAAAGAATGCCTCTCTCTCAAGAAAAGAAAAGAAAAGAAATAGAATGATAAATGTTCTCTCTCCGTTGAAAGAAAAGAATGCCTTAAAAAATAATAAAATATTAAAATAATAAAACAAATAATAAAATAAAATAAGGCACTATCTTTATACTCTCTGTTGAAAGAAAAGAAATAGAATGATAAATGTTCTTAGTATGTTTATTTGAAAAATATATTAAATGAGGCCTATTTGTTGCAAAATAAAAGTATGTATATTTTTGCCTTAAAAAACAATAAAATATTAAAATAATAAAACAAATAATAAAATAAAATAAGGCACTATCTTTATATTATGACAATAAAGGAAAAAGTTTCATTTATGCCTTTAGTGTTATATTCTTTCCTTGCCTATACTAAATTAGCAATATATATATAGTTACTTACTTTAAGCTTATTGTTTTCATAGTTTTAACTCACTGTAAAAAAAAATACAGCAGAGAAATATTATAATAGGTCCCCTTTATTATTATTTATATTTTAAAATAAACTTCTTGTGTTCTAATGTTATAAAGTGTTTTTTTTAAGCAATGAAAAACTTTTAAAATAGGAATGAAAAGCATTGTACTCGGTAATGGGATCGAATTTTAATCTTAGGGTTTCTATTGAAATTTTTAAACAAAGCGTAAATAAAATTTAAAAAATCTTTGTTGAGGGCCGATGACCTCTACTTCTTGGCTGCCTGCGATTTTAACCTCGTGTTTTCTATTTTATCTGTTCCTTAAAGTTGGGTTCGACCCTCTGCTATAGGGCATGAGGTTTTAACCATACTATATTCTATGGTATGTTATATATATATACTTCTCTTCTTTAAATAAATATATTTGTATATATATTATAAATATAGACAAAGTTAGCTCTTGTGTAAAATTAAGGAGCTATCCTTTTATATATATATATATATATAATAACCTAGAGAGATTCCTTTGGTTTTTTTATTTTGAAAAATAAACATTGAGTCTTGTTGTGAGAACTCTTGTGATGTTTGTTAAACCTAAACAATAAGAACATGTAAAAAAAAGAGAAGAAAACTTTTGGGGAAAATATAAGAAAGCATGGAGGTTATAGAAACCTGTGCATAACTAAATGAGAATGGTCAAAAAAAAATGTTAGCAAATTAAACCTATAGAACACAGAAGGGATTATTAGAAAATATAAACAAGTGGCTTAGAACCTTTCTTGGGGAAAATGCCTTCCCACTTGGGGAAGGGATTTTCCCTCTCTTTCTTGCAACTTGAAACCTCACATCCAATCAAACAGAAATTGAACACTTATGAGGTCAATGATCTAGATAAGCATGCCTTTTATAACTAATTTTCTAGGGTTTTGGGATGACCTAGATTTTAGGGGATGATTATCTTAAACATCTTGTTTATTTATGCTAGTCTCACTTAGTGAGTTAGTTTGCTTTATTGTTTAAAAGCTTTTGAGTGGTATGTTATTTATTTCATTGTAATTAAATCTATTCAAGTTCTATAGTTTAAGTAGTATTTTTATTTAAATTAGTGTAAAGGTTTAATCCTATGGTTGTTGCCATCAAGTCATTGACTTAATTTAATTTAATTTAATTTATTTGGTAATAGTTCCATAGTTGGACATTTACTTAGTTTGATTATTTTTGCAAAGAATCTTATAGTTAAAATTTCTTTTAGTTTTATTTTACTATCGCATAGTTAATACTATGACGACACTGGAAATTCTTTGGGGAAAACTATATCAATTGGAATGCCCTTGAGTTGAATTTTCTCCCTCTGAGTTTAGATGCATTAAATTTATTGATTTAATTAACAGTTGTGTTTTGAGCTTTTAGAGTCCCCTTATGCATTTCTTTGATCCTTGTGATTAATTGCTTTAATCAAGACCTTAGTCGTGGGACATCATTTTTTTTTGGAAACTTATAATTGAACGTTGGCTTTAAACACTTAGTTTCTTAATCAAATTGAATCACGTTAGTTAAACTTTAATCTTGGTCTAGGGTTTAAAACCTACAACTATGGTTAAGCTTGTAAGAGAAGATTAGGGAGTGCCTCTCGAAAGAGATCTTCCCTTATAGCGACGCATGATACGATGCCTAACTTGTTAGGTTAACCCCAATTATGGCAGGTAATGAAAGGGGTTTCATGTTTCCTTGTCTTCGTTGACTTTATCCTCTTTTCATTGTGGCGTGATTAATGTTGTTTGCACTAGCAACAATGTTAAGTGCACTTGTCACCGAGCGCACATGATGCGCGTGAGGGGGTTCTGGCATCGTGTGGGAATTTTTTTTGGGTGTTTCGTGTCATGACCACATGGAAAATGTGGGCATGACAAATCATAATGTCCTTTGTGTCTTTGATCCATTCTATTTAAAGTGCAAAACTCCTTTGAAGATCCTCTGTAATTGACGAAATCCTCTAAATGTAACTTCGGCAAATATCGGCTCTAATTGCTCCAGTTAACTGACTCTTTTATGTTTTGACTCCTATGCTACAAATCTTTAGAATATTGACTCTCTATTAATATGTGTCGTTATAATTGTTTCAACTGTGAGCTTCCATGCATAGAAACTCATAAAACTGACATGTGGTGGCTCCTGTTGTTCTCTTTGGTTCATACTATATCATAGACTCTCCTTTTGACTCTCTTGTCCCAGTGTTGCCACCTGTCTATAACAACCAATGGCACGACAAATAGAATTCTTTTAAAATGAGGCACAATACAAGATGCATCGTTGAAATGTGTGGAGTCTTATGCTTCCTTCTCTTTCTCAACAAAAGGGACGCGTGGCAAGCTGACACATCTTCTACAAAACTTTATCAAAAAGACTCTTTAAAAATGTGCCCTACCGACAAGTGGCTCTTCCTACTGCATTCTCCTTTATAAGAGTTGGGTCGATTTAATAATCAACAGTGGGACATGTGGAAGGCTCTCGTAACAATTTGAAGCCTTAACAAAAGGGACTCTTTTTATTAAGTGTGGTGTTGACATGCGACATCTTCCGCTATCATATGCTAAGACCCATGATTTATTTAAAAGTCGACAATGACATCACAAACTTTTCCTTCGCCTTTTTCCTTTTGAACATTAGAGACCCATCATTACACCATGTGGAGTCTGCACAAGTGGGAGAATCTTTTGTTTTGATAGCCCTTCAAATGAGCACCAAGCTGACACTTGGCAACTTTTGCTACCTTCTAGACTCTTAAAGACTCTTTTCCACTCCGATGCTCCAATATAACTCAAAACTTTGATATTATGCCGAATAATATATATTGAAAACGTAGAGTTTTAACTCTACAGTTCATAGCAATCCACTATGGACTCTGCACCTACATAGAAAGAACCACAATCTACCTGCCCCAATCAAAAAGAGAGAAAATAAAATTGTACTTCTCATCACAGGCCCTTAAAGCTTTTGCAAGGTGACCTAAAAGCCAACCCTTTCAGTCTCTGATGGGTATTTTTTCCTCTGAAGAGCCTAGAAAACTCTATCCAACTCAATAATTTCTCTATGAGATAAGGTTTGGAGGCTCTGCACAACTGCATGTAACTGGAATTCTAACTGGTCCATTGGAAGCAAAATTGTTTCCACATCAGCAACACTTGATGAGTCACTTAAAGTCTGGAAAATAGTTTGGTCATTCTATTTTGTGGCCAGTAGAGTCTTGATCTAATCCTCCATCAGAACTATACTATTATCTAGAAATGATGAGGGGAGTCCTAACCAGACCAGTTCTTCAATGTGTACCTTCATTTCCTTTACTCCTTGTTTCAAAAGATCTAACAAAGTCTTACATTTTGTGGTAGCCTTGTTGCAACTTAGTATCTCATTCACCTTGACAGATGCCATCCGCCTATCAGTGACTTTTGTAACTTGTAAAACTTCTTCAGGAGCATCATATAATTTCTAAACCAACAGTTGTGATTCAAAGACCTTTGCAACAACTGAAGACAGGATCTTCTCCACTGACGGATCTACTTCCTCACAAAGCTTCTGAGCATCTAATATAAACTTAAGCGCATGCTTAAGTTGGGTCACTTCACCTAAGATTCTTTGCCAAAAGGAAACATAAAGCTCTTTTAACATAGACAACACCCCAATAATTTGAGGTTGTCAAACAAGCTCTAGAGTCAATTGTGTCACATTTTCTTCCATAGCTTGGCACTTAATTTGCAAGCTACTATTCTCTTCCCTAGCTGTAAGACTCTGATGAAGCAGAGTGACCTCTTCATCTCTATAACTATATTTCTTCTCTAGGAGACTCTTTTCTTGCTCCATAGAAGTGATTTGAGCTTTGGCCTTATCTAGCTCTATCTGTAGTTCATTGACCCTTCCTTGTGAAGCCTATAAGATTTCCTTGGATACAGTCTCCTTCTGATCCTTATTGAGTTGGCTAATCTCCTAGTCCTTAGCCTTAGCCTCTAAGGTCAGGCGGTTCACAGTAGTCTTTACTTGGGCTAACTCAGCCTCTATTTTCTGTAATTTCCTAGAGACTTTAAGTAAATCAATAGTCACTACAGTTGTAGTTTCTTTCATGAGCTCTACTTTATCCTAAGGCTAAAACTTAGTGAGATCCATAGCCACAACATTCATGGTGTAATCTTCAGGTTTCATCTGTTCTAGTGGCATGACTACATTAGGGGTCAAATGGGTAATTGTCAGGGAGCACTACGTATGGTCATAGAAAGATCTCATATGGGGGACATCTGAAGCTCTACCCTCTTTCTACCTTTGCTTCTCCTTTCTTGATTCCCTTGCCTTTTTTGCAATTTTTGCTTGATTATGGAAGGTGGAGGGGGAGATAATCAAGCCACCAACAAAAGGGGACCCTTGAGGCAAACCATATGGAATGGTGGTTAATTGCTAAGATGAGGCTTGTACATATGCACTCTTTACTACTAATGGGGAAAATGTGGGCAAATTCAACTATAGCAAAACAACAAGGGGTGTGGAATCAGATGGGGTCGACAATGATTGTTGAGGCACAACAGAGATGGCAGGGAAAACTGGAATATGAGAAAGTGGGGTAGCCATCCCTTGAGAAGAAGAAGAAGATTGAGAAATAGAAGGGGAAGGGATACTTACCTTGGTGGCGGCCACAGTTGTAGTAATCAACATGTGAAATGTAACAGTCACCTCCTCCTCTTCTTCCAACTCTTGAAGCTTTAGTTTACGCCTTTTTCTGAGAGGGCCCTCTGCAAGATCTTCTGGTTCCTCCTCTGTAATCACTTGTCGTGATGAAACTGGCAATTCTTTTACTCTTAAACCTTGTGAAATTCTTGTTCTAGGGTCTCCAGATGCTGAAGCTATATGGACCCCATGAGACGGTGGTTGGGAAGCTCGCTGTTTTTCCAATTCACTAAGAGATGGTGACCAATTGGAAGACCTTAGAATCTACTTTGATGCTTCTGGCTCACTGTCTGATTCCTCTTGTGTTTCTTGATGCCCAGGAATATTAATCATGTCAGGACTAGAGACTGGAGTCATGTGTGCTTCATCCCAGAGGCTCTCCCATTTCTCGTCTGTGTCAACCTCCTTAAAATTTATTTCCCATTCATAAATTTCTTGCCTATATTTCCAATAGGCAGTTATCTTATCTATACTCCAACCTTTGGCCAGCAGAGCTTGTCTCAAGCCGCGAGTCATCACCTTGCCTGGGTCATATTTCTTGAAGGGTTTATAAAAAGACTCCAATGGCGGAAGAGGATCAAGGGGAAAATCCCCTAACTCAATGTAGATCTCTGGAGTGTTTATTTTTGGTGATCTCCTCTCCTCAAAGAATTGGTGGCTTTAATGTTTGAAATAGGCAAGGACTCTATTCTTAGACAACCAAGAAGCCATGAAGCCTTCTGGATCATACTTCCACTAATCCATAATCAAAACTAGCCCATAATTGGCTAATTTTCTCATCAAGATGTACTCGACTTCTCTCTTTACCACCTTTAGCCAATGGGATATCATGGAAGGCCTTCTTTTTCCTTCTAGCTCCGAACTCGAAGTCAATAACAACCATTTGTCGGACCATTTCCAAACTTAATACCCTGCTTGTCAAAATTTTAGGGAGCATGAAGGGCTCTTCACTAAAACCATGGACCCTAATCATAGTGTAGTGGGCTCCAAAGAAGTAATCATAGGTGACTCAAGAATTCAACATGATTCCCCTCATAGAATCACTCATTCTGAGGTTAATTTCTTTTGGATCTAATTGTAGAATGAGTGGTGCCACAAAGTGTTCCACAAATTCATAAAAAATTGATGTCTCAGATAGTAAAGGGGTCCATGCGGACACCGGAATCACTTTCTGGGCGTCTACCACGAGATCCCATAGAGTCATATTTATGTGTGGTTGGAAAATTTGATGATTTTGACACAAAAGCAAGTGGAACAGATATGAAGAATAACTGAATGGTTGGTTGTGTTTGAAATTGACCAACTGCTGGAATAATGTAAAAATCTATATGCTCCACAAAATCAAATTTGTACGCTTATATTTTTGAGACTGTCTTGAACCAAAAAATAGCCCCAAGCTGCCAAGCATGCACATTTACATCCTCGTTCTACTAAAAAATGAATGCCAACATTGAACAGGCATCTTGCACATCTAGAATAAACATTAATAGGGCAAGGGGCAGGGATGGTAGTGTGGCGTTGTCACTGTCTAGGCACAATTCCTTATTCAAGAAGCTAGGCTTTTGGTGCACTTTATGCCAAACTTGTTGCAATTGGGCTATGTTGTAAAACTAGCCAAGGGATCATACAACAAACCAAGCATATCTCAGATAGCTTGTGCATTAATGATCACTCTGATATTTCTTCCCTGAATGATCCCACTAGAAGAATCAAAATTGAGTGCACACATCTCAACTAATTTTGGATATGGGTGAACTAATGGGACAATGCATTGAGCCAAATCGGAGCTCCAGATTCTTATGCCAAAATTCTCTAATCTACCTTGCTTCAGTTGTTGGATCATTCTTACATGTGCCCCTACTCTCATATTTTTGGGTTTCTTAGACAAATTAGGGTCAAGATTTTCATCAGCATAATCAAGAACCAGAGAAGAGTCCTTGGCATTACCCTTCCTTACTTCTTTTGTTCTCAAAAGCTTAACTCTGGCTTATGCTGGGGCTGAGGCATATGGTCTGTTGTTTTTCCACTCATCTGGCAACTTGAACTGCCTCTCTGGCTTAGAACCCTTGGAATATTGTTTCTCTGTTGTCATTTCTGCTTAGACTCTAAACTAACTGGGATCCTTGTTTCTTCACACACACCGGCTCAGAATTCAAATGGAAAACTGGGGATTAAGCTTAAGGAAAACTTTGCTATCCATTTGCTGAGAATAAGGAGTTGAGAACCTTTTAATCCTGCCGCTCCACTCATGCGAGTTAATGCACCTCCTTAACGAGTCTATCATGTCATATTAAATGACCCTAAATTTGCATGCTCCAAGGCACAAATAACAGAATCCCTTAAATTTTATAATTATAATTCAATTTTTTAAAAAAACTTGCCATTAATACTTCCTCTTATAAGGCAATTAGATAGGTACTTTTAGATTTTCGAGTCTTACCAACGGTCTTGGGCGGAATGGACACATAAGATACCACCAAGAGCTTCTACTACTGACACGTGTTTGAAGAACACTTATTCAAAAAGATGCGGGAAAGCAACCTCCTCAAAACAAAATGGAAGGGAAACTACTCCAACTATAATACAAGGGGGCAAATTGAATCTTATGTGAAAAGCTTTAGGAAGATCCTATTGACAGGAATCTCTAGTGCTTCTCCTTCCCGAGTCTCCAATTCATAGGCATTGTGGTGTTTGCAGGCGGTTATCTTAAAGGGGCATGTCCATAAGGAATCAAATTTTCCATGACGTCCCAACTTTATAGCTCTTTCATCCCATTTCAAGACCCAACTGCCAACCTTAAATTCGGGCTCGAAAGTCCTTTGATTAAACCAACTCTTAACTGTCTGCTGGCAACTTAGCAAAGATTCATGTGCTAACTCCCTTTTCTCTTGAAGCTCCAACAATTCCACAAGCCTTACTTGCATTGGACCATTTTCCTCTATCTCAATTTGTTTTATTAGCTGTAAAGCCAGTATCTCCATTGAAAGAGGCATTGTAGCACTTTTCCCATATACTAGTTCGTAAGGGGAGGTTTTGATTACCTGTTTTCGTGTGATTCTATCTGCCCATAAGGCCACCTTTAGATACTTGTGCCATTCCTTCTGATGGTATGTCCCTATCCTCTTTATGAGTCTAATCAAATTCTTATTTATTGACTCAGCAAGACCGTTCCCTTGCGGGTAATAATTTGACGAGGTTTTCAAGAAGATACCATTTCTCAAGGCAAATTCAGAAATCTTTAACCCTAAAAATGCCTTATCATTATTAGATATAATAGTGTGAGGAGGCCCAAACTTGGTAGTAATCTCTTCAAGGAAATGTAGAATGACGTTCTTAGTGGCTTCTTCCAATGGAACTGCCTCACTTCACCTTGTGAAATAGTCTATTGCAGTAAGAATCCACTTATGTACTGAACATGAAACTAGATTAATCACTCCTATAAAATCCAGGCCCCATTAGGCGAAGGGTTCTTCAACAATTACGGGACTTAGAGGCAAAGATGCATTCCTTCTTTTGCCAACATAAAACTGGCATGAATGGCACTTCTTAACCAATTCGTGGCAATCAGATAACATCGTGGGCCAATAATATCCTGCTCGGATTATCTTTATGGCCATAGACTTTGCAGAGAAGTGTCCACCAAATGTCGCATAGTGCAACTCATACAAGATTCTATGGGCTTCATCTTTTTCCACACATCTGAGCAAGATCCCATCAAAATTCCTTTTGAAAAGAAAATTACTTATCAGAGTAAAACTGGATCCTTGTTGCCTATAGTATCTTTTCTTTTGAGGAGAAAGCTGACTAGGGTATTGACTGGTCTCCATAAAATGCATTCTGTCACTAACCTAATAGTCTATCTCACTCTCTCGTACATTCAATATAGTCTCTGTAACACGTTCTCCTTCTACTAGAATTTCTGAATCTTGGGCAATGTATTGGCAAAGCCCCCTTCCTCTTATCAATTTGGTTGGCTTAACCTCAACATCATACTCTAAAATTTTGGTTATCCAATTAGCTCTCTTTTCAGTAATTCCTCCTTCCATTATGTATTCTCAGACACTTGAATGGGCTACAAATATCACAATTTTATTGCCTATTACTAAGTGTCTGAACTTCTTTAACCCTTTTATTATAGCATATGCCTACTTCTCAACAAAATTATACCTAGATTCGTACTCCCACAGTGTTCTAGAAAAGAAATCAATTAGATGTTTCCTTCTACCATCTCATCCTTTTGAGTCAGAACTGTTGTTATACTGTTCTCTCCTCCATATACATACATTATGAAGTCTTTAGAGAAATATGGATTACGCAATACTGGAGCAGTATAGATTGCCCTTTTGATGTTTTCAAAAGCCTATCTGCCTTCAATTGTCCATTTGAAATTAAGATCCTTCTTTAACATCAGAGTAGTGGGCCTAATCAACCCAGCAAAATTAGATATGAATCTACTAACAAAGTTAATCTTTCCTAGGAAAGATTGAACTACCTTCTTATTCATAGGTAGAGACAAATCTAGTATTGCTTTAACTCTATCTGGATCTATGGAGATTTCTTCTTTCGAGACTATATGCCTGAGCAACTTACCTTGAGGCACTCTGAACACACATTTCTTAGGATTTAATGAAATCCCAAACTCTTGGCATCTCTGGAATATGGCTTCCACATGATCAAAATGGTTTTTAGCAGATTTTGTGAATACAGTCAGATCATCTAAGTAAATCAAAATAATCTTATTTATCAATCCTCTGAAAGCAATATCCATATCATGTTGAAATGTTGCTCCAGCATTAGAAAGTCCAAAAGGTAATTTTGCATATGCAAAAGTTCCCCATTTTGTAGTAAAAGTAGTTTTGGGTTGATCCTCTTCTGCGAACCAGATTTGATTGTACCTTGAGAAACCATCCAGTAAAGAAAACCTTTATGCCCCGGCTATAGTCTGTAAAATCTATTCCATCGAAGGAAGGGGGTAATGATCCTTAAGAGAGGATTTATTCAGATCTTTGAAGTCAACACACAGTCTTATTTCTCCATTTTTCTTCCTTACTGGCGCTAGGTTGGACACCCAAGTTGAATGTTTGATTGGAAAAAAAAATTTAGACTCTAACAACTTCTTGACTTCCTCTACCATAAGAGGCTCAATTCTCAAGTTAACTGGCCTTTGTTTCTGATGCATAGGCTTTGATCCTTCAATTAGGTCAATAATATGTTGAATTATCTCTTTATTGTAACCATGAAGGTCATCATAAGTCCATGCTATCACATTGTCATATTTGTTGCATAGAGATATCAGTCTATCTCTCTCTTCCTGAGTAGTAAGCTTTTTTCCCATTGCTAACCTCAATCTATGAGTAATCCTCTTTGCCTGCTACGAACTTTCTCATATGTAAACTTGCATCATCAGGATCAAAAAGATTCTCGAGGGTTATCAATCCCATTGGAATCTTATTTGATTTTAATTGCACTATCTGATCACCATAGGCCTCCTCCATTTTGGGCTACAATTGATTAGGAAATTCACCTGACTATTGTAAGAATAAAATAATTTGAAGTTCACTCTCAAAAACCTGTTAGTTACCTTCATTATCAGGGATAGCAAGGCGAATAATAACCTTGACTGCTTGTTCATTAGCCAAAAGGTCTTGAGTTGGATCAAATTGAGATCCAATCTAGGCCATCATGTTTGCTTCACTATTCTGAGACCTTGGGATGACCTCTATATTGAAAGCATCAAAATCTTCAATCAAGTCCCATATACGGTGACGATAAGATCTCATCCTCACATTTTTTGCTGCAGTCGTTTCCCTGATCTGTCTTACTACCAATTTTGAGTCACCAAATACTCTCAATTTTTTGATTCCTTTCTTCTTGACGAAGATCAGGACATGTACTAGGAACGCATATTCAGCTTCATTATTACTACAACTAAAATGGAAATGTAGAGCTCTAAGAATTTTTTCTCCTTTTGGTGAGGTAAGGTAGATGCCTACTCCTAAACCATTCTCGCTTCTGGCTCCATCAAAATTTAGAGTCTGTATCATGGAATATTCACTAGCACTTTCCTTTTCTTTTCTTGATTGACTCATTATTTCTAGTATCTCAGGGTCTTCATTAAAAATCACATATGTTCCTAACCCAGTAGAATCATAATTCCTAAAAGTATCACTCTGTATCATATCTGATAGATGATTTTCACCCTTTTCATTTCTATCAGTTTCAGTCATTCTCCCATTTCTTCCACATAAACTCTTTCATCCCTAGTGATCATAGCATGGGATGCTTCAAATTCTAGTGTTGCTTCATTAGTAATATGCTCCTTACATAATGGTTCTGATAGTACTGTGATCTTTGAACCATACTTGGTTCTCAGAATTAGATGTGACCAGTCCAGAGACATGTATCCCCTAATTTTAGCTGTGAAATATCTAGATAAGCATAAACCAAAAATAGGAGGAATATCTATGACCACTACATCTTGTAATACAGTTATGTTTGGGCATGTATACAATTGCAGTAGAAGTTTTTGATGATCCCTATGGTTTGAACCACTTTTCCATCTAACTGCATTACACCTTTGGCTAACGGATCATATTTTATCTTTAAAGCATCAACTATTTTTTTGGACATAACTTGTTGAATACTGAGAGGAGGGGATGAATTAGTATTCCTAAAAACCACTTCCTTACTTGTTGATTAATCAAATTTTGAAAATCAATAATATGAAAGCAAAATAAACATAAGTACAACAACCATAAAGACACAACACATAGACACTGTTGGTTTTTTCCCAGACTGGATGCTTATTCCCAGATTTCCCTACAAGGTAGCCATCAATGATCAATAGGATCTCTAGGCCAAGGGCAAACAGTATAGGAGATAGACTCTATTTTTATCTCCTCTTCTTCTTTAGGCTCTGCAGAACCAAGGGGGTATTCCCTACTCAACATCTATGAAATGCATCTTTGTATTAGCTGGGATGTTGACATAAAGCAGATAAAGCCTCTCTTATGCAAACCAAAACTGTGAGATAAGTGCAAAGGGGCTAGCTTTGGGCCTATATTCAGTTGTAGACAGAGGATTTCAGTCCTAAACTACTTCTATTGTCCTAATGGTTGTTTTGGAGTTTGATTTTGATTTTATGTGTTTGGATGCAAAGCTGGACCTGGTGTATAACCTCAACATAGAGCTAGATTGGTGCCTATCCAGGGCTTGGAGTCATAGACATACACATGTAAATGTTCAGCATAAACATATTAAAACTGGATTTCAAGGGGATTTGTGTGATATCTGCCTTATAGATACATCCCAAAACAGAGTATCAAGTTATCTCTACTTATGATATCCTTACTGCAATATACTTTCCTCAATACTTAACCTGAAAATAGTTTAATCTATCCCTTGAACAGAAGTTAAGAGATCAAGCATTCAATATAGTAAACCTATATCCTAGAATCCAAGACACCCCTTAGATATCCAGATTCAAAAGAAGAGTATATTTAATACAGGAGACATATAACAAAACACATGCAGTATAGCATTATTCATCTAAAACAACAATGAAACTAGTAAGTCTATGCACAATACATAAAACATGAGACTCATAAACTCACAAGATCCTCTGCACAGGGCAACCAAAACCAGATGTATTTCATTACAAAGCCAAAATGTCCAGTTTTCAACAACCTCAATACAGTGACACAGTCTGCCTTTTTAAAGCAAAATTGTGTACTCAGCAAATTAATTACAAGAGACAAAAAATCCTGCCAGATACACAGTATCAGAAAAATGGCGCTCAAAATCACAAATGCAACAGGGGACAAATCATGGAGAAGCCAGAGAAGGACGAGGAGCAGGTGAGAATCGGGATCCGCACCGCCACCCAGGGACATTCATCATAAAAACAGTGGTTGATCTGTCCATCATCGACCCACACCTCTGTGCAATTGCCATTAATGTTTCAACTACTCACGGCCTCAGGAAACGCAGCCACAGCAAGCCTCTGAAGTTTTTCCCACCCAAACACGGCCACAGATACAAAGAAAAAACTTGTCGCCGCAAGCTTAAAACGTGGCCGTCGATTCAAAATTCATCGCCGTCATCAACGGCCCCAAAAGTGTCAAAAAGTCACCGCTAACCAGATCGTGCCACATAGGCACTATAAGTTTCTAACGCTGGGTCGTTTCACTTACCTTCCCCGCCGAGAGCCTTCTGCTGGGAACCTCACGCGGGAGTCACCACGTGGCGGCCGCCGCAGCACCCCTGAAACATTAGGGACTCTCCTAAGAAACTCCAACGGAAGCTTGGCAGAGGTTGACACATGGCGAGCTCCGCGCCCTCTTGAAACACATAAGAGACATCCCAAAAACTTCAGTGGAAACAGCCACGCGGCACCTTCCGCGATACTTTGCTAAATTGTGTCAAAAGTTTGAAGTGGCCCCGCTTGTGACACTTGGTGCCCTCCGCCACATTCATGAAACATTAGAGACCCTCCGAAGAAACTCAGGCAGAAGCTCATGTGGGTGCCGACACATGTCGCCTCCCGCGCCACTCCTAAGAAACCTTTGAAACACTGTGAAACTCACGCGGGGGCTGACACATGTCAGGCTCCGCAACACTGAAGAAACATTAGGAAGTAATTCAGAAACTTACGCAGAAGCAGACACTTGGCGCTGTCCACGGCACATGAGACACTTCACTGGGACCCACCACTGTCCATGCCAAACCTTGAAACAAAAAGGAAACCAACGCGGAAGCTGACACTTGTCAGCCTTCGCAGCAACTACGAGGGACACACGACGCTTGCGCATACTCGTTGAAACATATAGAAACTGCCCCCACCGTCTGACACTTGGCGCCTTCCGCCACACTTGACACTTATGCTCGGTCCCACCTCCGGCTTCGCCACGCTCAGAAACAAAAAGAAACAATGCAGAGGCCGACACATGTCAACTTCCGCAGTCACAACCAGGGGCACGTGGCACCTTCCACCCCAACTTAGAAACTCAGCAGAAACTTTTTGAAACATGGGCGGAGCCCAACACTTGGCATGGTCCACGGGGCTCTGAGTTACTTTCTTGTGTCCCTCGGGTGCCTCCATGTGGCAGGTTCCGCGGCACTTCTTGAAACTTAACAGAAACTTCATTGAAACTTCGGCTTCTGAAACATAAAAGAAACTTTATCGAAACTTCGGCGGAAGCTGACATGTGGCGCCTTCTACGCATAGTTGAAACTTTTAAGGGGCTGCATCTGCTGCTGACACATGGCACTTTCCGCGCACTTGCAACACTTGAGACCTACGCCACTTGAAACTCACTGGGGCTCACCTTCGCAGGGATTTTTTGAAACACAAAGGAAACACTAAAAGGGTCTTCGAAACACAAGCAGATATTGACACATGTCAAGTTCTGCGGCCACCAAAGAAACTCAAAGAAACATTCTTGAAACTCTTAGAAACAACCACGTGGCGCCCCCGCGGGAAGCATAAGAAAGGACGTGGACTTGAATCGGGGCAAAATACTTGGTGAATCACGCGGCACTGGCACAATGAGACCCTTCTAGCCACTTCCAGAAACATTTAGAAACTGGAAACAGTGACCCGATATGCATTCAAAAATGCATCTGACCCATTTTTTTATCAATTTCAAGGGACCGAGGGGAGATTTCACAAGTTTGCCAACACACATTTCACCTTTGCATACACAAAATTTAACAATTTTCTCAAATGTGACAGGAAAAATAATTAAACAGTGCATGCGGGCCGGGGAACAATTTAAACCAAGGCACTAAGGGTCAGAAAGAAAACACACAAAAACCTACACATTGGAAGTCAAAACCCTAACCCTAGGTGAACACCACCAGTGGCTCCGATTGGGGACGTGCAGACGCAAGATTGCAGCGAGAACCAGACCTCCGGACAGACCAGACAAAACACAAAAAAGTACCAACTGTACAAGATATTTACAATATATACATATTTTTACAAATGTGCATAGAGGAAAACCACTTATGCAAAATAAAATTTGAGGAATTGACCATGCACAGGCAATTCCAGCATCTCACCATCTAGGGCGGCTTGGAGGATATAAGAATCCTCCCCATGAGTATCGCAAACCTGGTATGGGCCCATCCATAAGGGCTCAAATTTACCGTGCTTGCCCTTATCCTGGTTTCTTGCATTCCATACAAGGACCAAATCATCTTTCTGAAACTTTCTTTTTGTAGCTCTCTTATCAAATAGATATTTCACCTTTTGCTGTCTCTTGATGTTTGTCTTCTGTGCTTCCCTTCTCATCTCCTCTAGTGCAACTAATTGATTGATCCTTTTAGTCATTAAATCATTAACCTCCCTATCATTCTCTTGTATGAACTTGTAAATTGGCAGGAAATTGTTCACAGGCAACTTAGTTGCTGCACCATACACCAGTTCAAAAGGTGACCTTCCATTGGCTTTTTTCACTGTCACCCTATCAACCCATAATGCCAACTTCAGTTTTGAATCCCAAGATTTCTTATTTTTATCCATTATCCTCTTGATGATTTTCATTAGGCTTTTGTTTCTTGACTCTACTTGACCATTTCCTTGTGGGTGGTATGGTGATGTGTGAGACAAGTCAATTCCATATTTATTGCAAAAATCAACAAATTCACCTGATCTAAAGCACATTGCATTATCTGTGATTAACTTGACTGGTACCCCAAACCTGATAATAATATTCTCCAAGATAAAATCCATCACCACCTTACTTGTAGCCTTTTTAGTAGGGATAGCCTCAATCCATTTAGTGAAGTAATCAGTGGCAACCAGAATCCAACTATGTCCTCCACTAGATTTCTCTAAAATTTCTCCTATAAAATCAATTCCCCATTGCTGAAATGGAGCATCCACAGTTACAGTTCTAAGGGGCAATGCTCCTTCATATCTTAACTTTCCTGAGAATCTTTGGCAAGGGTCACATTTCCTTACCAGCCTTTGTGCATCTGAAAAGACAGTGGGCCACCAATATCCTGCCCTAAGGATCTTATGAGCTATTGTTTGGGTAGTATAATGTCCACCACATAATCCTTTATGCATGTCATTCAAAACATTGTTAGCTTCATCTTCATCTACACATCTCAGCAACACACCATCAGGGCTTTTCCAGTACAGCTCACCTTGAACAATAACATACCTGATTGCATGTAGTTTTAAGGTCCTGGACAATTCAGATTTTGCAAGTAATATATGATGTCCTTATACCATTTAGATTTTGATACATTGACATTCTTATTCTGGACTGCATTGACTTGACATGCCTCTAGATTTGACTGTGTCATTAGCTTTGCTAACCCTTGTCCTCTTACCAATTTTGTGATCTGTATCTCTATGTTGAACTCTTGCAACTTATTTATCCATCTGCATCTCCTTCCAGTTACCTCTTGCTGAGTGAAGATATCTTTTATCGCTGCATGAGGTACATATGCAATTACTTGTGAGCCTACCAAATAAGGCCTGAAGCTCTTGATTTCTCTAACCAGTGCATATGCCTGTTTCTCCATAATGTCATACTTTAATTCAGCAGCCTGCAATGACCTACTGAAGAAAGCAATGGGCTGCTCAAAACCATCCTCATTTTTCTGAAGTAAACATGCAGCAATAGTATGGAAAGAAGCAAATGAAAACAATTGAAATGGCTTAGAAAAATTAGGAGATTTCAGCACAGGAGCCATCTTGATTGCTTCCTTGATGTTCTGAAATGATTCAATTGCTTCATTCTCCCAATTAACAGTTGCACCTTTCTTCAACATCTTGGAAATTTCTTTTGTGGTCTCTACAAAGTTAGGAACAAATCTCCTAACAAAGTTTATTTGTCCAAAGAAGGACTACACACCTTTTATTGTTTTAGGGGTCTGAATTTTGTCAATTGCAGCCACCCTTTCAGGATCAATCCTAACTCCATCATTGGAAACAATGTGTCCAAGCAATTTTCCTTCCACAACCCCAAAAGCACATTTCTTTGGGTTGAGTGAGATACCATATTCTAATGCTCTAATAAAAATATGTTCCAAATGCATACAGTGTTGTTCTTCTTTCTTTGAAAAGGCAGTCAAGTCATCTTGATAAATAGCTAAGATTGAGTTAATTAGCCCTACAAAAGCAACATCCATCGCTCTTTGAAATGTAGCACCTGCATTTGTTAGTCCAAATGGCATCCTTATATATACATAGGTTCCCCATGGAGTAGTGAAAGCTGTCTTAAATTGTTTTGATTCTTTTACTTTCACTTGATTGTACCCTGAAAAACCATCCATCATAGATAAAAGTTCACAACCAGTCACTCTTTGCAACATGGCCTCCATATTTGGCAATGGATAGTTATCCTTCAAAGAAGATACATTTAGGTTTCTAAAGTCCACACACAACCTTATATCACCATTCTTTTTTCTGACTGAGACAAGGTTAGACACCCAAGTTGAATGTCTGATAGGCATGATTATTCCAGCCTCCCTAAGTTTTATAAGTTCTTCTTGCATTTTTGGAGCTAAAGTTGGGTTAATAGGCCTCTGTTTTTATCTAAATGGTTTAGCTCCACGCTTCAAAGGGATTTCATGCTGAAATAAATCCTCTCTATAGGCTTTCAAGTCCTCATATGACCAAGTAAAAACATGCTTATACCTCTTCAGTAATGCAATCAGCATGCTCCTAATGTGTGGTTTGAGCTGTTTGCCAATGTATACCCTTTTGGGAGCATGAGATGTTCCCAAATTTATCTCCTCTAGATCATTCTTGTTTGTTGGAGATACTTTTGTAACAAATTGGTCCCTATTATCAAAAGCTCTCTCTAAGGCTACCAGCCCTCTAGGGATTTTGTTAGTCTTCAGCTGAATTACTTCTTTCCCTAAAAGGGTTTCTTTTCCATCTACAACTTCCACAAAGTTCTGAAAATCTATTTCTTGGTTCTCATATTCATCAATACAATGTAGAAATCTCAGTAAATCCTTATCATCATCAAACACTTGCCAGCTGCATACATTATCTGGCACTGTAGGCCTAAGCTTGACTTCAACATTTGTAACATCTGACAAAGTTATATCATCTGGCCTTATGGCTACATTGGCTAGAAAATCTGCTCTAACATTTTTTGATCTTTCTATCCAATTTATTGAAAAAGCATCAAACAATTCAATTGTATCCCAAACAACATGCTTGTATTGTTTTAACCTTTTATTTTTTGATGCATACTTGTCTCTAATTTGGGACATAATAAGCTCTGAATCACCAAACACTTTGAGCATCTTAATTCCATGCTTCAAAGCAACATTTAACCCTAATAACAAAGCCTCATACTCTGCAATATTATTTGTACAAGCAAACTTCAACAAGAAAGAGAATTGGAGGAGCTTACTAGTTGGGGACAGAAAAACAATTCCAGCACTAGAGCCTTCTTTTGAATAAGCTCCATCAAAATACATGGTCCAAAGACCTTGCTGGTCCAACTCTTGAATGCAAATTTTTTCTCTTTTATCTTCCTTATCATCTGAGACAACTTTGAAATTTTCACAGTCAGTGTCCACAAAACATATATGCTCCTCCGATTCTTGATCCTCCACTGTCTTTGATGATCTTTCTTCTCTGATCAGCTTGACATCCCTACCATTCATTGGGATCATGGCATACGACAGGTCCAATTGCATACTTCCACCAATCAGAGCTGCCCATGTTCTTGACAGCAACATGCCATACTGTGGCTTGATATCAACCATTGTTATGTTCATTTTATAGATCCTGTCTGGATATGTTGCCAATCTAAAATCAACATCCTTTATGATTCTAATGACAGGTACCTCCCTAGCATCCATTGCATAGCATTTCCCACATGCCTTATCTATTTTTAATCCTACTTGTTGCATAATGGCCAAAGGCATGATATTCGTTGATGCTCCTGAGTCAAGCATACAATTTCTAATTACTTTTCCATTTATAACCAAGGATACATAAAATGGCTCCACTTGTGAAGGGCATTTTGTCATGGTCATCCCTAGATATACCTCAGGAATCTCATCCTTTTCAATACACATAGCTTGCTTCTTATCCTGAGTCTCAATATTCTGCTTGGCTTGACATGGTACTCCTGAAATCAAGGATACAGTCTTATTTATGAATTCTTCAACTTTCATCGGCTCCATTAATGGAACAGACTTTTATTTGAGACAAGACCTGAGTGATGTCAAATGGAGCATAATTCTGAATAACAGTTGTAGCCTGATCCACAGTCTTACTTCTATCCTGAGATGATCCAACTTTAGTTTTTATGGCTCTCTGACTGTCATCCTTGTTCTGAAAATTCTTATTTTGATCTTCAACCTGGGGAACTCTATTTTCTGGTCCTTGGGGATCATAACTTGTTTTTTGCTTAAAATTTTGCCTATTATTGTTCCATTGCTTCTTTTGTGTCTCAGTTCCTTTATGGCTGTGTACAGACTGATTTGCAGAAATGCCTTCTGGCTGATGTGGGCTGCTTACTTGAGCTTTACCTCTTAGGTTGTAGTTACTTTTGACTTGAGCAACTGTTGCAGCTGTGAAGGCCCTAATTTGTTCATCAGAAGGCCTCCTCAAGTTATTTAGAAAACTGTGTGAATCTTGAGCATAGGCATAGTTGTCTTCATCATCTTCATCATATGGGAACTGCTGGCAGCCCTGAGTTTCATCATTTGCATTTGCATCAGCATCATGAAAAGGGTATTCTCTATTTGTAGACAACATGTTGACATTATCATCTTCCATGCAATGAGGCTCATTGCACTCATCACAGGCCATGGCATTGTTATATAGAGACTGAGCAATCATACATTGTGACTGTGAATGAGGCATCTGGCATATTATACACCATGGAGTATCATTAACAATATTAACAGCCTTCTTCAAAGGATCAAGAGTTTCCTTGGTATGTTGAGCTCTTTGATTTGTGTTGTTATGTGGCAATACAGACCTACCATTATGCCAATTGGTATTATATGGCATATCATACAATGATGGTCTCTTTTCCTGTCTTTGATAAGTTTGCCTATCAGGACCTATCCCTTTTTCACTTTTAGTCATTCTATAGCTTAGGTCCTTAACAACATTTGCCAATTTATCTATTTTATCTTCAAGGGCAGATGTACTACCTTGAGTGTTTTGAGGTTTGTTTGGATTCTGCAGAATTTTCACATCATCCCTTCTGTTTGTTTTACCAGATGCCTTTCTGTTATTTTCAATATTTGTTGCAACTTTGAAGGCATCTCTGAGGCTGTGAGGACCCTTGTCTCTTAATCCATAAGCTGTCTTGGCATCAAAAGCATTTATGTACAACACTATGCACATAGGTTCATTTGGCCTCATGTGATGTGGCAATTTGTTCAACACCTTCATGAATCTAGCATTGAAATTAGCAACCTGTTCATTCGATCCTTTGGTGATACTAGTGAACTCATATACAAAAAAGCCAGGATCAGTTTTGTCACCATATTGCTCCTTAAACATCCTTTTGAAATCATCCCATGATGAAATGCTTCTGTCAGGTAGACTTTTATACCATTCCTTGGCTTCATCAACTAAGGATTGCATAAATGATTTCATGAAAACATCCTCATGCTCAACTTCAAAGTTATCCATGACATTTTGGAAAGCTTTTAAATGATCCTCTCCTGAGACAGTATTGTTTCCTGAAAATTTAGACACTTGCAGCCTCACATGTTTGTCAACAGGGTTTGGATAACTAGGAATGCCATCAAAAACAAGTTGTCTGAATCTATCCAACTACATTGGGTGCCTTTCAAACTGATTAGCATTTGCATTTCTATTTACATTTTGATTTCTCACATTATTTAATGGAGCTTTGGTGTGATTGTCTACATTTTATCTTTGATCATTATTCTGATGATACTGTACCTCATTTCTTTGTTGATTTCTCTGCATATTTGCATTTTGGAGGGTAGGAATTGAATCATTTTGAGCAACTCTCAAAGCCTGCACTTTCTGTCTCATATCATCTCTGATTTTTACTGCTTGCAGATATTCTAACTCAGCCCTTAAGCTCTTAATTTCATCAACTAGTTCTTCCTCTCTAGGCATAGAAGAAGATGGTTTTATCATATTCTGATCATCATTATCATCATCCCTTAGGGATTCAGCCTCTTCAAATCTGTCAGGAGAATCATGAAAAGGATGTTCTTGAAACACCTCTGACCTTATTCTCAAACCATTACCTTACTGTCTTTCATACACATTCTGGATTTCAGCCTCAGTGTTTGAAAAATAAGGTACTATTTTCTCTGAGGATCCTAGATTATCCTGAATAAAATCATTTTTCTTGGGGCTAGGAGAACCATCTTGACTGGCTTGAATAGTCCCCTTTTTTCTATACATCATTTTTATGGGTAACTCTTCAAATAGAGTATTACGCTGGGATCTTCTCCCTTGCATGCAAATTTTTACTTTACCGGTTGGGAGATTGGTTCGGAGTCGCCACCTATTACTAGGAACTGTTTTCTTTTAAAAATCAGGGTTCTTTCACTGCACAATCCTCAGCAGAGTCACCAATTTCTGTTGGTTTTTTCCCAGACTGGATGCTTATTCCCAGATTTCCCTACAAGGTAGCCATCAATGATCAACAGGATCTCTAGGCCAGGGGCCAACAGTATAGGAGATAGACTCTATTTTTATCTCCTCTTCTTCTTTAGGCTCTGCAGAACCAAGGGGGGTATTCCCTACTCAACATCTATGAAATGCATCTTTGTATTAGCTGGGATGTTGACATAAAGCAGATAAATCCTCTCTTATGCAGACCAAAACTGTGAGATAAGTGCAAAGGGGCTAGCTTTGGGCCTATATTCAGTTGTAGACAGAGGATTTCAGTCCTAAACTACTTCTATTGTCCTAATGGTTGTTTTGGAGTTTGATTTTGATTTTATGTGTTTGGATGCAAAGCTGGACCTAGTGTATAACCTCAACACAGAGCTAGATTGGTGCCTATCCAGGGCTTGGAGTCATAGACATACACATGTAAATGTTCAACATAAACATATTAAAACTGGATTTCAAGGGGATTTGTGTGATATCTGCCTTACAGATACATCCCAGAACAGAGTATCACGTTATCTCTACTTATGATATCCTTACTGCAATATACTTTCCTCAATACTTAACCTGAAAACAGTTTAATCTATCCTTGAACATAAGTTAAGAGATCAAGCATTCAATATAGTAAATCTATATCCTAGAATCCAAGACACCCCTTAGATATCCAGATTCAAAAGAAGAGTATATTCAATACAGGAGACAGATAACAAAACACATGCAGTATAGCATTATTCATCTAAAACAACAATGAAACCAATAAGTCTATGCACAATACATAAAACATGAGACTCATAAACTCACAAGATCCTCTGCACAGGGCAACCAAAACCAGATGTATTTCATTACAGAGCCAAAATGTCCAGTTTTCAACAACCTCAATACAGTGACACAGTCTGCCTTTTTAAAGCAAAATTGTGTACTCAGCAAATCAATTACAAGGGACATAAAAAATCCCGCCAGATACACAGTATCAGAAAAATGATGCTCAAAATCACAAATGCAACAGGGGACAAATCATGGAGAAGCCAGAGAAGGACAAGGAGCAGGTGAGAATCGGGATCCGCACCGCCGCCCAGGGACATGCATCATAAAAATGGTGGTTGATCTGTCCATCATCGACCCACACCTCTGTGCAATTGCCATTAATGTTTCAACTACTCACGGCCTCAGGAAACGTAGCCACAGCAAGCCTCTGAAGTTTTTCCCACCCAAACACGGCCACAGATAAAAAAGAAAAAACCTGTCGCTGCAAGCTTAAAATGTGGCCGTCGATTCAAAACTCATCGCCGTCATCAATGGCCCCAAAAGTGTCAAAAAGTCACCGCCAGCTAGATCGTGCCACGTAGGCACTATAAGTTTCTAACGTTGGGTTGTTTCACTTACCTTCCCCGCCGAGAGCCTTCTGTCGGGAACCTCACGAGGGAGTCACCACGTGGCGGCCGCCGCAGCACCCCTGAAACATTAGGGACTCTCCTAAGAAACTCCAACGGAAGCTTGGCGAAGGTTGACACATGGCGGGCTCCGTGCCCTCTTGAAACACAGAAGAGACATCCCAAAAACTTTGGCGGAAACAGCCACGCGGCACCTTCTGCGATACTTTGCTAAACTGTGTCAAAAGTTTGAAGTGGCCCCGCTTGTGACACTTGGCGCCCTCCGCCACATTCATGAAACATTAGAGACCCTCCGAAGAAACTCAGGCGGAAGCTCATGCAGGTGCCGACACATGTCGCCTCCCGCGCCACTCCTAAGAAACCTTTGAAACACTGTGAAACTCACGGGGGGGCTGACACATGTCAGGCTCCACAACACTGAAGAAACATTAGGAAGCAATTCAGAAACTTACGTGGAAGCAGACACTTAGTGCTGTCCGCGGCACATGAGACACTTCATTGGGACCCACCATTGTCCATGCCAAACCTTGAAACAAAAAGGAAACCAACGCGGAAGCTGACACTTGTCAGCCTCCGCAGCAACTACGAGGGACACACGGCGCTTGCGCATACTCGTTGAAACATATAGAAACTGCCCCCACCGTCTGACACTTGGTGCCTTCCGCCACACTTGACACTTATGCTAGGTCCCACCTCCGGCTTCGCCACGCTCAGAAACAAAAAGAAACAATGCGGAGGCCGACACATGTCGGCTTCCACAGTCGCAACCAGGGGCACGTGGCACCTTCCGCCCCAACTTAGAAACTCAGCAGAAACTTTTTGAAACATGGGTGGAGCTCGACACTTGGCATGGTCCGCGGGGCTCTGAGTTACTTTCTCGTGTCCCTCGGGTGCCTCCACGTGGCAGGTTCCACAACACTTCTTGAAACTTAACAGAAACTTCGTTGAAACTTCAGCTTCCGAAACATAAAAGAAACTTTATCGAAACTTCGGCAGAAGCCGACACGTGGCGCCTTCCACGCATAGTTGGAACTTTTAAGGGGTTGCATCCGCTACTGACACGTGGCACTTTCCGCGCACTTGCAACACTTGAGACCTACGCCACTTGAAACTCACTGGGGCTCACCTTCGCGGGGATTTTTTGAAACACAAAGGAAACACTAAATGGGTCTTCGAAACACAAGCGGATATTGACACATGTCAAGTTCCACGGCCACCAAAGAAACTCAAAGAAACATTCTTGAAACTCTTAGAAACAACCATGTGGCGCCCCCCCGCGGGAAGCATAAGAAAGGGCGTGGACTTGAACTGGGGCAAAATACTTGGTGAATCACGCGGCACTAGCATAATGAGACCCTTCTAGCCACTTCCAGAAACATTTAGAAACTGGAAACAGTGACCCGATATGCATTCGGAAATGCATCTGACCCATTTTTTTATCAATTTCGAGGGATCGAGGGGAGATTTCACAAGTTTGCCAACACACATTTCACCTTTGCATACACAAAATTTAACAATTTTCTCAAATGCAACAGGAAAAATAATTAAACAGTGCATGCGGGCCGGGGAACAATTTAAACCAAGGCACTAAGGGTTAGAAGGAAAACACACTGAAACCTGCACATTGGAAGTCAAAACCCTAACCCTAGGTGAACACCACCAGACACGAGGATTTTTATGTGGAAAACCCGAAAAGGGAAAAACCACGGTGAGTGTTAGCTCACAATATATTATGATAGCAATACCGGATTACATAAGGCTCACTGCCCAAAGAAATGCTCACTACGGGTGGACTCACTATCCACTAAGAGAGAAGGATAGGAGAGAGAAGAAAATTGGCTCACTGCCAGTGGTGAACTGTTGCAAATGCATCTACCATATGCTGAATTATAGTTCCATTGAAAGTTCAATACACAATCTCAAAAGTCTTCATTATTTATGCCCTACTTTTCTGCTCTGCTACATATACTCTGTTTTATGCCCTTATTGTTTTTTTCTGCTCTGCAAACTACTTTAAATCATGCACATATCAAATTCGCACTATAGTCCCATACATCAATCATTCCAATACCAAAATCCATCGAATATATATATTCGCAATAAGATTCATCTTATAATCAGGTCGACTAGTCAAATATGAAGCGTGTATACAAGTGTTATACCTTGTCGGCTTGATCTTGTGCACAAACAGGAATGCGGACCCAAACAATCATACAATAATCTTCATACAGGTTAGCACCAATCATTCAACCACTTAGATTGATTGTTCAAACAATATATCTTCTCTGCATAAAGATCTAACATGCCTGTTGGCTTGTTCCTTAAGAACACGCTTGACCAATTCATTTGTCACATCATAACTCACACTGTGGAACATATGAGACTCAAATATTCATAACCAACATTCATTCTGGACTTCTTATTATACCTTCAAAACCGCAGGACAAAATATGCAACAGCGGAGGAATGCGGACCCTTTTTCTCTGGCACTGTGCACTGCTTCTGTTCACTCGGACTTAGCTAATTCACAATATGACTTCCAGAGGAAGTCAGGACTTGAACACTAGAGCAAGTGATCACTAGGTGGCTATGAGAAACATACCTAAAATGTATATAATGATCTTCAACTACAGAGGCATACTGACACAAACATTGTCATTTACACTATATAATGTATACTACCCATACTTAGCCATTTATCCTTCCGAAGTAAAGTCTCTTTGCCATGCCAGTGGAATCTCCTTTCTTTGTTACCATCAATGACAACATTCAATTAATCATTAGAGTAGTGTCTCTTGCCAACAATATCCCCCTTTGGCATTGATGGCAACACTTGTGAAAAATGCTTATCTGCTCCCACTTACTGTATGCACTCTATTTTTCTTCTCCTCCTTAGATGTTTGCCCATTTTTCACTGGTCTTCTTCTCCCCCTTTGACATCAATGGCAAAGGTGTATGTACAAGGATCAAAATTGTGTCAAAACTGCAAAATTGTCATACTTTGCCGCATATGTACAAGCACGATCTTCAACTTAATTAGTTGTAGGTGACAAAATATCCTTGTACACAATATTTAATTGTGTAATCTCTTCATCCCATCGTTTCTTAGCTCATTCCAAAATTTGAATATGGCCGCTTATTAAGAAGATCAATTTTTCTGCTCTTTGTACATCAAAGGGTATGTTAATTTGTGCTTTTGCCTACAGTGCTTCTGCTACAAGATTTGACATTGAGTCTAGTTTAGGACTTATTATTCCCCTTAGTTGGCACATTTTGTTTTTCATTTGATTCCTTTTATTCACTAGATCACTTAACTCATTATGGATATTGATCACTTGTATTTCTTTTCTGCTTACCGACTCAACTGTCGGATCAAATGTCTTAGAAATGTTCGTTAGCTGCAGTTTCAGAGCCTTGATCTTTTTCTCTAATTCCTTTGTGGCTTCCAGCCATGTTCTTTTATGGTACTCTGTATACCATTTATTCCATTGTCTAATGAAGTTTTATCATTAGTCAACATGGTCTTCAATTCAGCTAATCTTTTCTCATCAAACTCTTTTTCTGACTTTTGTTTCTACAAAATTTTCAAAGGATTCAAAATGATTGATGATTGATTTTATCATACCTTTAAGTTGATCATTTGATGATAATGATGTATCCTTTTGGTATTCAGGCATCAACTTCTCCAACACATCAGATGCTGCACCAATGAGCTCATTATCCTGTATGCGTGTTTTCATCAACTCTTCATGTGCCTTTGCTTGAACAACTGACACTAGTTTAAATTTCTGCACAGGGGAAATAGAGTCTAAATTTATTGGTCCTTATAGAAACTCACGTAAATCCAGGATTTGTGTTCTTTGTTACTTTTCCAAAAATTTTCTAGCATAGTCAATTTGGACTTGATTTGCAGCAATGTCTCTTGCCACTTGTTCTTCACTCGGTGTAACTCTCTTTCTTTTCTTCTGTTCTGCTACCTTTTCTTTCTCTGCTTCAGTTTTGGCTCTTGCAATGGATGAGGTCCCTCTTCTTTTTCTGGGGCTAGATGTTGATTTTTCCATTTCAGATCTCTCATCCTTCCTTTCTGGAGTATATGATGTCAATTCTACCAGAGTACTTATGGGCTTTGATTCTCCTATTTTGGTCTTTGCCTTATTTGTTGGTTCATCTGATGTTTTCTCTGATTGCTTATGTTCTAAATACATTTCGGAGGATAATTCTTTGAATGTTCCAAATCCATCTTCTTTAAGATCTTTTGGCTTGCTCAGTAGTACATCTGCCAATTCAGTAAGAACATCTTCTGTAACTTTATACCCTAATGCATGGACCCATACAGTTCTTGGTTCCACAACTTCTGTAAATCATTTGTCTTTGTTTACCATGAATACAATGTCTTTTTCATACTTTGTTACTACATTTTCATGTATCCGGACTCTACATAACATTTTCTTTTGAAAGTTCTTAAAATATCCCCATAAGATTTCATTCTGCTTTTCTGTATTTCCCAAATTCTACAAGTGATTTCTTATCTGAGCGGCTACTGGTGTGTGATCGAGCCAGACAATGTTTCCTAAATTGGGTAGCTCTCTTAGGAAGTAGAAGAGTAGACAAGTAATCAATGTTCCATATTTGAAGGGATGATTAGTCTCTTTTGTCCTTTTCAAGTTCTCCATTAGTTCACTCTAGAGCAATTCACACAGGTCATAATCTGTATTGTTTTTTATCATGTCATATGCTGTGTATATGGCTGGTGCAGACACAGAATTTTCCTCGTTGGAAAAGTATATTTTGTATCTAATAATCATTAATGCAAATTTGACAGTTGGATTCTTAATATCATTTACCGTAAGGGCATACTTATCAAATTTGGCTCCTGTTAGTTGCATTACCACATTGTTCTTCATTTTCTTTACACCTGGAACCCTTCTGAATGAGATCATACCAGTTATAGCTTTGATAGCTTCTTTGGTTATATATAAGGTTCATCAAGCCATAGAAACTCATCATGAATTTTGCTTAGAATAAGCTTAACCCATGCATCATTCAGGATCGCAGGAAAATCCAACCAAATGTCTAATTTCTTTTCTCCTAGAACTTTATATTCATCTTTCAATACAATATCCACAGTAGTCAGTTCATCCAAGTACAATTTTCCTAGATTCATGTGATCATATTCCTCTATACTGATCTGAATGTATGTTCTAACATCTTCCATATGCATAACTCCATGTGGAGTAATTGAGAAAGCCCCTATAGGATTGTTTTCTAGTGAATTGAAGAAATGTTTCTTAAAATTGGGGTGAGGCTTTTTCTGCTATCTCAATTACTTGAGGAGTAAACATTTTCCCAGAATAATTCAATTTTCACAGTAGGGTTTTCAAGCTATAAATACCTCTTTTGCCGAATTAGTGTTTCCTTGAGATCGATTTGACTTGCTTTGAATCGCTTAGAAATCTATGTAGTCGCTAGAGTTTTTGCTTTTGTTTGCCTTAGATGCTTGAGAGCTTGAATGCAAAGTGATTTTTCCTTTGGATATAATCATTTTAACCTTCATTTGCCAAAACCTAAACATCATAAATGATGTCTTTCAAAAAGCTGTCAAACCCTTCTCTATCAGGCACAGTCGATTAAGATTGCTTCGCAATGATCTGCAATTGATCCTTTTCAACTGGAATTCCTTTCAAAAGATCTGTTAGATAGTTATTTTTATCATATCTTCGTGTTGAATTCTAGCACTGACTATCTGGCTAGGGGATTAGGATTTTGAATGCAGCTCCCCTTGAGCCAAAGCTTCCAATTTACTTCCAGGAGGAAGTATCTGCACTAGAGGCTGGTGCAGATCCATCCTTGACCTCATTAACATCTTTCTTGATCCAGACCTTTCTCATTTCCTTCTTTATTTCCACTGGATCAATCTTGTTCTTACCTTTATCTTCTCTCTACTCTATTTTCCTCTTTTCTATAGGATAGACTCTTTTCACATTCTAGCTTCTGCAAAATCTTGCGACATGTCCAAACTTATCGCAATTGGGTAAAAGCACAAACTTGTGTCACACTTTATAAAGGAATCGACCAACATCAAAAAAAATCTCAACTTCGACGACATAAAAGTGGTCTTTATGTTTTGAATTTCAAAATGATGTAAACTAAGAAAATGTAGATCTCTTGTTGAAGTTTATTAGTCTAATTTTTTAGATTTTTTAAAAAATTGTTTTGATTTTTTTTTATCAATTTAAGAGCAGATTTTGAAATGCTAAAAATTTGAAGAAAAAGTGACGTTCAGTTCACGTCGATAAACAAATAGAAAAAAAATGAATTTTCCCCTGATTTTTTTTCCCCAAATAGGTGACTTCATTATCTAGGGCATGGGAAAAAAAAGGAATTTTTGATCTATATTTTTCTCGTAATAACGTTTTAAAGTCAAACTTACCCGATTTTGATAGTTTTCAGTTAACGTTAACTATTGTTTAATTTTTTTTTATTTCCAAAAAACAAATTATACCCTTTTGAAGAGGATTGTCTCCTCTAGGGCATGATATATTTGTCAAATTTTAAAATGATGTTTTACTATTTTTATGTTAGTTTCAAATTAGCCTCTTTTTGAACTTGAACAACCTGCTTGCATTATTTTCAAATATTTATATCGTAAAATTACTCAAAATATAAAAATATATATATTTCCACATTCAGCACTCCGAGCTCTACAAAAGGGTATTTTTCTTTTTTTTTTTAAAAATTAATTTTGATTGTAAAAATATTGAGCAGAAGTTGGAAGTTCTAGAAAGTATGAGAAAATGGTGACTTTGCTGTCTAGTAGGATGCCACATAAACGTATTCGATCGAATGGGATTCAATCTAATGGTATTCGGCCGAATCCAATTCGGTCGAATATATTTGTTTGTTTTTTTTTTTTGAAAAAATTTGTGGCTTTTTTATTGTTTTTTAATTAATGAATTACAATAAAATTTAAAAAAAAAAAAGATTTCGAAGGAAAGAGTCATTTTGAAAAACACAATGATGTGAAAGCGTTTGTTTAATGCCTTTTTTTAGTTTTTTAGCTTTTTTAAATGAATAAATTATAAAAATTTGGAAAAAAAAGAACCACTAATTTGAACAAGGGCTCATATTCAAAAACACAATGATCTGAAAGTGTTTTTTTAATGCCTTTTTTGGCTTTTTTAACTCTTTGGTGGTTTTTTTAAATTATTAAATTATAGAAATTTGGAGAAAAAAGAACCACTGATTTCAACAGGGGCAGAGTTGTATTATCAGGTACCATGCTCTAAAACATGTAATTGATTAAAACCATTGATTTATTGAATGTAGACCTAGATCTTCAAAAAATAGAGGTTAAAGTGTTTGTACATGTGTTATTTTTGCATGCAGGTGAATTCAAATTTGATCAATTTGTGATGGGCAATAAAAAGACAAGAAAAATGTTGTATGATCGAAGAAGAGATACTAAAAATGTCGATGAAGGAACATCTACTCAAGAACAACCCATGGAAATTGTTGATGACCAAGGAGTATAGGTACGAGAAGAAATTGAAGGTGGTGATAGAAATTTTTTCCTTGGTATAGAAAATCTGATGGAGATGGATGAGGATTCTCTTTTCAAAAATATTTCATCTGAAGATATGGTACCTGAAAGCACAATAAAATTACACTCTAAAAAAATATGGGACGATTTTTTTAAAAATAAGTCTATAATTGGAAGAGCACAGTTATTTGTAAAGTTATTTAGGAAGAAAGAGATGACCCCTGTTTTGGAGTTGTTAGGGGTTGATAATAAGAAAAAGTCATCAGGTTCATTAAAGCAAACAATAGTTGAAAACCTACAAGAAGCATTGAATTCTATTGAAAGCAAGAGTCGAGCTATTAATTTAAGTGCTGCACATAGAGCATTAATGACTGTAATTTCTAGTAAGAAATTATCACATAGAAGACAAGTTCAAGCAATTTTCCAATTACTCAATGTTTCTAGGAGAACTGTTCAAAGATATATTGCAAGAAGAAATAGATTGGATGGAAATGTTGAGAAAAATTGGGTAAATATTTGCAGGGTTCCCCGAAAAGATAGAATCTCAGAAGATGTAAAGGAACAGGTGATTGAATATTGGATCAGCCACTCTTATGTTTCTTCTAATAGAAGGGACACTATACAGATAAAAGGTGAAGATGGTACAAAAATTTCACATCCCAAACATTTTATAGATACAACACAAAGTAAACTTTTTGAAGCATTCAAGCAAGAATTTTCAGATGTGAAGATTTGTCAAAGGATGTTTGAGAGTCTACGACCAAGTTTTGTACGTATAAATAAGGTACGTGAGACTTGTTGTTGTCGAAATCATGTTGAATTTCATCTACACCTACAGTCATATAAAAAAGCTATGGCAGTAATTAATCCAAATATAGTCATCCCTGGAAGTACAACACAATTTGTGAAAACTCTTCTATGTGAAAAATCAGAAGATTCAAATGAATTCAAAGTGCAGTGTATAAAAAATATATGTAATGATTGTGGAAATTTAAAGAATCTTGTACAGGTTGACAATATTGATCATTCGATGCAAGTTATGTGGAAGAGATTTGAATATGAGAAGTACTCAACAAAGTCAGGAGTTGAGAGCAGAAAAATTGTTCTCAAAGAGAGTGAATTGTCAAGCAATGAGTTTATGAAATTTTTTTGCAATATCATATATCCACATATTGAACATTGTCATGGTGCTAGATGGCAAGCTAAGCAATTTCGTGACTCAAAGAATTGCTTTCCACCAGGTTGTATTCTGTCTATTGTTGATTTCTCTAAGAACTATACATTTAGTCCTCAAAGTGAGATTCAAAGTCAATATTATCATTCAGAGCAAGTTGCAATATTTGTACAAGTTTGTTATAGGCATGCTGAAGAACATGTGGATGGTGTACAAAGTAGCAAAGATGAACGAATTATCATCAAAGAGGTGCACTTTTATATCAGTGATGATACAGGTCATGATAGAAGCTATGTAGCCCATTGTTTTGCAATATTTTTTGAAGACCTAAGACGACGTCAAATAGATGCTTCACAACATTGGATATGGTTTGATGGATGTGCTGGTAAGTGTTGATTTAATTATTTTTTAAAATAATATTATATTTATTTGTGTAATTAACTTGTAGACTTGAATTATTCAATTACTTAAATATGTTGTATCTCGATGTATATAGGTTTTTTTTTTTAAATTTTAGTTTTAAATTTGAAATTTTTTGTAACTTCACAGGACAATTTAAGTCTGCAAAAGCTTTTAATTGGTTAAGCCAACAACATATTAAACAGAACATTCAATTTTTGTGGAATTTCTATGAGAGTGGACATGGAAAAGGAGAGCATGATGGAGCTGGAGCATGTGTGAAATGTGCACTTCAACAACATGAACTTGCAGGTAATACAATATGGAATACAAATTTAAATTCTTAAATATATTTTAAATAAATTTAAACATGTTAGGAAAAAAGTGTAGATCTTAATATATTGCATGTGTTCAGAAGTGGAAGCTTAAGCCATTATGCAATTTAATGGTTTTGATATATATCCAATGTTGCAGATTTTCAATATTTCTCTTGTTGGATTTTAAAAAAAATCTAATTATATTTTTTGAGATTGTCTTTCCTTTCAACTAGAAAACTGAGCTTAACCTGACATTTCACCAACATGAACTTGCAGGTAATGCCATAAGGAATGCAAATGAAATTGTTGAATGGTGCAAAAGTCATTTTGTCATCTATGACTCAATATACAACACACGCTATTTTTGGGAAGTTAAAGGTACATAAATATTTTGTTTTGAATTTTAATGTGTGTACATGAATTGAATTTTCAATTTTATACACTTTTTAATTGGATGATTGAAATTTAAACAGATATTAATCGATCAACTCTTACTAATTGTCATACAATTAGTGGTATTAGAAGTTTGCATCAAATCATGACAATAGGACATAGCAGGCCTCCTGTAATTTAAGTGAGAGAAAAATCATGTTTTTGTGCTGATTGCATTGAGAACAATGCAAATACTCTACAATGTGAGAATATTAGAGATGGGTATGTTTCAGAATGGGAAATAAAACAATTAGTGGCCACGTCGGACCCTTTTGAAGATAATGACATTGTAGATGTCTATAATCCTTTGTATTCAGCTGATTACGAACGTGTATCAGATTTAGTTGTTACAGGTAAATTTTTTAAATTTTTAAATTGAATTTTAACTTGTACTACATGGTGTGTACAGGAGATATTTTTGTTATTCTTGCAGATCCTGACAATACATAAGGTGTAGATTACTATCTACTAAGATGTATGCAACCAAAATGCAAATTGTCAGAATCAATGACAGATGGTGATGGACAAGAGTATCCAACTGGATCAGTGGTTGTTGAAGGCACATACTATCAACAAACAAAGATAGATACAAATAGTATTATATTTATTGATTATATGCCAAGTCAAAAAGGTTCTGCATTATAGTCACTTAGTTATAGCAACATGAATAGATCTTGAAACTTTACCAAAAAGAGGACGTGCCAAACAAAAGTGGAGGTTGCCTATTGAAGATCACAAAAGGATTTTAGAGATAATAAAAGATAGAGAGGATCAAGATTATATGTACCAAAAACTTTAAACTATTTTTGTACATGTATATATTTTCTATAACAATTTATTTTATGTTGAATTCAAATAATTTCATTCAATCTCAAGACCAATTTAGTTAAGCTTAGTTCTTGAGGGTAGGGAATGTCAATCTCAAGACCAATTTAGTTAAATCGCTTGTACAATTAGCTAAAGGATAGTTCAATCTTCAAACTTGTGTAATTTAGCATCTTACTAAAATTCTCTTTCGTTTTAATCCAAGTATAATTTCACTTTTACTTCACAAATTTAATCAAGTAGAAATAAATCTTAGTTAATAATATTTTAGAAGTAATAATTTTTGAGTGATAATAAATTAAATTTACTCTTTTTTTATTCATGCATTTTACTTAGAGAACATCTATTAATGAAAAATTAGCTTTTCTAACTTATTATTTAATTCATACATAACTCAAGCAAGGAAATCATCTAACCTTTAATTTTAGTCTTTAATAAATTAATGTTAGTGATATATATTGTTATACTTAGATATTTCTTTTATCTAAATATCCAAATTCAATGTAATTGTGTCTATACAAGTGAATGAAATTTTATTGAGTTTGTTATGGATGGCATGGAGTTGGCCTTTGCTTCACATTTTCTTTCTTTTGGAGTAGTACATTGCACATGATTCAATTGTTATCGTGTACTTATTATCATTTTAGATATAATTTTTAGACATGTAAAAAATGAAAAATAGGAATTTGTAATATGGTAAATGCACTATAATAGATATTACAAATAAGTGCATTACAAGGCTAAGTAAATGCATACATCTACTCTAATTAGTAGCATGGGATTAAGTTCCAATTTATATCTCACTAGAAAACCAGTATACCAAACTAGTCATGTAACTTTCAAACAAGAGATAAACTCATTGAATACAAAAATAACTCATGTTCTAGAAAGTTAAAAAGTAAAAATAGACCCTAAAATTTCCATTCCCAACCCAACTATGAAAATATATGTACAATAAAAAATCCAAGAAAACAAGAATACTAGACATAGCTAGAAGGGAACAAATATTGTAAGGGAAAATCCACTAGAGGATAACTTGGAAGCAAGTGAACATAAATAACCCACCACTTATTATTATTTGTGATCCCACATAGCTCAATGTGCACACTTTTAATGGATATGAGAATGTAATGCACCTTTGGCAAGCATGTGAAATCATATGGAGAGCCACAATGTTACTTACCCAATGCACTAGATTTGATTGTTTGTAATAATATTTGGAGGATATGTGAAAGAGTGGTACCTAAAATTTGATCCTATAGGTATGAAGGATGTAGTAGAAGTTAGAAATTTGTTCCTTCAAGAATTCAATTATCTTGAATTTGCACATCAAAATATAGCTACACTAAAGACTATCTAAGAAATTCCTATGGAATGTCTAAAACTATTATCAATGTTTCAATAATTTGATTGCCAAAATACCACACCCAATTGATGTGACTCTATTAGGGATCTATGAGAAGACCAAGTCTATTTAAGAGAAGGTCACATAGATAGATCTTACACAAAGGTGATAACTCTATTAGGAAGATATAACAGTGTTCCATGGAACCAAATAGGAGTTGGATACATCATGATCAATGGAGGAGGAGGAGCCTAAGGTTGCATATGCCATTTTATTATTACTAAAAATTAGGAATGAGTTCCTCAAAACTTCACACTACTAGAAAGATTGGTACTTTTATATAGACAACAATGCAAATAAGACGACTATGATACAAAATTATATATCACTCTATAGTGCGATGTTTGACACATGTACACCCATTTCACGACACAAAATTATTGATAACTATGATAATGAATAGATATCAATTATGTAATGTGGTCATTACACTAGTTCAAAGCTAAATGTGGCACCAAAGGATTCTTCAATCCCCGTGGCTTGTCCTACCTTACAACCTTCCCCCCATGTATTATTATTCATGGCCCCAATAAGACACAAGAGCAATCCCTTGGCATCCTATAAAATGTTGAGATAAGTATTGAGGGATCTATCTTTTGTATTGACTTTGAAACTATTAGAAATGATAATGGCTAATCACTACCTAGCACTTCTTGTTGATCATTTTATTTTTCTATAAATTTGATAATGTGCAGTTCAAGAATAGAAATATGAGTTTTTAAAATGGTTAAAAACAAGTATGTTGGCTCTTAGAGCTACTACATTCTTCTAGAGTTGGCACTTAACACCAAGATAATGGGAACAATATTAAGGGACTTGACTCATCAACAAAATCCTTATGGAAAGTATGTGTAACTATCACTTGTATCTATAACATAAGAGGGTAGGCACTAACCAACTTAATGAAGGATATAAAAGATAAGACACGATGAAACAAAAAATCCATAGAAAACACATGCATATGCAAATCCATAGAAAAAACATGCATATGCCTAACATAGAAGGTCACAAGTATATCGAGAATAGATCTATATTAATGGGGTGAAGGGATAAAGAGGTATATCACTATGTATACCAAAACTATGTATATCACTATGTGTTCTATTAATTTCTTATCTTTTATAAAATATCTCTTTCTAGAAAGCTCCCAAAACCATAATTTCAAACCCTACTTAAAGATAATCATAAATCTATTCTCATACTTAAGAATACACAATTAAAATGTTATCGTGGTTTGACATCCACATTTTAGGGTTTCAAAATAGATGTAAATAGTGTTTCAAATAGATTTTTTAGGGTTTTAAAATTCATGTATTAGAGTTTCAAATTTATATATTAGGACCTTTCAATTTGACGTTTTATGGTTTCATATTAACATTTTAGGGTTTAATCTACATCCAAAATTTGTTTATAAAACATTAAAATATAGTGCATTTACCATATTAAAAAAATTCCTATTTGTAATATCTATTATAAAACATTGGCCTCTATTATATTACAAATAAGTAAATGAATCTCTGCTCTAATTTGGAAGCATATATCATCCATTTTACATTTTTTATCATTTTAGATATTACAAATTCCTATTTCTAGTGATATTTAATCCCTATGATCAAGAATACAATGAATGTCTTACAAGGCTAGCTATGAGCCACAAACATGAACCATATTTGCAAAAGACATGAATTGGAATCACAAAGCACATAACAATTATTGAGAAAGAGATTTGTTAACTACTTTTAGAACAATAATTTTATCTTTTCTAATTATTTATTTAAATCTAATGTATTTCTTGGCATGCAAGGATTAAACAAGAATCATTTATGATTTGCTCATGAAACAAATTTATTATTTACCATAATCCTAGTGTAGTGATGTCTAATTAGAGTATATAATGTTCAAACCATAATATAAAATGTCAAACCATAATGTCCAATGTCTAACCATAATGTCAAACCACAAAGGCAAATGTCAAACCATAATATAAAATGTCAAACCATAATGTCAAATGTCAAACTAGATAATGTCAAACATAATAAGATCTAGATCAATCTACCGATCCATGTGTGGATCCATGCCTCGATCTCTCTCCGGATCTTGATCCATGCCTCGATCTCTCTCTGGATCCTGATCCATGTGTGGATGCATGCCTCGATCTCTCTCCAAAAGCCGATCCATGACCTGATGCACCTCCCTGCACAAGGAAGTACATAATTTAATTTAATGTACATGTGTATATATATGTAAAATCATCTTAAAGTTTTGTACTTTCAACATGTGTGAATTTATCATGTAATTTATATATATATTATAAATGTACCTCAAATGTATCATGCACGGGATCCTCTGCATGCTCTAGATCTCCGAAGCGCGACAAATTATCCCCTTGTTGCTATAAATTTTCAAATACAAGATTTCAATGAATAGTGAGAGCTACTTTTAAGTAAAGTTTATTTAATATATACACATGTGAATTTGTAGAACACAAAATATAGAAATTATTCAAGTACCTGCACATCCTGGAGCACTATACCAATCCCACTAATCTCAGATGAATGAATGGTAAAATTAGGAACACTTATATCTGAAGGTAAAGGACCAGTGCCAAAAAGAAGTGTGCTATATGTGCCATGTACATTAGGTGCACCCTGATGCTGTGTGGGGGCTGTAGGTTGATCTGGAATATTCTGGTGCTATGTGGGGGCTGTAGGCTGATCTAGAATATTCTGGTCCTCTGAAGCTGCCTCACCCTGACCCGACTGTCTACTAGTATGTCGTCTAATATGAGTCGATACAGCATCCAAAGGAATACCATACTCATCACTGATAAACTGGTATGCTGATAGTAAATCAAGAATGGAAGCTGAAGCAACATTACGTATAATAGTGTCACTCATATGGGTCACATCTGATGGGGATGGTAGATTGACATGAATGTAGGGGTCATAATTCACAGATGTAGCCTCAGTGGGAGGAAGGCCAATCCGTGGACGTAGTAAGTATCTCCCTACACGATCAGATGACATCTGATCAACTTGAGTAGCAATGGTGGTCATCCTGTCAAAAAGCCTGGATCTAGTCAGTGCGATTGCTGCATCTCCTGCTGCTGCTAATTCCAAACGTTTTGGAAGAACCAAAAGGTTTAGACCAACTAATGCCCTCTTATTTTGAGGCAGTGGCAAATCTGGACGTCTAAATTGAGGTTTATCAGCAAACCTCCCCTTGCCTTGTCTAGCATGTGTAGGCATAAATGTATAATCCACAGATAATCCTAAATGAAACTCAGCATATAATTGTTTGCAAAAATATAGTGGCAACTCGTCATTATGAGGCCATCTATGATTGGCTGCCAAAAATCTAGGATATATAAATGGACCAACTAGTGGATCTGTACACCTGGTAATAGTATAACCTCTAACTTTGGCTTTCCCAGTATAAAAAGGGAACATAGTATGCACATTATGTAATGAAACTCTATCAGAAATAGTTTTGATATTCTCAGTGCCAGTAACAATCCTAGCAAGGGACCTATAAAACTCCTCAGTGCTAATATCATCATATGGATTGTATAATTTTATTGTCTCAATCATATGTCTAATCTCGCACCGAATATTAACTAATCTATCTCTATTAGCCAAATTTTGGGGGTTTTGTATAGTTTGATCCAAACATTTCAAAGCATTATCTAATCTAGAAATGCTGTCATTGTAAAAATTATTCCTAGCCTCAGCTTCGCACTGAGACTGCGTGGAATGATGAGATCCCTGATCATCAGCCATATCTCTAGATAAAACTATGTAAAGAGATCTGCATTTAATTAAAACAAAAAAATTAAATATGTATAAGCATTTTTCTTTTAAGCATACAAAAATATAAAAATGCAACATGTAGATCATCTAAATAAACACAAAGTTTAGATTTGCATGCAAAGGAAAAGGATTCAATGATAAGCTTGGACAATTTACAAGATTCAACTTTTCATAAGTATATAATGGTTGATAAATACTGGAAGCGTGCAAGATAATATTGCTTCATGAAAAACCTTCTGATCTCATAATAAGGTACAATTGTTTATTACTATCATCCATGTTTGTTGTTGATCCCAAAGATTTAGTGGTTGTCTGCTTGTGTATATTATTTCCCATATACCTTGTAATAATTTTTATTCTAATTTAAACATACAATGAAGAACATAGAGATAGTAACTTTCAATGTAAGAAGTAGTTTCTTGAAGGTATTTTACAATGTTCAATATCATATGGAATTTACACCCAGATTGGAATCATATTAAAAGGTAAGTCATTATCAAGTCTTAATTGGTAGGGTTATACATACATGATAATAACAGGTAGTCATAGATTAGCATTTATATATTGTATTTCAGTCCCAAGTATTGGCTGAGCACCATATTAAATTTCTTAATTAATGAAGTTCAGGCAGATGTGGCAGTGAATAATGCAATTGGAATATTTAAGTTATCAAATATCAGTGGTAAGAATCGAAATCTATGTAAAGGCTTGGATGGTGATCAAAGTGAGAGTGATAGCAGTAGCGATGAAGAAGATGACAGTGATGATGATTTAGGCATGAAGTCCAAGATGCCCACCTTACAGGTATACTGCCATTTAAGATAATTTATTTATTTATTTATATTGAGAATATCTTACTTGCAGGTATTGTGCCATTTAAGATATTTATTTATTTATATTGAGAATAACTTACAAGTTCAGAAATTAACTTTTAGGGTCTATACATCTTGTTAAATTCTACAACTTGTATCCTAGTGTAGAAGTTGATCTGGGACATATTTTTCTGTTATTGTGGGATGTTTTACTTTGAGTCATGCTGATATGTTTTATATACTTGTATGGATTAACATAGTTTCTTTCTTTATGCTCTAAGGGTTAATGCATGTTCATTACATAATATTCTGCTGCTTTTGCTTGTTGTAGATTGCTGGTTTTGAATTATGATGCCTTATGGAAGCATTCCTGCTTGAGCTATATGTATATTATCTACAATATTATTTCAAGTGCACAAGGTAGCTCATTAAGGCTGTGTAAATCGTATACGTTCAATGGAACAACAGCCACATATTATTGCAACATGGGCTGACAATGGCTATGTGCAGGTAAAGTTGTTATCTCCTACCCTTGTTTGAATTTTTAAAAAATCAGGGAAACCTGCTGAGTGGGAAAATTCTATTCCTTGTAAAGGTCCTAAAGAAAAGAACATAGAGTGGATCATTTTAAACAACAATTTTTATGAAGTGCAATAAAAGTTTTAAATGTATTGGACTGTTGAATTTAAAATTGTATCAATATAATCTTATTAAAAATTTAATTTAGTATGCTAGGTTTTTTATTTTTTTCATTTTTTATTATTCGTGAGGTGGGATTATTCTTTGAAGCGTGCAAGATAATATTGCTTCACGAAAGCCGCAGCTTATGGCAACCCAAGGCGAAAGTTCAGATATGAAGCACAAAACATAAATATGTGGCAAATTTGATAAAATTGAAAATGTCTCGCAAGACCTGAAAAGCAGAAAGAAATGTGGATTATGTGTGTTCGGCTTATTTTATCTTGTAGGTTCACTGTATTGGTGCACAAAAATGAATGTGGATTTACATCACACAACTCTAGCACTTTTACATGTTTGGATATTGTTGTTTGAGATCATGGGTACAACCATAAAGTGGGTCATTTTTTGGGGGGTTGACCTAGGACAACTTATCCCCTAGTGATGCAACAACCATCTTAAAGTTTTCAGAAGTAAAGTTTTCAGAAGTACCACTAGTCCAAATAGTAGAGAAAGAAATAGTGAATCAAACAAATTTGAAGACCAAAGTTACAACTAAAGACTATATATATCCCTACAAAAGTGAAACAAATCTATAAACACTCCACAAAAGTAACAAGACCATTAAAATCCTGAAAAAACCCTAACATGGCTATCTTAATTCCAATTCTGAAACATCCAAAATTCAATAGCATTCCTGAGTTACTTATCCTAAGCATTAGGTTACATAATATGCTCAAAGTCAACTTATACCTGAAAATGACTTGAAGAAAATTCCCTACATGGAAGAACAAATGTCTACGGGGCTATTACTTAGTTCCTTGCTAAGACACCATTCTTTAACTAAATATATTTGGAAAAGTAAACATTTGGACCCTGGAGCTTGAGCCATCAATCAATTTAGCTGCCAGCAAATTGGAAGAAAAAAACCATGTGGCAGTATTTGACGAGGTTAATCCAAACCCCTGAATGATGGAAACCAAACCGCCCACTGTTTAACCGTCAATTCACAAATCAAAACCAGAACAATAGCCAACACATTTCCTCTAAGGAGCGGCTATGCTTGGCTGTGGACCTGTAAACCAAAGCCTTTATAAGGACTCACTTCTCCCAAGCCTTTATAAGGAGGACTCACTTCTCCCAACATTCAAATTCATTCCATTTTTGCAAAAAGAAAGCTAAGTTTATAGTAACAATTAACAATAATGGCAAGTGCTACTGCAAGACAGGTCATCATATGCAAAGGTAAGTTGAAAGTTGAGGAATCGTTCATCTTAATTTGCACAAATCAATGTTTTTTGTTTTAACTTGAAGCAAAGCAATTTGGTTTTGTGAGCAGCTGCTGTAGCATGGGCAGCAGGGGAACCCCTAAAGATTGAACAAGTGCAAGTGGCACCTCCACAGGCCAATTAAGTCAAGATCAAAATCTTTTATTATCTTAGATAAGACTCAAGTGGAAATGAAGAAACACACTTGGTCATGGTTTTATTAACACATGATGAATCATATATGATTCCAAAAGGAAGGATTACAATGGTAGTCAATAATATTTTCTTATTGAAAATGTTTCATCATATCATATTAGTGAACAAAATAAAATAAGTCATTAATATTGAATAAGGATGGACTGGAAAATACCAAACACTTCAAACAAATTTTTGCCTTACAGCCCTCACAATCCATTACAGACATGATCAAACAGTACATCATAAAAATTTCAACAGAGTAAATATAAGATTACTTCTCACAGTCTAGAAAAACAAGAACTATGCCCAATTGTTTGCATTGACATGTCCAACACAGGCCCCATGGCCAGAACAGGTGTAACACCTTGCCTTGATCTCATAATATGTTATACATCTAACAAAGAAGTACTCTTCAATTTCCAGCTCTTTAATATAACACAGTCAACAGATCCTCTCGTCCCAAGGGTATGATGGTCTGTCTGTAAGAAGAACCTATGTAAGGGAATATTGAAAGATCTCCAACTTGGCAAGATATATTCTATATCATTCCTTTTTTGAGGTATGCATTCAAAGACTATAGTCCTAAGGCTCTTAGAGGGAGTATTCTGACTAAGCATGACCAAGATGTACGTGCAATACTTACTGAACATTATACCTTCTTGACAAAGAAAAGATACACTATAATGTCTGATGGAAGGAGTGATTTTAAAACTAAAATAAACTTCAATTCCCCTGCCTCTTGTCTGATGAGGGTGCCATGTCACTCAAATGTATTAATGCATCACCAAACAAAAAAATGCCTAGTCATCATGCAACCAGTCAGTCACTTGGGGATGTGAGATGTTGTTTACGTTCTTACTGATTATGCTTCAAATTTTCTTGCCATCAGAAGGCTTCCAGGACAACACCAATATTTCTGGACTCCTTGTCTAGCATATATGCATAGCTCTAAAGGACTTTGTGAAATTTAGATGGGTCAATTCAACTCTGGATAAGGAAAAATCTGTAACTGATACATTCACAAGCATACACAGGTCCTCGACCCAATGAATAATATATTGAGAATAAAAGGAGCTTGTTTGTGAAAAAAGTGCCATCATCATGGCCCGACTAGGGTTTTAAATAAATTTAATTAAAACAGAAAAATCTGTTCACAAGCACATAGACAGTGGTGCTTCACAAAAATAATAAATACCCTAACATGTAAATATCATTCGAATTTACAAAATAAACAAATGCAACCATGATAATAACTGAAATAAACGCAGCGCAGAATAGAGCAAAAAAAGTCGTAAACTAAGAACGCAACATGTACAGTTATGAGAACAAAAAGAGTCTTACACGGGCTTTGTAGGCTCCAGGTATTCGGTAGAATCGCATCCACTCGTAACCCACTCGACCGAAAACACAACAAATGACCGACACAGCTTTGTTTTTTGCTTTTTTATGGTTGATGGATTCGATCGAATGGTACTAGGCCGAATACCACTCGACCGAATAAATGTAGCCACATCGGTGCCAAATACACGCCACGTCGGTGCCGAGTCGATTCGATCAAATCCTACTCGGCCGAATACTACTCGACCTAAACCCACTCGATCGAAATTAGTCTATTAGCTCAAAGTGTGACACTACTTTGTGCTTTTACCCAATTGTAACATACCACATTCCTCTATCCCTGATTCGTTCTATTGATTGGACTCATTCTTGATCTGCATTGATTGGCCATATGCCCAAATCTATTGCATGAAAAACACTTTCCATTGAAGGATTGAGTATACCTTGCATTGTTAGAACCATTCCTTACCATACTTCTGCATTCATTTGATCTATGACCAATTTTCTTACAATTGGAACATTGACCAAAGAATAAAGGAACATTCTGATTCATTCGACTCCTACATTGAGTAGCCTTATGACCAAACTTATTGCAATTAAAACAATGGCCATTGAAAGATGGGTACCTTTGAGCATTTGGCTGCCTGACCGGAGGTCTTCTAGGTCTTCTTATCTTATTCTAGAATTTGTTTCCTTTGTTTTGCTTTATCTCAGTGTTTTCTTGACTTGAATTTGAACTCTCTCCTTTCTCAAATCCCAACCCTTTCTTGTCATTTGAACTCTTTTGACTAGCAATCATCTCATCAAGCTTTGCAAAACTTATCTTGAACTTTTCTTCATAGCTCTTAGCCTTCTCCAAATCTGATTTTAGGCTTACAACTTCTTTTTCAAGTTTATCACATTCTTCTAATTTGCTTTTTACCAACAGATTTAGATCTTCTTTTGCTTTAGCTCTTTCTATAACTTCCACTTTCAAATCATCCAAGGTTTCATTGGTTGATACCAATTGTTCACTAACCTCCTTGTATTTTTCTTTGAACTTCTTGACTTGTTCTTTTAGCTTTAGGATGCATTCATCAGCTTCATGTATGTTATCCTTCATATCCTTGACTTGAGCTTCACATTTTTCAAGATCTTCAAGAGCGGCTTGTAATTCATCATTGCTTCCATATAAGGCTTCAGTGAAATATCTTCTAGCTGCCATGTGTATACCTTCCTAGATCTTCCTCAAGTTGTTAAGATTCTTCCAAGGAACCTTGCTCTGATACCAATTGTTGAATATTGAGAGGGCGGGTGAATCAATATTCCTAAAAACCACTTACTTGTTGATTAATCAAATTTCCAAACTCAATAATATGAAAGAAGAATAAACATAAGTACAACAACCATAAAGACATAACACAGACAATAGGATTTTTATGTGGAAAACCCCAAAAGGGAAAAACCATGATGAGTGTTAGCTCACAATATATTATGATAGCAATACCAGATTACATAAGGCTCACTGCCCAAAGAAATGCTCACTACAGGTGGACTCACTATCCACTAAGAAAGAAGGATAGAAGTGAGAAGAAAATTAGCTCACTGCCAGTGGTGAAGTGTTGCAAATGCATCTACCATTGAATTACAGTTCCATTGAAGATTCATTACACAGACTCAAAAGTCTTCATTATTTTTGCCCCGCTTTTCTGCTCTGCTACATATACTCTATTTTCTGCCCTTATTATCTTTTTCTACTCTATAAACTACTTTAAATCATGCACATATCGAATTTGCACTGCATTCCCATACATTCAACATTCCAATACTGAAATCCATCGAATATATATATCCACAATAAGATTCATCTTATAATCAGGTTGGCCAGCCAGATATGAAGCATGTATACAAGTGTTATACCTTGTCGGCTTGATCTTGTACACAAACAGGAATGTGGACCCAAACAATCATACAATAATCTTCATATAGGTCAGCACAAATCATTAAACCACTTAGATTGATTGTTCAAAGATTATATCTTCTCCGCATAAAGATCTAACATGCATGTCAGCTTGTCCCTTAAGAGTACACTTGACCAATTCATCTATCATGTCATAACTCACACTGCGGATAATATGAGACTCAAAGATTCATAACCAACATTCATTCTGGACTTAATATTATGCTTTCAGAACTGCAAGACAAAATATACAATAGCGGAGGAATGCGGACCCTTTTTCTCTGGCACTGTACATTGCTTCTATTCACTTGAACTTAGCTAATTCACAACATGACTTCCGGAAGAAGCCAAGACTTGAACACTGGAACAAGTGATCACTGGGTGGGTATGAGCAACATACCTAAACTATATATAATGATCTTCAATTGCGGAGGCATATTGACACAAACATTGTCATTTACACTATATAATGTATATTGCCCATACTTACCCATTTATCCTTCCGGAGTAAAGTCTATTTACCATGCCGGTGGAATCTCCTTTCTTTGTTGCTCAATGACAACACTCAATTAATCATCAGAACAATGTCTCTTGCCAACATAACTGTGGTGCTTGCACCTAAGTCTATCATTGAGTTGTGCAGTAACTTTTTCCCCACTATTAGAGTCATGTAAAAAGGATTAGGTTTAGGTTTGCCTACCTCTTCTTTTTCATTCACTAGGGTGGACATTGACTGTGGCTGAGATACTTTAGGTTGCTCCTTCCCCTTGTCTGCTGAGCCTTCCTTAGTGCCAGTAGCTTTTGGTTCATTTTGATCCTTCAGAGCTTCTTGCAATAGTACCTTATGTTCAGGAACAACTAAAATATCCCATAATGATACATTAGTAGGAGCTTTCTTCAAATATTCCACCACATTCATTGGTCCTAGTGACTACACCTTAGGGTAATAAGGATACCTTGTTCTTTCAATTGTTGGGTTGGGGACTCCTTGATTATGTATTATCACTGGGATGTCTTGTCTTGCCATAGGGGCATTGGAAGCTTGAGCTGATGGTCCTTTTCTTATTTTGGTTGTTATACCGAGAATGATTTTTGGGTCTCTACCATCCTTCTCTTCGACCGAGTATAATAATTTGACTGAACCTGGGGGTTCTTGGAAGTTGATGCTTCATTGATGAACACAAATTCTTCTCCCTTAATCCATGATAATAGTGCATGCTCAGGGGCAATCTCTCCTTCCTTCTCTATAGACATGCCTTGCATTTGAGCTACTATTGTTGCATTTTGGACACCGGGTGAATGGTATAGGTATGGTCCTGATGATGTCCCAGTATGGTCTCCCATTCTTCTTTGTTCTACCACCCTTTGTTGTAAATTTCCTCTTGTGCAATCTTAGGCATATGTGCATTATTACAAGGGAAGCCCCATGCATTTATCTCTTCAGCTACATTATTCTGCTCGGTGACCAACTCTCTCCCTGGATTAGGTGTGACTGTTTGTAACAGTGTTGGCATAGGGACAAGCTGATTGGATGACTGTGAAAAGGTTGGTCTCTAGGGCCCTTGATACTAGTTTAGCTGATATGGGGGTCTATTCTCTTGGAATCCGTGGTAAGGAGGCTTTTGATATGAGGTTTGTTGCCTCTTGAGGTTGATAATCTCATTAGAAAAGGTTATGAGAATGTTCTTGACATCATCCATTTCTGACGAAGATGAACACGATATTGAGGTTGATGATCTTTGTGATGGGGGAAAGGTATACATAGAAGTAGTGACTTGAGGAGCATTAGGGACTTCTTCTTGAACATGAATGGATAATTCAGGGAACATGGGCATAGAAGGCTTTGGAGGTAATTTACTAGCATCTATCAGGCTATTTTCTGCTCTAACGGCTATATCATATGCTGCAGGAAGGGTTTGCCCTCCTAATGATTGGATCATAACCAAAATATTGGAATTGAAAGCTTTAAGATAGAAGACAATTGCCATACCTGCTACTAGTCGGGCCGCAACTGGGATTCTTTGCCAAGTTTTCTGGAATTTGGTATTGAAGTCAATTATGGCCTCTTGAGGTGCTCTCTTTATGGTGATCAAATGTTGCAAGAGAGACGACCTATCTCCATTTTCATTGAATCTTTCCAATAATGTGTCTCCCAATTGGTCCTAAGTACCAATGGAGTTTGGTGCTAGAGATCGGTACCAATCAAGAGCTCTACCTTTAAAAGAAGTGGCTAGCAATCTTAGAGCTATATTTTGCTTTGTAATATAATGCATAGTGCACACATTTGCCACATCTTGCAAATGTTCAGCTGGAGTCTTGAAGTCTTCTCCTGTGAATTTGGGTAATGCCTGTAGAGAATTAGTAGGGATAGGGTCCCATGTGGCGGGAGGTATCGGAAGAACGAGTGGGCTACCACTATTCCAATTACCAAAATTTCTATTAGGAGCTGGGGCACCCATTTGTCCTCTTGAAGTATTTTTTTGGGTTGTTCTTCTTGAGGCAGTTGCCAATGGTGGCAATAAAAGTTATGGATTAACAACAAATTGGGCTCGTGTAGTCAGTTTGGGGCTCTGACTTCTTGTAGAGTATCGGCTCATGCGCTTCTAATCAGGTAACAAGTAAACTTTGTCCCACCGGGCATGCCAAAAAATTGTTGATGTTTAATTTTGTAAGAAATCACCAACAATGGGAAATTTCAAGAATGTGGGACTTGATTATTGAAATGACCTCCAGATTTTAAAGAAGCTAGCTCTTCTCTATTGTTTTGAGGTAAAGGGAAGAAAAATAAGATTATTTAAAGAATACCTAAAATTGCTAAGGCAATGCGTGTAGTACCCCTCAACTTATCGTCTTTTGGACTGATGGTTGCTTAGTAGTATAGGACATTTTGACAGTATTTTTAGATCGTTGATGATGGATTTCTAGTTATTTTGCTATTTCAGTATGAACTTAATTGTTATGATAACAGATATTGATGATGGATTATGTCATTTTATGCTTTACAATTTGATAAATGAACGGATGTTTTAGATGCTTTGATGTTATTCATTATATGGGATTGAAAGTTAGCTGATCATTTTATGTCGTAGATTAGTAATCTGATATCTTGTTCAATTTAGTTGATTATTATTTTAAAACATGAATGGAACAGTGTTGTATTACTCGTTCTCGAGTACCCTACCTCACTGCGATTTCCATTCACAATAGGACTGCATGTGATGTATATGTATATCTTGTTACGGTTAACTGTGCGTTGCTGCAGGATGCAGGTACTTGGCATCGACTCCACCTGATTACAGGTCTGAGCGTGCCTTCGCCAATGGATTAGTTGGTTGGAGTTAACAGGAGGTCCCTAGTCAGTGTTCCTTCGTCGTCAGTTTACCCTTGTGGCTATTGGTTGTCATTCGCCCATGTCTCACTGTCAGGTAATGTTGTATTTTGGAGTCAAACCAAGTTCAAAGGTGTTTAAGTATGTGCGGTAATGTTGTGCTTTAATTAGAAATATTCTACGGAAGAGTCTAGTGTTGTTAAATAGACATATTGTCGTTAGTTGTCGATTTAAGTTATAAATAAATTATTATTTTAATAGAGGTGTTGTTGATAAATAAGTTGTAAGAAGTTGGTATTATTCGATATAATATTATTTATAATAAATATTTAAATAAATAAATAATTATAGCCATGCTTGTAAATTGTGTTTCACAACTGGATTAATAAAATAAATTATAGGATAGTACAAAAATATGGATAGTTGAAATAGTACTATTCTATTAATGATAATATTTTGGGGTCGGTTATAAAGAAAATAATAATAAAATAAAGTATCTGATAATTGGGAATCATTAAATTAAATTAAAAAAAATATACATATTCTTAAAAAAAGAAGTTTCTCGGAATCTTGTGGGAAGCCCTAGGAGAAGAGAAAGAGACTGAGTTATAAAAGAATTGTCGGTGCAACAAGGAGGAGAACACAGGGGTAAGGAAAGAAGCAGCTGGGAACTGCAACAATTGGAGCGGGTTCGTCACGGTGGTTGCGAAATCAGGTTCCGTCGAATGCCTTATCTCTGAATTTCCTTTCAATCTGCAAATGTGTTTTTAGTTTGTTTGATTCCGCATAGTTCGGCAGTCTGTCCTTTCTGTGTGTGAACAGCAACCTCTCTTAGGGTTTAAATACATCGGTACTGCCCAAGGATTCTGTAAGTCAAATGTTTTCTTTCCTTTCACTGGTTGCCGAATTATTCCGTATGCATTCTCAGAACGGCGTGATCTTGGTAGGGTTTGTAGGACACCTCGATAGAGTTGCCGTGAACCGCTGTTGGTTTCAGCTAGTCGTCCCTGTAAAATCTGATCAAGGTTATTAGTGTTTTCTCTCTGTGTTAGCTGGAAACTGTCTGGGAAACCCGCGGTATGTCTCTTGTACCCAACGATCTGCATAGGCTGTGTGCCTGCTCCCACATCTGCAACTGGAAATCCTTTTGGCTCAGAAACCTGTATAGCGATTGTTACTGGAGATTGACTGCTGAGCATACAAGAAACTAAAACTGTAGGGCTCAACGAGCACGATGCATTGAAATTTTCCTTCCAGCGTAAATGAAGGAAATGGAGGCAACTGGGGTTCGGCCAAATTTGTCGTTTCTGGATTGCGTTTTGGGAAACCTGGGCTGTTGATTTCATTTCTGTAGGATGGATGGTCTTGCGAGGGTTGACAGGAAACTTTAATCGGCAGATTTGCCATAGAAGAAGGGAATTCAACTTCAGTATCTCAGTAGTCTCAGATTTAAGCAAACAAGGGTTTCTTTAGAATCTTATTGCGTGGTAAGGGGATCTATACCATTTTGTCTTTACAATATATGATTTTGTAAATAGAATGAAGCGTCTAGGTTGTGACGGTAAATGCTAGTTATTAGGGATGAATGTTGTCTTTGGCTCAGATATGGTTCTCCATAATACGTCATCCCTACTTTAGAGATTGGTTACTTGCGATTCTGGCTATCGAGAGGAACAAAAAAAATCTTTCTCTTGTTCTTTATAGCTGAGCGGCCAGGTGGTGTTGTCTTTGGGGTTAAACCCACGGGTTCTTTTTCTCCATTGTCTAGCGCATTCCTTAGCTGGAGTTCTTCTTGTTTTGATACCTTTCTGCACACGCCTCAGTGTCATCTTGTCATGGATCTCCATGAAAGTATAAGAGGAGTCTCTCAAGGACAATGCGTTCCAACAGCCAGCTCGATCTTATACACCTGGTGCAAATCGAAACTTACAGAAATGCCTAGACTTGCGTGAATTCCCAAGCGTGTAAAGTGCAGATTCTTTCTAGAGAGGTTGAATGCATATTTTTGGCAGGCTGTTCGTTGCTGATTAACCCTAGTTTAGCGATCTGGCCGGCACTCTATTCGTTATGCCTTGTAGCGTTTGATAAGGTTTAGCAGTGGGTCGTTAATGTTGGAGACGCTGCATATTGTTAAGTCAGGGCGCGATGGGAGGTGATGAGTCGAGTAGCTCGCTGCCGTTTTGTCTCACCATTCGCTCTTAATTGAAGTTCTGCTTGTTTAAAAGAAAATTGGTGAGCCAACTTGTCTGAGATTCTATGTATTTTAGTTGCGGTTGATATTGGCTATTAGTGGATCAGGATATCAGGTCACGCTGCAAGGTTGAGATGCTCGCTGCCGTGGCCTTATTGCTATTCGCTCTTGTTGAAGTCACAGAAGTCTTTTCAACATGACCATTTTATGGCCACCGTCAGTCATTGTCAGTTTTGGGACGATGATTCTTTGTACACCAGCCATCTTATAGCTTGGGATACCGCGATTTCACTGGCTTTCAAACACGCTGAGCAAACACCGTTAACCCTGGAAGATGATGGAGGCTGTAGCATTCAATATCGAAGTTGATTAGGGTATTCGTCATACATCAATCTCTGACCGCACTCATAGCTTATATAGCAGTAATAATGTCTTAAGAGTTTATGCTTACTGCAGTTGCTAGAGGTGAAAATCTAAACTTAGTCAGGTTTAATCTGTAGACTGCCGTTGTCTTAGCTGGTGCACGTCTGAAAAAGTTTGGGGTGACCTCAAGATAGCCAGTGAAGGCAAGATGGTCAATAACCAACTGTTGGTATAATGTAGTAATAGTTCCAAGTGTAATTTGAGCAGCTGTCTGTTTCTAATAGCTACTGTCTCGTTTTGGCTAATCCTCAACATCTGAATATCTCAGAAATCTGATAACAGATTCGGCAGCAGCAGTGTGATAGAAAAATTATCAACATAGCTCTTCTTACAGGCAGAAAGCCATTCTAGTATACTAACGAATGCAGTTCGCTTACTGAGTTGAAATGAGATTGCTGTGTGGGCAAAACCGTGGTCTTCTTTTATCACATCATAAACACTCTCCAGTTCTTTCCGATTTACGTGGATACTGTAAACGCAGTAAAATTTGCAAGTTCAGAGAACATAGCCGGAAGTCATCAGACCGGATGCATATCATTCACGTCAGTGATTAAACAGTCAATAGCAATTTTACACCTCAGTAGTAAAATATCCCAAGCTGTTCGCATAGGGCGCATTTACGATCATTCTCTTGAGAAAGTAAATCACTATGGATAAGATCAGTATCGGAGATAACTTCAAATCATCATAAAAGAATTCTTTTGGATTTCGTGTTTGAATTTCGCCTCGTGTGATTGCCGTTCAGCCATGAGACATCTCTCTTAGCGTTATTATCCTTAATAGAATAAACTAGTCAGATAAGATTGAAGGATAGTATATAAGATTGTATCTGGAATTAAGTGGTTCTTACATCAATTACTGTAATGATTCAGTTAATCAATTTACTGATCTTTTGAAGCAAAATAAGGATTTGTTAGAAATGTAGTTGCAAGTGTTATGATATAATGTTGATTTTATTTCAGAAGTTGTTTGCATTAAAACTGAGAATGAATTGTAGTATTTCATCTCTTGAATTTTGAATTGAATTGTTTGAGTGTTGTAATGAGTCGTATTGAGGTTGTTCAAACTTGTATTCCAGAGGCTAAGTTGTCGTTGTTAAGTATTGGCAACTGGTGTATTGCTGTTTTATGATTGTGATGTAATAGCGTTCATATGTATCAAACAAAGTGTGTAGTATAATGAGGTACTGTCACGGTTGAATGTTGTGTCTTGTAAAGTAATAATCTCGGGATGAGATATTAATCCTCTTGTGACCTTATTGTACTGTTTTGTCGTAAGGAGAGACCTGAAATCTGTAAAAGAATAAAGTTATGTAATGTTAAAAGTATTGGATCACAATTGATGTTATGATTCTATTTTGATGCAAGAGGGTTTATGCCTTGCAGTGTTCATTTACGTGTATGGTTATAAGTCTTGCATGATGTTTTAAGGTTGACTAGGTGTTAGGAAGGAGAGTGGCTTTCAACGTGGGGCCGGCGCCCAAAGTGGCAGTCAGGATAACCCGTTGGAAGTAGATTAATCAAGTGATAACCTAAAAATTAACTAGGGGGTTAAGGGTAGATCTCACATTAATAAGATTAATGGATTCCTCTCCCATGGCCTGTAGTGCTTGTTTAGACTAAGGATGGGTAGAGAAGGCCTGGTCGGCATCATTGACTTCCTTGTCCTCATGAAAGGAAGGTCGATTCCGCATGTGTCACCCTATGGGGCCGGCGCCTAGTGAGAGGCTGTCAGGATAACCATAGATGGGGGCCGGCGCCTAGTGAGAGGCTGTCAGGATAACCCATGATAGGACCATGCGATGACACTCTCCCTACTACAACCTAGCATCCCTTGTTCGGTCTCTCCTCGTTTGTTTTGTGTCGCCTCTGGAAATGAAGTGAAAGTTAAGTTATGTTGTGCTGCATTGTTATAGCCATGTGTTGTATTGGCATTGGCCGTCCTTTGTTCTTGTTTGTCTTTCGTCTACCTGACTGTCAGTGTTTGGGACCTCATGTTAACTCCTAGCTCGGGGGGTGGACCTTAGGGTTCCACATGGTCGGGTGGAAGAGCTATTTTATCCATTGGTTCTCTTGTCAGGATCTTATGCAGAAAAGGATTTGTTTCAGTTGTACTTGTTTCAATGATGATGTTGTAAGTGTACAACCTTGTACCAGATTTATGTAACAGAATATGCTTTATGTATGTGACTTTAAAAGTAGACTAAAAGTGGCCTTGTAATGATGTCTTGATGTACTTATATAAAAGCATTTCAGTTATGTATCTTATCATGCTGATTCCGTTATCTGATGTTTGCAATGAATGTGAATGAGTTATTTATTGAAAAAGAATTTGGATCAATTACTGATGTATGTTAATTTATGTTAGTTGATTGGTTAAGTGATGCAGCCTTGGTCCCTTAGAGAATATGTTGTAATTAGTTGTGTAACTTACTTTATCAGTTTTAAAAAAAAAAAAAAAATTTCCTGTTTTATATTGCATACATGTGTATTCTTTAAGGCGTTCAAGGCGGGCGTTACAATGCGCCAAAATCATTATCTAATTCCAACAACACAATGATTAGACTTAATAGACTACTGGTAAAGTTAAAGAGCATAAAACATGATTAATATTTCCAGTATACATGTCAGATCAACCAAAGGCTCATAATAGAAAGTAATAAACAAGAATCAGAAAGAGATTACAATTTACACATAACCACACTGTCTTCATTGATTGATAGGAGAACAAAGTACAAGAGGCAAAGATTTGCACAAAATAGAATATTCGTTCCCTTGGGAGAGGCACCTATTAAGGCAATAAAATGCTTCTACTCTAGCTCTACTGATAAAACCTCTCTGATCATAATGTCCTTCGTGTCTTTGATCCACGCTATTTAAAGTGCAAAACTCCTTTGAAGATCCTCTGTAATTAATGAAATCCTTTAACTGTAACTTTCGCAAATATCAGCTTTGATTGCTCCAAATAACTGACTCTTTTTTGTTTCGGCTCCTATGCTGCAGATCTTCTTTAGAATATTGACTCTCTATTCATATGTGTCATTATAACCATTTCAACCATGAGCTTCCATCCATAGAAACTCAGAAAATTGACACATGGCGGCCCCTATTATTCTCTCTGGTTCATACTATATCATAAACTCTCCTTCTGACTCTCTTGTCCCAGCGTTGACACCCATCTATAACAACCAATGGCGCGACAAACAAAATTCTTTAAAAATGAGGCACAATACAAGACACGCCATTGAAACACGTGGAGTCTTCTACTTCCTTCTCTTTCTCAACAAAAGAGATGCATGGCAGGCTGGCGCATCTTCTACAAAACTTTATCAAAAAGACTCTTTAAAACTGCACCCTGTCAACAAGTGGTTCTTTCCACTGCATTTTCCTTTATAAGAGTTGGGCTGATTTTATAATCAATGGTGAGACACGTGGAAGGCTCTCGCAACAATTTGAAGCCTTAACAAAAGGGACTCTTTTATTAAGCGCGGTGCTAACATGCGACATCTTCCGCTATCATCTGCTAAGACCCATGATTTATTTAAAAGCTGACAATGACATCACAAACTTTTCCTTCGCCTTTTTCCTTTCAAACATTGGAGACCTGTCGTTCCACCATGTGGAGTCTTTGCAGAAGTCGGGAGAGTCTTTTGTTTCAAGAGCCCTTCAAATGAGCACCAAGCTGACACTTGGCAGCTTTCGCTACCTTCTAGAGCCTTAAAGACTCTTTTCCGCTTCGATGCTCCAACATGACTCAAAACTTTGATATTATGCCCAATAATATATATTGGATATATATATTGAAAACATAGAATTTTAACTCTACAGGTTGAATTGAGAGGAAGATAGCATTAGCATCCTAGATTATGCAAGCATCAAGAAGATAACATTATTTCTTGGTATAAATAAATAAGAGGATTTGGGATTGAGGCTATATAGAGAGGCATGCAATCTTCTAAGGTGGTTTCTCTTTTTCTCATCTAAAATATTTATTTCATTATTTTCTATTACCTATGTAGACATGTAAAATTGACCTATGATCAATTTCCTAATTCCTCCCTTCACATGAAATTTAATTAATTTTAATTAATTAATTAAATTTCTATTTATCTTTAATCCACCCTTAATTCTTTAAAGTTTAATTAATTTTAATTAATTAATTAAATCTTTTTACCTTTTACCATATCCCGTGAATAATAAATTAAAATTAATTTATTATTTACTAAACCTAAAAATTAAGATTAATAAACTTAATTTATTATTTACTGTTCACATAACCAAAAATTCGTTATTTACCTACTTTTTCTCGTTCAACTGATCAAACCACTTTAGAACTATTTTCCCAACTTTTATAAAAACCTAACTATTTCCCAATTACGGGCCCTCGCATATTTACAATGGAGTTATGCTAAATACGAGCAACCACATTTTCAATATTTGGTAACATTTATCTAGTTTATATTGTTACATCTTTAATCTTTCTGTTGCATTAGATATAAATTTTAAGGTTTGTGTTAGTTTCAAATCTTTCAAATAAAATTTATATTTGGTTGCAAACATTGGTGAACCTGACGTGAAAACCCTCTCTATTATTCATTTGCAAGTGTTTTTGTGGTTTGAAAGCCTACAAGGTTTTGGTGTGCATTTTGAGAGTTTGGAAGGTCACTTATTGAAGGACTTTTGGCGGATGACATTATGAGTTTCAGAAAATTTGAATTTTTTTGAAAATTATTTTTAGTATTAGTGATATAGATCATACTCTTATTGCTAATGCATTAATCTTTTATCCATTAATTAAAGCACTTAGTGTGTTACTTTGTTGTTGCAGACTTATGGGCCATTGGTTCCTTGCAAGAGCCTCTCTATAATTGTTCACAGGTTAATCGGTTATATCTCATGGATGGTGCTTTATCACTGCTTAATTAACTCTCTCAATCGCTTGACTAGCAATTTTTCATGACCACTTATTTTTGTAGTGATTTCATTAATGATTTTGTTCACAGTCTTCTACATTGTTTTCCTTATTGGCTCGCAGGCCATATCTTTGCTTAGTCTTGTTTGGCGTTCTCTGTAATCCTCTTTATCAATGATTTTGTCGTTATCAATTATCAGCTGAACGATAGGTGTTTGTATTTGAAGTTGTAATCTTTTTTAATTATTAGTAAAAAACCCGTTAACTTGGTGCTAGTCTTAATAACAATACTATTTGTGACTACCATTTTGTGATTTGCCAACGATCTTTATTGTTTTGTGATTTGAGTTTCATAAAATTTCACACCTAAAATCTTCCAACTTTCAAAACTCATTGATTATTCCTCTTAGCACTTTTTCAAATTTCATGTGCAATACAAAACTCATGCCGTAAAAATATTCATCTTCTTCTTTGAAAATTGTTTCACGCTGCAAATTTGACTCGCAGCAAACTTAACTTGAGGCTTTGGTGGAAGATTAGGTCACACTCCTTGAAGCACCTAAAACAAAAACACGGCAACAAAATCATTGAAAACTCGCTAGATGTTCTCACGCTGACAACTATTTTAAATTCATCGGTTGTCTCTATCAGTGTACTCCATTAACCTCCTGCGAGTAAAAAAATGTTAAGTCTGCTTTTTTTTTTACGGGCATATTCTTTGAATTTTCTGTGGATGCAGGTAAACAATCACACCAACAGATTTGCTAAACTCTTCCACTGTCTTATTGGCGTATTCCTCAAGCCTCGTGTATGCAAATGCTGGTTATTTCAGAGAAGTATCTCACGCCATACAAAATTCATGTCGGAAGCTTTTTCAAACCCTTTGGTTATTCATACTGGCGTATTCTCTTGAACCTCCTAAATGCATGAAAATTTCTAAATTCCATAGTTGTTGCTATCAGCGTATTCCTTGAAACTCGTACAACAAATTCACATCAGAAATTTCCTAAACTCTATCAGTGTATTCCTTGAATGCTTTGTGAGTGCAATTACAAGTTTTTGTTGATCCTAATGGTTTCTTATAATTGTTATGGATTAGGTATTGATCTTTAATAATTATCATGAACATTTGAGTTATGCTTGTTATTGAAGGGCAGCAGAAAATATGTATTGTCAAATGCTTGCTTTTAAATAGCAGTTTTATCTTATAGTTTTCTGTATGAGCGTCAGGAACACATTGGAAGCCAAAGTTGGAAATATGGGAGATTTGAATAGAATTCAAAGCACTTGAAACAAAGCCCTTGTCATCAAGCTTCAAGTCGAGATTGTTTTAAAAAGCTTTTAAACTATACTTTAAACGTCTCGATCTAGTTGCATTTTGTTAGTTTGTCTGCTAAATTTTGTGTTTGCTATTAACAGGTATCCTGAGGTGAGTTTTGGTGCCAACCTTTGCAACAATCATCTTAACTGTTTGAGTAACTATTGATGATAACCCCATGACATGTGAACACTTTTTAATAATAGCCAGAAACAACAAATTACATGTGAACAAGATTTCTTCAAATAGCCAAAAACAGTGATAGAGCACCGCTATTGATCAAATAATTGCCAGAGTGCTCATTTCTAACCCTTGGAGGCTGTTTTCTTCAAACTTTCATAACTTTCTTATTTTTCATCAGATTTTCACATTTTTGCAGGGGTCTGAAAGCTGATTCAGAGAACTACATCACGGTGAAGGCTATTTTCTCAAACTCATCTCAGATTTTTTGATATAATCATTTGAAATTCATATTTTCATTTTGCAAACATCAAACAGTTTCCTCTTGCAACACATTTAACATTTCGTGTCTTTTGCAGGTTCATTCATACTGGTCTAACATTTTCATTGCAGCTTTACACTTGTCAAAGACTATTTTCCAAACTACTAATTAGTGTGTTGCAGGCTCGATTGTCAAAGAATCTAATCTTGAAACAGTGTGTCTTCTTTATAGATTAGATCACATCATAAGCAAGGGTTAAAATTAATAAGTGTTTGCGATGTCTTGTGGCTTGCAATTTTGTCATTGAATGTGTATGCTCTTCTCTTGCGCCATTCGACGATCTTGAGAATCAAAAGCATTCCTTTGACATTTTGTATAACCACCCACACATTTGGATTTGGAATTAAAATGAACCCCATGCGAGTGTGAGGCAAAGACATTGTGTATGCTCTCTCCTTGTGTTTCATGCGATCTGGGAGATCAAAAACAACGTATTTCCTTGCTTTTGTTATCTTTAGAGTGGGCCTGCTCTTGAGACACATCCGAAAGGAGGACTCACTTGCGACCTCGAGCGGGACTTTCGTCCGGCCCGCTATATAAATTGAGGATAAGGCGAAAGCCAAGTCTAACAGGTATTAGCGCTCACCATACAGTGCTAGCTCGAAAGGAGGCATACCTTAGTGTATATTAAACTCCTAGTAGGGTTAGTTAGAGCCTTAAGTGGCTTGCTGGATGCTCGTGGGGTGCCGGTCCCCTGGATATTCACTACGAACCTTTGTTTAGTAGCCAAAAACCCTCTACTTGTTGATACATGAGGAAACTCTAATAGCCATCCCACATTTTCACAGCTTATGGAAGAGATAACAAGGTACCTCAGGATCTGTGCATCCTAGGACTTGGAACTTGGTGTGCTTGAGAAGTGAGTGCATTGTAAGGGGGATCCCGTGCCCCAAGTTCCTAGAGCTATACACCATAAGTAGGCGCGGCTGGGTAAAACCAAGTGGGAACTCAGCAAGCATTGTCCTTTTCTAGCCTAGGATCGTGCATGTTTACAAGTGTTTGCAAAACATCAAGATATCATCAAAAACAACTAATCTGATTGTCATGTGTCTTATATGATTGATGCATGTGCTTGTTTGATCGTCAACCTTAGACATTCTTTCCATTAGTGTCACATCTCAAGTGGAACCTTGTCACTTTGAATCCTAAGAAGCTCTTTCAATTGATTAAATCATCCAATCCATCCATTTCTGACCTAATTCATTTATCATCATCCTAATCAGATTCCATCCTTAACCTAGTCTAATCCTTATTCGTCAAAATGGTTGTGACTATCAACAAATCTAGGACAAATCAAAAACCAAAACTCACACTTCATGGAGGCCCTCCTGCCTCTGATAATGATGAGAATTTGGTAGATCATGATGCATATTTCAATACCCATGAACCATATATCTCTCCATTTTGGCCTCCACCAACATCACTATCATCCCAAGACTATGAGGAAATACAAGAGCCTCGACATATCTATGTTGATCATTATCCACAAGAACATTCTTATCATCCTAATCCACAAGAACATTCTTATCATCCTAACACAACCCCAAAATTTTCTTCTATGCCCTCAACCTCACAAAACTATAATCCTATCCTAGTCTCAACCTCGACGTCCATTGATCCCCAAGTCCTTCAGTTACAACAACAACTCGCTCAATCACTACAAAAAGAGGTAGATCTTAGATTTCAATTGGCACAACTATCACAATTATCTTCACAATTTCAATATCCTACCACGTCAACACCCCTACTCTATGAGTCATATCCATCCACCTCATACAAATCTTTATCACAACCAATCTACCACTCATATCAACCCAACACATCCATACCTCAAACCTATTCAACAATAACTTTACCTCAAACCTCACAACCACACTCATATCAACCCAACTCATCCATACCCAAAACCTATTCAACAATAACTTTACCTCAAACCTCACAGGTCCAAATCCCTACCTATGCTTCATCTTCACAGATACCAAATCCCCTCACCTTATATCTTAAACAACAAATGCAAAAAAAACAAGCCCTCCTTCAACAATAACAAATCTTAGCCCATAAATCACAACCTTCATTTAATACATCATCCACCATACCTTTATCCATACAACAACAACAAATTCCATCTAATTTCAATCCTAATCAATTGGTACCCCAACCTTCTAATTCATCAATCCATTTATTACCTTCACCACCATCATCCACACAACATCAACAAATTCAACCTAACTTCTATGAGTCACCCCCATCATCATGCCAATATAGTCCGTCCACATCAACCAATCTCATGAATATTCCTCAATATCCATCTCAAAATCCTCCACAACATGAGAATAAATTCACAAGTCTTCTTAATGATACTCTTGACAAGGGATATACCACCTCAAGTTTGGAATCATACACCAATCCATCTAGTAGTCCTCCTCATCCATCCATCCCTATGGAACCTCCATCATATATTCCTTCCAACCTTTGAAATCCTAATCCATTAAGCCAATCCCCACACTTAAAGTCTAAACCATCAACTCTTACTAAGCCCAATCCTATGATCCATCAACCTAAGCCCAATCCAAGTCTTGATCCTATCACAACCAATCCTATCATCCCCCCACCTAACCCAAATCCCAATCCTATTATATCCAATCCTCTTGTCCATATATCTGATCCTATTCCTACTCCTATCACACCTAATCCTACACCTTCCACCCTTATTATCCATCCATTATATTGTGCATCCACCCATGTACTAATGAAGGATGTGATCCATTGGATACTAGCAAGGAATCAACTACCACCTCATGCCATCAAATGCCTATCCTTGAAAGTATGCAAGAACCTTCAAATGTTCTTGAAGATCCACCTACTATAAGCCCAATTCACTCTCCACCATACAATGAATCTATCCAAGAAACCTCCATTCCTATCCAAACTCAAGATTTATGTCAAGAGTCAACTCTAAAGCATGATCAACCTTGCTCCTTACCAAATCAAGATCAAAGCTCTTCCTTTCAACCTATTCATAACCTATATCTTTTCTATGATCAATATATTATCTGTGATCAAGAGCTTGTCACTCCTTCCACTCACGGTCCCAATACTATCCATGCTCAAGAAACTTCCACCAGTCCCATCCATTCTCCTTCAATCCATGATCCCACAACATCCACTTCCCTTGACGAGACGCTTGATCCCCACAAGCACATAGATGATCAAATAAATACATTGGATCTTAAGCATGATGTTAATCAAGATCCTATCACTCCTTCACCATCTCATTATGATCCCATTTCAAATCCACCATCGTGTCCTATTGGTTTTACTACCTTCCTAAATGAATGTTCTTCACTAGGAGGGCAACAACCATTGTCTACCACTTCTTCATCCAATAATGAGCTCAAGTCTAGTTCCCAAAGCACACCTAGTCCCATCATCCATCACATACTCCAAAACATGAGCTATCAAGGTAAAGGCTTAGGCCTTCATGAACAAGGTATTTTGGAGCCTATTCATGTCAAAGTCCCTCCATGCTCATATGGCCTTGGTTATACACTCCAAGGTAAGCAATATCAAGATGTTGGTACCACGTTTCCACCTCCTAAATCCACTCCATCTAAGCCCAAACTAGGTGCACCTCATCGCACCCATAAAACATATGTTTCCATTCATCCTCCATTATCCTACGAACCCAAAAAGCATGTGACCATTCATCTTCCTCCATCCACTTTACCTCGACTTCTTCCAACTCCAAACATTCCTCCATCCACTTTACCTCCACTCCTTCCAACTCCTAATATTCCCATCCTCCAATCTCCTTATCACTTTGGCCACAAATCCATTAATCCCTCTATTCATACATCCCGTTCCCATAAATCCCCTACAATTCCTAATCATGATCAATAAATGCACACATCGAATAAACATGAAGCTGTCCCAAACATCCCCATGGGATTCAAAAATAAAAATTGGCATGTCTCCACCCATAAAGCCAAATAGCCTAATAATCCTCATGCCACAGGGGATCGATGTAAAGAATCAAAGCAAAATCAAAACTCAAAAAGGCTACCCAAGTCCACATCTCAAAAAGATAGTTTCACAACCAAAATGGTTTGTGTCCCTAAGAAAAAATCACCCAATTCAAATGGAGCATCCATCCTCCTAAAATCCCACACATCCCACTCCCCATCACAAAACCCTAAAATTCATAAGTCCATTTGGGTCCCTAAAGACCTAAATAGGCAATCCCCTCAGATAACATCTCCATTACTCCCAAATCCCTCTTCCCATAAAAAGCTTCAAAATCCAATTCGGTGTGTGCAACCGTTGGTCGTGGTTCCCTTCCATTCCACGACATTACCACATACCTCCATCTCCCCATCTCCCATCTACTATCCTACTTATTTCTTCCATCATAATCGTATGGTCCATGCTTTTGCATAAGCCATATCTATCTCTTTAACTCCATCCTCATCCACTATCCTTCCATCATTGTCCACATCATACTCTCCTATCCCCTATCATTCCTTGCATGAACCTTTCATAATCCACATCAAAATCCATACCCTCGCATGCAATTCCCTACCAACATCTATGAGCATAACGACATTTGACATGGTCTATGAGTTATCCATTCTGGAACATTTCTATGGGAACACAATCTTAAGTTCCTACCTATTCCATCCAACTATCCCCTACAAAAAGTCAAAAAAAAAAAATCAAAATAGTAAAGAGAAACCATTTCATCCAATGGTGAAAACCTGGTAAATAGGCGCCTTGGATAAGTACCATGATGAAAACCTGGCAAACAGGCATCATGCATAGGTGATTATCTATGTGCTTTAGACTTGGGGGCATGTTGTCACATCTATCCCATCTCATATCCTATCTACCCATCTCATATCCTATCCTATCATTTTCCATATTATCTTGACATCCTTACCCATCATATATGTTGTACCTTCCTCATTGCACCATCCATCTTCCCTTCCTCCTTTTTGATCTTGATGAGGATAGGGGCAAAATGTTGAAAAATGCTTTTAGACACCTCTTGTCATACTCCGAATTCCATCCATATGTTTCTAAAAATATCCTCCATACATCCATCCACTACCAAGTCCATTCGTCCCTTTCAACCATTATCCCTATCATGCATCCTAATCAGAATCACCCTGTTGAATCCTCAGGCATAATATCTAAAGTGGGGGTAGGTTATTTCTATGCAACATAGTCCTTGAAGATCACATCCTAGGCTCCCTCCATCCATCTATCATATATCTCCCATACATTATCCATCCATACACCTACCTTTATCCTATCGCCAATCCTTGTATCCATCCATCCAATCCTACATTTTTCCCATTTCCAATCTTTTTCATCCTACCTTTATCCTATTGCCCATGCTCTTATCCATCCATCTAATCCTTTTACCTATCCTATCCATTATTGCTCATCCGCATCCTATCCTCCTCCTTACCTTTTGGTTTGGTTTTTCCTTGTTGTTAATATCTATCCAAGGGCTATCCACGCACAATCCAATGCTAAACATCAAAATATCGTCAAAAATCCAAAAAAAAAACATTTGAAAAATACCAAAAAAAATCAAATATCCAACAAACAAATCCATCCACATCCAATCCAATCACCATTAATTCTTCAAATCACTTCAATCAAGTTCATGCAACCACATCAAATCATTCACCTCAATCCATCAACACAATCAATCAAATCATTCCAAATAACACTGATCTAAATGCAAGTCATCCTTAATCCATACCAATCAAGTCAATCAATCAAGCCAATTTATCCAACCACATCAATGGTCTTGTTCCTAGCCTTGTTGCAAACTTGATCAATCATCATCATCAATGGGATATATTGTTCCCAATCCTAGTGTTGTTCTCAGGATATATAGTTTCCATATCAACAACACAATTCTTGCGTTGTTCTCAGGATAAATCATTCCCACATCAACAATGCTATCACTCAATCATCAATCCTTGTGTTGTTCTTAGGATAAATTGTTCCCACATCAACAACGCTATCAATCAATCATCAATCATCAATCATTATTAGCATCAATCAATCTAATCGATCGTCGATTTTTAGCTTGACAGGGGCAACACCTTGTTTGTTTTTGAATCATTTGTGCCTGCTTGCTTGCTTGCTTGTGTGTGTCATCATTTCATGTTGCATTTGAATCACATCCGTATCGTTCCAGCTAATATTCATATCTTGTGTATGTTGGAATAGCTTTTTGCATTATCTTTTGCATCTTAGGTCATATCATACCTTTTGTGTATTAAGACTTAAATGCTCTAAGTGTACTTCCTCATACGTTAAACAAGGTTGTATTATGCTGGGGCACATGACACATCGTCATCTTGGTCTTTATACCTTGGTGCATAACGTTAGGTGCTATATCAAACATCAGGTTGCTCACAGTTTTATTAGCATAACTCCACCTCCTTCCATCTATTTCCTTTTTCAAGAACCTATCCATCTCCTTCGTCCCTACATAGCCTCTTGAGGGGGCATTATTCTACCAATCCTTCATTTTTATAAGCCCCATCCAAGCCAATCCAACCCATTTTATCCATTCCAAACTATGTTTTAATCTTCTTTGAAATGACATTGCTTTGCAACATAGTCTCAAAGAGGGGCAAAATGTAGACATGAAAAATTGACCTATGATCAATTTCCTAATTCCTCCCTTCACATGAAATTTAATTAATTTTAATTAATTAATTAAATTTCCATTTATCTTTAATCCACCCTTAATTCCCTAAAGTTTAATTAATTTTAATTAATTAATTAAATCTTTTTACCTTTTACCATATCCCGTGAATAATAAATTAAAATTAATTTATTATTTACTAAACCTAAAAATTAAGATTAATAAACTTAATTTATTATTTACGGTTCACATAACCAAAAACTCGTTATTTACCTACCTTTTCCTGTTCAATTGATCAAACCACTTTAGAACTGTTTTCCCAACTTTTATAAAAACCTAGCTATTTTCCAATTACCGGCCTTGGCAAATTTACAACGGAGTTATGCTAAATACGAGCAACCACATTTTCAATATTTGGTAACATTTATCTAGTTTATATTGTTACATCTTTAATCTTTCTGTTGCATTAGATATAACTTTTAAGGTTTGTGTTAGTTTCAAATCTTTCAAATAAAATTTATATTTGGTTGCAAACAACCTATTCTCAGGAAATATTAAATGAATGTGCTATTAATATTTTATTTTTATTTAGTCACAAATTTATATTGTATTGAGGAGGGGAGATTATTTAAAATTTCATAAATTATTCATTCATATGAGGAATCTGCTCCTCTACAAAGAAGAGGAAGGTCATCCTTTCAATGGTGATCTATCCAATGTTGCAAGGTTTTGTCACTTTCATTGCATGAATTTACAAAGAAGCACAATGACATATATTTTTTCTAACACTTCCTCTTCCAAAAGAGAGAGAAATGAATCATTAAAAAAATGACCATTGACAAGATATTAGTTGGAATTGGGAAGGGAAATGCATTTAACTCATTTATGGACCTAATTGTAATAGCAAGAAAATATCTAAATCCTTTCATAGCCAACACATAAAGTGCATTAACAAGTAGATAACCCTAGTGAATTGACCTAAAGATCCCAAATGAAGGAGGTTACCTACCATTAATGGTAAGGCAATCATAATCATCTACAAATAACTCAAGCAAAGAAACTTGGTGTCAAACTCAAGAGCTTGAAGTATAGCAAGAATGAAAAGGCCATTCAATCAAATCATAGGCTTTGGTTAAATTTATTTTAATCAAAATGACTTTTTGCTGGCAGTGATGGGCCCATTCCATACCTTCCCAAACTGCATCATGTTGTCTAAGATATATCTACTCTTAATGAAAATAGCCTACTCTAGGTAGATGATGAGAGGGAGCAAATGATGTAGATGTAAGGTAAGGGCTTTGGCAATGATATTGTAGGAGACATTCAACAACATGATTGGCCATTAGTTGTAAATGTCATCAAGGTCACTAGATTTAGGTATGAATTTGATGTTTCCTTTATTAATTATATTTCCTAGAACCTAAATTATAAGCCTCCAAATAGACCTCAGGAAGATCAGAGCCAACAATATTGCATATGACCTTGTGAAATTCATAGGGAAGCCATCACAACCTCAAGATTTGTCATTTTCCATAGTAAAAACACATTCATGAAGAGTAGACTAGGTGAACATTTGGTCACAAATGGCCCACTGAGAAGTAGAGAGTTGATAAGGGACCACACTTATGCATTTTTTAAGGGATTGATCATGCCCAAGAGAAGGATTTTGAGCCTTGAAGACTAGTTGGTAATGGTAGACAAGAGCCTTTAGAATGTCAGGAAGCTCTATTAGGAGCCACTAGCCTTCTTTGATGTGTTTGATTTTCTAGGAAGCATGGCAAACATGAAGGTATTGAAGGAATTCCTTATAAACCTTGTCCCATCTTAAAGTTAATTTAGATGAGCTTTCAATTGAGCTTCCCATGTTGTATGATTATTAGAAAATTTATTTTATTGTAAACTCTTGGCCACTTGCAATTGTAGAGTACACAAAAATGGAAATGCTTCTAGCTTGGTGGTGGTATGATAGAGCTCTAAGGTGGTGACCTCATATGAGTAGTGATGGAATAGAGCCAAATGACACCCATAGATGCATAAAAAGTTAGAAGTCTACTTGATGGTGTCACTCAACCATTGAATCTTGCCAACCCCATGATGAGGACATGGCTGTAGGTTGCAAATGTGCTTGATATGTTCTAGAGTGGACTTATTGACTCAACAATGACATGTTCAGAACAAATGTTTTTCTATCTTGGGTGTGATATCTTTCCACTAAATATGGAAACGAAACTAAAAATTATTTGAAATGACAACGTCTAGCAAAGGTTCAACCAATAAATAAAAAGAATTAGTGAAGAAAAAAATGGGTTGACCTAACAACATGACCCTATCAAGTCATTTAAGAACTCTTTCAGGACTAGAGCATATATTTGTCCATGTATGTCATGGACAAATAAAATGATGGCAACTAACATTGGAATTAAATCTCTCCAATTTATTTCACATACAATACCATGACTTTCTCTCACCAGTTATCTACTGCATAGGAAGGTTGCCACATTTACCAGAAGCTAGCTCAACCATACTAAAATCACCACACATGACCCATGAAGCAATGGGAAGAGGCTTAGCAATTCAATGCTAGAGATTAGATCTTTTAGTGGTGTCATTGAAAGCATAAATGTTGATAACCCCAAAGGAGTGGTTATTAATATTAAAGTGGACCCATAATGCATAGCAAGTGGGGTCACAACCTTGATCAACTATATGTTACCACCACTTAGGAGAAATTAAAGTGGCAAATCCACCTCATCTTGGCTCATGATCACTATAAAAAAATTATCTTTTTAGCTATATGACATAACAAACTATAGAAAGCAAAAGACCTATAATCTTTAACTTTTGAAAATAAAGAATATTAAGGTCCAAAATTTTTTTCCGAGTGCCCCACACAATGTATTTCATTTTGGGTCTATTAGACCATAGACATTCTTGGAAAGAAACTTCATGGAAGGTGGGAGTCAAGTAGCATATCATTGCAATTAAGCTCCTAAAGAGCTTCATATCTAGTCTTCAAAAAGTCCTATGTAAGTCATTTAGATGACTTAAAACATGGCAATTAGACAAGCAGAAGTACCCCATGAGAGCAATGCTTATTCGACAAAAACTTTCCATCATCTACCTCATGACTTAAACTACGTGTGCATTCAAGGAGAAGCTAGAGGTGAAATTGGCCAAGTAGCCACTTGAGAAGAAAGAACACTAGCATGAAACAATGTCTAATTAAACTGAGGTTTGCTTGCCTCCTACAAAATATCACTAATGGGATTTATAATTACAACCTCCTTCACCTTATTGTTAGGATTTGAGACCTACAGTATAGGGGTTGGATGTTAAGGGATATTAGGTTCGAGTTTGTTGATGTAATTATTTATTTAATCACACTTTATTAAGTTTACCTTAGGTCTTTTTTAAGCTCACTTAGGGTTTTCTACCTTGCAATATAAAAGCAAGGTATCACATGTAATTATCCAATCCAATATGATTATTGTATCCATATTCAAGCAAATTATCCTCTTGTAACTCTCTTGTAGAAGTAAATCTCTAGTATTGCAAGTGATCTTGGGAGCTTGAGTCCATTGGGGACTCTTACATGCTATCAGAGCTCATCAATCAACTCTTACATGGTATCAAAGCTTTAGATATGCAATCCCCTTCTCAGACCTAGAGAAAATTAGGCAAAAGTTTTTTGCTGGATGTATTTCTGTGTAAAATAAACATCATTAGATTTAGAGCATTCAAGAAAGTTAGATTAGCCTTTTATTTGGTTTGATTTGAGCATTGGAGACTAGATTTTTGAGGGTTTAAAGCGGATGTTTTTCTAGATCTAGAGGTGGGTAGCCATATTTTTAGAGAATTTTGGGTCAAATATAACCCTACCATCGTGCTTAGAAGGCCCCAAAACCCTAAGATTGACTATCAAATCATCAAAATTAGGCACGGGAGAATCTGGGGAAATTTCTTTTGCTATCAAAGCCGTACGACTCCTGTACAACCTTGTCACACAACTTTTTTCAAAAAGAAAAAGAAAAATCATTTTGGGTCCTACGTGCCTAATCGAGACACACATGCCCATTTTTTAGTCCAACTAGCCTTATTTTCTGCCTTGTCAGATTGGTTTTGGGCCTCGCGACCCCCTTTTGGGGCCCCACAGATTGAGGTTCAGCCTTGCGACCTCATTCTAGGCCACCCTGGACAAATTTTCAGCCCCTACAAATAGATAACTAGGTTGTCACCCTTCGCCCACTCAGGATGCCACCACTTCCCTACCTCCACTAGTCATTTACACCATAGCACTACCTTCGGGTTGCCAGAATGTTGCCTTAACAGTAACTCCAACACCTCCTGCCACTAACTGTTTAGCTAGCCCAGTCACCACCAGGTCAGTGCCAACCACCGGAGTGCCACCCAGGCACCATTAGGAGCCCTTTTTGGCCTCAAAATTATGCTTCATAGGAGCTTTTTTCTTTTTGGCATAACTTGGACATATAGTGTCAAAAATTTGCAAACAAATAAGTGTTAGAAAGATGGTTTTGAGATCTATCCAATGGTGCTAGTTTTTTTTCTATATTTTGCTACTGGTCCATTTTATTGTTGTTTGAAGTATAGATCACCTTTTTGGCTTATGATTTGATAACGTTTTGCCACAATCTCTGATTTTCATGATTCTTGCAATATTGGAAAGGTATTGAGGATCTCTACATAGCCACACATGCACTTTTCTAGATTCAACCTCGATATCTTTTATTTAGTTTGTTAGTTATTTACATTCTGGTTGATATCCTGGACATCTTGGCACTTGGAAAGGTTCTAGATTTTGGGTGGGCTTCATATCTGCTTCTTCATTTCAGCACTTTAGTTTTCTAGTTTAATCAGGTCTCTAAATTTATGGAAAGTAAAATGTGATTATCATGGGAAGAAAAGACATATAATGGATGAATGCATGCTAAAACAACTTGATGGTTTAAAACTTATGTATAAACTTCATCAGTTGAGATAATTTTACATTACAAATGGCATCAGTTTGCTAGATTCTTCTAACTCAACATATGCAAACACATCTACACCTCTTGTTGCTTCATTTAAGTCTAGTGTTGCTTCTTTGAGAGCTTCTAGTGATTCTTTGCAGTAGGACCACATCAGTCTTTCATATCCACCTCATTAGGGTTCCTATTTATCAGATATTGCATCCTTATTTTTGGAGTCTCATATTTTAGATTTGGAGGACACATTTAAGGGTTTATCTCTCCTCTTTGATGGTAGTGATGTCATCACATCTTCAATATTTTTAGATACAGTTCCATATCTTTCATCTCTTGGTTCTATTGCTTTGATTGGGCATTTAGTTCCTAATTTGGAGGAGACATCTTTTTCTAGCATGAGGACATCAAAGTTGTATTTTAAGACACACATCTTGATTTGGATTCCCTATTCATCCAAATCGTGGGAGTTGCTTCTACATACACCAAGGGATCTATTTCTTCCAAAGGGGAGAAAAGTTGTTTGTAGGCAATGGATTGTTTATCTTTGATCACTCATCATTGGCACGAGAGCTGCTTCTTTGTGGGGGGATCTATTATCTCATTCATTCACTCTCTTCTATGGGGGTATTCATTGTGTATTTGTGATAGAATTGGATTTTTGTGATCAATCACTTGTACATATTTCATCTTTTTTCTCTTTTAGGGAGGAGATTTGTTCGATGTGGTTTTCTCCTTTTCTCCATTTCTAAGAAACTTTTTGTGCATGGGTACCTCGTTAGGCCTTATAGATGGGACCCATCTTTTCAACATTTGCACATTTCTCTCATTCTCCCTAAGTTTCATTTAAGGGGGGTGTCAGTGTAATTATTTATTTAATTACACTTTATTAAGTTTACCTTAGGGTTTTTTAAAGCTCACTTAGGGGTTTCTATCTTGCAATATAAAAGCAAGGTCTCACATGTAATTATTCAATCTAATATCATTATTGCATCCATATTTAATAAAATAATCCTCTTGTAACTCTCTTATAGAATGAAATATTTGGTTTTATAGGTGATCTTGGAAGCTTGAGTCCATTGGGACTCTTACAAAGTTATTTAACTCTATTATGCTAATTATTCTTTCTATTACCTACTGTGATCCATGCATACTAATTTTTAGAGTAGAACCCAAATAGGCTTGGGAGTTGACTTGGGGTGTTTTGTAACTAGAGGGCAATCCCTAATCTTATGGTTACAATATTGGAATCTATAGCAAGTATTAGGAAAACATGACTCTTTGGGAGAGGCACTGATCTTCTATCTATATTTATATGGAGTCCTTGAGGTACTTAAATAGGTCAACCTCAACACAAACCCTCTTTTTGTGGATGAGAAAGAAAAAACATCCTTTTTCAACATGAACAACATGGCCTAGAGAGGCTACAATGTAGTCAAGAAAAAAGTCACCAAAGCAAAGGAAGGTCAAGGAACATGACCCAAATAGGGAATCAGAGGTCACATGATGTAGTAATAGGTTGGTGGATCCAATTAAAGACCTGTTTAACCATATATCAATAACTAAACACCCAACACATTACAAGAAATTCTAGCTTTCAAAACATAATGCACAAGATAATTGATAGAAACAACCAAAGTGTGATTATTGACTTAAAAGTATCAATTATAAAGAAGCTTCAATAAGCTTCCAACATGCTAGGTCTCATTCATTTGATTAGAATATATATCAAGGTATTTTATAAACTCAAATTAATTCTTGATATATTATCCTTTCTCTTGGCCTTCTCTAGACTTGTCCTCTAATTTCCTTATGATATTACAATGTTAACCTTGAAGCTCACTCAGCCTAATCTTCTATTATGTGCTATTATCCTCAAACGATATTAGACTTTTCTTTATATAGGTGGATGTAGAATGATATGCACCCCATGGAAACATGTTATACCAACTTAGGGGAATGTAATAAGGATCAATGGTCCCAATATTAAATGATTTGATCATTATTCAGCCTTGGAATTGGTCACGTCTCTTTTAGTAGCACATAGATTCAATGGTAATGTGCATATTCACCTTCAATTATGCACCTTAAGCTAAAATCCTTCAAATACAATGCAATTATATATATTACCCCTCTTAGGATTCAAATTCAAATTAAGAAACTTAAGATTTAAAAGTTTGCCTTGACTCCAAACCAAGGTTATGTTGTACATTACTAGTCCAATTTAGGTCCTTGCAATAGTAAACATGGATGCAATGATTATATGTTGTGTGTTTACTTATTGTGGCATGGTTAGATAGTCCTTAAATAGACCCACCAACCTAGTACTACATCATCATACTCCTTAGATATGATAAAGTCTAAGTCCAAGGGGAAAAGACTAGTAAATAGTTGTAAATATACTAGGAACCATGTTCAAAAATAGCCTAAGTAAATTTAACATTCAAGAAACATAAAATGAAGAAACACTGTAAGGGTTTGTAAATCTGCCATGTGGTTCCCATGAGGGACTTATGTGGAATTAACCTAACTCTTTAGCATGCTCTTAGAGAGGATTCTACCCACAAAATACTCGAGAAGAGTAAAATTCTCAAGCCATTTACATGCATTGTCAAAATATTGAAAACGTAACACAACATTAGGGATAGGTCATTTACCTTGTGAACTACTTTCAATATGAACTTGTGAGGGAATTTTGGTGCCATTTTCTTGTGCATCTAAGCTATTGATCCTAACAAAAACTATTAGGACACCAAGGTTGGCAATTATTTATTTAAAGAAGAAATTAGTTAAAGAAAAGAGAAAACTTATAAGGACCTACAATAAATGTGGACTCTTGTGGTGAAGTGTAGTTTGAAACAAAGGATGAAAATGAAAAGAGAATGACACAAGTAGGGACATGAAAATTAAGCCAAGATAAAACACTAGTAGAGTAAAAAATCCATTTCTCAACTTTTAATCGGAACAACTTCTCTTTTATTATAGAAAATTATAAATTTATTTTAATTTGGGTATGTGGTGATTATAATGTGCTAAAAGCTACCCACCTTCTATAGAACTAGAAAAGATTGACTAGTAGATGTCCCATTAATATTCTTATAAAACTCTATTAATAACATTTCTAATGCTATCTATGCTTTGACTCAACTTCTACCATTCAATTTCAAGCTTGCTAGAAAATTTTAGATGTACAAAATGTAACACAAGCTCTCTAATCATTTTCTTTTAATATTGCTAGGCTAACTCTATTTTGATCATGTGGCATCCCCATGATGGGATTTCACTCCATATTAATATTCTCTTGTGTCAACTAAGGCTACCTCCTATGCAATATTTGTAACATCTTCATTTTTAAAGAAATAATGCAACACACAACATGAGGATTTTGCTAGAGATCACTAGGAAAAAGGTCTTTGGTTTTTTAACTTAAATTTTTTTATTATAATGAAATATTCACCACTTGTCAATTTAGAAAGGCCTTAAAGTACTTATATGTTGTGATAAATGTAATGGTCCTTTAGTGGGGGACCTATGATGTAGGAGAATTCAAGGTGTAAGAGAAATCTTGTATCATCCAAAAATATTTACTTTTTAATGTTTTCTTTCTTTTAAGGTATTTTCCAGTAGTCCTAGATGTTTTACAATCATGCATGCCAAGTTTGTGGCATTGCAAATTACTACACTTATGTTTTGTCAGTTTAAATCTTCATGTTTGTAATAGTAGGCACAATCAACCTTCAGTCAATTATGCAACAATTACTTTTGAAAATCTTAGATTGTAGTTTGGAATGTAAGTTCTATCAAGCATCCAAAATGTTCCATCTAGTTTTTACGTGATTAAGATCATTGCATCTAAATTTCAAGTATCTTAAAGAGGTTAACAAGGCAATACCAGATTGTTCACTATATAATGACAACTTATTTGAATGATGTGCCAAGTATTTGAAACTTGAGCTAATTCTTGATGTTACTTGCTTTATTATGGGTGCTAAGAGGGGTCATGCATGGTACCTCATTCAAATGGGAGACTCCTAGATCAAGGCACATTGAAGATGCTAATTCTACATATTACCAACAAGCTTACATGGTACAAAAGGGTCATGCACCAAATTCCAAGGCCAACAATGATCAAATTGTTTAATATTGGGGCCACTAATCCTTGTCACACTCACCTATGATGGTGTATCACATTTTCAAGTTGACACACATTATTTATACATCTTCTATATACAGAGAAGTCCAATATCATTTGAGGACAATCAAAGGAAATGATAACAAGTAGCTAGTGCATTGAGATCTTTAAGATCTATACTGTAATCAAAAGGCTAATGCCTAACATGTGTAATAACAAAAAATGCATACCAAATGTTAGTAAAAGTACCTACAAACCCATTTTAAATTAAACTAGATTAAATCTAACTATTAAGCATTATAGACATTTCCACATTACCCTTTAAGGAAATTAACACATCAATCAGATCTATAAAAAATTTAGTAGCATTTCGGCATGTAAAAAACACATAGAAAGAAAAGAATGAGAAAGATAGAAGGGAAATAAATCCAAGAAAGGGAATGACATAGATATACCTTGGAGTTTTTAAAGGAAAAACCTAGCCTCCAAAGCATTGAACAAATGTATTATTCAACAACAATAAACTTGTTACAATACAATATCAGGCTCTTGCCTCCATGGAGATCAACATCCTCTTTGGTAGAAATCCGGTAGCATAACCCTACAAAAATCTCATCACTTCCCCTCCTCCTTAACACTATCCCAAGGCCTCAATATATAGGCAAATACAATACAAGATACCATAAATGGTATTGTAAACTAAGTGCTAATACTATGGCCCAAGTAGTCAATATGTAAAGGGGACCTCATGACATACATGTCCAAGAGTCACAAGCATCTTTCTATAAGATTCAAGACCTTTCTTATGAACTTGGACATCCAACTTGACTAGAGAACAAAAGAAACCCACTATAGGACAAAATAACAACTCCTTGAGTCCAAAAAGAATAACCCAATTCTTACATATATCATCAAAGATGATTCTTACACATAATAATGATGGTCAAGATTCCTAATTCACTTTGTAACTCCCTATAATCATGCCCTTGCATGCATCATAACCACTATATTTGTCATAGGTGCTCTTATACATCATTCATGACAAGATATTCTTTTACAAATATATTTACACATGTAAATGCCAATAATTACACATGGCATAGTGGCCAAGGCATAAAGTGGGACATCCCATTTCATGAGAACACATTAAAATAATTAATAATTAAATAATCCAAACATTAGAACTTGTATAGTGTATTATACACCTAATCCCAAAATTCCCCCGCTTGTCATACACCTTCCAAGAGCAAAAGGGTACAACAAAAAATAATGAACTAATTGCTAAGGGTATAACCATGTTACACCAACTGACTCCTATGTGTTATGAAGCTCAACCAAGCATCTACAACATCCATCGACTGACAAACATATCAACCAAAAAACTCACATTCTCCATCATGCCCAAGCATGAAAGATAAGAAACCAAAGCCAAGATCACACTCTGAATGTCATGCTTCAAGCTAAACACATACACTAAAGTCCATATCCTCTTGGATATGATCGAGTATCTACCAAATACTCAACAATAGCTAAAATAGCAACCGTAACATATTGCCAACACATCAAACTAGCCATTCCTAAAAATAGGGTACACATCATAGGTAGACCTTCTACTATCAACATATATAGCCTGATCCACAATTACAAGTGCTTGCATATTCAATGTCCTGCATAAAGTCTGTCTCCAATAGTAACAAACACATAGACATGCAAAAAACTTGAAGACCTCTATACCATAGTCCAATGACACATATACCTCCCTAGGACTCCCACTGTATGGGTAATGTCTAGTCTAAGAAAGACTAAGGCATCTAAATAATCCACCAATAGCACACACATAAAGGATGTGGATAAATCCTCTATCACATAGTGTTAAAGAACACACACCAATCTACAAACTTGCAAACAAAAATGATACAAAATTCTCTCCCCCAATTACCACAGCTCTCCCAAGTTCTTCACATCACATAGAAGACAAAGATTAAAGAGCTCCAATCATCCTTACTGTTACTAAAAAATAATAAACTACAATAATAGGAAATGATCAACTCTATACAAATCTCAGCTCCAACATGAAATGAACTCAACTTCTGGGATACACAACAAACCATAGAGAGAAAACCCACAAATCAAACCACACCCTTCTTCCAACACCAACATGTGCTCAAGATATGATAAGTAAGATCTCCTCCTAAGTCCCCAAACAAAAAATCTGTCAACATCTAACCATCCAATCTAATGTCAAACATAGAAGCAACAGATGTAAACCTCTCAAACTAAAGGAAGATCAAACAACCATTACTACAACAAGGGAATATGTTCAAAGCCACTAACCATATCTTGTACTCTTCAAAACACATTGTCCTCAAAACCATTCCCACAACTCAAGACCCAAACATAAGGAGATAAAAAAAATATAATCATGCATTTACTCTTGAAAACAAATCCTCAGAGTTGACATCCACAACTCAAGACTCAAAACACATGAGAAGATTGGACACAAGGAAAGAATGCATTTGAAAAAATTAGTGGACAATACCTATTTGACCATTCACTACCGAGTGTACCAAGAGAGGGGTATGAGATTATTCTACCTTTGAAGCATAATATGCTCAACAAGTCCATGTTGAACTCATGTCTAGCTCTAGGTGTGGGCTCCTTAGTCTTTCTACTGAAAACAAGTCAAAAGACTCCAAAAACTAGAGATCTATTCTCACCCAAATTTGATATAGGTGTACAATGATCATCTCATGCAATCAAACTTTAACTACAACACCACAATAATCAAAATATCACAAGGAAAAATTATTACACCACTCATCTAGCAAATTGCCACAAACTACTGCCAAAGCTCCCACTATTGGAGCAATATTAATTCCCACTAAACCTAATGCAACTAAGGCTTGCATATGACTCAACAAATGGACTCATCATAACTCAAGCAGATCGATGAGTGATGACATGCTAAATTTAATTTATCAATCTAGGGACGTGTTTCTTGGTATGATGTTGGTACTATGTGTACAACTGAGGATTTCTAGATGTGGAGTTGTGTATAGCTAGTGAAAGATAACTGTTGCAAGTTAAGAATGGAATGCAATACTGAAAAATAGGAAACTAAATTATAAGTTATGAAGAAAATCTATATAACTTCTTTTTAATCAAGAACAAAATAATAAATTGGAATAAAGTCAAGACAATCTAACTCTAAGATCTAATTCTGGTTGCATAAATCTAGTACTAACAGGCTGCAGTCTAGCTCAAGTGGGCCCTGACTTGGATTGACTACTTCCTTTCTCCTTTTGTCAGTTACTCAATTAAATAAATTCATTCATTCCCAATCAAGAACAAAATTAATAGACAACTTGTGCTAAAAACTTTGTTTATTCAATACAACAATAATATAATACAATCATAAAGAAATTTTACTTCCTCGATACGTTGAGTGCAAATAATATATACACACCCAGAAAAGTTCATGCATTTAAGAGTATATCAAATTAATCGGTCCACTTCCCATGATATAGGGGAAGGACTCTTCATTTTTGAAGAAGTAAAATAAAACTAGGATATGGAAACTAAATAACCGAAGAGGAGAATTCCAATCATAACTATAAAATCAAACAAGATTATTCGAGAAACATGTGGAGATGGTTATTTGAACTTAACCAATCTCTACACATTCCTAAGTGAGGGATAAATGCTTTCCACTTGTTGTACATCCCTTCCTGACCACTTCTGCAACTCATTTCTATCAGTAGAGAAGGAGTCGATTACTATTGGACAAATGTTAGTAGCTACATGCTTTGTTGCAAGAGATGATCTTGTTGCTATATGAGGCAGGTTCTTTAGTTGCATAAACTAATCCGTTGGCTACAAGAACTTCTATAGTCTTGGTTGCAGGAACTTCCATAGTCTTGGTTGCAGGAACTTCCATAGCCTTGGCTACAAGTTAGTGTTCTTAGTTGTTGCAAGAAAGGGTTAGTTCTAGAGAAATCTCCATTTACCAAGATCATTGTAAATAGCTAATCATACCACACTATAATTTGAAAACAACTAATTTAACCATGCATACATTCATTTAAATCAAATACAAATAACATAATGCTTGTCCATATATTAGATAAAGTCTTGACTTAAAAGGATGGAAATGTCTGTAGGAATGTGGCTTTTAAATAGGAAAAATAAAGATTAAAAAGACAATTATAACACTCATCACCCACCATAAAATCAATACAGAATCTAGGAACTTGTCCATGACATCATGATTTACCTCATAACCACAAATCAACCATAAGCTCCAAGAGCTTTGTATGACAATAGGCTATCCCAATCTTTTAAAAAATGAAGATAAACATCCTTTGTCAATAGAACCAAAGATGTCAATGAACTCTCACTACATTCATAAGGTAGGTATTAGGAGCTTCTCGTGACACCAATAACCATTGTAGAAGATCATCCATCATAAAGTGATAGATCCATGTATCACTACCAGAACTCCCATTGAAGGTGGTCGCAACCTACATGTGACATTGTGATAAACATCTCCTAACTGAAGATCACCCATGGTCCTCATAGAATAAAAGTACATGACTACAACACTAGAAACTCTCAAAGTAGAACCGTGATCTCCAACTAAGAAGATATGATTGACTATGTAATTGCACAAAGCTCCCACTGAACTGTGATCTAGAGCCTCTTATGCCATCATAGTCAACAACTAAAGGTCCCAAAATACAATTGTCCAAGGCACACCAAACACCATCTCTTTGAATCATAATGAAAAACATACCAATGCACCAAGGTGACCAAGAAAGGCCAACCCAATATAATCCTCGTTAGATAACCCACAAGATCTACACACATGTGACATCTTGAAGGTGATAGAAAAGTATGGCTAGTGATCCAATTGAAACCTAAGAAACCCCAAATACATATATCTCAAACAATGCAATAAATAGATTCACCACCACATTAGTAAGATGCAAAACATAGAAACCAAAGATAACATGTAGATTCTCCATGAATCAAACACTAGATCAACTATAGATCTATTTTTTTGCAAACCCACAATAGAGTAACCATAGTTTAGGAATCCAACAAGCAACTTTGCATAAATGTTAAGAGACGAAGCACATACCAACACTTCCACACCTGAGAAGGATACAACCAACCTCCTCAAACCATGCATGAAGTGTGCATGCAAATCTGTAACTATCTCCATTCAAAAAATCCCTTAACAATAATCTCTTCACAGATCTACAAAATCAAAAATTTTGGTTAACATGTAAAACCTACAAAACCATCCATGTAAATCTAAATCCACTCAAACATCTAGAAATCCACAAATCTAAAAAACAGCAAATCTATAAATTGAAACAATGGAATGTCACAGATAAGCATAACCATAGATTTGCAAAACCCATGTAAATCCAAAATAACATGAATCTATAATATTTGAGAGAGTTGTCTAGGAAGGGATGTGCAACAAGTGGAAAGCATTTAGCACAAATATCCAAAATATTTGGGAAAATGATTAGAGAGTTGTCTAGGAAATCCAGGCCTCCAAATGGACAATTCCACAACAATCATCAACACATGCAAATGGAGGAACCAAGTTGTCCAAAAGCTTCTAGGTAACCAAATGACCAAATCCACAACCTGTATGCAACAAGGGGCTAATCATCTAGTTATTTCATGAACCCAACTTAAGCATTCCATATGGTAGTCAACATAGCTAGCGCATTCCCATGTGACTAGGGGCCAAAAGAAATAACCCAACATGAACATTCTTTCTCTATACATGACCACAAGGTAAAAGAACACAACCACCATGTTAGAGGGTAGTCACATATACCAAATAGGTGTTGCAAGTATGAGGTGAACCAGTGTTGTCATTGATGTCAACATACTCATATTGCATTGACAAGAAGGATTGGATGAGCTGTGTGCTGAGGATATTGAGAAAGTTAGTCTCAATCAAGAACAATGAAGAATAGTGATGAGAAGAAGGCAAAAGTACTCAATAGGTTGAGATTCAGAGGATGCGGATTAAAGGGTTTGTAGATATGAGTCTTGAGATGATTCAGTTAAGATTTCAGAGGTCCACATGAAGATGTGAAGAAGTTGTGATCGATCAAGTAGAACCTGTTCCGGGAGATGCTCCGGAGTGACAGAGTGTTACAAAAAGGTCCGGTGAGATCCAGAAGTGCATTGTCCTATTCTGCGGATTGGACAAAGTGTTTGGGAGGTCCTTGTAATGTGTCATCTCAATTGGTATGTGGTTTGGAGGTCCGGAAGCACCTCTGGCAATATGACAGTGGCGACAGACTGTGTTCTTGAAGTTCCGGATGAGGAAGAGAAGAGATTCCAGTGAGTAGAGGAAGTGCGGATGTACCTGGTCATTCAGGCAGGCTTCTGAAGGTTCTTGGATCGTGTTGAGGTTGTGTTGTTGATCCGCATTGGTGGTAGAGCCTGGAATTGAAGATATTCTTTCGGATGAAGTTCTTGTTCAGACTAGCCGACCGGATGAGTTGTTCATCTTGCAAATGTTCTTGTGGTGGCCGACCAGATGTGTTATTCATCCTGCGAATGTTCTTATGGTTGATTGCCAACTTAGATGATTGTTCCTAAGCTGATGTCTTGTATAAATAAAGGTTTGTGAGTTCATTTCATAGTGTGGGTTGTGGAGCGGATGAGTGTGATATAGCGAAAGAGCGAAAGGCAGAGCAGAAGTGTTTCGGGCTTAAATGGAACTAATCCAGACATGGTGAAGATGTCATTCTCCAGTTCAAGGTTGTGATCCTTATGATCTTGTAGACAGTGTGTCTCTTTGTAGGCAGTGTGCCTCCTTGTGAGAAGTGTGCTTGGGCAGTGAGCCCTAATTGGCATGTGCCATTCATTTTATCTTATTCTTCTAACAGAGAATAATCCTTAGGTTAATCACCCCGTGGTTTTTCCCTTAACCAGGTTTTCCACATCAAAAATCTTGGTGTCTAATGTGTTGATGTCTATCTGCTCCGGTGTTTATGCTTTCTGCTTTCATGAATGGTTAATTGATATGCTGTTAACTAATAAAGAAGAATCAAGTGTTTCAAGTAGAAGCAAGTTTTTGTACAACTGGTTCACCCCCCTCTCAGTTGTGTCCCCTAGATCTAACAATTGGTATCAGAGCCAAGTTCCTCTGAAAGGAGCTTAACCGCTTGAGGAGATCCAGGTTGTCGTCATACAAGAAGGATAGTCTGAAGTTCGATGGAACCAACTTCACTCTCTAGAAAGGTCGCATGAAATGTCATTTGGAGTGTATGGGAAAAGCATACTTGACCATGGTCTCAAAATAATATGTTCCTCCACAGGGTGGTCCGACAACTCTGAATGAAATCACAGATGCTGAAAACAATCTGTGGACCAAGGAAGCTCTTCTAAGTGCATTGAATGACTCAGATCTCTCAGATGTTATTGACCTACCAACTGCATATGAGATCTGGACTAAATTGGAACTTCTGTATGAAGGAGATGAGTTTGTTAAGAGTGCAAGATTGCAGAGTCTGAAAGGGAAATTTGAAAGATTGAAGATGAAAGATGATAAAAATATCACTACCTTTATGCCAAGAGTGAATGAGCTAGTATGTGGAATCAGGAATGCTGGTGGAGTTCTAGATGAAAATGAAATTGTTTGCAAAATTCTTAGATCCCTTCCTGCTGCCTACAAAATCAAGGTTGCTGCCATTGATGAACTCAGAGCCCATACAACTATCACAAGAGAGCAACTGGCTGGCAAACTGGCTGCATTTGAAATGACTAAGTTTGGAGATGATCCCCCCAAGACTAAATCTGCATTCAAAGCCAGTGCCTATGTGAAAGGCAAACAAAGATTTGATCCGGGAGAGAACTCTTCAAGGAAGTTGTCATGGTATGATCAAGCAAGGAAAGACATGGAAGAGGAAGAAGTAGAAACAGCTCAACTTGAAGCCCTCATTGCAAAGAGACTGCCAAGAGGATCCGGTAAGTATGAAGGAAAACTACCCTTCAAATGCTTCAACTGTAATAAGATTGGTCATTTTGCTTCAAGATGTCCGGAAAGATCTGCAAGGTCAAATACTAACAGACAAAGGTTTCAAAAGAACTGCTATTATGTTCATGAAGAAGATGATAATGAAGGAGTAACAGATGATGAATCAGAAATAGGAAGCAAATCCAGAAATGCATGGGTGTTTATTGCCATCAAGGAAGAAGATTCAATATCCTCTAAATCTATCAAATATAAGGTTGTAGAAAGAGCTTTGGCTACCCAAATTGAAGAAAAGGATGATTGGGTTATTGACAGTGGATGCTCTCACCATATGACTGGTGACAAGAACAAGTTCTTAGATTTGGAAAAGTATGAAGGAGGAATGGTAAAGTTTGGTGACAATTCTGCTGGCAGAATCAGAGGTAGGGGAACTATTTCTTTTGATGGAAAGAGCAAAACCGGTAATGTACTATATGTTGAAGGATTGAAGCACAATCTTCTCAGTGTTGGTCAATTAGTGGACAAAGGCTATGATCTTTGGTTCAAGAATGGAAGATGCAGAATCTTTACAAGCTCCAGAACTGAAATTGCATCTGGTACTCAAACAAAAGGTAATATCTTCCATCTAGTTGGTTCTAATAAAAGTTGTCTGTTTGTTCAAGTTGATCAGAGTTGGTTATGGCATAGAAGGATGTGCCATGTGAATTTTGATAACATCATCAAGATAAGCAATATTCAGGCTGTAAGAGATCTTCCTAAATTGGTGAAACCTACAAATAGTTTGTGCAAAGAATGTCAGCTAGGTAAACAAAGCAGTCTCTTTCAAAAGCAAGGATCAGTCCACTACTGGATTGTTGGAATTAGTACATACTGATCTCTGTGGTCCGACAAGAATCAAGAGTATGCAAGGTGATAGATATTTCGTGTTGCTAATTGATGACCATTCCCGGATGATGTGGGTTACCTTCCTAAAGGAGAAATTAGAAGCCCTTGAGAAGTTCAAAATCTTCAAAGCTATGGTAGAGAATCAAACCGGATTGAAACTGAAGTGTCTAAGGTCTGATAGAGGTGGTGAATTCACATTCGGTGAATTCATAGACTTTTGTGAGAAGCATGGCATAAAGAGACAATTGTATGCTCCTAGGACTCCACAGCAGAATGGAGTAGTTGAGAGAAAGAACCGGACCATCCAGGAAGCTTCCAGGACAATGATGATGGAAGAAAATGTTCCTCAGATGTTTTGGAGAGAAGCTGTCAGCACTGTAGTCTACACTCTTAATTGAGTTCAAATCAGAAGCAACACCAGTAAGACTCCTTATGAACTTTGGTTTGGTGTAACTCCTACTGTGAGATATTTCAGAGTATTTGGTAGCAAGTGTTATATCAAAAGAGATGAAGACTTAGGAAAGTTTGATGCTAGAAGTGATGAAGGAATTTTCTTGGGTTACTCCACTCAAGGCAAAGCATACCGGTGTTACAATAAGAGATTGAGAAAGATGATAGAAAGTACAAATGTGAAGGTTGATGAAGGAATGGAGAAGCCCTCAAGATTCTATGAATGTGATGAAGATGATCAGAATGATCCTCTGGTGCAAGAAGCTCCATCCTCCTCTGAAATTCAGATCCAGACTGATCCGGTAATTCAGGAAGAAGAAGTTTGTCTGAATGAGCCTGATCAAGAATTAGTAGTGCAAGAAACTCCCAAAGTTCCAAGGTATGTAACTCTAAATCACTCTGAAGATTAGATCATAGGTGACAAAAGTAAAGGGGTATAAACAAGGAGAAGAATTGCTCAAGATTCAAATGAATACTGTCTAATTTCAAAGATTGAACCTAAGACAGTTAATGAAGCTTGCAATGATGAAAACTGGACCAAAGCAATGGAGGAAGAATTGATGCAAATTGAGAAAAATCATACTTGGGATCTTGTTCCCAGACCTAGAGACAAGAATGTGATTGGAACCAAATGGGTTTTCCGGAACAAACTGAATGAAGTCAGTGAAGTAATCAGAAACAAAGCCAGATTGGTTTGCAAAGGCTACTTTCAAATAGAAGGAATTGATTTTGAAGAAACCTTTGCTCCGGTAGCAAGAATTGAAGCAGTCAGATTATTTCTTGCATATGCTGCCTTCAAAGACTTCAAGGTATATTAGATGGATGTCAAGTCTGCCTTCCTAAATGGTGATTTGGAAGAAGAAGTATACATTGAACAATCGGATGGATTTCGTTGAAGAAAGCATTGTATGGATTGAAGCAAGCCCCAAGAGCATGGTATGAGAGGTTGGATAAGCATCTTGTGCAGATTGGATTTAACAAAGGTACTGCTGACAGTAACTTATATTTCAAAATTGATCATGAAAACATTTTGATTGTTGAAGTGTTTGTGGATGATATCATTTTTGGAGGAAGAGATAGTATGTGCAAAACTTTTGCAAATCAGATGAAAAGTGAGTTTGAAATGTCTATGCTTGGTGAAATGAATTTCTTCTCGGGTCTGCAAATTACTCAAACAAAGAAAGGGATCTTCATTTCTTAGACCAAATATGTGAAAGAATTGTTGAGGAAATTTGGAATGGAAGATTCAAAGCCAATGAACACTCCTATGGCAACCGGATGTAAGTTGAGCAAAGATGATGATTCTCCTAAAACAGATCAAACAAAGTACAGATCAATGATTGGAGGTTTATTGTATCTCACTCAGACTAGATCAGATATAATGCAGGCTATTGGTCTTGTGGCAAGATTCCAGGCTGATCCTAGAGAATCTCATGTTATGGCAATCAAAAGAATTTTTAGGTACTTGAAAGGAACAGTTGAGTATGGTCTATGGTATCCTAGAGATTCAGATTTCTCTCTTCATGCATATACAGATGCAGATTGGGCAGGAGATGTGGATGATCGGAAGAGCACCAGTGGTGGAGCATTCTTTTTGGGAAAGAGATTGGTTTCTTGGCTAAGCAAGAAACAAGATGCAATATCTCTATCTACAACTGAAGCAGAATACATTGCAGCAGCAGGTAGTTGCACTCAAATCTTATGGATGAAGCAGATGCTAAGAGACATTAAAGTTGAATATGAGGAGCCTATCACAATTTTCTATGATAATTCAAGTGCAATTAATATTTCTAAGAATCTGGTATTACATTCTAAGACTAATCACATATCTATCAAGTTTCACTTTTTGAGAGAACAAGTGAACAAGGAAGAAGTCAGATTGGAGTATGTACCCTCCAAGGATTAGATTGCAGATATCTTTACTAAACCTCTTCCCAAGGACTCTTTTGAGTATCTTCGGGAGAAGTTAGGGGTCATGGCCCCTCCGGTGATGAACTAGGATGCACTGATGTGCATCAGTCTGGTGGATATCACAGTCATATCTTGTGATCCGGATTGATGATGGAGAGCTGCTACTAAGGGGGAGCAGCTGGTATGATTCTGATGTGTTAGAATTGCAAGTATGAGCCCTTTGCCATTGATGTCAAAGGGGGAGAGAAGACATGTGAAAAACAAGTAGTTGATGATCAAAGGGGGAGCAGTAAAGGAAGAGAAGACATGTGAAGAGTTGTTGTTGATAGGGGGAGCTGTGACAGAAAGGAGAAGTTCTTGTCTTGATGGTTTTTCACATCATATGTTGCCATCAATGACAAAGGGGGAGATTGTTGCAAGTATGAGGTGAACCAGTGTTGTCATTGATGTCAACATACTCATATTGCATTGACAAGAAGAGTTGGATGAGCTGTGTGCTGAGGATATTGAGAAAGTTAGTCTCAATCAGGAACAGTGAAGAACAGTGATGAGAAGAAGGTAAAAGTACTCAATAGGTTGAGATTCAGAGGATGCGGGTTAAAGGGTTTGTAGATATGAGTCTTGAGATGATCCAGTTAAGATTTCAGAGGTCCGCATGAAGATGTGAAAAAGTTGTGATCGATCAAGTAGAACCTGTTCCGGGAGATGCTCCAGAGTGACAAAGTGTTACAAAAAGGTCCGGTGAGATCCGGAAGTGCATTGTCCTATTCTGCAGATTGGACAAAGTGTTTGGGAGGTCCTTGTAATGTGTCATCTCAATTGGTATGTGGTTTGGAGGTCCGGAAGCACCTCTGGCAGTATGACAGTGGCGATAGACTGTGTTCTTGAAGTTTCAGATGAGGAAGAGAAGAGATTCCAGTGAGTAGAGGAAGTGCGGATGTACCTGGTCATTCAGGCAGGCTTCTGAAGGTTCTTGGATCGTGTTGAGGTTGTGTTGTTGATCCGCATTGGTGGTAGAGCCTGGAATTGAAGATATTCTTCCGGATGAAGTTCTTGTTCAGACTAGTCGACCGGATGAGTTGTTCAGCTTGCAAATGTTCTTGTGGTGGCCGACCGGATGTGTTATTCATCCTGCGAATGTTCTTATGGTTGATTGCCGACTTAGATGATTGTTCCTAAGCTGATGTCTTGTATAAATAAAGGTTTGTGAGTTCATTTCATAGTGTGGGTTGTGGAGCGGATGAGTGTGATATAGCGAAAGAGCGAAAGGCAGAGCAGAAGTGTTTCGGGCTTAAATGGAACTGATCCAGACATGGTGAAGATGTCATTCTCCAGTTCAAGGTTGTGATCCTTATGATCTTGTAGACAGTGTGTCTCTTTGTAGGCAGTGTCCCTCCTTGTGAGCAGTGTGCTCGGGCAGTGAGCCCTAATTGGCATGTGCCATTCATTTTATCTTATTCTTCTAACAGAGAATAATCCTTGGGTTAATCACCCCGTGGTTTTTCCCTTAACCGGGTTTTCCACGTCAAAAATCTTGGTGTCTAATGTGTTTATGTCTATCTGCTCCGGTGTTTATGCTTTCTACTTTCATGAATGGTTAATTTGATATGCTATTAACTAATAAAGAAGAATCAAGTGTTTCAAGTAGAAGCAAGTTTTTGTACAACTGATTCACCCCCCCTCTCAGTTGTGTCCCCTAGATCTAACAATAGGATCTCTAGGTCACAACCATGTAACATGCATACACATGACCAACTCCATTGAACCTCTCCACCATTCCACCAATGCTTTCCATACTATTTCCCTAAAATAACAAACTAGATCAACTAGGGACCCCCCTGACCCTGGATGGATCAAACTCAACTTTGATGGGGCCTTTAAGGGAACCTGGGTTAGGTGGGATGGGGTGGATTAGTAAGAGATAGTGATGGTAGGGTTCTAGGAACTTATGCAGGGAACTTGGGTATTCAGACAAACAAGTTTGCTGAGGCTTACACAACTTACCAAGGTATCTGCATGGCTAAGGATCTTGGGACTAGAAAATTGATTGTGGAAGGGGACTCTAAGAATGTCCTAGATATACTAAACTCGAAGGCCACCCCTAATTGGATGGTTAAGGACATCATTGAATTATGCAAAATTAAGCTAAGTGAAATGGAGAACGTGGAGTTTCTTCATATCTATAGGGAAGGAAATACAAAAGATGATGCTTTAGCTAACATCAGCTGCAAGATAAATGATGTTATTAAGTGGAGGCTTGGAGATGATGTCCTGGAGCAGTTTAGTGATCTAAACTATAATGAGGAAACCAATTCGAATTAATGATATGAATGCCCCAATGGAGCTGGGGTCTCATCCCACGAAGCAACACAGATACTTGACTGTCAACAATCATAACCTAATATGCTTCAAACACTTTGATTCTTACAACAGATACATCTTCATCTGGATCATTCTCAACATTGTTTCTTGTAGAGTTTGTAGGAGTGTCTACAATACTGAGGACTGCAAAATGGGAGGTGACCTAACACAAAATGAACCCACTGGGCATGAGAAAATCAAAGAAGAGGGGGATTTTGTAGAGAGGTAATTTCACCCAGTACATTAAGACTATGAATGGTTTTGATACTATTTTATCCAGAGAGGTTGCTGACTCTTGGAAAGATGGGGTTGTGTATATTCGTGGAATCTCTTTCAGGGTGATAGAGGAGTTGATAGTAGAGGTCACAAGTCTCAGCATGGAGGGGGCCAGGATCCTGAAGAGAGTGAAGGGGAACTACAGTGAGGACATAAAGAAGTTCCTGTAGAATGGTGAAAATGTGAATAGACTTCAAAATGGGTTCAGCAGAGAGGATCTCCCTGGGGTCTGGAAGAGGGTCGCCAAAGTCCTCATGAGGTATGTTGCCCTTGATGGAAGGTTTAAGAGATTTCATGCTTATCTTTTTCCTTTACTCAATCACTTCCACCATAATATGAAGATTAATTTTCCCTACTAGATTTTCATGTCCTTAGAGGAATCGGTCCAAAAAGTCCTATTGGATGAAAAGCCCTTCCCCCACATCAGAGCCTAATCTATGCCTTGTATAAATTTGAGCTTTCATTAACCCGTGTTATAGCCTTCAGACCAAGAATTTACAACCCCCAATTGATTGAGAATATCCTTGAGATTACTGGGAAAAAGGTAGGTGGTAGTAGATTTGCCATTCAAGGTCAAACCCTTGGTAGGGATGATGGTTCTAGTCTGGGCAAGAATCATGAAGCTTCGACTTCTGGAAAAACCAATCTTATTGCTAAGCAAACAATTGAAAAGGGTGTTGGGGAAACTTCTGGTAAACCTAGCATGCATCCCACCAAGGAACCCTAGGCTAAAGTTGTTAACTCAAAGGGCAAGGGTTTGGCCAAGGCTGATTCTCCTGCTAAGGATCATGAGGAAGACTATAAGACCCCTCCTGAGAAAGATGTGACCCTAAAGTTAAGGAGGAGGAATACTGTGAACCTAAACTTTGAGACCAATATTGAGATTGTCGATGTTGAGGCCCCCAGCAAACCTTTCCTCAGAAGTAGAAAGGACCCTAAAGAAAAAAAGAACATGCAGACTACTGTGAAGGCTACTGCTTCCTAGCCTAGCCAAAAAAAAGGCAAAGGTAAAATTGTTGAACAGAAGGAAAGGGTTAATATTAATCATGGCACCACTGCTGGAGAGGAAGACTGCCCTATCAAGGGCAAACAAAAAACTATGGAACAATATATCAACCAGAATGATAGCCCCAAGGATCAATGTAAAGTACACATTCCATAACAAAAAGATACTGAAGTAAATAATCCACTTATTTACTTTAACTCAAATAAAAAGGTTAAATCTTCTATATATCAACAATAATGACATTACATCTTTTAAAAGCACGTGCTATATCCAGGTTAGCACAATAAAATAATATACAATATCCATCTTAGGCTCTCTTGCCATAAGTCATCTCAAATAATAACAAGGTACAATAATCAAGTACAAGTGATGAATAATAAATCAAATCACTCTCTCCAGCCACCACTAACCCACATGGTCATCCGCAAGTTGAGAGACAGGAACATGGCTCAGGCACTTTTTCACCCAACCATGAAACAATTACACTTCCCTGGATCCCTTCATAACACGAAGGAAACCCAGCCCCGCACAAAACGTCTAGCAACCTGGAAACAATTGGCAGGAGGGAACACCTGATGCAACTTGATGTTTAAATGTAAATCTAAATGATGACATGCAAATATCTCACAACAGGATGTGGTAGAGAAATATATATATAAAGTTTTGCTAGACAATCTTTTATCTATTTCAATGAACACATGGCTTGGCCCAAGCACTTAAAATAGTTATGGTCAAATCTTGAAAAGAGGAAAAGGCTTCTCTATTTGCCCACATTCGACATCCTAGCCCAAAAGTAACCCAAACACAAACAAAAGATAAGCTACTTCCTTTTCAAAGCAAATTGATAACACTTAATTTTGCCTAGATGCATACACTACTTCTCCCTTTTTGCACACTCAATGGAAATACACTTTCAAGCAAATATTCTCAATAAAGAACTTCATGCATGATTTATTTCAGACACCCATACTATCTATACTTATATTTTTCTAACTATTTCTTGATTTATGCAATAGGGATAAGAGAATTCAGTTATATAATAATAGATGCCAATATTGTTTATGATGGAAATTATATAGATATCTATATGTTAAATATACATAATCCGCTTTGCATGTACAATTATTTCACAAATAAAACTAGATTATATGAATTCATACCCGAAAGCAAGATCAGATTTATAAAACTGTTATGATTAAATTTGTAATAAGGAATAAAGGAGAATAATCTTTTCTAACAATTTCATGTTTGTCAAGCAAGAACACCATTTAAGTGAAGACATAAACAACTAAGTCAGTTAAATTAAACCTACAGGTGATCAAGATGCTACTACAGGAGACAAAATGGTAGGGCAACAAAATTAATCATGGACATCAACACTACCAGTGACTTTAAATTGTTGTTATATGGAGCCTAATCAGACTCGGAGGTTAAATTTACCCCAATTTTATCAGTGCGGTTTCCCCCCAAATTATTTAACGGGGTTAAGGGGCAGCACCCCTTGCAGGGGTTTGGGGGCAACGCCCTCAAGACGGGGTCCAGGGGCAGCGCCCCTGGTGCGCTCCCTGTTGCGATACAGGGCGGGGTCGAGGGGCAGCGCCCCCGAAACCTCAAATGAATTTTATTATTTTATAAAGGCATCGTGAGTTATTTTTCTATTGGCCGACATAAAAAAACCCTATTTTTGTAACCGACGTAAGGCTTGATAAAAGCAGCTAAGGGTTAGGTTTTCCATTGATGTATTGTAGCATTTTGTAGCGGTATTGAGTTGCAAGGATTGTTGGTTGTAATCGGTTTGATTTACTAGATAATAATATTGGACTCTCTGTTAGTGGATGTAGCCTGAGTTTGGGTGAACCATGTTAAAACTTGTCTCTCGCTGTCATTATTTCTGTGTATTTTCATTCCTCCGTTTAATCTTTATTTGCATTTAATTGATATCTTTTGCATTCAATCCCTAACATAAATGTGGTATGAAACACTATAATTTCCAACTCATGCTCACACCCTCATAACTAGTATCCACATAGAAATTTCAACATGCTTACAAAGTCACAAAACCATGTTGGGAGATCACACATAAACCAAACATGACTTTCATGCCAGCAACTTAGATTTATATTGCATAAAATATAGTTTTCACTAAAACATACATAACTTTCTCAAAACACAACATTTTTCTAATGCTTAAAATGCATTGGAAAGACAATACAAAGATCTACAGAACCCAATAAATATTTTCATAATTACTAATCCCACAGAGATTCAGAAGCATTAGGGTGGCATTTGTTCAGGCAACTATATTTTAGTTTTTCACTATTTTTTTCCAGTTTTGTCTACATCCTAGTAATTGGCATTTTCTGAGGCCTTCGGAGTGGAATTTGGGGTCAAGACTTTCATCGGTTGCTTGGAGCGATAGCTGCAGGCACGGCTCGACGTAACTCAATCTAGCTCTCCAGTGTTAGTGTGAATAGGGATATTTCCTATCTAGTTTCCCTTGTGTGAGGATAATTCATATTATTTAACTATTTATTAGTTAAATAATATTCTCTCACATAATTCACATGTTAAGTTTACTTAGTGAGTTTTCTAGGAGTCTAGTTGTGTGTTGAGTTGTTGATAGTTGGAGTGAGGTGTCTTATCCTCCACATGTGTAATTAGTTGGTATCCTCTAATTGTCACATTTTGTAGGACACTCTCCACCTTTCACTCCACCTTTCTAGCTCTCACCTTGTCTTTATAAGCAAGGCTCTTCAAGCATTGTAACATACACAATCTTGCATTCATTGATAGAATACATTATTCTTTCATATTGTCTCTCTTGTGTTTTCATGAAGTCCTAGATCTTGGGTGTCTCCTATCTAGCCAACTCTTACATGGTATCAAAGCTCTCTAGGTAGATTCTCTTCATGTTAGCCAAATTGTTGAGAGATTGAATGAAAATTCATGGTGGATCTTGATGGTTGAGTATGCTCTTCTCTTGCATCGAATGATGACCTGGAGAATCAGAAAAACATGATGGAAATACCAAATTTGTGAGGGTTTCCTCTTTGTGGCATTGTATTGCAAGTTGCAGCATGTATTTTATTGACTTAGGTGGCTGTTTCAACTTCTACATGCCATTTTTTTTGTTGCTGCATATGTTTTTTTGATTTTGGTGTCTGGAGTTTCCAAATATTGTAGATTTCCGTCACTATTGATGAGCAATCCTTATTTTTAGAACTTCCGGGAGCCATAACTTTTCGCCACGGTATCAAAAATTGGCAAACAAGATATTGTCAGAAATCTGGTTCCGAGCACTTTGTAGTGGTGCAGGTCTTTTTCTAATATTTTTCTATAGGTGCCAGATTTTGCTATTTGAATCTAAAACTTGCATTTTACACTCCTGAGCTCACACTTCATTGAAATTTCAACTTCTTACAGGCGTTGGAAAGGTAATTCTATGTTCTACAGTTCTATCCATGCACTTTTTCTAGATTTTGCTTTAGACAACAGATTTTTAGTTTGAAGCACTTTGGGTACATATCACTCAATGGTTGGAAAAAGAGTTGAAATTGGTGATTGTTTTGGTTTAGGGGGCTTCAATTATGGAATTGATTCAGTTTGTTCTTTGATATAGCTGCTTGTGCTCTTCTTTTCCTCTATATCATGGATAAATCAAGGGTTCCATTGTTAACACCATATAACTATGCAACTTGGAGTCAACATGCATGGAATGCTCTCATGGATCTTGGACATTCTTTATATGTTGAAAATAAGATATCTGAATCCATAGATGATAAGGAAAAGATAAAATGGATGATAAAGCATACTAAAGATCTTGGATGTCTTCATAGTTTCATTTCCCTAGATCTCTTGTTTTAGATTGAGGCATGTACAAATTCACATGATGCTTGGGATAAATTGAAAACATTGTATGGTACAAAAGATGAAGTTAAGGGCTATCAAATTGATAATGAATTGATGAGCCTTGATCCTAAGAACTTTAGCAACATCCAGGATTATATAACTAAGGTTAATGATCTAAGAGCACAATGTAAAGCATGTGGTATTGAGAAAAAGGACATCCAGTTGATCTATAATGCATTGAATAAACTCAGTCCTGAATATGCAACTTTTATTTCTAGCTTTCACACTCACAGGTTGACTATGGGATCTGCTTTCACTATGCCTTCATTTACATATTTTTCTAAGATGTTGGTGTATGAGCAACAAAAGCTTATTTCTATGGGTATCATTAAGCCATCACAAAATCATGCTTTGGTGGTTGCACAACCTAAGGAACAGAAAGCGTCAGATTCTTCTGACAAGAAACAAAAGAAAGCTAAGAACAATCCACAAATAGATCAAGCACAAAATTCACCTAAGAAGGAGAAGCCTACATGTGGTTATTGTAAGAAATCAGGGCATGATGAACATAATTGTTTTAAGAAATAGATTGACATGTTGATGCAACTTGTTCAAAAGAACAATCTTTCATCTCCTGATTCATCTTCTACTCCTTCATCATCTACACATCCAGTACTTTCTGAATCTCATGCAAGGAAAGCTAAGGAACCTAAACATAAAGGTAAAGCACTTTGTGCAAGTACAAGTTCTACATCAGGTAAATGGCTTCTTGATTCAGGTGCTTCTCATCATATGGCTTCTTCCAAGGATATGTTTTCTTCATTGGAGCCGTGTGATATGCCACCTATATTGATGGGTAATAATACATATATGAATGCAATTGGGAAGGGAACAATTGATATTGGTGAAGGTAATTTTAATGATGTACTTTATGTACCTTCTTTGACCAATAATCTTCTTTCCATATATCAAATTACGCACAGTGGCACAGGGAAGATAGTGGAGTTCACACCTGAGTTGGTTATTATCAGAGACTTGGAAACCACATAGCTAATTGCTACTGGGGTGGTTGATCATACATCTTAGCTATATACCTTTCATGGTTTCTCTCCTAATGATGATTTAGATCCTTTGGCTGACATTCACACTCCTTGTGTGAATCATATTTCTAAGGAGAAGTTTGGTCACTTGAACCTTGGTATTCTTGCCTCTTCATCGGATATTGAGACATGTACTACACTGCCATCTTCTCCACCTCCTGCTTCTTCCAAGTTCAGTACTTCAGTTCAGGAGGATACTTTTTGTCTTTCAGACACAACTTTGTGGGATGAGTACTTGACAGGTGTTTCAGATTTGTTTTGTGAGTCCCATCTTGTAGATTTGGAGGACACATTTGAGGGCTTAACTCTCCTCTTTGATGACAGTCATAGCACAGCTATTGTTAACCCATCATTGTCTTTGGAGGTTGATGATTTTTAGTTTCCACTTGATCTTGGATTGTCACTTTCATCAGTGAGGCCTGAGACTTCTAGTTTGATTGTGGTATCATTTGACATTCACATGGAGACACATGATCATTTTTTAGAGACATCACATTTCATGAGACTTCCTTCCTCATCTCTTGGTTTGGAGTTAGAGTTTCTTCATGCACCAGTGGATTGGTTTCTTCTCAAGGGAAGACGTGTTGTTTGCAGGTTTTGGATCATCTTTGGTCTTCTTCTTCTAGCATTCACCATTGGCGCATGAGCTTCTTCATTATGGGGGGGCATCTTGTATCATTATTTCCCTCTTATGGGGGGCTACTGATTGTATATATGTGATGGATGTTGTATTTGGGGGTTCTTGATTCTTCCATCATTCCATCACTTGTACATGTTTGTATGCATTCTCACTTTTGGAGAGGAGTTTTTTCCCATGAGGTTTTCTCCTTTACTCCACTTGAGACTTGTTTGTACATGGGTACCTAACATGGCCTAGTAGCCGGGACCCATTCATCTTGTTCATTTGTTTTGGTCAACTAGTCCCTAAGTTGCACTTAAGGGGGGGGGGTGTTAGTGTGAATAGGGATATTTCCTATCTAGTTTCCCTTGTGTGAGGATAATTCATATTATTTAACTATTTATTAGTTAAATAATATTCGCTCACATAATTCACATGTTAAGTTGACTTAGTGAGTTTTCTAGGAGTCTAGTTGTGTGTTGAGTTGTTGATGGTTGGAGTGAGGTGTCTTATCCTCCACATGTGTAATTAGTTGGTATCCTCTAATTGTCACATGTTGTAGGAAACTCTCCACCTTTCTCTCCACCTTCCACTCCACCTTTCTAGCTCCCACCTTGTCTTTATAAGCAAGGCTCTTCAATCATTGTAACATACACAATCTTATATTCATTGATAGAATACATTATTATTCTTTCATATTGTCTCTCTTGTGCTTTCATGAAGTCCTAGATCTTGGGTGGCTCCTATCTAGCCAACTCTTACATCCAGGAGATCTTTCCAACGAGTTTGAGAAGTCTAGATTTCGACTAGCTGGCTAGAAGTTATGACCCTACCTAGTGGGGTTCTGAATTTAGTAGTTTTTTGAAAATTTGAAAATTTGAATTTTAGTAGTTTTTGTCACCTTCCAACTATCCATTTCAAATTCTATGGATAAGATAAACTTTCACATTCTTTCTCATTGTATATAATCAAATTTTGATGCAATTAAAAATCTTCTTTGGTTGCCTGCAACTTTTTACAAGTTCTGCACATTGAGCTCTTGTTTATTCTCACAATACCACAGGCTCAACGCTAGGTATTATTATCTGAATTCTCCATTAAAATTTAGATCAGTGGTATCAGAGTGGTTCGCTCTTGTATTTCACACCGTACATGGTCTGGTTATCGAAGGTTGGGATTGTAGATAAGAGACCCATCAGATTACCTACCCTTGAGACACACACAATCGAAGATGGAAGAACAAGGAGATGGATCTGACCCTTTTAAGGAGCTGGTACAAGAAGCTTTGAAAAAGCAATGTGAGGATATGATGAACGAATTCTCTCGAATCCTCCAACAAAATAATCAACCACAAGATGTAGCTGGAGCACCATTTCATGGTCACACCCCATTTAAGGTACAAGTAAATTTTGACATTCCAAATTTTGAAGGAAAAATTAATGCAGATGTTGTTGATGATTGGCTATCAAAACTAGAGAAATATTTTTCTTTAAACCACTTCACAGATGTTGAGAAAATAACCTTTGTGTTGGGTGAATATTTTGTCGTCAATCCACTGACGGCAAAATGGTTATATCAACCGCAGTATGATGAGATAAATCTCTCCTCTCAGCAAGGGGAGGTTCCCTTTTAACTATTACAAACTTATTTACACTAAATACTAGATTTGGGGGTGTGTTACATTCATCCTTTTCTCTTTTTTCAAAAAAGATGTTTACAATGTTTCACGGTAATATTCAATAAAACAATAATCAACAATATTCTTGTAAGTTGAAGCACAAAGTCTTTCAACTTACTTTACAAAATGATTCACGAACCAAGTGAATAATCTCAAGTACAAAGTCTTCAAATTATCCCCAGAAAGATTTTAAAAGTAACTGTGTCACCAGTTGGAGCACAAAGTTTGTCAACTAACAACACCACTGATTCACACGAAGGTGATTGAAAATCATAGCACAAAGTCTACAAGTTCTCAACACGATTCATATACAAAGTGAACAACTACAAGCTCAAAGTCTTTATAATCCTTCACTAAGAAACGCTTTCAACACACATAGATTCAAGGAAATAATATAACACAAAGTTTATATAACTTATCTTGAATGTCCTCCAATCATAATAACCAAGCACCACTTTATCCAATCAATCAACAAGAGAAATCAACAAAAATGCCATATGTACATCCTCGCTCATACAAATTCGATTCAACACAAAGTTTGATATCAAAACTCGCCTTCTTTATTGATTGGAATTGATCATACAATTTGAACACAAAGTCTCAAAGTTGAGTCTCAATTTGGGCAGCACTTTGTTGTATAAGATTAAAGATGATATTTACAATAGAGGTCCTCTTTATTTATAGGGAGAGGCCTAGAGCAAAAATAGGAAAAATCTAACTACTTTGACTTATTCAACAAAAGAGTCCTATTTGACTTAGGACTTCCTTTGTCTCACATGTAATTACATTTCAGAAAAATACTTGTGAATATGTCCAAAACAAAATACAAATTGCATATACAAAACTGAAAATAAACTAAGGCACGAAGAAGAATATCAACTCCCACCATCATTCTTCATTGTAACTGCTATTAAAAGGTAAGACTGCAAATTGCATATCTAATTTCTGTCCATCACCACTATCAACATTCTTCAGAAAATTGTGATACATGGCCTTTACTATCCCCATCTCACAAATGTCCAGTCCAAGTGTATTGTCTGAAACAACATGAGTTTCGACGATTGTATCTTTCACCATCTTTATCGCTTTCTTCATTGATAGGTCAATCATTTGGAAGATGAGCACCTTTAGATGATGTGATGGTCTCGACAGTTCATAAAAGAAACTGCAACAAAAAGTCATGATCTTGCAGTTAGGGGAAAAATGGCAATTTGGGAAACTGCATGTCGATGATCATGATCACGAGGATGAGCTTGAAAGGGCTAAAGCGTGCGCAAGTCAAAAAATTAGGCGAAAGCGGGCTAAAGGCATCATTTGCAGGAATTTCCCAGTGTTAGGAAATTTTGAGAGAGACATGCACGGGCGGTCAAAATGGCCGCTCTTGCATGAGAATGGAAAAATCTGTAGTGTAAGAGTGGTGAAAATAATCGACTTTGCATGTGTATTGAGATTTTCATGTAAGGTGGTGTTCAATCGGTGAATTTCACTGATGCCGCGCAAGATAGAAATTCCAAGTGTTGTGTAAGGGCGGGTGTTTTCGCCGCTAGGACAAGCGGGGTACCTCTATCTTTTATGTAAGGACGGTAGAAAATGCCGCCCATACACCTAATGTTGGTCAAACCTCTAAAGGGTTTAAAAGCGGTGAAAATCACCCACTTTGCATAAATGTCGCATACCAAGTGGAGACTTGGTATAGCGGCGAAAAATGCCGACGTTGCATGCTTATCCACCAAGGTTTATACAAATGGCGAGGTTTGAACCGCCGTTTACACACAAATGAAAATAACAACTAGAATGACCCACATCCTATGCATTCTGATAGACAATGAACAAGGGAAACAAGATACCTTAACCTACAAAGCAATTCATATAGCAGATAGAAGCGTAGCTAGGGTTTGAGTAAAATTTAGGACTTCATAATTGAGAATACAAAAACGAATGAAGGAACTCAAAGCAATGAAATAAAGGTGAACCTACTAGGAGGAAGAAATGCCAATGATGAATCCAAAACACGGTGATTTCCTTCCGACTCACCTCCGTGGTGTTGGCTCGAGTGCAAATAATAATAAAAGAAAAAAAATACCAAACAAAAAGGTTTAAAAAAAAACAACTTAAAACAACCTCAATCTAAGACCTAGATACGCATTTATGACACGAGCTAGCTGGTGTTGGTTTAAAGATGCACCGGTGGTGAAAATTACTGCTCCTACACGCGGGGTAGCATGCACGGGTGGGTGATTTCACTGCTTTGACACGGCTTATAATAACCTCAACATGTATGAGCGGTTGAAAACACTGCTCTCACATGCCAAAACAAAGACTTCAAACATGTAATAGCGGCGAAAAATGCCGCTCCTTCATGTTAACACAAAACCTTTAACATGTAATAGCGGTTGAAATCACCGCTTTGACATGTCAAAACTCAAAAGTTTTCTAACACTTGAAAATGACTAAAAATTGACAATCTTCATCAGTTTACAACTTGAACGATCTTTGCGAATATCAAGAAACCAATTCAAGGGAATGTCACAGACCAGTTTAGAATGTCAAATGACTTCACACGAGATCAAGGGAGTCTTATCTCGATTTGTAAACTTAGAGTGTAGATTCACGAAACGGACAAGTTTTGTGGGGGTTGTCTACAAAAATGAGCGTAGCTGATTTTGAGAACAACACTTTGTACTCCTCAAAGCTAAGGAACATGTGAAACAATCTTGGGAGAACAGACTACTATCCAGAGATGGCCTTGATAGCTAAGGATTCGAAACGTTGGAGGATGACAATTCCACATGGGGAGAATTTGTGGAATACATCAAGGATAAATACTTCTCTAAAAATTTGTATGAGGATAAGTACATACAATGGCAATTACTTTGACAAAAGTAGGACAAATCTGTTCAAGATTATACAAACACATTTCATGCACTTTCAGCAAAATTGGGAATCCGTGACATAGAAAAGCATCGTGTATTGAAGTATTGCAGTGGGCTTCATCAGTATATTCAGACAAAAATGGATTTCTTACATATTGAGACCTTGAGTACCGCCTTCAAATATGCAGTAAAGATAGAGGAAAAATTCAAACAAAAGGGGAAGAAGAATTATTCCTCAAACAACAAATTCAAGGGTGAAGGTGGTAACAAATTTGGTGGTAAACAGACAACCAAGGGCTTCTCCTCACAAACCTCATCAACAACAAATAAGGGTAACAAGAAGATATGGTGTGACTTCCATAAGATCCCTAGACATAATACTAAAGACTGTCGTGCCACGAAGACTTTGTTGGCAGAAATCTGTCAAGGAGAGACAGAATAGGAGTCGCTGCCTACAAATCCTTGTGAACAAAATGATGGTGAACAAATGATTGAGGCTGACCCACATGCCATAGTTGTCACTGCTAAAGTCTTGCCCCGTGAAGATGATGAACACTTGTTCCACTCACAGATGTGGGTAAACGGAAAGGCTCTTCATTTCATTGTTGATAGTGGAAGCCAAGAGAAATTGATTTCTGCTGAAACTATGAAGAGATTGAATCTGCAGACAACACGACATCCACAGCCATATCATATGGGATGGGTAAGTCAGGGACAAGACATTCGGTGAATAAACAGTGTCGCTTACCTTATTCTATCAAACCATTCAAATATGAAGTGATATGTGATGTGGCACCTTTGGATTTATGTGATGTATTGTTGGGGCACCCATACATGTACAAGCACCGTGGAGTCTATGAGTCTAGGCCACACAGTGTTACCATCAAGTTGGGAGAAAAGAGGTATCGAATACCTAAGGCAACTCCTGCAGAAACAATATCTTTGATTACTGTAAAACAATGTAAGCGTCTGATTGCTCACACTGGAAAATTTTTCCTACTAATGGTTCAACCTGAGGAGGCAAGGTCCATTTTGGCCAGCATTCATACCAAAGTGGCCGCTACCACAACTGAACATAAATAGATGGAGCAAATATTGTCAACATATCAGGATGTATTCAATTCACCAACAGGGGTACCACTGCACTGCCAAGTCAAGCATCAGATTGATTTAATTCTAGGGACACCATTACCAAATGGGCCACTGTATAGAAGGTCAATTTTAGAGAATGAAGAAATCTAGCGGCAAGTTCAAGAGTTGATCAAGAAAGGACACATTCACCCAAGAGCTTCAACGTGTGGAAGTCCAATTGTTTTGGCCAAAAAGAAGGATGGAATGTGGAGACTTTGTATTGATTATTAGGTTCTCAACAAGATCACTGTGAAGAACCGATATCCAATCCCTCACATTGATGATTTGCTAGACCAACTCATGGGGGCAACAATTTTCACCAAAATTGACTTGAAATTTGGATACCACCAAGTCCCAATTGAGCCATTAGATGTGTGGAAGACTACTTTCAAATCCAAGGAAGGGTTGTTTGAGTGGCTAGTCATGCCTTTTGGCTTGACCAATGCCCTTGCCACATTCACGAGATTGATGGATGATGTCCTCAGACCATTCATTGGTTCTTTCATTATCATTTATTTAGATGACATACTCATTTTTAGCAAAACATGGGGTGACCATCTGCATCATGTTCAGGAAGTTCTTTCAACCTTGCAACAACATAAGCTATGTGCTAATAAAGATAAGTGTTCCTTTGGTATGGAGAGTATTCAATATTTGTAATACATTATGGATAGAATAGGTGTTCGTGTAGACCCTGAAAAGATATAGGTTCTCAAGGATTGGACATCTCCAAAAATTCTCACCGAACTTCGTAGCTTCTTGGGTCTAGCCAATTTCTATCAGAGATTCATACTTGGTTTTTCACATTTGGCATGGCCTATGAATCAGGCACTAAGGGGAGGACAAAGGGCACAATTCTGTTGGACAGAGGCACAACAGAAAGCATTCATGGAGTTGAAGAGGAGGCTATGTTCTGCACCAGTACTAGCACTCCCAGATTTGCAACAATCTTTTCAAATTGAAATAGATGCTTCAAACTATGCACTAGGGGCAGTTCTCATGCAACATGGGCACCCATATGCCTACCATAGTGAGAATTTCTCTGACACAGTGCGTAAGTACCCCACATATGACAAGGAGTTGTATGTTATTGTGTAGGCCTGCAAACAATGGAAACACTACATTCTAGGGAAGGAAACTATCATTCACCCAGATCATAAACCTCTGTAATTTCTACAAACACAAGGGAAGCTACAAAATTATAGGCATCAAAGATGGTCTACCGACTTGCAACAATTTCACCTTAATATTTGCCACAAGAAGGGAGCTGCTAACAAAGTTGTAGACTGTTTGAGTAGACCTGCGATCACAACCCTAACAATGGTATTAGATTCTTGTGGCCACCACACAATAGATTGGCCATAGTTGTATGGCACAGATCCTGATTTTTCTGAGATCTACAACAATCTAGTAGAGGGGAAACAAGCTACCAATTTCTACTTGAAGGATGGATTCTCTGTCACATGGGACACATATGTGTTCCAGCCAAGGAGTGACAAAAGATGATATGGGAGGCACACTACAGCCGTGTTGCAAGACACTTCGGGGTGGAGAAGACTGTAGCTGTACTTCAGAGGTATTTTTATTAGTCCAAATTGAAACATGATATCATTTTATACATCCAAGCTTGTACTGCTTGTGCCATTGCAAAGCCTGCCAATCGTAAACAAGGATTGTATACACCTCTTCCAGTCCTTGACAAACCTTGGCATTTAGTTTCAATGGATTTCATGTTTGGCCTGCCTTCTACCAAATGTGGGCATGATTGTGTATATGTGGTGGTAGACAGGTTTTAAAAAATGGCTGTCATGGTGGCTTGCAAGAAAGGAGTATCTGCAGAAGAAATTGCCAAGCTTTTCTTTGAGAATATTTGAGTACACTTTCGATTGCCACAGACCATCATATCTAACAGGGATAGTAGATTTCTTAGCAATTTTTGGTAAGCACTTTGGGCCTTTATGGGCACAAAGTTGAAAAAATCCACTGCCTTCCACCCCCAAATAGATGGGCAGACTGAGGTGGTGAATCAAATGATCATTCACATTTTGCGGATGTACCATTCTAAACATCCTCAAACTTGGGATGAAAGCTTGCCATATGTACAACATAGTTACAATCGAGCACTACATGGTTCCATAAGGCACAATCCATTCGATGTATGTCTTGGCTACCAACCATTGGCTCCAATTAATGTAGCATTGCCAACTATGTTGATTGACCCATCAACACATTCATAAAAAGAGGCAGATAGGGCAACTAAGTTTGTAGAGAAGATACGCCATATTCAGCAACAAGTCCATGAGATACTCCAATATAGTAATTAGAAATACAAGGACAGACATTATCAGCATCGTACACCTCACCAGTTTAAGGTTGGGGACAAGGTTTGGCTTCACATTCAAAAAGAAAGACTTTAAGGGCCTCATAAGAAACTCTATCCTATTCGGTATGGTCCGTACACCATCCTCAAACAAGTTGGTGAAAATGCTTTTGAACTTAATCTGCCATATTTTCTTAGACTACATCCTGTTTTCAATGTTGAATTATTGCGTCCATATTTTCCACCATTGTTGGACACTTCAGATGTTGCAGAACATATTAGTTGCTTAGAGTTGAATCCAAACACTACTACCCCTCTCACATGTGATCAGATTACTGATGTTGTGGTGAAAACATTGAAGAAACAACAGATTCCTCTCTACCGGGTGGTACAGGCAGGACAACTTCCACATCAAGGAAAATGGTTCACTAAGGACCAGATTGAGAAGAAATTTCCTCATCTATTGCAACACATAGGTACAATGGGGCCCATTGCCTCTCAAGGGGGATGCAATGATCCCACAGAGATTCTGAAGCATTAGGGTGGCATTTGTTTAGGCAACTATATTTTAGTTTTTCAGTATTTTTTCTAGTTTTGTCTACATCCTAGTAATTAGCATTTTTAGAGGCCTTCAGAGTGGAATTTGGGGTCAAGACTTTCATTGGTTACTTAGAGTGGTAGTTGCAGGCACAAGTTGATGCAACTCAATCTAGCTTTCTAAGAGATCTTTCCAACGAGTCTGAGAAGTCTAGATTTCGATTAGCTGGCTAGAAGTTATGACCCTGCCTAGTGGGGTTCTGAATTTAGTAGTTTTTAGAAAATTTGAAAATTTGAATTTTAGTAGTTTTTGTCACCTTCCAACTATCCATTTCAAATTCTATGGATAAGGTGACCTTTCACATTCTTGCTCATTGTATATAATCAACTTTTGATGCAATTAAAAATCCTCTTTGGTTGCCTGCAACTTTTTACAAGTTCTGCATATTGAGCTCTTGTTTATTCTCACAATACCACAGGCTCAACACTAGGTATTGTTATCTAAATTCTCCATTAAAATTTAGATTATAATTCAGATCAATAACTATCTTTAATATAATTTTATAAATACAATATAATCACATATAAACATCATGCTAAAAATAACAGTAGAGATAGACAGTCACTAATTAATACATATCTCAAAATTAAAAAATTGGGTAAGGCTAATTTTTTTAAATGTTTCAAAATACTTAGTTTCACACCTTCCATAAAAATTTCAAAGAAACTCAGTTCATAAAAATAAAGTTATTGATGCCGTAACAAACTGATTTATCTCATGACATATTTACCAGTTTAAAAAAAAAGTCCACTTGTTTTAATAACTAAAAACAAATTATAAAAGATGAAATCATAAAAATTGGAGATAAAGTTTATCCTCTAATTTAAAACGATATATCCAGAAATTAGAATTACCTAGATCATGGTTTAAGGGATATGTCTAAACTAAGATAGGTTACTATTTTTCTTTTCAGTCTCTTTTCAAGTCTTCTATTATGTTTTTTTCCCTCCTATACAAGAAATTAATATTTCAATATTCTAAAAATCATATTCATATCAAATAACCTATCAAATATTCCTACTAACTTTTAAGAATTTCCAACAAATCCAATTCAACAAAATTTCTTTTATAATCTTCAAAATCAATGAAACTATAATTTGTTTAAATCTTTCTTTTGCACAAGAAGCATATAAATCACAATTTCTTCACACAATCCTATATTCAATTATTAACCAAAGTAAGTCTTTGCTAAAGCCTTTCATAACAAGAATCCTACCTCAATCCTTGTAACAATTTGGTAAAAAATAATGGAGATGAACCAGTCAATTCAAAAAGCACAACAATCCTTCAATTCTTCACAAAAAAACACTTTCAAATCCCTAAACTGCAATAATATGTTTTCCTTTTTTCTTTTTCTTTCCATAATAAAATTGATAACCCAAAAAAAAATGAAAAAAGCTAATTCTCTTCTTTTAATAACTCCTATTTTTTTCAAAACCTCAAAAGCAAAATATAATATTATATTCTTAATAAAGAAAAAATAATATTAAAATGACTTTATTCATATTCATGCACATCCTACTTAAAACTAATATTAGAAAATATAATTTTCTAATTCACAAATATGATAAATTTAATAATCAATTATCTAAATCTTTAAAATAGACACGCACATTCAATAATTAAATAAATTAACAAATTAAAATAATTTAACTTATTTCTTTTTCCAAAAGAAAATAATTACCAAAATAAATAAATAAAAGAAATAATATAATGCTTATATGTTTATATAATTATATATTGTTTTTAATATATATATTTTAAATTATAAATATGTATCTATAAATATATGCTTATTTTTAGTCTATCTAAAATATCATTTCATGCAAGAGCATAATATATAGATATTTATTAATTTAAATATATATATATATATATATATATATATATATATATATATATATATATATATATAAACTCTTTAAATAATATAAATAAATCAAATTGAATTCAACTTATACAATTATATTAAATCTAAGTCAAAAGAACGTATAAATACATGGATAACTTATGCAATTCAAATGAACATACTGTAGCAACAAAACTCACATATTTATCTAAGCATTAAACATCAATCACATCCATTGCCCATATAATGCTCAACATGACTACCATATAACGATGCATAAATAAAGCCACTCAAAAATGCAATATGACATGAAGCTAAGTGAGTGTGTGTTTGCATCAGGTTTATCCATCATGCCAACTCTTTCCTGGCGGCTAGAACATTTCTACTTCAACCATGTTCTTGTCTTCGACATTCTTTCTGCACTCAGTCGCACTTAGATTTCCATTAATAGGTTAATCCTTATAATCATAGACGAAGCAAGACAAGATATACATCCATAATCTTAATAATAATTGGTCATCAATGGACTTTCAAAATTTTATGCATTTTAAATATCAACTATTTTACCTTTCACACACGTGGAATCACTTAATAGTAAAACAATCATAGTAATAATGTATTATAATTTAAATTATAATTAAAGTCCAAAACGAGATGTGACAATCAAGAACCCCCTCCCAAAAAGATTCAGGGAACCTATGTCCACATTCAAGGGGACAACAAAAAGGATTGTAACTCTTGCAGTCAATAGGTGGAGAAGGTTGCCACCCTCTACCAGGCTTTGGACCTTCAAAATCAGGTGTTTAAGTGGTAATTGGTACAACTTCACCATGCCAAGAGAAAAATTCAGCACCTTGAAGTGATCACTCAACTGGAAACTACAGATTGGCCCAAGGATAGCAAGGATGAGTTGTGGGACCAAGTGGAGAATTTGGCCAGGAAGTTTGAGAAGTGGGAGAAGATGGAAGATGAGATTGTTAAGATAAAAGATAACTAGGAGCAACTCAAGAAAAATGTGGCAGAATTAGTGGAGTTTAGCAGAGAGACTCTGAAAAATTCTGCCACTACTCTATATGTGTTCAAGGAAGAACTGGAAAATACAAGGCCATGAGGGAAGCCAGAACTGGTTAGACGACTCAGGATAATCAGAAATAGGTCATGGTTGGCCCGACCAACGAGACAAGGGCTAAGAACAAGAATAACAAAGGCAAACAGGTCATCTTGGAGATAGAGGTGGCTTAGGACAAGGAGACTAAGATTCAGGATTTGCAGGATTGGGACATGGTAGAGAACACTTTTGAGGACAAGCTGAAATTCTTAAATAGAGAATGGCAAGCTATCAATAGCCTAAAGTCTATGGCTAAGCAGTAGTTTGGCCCGTTACTGGTTGTTCTGTGTTTAGCTAGCTTTGCTAGCCCTTTTCACGTGCTTTGTTGTTTCTTCCTGTTTCTTGTTGTTTTACTTCTTGTAAAACTTGTTCTTATCACCTTTTTGGCTTTTGTATATGGGTTCAAGCCCTTCTCAGTTACTTTTATCAAAACAAACTAGATCAACTACAAAATCCCACTCATACAATGATTAATAACTAGCCAAGTCTTTGCAATAGATTCTCACATTATTTCCAAGCTCAATAAATTAGAGGAATACCCAAAACTCAGAAAACAAAATAGAGGAATACCTAGAACTCTAAAGTCAAAATGAAGTACCAAAAACTCTGAAATCAAAATGGAGGGATACCCAAAACCAAACCACCATGGATCCATTGTTCGAAATGACACGCAAGCACATGCAACCAACATACAAGTCCATGCATGTCCATGCAAACAACATGCAGGTACAAGCAACTTACATGCAAACACACGCAAACAACAAAATCACTTTTGCTTTGATAACAACTGTTAGGAAAAGTACTTGCAAACCCCTTATCAATTAAACCAAATTAAACATAACCATTAAGTATTGCAAACATTTCCACATTAAACCTTCAAGGAGATTAGTTCACATTAATCAAATCTACAAAAAATTAGGCAACATTTTGGGATGTAACAACACAGAAAAGAAAGAATGAGAGAGATAGAAGGGAAATCAACCACAAGAAATAAAATGACATAGATATAAATTAGGAAAACCCTTTCAAGAAAAACCTAGCCTCCAAAACACCGAACCAAAGTATTATTAAACAATAATAAACCCATTACAATACAATATCAGACTCTTTCCTCCATGGAGATCAACATCCTCTTGCTTTGGTAGAAATGTAGGAGCATAACCCTACAACAAAATCCCTCACTTCTCCTTACCACTATCCCAAGGCCTCAATATATAGGTAAATACAATAGAAGATACCATAAATGATATTGTAAATCAAGTGCTAATACCATGACCCAAGTATTTAATATGCAAAGGAGACCTCATGACATGTGTCAAAGAGTTACAAGCATCTTTCTAGAAGCTTCAATACCTTTCTCATGAACTTGGGCATCCAACTTCACTTGAGCACAAAATAACAACTCAACAAGTCCAAAAAAGACAACCCACTTCTTACACATCATCAAAGATGTTTTCTTACACCTCTTACAATGTCATTTATGCTTCTTAAACATCATATTGATGGTCAAGATTCCTAGTCCACTTTGTAACTCCCTATAATCATGCTCTTACATGTGTCATAACCACTATCTTTGTCATAGGTCCTCTTACACATAATTCATGAAAATATATTATTTTACAAATATCCAATAATTACACATGGCATAATAGCCAAGGCATAAAATAGGACATCCCATTTCATGAGAACACATAAAATAATAAATAATTAAATTATATGAACATTAGGATTTGCAAAGTGTATGACACACCTAATCCAAACATACCCTACAACTTATTTTTATGTTTTTATGTCCATTTTAGCCCCAACCCATTTGTGTGAGCTTTTGTGTTGTTTTGATCCCTTACCTAGCCTAAGTCATCCCTAGCCATCCATGTCCCCTTTCCTATGTTGTTCCCATGGTCTTGTTTAGAGTTCCTATGTGTTTGTTTTCATTTAGTTTTTATCCCCTTTTTATGTCCTTACCCCATCTTTAATTTCCCTTTGATTTATACCACTTTACTCCCTTGTTAAGACATTATATGTTGTGCCTAGCTCAATCTTATGTTCAAACCCGCACTTTATCCTTCCTGAATCCTACCTTTGTAAATGTTAAAATTAATGTGACCACCAACCACAAGATGGCCCCCTTTGACCTTAGTGTCTCCTAAAAAATTGGGCATGATTCTTATTTGTAGATAATATCCACAATTTGACACATAATAGGGCTGCCTTGAATTTTCATCCTCCTACCACCAATTTGGAATGCAATCTCATTATTTTATAGGTATTCCCACCTACTAATTTTTCATCCTTGAGTTCCCTTGACAAATTATTTAAATCAAGCCACCTTTGTCTCTTTTTTTACATAGGAAAAGTAAAAATTTGAGTTGCTCATATTATTTTTTTATCTATGGTCAAAGACAACACCCTAATATTGCCTCAAAAATTGTAGGAGCAAGTTAACTTTATCCCCAACCCCTCAGATAATCTTTATTTAGCCATTAGACAATGCTACACCAATATCTTAGATAGTAGGTGGTTGATTTCCAAGGTTTTTCATTGGGTGAGCCATTTCCCTTTATGATTTTTGTTTGGAATTTACTTTTTCTTTGATTTTTCTATAGGATCTTCTTCATACCTCTCCCTCACACCCATCCAATCCATTTCTCTTACCAAATGGTTTTTGGATTTACAACTATTTATGTGTCCTCTTACAGATAGAATATGACCTTATGAAATCATCGAACCAAAAACTAAACCAATTCTTTTACATTGCCAATGAATGGCAATTTTTGTAGCCACAAGACTCTAGTTTTCACCAAATACTAGCCCTATGCATTCCACTTGTGCCTTTTAGTGTTATCTAGCTTTTCAAATTCATACACTACCCACTCTATGGTGCACTTATTGACCTTCCCGGAGGACTAATTTTGTTCTCCAATCCTAAATATAAACATGTTCCTAGGTCTTCTTTCCATTGTCACTATTATGAGTTTGTTACTTACATCAATTCAAGGTTTTGGGGGACATACCTATGACCCCTCCTAGATTCTTGATTCTCATAATATTCTCTTGCACCATCTCAATGGATTGAAAACTATTAAACTAGGACCTATCTAGGTGCCTCATCATGTTATGTAAACATTTTGTTTCAGTGGTTCCATTATGACTCCTATTAACTGGTTTGCAATCCCTCTCTTTCTTATGTGCTCTTTAAACATAGTTTACTCAAGATTTATTTGCATAGATTTTCTCTTCTATAAAAATATTGAACATTTGGTGAATTTGTAAATGAAAATAATCATTTTATAGATTTTTCTAGAACATTGTAATATTAAATGTGTATCTTTGGCCTTGTTGATAAAATCTTGCTAATGCCTCAACTACCTCCTTTAAGGGTAATTATGTCCCATCAATATGATTTTATGGTTCCCAAAGCATTCTTCTACCCGCTCTTTGTCACTTCTTGCTAGTTGTAGTCTAACATGCATCTTTTCATCACTAATTCATCACTCAATTTGACATTCATGATAACCTATAACACTGGCATCCCCACATGTAGATAAAACTTCCAACATGCCCAATTCCTTGCCACTTCTTTTCCTTTGTTTTTATGCATATTTTGTGTGTTATTTTAAGCCTCTTGTGTGCCTTCCTTCTTGTGCATGCTAGTTCCCTTTCCTTTCTTCCCAGGGAATATAATGAGCATGCTCCTTATGCTCAAAGCTTGGTTACTTATACCTTTAATATAATTATCTTTCCTAAAATGTGCATTGTATACCCTATATAATAAGAAACATATTATCAAGAGTTGTGTCTCAACTAGACAAACGATCTACAACTTTTTTAATTCAACATGCAATCAAGTAGTGTACATCTACCCTAGTTTCTCCAAATCAATTGCATAAAGGGATAAACTCTATATCATAGCATTGCATAGTCTTCTAGAGCAACCTATGAAACATTATTTCATAAAAGGACTTGAGTGCTCATAATATGTTTTTTGTGTGAACACATTGGTCTCCATAGATGCAATTAAAATTATTTTATCTTCTCAAATGACTCAATACGGTGATGCCTACCTTCCTAAAATGTCCTTACACATATACAATAGAACTTGTGCACTCATGTTGTCACGACCTCCTAAACATTTTAAAACTTGCTCATCAAGGTAGGAAAGTATATGGTTGGTTAAATAATCATCAATTAAATAAGTAATAATGGATAAGCAAATAAACATTAATTTAAAGTTTATATTCATATAAAATAAAATAAATTAAGTCAATAATTAAAAAAAATAGTTAACTAAAATCAATCTTCTTATTAGGATGAAAAAATTTAGGGAGAACAATAGTTAAGTTATTTAATTTAATTATTAATGGATGTGTTGCATGGCAAATGAAAATTGTTTATTTATTTAGCCTCCCTAATTTCCATTGATTGAGAAGATTCTTTTGTTTGCTTTTAGTTAAAACTAAATCAGTGGAGGTAATCTCTCCTTTGAATGCTTTATAAAAAACAAATAAATAAATGAAAGATTACCAGGGATTTCATGAAGACTTTCTGCTACTCCCTTCTTGCTGAGGGGTTTTACATTCTTCGGGAAGGCAATTAACAATGGGTTGAGTTAGTTTTTTTTCTTTTATTTGTCTGAGAAATTTCATTTTTTTTTTATAATTACTTAGATAATTTAAGAGGAAATTTAACTGTATCAATCTACTATAGGTAAAAATCTAGTTTGAAAATACTTTCAAATTTATACATGTTTTTTTAAAAATATTCTAATGGAAATCTTGTTTGAGTGTGTTCCATAATAGAGAAAATTGCTAGACAAGTAATTATAAAACAAATTTCAATTTTTTTTTTTAAATACTCATACCTATAGAAGCATGTTCTCAGTTGTGTATAGAGATTCAAAAAAGAAAAAACTTGTTAGAAATGATCATTAAAAAAAATCTAGATTAAATAAATTAGATAAATGTTAAATGAAAAATAAAATTTAAACTACATAAATTAAATTAAAAAAAGGGGTCTCCATGCACAACTATGCCCTGTGCATGCAGGCCACCCCTTTAAGGGGGTCGCGACCTGCATGTGCAGGCCGCCCATTTTAAAAGGGCCACGACTTGCACATGCAGGCCACCCTTCACATATGCCGGCTGCCCAAGAGGGCTACAGCCTTTTAAAAAAATTAGGTTTTAAAAAAATTAAAATTTCATTATGAAATTTTTGTCATTCAAAATGTTTTAAATTTCTTTTTTGGTTCGATTGTTTTTGTGATTTTCTTTTTTGGTTTTTTATTTTTTATTTTTTCCGATTTCTTTTTTAGTTTTTATTTTTTTATTTTTTCCAATTTCTTTTTCAAATAAACTATGGAAAAGAGATATCCCTCCGTGTACTTTAGATATATTTTTAAAATATAAATATACAGTTAAGCATGTTGTTTAATATATTTTTAAAAAAATAAAATAAAGTAAACATATAGAAGGAACTTCTTTAAATGATTATTAAATTCAATTTACATGAATTAAATTCAATTACAATTATTTTAGATGGGAGTTCTTACTTTTACAAATTAATTATATATGAACAATGTAGTTAATTTCTCTTGAATTTACAAATGGTTTTCAAACAATTGTTTAGTTGCATTATATGGAATGGTTTAAACTTAATAATTATTTGGTCTCAATGGTTTACTTAAAGTTTCTCAATTTCGATACTAGACATTTAAGATTTTCTTCTAGTTTTAGATAGTTAAACAACTTAATCAAGAGAAACAAAAAAAAATTGCAGCATTCAGTTTTTACGGTGCCTTTGGTTCACGCTTACGGGTAACGCCATCATGCTTGAACTACTACACTTATTTCCCAACATAGCTGCAATAATGACGTCTGTGGCATTGACCCTATAAATCATCGAGGAGTAATAAGGGACACCATGATATTTAAATCCGAGGGATGGGTAATCTCCCTCAGATACCAAACTAACAAATATTGATTGAAAGAATAAACAAATTGGTCCAACTTAGAAATATCTCTCCCATTACATGGTTTAAAAGGAATTTAGAATTACCTTATAGTTTTATCAAAATTAGAAACATCTTTCTTGTAAGGAAGCACATTATCAAAGGGGGAAAAGGGAATTTGATCGTGTAGTTGTAAAGTTTTTTTTCTAATAGGAATATGAAGTAGTGAATTAGTAAAAAAGTATTGGTCTAGGAGATAAAATACTTTTTAATTGCTTCCCTTCATGGGTAGCAGTCACAGAGGAATTGTCTGGGGACATTAGGCCCTAGAAAGGGCTACGTACCCACACTAAATAGTTCACATCAAACATAGAGTAAAAAATAGAACTACACATATATTATACCTTGATCCCGTTTGGAAGCAGGTATGTAGGCAGTTTGGGGAACGAAGAATGTTCTCAATACACAAGTTTTTAGGTACGAGGTTGAGAGGTACAGAAATTCTTGTTTTATGGATTCAACCCATCAACTTAATTATTTCATCAAGGGAATCACTCCAGCAAACCTAAGGTGAAACCTCAAATTCGAAGACAAGATAGAAATACATTCAGCATAGACTCAAAAGAATCCCAAATGGATTCTATTGACTCCTTGAGGCTTTAGGCCAAATTCTGAGGTGGGACTCGAGCCATTATATATATAACTCTTGAATGACGATGACCTCGATGTACTCCCATTAGTTGGGGGGTGTATTCTTCAACGAGTGGTTCAAGATTCGTTAGATCCTGATGGGCCTAAGTCTCAAGTTAGAGCATGTACCTATCCCTTTATGGATGGATGCCTATCTCGTTAGGATAGATGCCCATCCCATTTGGATGGAAGAATACCTGCCTTGTATGGGTTGATGCCTATCCCATAAGGATGGATGCTTGTCCTGATTGGAGGAATGCTTGGGTATACGGTTGAATTGAACATTTAATAACAAAAAAAGGAAAAGTTAGTTCTAATTTGGGGTTTAAGGATTGGGATGTCACATGTGGTATCAGAGTGAGGTTTGAAATCTAAGCCTTGAGCCTACTATGACTTGCATAAATTTAAAAGTAATCGAGAGTGTAATTAATTTTGAAAGAATGAATAATTAAGTTTTGAATACAAACCTTGAGAAGTTATTAATTAGAAAATTTTGATTTTCAGGGGAACACAATGACCAAGACAAGAGCAAACCATGCTAACACTATCTGAAGGCAAAAGAAAGTCCCCAATGAACAACTTTCACATCTCAGACTTTCACAATTACTTAAATTGGTTAATTTCAATTGAAATCGTAGAACATTAGTTGATGATATTGGATGATATATGATTGGTTTAAATTTGAATTGCTTCGGCTATGTTTTGGAACTAACCTATTGATGTTGTAATGAGTTTGCTTGTCCGCAGGTCTTGTCGAAGGACAAGAACATGGCTCAGGTAGAAGAGTTTAGCTTCTTGGCAACACGTGTCGGGTTCTATCTGGTGTCCTTATTACACACACTCACTTAGATTTCATGTGGTTTCAAGATATGTTTGCATTATATTTTGTTTTGACGAATGCTTGATAACTTCGCCTTGATGGATAAAGTGAGTGCCTGGCTTTTACTTTAGACTAAGTTGAAACCTATTGAAATAAAAATGATAAGTTAGTTGAAATTTGATCAAATATAATTATAAGGTATTGAAATACTATTTTGAAGCAATTGAAAAACCTATATATATATATATATATATATATATATATATATATATATATAGGTTAAAGGCTTTGATAAGTTATTTTCTATTTATTTAAATAAATAAGTAAAATTGTAAATATTGTTAAATGAAATAATGAATTATAATAGAATTGAAAAAAAAGTATTCATAAAATTAAAATTATGGAAATTATTTTTTTTGAAAAAAAAATAACTCAAGTCTATTCATAAACACATATATATTTAGACTTATTAATATCTTTACAAAAGGAGAAGGGAAAGAAGCGTGCATGGCATGCATAAAGAGACATTTATTTTCTTCTGAATGCATGGAGGAGATAGAGAACTGCACTTTCATGAGTGATTGACAGAGAGGAAGGGGAAAAACATTTTGCATGAGAAAGGGAAGGAGAATATAAAGAAAGGTAAAGGGGTTTTCTGGGATCATGCAGAGGTGTTTGGAAGAAAGGCAGAAAGAGAAGTGGATCAAGATTAGAAGATTGAAGTATTAAGGCGTGGAAGAGAGGGAGAGCTTTCTAAACTAGGTAGTTTTCTTATTAATAACTGTTTACTGAATGCTATCTGGAAAAATCTTAAGAATGGTCTCTAGAATGGTAAGAATGGACTACAACGAACTAAATGTAGGTTCATTTTGATCAAAATAGTTCTTGATATATTATGTGGCAACCTCAGTTCAATCAAAAGAAATAAATTGCATTATTAAAATGGTAGTATGAGATTGTCTTCTTTTCTTTAAACCACCAGCATGATGATAGTTGCATGACTGGATTTCAACCAACGATTCCTCCTCTATAGATCAGATTGCTTCATGAATAATGGATACCTTTGGCTTTATTTTATTTTTAAAATCAAACTTTTGTATTGATTCTGCCATCATTTGTTGACTTAGAGCATTAAAAGTCTCTACAAAAACTTGCCTCCAGCTTAAAACCCAATTTGTTGGTCTCTCTCAGCATATATTTCACCCTGGTTTCTTCTTTTAGATATGTGCGTTTCTCTTATCCATAGTTGGTTTATGTGTTTAGCAAATAGGCAAGTGAATGATATGACGTTGTAAATTAAAATCTTCTTTAAAGCCTTTTCAACAATCCTTTTTGTTTCTATTTGGGGATCTTCACATTTCATGAGATGATATCTCTTTGAGGCATCTTGTCAACAGTCCGTGTCCCTCGTCTGAGTTTCTCCATTTTGCATGCACGTCCACCTGTGGTTTTCTGTCAAAAAAATCCATCTTCCATTAGGAATCGATGAGTGTCTTGATTTTGTTCCAAAACTTCATTTTCGGCACATAACCAAAGGATGTTGGCAAAGATCCTTCTTCATGGGCACGTCTTCTTTGGGCGGGCTTGAAAGAAATCATTCCTCATGAGATTTAGTTTTCTCTACCTGCTTTTATTAAAGATCGACCCCATTCTTGTTTAAATGGCTTCCACTTAATGATTGAATAGGAACATTGAACTAATCTAGATCTAAGATCTAGATCTTTATCCTTTGATTCTTTATCCATTATGTTTATTATGCTAGCCAAGTATAAATCAATCTCAGAGCCACATGTATTTCCTTGCTTGTTATTTGCTTTGGCTTAGAATAATTCTGTTTGGTCCTTATAATTTTGCTAGTGAATCTATTAACTGGATCTGATAATGGGCAACAGCCTGTAGTTGTCTATTATGAGTCATAGATATCACTACCGGCTTGAAAATCCTTAACTGTAATTACCTCTGACGTTGGTAGTGTTATTCTTTTATTTTGCCAGTTTATACATTGTAGACCTAAATTTAGACTTTGGCAATATGTGCGTGAGTGAGTAATAGCCGCGCCTGAGTAATGCAAGTCATAGTTTAACTAGAGTATACATATCAGCACCTCTTCTTTACAGAACTTCAAACTGCGAACTAGAAGATGATTGACCTTTTTAAATCTTTACTATTTTAAAACTTTCTGTCCATTGTCCTCTGCCACGTCTTTGTTTTCGAGGAATTACTCGTTGTTAAAATCTTTGTCTTCATTTTTGCTTTTATTTTTAAAACTAAGTTAATAAATTGCCTTTACCTTAATTAGATTTTGATCTTAGTAATCATGGATTCTCCTTGCACTAAAACAAGACAGTTGTTGTAAAAAGCTGATTACTTAGGTTTAAATAAATTAGGTGTTATATTGATTACTTCTTAAATTACATAGATGTATGTTAGTTAAATAAATAAATGGAGACTTAATATTAAGTAGATGAAAATTGCATAATTACTCTTTTATACATATGGAAACAAACGACTTTAGAGGAGTCTTGTTAAATATCAAACTCATAGAGTAAGTTAGACCCTAACACTTAAGGCTCACATGATCAAGCATCCTTCTGAAGCAAATCTGAGATAATTGTGTAAATCGTTTATGATTTTCTACTAGGGAATCTAGCTATAATTATTTTCCATTTTATTTCTTCTAAACACAACATTTTGTTCATAACAACTAAATCGAAACTCCTACTCTTGAACAATGCATGCAAAAAATTGAGATTAGACATTATGTTTGAGATGAGTTTTTTTTAATCGTAAATTATGCTTGAAATAAGATTATTTGCCATAAGCTACGTTAAAAGAAATGGATATCTAGTATACATTGTTTTGAATTACTTAAGAAAGATTGCCTTCCAGGACGGGTGTCGATTATGGGTACACAGGGAAGTAGGTTTTCTTTTTCAAAACCTATACATCGTTTATTAGTTAATGCTTTGGCCAAAGTGACTATGATGTTGAAATAGACATACATACCATTGTTGCAAATGGTTTGTTTTCCTAGTGTTTATAAATTATATTTCCCTGCCATATCCTATTGATACGATGCTACATTCATGATAGAGATGCATGTAGATTGATAGGCACAGACCAGATTCCACCCTGCACTTGTTTGTAGGTTGCTAGGCCCTTAGAGCAGGGTCAGGCATCCTTCAGTTGAAGGATACTGGGGAAGCGCAAGCTTCGTGGTTGGGCGGAAAAAGCACCTGAACCATGTTCTTGTCCTTCGACACAGTAGATGACCAGTTGGTCGATGGCGATCGAGGACTGATTATTGGATTTATTATGCCTGATGACAGTTGTACTTCTCCTTGTAATTCAAAATGAATTGTAAGGAATTATGCCATTGTTGGAAACATGTATATTAATTGATATAGAAAAACTCTGTATTTAAATTCAGAAAGATGTAATGATACTTGTTTTGATGCCAACTTATGATTAGAATCTTGTAATGATATAAAAGTTACTGTTATCACCCCTTCTTTATGATGATGTAGATACTTTATTCACATGGTGTTTAAATGTGGTTTTTACTTCAGTAATTATGATGTGGAAATTTTTAGTACTTTACAACAACCAAAGGCACAAGGGAACACTAAGGCAGGGATAGAGGCAATAATTGATTTGCTAACTAAATAGAGAGATAAAATAAACTCCTTAGAGAAAACAGTTGAGGATCTCAAAACAAGGCAAGTGAATATTGAGAACATAGTGGAACGTGAATTTGAAAATCCTACTGGAGGGGTCAATCCACTTGAAAATACAATGAACGTGGCTGCACCTAGGCAAGAATTTTCCAAGGACATGAAAAGGATTACACCACCTAAGTTTTATGGAAAACAATTAGGAGAAGGGGATGAAAATTGGTTGAATGAAATGGAAAAGTACTTTGAACTAAGGGATTACAATGAGATGACTAAGGCATTATGGGGGTCTTATCAACTAACTAGTAAAGCTACAACTTGGTGGACAAATGTTAAAGAACAAAATGGATATACCAAGGAAAACATAACATAGGAACAATTTGTTCATCATTTTTGCAAAAGGTGGTTACCACAACTATTCTTTGATGAAAAGATGATAGAATTTCATAACCTCCAACAAGGATCATTAACAGTGCAATAATATTGGGAAAAATTTGACAAATTGCTAAAATATGTGTCAATATACCAAAACGATGAAAAGAGTCAAACCAGGAAGTTCATATTGGGGCTAAATGCTAATATTGGTGCTGAAGTGGATATACATGACCCCGCAAACATGAATGAGGTACTATAAAAGTCCTTAAAACAAGAAAGAAAACTTCAGGCCTTGGCAGTAACAAGGCAAAACTTCAACAATAGCAGGAGCCAATCTTTCAAAAGAAAATAGGAATTAAGGGGGATTCAAAACTTCAAAAACCAAAGAACCAACTTCTTAGAAAGGAGGCCACCATCAAATCAAAATCCAAGGAATGGTCAAAATGGTAGCAATAATAGGGAAAATTTCAACAAGAGCAATTAGAGAAGCTTTAACATGCCAACATTTCCACCAAGACTTAATGAAGCAAGGAATGATCCCCCTAGAAATCTAATACAACAGGGACCACCAGGTGGATGTTTTATGTGTGGGTGAACCCATTATGCTAGAGAATGCCCAAGGATGCAAGGAAAGATTAGAGCAAACTAACCTCAATAGGGACCTCTGGAAAGGATTCATGCTACAGTAAGAAATTGACAAACTAAATTTCAAAATATGCCCATAGAAAGTACATGTATGCTTTCAAGGCAACTGAATTCCATACTAGTAGACACTGGATCAATTGAATGTTTTATTTCTCCAGATCTTGTTAAAAGAATGCCATTAAAAGTCAATCAAATGGAATCATCATGGATAGTCCAATATGGGGATAAGGTACTTAGAGAAGTAACCAAATGCATGTTTAACACTACAATACAGTTTCCTTAATTTCAAACAAAAATAGACCTATATGTGGCACCCCTAGGGTTATATGATGTAATCATTGGAATGAGTTGGCTATCCAAACATCAAGAAAATGTAGATTGTTATAATAAAATAGTGGAGTGTTTGGATGATAAAGGGGACAAAGTAAAACTACAAGGAACCCTTAGGCCGATAAATGTGGAAACTATATTAGTAATGCAACTAAAGAAAGAAAGGAGAAGGGGAGCCCAAATATTTATGGTTACATTATATGAAAAGGAAGATGAAGACACTCCAACATTTGAAAACTCCCCTTTCCTTTAAGATTTTAAAGATGTATTTCTAGAGGACTTGCCAGGATTGCCTCCAAAGAGGAAGTTTGATTTCTCCATTGAAATAGTACCTAGAGCTAAGACCGTGTCAAAGGCTCCTTATCACATGAATACAACTGAGCTATTGGAACTTAAGATGCAACTAGAGGAACTATTAGGAAAATGATTAATAAGGCCAAGTGTGTCACCCTGGGGAGCATCGATTATTTTTGTTAAGAAGAAGGATGGAACCTTGAGGTTGTGCATAGACTACTAAATGATAAACAAGGTAGCAATAAAGAATAGGTACCCTTTGCCTCGCATCAAAGACCTTTTTTTATCAAATGAAGGGGGTAATTGTGTTTTCTAAAATTGACCTTCGGTCAGGGTATCATCAACTTAGAATCAAGAAAGAAGACATTCAAAAAACAACATTTGGAACAAGATATGGACACTATGAATTCATAGTTGTACCATTTAGTGTGACTTATGTCCCTGTTGCCTTTATGAAATTGATGAATAGAATTTTCCATGATTACTTTGTTACATCCCCAACTTTGACCATGTTTTACTTTTACTTTCATATGATTAACTAGATAAGTAATCATAGGTTAATGATTTGATGTTTACAAAAAAGTCAAGATAAATCATTGATTATATGGATTATGATTAATGATTAGATTAGACATGAGATTACATTTTGATGAGATTATTTTATCATGATGCTTTATGGTTTATTGATGATACACTGATCATAGTTTTCATGATTATGAGTGTGACTAGGGAAAAGAATCCACCTTCAAGAGTGGAAGGAGAGTATCACCAGAGAGAAGGGGATAAATATTTTAAAAAGATCAATTTGCCATTTGAAGTCTCAAATTGACCATTATGTGAATCCTTGTGAGATAAGGTATGTGTCAGATAGTTTGTTATCTTGAGATTATCTTAGATCGATCATAGACGAAATGTCGATTCAGAAAGGATTCTGACGATAATTTCATTATATTAGTTGAGAGATGCTCGAAGATTATATTAATGATAGAGTTATCCCATTGTTTTCCTTTTTGTCGAACCGTATTATGTTTGTATACATTTACTTATTTTCTTTAAGGACTGACTTATTTTACTTTCAACGTCAGTGTAGGGTGGCGAGGAAGTAGAGACCTCGACCCCTTATTAACGTTTGTTGCAAGAATAATTTCGATACAACTTTTGTATAATGTGCAACAAATAAATTCTTTATCTCAAAGAATTATATATATATATATATACTATGCTTATAGATAAGGGGGATATTATTTTAAGCCTCAAATTTTTCTCTCAACTATGAAGTGGGTCTCAGTAGACCACTTAACAATTTCCAAACCGCACTCCGTACTCCATGAAGATGGAGAATATGGAGAATGCAGTTTTGCACTACGTGGGGTGGTAGTCATGCTTAGTGGGAGAGCCTAGATTGGCGGCATGCTCTCCTTAAGAGTGGGAGTAGGGTGAGAATTGATGTGCGAGGATAGATGTAGTTAGTGGAAAGAGGTGTGAGACACACACAGAAAAAAATGTGAAGGGCTTTCAAAGAGAAATAGCAAAAAAGGATAGACTGATATTGGCTGAGAGGGAAGAGACTTTCAACTAGAAAGTGATAGAGAACGAGACTCAGGTATTATCCTTTATCATTGAGCTGCATATAACAGTGTTAAGACTGTAGCATGTATGTATATTGTTATGTCGAACCATTATGGAGTCTATTGTATTGTGATTCTATGACCAGAGGTGGTCAATAACACCTTGCTTTTCTCTCTATTCACTATTGTGTGTATGATACCCAAAAGTTTCATTTCTTGTTAAGACTGGTTCTTGGCGTAAGCCATTAGGGTGACATATGAGTTTGATTGATACTTAGGTTCTTACTGTTAAATTCACAGTGGAGAATACCACGTCTATCATTTCCATGGTATTGTAGTGCAGTGGCTGGGAGCCTACAAGCTCACCAGGCATGTTGTAATCAAATCTTTTATATTTAAAAGTATTCAGTGGTTTGTATAACCATTGAAAACTAAATGAATTGCATGTCGAACCTCGAAGAATGCTTTGTTCTTTTCATACAGGCTAAATGGGTAACTGACTGTGGATGGTGCCACAGGTCGAGGATGATCTCACAGTCCTCGAATGGAACCCTAGTAAGAATATGATTGTTTCATGATTGATTAGATTGTGTAGGGAATAATATTATTACTATTTGATGCAATAACTGTTATCATACTTTGTAATAAATATTTGGATATTTTATCTCAATATGGGGATAAACCCCAAACCAGTGGTGTTATGAGAATGCTTTGAAGTCAATATAAAGATACTTTACTTTGTTATTTCTAGACTTGTGATTAAGAGTTCTTAATATCATCAAGGTAAAAGGTGACAAGACTATGGTCAAACCATTCTTATTTTTATAAATTGGATATATTACTATCTCAAATTGTTAAGCATATATTGTTATAGTTTCTAGACAACGAACCTCCTTTATGGCTAAAGTGAGCAATAGACGGTATGAATCTATCATCGATAAAAGAGTTAAACAAAAGATTCAATGTCTAAGTGGATTAGACAAGGATATATGAATCCCGTGAATAATCTTAGGAGGACATGCAATGGTTGTTATTATTATAAACAAAACTATTTTATGTCAAGACAAGACATCGAAACCAAGTTATTGGTAATATGAAATAGAGTGACGTGGAGTCATAGATTTTCATCGTAGTGGCAACAAATAAACTCCTCTAAAGGACTAAATAACTATGTGTGGTTTATTTTAATATTATACTCTAGATGTCACAATACTTAATGAGAGTTAATGAACTTTCATGATACCCATCAATTGGGATGGATTAAAACCAATTTACTGTTGGATGAGATAACTTCTAAGTCGAGTCAGATGTGGGTGAACAATCAATTGCGAAATGTTTATATATATATGAAATCTTTGGCAAAAGTAATGCATCCATCTCTGCATGCATTATTCGGTTCACTATGCTCCAGATGGCATAATCTTCCAGTAGTGTCATACATAGTTAGAATGGATCTATAGTTGTATGACTATGAAGAGTTATGAAGGACACAACACTAGAGACTCAGATGGCAAACCTATTGATTCTCTTTATCTATTCCCTTTGTGAAGGGTAGGGCCACTTCTAGGAAGGAAGTTGTGCGGGGGACGACCGGTCTATGGTTGGAGGAAAAACACTCAGGTGATGCTCTCCTTCCCAAGTAGATGACAAGCTGAGACTTATGAAGGTAGATATCAAAACTCCAAAAATAGTACATTTTATTATTTGACTTGATAGTCAATTTCTATGTAAACTTGACATTATTTCCATGAGCAAAACATTATGTTTGTAATATAAAGGAAACTCTCTATCATGTATCTTAAACTATTGTACATTAAAGACATGATATTTCCACAGTCCATGATTGAATGTAGAGCTTCTGGAATCACTGTGTATGGATTTTTTACCATCAACATTTTGGATCATACTCAATGATCCATCATCAGGACAAAAGAGGAGAATGAAATGGATAAAATTGTAGAGAGGGTTGTATAAAAGGAGAGAGGGTTGAGGGCACGAAGGACAAGGAGTAGAATTAAGGTATTAAATTACAAAGTTGGAGAACAAGGGGGGATGGGACAACAAAGAGGTTAGAGGAGAGAAAGGAAAAATAAGAATGAGGAAGGAGAAGACGTAGAAGTATACAGATCTCTGAAAGATAATGGTCAAAAACCCGAGATTACATAGATAAAGGTGACTATAAAAGAACAACAAGGTAATATATATGATTAGGGTAATAAAAGTATATATATATATATATATATATATATATACTTATACAAGAAATAGTTGAATATAGGAAAATATAATATAAGAAAATAGACTAAAAGTGTATATCCTTTAATTAAAAAATGCATCTATGAATATTAATATTAAAATTACAAAGAAAGCATAAAGAAAAACTATATAAACAATACTAGAAAAGGTTAAAAAGCAAGAAAATAAAATTAATGAAGGAATGAAAAAATAGAGAAAATAAGCCATAAAAGTAAGAAAGAAAAAGAAAGAAAATAAAATGGATTAAACAAATAGAGAGGTTCAAGAGTACAAACAAAATAAGACTAAAAAAGCTATAATAATAACTATAGAAATAAGAGTATATAACTTAAGAGAAATGGAAAATCCAAACTAAGAGAAATCTATAAGAAATTGATAAAGGTTTGGAAATCAACCGAGAATTGGTAAGACCCAAGGAAACCAAAATATAGGTAAAAAGGGAAAGAATAAGAACAAAAAGAATGAAGACGGTTATAAAATTGAAGTAAAATTAAAAAACTAAGAAACTTAAATTAAACAATAAAGAGATAAAGATAAAAATAAAAATAAATTGGAAATAAAGGCGTAAGAGAAATTGTGAATAAAACTATAGAACAATCAGGATGAGAGAGAAAGAAAAGATGGTACTGGCAAGAAAGGAAGAGGAGAGAAAAGACCATGGAAGTGAGAGCCAGGATCCAAGAAGAAAGGAAGAGAAGAAGAGGGAGAAAACCAAAGGGGAACCCTAGAGGGGAATGATAACCACGAAGACCAAGGATAGGGAAGACACAAAATGAAGGAGCAAGGTCAAGAAAGGAGGGGAGCAGGGACTCAAGCAAGGGAGAGGGAGGGAGAGGGGGTCCGGGTCAATGGTCCGAGAGAGGAGGAAAGTGAATGTAACCGGAGCCGAGGGGGGGGAAGCAAGGAGAGGGAAGAAAAGGAAGAAGGTGGCTTAGTAAAAAGAGAGGTTAGAGGGTAGGGTGGAGAGGTTCGGATATAGAAAGAAGGAGAGGAAGGGAGAGACAGAAGGAGGTAGGTGACAAGGATAGAGGGGGAGATCAAGTAGAGGGAAAACAAGGAGAGGAGGGGGATTCAAGGGGGAGGGGGGTGCTTATTGAGGGAGTTGAGGAGAGGGTTCCAAGTGTGACTTAGGGTCCAACCATCATCCCTATTAAGGTTTAAAGGGTTGCTTCTAATGAAGATAGCCTCTTTGAGTTTTCACTTAAAGAAGTTATCTTCTTTAGCCAAGACGAGGGTGTCCTCCAAATGAATGTGATGTTTGGTGCTAGAGGAGTGGTCAACTAGGGCTGATTTAGTGACCCTATCATGTCTAATATCTGCACTATGTTCTTTGATTCTAGTGTAGATGGATCTACCTGTCTCGCCTATGTAAGGGGTGCCACACAAACAATCAATTTTATAGACCCCAGAGTTTAAAAGAATGTCCTTGGAGTCTTTGGTGGACGGGATGAGATTTCTAATGGTGGAAAGAGGTTTAAAGGCACAATTAAGACCTTTCTTACAAAGGATTCTAGCAATCTTATTAGAGATGCCTTCGATGAAAGGAAGGGTAGCACTATAAACAACCTCAGAGTCCTTCACCATAGGTCTAGATGAAAGGCGAGTTTGGGCTTGTTTGAAGGCTCGATTGATGCACTTGTTGTGGTAACCATTAAGCTTGAAGACACTGGAGAGGTGGGACAGCTCTAGGTTTAAGTGATCATTGTCATAGATGCGAAAGGCTCTCGATGTCAAAGTTTTGAGGACACTGGCCTTTTGGGCCGGATGGTGGTGGGAGGAGGCATGGAGATAGAGGTCGGTGTGGGTAGATTTCCTGTAGACACTCCGGCCAAGAGAACCATCACTTTTTCTAATGAGAAGAATGTCAAGGAAGGGGAATTCATTATTAGATTCAAGTTCCTTGGTGAACTTGATGCAAGGGGAAATGCTGTTAAGATGATGGTGAAAATATTACAAAAGAAGTATGCTCTTTATGAAATCATTATGCAAATGATAATCATGACTTGACATTTTGTTGACTTGATGGTAAAATGGGATTGTATTTTCTAGGTAATATGAGATGACATGTTACATACTTGGACAAATTTGTCCTAGTGTTCTTGGATGATATTTTAATCTATTCTAAGAACGAAGAAGAACATTTAGCACACCTCCTTCTAGTTTTGCAAAGATTGAGAGAGCATAAGTTATATGGTGTGATGACCTGATCCTAATTTCCTTGTTTAGGAGTAAAGAGGGGGTTTTAGTTTCAAGGTTAAATCCTCCTTTCACACCTTACATTCAAGGACATAAATCAAGTGAAGCCATAATCTCTTGCAAGAGGGCTTTGCTACAAATTTAGAGTCTCTTAGAACGAAGAGGAAACTTGGAATTTGCTAATCAATTAATCAATTAAAGTCCAATTATGCTTAAAACCCTAATTTCGTAAAATCGTAAACAAACAGACGAAACATGACAAATGTTCGCAGACAAAGATATCAAATGACAATTAGATGCATACCAGATTTTGGGATTTCAAATGTAGGAAAGTCAGGGACTAATGGGAAGGCGCCCAAGTCTAAGGTACCAGTTTTTGTCAGGATCTCTAAAAGTTGTTTGCAACCTATTTTTTTAGGGATTTCTGTGTTTCGGGATCCTGAGGACTAATGAGTGGGTGCCCAAGTTCAGGTCCTATTTTCCTGCTTTGATCTGCACTTCCAACACTCTGCTATGCTTCCTTACAACTCCTCTTCTTTCGCTTCTGCAACATGTAACCTACAATCATAGAAAAGGGGGTTGGGGTTGTGGTGTTTAGAGGCTTGCCTCGGACAAGCCCTAGAGAGACATTCAAGTCTTCCGAACACCATTGTCAGATAAAGAGTGCATATCCTTGCAGGATAGAGGCAAAAACCAATTGATAAATGATTGAAACCACAAATAAATGTCACCTCGGAGGCATAGCTTGCATGTAGATGAAAATCCTTCACATCATGAGAAGATGAAGCCAAATCTGCATAACAAACACAATAACAACACAAGTCTGCTATGCAACAATGAATATTTTGAATGCTCTAAAATCACAAGTGCACCAAAAGTTCATAATCATCTTCTCTAGTTTACAAATGAATCCCTAAACATGCTTATATATGCAACTAAACACATTCTCGTTAAGAACTTTGTAATTCAAACTTAAGGTGTCGGCATAGGACCTAATTAACGGTCATATAACTGACACTTGAATTTAGGTCCTGCCTAAAATAGGGCAGGACTAGGGCACGAGCGCCCAAGTCCTCCCTCCCTATTTCGGTAAGGACTTGTCATAATAGCACCCCCTAGGTCCTATTTGTCATAAAACTTTGGGGTTTTCTCATCGGGAGTCAACATGAATATGTAAGATGATAAAGATGCTTTCTAAAGGACCTGGGAGATAAACAGAGGAGGGAAAAAGTCCTAGGGATACATTTTTTGACGTAACATTTATCCCCCACTTTAATGTATGCATGAATGCAAGGCCCATACATGCATTAACATATAGTCAATAAACACAACAAACATGCTAGGCACTTAGAGCTAATGCATACACGAAGATTGAGAACTATTTCTAGCCCCCAATCTTAGGTAGACATTAGAGAAGACACGTCACAGACATGCCAAACATAATGAAGATAATAGTAGGCACACAAAACATGGAGAAGACAGTAACAGTCATGCAAGACACAAAGAAGACAACATTGAAGACACGCAAAATACAGTGAATGCAATGATTATTTCTTTTTTATTTTCATATATATGAATGCAGATGTAGATACATGGAAAGTAAAAGTGCAACACACCACCAAAAATGTAGGAGGGGATTTCGCCATGCTCTTTGGATTACATATGGGGCAATAGACACGCAATACAAATCTCAGAGTGCAAGAGAGGCATTTCACCACACTCTTTGGACTACACTTGAGACCAAACACGCCATACAAATCCCAAAGCATAGGAGGGGCATTTCACCATGCTCTTTGGACTATACTTGGGAACAAACACGCCATACAAAAGAGAAAACACATGGACGACACATGGAAGACACGGGTGCCGTATAGTATGCCAAAGACATACTATACATCTAAAACATGACAAACAAGCGATGGAAGGATCCTACTTTTAGGTTCACCACCATCTCAGGCATATTACAAGCACGCCTGATGGTTGGGCTTATGCCACAACAACTGCCAAAGACACGCTTAAGGGAGGATAGTCTCAGATCCAACCCCACCTACTCGGGGGACTTTTATAATAAAAAGGATGTGCACTAGCGCAAGAGATACACCACCCCCGCCTCCGCAGAGGGCTTTCAAAATGTAACCCCACCTGCATCACAAAGACACCTTATAGTGAAAAGGAAGCATGTGCTCAAAAGTATACAACCCCACCCACGTCACAGAGACGCCTTACAATGCAAAGGAAGTATACACAATAGATCAATGTATGCAAAGACACTTTATCAATATCAAAATCATCAGACAACTTACCTTATATATGCCCCTATTGCAAATATGTGCCTAATCGATGTTGTCATTGATGTCAACATATTCTTGTTGCCATTGGTGTCAACTGTATCCTATCTTGTTGTCTGACTAGAAGACTAGAATGTTGAGGATATTGAGAAAATTAATGAAGATCAATGGATGCGGATCATACGGAAGTATAGAGGATTGTGTGAAGTAGCTCCAGTCAAGATTTGAGAGGTCCGCATGAAGATTTGAAGAAACTATGGCCATCTGAGTATATCCAGTTTTGCAGTATTCATAAGAGACAGAGTGACAGGGAAGTGGTCCGGATCGTTTCGGATATGTCAAATAACAATCTACGGATCTAGAGGCATGTTTGGGAAGTCAGTGTGTATCATCCATTCAAGTGGTTCATGGTTTGGAGGTCTGCAATCAATCTTTCTAATATGACAGTCATGGTAGTCAATGTTCTTGAGGTTCCGGATGAAGATGCAAGTGATTCTGATGATTTGGAGGAGTGCGAATGTTTTTGTTGAATTCATTGTGCTTGTGGAGGTCTCTGGGTCGTGTGACTACTGTGTTGGAGGTTCGCATTGAAGTTTGAGCTTGTTGGTGAAGATTTCCTTCTTGGTGTTGTTGTTATTCCCAGTCTTGGCCGACCGGATGATTCAAGTGTGTTGCAGATGTTCCAAAAGCAATTCTCTGGAGTGTGGTGTATTGTTGAAAGAAGATTCAAGTCTTAGCAATGTTTGGTTGACAGCTTAGTGAGTCGTATTAAGTAAGAAGTTGGGTGTGCTAACCTTGATGTTTATTCCAAGGTTGATGAAGCATATAAAGGAGTGTAGTTGAGTCACAGAAAATTATCCTTGAGCGAAAATATTAAATCTAAAGAAAGGATCAGAAGCAGAGCAGAGAAGAGAAGGAGCATAGGAACAAAAGTAGAATAGAGTGAAGAGTTAGTGAAGACGAGTTTGGAGGCAAAGCATTAGTTTTATGAGCATTCAATGAAATTGAACCAGGCATGAAGTAGATGCTATTTCTCAGTTAATTCTCTCTGTGTTAAACTTAAATTTCTTGTAGGCAGTGAGCCTCTCTTTTGAGCAATGAGCTCTGGGTAGTGAGCTTGAAGGCAAGTGCCTTCCCATTCCTTTTAAGTACTTTTAACAAGGTATGAATCTTGTGGGCTAACACCCACTGTGGTTTTTCCCTTAACCAGGTTTCCACATCAAAAATCTTGGTGTTAAATGTGTTGATTATGTTTCTGCTTATGTGATGTTGTTTCATGCTTTAATGTTTACATCATTAATCATTTTACAAATTGTGAAAGGAGATTAAAAGGAAGAAAATGATAAATTTTGGGACAACTGATTCACCCCCCCTCTCAGTTGTCCGGTCTAATTCTAACAATTGGTATTAGAGCTGGTTCCTCTAAAAGAAGCTTGACCGCTTGAGGAGATCCAAGATGTTGACCTACAAGAAGGACAGTCTGAGATTTGATGGAACAAATTACTCTGTTTGGTAGGATCGTATGGAGTACCATTTGCAATGCATGGGTAGTGCTTATTGGGTGATAACTAAGGATGAGTATATTCCTCCGGAGAATCCTTCAACTCCAGATGAAGTCAAAATGTTGAAAACAACCTTCGATCTAAAGAAGCCTTGTTGAGTGCCCTGACTGATTCAGAAATGACAAATGTCTTTGGAATAAAAACTGCTCATCAAATATGGAAGAAGTTGGAGAATCTTTATGAAGGCGATGAATATGTCAAATGTGCCAAGCTACAAAGTCTGAGAGGAAAATTTAAAAATCTGAGGATGAGTGAAGATGAAAGCATCACAATCTACATGCAAAAGATAAATGAACTTGTGTGTGGTATCAGGTGTGCTGGTGGAACTTTGGATGAATCAAAGATTGTGGCAAAAGTGCTCAGATCTTTACCTGATTCATACAAACATAAAATTCCTGCTATAGAGGAGATTAGGAATGTCTCAAAAGTTACAAGAGATCAACTGGTTGGCAAAATTTTAGCTTTTGAATTAAGTGAGTTTGGTGATTCTCTTCCTAAGTCTGAATCTGCATTCAAAGCTAGTGTTCATGGGAAGCAAAGATATGATCTGGGTGAAAGTTCTTCAGGAAGATCAAACAGATTTGCTAAGGCAAGGAAGGATCTTGAAGATGATGAAATTGAGTCTACAAAACTTGAAGCTCTTATTGCCAGAAGAATGCCAAGAGGATCTGGTAAGTATGAAGGAAAGTTGCCATTCAAATGTTTTGCTTGTAATAAGATTGGTCATTTTACCTCAAGATGTCCGGTAAAATTTTCAAAGCCAAACCCTAACAGATATAAAAGTCAGAAGAATTGTTACTATGTTCAAGAAGCTGGAGAAGGAGTCACAAATGATGAATTTGATCACGGAGAAAATGAGTGGGTGTTCATTTCTATCAAAGAAGAAAATCCAGTGTCCACTGAATCTGCTAGCTGTACAAATGTGGAAAGTGCCTTGGCTGCTCAAGTTGTTAATGAATGGGTGATTGATAGTGGATGTTCTCATCATATGACTGGGGATCAAAGTAAGTTTGTAAGCTTTGAAAAATATGAAGGTGGATTTGTGAAATTTGGAGACAACTCAGCTGGTAGAATCCGTGGCAAAGGATCCATCTCTTTTGATGGTAAGAATAACACTAATGATGTTCTATATGTGGAAGGACTGAAGCATAATCTTCTTAGTGTTGGATAGTTGGTTGAAAAGGGTTATGTACTCAGATTCAAGGATGGGAAATACAAAATCTTGGAAAGCTCCGGAACTGAAATTGCATTCGGTACTTAGACTAGAGGTAACATCTTTCATTTAAGTAGTTCTAGTAAAAGTTGCTTGATTGCTCATGTGGATCAGAGTTGGCTCTGACATAAGAGAATGTGTCATGTGAATTTTGATAACATTGTTAAGATAAGTTCCACTTAGGCTGTAAGAGATCTTCCAAGACTTGTGAAACCTTCTAATAGCATGTGTAGAGAATGTCAACTGGGTAAATAGAATATAATTTCATTCAAGAGTAAAGAACAATCATCAAGTGGATTTTTGGAACTTGTGCATACTGATCTTTGTGGTCCTGCTAGAATTAGAAGTATACAAGGAGACATATATTTCATGTTGCTGATTGATGATTACTCCTGGATGATGTGGGTAACCTTCTTGAAAAAAAATTTAGAAGCTCTTGACAAATTCAAAGTGTTCAAAGTCGTGGTGGAGAATAAGATTGGTGTGAAGATAAAGTGTCTGACATCCGACAGAGGTAGAGAATTTACCTCCGGTGAGTTTGATTCATTTTGTGAGAAGCAAGGAATAAAAAGACAGTTATTTGCTCCTAGAACTCCTCAGCAGAATGGAGTTGTGGAAAGAAAGAACTGGACCATTCAAGAAGCTGCTAGGACCATGATGATGGAAACAAATCTTCCACAAGTCTATTGAAGAGAAGTTGTGAGCACTGTTGTCTACACTCTTAACTAGGTGCAGATCAAAGGTAATTCTGGTAAGACCCCTTATGAACTATGGTTTGGTCATGCTCCTACTGTAAAGTATTTCAGAGTTTTTGGTAGTAAGTGCTATATCAAAAGAGATGAGGATCTAGGCAAGTTTGAAGCAAGAAGTGATGAAGGGATATTTCTGGGTTACTCTACTCAAAGCAAGGCATACCGGTGCTTTAACAAAAGATTGAAAAAGATTGTTGAAAGTGTAAATGTTAGAGTTGATGAGAGCAAAGAAAGACATTCCAGGTCTTGCGGATATGAATCAGATGATCAAGATGAAAGTCAAAATCAAGGAAGACAAGTTCAAACTCAAACATAGATTCAATTTGATCCAGAAAATCTAGAGGATAATGCAGAAGTTAAGGAAAAAGTTCAAGAAATAGAAATTCAAGCAAATCCCAAAACTCCCAGGTATGTAAGACTAAACCATCCTAAAGATAAGATCATAGGAGATAGAAATGAAGGTGTTCGAACTAGGAGAAGAATTGCTGAAGAACAAGAAGATATTTGTTTGATTTCTAAGATTGAACCAAAATTTATAAGTGAAGCCTGCAATGATGAAAATTGGATAAAAGCAATGGAAGAAGAACTAATGCAAATTGAAAAGAATCACACTTGGGATCTTGTTCCTAGACCTGAAGACAAAAATGTGATTGGAACCAAGTGGGTCTTCTAGAATAAACTAAATGAAGATGGTGAAGTAAGAAACAAATCAAGGTTGGTATGCAAAGGATATTCTCAAGTGGAAGGAATTGATTTTGAAGAAGCTTTTGCTCTAGTGGCAAGAATAGAAGCAGTCAAACTATTTCTTGCATTTGCTGCTTATAAAGATTTCAAGGTATATCAGATGGATGTCAAGTCATCTTTTCTAAATGGAGAGTTGGAAGAAGAAGTCTACATTAAGAAACTAGAAGGATTTCAGTTGTTTGATCAGAAAGATATGGTCTGCAGATTGAGGAAAGCACTGTATGGACTGAAACAAGCTCCAAGAGCCTGGTATGCAAGATTGGATACGTATTTGCTAAAGCTAGGATTCAACAAAGGCACTTCTGACAGTAATCTTTACTTCAAGATTGATCATGAACACATTCTGATTGTTGAGATATTTGTTGATGATATCATTTTTGGTGGGAGTGAAAGTATGTGTAAAACATTTGCTGATCAGATGCAAAGTGAATTTGAGATGTCTATGTTTGGTGAAATGAATTTCTTCTTAGGTCTGCAAATCACTCAGTCAGATAAAGGTATCTTTATATCTCAATCTAAGTATGTGAGAGAATTGCTGGAAAAGTTTGGGATGGAAGATTCAAAGCAAGTGGGTACACCCATGGTAACTGAATGTAAGTTAAGTAAAGATGATGACTCCACTAAGGCAAATTAGAAAAGGTATAGGTCAATGAATTGAGGATTGCTCTATCTGACTCAGACCAGACCTGATATCATGAATGCAGTTGGCCTTATTGTTAGGTTTCAAGTTGATCCTAGAGAATCCCATGTTATGGCAGTCAAGAGAATTTTTAGATATCTCAAGGGGACAATTGATTATGGATTATGGTATCCAAAGGATATTGACTTCACTCTTCATGCATATATAGATACTGATTGGGCAGGAGATGTGGATGATAGGAAAAGTACTAGTGGTGGTGCATTCTTCTTGGGAAATAGATTGGTTTCTTGGTTGAGCAAAAAGTAAGAGGCAATATCTCTGTCTATTGAAGAGGCAGAGTACATAGCTGCAGCAAGTAATTGCACTCAAGTTTTGTGGATGAAGCAAATGTTGAAGGATATCAGAGTGGTATTTGAGGAGCCTGTTACAATCTTCTATGATAATTTAAGTGAAATTAACATCTCAAAGAATCTAGTGTTGCATTCAAAGACAAAGCACATATCCATCAAGTTTCATTTCTTGAGAGAGAAGTTAAATGAGAATGAAGTCAAGTTGGAGTTTGTGTCTTCAAAGGATCAGATTGCAGATATTTTCACTAAGCCTCTTCCCAAGGATACTTTTGAGTATCTCAAAGATAAGTTAGGGGTTATTAGCCCTCCTGATCAGAATTAAGATGCACTAGAGTGCATCAGTCCGGAGGAATTCATAGTCATATCTTGTGATCTAGATTGATGTTAAGGAAGCACTACTCAGGGGGAGTAGTCTGCATGCAATTTTTGAGTTTGGTCTAAAACAAAATTGAGGAGAAAAGACTGCAAATATGTGCCCTTTGCCATTGATGTCAAAGGGGGAGAGAAGTCATGTGAAAAACTAGTTGCTAGTGAAAGGGGGAGCAGTGAAGATAGTGGTTGCAGAAGTGATAAGAGAAAGGGGGAGAAGCTCTTGTCTTGATGGTTGAATCAGTTTTTCACATCATATGTTGCTATCAATGACAAAGGGGGAGATTGTTGCAAATATGTGCCTAATCGATGTTGTCATTGATATCAACATATTCTTGTTGCCATTGGTGTCAACTGTATCCTATCTTGTTGCCTGACTAGAATAATAGAATGTTGAGGATATTGAGAAAATTAATGAAGATCAATGGATGCGGATCATACGTCAGTATAGAGGATTGTGTGAAGTAGCTCCAATCAAGATTTGAGAGGTCCGCATGAAGATTTGAAGAAACTATGGCCATCTGAGTAGATCCAGTTTTGTAGTATTCAGAAGAGATAGAGTGACAAGGAAGTGGTCCAGATCGTTTTGGATATGTCAAATAACAATCTGTGGATCTAGAGGCATGTTTGGGAAGTTAGTGTGTATCATCCATTCAAGTGGTTCATGGTTTGGAGGTCCACAAGTAATCTTTCTAATATGACAGTCATGGCAGTCAATGTTCTTGAGGTTCCAGATGAAGATGTAAGTGATTCTAATGATTTGGAGGAGTGCGGATGTTTTTGTTAAATTCATTGTGCTTGTGGAGGTCTTTGGATCATGTGACTATTGTGTTGGAGGTTTGTATTGAAGTTTGAGCTTGTTGGTGAAGATTTCTTTCTTAGTGTTGCTGTTCTTCCCAGTCTTGGCTGACCAGCTGATTCAAGCATGTTGCGAATGTTCCAAAAGTAATTCTCTGGAGCATGGTGTGTTATTGAAAGAAGATTCAAGTCTTAGAAATGTTTGGATGACAACTTAGTGATTCACATTAAGTAAGAAGTTGGGTGTGCTGACCTTGATGTTTATTCCAAGGTTGATGAAGCATATAAAGGAGTGTAGTTGAGTCATGGAAAATTATCCTTGAGTGAAAATATTAAATCCGAAGAAAGGATCAGAAGTAGAGCAGAGAAGAGAAGGAGCAGAGGAACAAAAGTAGAATAGAGTGAAGAGTTAGTGAAGAAGAGTTTGGAGGCAAAGCATAAATTTTATGAGCATTCAATGAAACTGAACCAGGCATGAAGTAGATGCTATTTATCAGTAAATTCTCTCTATGTTAAACTTAAATTTCTTTTAGGTAGTGAGCCTCTCTTTTGAGCAGTGAGCTCTGGGCAGTGAGCCCGAAGGCAAGTGCCTTCCCATTCCTTTTAAGTACTTTTAAAAGGGTACGAATCTTGTGGGCTAACACCCACCATGGTTTTTCCCTTAACTGATTTTCCACGTCAAAAATCTTGGTGTCAAATGTGTTGATTATATTTCTACTTATGTGATGTTGTTTCATGCTTTAATGTTTACATCATTAATCATTTTACAAATTGTGAAAGAAGATTAAAAGGAAGAAAAGGATAAATTTTGGGACAACTAATTCACCCCCCCTCTCAGTTGTCCGGTCTAATTCTAACAGCCCCCACCTTAAGGTGGTTCATATCATGTACCGATATCAAGCACGTTAAGGGAGGAAGAAAACACATAAGGGAACAAGAGCTCTTGCAAAGCCCATGCCCCCAAAGGTGACATGTACTTTACGATCGCCAAATGTTCCCTCAAACACACAATTTCCTGCAAGAAGAGAGGTTAGAAATCTTTCTCTAAGATAATAATAGCATCACATGATCAAAAGCAATGCATGTACATCATTCACATAGAGAGCCAAGGATATACTATGGGTCCAAGATCCAAGTATAACCATGGGGCTCTATTGTAGAGATCTCAAAACTGAGTGTAACCAAGATGAGATTTAAAGATAAACAAAGTGCATGGAGCAGATGTATTTGTATGGTTTGTTAGTACGATAAGACAATATCAAAATATCACACAAAATGATTCTACTAGCCCCTAAGACACAACACACAACAATGAAAATAGAGGAGATGTAATATAGAAGAATGCTGATACAAATAGAAGAAGGGTCACCACAAAAGTAGTCTCCTAGTATCCTTGACCTTACAAGAGTATCAAGGGTTATCCAAGGAGGCCTAAACAACACATAACACATCACGGGGGAACACAAAACAAAGGTGAAGGGTTAGAAATACGTCCCTGATACAACATAATGCTAAATGTAGTTAGGGTAAAAATCAGGTCTAAATCATAAACAACAAACTATCAAACCCTAACAAGCACAATGAAGTAGAAAATAACATAGAAATCAAATAACAAAGCAAACTGAAAACGAATCTCGACACTAAGCTTGGCTCTCCATTGCTCTTCTTAATCTCACCTAGGAATGCAAGATTTCAAAGGATGAATGTTGGGTGCTCACTATTTCAGCAACATAACAATGGCATGATGATGAATGATGAGAGGCTCTAATGTCATTTCGACAGCATAAGGATACTTGAAAGCTCCTTGTGCAAATGACTTGGGTGAGGGTTGATTTATAGGAAATGACTGATTTGGATGAAGGGCTATGATTGAAAGTTGTATTCAATGATGTGGGTGGCTAGGATCGAATAGGGTTTCCCACTCCATGAGGATTTGTAGTCATGTGACAAGTGTGCGAAGGGGAATAAAGGAGACCTAATGCAAATAAAAGATTATTTAAATTAGCTGTGCATGTGACATGTGACATGTGTTTGAATGTGATGAGAGGTGAGGGAATAATTCAAATATTTTATTTGAATTATTTGGGACATGTGAAATGAGGATTAATTAAATAAATGAGATTTAATTAATTAATTAATTAAGTGATTAGGAAAAAATGTCATATGATGTCTCTAGTAAGGTGTCGACTAGGTGATGATCAAGACATGGACAAATTTAGGTGTCTACATTTTGCCCCTCTTTGAGATGATGTTCGAGATGATGAGATTTATGTCGAGTGACATCATTTCAAAGAAGTTAAGATATGGATAGAGGAAAATGGATGATGAAATAGGATGATGATGCCCCCTCGAGAGGATAGGCGGGTTGGACAAACATGGGTAGGCTCTCAAAATGAAATGAGATTGGTCAAGGAAGATAAGGGAATGGATAAAAGAAATGAATGATGCATTATGCTACAATGAAGCTGAGCAACCATGAAGTTTGATGTAGCACTAGACGTTATGCACCAAGGTATAAGGACCAAGGTGACGATGTGTCTTGTGCACCCAGTGTAACACAACCTTGTCTAAACATATGAGGAAGTAAACTTAGAGCATTAAAGTCCTAATGCACAAAAGGTATGATATGACCTTATATGCAAAGGATAATGCAAAAAGCCATTCCAACATACACAAGATATGAATATTAGCTGGAATGATTAGGATGTGATTCAAATGCAAGTTGAAAATGATGACACACACAAGCAAGCAAGTAAGCAAGCAAGCATGCACAAATGATTCAAAAATAAACAAGGTATTGCCCCTGTCAAGTTGTAAACCAATGATTAAGTGATTGATTGATTGATTGATGATTGATAATGATGGTGGTGTCTGGTTTCAGGAAATGAAACATGTCGTATAAGATGCCTGGTCTAGTTTCAATGATGCAACATCCTATATAAGACAATTGATATGATTGATTGACACTAGTGTTGTTGGCCATGCGAATCAACACCAGGGTTTGATTAATTGATTGATTGATTTATTGATTTGGTTTAGGTCAAGATTAGGATCAAGACCATTGAATGCAATTGGATAATTTGGCAAGATTGATCGATGTGATTGGTATGGATTAATGATGACTTGCATTTGGATCATTGCTTGGAATTGATTTGATAAGGATGATTGGATGAAGTGATTGAAGAATTGATTTAAATGATTGAAGAATTGAATTGAAGAGTGGATTTGATTGGAAAGATTTGATTGATTGAGATGGTTTAAAGAATTGAATTAAAGAATTGATTTTGATTGATTGGAAGAATTGATTTGATTGGAATGAGTTGATTGAATTTGATTTGACTTGATGAGTTGAATTGATGTTTGGATTTGAAGGATTGGATTGAAGGATTGATTGGAAGAATTGAATGATGTGACTTGATGAATTGATTAATTTGATTTGAAGGAATGATTTGATGTGATTTGATAAGGATGATTTGAATTTGAGAGAGTTGAATTGATGATTTGATTTAGATGAATTGATTTGAGTGATTTGATTTGGAAGAATTTGATTGGATATGGTTGATTGGATTGATGATGGTTTGATGAATTGGATTGGATGAATTGATTGATTTGAGTTGATGATTGGATTGAATTGAGTGATTGATTTGATTTGGATTGATTTGATGAATGGATTTGAATTTGAGGTGAATATTGAATTAATGATTGATTGGAAGAATTGATTGAATGATGATTTGAGAATTGAGTTGATTGGATTGAAGAATGTGATTTGATGATTGATTTGATTTGGAATGATTTGATTGGAATGCTTGAATTGGGTCGAATTGGATTGACTTGATTTTGAAGAATTGATTGAATTGATTTGATTGATTGGATGAATTAGAAGGATGTGATTGGATGATTGATGTGGTTGACTTGATTGGAAGAATTGAATTGATGAATTGATTTTGAAGAATAGAGTGATTGATGAATTGGGTTGATTTGAAGAATTGATTGATTGATATGATTTGGTTTGAAGAATGATTTGGATAATTGATTTGACTTAAAGAATTGATTGGATGATTGAGGAATGGGGGAATTGATTTGATGATTGATTTTGATTGAGTGATTTGAAGAATTGATTTGAATGATGATTGGATTGATTTGAATAATTGAATAGAAGAATTGATAATTGGATGAATTGACTTGAGTGATTGATTGATTTGAAGATGATTTGATTTGATGAGGATTGATGAATTGATTAATTGGAAGAATTGATGGATAGAGTTGATGAATTTGATGGAAGAATAATTTGTTGGAGTGGTTTGATTTGATTTAAGGAATGTGATTGATTTGATGATTGAATTGACTTTATTGCTTGGATTTTTGTTGGATATTTGATTTTTTGTATTTTGGAAATATTTGATTTTTTTGGATTTTTGAAATGTTTTGATTTTTTTGGATTTTTGAAAATGTTTTTTTTTTAAATTTTGGATGTTTTGGTTTTTTTTTGTGTTTTGAAATGTTTTGATTTTTTTTGTGTTTTTGAATGTTTTGAGGAATGGCATTGGATTGCAATTTGAATAGCCTTTGTGCTAGATACCAATGACAAGGGAAAACCAAGTCTAGGTGCAAGGAGGTAGGTGGGATTGGATGAAAGGATGGGCGATAAGGGATGGAATGGATGACTCATGATAAAGGGATGGATAAAAGGATAAACAATAGTGGATAAGATGGATGTATGCATCATAAGGGAGCTAGGATGTGATCTCCAAAGACTATGTCACATAAGAATAACATGCCCCATTCTAGGTGGTATAATGCTTAGGATTTTACATGACAAAGCTTATGACAATAGGATAATGATAGGATCGTTTGGATAGGATGGGGTATATCAAGAGATATCCAAAACGTTTGTCAACATTTTGCCCCCATATCTTTATCAAGATCAAAAGAGGAAGGGAAGATGAGAATGAGTGGACCCAATAGGATATGTATATGTATGTAGGTGTAATGGATAAGTATGGTAGGATAGGATATGATAGGATGTAAAATGATAGGTTGGATGAGACAACGTGCCCCCAAGTGTATGTAACATAGAATATCAACCTACACATGATGCCTGTTTGCCAAGTTTTCATCATGGTACTTATCCAAGGCACCACCAAGGGTGGTTTTCACCATTAGACGAAGGGATTTCTCTATACTTTTTTTGATTTTTTTTTTACTTTTGTGATTTTTGAATGGGATTGGTGGATATGGAAAGGAGGGACTTAAGTGCCTAGTTCCATGAATGGTGATAATCTCATTAGAGATGGATGTCCTCGCACATGGACCATGTCAAATGTCATTATGCTCATAGATGTTGGTATGAGATTGCTTGAGAGGGAGGTGTATTAGGTAGATAGTGGATTATGATGTGGATTATGTAGGGAATGAAAGCGGATTATGTAGGAATGTATGAAAGGCTTATGCAAAAGCATGGTCCATAGGGATAAGATGGGTGAAATATGTAGGATAATGGGTGAAGGATGGGGAGATGGAGGTATCTGGGAATGTGGTGGAATGGAAGGGAACCATGACCAATGGTTGCACACACCGTGATAAATATTGAAGATTTTGGTTTGAAGGAGGTGTAGGAAGCAATGGCGATGTTTTCTTAGGAGATGAGTGATGTAGGAATTTAGGTACCCACATAGACTTAGGATTTTATGGTTTTTGCTTGACTTGTGGGATGAAGGAATTTGAAGCTTTTGAATGGAATAGGATTTTTGAGTGGAAGAGGATGGTTGGGATTTTTGAGATGTGGATGCTTCATTTGACTTGATTTCTTTTGGCTTAGGTGCCCAAAGCATTTTAGTTTTTGACTTTTGTTTTGGAGGTATGGGCTTGGGTAGCTTTTTAGATGGATTTTTCTTTGACTTTTTGCATTGATGTCCTAAGGCATGAGGATCCTTAGGATTTGTTGCTTTATGGAAGAAGGCATCCAAATTTTTATGTTTGAATCCCATGGGTTTGGTGGAAGCTCCTTGTTTAGACAATGTGTGCATTTTTTGATCATGATTAGGAATGGATTTTTGGATAAATGGATAAGGTGATTGAATGACAGGGATATTAAGTGTTGGGAGCAATGGTGGTAAAGTGGATGGAGGGATAGTAGGAGTTCGAAGTAGTGGAGGTAAAGTGGATGGTGGAAGGTGTATGGTCACATGCTTTTGACATTTGTAGGATAATGGAGGTGGAATGGCGACATATGTTTTGGGAATATGATAGGATTTGTGATGGAAGGAGGTGAATTTAGGAGGAATGGAGGAAGTACCAACATCTTGAGATTGTTTACCTTGGGGTGTATATCTAAGGCCATATGAGTGTGGAGTGACTTTGACATGGATGGACTCCAAAATACCTTGTTCATGAAGGCCTAAGCCTTTGCCATGATAATTCATGTTTTGGAGTATGCGATGGACTATGGGACTAGGTGTGGTTTGAACACTAGACTTGAGTTCATTATTTGATGGAGAAGGTGAAGTAGTGGACAAAGGTTGTTGTTGTCCTAAGGAGGAACATTCATGGATGAGGTGGTAAGACCAATAGGATATGATGGATTTGAAATGTGATCAATGGTAGATGATGAAGGATTATTAGGATCTTGATTATCATTGTGTTCACTAAGATCCAAGCTATTGGTTTAATCATCTATGGTTTCTTGGGAGTCAAGTGTCTCATCAAAGGAAGTGGATGTTTGCACATCATGGATAGGGCTAGATGGAGGAGAAGTTTCTTTGCTTTGAAGGAAGGCCATGAAACGGGGTGAATGCTCAAGTAGGTCAACAAGACTTTCATTAGATTGAGTATGTGGATCTTGGGTATCTTGCTCATGAATGGTTGTGGGAGTACGAATAGGATCAAGTTGCTCATGGATAGGTTCTTCATCATGAATAATATATTGATCATGGAAAAGATAAATGTTATGGATAGGTTGGATGAAAGTGTTTTGATCTTGATTAGAATGAGGGCTTGATGTTTCCACATGCTTAGGATTATACCCTTAACATAACTCTTGACTTTCTTGAATGGAAGTGGAAGTGGGAGGCTCTTGGAGAGGCTTGACATGTTCTTGATGGTCAACCACATGAGGGAATGATGGAGGTTGACTTGGACTCAATGGGGGAGACTCTTGAATAGGCTCAAGGGGTCGTGGACTATATGATATGGTTGTAGGATTGGACATGGTGTTGGAAGGTTCCTTGGTAGGCTCAAGGATAGAACTTTGATGACATGGTGATGATTGATTCCTTGCTAGTATCCATTGGATCACATCCTTTATAGGTGGATGGGTGGTGTAAGTTGAAGGCTTATGATTAGGACTAGGTGGAGGGCTAATTGGATTGGATGAATTAGGACTAGGAGTGGAGAGGTCCCATGGTGGAGGGATAAAATGGATATTGGAAGGTGTTAGCTTATGGTTAGGATTTTGATTAGATGAAGGGTCAAATGGATTGAATGGATTGATGGATTTGGATAACTCCATAGGTGTACTTTTGAAATGTTTGAATTTAGGGCGTGAAGTTGATGGAGGATTAGGTGATGGTGGGGGTAATGAAAGGTTTGATGGATTGGAAGGTGGAAGGATCAATGGATTAGGACTAGGAGAACATGTTGGTTTGAGGATAGGCATTCGATTGGATGGTGGTATGATATACTTATAGGTGGGATAAGCTAGACTAGTGTTCCCCTTGTCAAAGGTAGCATTAGAACTTGAGGGCATTTGATCTTGTTTCAAGGGGTGACTTGGGCTCACATGTTCTTGTTGGGAAGTGAATGGATAGGTTGATGTGGCATTGACATGGAAAGAAGTGGGATTGGTTAATGTAGCATTGAATTAATAGGTGGATGGATTAGGGTAGTATGAAGTGGAGGGAGATGACACATAGGATTGAGGTGGAATTTATGGTCGAGGTTGTGTTGGTTGAATTTGACAAGTGGCTATGAATTGTTGGGCTTGGTCTAGGAGGTATTGTATTTGAGGTGATTGGATTTGTTGAAATTGTTGGATGATGGATTGGAATCATTGTATGGTTTGTTGGTCTTGGGATTGAGGAATTTGGTGAAGTGTTTGGATGAGGTCTTGTAGTTGGGGTGCTAGGACCTTATTTTCTAGTGTTGGCATGGTGTCACACATGTGTTTAATTCTTTGCATGTCGGCTTGTTCCTCAAGATATGCATCATGATTCTCGTCATTATTGGAACTAGGAGGAGGGCCTCCTTGAAGTATGATTAAGGGCTTATGATTGGGCACATCATTAGGACTAGAGGAAGGGCCTCCTTAAAATATGAGTTTAGGTCTTACATTTGTCTCATCGTTAGGACTAGAAGAATGGCCTCCTCGAAGTATGACTTTGGGATTTGGTTTTGTCTCATCATTAGGATTAGAGGGAGGGCCTCCTCTAAGTATGAGCTTAGGTTTTGAATTTGTTTCATCATTAGGATTAAAGGGAGGACCTCCTCTAAGTATGATCTTGGGCTTAGGATTGGGCATAGGATTGCTAAGGATTAGGACCATTTTGACAAGTGCTTGACTAGGACTAGGGTGATGATGTGGAATGATTGGGATAATGATTCAGATGAAATTGATTGGAAGACATGGAATGATGAGGATTAGATGATGATGAAATTGATTGGATTAGAGCTAGAATGATGATGTGGAATGATTAAGATATGATAGGATGTGATTAGGGTATGATTAGGTGAATGACTAGGGTGATTAGGGTTTGACTAGGATGACTTGTCTTAGAATGAATGTGATGGGAAGAATGTTTAGGATGATGTGATTATGTGTTTGTTTTTATAGCTTGATTTGACAATTTGCAAACAAATGATTACACATGTACACACATGAATCACACACACAAGACTCATAAGCTAGTTTGAATTTGAAATTTTGAAGAATGTGATGATTAAGCAAGCACTTGAAGACAAATTAACAAGCCCTAGATTAGTCAGGTAGGTGTGGCCAATTAGGTCTTACTCTAGGATGCACAAGTTGACTAAGGATGTCCCCAATATACTCAAGGTACGGGGGGCCCAATTCTGTGAAATGAAAGCAAAATAATGCCACACAGCCAGGAGAAAGGGGTAACCCACCCTTCACCTTCACTTCCTAAAGGTATAAAGTTCTTTGGAGCTTACCCAAGAGTGACAAGATTTTGACTTCAAAAGAGGATGTCTTTCAATTCACACCTTGCTATTTATACTCTGCTAGAATGCTAGATTTGAGGTCGTCCCTTGGAGTGGTGTGTCTCCAAGTGGGCCTCCTAGGAAGGGTATGACAAAAGCAAACCAAGTGGGTGTTTTCAATTTCCAATATCACCTTGCGATGCGAGGAGAGAGCATACACACATACACTTGATTCACACTCGCACTTGTTAATTCCCCTTAAGAAATCCAAATGTGTGTTGTGAAATTGAATGGATGAAAGGTGTTTTTGATTCTCAAGATCACACGAAGCGCATGAGAAGAGCATACACACATTTAAGCTCTCTCAAATTCACCAAGCAATGCAAGCACTTGTTCTTTTAACCCCAAGTCAAAATGTGTGATGGGAGACAATGGTTCATTTTAGGCCCAATTTGAATGTGTGAATGAAGACAAGAGTTTGTTTTAATGCCCAAAATCCAAATGTGAGAGCAAACAAATGTTCTCTTTATGCCCAAATCGAAGTGTGTTTACAAACAATGATTATGATGAAATGAAAAGAGATGAAAGATGAATGGATTGAACTTGAATATTTTCATCCTTAAATTTTCTATTGTGACTGATGTTGAAGTTGTTCCAGTGTTGTATGAACACTTAAAAGTCACCAAAACCAAGAACAAACAAGAAACTTGCAAACCCTAGTGTGTTATGTGAAAAATGAGCAATTTGATGAAATATGATGTTAGATGAATAGATACAGAAAAATAGATTGCATATTCAGAAACTTTAGGAAATTCTAAGCTGTTTTTTAAAAAATGCACTGAAATCTGATAAAAATTGCTCAAGATATGCTCACTTGAAGTTTGAAACTATGGTTGACTTTGACTACAAATAACAAGAAAACCTAGAAGAATCTGATGATGAAACCTACACCATTGCAAAGCTAGCTGAGTCATCTTTCCAGCGAGTCCTTTTTTGCAAAATTCTGACCCCGTATGACGAAGTTATGAAGAAAAGAAAAAAATGCCCTATTAGGGCATGTAGAAGGCACAAGGGTCAAGCCTACTATCTAGCATAAACCATTAGCTGTTTGGGCAAGGTGGTAACATGATGGCAGTTTGGCACCTGGCAATTAAGTCTGGGTGGTTAGGCTTAAATTGCCCCCTAGTCACCCATGTGACCAGGGGCTGGACAGATTGAAAAAGTAAATAGGAAAAGGGGCTTGATGGCCCCCTTCCCCTACCCTAGTCACTAATATGACCACTGGATCATAGGCCGACAATCATGGTTAAGGGTGACAAGATGGTTTTAAAGCACAGACAGCAGCAGAGTCTCTACTACTAGCGGCGACCTAGGGTTTTAATGGCACAGAGTCCCTGCTATTAGCGGCGATAACAGAGAATGCACCAACAAGGTTTTGAAAGGCGAGGAGTAGCAGAAGAACACTGCCTATGGTGGCAAGCGTTGTTGATAGCGGTGATAGGGTACAACAAGTTGTGATCATGGTGGAATCTAGGTGGAAGTTTGGAATTTAGGCGGGAGTTAGGGTGAAGATTAGGTAGTCGACAGGAGTTGAGGAGAGGGGTTTGGGAGGTTGCCGTCAACAAAGGCAGTGGAATGGAAGAAGTGGAGGAAAGTAGTGTTAGGGTTTAAGTAGGGGTTTGTGTAGGTCAACAGTCAACTATATTTGAACCCACAAATTTAAACCTTTGAACAAATACCACTAGATTACCCTTGCAAAACAACCAAATAGACAAACAACAATAAACACAGAGAATCAATAATGCTAACAGAGTGGGCCTCTGTGCATGTCGTACATTCGTATGGATTCATATGATACGGCCCTACGACAGGGGCCTAAAGTAAAAAAAGTTTCAAAAATTTTTAACAGCAAAATACAAAGTGATATATGTCATTTTTCGCCTGTGAGGCCTCCCAGACGCAACGATGAGGTCCGTTTTAGGCCTAGAGGTCACATGCAAAAGTTGACTTCTAAAAATTGACAAAAATTGTTAGATTTGCAAGGATTCACGTCAGGTTCACCAAATGTAGCTAGGGTAAAAATTGGGTATGAATCATAAATAGCAAACTATCAAACCCTAACAAGCACAATGAAGTACAAGATAGCATAGAAATCAAATAACAAAGCAAACCGAAAATGAATCTCTACACTAAGATTGGCTCTCCTCCATTGCTCTTCTCAATCTCGCATAGGAATGCAAGATTTCAAAGGATGAATGTTGGGTGCTCACTATTTCAGCAGCATAACAATGACATGAGGATGAATGATGAGAGGCTCTAATATCATTTCGACAGCATAAGGATACTTGAAAGCTCCTTGTGCAAATGACTTGGGTGAGGGTTGATTTATAGGAAATGACTGATTTGAATGAAGGGCTATGATTGAAAGTTGTTTTCAATGATGTGGATGGCTAGGATTAAATAGGATTTCCCACTCCATGAGGAGTTGTAGTCATGTGACAAGTGTGTAGAGAGGAATAAAGGAGACCTAATTCAAATAAAAGATTATTTAAATTAGTTGTGCATGTGACATGTGACCTGTGTTTGAATGTGATAAGAGGTGAGAGAATAATTCAAATATTTTATTTAAATTATTTGGGACATGTGAAAGAGGGATTAATTAAATAAATATGATTTATTTAATTAATTGATTAAGTGATTAGGATGGGATTAGGCAAAATGTCATATGATGTCTCTAGTAAGGTGTCAACTAGGTGATGGTCAAGACATGGACAAATTTAGATGTCTGCACCTATTAAAGTTTCTCTAATTATTCTTGTTGAAATTTCCCTTGTTATTGTTCCCATTTTGACCATTTCTTGGATTTTGATTTGGTGGTGGCCTCCTTTCTAAGAAGTTGGTTCTTTGGTTTTTGAAGTTTTGATTCCCCCTGAATTCCTATTTTCTTTTGAAGAATTAGCTCCTGCTATTGTTGAAGTTTTGCCTTGCTGCTGCTAGGGCCTGAAGTATTCTTTCTTGTTTTAAGGACTTTTCTAATACTTCATTCATTCTTTCGAACCATGCATATCCACTTCAACACCAATATTAGCATTTAGCCCTAGTATGAACTTCTTGGTTTGACTCTTTTCATCACTTTGATATATTGGAACATATTTTAGAAATTTGGCAAATCTATCCCAATATTGCTGTACTGTTAGTGATCCATGTCGGAGGTTATGAAATTATGTCATCTTTTCATCAAAGAATAATTGTGGTAATCATCTTTTGCAGAAATGATGAACAAATAGTTCCCATGTTATGTTTTCCTTAGTGTAACTATTTTGTTCCTTAACATTTGTTCACCAACTTGTTGCTTCACCAGTTAGTTGATAAGACCCCCACAATGCCTTGGTCATCTCATTGTAGTCCCTTCGTTCAAATTACTCTTCCATTTCATTCGACCAATTTTCAGCCCCTTCTCCTAATTATTTTCCATCATATTTAGGTGGTGTAATCTTTTTCAAGTCCTTTTAAAATTCCATGATGGAAAATTCTCGCCTAGGTGCAACCATGTTCGTTGTATTTTCAAGTAGATTGACCCCTCCAAAATGATTTTCAAATCTAAGTTCCACTATGTTCTTAATGTTTGCTTGCCTTGTCCTGAGATCCTCAACTATTTTTTTTAAGGAGTTTATTTTATCTCTTTGTTTTGTTAACAAATCAATTATTGCCTCTATCCCTACCTCAGTGTTCCCTTGTGCCTTTGGTTGTTCATCAAGGGCTTTCTTTTTCCTTCACGTAGTGTTAGCATGGTTTGCTCTCATTTTGACCATTGTGTTTCCCTAAAAATCAAGGATTTTTAATTAATAAATTCTCAAGTATTCAAAACTTACTATAATTATTCACACTCTCAATTGCTTTTAAATTTGTGCGAGTCATAGTAGGCTCGAGGCCTAGCTTTTGAACCTCAATCTAATACCACATGTGACAACCTGATCCTAATTTCCAAAATTAGTACTAATTTTTTTCTCCAAGTTAATAAGTGTTTGATTCAATCGTATAATCAAGTACTTATATCCAAATGGGATAGTCATTTGTCCAATGGGGACAAGCATCCATCCTTATAGGATAGGCATCTGTCCAAAAGTGGCAGGTATTCTTCTATCCAAATAGGACAGGCATATATCCTAACGGGATAGGCGTCCATCTACAAAGGGATAGGTACATGCTCTGGCTAGAGACTTAGGCCCATCGGGATCTAATAGATCCTGAGCCACTCACTGAAGACTACACTTTCCTCAACTACTGGAAGTGCATTGAGGTTGTCATCATTCAAGAGTAATATGTATACAAAGTTTAATGGCTTGAGTCCCACCTCAGAATTTGGTCTAATGCCTCAGGGAGTCAAGCAAATCCATTCAAGATTCTTTCGAGTATACGTTGAATGTTTTTCTATCTTGTCTTTGTATTTGAAGTTTCACTTTAGGTTTGTTAGAGTGATTCCCTTGGTGAAATATCTAAGTTGAAGTTTTAAATTGATAAAAGGAGAGTTTTAATACCTCCCAACCTCATGCCTGAAAACATGTGCACTGAGAACATTCTTCGTTCCCTAGGCTACCTACATACCTACTTCCAAATGGGATCAAGGTGTAATTTATATGTAGTTCTATCTTCTACTCTATGTTTTATGTGAACTATTTAGTGTGGGTACGCAACCCTTTCTAAGGCCCAATTTCCCCAGACAGTTCCTTTGCGACTGCTACCCACGAAGGGAATCAATTAAATGTAAGGAAGCTAAGATAGTGGAACAACTTCCTATAGTAATATTGAGGGGAGGGTGATGCAGGAGTATCCTAGGTTGTAGAGCAATCTTGCATCACCAAAAACATTTGCATTCTTTCTTTTCTTTCATTTTCAGTTCAGTTCAGTTAGTTACAATTTCAATATTTTGTACCGCATTTTACCGCATCTTCATATCAGAACTCGCAGAGCAAGACTTAGTATCTACATCATATCCAATATTCAGGTCATTTGGACTTGTCTGCTAAAAGTTATTTCTATCAGAAGATCACCTATTTTCACATAGCAGAGCATTCAGGTAGTCAGTTGAAGGAGAAGGTTTGCGGAGCACTTCCGTGACTTGTGGAGCTAAATGAAACATGTCACACATAACATAATGATCAAATAGACCTTCCTTGAGGTCCGCACTTTTATTCATGCATTTGCGGAGCATTACCAGACGTTTAGGCCCAACTTATTTGTTCCTACACGTTACATTCCTTCATTGGAGTTTGTAACCTTTCTTGGCTGATGCGGAGGATTTCTTGAGCTTGCAGATGATATATATATAGGATGTATTAGGAAGTCAGTAGTTTGATGATATGATTTAGATAGCTTATCTTAGATGTTTTTGTTCCAAAAAAGTGCTTCAAAGCAATATCTGTTGTAATTGGAATTTAGACCTATGAGCCCTAGATTGTAGCCTGCATGTTGCCGACATATAAGCGTTCTTGAATATATGATATAGTGAGTATTTGAATCTTCCATTGCATTCTACATTTGTGTTGTTTCCATTGTGTTTACTCTAGCTACATGGTTTGGATAGTTTATTTTGCGAACCCTCCGACCATGACTGCACCAAGTGGTATTAGAGCAAAGTTTTGAATCCTTTGGGAAGGGAAGGCATTCTGTAAGATCTTGTGGTGAACCGATTGTCGACTTGAGGCAGTCTACTTGTGTTTTTCAATAGATCACTGAGTGTGAGGCAGTTGCTACCTTGTAGTTAGATCACCGAATTGAGGTAGTGGCACCGGATCCTAGGAAGAGATTCATCGAGGAGAATGCTTGTTGTAGGCACAATGGATGCAATTATAGAGATGATGAAAATGATGAAATTTAGATTGGATGCTGTAGAAGAAGACATAAGAAGAGGACTAACCCCGAGACATGATGTTGAAAGTGATGATGATGCATTTCAATCCGCTGATCAAAATGAAGAAACCCTAGAAGAAGAAGAATTAGATCAAGTGAAGATGTTGAAAGCTATTTCGAAGATTGGAAAGAGACCAAGAGTGGAGGTACCAAATTACATTAGAAATTTGAATCCAAAGGAATTGATTGATTGGATAAATGACTTGGAAGAATACTTTGACAATGAATAAATTGAAGATTCGGAGAAGGTAAGATTTGCGAAGAGTAAGTTGAAAGGACGTGCTACTATCTGGTAGAAAGAAGTTCAAGTTGATAGAAATAGGAGAGGAAAAGAAAAGATCACAAAATGGAATATGATGGTTACAAAATTGAAGAATCAATTTATACCTACTGACTATGAGTTGGAATTGTTGAAGAGATTGCCGAACCTGAAACAAAAGGAGAAATCTGTGAAGGAGTATACTGAAGAATTTCATAAGATGATCATAAGGACTGGACATAGTGAAGCAAGCAAGGAGAAAGTGGCTAGATACATCAATGGACCGAGATTGAACATTCAAGAATAACTGAGCCTGGTAAGGATGACAACAATAGAAGAAGCATATCAGTTTGCCCTAAAAGTTGAAGACAAGTTGAACAAGAAGCATGAGGAGAGACAGAGAGGTAGAGGAGGTAAATTTTAGAGAGGTAGAACATATTCTAGAGGAGTTAGATCATATGTGGAGCAGAAAAACCAAGATAGTCCATTCAAGAAGGAAGATAGAGATAGCAATTCATACTGGAGCAATGATAGAACTTTCTACTGCAGAGGACATCATAATTCTTACTAGAATGAAGGGTACATGAGAGATAAAAGAGGATTTGATACAATAACATTTAGAGGAACCTGTTTTAAGTTTGGAGGTGAAGGACATAGAGCATTTGAATGTCATTAGGGAAGTACAAGCAAGAAGACAGAGAACAGTGCAAGAACAACTTATGTAGAAGAAGAACCTATTGGATCACCTAATTTAGTTGGAAAACCAGAGAAAAGAGAATCATTAGTCATGAGGAGAGCCTTATTTCAAGCAGAGACAATTGAGGAACCACCACAGAGGAAAAGTTTGTTCCGGACCAGATGCAAATCAGGAGGTAAATGTTTTAAGGTTATCATTGATAGTGGTAGTACTGGTAATTTGGTTTCAAAGGAGATGGTGACTAAGCTGAACCTAGAGAGATTGAAACACCCTAAGCCCTACAAGATAGCATGGATTCAGGATGAACACAAGGTACTGGTGAGTGAACAATGTTTGGTGAAATTGCCAAGGATGGATGACATTATGGACTGTTTGAGTGGAGCAAAGTATTTCACAAAATAGACTTGAAGAGTGGATACCATTAGATTAGAATCAGAGAAGGAGATGAATGGAAGATTGCATTTAAGACAAATGAATGATTGAATGAGTGGTTAGTGATGCCTTTTGGATTGACTAATGCATCGAGGATGATGAATGAGGTTTTGAAGAAATTCTTGGGTAAGTTTGTTATTGTATACTTGGATGATATTCTAATTTTCAGTAAGACAAAAGAAGAACATTTGTGGCATATTAGACAAGTATTGTAGAGACAGAGAAGAGAAATTGCTGAGAAACATCAAGAAATGTAGTTTCATGAAAGAAGAATTGGTATATTTGGGATTTGTGATTTCTGCAGAAGGATTAAAGATGGACCCTGAGAAAGTTAGAGCAATTGTTGAATGGCCAACACCTGAGAGCATTGGAGAAGTCAGATCATTTCATGGATTAGCTAGTTTCTACCAGAAGTTCATCAGAAATTTCAGTTTAGTATGCACACCGATGATAGAGACAATGAGAGGTGACAGAAAGGACTTTAAGTGGACATTAGAAGCAAATAAAAGTTTTGAATTATTGAAGCAGAAAGTGACAGAGCAACTAGTGTTAGCATTACTAGATTTCAACAAGGTATTTCAAGTGGATTGTGATGCAAGTGGAAATGCAATAGAAGTAGTGTTAAGTCAAGAAGGTAGACCAATAGCATATTTCAGTGAGAAGTTGAATGATGCAAGGAGAAGATATTTAGTTTATGATCATGAATTCTATGGCATAATTCAAGCTTCGAAGAAGTGGAGACATTACTTGTTGCCTAAGGAATTTGTGTTGTATATAGATCATCAGGCTTTACAGTATCTGAATAGTCAAGGAAAGTTGAATTATAGACATATGAGATGGGTAGAGTTCATGCAGAGTTACACATTTGTATTGAAGCATAGGAGTGGGAAGTCAAACAAAGTTGCAAATGCATTGAGTAGAAGAAGGAATTTTCTGACAGAGATGAGAGTTGAAGTATTAGGTTTTGAAGAACTCAAGCACATGTATGAAGACGACCTTGATTTTGCAGAACCATGGAAAGCATGTAAGGAACTTGTCGTGATAGATAGAAGTAAGTGGTTAGATTATTTCATTCAGGAGGATATGTTGTTCAAAGGAAATCAGTTGTGTATACCTCAGAGCTCGATGAGAGGCAATCTGATCAAGGAGAAACACAGTGGTGGATTAGCAGGACACTTTGAAATTGACAAGATAGTGGCTTTGGTAAGTGAACATTACTTTTGGCCTCAGATATATAAGGATGTAAGGAAGTTTGTGTAGAGTTGTAGAGTATGTCAAGTTGCAAAAGGGAGTAGTCAGAATACTAGTTTGTACAAATCTTTGACAGTACTAGAGAGACCTTGGGAAGACAAAGGCATGGATTTCATATTAGGATTGCCAAGAACATAGAGAGGACATGATTCTATATTTGTACTGGTGAAAAGATTTTCAAAGATGGCACATTTCATACCTTGTAAGAAGACAAATGATGCAGTGCATGTTGTTGACCTATTTTTCAAGGAGATTGTGAGATTGCATGGATTACCTGAGAGCATAATTTCAGATAGGGATACAAGATTCATTGGATACTTTTGGAGGACATTATAGAAGAAGATGAAGATAGACCTAAAGGTTAGTTCATAATTTCATCCACAGACAGATAGACAAACATAAGTGGTAAACAAAATTTTAGGTAACTTGTTGAGATGTTTGGTAGGAGATAAGACATGAAATTGGGATCTAATTCTACCGCAAGCAAAATTTGCATACAATAATTCAGTAAATAGGAGTACAGGGAAGACACCTTTTGAGATTGTGATGGGAACTAAACCTAGAGGAGTTGTAGAATTGAGAGACATCAGTATGGAGAATAAGAGAAGTGCAAAGGCAAAAGAATTTGCAGGATATATGGAGACAGTGCATAATCAGGTTAAGAAGCATTTAGAGGAGATGAATAGCAAGTATAAGGAACAAGTAGATGAAAAGAGGAGACACAAAGAATTTTTAGTTGGTGATGAGGTAATGGTATATCTGAGAAAAGAGAGATTTCCAATAGGGACATATAACAAGTTGAAGATGAAGAAGTTTGAACCATGTAGGATACTCAGGAAGTTTGACTTAGGCAATGCATATGAAGTGGAGCTATCATAGACATTGGGTATATCACCAATATTCAACATTACAGACCTATATAAGTATCATGAAGGAGAATCTAGTGACAACATTAAATAAAGTTTGAAGAATTAGTTACCACATCAGCAACTAGAGAAGATAGAAGACATCTTAGATAGCAGAGTTGGATGCAGTACCAGAGGAAAACAATACAAAGAATATTTGGTAAAGTGGAAAGACAGACCAAAAGAAGACTCAACATGGATTTCTCAGGATATGGTAGACTACCTTGGTTTTCCTCTAGCCCCAACAAAGTGAGTGACTCACTTTTTCAACAACCCTAGGTGTCTGATGCAGGAGCATCCCAGGTTGCAGAGCAATCTTGCATCAACCAAAAATATTTGCATTCTTTCTTTTCTTTCATTTTCAGTTCAGTTCAGTCAGTTGCAGTTTCAACATTTTGTACTAGATTTTACTACATCTTCATATCATATCTCGCAGAGCAAGACTTAGCATCTACATATCATCATCTACAGTATATCCAAATTTCAGGTCATTTGGACTTGTCTGCTAAAAGTTATCACTATCAGAAGATCACCTGTTTTCACAAAGCAGAGCATTCAGGCAGTCATTTGAAGGAGAAGGTTTGTGGAGCACTTCCATGACTTGTGGAGGTAAATAAAACATGTCACATGACACATAATGATCATATAAACCTTCCTTGAGGTTTGCACCTTGATTCATGCATTTGCAGAGCATTACCAGATGTTTAGGCCCGACCTATTTGTTCCTACACGTTACTTTCCTTCATTAGAGTTTGTAACCTTTCTTGGCCGACGCAGAGGATTTCTTGAGCTTGCAAATGATATATATATATAGATCGCTAGGGTGTATTAGGAAGTCAATAGTTTGATGATATGATTTAGATAGCTTAGATGTTTTTGTTCCAAAAAAGTGCTTCAAAGCAATATCTGTTGTAATTGTGATACAAGAGCCTCACCTTGAATTATGTTTAAAGGTCATTTTGATGTGTTTTGAGTAAAATAAGGTCATTTGGGGTCAGTCAAGACCAATTTTGATGTTTAGGGGCAAAATATTGTCAAAAAAGTGTCATTTTAGTATAAAAAGTACAAAAATAGGACAAAAAAACTTGCATTTGTGGTTAGGGGAAGTGAATGGTCAGTTTTGGAAGTTTTAAATTGATGGTAATTCATTTTTAAATGCATGTGCACATGTCCCAAGGTGGGGGAAGACAAGTTTGAATGAAAATCTTTCATTTTGCATGTTTCTTGGGCATTTTTCTATGAAATCCAACTATAAACTGGATTGTACAACCTTGTACTATATAGTACAACCCTGAAAGTTATAGGAAAAGTTGGATAATGTTGTTATCTTCCTAATACTTTTTGTTTGAGTGATTTTCATCATGTTTTGTGAAAGTTATGATCAAAATAGTGACTGCCATATACAGATTTTTAGTATTTTCTACCCAAAAGAACCTTGTTTATATGGATTGTACGACTTGGTATGGTCAAAGGTAGGCATTGGGATGATGAATCTATGAAATAAAAAACTTTTTATTTTTGTTTGGAGTCATTTCATTACATTTTGCAAAAGTTATAGCATTTTTAGTGAAAACAGTCCAAACCCTAACTCGGGTTCCCAATTATGTAACAGTCCATTTTTGACCTATTCCGTACAAAGTAACCCTAGCCCATTTTCAGATATGTGTAATAAGAGCCAAAAGGGTATCCTAAACAAGTCTTATATTTCTAATATCAGGCCTTTAAGAAAATTTATGACCAAAAAGGTCTTAATTGCTGCCCCATGTTTTAGGCTTTAAGAGCAAGTTGCCAAGAATGAACAATAATGCACATTTTCATCATTTGTATTGAAAACCTATTTGGGATGTGTCAAGTTAGTTTTGTTTGAGTTCTTTCTCTGCATCAAACTGGAATTCAGGCCTATGAGCCCTAGATTGTAGCCCGCATGTTGCCGACATATAAGCATTCTAAATATATGATATAATGAGCATTTGAATCTTCCATTGCATTCTACATTTGTGTTGTTTCCATTGTGTTTTCTCTAGTTGCATGGTTTGGATAGTTCATTTTGTGAACCCTCCAATCGTGACTGCACCAGAGGGATATGCAGAATTTTTCAGATCTTTACAACAATTACATAAATAAACACAAATAGAAATCATGCCATGACACAGTAATTACATGGGGAAACCCTTTCAGGAGAAAAGCCCCACACTCCAAAGCTGCCCAATATATTATTCATGAATCAAGAAGATGTTACATCATAAAATGTGTACACTAGCATTTTACACTTAGTTTAGCATCTGGGTGGACCGAAAATGTTTACACTTGTTAATCAGGACTTATTTTAACACCTCTTTGAACATTAAATGATTAATTCTCAATCCCAATGATAAAACCCAACAAAATAACAATGAGACTAACCTAAGAACACCTAAAGAGACTTATGTCAGGATTTTTGGGGCTAAAAGACAAGGGCACCCAAGTGCCCTGGTCTCTCATTTAGCCCTGACCTATTTTTAAGGTATGTCAGCTTAAGACATCTTAAGTGGTTCCTCATGTTGGTCCCATTTAGTTTTATTCATCATTTGTGAGCGGGAATGCATATAAAAGCAAGTTAGTTTATTCATTTTAACATCTAAGTAATCTAGGCACTCTTGCACTCTCTTCTTCTCTCTCATGCTCTCTACTCTTCTCTAAAGCTCTCTATGGTGGATTATTGCTACATTACTAACTTATTGAAGGTCTTATGAAGATCTTGTTGAAATAAGGACAGACAACTGAGAGGGGGGGGTGAATCAGTTGTCTCAAAAACTTTTATCCTTTGCTACACTTTAAACTCCTTTACTAATTTATAAATGAATGGTATAACCATGAAAGCATGAATCAATAACACATGAGCAGAAACAAAATCAACACACATAACAACATGATTTTTATGTGGAAACCCAGTTAAGGAAAAAACCACGGTGGGGGTTAACCTGCAAGAATTTATACTCTGTTAAAAGTATTACAAATGGGGAAGGCACATGCCTTCAGGATGAACTGCCCAGAGCTCATTGCTCCAAGAGGCTCACTGCCTATAGAAATGATTACAAGAGAATTACAGAATGTTTGAACTGATGAGTAGCATCTACCAATGCAAAAATTTAGTTCCGGTTAAGCACAAAATACTGATCTTACACTCTTCATCCTTACTCTACCCTGTTTTACTCTTCTACCATAATCTGAGTTTAGATCTTCACCTTCGCACTTCTTTCTGCCCTTTTCACACTTATTTCCTCATCACACCACAATCGTACGCCACAAGACTTGAATCCATCGACTATATATATTCGTATCAAGAAATTTAATCAACTGTAGTCAGCTCAGAGAGAACTTAGAACATTTATTAAGACCTCTGCTCTGTCAATTGAATCCATGCATAATTAGCAACGCCGACCAAAAACTTGTGTTCTTAAATCATCAACCATGTCAGCAAACACCACTAATTATCACAAATCATTTAACCAATGACTTTTCTTCATCCGGACCAAGATCAAATACTAGGTCGACCTGTTCTTCTGACTGTACTGACTAACTGGAGCCTGATACTCAGATGCTTATAGTTTTTGAATCCTTCATCACCGGAGGATACATTCCTAGATTTAGATAGTCCTGATAATCCTTATTACTCCCTCAGATCCGCTGCACATTGTGATTTACTACCGGAGAGATCCAGACCAAGATATCAAACCCTGTCACATGCTCTGTTTCTAACTCCTGGACTTAGACAAATCCTCACTCTGACTTCCAATATGAACAAATCATGAAATGCAGATGTGTAGGATAGACTTAGTTACCATCGATGACAACACCTATCATGCGAAGCAGTGTCTCTTGCCAACAATCTCCCCCTTTGGCATTGATGGCAACACTTAATGAAAAATGACTAAGTGTCAGAACAACTCCCCCTTTCTATGTGCACTTATGCTTTTCACTATTCTCCAATGCTCCCCCTTTGCTGGATTCCCCATTTTTCACTACTCTTCACTCCCCCTTTGACATCAATGGCAAAGGGTGGGGTCTGCAAACCAAAATTTACACCAAAATTATACATATCAGGCCACATATGTACAAACAGTCTTTTAAGTCTTATTTACATAAATTTAAGTAGATTGAACCAAAAATGTTTTTCAATTGTGCCAGCTCACTATCCCAACTCTTCTTCATAGTGTTCAAAATTGATATGTGACCACTGAATAGAAATGCTTGTGACTCTACCATTCGCAAATCAATGGGGTCACTTGACTGAGATGCAGTTTGTGCTTCAGTCATAGCATTATACATTGATTCCATTTTAGGGGAAATTAGTCCTCGGAGTTCACACATCCTTGTCTCAATATTGTCTTTTTCTTTTATCAGTTTCTTTATTTCTTCAATTAGGCTGATTGTTTGACATTCTTGGCTCATCATTGATGCTGTCAGAGGATCAAAAGACTGGGATACACTTGATAGTTTTTCTTTAAACTCCTTTATTTTTGTTTTAATGTCCTCTATAGATTTAGGACAGGATAAACATAATTTATATACCTTCCCTCCTTCTATAAGAGCATTTTGAATACTCTTTATACTAGTATCCAACACAATTCTATCAAGTGCAATCATCCCTTTCAGAGTATAAAATCTTTTATCATTGAATTCATTTTTAACCTTAACCTCTACAGATTTTTCAAGAGATTCAAAATGAGAACTTACAGAGTTTAAATGTGCGGAGGGGGATGCTGAATAGTACTTTTGAAAAGTGGGTATGATCTTCTCCAATATTCCAGAAGCAAGACCAAGTAGCTCGCTGTCTTCTATGTGAGACTTCAAAATATCTTCTCTGGCCTTAGCTTGAGCAATGGAAGCCAACTTTATCTTTTGCACCAGAGATAAGGTATCAAAATTTATTGGACCTCGTATAATGTCCTGATCTTCTTTAATTTGTTTGTCTCTTTCCAAAATTTCCTTCACTGCTTCTGTAGTGTCTCTTGCCCAAAATGATGATGTATCTTTTTGATCCTTTCCGGTACTATCAACTAGGTTGTCCTACTTGGGCTCACCATCAATCTTTGCTATCTCTTCTTCTTTTCCATTCTTCTCCTTGACCTTTTCTGCTTCTTTGTCCTTAGCTTTTTATAATTATGCTGCATATTCTTCAATGAATTATCTTCAGTTTGATCATCAGATTCAACGTTCATCTTTGTATCTTCTTTGGATTGATCCAGAGGAGTTTGAATACCTCCTGCATCATCAGTTTCATCTATCATCTTTTCATCTTCCTTGTTCATTACTTCCTTTTTCAGAACAGAGGAGTCATCTAACTCAGTTTGCTGATCATTGACCTTTAATTCTTCAGCATTTGGAATTGAGGAGTCAATCCCATCATCAATCTCTTCTTCAACAATAGGAAGATTGTGTCTTTTCAATGCATTCAGGAGAATATCCTAAGTATCTTTGACTATCTCATCTGTTTCACCAAGCATGAGTTTATTCATTCTCTTCTTGCTCCTGAAGTCATCCTTCACTTCTTTGAATATCATGTTCATATAATCCAGAGTAATCTGAGGGCACAGATTTATCAACACATGCTCCCTAATCTCAATGTCTTTACCTTTTACATTTTCTTTTCTTAACTCTAGAATATCTGCAAGACTTCTTGGAATTTCAGAAGTTATTTCAATCAAAGCCTTATTGTAGATGTTCAAATATTTGATAGTTGCTTCCTCTAGGACCCTCTTATCAGCATCACTATAATAATCAAAGAATTCAGTCATTGGCCTTAAGTTTCCATCTACAGTGACTGATGTGATGATCTCATCCACACAGAGAGTAGGTTTTCCAACAAATATTTTAGTCTTTTGCCTCTTGCTTACCCTTTTGTTTTTGGAGGGCTTCTCCTTAGTTACCTTGACTGTATTTGTACTTGAGGCTTTTAACTCTTTGATCTCAATATCAGAATCAGTTTCTTTTTCATCATTTTTCATGCTTTTATATGTCTGGGTGGCCTTAATTTTCACTCTTCTCCCTTCTTTTCCAGATGATTTGCCTTCCAATTTCTCAGGATTGGCAGGTTTTAGGAGAACAGGGGCAACAACAGAGCTTCTAGTAGTCCTTAATGTGGAGGAGGATTCTACTGGAGCACTTCCTTGTTTCTTATCCTGCTTCTCCTTCTTTGCCTTTTCAGTTCTTTCCCTGAATTGCCTCACAACTTCCTTTGTGAGGCCTAGATTCTCGGCCAACTGCTCAACTTCTTTTCTTACTTTCCTATTGATTTCAGATTTTCTAAGGTCAACATGCAGTTTTACACTTATCTCCTCATATGTCCCAAATCTTTCAACTGTTGTGTCTTTTAGCTTGCTCAAAAGGTGTTGAGCATACATGTTCAGGATTTTCTCATCTACCTCATACCCCATGGGCATGATCCAAACAGTTCTGGGTTCTACTACTTCCATTAAGCACTGATCAGTGTCAACCATAAAACATATTTCATTCTTGTACTTCTCAACAACTGATTTAGGGATTCTTTCTCTAGAATGCATCATATGCTAAAAATTCTTGAAGTATCCCCAGATTGCAGTTTTCTGTGCTTTATAGTCACTAATGCTGTGTAGATGATCTCTGATCTGAATAGCAACTGGCTCGTCATTAGTCCAGTCTACACCCTTTACTCCAGGTACCTCATTCATAAAGTAGAAAAATAAACATAGAACCAATGTACCATGTTTAAAGTTATTTTTCTTATCTTTCTTAATTTTGTTCAAGTTCTCAATTAGTTGGTTCTGCAATAATTCACACAAGTCATAATCTGCATTCTCCTTTAACATTTTGTATGCAGCATAAATGGTCATTCCGGAGATAGAGTTCTCTCTACTGGAATGATAAATTTTGTAACCAATTACCATTGAAGCAAACTTGACATCCAGAGCAATAATATCATTGATAGTCATTTCCCTTTTGTTGAATTTGGCACTGATTGCATCAGTTACAATCTGGTTCTTCATGAATTTCAGCATAGGTAAACCACCAGTTGAATTCAACCCAGTCACAATCCTGATAGCATCCTTTGTAATTTTGAATGGTTTCAACAGCCACAAAAACTCATCATGCATTCAGCTTAAAACATACCGGACCCATTCATCTTCATCAAATGTTGGAAACCCCATAATCTGAATGAAATGTTTATCGTGCAGTGCCTTATACTCAGGTTTAAGATCATGATTTTCATCCCTTAGATGACTCTCAAACAAATATACAAACCTTGAGTCCCCAAATTCATCTATACTTGCATGAATATAGACCCTAATATCTTCAACATGCAGCACACCATACAGAACACTTGAAAATGCACCTAATGGATCAACTTCTACTGATTTGTGTGGATGCTTCTTAAAATTGGGTTGAGGCCTTTCAGTAATATCAACAACCAAAGGTGTAGCCATTACAAAAGATTATAAGTTCAAAGCTTCATAGATAAATACCTTTTTCACAAAATTAGGGTTGGTAGGCAAATTCACCGGTCGCACTTCAAATCCTTGAAATCTCAGCTCAGACGCTATTCTTCTTGCTCTCTTTGAATGCAAAGTGATTCAAATGAAGAGTGAACGACATTTTTATGCTCCGTAAAACCTAATTTGCCTTTGTAATAAATGCTCTGCCCTAACACATCTGGTTACACTATTTTTGCATATAGTCGACCTTCAATTGTTCTGCAAATCATCATATCCACTTCTTTTCTTCTGAAAATCCTTTCAAATGATTTGTAATAACCCAAATTATTTTCTCTCATCATGCCATATTCAGGCACCCACTTACTAGCTAGGGGAATTTGATTTTTAATACTTCTCCCCTGAGCCAGAGCTCCTAATTCAATTCCCAGAGGAATTGTCAGCACCAGATTCTGGTGTAGACCCATTACAATTGTTCATAACACTTTTCTTGACCCAAGTTGTGCTCATTTCATCCTGGATCTCATTCACATCAATTTTACCCTTACCTTTGTCTTGTCTCAGCTCATCCAATTTTTTATTTACCAGACCTCTTCTTTCATTGTTCTTGCTTCTGTAGAATCTTGCAAAATGACCAGATCAATTACAGTTGAAGCACACAACATTTCTTTGCCCATTTGATTGATTTCCTCTTGATCTGCACTAATTTGCCATATGTCCAAATCTATTTCATGCAAAGAATTTGCCATTGAAAGAATTGCCATTTCCTCTATTGTTAGAATTATTCATTATTATACTTCTACATTCATTAGATCTATGACCGTACCTCTTACACTTGAAGCATTGACCGGAGAAGGATGAACCACTTTAATTTACTTTGCTTCTGCACTGAGTAGCTCTATGACCAAATTTATTACAATTGAAACAATTTCCATTAAAAGATGGATACCTTTAAGCATTAGGCTATCTTACCAGAGGTCTTTTAGGTCTGTTTCTCCCATTCCTTGATTGAGAATTGCTTTGTCCGGATTCAAAGCTTTCACCTTTCTCATATCCAAGACCATGCTTATCATTAGCCTTCTTCTGACTCTCAATCAACACTTCAAGTTTAGCTGAGATTATCTTGAACTTCTCTTTGTATTCATTTGCAACTTCTAGGTCATGTTTGAGAGTGACAATTTGCCTTTCAAGTTCTTCCTCATTATCTCTACTTTCATGTAGATCAGACTCTAGATGGCCAGCTATTCTATCCAATTTGCAACATTCTTCTGTTCTTTCTTTCAGAGATTGATTCAGTTTTTCTTTAGTCTTCTTCCTTTCTTCAATTTCCTTGGTTAGCCTCATCACCCCGGATTCCATCTCATGTTTTAGGACAACAACTTCTTTAGCTAACTTCTCACATTCCTTTGTCTTCTCTTTCAGGGCCTTATCCTTATCATTGGCTTCATTATGATTTCCTAGTTGAAGAAGTTGCTCCTTCCTCTTTTCATTGGATTTGCTTAATTTTTCTTTTAAAGTCTCATTGAAGTCTTTAGCATCTTTAAGGTTCTCTTGCAGTTCTTTAACTTCTGCTCTAGACTGATCAAGATCTTCTAAAGCAAGTTTAAGTTGTTCCTAGAGGTTGTATTCATCCATTTTATTTCCTTCCCAGATCTTCCTTAAGCTGTTAAACTTTTTCAAAGGAACTTGGCTCTGATACCAATTGTTGAAATAAGGATAGACAACTGAGAGGGGGGGTGAATCAATTGTCTCAAAAACTTTTATCCTTTGCTACACTTTAAACTTCTTTACTACTTATTTATAGATGAATGATATAACCATGAAAGCATGAATCAATAACACATGAGCAGAGACAAAATCAACACACATAACAACAATATTTTTACATGGAAACCCGTTAAGGGAAAAACCATGGTGGGGGTTAACCCACAAGAATTTATACTCTATTAAAAGTATTACAAATGTGGAAGGCACATACCTTCAGGGCACACTGCCTAAAGCTCATTGCCTACAAAAATGATTATAGGAGAATTACAGAATGTTTGAATTGATGAGTAGCATCTACCAATGTAGAAATTCAGTTTTGGTTAAGCACAAAATACTGATCTTACACACTTCATCCTTACTCTGCCCTGTTTTATTCTTCTGCCATAATCCAAGTTTAGATCTTCACCTTCACACTTCTTTCTGCCCTTTTCACACTTACTTCCTCATCACACCATAATCGCACACCACAAGACTCAAATCCATTGGCTATATAAATCCGTATCAAGAAATTTAATCAAATATAGTCAGCTTAGAGAGAACTTAGAACATTTATTAAGACCTCTGCTCTGTCAGCTGAATCCATGCATAATTAGCAACACAGACTAAAAACTTGTGTCTCAAATCATCAACCATGTCGGCTAACACCACTAGTTATCACAAATCATTTAACCAATGACTTTTCTTCATTCGGACCAAGATCAAATACTAGGTCGACCCGTTCTTCTTCTGACTATACTGACTAAATGGAGCCTGATACTCATATGCTTATAGTTTTTGAATCCTTCATCACTGGAGGCTAAATTCTCAAATTTAGATATTCCTGATAATCCTTATTACTCCCTTAGATTTGCTGCACATTGTGATTTACTACCGGAGAGATCTAGACCAAGATACCGGACCCTGTCACATGCTCTGTTTCTAACTCCCAGACTTAGATAAATCCTCACTCTGACTTCTGGTATAGATAAATCCTCACTCTAACTTCTGGTATGAACAAATCATGAAATGCGGATGTGTAGGATAGACTTAGTTGCCATCAATGACAACACCTGTCATGCGAAGCAGTGTCTCTTGCCAACAGATCTCTCAACTTATTTTAGCTACACCAACATTTTGAGTCAAGTTGTGACATCACATCAAGCATGCTAGGGTTTCCATGCTCATGGTGACTTCTTTCCTTCATGCTTTGTTCTAGCATTCCATTCTACTTCAGATTTGCCTCTGTCCTCTGAGAGAATGCACTCTTTATCTATCATCATTGCTATTGTAGAGGTGGAAACACCATTCACGGAGCTTGACTTAGGCAAGCTCCTAAATAGCACCCAACCATTTTCCTTCTTGTGTGTGTGCAAGTAGCATACAGAGGAATTTACATAAAACAAGTTACAAGGAGCAAGAACACAAAAGGGAAAAGACACATGAGGTTTGACATTTTGCAAAACCCTAGTTAGGGTCTAGGGCATCCAAGCACCTTGGTCCTTTGAGCTCTTGAGTCTGGATCCAGGTTTTCCTCTGTTCATTGGTTTCTGCTGTGCTTTTAGATTGTTCATATCTATTTCTGATAATCTGTTATGCTCTGATCTTGCTCAAGTAGGGTTTCATGTTTTGCCCTAGTTTGATTGGTTGGATTTGGTTGATTCTCCTCTATACAACAAAGGGACAAAGCCCCTGTAGTATGGCTCTCCTTCTTGGGTAGAAGTCAAGCTTGGCTTGTGTCCTAATGTTGGATAGAAGAGGGTTTGACCTAGTTTGATCTATTGGGCTAGTCTCTCTTTTCTATCCAACAAAAGATTACAATATACTTGCAGAGCAAGATTTCATAGGAGAATAACCAACTAGAGATCTGGAGACAACTCAACATCTATAAGAATCTTACACACAACCTCCATCTCAAACTCCTGATATATAGGAGATACAATACAGTAAATTGGCAACGGTAATTACAAAACCATGAGCCAAAACCACCCAAAAGTGATGCCCAAATTATCTTCAATAAAATATGCCTTGTGATATGCAAAATCACATGCCAACTTGTGTAACTCTCTCCTTTACAGCTCTTTTAAGTGTCCAACACGTTTTCACATTTCCCAAAACAAGAGATCCAACTTCCGAAGGCAATAACTTTTCATCCGGGTGTCTGATTGACAAAACGTTTGATGCGTCGAAAAGCTCATGAAGAGATATATCAAAATATAACCTGCTTCAATGGTTACAAAAAAATTGGTGTTTAGGGAGCTCTAAATGCCTCAAATTTGAGTTCAAAATTTTTTCCAAGAGTTTCAAAAAATAGAAACTTTAATATCTTGCAATCCAGGTATGATCTTGAGCTGAAACTCACCCAAGATGTTTACTTGGTAGTTACACACCTTTTGGGAAAATCTTTGGTCCATCCATACTCAAATGTAGATTTTCTAAAAATAGTAAGTCTTACCATTTTTAGCTCTTTGGGAAACTTTGAAAGTTCAAAACCATTCTTCAAGATAAAGTGTATTCGAAACAACCAAAATTGGGAAGGATAGAAACCTTTTGTAGTTGCAAGGTTAAGACACCTTTCCTAACATTCTCCCACTTTTTGAACACCTTGCAAGAGAAAAGGGAGTGTCAACACCATGATTTAATTTATAGGGTCTGAGAGGCCCATATATATTGAACACCATCTGAACTTCTCTATGCTCACATGCTTAGTTAATGAGTCTAAAACATTCATTAAAGTCTCTACCTTAACTAGCTTCACCCTGCCATCCTTGACCATATCTCTAACAAAATGATACTGTACATCAATGTGCTTAGTACTAGCATGAAATGTTAGGTTCTTAGCTAGGTAGATCACATTCTAACTCACAATAAATTGTCACTACACCTTGTTTTATTCTAATATTTTAACACACTCTCTTAAGCCAAATAGATTCTTTACAAGTATGAGTAGCTATCGTATGCTCAACTTCAGTAGTGGACAAAGCAACCACAGCCTATCGTTTACTCATCCAACAAATTGCACCACCAAATAAAGTAAATAAATAAGAACTGGTGGATCATCTGCTATCAACATCACCTACCTAGTTTGAATCCACATATCCATGAATATCAAGGGAATGTATGTCTCCTATCAAATTACCATGATAACACAATGAATACTCTGAGGTACCCCGCAAATATATGAAGACTCTTTTAATTTCATCCCAATGAACTCTACCAAGATTAGATATATATCTGGAAATAACTCCCACTACTTGTGTAATGTCTGGTCTAGTACAAATCATAGCATACATCAAACTTCTAACTGCACTCTGGTAAGGCACTTTGCTCATGTCTTCCATCTCTAATGGGGATGTTGGACATTGTGAAGTAGATAATTTCATTCCAACTGTAAAAGGAACACATAATGGTCTACAATCCTGTATGTTAAACCTTTGTAAAACTAAATTGACATACTTTTTCTGTCCAAGCCATCATTTTCTATTCACTCTATCTCTTCTTATTTCCATCTCAAGAATGTGTTTAGCTGCACCAAGATCTTTCATTTCAAATTTAGCTGCAAGTTGAGACTTTAGTTCTGAAATCAATTCTTCTTTCCCTTTACCAATAAATAACATATCATCAACATATAATGCAATAAACAAGAAACAATTACCATCAGATTTATAAAAAGAAAGTGATCAACTTTAGAATGCTCAAATCCCAAACTCAACACATATGTATCAATTTTCTGGTACCACATCCTAGGACTTTGTTTGAGGCCATACAAAGATTTCTTGAATTTACAAACCAAATTACTTTTATCTTTCACCATGTAGTGCTTTGGCTATGTCATGTAAATATCCTCTTCCAAATCACCATGAAGGAAAGTCATTTTCACTTCTATTTTCTCAACCTCTAGATCATAAGCAATAGCAATAGAAAGCAAGAATCTAATTGACGTCATTTTTGCAATAGGAGAAAATATCTCACCATAATCAACACCCTCAACCTGAGAGTAACCTTTCACAACCAACTGTGCTTTGTACTTCTCAATACCTCCATATGAAACAATATTTTTCTTGAACACCCATTTGCAACCAACAGTTTTCATCCTTCAGGCAATGGCACTAGGTCCCATGTATCACTTTTTCAAAACTTCCATTTCTTCATCCATATAAATCTTCCAAGACTCTACATCATTCATCCCTAATGCCTCTTTTGCAGATCTAGGTTTATCTATGTTAGTATTCAAAGCAAAAAAACATTTCCAGTCATCAGGTGAATACTTTTTAGGTGGTTGTCTATGTCTTGTAGACCTTCAAACAAGTTGAGTTGAAGGTTCTTCCTCCTCTTCTAAAGATTAAGATCTAGATGAGCTCTCCTCAACATTATTTCTATTTAGGGGCCTCGATTCAACTTCCTTAGGCATAGAAGGGAGTTGAATCACATCTTTTTGTTCACTTTGTTCTAGCTGTAATATAATAGAAGAAGGCTTAGGTTCACTAAAAATAACACTTCTACTATATATTACCTTCTGTGCAACAGGGTCCCAAATCTTGTATCCTTTCACATCATACCTGTACTCATTGAAGATACATTTCACAGCTTTTTGTTTTCCAACTTTGTTTGCTTCTCCTTTGGAACATGTGCATATGCCTCATAACCAAAAACTTTAAGATGTCTCAGTGAAGGTTTGTGCCCTGACCATGCCCCCATAGGCATTTTATCAACAAGCGTTGATGTAGGAGACCTGTTAATCAGGTAGCAAGTGGTAGCAACAGCTTCAACCCAAATCCTTTGTTCTAGACCAACACCACTAAGTATATTCCTAGCCTTTTCCACTAGTGTCCTGTTCATTCTTTCCTACAACTCCATTCTGTTGTGGAGAATATGAAGTTGTCTTTTGTCTCTGAATGACAATCATTAGAGAAAAAATCACTGCTATTGTCAGTCCTCAAACATTTTTTTTTCTAGTTTAAACTCAACCATTGCTTTAAATTCTTTGAATCAACTGAAAACTTCAAATTTACTCTTTAGAAAATATACCCATATACTTCTGCTGTAATCATTAATAAATGAAACATAGTATGTATAATTTCCAATGGAAGGAACATCTATAGGACCAAACACATTAGAATGAATAAGATCCAATACACCACATGATCTATGAGAACTCAAGTAAAATTGAACATGGTTTTGTTTAAGATAAATGCACTACTCATATAAATCGAAATCAAGATTACAATTAGTTAAACCTTCAACAAGGTTTTTATTTTTCAAGGTCCTGAGATCCCTTTCTCCTATGTGGCCTAATATCTAATGCCATAATTGTTGCAAGTATGAGGTGAACCAGTGTTGTCATTGATGTCAACATACTCATATTGCATTGACAAGAAGGATTGGATGAGCTGTGTGCTGAGGATATTGAGAAAATTAGCCTCAGTCAGGAACAGTGAAGAACAGTGATGAGAAGAAGGCAAATGTATTGTATAGGTTGAGAACCGGAGGATGCGGATTAAAGGGTTTGTAGATATGAGTCTTGAGATGCTTCAGTTAAGATTGTAGAGGTCCGCATGAAGATCTGAAGAAGTTGTGGCTGTCTGTGTGGAACCGGTTCCGGTAAGTGTTCAGAGGTGACAGAGGATCACAGAAAGGTCCGGTGAGGTCTGGAATTCTATAATCCTAATCTGTGGATTGGAAGGAGTGTTTGGGATGTCCTTGTGATGTGTCATCTTGAGTTGTGTATGATTTTGAGGTCCGGAAGTACCTTTTGCATTGTGACAGTGGCGACAGACTGTGTTCTTGAATTTCCGGATGAGGAAGAGAAGAGATTCCAGTAAGTAGAGGAAGTGTGGATGTACTTGGTCATTCAGGCAGGCTTGTGAAGGTTCTTGGATTGTGTTGAGGTTGTGTTGTTGATCCGCATTGGTGGTAGAGCCCAGAATTGAAGATATTCTTCCGGATGAAGTTCTTGTTCAGACCAACTGACCGGATGAGTTGTTCATCTTGCGAATGTTCTTGTGGTGGCCGACCGGATGTATTAATCATCTTGCGAATGTCCTTATGATTGATTGCCGACTTAGATGATTGTTCCTAAGTCGATGTCTTGTATAAATAAGTGTTTGTGAATTCATTTTGCAGAGTGGATTGTGTGGATGAGTGTGGCATAGTGAAGAGAAGTGCGAAAGGCAGAGCAGGGGTTTTTGGGCTTAAATGGAACTGATCCGGACATGGTAGAGATGTCATTCTCTAGTTCAAGATTGTGATTCTTATCACTTTGTAGACAGTGTGTCTCCTTGTAGGCAGTGGGCCTCTTTGTGAGCAGTGTGCTCGGGCAGTGAGCCCAAATTGGCAAGTGCTATTCTTTTTCTTATTCTTCTAACAGAGAATAATCCTTGGGTTAATCACCCCGTGGTTTTTCCCTTAACCGGGTTTTCCACGTCAAAATCTTGGTGTTCAATGTGTTGATGTTTATCTGCTCTTGTGTGTATGCATTATGCTTTCATGGATGATTAATTGATATGCTGTTAACTAACAAAGAAGAATCAAGTGTTTGAAGTAAAAGCAAGTTTTTATACAACTGATTCACCCCCCCTCTTAGTTGTATGCCCTAGATCCAACAATTGGTATCAGAGCCAAGTTCCTCTGAAAGGAGCTTAACCGCTTGAGGAGATCCAAGATGTCGTCATACAAGAAGGATAGTCTGAAGTTCGATGGAACCAACTTCACTCTCTGGAAAGGTCGCATGAAATGTCACTTGGAATGTATGGGAAAAGCATACTTGGCCATGGTCTCAAAACCATATGTACCTCCACAAGGTGGTCCGATAACTCTGAATGAAATCACAGATGCTGAAAACAATCTGTGGACCAAGGAAGCTCTTCTAAGCTCATTGAATGACTCAGATCTCTCAAATGTTATTGACCTACCAACTGCATATGAGATCTTGACTAAACTGGAACTTTTGTATGAAGGAGATGAGTTTGTCAAGAGTGCAAGGTTGCAAAGTCTGAAAGGGAAATTTGAAAGATTGAAGATGAGAGATGATGAAAACATCACTACCTTTATGCCAAGAGTGAATGAGTTGGTATGTGGAATTAGAAATGCTGGTGGAACTCTGGATGAAAATGAGATTGTTTGCAAAATCCTCAGATCCCTTCCTGCTGCCTACAAAATCAAGGTTGCTGCCATTGATGAATTCAGAGCCCACACAACTATCACAAGAGAACAATTAGCTGGCAAACTAGCTGCATTTGAAATGACCGAGTTTGGAGATGATCCTCCTAAGACTGAATCTGCTTTCAAAGCTAGTGCCTATGTGAAAGGCAAACAGAGATTTGATCCGGGAGAAAACTCTTCAAGGAAGATGTCATGGTATGATCAAGCAAGAAGAGACATGGAAGAAAAAGAAGCAGAAATAGCTCAACTTGAAGCCCTCATTGCAAAGAGACTGCTAAGAGGATCCGGTAAGTATGAAGGAAAACTACCCTTTAAGTGCTTCAACTGCAATAAGATTGGTCATTTTGCTTCAAGATGTCCAGAAAGATCTGCAAGGTCTAATACTAACAGACAAAGGTTTCAAAAGAACTGCTATTATGTTCATGAAGAAGATGACAATGAAGGAGTAACATATGATGAATCAGAACTAGGAAGCAAATCCGGAAATGAATGGGTGTTTATTGCCATCAAGGAAGAAGATTCAATATCCTCTGAATCTGTCAATCACAAGGTTGTGGAAAGAGCTTTGGCTACTCAAGTGGAAGAAAAGGATGATTGGGTTATTGACAGTGGATGTTCTCACCATATGACTGGTGACAAGAATAAGTTCTTGGATTTGGAAAGGTATGAAGGAGGAATGGTAAAGTTTGGTGACAATTCTGTTGGCAGAATCAGAGGTAGGGGAACTATTTCCTTTAATGGAAAGAGCAAAATAGGTAATGTACTATATGTTGAAGGATTGAAGCACAATCTTCTCAATGTTGGTCAGTTAGTGGACAAAGGCTATGATCTCCGGTTCAAGAATGGAAAATGCAGAATCTTTACAAGCTCCGGAATTGAAATTGCATCCGGTGCTCAAACAAAAGGTAATATCTTTCATCTGGTTGGTTCAAATAAAAGTTGTCTATTTGTTCAAGTTGATCAGAGTTGGTTATGGCATAGAAGAATGTGTCATGTAAATTTTGATAACATCATCAAGATAAGCAATATTCAAGCTGTAAGAGATCTTCCAAAATTGATGAAACCTACAAATAGTTTGTGCAAAGAATGTTAGCTAGGTAAACAGAGCAGAGTCTCTTTCAAAAGCAAAGATCAGTCCTCTACCGGATTGTTGGAATTAGTACATACTGATCTCTGTGGTCTGACAAGAATCAAGAGTCTACAAGGTGATAGATATTTCATGTTGCTAATTGATGACCATTCTCGGATGATGTGGGTTACCTTCCTAAAAGAGAAATTAGAAGCCCTTGAGAAGTTCAAAATCTTCAAAGCTATGGTAGAGAATCAAACCGGATTGAAACTGAAGTGCCTAAGGTCTGATAGAGGTGGTGAATTTACATCTGGTGAGTTTATTGACTTTTGTGAGAAGTAGGGTATAAGGAGACAGTTGTCTACTCCTAGGACTCCACAGCAGAATGGAGTAGTTGAGAGAAAGAACCGAACCATCCAGGAAGCTGCCAGGACAATGATGTTGGAAGCAAATGTTCCTCAGATGTTTTGGAAAGAAGCTATCAGCACTGCAGTCTACACTCTCAATCGAGTTCAAATCAGAAACAATACCGGTAAGACCCCCTATGAACTTTGGTTTGGCATCACTCCTGTGAAATATTTCAGAGTATTTGGTAGCAAGTGTTATATTAAAAGAGATGAAGATCTAGGAAAGTTTGATGCTAGAAGTGATGAAGGAATTTTCTTGGGTTACTCCACTCAAAGCAAAGCATACTGGTGTTACAATAAGAGACTAAGGAAGATGATAGAAAGCACTAATGTGAAAGTTGATGAAGGAATTGAGAAGCCCTCAAGATTTTATGAGTTTGATGAAGATGACCAAGATGGTGTTCAGGTTCAAGGAACTCAATCCTCTCTGGTAAGTCAGAGTCAGCCTGATAGGTCCCCCTCTCAGTTGTATGCCCTAGATCCAACAATATTATAGTCTTCTCTGCAGGTAATTTTGATTCAGAAGAAAGAGTAGGCTTAGGTACCCAAAATCCATGACCATCCAATGAAAATGAAACCCTCTCATTTTCCAATGAAGTAGTCATAGATTTACTTTTCATAGAAGTACTATTGCACTCAACAATGTATGCATCAAGCTTATACAATGTGCCAAATCTAACACCTCTAGCGATCACTATAACACCTCTAACTATCTTGCATCCTGTATAAAAAAAAACAATACCTGCACACTCGCATCTATTAGTTTGCTCACAGATAATAAACTTCGTGCTAATCCAGGGATATGCAACACACCATTAATCCTTTTTATTCTATCATCATGAAATTTGATTTTAACTTTACCATGACCAACAATATTTAAATGAGAATGATCACCCAAGTACACCTTACCTCCATCAAATTCTTCATACTCAGAAAACCAATCTCTATTAGGGGTCGTATGGAAAGATGCACGTGAGTCAATTAACCATGCATCATTACCTACACGAGTGGCCAAAGATGCAATGAACACATCACCATCTTCCTTCTTGGACTCAGAATCATAATCAAATTTCTTCTTTTTCTTCTTCTTTTCTTCTTTACACTCCTTACATAAGTGTCCAGGATTATTGCAATTCCAACAAATAACTTTGGACTTTCTAGGAGATTTGGATTTCCCCTTGGACTTGGATTTGTCATGCATCTCACTCTTCTTACCTTTTTCTTTGGGTCTTCCATGAACACTTAGGGATTCTTTGGCACTAATAGATACCTTCCACCTCATTTCTTCAGAAAGAAAAGAACCCACAACATCTTCAACTTGAAAGGAAGCTAGGTGTGCGGAAATCACTTCCTACACTAATCTAATGAGGAGAGATGAGTGCAATTTTTTTTTAATCCTTACAGTTACAATAATATTAAACCACTAATAGAGATATTGCAACAAACACATACACAAGAATGTAAGACAGAAGAAGAGAGAGACAAGATATACGTGGGGAAAACCCTTACGAGTGAAAAACCCCACACTCCAAAACACAGCTCAAATGTATTCCATAAAAAATGAAGGTTATAATATAGTCATAGAGCCAATGCTCTTCTAGGAGTCTTCGAAACTCGTATCTAGAGATAATACAGAAGCATAACAGTACCTGTCAATCACATAATACATCTCCTCTCCAAAGCACCTGTTTATATAGAAAATACAAGGCAAAAATGGCTCTATCTTGGGATGGGCATCCAACATGGCCTCATGGCCCAAAACCCATGTCTATGGACACTTGTCCAACATTGTAGAATGTTCCTGACACTTTTCAAGTCACCCCATCCCAAAGAGGTTGCCTATTCCCAATTTGGGTAATGAGAGATGCTCTTACGACTCTTACAACTGTCATAGAATCCGTCATACTGACATATCTTACAGTTGTAAGAGAATCTATCATAAACATGCTATAAATAGCATATTCTCTTACAACATGTCATAACCCTCCTTGGGGCACCCAAAGATGCCTTTCTCCAAGATGCTTCTCGACACATGTCTTCACTTGTCATATAACCTTCTATTTCTGACTCTTACATGTCATAAAACTGTCATAGGAATCTGTCATGACCGTTTCAGTCAATATTCCCTTACACAACATCTAAGATGCCGACACATGGCAAAATATTCCTACCACTAAGTGGGACACGTATCTCCTCATGTGAGGACAAAAGTACATGTGGTCATCTTCCATGTAGGATGACACATCACCGTGCCAAGTCCCACAAGATGACAACATAGGATTTGCATCCTAATTACACAATAGGCAATAAATAAATAAATACAATGAAATAATACAAGAAACTACCAATGTTGAGACACCTTAATTCCCAACATTCTCCCACTTGTCGAACACCTTGTAAGAGCCAATGTAATTAACATGATTTAACTGCTATAGGCCGAGATGCCCATAGACTCTGAACACCATCTAAACTTCTCTGTGCCCACTGGTTTCGTCAATGCATCTGCAACATTCTTCAAAGTATCTACCTTCTCCAAATTCAACTTCCCATCCTCTACCATGTCTCACACGAAGTGAAACTATACATCAATATGCTTTGTTCTGGCATGGAAAGTTGGATTCTTTGCTAGGCAAATCACACTCTAACTATCACAACAAATCGTAATATGTCCTACATCAACACCAATATCTGAACACAATCTCTTAAGCCAAATAGCTTCCCTACAAGCATGAGTTACTGCCATTTACTCAACTTCTATTGTGGAAAAAGCAACCACAAGTTGTCACTTACTCATCCAACTAATTGCACCACCAAACATTGTGAACACATATGCACTGGTGGATCTCCTGCTGTCAATGTCACCTGCCCAATCAGAATCCATGAATACAAATAGAATGCGAAGGTCCTGAAGCATTACCATGATAGCATATGGAATACTTGGAAGTACCCATCAAAATATCTAAACACTCACTTAACTGCATCCCAATGTACCCATCCGGGATTAGCCATAAATCGACTAAGGACTCCCACTACTTGGGCAATGTCTGGTCTTGTGTAGACCATAGCATACATCAAACTGCCAACAACACTAGCATAAGGTACTCTGCTCATGTCCTCCATCTCACTAGGAGATTTTGGACAATCATTAATAGACAACTTTGTCCCCAATGAAATAGGAACACACAATGGTCTAGAATCTGCCATGCTGAACTTGTCCAACACGGTCTTCATATACTTACTCTAGCTTAACCAAAGTTTTCTATTAGCTCTATCTCTTCTGATTTCCATTCCCAGAATGTACCTAGCTGCCCCTAGATTTTTCATCTCAAACTGTGCTGACAACTGAGACTTCAAATCAGAAATCATATTCTTACCATTCCCAATTAGCAGCATATCGTCAACATACAATGCAATAATGAGAATGCGATCATTGTCAAACTTATAATACACACAATGATCTAATTTTGATCTCAGATATCCAATTGACAACACAAAGGCATCAAACTTCAAGTACCACATCCTAGGAGACTGTTTCAAACCATACAAAGACTTTTTCAACTTGCAAACCAAATTTTCTTTACTTTTCTCTATGTAATGCTCTAGCTGTGACATGTAAATCTCTTCCTCCAAATCACCATGAAGGAAAGTTGTCTTCACATCCATCTGCTCCACCTCTAAGTCATAAGCTATTGCACGAGATAATAGGAACCGAATAGATGTCATCTTTGCAATGGGAGAGAAAATTTCACCGTAATCAATTCCCTCCACTTGTGAGTACCCCTTCGCAACCAGTCTGGCCTTGTACTTTTCAACACTGCCATCTGCACCGAATTTCTTCTTGAACACCCATTTGCATCCAATGGGTTTCCATCCTTCAGGCAAAGGCACCAAGTCCCATGTTTTATTCTTGTCCAAAGAAGCCATCTCATCTTCCATGGCCTCTTTCCAGGAACCTGCATCTTTCATGCCCATAGCCTCTATCACAGTTCTAGGCTCATCAGTGTTAGTAAGCAAGGCAAAAGTACAACTAGAATCAAGCAATGAATGACCAAACCTATCAGGTTGCTTCCTTCTTTGTGTAGATCTCCTCAATGGCTGAGGTTGAGGTTCTACTTCTTCTTCTTCTGAGCTTTCAGAGCTGCTAGAGCTCTCCTCATCATTAGGTCTCACAGGGTCTGTCAATTCAGTCTTCTCAGGGGTAGAAGAAAACTGAACCACATCTTCTTTCTTTTTTTTTTGTTCCGGCTATAAAATAATGGAAGAAAGTGTTAGCTCTCTGAAGATAACACTTCTTCTATACAACACTTTTTCAGCCACAGGATCCCAAAGCTTGTATCCTTTCACACCGACACCATAGCCAATGAAGATACACTTAACAGCCTTGTTCTCTAATTTAGATCGTTTCTCCCTAGGCACATGTGCATATGCCTCACAACCAAAAACATGAAGATGTCTAATTGAAGGCTTCTTACTAGACCACACCTCCATAGGTGTCTTTCCAACAAGAGCTAATGTAGGAGACCTATTTACCAGGTAGCAAGCAGTGGCTAGAGCTTTAGCCCAAAACTTTTGTTCGAGGCTTGCTCCACTAAGCATACTCCTAGCCTTCTCCATCAGTGTCCTATTCATCCTCTCTACAACTCCATTTTGCTACGGGGTGTATGGAGTTGTCTTATGTCTTTCAATCCCTTGCTCTTTATAGAACTTATCGAACTTTGCTGAACAAAACTCACCACCGTTATCAGTTCTCAAACACTTAATCTTTTTACTAGTCTGATTTTTAGCAAAAGCTTTAAACTCTTTAAACTGACTAAAGACTTCAGTCTTGCTTCTGATAAAATAAACCCATGTCCTTCTACTGTAATCATCTATAAAAGATACAAAATATATAGATTTGGAGATTGAAGGAACACTAACAGGACCTGTTGACTTTTTCTTCTGAATCAGCATTAGGGTTTGCCACTTCTAATGCACAGGCAGATTCAGCCAACTAAATACAGGAGGTTGCGTGAGCTGCCTCCCCTTCACTTCTGGTTCTGCCGCACCAAGGGGGGTATCCCTATAACTCAAGATGTAACCTTGACTAGCTCAAAGATAGAAAGATCTAACTTGACAACAACAGGCAGAATACTCTCATGTATGGACCAAGATCTGTATGATAGATCACAAGGCTGGCAACATTCTTGGACATGATGTCTGGTTGGGTATGAGAGCATGCAGGGGGTTCCTAATCCTACTCCTACAACTAACAGGTGGAAGGATGAAGTGATTTGAAATGATGTTTGGATGCAAACCTGGACCTGGTGTATAACCTCAACACAGAGCTAGATTGGTGCCTATCCAGGGCTTGGAGTCGGTAGACATACACCTGTGAATGATCAGCATGAATAGCTAAAACTGGATTTCAGGGGGATACACATGATATCTGCCTTACAGATATCTCCCAATAAAGAGTGTTAAGCTGTCTATACTTATGGCATCCCTATTGCAGTAAGAAAGATACATGCAAAACTGGAGACAGAATCAGCATAACACATGCAAACACAGCATTATTCATATAAGATTAACCATGAAATCAGTGGATTCATGCCAAATCGTACAACAGGAGATACATAAACTCACAAGTTTTGCTGCACAGAGCAACCAAAACCAGTTGTATCTTATTACAGAGCCAAAATGTCCAGTTTTCAACAACCAAAAATGAGTAACACTTCCTGCTTATAACAGCCAGGTAGTGTACCACAGCAATTAATTACATGGTTGACCAAAAATCCTGCCAGATACACAGTATCAGAAAAATGGCGCTCAACGCATTACCAGATTGGCACCCAAACATGAATGCAGTAGGTAGGGGAGGAGACAGGAAGAAACCTCGAGCCCTGCGCCACTGTCCGTTGATGTACACCTTCAATCGGGTACCAGATCCGTCCATACCTCTGCAACCTTCGCCATTAATGGTGCACCAACCCGCGGCCTTGGGAAAAACATCAATTGTGCATCGCAACCATTTCCCGCCAAGATTCATCGTCATGATATTTGAAAATATGCAGGGTCGAATTATCCCACATGCACCCCGCAGCAACCTCCTCATCACCTTATATACTAGGTCGCGAGCATATATGATGTCGGTGCTTTTGCTCCCGACGACACTAGTATAAACCTTCATCATCATCCTCCAGCAGCATGATATCCTGTCGCTTGAAATATCACCCTGACGTCAGCATCACCCTGCAATATAACCTGCATGATAATCACCTTCATCGGCACAACCTGATGCATCGGAGGAAGATCCTCCTGCTTAGCCGATACCAAATGTCTGGCCGATGAACATCCTGATGACGTCACCGTCATATCCTGCTGATGTCATCAGCATATCTGCCTACTGCGCACCTCCTCATATCCGGATGACGTCATCGTCATATTCGCAACATTGGGGGATCTTCATAAGATGAGTGATGTTAGAAATATGACCCCCCGGACCATGATGACGTCACCACCACATGTCGGCATCAGGATGATATTCGGAAGATAACTAGATATTTGGAAATATCATCCTGATGCACAAATATCACGCTGCACTGTAGCTCCGCTATAAGATCGGGGTGATATATGAATATGACAGATATTTGAAATGATCACCCCCCACTGGATAATGCATGAAGCCGACAGGCGGATATCTCCCTTCGGAAATATCATGATGCAGACAAGCAGAAAACTGGATATCACCCTGACGTAAGAATGACGTCAGCATCATCAGGGTGATAAAACAACGAACATGAAATGATACAACATCATTAGGATGATATTGACTAAGATCATCCTGACGTTCAAATATGATGACCCCGGTGAATATCGGGTCATACTTAGAACTCTTCAACAACATCATCAGGATGATCATAACCAAGATCACCCGATGATAAAAATATCACCCCGGTGAAATATCATGCAGGCAGAAAATATGATGACCCTCGCAAGCAACACGGCGATAACTGGAAATATGATGATGATGATGACGACCCAGATACTTGAAAAATCACCCCCGCAAGCAAATCAAGGCACACTGTAGCTCATCAGCAGGATCGGGATGATATCCAAACATCACCCGATATTGAAACATGATGATCCTGATGAAAAACCAGTCGACAGAGAACATGATGATGATGACCTCCTCCTCAGGAAAATATGATGCAGCAGCTGAAAAATGCTGAGGTCCAACACTTAGAATATTTTTAAGGAAGGTGCCTGCATGAAAATTGCTCAAAAACTGTCAGTCAATTCAGGCACTAACAGGACCAAACACATCAGAATGAATAAGATCCAATACACCAGAAGACTTGTGAGAACTAGAGTAAAATTGAACACGGTTTTTCTTTCCATATACACAATGTTTGCAAAAGTCAAACTCGAGATTACAATCATTTAACCCCTCAATGAGGTTTTTATTTTTTAGGGTTCTAAGACCCTTCTCACCAATGTGGCCATATCTCAAATGCCATCACATAGTCTTTTCAGCAGGAAGTTTAACTTCAAAAGCATGTGCACTACCATTAGAAAGTGTTACAACAAATTCCTTCACTGCTTGTTCAGATGGTGGGGATGAAGTGACTGCAGCTCTTTTCTTTAAGTTAGAAGAACTATTGCACTGTGAAGTCCATGCCTTCAGCTGAAATAGAGTACCTCTCCAAGTACCCTTCGCAAGCACCATATATCCTCTAGTCATCTTGCATCCATCCTTTGAAAAGACAACCTACACACCTACATCATTCAACATACTTACAGAAAGCAGGTTCTGTGCTAGACCTGGGATGTGCATAACCCTAGTGATCCCCTTCACTCATCCATCAGGGAATTGGATTGAGACTCTTCCATGACCAACAATCTTCAGATGAGAATCATCACCTAGGTACACTCTTCCACCATCGAACTCTTCATACTTCGTGAACCAGCTTCGATGCAAGGTCATGTGGAATGATGCACCAAAATCTATCAACCACATATCATCAGATGCATGGGTGGCCAGGGCTACGACGAAGGCATCACCATCATCTTGTGATTTGTCAGAATCTAAATCTGTGAGATTCTTCTTCTTCTTTTTCTTTTCTTCCTTGCATTCCTTTCGGAAGTGCCTAGTTTTGCTACAGTTCCAACAGAGAGCCTTGGAATTTCTAGGAGATTGGGATTTGGATCTGCCCTTCTCATATTTCTTGTCCTTCTTTTTCCCTTTCTCCTTGGGTCTTCCATGAACCACAAGAAACATCTTTGGCTGCCTCAGAAGACTTTCTCTGCATCTCTTTAGATAACAGTGAAGATACCACTTCATCCATTGTGGAAGTGGATGTGGTGCTCCCAATAGCCATAACAAGATGATCCCACGAGTCCGGCAAAGAACAAAGCAAGGTCATACAACGATCCTCCTCCTCCATCTTCACACCAATTGATGTCAATTGTGCAATTAACATATTGAAGGCATTCAAGTGATCTGCAATAGATCCTCCATCTTCCATCTTCTGAGAATACAACTTATTTCTCAGAAAAAAATTTGTTCACCAGGGATTTAGCCTGATAAACATCACCCAGCTTGTTCCAAAGGTCTTTTGTGCTCCTCTCCTCATGGACATTTAACATGACAGAATCAACTAGACTGAGTCTTATGAGACTCTTAGCCTTCTAATCTTTGAGATCCCAATCAACTTGTGCCATTGTAGCTAGTTTTACACCGGATATGGTTTCCCATAGGTCACGATCAACAAGCATGTCCTCCATCTTAAGTTTCCACAACTCAAAATTAGTGCCATTGAATTTCTCCACCTCTAATCTTCTGGATGTGCCTGCCATCTCTTTCCTGCAACAAGATTATAGAATGCTCTGTACAAAACTCCCACTCAACCTAAGATTAGCTCAAAAAACCCCTACCCATCAACTAGGACCAAAGGTGATCAAGCTCTGATACCAACTGAAAGGAAGCTAGGTGTGCGAAAATCACTTCCTACACTAATCTAATGAGGAGAGATGAGTGCAAATTTGTTTTAATCCTTATAGTTACAATAATGTTAACCCACTAATAGAGATATTGCAACAAACACATACACAAGAATGTAAGACAGAAGAAGAGGGAGACAAGATATACATGGGGAAAACCCTTACAAGTGAAAAACCCCACACTCCAAAACACAGCTCAAATGTATTCCATAAACAATGAAGGTTACAATACAGTCACAGAACCAATGCTCTTCCAGGAGTCTTCGACACTCGTATCTAGAGATAATATGGAAGCATAACAGTACCTGTCAATCACATAATACATCTCCTCTCTAAAGCATCTGTTTATATAGAAAATACAAGGCAAAAATGGCTCTATCTTGGGATGGGCGTCCAACATGGCCTCATGGCCCAAAACCTATGTCTATGGACACTTGTCCAACATTGTAGAATGTTCTTAACACTTGTCAAGTCGCCTCATCCCAAAGAGGTCTCCTATTCCCAATTTGGGTAATGATAGATGCTCTTACGACTCTTACAACTGTCATAGAATCCGTCATACTGACATATCTTACAGCTATAAGAGAATCTGTCATAAACATGCTATAAATAGCATATTGTCTTACAACATGTCATAACCCTCCTTGGGGTGCCCAAAGACACCTTTCTCCAAGATGCTTCTTGACACATGTCTTCACCTGTCATAGAACCTTCTATTTCTGACTCTTACATGTCATAAAACTGTCATAGGAATCTGTCATGACCGTTTCAGTCAATATTCCCTTACACAACATCTAAGATGTTGACACATGGAAAAATACTCCTACCACTAAGTGGGACGCCTATCTCCTCATGTGAGGACAAAAGTACATGTGGTCATCTTCCATGTAGGATGATACATCACTATGCCAAGTCCCACAAGATGACAACATAGGATTTACATCCTAATTACACAATAGGCAATAAATAAATAAATACAATGAAATAATACAAGGAACTACCAAGGTTGAGACACCTTAATTCCCAACACAACTTTCAAGACAATAGAAGTACTCCCAATCACCATAACAAGAGAATCCCATGAATTAGGCAAAGAACAAAGCATGATCTAACATCTCTCCTCCTCATCCATTTTTACACCAATTGATGCCAATTGAGCCACCAACATATTGAATGCTTCCAGGTGGTCTTCAACTCATCCACCCTCTTCCATTCTTGAGGAATACAATTTCTTCCTCAAGAAAATATTGTTCACTAGAGATTTGGCTTGATATATCTCATCGAGTTTCTTCCATAGTTTCTTTGCAGAGGGTTCTTCATGGACATTGATTAAAATAGAGTCTGTCGGGCACAATTAATTAGACCCTTGGATTTACGGTCCATAACATCATATTCAATAGCTAAAGTAGTATATGTGGGCCTTGAAACTTTGTCATCAATAGCATCCCACAAATCTTGATCAATTAACAGATCCTCCATCTTTATCTTCCACATCTCAAAATTGTTACCAAAATTTTTTTCTACCTCTATTCTCCCTGATGTGCTTGTCATCTAAAAATTCTTGTAACAAGATCACAAAGTATCTTCTGAAGAAGTTCCCACTCGATCAATTAATAGACCCTCTATCTTTAGCTTCCACATCTCAAAATTGTTACCAATTTTTTTTTCTACCTCTATTCTCCTTGATGTGCTCGCCATTTAAAAATTTCTGCAACAAGATCATAAAGTATCTTCTGCGGGTGGTCTTCAATTCATCCACCCACTTTTATTTTCAAGGAATACAATTTATTCCTCAAGAAAATCTTGTTCACTAAATATTTGGCTTGATATATCTCACTGAGTTTCTTCTATATTTTCTTTACAGAGGGTTCTTCATGGACATTGATTAAAATAGAGTCTATCAGGCACAATCTAATTAGACCCTTGGATTTACAGTCCATAACATCATATTCAACAACCAAAGTAGCATCTATGGGCCTTGAAACTTTCTCATCAATAGCATCCCACAGATCTCGATCAATTAATAGATCCTCCATCTTTAGCTTCCACATCTCAAAATTCTTACCAGAAAAATTTTCTACCTCTATTCTCCCTGGTGTGCTCACCATCTAAAAATTCCTGCAACAAGATCACAAAGTATCTTCTGTAGAATCTCTCACTCAAAACTGGATTAGTTCAAAAAAAACCCAACAATCCAAACTGAAATCAAAGGTGATCAAGCTCTGATACCACTTGTAAGGAAGCTAAGGTAGAAGAACAACTTCCTACACTAATCTTGAGGGGAGGGATATGCAATTTTTTTTAGATATTTACAATAGTTACAAAAATAAACACAAATAACAATCATACCATGACACAATAATTATGTCAGGAAACCCTTTAGGAGAAAAACCCCACACTCCAAAGCCACCCAATATATTATTTAGGAATCAAGAAGATTACAATATACTTGTAGAGCAAGATTTTGTAGAAGTATAACCAACCAGAGATCCAGAGGCAACTCAACATCTATAAGACTCTTACACACAACCTTCATCTCAAGCTCCTGATATATAAATGATACAATACAGTAAACCGCCAACAGTAATTACAAAATCATGAGCCAAAACCACCCAAAAGTGGCATACAAATTATATCTAATCAAAGATGCCTTGTGATATGACAAATCACACACAAACATGTGTAACTCTTTCCTTTACAACTCTTTTAAGTGTCCAACACGTTTTCACATTTCCCAAAATAGGAGGTCTAATTTCTGGAGACCATAACTTTTGATTCAAGTGTCAGATTGACGAACTGTTTGATGCATCAAAAAGATCATGAAGAGATATATCAAGATATAACCCACTTCACTGATTATGACAAATTTTGTGGTGTTTAGGGTCCTCTAAGTGTCTCAAATATGAGTTTGAAACTTTTTCCAGGATTTCAAAAAATAGAAACTTTAATATCTTGCAATCCAGGTATGATGTTGAGTCAAAACTCACCCAAGATGTTTACTTAGAAATTCCACACCTTTTGGAAAAATTCTAAGTCCATCTATGCTCAAATGTAGAGTTACTAAAAATAGTACTTGTCCTGCCATTTTATCCCTTTTGGAAACTTTGAAAGTTCTAAACCATTCTTCAAGGTAAAGGGTATTCGAAAAGACTAAAATTGGGAAGAATAGAAACCTTTTGTAGTTGCAAGGTTGAGAGAGATTTCCTAACATTCTCCCACTTGTCAAACACCTTACAAGAGAAAAGGGAGTGTCAACACCATGATTTAATTGCTAGGGGCTGAGAGGCCCATATAATTTGAACACAATCTAAATTTCTCTATGCTCACAGGCTTAGTTAATGAATCTGCAACATTCATCAAAATCTATACCTTAACTAGCTTCACCTTGTCATCCTCGACAAAATCTCTAACAAAATGATACTATACATCAATGTGCTTAGTGCTAGCATGAAATGTTGGGTTCTTAGCTAGGCAGAACACACTCTGACTATCATAATGAACTGTCATTGCACCCTGTTTTATTCTGATATTTGAACACACACTCTTAAGCCAAATGACTTCTTTACAAGCATGAGTAGCTGCCATATACTCAACTTCAGTAGTGGACACAGAAACCACAACCTATCGCTTACTCATCCAACTAATTGCACCACCAAATAAAGTAAATACATAAGAACTGGTGGATCGTCTGCTATCAACATCATCTGCCTAGTATGAATCCACATATCCATGAATATCAAGGGAATGCATGTCTCCTATCAAATTACCATGATAACACAATGAATACTCTAAGGTACCCTACAAATATCTAAAGACTCTTTTAGTTGTATCCCAATGAACTCTACCAATATTAGACATATATTTGGAAAGAACTCCCACTACTTGGGCAATGTCTAGTCTAGTACAGATCATAACATACATCAAACTTCTGACAACACTTTGGTAAGGCACTCTACTCATGTCTTCCATCTCTGATGGGGATGTTGGACACTGTGAAGTAGATAACTTCATTCCAACTTTAAAAGGAACACATAATGGTCTACAATCCTGCATGTTAAACCTCTATAAAACTGAATTGACATACATACTCTAGCCAAGCCATAGTTTTCTGTTCACTCTATCTCTTCTTATTTCCATCCCAAGAATGTGTTTAGCTACACCAAGATCTTTCATTTCATATTTAACTGCAAGTTGAGACTTTAGTTCTGAAATCATTCCTTTCCCTTTACCAATAAATAACATATCATCAACATATAATGCAATAAACAAGAAATGATCACCATCAAATTTATAATAAACACAGTGATCAGATTTAGAATGCTCAAATCCCAAACTCAAGACATATGTATCAAATTTTTGGTACCACATCCTAGGACTTTATTTGAGGCCATACAAAGATTTCTTGAATTTACAAACCAAATTACTTTCACCTTTCACCATGTAGTGCTCTAGCTGTGTCATATAAATATCCTCCTCCAAATCACCATGAAGGAAAGTCATTTTCACATCCATTTTCTCAACCTCTAGATCATAAGCATCAACAATAGAAAGAAAGAATCTAATGAACATCATTTTGCAATAGGAGAAAATATCTCACCATAATCAACACCCTCAACCTGAGAGTAACCTTTCACAACCAACTGTGCTTTGTACTTCTCAATACCTCTATCTAAACCAATATTTTTCTTGAACACCCATTTGCAACCAACAGGTTTTTGTCATTTAGGAAATGGCACTAGGTCCCATGTATCATTCTTTTTCAAAGCTGCCATTTCTTCATTCATAGCAATCTTCCAAGACTCTACATCATTCATCCCTAATGCCTCTTCTACAGATCTAGTTTCATCTCTGTTAGTATTCAAAGCAAAAATACATCTCCAGTCATTAGATGAATACCTTTAAGGTGGTTTTCTATGCCTTGTTGACCTTTGAACAAGTTGAGTTGGAGGTTCTTCCTCTTCTTTTGAAGATTCAGAGCTAGATGAGCTCTCCTCAAGTTCATGTATATCTAGGGGCCTCGATTCAACTTCCTCAAGCATAGAAGGGAGTTGAATCACATCTTTCTATTCACTTTGTTTTGGCTGCAATGTAAGAGAAGAACGCTTAGTTTCTCTAAAAATAACACTTCTACTATATATTACCTTCTGTGCAACATGGTCCCAAAGCTTGTATCATTTCACACCATAACTATACTTGATGAAGATACATTTCATATCCTTGTTCTCCAACTTTGTTCACTTCTCCTTTGGCACATGTGCATATGCCTCAGCCAAAAACTCTAAGATGTCTCAGTGAAGGCTTGTGCCCTAACCATGCCTCCATAGGCATTTTATCAACAAGCACTGATGTAGGAGACCTGTTAATTAGGTAGAAAGTAGTAGCAACAACTTTAGCCCAAAACATTTGTTTTAGATCAGCACCACTAAGCATACTCCTAGCCTTCTCTATCGGTGTCATGTTCATTCTTTCTACAACTCCATTTTGCTGTGGAGAATACAAAGTTATATTTTGTCCCTAAATGCCACAATCCTTAGAGAATCTATCAAAATCATTAGAGAAAAATTCACCGCCATTGTCAGTCCTCAAACATTTTATTTTCTTTCTAGTTTACAACTCAACCATTGCTTTAAATTCTTTAAATCAACTAAAAACTTCAAATTTACTCTTTAGAAAATATACTCACATCCTTCTACTGTAATCACCAATAAATGAAACATAATATGTGGAATTTCAAATGGAAGGAACATCTATAGGACCAAACACATTAGAATGAATTTAAGATCCAATACACCACATGATTTATAAGAACTTGAGTAAAACTGAACACGGTTTTGTTTATCACAAATGCAGTGCTCACAGAAATTGAAATCAAGATTACAACCAGTTAAACCTTCAACAAGGTTTTTATTTTTCAAGGTCCTTAGACCCTTTTCTCCTATGTGGCCTAATCTTTGGTGCCATAACATAGTCTTCTCTATAGGAAATTTTGATTCAAAAGAAAGAGCACCCTTAAGTACCTAAAATCCATGACCATCCACTGAAAATGGAACCCTCTCCTTTTCCAATGAAGTAGTCATAGATTTACTTTTCATAGAAGTACTATTACACTCAACAATGTATGCATCAAGCTTACACAATGTGCCAAATTTGACACCTCTAGCGATCACCATAGCACCTCTAACCATCTTGCATCCTGTATCAGAAAAAACTACTTGCACACCCACATCTATTAGTTTTCTCACATATAATAAATTTCATGCTAATCCAGGGATATACAACACACCATTAATCCTTTTTATTCTACTATTAGGAAATTTGATTTTAACTTTACCATGACCAACAATATTTAAATGAGAATCACCACCCAAGTACACCTTACCTCCATCAAATTCTTCATACTCAGAAAACCAATCTCTATTAGGGGTCATATGGAAAGATGCACCTGAGTCAATTAACCATGCATCATTACCTACATGAGTGGCCAAAGCTGTAATGAACGCATCACCATCTTCCTTCTCAGACTCAGAATCAGAATCAAATTTGTTTCTTTTCTTCTTTACACTCCTTATGGAAGTGTCCAGGCTTATCGCAATTCTAACAAATAACTTTGGACTTTGTAGGAGATTTGGATCTCCCCTTGGAATTGGATTTGTCACGCTTCTCACTCTTCTTGCCTTTTTATTTGGGTCTTCCATGAACACTTAGGGCTTCTTTTGTACTAATGGATACCTTCCTCATTTCTTCAGAAAGTAAAGAACCCACAACATATTCAACTTTCAAGACAACAGAAGTACTCCCAATCGCCATAACAAGAGAATCCCATGAATTAGGTAAAGAACAAAGCAAGATATGACATCTACCCTCCTCATCCATTTTTACACCAACTAATGCCAATTGAGCTACCAACATATTGAATGCTTCCAGGTGGTCTGCAATTCATCCACCCTCTTCCATTCTCAAGGAATACAATTTCTTCCTCAAGAAAATCTTGTTCACTAAAGATTTGGCTTGATATATCTCACCGAGTTTCTTCCATAGTTTCTTTGCAGAGGGTTCTTAATGGACATTGATTAAAATAGAGTCTGTCAGGCACAATCTGATTAGACCCTTGGCTTTACAGTCCATAACATCATACTCAACAACCAAAGTAGCATCTGTGGGCCTTGAAACTTTCTCATCAATAGCATCCCATAGATCTCGATCAATTAATAGATCCTCCATCTTTAGCTTCCACATCTTAAAATTGTTACACTAAATTTTTTCTACCTCTATTCTCCTTGATGTGATCGCCATCTAAAAATTCTTGCAACAAGATCACAAAGTATCTTCTACAAAAGCTCCCACTCAAAACTAGATTAGTTCAAAAAAAGCCCAACAACCCACAAATGAAATCAAAGGTGATCAAGCTCTCATACCACTTGTAAGGAAGCTAAAATAACAGAACAACTTCCTACACTAATCTTGAGGGGAGGGATATGCAAAACTTTTTAAATCTTTACAACAGTTATAGAAATAAACACAAATAGCAATCATACCATGACACAATAATTACGTGGGGAAACCCTTTCAGGAGAAAAACCCCACACTCCAAAGCTGCCCAATATATTATTCAGGAATCAAGAAGATTACAATATAGTTGCAGAGCAATATTTCATAGGAGTATAATCAACCAAAGATCTAGAGGCAACTCAACATCTATAAAACTCTTACACACAACCTCCATCTCAAGCTCTTGATATATAAGAGATACAATATAGTAAACCACCAACGATAATTACAAAACAATGAGCCAAAACCACCCAAAAGTGGGGCCCAAATTATCTCTGGAATCAAAGATGCCTTGTGATATGCCAAATCACACACCAACATGTGTAACTATCCCCTTTATAGCTCTTTTAAGTGTCCAACATGTTCACATTTCCCAAAACAGGAGGTCCAACTTCTGACGGCCATAACTTTTGATCCAGGTGTCCAATTGACGAACCGTTTAGTGTGTTGGAAAGATCGTGAAGATATCTATCAAGCTATAACCTGCTTAATCAGTTATGACAACTTGTGGGGTGTTTAGGGACCTCTAAGTGTCTCAAACCTAAGTTTGAAACTTTTTCTGGGAGTTTCAAAAAATAGAAACTTTAATATATTGCAATCTAGGTATGATCTTGAGTTGAAACTCACCCAAGATGTTTACTTGATTACCAAATTTCCATTTAGTTCATTTTAATTTTAATAATATCTTAATCATTTCCACAAATCTTTAATGCAAACTAAATGACTAATTAATGTCTATGGAAAACCCAAATACATTTAAAATATTTCTATCTAACTAATTATTTAAACATTTTATAAATAAATTAAATAACTAACTGGAAATTGTAGCCAATGTAGTAGGCAAATGAAACTCAAATCAGGGAAGGATGTATTCCTTCCCTAGGAACAATGAGGGTAATAACATAGAATGTTAGGGGCATCAATGCCCCTAACAAATGGTGTTTGGTTAAACGCCAAATTGACCAATCAAGAGCAGACATTTTTTTCTTATAGGAAACCAAATTGGGGAAAGAGGAAAGTGATTGGAGACTAAGATGCTGGAGACAATGGAAAGGCCACTTCTATGAAGCTAAGGGTGCTTTAGGGGGTTTGGGAATCATTTGGAACCCACTCACAATAGAAGGGGAAATTGTGGAGGAAGATAGGAGGTGGATAATAGTGAGATGCAGATTACTGCAGAAGAATGAGAAATTTTATATCATTAATGTGTATGGTCTAACTACTACACTGGACAAGAGATTACTGTGGCAGCAAATCACTGGAAAATTAGCAAATCTCAATGGAGAGAAAGGCATCATAGCAGGTGATTTCAATGCAACTATAAACAATGATGAGAAGAAAGGTGGTTTGCTTAGAACAACGATTGTGCAGCAAGATTTTCAGGAATTCATGGACAATAACCAACTCAAAGATGTACAAACAAGGAATGGAATCTTCACTTGGACAAATAGGAGGAAAGGATTCACAAACATAGCGGAAAGACTTGATAGATTTTTGCTGGCTGGGCATTGGGAAGGTCAGGCAAACCTTGTAGAAGCAGCCATTCTACCGTTCTCAGGTTTTGATCACTTTCCAGTCCAACTGACAATTCTTCCAAGTGAACCTCCTAAGGGCAATCCATTCAAATTTGAGAGTATGTGGTTGAGGGATGACACTTTACCAGAGCTGATGGCAAGTTGGTGGGATAAAATCCGAATAGTAAATTAGTCTAACCTCTTCAAACTAAGTAAGAAGCTGGGATTTGTAAAATCCAAGCTAAAGGAGTGGAACAAAATGCACTTCAAGGGCATTTTTTAGGAAAAGGAAAGAGTAGAACAGAAAATGGCCACCCTAAATGATCACATAATTAGAAATGGAATGAGGGAGGAGGAGTTTGAATCATAAAAAGCACTAAAGGAGGAATGGACAAAACTTCTAAAAAGAGAGGAATGTTATTGGTGACAAAATGATGAAATAGAGTCTCACACAACCCTCACACACACATATTCAAAATTAACAACAGCAACAAGATGCACAAATATGCAACAATAAAATTGATCTTCTTTATTTTCACCATCCAACTTGCAACACTTTTTGACAATTTTAGATAAATCTGATTACAAAAGTTTGTGCAGTCATAGTGGTTGAAGAAAATCATTACAAAACAAATATAAATCTTCTATGGGATAGAAAACAACAACAAAAACAAATTCCAGAGGCTTCCTCTTCATACCAGCCTCATGCACTATAAAATTTGCTCTTCAATCTGCAATATTCAACAATCAAATTTATTGATCTTCAAACATGGATTCTATAATCCATTTGCTGCTGTAGCACACCTTTAAAACCTGCAATAAAATGTCTTCTCACCTCATCCCAGCAAAAGCAACACCTTCTTTTTCCTTCCTCTAAAAATCAGTAAAAAATCCCCCCCTTAAAATTTGCCAAAAAATCTTTTTTATAATGACTCCACAACCACCATTTTCTCTCTCCTCCCACTTCCATGCCCAAATTAGGAGAATATTTGATAAATCTTGGAAAAATCATATTAATTTCTCAATAATATAAAATAAACCCACTCACACAATTTTCCAAGAATAAGCAACAACTAAGATTCTCACTTCCTAGAAAATAGGTCCAATTTTGGAAAAAGAATCTGCCAACTCAACATGGGTTTCCAAATCCTCCAGCTACATTTGAGGAGCATTAATGAGTTGTCGTCAAGTGTAAATCCCCAAAAATCCACACCTAGATTTCCTTTTTTTAAAAATTTCCACTTTTATTAATTTTACACTCCAAAATTGTCTCCAAAATTATCTCCCACTCCTAGATTTTTGCAACATTATTATTTTTGCAATATTAGTTAGGCCTAATATTGCATTTATTTTCCAACTTCCAAATTACCCAACTATAGGAAATTAAAACATTTTCTTTTTTTTCGTTGATGAGGATTGCCATTGACCGTGGATGCTCTGAATTTACCAATTCAGTGGGATTTTCAATAAAATCTTCAAGATGCATCTGCCCACCAAATTTAGCTCTAATGGACCCCTGGGTCAAAAGTTATGACCTCTAGAAGTTTCTGCATCATTCTCCTCTGGTTGAAATGAAGGCAGCTCCTGCAGGTTGTTTTATGGAACTTGTGCCACTTGTCCAAATCCATCTACTTCAATTCCCACTCTAGAATCCATGTATTATTTGCTTGCGTTAGCCCTTCCCACTGTACTAGAAAATTGTTGTCTTGACCCTGTCGCATGCATATAGTCTGCTTGTCCAGAATATGTGCAATCTTTTCTCTTTTCTCACTTGGAACTTGTTGTTGCTAGTCTACTTCCACCTCACCTTCAATTTTCTTGTATTTCAACTTGTTGTAAGTTCTGATGGGCTCAAAATCCTTCTTTGGAGTTAATAATGTAGGTACAACACATGGGCTCATGCTCTCCATTACCACACCTTTCATTATGAGATCTTTCACTTGTCGATTGAGTTTTGTATGGTGGGTAGGACTCATTGTGTAAGTTGTCTGATTAGGTAGGGATGCTCTTGGGATCAAATCAATATGTTGCTGAATATCTCTCTTTGGTGATAGACCCTCAGGCACAACATCAACATGTTCTTCTAGTACCTTGGGTGCTTCTGCTGGTACTGGTATTTCCTTACCATCTTCTTTATGCGCCATTAGTGCATAATAGGACCCTGTCACTTTCATTTCCTTGACAAGTTCTTTTGTGGACAACATACTCTCAACTATCCTTTCATCCTTAAGGGGTAATAAAATCACTTTAGAATCATCTTTCCAAAAAGTGTATGTATTCCTTTCTCCATCATGCATTACCTTCCTATCATATTGCCATGGCCTTCCCAACAACACATGGCATGCGTCCATTAGAATGACATCACACCATATTTCATCCTTATAATTCTTTCCTATGGAAAAGTTAACTAAACACCTCTTATCAACAGTGACTTCATTTCCCTTTTTAAACTATGCAATACGATAAGGATGGGGATGCTTTTCACAGTGCAGGTTCAGTTTATCTACCATTTCTCTAGAAACCATAATTTCACAACTGCCACTGTTAATAATAACTTGACATACCTTTCCTCTTGAGGTGCACCTGGTTCAAAAAATATTGGTTTGAAGCCAAGAATCATCACGACTTTTAATTTGTACTTGTTCTTTTTCTAGAATGACCATTGCTCTTCTCATCATGAGACTCTCACCCACATCTAGCAGAACCTCTGGTTCTGTTCCTTCTCCTTCATTCTCAGGTTGAACCAAGTTCAACCTGGGTTGTTCTCCTTGTCTCTTTTCATGCATGTGATAGTCTGGACACTCAAATGCCTTGTGACCCTGTTCACCACACCTAAAACAAATGAAAGGTTTTCGTGGGTTTTCCCATCCTCTTCCACCTCTGTAACCTTTGCCCCTCTGAAATCCTCTTTGTCTTTGTTGACTTTCAGGATCTTGCCAGATATCTTCTAGTTTCTCTATTCCTTGGGATGATTCTCCCTGATTATAACTTATGTTACCTTGCAATGGAGATGATGTCCCCCTCCTTGCTCCTCCATTCTTTTGAAAATACTAATTACTTTTTTTTTTCTTCAGCCTTTAAAGTTAATTGGTATTCTTCTTCCATACTGCTAACATTGTGCATGCTCAATTCATCTTGAATAGAGAATTTTAGACCATTTACATACCTTGCAGCCATATGTTCATCAGTTTCTTGATGCTCCATGTGAATGGATAGTTTGTAAAATTCATCTATGTAGTCTTGCACAGTAGATAGATTTTGTCTCAAATTTTGAAATCTACAAAAAAGAGTTTGTGCATAATCCATAGGCAAAAATTTCTCTCTTAGCTTCTTCTTCATTTTGCTCCAGGTCCTGATTTTAGTCTTTCTCTTTCTAGTTCTTTCATTTTGTAGATGATCCCACCAGTTCAGGGCATGACCCTTTAACTTGGTGCATGCAAATTTCACCTTCTTTTCCTTTGTCATAGTCTTCCATTCAAAGAATTTCCCAATGTCATTCAACCAATCTATCAACTCCTCTGGTTTGAGACTACCTGCATACTTTGAAACTTAAATTTTGATCCCATCATTGTTTCCCTCTAATGCTCTAAGCATCCTTTCTTCAAAAGTCAGACGCTCTAATTGTGCCTCCTCTTTAGCTCCTACATGATGATCTTCATCTTCTTGGCCTATTTCTTCATCAGAATCATTTCTTTGTGGTCTCAATCTCTGATTTGCCAGCGTACCTACAAGTTCTTTTATTTGTCTTTGTAGATTTTACATATCCCTATGCATCTAGGTATTACCTACTCTTTCTCTTCCTCTCCCAACCATCTTCCTGCTCTAATACCAGATGATGAAAGAGAGTCTGACACAACCCTCACACACACATATTCAAAATTAACAACATCAACAAGATGCACAAATATGCAGCAATAAAATTGATCTTCTTTATTTTCACCATTCAACTTGCAACACTTTTTGACAATTTCAGATAAATCTAATTACAAAAGTTTGTGCAGCCATAGTGGCTGAAGAAAATCATTACAAAAAAAATATAAATCTTCTATGGGATAGAAAACAACAACAAAAACAAATTCCAGAGGCTTCCTCTTCATACCACCCTCATGCACTATAAAACTTGCTCTCCAATCTGCAATATTCAACAATCAAATTTATTAATCTTCAAACATGGATTCTATAATCCATTTGCTGCTGTAGTACACCTTTAAAACTTGCAATAAAATGTCTTCTCACCTCCTCCCAGCAAAAGCAACACCTTCTTTTTCCTTCCTCCAAAAATTAGTAAAAAATCCCCCCCCTCAAAATTTGCCAAAAAATCTTTTTTTATAATGACTCCACAACCACCATTTTCTCTCTCCTCCCACTTCCATGCCCAAATTAGGAGAATATTTCATAAATCTTGGAAAAATCATATTAAATTTTTAATAATATAAAATAAACCCACTCCCACAATTTGCCAAGAATAAGCAACAACTAATATTCTCACTTCCTAGAAAATAGGTCCAATTTTGGAAAAAGAATCTGCCAACTCAACATGGGTTTCCAAATCCTCTAGCTACATTTGAGGAGCATTAATGAGTTGTTTTCAAGTGTAAATCCCCAAAAATCCACAGCTAGATTTCCTTTTTTTAAAAAAATTTCCACTTCAAATTGCCTTTATTAATTTTACACTCCAAAATTGTCTCCTAAATTATCTCCCACTCCTAGATTTTTGCAACATTATTATTTTTGCAATATTATTTAGGCCTAATATTACATTTATTTTCCAACTTCCAAATTACCCAACTATAGGAAATTAAAATATTTTCTTTTTTTTTCGTTGATGAGGATTGCCATTGACTGTGGATGCTCCAAATTTACCAATTCAGTGGGATTTTTAATAAACTCTTCAAGATGCATCTACCCACCAAATTTAGCTCCAACAGATCCCCGGGTCAAAAGTTATGACCTCTGGAAGTTTTTGCATCACAAAAATCCAGGGAGGCATGGCTAAATGGAGACAAGAATACCAAGTTTTTCCACAGAACAACAGTGGCAAATAGGAGCAGAAATAGAATAAAAAAAATCAAAAGGATGGATGGAAGCATGACACAATCTATAAATGAGGTAAATCAGGAGGCAGTGGCTTTCTTTGAGACAATTTTGAACAAGGAAGCTCCAAGTCAAAGAGCAACAAGGGATAAAATTCTAGTTGCAATTCCCTCTCTGGTCTCTGAAGAATTAAATTAGGCTCTATTCAAGCAAATTGGGAAAGAGGAAGTGAGAACTACCACTTTTCTACTCAACTCAGACAAAGCTCCAGACCTAGATGGATTCACAACCATCTTCTTTTAGAAATTCTGAGAGATTGTAGGGAATGATCTCACTAGTGCAGTGGAGGAATCTAGGAAGAAGACGACTATGTTGGGGTCCATCAGCCACACATTCCTGGCTTTAATCCCTAAGAAAAAGAACCCTCAGGAAATGGGAGACTTCAGACCGATAGCACTATGCAACATAGTATACAAGATAGTGACTAAAATCATAGCTAATAGACTTAGAGAATTCTTGGGCTCAATCATCTCAAAAGAATAGAGTGGTTTTATCCCAGGGAAATCAATTGTGGAAGGAATTATTATTTCCCAAGAAGCAATTCACTTGGCTAGGAAAACCTGGGAGGCATGTATGATCCTTAAGCTAGACATTCTAAAAGCCGATGACCTAGTGGATAGGCAATTCTTATTGGAAGTTCTGGAGAGGTTTGGATTCAGTAGTAATTGGAGGGAGTGGGTCAACAACTGCATTTCGACACCAAAATTTTCAATCCTGGTCAACGGTGCAGCACATGGTTTCTTCACCTCCACAAGAGGCCTCAGACAAGGAGATCCTCTTTCCCCCTTCCTATTCATCATTATGGAAGAGGCTCTAGGGAGAGGGATCAATGCACTTAGGAGAGAAGGGAAATGGAAAGGAATCTTAGTAGCAAATGGATTGGAAAATGTGACTCATCAGCAATTTGTAGATGATACCATCCTTTTTTGTGAGGCATGCAGAAGAAAAGCAAGAACCATTAAAACAATTCTGGATGAGCATTGTCTGGCTTTTGGGCAAGGTGTCAATTGGAGGAAATTGAAGGTCTTCTTTCTGAACATGCAACCAAGTCTCCAAAGGGATCTGGCAAGAATCCTAAATCTGCGGGTAGCCAATTTCCCTGGACACTACCTGGGAACTCCTCTTTTTGTAGGATTTAACAAAAAGAGCTATTAGGAGAACCTGGTCAACAACTACAAGAATAAAATGGGAACTTGGATTGGAAAGTGGCTATCCTCTGCTAATAGGCTCTTGATGGTGAAATCGGTCTTGTCAGCCATTCCAGTATATTCGATGGCATGCTTGAAAATTTCCAAAGCGGTGGAAGAAGCCATCACTCAGACACTTAGTAAATTTTTCTGGAGTGGGTCAGGAGAACATCAGAAACTCCCTTTGGTAACCTGGAATAAAGTTTGCACCTTGAAGGAGGCAGGTGGAATAGGTATAAGACAACTTACAATAATAAACCTAGCCATGGGAGCCAAACTTGTATGGAACCTCTATGACAAAGGAGACCAGAAATGGGTTAGAATCCTCAGAAGAAAGTATCTGGACTTGGATGAGCCCACAAGAATTCTAACCATTGCAGACCCACTCAGGGGTTTTGCAATTTGGAATTACATTCTAGAATGCAGGGATATAATCTCAAAACATGTCTCTTGGGAGGTCAGAAATGGCCAAAGAGCGGCTTTTTGGAGTGACTCTTGGGGTGGTGGTGAGACACTGACCAACTACCTCAATCTTGAGGAAATAAAAAATGAAACCCTAAGAGTTTGGGGTAGTAAGGTTTGTCACTATGATAGAATAAAGGTTCAAGATGGGGTTCCAACTTGGGAATGGAGGTCCTTGGAAGAGATGGAGGCCCCCCAAGAGCAGAAAAGAGAACTAGCTATGATTTTAAAGAATAGATCCTTTGTCCCTTCAGTCCAAATGGATACAATCAAATGGTGTGGTTCGACCACAGGCTCCTATAAGGTCAAATGCAGATACAAAGTAAAGGAAGCTGTAATAACCAAGAAAAATTGGCCTATAAGGCTGATTTGGAACAAGAATTATCTCCCGAAAGCAGGGGTTTTTTCCTAGTTGGCATTGCAGAAGAGGATCCTAACTAAGGATAGATTGGCAAGATTTGGAATAGCTGGGCTGAGAAGATGTGCTCTATGTAAAAGAAACAGTGAAAGTGCCAACCATATCCTTCTGACCTATCCCTTTACGATCGAATGTTGGTAGTTCTTTATGAAGAAGGTAAACTTTCAGAGCCCACTGCCCCAGGATATTGAAATGTGGTTTAACATGTGGCCATATATCTACTGGAGGGTAGTTTTTGGGAGCATTTGGAATATCATACCTTCATCCCTCATTTGGGAAATTTGGAAAAAGTGAAACAGACGCATCTTCCAGGACAAGGAAATGAACTTTGAGAGGCTATGTAAGAAAATGAAAGACCTCATTACAGAGCTAGTCAATGAAGAAGCCACCCGCAGGAGATCAAGCAAAACGAAGAATTTCACATGCTGGGATGATGGGATCACTAAGGTTTTTCCTCACCTAAAAATTCCCACTGTGAATGGAGAAGGGGAAGCAGGAAGGGCGAAGAGATTGGAGGTGATATGGGAGCCTCCAGACCTGGGATGGATAAAGATAAATTTTGATGGAGCTTCAAAGGGCAACCCAGACTCGAGTGGTGCAGGTTGTGTGGCCCGCGATGAACATGGCAACATTTTGGCAAAGAAATCCATTGGATTGGGTGAGTCGACAAATAATTTAGCAGAATTCAGAGCAACTCTAATTGGTTTACAATTGGGGATTGAATTAGGTGTCAAGCACATTCATCTTGAGGGAGACTCACTTATCACAATAAATGTAATTAGGTTAAATTCCACTCTGAATTGGAACCTAGGCCAATGGTTGCATCCCATCAGATAGCTGCTAGAAGGGTTCAAAGACTTTAGATTGAGCCACATGTATAGAGAAGGCAACACACTCGTTGATGAGCTGGCAAAGGTGGTGGTAGAGATTCCCCAAATTTAAATGATCTAATGGCGATGAACTGATGGTTAGATTATTTGCACACTAATTGAGCTAGAAGTTTAATTATGGCGTGTGTGAGATCTATTTATCTTGTTGGGGAATGATTTGAAAAATGATGAAAGCACTCAAGATATGTCATTATAGGTGGCGAGGCACGGAGCTTAGATGATGAAACTCAAAATATTGATAGTTAAAAGATCTTAAGATCTTTGGTTTCATGCAGAAAGGTACGACTATGCTAGAATAATCATTATGATAGTGCGGGGCTTACAAATATGGCTCGGGGGTAGTGAGGAAGCAAAATCATTCTCATTCTGTTCAAGAGCTGGAGGGGTGCGAGTCATGGACACACCAATCTGTTTGGGGTCTACTAAGCAACATATGTCATTATACGGGGAGGTTTCAGACAAAAGGCTAAAAGCCATTCTCCTGTCAGCGCATCCTCTTGTGTTTTGGGCCGTAAAGAAGGTGTTGGGGGGTGAATTTCTACATGCTTATCATCACTACAAAGTCAACATAGACATCACAATGATGTTCTTGGTAATGTTGTTATACATGGGAGTCGGTAAAGTGAAGGCAAAGCTTATGTGCCAGAAGCTTTTCTTGCACTGTCTTCTTGGGGAGATTGATGTGGTCCTAGACAATGTGGATGTGAACCTCCTTTCACCTCTGACGCAAAATTATTATATGTCTAAGGCTCAAGGTGTGGAGGTTAGGAAGTATCCTGTCATGCAAACATTGGGGCCAGGAAAGCTGGAGAAGCAGTGGGAGGAAATAGAAAGAAGCATCAACTGCCTGGGAAGGATGGCTGGAATTGTGCGGGTGTCTGGCATAGGCTGGATTAGGAGGTATATGGAAGTTGAAGGATTGGTACTAGATGGCGACATTAGGGATAATCAGAATTGGGGTCTGGGTGAAGGGGAAGACTGGGTGGAAAATGATGGAAGAGACCCTGAGGAAGCAACCAACAATCTGACACATCACACATGTGATATCGAGTGCCCGATGGTTGCTAGAGCGTTGGTGGCAAGACAAGCTCGTGAGGAGGAAGATGACTGAGCAAGGGAAGGTGTTGCATCCTGTAGGTTTTTGGTTATAATCCTTTTTGTTCAAATACTCTCTGTTCTATGCTCTGTTTCTGTTATTGGCCATTTTGCATATAGAAGGCCATCAATGTATCAAGGACTAGTATAGTTGTAGGTCAGGTGGGAAGTGAATAGTTGGGGAAGATAAGGTATCTAGGAAATGCTTGTTGTTGGGTTGATCAAATGTAAAACCTCCAATGTAATCTTTTTCTTATTAATATAAAGGGTACTACCCCTTAGCAGCTATTTAACTAATTTTTTTTCCTTTCTAAATTAAGCCATGAAATTAACCATCTATTATAAACTAATTAATTTAAATTTAATTTGACTAATTATTCATAAAACAAATAAATTAAAAACAACTAATTAATTAATTTAACATATTATAATTTAAGAATTAACTAACCATTCAAAATTATCTAATTAATAAATAAATTAACGTTTATAAATTCTATTATAAATTTTATTTCTTTTAATGTTTATCAACTAAATAATAAATAAAAAAATTAAAGATGAGTTTCATTTAATATTTATTAACTAAATAATAAAAAGAAATTAAAGTTAAATTTCATTTATTAACAAATTAAAATAAATAAAACTTAAAAAATTAAAATTTAATAAACATATTTTAATTTTGTGTTTTAAACCCTAACCAAAAAAGTTACTTTTTTTGTTTGGGGGCTGAAGCCTCTCGGTGGCCTTGCGTATGCAAGGGACCAAACACAATCCTTTTTAAGGGGCAGCCTACGCATGTAGGTCGCGACCCTCCTTAAGGGGGTGGCCTACATGCATAGGCCAAACCTGAATAGGATTTATATATATTTTTTAAATTAAAAATTTCATTTGTTTAATTTAAATTCAAACTCCCCTATATATATATATTTTCTAATATATTTAAATTTAATATTTCTCTTTTTTTTCAACATGCTTCCTCTATGTATTTCTAGGTGTATATATATATATATATATATATATATATATATATATATATATATATATATATATCTAGAGATTGTAAACCCTTTTGCAAGAGGAGAGCACCCAACAAGATCACTTAACAAAATTCCTCGTGTAAAATCTCTTTCCTCTCCTCCCTTCTCATTTACAACCCGTTTCCTCAAAATTCCCAGAGGAATTAGCTCCTTCAATTTAGTGTTAACACAACAACTAGAAGAGTCTCCTCCTCAATCAAAGCAAATCATGGAGACTAATTAAAATGAACCATTCTGTTAATAATTAAACTTAATTATAGCTTCCCTTAATTCACTCAAGTTAACTTAATTCATTTTAATAATTCTCAAATTTTAACTTAATTTATTCTAACTTAATTCTTTTTATGTAATATGAATCTAATTTTTAATTATTAATTTGTTTGTTATTTATTTAATACTTATCACTTTATTTTATTATTACTTATTTAATAATTAATACTTTTTTTTTGCGAAAAAGTAGCATGGCCACTAAAAATATATTAATTATAAAAAGGAAATTACAGAAAGCCTGATTCAATAAGGCATACCGGTAGGAAAGAATCAGGTGAAGAAAACCTCTGGTTGTAGCCTTTTTAAACATAGCTAATACAAAAATGACTCAAAAAGATGAGTCAGTCAAGAAAAGTCTATGTCTGTGACTATTACATGGTTGACTTCTTTGTCAAAAAGATGCTATTACAAAATTTACAACTGATACAGACAAATTATAACGAAATAAAAAAAAAACTCCCAAAAAAGAACACAACTATCAGTTAACATCTTGCAATCCTTCAGCAATTAAACCCTGCTGACGAAGAACCTCCTCTTCTGCCGGTTGAGGGGGAGGAGGTGGAGGAGGAGGAATGTAATGCAGAAGGAAAGACAGTGCATTAAAGACCTCTACAACATCATCTACCAACTGCCTTCCTAGCTCTCTCCTATGACAGTGAATAGAATTGTGAAAAGACATAACACAATTGTTTTGAAGACCATGCAGCATAGCATTGAAAAGGCGGTGAAGCGCAGGTCGGCGGAAAAGATCCTTGTGATCAAACAAACCACCCACAAGAGCAGAACCCGTATACAAATCATAATCCTCTATGATTTCATTAAAAATATCCACAGGAAAATGATCATCATGGACAAACAAAAATCCCAGATTCCTTACCAGGTCAAAACTTTGCAGTAAATCCATAGCATTTGAAAGGAAATACGACACAACTTGGGAAGGATATAAAGATCTAGGAAAATGTAAAACTTGCCAACCACAAACTTGGATAATGGCTCTCTCAACAACATCTTCATAAATATTAAAAACTTCCTACATGGAATTCGGATTGAGGAGACCTAAAGAGGGCCGTTCCCAATTCTGAATTGGCAAAAGAATTCTTCTGTGTTGCTGGATGGAGCCCATACTATAACAAAATTCTTAACTCTAGCAAAAAAACCAGATTAGGAGATTGAAGCAGAGAAAATATAAAGCTAACAAAGAGATGGCAAATGAGATGCGAAAAACAAGAATATAAAGGCAAATTCCCTCAATATACAATGAATAAAATCATTCCTAACAAGATATACCGTTAAGCGAGAACTGCCATCCTGCGTGCAAAATTAAAATAGAAGTACTACACACTAGATGAAAGCTACCCTCAGGCCAAAGGACGACGTCAACTATCAGAATGGAGCTGCAACATAGAGATGATTCTAATTTTAGCAGCTAAAACAAAATACTTTTTTTAAGACATCTTCCACTAAGTACTTCATAATTTGCCTAACATGTTAGTTTGAACTTTCCTTTGCTAAAATGCAATTAATTTCAGGGATCAACAAAAGGGAGTTAGAATCCCACTCTTTAAAAGAATCATTAATGCAAAAAGCATAATTAGCTAAAAAATCTGCTAATAAATTGCCTTCCCTATACGTATGAACTATTTTAAATGATTGAAAATGATCAAGCAGATTCCTTCCAAATTGTAAAATATAATCAATTTTCCAGCTTGGTGATGACTTAAGAGTAAGTGCCCTAATAATATTCAAAGAGTCCCCTTCCACAATAATATTAGAAATTTCACATTTTAATGCAAGATTTAGACCCGCTAATAAAGCCAAAGCCTCTGCCTCATTGTTTGAACACAAACCAAGATTAACTGATAAAGCTCTTAAAACTGTACCATTGTGATCTCTCAAAATACAACCAACACTAGAGTCACTAGGATTACCCCTACTTGCACCATCAAAATTTAGTTTTACAAAAGAAACAGGCAGAGGGATCCACTTAATGGAGGACCTATCCATCTTACTTCCCATGTTAAAGCAATTTGAGTTAGGTAAAAGTAAAAATTTCCAACTCTTTAACATATGATCATCCCAAGAAGTTAAAACTAGAGAACCTGCCTTTCTGAAAAGAAGAGAAGCTGAGACTACTTCCGAAATCATTTTCTCAATTTTTACAATAATTGCATCAAAAGAGTTGTTAATTTTTCTAAAAATTTTGCTATTTCTTTCTAGCCATAAAATCCAAATCACAATACTCGGTGAGACCAACCACAAAGTAGAGAAGGTAGAGTTTGAGAATAAGATAGGCCAACTTTGAAAAACTTGAAGGAGAGAGAAAGGAAGGGGGCCCTGCCAACACAACTTTGAGAATAACCAATACCAGACTTTTGAAGAGAAATGACAATTTAGCAGTAAATGATCCACAAATTCCTTCACTTCAGAACAAAAAAGACAAAATAAGGAATTAACAATCCCAAGCCTGACTAACCTATCACTAGTAAGGATTCTATAATTCAAGGCTAACCAAGCAAAAGCCCCTGCTTTAGACAGGCAAGGACCACTCCAACAAAGCTTATAAGGCCAATCAGTAGCTGAATTAGAATCCTTACTAATGATACTTAAATATCCTTGCTTGACTGTATATTTAACAAACTTTGATGGGACCCAAATGAGTTTATCCCTACCTCCTGAGATAAAAATTCTTCTCTCATTCAAGATATTCCTAAGCAAGACCTTCTGTTCTAAAGGAATCGAAAAATCATCAAAATTTCTCCAAATGACTTGCCTAATTACCGAATTAGAATCAACTACAATATAATCTTTAACTTTTGTTCCCCAGACTTGGCACAAAAATAACTTGACTTCTTCAAGACCTTCTATATTTGTCAACAGATGATAATTATTCCAAGAATCATCCCAAAAAAGGGCTGAGTTTCCATCCTGAATAACCCAAGAAAGAAAAGGGGAAATCACCTCTCTACATTTTAATAAAAAATTCTAAATCTGAGAAACCATCTTTGGATTAAGAATAGTAAAGATTCTTTCAGGCGAAGATAAATCTAGATATTTAGGTAGCATAATTTTTCCCCATTTAGAGTCTGGCTTTTCATATAAATTCCAGACCAACTTGGCTCCAAGAGCCTTATTTTGAGCTTCAATGTTATGAATTCTAGATCCTCCCTTCTGCTTCAGAAAACATATTTTATTCCAGGAAATTAAAGGGATCTTTTTTCCATTCAAATTAGATCCGTTCCACATGAATTTACTCAAGATATTAACGAGGCAAGAAAGGATGGCCTTGGGCACCATAAGCACTGAAAGCATATACACAAGTACTACCGACAAAACTGATTTAATCATAAGGATTTTGCCCGCCAACGTTAACCATTTACCTTTCCATGAAGAGATTTTGGACTTAATACTCTTAATAAGTTTATCCCAAAACATATTTTTAACTGATCCCGAGAAAAGAGGGATCCCCAAATATCTTGAAGGAAGGACATCCACCTTAAACCCCAAATATTTTGCAACCCTTTCTTGAACTAAAGAGGACGTAAAAAAGAAAAAAAATTAGATTTCTGCTGATTTACTTTCTGACCCGATACTAAACAATACTTTGAAATTACATCCTTCATATGTTTAGCTTCTGACATCACAGGTTGACCAAACAACAAAGTATCATCTACAAATAAAGCATGAGTAATAGCAAAGGGAACTCTAGGAATTTTAATCCCCTTCCAGTTCCCTAAGGAATTTTGCCTCAAAATCAATCTACTAAAACCTTCTGCCATTATTATAAAAAGAAAAGGGGACAAAGGATCACCTTGTCTTATCCCTTGAGAAGATTTGAAGAATTTAGACTAGGATCCATTAATCAAAACTGAAAAGCTTGAACCAGAAATGCAAGATGAAATCCACTTACACCACTTAGAAGAGAAACCAAACTTAAGGAGAACTTGAAACAAAAAATCCCAAGACACTCTATCATAAGCTTTTAACATATCCAATGTAACCAACATAGTAGAAAGTTTATGATCATGAATTGAATGCAGAACCTCATGAGCCACCGGTGCACCTTTAGATGTTTCCTTACCTGGAACAAAACCTCCTTGTCCTTCTGAAACAATTTTTGGAATAAAAATAGAAAGTCTTAGAGTAATTGCTTTAGAAAGGATTTTATACAATGTATTACAAAGAGAAATGGGTCTGAAATCAACAAAGGAAGAAGGTGTAGCTACTTTAGGAATCCAAGCAATGAAGGTAGAATTAATCTCTTTCAAAACAGTACGATTTCTACGAGCTTCTTCTACTGCCAACCATACATCTTTACCTAAAAAGTCCCAACATTTTTGAAAGAAAAGTGGGGTAAAACCATCTGGGTGAGGAGATTTATCTGGATCTAAAGAAAAAACTACTGCCTTAATTTCTTCTAAAGAAAAATGTTTCATCAATTCCATATTATCTTCTTGTGATATCAAAGGAGGGATATGATTTATAACTTCTAGCACAGTCGAATGCGGGACCTTAATATTCTCTTTTGAAAGAAGCTTTTGAAAAAAATTAACTCCTTCTTTCTGAATAAGAACATCATCTTGCAAAATATTCCCCAGAGTCTTTAATTGCATGAATAGAATTCTTATGTCTTCTTACCATAGCCGAAACATGGAAAATTTTTGTATTTCAGTCTCCTTCTCAAAGCCAAGTCTCCCTTGATTTCTATCTCCAAAAAATTTCTTCTCTAGCTAAAACTTCCTCCAAATTAGATTGAAGAGATTTTACACATTCAAAGGAAGCAGTATCCATGCCATTTTTAATAATGACTTCATTCATTTGTTCTAACTGAGATTGCAAAGCATCTTTTTGAGAAAAAATATTACCAAAAGAAAGTTTATTCCATTCCTTAATTTTGTTTCTTATGAATTTCAACTTCTCATTGAGCCAAAACATGCGAGAACCTTTCACAAAAGGGGCATTCTTCCACCAATTTTCCAACAGAGGTAAGAAGCTACAATCTCTAAACCACATAGCTTAGAACTTAAAAGAAGATCTATGTTTCTTTTTAGTCTTATCCATGTCCAAGTGAAAAGAAATGGGAAAGTGATCTGAAGTAGAAAAGGGAAGAACAGAGGTACCAGATATTTTAGTATTAAGACACCAATCAAATGAGAACAAAAATCTATCTAATCTTTCTGCAATATTTAATAATTAATACTTATTTCAAGTTTGAAAATGTTTTAGAAGGGGGTTGTGACATATGGAAAATTATCAAAATGTGCATTCTTTGAAAGGAAGATCCATTATTTAGGGCACATCATATCTTAAGAAGGGATCACAATAGATCTTGATAAAATAAAAGCTATAGTGGAATGACCAATCACTAAAAATGTTTTAGAAATAAGAAGTTTTATGGGACTAGCAGGATACTATAGGAGGTTTGTAGAAGGGTTTTCTTGAATGACAAATCCTATCACTTCATTGCAGAAGAGTAAAAGATTTGTATGGACAGAACAATGTGACAAAGCATTTAAAATCTTAAAGGAAAAGTTGACTACAAATCCTATTTTAAAGGTTCCTGATCCTAATGGGCATTTTGTAGTTGTCACGGATGCTTCTACCGAAGGACTAGGGGGTGTACTTATGCAAGATGAAGGTGTAATAGCCTATAAATCTAGAAAATTGAACATACATGAAACAAACTATGCACCTCACAATCTAGAATTAGCGGAAATTGTACATGCTCTTCAAAAGTGGAGACATTTCTTGTTGGGTAAACCTTTTGAACTAAAAACTGACCACCAAGGGTTGAAATACATCTTCACTCAACCAAGTTTAAATGCAAGGCAAAGAAGGTGGTTAGAGTTCCTAAGTGAATATGACTTTGAGATAGAATACATTAAGGGCAAAGAAAATAGGGTGGCAGATGCCTTGAGTAGAAGGAGACATTTGATGGCCATGACAAACTTTAAAAAAATAATTTAAGGAACATGTGTTAGTAGAAAAAAAATGTGACCCTTGGTATGAACAAGTAAAGGCAACTTTGTGAAGTAATCCAGTTGAACCAAAGATTATGGGGTATAGTTTTGATAAGGATGGATTGCTTCGATATGCTAACAAAATGTATGTACCTAATTCTGAGGGACTTAGAACCATGATTTTATTAGAAGCTCACAATGTACCTTATTTAGGGCACCCAGGGGTAAATAAAATGTATTCTGATCTTAAGAAGTTATGCTTTTGGCAAGGAATGAAGAATGACATAATACTCTTTGTAGCCAAATATTTGGAGTGTGAGGGTAAAAGTAGAGCATAATCATCCAACTGGATTGTTATATCCCCATGATATACCACATCATAAATGACAAGTCATCAATATGGACTTTGTTCAAGGATTACCTATGACAACACATAAACATAATGCAATAATGGTGGTAATAGATAAACTCACCAAGATGGCTCACTTCATACCCGATAATTTAACTGATGATGCTCCAACCCTAGCTAAAAGATTTGTAAAGGAGATTTTCAAGTTGCATGGGGTTCCTGAAAGGATAATATTAGATAGAGATGCTAGGTTCACTTAAAGATTTTGGACAACCTTGCAGTCAGCTTTGGGAACACAACTAAATTTTAGCACAACATACCATCTTGAAATAGATGGGCAAACAGAAAGAACAAACCAGATAGTTGAAGATCTTTTGCGAATGTATTGTATGGATCGACAATCAAAGTGGGAAGAATACCTTCCACTTGTAGAATTTGCATATAATAACTCCTTTCAATCCACTTTGGGAATGGCCCCATTTGAAGCACTGTATGGCAGGAAGTGTCAAACACCTTTGAGTTAGGACAATCTAGAAGATAGAATCATAATTGGCCCATAAATGTTGAAAGATATGGAAAATTAGATGAAAGAGATAAGACAGAGGTTGAAGGAGGGAGCTGAGAGACAAAAGAGTTATGCAGATAAAAATATGACTCAAAAAGAATTTTCAGTTGGAGAGAAGGTTTTCCTAAGAGTTAGACCTCACAAGAGCTCCATATCATTTGGGAAGAAGACTAAGTTATCCCCTCGCTACGTTGGATCCTTTGAAATTCTTGAAAGGATAAACTCGGTGGCTTATCGACTAGCCTTACCTCCAAGACTGAGTCGAATCCATGATGTTTTCCGTATGTCACTTCTTAAGAAATATGTACCTGATGATAATCATAAATTGAATTGGAATGCATTATAGGTCCAAGAGCCAGTGAGAATAATAATAGAGCCATACAGAATCTTGGAGAGGTGCTAGTACCAATTGCACAACAGGATGGTAGACCCGTGTAAGGTGCAGTGAGATCAATATGATGCAGAGAACGCTACATGGGAGGACATAAATGAAATGCAACAATTGTTTCCATTTTTATTTTGAAAGTTTTGAAAAACATGATGTTATGAGACTGCTTTATTTTGATTCAGATTATTGGTGAAGTGCATCGGGACGATGCACAAAATAAGGGGGGATGATGTCACGACATCACTCTAAACATTTTAAAACTTGTTCATCAAGGTAGGAAAGTATATGGTTGGTTAAATAATCATCAATTAAATAACTAATAATGGATAAGCAAATAAACAATAATTAAAAGTTTAGATTCATATAAAATAAAATAAATTAAGATAAAATAAATTAAGTCAATTTTATAAAAAATTAGTTAACTAAAATTACTCTTCTTGTTAGGATGAGAAAATTTAGGGAGAACAATAGTTAAGTTATTTAATTTAATTATTAATGGATGTGTTGCATGTTAAATGAAAATTGTTTATTTTATTTAGCCTCCCTAATTTGATTGAGGATATTCTTTTGTTTGCTTTTAGTTAAAACTAAATCAGTGGAGATAATTTCTCCTTTGAATGATATAAAAAAACAAACAAATAAATAAAAAGATTGGAGGTTATAAACAGGAGGGAAGAAGAGGAAGAAAGATTACCAGGTATTTTTGATGAAGACTTTTTGGTTTCTCTCCTCTTGCTGAAGGGTTTAACATTCTTTGGGAAGGTAATTAACAATGGGTTGAGTTAGTTTTTTTTTCTTTTCTCTGTTTGAGAAATTTCATTATTATTTTTGATAATTACTTAGATAATTTAATAGGAAATTTAACTATATCAAACTATTGTAGGTCATTATTATTTTTGATAATTACTTAGATAATTTAATAGGAAATTTAACTATATCAATTTATTGTAGGTAAAAATCTAGTTTGAAAATGCTTTCAAATTTATACATGTTTTTTTAATTCTAATTTGAGTGTGTTCTAGAGTAGAGAAAATTGCTAGACAAGTAATTATAAAACAAATTTCATTTTAAAAAAAAAAAATATACATACCTGTAGAAGCATGTTCTTAGTTGTGTACAAAGATTCAAAAAATAAAAAAATTGTTAGAAATGATGATAAGAAAAAAATATAGATTAAATAAATTAGATAAATATTAAATGGAAAATAAAATTTAAACTAAATAAATTAAATTGAAAAAAGGGCTTGCATACACAGGGTGCGACCTGCATGTGTAGGCCGCCCCTTTTAAAAGGGCCACTACTTGCACATGCAAACTGCCCCTTTTAAAAGGGCTATGGCCTACACATGTAGGCCACCCCTCTTTATATGAAGTCACCCTTTTGGGGCACTTGCATATGAGGTCCCCTAAGAAGGCTACGACCTTTAAAAAATTAGGTTTTAAAAAAAATTAATTTTTATTATGAAATTTTTGTTGTTCAAAATGTTTTAATTTAATTTTATTTATTATTTAATTTGTTAAATAAATAAATATTAAATGATATAAATTTATAATATGGTTTAATAAAAGAAACATTATAATTTATAAATGTTTAATTTAATAGTTAGTTATTTTAAATTGTTTTAATTAGTAATATGCTCATAGTTATTTTTATTTTTAATTTGTTTTAATTTATAATATGTTAGTTATTATAGTGTGAATTTTAAAGATATAAATATTTATATTTCTTTCTAACACATATTTGAGAAAATTCATGAATTAAATAAACATTTTGAATTGCACCGACGATTTGTGAAAATGATTAAGTATTTACATAATACACAAATTTATCATTAATTACAAATGAACCTGATAATGGGAGTTTAGAAATCAATTAGTACTGGTTTTGACAAGTTACAATTAATTAAAGTGATAATCAATTTGATTAAATCAATAATTAAGTTAAATAGATCCACTTGAACAATGTTTGTGAAATTAGATTTGAATGGTTACTAAGCATGTTGTTTAATATATCTTTTAAAGATAATACAAAGTAAACTTATAGAAGAAACTCCTTTAAATGATTATTAAATTCAATTTACATGAATTAAATTCAATTACAATTCTTAAACTCAATCACGATTTTCTTTAGTTTTGGAATTATTAATTTCAATTACAATTATTTTAGATAGGAGTTCTTACTTTTACAAATTAATTATATATGAACAATGTAGTTAATTTCTCTTCAATTTGCAAATAGTTTTCAAACAATTGTTTAGTTGCATTATTTGGAATGGTTTAAACTTAATAATTATTTGGTCTCAATGGTTTACTTAAAATTTCTCAATTTTGATACTGGACATTTAAGATTTTCTTCTTGTTTTAGATAGTTAAACAACTTAATCAAGAGAAACCAAAAACAAAATCGCAATGTTTGGTTTTTACGGTGCCTCTGGTTCACATTTATGGGTAATGTCATCGCACTTGAACTACTACACTATTGCCTAACATAGTTGCAATAATGACGTCTATGGCATTGACCCTATAAATCACTGGGGAATAATAAGGGACACCATGATATTTAAGTCCAAGGGATAGGTAATCTCCCTTAGACACCAAACTAACAAAGATTAATTGAATGAATAAACAAATTGGTCCAACTTAGAAATATCTCCCATTACATGGTTTAAAAGGAATTTAGAATCACCTTATAGTTTTATCGAAATTAGAAACATCTTTCTTGTAAGGAAACACATTATCAAAGGGGTTTAAGGGAATATTGATCATGTAGTTGTAAAGTTTTTTTTTTCTAATAGGAATAGGAAGTAGTGAATTAGTAAACAAGTAATGGCCAAGGAGGCCAAATACTTTTTAATTGCTTCCATTCGTGGGCAGCAGTCGTAGAGGAATTGCATGAGGAAATTGGGCCCTAGAAAGGGCTGCATACCCACACTAAGCAGTTCACATCAAATATAGAGTAAAAAATAGAACTACATATATATTATACCTTGATCCCATTTGGAAGCAAGTATGTAGGCAATCTAGGGAATGAAGAATGTTCTCAGTATGCAGGCTTTCAGAGATAGGGTTGGGAGGTACAAAAATTCTTGTTTTATTGAAACTTAATTATTCCATCAAGGGAATCACTCCAACAAACCTAAGGTGAAACCTCAAATTTGAAGACAAGATAGAAATACATCCAACATATACTCAGAAGAATATCGAATGGATTCACTTGACTCCCTAAGGCTTTAGGCCAAATTTTGAGGTGGGATTCAAGCCATTAAACCTTATATATATTACTCTCAAATAACAACAACCTCAATGCACTCCCATTAGTCAAGAGGGGTGTAGTCTTTAGCAAGTGGCTCAAGATCCATTAGATCCCAATGGGCCTAAGTCTCTAGCCAGAGCACGTACCTATCCCTTTATGGATGGATGTCTATCCCATTAGGATAGATGCCCATCCTGTTTGGATGGAAGAATACCTACCTCATATGGACAGGTGCCTATCCTGTAAGGATAGATGCTTGTCCCAAGTGGACGAATGCCTAAGTATACGGTTGAATTGAACATTTAATAACAAAAAAAAGTTAGTGCTAATTTGGGGTTTATGGATTGGGACATCACATATGTGTAGAGAGTATGCCATTAATGATATCAAAGAGATTACAATATGAGATTTTCTAAGAAACAAAATATCTAAAGGGAAATCTGTAACATCACTTTCCATAATGCTCAAGATTAAGCTTAATTATATAACTTAAACAAGTCATTAATTAAGAATTGATAGAGATAATCAAAATTCAAATCAAATACAATATATGCTCTAGGCATCTTAATCAAAGTTTTACTTTACAATAGACCAATTGGTCATAAAATGCAAACACTGTTTCTGGAACCAATGACATCTGTCTTCATAAGCCTTGGCTTGTCTCATGCTTGGGAAGGAGAGCATCATCCTAGTGCTTTTCCTCCAACCACAGACTTGCGGTCCCCTGCTCATCTTCCTATCTGGAAGAGGCCTTACCCTTCACAGAAAGGTTAGACATTAGAAACCAATTGGATAGCCATCTGAGTATTTGGTGTTGTGTTCTTCCTAATGTCTCATAGTCACACACTATAGATCCACTCTAACTTGTATGACACTACTGGAGACACTAGGCCATTTGGAATACTGTGGACCAACAATGCATGCAGAGATGGATGCATTACTTTGGCCAAAGTTTCTCATACATATACGTTGCACAATGACCATCATCGTATTTCCACCACCCTAACTTGACTTATAAGTTGTCATGTCTTACAATAAGTTCTTGATGACCTTGTCCTTTAGGTATAGTATGAGTGGGATCAATTCGAATCATTGTCCATACTTGGACATTCGACTCCCATCATAAGTTAGATACAACTAATAAGTTACTTTTGGAACATGGAACTAGTGACTCCACATCACTTCATTCTGATTTCAATTCATCCCAAATTCAAACATTATGACTGCCTTGGTCTCCCAAGGTTAATATTTCGATAGCAATTCATCACATATGATGAAGTTAATTTCATGATACTCAAGGTATTCCATGCCTAAGTAAAGTACATTAGCTTCTTTAGGTTCAATAGCTCTTATTATCCCAATGAACTTAAGGTGTTATTCACCAAACCTAATAGTTTACATTAAGTCAAAGAAATTATATCTCATAACATTATCCAATAAGTCATATTTAAGTCACATATAGACCTAGTCTATATTCATCTATAAAGTTATTCCAGCTATCTCATGATGAGATGATGATCATAAATGATCATACCCCTTCATATTCGAAGGTTCACATAAACATTCATAATAGTTTAAACAACTCCATTTAAAAATCACAGTTGGCTTCTCATATAAGCCCGACTTGGGTTAGTTGGTGTTATAGACACACTGATATCAAATTACCTTCCTAGCAATCATTGCAGTCATTAGACTATGTTCATAGTATTAAATGCCTTCACGGCTGTTAATACAGTCAAGGGACTGCATGTTAAGCAAAGATGCCTTCACAGCTATTATTACAGTTGAAGGACTGCATGCAAAGCATTGATGCCTTCATGGCTTATCATTACAATTGAATAACTATATGGTAAGGGATAATGTCTTTCTAGCAGTCATTACGGTCAAGTGACTGTATCCATTATTGACTGGAGTCATTCATAGCTCCATTCGAGAGCTTTTATGCTCTGTCCTTGTCATCATACGATGTGAGCCCACTATATATATAGAATACCTGCTCAACCATAATGGCTTTGAGGTCTAGTTATCATATATGTATTATACAATATAATACAGTCGGGTCGAAAGACCCTAGGCTCAAACATAGAAAGATTTTATCCTTACAGAGCTTGGCCTCAAGGCCTTGATCTAGTATCCACATTAAACATAGAACAGTGATTATTTAGCTCTTTAAGCCTCAAGCTTAATCAAGATCAAGATTACACAGTACTATGACTCGACTGAGCATAGTCTTCAAGAAGAGTTTACAAGTTTCATTGCTTGACTCAATGACCTAGAGCATGGACTCATATAGTTTATTATGTTCTTCTGCTCAGCTCACAGCCTCGACCATGGTCTCATACAGTTTTCTGTGTTTAGAAAGCTTAGCCTTCATGGCCTCAAGCGTATCACAAATCAAAGTTGTCTTGACAGGGTTCAGCCATACGGCTCTGAACCAATGCAAATATAAGTCTATAAAACAAGAACAACTCAACCAACTTGGCCTTGAGCCATGACATAGAAAGGTATAACCATTATGCATGGCACAACCTTGCAGGCCTCATGCCTCAGTTTTAACATTAACAAGATTCTTCATGTTACACATACTCAAGCATGAGTCCTACTGAGATTTAAACTCATCAAACGAAAAGCATTTGGGGCATTTATTTCCCATTTACCTGTACCAAGCAATAAACAAGATGTAATTCTAGTATATGACTCATCCAGCTGCTCGCAGCTCATTCCAACCATTGTTCTCCCTGAACAGTTCCGCCACCTTTTTCCTTCAAACCCCAACAACAACCAACTCTCCTCGAAGTGACTACTCCAAAAGGAGAACTCAACACAAGATAATTGGTCTCATGGCATGCTGATTATGGATGATAACTACCTTACCCACTCAATAGTGCCTCCACAAAAGGTGGCTCGATACAAGCAAAACATGGGATGGTTGAGCTCCACGCTCCCATTGATCCTCATGATCGACTATAACAACTTAGAATATTCCATAGAATACAATTATTAAGGAAAATAAATAATAATAACATTATTATAGGTAACAACCTAATAAGAGGTTTCATCCTTGTCTAAGGATTATCACAAAGAGATTATAATCTTAAAAAGATTCACAAAAACAACGTTGATTATCGGGTTCGAGTTATACTTCCCCAAAATGGACTATTCCCATTAGTCGAATGACTAGGAAAAATAATGACCTCGAGAACAAAAGGTAAGAGAGGCCTCCTCATCTCTTAACACTATTATTTCTTGGCTAGGGATGATGTTCCAAGAACATCGTCCAGTCATCTCGACTTGTTGTGATAACTTCAATGACAAAATGATTAAACCAAGAACATAGAAACAAAAGAAAAGAGACATGACACATGTCAACTTACGAATAGAATGAGAAGGGCATAAGAGTCAATTACTTAGATGGCTAGTCAACTCATGTTTTCACAATGTCTAACCCTTCCTCCAAGATGATACTCTCCTTCCTTCTTCGAAGGACATTCATTTTCTTGTCACACTCAGGACCACAAGATTACGACCAGTGCATCATTATCATATCTGATAAAATAAATCTATTAATTTACAAAACTATTAAACATTTGTATCTACTTCATAATCAAGAGTTTAATCAAATATTTCCATAATATCAAATCAATTAACTATGACTAATCCTCCTGATTATCATGCCAAGTTAATGATTAAGTCTAATTGTAAGTTGGGGATGTAATATATCTCCCCCCATAAGAATCATCACCCCCGATGATTAATTGTCTTTAAAATAAACCAACATAATATGAAAAGGTTTTCAAAAGCATAATATCAAATGTCTTAGAAAAGATGAGGAAATCCAACATAGAAGTCATCATAATTTTCCCAGGTGGCATAGTCCACCGAATATTGGTCCCACTAGACCTTGCACTGTGTTATTTCCTTGTTACGTAAGTGTAGCTTACGTGTTTTGAGTACCTTGATGGGCTCGATCACCACCACTCCTGGGTCTTTCACCTGTAGAAGGTTCCAATCAAGCATAGGAATTTGATTATCAACATAATTAAACTTTTTCAAATATGAAACATGAAACACGTTATACATCATGGCAAGTACTGGTGGTAGAGCAATTCTATATGCCACCGGGTTGACTTCTTCTAGAACTTCAAATGGGCCCACATATCTTGGCACCAGTTTGGACATTTTTCCAAACTTGATGGAACTTTTTTTGGGTTTTACCCTTAGGAGAACTTTATCTCCCACAGTGAAATGCCTTTCAACACGTTTAGCATTTGTGTAACTCTTTTGTCTATCATTGGTTTCCGCTAGCCTCTTTTTAATTAGATGGACTTGTTCTTCCATTTTAGATAGCATTTCAGGACCAAGTCTAACCATATCCTCAAGCTTATCCCATATAATGCCTCAAATGGTGCCATCTTAATAGCTAAATGATAAGAGTTATTGTAAGAAAATTCCACTAGGGGAAGATAATCCTCCCACTTGTATTGTTGGTCCATGCAATACATCCTTAATAAATCCTCCAACACTTGGTTCACCCTTTTAGTTTGTCCATCCGTTTCAGGATGATAAGCAAAGCTTATGTTTAACTGTGTTCCAAGTGAAGAGAACAAGGTTTGCCAAAACCTAGATGTCATTCGTGCATCTTAGGAATGCCGTGGAGTAAAATCTCTTGAACAAATTTTTGAGCAATGATAGGTGCTCCATCTGTCCAGTTTCTAGGTATAAAATGGGCTGCTTTGGTGAGTTTGTCCTCCACAACCAAGATAGCATTGTGCTTGTTCCTTGACATAGGAAGTCCTTGCACAAAGTCCATGCTTATAATCTGCCATTTCCATTCAGGAATTTCATGAGGGTATAATAATCCCGCTGGGTGTTGGTGTTCCACCTTCAGCCTATGGCATTCAATACAAGTAGCTACAAAATTTGCAGCATCCCTCTTCATTCCTTTCCAAAAATATAAGGGTTTCACATCAACGAGTAACTTGGTTACTTCAAGATGCCCAAAATATGGTGCAGAATGAACCTCTTTCCAAACCATATTCTCTAACTCTGCTGAGTTAGGTACATACATCCTTCTTTTGAACCTTAATAACCCATCTAGTTCAAGGTTGAATCCTTCATATTTCAGATTTTGTGGATCTTTCTCAAGGGCCTATTTTACCTACTCGTAAAACTTATCTCCCTTAGATTTTTGTAACACCTAATTTCTAAAATTAGAATGAATAGATATCATAGAGGAGATTGCCTTCTCCTACTCAAAGCATCTACCACTCGATTTTCTTTTCCCTGAATATATTTAATCTCAAAATCATAATTCGAGATAAATTCTAACCATCTTCTTTGATGAGCATTAAGATAGGGTTGAGTGAACAAATATTTAAGTCCTTGGTGATCTGTTTTCAACTTAAAGGATTTTCCAAGTAGATAATGTCTCCACATTTGGAGTGCATGAATGATTGCTGCCAATTCTAAATCATGTGGGGAATAGTTTTGTTCATAGTTTTTTAGTTTGCGCGATTCATATGCAATGACATGTCCATCTTGGACTAGTACACCACCTAAACCTTCCCTTGAGGCATCAATAATGACTTCAAATTGACCTTCTGGGTCAAGTACTTTCAATATCAGGGCTGAAGTCAATTTTTCCTTCAACAGGTCAAAGGCCTCCTGGTACTTTTCTGACCATTCAAACTTCTTGCCCTTTCTTTGCAAGGAAGTTATAGGATGTGCAATTTTAGAGAAGTTTTTCACAAACTTCCTGTAATAACCAGCAAGGCCCATAAAACTCTAGAAATAGCCTTACTCTTAGTTGGGTCCACAACTATTCCCTTAGCTGAAATTATATGACCCAAATATTGTACTTCTATTTGAAAGAAGGTACACTTAGAGAGCTTGCCATATAGTTTATGCTCTCTTAATCTTTGAGGAACAATTCTCAAATGCTACATATGTTCCTCTTCATTCTTGGAATAGATCAAGATGTCATCAAGAAATACTAAGACAAACTTGTCTAGACAGTCTCTGATCACACTATTCATAAGATTCATAAACGTTGTTGGTGCATTTGTTAACACAAGAGGTAGGACAGTGAATTCATAGTGTCCATATCTAGTTCTAAAGGCTTTCTTATGGATGTCTTCATCCTTCAACCTCAATTGATGATATCCTGATCGAAGATCAATCTTAGAAAATACTGCTGCACCCCTCATCTGATCAAAAAGATCATCGATGTGAGGTAGAGGATATTAGTTCTTAATAGTTGCTTTGTTTAACATGCAGTAATCTATGCATAGCCACAAAGTGCCATCTTTCTTTTTCACAAAAATGACAGGTGCTCTCCATGGCGACACACTGGGTCTAATCAACCCTTTATCCAGTAGCTCCTGCAGTTGAGATTTTAACTCCATTAGTTCTGTTGTGGTCATCCTATAGGGGGCTTTATAAATAGGTTTTGACCCAGGTATGATATCAATGGAAAAATCAAAAGCTCTCTTAGGGGGTAACCCTGGTAGTTCATCTGGGAATACATCCTCAAAATCTCTGAGAAGGGGATGCTTGTCCATATTTGATCTTTCCTAACATATGGACTCCTTCATCCCTACTTCATTAAGCTTTAGGGATTCATAAAACATCAAGTCATCTTGGAAGTAGGTTTCCTTTGTTTCATCTGTTTTGTCCATCTTGATGGTAAAGAGTTGGCACCCTTTTCTCTATGCCTTTTTCATTTGTAAGGAGGAAATTTGCCTCAATTTAATTTCCCTAGGTTTCGCTTGGAGAATGACTCAGTTTCCTAGGTCATCCAAACATTCTACTATCTTGGCATAACAATCTACTTTGGCTCGATGTATCCAAAGCCAATTTATCCCTAGGATAACATCATACATGCCAAGTGGGGCTACATATAGATTTACTTCTGTGGAAAAATTTGAAAGTTCAACCCGAGCTTCAAACATGCATTGCTCTACCTGAGCCTTGGTGTGATTTGCATACTCTACAGACCAAGTATTTTCCATGAATCCTACTTTTCTAGGTATCTTATTTACAATTTTGGGAGAAATAAAACATTCTGTGGCACCTGTATCAATTAAAACTGAAAATAGAACTCCAAATAAAATACCCGTTGTCCCTACTAGAGTTATTTGATACTTGGCTTGATGGTTGTCCAAGGCTGCATGGATACGTTGTTGGAATGCCACTTGCTGGGAAGGTAGAGGATTCCCTCTTGATTACACTCCCTGTGATTTGTTGGGACACTGATTGGCATAGTGATCTCCGCCATAAGTGAAGCATCCTCCAACTGGTCCTCGCCTCTCCTGAGGTTTGCCAGAATTGTTCCCATTCTTCTTGGAGTGGTTGTTCCCCTTTTTATCTCCCTTGGATTCATTTTGTTTATTTTTAGCCCCTTTATCACTCTTCTCAGAATAATTCTGTTTCTTGTCCTTTTTCTTTGAGGGTCGAGAAGATTGAGACCAATTATATCTCTTTCTGTTTCTTTCCCTATAGGCCAACATAGCCTTCAAGTTCTGTTCTTGCCTAACGACCTTCTCATAGACCTGTTCCATGGTTGTAGGATTGTGAACATTAACCCTGCCCCTAATCTGGGAGTTCAACCCCATGATAAACTTCTGGACATGGAATTTCTCATCATGCTGATACTGTGGCACATTTTTCAACAGTCAGATGAATTTTTCCCAATATTCATTTACAGTCATATCGACCTATTTCAGATTTTGGAAGTCTATGAGTTTCTGATCATAGAACAGTTGAGGCAACCATCTTTTCCTAAACAGCTCTACGAACCTGTCCCAAGGAAGGCTTGTAGACCTCAAGCCTAATTCCATCTTTTTGTTCATCCACCACATGGATGCCTCACCTACTAGCTGGAATGCTCCCCAGATAGCTTTGGTAATCTCATTATAATTTCTAATTTCAAAATACTTCTCCATCTCCATAAGCCATGCCTTTGTGGCATCTCCACTTACGGATCCATCAAATTTAGGTGGCATGACCTTTTTCATATCATGTGATAGCTCCATAGCCATAAGGCTCTTCTTATCCCCATCCTGTCTAGCCACGAAGTTGTTTTCTCTGTGCTGACTTTGGGTGGTGTCATTATGGCGTTCCTCGCCATCACCCCCATCATAATCATCTCACCTATCTTCTGACTGGTCTCCCACTTTGTGCTCGAGAGTTTCCACCCTCGCCCTTGTTTCTTTCAACAAGGTCAAGATTTGGTCTAATTTAGACTCGGATTGCCCTGAAGGTGCTCCTTCATCTCACCTATCCTCCATTCTGGTTCCAAATCAAATCTTTATTGCAATCTACTTCTTCCTAAAGTTTGCAGATTAATCACGGGTTAGTCTTCCATGTTATGCAATTTATTCATTTACAAATCTATTCACATTCATGTAATCTTTAACAAGAAAGGAAAGATTGTAAAAAATTGCCATTGCATTACAGTTTCCATTGGGATTACATATAATCCACAAAATTACAAAATTGTGTTTACGTCTTGCTTCTGCAAGTCATTTACAATTTGTGATAACTTCCCATAATCATGTTTTCTTTTCAGTCTCAGTAGGTGAGGATACACATTGGTATTCCTTCACATCCTCCATAAGTTCATTATAGTTCTTAGGGATATTTCCCTCAGATGGTGCTTTAGGGGAAGAGAGTGTCACTAATGCTCTAGTAGACTTAGGGGTAGCCAATTGTTCGACCTTCCTTAACTCCTGCTTGATGCATTTCACGGCATCAAAAAAAGTTTCCTCATCAGATAACCATGCACCTACCAAGCATCCGGTCAATTCAAGTTTCTCCTTCATGGAGGCTCATGCTTTCAAGATCTTTTGTTAGCATAGGTAACATCCATGTTCCATTAACTTCTTGCGAGGTGTAGTTCTAATTTTTTCCATTGTGGCACAGAACATCCAATCATTAGCATACTTAAAGTTGGATACATTAATCATCAAATAGTGAGCTCATTAGGTTCATGTGTTGAACTTGGTAGCTCTGATACCATATGTAACATCAATTTCCATAATGCTCAAGATTAAGCTTAATTATATAACTGAAACAAGTCATTAATTAAGAATTGATAAAGATAATCAAAATTTGAATCAAATACAATATATGCTCTAGGCATCTTAATCAAAGTTTTACATTACAATAGACCAACTGGTCATAAAATGCAAACACTGTATCTGGAACCAATGACATCTGTCTTCATAAGCCTCAGCTTGTCTCATGCTTGGGAAGGAGAGCATCATCCTGGTGGTTTTCCTCCAACCAAGGACTTGTGGTCCCCCGCTCATTTTCCTAACTGGAAGAGGCCCTACCCTTCACGAAAAGGTTAGACATTAGAAACCAATTGGATAGCCATCTAAGTATTTGGTGTTGTGTCCTTCCTAATGTCTCACGGTCACACACTATAGATCCACTCTAACTTGTATGACACTACTAGAGATACTAGGCCATCTGGAACACTATGGACCGACAATGCATGCAGAGATGGATGCATTACTTTGGCCAAAGTTTCTCATACATATACGTTGCACAATGAATGTCGTCATATGTACACCACCCTAACTTAACTTATAAGCTATCATGCCCTACAGTAAGTTCTTAATGACCTTGTCCTTTAGGTCTAGTATGAGTGGGATCAATTCGAATCACTGTACATACTTGGACATTTGACTCCCATCATAAGTTAGATACAACTAATAAGTTACTTTTGTAACACGAAACTAGTGACTCCATGTCACTTCGTTCTGATTTCAATTCATCCCAAATTCAAACATTATGACCGCCTTGGTCTCCCAAGGTTAATATTTCGATAGCAATTCATCACATATGATGAAGTCAATTTCATGATACCCAAGGCATTCCATGCCTAAATAAAGTACATTAGCTTCTTTAGGTTCAATAGCACTTATTATCCCAATGATCTTAATGTGTTATTCACCAAACCTAATAGTTTACATTAAGTAAAAGAAATTATATCTCATAACATTATCTAATAAGTCATATTTCAGTCACATATAGACCTAGTCTATATTCATCTATAAAATTATTCCAACTGTCTCATGATGAGAACATGATCATAAAAGATCACACCCCTTCATATTTGAAGGTTCACATAAACATTCATAATAGTTTAAACAACTCCATTTAAAAATCACAATCGACTTCTCATATAAACCTGATTTGGGTTAGTTGGTGTTATAGACACACTGATATCAAATTACCTTCCCATAAATCATCACAGTCATTGGACTATGTTCATAGTAGTAAATGCCTTCACAGCTATTATTACAGTCGAAGGACTGCATGCAAAGCATTGATGCCTTCATGACTTATCATTACAGTTGAATGACTGTATGGTAAGGGATAATTCCTTTCCGACAATCATTACAGTCAAGTGACTGTATCTATTATCGACTGGAGTCATTCATAACTCCATTCGAGAGTTCTTATGCTCTTCCCTTGTCATCATATGACTTGAACCTTATATATAGAATACATGCTCATCCATAATGGCTTCGAGCTCCAATTATCATATATGTATTATACAATATAATACAGCCGGGTTGAAAGACCCTAGGCTCAAACATAGAAAGAGTTTATCCTTACAGAGCTTGACCTCAAGGCCTTGAGCTAGTATCCACATTATTAAACATAGAGCAGTGATTATTTGTCTCTTTAAGCCTTGGGCTTAATCAAGAACAAGATTACACAGTACTATGACTCGGCTGAGCATAGTCTTCAAGAAGAGTTTACAAGTTTTTATTGCTCAACTCAATGGCCTAGAGCATGGTCTCATACAGTTTTTTATGTTTAGAAAGCTCAGCCTTACGGGCCTCGAGCGTATCACAAATCATAGTTGTCTTGACAGGGTTTGGCCATATGGCTCTGAACCAAATGCAAATATAAGTCTATAAAACAAGAACAACTCGGCCAACTTGGCCTTGAGCCGTGACATAGAAAGATATAACCATTATGCATGGCACGGCCTTGTAGGCCTCATGCCTTAGTTTTAACATTAACAAGATTCTTCATGTTACACAGACTCAAGCATGAGTCCTACTGAGATTTAAACTCATCAAACGAAAATCATTTGGGGCATTTATTTCCCATTTACATGTACCAGGCAATAGGCAAGATACAGTTCTAGTCTGCGACTCATCCAGCTATTCATAGCTCCTTCCAACCGCTATTCTCCCCGAACAGTTTTGCCACCTTTTTCCTTCAAACCCCAACAACAATCAACTCTCCCTAAAGTGACTACTCCAAAAGGAGAACTCAACACAAGATAATTAGTCTCATGGCATGACGATTATGACTGATAACTACCTTACCCACTTGGTAGTGCCTCCACAAAAGGTGGCTTAATACAAGCAAAACATGGGATGGTTGAGCTCCACGCTCACATCAATCCTCATGATCGACTATAACAACTTAGAATATTCCATAGAATACAATTATTAAGGCAAGTAAATAATAATAACATTATTATAGGTAACAACCTAATAAGAGGTTTCATCCTTGTCTAAGGATTATCACAAAGAGATTATAATCGTAAAAAGATTCACAAAAATAACGTTGATTATCGGGGTCGAGTGATACTTCCCCGAAATCGACTATTCCCATTAGTCGAATGACTAGAAAAAATAATGACCTTGAGAACAAAAGGTAAGAGAGACCTCCTAGTCTCTTAACATTATTATCTCTTGGCTAGGGATGATGTTCCAAGAACATCATCCGGTCATCTCGACTTGTCATGATAACTTCAACGACAAAACAATTAAACCAAGAACATATAAACAAAAGAAAAGAGACACGACACATGTCAACTTACGAATGGAATGCAGACATAGGATTTGATTACTTAGATGACTAGTCAACTTATGTTTTCACAACGTCTAACCCTTCCTCCAGGATGATACTCTCCTTCCTTCTTCAAAAGACGTTCATTTTCTTGTCACACTCAGGACCACAAGATTACGATCAGTGCATCATTATCATATCTCATAAAATAAATCATTTAATTTACAAAACTATTAAACATCTGTATCTACTTCATAATCAAGAGTTTAATCAGATATTTCCACAATATCAAATCAATTAACTATGACTAATCCTCTTGATTATCATGCCAAGTTAATGCTTAAGTCTAATTGTAAGTTGGGGATGTAACAAAATCATAGAAAACAAAAAACCCTATTATAAACTATTGGTCAAAATAGCCTTATTAGTAAGAATGGAAAGGATCTAAGAAGAAGTTAGCTAGGTGTAGTATAGTGCAAACCACCTAACTTGTTCAAGATCCACATGGTGTATATGAATGTTAAACTTCATTTGTTGTGATTCTGGCAAGTGGAATTAATTGTTAAGGTATACCATGGCCTTGACACTTACTAATTGGCCTAAAAACTATTTTTTATCCTACCACAAAAACTTAATATAGATAAATGGTGATGTGACTAGGAAGGTACGCATAACTCAAACTATTATTAATTCAATGTGTACACCACATAAAGTATGCATAAGGATTAAAAGGTGATAAAAATTCCCTTTAATCTTTTTGCTATTGAATTTAGCCCCAAATAATTTCATATGTAGTTATCTCACATCCTACAAATGACATAGCCAAGTGCATATTGTTACTCTCGATAAATACTCTCTTGGCACAATCATCTACCATGATGGAAAGGATGCATAAATATTGATTCTAGTGAGTGGGACCTAACCTTCACAACTTCAATTACAACCTATCTTCTATTGTCGAAGGATAACTCTACGTATGCCTAATGAAAATAAACATATATTTATGACATCAATTATCTTTGGTGATTTCATGTAAAGAAGTAAAAAAGTAGTCTCCATGTCAAGTGCACAATGTTGACTCATTATGATAAAGGGGGTAGTGGAGTCTATGTGGTAGGGCTTGCTCACACCATGATTGATGGGTTTGTGTTGCAATTAAATTGTACATCCACAAAAGACTAATACTTGCAAATCTAAAAATATCTACTCCTACTAGTTGGGTTGGTAATAGGAAGCCATGTTAGGGTTTAGGAAGATCGAAGTAATAAACATTAACAATTATATGCAGATTGAATAACCCAAATATAACAATGAAGAAAAACACAAAAGAGATCAACACAAAAATTTAACGTGGTTCACCCAAAATGGGCTACATCCATAGAAACTCAGCCATCCAATGATTTTATTATCCAGCACAAAACAAATTACAATCTCGCAAATGCATAGCCATAACATACATCCCAGCCGCTTATAACAAGCTTTTTGGAAGCTTTTAGAATTAGGGTTTTTACAAAGTCATTTTTCATTTGTCGGTTAACAAAAAATAACAATTGACCTCGAATGTGCAAAAAAGGAGGGAATTTTTTTTTTCAGGGGCTGCGTCCTTGAACCCCTGCTCTCGAGGGTTGCCGCCCCTGAACCCTAGAAAGGATACGTTATGAGTGTACAATATTTGCATGATTCTTCACCACATACCAACAATCTCCCACTTGGAGACTGATTACGCTCTACACCAAACAATCTCCCGCTTGGAGATTGATCCTGGGTGACACCGCTGCACTTGCAACCCCCATTGGATTATAGGCCTGGCTGGTTTCTTATGACCGCCATTATTAGTCATGAAGGCCAACATAAACTGATGAGGAAATCAGTTTCTCCTGTGTAACTGCCTTTGTGAACATATCTACAGAATTCTCACTTGTGTGAATTTTCTCCAGTTTCAACTGGCCATCCTCCAAAACTGATTGGATGAAGTGGTATCTGAGATGTATGTGCTTAGTTTTTGAATGCATAACTAAAAGATGAATGGCACCTGGCTATTAGTGTATAAAGGGCTATCTTCTTGTCATTGTCCCAATTCCTCCAGAAAATGTTGTAACCAATCATCTCCTTGCTAGCTTCCGTAGCAGTAACATACTCAACTTCAGTGGTTGAAAGTGCAACAACCTTTTGCAGCCTTGAAATCCAACTGACTGTAGTAACTCCTACAGTAAAAACATACCCTGTAGTACTTTTCCTGCTATCAATATCACCTGCCAGATCAGAGTCAACATATCCTTTTAGAGAAGAATTTTTTCCTCCAAAACATAGTTTCTTTGAAGTAGTACCTATCAAATATCGAAGAATCCATTTTACCTCATTCCAATATTATATTCTCAGATTGCTCATATACCTGCTCACAACTCCCACTGCATGTCCAATATCTAGCCTTGTGCATACCATTGCATACATCAAGCTGCCAACTGCTGATGCATATGGTATCTTAGACATTTTGTCTTCCTCCTCTTATGTCTTTGGACACATCTCCTTAGTCAACTTAAAATGACTAGGCAAAGGTGTACTAACTGCTTTTGCATTTTGCATGTTAAACCTTTTCAACACCTTCTCTACATACTCACTTTGAGACAAAAATAATTTTTTGTTTGTCCTATCCCATGTGATCCTCATACCAAGGATTTGTTTTGCTGCACCCAAATCCTTCATAGCAAATGAATTTTCTAATTTCTGCTTAAGCTCATTAATATGCTACATGTTAGACCTGACAACAAGCATGTCATCAACATAAAGCAACAAGATAATATAGCTGCCATTACCCAATTTCTTAAAATAAACACAATAATCAGCATGACATCTTTTGTAACCTTGTTCAGCCATAAAACTATCAAATTTTATTGTCGAGGTGCTTGCTTCAGGCCATACAAACTCTATTTAACCTGCACACAAATTCCTCCTTACCCTTGACCTCATATCCCTGTGGTTGCTGCATGTATATTTCCTCTTCCAAATCCCCATGGAGAAATATTGTTTTCACATCTAGCTATTCAAGATGCAAGTCTTCCGCAGCCACAAGACTTAGAATAGTTCTAATAGAAGTCATCTTTACAACTGGAGAAAATATTTCATCAAAATCTATACCTTTTTTCTATGCAAAACCTTTTACCATGAGTCTGGCCTTATATCTTTTCTTGCCTCCATCTTCTTCCTTCAACCTATAAACCCATTTATTTGGCAATGCTCTTTTACTTGTAGGCAATTGGACTAAGTCCCATGTCTGATTGTGCAACAAGGAATCCATTTCCTCTTTCATTCCTAGCTCCCATTGCTTTTTGGTATCTACCTGCATTGCTTCTTCATAACCTTCAGGTTCACCAGAATCAGTTAATAATATAGAATATAATGATGGAGAAAATCTTTCTGGAGGTCTAGTTATCCTTGTAGAATGTCTAACACTTGCAGGAGTCTATGGGATAACTTGTTGCTGAGCATCAAGTACAACTAGTATTTTTTTTTCTAGAATCTCATCTAGCACTACATATTCCTTTTTGGCCTGTTCACGCTTCTTTTCCTACAGCTGATCCTTATACATGACCTTCTCATCGAATATAACATCTCTGCTCCTAATGATTTTATGATTTTTATAATCCCATAACCAATAACCAAATTCATCTACTCCATATCCAATGAAGGTACATTTTTTAGACTTAGCCTCAAGCTTGGATCTATTTTCAATATGAACATGGACAAAAGCTTCACAACCAAAGGTTTTCAGAAATGAATAGTTTACCTTTTTGCCCGTCCATGCCTCCTCTGAAATGCCACCATCCAAAGGATTTGAAGGTCCCCTATTTATTAAATAAACAACGGTATGTACAACATCTGCCCAAAAGTGTAAGGGTAGTCCAACATGCAATCTCATGCTCCTTGCATGCTCCATAATGGTCCTATTCATCCTCTCAGACACACCATTTTCTTGTGGGGTTCTAGGAACCATTTTCTGCCTACGGATTCCATTATATGAACAGTAATTTTCAAATTCTCTGCTACAATACTTGCCTCCATTATCAGATTTGAGACACTTCAACTTTTTTCTTGACTTATTCTCAACCAAAGCTTTCCACTTTTTAAAAGTTTCAAATACTTCTAATTTTTGTTTTAGGAAATACACCCATGTTTTCCTAGATGCATCATCAATAAAATTAACATAACAACAAGAGCCACCAAGAGAAGATACCTGAGATGGTCCCCATACATCTGAATGCACAAGCTCTAATTTCTCACTCTTCTTCTCTTTCCCAACTTTGAGAAATTAGAATATTTTTAGTTTTCCATAAACACAATTTTCACAAAATTCCAAGTCAATCTGCTTCAGACCTGGTAGCAACTTTCTAGAGTGAAGGATCTTCATCCCTTTCTCACTCATGTGCCAAGTCTATGGTGCCATAATTCTATTTCTGTCCCTAGAGCAAGTGCTATAACTATCTCAGTGTTTAGTGGAAAATTGGATTTGTTAATGTCTTGGTGTTTAAATATGCTTTTCCACTTTACATTCAAGGATCTAGGGTCGAGTGGCAATTCACTATCATACCCTAGATCGCTGTGAGATGTAGTGAACTTGGATTAGGGAATTTAATTATCAATTTCTCTTCTCTTATGCTCAGTTGACCATTAAAACCCTAATTATGCAAATACGACAATAAACTGACAAATAATGGGAAATGCTCTTGCAGACGGAAGTAAAATAGCAAATCACAGAATACCTATTTTCAGGGTTCCGAGGCGAAACAGTCGGGGACACTAGAGTGGGCGCCCAAGTCCAAGGTACTAGTTTCTTTACGGGATCTGGACCTCCTTCTGACACTAATCAACCCTGTAACTTCTGTTTTTAGAAATTCAGCTTCGGAGGACACTAGAGCGAGCGTCCAAGTCCTGGAAATGCTCTAGTGTCCTACTTCTTTTCAGATCCTGAATCCTTGATGCCTGCCAATCCTTCCTGCAACTTCACTTCTCTCGAATATGACACCTATAACCTACAATCACAAAAACTTGGTTTGGGGGTTGCGGTGTTTAGGAGCTTGCCTCAGTCAAGCCCCGAAAGGATACTTAAGTCTTCCAAACACCTTTGTCAGATAGAGAGAGCATGCCCTTGTGAGGCAAAGGCCAAATCTAAATGAAACAATGATAAAAAGCACAATGATATCACCTTGTAGTGAAGATCTCATGGGAGGAAGATGCTCTTCATTCCATGAGGAGATGAATGCTCAAATCTGCAAATACAAACACATAAATAAAACAAGTCTGCTCTTGCAACACAATGAAAGCCTTGAATCACCTTGAGAACACAATAGCTTGCTAGTAATCATCTAGTCTACAAATGAATGCCTAAACATGCTTTTATATGCAACTACAAGCATTCCCGCCAAGATTTCAAAAATCAAAACTTACTGTGTCAGCAAAGGGACCAAATAACGGTCATAAACTGACACTTAAATTTTGGGCATGACCCAAAATAGGGCAGGACTAGGGAAAGGGTGCCCAAGTCCTTCCCCCCTATTTTGGGCCCCTATTTTGTGTAGGGTTAAGGTCAAGGGGTCTTCCTAGGTTCACTTTGCCATGAAACCTAGGTCTCATTCCATTGGGATGCCAAAATATGAACTAAAATGCCCTAAATGCATGCAAAAGACCCGGGAGCTAAACCTTAAGAGGGAAAAGTCCCCAAGGGGACATTTTATGACATTACATTTAGCCCCCACTTTAATGTATGTATAAACGTGAGGCCAATACATGCATTAGAATAAGGTCACAAACACAACAAACACACCAAGCACAGAGAAGACACGCCAATCACATAGAAAATAGTAACAGACATGGAAAACATGGAGAAGACAGTTACAGTCACGCAGAACACGGAGAAGATAGTCAATGCATTGAAGACACATTAATGCATGGAAGACATAAATGATATCTTTTTTTTTCTTTTTTTTCTCATATACATGAAATGCAAATGCAAGTACTGGAAAGTAAACAAACCTCCCATAATACATGATGCACTCATCGCCCAGGTCTTTGTATATATGGGACAACACACATGCAAGACATGCAAAACCTCCCAAAATGCAGGATGCATATGGGGCAACAGACACGCCAAACAAAGCAAGCACGCCAAACACACACACTTTGAAGACACAGAGAAAACACGGCAGACAAGCGATGGAGTGTACCTATTTCTAGGTCCAACACCATCTCAAGCACATTACAGGCACACACCGATGATTGGGCTTCACCACAACAAGTGCTGAAAACATGCTTAAGGGTTGAGTTAGTCACAGAACTGCTCCCCACCTTCGCAGAGGACTTTTAAAAATGACAGAATGATGCAATCTTCTCTGAGAAATACACCATCCCTGCCTCCACAGAGGGCTTAAGAAAAATGATATGCTCGATATACCACCTCCGCAGAGGGCTTACATGATTGATTGATTGCAAACAAACTTAGGATGCAAGAAGCACTGCATCTGAGGACAAGCACATAGCTAACATCTACAACAGACAACTTACCTTATACATGCGCCCACCTTAAGGTGGTTGATATCATGCATCGATATCAAGCACGTTAAGATAGGAAGAAAAAACACAAGGGAACACAGACTTTCGCAAAGCCCATGCCCCCCGGAGGTGACATGTGCTTCATGATTGCCAAATGTTCCCTGCAAGAAATATGTTAGTGTCTACAACATCATGATAAACAACAACATCCATGCATATGATTTACCACACAAGGAGCCAAGGTTATACAACAAATTTGGAGTTCGAGGATAACCGTGGGGCTATATCATGAAGCTCTCTGAATCGAGTACCACCAAGGCTAGATTCAAAGACAAACAAAGGTGCACAAAGCAACAATATTGTTAAGGTTTGTAAATGAGATAAAAACATCATGAAATTCACTACGTGGACATCACGAGTGCTTCCACTAGCCAAGCGTTAGATAAAATATACAACCCCATCATCATATTAGGAACTAATTCCATTTTTTGATTGCTCTTGAAAGAGACACTAGGTCCACATCAGTGTAAATGTTTGTCATCATTTGCCCGCTAGATGGAAATACTAGAGGAAAGGAAATAATAAATAAGAGAAGAGAAACAAGTGTCTTAGGGACAATCACGTAGGAGGGTGCCCCCAGTGTCACCAACCGCAACACTATGTCCGTAAGACACAACATACAACAATGAAATCAGAGAGAGAGAGGATGATGATACAAATAGAAGAAGGTTACAACAGAGGCAGTCTCCTGGTATCCCAGACCTTACGGGAGAATCTGAGGTCATCCCAGGAGGCCTAAACAACACATAACACATCACGGGGGAGGCACATCACGAGAGAGATAAAGGGTTAGAGATACTTACCTGTAGGATACCATTCTTAAGAACATGCATATCTGGGATATCTGTCATGTTGTTTTGATCTTGTGGAATTAACATTAAGTTTAGGACGTCGAGAAGCTTTCTTTTCTTTAAAAGGATTATATTCAATGTCACTTGAGTAATGTGTTGAGGCAGATTCTATAGGTACTCGAATCCCTTACTGATTTACACCACATCCCTTACCTATATATTCACAATTGTTATAAAGGATTTTAAATCCTTGACCGTAAAGGGACGTCATTTCCTTAGAAGATGGTGAAGCCTCATAGGTCTCGTAATTTGTGGTATAAGTTAGAGTATTGTTTTTATTTTCAACCAAGGGGACCTTAGGTTTCTTGGGTGCTTCAAAAGAGTGCTTAGGTGAGATCAACGCCACTTTTGATGTGTCAAGGCTATTAATTTTATATTCCCCTATACTGCAAGGATTAAAATCTAATGAGCTCTAATTATCAACAAAGAGTGCATTTGATGACCTATAGAATCTTTCACAACATCATTCGTGGTCAGAGGCTTTGATGAATTAGCTTGTAAATTGTTTAAGCTCATATGATTGTAAACTGGTTTTTGCATTTCAATATGTAAACAGTTATCTGGTTCAGGATCAACATGAATAGTATGAAATTTACCTTGAATATAAATTTGATTGAATGATGTAGAGTGGAAGGGACTACCCCCAATGCATGAATCCAAGGTCTACCAAGTAGGCATGACATGAATCAGGGTAGGTATGATCACAGGTCCCACTTGTATAGGTAAAGTTATAGTACTTATGGATTGTCGTCCAACATTTTCAAAACCACAAATACTTAATGGTTCCAACTTGATGGTAGATGTATCGACTTTAATCTTATGTAATAAGTCAATGCCACAAACAGTAAGAGCCGATCCATTATCAATCATAACTCATTTTACCAATGTTCTATTTATTGTGACAAAGATTATAAGAGGATCATATTGGTTTTGAACTTCAATTGACAGTAATTCCTGTGGTTGAAAGAGAATATCTATTTTTGTCGCATGCATACTATCCAATACGGCTGCTACATCATTAGGCTTAGCAGTAGGTGGGACAATCACCTTTTGCAAATCTTCTTGGAGCATTCCATGGTATGTAGGTGATGTTTGTATTAAATCCCAAAGAGAGATCTTAGCCGGAGTAACGTGAAGATGCTTGACAAGATCATACTCTTGAACACTTTTATGAGTAAGACAAGGTGGTTGAGGGAGCATAGGTTGAGACCATGGAAGAGAGACATGCACATGCGGTGGTTGGTTACTTTGCTTATTAGTATGGGTGTTGTATGTGTGAGAAATCACATTGTGGTGTGGTTGTTGTAACACATTTTGAATACCTTGAACTGCAATCACTGGCTTTAAGCAAGAGGGTGCATTAGGTGCCCCCACACAACCATCTTAGGAATAGTGCTACCAATTCTATTAATAAGTATCGAATTAACACTATTTCCCTCTTGATTACACTCAACATCCATCCCTAAAGTATTTAATGTGAGAGACCTTTTCTCATCCACTAATGCTACATCTTGTCCAGGGAGAGCAATGGGATGAGAGTAAGGTACATCATCATCATACTCTATGGCAGAAAAAGGCATTTCACTCTCATCTTTCTCATGAGTGTTCCTAGAGATGAATTTGGTCAAATATTCTAATATCAAAGGATATGGTCCTATGAGTAAAGTGAAGCTACTAAAATTATGTGTATAACAAAGTAATTGCAACTCATATGTAGAACATATAGAAGCATCAATACCATTGATATAAGCTATGTGCTCTAGAGTATGAGGATTCTCATTAGTGAAATTAGAGAAAATTTCAAAATCTAGGATATACTCATGGAAAGATTTCAGAGATGAATAACATGAAGATACCATAATGAAATGCAAAATACAGTTTTAATAATTTTCCAAGAGTATGCAAAAGACAAGTGCAAACTATATGCAAAAATGATCTTAAAATGCTTTATTTTTTGTACTTTTTCAATGCAAATATATGAAAGCAAAGGTGTTGTAAGAAAATTGATCAGGGGTAGCAAATAATATGTCTGATATCAGTCTAAAACAACAATAAGATCCTTCTCAAAACACTTTTGATGCAAATCCAAGATAATGCCAAGTCAAAATATAGTGAAAATATGTCAAAATAGGCACTTTTTCCACCAAAACTCAATGCAAAAGAGCATAAAAAAGGGTGTTGTGAGGATAATGGTGATGTGAAACAAATAATATCAGCAATAATAGACACTTAGTGTCAAAATTCCCAACACAACATGATTTTAGTGCCACTTAAGGTAAAACCCTAGTGAAAATATAGCAAAAATAGGCTACTTTTCACAGTTTTTCAATTCCAAGACCTAGCAAAAAGAGGTGTTGTAAGAAATTTTAGGATGTATAGAAAATAATATCAATGATATCAGTAACCTCAATCCATAAAATTGATCACAACACGCTTGGAGTGCAAACTATGTCAAACCCTAGGGCAAAAATAGTTAAAATGTGTAGTTTTCACCGAATTTTCAATACAAGAGCTCGTTAAAAGGGTCTTGTGAAGATTTTTATGAGGGGTAGAAAATGATTACCTTGATAATAGCCATTTAATGTAAAAATAATTTTCACAACACACCTATGGTGCAAGTTTATAGAGTCGATAAGGCCAAATTTAATGAAAATCGTTGTTTTTGAAGCCCTAGGTTTGAGATCTTGGGACAAAATGCTATGTGAATGTTTTGAAGTCTGATTTATGATGGAAATGAATTAATATCAGATCTAAAAACAATTTTCAAGCTCTAATATGCAAAATGCCAATGCAAATCTAATGAAAATGCATGAAAATTGCTAGTTTTTGTTAATGTCTTGGTGTTTAAATCTGCCTTTCCACTTTACATTCAAGGATCTAGGGTCAAGTGACAATTCACTATCATACCCTAGATCACTGTGAGATGTAGGGAAACTTGGATTAGGGAATTTAATTATCAATTTCTCTTCTCTTATGCTCAATTGACCATTAAAACCCTAATTATGCAAATACGACAATAAACTGACTAATAACGGGAAATGCTCTTATAGACGGAAGTAAAATAGAAAATCACAGAATACCTATTTTCAGGTTTCCAAAGCGTCACAATTGGGGACATTGGAGCGGGCACCCAAGTCCAAGGTACCAGTTTCTTTACGGGATCCGGACCTCCTTCCGACACTGATCAGCCCTGTAACTTCTGTTTCTAGAAATTCAGCTTCAGAGGACACTAGAGTGAGCTCCCAAGTCCTGGAAATGCTCTGGTGTCCTGCTTCTCTTCAGATCCTGAATCCTTGATGATTACCAATCCTTCCTACATTTCACTTCTCCCGAATACGACACCTGTAACCTGCAATCATGAAAACTTGGTTTAGGGGTTGTGGTGTTTAGGAGCTTGCCTCAGTCAAGCCCCAGAAGGACACTTAAGTCTTCCAAACACCTTTGTCAGATAGAGAGAGCGTACCCTTGTGAGATAGAGGCCAAATCCAAATGAAACAATGATAAAAAGCACAATGATATCACCTTGTAGTGAAGATCTCAAGGGAGGAAGATGCTCTTCATTCCATGAGGAGATGAATGCTCAAATCTGCAAATACAAACACATAAACAAAACAAGTCTACTCTTGCAAAACAATGAAAGCCTTAAATCACCTTGAGAACACAATAGCTTGCTAGTAATCATCTAGTCTACAAATGAATGCCTAAACATGCTTTTATATGCAACTACAAGCATTCCCACCAAGATTTCAAAAATCAAAACTTACTGTGTCGACAAAGGGACCAAATAACGGTCATAAACTGACACTTAAATTTTGGGCCTGACCCAAAATAGGGCAAGACTAGGGCGCGGGCGCCCAAGTCCTTCACCCCTATTTTGGGTAGGGTTAAGGTCAAGGGGTCCTCCTAGGTTCACTTTTCCATGAAACCTAGGTCTCATTCCATCGGGATGCCAAAATATGAACTAAGATGCCCTAAATGCATGCAAAAGACTCGGGAGCTAAACCTTAAGAGGGAAAAGCCCCCAAGGGGACATTTTCTGATGTTACACTCAGTAGCAACTGTTTCTGTAGTAGTTAAGGCAGAATACGTATTACTAGTACACAAATACAATGTGCCTACCTTTTCACCTTTAGCTACTACTAATGCACCTTTAGTGACCTTCCAGACTTTGTCTGAAAAGGTAACTATGTAGCCTTCACTACCCAATTGTCTTGTAGAAATTAAATTTCTTCTCAAATTTGGAACATGCCTTACCTTATGTAGCAACCATTCATTTCCATTCTACAACTTGATTTTTATGTTTCCTTTTCCAACAATTTGATAGGGTTCATCATCACCCAAATATACCTGTCCAAAATCACCTTGAACATAATCTACAAAATATTTCCTATGGGGTGTGGCATGAAATGATGCCCCTGAATCTATTACCCAGGAATCATTAGCATTATCTAAACAAAGAATTAAAGCATCCTGTAATTTATTACTTACAACATTAGCTTCCTTACTGTCATCATGTTGTCCGTCTCCTTGTTTGCCCTTTTGAGACCAACAATCTTTCTTTAAGTGTTTTGGCTTTCCACAATTCCAGCAATCCATTCTTCCTTTGGATTTAGATCTGCCTTTCTTTGACTTCCCTTGTGACTTCCCACAGTTTGTTGGGCTTTTTCCTCTCTCCTTTGTTCTTCCCCTATTCTCTACAGTTAAAGCATTACCTGATGTTGAACTCTCACCTGTGCTTTTCCATCGCATTTCCTCGCTAAGGATAACACCAACAACATCATCAAATTTCAAAAGATTTGAACTAGAAACAAAGTTACTTATAGCCATTACCAAGCTATTCCAACTTTTTGGAAAAGAACATAAAACCAAGAGAGCCCTCACCTCTTCATCAAATTTCACTTTTACAAAAGTTAACTGACTGGTAATCATATTAAACTCATTTAAATGATCTAACACAGATCCACCTTCAATCATTTTTAGATTAAACAAATGCTTCATGAGAAATACCTTATTTGAGGTTGAGGGTTTTTCATACAATTTAGCCAAAGCTTTCATCAGTTCATCTGTTGTCTTTGCTTCTGTTATATTCAACGCCACAGATGGTGCTAGGCACAACCGAATGGTTCCTAGTGCCTTTCTATCAAAAAGATCCCAATCCTCATCAGTCATTGCTGCCGGTTTCTTGGCTTTTCCTTCCAACAGCCTCCATAAATTCTTCTGATGGAGGTAATCCTCCATCTGCATCTTCCATAACTGATAGTTCTACCCATTGAATTTATCTACCTTCTATTTACCCTTGTCTACCATTGCTCTTACTTAACTGTGAGACTCCCACTCAACTGTGAGACTCCCACTCAACCATGAGACCTTTCTGTAGATGATAATCAAACACAACCCACTCTGATACCAGTTGTTAGGGTTCAGGCAGATTGGAGCAATAAACATTAACAATTATATGCAGATTAAATAACCCAAATATAACAATGAAGAACAACACAAAAGAGATCAATATAGAATTTTAACATGGTTCACCCAAAATGGGCTACATCCACAGAAACTCAGCCATCCAATAATTTTATTATTTTAAATTTTTATTTTGATGCACTCTCTCGGTCTATGATTTGCTCAAGTATCTATTCCATTACATTATAAGTGCTAGAATTAATTTGATACAAATATTCAAGATCTTATTTTCAATATGGACTCTCCACATATGTTGGTCCTTGTGCAGAATCTAATGGAATAATTATACACTTCTCTCCATTTTTAAAGCTCATTGTGCATTGTCTAAAACACACATACGAACCTACTTGGAAATATAATGGTTCTACCAATTATGAAGGGTTATAATTTGATTTTGTTATGTGAATAACCTCAAAATCTAATTAGAAATATACACCTTTGATATTGACCTCCACATCCTTAAGCATGCCCATGGGTGTCTCAAACATGTTATTTGCTATGTCGAGTATGTGTGGTGAAGGTACTAAAGTTGGTTAGCGCATGGCTAGCTAGGAATATTTTGTAAGCATATTAACTTTAAATTCTATCATAATCACATTGCATAGAAGAGATGCATTCATTTCTAAAGATAATAACAAGTGTGCGTAGAAATTTCCAGGGTTCTTCATTTAAATCTAATGAGCCATCCTAGCCATTGGATATTGTTAATTCTCTAGGAATTATTTTAACTGGGTTAGTACTCTTCCCTATCATAATAGATATAAATGGTAGTTTACACATTAGTGTATCTATTTTTCTATGCACATCCACCCCTCTTTACACAATATCTTGTGGAACTTGAAGTCATTCTACAAAATTCACCTTTGATAGATATCCATTAGATGTAAATCCCTTCCCTTTGTGGGTGTACCTTTTCTTGGGATTTTCTAACCCATGCAATATGCTCTATTGTTTCTCCCTGTCATACTATGAACTGGCATGTCTAATTGTGTAGCATGCATTCCTTTGTTTCATCCCATTTGGACCATCTATATAGCCTTATTATGTGATTCAAAATGATTGAAGAAGTGTCGAGTGGTCTTCTATTTTGTGAGTTGCATAGAAATATCTTTAAGTGGGATATTTTGTACATGTGTGCATTATATGTCCCTCTTCTCTGCACTTAAAAAATGTAAATTTTTGGCTATAGCTATTGCCTTTGTCACCTCCATGACTTGGTTGGACTTCCCTGTCCTTGCCATCTTGGTGTATTATGTTGCATATACGATGGTTGTTGTTACTATCATTGGAAAATATATTGGTTCTATGGTGTGTACTATGGATTGTATATACTATTGTTGAGGTTCATATTAGAGTTGGGGAGATGTGAGTTGTGCACTTGCATTGAGAATTTGCTTACGTCTAGCCTTGTGCAAATCTTGAACAACTTGGAAAAAGTTAGTGGTATGAGTTCCATTCTCATATATCTCACATTATTAATTTAATGTAACACCTTGTATTTTCTATAATAATGTATAGGAAGATGTCTTATGAGGTTCATGTGAGATTGCACATGCTAGAATATGTAGACAATGTTGAGAAACACTAATCGCTTAGGCTCTCACCACCAAACAATTGCCTATTGTATGTCCCTCAGTATAAAACTCTATGCACCATAGTCCTTTCTTAGCTTCTTACATGTTTTTCAACTATTCCATGCATGTGGCCATCTAACCCATCTTCTCCTCCAATCAATTTGTTCCACCAAAACCCCATGGTTTTCTAATAAATTATTCTAAGAACATAGCAACTTCCAATGATTCTTGTGTGTTTTTAAGTTGCATTGTACCCATTATCTTTATATATGCATGATCAATCCTATAATGAACCACTCATGCTAGAGTATGACATCGATAATCTAAATTATCTTGGCCACCAATTCCTTAAACCGTTGATAATACTTTTTTATTGACTCTCCAAACTATTATTTATCTTTTTTAGCATGGTGATGTTCATGTGCTCGAGACTTGGATACTCAAATTCTTGCAATAACTTCTATTTCACTTCAGCTAGATCATCTCTAATTCTATCTGGGTCATACTTGGCATACTAATCTTGTATGTGCCCTCCAAGTGTGGTAAGGAATATGCTAATTTTTCATGTAGGATTAGTAACCTTCTTTGTGTGCCATACTATATGAAGGCTTTCCAATGACAAGGGGCATCTTCATCCCTCATTTAAACATCTTCGCTTTAGTAAGCATGGGGTCTACTATAAACTTATGTGCCATCTAATTTGTACTAGCAAAACTATACCTTAATACTAGTATGGTTTAATATAATTGTGTGATAGACTTACTTAGGTGAGTTGTAGAAAAAAGTAGAAAATTATCTCAACTCAAACTTTACCTTATCAATTCTAGGTTCACCAGATGTTCGTACAAGGGATCAATTTCTACCTATATTCCATTTGTTTCCTATCTTAATCTATTTCTTGCAAATGATACATTTGCCTTACTATCACTAAAACATGTGCCAAATAAATGATTTGCACCTGATGGTGGTGGTGGGCCTATGATTGGCTCATCTCATCTGAGAGTGCTAAGAATTTAGTCTATGAGTATTGAGGTAAAGTGGTCCTTCATCCCTTAATTTTGTTGTGTCATATTTTTATTGTGTTTGATCTTGCAAATCCCCAAACTCAAACTCTAGCATGATTGTGTTGTTGATCCTATATCCATGTTATTGGATCTACACTACCTTGTGCATACATGTTTTACCCTATGAGATTTCTCTTCCTACAAGGTTGCAAGAGCAGGTTCTTTCCTTTCATTCCACTTCCTTTTGTGTCTTGTACATTCTATACTCAAACCACTGGCCACCATGCTTGCTCCTTACTTACTTCTAGGTAGAAATCTATCACACCTTTCACCACACATCCTTTTGTGTGGGAGGTAATTACCCTATAGTTACCAACTAAATGTAGTATTTACATATAACTTTTTCTATGGTTTGTGCAAGTAATCTTGGAAAAAGATAGACTACTTATGACACCTTCTTCTAGCATTGATTCACACTTTTCCAGTTCATGCCTAGATGATAGCATGTAAACAGTGAGAGGGTCCTAGAAATGGAACCAAAAGGCTAGCCATAATCTACTTGCATGTGTAATGTAGAAAAGAGTGATCTAGCCCTAGGAATTAAACTAGGTCAAAACCCTCTTCTAAAAATATTGAGACACAAATCGAGCTTAGCTTCTACCCTTGAAGGAAAGCCAAACTACAGGGGTTCTGCCTCTTTGTTGTATAGATGAGTGTCAAACCAAATTCAACAAATCTAGCTAGGGCACAAGATCAAAACCCTAGTTAAGAAATATTAAGCTACAGATGACTGTCGAAAGCAAGATCTGAGAAACTAATTTAATATCAGAGGTAAAGGAACAATACAAAAATTGGATTTGGTGACCAAAAGGCATAGGACCAGGGTGCCTGGGTGCCCTAGGCCTCTTTTAGGGTTTAGAAAAATTGTAAATTTTGTCAGCTCTGCACCTATAATATCTTTAATCCCCAAGACTAGTATCTCCTAAAACCTGTTCGTCTCATCTGCACACAAGAAAGAAGAGGGAAAAGTTTGTGGCTATATAGGAGCTTGCCTCAGTCAAGCCCCTATTTTGGTATTCCTACCTCATGGATAGTCAAGATTAGATCCAGATGTTGTGTGTGCTCAGAAATCCTAAGTGTGAGCAGTAACATGCAAGATCTCACCAAATAATATCAAACCTTAGTCCTATATGACTCAAGCAAATAGGAAAGGAATGATGAAAATGATGCTTCACTCAAGGAAGCTCACAACGTCACTTCAAGGAAGAAGATCCATGGAAGGTTTGCAGAATAAGAAGGCGCTGCAACCATACCGTTGGAGGGTACTCAAGCGAAACTCAAGTTGGTGGGTCCAACCCTTCTCCCAATCATGCAAAGTGCTTCAACCTAGGAGACAATGAGATAGATTCAAGATCTCATCTCCTAGCCTTCATACAAATCTTTCCAAGAGCAAAGGAGAACTCCACTTGAACAAAAACCTGCAATAACACAATAGCATAGAGAACAAATAACAATAGAGAGCTTTTTCACATTCAAAATCAATTTTGTCATCTAGTTTTAAAATGAGGTAATTCACTTACTTTTATACAAGGCTATAGGAAAGAGTAATTAGGATTAAAATGTTGACATAACACTCCAAAAAACAAATTTGAATTTAGGGTCGGCCTAAACAACACCAAAGCCGACTTGTAACCTTAAATTGCCTCCCTGAATACGGGAGGGACCAGGGCGCTTGGGCGCCTTGGGTTCAGGGGAAATTTAAGGCCTAAGTCCACTCTTAATGTGGGGCTAACTCCAAATCTTAATTTATTTCTCGGGGTCATGACAAAACTTTAACTGGAATCACATCATTCTCTATAGATGGGGCCAAAAAAGGGTTTTAAGGTAGATCTAAAAATGGACTAGGTTTGGGATCACTAAAGGGAGGAGCTAAACATAGTGAATTGTGCCTACACACAAGTGTACACAATTTACAACGTTACAACATGTTAAAGACCAATGGTTAAGCACTTGAACTACATAAATGATAGCATAATCCTATGTCTCAACTAAAGCACACTAAGTCGTATATCCTTTTCTTGACCTACACAATACAATCTAAGCACTTTGCATATGTCCTTTAGCCTTTCTCTATGTAAGTAACTTATATACAAGGATACATATAGATGCTTGTTACCTAGAGCTACTTAAACTATATAGTCATGCATATTTTATAAGTAAAGAACTCTTTATTTAAATATAATTTCTAGTGGAATGTACATTCTACCCTCAATATATCTTAAGCATATAACTATTTTTATGTATGCATATAAAGTCATGCATTCCTATCTATAGCCAAATGCTAAATATGGTGCAAATACAAACTACTACATTCTAACACCAACACCTTTGGTGTGACTAAAAAGATTGTAAATCTTTAGCATTATGCATTTTGGCCCTATCTATAAGTGGATATTTTCAAGTTTATGAGGAGATGCCACTTGTGTAGTATAAACAAGCCCAACAATCAAAAGCTTGGTCTATATCATCCTTTATCAATGCCTAAGATACCATGGGAGATCATCTCCATGGACTTCATAGGTGGTTTTCTAGAGACAAAGCATGTAAATAACTATATCTTTGTTGTTGTGGACCAATTTAATAGGATTTGTGTTCTAATGGCTTGGAAAAAGACATTCACCAAGAGTGACACATCTAAGTTGTTTTTCAAACATGTGTGGATATATTTTGTGCTTTCAAAAAGGATCATATCATATAGACATGCAAGGTTTCTAAGCAAGTTTTGGTATACACTTTGGAGTAGAATGGATGCAAAGTTGAAATGGTTTGTGGATTTCCATCCCCAAAAGGACGGATAAATAGAGGTAGCAAACATAACATTGGTACAATTGCTTTAGGGTTCAATCGATAGTATACCAAGGGTTGGGATGATCATTTGGTATACATACAACACTTTTATAATAAGGTTGTTCAATCTTCATCTATGTTTGAGGCTTGTTTTGGCTATTTTTCACCTAGTCGTCTTGATGTTTGTTTGGGATAGTCAAGAAAAGGACTAAGGAAAAGAGTTTTGGAGGTGGAAAAGGTTTACATATTCATTGACTAAGTTAGACAAATACATCTTTGAGTGCAAAAAAAATTGGGACTCATGCCATGTATAAAGAACTACATGATCAACATATGATGGAGAACAAATTCCATGTTGATGATAAGGTATCCATGTTATACTTGGGTAAAGAGAGGCTTCGAGGATCTTTATGAAAATTCAAATCGTAAGATATGGTCCTTTTTTGGTCATAGAGAAGGTGGGGCAAAATGCTTGCAGATTGAATCTGCCCAAATACGTGAAGATCTTCTCGATAATCAATGTTAACAAGTTGCATTTGTTTGAGCCCTCTTTGTTGGATGAAGAAGTTGATATTGTCTTAATATCCATGGATGATTTTACAGTTGAAGAAGATGAAGAACTAGACAATGATGTTATCCTTGACAAGAAGTAGAGATAGACTTGATATGATGAGCACAAAACATGGTTGATAGGTCAAAAAGAGTGGGTTTGCAAAGAAAAGGTGGGAAAGAGATTCCCACATTTCATCAAATTCCTAAGCCTCTGGGGACCATAAGACTCTTAGTGGGGGAGGTATGATTCAAAAATAAGGTCACTAAGCTAGAGAAACATAGTCATGTGGAGAGTTCATCTCAAGATTTGTGACTAGGAGACGGATTGCAAGGTAGCATGGAAGGTCTAGAACATTTCATTTAGGTTGTAAACATCAACATTAGGCATAAAAGGAAGTTTGACAAACTTGTCACTTTCGATAGGGGTTAACTAGCTAAATGTCGCTATGAATGTACTATTATTGTGGCAAACACACTATTAGTGTGAGTGATGCTCAGACTCTAGCAGCAAATTTTAAGAATATTTTGTTTATTATCTACAATAAGTAACATAGACCGTTTCCACTCAGAAGACATTTAAATTCTATTTTAGTTTACATTGCCCCTCAGATCACCCACAAACTCTGGTTCAGCGATATGTTGGAAATCATCAACAGAATGGATGGAGCATGTGAAAGGACGAAATCCCTTAAAAGCAGTAAAAATAATGTATTTAGAAGTAACAAGAGACTGTCAAAAGTACAGACATAATACTGGAGAGAACATGGTTATGGAAAGCTAAGATCAGTCTTAACAATATGCTTGCTTTTCTGGCTGTCAAGTTGATTACAACAGTTAGTGACTTCCCCCATCTATACAATTACATCACATCTATCTGTCAGATAACATCACATCCAAAGGGAGGCAACTTTGTGGATGTTGATTATACTGAACTTTTTCCTGAGTCCAACTTGATGTACACATTGCAACCAAGCCACATCCCTTTTGCATGCCACTGATGAGACACCACTGTGCAAGAGTGTCCAGTCCAGTTGTTTAATGGTCGTTTTTTTGATGGTTTCAAGAGGCTTTTGTTTGTCTGTCATTGCACAAAGTCCAGCTGCATGTTTACTCAATCTGTATTTTTGTGAGTTTTGGATTCTTCATGTATATTTGTTCTTAGGTTGCACATTGTATGTAATTCCTACTGCATGGTTATATTTTGCAATTCTTTGGTTGTGACTGTTTTGTCTCAGATTTGAACTCTGTTTATTCTGTATATCTTTTTAACTATTACTGAAAGCTTTTTTTCTTCAATAAAAAAGTTCTTACTGCATGATACCAAATCTTTCATTGAATATTATATCAAATGGTTTGTTTCTTCTGTCGGATGATTAAGGAAGAGTAACCATTAGAACTACATTATATAAGTTAAATGATTTCAAATTTTTAAAACCTTTTATTTAGTAAGATAAGTGCTTAAAACTTTTTTGGTGGGGCTCAAGGGATTAAAATGGTGCCATATTATTATTAATGTTTATGTTTTGACTGTTTTATTTTTTTTAAAAAAGGTTAGTCTAAAATTTGTGTATCTTATATGTTATTATATAAGTTGTTTTTTTGTGATTTCCAAAAGGATAGTTTAAAATTTGTGGATCATGTATTTTTGTGCAATTTATATATTATCATATAATTTGTTGTTTTTTAATGGAAATGATCCAGACCTGTTGCACCCATCTCCACTATAATAATTGTTATTAATAATTAGCTTTATAAATAATATGTAAAAGTCAAAACCTTAACTAACTAATGTGTTGTGATTTAGACTGTAGTCGGAATAACATCGACAGAAGTCAATTTCATATATATGTACATGTGTAGAGCAGTTGGTGAAGTTGTTGTAGTCGAAAATGGGAGGTTGTAGGGTTGAATCTTTTTGCCTAGCCGGCACGACAATGTGCTGGCTATTTAGGTGAGAGTGTCTTTTGGTGTCCAATACATTTATGGTTATTAGACCTTGTTTAGTTATTAGGTTCTTTACATTATTGTCAAATGCAAGCATGAACTTTATTATTTTTCATTCTTTTTTGGTAAATGCTTGTTTCTCACTAATTAGGGAAGAGTGTCTTTTGGTGTCCAATACATTTATGGTTATTAGACCTTGTTTAGTTATTAGGTTCTTTACATTATTGTCAAATGCGAGCATGAACTTTATTATTATTATTTTTTTAGTGAATGCTTTGTTTCTTACTAATTAGGGAAGAGTACTTCATTGTGTGGGGTCTAATAGATACCATGTTCTTATGTAGTAAGGGGTTTCTATTTTTTCACTTTAACTCGTTACTTTAAAGGTAAAGACTAGTACTTGTTATGTCTTTATTTGAGAAATAGACAAAAATACTTCATTTCAGAAGTCACATCAAAGAAACAACCAATCATGTATTGACATGTAAGGTAGATGATAATACATGTCTTGATGCATATGTTTCAAGCTAACCTATTTTTGGATATATTTAGACAACTTAGTTAGGACATAGCTGATGTGGCTATATCATTGATGTCTTGGATTAAAAAACATTGTCTTTAAGCACTTGAATTGAACTTTAGAAGTGTGACAATTTTTTGTGGAAATTCAACTTACCATTTAAGATCTTGAGGGATGCAAAATTAGCCTACATGGTGATTAGATCCTCTCCCCTTGTAGTAAAGGGGCTTAATAAATATCGATAACTACAATTACTTTGAAGATGATAGTATGAGAAATGTGGATATAGTGGTGAACTAAATCAAAGAACATCAAAGAACCACACTAATAGAGGTATGAAGAATTCATGTGTTGATTTGGGCTAAATTTGAACTATAAATTCAAACTTGACAACATGATTTATGTCAAATAAAGGTCATTGTACTGACACATAAATCTTAGATTAAGGACAATATTTAAAGGAACAATAACAATAGTTCTTAATAATATTTTGTTCTAATTTATATTTACATTGCATGAATCTTGGACATTGGTTGAGGAGAATGGGATCCACTAGGTTTTTCTCTCTCCTCTAAATTCTTTAGTTTGCATTGAACTTTTATTGTTCTTGGTAAATTGTGGTGGCTAGTTTTTCCTGCATGATTATAGATAGGGTGGATATTTTCCTCTCCTTGCTAGTTTAGAGATATGTTTGAAAATTTTAGTCCTTCCAAGCTTGAGAAGGAGATCAACACAATCATGGTAGTGGGTGGCAAGAATAAGTTGGATTAATTGACTAGAGGTTCTAAACCTTGTATAGCAACTTGGAGGAATCACTAATCATCAACCAGGATGATTATGAACTTAGGAGAAATGTGTCCTCTCTACACCATCAAAGCCTAATTTGTAGATTCTTGGGAGCTCAAATTTCTTTAGATGATGTCAAGAACTAAATTTCCAATTACCAAACTTATTCAATAATTTATTACATGGTAAAATATAGATCTAGGAAACATAGAAATCACTACAATGACAATTCCAAATTATAAATGAAAAATTTGAATCATTTATTTGAATTTTTACAAAGAATCAAGTACACATTTGATGAATTCTCTAGTTTTTATTTTTTATTTCTCTCAGTAAATGGATGCAAGATCCTTAAGATATGGCCACATTCTAGAAGGAAAATAATATCAAATGTTCAATTACAAAGTCATTGGCTAGGAAAATCCAAGATATACTTTGTATCCTTGGTTGGACACATTCTGCATGTCCCTTATCAAATGGCCATTGCTTAACTTGCTTTATCCAAGCAAGAGAATCCACAATACCAAAAGAATCTAGGGTTACAAAGAATATATAGTTTGTGTAGTTAGTTGAACAACCAAGAAACCCACTCATTTCTTAATTACACCCTTTCATAACAAATGGTGTATTTATTAAATATTATAATTATCACATCTTTTATTTTACCCCATCTCTAAATAAAATATAATTCTTTCTTTCCCTTTCCACCTCAGCTTAAAAATCATATAACAAATGATATGTACTCTTGAAATCAAAGAAATTAAAGATCTAGAGGAGAGTCTAAAATCTATTCATGTGCCAAAGGATATTTCATTTCCATCTTTTCTAATGAATTTGGTAGAGATGGTGTCTTTAGGGAAGGTCCTTATTTTTTCTGGAATATTATCTTCAATAAGCATTAGCATCTATGTTTTAAAACCTTAGAGGAAATTCCTTATATGACTTCAGTTTAGATATGCACATGTATGTTCTTCCTGATTAATTATGGCCACATTATTTTTTAGATGATTGCAAAATCTTTGAGAGTGGTAATTGATATATCTAGGCCTTATCATGGTAATGGCCTTCCAATTTATGCAAGGATTTATGTGGAACATAATCTCACCTCTCTATTCATAAAAGCATCAAGTTGTGTAATGACATCTATAAACTCTACATTTCTTTCTCGTATCCTTAAATATAATGAATCTAGGAAACTTGAGGATTCAAGACCTATGTCCTTTTGCAACATTATTTATATGCTCATGTCTAAAGTGATTATTAAAAGATTAAAGAAATTCCTCCCCATCCTAATTTTAGAAGATCAAGGAGGTTTTGTGAAAGGAATGCATATCACATATGGTATATTGTGATAATGCATGAGCTTATTCACTCCCTACATGCCTGTTGATATGCATCGGACAACTAAGAGGGGGGGTGAATTAGTTGTCCCAAAAACTTAAACACTTTATGCAATTAAACATTCATCACTGATCCACAATTATTATGATTTAACAATGAGTGCATGAAATCAGAAACTTAACCATAGATACAACATCAAACATAAGAGATGCCAAATTTTACGTGGAAAACCCCAAGGTGGGGAAAAACCACATAGAGGATTAGCTCTCAATATATATTGCAATCTTTAAATAATGATGTTCAGGTTGGTCATTCCATGGGCCTAAACATACTGGCTCACTGCCATGAAGAATAACTAGGTCTAGGAGGCTCACTACCTCAACCCTAAACCTAGCAAGATTACAATAAGGGTTGTTAAACCCTACTGGCGGTTCACTGCCAGGCTCTCTACCATGATCAACACCTTTCTATATTTGTGACTGAAGTACAATAATTCCTCTGCTCTGCTCTTCCTCTGCTATGTTCTTCCTCTTCTTTCCTCTACCTCTTCTCTGCTCTGCCTTTTTGACCTTTCTTAATATCTTTTCATTTCCACTCAAGGACACCTTTTCCATGACTCAACTACAAGTATTTATACTCTTCATCAACCTTGGAATGATCATCAAGGTCGGGATCACAATCATCAACCATTGGAACAATCTCCAAGGTCAGTATTACAAACATTTATAAAATAGGTCCTGACCTATTACAATATTATGCAAAGGAAAAGATATGCGGATCACACCATGCCTTAGCTGGGACTCAAACACAATCTTCCATGCCACAACACGCTTCCACAATCTTCCAGAGATCCCGCAATCACTGGGATTAACCAAGTCGGCTAAGACTGGTTACACGCTACATTATCTGAGAACAATCTTCAAACACAATATCAAATCATTAACGCGGACCAATATCAAGATAGGAACACGATTAGGAGACATCCATAAGCATGTTATAATCATCAGTAGAAACCGCATGAACCTTAACCACTTTATCCATAGGAGTCTTCTCACCGGAACACATGAACTTCACTATCTTCAACTGTCATAAAGGAAAGATAGCTTGCGAACCACCAAAACATGAACAACTACAATTGTAGGCACTTATCGTCATCCCAGTCTTCCTTCTAGAACCGTAAAGCAAAATACTTTATTGTGGAGGAATGCAGAGCATAATACTTTCTCCCTGTCCCAACTAAACTTACAGAAAAAGCAGGTTTCACTTTAGTGAGCACAACTCACTCAGATCTTCATACGGAGGGCTCAAACTTGGAATGTGGCATACTTAGTCATACCTCTAACTTACTTCCAATCCACAAACAATGATTTTCAAGAAGAAATAAATGCGGAGTAGTTTACCAGACTGTTCTTCAACATACAACTCACTGTCTGTACTGCACTTCTCTGTAACTCACTTGTTTCTTCCGGAGAGTCTAATTTTCTCAATATCCTCAACATGCAAGTCTTCTAAACACATAATAGAATAAGATACAGTTGACACCAATGACAACAAGGATATGTTGACATCAATGACAACACCAATTAGGCACATACTTGCAACAATCTCCCCCTTTGTCATTGATGGCAACATATGATGTGAAAAACTGCAACAACAATCAAGACAAGATTCTCCCCCTTTCTCTTTACACACCTGCACTCTTTCTTTCTCCAAAATTCTCCCCCTTTCTCTTACATATCTGCATTCTAAGTTTTTCACATGACTTCTCTCCCCCTTTGACATCAATGGCAAAGGGCACATACTTGCACTCTTATACTCTGATCTAATCTCTCTTTTGAACTCTCTAACCACTCTCCCTGAGAAGTAGGCCTAAAAAGCATCAATCCGGACCTCTAAGCACCTTTGGACTGATGCACTATTGTGCATCTTAGTTTAGAGCAGTAGGGGTGATAACCCCTAACTTTTCTCTGAGATACTCAAAAGTATCCTTAGGCAGAGGCTTGGTAAAAATGTCTACAATTTGATCGTTGGTAGAAACATACTCCAACTTGACTTCATTCTTTGTCGCCTTTTGTCTCAGAAAATGATACTTGATGGATATGTTCTTTTTCCTTGAATGCATCACTGGATTCTTTGATATGTTTATGGAACTTGCGTTGTCACAAAAGATTGCAATGGGATCTTCATACACAATTTTGATGTCCTTCAAAGTTTGCTTCATCTATAACACTTGAGTGCAACTGCATGCTGCTGTAATGTATTCTGCTTCTATAGTAGATAGGGATATTGAATCCTGTTTCTTTCTCATCCAAGATACTAATCTTTTTCCCAAGAAGAATGCACCTCCACTTGTACTTTTTCAGTCATCCACATCTCCGGCCCAATCTTTTAAATATCTCAGAATTCTCTTGACTGCCATCACATGTGATTCCTTGGGTTCTGCCTGAAATCTTGCCACAAGACATACTGCATGCATTATGTCAGGTCTGGTTTGAGTCAGATAAAGTAATCCTCCAATCATAGATCTATACCTTTTCTGGTTTGCCAAGGGTGAGTTATCATCTTTACTCAACTTACAACTAGTTATCATAGGTGTGCAAACTGGTTTAGCATCTTCCATCCCAAATTTCTTTAACAACTCTTTCACATATTTAGACTGAGAAATGAAGATACCTTTATTTGATTGGCTTATTTGCAAACCTAAAAAGAAGTTCATCTCTCCAAACATAGACATTTCAAATTCACTTTGTATTTCTCCAGCAAAAACTGAGCACATACTGTCATTGCCTCCAAAAATAATATCATCAACAAAAACTGCAACAATCGGGGTTTTTTCATCATTGATCTTGAAGTAAAAATTGCTATCTGTAGTACCTTTACTGAACCCTATCTGAATTAGGTACCTATCCAATCGTGCATACCATGCCCTGGGAGCTTGTTTTAATCCATACAAAGCTTTCTTCAATCTGCATACCATGTCACCCTGATCTGATGACTGAAATCCTTTCGGTTGTTCGATATAGACTTCCTCTTCCAACTCTCCATTTAAGAAAGCAGACTTCACATCCATTTGATAAACCTTGAAATCTTTGTATGCTGCAAAAGTAAAAAACATCCTTATTGCTTCAATCCTTGCCATTGGACCAAAAGTTTCTTCAAAGTCTATTCCTTCAACTTGAGCCTATCCTTTGCATACCAACCTTGCTTTGTTTCTTACCACTTCACCATTCTCATTCATCTTGTTGAAGACCCACTTTGTACCAATCACATTCTTGTTTGCTAGTCTAGGAACAAGATCCCAAATCTGATTCTTCTCTATCTGCATCAATTCCTCTTCCATAGCCTTTATCCAATTCTCATCTTTGCAAGCTTCATCCATAGTTTTAGGTTCAATCTTGGAAATCAGACAAAAATTTACTTATTCTTCTATAGCCTTTCTTCTAGTTAAGATCCCTTTGCTCTTATCTCCTATGATTTGATCTTCAAAATGAATTATTCTTACATATCTTAGAGTTTTGGTAGCACTTACTGGAGCTTGTTCTTCTTCGTCTGGGTTGTCTTCATGCTGCACCACTTCTGAAACATCTAGATCATATGACTCATATTCACTTGATTCTGAACACCTTTCCTTACATTCATCAACTTTAACATTTACACTTTCAATGATTTTATTCACCCTCTTATTATAGCACTGGTAGGTCGTGCTCTTGGTGGAGTAACCAAGGAAGATTCCTTCATCACATCTAGCATCAAACTTGCCTAAATCTTCTTCTCTTTTGATATAACATTTGCTACCAAAAACTTTGAAATATTTCACAATAGGAACTCTACCATGCCACAATTCATAAGGAGTATTTGAATTGTTACCTTTTACCTGAACTCTGTTTAGGATATATACAACGGTGTGAATTGCCTCTATCCAATATGCTTCCAGAAGATGAGTTTCCTTCATCATGGTTCTAGCAGCTTCTTGAACTGTTCTATTTTTCCTTTCAACAACTTCATTTTGTTGTGGAGTTCTAGGCACAAATAGCTATCTCTTTATTCCATGTTCTTCAAAAAAGAAATTGAACTCATTTGATGTGAACTCTCCTCCTCTATCAAACCTCAAGCATTTGATTTTCAAATCCATCTCATTTTCAACCATTGCATTAAATGCCTTGAATTTACCTAGAGCTTCAGCTTTCTCTTTCAAAAAGGTGACCCAAGTCATTCTAGAATAATCATCAATAAGCAACATGAAATACCCATCTCCTTGCAAACTTCTTACTCTGGTAGGTCTTCATCCCATTTGGATAATCTATATAGCCTTATTATGTGATTCAAATGATTGAAGAAGTGTCAAGTGGTCTTCTATTTTGTGAGTTGCATAGAAATATCTTTAAGTGGGATATTTTGTACATGTGTGCATTATATGTCCCTCTTCTCTGCACTTAAAAAATGTAAATTTTTGGCTATAGCTATTGCCTTTGTCACCTCCATGACTTGGTTGGACTTCCTTGTCCTTGCCATCTTGGTGTATTATGTTGCATATACGATAGCTGTTGTTACTATCATTGGGGTATATATTGGTTCTATGGTGTTTACTATGGATTGTATATACTATTGTTGAGGTGCATATTAGAGTTGGGGAGATGTGAGTTGTGCACTTGCATTGAAAATCTGCTTACCTCTAGCCTTGTACAGATCTTGAACAACTTGGAAAAAGTTAGTGGTATGAGTTCTATTCTCATATATATCACATTATTAATTTAATGTAACACCTTGTATTTTCTATAATAATGTATAGGAAGATGTCTTATGAGGTTCATACGAGATTGCACATGCTAGAATATGTAGACAATGTTGAGAAACACTAATCGCTTAGGCTCTCACCACCAAACAATTGACTGTGGTATGTCCCTCAGTATGAAACTCTATGCACCATAGTCCTTTCTTAGCTTCTTACATGTTTTTCAACTATTCCATGCATGTGGCCATCTAACCCATCTTCTCCTCCAATCAATTTAATCCACCAAAACCCCATGGTTTTCTAATAAATTATTCTAAGAACGTAGCAACTTCCAATGATTCTTGTGTGTTTTTAAGTTGCATTGCACCCATTATCTTTATATATGCATGATCAATCCTATAATGAACCACTCATGCTAGAGTATGACATCGATAATCTAAAGTATCTTGGCCACCCATTCCTTAAACTATTGATAATACTTTTTTATTGACTCTCCAAACTATTATTTATCTTTTTTAGCATGGTGATGTTCATGTGCTCGAGACTTGGATACTCAAATTCTTGAAATAACTTCTATTTCACTTCAGCTAGATCATCTCTAATTCTATCTGGGTCATACTTGGCATACTAATCTTGTATGTGCCCTCCAAGTGTGGCAAGGAATATGCTGATTTTTCATGTAGGATTAGTGACCTTCTTTGTGTGCCATACTATCTTGAAGGCTTTCCAATGACAAGGGGCATCTTCATCCCTTATTTAAACATCTTACCTTTAGTAAGCATGGGGTCTACTATAACCTTATGTGCCATCTAATGTGTACTAGCAAAACTATACCTTAATACTAGTATGGTTTAATATAATTGTGTGATAGACTTACTTAGGTGAGTTGTAGAAAAAAGTAGAAAACTATCTCAACTCAAACTTTACCTTATCAATTCTAGGTTCACCGGATGTTCATACAAGGGATCAATTTCTACCTATATTCCATTTGTTTCCTACCTTAATCTATTTCTTGCAAATGCTACATTTGCCTTACTATCACTAAAATATGTACCAAATAAATGATTTGCACCTGATGGTGGTGGTGAGCCTATGATTGGCTCGTCTCATCTGAGAGTGCTAAGAATTTAGTCTATGAGTATTGAGGTACAAGTGGTCCTTCATCCCTTAATTTTGTTGTGTCATATTTTTCTTGTGTTTGATCTTGCAAATCCCCAAACTCAAACTCTAGCATGATTGTGTTGTTGATCCTATATCCATGTTATTGACTCTACACTACCTTGTGCATACATGTTTTACCCTATGAGATTTCTCTTCCTACAAGGTTGCAAGAGCAGGTTCTTTCCTTTCATTCCACTTCCTTTTGTGTCTTGTACATTCTATACTCAAACCACTGGCCACCATTCTTGCTCCTTACTTTCTTCTAGGTAGAAACCTATCACACCTTTCACCACACATCCTTTTATGTGGGAGGTAATTACCCTATAGTTACCAACTAAATGTAGTATTTACATATAACTTTTTCTATGGTTTGTGCAAGTAATCTTGGAAAAAGATAGACTACTTATGGCACCCTCTTCTAGCATTGATTCACACTTTTCCAGTTCATGCCTAGATGATAGCATGTAAATAGTGAGAGGGTCCTAGAAATGGAACCAAAAGGCTAGACATAATCTACTTGCATGTGTATTGTAGAAAAGAGTGATCTAGCCTTAGGAATTAAAGTAGGTCAAAACCCTCTTCTAAAAACATTGAGACACAAACCGAGCTTGGCTTCTACCCTTGAGGGAGAGCCAAACTACAGGGGTTCTGCCTCTTTGTTGTATATTTGAGTGTTAAACCAAATTCAACAAATCTAGCTAGGGCTCAAGATCAAAACCCTAGTTAAGAAAGATTAAGCTACAAATGACTGTCGAAAGCGAGATCTGAGAATCTAATTGAATAGCAGAGGTAAAGGAACAATACAAAACTTAGATTTGGTGACCAAAAGGCATAGGACCAGGGTGCCCAGGTATCCTAGGCCTCTTTTAGGGTTTAGAAAAATTGTAAATTTTGTCAGGTCTGCACCTACAATATCTTTTATTCTCAAGACTAGTATCTCCTAAAACCTGTTCGTCTCATCTGCACACAAGAAAGAAGAGGAAAAAGTTTGTGGCTATATAGGAGCTTGCCTTAGTCAAGCCCCTGTTTTGGTATTCCTAACTCACAGATAGTCAAGATTAGATCTAGATGTTGTGTGTGCTTAGAAATCCTAAGTTTGAGCAGTAACATGCAAGATCTAGCCAAATAATATCAAACCTTAGTCCTATATGACTCAAGAAAATAAGAAAGGAATGATGAAAATGATGCTTCACTCAAGGAAGCTCACATCTTCACCTCAAGGAAGAAGATCCATGGAAGGTTTGTAGAATAAGAAGGCGATGCAACCATACCATTGGAGGGTACTCAAGCCAAACTCAAGTTGGTGGGTCCAACCCTTCTCCCAATCATGCAAAGTGCTTCAACCTAGGAGACAATGAGATAGATTCAAGATCTCATCTCCTAGCCTTCATACAAATCTTTCCAAGAGCAAAGTAGAACTCCACTTGAACAAAAACCTGCAATAAAACAATAGCATAGAGAGCAAATAACAATAGAGAGCTTTTTCACATTCAAAATCAATCTTGTCATCTAGTTTTAAAATTAGGTAAGTCACTTACTTTTATACAAGGCTATAGAAAAGAGTAATTAGGATTAAAATGCTGACATAACACGCCAAAAAAAAAATTGAATTTAGGGTCGGCCTAAACAACACCAAAGCTGACTTGTAACCTTAAATTGCCTCCTTGAACACGGGAGGGACCAGGGTGCTTGGGCGCCTTGGGCTCAGGGGAAAATTAAGGCCTAAGTCCACTCTTAATGTGGGGCTAACTCTAAATCTTAATTTATTTCTCGGGGTCATGACAAAACTTTAACTGGAATCACAACATTCTCTATAGATGGGGCCACAAAAGGGTTTTAAGGTAGATCTAAAAATGGACTAGATTTGGGATCACTAAAGGGAGGAGCTAAACAGAGTGAAATTGTGCCTACACACAAGTGTACACAATTTACGACGTTACAACATGTTAAAGACCAATGGCTAAGCACTTGAACTACATAAATGATAGCATAATCCTATTTCTCAACTAAAGCACACTAAGTCCTATATCCTTTTCTTGACCTACACAATACAATCTAATCACTTTCCTTTAGCCTTTCTCTATGTAAGCAACTTATATACAAGGATACATATAGATGCTTGTTACCTAGAGCTACTTAAACTATATAGTCATGCATATTTTATAAGTAAAGAACTCTTTATTTAAATATAATTTATAGTGGAATGTACATTCTATCCTTAATATATCTTAAGCATATAACTATTTTTATGTATGCATATAAAGTCATGCATTCCTATCTATAGCCAAATTCTAAATATGGTGCAAATACAAACTACTACATTCTAACACCAACACCTTTGGTGTGACTAAAAAGATTGTAAATCTTTAGCATTATGCATTTTGGCCCTATCCATAAGTGGATATTTTCAAGTTTATGAGGAGATGCCACTTGTGTAGTATAAACAAGCCCAACAATCAAAAGCTTGGCCTATATCATCCTTTATCAATGCCTAAGATACCACGGGAGATCATCTCCATGGACTTCATAGGTGGTTTTCTAGAGACAAAGAATGTAAATAACTATATCTTTGTTGTTGTGGACCAATTTAATAGGATTTGTGTTCTAATGGCTTGCAAAAAGACATTCACCAAGAGTGACACATCTAAGTTGTTTTTCAAACATGTGTGGATATATTTTGTGCTTTCAAAAAGGATCATATCATATAGACATGCAAGGTTTCTAAGCAAGTTTTGGTGTACACTTTGGAGTAGAATGGATGCAAAGTTGAAATGGTTTGTGGCTTTCCATCCCCAAAAGGACGGATAAATAGAGGTAGCAAACATAACATTGGTACAATTGCTTTAGGTTACAATTGATAGTATACCGAGGGTTGGGATGATCATTTGGTATACATACAACACTTTTATAATAAGGTTGTTCAATCTTCATCTATGTTTGAGGCTTGTTTTGGCTATTTTTCACCTAGTCCTCCTGATGTTTGTTTGGGATAGTGAAGAAAAGGAGTAGGGAAAAGAGTTTTGGAGGTGGAAAAGGTTTACATATTCATTGACTAAGTTAGACAAATACATCTTTGAGTGCAGAAAAAATTGAGACTCATACCATGTATAAAGAACTACATGATCAACATATGATGGAGAACAAATTCCATGTTGATGATAAGGTATCCATGTTATACTTGGGTAAAGAGAGGCTTCGAGGATCTTCATGGAAATTCAAATCGTAAGATATGGTCCTTTTTTGGTCATAGAGAAGGTGGGGCAAAATGCTTGTAGATTGAATCTGCCCAAATACGTGAAGATCTTCTCCATAATCAATGCTAACAAGTTGCATTTGTTTGAGCCCTCTTTGTTGGATAAAGAGGTTGATATTGTCTTAATATCCATGGATGATTTTACAGTTGAAGAAGATGAAGAACTAAAGAATGATGTTATCCTTGACAAGAAGTAGAGATAGACTTGATATGGTGAGCACAAAACATGGTTGATAGGTCAAAAAGAGTGGGTTTCCAAAGAAAAGGTGGGAAAGAGATTCCCACATTTCATCAAATTCCTAAGCCTCTGGGGACCATAAGACTCTTAGTGGGGGAGGTATGATTCAAAAATAAGGTCACTAAGCTAGAGAAACATAGTCATGTGGAGAGTTCATCTCAAGATTTGTGACTAGGAGACGGATTGCAAGGTAGCATGGAAGGTCTAGAACATTTCATTTAGGTTGTAAACATCAACATTAGGCATAAAAGGAAGTTTGACAAACTTGTCACTTTCAATAGAGGTTAACTTGCTAAATGTCGCTATGAATGTACTATTATTGAGGCAAACACACTATCACTGTGAGTAATGCTCAGACTCTTGCAGCAAATTTTAAGAATATTTTGTTTATTATCTACAATAAGTAACATAGACCGTTTCCACTCAGAAGACATTTAAATTCTATTTTAGTTTACATTGCCCCTCAGATCACCCACAAACTCTGGTTCAGCGATATGTTGGAAATCTTCAACATAATGGATGGAGCATGTGAAAGGACGAAATGCCTTAAAAGCAGTAAAAAGAATGTATTTAGAAGTAACAAGAGACTGTCAAAAGTACAGACATAATACTGGAGAGAACATGGTTATGGAAAGCTAAGATCAGTCTTAACAATATGCTTGCTTTTCTGGTTGTCAAGTTGATTACAACAGTTAGTGACTTCCCCCATCTATACAATTACATCACATCTATCTGTCAGATAACATCACATCCAAAGGGAGGCAATTTTGTGGATGTTGATTATACTGAACTTTTTCCTGAGTCCAACTTGATGTACACATTGCAACCAAGCCACATCCCTTTTGCATGCCACTGATGAGACACCACTGTCCAAGAGTGTCCAGTCCAGTTGTTTAATGGTCGTTTTTTTGATGGTTTCAAGAGGCTTTTGTTTGTCTGTCATTGCACAAAGTCCAGCTGCATGTTTACTCAATCTGTATTTTTGTGAGTTTTGGATTCTCCATGTATATTTGTTCTTAGGTTGCACATGGTATGTAATTCCTACTGCATGGTTATATTTTGCAATTCTTTGGTTGTGACTGTTTTGTCTCAGATTTGAACTCTGTTTATTCTGTATATCTTTTTAACTATTACTGAAAGCTTTTTTTCTTCAATAAAAAAATTCTTACTGCATGATACCAAATCTTTCATTGAATATTATATCAAATGGTTTTTGTTTCTTCTGTCGGATGATTAAGGAAGAGTAACCATTAGAACTACTTTATATAAGTTAAATGATTTCAAATTTTTAAAACCTTTAATTTAGTAAGATAAGTGCTTAAAACTTTTTTGTTGGGGCTCAAGGGATTAAAATGGTGCCATATTATTATTAATGTTTATGTTTTGACTGTTTTAATTTTTTTTAAAAAGGTTATTCTAAAATTTGTGTATCTTATATGTTATTATATAAGTTGTTTTTTTGTGATTTCCAAAAGGATAGTTTAAAATTTGTGGATCATGTATTTTTGTGCATTTTATATATTATCATATAATTTGTTATTTTTTAATGTAAATGATCCAGACTTGCTGCACCCATCTCCACTATAATAATTGTTATTAATAATTAGCTTTATAAATAATATGTAAAAGTCAAAACCTTAACTAACTAGTGTGTTGTGATATCGACTGTAGTCAGAATAAAATTGACAGAAGTCAATTTCATATATATGTACATGTGTAGAGTAGTTGGTGAAGTTGTTGTAGTCGAAAATGGGAGGTTGTAGGGTTGAATCTTTTTGCCCAGCTGGCACGACAATGTGCTGGCTGTTTAGGTGAGAGTGTCTTTTGGTGTCCAATACATTTATGGTTATTAGACCTTGTTTAGTTATTAGGTTCTTTACATTATTGTCAAATGCAAGCATGAAATTTATTATTTTTCATTCTTTTTTGGTAAATGCTTGTTTCTTACTAATTAGGGAAGAGTGTCTTTTGGTGTCCAATACATTTATGGTTATTAGACCTTGTTTAGTTATTAGGTTCTTTACATTATTGTCAAATGCAAGCATGGACTTTATTATTATTATTTTTTTAGTGAATGCTTTGTTTCTTACTAATTAGGGAAGAGGACTTCATTGTGTGGGGTCTAATAGATACCATGTTCTTATGTAGTAAGGGGTTTCTATTTTTTCACTTTAACTCGTTACTTTAAAGGTAAAGACTAGTACTTGTTATGTCTTTATTTGAGAAATAGACAAAAATACTTCATTTCAGAAGTCACATCAAAGAAACAACTAATCATGTATTGACATGTAAGGTAGATGATAATACATGACTTGATGCATATGTTTCAAGCTAACCTACTTTTGGATATATTTAGACAACTTAGTTAGGACATAGCTGATGTGGCTATATCATTGATGTCTTGGATTAAAAAATATTGTCTTTAAGCACTTGAATTGAACTTTAGAAGTGTGACAAGTTTTTGTGGAAATTCAACTTACCATTTAAGATCTTGAGGGATGCAAAATTAGCCTACATGGTGATTAGGTCCTCTCCCCTTGTAGTAAAGAGGCTTAATAAATATCGATAACTACAATTACTTTGAAGATGATAGTATGAGAAAGGTGGATATAGTGGTGAATTAAATCAAAGAACATCAAAGAACCACACTAATAGAGGTATGAAGAATTCATGTGTTGATTTGGGCTAAATTTGAACTATAAATTCAAACTTGACAACATGATTTATGTCAAATAAAGGTCATTATACTGACACATAAATCTTAGATTAAGGACAATATTTAAAGGAACAATAACAATAGTTCTTAATAATATTTTGTTCTAATTTATATTTACATTGCATGAATCTTGGACATTGGTTGAGGAGAATGGGATCCACTAGGTTTTTCTCTCTCCTCTAAATTCTTTAGTTTGCATTGAACTTTTATTGTTCTTGGTAAATTGTGGTGGCTAGTTTTTCCTGCATGATTATAGATAGGGTGGATATTTTCTTCTCTTTGCTAGTTTAGAGATATGTTGGAAAATTTTAGTCCTTCCAAGCTTGAGAAGGAGATCGACACAATCATGGTAGTGGGTGGCAAGAAGAAGTTGGATTAATTGACTAGATGTTCTAAACCTTATATACCAACTTGGAGGAATCACTAATCATAACCAGGATGATTATGAACTTAGGAGAAATGTGTCCTCTCTACACCATCAAAGCCTAATTTGTAGGTTCTTGGGAGCTCAAATTTCTTTAGATGATGTAAAGAACTAAATTTCCAATTACCAAACTTATTTAATAATTTATTACATGCTAAAATATAGATCTAGGAAACATAGAAATCACTACAATGGCAATTCCAAATTACAAATGAAACATTTGAATCATTTATTTGAATTTTTACAAAGAATCAAGTACACATTTGATGAATTCTCTAGTTTTTATTTTTTCTTTCTCTCAGTGAATGGATGCAAGATCCTTAAGATATGGCCACATCAAATGTTCAATTACAAAGTCATTGGCTAGGAAAATCCAAGATATACTTTGTATCCTTGGTTGGACACATTCTGCATGTCCCTTATCAAATGGTCATTGCTTAACTTGCTTTATCCAATCAAGAGAATCCACAATACCAAAAGAATCTAGGGTTACAAAGAATATATAGTTTGTGTAGTTAGTTGAACAATCAAGAAACCCACTCATTTCTTAATTACACCCTTTCATAACAAATGGTGTATTTATTAAATATTATAATTATCACATCTTTTATTTTACCCCATCTCTAAATAAAATATAATTCTTTCTTTCCCTTTCTACCTCAGCTTAAAAATCATATAACAAATGATATGTACTCTTGAAATCAAAGAAATTAAAGATCTAGAGGAGAGTCTAAAATCTATTCATGTGCCAAAGGATATTTCATTTCCATCTTTTCTAATGAATTTGGTAGAGATGGTGTCTTTAGGGAAGGTCCTTATTTTTTCTGGAATATTATCTTCAATAAGCATTAGCATCTATGTTTTAAAACCTTAGAGGAAATTCCTTATATGACTTCAGTTTAGATATGCACATGTATGTTCTTCCTGATTAATTATGGCCACATTATTTTTTAGATGATTGCAAAATCTTTGAGAGTGGTAATTGATATATCTAGGCCTTGTCATGATAATGGCCTTCCAATTTATGCAAGGATTTATGTGGAACATAATCTCACCTCTCTATTCATAAAAGCATCAAGTTGTGTAATGACATCCATAAACTCTACATTTCTTTCTCTTATCCCTAAATATAATGAATCTAGGAAACTTGAGGATTCAAGACCTATATCCTTGTGCAACATTATTTATACATTCATTTCTAAAGTGATTATTAAAAGATTAAAGAAATTCCTCCCCATCCTAATTTTAGAAGAGCAAGGAGGTATTGTGAAAGGAATGTAGATCACATATGGTATGTTGTGATAATGCATGAGCTTATTAACTCCCTACATGCCTGTTGATATGCACTAGACAACTAAGAGGGGGGGAATTGAATCAGTTGTCCCAAAAACATAAACACTTTATTCAATTAAACATTCATCACTTATCCACAATTATTATGATTTAACAATGAGTGCATGAAATCAAAAACTTAACCATAGATACATCATCAAACATAAGAGACGCTAGATTTCACATGGAAAACCCCAAGGTGGGGAAAAACCACATAGAGGATTAGCTCTCAATATATATTACAATCTTGAAATAATGATGTTCAGGCTAGTCATTCCACGGGCCTAAACATACTGGCTCATTGCCATGAAGAACAACTAGGTCTAGCAAGCTCACTGCCTCAACCCTAAACCTAGCAAGATTACAATAAGGGCTGTTAAACGCTACTGGCAGGTCACTGCCAGGCTCTCCACCACGATCAACACCTTTCTATATTTGTGACTGAAGTACAATAATTCCTCTGCCCTGCTCTTCCTCTGCTATGTTCTTCCTCTTCTTTCCTCTGCCTCTTCTCTTCTCTGCCTTTTGGACCTTTCTTAATATCTTTTCATTTCCACTCAAGGACACCTTTTCCATGACTCAACTACAAGTATTTATACTCTTCATCAACCTTGGAATGAGCATCAAGGTCAGCATCACAATCATCAACCATTGGAACAATATCCAAGGTCAGTATTACAAATAGTTAGAAAATAGGTCCTGACCTATTACAATATTATGCAAAGGAAAACAAATGCGGATCACACCATGCCTTCACTGGGACTCAAACATGATCTTCCATGCCACAACATTCTTCCACAATCTTCCAGAGATCTCCGCAATCACTAGGATCAACCAAGTCAGCTAAGATTGGTTACACACTACATTATCTGGGAACAATCTTCAAACATAATCTCAAATCATTAACGCAGACCAATATCAAGATAGGAACACGATTAGGAGACATCCATAAGCATGTTATAATCATCAGGAGCAACCACATGAACCTTAACCACTTTATCCATAGGAGTCTTCTCACTGGAACACATGAACTTCACTATCTTCAACTGTCATATAGGAAAGATAGCTTGCGGACCACCAAAACATGAACAACTGCAATTTTAGGCACTTATCATCATCCCAGTCTTCCTTCTAGAACTGCAAAGCAAAATACTTTATTGCGGAAGAAGGCGGAGCAGAATACTTTCTCCCTATCCCAACTAAACTTACAGAAAAAGCAGGTTTCACTCTGGTGAGCACAACTCACTCAGATCTTCATGCGGAGGGCTCAAAATTGGAATGTGGCATACTTATTCATACCTCTAACTTACTTCCAATCCACAAACCACGATCTTCAAGCAGAAATAAATGCGGAGCAATTTACCAGACTGTTCTTTAGCATACAACTCACTGTCTCTACTGCACTTCTCTGTAACTCACTTGTTTCTTCCAGAGAGGCTAATTTTCTCAATATCCTCAACATGCAAGTCTTCTAAACACGTAATAGAATAAGATACAGTTGACACCAATGACAACAAGGATATGTTGACTCAATGACAACACCAATTAGGCACATACTTGTAACAATCTCCCCCTTTGTCATTGATGGCAACATATGATGTGAAAAACTGCAACAACAATCAAGACAAGATTCTCCCCCTTTCTCTTTACACACCTGCACTCTTTCTTTCTCCAAAATTCTCCCCCTTTCTCTTACATATCTGCATTCTAAGTTTTTCACATGACTTCTCTCCCCCTTTGACATCAATGGCAAAGGGCACATACTTGCACTCTTATGCTCTGATCTAATCTCTCTTCTGAACTCTCTAACTACTCCCCCTAAGAAATAGCCCTAAAAAGCATCAATCTAGACCCCTGAGCACCTCCGAACTGATGCACTATTGTGCATCTTAGTTCAGAGCAGGAGGGGTGATAACCCCTAATGTTTCTCTTAGATACTCAAAAGTATCCTTAGGCAGAGGCTTGGTAAAAATGTCTGCAATTTGATCCTTGGTAGAAACATACTCCAACTTTCAACTTCATTCTTTGTCACCTTTTCTCTCAGAAAATGATACCTAATGGATATGTTCTTTGTCCTTGAATGCATACTGGATTCTTTGATATGTTTATGGAACTTGTGTTGTCACAAAAGATTGCAATGGGATCTTCATACACAATTTTGATGTCCTTCAAAGTTTGCTTCATCCATAACACTTGAGTGCAACTGCATGCTGCTGCAATGTATTCTGCTTCAATAGTAGACAGGGATATTGAATCTTGTTTCTTGCTCAACCAAGATACTAATCTTTTTTCCAGGAAGAATGCACCTCCACTTGTACTTTTTTTGTCATCCACATCTCCGGCCCAATCTTTTAAATATCTCAGAATTCTCTTGACTTCCATCACATGTGATTCCTTGGGTTCTACCTGAAATCTTTCCACAAGACATACTGCATGCATTATGTCAAGTCTGGTTTGAGTTAGATAAAGTAATCCTCCAATCATAGATCTATACATTTTCTGGTCTTCCAAGGGTGAGTTATCATCTTTACTCAACTTACAACTAGTTATCATAGGTGTGCAAACTGGTTTAGCATCTTCCATCCCAAATTTATTTAACAACTCTTTCACATATTTAGATTGAGAAATGAAGATACCTTTATCTGATTGACTTATTTACAAACCTAAAAGAAGTTCATCTCTCCAAACATAGACATTTCAAATTCACTTTGCATTTCTCTAGCAAAAACTGAGCACATACCATCATTGCCTCCAAAAATAATATCATCAACAAAAACTGCAACAATCCGGGTTTGTTCATCATTGATCTTGAAGTAAAAATTGCTAGCTGTAGTACCTTTACTGAACCCTATCTGTATCAGGTACCTGTCCAACCATGCATATCATGCCTTGGGAGCTTGTTTTAATCCAAAGAAATCTTTCTTCAATCTGCATACCATGTCACCCTGATCTGATGACTGAATTCCTTCCAATTGTTTGATATAGACTTCCTCTTCCAACTCTCCATTTAAGAAAGCAGACTTCACATCCATTTGATAAACCTTGAAATCTTTGTATGCTGTAAAAGTAATAAACATCCTTATTGCTTCAATCCTTTCCATTGGAGCAAAAGTTTCTTCAAAGTCTATTCCTTCAACTTGAGCGTATCCTTTGCATACCAACCTTGCTTTATTTCTTACCACTTCACCATTCTCATTCATCTTGTTTCTAAAGACCCACTTTGTACCAATCACATTCTTGTCTGCTGGTCTGGGAACAAGATCCCAAATCTGATTCGTCTCTATCTGCATCAATTCCTCTTCCATAGCCTTTATCCAATTCTCATCTTTGCAAGTCTCATCCACAGTTTTAGGTTCAATCTTGGAAATCAAACAAAAATTTACTTGTTCTTCTATAGCCTTCCTTCTGGTTAAGATCCCTTTGCTCTTATCTCCTATTGGTTAATCTTCATAATGAATGATTCTTACATATCTTAGAGTTTTGGTAGCACTTACCGGAGCTTGTTCTTCTTCATCTGGGCCGTCTTCATGCTGCACCACTTCTGAAACATCTGGATCATCTGACTCATATTCACTTGATTCTGAAGACCTTTCCTTACATTCATCAACTTTAACATTTACACTTTCAATGATCTTATTCAGCCTCTTATTATAACACTGGTAGGCCTTGCTCTTGGTGGAGTAACCAAGGAAGATTCCTTCATCACATCTAGCATCAAACTTGCCTAAATCTTCTTCTCTTTTGATACAACATTTGCTACCAAAAACTTTGAAATATTTCACAGTAGGAACTCTACCATGCCACAATTCATAAGGAGTCTTTGAATTGTTACCTTTTACTTGAAATCTATTTAGGATATATACAGTGGTGTGAATTGCCTCTCTCCAATATGCTTCTAGAAGATGAGCTTTCTTCATCATGGTTCTAGCAGCTTCTTGAACTGTTCTATTTTTCCTTTCAACAACTCCATTTTGTTGTGGAGTTCTGGGCGCAAATAGCTATCTCTTTATTCCATGTTCTTCACAAAAGAAATTTAATTCATTTTATGTGAACTCTCCTCCTCTATTAGACCTCAAGCATTTGATTTTCAAATCCATCTCATTTTCAACCATTGCCTTAAATGCCTTGAATTTATCTAGAGCTTTAGCTTTCTCTTTCAAAGAGGTGACCCAAGTCATTCTAGAATAATCATCAATAAGCAACATGAAATACCTATCTCCTTGCAAACTTCTTACTCTGGTAGGTCCACACAAATCTATGTACACTAGCTCAAGTAGTCCTCCAATTGATTGGTCCTTGCTTTTGAAACTTGTTTTTGTTTGTTTCCCAAATTAACACTCCTTGTAAATAGGATTAGCAGGCTTCACAAGCTTAGGCAAATCTCTAACAACTTGTGTAGTACTTATCTTCATTTTATTATCAAAATTTATGTGACACAACCTTCTATGCCATAACCAACTCTCATCAGTTTGAGTCAACAAGCAATAGTTCTCAGTTCCTTTCAAGTGATAGATATTACCTCTGGTCTTCTTACCAGTTGCAATGACTGTTCCGGAGCTTTCCCTGATCTTGCATCCATTGTCCTTGAAGCTTAAATCATAGCCCTTGTCACACATCTGACCCACACTCAAAAGATTGTGCTTTAATCCTTTCACATACAAGACATCTTCAATATTATGCTTGCCATCAAAAGAGATAGATCCTTTCCCACAAATCTTACCAGCTGTATCATCTCCAAACCTAACCAGTCCACCATCATATCTTTCCAAACTCACAAACTTACTTTTATCACCAGTCATGTGGTGAGAGCTTCTACTATCAATAACCCATTCATCCTTGTCCTTAATGACCTGAGCAGCTAAAGCACTTTCCACTGGTTTTTCTTCCTTCACATAGCTAGTAGAATTAGTAGACATGGGATCTTCCCTAATAGCAATAAACAAGCATTCATTTACAGAGGAATTAGCATTATCTAGTTCACCATTATCTGATACTCCATCATCATCAAAATCTTCAACATAATAACACTTCTTTTGGGTCCTAGGCCTGTTCTCATATCTTCTTCTATTTCTTTCAATTCTTTAGGACATCTGGAAGCAAAATGACCTACTTTACCATAGGAAAAACATTTGAAAGGTAATTTGCCTTTATACTTACCAGATCCTCTTTGCAGTCTATCCACGAAGTTGGCTTCAACTTCATCAAACTCATCATCAGATTCTACCTTGTACTTTTCTGATCTGGAAGTACTTCCAGGAGTACTGGCTTTGAAGGCCGTCTCAACTTTCGGCAGAACATCACCAAACTCTCTCATTTCAAAGGAAGTAAGCTTACCAAGCAGTTGATCCCTGTCAACCATTTTTACTTGCATGAATTCTTCAATTGCGGCTACCTTGTGATAGTAGGACTTGGGTAGAGATCTGAGAATTTTCATAACAACTTCCTTTTCGCCGAGAGTTCCGTCTATGGCTTTTATCCCTATAACAAGCTCATCAACTCTTTGCATAAAGGCTGATATGTTTTCATCATAATTCATCTTCAAACTTTCATATTTCACTTTCAGACTTTGTAACTTGGCTTCTTTCACAGAATCATCTCCTTCATACAGATTTTTCAACTTTTCCCATACCTTATTTGCAGTTTCAAGATTCACAACTTTCGTCAATATTGAGTCGGTTAATGAGCTTAGTAGAGCATCCTTTGCCTTGATATCTATCTCATATTCTTTGATTTCATCTTCAGTCGTCGGACCATTTTGAGGTATGGTGTATTCTATTTCTGTAGCTTTCCATACTTTGTAACCAAGACAAAGAAGATGGCTTTTCATCTGAGCCTTCCAGAGAACATAATTCGTTCCATCAAAATGCGGTGCTTCCTTCTTGTAAGACATTTTGGATCTTCCTCAAGCTGTTAAACTTTCTTCAGAGGAACTTGGCTCTGATACCAATTGTTGATATGCACCAAACAACTAAGAGGGGGGGTGAATCAGTTGTCCCAAAAACTTAAACACTTTATGCAATTAAACATTCATCACTTATCCACAATTACTATTATTTAACAATGAGTGCATGAAATCAGAAACTTAACCACAGATACAACATCAAACACAAGAGACACTAGATTTTACGTGGAAAACCCCAAGGTGGGGAAAAACCATGGAGATGATTAGCTCTCAATATATATTGCAATCTTGAAATAATGATGTTCAGGTTGGTCACTCCATGGGCCTAAACATACTGGCTCACTCCCATGAAGAACAACTAGGTCTAGCAGGCTCACTGCCTCAACCCTAAACCTAGCAAGATTACAATAAGGGATGTTAAACCCTATTGGTGGCTCACTGCCAGGATCTTTGCCACGATCAACACCTTTCTATATTTGTGACTGAAGTACAATAATTCCTCTGCTCTGCTCTTCCTCTGCTCTGTTCTTCCTCTTCTTTCCTCTGCCTCTTCTCTGCTCTGCCTTTTGGACCTTTCTTAATATCTTTTCATTTCCTCTCAAGGACACCTTTTCCACTACTCAACTACAAGTATTTATACACTTCATCAACCTTGGAATGATCATCAAGGTCAGCATCACAATCATTAACCATCAGAACAATCTCCAAGCTCGGTATTACAAACATTTACAAAATAGGTCCTGACCTATTACAATATTATGCAAAGGAAATGAAATGCAGATCACACCATGCCTTAGCTGGGACTCAAACATGATCTTCCATGCCACAACACACTTCCACAATCTTCCAGAGATCTCTGCAATCACTGGGATTAACCAAGTCGGCTAAGACTGGTTACACACTACATTATTTGGGAACAATCTTCTAACACAATCTCAAATCCTTAACACAGACCAATATCAAGATAGGAACATGATTAGGAGACATCCAGAAGCATGTTATAATCATTAGGAGAAACCGCACGAACCTTAACCACTTTATCCATAGGATTCTTCTCACCGGAACACATGAACTTCACTGTCTTCAACTGTCATAAAGGAAAGATAGCTTGTGGACCACCAAAACACGAATCACTGCAATTGTAGGCACTTATCATCATCCCAGACTTCCTTCTAGAATTGCAGAGCAAAATAATTTATTGCGGAGGAATGTGGAGCAGAATACTTTCTCCCTGTCCCAACTAAACTTATAGAAAAAGCAGGTTTCACTTTGGTGAACACAACTCACTCATATCTTCATGCGAAGGGCTCAAACCTAGAATGTGGCATCCTTAGTCATACCTCTAACTTACTTCCAATCTACAAACCATGATCTTCAAGTAGAAATAAATGCAGAGTAGTTTACCAGACTGTTCTTCAACATACAACTCACTGTCTGTACTACACTTCTCTGTAACTCACTTTTTTCTTTTGGAGAGGCTAATTTTCTCAATATCCTCAACATACAAGTCTTCTAAACAAGTAATAGAATAAGATATAGTTGACACTAATGACAACAAGGATATGTTGACATCAATGACAACACCGATTAGGCACATACTTGCAACAATGCCAATAGATAGAAAGGTGTTCTTATCAAATTAGATATTTCTAAAGCTTACGATAGAGTTAACTAGGTTCTCTTGGATAGGGTGACTGATTTTTTTCTCTAGACTAGACTAGAGGGATTAGATTAGGTGATGCTATGCATCTCCCAAATTTTAGGTGGTGGTTAATGGTTTGGTTGAAGGATTTATCCCCTCTTCTAGGGACCCTCTCTATGGAGATTCCTTATCCCCTTAACTCTTTATTATCATGATCGAATCCTTGGACATATATATTAGGTTTAAAAATGTTCTAGAATAAAAAGTGTCCACATGTCTTTTTACCTCCTTGTTTAGCTCCTAGGTCCTATTTATTGCATTATACATTCTAAATGATCATCCCGATGCAAAATTGCCTGACACCAATGTAAATTGGGAATAAGGGGCCCATGTTTTACCTTATCCCTGACCTAAAAGGGGCTCAATCACTTAGACACCACCACCTAAGTCTTCCCTGATTGGTTAGGACATAATCAAAGATATTTCAGCCTAGGACCTTTAAAAAGGTTTCTCTTTGTTGACTCTTTTGGTTTAATTTCACAATTGTTAGCGAGAAAGCATATATAAGTTTGTTTTTGAATTCATTATGAACCTAGATAGAGATAGCCAACTTGAAGCATTGAAGTAAAGAGCACCCAAAGCATTCATTGTGATTCTAGAGCAGTTTTGTATTGTTATTATGCATGTTGTTGTAGGTTTGAAGTTATCATCTATCTCTCCTTATGAGTTGAAGGATCTTCATCTTCGTAAGAGTTTCATCACATAGGTGATATCATTGTTGTTTGTTGAACTCTATTATTAACCAATACATTGATGTAGAAAGGGCATGTACACAACTCAACGGACCAACGGATCCTATATCAAGCAACCTACTGGCTATATAATGTGTTACATTTAAATTGTCAAACCAGGGAATCATATTATTCTTAGATGATGCCTATACTACGTGTACAGTTAAGGATTCCTGAGTTTTAATCTAGAGGTTGTGTATAGGAATAAACTAGTTGAAATATAAACAATTCTAATTGCAAGAATTGACAATACTATAAGTAAGCAATACTGGTAGGAAATAACTAATGCTTATTCAAGTGGTTGTAATCAAATGGTCTTATAGAAATCTAGATAAAAGACAAACTAACAGTTAGTTTGGTGATCACCTTGACTCAACAACACAGTTTATCAAAGTCTAACTAATTCATATAACACAACTCATTACAACATGCATTAATCATTGATAGGGAGGACTCTAGGCTGCCTGCTCTGCATCCTGTAGGTGTACAAGACTGTTGACAACACTAGCCTTCCTACCAATTCAAAGTGCTTAAAAGACATACTCCTTGCAGAGATGGAAAACTCTACTTCTCTGCTTGGTGTGGGACACATACATTGTCCTCACTGCTTCCCAGATACTGCCTCAATGGCACATAACTTTCTGAGCCCGTTGCCCACCCTTCTCACTCTGTTCAAGGGTCTGGACTGCTTGGTGCTCACTTTCTTTCCCTCTACTTTTCCACCTCTGCAAATCTATTTATCCTACTTGTCTATCTAGCCAGACTCCTCACTGAGCTCGCCTAGAACAAGCATGCATTTCCTCTAGCCGGCAATCCGACCACCACACAAAAGAAAAACAAACAAAAAGCATGGCTCTGCAAGATGGCCTCCATACTGTACAATGGAACTTGAGGCATCATCAATACAGAGTCATGGTTTGCAAAAGAGAACAAAACTATAGAAACAGAAAGGACTAATCTACTTCAGAATAGTAAATTGAAAACAGAAAAGAAATACTCAAATGATCGAACTACTGAATTTGATTCTTATTCAAAAATTGCCTTTACATCAGAATGCTTCTCAAATTGAAATCTTTTTCTCGTTTCTTCTACTCTACCCTCATACAGAAAGAATGCTGCATTTTATAAGTATTCCATGTCCGTTACAGGACGGTTCCAATTCCAGAACGGTTGGTATTCCAACTGTCGATTCAGCTTTGTGCTACTGGCAAGATAACACAGATGTCTCATCGAAACATGCTTATGCTTTCCCATCGGCAAGACAGATTCTTTGTCGCACCGATCATATTCTTCCCCTGTCGATATGCATTCTATTGACTTTCGCATTCATGAGAACTTTTAGTCCCACATGCACCCATTCAAGTTGGCCACTATGGTTTATATATCCGTCGGCTTAGTAAACTCCTGTCGGCACTTTTGCCGCCGACGACCCCTGTCTACCCCCATCGGCACAACCCAAACTATCGGCCAACATTCAACCATGAACTCTGATAGTCCCTTGTCTCACCGATACCAAGTTTTCACCCTCCGTCGGCGTGACCACTGTGCATCGGCCTAAAGCCTTAAAACTACGCCGATAGAAGTCCTTGCACCGACGTCCAACTCCATCAGAGTAACACATAGCTGTCGGAGTGACTTTCCCAGCCATCGCCGATAGCAAGCCTCATACCGATGACAAGCCTCGGCAACACTTCATTGGATAGACAAATAATATCAGAGTGACACCCACATCCTTCACCGATAGTGATTCTCATGCCGATGGCCTTCACCAACCTTTACCACTCCATCGGGGTAACACCAAGCAATCGGAGACACAACCACAGGCTTCACCGATGACCACCCTCATGCCGATGGACATCACACATCGGTAAGACCTTCATCCGTCAGCCTACAATCAAATCCTCAGCCCGATACTTATACTCACGCCGATGTCTCCGGCCAACTCCACATCGGTGAAACTCGATGTTTATCACCCCGATCGGTGAGATGATACACTGTCGGCTCACGATTATTTCCTCAGCCCGATGCCAAGGCTCACCCCGATGACCCACTTTAGATAAGCAAAAACTTCTTCCCGCCAAGGCTTATCACGCCAAAATGCAATTATAAGAAAATTTCACATCACACCAAAAATGTGCAGTATATACATGGGCTCCGAGCCCTTGGTGCTCCTGCACCATACTCCCCCTGTGCGGAAGAAGTCAAGTCACCTCCGGTGACAATGAGGCAAAATCAATGCCCCTCTTTTTAAATTCTGACTCTGCAACCCAGGTAGCTTCTGCTTCAGGTAACTGCTTCCATTTGATCAAATGCTCCATGTAGACACCATGTCTGGTTTGCTTATGTACTCTTGAATCCAGTATTCTCTCTGCCTGCAGTTTGGGTTTTAATGGCAAAGTCACATCTTTTGTTGTCTGTTCCTTCTCTGAAATGGATCCATCTGCTGTTGACTGAGGACCCCTGTATTGCACCAGGTCTTGGACATTAAACACTGGTGAGATTGCCAAATCTTCTGGCAATTCAATTCTGTATGCATTGTTACCATACTTGTTCAGGATTCTGCAAGGACCAATTCTCCTCATCTGCAGTTTGGTTGGCGTGCCTTTCAGCATTCTGGCTTTGTTCAAGTGTACCATAACCAGATCACCAACCTCAAACTAAATATCCCTTCTGTGGGCATCTACTCTGTCCTTGATCTTTTGTGTGTTCTCTGTCAAGGTTTTCTTCCCCTGCTCATGCACTTCTTTCATGGATTGTGCAAAATCCTCTGCATGTCCACTTCTGTTCTCCATGTTTCCCATAATCCTGAGCTCACATATACCTCTGGGATGCATTCCATAGACTATTTCGAATGGACTCTTACCAGTAGTCCTATTCACACTGTCATTATAGGCAAATTCTGCCTGATGAATGACAAGATCCCAACTCTGTCCATATTCTTTGGTTATACACCTTAACAGGTTGCCCAATGTCCTGTTTACCACCTCTGTCTGACCATCTGTCTGTGGGTGATATGCTGAACTGAAAGACAAATTTGTTCCCAATCTCTGCCACAATGTTTTCCAGAAATGCTCCATGAATTTAGCATCTCTGTCAGACACAATGCTTGCTGGAAGTCCATGAATTCTGATCACTTCTCTGAAAAACAAGTGTGCTATATGACTGGCATCATGAGTCACTTTACAGGGAATGAAATGGCTCATCTTGCTAAACCTGTCCACTACTACATATATGCTATCATAACCAGTCTTAGTCTTAGGCAAACCAACTACAAAATCCATGCTTACACATTCCCATGGCCTGGAAGGAATGGGTAAGGGTTGGTACAGTCCTGCATTAGAAGTGGTTCCCTTGGCCTTCTGACATACGGTACACTGCTCTACATACCTTCTGATGTCTCTGTGCATCCTTGGCCAATGATAGAACCTTTGGACTAGCTCTAGTGTCTTGTTCAGACCAAAATGGCCGCTCAGACTGCCATTATGCTTCTCCTGTATGAGATTTTCTCTCATAGATCCTCTTGGCACACATAATTGTCCACCTTTGAATAGCAATCCCTGCTGTAAGGTGAAATCTGCAAATTCACTGTGAAAGTGATTCTCAAAATCTTGACATACCTTGTATGCCTCAGCAAAATCTTCATCATCTTGGTAAAGATTCTTGAAATCTTCAATCCCAATGCTCTTCAATTGCACTTCCTGCACTGTGAGCAATCTTCTACTCAAAGCATCTGCAACTCTGTTCAGCTGCCCCTTCTTATGCTTAATTGTAAAGGTATAAGACTGCAGGTACTCCATCCATTTGATATGCCTGCTGCTTAACTTATCCTGTGAGTTCAGAAAACTTAGAGCTTGGTTATCAGTGTAGACCACAAATTCTTTAGGTAGGAGATAATGTCTCCACTTCCTCAATGCTTGGACTAGAGCATACAACTCTAAGTCATATGAAGAGTACTTACTCTTTGCTTCATTCAACCTCTCACTGAAAAAGGCTACAGGTCTGTTTTCCTAATTTAGCACTGCTCCTACAGCTATATTACTTGCATCACATTCAATAGTAAATAGCTTATCAAAACTAGGCAACAACAAAATAGGTTGTGTTGCTACCTCTTTCTTCAACCTTTCAAAACTTCTATCTGCAGCTGGTGTCCATTTGAATTTTGCTTTCATTCCACCCTTAATTGTATCCAACATAGGTGCACATATTCCACTGAAATTTCTGATAAACTTTCTGTAAAACTGGGCTAAGCCATGAAAACTTCTCACCTCTGTGGCTGCTCTGGGAGTAGGCCAGCTCAATATGGCTTCTACTTTGGACTTGTCCATCTTCAACTCTCCCTGGGACACCACAAAACCAAGGTATACCAATTCCTGCTTCATGAATTCACACTTCTCCAGATTGATGGTTAGTTGTTCATCATGTAATTTTTGCAAAATAGTATTTACATGTTCTAGATGTTCTTCCTTGGTCTGACTAAAAATTAGAATATCATCTAGAAAAACAACAACAAATTTACCAATGTAATCCTTTAGGACTTCATTCATGAGTCTCATAAAGGTGCTGGGTGCATTTGATAGACCAAATGGCATAACAAGCCATTCATACAGTCGTTCTATGGTCTTGAAGGCTGTCTTCCACTCGTCACCTTCCTTGATTCTTATTTGGTGGTAACCACTCTTCAGGTCTATGTTGGTGAAATACTTTGCTTTTCCAATACAGTCCATGAGATCTTCAATTCTGGGAATTGGGAATCTATACCTTATAGTTATCTTGTTTATGGCTCTGGCATCTGTACACAATCTCCATGATCCTCCTTTCTTGGGTGCCAACACTGTGGGCACTGCACAAGGACTAATACTCTTCCTGATCAATCCTTGATCTAGCAATTCCTGCACTTGCCTGGAAATCTCTTTGTGCTGATCTGGAGTCATCTTGTAAGGTGCCTTGTTTGGCAAAGATGCTCCTGGAATCAGGTCTATCTGATGGCTTATTGCTCTCTGTGGAGGCAATGTGGTTGGTGTACCATCACTAATTATGCCTTTATACTTCTCCAGTATAGGCTGCACTTCTTTGGGAATCTCTATCTTCTTACCCTGCTGTCCTTCTTTTGGTTTCACTATGATGGCATAACCAATACCATCTTCCTTAAGAGTATTCAGAAACTCTTTTCCACTCACAACCAAGATATTAGGACTCTTTGTCTGAACTGCATCTTCATCCTCCAATGACTGAATCTTATAGGTGACACCATCCTTCTGAAAAGAATAGGCATTCTTCTCACCATCATGTACTGCTTTTCGGTCATACTGCCATGGTCTGCCCAATAAGAGATGGCATGCATCCATGGGTAGTATATCACATAATACCTTATCCTTGTAGCCACCTATACTAAACTCTACCCAACTTTGTTCATTTACTACCACATGTTGACCCTTATTCAACCATGTGACTCTATATGGGTTTGCATGAGTAATTCTTTTCAAATTCAGTTTCTTAACTGCCTCATCAGAAATAATATTATCAGTGGATCCTGAGTCTATGATAATTTTACATACCTTATTCAAAATCTTGCACTTGATTCTGAATAGTGCTCTCCTCTAGCTTGGTTCAGACTTCACTGGTTCTTTGATCAAAGTTCTCCTTATCATCAGGTTCTCTCCATCTTCTGAGTTCAGATTGACCTCAGGTGACTGGCTGCTGGATGCATTATCTTGGACATAGTGATTTCTCTTATCACCTCCTTGAGAAGAGGATGTGGCCTTTTCTGGACACCTATATGCTGGATGACCTAGATTGCCACAGTTGTAACACTTCATGTTGGTGAAATAGGATCCTCTGCCTGATCCTCCTGACCTTCCTCTGTTAGATCCTCTTCCTCTGTGGTTTCCTCTACCACTCGACTCCCCACTCTGCTCTGTGAGTTTGGATTCTGCTTGGGATCTATTGTCAGTATTTCTTCCACCAAAACCTCCTATGTGTCCTCTGTTATCTCTGCCTCTTCCTCTTCCTCTACTATTTGAGTCTTGTTTCCTCTTATTCTTTTCCTCCACTTTCAGTGCTAGCTGATAGCATTTTTGCACTGTGGTAGGGCACAATAAACTGATTTCTTCTTGTATATTCCACTTCAGACCATTAAGGTACCTTGCTACCTTTATGCTTTCATCCTCCATTACTTTGGACCTTAAGCATAGCTTTTGGAATTCTTCAGTGTATGCACTGACATCTAATTCCTTTTGTCTCAGATTCTGTCTCTTCCTGTGCAGCTGTATTTCATAATCTTCTGGCATATATGCTTCTTTGATTTTAGCTACCATTCCGTTCCAAGTAGCTATGGGCTTCTTATCTTCTTTTGCTCTTTCAGTCTACACAAATTTCCACCAGGTTAAGGCAGCTCCCCTGAGTCTGGATTTGGCCACCTTTACTTTCTGTGCCTCGCTTACACCATCACATTCAAAGTGATTTTCAAGTCCTTCTATCCACTCCATGACCAAATCTGGGTCCATTTTCCCACTGAAAAGTGGTACTCCTTCCAATGTTTTACCACTCATTGCTTTCAAAGCTTTCAAAAATGGTTCTTCTTCCAATTTAGGATCAGGTGTGGGCTCTTCATCTTCTATAGACACACCTTTTCCCTTATCCTCAGAATATTTAACTCTCTGGCTGACTTCCTCAGTCTTTTGCAACATTAAGCCTAGCTTACTCTCCATTTCTGCTAGTCTTTCTTGTAGGAGTCTATTCTCCTCTTCTTGATCTTCAACCTTCTTTGCTAACTCTGCATTAGTCACCATTTTCTTGGATGAACCAACAGACTCACTTGAACTCGGTGATGACATACAACTCTTCTATTCCTATCTAGGAATAACCCAAATCTTACTGCTCTGATACCAATTTGATAGGGAGGACTCTAGGCTACCTTCTCTGCATCCTGTAGGTGTACAAGACTATTGACAACACTAGCCTTCCTACCAATTCAAAGTGCTTAAAAGACATACTCCTTGCAGAGATGGAAAACTCTACTTCTCTGCTTGGTGTGGGACACATACATTGTCCTCACTGCTTCCCAGATACTGCCTCAATGGCACATAACTTTCTGAGCCTGTTGCCCACCCTTCTCACTCTGTTCAAGGGTCTGGACTGCTTGGTGCTCACTTTCTTTCCCTCTACTTTTCCACCTCTGCAAATCTATTTATCCTACTTGTCTATCTAGCCCGACTCCTCACTGAGCTCGCCTAGAACAAGCATGCATTTCCTCTAGCCGGCAATCCGACCACCACACAAAAGAAAAACAAACAAAAAGCATGGCTCTGCAAGATGGCCTCCATACTGTATAATGGAACTTGAGGCATCATCAATACAGAGTCATGGTTTGCAAAAGAGAACAAAACTATAGAAACAGAAAGGACTAATCTACTTCAGAATAGTAAACTGAAAACAGAAAAGAAATACTCAAATGATCGAACTACTGAATTTGATTCTTATTCAAAAATTGCCTTTACATCAGAATGCTTCTCAAATTGAAATCTTTTTCTCGTTTCTTCTACTCTACCCTCATACAGAAAGAATGCTGCATTTTATAAGTATTCCATGTCTGTTACAGGACGGTTCCAATTCCAGAACGGTTGGTATTCCAACTGTCGATTCAGCTTTGTGCTACCGGCAAGATAACACAGATGTCTCATCGAAACATGCTTATGCTTTCCCATCGGCAAGACAGATTCTTTGTCGCACCGATCATATTCTTCCCCTATCGATATGCATTCTATTGACTTTCGCATTCATGAGAACTTTTAGTCCCACATGCACCCATTCAAGTCAGCCACTATGGTTTATATATCCGTCAGCTTAGTAAACTCCTGTCGGCACTTTTGCCGCCGACGACCCCTGTCTACCCCCATCGGCACAACCCAAACTATCGGCCAACATTCAACCATGAACTCTGATAGTCCCTTGTCTCACCGATACCAAGTTTTCACCCTCCGTTGGCATGACCACTGTGCATCGGCCTAAAGCCTTAAAACTACGCCGATAGAAGTCCTTGCACCGACGTCCAACTCCATCGGAGTAACACATAGCTATCGGAGTGACTTTCCCAGCCATCGCCGATAGCAAGCCTCATACCGATGACAAGCCTCGGCAACACTTCATCGGACAGACAAATAATATCGGAGTGACACCCACATCCTTCACCGATAGTGATTCTCATGCCGATGGCCTTCACCAACCTTTACCACTCCATCGGGGTAACACCAAGCGATCGGAGACACAACCACAGGCTTTGCCGATGACCACCCTCATGCCGATGGACATCACACATCGGTAAGACCTTCATCCGTCGGCCTACGATCAAATCCTCAGCCCGATACTTATACTCACGCCGATGTCTTCGGCCAACTCCACATCGGTGAAACTCGATGTTTATCACCCCGATCGGTGAGATGATACACTGTCGGCTCACGATTATTTCCTCAGCCCGATGCCAAGGCTCACCCCGATGACCCACTTTGGATAAGCAAAAACTTCTTCCCGCCAAGGCTTACCACGCCAAAATGCAATTATAAGAAAATTTCACATCACACCAAAAATGTGCAGTATATACATGGGCTCCGAGCCCTTGGTGCTCCTGCACCAATCATATATACATAAACATACAACATAAACTAAACATATGAGTAGATTGGAGAGACACGGTACCCCAAGTGGCCCTTGCTTGAATGACTGTGATTCCATGAAATCTAACTAGATCTCTACTGTATCTTTGAAACCATTAACTAAAATCAAAACATGCTTTCCTTTATTGAATGTTGAAGAGAAAAGTACAATAAAGAAATTTGATAACACAATCTCTATCTAACCTCCTTCGTATACAGAAATCTAATCTCCCCATAGACAAGATCAGACTTGTCTATTTGAACAAAACTACTGAACAATAAATACCATAACTGTCCATTATCCAATAACGTAGGAAGAGGACTTTATTACAAAGAAAACTACAATTAAAAAACTAAAATATCATGAAGGTAGTATAGACGGTACAGTCCTACTATAACTCTCTCTAGTCTTTACGAAGAACAGTTAAGACTAGAAATAGAACATGGAGCACGATCTAAGATTCCTTCGTTATTCATGTCTGCATCAACTGTCAAAGGATAACCATCAAAGAGTGGAGATTTATGGATGACTCATCCCAATCAATTTGAGGTCTTCTTTGTTACATCCCCAACTTATGATTTAGCTTAATCTTTCTTTTGTGTGGTAAACAAGATGATTAATCATAGTTTAATGATTTGATGTTTGTGGAAAATATCAAATAGAATCATTGATTATATGAATATTGATTAATGTTTAGTTTAGCTATGAGATTACATGATGATAAGATTATTTGATTATAATGATTTATGAATCAAATGATGATACACTAATCATGGTTATATGGTTGTGAGTGTAATCAGGAAAAGAATATTCCACCAAGGACAGAAGGAGAGTATCATCTGGGAGGAGGAGATAGATGTGGGGAAAAGGTTAGATTTCCATCTGAGTATCGAAGTTAATCATTGTGAACCCATGCCAAGTAGAGTGAGTTTACGTCTTACCCTGGTTAGTCATTTTCAATTCAATCAACGTCATCTTGACAAGGTGAGATATCTTGACATCTTTCACGTCGATTTGACTATACGATGGTCTTAAAACATCAATTCTAGTCGATGGGTGATCTCGTTGGGTTATCGAGTATTCCCCTGATTCCATATCTATTTCCTTGTTTAGGTTTTGTGATTATCATTTTTTATATATATGTCAGTTATGGCTAATATGGAGAATAGGGGGAGTGAAACTCAACCCCAAAGTTGCATATTATCGTTTCCACCCTAACAATGATGTTGTCTTTGGATGACACTATGGATTATTGTGTTAACCCTTAAAACATCATTTAGATGTAAAGGGATTATTATTTGGGTGTGATTTAATTATTCTAACCCTTAGTGATTGGGTACATTTAATATTATTAATGTATATGACTTATGATAAGTAGGTCGACCACTATCCACGATGAGTGGAGTGAGTGGAGGCTGATTTGAAACCCATCATAATCTCTAACCTTGTTTCCCACTCCATAATGGAGATAGTGGCCTGTTTGGAGCCTGTTAATCCATGGGGTGGTGGAGATAAATGAACTGTTTTTATCTCTATCTTGAGAAAAATGTGGTGGATCTTGTTGCATGGAATAGTAATGCATGCAAGAGGATACTGACGGGGTCACTGTGAGTTGTGTTGTTTTTGTTTTGGATGTGGAATGTGTGCAAGAGGAGGGAGTTGAATGTGGGTTGGCAAAGGAGGAGTGCTATAGAAGTAGCATGAGTTGATGCCAATAGGCTCACTATTTGTGCCACCGTCAGACACATAAGCATTTAACCTTAAGTAGGCTGGACTCGACTGTAAACCTGCATATTCAGGTATGATTTATATATCAGTTAATGCACTTAACTAAGCAACGTAAGTAATATTGCTATCTTTATTGTGTCGACTGTATATTGCATATACAACAAGTGTGATATTACCATTGCTATCTTTGTGGTGTCGACTGTATATTGCATATACAACAACTGTGATATTGCTATTGATATCTTGTGGTGTCGACTGTCTATTGCATATACAACAAGTATGCTATTGAGTAAACTTTAAGAGGCCTTCGAGGCCGTTTTTGAAACCATTGTATTGGTATTTGATAGCACAGTTTGAATGTATCACTTGGTCGGTGCCAAGAGGCCAAACCCTAAACATTCCTGTTGTAAGCAAGAGTCTCAAATACCAACTTGGTAGAGACTGTCAAACCTATGATTTAGTGCATTGAGTGTTATAAAATTTTGTATGAGTTGTATAACCCACTGTCCTAACACCAACACCTTGGTAAGAAGAAGTTGTAGATTGATGGGTTCTAGTGCTTTCAATAGCAACAGTGTGGAAACATCTGAAAATCCACTCTCCAACTACTTTACATAAGGTGAAACAATATCTTTCCCAAATATCACCAACACCAACATGTCAGAAGAACAAACATTTCATGATTCTGAAGATGTGATTGACATAGTTACACATGTGCCTGAAGAACAAATCAAGAAACTAGACAAACTATTGGGAATTAAGGTGTCTCAACCTTGGTAATTCCTAGCATTGGTTATTTGATTATTTATTTATTTATTTGCCTATGATGTAATTTATGTTGCACATCCTATTTTGTCATTTAGTGTGAAGTGGCATGGTGTGTTGTCACTCCACTTGGAATGTGAATAGGATGGTCAACTCATCCCATGTGGATATAGGCGTCCTATATTGTGGTAGAAGTTTTCTTCCATGTGTTGGCATCTTGTGTAGTATGTAAGGAGTTATGATGGATTCCTATGATAGATTCTATGATGTGTGAGAGTCAAGAATAGAAGGTTCTATGACAGGTGAAGACATGTGTTGAAGAACATCTTTGAGGAAGGCATCTTTGGGCGCCCAAGGTGGGTTATGACATGTTGTAAGAGGAATATGCTATTTTTAGTCAGTTTATGATAGATTCTCTTACAGCTATAAGTGTTGTCATGTATGAAGGATTCTATGATAGCTGTAAGGTTCATAATTTGTCATAGCCCATTCTTCGATGGAGTGCCCCACATTGGGAAGGCATGTTATGACAAGTGTAAAATCATGTTGTAATGTAGGACAAGTGTCCCTAGGCATGGGTTTTGGGCCATGAGGCCAAGTTGGATGCCCATCTCTAGAAGCTTCCTATTTTGCCTTGTAAACTCTATAAAAATAGGTGCTTGGATGGGAGATGCATATAGTTATTGATAGGTACTGTTATGCTTCCAGAATATCTCCAGATATGAGTGTCAAAGACTCCTGAAAGAGCATTGGCTCTGAAACTGTATTGTAATATGTTATTGTTTATTGTAATACATTTGAGCTGTGCTTTGGAGTGTGAGGTTTTTGTTGGGAATTAAGGTGTCTCAACCTTTGCAAATTCCTAGAATTATTCATTTAATTATATATTTATTTATTGCCTAATATTGTATTTACTTGCACATTCAGTTTGGTCACTTAGTGAGGTGGCACATGTTGCAAGTATGAGGTTAACCAGTGTTTTCATTGATGTCAACATACTCATATTGCATTAATGAGAAGGATTGGATGAGCTATGTGCTGAGGATATTGAGAGAATAAGTCTCAATCAGGAATAGTGAAGAACAATGATGGCAAGAAGGAAAAAGTCCTAAATAGGTTGAGGATCAGAGGATGCGGTTTAAAGGGTTTGTAGATATAAGTCTTGAGATGTTCCAGTCAAGATTTCAGAGGTCTGCATGAAGATCTGAAGAAGTTATGGTCGCTTAAGTAGAACCGGTTTCGGCAGGTGTTCAGAGGTGACAGAGGGTCACATAAAGGTCCGGTGAGCTCCGAAATTGCATTATCTCACTCTGCGGATTGGAGGGAGTGTTGAAGAAGTCTGTGTGAAGTGACAACTAGATTTGTTCATGGTTTGGAGGTCCAGAAGCACCTTTTTCATTATGATAGTGATGACAGACTGTGTTCTTGAAGTTTCAGATGAAGAAGAGAAGAATTCCAGTAAGCTGATAAAGTGTGGATATTCTTGATGACTCAGGAAAGGTTTTGGTGATCTTTGGATCATGTACAATTCTTATTGGCGGTCTGCATTGAAGCTTGAGTTTGCATTTGAAGAATAACCACAGATATTGGTGTTCTTCCTATAACAGGCCGACCGGATGTATTACATGTCTTGCGAATGATCTTATAGGTGTTTTCTGACTTAGATGATTGTTCCTAAGTCGATGCCTTGTATAAATAAGGGATTGTGAATTCATTTTGAAGTGTGTCTTGGTGTGGATGAGTGTGGCATAGTGAAGAAGAGCGAAAGGCAGAGCAAGAGTTTTCAGGCTTAAATGGAACTGATCCAGACATGGTAAAGATGTCAATCTCCAGTTCAAGTTTGTAATACTTGTTACTTTGTAGATAGTGTGTCTCTTGTAGGCAGTGTGCCTCTTATGAGCAGTGTGCTCGGGCAGTGAGCCCTAATTGGCATGTGCCATCTATTTTTCTTATTCTTCTAACAGAGAATAATCCTTGGGTTAATCACCCCGTGATTTTTCCCTTGACCAGGTTTTCCACGTCAAAATCTTGGTGTCTCATGTGTTGATGTGTATCTGCTCTGGTGTTTATGTTTTATGCTTTCATGAGTGATTAATTGATATGCTATTAAATAACAAGAGGATTTAAGTGTTTGAATTGGAAGCAAGTTTTTGTACAACTGATTCACCCCCCCTCTCAATTGTGTGCCCTAGATCTAAAAATTGGTATCAGAGCTAAGTTCCTCTAAAAAGAGCTTAACCACTTGAGGAGATCCAGGATGTTGTCATACAAGAAGGATAGTCTGAAGTTTGATGGAACCAACTTCACTCTTTGGAAAGGCCGCATGAAATGTCATTTGGAGTGTATGGGAAAGGCGTACTTGTCCATGGTCACAAAAGCATATACACCTCCACAGGGTGGTCCGACAACTCTAAATGAAATCATAGATGCTGAAAAAAATCTGCAGACCAAAGAGGCTCTTCTAAGCGCATTAATTGACTTAGAGCTTTCAAATGTTATTGACCTACCAACTGCCTATGAGATCTGGATTAAACTGGAACTTCTGCATGAAGGAGATGAGTATGTTAAGAGTGCAAGGTTGCAGAGTCTCAAAGGGAAATTTGAAAGACTGAAAATGAGAGATGATGAAAATATTACTACCTTTATGCCAAGAATAAATGAGCTGGTGTGTGGAATCAGGAATGCTAGTGGAGTTTTGGATGAAAATGAGATTGTTGGCAAAATTCTTAGATCCCTTCCTGCTGTCTACAAAATCAAGGTTGCTGCCATTGATGAATTTAGAGCCCATACAACTGTCACAAGAGACCAATTGGCTGGCAAACTGGTTGAATTTGAAATGACCGAGTTTGGAGATGATCCCCCCAAGATTGAATCTGCATTCAAAGCCAGTGCCTTTGTGAAAGGTAAACAAAGATTTGATCCAGGAGAAAACTCTTCAAGGAAGCTGTCATGGTATGATCAAACAAGAAGAGACATGGAAGTGGAAGAAGCAGAAATAGCTTAACTTGAAGCCCTCTTTGCAAAGAGACTGCCAAGAGGATCCAGTAAGTATGAAGGAAAATTACCCTTGAAGTGTTTCAACTGCAATAAGATTGGTCATTTTGCCTCAAGATGTCCAGAAAGATCTACAAGGTCAAATTCTAACAAACAAAGGTTCCAAAAGAATTGTTATTATGTTCATGAAGAAGATGATAATGAAGGAGTAACCAATGATGAATCAGAGATAGGAAACAAATCTAGAAATGAATGGGTATTTATTGCTATCAAGGAAGAAGATCCAATATCCTCTGAATCTGTCAATCATAAGGTTGTAGAAAGAGCTTTGGATGCCCAAGTTGAAGAAAAGGATGATTGGGTTATTGACAGTGGATGCTCTCACCATATGACAGGTGACAAGAACAAGTTCTTAGATTTGGAAAGGTATGAAGGAGGAGTGGTAAAGTTTGGTGATAATTCTGCTGGTAGAATCAGAGGAAGAGGAACTATTTCTTTTAATGGAAGAAACAAAACTCGTAATGTGCTATTTGTTGAAGGCTTGAAGCACAATCTTCTTAGTGTTGGATAGTTGGTGGACAAAGGCTATGATCTCTAATTCAAGGATGGAAAATGCAAAATCCTTGAAAGATCCGGAACAAAGATTGCATCCGGTACTCAAACTAAAGGTAATATCTTCCACTTGGTTGGTTCTGATAAAAGTTGTCTATTTGTTCAAGTTGATCAGAGTTGGTTATGGCATAGAAGGATGTGTCATGTAAATTTTGATAACATCATCAAGATAAGCAATACTCAGGCTATAAGAGATCTTCCAAAATTGGTAAAACCTACAAATAGTTTGTGTAAAGAATGTCAACTGGGTAAACAGAGCAGAGTCTCATTCAAAAGCAAGGATCAGTCCTCTACTGGACTATTGGAGTTAGTTCATATTGATCTATGTGGTCCGACAAGAATTAAGAGTATGCAAGGTGATAGATATTTTATGTTACTGATTGATGACCATTCCCGGATGATGTGGGTTACCTTTCTGAAAGAGAAATTAGAAGCATTTGAAAAATTCAAAATCTTCAAGGCTATGGTAGAGAATCAAACCGGATTAAAACTGAAATGTCTGAGGTCTGATAGAAGTGGTGAATTCACATCTGGTGCATTTATAGATTTTTGTGAGAAGCATGGTATAAAGAGATAGTTATCTGCCCCTAGGAATCCACAACAGAATGGAGTAGTTGAGAGAAAGAACCAGACCATCCAGGACAATGATGATGGAAGCAAATGTTCCCCAGATGTTTTGGAAAGAAGCTGTCAGCACTGCAGTCTACACTCTCAATCGAGTTCAAATCAGAAGCAATACCGGTAAGACTCCTTATAAACTTTGGTTTGGCATCACTCCTATTGTGAGATATTTCAGAGTATTTGGTAGCAAGTGTTACATTAAAAGAGATGAAGATCTAGGAAAGTTTGATGCTAGAAGTGATGAAGGAATTTTATTGGTTTACTCCACTCAAAGCCAAGCATACCAGTGTTACAATAAGAGACTGAGAAAGATGATAGAAAGTACAAATGTGAAGGTTGATGAAGGTATTGAGAAGCCCTCAAGATTTTATGAGTATGATGAAGATGATCAGAATGATGTTCTGGTTCAAGAAGCTCCATCCTCTTCTGAAAGTCAGATTCAGACTGATCCGGTAAATCAGGAAGAAGAGACAGGTTTGAATGAGCATGATCAAGAAGCAGAAGTGCAAGAAACTCCCAAAGTTCCAAGGTATGTAAGACTGAACCACTCTAAAGATCAGATCATAGGTGACAAAAGCAAAGGTGTGCAAACTAGAAGGAATGTTGCTCAAAATTTAGATGAATGTTGTCTGATTTCAAAGATTGAACCTAAGACAATAAATGAAGCCTGCAATGATGAAAATTGGACCAAAGCAATGGAGGAAGAGTTGATGCAAATTGAGAAAAATCACACTTGGGATCTTGTTTCTAGACCTAGAAACAAGAATGTGATTGGAACCAAATGGGTCTTCCGAAACAAACTAAATGAAGTTGGTGAAGTAATCAAAAATAAAGCCAGATTAGTCTGCAAAGGCTACTCTCAAATAGAAGGGATTGATTTTGAGGAAATCTTTGCTCTGGTGGCAAGAATTGAAGCAGTCAGACTATTTCTTGCATTTGTTGCCTTCAAGGATTTCAAAGTGTATCAGATGGATGTCAAATCTGCTTTCCTGAATGGTGACTTAGAGGAAGAAGTGTACATTGAACAACTAGATGGATTTCAGTTATCTGAGCATGGTGATATGGTCTGCAAATTAAAAAAGGCACTATATGGTCTAAAGCAAGCTTCGAGAGCATGGTATGAAAGGCTGGACAAACATCTTTTGAAGATTGGTTTCAACAAAGGTACTGCTGATAGTAACCTATATTTCAAAATTGATCATGAAAACATCTTGATTGTTGAAGTATTTTTTGATGATATCATCTTTGGAGGAAGAGACAGTATGTGTAAAACCTTTGCAAATCAAATGAAAAGTGAGTTTGAAATGTCAATACTCGGTGAAATGAATTTCTTCTTGGGTCTGCAAATTACTCAGACAAAGAAAGGAATCTTTATTTCTCAGACCAAATATGTGAAAGAATTATTGAGAAAATTTGGAATGGAAGATTCAAAGCCAATGAACACTCCCATGGCTACCGGATGTAAGTTGAGCAAAGATGATGACTCTCCGAAGACAGATTAGACCAAGTATAGATCAATGATTGGAGGATTATTGTATCTTACTCAGACTAGACCAGATATAATGCAGGCTGTTGGTCTTGTAGCGAGATTACAGGCTGATCCCAGAGAATCTCATGTCATGGCAATCAAAAGAATTTTTAGGTACTTAAAAGGAACAATTGAGTATGGTCTATGGTATCCTAGAGATCATAATTTTTCTCTTCATGCATATACAGATGCAGATTGGGCAGGAGATGTGGATGATAGGAAGAGTACAAGTGGAGGAGCATTCTTTTTGGGAAAAAAGGTTGGTTTCTTGGTTAAGCAAGAAAAAAGAAGCAATATCCCTGTCTACAACTGAAGCAGAATACATTGCAGCAGCAAGAAGTTGCACTCAACTTTTGTGGATGAAGGAAATGCTAAGAGATATTCAAGTAGAATATGAGGAGCCTATCACAATTTTCTGTGATAATTCAAGTGCAATACATATTTCTAAGAATCCGGTGTTGCATTCTAAGACTAAGCATATATCTATCAAGTTTCACTTTCTAAGAGAGCAAGTGAACACGGATGAAGTCAGATTGGAGTATGTGCCCTCTAAGGATCAGCTTGCAGATATTTTTACTAAACCTCTTCCAAAGGAATCTTTTGAGTATCTCAGGGAGAAGTTAGGGGTCATTGCCTCTCTGGTGATGAACTAGGATGCACTGATGTGCATCAGTCTGGTGGATATCACAGTCATATCTTGTGATCCGGATTGGTGATGGGGAGCTGCTACTCAGGGGGAGCAGCTGGCATGATTTTGATGTGTTAGAGTTGCAAGTATAAGCCCTTTGCCATTGATGTCAAAGGGGTAGAGAAGACATGTGAAAAACAAGTGGTTGATGATCAAAGGGGGAGCAGTAAAGAAAGAGAAGACATGTGAAGAGTTGTTGTTGATAGGGGGAGCTGTGACAGAAAGGAGAAGTTCTTGTCTTAATGGTTTTTCACATCATATGTTGCCATCAATGACAAAGGGGGAGATTGTTGCAAGTATGAGGTTAACCAGTGTTTTCATTGATGTCAACATACTCATATTGCATTAATGAGAAGGATTAAATGAGCTATGTGCTGAGGATATTGAGAGAATAAGTCTCAATCAGGAACAATGAAGAACAGTGATGACAAGAAGGATCAGAGGATATAGTTTAAAGGGTTTGTAGATATGAGTCTTGAGATGTTCCAGTCAAGATTTCAGAGGTCTACATAAAGATCTGAAGAAGTTATGGTCGCTCAAGTAGAACCGGTTCTGGCAAGTGTTCAGAGGTGACAGAGGGTCACAGAAAGGTCCAGTGAGCTCCGGAATTGCATTATCTCACTTTGCGGATTGGAGGGAGTGTTGAAGAAGTCTGTGTGAAGTGACAACTAGATTTGTTCATGGTTTGGAGGTCTGGAAGAACCTTTTTCATTATGACAGTGATGACAGACTGTGTTCTTGAAGTTCCAGATGAAGAAGAGAAGAATTCCAGTAAGCTGATAAAGTGCGGATGTTCTTGATGACTCAGGAAAGGTTTTGGTGATCTTTGGATCATGTACAATTCTTATTGGTGGTCCGCATTGAAGCTTGAGTTTGCATTTGAAGAATAACCATGGATATTGGTGTTCTTCCTATAACAGGCCGACCGAATGTATTACAAGTCTTGCGAATGATCTTATAGGTGTTTGCCGACTTAGATGATTGTTCCTAAGTCGATGCCTTGTATAAATAAGGGATTGTGAATTCATTTTGAAGTGTGTCTTGGTGTGGATGAGTGTGGCATAGAGAAGAAGAGCGAAAGGCAGAGCAGGAGTTTTCGGGCTTAAATGGAACTGATCCAGACATGGTAAAGATGTCAATCTCCAGTTCAAGTTTGTAATACTTGTTACTTTGTAGACAGTGTGTCTCTTGTAGGTAGTGTGCCTCTTGTGAGCAGTGTGCTCAGGCAGTGAGCCCTAATTGGCATGTGCCATCTATTTTTCTTATTCTTCTAATAGAGAATAATCCTTTGGTTAATCACCCCATGGTTTTTCCCTTGACCGGGTTTTCCACGTCAAAATCTTGGTGTCTCATGTGTTGATGTGTATCTGCTCTAGTGTTTATGCTTTATGCTTTCATGAGTGATTAATTAATATGCTATTAAATAACAAGAGGATTTAAGTGTTTGAATTGGAAGCAAGTTTTTGTACAACTGATTCACCCCCCCCCTCTCAGTTGTGTGCCCTAGATCTAACAACACGGTGACATGTCATCTTACTTGGAATGTGACTTGGATGGTCAAGTCAAACCTACATGGATTTGGGCGTCCCATTTGAGGTGGCACTAATATGCCATGTGTCGACATCTTGTGGTATGTGGAAGAGGATATTCCATATGATAGAATCTATGACGCATAAGAGCCAAGTTTGGAGATTCCTATGACAAGTGGTGACAAGTGTCAGTGAGTATCTTTGCATGACGGAAAGGCATCTTTGGGCACCCAGGTTGGGCTATGACATGTTGTAAGAGGAATTTACTATATTTAGTCTTGTATGACGGATTCTCTTACAACATTTAAGGTTGTTATGTTGGGAAAATCTATGACAGCTGTAAGATGCGTAAGAGCATCTGTCATAGTCTATTTTTAGCCTTGGAGCGCTCCATGTTGGGAAAGTCAAATCTACCATATATGGTAGATGTAAGAGATGTATTTGTAGATTGGACAAGTGTCCTTTGATGCGAGATAATGGCCATGTGGCCAAGGTGGACGCCTATCTCAAGAAGCTTCCAGAATATGCCTTGTATCTCTATAAAATGCATTGTTTTGGAGTTGTATTTGCATAGTTTTTTTACAGGTACTGTTATGCTACCAGAATCACTCCAGAAATGATATTTGAAGACTCTTGGAAGAACTTGCATTGCAAGTGTATTGTAATCCTTTCACAGATTTGATAATACGTTGTGTAGGTTTTAGAGTGTGGGGTTTTTTACCTAAAAAGGTTTTCCCCATGATACATCTTGTGTCAATCTTTTATGTGTTGTGTTGTTGCTGTAATTTCTTATGTTATATGTTTAACATTTCTGCAATTGTAAGGATTAAAATGAATTTGCATACATTTTCCCTCATTAGATTGGTGTAGGAAGTGTGTTCCGTGTATCTTTCTTCCTTTCAGTTGGTATCCAAGCTTGGTCACCTTTGATCCTATTTGTTGGCTAGGGGTTTTTTGAGCTAATTTTTGATTGAGTGGGAGTTTGTGTAGAGTATTTTGTGATCTTGTTGCAGCAAGAAGATGGCAGGCACATCCAGAAGAGTAGAGGTGGAAAAGTTTAATGGTAGTAATTTCAAGTTGTGGAAACTCAAAATGGAAGACATGCTTCTTGATAAAGATTTATGGGAAGCAATTTCTAGTGTAAAACCAACGGCAATGTCGCAAGATGGTTGGGATCTCAAGGATCGAAAAGCTAAGGGTCTTGTGAGACTCTGTTTGGTTGACTTTGTCTTGTTAAATGTCCATGAGGAGAAGACCGCGAAAGACCTATGGAAGAAGTTGGGAGATGTTTATTAGGTCAAATCCCTGGTGAACAAGTTATTCCTGAGGAAGAAGCTATATTCTTTGAGGATGAAAGATGGAGGATTCATTGTAGACCATCTGAATGCTTTTAACATGCTAGTTGCACAGTTGACATCTGTTGGTGTGAAAATGGAGGAGGATCATTGCATGACCTTGCTTTATTCTTTGCTGGACTCATGGGATCATCTTGTTATGGCCATCGGTAGTACCACATCCACTTTTAAAATGGATGAAGTGGTGTTTTCATTGTTATATGAAGAAATGCAAAGAAAGTCATCCGAGTCGGCCAAAGAGGCTCTTGCAGTTCGAGGAAGACCCAAAGAAAAAGGGAAAAAGAAAGACAAGAAAGCTGAAAAGGGAAAATCCAAATCCTGTGGGATATCTAAATCTCCTGGAAAGTCCAAGGCAGTGTGTTGGAACTGTGGAAAAATTGGGCACTTCTAAAAGGAGTGCAACGAGGAGAAGAAGAAAAAGAAGAACTTTGATTCCGATTCTGACAAGTCACAAGATGATGGTGATGCTTTAGTTGCAACCTTGGCCACCTATGCATCTGAAGATGTGTGGTTGATTACTCCGGTGCTTCTTTTCACATGACCTCTCATCAAGGTTGGTTTACAAAGTATGAAGAATACGATGGTGGGAAGGTGTACTTGGGTGATGACTCTCACCTGAAGATAGTTGGGTGTAGAAGAGTCTTGATCTAATTCCCTGATGGATGAGTGAAGGGGATCAATTGGGTGATGCACATCCCTAGTTTAGCATGAAACCTACTCTCTGTAAGTAAATTGAATGATGCAGGTGTGTAGGTTGTCTTCTCAGGTGGAGGATGCAAGATGATAAGAGGAGCTATGGTGCTTGCTAAGGATACTCGAAGAGGTACTCTATTTTAGCTGGATGCATGCACTACTCAATGCAATAGTTCTTCTGTTTTGAAGAAAAGACTTTTAGATTCTTCATCCTCACCATCAGAACTCGTAGCGAAAAAGACTGTTGCTTCTACTTTCGATGGTAGTGCTTTTTGGGCACCTAAGGGTGCTCATGCTATGGAAATGAAACTTCCTGCTAAAAAGACAATGTTGTGGCATAAGAGACTTGGTCACATTGGTGAGAAGGCTCTTAGAGCCCTGAAAAACAAAAACCTCGTTGAGGGGTTAAATGATTGTAATCTCAAGTTTGACTTTTGCGAACATTATATATATGGAAAACAAAACAGTGTTCAATTTTACGCTAGTTCTCACAAGTCTTTTGGTGTTTTGGATCTTATTCATTCTAATGTGTTTGGTTCTATGAATGCTCCTTCGATTTCTAAATCTCTATATTTTTTATCATTTTTTGATGATTATAGTAGAAGGACATGGGTTTATTTTCTTAGAAGCAAATTTGAATTCTTTAGTCGGTTCAAAGAGTCTAAAGCTTTTGTAGAGAATCAGACTGGTAAAAAGATTAATTGTTTGAGAACTGATAACGGTGGTGAGTTTTGTTCCGCATAGTTTGATAAGTTCTATAAAGAACATGGGATTGAAAGACATAAGACAACTCCTTATACCCTGCAGCAAAATGGAGTTGCAGAGAGGATGAACAGAATGTTGATGGAGAGGGCTAGGAGTATGCTTAGCGATGCTAGCCTCGAACAAAATTTTTGGGCTAAATCTGTAGCCACTGCTTGCTACCTAGTTAACAGGTCTCCTACCTTAGCACTCGGTGATAAGCCACCCATGGAGGTGTGGTCTGGTAAGAAGCCCTCATTGAGACATCTTCATGTTTTTGGTTGTGAGGCATATGCACATGTGCCTAAGGAGAAGAGGTCAAAATTGGAGAACAAGGCAGTTAAGTGTATCTTCATTGGCTTTGGTATCGGTGTGAAAGGGTACAAGCTTTGGGATCTTATGGTTGAAAAAGTGTTGTATAGCAGAAGTGTTATTTTCAGAGAGCTAACACATTCTCATGTTGTTCTACAGCCAGAACAAAAAGAAAAGAAAGAGGATGTGGTTTAGTTTCCTTCTACCCCTAAGAAGACTAAACTGAAAGACCCTGTTGGACCTGATGATGAGGAGAGCTCTAGCAGCTTTGAAAGTTTAGAAGAAGAAGTAGATCCTCCACCTCAGCCTTTGAGGAGGTCCACACGAATCAGGAAGTAACTTGAAATTTTTGGTTATACATTGCTAGATTCTAGTTGTGCTTATGTCTTGATTACTAACACTGATGAGCCTAGAACTGTGATAGAGGCTATGGACATGAAAGATGCAGGTTCCTGGAAGGAGGCCATGGAGGATGAGATGGCTTCTTTGGAAAAGAATAAAACTTGGGGCTTGGTGCCTTTGCTTGATGGATGGAAACCCGTTGGATGAAAATGGGTGTTCAAGAAGAAATTTGAAGTAGATGGCAGTATTGAGAAGTACAAGGCTAAATTGGTTGCAAAGGGGTATTCACAAGTGGAGGGAATTGATTATGGTGAAATTTTCTCTCCCATTGCAAATCTGACATCTATTCAGTTCCTGTTATCTCTTGCAGCAGCTTATGACTTAGAAGTGGAACAAATGGATATGAAAACAACTTTCCTTCATGGTGACATGGAGGAAGAAATTTATATGTCACAGCCTGAGCACTACGTGGTGAAAGGTAAAGAAAATTTGATCTGTAAGTTAAAGAAGTCTTTGTACGGTTTGAAGCAATCTCCTAGGATGTGGTACTTGAAATTTGATGCCTTTGTGTTGTGCATTGAATTTCTGAGATCAAAATCAAATCATTGTGTGTATTACAAGTTTGACAATGATCGTATTCTCATTATTGCACTATATGTTGATGATATGTTGCTGATTGGGAATGGTAAGAATATGATTTTATATTTGAAGTCTCAATTGTCAGCATAGTTTGAGATGAAAAACTTAGGTGCAGCCAAGTACATTCTAGGGATAGAGATCAGAAGAGACAGAGCAAACATAAAACTTTGGTTAAGCCAGAGTAAGTATGTGAAGACCGTGTTGGATAGATTCAGCATGGTAGATTGCAAACCATTGTGCAATCCTATTTCATTGGGAACAAAGTTATCTATGAATGTTTGTCCAAAGTATCCTTCTGAGATGAAGGATATGAGTAGAGTACCTTATGCTAGTGTAGTTGGCAGCTTGATGTATGCTATGTTCTGTACAAGACCAGACATTGCCCAAGCAGTGGGAGTCCTTAGTCAGTTTATGGCTAATCCTGGATGGGTACATTGGGATGTAGTAAAGAGAGTGTTTAGATATTTGCAGGGTACATCTGAGTATTCCGTATGTTATCATGGTCATCCTACATGACCTTCACATTCTATGAGTATTCATGGATTTGTGGATTCTGATTGGGCAGGTGACATTGACAATAGGAGATCCACCAGTGCTTATGTATTTACCATGTTTGGTGGTGTTATTAGTTGAATGAGTAAGCGACAACCTGTGGTTGCTTTGTCCACAACAGAAGTAGAGTACATGGCAGCAACTCATGCTTGTAAGGAAGCCATTTGGCTTAAGAGGTTGTGTTTAGATATTGGTGTTGATGCAGGACATATTACTATCTGTTGTGACAGTTAGAGTGCAATTTGCCTAGCAAAGAATCCTACTTTCCATGCCAAAACAAAGCATATTGATGTTTAGTTTCATTTTGTTTGAGATATGGTAGAAGATGGTAAGGTGATATTAGAGAAGGTAGACACTTTGAAGAATGTTGCAAATGCATTGACGAAACCAACGGGCAGAGAGAAGTTCAGATGGTGTTTGGAGTCTATGTGCCTCTTGGCCCCTAGCAGTTAAATCTTATCATTTCTTTTGGCTCTTGCAAGGTGTTTGACAAGTGGGAGAATGTTAGGAATTAAGGTGTCTTAACCTTTGCAAATTCCTAGCATTATTCATTTAATTGTATATTTATTTATTGCCTAATATTGTATTTACTTGCACATTTAGTTTGGTCACTTAGTTGAGGTGGCACGGTGACATGTCATCTTACTTGGAATGTGACTTGGATGGTCAAGTCAAACCTACATGGATTTGGGCATCCCATTTGAGGTGGTACTAATATGCCATGTGTCGGCATCTTGTGGTATGTGGAAGAGGATATTCCATATGACAAATTCTATGACGCGTAAGAGCCAAGTTTGGAGATTCCTATGACAAGTAGTGAGAAGTGTCACTGAGTATCTTTGCATGAGGGAAAGGCATCTTTGGGTGCCCAAGTTGGGCTATGACATGATGTAAGAGGAATTTACTATATTTAGTCTTGTATGATGGATTCTCTTACAACATTTAAGGTTGTTATGTTGGAAAAATCTATGACAGCTGTAAGATGCATAAGAGCATCTGTCATAGTCTATTTTTAGCCATGGAGCACTCCATGTTGGGAAAGTCAATCTACTTTATATGATAGATGTAAGAGATGTATTTTCAGCTTGTACAAGTGTCCTTTGATGCGGGATAATGGCCATGTGGCCAAGGTGGACGCCTATCTCAAGAAGCTTCCAGAATATGCCTTGTATCTCTATAAAATGCATTGTTTTGGAGTTTATTTGCATAGTTTTTTTACAGGTACTGTTATGCAGCTGGAATCACTCCAGAAACACATTTGAAGACTCTTGGAAGAACTTGCATTGCAAGTGTATTGTAATCCTTTCATAGATTTGATAATACATTGTGCAGGTTTTAGAGTGTTGGGATTTTTACCTGAAAAGCTTTTCCTCACGATACATCTTGTGTCAATCTTTTATGTGTTTTGTTGCTACTATAATTTCTTATGTTTATATGTTTAACATTGCTACAATTGTAAGGATTAAAATGAATTTGCATACATTTCCCCTCATTAGATTGGTGTAGGAAGTGTGTTCCGTGTACCTTGATTCCTTTTAGTTTTTCTCCCGAAAGGGTTTTCCCCATGATATATCTTGTCTTTCTCTCTCTCTATCTATCTACATTATGTGTGAGTTTGTATGTTGCTAAAATCTCTATGTTATTGTCTTAGCATCACTGTAACTATAAAGGTTTAAAAATAATTTGCATACTACTTCCCTCATTAGATCGGTGTAGGAAGTGTGTTCCGCGTACCTTGCTTCCTTTCAGTTGGTATCAGAGCTTGATCACCTTTGGTCCTAGTTGTTGGGTAGGGGTTTTTTGTACTAATCTTAGATTGAGTTAGAGTCTGTGCAGAGTATTCTGTAGTCTTGTTGCAGGAAGGAGATGGAAAGCACATCCAAAAGAGTAGAGGTGGAGAAGTTTAATGGTAGCAATTTCAAGTTGTGAAAACTTAAAATGGAAGACATGCTTGTTGATAGAGACCTATGGGAAACCATTTCTAGTGTAAAACCAGTAGCAATGTCTCAAGCTAATTAGGATCTCAAGGATCAGAAGGCTAAGGGTCTTGTGAGACTCTGTCTAGCTAACTTTGTCTTGTTAAATGTCCATGAGGAGAAGACCACGAAAGAACTTTGGAAGAAGCTGGGAGATGTTTATCAGGCCAAGTCCCTGGTGAACAAGCTATTCTTAAGGAAGAAGCTTTATTCTCTGAGGATGGAGGATGGAGGGTCCATTGTAGATCACTTGAATGCCTTTAACATGCTAGTTGCACAGTTGACATTCGTGGGTGTGAAGATGGAGGAGGAGGATCATTTTACGACCTTGCTTTGTTCTTTGCCAGACTAATGGGACCATCTTGTTATGGCTATCGGGAGTACCACATCCACCTTCAAAATGGATGAAGTGGTGTCTTCACTGTTATTTGAAGAAATACAGAGAAAATCTTTTGAAACAGCCAAAGAGGCTCTTCTGGTTCATGGAAAATCCAAGGAGAAAGGGAAGAAAAAGAAGGACAAGAAAGATGATAAGGGTAGATCCAAATCCTGTGGGAGATCCCAATCTCCTGGAAAGTCCAAGGCTCTTTGTTAGAACTGTGGTAAATCTGGCCATTTCTGAAAGGAATGCAAAGAGGAGAAAAAGAAAAAGAAAAAGAATGTCTCAGATTCATATTCTGACAAGTCACAAGATGATGGTGATGCTTTCATTGCAACCTTGGTCACCCATGCATCTAATGATGTGTGGTTGATTGATTTTGGTGCCTCTTTTCACATGACCTTGCATTGAGATTGGTTTACAAAGTATGAAGAGTTTGATGGAGAGAGTACCTGGGTGATGACTCTCATCTGAAGATAGTTGGCCGTGAAAGAGTCACAATCTGATTCCCTGATGGATGAGTGAAGGGGATCAATGGGCTTATGCACATCCTAGGCTTGGCATGGAACCTACTTTCTGTAAGTAAATTGAATGATGCAAGTGTGTAGGTTGTCTTCTCAAAAGGAGGATGCAAGATGACTAGAGGTGCTATGGTGCTTGTGAAGGGTACTCGGAGAGGTACTCTATTTCAGTTGGATGCATGCACTACACAATGCAATAGTGCTTTTGTTTTGAAGAAAAGAACTTCAATAACTTCATCTTCACCATTGGAACTAGCAGCTAAAAGATGCATTGCTTCCATTTCTGATGGTAGTGCATTTTGGGTAACTAAGGGTGCTCATGCTTTCGAAATGAAACTTCTAGCTGAATGCTATGGCGTAAGAGACTTGGCCACATTGGTGAGAAGGATCTTAGAGCCCTGAAAAATAAAAATATCATCAAGGGGTTAAATGATTGTAATCTCAAGTTTGACTTTTGAGAACATTGTATATATGGAAAGAAAAACTGTGTTCAGTTTTACTCTAGTTCTCATAAGTCTTCTGGTGTGTTGGATCTTATTCATTCTAATGTGTTTGGTCCTGTGAATGTTCCTTCAATCTCTAAATCTATATATTTTGTTTCATTCATTGATGACTATAGTAGAAGGACATGGGTTTATTTTCTCAGAAGCAAATCTAAAGTCTTTAGTCGGTTCAAAGAGTTTAAAGCCTTTGTTGAGAATTAGAATAGTAAAAAGATTAAGTGTTTGAGAATTGATAACGGTGGTGAGTTTTATTCTTCAAAGTTCAATAAGTTCTGTAAAGAACATGGGATTGAAAGAAATAAGACAACTCCATACACCCCTCAGCAAAATGGAGTTGCAGAGAGGATGAACAAGATGTTGATGGAGAGGGCTAGGAGTATGCTTAGTGATGCTAGCCTTGAACAAAAGTTTTGGACTGAAGATGTAGCCACTGCTTGCTACCTGGTAAACAAGTCTCCTACATCAGCTCTTGTTGATAAGACACCCATGGAGGTGTGGTTTGGTAAGAAGCCTTCATTAAGACATCTTCATGTTTTTGGTTGTGAGGCATATGCTCATGTGCCTAGGGAGAAGAGGTCAAAATTGGAGAACAAGGTTGTTAAGTGTATCTTCATTGGCTATGGTGTTGGTGTGAAAGGGTACAAGCTTTGGGATCCTATGGCCGAGAAAGTGTTGTATAGCAAAAGTGTTATTTTTAGAGAGCTAACACCTTCTCTTGTTGTTCTACAGCCAAAAGAGAAAGAAAAGAAAGAAGATGTGGTTTAGTTTCCTTCTACCCTTAGAAGACTGAACTAAAAGATCCTCTGAGACTTGATGATGAGGAGAGCTCTAGCAGCTCTGAAAGCTTAGAAGAAGAAGCAGAACCTTAGCCTCAGCCTTTGAGGAGGTCTACACGAACAAGGAAGCAAATTGATAGGTTTGGTTATTCATTGCTAGATTCTAGTTGTGCTTTTGCCTTGATTACTAATACTGATGAGCCTAGAACTGTGACAGAGGCTACGGGCATGAAAGATGCAGGTTCCTAGAAAGAGGCCATAAAAGATGAGATGGCTTCTTTGGAAAAGAATAAAACTTGGGACTTGGTGCCTTTTCCTGAAGGATAGAAACCTGTTGGCTGTAAATGGGTATTCAGGAAGAGATTTGGAGCAGATGGTAGTGTTGAGAAGTACAAGGCTAGATTGGTTGCGAAGGGGTATTTACAAGTGGGGGGAATTGATTATGATGATTTTTCTCTCCCATTGCAAAGTTGACATCTATTCAGTTCCTATTATCTCTTGCAGCAACTTATGACTTAGACGTGGAGCAGATGGATGTGAAAACAACTTTCCTTCATGGTGATTTGGAGGAAGAGATTCACATGTCATAGCCAGAGCATTACATACAAAAAGGTAAAGAACATTTGGTTTGCAAGTAAAAGAATTCTTTGTATGGTTTGAAGTAATCTCCTAGGATGTGGTACCTGAAATTAGATTTTGAGGTCAAAATTAGATCATTGTGTGTACTACAAATTTGACAATGATCACATTCTCATTATTGCATTGTATGTTAATGATATGCTATTAATTGGGAATGGTAAGAATATGATTTCTGATTTGAAGTCTCAGTTGTTAGCATAGTTTGAGATGAAAAACTTAGGGGCAACCAGGTATATTCTGGGAATGGAAATCAAAAGAGACAGAGCAAACAAAAAACTTTGGTTAACCCAGAGTAAGTATGTGAAGACCGTGTTGGAGAGATTTAGCATGGCAGATTTTAGACCATTGAGTGTTCATGTTTCTTTAGGGACGAAGTTATCTGTTAATGATTATCCAAAGTCTTCTTCTGAGGTGGATGACATGAGCAGAGTACCTTATGCTAGTGCTGTTGGCAGCTTGATGTATGTTATGGTCTATACTAGACCAAACATTACCCAAGCAGTGGGAGTCCTTAGTCAATTTATGGCTAATCTTGGACGGGTACGTTGGGATGTAGTGAAGAGAGTGTTCAGATATTTGTGGGGTACTTCTAAGTATTCCCTATGTTATCATGGTCATCCTATAGGACCTCTGCATTCTGTGAGTATTCGATGATTTATGGATTCTAATTGGGAGGGTGACATTGACAACAGGAGATCCACCAGTGATTATGTGTTTGCTATGTTCGGTGGTCCAATCAGTTGGATGAGTAAGTGGCAACCTGTGGTCGCTTTGTCCATGACAAAAGTAGAGTATATGACAGCTACTCATGCTTGTAAGGAAGCCATTTGGCTTAAGAGATTGTGTTCAAATATTGGTGTTGATGCAAGACAGATTTGTTGCAAATATGTGCCTAAGTGGGTTGTCATTGATGTCAACATATCCTTATTGCCATTGGTGTCAACTATATCCTATTTTGTTGTCTGCTTAGAAGACCGAACATATTGAGAAAATTAATGACAATCATTACATGCGGATCATGTGGCTATGTAGAGGATTGTCAGAGAGTGCTTCAGTTAAGATTTAAGAAGTCCCCATGAAGATTTGAAGGAGTTATGGCCATCTAAGTAGAATCGGTTCCTACAATACTCAAGAAAGAAAGAGTGACAGGAAAGAGGTCCAAATTGCTCCGGTAATATAAAATTGTGATCTACGGATCTGAAGGCATGTTTGGGAAGTCAATGTGTATCATCAACACCAGTGGTTCATGGTTTGGAGGTCCGCAAGCTATCCTTCTAGTTTGACAGTCATGGCAGAGAGTGCTCTTGAGGTTTCGGAGGAATATTCAAATGCTTCTAATAATTTTGTTTAGAATGGATGTTATCGGTGAATTAAATGTGCTTGTGGAGGTCTCTGGATCTTATGGTTACTATGTTAGAGGTCTGCATTAAAGTTTGAGCTTGTTGATTGAAGATTTCTTCTTTGAGGTTGATGTTCTTCCCAGTCTTGGCCGACCGGATGTTCCTAGCCTGTTGTGGATGCCTTAAGAGTATTTTTATGAAGTGTGGAGTGGTTGTAGAAGTAGATTCAAGTCTCAATTGTGTTTGGCCGATAGTGTGATGATCTGCGTCAAGATTAGCCGACCTTGTTGATCATTCCAAGGTTGATGAAGTATATAAATACTTGTTGAAGAGGTATTGAAATCATCCTTGTACAAAACAGATCAAATCCAAAGAAAGGATCAGGAGTAGATCAGAGAAGAAAAGGAGCGAGAGCAGTATAGAGTGTGAAGAAAATTTGGGGTAGAGCAAAAGTTCTTGAGCATTCATTAAAACTGAATCAGGCATGAAGTAGATTCTATTTCTCAGTTAATTCTTTCTAAATAAATTTTGTAGGTAGTGAGCCTCTCTTTTGAGTAGTGAGCTCTGGGCAGTACGCTCGAAGGCATGTGCCTTCTATTTTACTAAGTACTTTTAACAGGGTATGCATTTTTGTGGGTTAACCCCCACCGTGGTTTTTCCCTTAACCGGGTTTCCACGTCAAAATCTTGGTGTCAATTGTGTTGATTATGTTTCTGCTCTTATGTTGTTGATCTATGATTTAATGTTTACATCACTAATATGATAATAAGATAATAAAGAAGGTTAAAGGCAGAAAATTTTTTATTGTGGGGCAACTGATTCACCCCCCCTCTCAGTTGTCTAGTTCCAACAAGATTTCTATCTGTTGTGACAGTGAGAGTGCGATTTGCTTAGCAAAGAATCCAACTTTCCATGCCAGAACAAAGCATATTGATGTACAGTTTCATTTTGTGAGAGACATGGTGGATGATGGAAAGGTGACATTGGAGAAGATAGATACTTTGAAGAATGTTGTGGATGCATTGGCGAAACCAATGGGCACTGATATGTTCAGATGATGTTCAGAGTCTATGGGCCTCTCGGCCTATAACAATTAAAATCCTGTTATTTCTATCGGCTCTTACAAGGTGTTTGACAAGTGGGAGAATGTTGGGAATTAAGGTGTCTCAACCTTGGTAATTCCTAGCATTGGTTATTTGATTATTTATTTATTTATTTTCCTATGATGTAATTTATGTTGCACATCCTATTTTGTCATTTAGTGTGAAGTGGCATGGTGTGTTGGCACTTTACTTGGAATGTGACTAGGATGATCAACTCATCCCATTTGGATATAGGCGTCCCATATTGTGGTAGATGTTTTCTACCATGTGTTGGCATCTTATATAGTGTGTAAGGAGTTATGAAGCGTAAGTGTTATGACAGATTCTGTGACGCATAAGAGTCAAGAATAGAAGGTTCTATGACAGGTGAAGACATGTGTCGAAGAGCATCTTTGAGAAAGATATTTTTGGGTGCCCAAAGTGGGTTATGACATGTTGTAAGATGAATATGCTATTATAGTCAGTTTATGATAGATTCTCTTATAGCTATAAGTGTTGTCATGTATGACAAATTCTATGACAACTGTAAGGTGTGTAAGGGCATTTGTCATAGCCCATTCTTGGATGGAGTACCCCACATTGGGAAGGCATGTTATGACAAGTGTAAAATCATGTTGTAATGTAGGACATGTTGAGTTTTTTCCAGTTGATTATCTGAGTTCCCTAAAAAGTAGCCATCTTTTATCTACAAGGACCTCAGGTTAGTGGCCAATGAACAGGAGACAGACTCTAATGTCTCCTCTGCACTTCAGGGTTTGCAAAACCTAGGGGAGGTGTCCCTTAATCAATACCCATATGGTAAATCTTGACTGTAACTAGGTATTGACACAACATCAGATAAATCCTCTATTATGCAGACCAAAACTGTGAGATAAATGCAAAGGGGCTAGCTTTGGACCCTACTTTAGTTGTGAATCAGAGGATTTGAAACCTAAATCCTACTCTTATAATCCTAAGATTTAAAACCTTGAGTTGATTTGATTTTATGTGTGGCTGCTAGATTAGGGTTTGATTCATAAACTTAATGCAAGCCTTTGATCGGTGCTTATCCAAGGGTATGGAATCCAACTTAAAGCATGTAAACAACTTCCCATAAACCAAGCAAACATACAAGTTTCAAAGGGTGTTTTAGTTCTTGCCTTGAAGAGAGCTCCCAAGATTAAGTATTCCTATTAACTCTACTTACAAATATCCCTGTTATCACACATATTTCCCCATATTTGACTTAAAGCATTTTATTCTATCTCTTAGAGAAAAGCAAGAAATCAAACATGCAGTACAGCAGATATACACCCCAGAATTTAGAAAGCCCTTAGTTAATTCAATCAAAAGAAAGATGCAGATAACAAATGGAGACAGTTAATAGGAACACATGCATGTAGCATTACTCATATAACTTAATCTGAAGCTGATGAATAGTTTATAGAAACACATACATACATTAAAATGAAACTCATTGTTAGGGTTAGCCGATAGAAGATATCAATTAAATGCAAATAAAGATTAAATAGAGGAATGAAAAATACATTGAAATAATAACAGTGAGAGACAATTTTAACATGCTTCACCCAAACTCGGGCTACATCCACCAATAGAGAGTCCAATATTATTATCCAGTAAATCAAAAAATTGATAACAACCAACAATCCATGCAACTCAATACTGCGGCAAAATGCTACAATACATCATAAGAAACCCTAACCCTTAGCTACTTTTATCAAGCCTTATGTCAGTTACAAAATAGGGTTTTTTATGTCGGCCAATAGAAAAATAACTCCTGACGCCAATAGAAAAATAACTCCCTTATGCTACCCCTGGACCCTGCAAGGGGTGCTGCCCCTTGACCCCGTCTTTGGGGTGCTGCCCCCAAACCCCCACAAGGGGTGCTACCCCTTGACCCCATTAAATAATTTGGGGGGAAACCGCGCCGATAAAAGTGGGGTAAATTTAACCTCTGAGTCTGATTAGGCTCCATATAACAACACTCACAACACCATGGAGAGAGAAACCAGTCAAAATTTTGTACTACTTTTACTCCTTAGAATCCCAATCCTCCAACAACTACTTCAAATTGAGGTAGCCAGTTCTTTATAGACCCAGAACATGGTGCCATCATTCATTACATTGGGTTGGTTAAGTGAGTTCACATTACAAAGCACCTCCCCAAGGGCATTGGAGCATTAATTACATTGAGCATAGAGAAAAGATAGAAAATAATATATCATGAGGAATACAATTGATTGGAGGAGCCCAGCCACATAAATGCAGAAGAGAAGGTAGCTATTTGTTCACTTCAGGCACATTCACCCATACTTCTCTGACCATTCAACATATGATTTCTCTGACAGCCATTGGAATGAGATCAACTTTGAAATCTTTTCATCGTGTCCTGTGTACCGTGCATCCATCAAGATCTTTGCTTCCTTACAAAATAATTCAAAATGTATTTCTAGCACATGCAGCTTATCCAAAGTTGAACTCAAAATCTTCAATCTGGGGTCTCCATTGGTGCAACAGGTAGATATTAGCTGGCCAGCATTGTCACTGAAGTCAGCTCTCCATTTGTCAAGATTTTTGACCTGCCCATCAACCTCCAATATACTAGGCATTAGTTTCCTATCTTTTCAAGAAATTGCCTCTTCTCACCTAATACTTTGTCTAGATTTAACTAAAAAGCTACAACTTCCTTAGGAATGAGCAGCATGTCAAGAGTTAATTTCATCTCAGGTGGTGCCTATGCATCAAATCTAGAACACCTATGCAGGTCTCTCAATTCACTAGTCCTTTGTAGCCATGCACTCCCTTCATTATATTTAGGTTCTCCTTATCTTGTTCATGTTTGTCAAGGGTAGCTCTCAAATTTGAATAAGACCTCCATGTCTCATGCACCCTTGCCAAAACTTAGTTGGTCACTCTATGATTTATCATACTAGTGACCATCTCCTTGAATGAATTCTTATTTTCTTCTTTCAATCTCTTCACCTCCTCCTTCAATTCTCTGATTTCTTCCAGCATGGGCTCTATGTCAACTGGGAATGATTCTGCAGTTGGGATCACAGGTGGAGGATTTGAAGTGCTAGCCCCTAGAAACAGTTACTCTTTACATTTATTGATCTCTGCAATGGCTTGTGCATATTGTAGCAGCATCTCATCATGGTCTTTCTGTAGTTTTTAGGTCACTGCCTCAACAAATTGTGCAGTTTGCACATTCAAACTTGCAGCTTGAGGAGCATGGGTGTTAGATACCCTCTTGATTATCACATCTCCTGCCAATTCCCCCAATCCAATCCTAGGTTTATTGTTGCTTGGGGCCAAAGCCCATATTGCCAAAGTCTCAAACCTAGGATTGAAGGCTGCACCAGATAGAGCCTTCTCAACCTACTCATCTATCGCATCTGAATCTTCTTTGGTAATGGTGTCAAATGCAATTGCATCTGACAAAGTCCAATGAGGGAGGAGTAGGATATTACTTTTGGCAACCAATGCCCTTCCTTCCTCTGGAGTCATGCCACTGATAGCCTGATTAACCTATTTCAGTACCCTTTGGGTGATGGCCTCATATTTAGATGGGTCAGCCCCACTCTTGGCATCTTCAATCTTTTTCTGAAATTCTGCACTCCTCACTTTTAACACATAACTTCTCAATTCAGGAGTATTGATGAATTCATCATCTTCCATGAACTTATTACAAGCCATCACCCTAATGTCCTCTATATCCACAGTCTGGCTTGTCATGGTCCTCATTGACCTACTTTCAGGGGAAGAGTAGGGCCTTATTCTATTAGGTGAATTCACCTAATGAGCAGCTTCTTGCACTTGCTCCTCTGCCTTTCCCTCTAGGTATACTACAATTTCTTCCTCAGCCTCTAAATCAATTATTTTTTCCTTTTTGGCAGGGAAAGGGTCAATTGATTCCCTCTTTACAGCATATCCCCCCTCGAGCTGCTAGGCTGGTAAGTGGGTCTTTCTTCACCTGTAGGAGCACTAGCAATTAGCTACTCATCATTATGAAACATCATCTGAATTCTTTTTATGGGGTCTTGCACTTCTGTAAAGGCACCCTGGTATGCAACATTTAGGTTCTTTCTCATTATTTCCCCTTTCATAATTGTGTCCCACTTGATTCTCAAAGTATGGACATCATTCATTGTGAAACAATTTCTGATAATGTCTTCATTAAAGTAGACATGGTGAATGTACCTCGGTCTCTATTTATTAAACTTGATCCTATCAATGAAACCCTCAGGGTCAAATATTCTAGGCTACACCAAATACATCACATAACACTTAATTAATCTGGTCTAATCCACTTTTGTTAGTTGTCAAGAAGTCACTGAATCTGAGAGAGGTAGAAAAAATGAGCCTTTCTTATGCTTCCTCAGATGCTCTTTATCTGATTCATTTAGCTACCTAATAATTTCTAGAAATGTGATTATCTTAGGTACATATTTAGGCAAAAAGTGGGGAGGGGCCTCACACCCATATATTCTGATACAGGTGGTGTGCTCATGGTAGAACTAGTCACCCCAATTGTGATCAACCCCTAAGTTAGGGGTTCTTTCCAAAGGCCTCAAAAAATCTAACACATCTGGATGCAACCTTTCTCCTTCTGGTTCCAAGAAACCAAGAATTCTCCTCACAAAATATTCCTCAAAGACTATATAATCTGCATCTACACAATGCATGTCAGCCATGCATGTCTAGATTTGCATTGGAACCATATTTCCTTGTGCATCTGCCATCCTGACATGTAAATTCTGATACCACATTCCTAACAAAGCAAACAAAATCATATGGCACAATAAAGATTACCATGTGAATTCAACATGGGCATCCACAGTAAATAATTTGCTCTTAAGTGTCATCATTTGTTTGTGCGTCTTATTTGCAATATAGGAAGCATAATCATATGGCTCCCTAGTCTCTAGATCCTGAATGTTTACTGCCATCATCATCAGAGAGATGGTGATCCTGTCTGAGGCATCCCTACCTAGCACTTGGCACAGGCTGTGTTAGGTTTTCACAAAATAATGCATGAATAAGGAGCACCGAAAGGGCTCCTCCTCCCTGTCTGATATTTTTACCAACTTTCCATTTACCCCTCTTAGTCTATGTTTGGCCAAGTTGAAATCTCTGTATGCACGTTTGATAGTCTGATAATTTTTCTTCAATGCTCCTAGGTCAATCGGCTTATTGGCTGCAGAATTAGACTGAACACAGTGGAGATGTATGCCTTTGTAAACTTGATTATTTTTGTGTCATTTCCTACCAAGACTGTCCTTGTTTGAGGATCATAACTTTGTGTTATTGCCCTCACTAGGTCTAGATTAGGAAATACATTAGGGCAAATTAGCTTGGCTAAATCAAAGTGCCAAGTGTTGTAGACTGGGGCTTTATAGTCCATTCTAGGATGCCAGTGTTCAAATAAAACCCAACCCGGTACATGCAATCGGGCATCCCTACAGTTGTAGCAGAAGTCAAGGAATTTATCATCTAGCCCACCAAGACAATACAAATTCAAGGCATGTCTAGCAAATCCTGGGAGTTGGATCATAAGATCCTCATCCAAACTACGTTTTGAGGTGGAAGCTTGACCGACTTGACTCATTTTTTCAAACTATGTATAAAACTAGGGCTTCTTATCTTTTGTAGTTTTCTACTCTTTCAATCAAGCAATCAACTTAAAATGCACTGAACACAGTCGAACAGAGTAAACTTACTAGTTTTTTACGCTTGCAGAAGCTTGAATTTCTTTCTTTGCTCACCCAAAGATTCACTGTGCGTCTGAATTCTATTCGTGCTTGAAGAAATGATGTAAAAGGCTCTAACTTTCCTCCTTTTCAAGCTTCGTAGCATAGGTTTTGAGGCATTAATAGAGGTAGCCTTGGCCTTAATCTCACATTCATGTCACAGGGCACCTTCAATGTTCTTCATAAAAATTTAAACCTGCGCCTTTGATCTGAGTTTGTCCTTACGAAATCCACGGCCACCATTTGCCCGCTAGATTTGAAAATCTGGGTCATCATCGTTGAAAAGTCTTTGACCAATAAGAACAAGCCAAGTCAGATGTACCTCCTTCGCTGACCACATCACTTTTTATCTGGCCTGGACACGTGGCACCATTTCGCGGCGTCGCAGCCAGAAATGGCCCACCACTTACCTACCCTACAAGGGTGCAATAAAGCCTCCACGCGTCCACCTTTCATTTGCTTTTTATCTCTTTATTACAACAAGGCCACGTGTCAACATCTTGTGACCACGTGGTGAATATTCCTTCCTAGCTTGTGCAACCATTAGATTTAAGCCTTCCTACAGATCATCTCTCGCCTTGACACTTGGTAGCATACAGTTCATCAATTTGGGATCTTCGATTAAAGGGGGCTGTAAGCACAGATTCTTTGACAGGTGTCACCCTGTCACGGCTACGCAGGAGGATGATGACATCATCTATGATGCATTGTAATGCTGTGAAATGCCTTTACATAATACTTTATAACCCTACAAAGACTTAGGACATAGATTTAATTTTTTACGGGTTATAAAGGGTAAGGCTAGGAGAGGGGACTGGTCACCTAATGAACATAAACGCTTTAAATCATAACTTAAGCAACCAAGAACTTACTGCAGGTAGTCAACGAGGATTTAAAAGATAAAGCACACAAGGCTTAGGGACTTAGGTTTAAAAGGCCATAAAAGCAAAGACTTACGATTTCATGGACCTAAAACCCTAAACCCAAATAGGTACCACCATTGGCTCTGACTGGGGTGTGCAAGCTTTTAGGTTGTAGTGAGAACCACTGGACTTCTGGGAGCAAACCAGACAAGAACAAAAGGAATGAACTATAAAAGAATATACACAATTTACAACCTATATACAACTATTTTACAGTGTGCACAAAGAGGAACTTACTTGATACATAGGAGGTATTTTTCGCAGTATGTCAAATTATGATATTTTATTTCAGGGTTTAACTGCGTAGTTTTTGAGTCAAACACATGACCCATATTTCATGAGTAGTGGTTCACATGAACCCATCTCTCATGTTCATGTGAACCACTACTCATGAAATATGGGTCATGTGTTTGACTCAAAAACTACGTAGTTAAACCCTGAAATAAAATATCATAAAGGAACTTATGAAAAGTAAGGTTCCAGGAATTGTCCATGCATAGGAAACTCCTAAAATTCACCAACTAGTCCTTGGAGAAAATAGGAATCCTCTCCATGAGTATTACTTATCAACTAAGGGCCCACCCATAATGGTTCAAATTTGTGATGTTTGCCCTTATCCTAGTTCCTGGCATTCCACACAAGAACCAAAACATTTACCTGGAATTTTCTTTCTGTAGTTTTCTTATCAAACAAATATTTCACTTTTTGTTGTTTCTTCATGTTGGTCTTCTGTGCTTCTCTCCTAACTTCATCCAGTGCAATCAATTGATTCACACTCTCAACCATTGGATGTTCCATATCCTCATTACTTTCTTGTATAAACTTGTACACTGGTAGAAGATTATTCACTAGCAATTTGGCCTCTACACCATATACTAGTTCAAAGGGAGAGACTTACCAGTTGCCTTTTTTACTCTTACCCTATCAGCCACAGTGCCAACTTCAATTTAGAGTCCCATGCTCTTTTGTTTTTATCAATTATTCTCTTAATTATCTTCATGAGACTTTTGTTACTAGATTCTGCTTGGCCATTTCCTTGAGGATGATATTGTGAAGCATGAGATAAAGTGATTCCATAACTATTGCAAAAGTCAATAAACTCACCAAACCTAAAGCACATTGCATTATCTATAACCAATTTCACTGGTACTCCAAATCTGATTATTATGTGCTCTAAGATGAAGTCAAGCACAACCTTACTTGTGGCATTCTTGGTTGGAATGGCCTCAATCCATTTGGTGAAATAATCTGTAGCAACCAATATCCAATTGTGTCCTCCACTTGACTTTTCAGCTATTTCTCCTATGAAGTCTATTCAGCATTGTTGGAAAGGAGCCACCACTGTTACAGTCTTAAGAGGTAAAGCACCTACATACTTAAGTTTTCCAAAAAATCTCTGGCAAGAATCACATTTCCTCACCATTTTATGTGCATCAGAGAAAAGTGTTGGCCACCAGTATCCTGCTCTAAGGACTTTATGGGTAGTAGTCCTAGCTATATAGTGTCCACCACACATCCCCTCATGCATGTCAATTAAAATATTCATGGCTTGATTCTCATCCACATATTTAAGCAACATACCATTAGGGCTCTTCCAATATATTCGCCTTGGACAATAACATATTTGATAGCATGTAATTTCAATGTTCTTTTTTGGCTATCACTTAAATGAGTAGGACAATTCAGATTTTGTAAATAATACACAATGTCTTTGTACCATTCTGATTTATGCATTTCACAAGCTTGGTCCTAAACTACATTTACTTGACACGCCTCCAAATTTGATTCTATCATTAATTTAGCCAAACCTTGTCCCCTTACCAATTTGGTAATTTGAATCTCAATGTTGAATTCTTGGAGCTTGTTTATCCATCTGCATCATCTTCCAGTCACTTCCTGTTGAGTGAATATGTCCTTAACAACTACATGTGGCACATATGCTACAATATGAGCTCCAACCAGATAAGGTCTAAATTTTTTGACAGCCCTCACCAAAGCATAGGCCTGCTTTTCCATAATATCATATTTTAATTCTGCTGCCTGCAAAGATTTGATAAAGAAGGCAATTGGATGTTCAAATCCATCATCATTTTTCTGTAATAAGCATGCAACAATTGTATGGAATGAAGCAAATGAAAACAATTGGAAGGGTTTAGAAAAATCAGGAGACTTGAGAATAGGGGCAGTCTTGATAGCTTCCTTGATGTTTTGGAATGATTGAATTGCTTCACTTCCCCATGCTATAGACTCACCCTTCTTTAACATCTTATATATAGCCTTAGTGATATCTGCAAAATTAGGAATAAATCTTCTAACAAAGTTAATCTGGGCAAAGAATGACTGGATGCCTTTAATTGTCTTGGCCATCTAGATTTTATCAGTTGTTGCAACCCTCTCTGGATCAATCCTAACTCCATCCTTAGACACTATGTACCCCAAGAGTTTTCCCTCAGTTACTCCAAATGCACATTTCTTGAGGTTCAGGGAGATGCCATATTCTAGAGCCCTAATAAAAATCTGCTCTAGATGCATATAGTGCTATTCTTCCTTCTTTGAATAAGCAGTTAGATCATCTTGATATACAACTAATATGGAGTCAATCAATCCTGCAAAAGCAACATCCATTGCTCTTTGAAAAGTAGCACCTTTGTTTGTCAATCCAAATGGCATCCTTACATACACATAAGTCTCCCATGGAGTTGTAAAGGCTATCTTATATTGTTCTGATTCTCTTAACTTCACCTGATTATATCTTGAAAATCCATCCATCATGGATAGGAGTTCACACCCTGTCACCTTTTGCAACATAGCTTCCATGTTAGGCAATGGGTAATTATCCTTCAAAGAAGACACATTCAAATTTCTAAAGTCTACACACAGTCTTATATCTCCATTTTTATTTCTTACTGGGACAAGCTTTGACACCCAAGTAGAATGTCTTCTGGGTTCAATAATTCCAACATCCCTAAGCTTCATAAGTTCTTCTTGCATTTTTGGAGCTAAAGTGGGATTAATAGGTCTCTGCCTCTATCTAAATGGCTTAGCTCCAGGCTTAAGGGGAATTTAATGCTGAAATAAATCCTCTCTGTATGCTTTCAAGTCTTCATATGACCAAGCAAAGACATGTTTGTACTTTCTTAATAAGGCTATTAATATTGCCCTGATATGTGGTTTCAAGTGTTTACCTATGTAGACTTTCTTTAGAGCATTCTGTGTACCCAAGTTTATTTCCTCCAAATAATCCATGTGAGGGGAGGAAGCCTTGGCAACCAACTGATCTCTATTATCAAATGCTCTTTCTAAATCCACTAACCCCCTTGGAATCTTATTGGTCTTGAGTTGTATCACTTCCTTTCCAAAAAGGGTTTCTTTCCTATCTACAACTTCCACAAAGTTTTGGAAATACAATTTCCTAATTTTCATACTCATCAATACAATGCAGACACTTTATTAAGTCTTTATCATCCTCAAAAACCTGCCAACTACATATGTTGTCTAGCACTACTGGTCTGATTTTAATCTCAACATTTGTAATATCAGACATTGTAACATCATCTGGCCTAATGGCCACATTAGCCAAGAAATCTGCCATAACATTTTTTGATCTTTCTACCTAGTTTATTGAGAATGCATCAAACAATTCAATAGTATCCCAAACAACATGTTTATATTGTTTCAACCTTTTATTTTTTGTAGCATACTTATCTCTCACTTGGGAAACTATTAACTCTGAATATCCAAACACTCTTAACATCTTAATGCCATTCTTGAGGACAACATTCAACCCTAGTAATAGGGCTTCATATCTCGCAATATTATTTGTGCAAGCAAATTTCAACAAAAAGGAGAATTTAAGGATCTTACCTGTTGGAGACAGAAATACCACTCCTGCACCAAATCCTTCCTTTGAGTAGGCACCATTAAAGTACATGGTCCATAGACTATCATGACCCTTTTGCTTTTCAAGCTCTTCATCAATAAGTTCCTTCTTTTTCTCATCTTGATCACATGACATAACCTTGAAATTCTCACAATTAGTGTCTACAAAGCAAATCTGATCTTCTGGTTCTTAGTCTTCAACTATATCTGGTGCTCTTTCTTCTCTAATCAACTGACCTCCTTACCATTCATGGGAATCATAGAATATGACAAATCTAATTACATGCTTCCTTCAATCAATGCTGCCCACCTCCTAGACAATAACATACCATATTGTGGCTTGATATCAACTACTATCACATTCATTGTATAGGTTTTTTCTAGATAAGCTGCAAGCATGAAGTCCACATTTTTCATAATCCATATAACTGGCACTTCCCTAGCATCCATGGCATAACATTCTCCACATGCTTTGTCTATATTCAATCCAACTTGTTATATAACAACCAAAGGCATGATATTTGTTGAAGCACCTGAATCAAGCATGCAGTTCCTAATCACCTTCCCATTAACAATAAGAGACACATAAAATGGTTCTACTTGAGAAGGGAATTTTGTTACTATTGTTCCCAAATATACTTTTGGAATTTCCTCTTCATCAACATCCACTTCCTGGATATTGTTCTGATCTTTAGCAGTGTTATCTGTATGACAAGATACCCCTGAAATTAAGGCCAATGCCTTATCTCTATATTCCTCAATTTTGATCATTTCCATCAGTGGAACTGAGACCTTCATATGTGACAAAGCTTGAGTTATGTCAAATGGGGCATAATTTTGTATAACAGTTGTAGTTTGACCCACATTCTTACTCTTCTCATGGGTCTGTCCAACCTTGGCTTTTATGGTCTTCTAACTGTCATCTATGACATGTGAACCTTTAGTCTTTTCTTCATTTTTAGAAACCTTACCCTCTAAATTCTTAGTATTTTGATTCAATTTCTCTTTTCAATCCTTCTTACTATTATTACCTTGCTTTTTCTATAATTCAGGGTCTCTTTGTTTGTGTTGAGGCTGCTTCACAAAGATGCTTCCTAATTGGCCTGAATCACCTCCTTGAGCTTTGTTCCTGAGATTATAATTACTCTTAACTTGAGCTACTACAACAACTATAAGAGCTCTAATCTCTTCATTAGAGGGCCTTTTTAGATTAACCAAAGGAGCATGTAAGTCTTGGGCATAAACCTGATGATCCTCATTTTCTTCATCTGAAAAGATTTGCTGATAGATTACGTCCTTATATCACCTTCTTTCATTCACATCAGTTTCTACATCGCCTCATCAGAGGAAGAGTAGTCTCCACTTGCAAAAAGCATGTTAACACTGTCTTCTTCAATACAATGAGGTTCATTACACTCATCACAAGCATTAGCATCATTATAAAAGGACTAAGCAATCATACACTGTGACTGTGAATGAGGCATTTGACATATTATACACCATGGAGTGTCTTCCACAATATTAACAGTCTTCTTCAGGGGATCAGGAATTTCCTTAACATTTTGAGATCTTTGATCAATTTTGTTATTGAGAATAGGCTTACCATTGTGCCAATTTGTATTGTATGACTTATCATGTGCAACTGAGGTCTCTTTTCTTCCCTCTAAGAAATTTGCTTCTTAGGACCAAGTCCTTTTTCATTCTTAGCAAGCTTGTAACTTAAATCTTTGAAAGCAGTTGTCAATTTATCCAACTTATCTTCAGATGATGTGGAGCTGTTATTATGAACATTTTGAATTCTATTGTTTGGATTCTGCAAGATTCTTACATCATCCCTTCTATTTCCTTTACCTGATGCCTTCCTACTGTTTTCTATATTAGTTGCAATTCTGAAAGCATCCCTGAGGCTGGCTGGGCTTTTGTCTCTTAGTTCATATGTTGTCTTAGCATCAAAGGCATTTTTACATACAAGACCATACACATTGGTTCATTTGGTCTCATATGAGGTGGCAATTTATTCAAAACTCTAGTAAACCTAGCATTGAAAGAAGAAACTGATTCATTTGACCCTTTAGTAATACTTGTGAACTCATTGATAATAAAACTAGGGTCAGTCTTATCTCCATAGTGTTCCCTAAAGATTCTTTTAAAATCATCCCATGATGTAACACCTTAATCAAGAAAACCTCTCTACCATTCTCTGGCTTCATCAATCAAAGACTGCATAAACAATTTCATGAATACATCCTCATGCTCTATTTCAAAATTATCCATAACATTTAGGAAAGCTTTCAAGTGATCTTCTCCTGATACAACATTATTTCCTAAAAATTTTGGTAATTCACCTCTAACATCATTATCAATAGGGTTGGGGTATCCAAGAATGCCAGTGAAGTCTAACTGTCTGAATCTATTTAATTGCATGGGTCTTCTACCAAATTGATTAGCATTAGCATTCCTACTTGCATTAACATTAACATTTTGATTTCTCACATTATTCTGTGGTACCCTATTATTATTTTCATTTTGTCTCTGATTGTTTTATGGATTATGGTTCACATGCTGATTAAGCCCTTGATTATTTCCAAGGATGTTTTGGTCATTTTGTTGATTCTGAACCTCATTTGCCTGTCTATTTCCTAACACATTTGTATTATTTAGAGTGGGAACTAAATTTTGATGAGCAGTTCTCAAAGCTTCAACCTTTTGCTTCATATCATCTTATTTTGATGAGCAGAAAAAATTGCCAATCTGTTGAGTTTTTTGCTTCATATCATCTTCATATCAACTCCCCAGTAGAGTCGCCAATCTGTTGAGTTTTTTCCAGCTGATTATCTGAGTTCCCCTAAAAAGTAGCCATCTTTTATCTACAAGGACCTCAAGTTAGTGGCCAATGAACAAGAGACAGACTCTAATGTCTACTCTACACTTCTGGCTCTGCAAAACCCAAGGGGTGTCCCTTATTTAATACCCATATGGTAAATCCTGACTGTAACTAGGTATTGACACAACAACAGATAAATCCTCTATTATACAAACCAAAATTGTGAGATAAATGCAAAGGGGCTAGCTTTGGACCCTACTTCAATTATGAATTAGAGGATTTGAAACCTAAATCCTACTCTTATAATCCTAATATTTAAAACCTTGAGTTGATTTGATTTTATGTGTGGCTGCCAGATTAGGGTTTGGTTCATAAACTTAATGCAAGCCTTTGATCAAAGCCTATCCAAAGGTATGGAGTCCAACTTAAATCATGTAAACCACTTCCCGTAAACCAAGCAAACATACAAGTTTCAGAGGGTTTTTTATTTCTTGCCTTGCAGAGAACTCCCAAGATTAAGTATTCCTATTAACTTTACTTACAAATATCCCTGTTATCACACATATTTCCCCATATTTGACTTAAAGCATTTTAATCTATCCCTTAGACGAAAGCGAGAAATCAAACATGCAGTGCAACAGATATACACCCCAGAATTTAGAAAACCCTTAGTTACTTCAATCAAAAGAAAGATGCAGATAACAAATGGAGACAGTTAATAGGAACACATGCACGCATCATTACTCATATAACTTAATTTGAAATTGATAAATAGTTTATAGAAACACATACATACATTAAAATCAAACTCACAACACCATGGAGAAAGCAACAATCAAAATTTTGTATTACTTTTACTCAAAATCCCAATCCTCCAACAACTACTACAAAGTGAGGCAACCAGTTCTTTATAGACCTAGAACATGGCGCTAGCATTCATTACATTGGGTTGGTTAGGTGAGTTCATATTACAAAGCACCATCCCAGGGGCATTGGAGCATTAATTACATTGAGTATAGAGAAAAGATAGAAAATAATATATCATGAGGAGTACAATGGAGGAGCCCGACCACATAAATGTAGGGGAGAAGGTAGCTTTTCATTCACTTCAGGCACATTCACCCATACTTCTCTGACCATTCAACATATGATTTCTCTCACGGCCATTGGAATGAGATCAACTTTAAAATATTTTCATTGTGTCCTGTGTACCGTGCATCCATCAAGATCTTTGCTTCCTTACAAAATAATTCAAAATTTATTTCTAGCACATGCAACTTAACCAAAGTTGAACTCAAAATGTTCAATCTAGGGTCTCCATTGGTGCAGTAGGTAGATATTAGCTAGTCAACATTGTCACTGAAGTCGGCTCTCCACTTGTCAAGATTTTTGACCTGCCCATCGGCCTCCAATATACTAGGCATTATTTTCCTATCTATCTTTTCAACAAATTGCCTCTTCTCACCAAATACTTTGTCTAGATTTAACTGAAAAGCTACAACTTCCTCAAGAATGAACAACATGTCAAGAGTTAATTTCATCTCAGGTGGTGCCTGTACATCAAATTTAGAACATCTATGTAGGTCTCTCAATTCACCAGTCCTCTGCAACCGCACTCCCTTCATTGTCTTGAGGCTTTCCTTATCTTGTTCATGTTTGTGAAGGGCAGCTCTCAAATTTGAATAAGACCTCCATGTCTCATCTACCCTTGCCAAAACTATGTTCACTCTATGATTTATTAGACTAGTGACCATCTCCTTGAATGAATTCTTCTTTTCTTCTTTCAATCTCTTCATCTCCTCCTTCAATTCTCTAATTTTTGCCAACAGGGGCTCTATGTCAGCTAGGAATGATTCTACAGTTGGGATCATAGGTGGAGGATTTGAAGTGCCAGCCCCTAGCAACAACTTCTCTTTACATTTATTAAGCTCTGCAATGACTTGTGCATATTGTAGTAGTAACTCATCATGATCTTTCTGTAGTTTATTGGTCACTGCGTTAGCAAATTGTCCAGTCTATACATTCAAACTTGCAGCTTGGGGAGCATGGGTGTTAGATACCCTCTTGATTATCACATCTCTTGCCAATTCCCCTAATCCAATCCTAGGTTTATTTTTTCTTGGGGCCAAAGTCTCGAACCTAGGATTGAAGGTTGGACTAGAGAGAGCCTTCTCAACCTACTCATCTATCACATCTGAATCTTCTTTGGTAATGGTGTTAAATGCAATTGAATCTGACAAAGTCCAATGAGGGAAGAGTAGGATATTACTTTTGGCAACCAATGCCCTTCCTTCCTCTAGATTCATGCCACCGATAGCCTGATTAACCTCTTTCAGCACCCTTTGGGTGATGGTCTCATCTTCAGATGGGTCAGCCCCACTCTTGGCATCTTCAATCTTTTTGTGAAATTCCTCACTTCTCACTTTTAGCACATAACTTCTAAATTTAGGAGTATTGATGAATTCATCATCTTCCATGAACTTATTACAAGCCATCACCCTGATGTCCTCTATATCCGCAGTCTGGATTGTCATGGTCCTCAATGACCTACTTTCAGGGGAAGAGTAGTGCCTTATTCTATTAGGTGAATTCACCTGATGAGAAGCTTCTTGCACTTGCTCCTCTGCCTCTCCCTCTAGGTACACTACTTCAATTTCTTCCTCAGCCTCTAAATCAATTATTTTTTCCTTTTTGGCAGGGGAAGGGTCAATTGATTCCCTCTTTACAGCATATCCCCCCTCGAGCTGCTAGGCTGGTAAGTTGGTCTTTCTTCACTTGTAGGAGCACTAGCAATTAGCTACTCATCATTATGAAACATCATCTGAATTCTTTTTATGGGGTCCTGCACTTCTGCCCTAGTATGCAGCATTTAGGTTCTTTCTCATTATTTCCCCTATCATAATTGTGTCCCACTTGATTCTCAAAGTATGGACATCATTCATTGTGAAACAATTTCTAATAGTGTCTTCATCAAAGTAGACTTGGTGAATGTACCTCAATCTCTGTTTATTAACCCTGACCCTATCAATGAAACCATCAGGGTCAAATATCCTAGGCTACTCCAAATACATCCCATAACACTGCAACACTGAATTAATTTGGTCTAATCCACCTTTGTCACCTATCAAGAAGTCACTAAATCTGAGAGAGGTGGGGAAAAATGATCCTTTCTTATGCTTCCTCAAATGCTCTTTATTTCATTCATTCAGCTACCTAATAATTTCTAGAAATGCAATTCTCTTAGGTACATATTTAGGCAAAATGTGGGGAGGGGCCTCACACCCATAGATTCTGATACAGGTGGTGTGCTCATGGTAGAACCAGTCACCCCAATTGTGATCAATCCCTAAGTCTAGGGTTCTATCCAAAGGCCTCAAAAAATCTAACATCTAGATGTTTTCTTTCTCCTTCTGGTTCCAAGAAACCAAGAACTCTCCTCACAAAATATTCCTCAAAGATTACATAATCTACATCTACACAATGCATGTCCACCATGCATGTCTGCATCTACACTATAAACATATTTCCTTGTGCATCTGTCATCCTGACATTTAAATTTTGATGCCACATTCCTGACAAAGCAAACAAAATCATATGGCACAATAAAGAATACCATGTGAATTCAACATGGGCATCCACAGTAAATAATTTGCTTTTAAGTGCCGTCATCTATTTATGCATCTTATCTGCAATATAGGAAGCATAATCATACGGCTCCCTAGTCTCTAGATCCTGAATGTTTACTACCATTATCATTGGAGAGATGGGCATCCTATCTGAGGCATCCCTACCTAGCACCTGGCACAGGCTGTGGTAGGTTTTCATAAGATAATGCATGAATAAGGAGCACTGAAAGGGCTCCTCCTCCCTGTCTGATATTTTTACCAACTTTCCATCTACCCCTCTTGGTCCATGTTTGGCCATGTTGAAATCTCTGTATGCACGCTTGACAGTTTGATAATTTTTCTTCAATGCTCCTAAGTCAATCGACTTACTGGCCGCAGGGTTTAGACTGAACACAGTGGAGATGTATGCCTTTGTAAACTTGATTATTTTTATGCCGTTTCCTGCCAAGACTGTCCTTGTTTGAGGATCATACCTCTGTGCTATTGCCCTCACTAGGTCTAGATTAGGAAATACATTAGGGCAAATTAGCTTGGCTAAATCAAAACACCAAGCGTTGCAAACCTGGGGCTTTATAGTCCATTCTATGATGCCAATGTTCAAATAAAACCCAACCCGGTATAGGCAATTGGGCATCCCTACAGTTATAGCAGAAGTCAAGGAATTTATCATCTGGCCCGCTGGGACCATGCAAATTCAAGGCATGTCTAGCAGAGCCTGGGAGTTGGATCATAAGATCCTCATCTAAACTACATTTTGAAGTGGAATCTTGACCAACTTGACTCATTTTTTCAGACTATGTATAACTAGGGCTTCTTATCTTCTGTAGTTTTCTACTCTTTCAATCAAGCAATCAACTTACAATGCATTGAACATAGGTGAACAGAGTGAACTTACTAGTTTTTTATGTCTGCAGAAGCTTGAATTTCTTTCTTTGCTCGCCTGAAGATTCACTGCATGTCTGAATTCTATTCGTGCTTGAAGAAATGATGCAAAAGGCCCTAAGTTTCCTACTTTTCAAGCTTCGTAGCATAGGTTATGAGGCATTAATGGAGGTAGACTTGGCCTTAATCTCACATTCATGTTATAGGGGCACCTTCAACATTCTTCATAAAAATTTAAACTTACGTTGTTTATATGAGTTTGTCCTTACGAAATCCATGGCCACCATTTGCCTGCCAGATTTGAAAATCTGGGTCATCATCGTTGAAAAGTCTTTGACCAATAAGAACAAGCCAAGTCAGATGTACCTGCTTCACTGACCACATCACTTTTCGTTTGTCCTGGACACGTGGCACCATTTCATAGTGTCGCATCTGAAAATGGCCCACCACTTACCTACCTTGTGTGGGTGCAATAAAGCCTCCACGTGTCCACCTTTCATTTGATTTTGATCTCTTTATTACAACAAGGCCACTTGTTGCCATCTCGTAACTGTGTGACGAATATTCCTTCCTAGCAAGATTCCCTTGCGAGCTTGTGCAACTGTTAGATTTAAGCCTTCCTACAGGTCATCTCTCACCTTGACACTTGGCAACATACAACTCATCGATTTGGGATCTTTGATTAAAGGGAGCTATAAGCCCAGATTCTTTGACAGGTGTCACCCTGTCACGGCTGCACAGGGGGACAATGACGTCATGTATTATGCGTTGTGACGCTGCGAAATACCTTTACATAATACTTTATAACCCTACGAAGACTTAGGACATAGATTCAATTTTTTGCAGGTTATAAAGGGTAAGACTAGGACAGGGGGCCGGTCACCTAACGAACATAAAGGCTTTAAGTCATAACTTAAGCGACCGGGAACTTACTATAGACGGTCAATAGGGATTTAAAAGATAAAGCACACAAGGCTTAGGGACTTAGGTTTAAAAGACCATAAAGGTAAAGACTTGCAATTTCATGGACCTAAAACCCTAAACCCAAATAGGTACTACCAGGACAAGTGTCCCTAGGCGTGGGTTTTGGGCCATGAGGCCAAGTTGGATGCCCATCTCTAGAAGCTTCCTATTTTGCCTTGTAAACTCTATAAAAATAGGTGCTTGGATGGGAGATGCATATAGTTATTGATAGGTACTGTTATGTTGCCAGACTATCTCCAGATATGAGTGTCGAAGACTCCTGAAAGAGCATTGGTTTTGAAACTGTATTGTAGTATGTTATTGTTTACTGTAATACATTTGAGCTGTGCTTTGGAGTGTGGGGTTTTTCTCCCAAAAGGGTTTTCCCCATGATATATCTTGTCTCTCTCTATCTACATTCTATGTGAGTTTGTATGTTCCTAAAATCTCTGTGTTATTGTCTTAACATCACTATAACTATAAAGGTTTAAAAAGAATTTGCATACTACTTCCCTCATTCGATCGGTGTAGGAAGTGTGTTCCGCGTACCTTGCTTCCTTTCACAAACAACTAGTTGATTTCCAACAAATTGTAGGAGGTGCACATCTATCTCAAGAAGTGATACCTCTTGTTGATGGTATAAGAGGATTACTACAATAAGGACAATAAGATGTTGACATGCTCTATGGAATAGCCCACATATTGGATCACAACATTATGTCAACGGCTAACTATGTGAATGTCATAGAAAATATATCACCACCAAAGCATATAAACTAACAAGTTGATATGGCATCACAAGCAAATAAAAAGCAACAAACAAAGATTAGATTCTACAAATGAGACAATAATCTCTGCATAATATTAACATTGCAAACTTGCATTTCCAATATTCTACATGAAGAGAAAAATACAATATTATATAGGCATGAATATGCCTAAATTAAAGGATTTAGAATATCATCCAAATCTTAACGTGAAGTGGAGATAATAATAATTTGCTATTATGAAACTAATTAACGATTAGCTAAATAAAACTAACCTCCTAACAAGTAGAAAACTAACCTTTACTTTTAGCTTTTGACTTTTTACATAGGATAAAAACTAACAAATATTAAAATAATAATTTAAATCCTATGCTCTAACTTATACCCTATGAATCCTCATCATTCCTCCCAACAATATCGGCATTAGACTCCAATGCTTTCAAAAGAGAAGGAAAATCATGAGATAAATGATGGTGAGAGATCCAATGGGCTTGATGCAGAAGCTAACCTTGCTTGGCAACAAGGTAGGAAGTGGTAGAACCATGTCGGGTCTAACGAGTCCTTGCATCAAAAACTTGATCAGAATCGAGTGGAAGCTGAGTATCAGGAAGAACATGTGTAGGATGCCTGATAGGAAGGTCAGTCTCTAATGTCGACTCATGGTAGTGCTTGAGAAGATCAACATTGACAACATCATGGATGCCCAACTGAGCTGGAAGATCAAGTCGAAAAGCATTTTCAAACACCTTCTGAAGAATAGTTTAAGGCCCATAGAGAAGTGGCTTGACCTTACTATGTGATTTCTCCTAGAAACAACCTTTGTCCAAGTATAACTAAAACTTGAAAAGTGTGAGGGATATGATGACGATCCATTAGTTGGTTTTTGCTTTTCTTGAGTCTTTTGAAGAATCTGAATTACTTTAGACTGAAGATTCTGCAAATGTTGGATGAAGGCTTGGGCCTTATCTTGCTATTTCTCAATATGCATAGTAGCTAAAGAGGGAAAAGATAAGGGCAACACATATGGAGCCAAAGTCTGAAAACCAAGAAATACCTCAAAAGGTGAGTGACTTGTAGATGAGTGAAGTCCCTGGTTGTATGCATGCTCTATGTGGGTTAGACTCAAATCCCACTTGGCAGGAGAACTATGATGATAAATCCTCAAACTCTATATAAGAGTGTCATTCACAACTTTAGTTTGACCATCTGATTGAGGATGAAAAGCAGTGGAGAAGTTAAGAGAAACTCCCAAAATCTTCCACAAAGATCACCAAAAATTACCCACAAAACGCGAGTCACAATAAAAAACAATGCTAGTTGGTAAACCAAAAGATCTCCAAATAGAATTGTTGGGTGAATATTTTGTCATCAACTCACTGATGGCAAAATGGTTATATTAACCATAGTGTGACGAGATAAATCTCTCCTCTCAGTAAAGGGAGGCTCCCTTCTTACTGTTTATTGAAACAAAATTACACTTCTTTAAGCTAACAATATTTACACTAGCTCTAACCATGTAGGGGGTGTGTTACATTCATCCTTTTCTCTTAATTCAAAAAAGATGTTTACAATGTTTCACGGTAATATTCAATAATGCTTCTACACTTCTAATATTAACCTAAACAGTAGTCACCAATATTCTTGATTAAAATGTGAATAATCAAAGAGTACCAGTATACATATGTGATAAGAGACCTGAGAACACACAAAAATGCAAAGTCTTTTCGTTACCTTCAATTAGAATTTTATAGTAACCATTGATGTAAGTTGAAGCACAAAGTCTTCCAACTTATTTCACAAAAAGATTCATGAACCAAGTGAATAATCTTAAGCACAAAGTCTTCAAATTATCCCCAGAAAGATTTTAAAAGTAATCGTATCACCAGTTGGAGCACAAAGTCTATCAACTAACAATACTACTGATCCACGTGAATGTAATTGGAAATTATAGCACAAAGTCTACAATTTCTCAACACAATTCATATACAAAGTGAACAACTACAAGCTCAAAGTATTTATAATTCTCCACCAAGAAACACTTTCAACACACATAGATTCAAGGAAATAATATAACACAAAGTTTATATAATTTATCTTGAACGTCCTCCAATCATGATAACCAAACACCACTTTATCCAATCAATCAACAAGAGAAATCAGAAAAAAATGCCATACGTACATCCTCACTAATACAAATTCAATTCAACACAAAGTTTGATATCAAAACTTGCCTCCTTTATTGATTGGAAATCGATTGTGCAATTTGAACACAAAGTCTCAAAGTTGAGTCTCAATTTGGGCAGCACTTTGATGCATAAGATTAAAGATAAAAAATTACAATAGAGGCCCTCTTTATTTATAGGGAGAAGCCTTGAGCTAATCTAGGAAAAAGTCTAACTACTTTGACTTATTCAACAAAAAAGTCATTTTTCACTTAGGACTTCCTTTGTTCCACATGTAATTACATTTTATTAAAATACATATGGATATGTCCAAAACTGATTTCAAATTACATATACAAAAATTAGGAAAAATAAACTAATTCATGAAGAAGAATTTCCACTGCCACCATCATTCTTCTTCAGAAAATCTCAGTACATGGGATTCACTGCGTCCATCTCATAAATTTCTGGTTCAACTGTATTGTCTGAAATAGTATGAGCTTTGACGCATGTATCTTTCACCACCTTTATCACCTTTTCATGCTTCCCAAGATTGTCTTTCAAATTATCAAGGGTTGATTGATAATCTTGGAGTTTATCCATTTAAGGAATTGAAAATGCTTCATCTTCAAAGTTCTTCTGGATCATTTTTTTGAAGGCATCGACCATCTCTTCTGTAGGAAGAAACTTGTGATTTTCAGTTGTTGCTTGTAGAAACTTCAAAAGTTTATGATCTCACAGTTAGGGAAAAAATTGACAAATTAGGGACACTACGAATTGATGATCATGTTCATAGGAGTATGCTTGAAATGGCTTGAGAGCACACAAGGCAAAAAATTGGGTGAAAGTAGGTCAAAGGTATTATTTTAAAAAATTCTCAATGTTAGGAAATTTTGAGGGAGTCATGCATGGGTGGTCAAAATGACCGCTCCTGCATGTGGGTAGGTAAAATTGGGCAAAGGATGAAATGGCGGTGGTTTTAACTGCTTTTGCATGTTGGTAGAACTTAGGTGAACTTTTCATGTATGAGCAGTCATTTTGACATCTCCTACATGTAAATAGCTATGCAAGTTACATGGGAGGGTAAAATGACCGCTCATGCATGTCTCTCAAATGATATCACAAACTAGATATGTAGGGGCAGCAATTTTCACCACCCTTACATCCTGGATATAAAAACAAAAAGGCATGGGCGTTGAATTTCACTACCCCTGCACGCCTCATAAAAAGATAACAAATGTGCATTGGGAAAACATGTATGGGTGGTGAATTTCACCACTCGCACACATACAAGGAAGATAAGATGCATGGGCGGTGATTTTCACTGCCCCTGCACTTCAAAAGTGAACAGCATGCTTGGGCAGTGATTTTCACTACTCTCTCATCTCACAAGGTCCTCAACATGCACAGGCGGCACTTTTTACCGCCTCCACATGACAAACTTAAACAATGTGTATGGGCAGCGATTTTTGCCGGCTCTGCACTTCAAAATCCCTCTAACATGCACTAGTGGGGATTTTGACCGACCATGCATACAAAGGAAAAAGAACATGTTCGGGTAGTAAAAAATGACCGCCCAAGCATATGGGAAAAACAAGTTACATGCAAGGGTGGGGTTTTTGGCCGCCCTTGCATGCTAGCTATTAAAAATTTTCTAACACTCTAAAAGGTCAAAAATGATAATTTGGCAAGCTTGTGACCTAATCGAATTTCATGAACTTCGAGGAACCGACCTAGGGGAATGTTAAAGACATTCTTAGGTGTCAGAGGACTACACATGAGGTCGAAGAGATATGCCTCGAAATGCATACTTAGAGTGTAGGCTATGAAATGGACAAGTTTCACAGGGGTCATCCTACAAGATGAGCGCAGCTGATTTTGAGGACAACAGCTGTCTCTAACTGGGGAGATTCCTTTGATCATTTTTTGAAATGATCAAAGGGAGAAGAATCTAGTCTCTAAGTTCCTTCATCCATGCCATTGGGCCATAGAGTCAAGCGAACAAAACAAAAGACACAAAAAGACTAAAAATAAAAAGACTCAAAACTGTACAAAAATTCACGAACTTATCTGACGCTTCACTTTGAGAAAAGCTTTAGATGTTGTCTGTTGTGAGGCAACAGAAAAGATGTTCCACTTCTTTTTCTTTTACTATTGAAAGAGTAACACTTCCTAGTGTTTGCCATTCTGGGATCTTCTTTTGCATCCAGATTGGATTGTCCCATTCTTGCTGATGAATTCAGTCCCAACTGTCGTCGCCATTTGACAAAGCATTCATGCTCATCAAAAATTTTCTTTGGAGAAACCAATCCTTTGGAAATGCTATTTCCTTTCAGTTGCAAAATCTCTTCACTTGAAGAGAATGATTCATCTATTTCTAGACCTCCATTTGAAACATTATCCAATGACTCAGGATCTTCATTAGAGATCAAGAAGTAAGTACCCATATCGGAAAACTCAAAGAGAATCTAAGCTTTTGGATCCTTAGACTTCGTCACTATGTACTTGGCCTCCCTTTCAGGATGAACCTCCTGCATAATACCCTCAACAGGTATTCTTGCCTTAGACATTTGAATCTTTGTCTCCTCAGCATGATCTGTGATACCAACAAATTGCTATGGACTTGCTACAGAAGACGGAATACTCTCGTCATGACATCTTCATTGAGAGTAATAGTCTTAGGAATAGGGGATGAAGTAAGAGTATCTAGTGTACTTACTTGTTTGTCACCAACCACATCTTTATGATTTGATTGATCCTATGACCATGTGAAAATAGCATAGGATTCACCAAAAGTAACTTATTCTTGCCCCATCTCATCTTCCAAGTTCAAGAACCCAATGGTAGAGTCGCCAACTAATTGCTCTTCAACTTCTGTGAAAAGATTAGCATCATCTTCTCCTTGATCATATTCTAATTGAAGAAGATTCTCTTTCTCTGATTCATAATAGAAGATTGTTGCATTCACAGGTGGTGCTTCCAAAGCAAGTATTCCTCGTTGTGGAGGAAACCTATTTTGATTCTGATCCATTGAAGCATTGCCTTGGTAATTCAGAGCATATGGGAATGTCTTCCTCAGAATGTCCTTGTAGAGGGGAGTAGACAAACTCTGCGACAACTATTTTTTCAAAGATAACAACTCATCAGCCAACTTTTGCACCATAGGATCTGTGGTGTTGGTAGGAAGTAAAGCCAAAGAAGGCTACTCATTATGCCTAATAGAATCCTTCTTCAACTTTCCCGCCAAGATCAAGTTATTCTCCACTTCAACTACCAAACTATGAGCAATTACAAGATCAAATGGTGTTGCTCTTCATAAAAGAAAACTTACTTCTGGCAATTGTGAATTGATGAAGAAGAATTTTAGGTTCTCAGCAGTGGGTTGAGCAATAGTTGGGATCCTATTCTTTAGCTTATTGAACTTTTCCACAAACTCATGCATGGGCTCATGCGGTTCCTTTTTCATTTGAGTAAATTGGGCCAACAAGGCGTAAGCATCTTTTGTTGGCTTCAACCTGGCTTCAAACTGGGTTCAAAGTGTATTCCAGTGACAGTTCCCAGTGCAAGGTGATAGAACCAATCAGTTGCAACACCTTGGAGTGTTTCTACAAATAGTCTCACAGAAACATCTTCATACTCAACTCTGAGAACACCACCGCATGCAATGTAGAAAGCTACATTGTGCTCATCCGGATGTTGTTTACCATCCCCGTAGAACTTAGGAAAGTTCTTATGTGAACTACAAGGTAGTTCATGTAGAGGCTGAGCTAATTTCAAAGGACCAAATGCATTTCCCCATGGACCTAGGGTAGCCATACTCCTTGATAAAACTTTAGAGAAGATATAACAAATATATATTACAAACGATGAGGCTGGTATGCTTCAACCAAAGGCGAGAGGCTCTTGATTGCACGTTCAATCCCCAGTAGAGTCGCCAAAATCAAGAGCCTCTTGCCTTTAGATGAACTTTTGCAGTTTCTGCAAGCAACAGCTGAAAATCACAAGTTTCTTCCTGCAAAAGAGATGGTTTAGTAGGAAGAAACTTGTGATTTTCAGCTGTTGCTTGCAGAAACTGCAAAAGTTCATGATCTCACAGTTAGGGGAAAAATTGGCAAATGAGGGACATTGCAAATTGATGATCATGTTCATAGGAGTATGCTTTAAATGGCTTGAGAGCATGCAAGGCAAAAAATTGGGTGAAAGCAGGTCAAAGGTATTGTCTTTCAAAAATTCTCAGTGTTAGGAAATTTTGAGGGAGTCATGCACGGGCGGTCAAAATGACCGCTCCTGCATGTGGGTAGGTAAAATTGGGCAAAGGATGGTGGTTTTAACCACTTTTGCATGTTGGTAGAACTTAGGTGAACTTTTCATGTATGAGTGGTCATTTTGATCACTCCTACATGTAAATAGCTATGCAAGTTGCATGGGCGAGTAAAATGACCGCTCATGCATGTCTCTCAAATGATATCACAAACTAGATATGTAGGGGTGGCAATTTTCACCGCCCTTACATCCTGGATATAAAAATAAAAAGACATTCACCACCCCTAAACGCCTCATAAAAAGATAACAAATGTGCATTGGGAAAACATGTATGGGCTATGAATTTCACCTCTCGCACACATACAAGGAAGATAAGACGCATGGGCGGCGATTTTCACTACCCCTGCACTTCAAAAGTGAACAACATGCTCGGACAGCGATTTTCACCGCCCTCACATCTCACAAGGTCCTCAACATGCACAAGCAACACTTTTTACCACCTCCACATGACGAACTTAAACAATGTGTATGGGCGGCGATTTTCACTGCCCCTGTACTTCAAAAGCCCTCTAACATGCACTAGCGGGGATTTTGACCGACCATGCATGCAAAGGAAAACGAACATGTCCGGTCGGTAAAAATGACTACCCAAGCACATGGGAAAAACAAGTTACATGCAGGGGCGGGGTTTTTGGCCACCCTTGCATGCTAGCTATTAAACATTTTCTAACACTCTAAAAGGTCAAAAATGATAATTTGACAAGCTTGTGACCTAATCAAATTTCATGAACTTTGAGGATCCGACCTAGGGGTTACAAGACATTCTTAGGTGTCAAAGGACTACGCATGAGGTCGAAGAGATATGCCTCAAAATGCATACTTAGAGTGTAGGCTACGAAACGTACAAGTTTCACAGGGGTCGTCCTAAAAAATGAGCGCAGCTGATTTTGAAGACAACAAGAATCAAAGAAGAGTTGGGCTAAGTCATGTGTAGAACTTGTCTTGCGACATGGGATGAACTTAGCCATCTTGATAAATTGATCAACAACCACAAAAACACAATCATAGCGTCGAATAGTCAATGGAAATTCACTAACCAAATCCATGGAAATGCTCTCCCAGGGACGAGAAGGAATAGGCAAAGGAATACTCAAGCCCATCTTTCTATTGGTAGGTTTGGAATGGCAACAAACTACACATCTCTTGAGAAAATGGAGAACATCTCGTTGCATATGAGGCCAATAGAAGAACTATTGCAAATGATGAGGTATTTTCTACTTGCTGAAATGACCACCATAAAGAGTAGAATGTGCTTCCTTGAGAAGAGAAGTTCGATGATCTCGAGGGACACAAAATTTATCCAAATTATAGAGCAACCCTTCCTTGATATGAAAATCTTGAAAAGGTGTTAAGTTGGAAGCTAAAGGATTCTGAAGACTTGTGTAGGTAGTACCAAAATTAGGATCATGAGCATATTGAGAAGACCATGTCTGAAATCCCAAATGAGAAGTGGTCACAATAGTTAAAGTATGTACTGTAGGAGGACAACTCAAACAATCTACAACATTTTTGGTGTTCCCCTTCTTATATTTGATGACCAAGTAAAAATGTTGTAAATATGAAGCCCACTTCATATGTCGAGCTTCTTCAATTTTGTTCTAAGATTGAAGAAACTCTAGAGGCAAATGATTAGTATGGACAATTGTTTCTTTTCCCAAAAGATAATGTTTCCAGTACTTGATGGCTTGGACCAATGCATATAATTCCTTATCATATGTGGAGTAGTTTTGTTTAGCAGCAGAGAAAGTTTCTAAATGGTAGGCCACATGATGACCATTTTTCTTTAGAACAGCTCCAAGTGCATATTATGAAGCATCCATCTCAATCTCAAAAGGCTATGAGAGACTTGCTAGAAAAAGAACAGGTGCAGAACATAATTTTTCTTTCAATGTGTTGAAAGCATGAGAATGGATTTATGTCCACTTGAATGCAACATTGGTCTTTGTCAATTGGTGCAAAGGTGAGGCAATGTCTGAGTAATGTAGGATGAACTTGCGGTAGAAGTTGGCAAGACTAAGAAAACTCCTCAATTCAGTGAGATTTGAAGGAGTAGGCCACTTGAGAAGAACTTCCACTTTCGCAGGATCTACTTGAATGCCACGTGCATCAATGACAAATCCAAGATAGGAAATGGATGTCTGACCAAAAGAACACTTAGGAAAGTTGGAATACAAAACTATTTTGCTGAAGATTATGAAGAACATGTTCCAAATGTTGAAGATGGACTTTCCAAGTGTGAGAAAATACAAGGATATCATCTAAGTAGATGATTACAAATTTGTCCAAACAATCATGAAATATCTCATGCATCAATCACATGAAAGTGGTAGGAGCATTAGTGAGACCAAATGGCATCACAAGCCACTCAAAAAGACCCATTTTGGTCTTGAAAGTTGTCTTCCATGTGTCCTCTGCTTGAACTCTGACCTGATGATACCCACTTTTTAGATCAATCTTGGAGAATAATTTGGCACCTTGAAGTTGATCCAAAAGGTCATCAATGCGTGGAAGTGGATATCAATTTTTTATGGTGATCTTGTTTAATGCCCGAAAATCAATGCAAAGATGCCAAGTTCCATCCTTCTTGATCACAAGCAAAATTGGTGAAGCACAAGGGGATGTACTCAGTTTAATGAAACCTTTTGATAATAAATCTTGAATTTGCCTTTTGATTTCATTAGTCTAAAGAATGGATTGTCGATACAATGGGGCATTAGGAAGAGAAGCAGTAGGAACAATGTCAATAGTGTGATTGATTGCTCATTCTGGGGGAAGTGTCTTAGGCTTCTGAAACACATGTGAATAGGATTGCAACAATTTTTCAAGAGTAGCATGTGGTTTGGATATAGTGACTTTTGCTTTAGAATCATCAGATTGTGGCCTTATGAATATTAATGCAAGCTCTTGTGCTTGATTGATTGCTTTACGTGCCTATCTGCAACTAAGGACTAGATTTGTTGTGATCTTAGTACATTTGATTAAGTATGTCTTATTGTTTTGTTGTAGTGTATATGTGTTATTAAAGGCATCATAATGAGCTTTTCTATCATACTGATAAGGTTTTCCTAGAAACAAACCACAAGAATCCATATGGTCACATCACAGGTGACCTTATCAATGAATTTGGGACCAAACCCAAAAGACACAGTGCATGTATGTGTGATTTGTGAGGAGGAACCACTATCCTTCCATCCAAGTTAATATGGGCATAGATGTGGATCCATCGGCATATGCAGTTTGTCGACAATGGACTTCGCAATTAAATTTTCCTGCGAGCCATTATCGATGATACAATCCATAGAGAAATCATGTGTTAGGTGAGCACAAGTGACAAATAAATTGTCACGTCGCCCTAAAATAGAATGATGGTTCATCAAGGTGACCTTATTGAGTCTACCTTTCAACTCATCATATGTCCTATCATCACTAGAAGTCTTGATGGGAACATTCTTATTTTCCTCATCAGGAGACTATACAATCAAACTCTTCTTCTTAAATTTAAAACATTCCGACTTTTCATGACCTTTATTTTTACAATAATTACAAAATTTACAAGATTTCTTAGTATCAGAAGATGGAGAATGAGTAGCATGAGAAGAAGAGGAAGGAGAATAATTTTTCTCTTTAGAAAAATTTTGTTGTGGCTGAGAACTCAAAGCTTTTGGAGGACCTGCAGAAAAGGAAAGCTTAGATGCTCAAAATTGAGCAAGTTTTTCTTCTGCCAATTGTGCTTGGTTGAATGCAGCATTAAGTGTTTGTAGGGTAGTATATTTCAACTCCCTAAACAAGTGTTCTTGTAATCCACTCTTAAACTTCAAGATGAGAGAATCAGTTGGATCTTGCACCGAAGTAGTATCCTCAAGCGATTGAACTGGTAGATGTAATCTTGCACAAACATTTGTCATCCTTATCATAGGCAAAGCCATTTGATATGCAAATCTTGATCATAGTTTGAAGGATAGAATGTATCCTTTAAAAATCTGACAAGTTGATCCCATATGTTAATAGGATTCTGATAATTTTGTTGTTTAGTGACCAATACCTTAGTGACACCAGAGAGCTTTAATTTTTGCGAAAGGAACCTTGTCATCATCAGGGATCTCGTGGTAGGCAAACCATGTCTCCATGTCAAGAATCCAAGTGTAAAGCACATTAGGATCTCAGGATCCATCATAGATCTTGACCTCACATTTGGCTTGAGGTCAGTGGCCTTTGAGACCAAGAAGCCATTGAACTGCAATATCATTGACTTTATCAGTCAATGTGGTTATCACGCCGGCAAGTTCGACAACTCTCTCAACCAAATTACCGGCCATGTTATTGTGGGTTGTAGAAAGTGAAATATCTTACACCTCCCAACAATAAAAATGGACAGACAATGAGGTTCAACACTCTACTAGACTTGGGTTTGACAAAAAACAATTAAATCAAGAGATCCTTTATAGCTGAAATGAAACTACTTTAGAGGGATATTTGAAACTCCACTAGACACAATTTGACAATGGTTAAGGTGAAATTTGATGAAGAGGATTTCTTTGTGTTTAGGGTTGATTTTGCTAGTTTGTATGAATCCTCCTTTCACCTCTAAACATTCAAGGACTTCAGCAGAGTAGGAAGTCTACTACAGGCCTTCAGTCACTCAGAATATAGGGGAAAATTGGAATTGGTGATTTTGTTATTCAATTAAGTCCACTTATGCTCAAAACCCTAATTATGCAAATTCAGAAGCAAACAAACAAATCATGAAAAATGCTCACACACAGAGATATCAAATGACAATCAAATGCATACCAGATTTTAAAGTTTAGAAAATAGAAAAGTCAGGGACTAATGAGCAGGTGCCCTAGTCGAGTGCCATAACTTTTGTCAAGATCTGGAAACCTTGTCTGCAACCTGTTGGATCTAGGGCATACAACTGAGAGGGGGGGGGTGAATCAGTTGTATAAAACTTCTTCTTCTTTCAAACACTTAATTCTCTGTTGTTAGTTAGCAGCATATCAAATAATCATCCATGGAAGCATAATACATAAACACAAGAGCAGATAAGCATCAACACATTGAACACCAAGATTTTGACGTGGAAAACCCGGTTAAGGGAAAAACCACGGGGTGATTAACCCAAGAATTATTCTCTGTTAGAAGAATAAAGAAAAATGAATGGCACATGCCAATAAAGGCTCACTGCCCGAGCACACTGCTCACAAAGAGGCCCACTGCCTACAAGGAGATACACTGTCTACAGAGTGATAAAAATCACAGTCTTGAACTGGAGAATGACATCTCTACCATGTCCGGATCAGTTCCAATTAAGCCCAAAATCTCTGCTCTGCCTTTCGCACGTTTCTTCGCTATGCCACACTCATCCACACACCACACCTTGAAATGAACTCACAAACCGTTATTTATACAAGACATCGACTTAGGAACAAACATCTAAGTCGGCAAACAACCATAGGAGTATCCGCAAGATGAATAACACATCCGGTCGGCCATCACAAGAACATTCGCAGGATGAGCAACTCATCCGGTCGGCTAAACAGAGCAAGAACTTCATCCAGAAGAATAACTTCAATTCCGGGCTCTACCATCAATGCGGACCAACAACACAACCTAAACATGATCCAAGAACCTTCACAAGCCTGTCTGAATGTCCGGATACATCCGCACTTCCTCTACTTACTGGGATCTCTTGTCTTCCTCATCCGGAACTTCAAGAACACAGTCTGTCGCCACTGTCATAATGCAAGAGGTACTTCCGGACCTCCAAATCATACACAAATCAGGATGACACATCACAAGGACATCCCAAACACTTCGTCCAATCCGCAGATTAGGATGATACAATTCCGGACCTCACCGGACCTTTTTGTGATCCTCTGTCACCTCTGGATACTTGCCGGACCCGGTTCTATACCGGCAGCCACAACTCCTTCAGATCTTCATGCGAACCTCTAAAATCTTAACTGTAGCATCTCAAGACTCATATCTACTAACCCTTTAATCTGCATCCTCCGGTTCTCATCCTATACAGTACATTTACCTTCTTCTCATCACTGTTCTTCACTGTTCCTGACTGAGGCTAATTTTCTCAATATCCTCAGCACACAGCTCATCAAATCCTTCTTGTCAATGCAATATGAGTATGTTGACATCAATGACAACAATGGCTCACCTCATACTTGCAACAATCTCCCCCTTTGTCATTGATGGCAACATATGATGTGAAAAACCATTAAGACAAGAACTTCAACTTTTCATATGTCTTCTCTTCCTTTACTACTCCCCCTTTGATCATCAACCACTTGTTTTTCACATGTCTTCTCTCCCCCTTTGACATCAATGGCAAAGGGCTCATACTTGCAATTCTCATACATCAGAATCATACCAGCTGCTCCCCCTTAGTTGCAGCTCCTCATTAGTCCGGATCACAAGATATGACTGTGATAGCCACCGGACTGATGCACATCAGTGCATCTTAGTTCATCACCGGAGGGGCCATGACCCCTAACTTCTCCCGGAGATATTCAAAAGAGTCCTTGGGAAGAGGTTTTGTAAAGATATCTGCAATCTGATTCTTGGAGGGAACATATTCCAATCTGACTTCTTTCTTGTTTACTTGTTCTCTCAAAAAGTGAAATTTGATAGATATGTGCTTAGTCTTAGAATGCAATACCGGATTCTTGGAGATATTAATTGCACTTGAATTATCACAGAAAATTGTGATAGGCTTCTCATATTCAACTTTGATGTCTCTTAGCATCTGCTTCATCCATAAGATTTGAGTGCAACTACCTGCTGCTGCAATGTATTCTGCTTCAGTTGTAGACAGAGATATTGCATCTTGTTTCTTGCTTAGCCAAGAAACCAATCTCTTCCCCAAAAAGAATGCTCCACCACTAGTGCTCTTCCGGTCATCCACATCTCCTGCCCAATCTGCATCTGTGTAAGCTTGAAGAGAGAAGTCCTGATCTCTAGGGTACCATAGACCATACTCAACTGTTCCTTTCAAGTACCTAAAAATTCTTTTGATTGCCATAACATGAGATTCTCTAGGATCAGCCTGGAATCTTGCCACAAGACCAACAGCCTGCATTATATCTGGTCTAGTTTGAGTGAGATACAACAATCCACCAATCATTGATCTATACTTTGTCTGATCTGCCTTTGGAGAATCATCATCTTTGCTTAACTTACATCCGGTTGCCATAGGAGTGTTCATAGACTTTGAGTCTTCCATACCAAATTTCTTTAACAATTCTTTCACATATTTGGTCTGAGAAATGAAGATCCCTTCTTTTGTTTGAGTAATTTGCAGACCCAAGAAGAAATTCATTTCACCAAGCATAGACATTTCAAACTCACTTTTCATCTGATTTGCAAAAGTTTTGCACATACTATCTCTTCCTCCAAAAATGATATCATCCACAAACACTTCAACAATTAAAATATTTTCATGATCAATTTTGAAATATAAGTTACTGTCAGCAGTACCTTTGTTGAATCCAATCTGCACAAGATGCTTATCCAACCTTTCATACCATGCTCTTGGAGCTTGCTTCAATCCATACAAAGCTTTCTTCAACTTGCAGACCATATCATTATTATCAGACAATTGAAATCCATCCGGTTGTTCAATGTAGACTTCTTCTTCCAGATCACCATTTAGGAAGGCAGACTTGACATCCATCTGATATACCTTGAAGTCTTTGAAAGCAGCAAATGCAAGAAGTAATCTGACTGCTTCAATTCTTGCCACCGGAGCAAAAGTCTCTTCAAAGTCAATTCCTTCTATTTGAGAGTAGCCTTTGCAGACCAATCTAGCTTTGTTTCTGATTACTTCACCAGCTTCATTTAGTTTGTTCCGGAAGACCCACTTGGTTCCAATTACATTCCTGTCTCTAGGTCTGGGAACAAGATCCCAAGTATGATTTTTCTCAATTTGCATCAATTCATCTTTCATTGCTTTGGTCCAGTTTTCATCATTGCAGGCTTCATTTATTGTTTTAGGTTCAATTTTTGAAATCAGACAGCATTCATCCTGATTTTGAGCAATATTCCTTCTAGTTTGTACACCTTTGCTTCTGTCACCTATGATCTGATCTTCAGAGTGATTCAGTCTTACATACCTTGGAATTTTGGGAGTATCCAGCACTGCTGTTTCTTGATCAGGCTCATTCAAACCTATCTCTTCTTCCTGATTTACCGGATCAGGCTGACTCTGTCTCACCGGAGAGGATTGAGGTCCTTGAACACTGTCTTGGTCATCTTCATCAAACTCATAAAATCTTGAAGGCTTCTCAATTCCTTCATCAACCTTTACATTGGTGCTTTCTATCATCTTCCTCAATCTCTTATTGTAACACCGGTATGCTTTGCTTTGAGTGGAGTAGCCCAAGAAAATTCCTTCATCACTTCTAGCATCAAACTTTCCTAGATCTTCATCTCTTTTAATATAACACTTGCTACCAAATACTCTGAAATATTTCACAGTAGGAGTGATGCCAAACCAGAGTTCATAGGGGGTCTTACCGGTGTTGTTTCTGATTTGAACTCGATTGAGAGTGTAGACTGCAGTGCTGATAGCTTCTTTCCAAAACATTTGAGGAACATTTGCTTCCAACATCATTGTCCTAGCAGCTTCCTGGATGGTCCGGTTCTTTCTCTCAACTACTCCATTCTGCTGTGGAGTCTTAGGAGCAGACAACTGTCTTCTTATACCCTGTTTCTCACAAAAGTCAATGAATTCACCAGATGTAAATTCACCACCTCTATCAGACCTTAGACACTTTAGTTTCAATCCGGTTTGATTCTCCACCATAGCTTTGAAGATTCTGAACTTCTCAAAAGCTTCTGATTTTTCTTTTAGAAAGGTAACCCACATCATCCGGGAATGATCATCAATTAACAACATGAAATACCTGTCACCCTGCAGACTCTTGATTCTTGTCGGACCACATAGATCAGTATGTACTAATTCCAACAATCCGGTAGAAGACTGATCTTTGCTTTTAAAAGAGACTCTGCTTTGTTTACCTAACTGACATTCTTTACACACACTATTTGTAGGTTTCATCAATTTTGGAAGATCTCTCACAGCCTGAGTATTGCTTATTTTGATGATGTTATCAAAATTTACATGACACATTCTTCTATGCCATAACCAACTCTGATCAATTTGAACAAACAAACAACTTTTATTTGAACCAACCAGATGAAAGATATTACCTTTTGTCTGAGTACCGGATGCAATTTCAGTTCCGGAGCTTGTAAAGATTCTGCATTTTCCATTCTTAAACCGGAGATCATAGCCTTTGTCCACTAACTGACCAACACTGAGAAGATTGTGCTTCAATCCTTCAACATACAGTACATTACCTGTTTTGCTCTTACCATCAAAGGAAATAGTTCCCCTACCTCTGATTCTGCCAGCAGAATTGTCACCAAACTTTACCATTCCTCCTTCATATCTTTCCAAGTCTAAGAACTTATTCTTGTCACCAGTCATATGGTGAGAACATCCACTGTCAATAACCCAATCATCCTTTTCTTCCACTTGAGCAGCCAAGGCTTTTTCAACAACTTTGTGATTGACAGATTCAGAGAGTATTGAATCTTCTTCCTTGATGGCTATAAACACCCACTCATTTCCGGATTTGCTTCCTAGTTCTGATTCATCATCTGTTACTCCTTCATTGTCATCTTCTTCATGAACATAATAGTAATTCTTTTGAAACCTTTGTCTGTGAGTATTAGATCTTGCAGATCTCTCCGGACATCTTGAGGCAAAATGACCAATCTTATTGCAGTTGAAACACTTAAAGGGTAGTTTTCCTTCATACTTACCGGATCCTCTTGGCAGTCTTTTTGCAATGAGGGCTTCAAGTTGAGCTGTTTCTGCTTCTTCTTCTTCCATGTCTCTTCTTGCTTGATCATACCATGACATTTTCCTTGATGAGTTTTCACCCGGATCAAATCTCTGTTTGCCTTTCACATAGGCACTGGCTTTGAAAGCAGATTCAGTCTTGGGAGGATCATCTCCAAACTCGGTCATTTCAAATGCAGCTAGTTTGCCAGCCAGTTGTTCTCTTGTGACAGTTGTGTGGGCTCTGAATTCATCAATGGCAGCAACTTTGATTTTGTAGGCAGCAGGAAGGGATCTTAGGATTTTGCAGACAATCTCATTTTCATCTAAAGTTCCACCAGCATTTCTGATTCCACATACCAGCTCATTTACTCTTGGCATAAAGGTAGTGATGTTTTCATCATCTCTCATTTTCAATCTTTCCAATTTCCCTTTCAGACTTTGCAACCTTGCACTTTTGACAAACTCATCTCCTTCATACAGAAGTTCCAGTTTAGTTAGGATCTCATATGCAGTTGGTAGGTCAATGACATTCGAGAGATCTGAGTCATTCAATGCGCTTAGAAGAGCTTCCTTGGTCCGCAGATTGTTTTCAGCTTCTGTGATTTCATTCAGAGTTGTCGGACCACCTTGTGGAGGTATATATGGTTTTGAAATCATAGCCAAGTATGCTTTTCCCATACATTCCAAGTGACACTTCATGCGACCTTTCCAGAGAGTGAAGTTGGTTCCATCAAACTTCGGACTATCCTTCTTGTATGACGACATCCTGGATCTCCTCAAGCGGTTAAGCTCCTATCAGAGGAACTTAGCTCTGATACCAATTGTTGGATCTAGGGCATACAACTGAGAGGGGGGGTGAATCAGTTGTATAAAACTTCTTCTTCTTTCAAACACTTAATTCTCTGTTGTTAGTTAGCAGCATATCAAATAATCATCCATGGAAGCATAATACATAAACACAAGAGCAGATAAGCATCAACACATTGAACACCAAGATTTTGACGTGGAAAACCCGGTTAAGGGAAAAACCACGGGGTGATTAACCCAAGAATTATTCTCTGTTAGAAGAATAAAGAAAAATGAATGGCACATGCCAATAAGGGCTCACTGCCCGAGCACACTGCTCACAAAGAGGCCCACTGCCTACAAGGAGACACACTGTCTACAGAGTGATAAAAATCACAGTCTTGAACTGGAGAATGACATCTCTACCATGTCCGGATCAGTTCCAATTAAGCCCAAAATCTCTGCTCTGCCTTTCGCACGTTTCTTCGCTATGCCACACTCATCCACACACCACACCTTGAAATGAACTCACAAACCGTTATTTATACAAGACATCGACTTAGGAACAAACATCTAAGTCGGCAAACAACCATAGGAGTATCCGCAAGATGAATAACACATCCGGTCGGCCATCACAAGAACATTCGCAGGATGAGCAACTCATCCGGTCGGCTAAACAGAGAAAGAACTTCATCCGGAAGAATAACTTCAATTCCGGGCTCTACCATCAATGCGGACCAACAACACAACCTAAACATGATCCAAGAACCTTCACAAGCCTATCTGAATGTCCGGATACATCCGCACTTCCTCTACTTACTGGGATCTCTTGTCTTCCTCATCCGGAACTTCAAGAACACAGTCTGTCGCCACTGTCATAATGCAAGAGGTACTTCCGGACCTCCAAATCATACACAAATCAGGATGACACATCACAAGGACATCCCAAACACTTCCTCCAATCCGCAGATTAGGATGATACAATTCCGGACCTCACCGGACCTTTTTGTGATCCTCTGTCACCTCTGGATACTTGCCGGACCCGGTTCTATACCGGCAGCCACAACTCCTTCAGATCTTCATGCGGACCTCTGAAATCTTAACTGTAGCATCTCAAGACTCATATCTACTAACCCTTTAATCCGCATCCTCCGGTTCTCATCCTATACAGTACATTTACCTTCTTCTCATCACTGTTCTTCACTGTTCCTGACTGAGGCTAATTTTCTCAATATCCTCAGCACACAGCTCATCAAATCCTTCTTGTCAATGCAATATGAGTATGTTGACATCAATGACAACAATGGCTCACCTCATACTTGCAACACAACCTGTTCCTGTTGTCCTGGAGATTTTTCTGTTGTGGGATCTGGAGGACTAATGAGCGGGCGCCCGAGTCTAGGTCCCTATTTTCTTCTCTGATCTGCAATTCTGACAATCTGCACTGCTCTCCTGCAACTCCACTTTTTTTGATCCTGCAACTCCACTTTTTCTAATCCTGCAACCTGTAACCTACAATCATGAAAAAATGGGTTGGGGGTTGTGGTGTTTAGAGGCTTACCTCAGTCAAGCCCCGGAGAGACATTCAAGTCTTGCGAACACCGTTGTCAGATAAAGAGTGTGTATCCCTGTGGGATAGAGGCAAATATCCAAATGATAAATGATTGAAAACACAATTGATATCACCTTGTATTGAAGATCTCATGGAAGGAAGAAGCTCTTCATGCCATGAGGAGATGGCTGCCAAATCTGTAAATACAAACATAATAACAACACAAATCATGCTCTGCAACACACAATGAATGCCTTGAATCACTTTCACATAAGCTCATGAATCCAAAATGCCATCTAGTTTATAAATGATTGCCTAAACATGCTTATATATGCAACTACAAACATTCCCGCTAAGAATTTTGTAATTGAAACTTACCGTGTCGGCATAGGACCTAAATAACGGTCATAAACTGACACTTAAAAATTAGGCCTGCCCTAAAATAGGGCAGGACTAGGGTGCGGGCGCCCAAGTCCTCCCCCCTATTTCAGGCAGGAATCATGTCAAATGCACCTCCTAAGTCCCATTTGCTATGAAACTTCAGGGTTTTCTCATCAGGATGTCAAATTAACATGAAAAATGCTCTAAATGCATACACATGACCTGGGAGCTAAACCTTAAGAGGGAAAAGCCCCCAAGGGGACATTTTCCAATGTAACAGACAAATTTTCAAAGTGAAATACCAATCAAATCACAACCTATGGCATTAATAGTCTCCCAGACAAACTTGATATATATATATATATATATATAAACATTTGGGAGAACTATAATAAACTTTTATAAAATAAAGAATATAAATTCTTTATTTTTAAAAGTAAAACCATGCCAAAAATAATAAAAGCACATTTTTTACTCAAATACCACATTTTTGGATTAAAAACATCCAACAAAACCACCTATTTCCCTTTGTATTTATTAGCTACAACAACAATACTAAAAACGTGATAACTTTCTCAATACTTAATGAAATTCAAAACTATAAAATGTTATGGAAAGATTATATGGAAACCTTCAAAACCTAGAAACCATTTGGTAATATTTTGAGTATGTAAAATTCTGTTAATAAAAGAATATGACAGTTTTTGAAGGAAAAGTCCAGAAATTTTTCCAAGAAAGAATAACATTTGTTGAAGAAGCAACCTCAAAAATGTTTTTGATGAAGAATCCCTTGAATATGAGTTCTGAGATCTTCAAAAACTAGCTGATAGTAATGAGAGATTAAAATCAAATGGATTGGAAAGATTAACCCAAACCCATGGATCAAAGATATCTCTAATACCAAATGATATGGAATCACAAGCAAATAAAAAGTAGCAAATAGAGATTAGATTCTACAAATGAGATAATAATCTCTGCATAATATTAACACTGCAAACTTGTATTTCCAATATTCTACATGAAGAGAAAAATACAATATTATATAGGCATGAATATGCCTAAATTAAAGAATTTGGAATATCATCCAAATCTTAACATGAAGTGGAGGTAATAACAATTTGCTATCTTATGAAACTAATTAACGATTAGCTAAATAAAAATAACCTCCTAACAACTAGGAAACTAACCTTTACTTTTAGCTTTTGACTTTTTACATAGGATAAAAACTAACAAATATTAAAATAATAATTTAAATCCTATGCTCTAACTTATACCCTATGAATTCTCATCACAAGTATTGGTACCTATACTAACTATTGGAATATCCACTTTTACATCATCAATTCTCACTACCAATGTGCAATCTTGTAGTAATGCTACCACTAGCATGGGAACATCTAATGGGAACAATTCAAAAAATTACAAAGCCATAGCATTTAATTACTAAAACTCAGCACCTCGTGTATCCATACCCATGAATAACTATTCTCAACCACCCATCACTTCCGCTTATTCCCAACCACCCCTCAATTTCATGACTGTAGCATCAAATACCTTTGTCTCAAATACGCAAACCACATCATCTAATGATGCACTCCTGAACAAACTTTTGTAAAGTATGGCATCCTTGCAACAAACAGTGAAAAATTTGACCAATGCTTCCTCTCAACCTAATATACCAACATATCATACTCACAGTCCTTTATCTTATACAATCCTAAGAGCTCAAATGCCTGACAAATTTGACACTCCCCGCTTTGAAAAGTATAGTGGTAAAGGTAATCCTAATACTCATGTGGCAGCATTCACAACAATGTGTAGTGATTTCTTCTTTGACGAGACATTGTTAGCAAAACTCTTTCCGCGTTCTCTCAAAGATACCACTTTGGAATGGTTTTGCTCTCTACCTCCTAATTCAATACATTCCTTCTCACAGTTAGTTGATCAATTCTTGCAATATTTCCAAGCAAACATTGGACCTCCTATCTCATTGATTGATTTGGTCCATTGTAAACAAGGTTCGAAAGAAAAATTGACAAAATTCATTAGTCGATATCAAGCTCTCTTTGCACAAATATAATTTTTTATTACAGATGAGGATGCTCAAAAATTATTCATTACGACTCTACAACTAAAAATACGTGATAAAATACTCTTGATGAAGTATAGTTCTTTTCAACATATATGCACAACTCTTTAAGATTACCAACTTTTAGCTAGTGAGTATGAGAATAATAACTCATCAGCTCCAGTTGGTCAATTCGCAGCTGGAACATCTCAAAACTCATTCAAGAGGCAAAACAAGAATTTCATCAAGATCAATGGGCAACATTTGAATAAATTTCAATCACAAATATCTGCCATTACTAAACCTAATTGAGACCCATTTCAATTCAGGCAACAACAGAGACAATTCACTCCATTATCAGATTCTCTCCATTCGATAATGGCTCAAGCAGTAAACAACAATCTTTTGAAGCTTCCTCTTACTCATCCACTAGACAGTAGCAAGATGCAAGGACCTTCATTTGATGCTAATGCTTAATATCATTACCATCGCTCAGTGGGGCATGACACCGAAAGATGTATGCGTCTAAAACATGAGATTCAAGACCTCATCGATTCTAACATAATGCAGGTGACCGGTGTGAATGACAATGGAAATAAATTGGTAGCCCCTCCAAATCAAAATTTACAAATCTTCACTAATCTTTTTCCTAAGCATAACGATAACAACATGGTGGAACAATAGAATGTAATAGGGCATGAAGATGAATATCTCAACTATGATGAAATAATTGGCATGATAGAAGCAGATAAGATGAAAAATGAAGATCCACCTTGACCACAAGAAAAAGGTATCTACATTGAGGCTCCTCCTCTGCTATCCCTTCAAGGATCGGGAGATAACCAAAATGCACAAGATACACAAATGGAATAGCCTACATGTAATCACTTTAAGCAAGAGAAAGTTGTAATGATGAAAAGCATCCCATATCATCGTGAATGGTTCATTCATCACGCAAAGTAGAATAAGAAAGAAAAAGAAAGGAAAAGAGAAAGGCATGAGTCATCTATTGAAAAAGGTAATGATTCACGTCCCCGCAAGCATCAGAAGATTTCAAACATATGCAATCTTGTGAAACAAGCATCCTGCAACTACTTTGGTAATGAAAATCAAATAGGTATGAATTTCTCACCCATCTCACAACACATGATGGAGAACCTCTCCAAGATGATCACAAGTTTGGCCTCCTCTTAGATAGATATATGTATATATGTATGTGTTGTGTTGTGTTCCCCCGTATTGTGTTAAATGTTTGTTTAGGTCTCCTTGGATGACCCTTGATACTCTTGTAAGGTCAAGGATACAAGGAGACCGGCTCTGTTGTGACATTCATTCTATTTGTTTCTCTATTTTTCTACACTTCTTTTGTTGCAATTTTTTGTGTGTGGTGCCTTGGGGTCATAGCATTGTGGAGGGTGATTTGGGGGCATCCTTCCACATTGTGGCCCTAAGTCACTTTTGTTTCCTCTCTAATTTTTCATGATTTCATTCTTCCATTGTACTTGTGGCTCTACTAGTCGACAGATGATGATAACAAATATACATTCCTGATAAGGATCATGCATCCCTACAATAAAAATAAAAATGGACCCAAACCATATATGAAGATGGGGGCAATTTGTTACTAACGCTTGACTAGTAGAATCACTTTTGTGTCATGTGTTGTAAAATTCTTGTAACAAACCTTTGCAATACTTTGAATCTAGTTATAGGCACTTTGGAATATTTTTGTATCTCACCTTGTAGCTACACTCGGTTCTGAGATACCTAAAGTATAACCTAACAACTATACTCCGTTCCAAACCCATAAGTATAGCCTTGGTTTGTTTATGTGGTATGTTGCCTTATTTATGTATCAATTGTTCACAAGTTGATTTGGTTGTTATCTTAGCTAAGATTTTCTAACCAAAATTTGTTAATTGTTAGCATATAATACTAATTTGTTTCTATTGTGATTGTTTGGAACAATCAGCGATCATAAGCACATGTCACTTTGGGGCATAGGCTTTGTGAAAGCTCTTGTTCCCTTGCGTGTTTTCAATCTTACCTTAAACATGATTGCTACCAGCAAGCGGGATCAACCACTTTAAGGTGGGAGCATATATTGTGGTAAATGCTTGGATATTTTACACATTGTGATAAAATGTGCAGTGTATGCTTCATTTTCACCATAGCGCATCTCCGTAATGCAAGTGGGGTTGTGTACTCTGTTGTTGTGTTGTGTATGCTTCCTTTTCACTGTAAGGTGTCTCCGTGATGGGTGGCATTGTATACTTTGTGCACATGCTTCATTTTCACCATAAGGAGTCTCTGTGATGCAGGTGGGGTTGTATGTTTTTGAAAACCCTTCTATGGAAGGCACGATTGTGTATTCCCTTGATTGCTTGTACGTCCTTTTAAAAAGTCCTATGCAGAGGTGGGGTTGGATCTTGAGTTATTCACCCTTAAGCATGTCTTTGGTGGTTGTGGTAGCATAGCTCAACCATTAGGTGTGTTTGGCGTGTCTTAGATGGTAGCGAGTAGCGATGAGCTCCCCCCATCACCCGTGTTTGATGTGTTTAAGACATATAGTATGTCAACAACATACTCTACAACACTCATGTACTCCATGTGTTTTCCATGTGTTTTCCTTGCGTGTCTTGCATATTTTAGTGGTGGTGCATAGAAATGAGCTCCCCCCATGCCGTGTGTTTTGTGTGTTTTTGTGGCAGCACGTAGTGATGAGATCCCTCACACTGTGTGTTTTATGTACTTTTGATGGCAACGCATAGCGATGAGCTCCCCCATCGACTAGTTAGGGTTATATAATTGTGTAATCATGTCTTCTCTTCATGTATGCCTTGTGTATTGCATGTTTACTCCCATGCCTTCTCCATGTATTACGTGCTTATTTACTATCTTCTCGGTGTTTTGCATGACTGTCAAGTGTTTTCTTATGTCTGCCTAAGCTTGGGGACTAGAAATGATTCTCCAAACTTAGGGTGTGTCTTCACTCTAGTGTCTGATGTGTTTGATGTGTTTTGACTGTAATTTAATGCATGTACTGACCGTAAGATCATACACATATTAAAGTGGGGGCTAAATGTTATGGAGTAAAAAGTGTCCACATGTCTTTCTACCTCCTTATTTAGATCCTAGGTCCTATTTATTGCATTATAAATTCTAAATGATCATCTTGATGCAAAATTGCTCGACACCAATGTAAATTGGGAATAAGGGGCCCATGTTTTACCTTATCCCTAACCTAAAAGGGGTTCAAAGACTTGGGTGCCACCACCCAAGTCTTCCTTGATTGGTTGGGGTAGAATCAAAGCTTTGTCGGCCTAGGACCTTTAAAAAGCTTTCTCTTTTTCGGCTCTTTTGGTTTAATTTCATGATTTTTAGCGGGGAAGCATATATAAGTATGTTTTTGAATTCATTATGAACCTAGATAGAGATATTCAACTTGAAGCATTAGAGTAAAGAGCTTTCATTGTGATTCTAGAGTAGATTTGTATTATTATTGTGTGTGTTGTTGCAGGTTTGAAGTTATCATCTATCTCTCCTTATGAGTTGAAGGATCTTCATCTTCTTAAGGGTTTCATCACATAGGTGATATTATTGTTGTTTGTTCATCATCATTTGATTCATCATATTGTTATTGTGTTTAGCCTCTGCCCTACAAGGGAAAGCTCTCTTTATCTATTAACAGTGTTGGGAAGCTTGAATGCTATCCCAAGATTTGACTAAGGCAAGTCCCTAAGCACCATAACCCCAAACCCCTTCTCTTCTTCTTGTGTGTAGGTTATAGGAGTGAGATCTAGGAAATATGAAGATACAGGAAGACTGATCATGGATCAAGGTTTCAAGATCTAACAATAGTTACAAAATATTCCTCTATGCAAGACTTAGGTGGTGGCACCCTAGTCTTTTTGCCCCTGTTGACTTCAGATCTGGCATCAAGGTAGCCTCTACAACATTTCTCTAGTTTACATCTTCTGTAGATTCTATCTTTTAGGACTTGGGCGGTCTTGAAATAGTCCTCCAACACCTCTTCTTCTAGGACACAGATTCTATCATCTTCATGATCATCCCTATACAATTAGTTTCTGGATATCTTCTGTACATCCTTTGTTATAATCAGATCATCATAGAACTAGGGTTTAGTGCATTATTGACCTAGGGTTTGATTAAGAGACTTAGTTAAATCTAATCTTTCTATAGCACTCTTGAGTACAAGATCTATAGCTAAGTCCACCTCCATTTGGTAGTGATTTGGCTTGGTCTTGTCCTTGAATGTTATTGTGAAAGAGGGTTTGATCTAGTGTGCATGCTAGTTGTTATCATTCTCCTTTTTCTTCCTTAACAACAAAGAGTAGAGGTAATCCCAAGGGATTGAAAGCCTCTTCAATAGTTAAAGCTATAACTCACCAACAACATATAGATGAAATCATTCTTTTTCCTCCCCCATTTTTAAAGAGGTGAGGAATATTAAGGATCTCTTGTAGAACTATGAAAAAGCTTCAAGGTAAAAAATAATAAAGAGAAGTCCAATTCTCTTTTCCTAGATACTAGTGGGCTAGACCAAAATCTTCTCTGTAAGTTTCTATCTTTTGATAAAGGGCATATTTCAGATTCTTCCTTGGGTTTTCCCCATTTCCTTGGAGGAAACAAAAAATACCTTTATAACTCAATTGTGGATAGATTTAGTATGAAGATTGAGAGATGGTATTTTTGATTGGTAGACTAATGATTCTGAATTTGACTCTTCAAGCTACATCTATCTACTAGATCTCCTAGTTTGTGGCCCCTTAGAGAATTATTTCTAAAATTAGCATCCTGAGATCTCTTTTTAGAAGGGCATAGTGTTCCAATTCAAGTTTCCTTTAGTTTCTTGGGATAAGGTTTATTCTAGTGTATGCAATGATGGTTTGAGACTCAAAGATATTGGTCTCTTTAATTAGTTATTGGTGGAAAAACTAGCTTTGGGGTTTGTCTCTAGTAAGTCTTCTACATGGTCAAATATTCTAAAGGGGTACTTATCTAGATCTGATCTTATTTTCTTTATATCCAATATTGAACTCCCTTGAGGATTGGATATATGTAAAATTATGAAGATGGATAAATTACTTATATCCAACCATAGATTTTGGAACATTAATAATTGAAAAAAATTTAAATTTTGGAAGGATCAATTACTCAAAAATCAACATCTCTCAAATAATTAAACTTTCTAGAGTATATCTATCTAACTCAATGATTGGTGGGGCTCCAAAGTTAGGAAATATAAAAATGAAAATGTGGATACTTTTGGTGGTTCAAATTATTGGAAAGTAACCTTGACCATGGATGGAGTCGATAATTATAACTCTTTATAGATAATCACCCTTCATAATATTAGGTTGAGATGGAATATCAGAGAGGATTCTTTTAGGTGGTAAAGGTTGGCCAATAGATTTTATATTGTCAAGGAGGGGTACAAAATATTTATTACTCCTAAGGAGAACCATGATTCCTCTTGGAGGAAGATTTGGGCTTTCCATGTTACACTAAAACCAAAGTCTTTCTATGGTTGGTTTATCATGCTAAGGTTCTTACTTGGGAGCACTTAAAAAAGAAGGGCTTCCTTGGCCCTAATAGATACCCACTTTTCCTATCCCAAGTTGAATAGGTTAATCACCTCATGTTGCATTGTGAATTTTGTAAAGGGATTTGGGATCAGTTCATTACAATTTTAATCTTAAATAAATTGGTATAAGTTTTAAGGAGGAATTTAAACCTTAGGGAAGTTCTATAACCCTCATTATCCTTCAAAATTTATGGTACCTTTCTTATTAGATAATTATATGGAATCTCTGGTTGGAGAGGAAACCATGATCTTCAATGAAAAGTTCAAAAGTTAAGATCAACTCTAGGATGAGATTGTAATGGCTTGCACCTATAGCAAATTATTCTAGAACAAGGTTAAGAACAAATAAGGTAATCCATATGAGATGTCTATCCAAAGAAATTTTCTTGAAATTAGAATTTTTTTTATGGTAGACCTCTAAAAGAAAAGAAAATTATGGAATTAGTCTCTTGGTGTCCTCTAAATAGAGGTTGGCTTAAACTAAACTTTGATGGAAACAAATAGAGAAATCTAGGGGCCCTATGAGAAGGATAATTTCTTAGAGATAATGAGGGTAAGGTCTTAGATTTTGGTACCTTGTATATTAGTTTCAATTCCAATAATATTGCTAAAGTGGAGGTCTTGGTCTTGGGTTTCAAACTTAGTATTGATTTCAATATCCAAAACTTGATTGTTGAAGGAGATTCTAAAATCATTGCTAAAAGAATGGAGAAAGGCAACAACTTCAACTAGTGGCTATAATATCCTTTTGTAGGAAAAATCCCTAGCCAAAAATTTGGGGAATTTTGCCTTACACAAAGAGAGAAGAACAAAGTTGTTGACTAGCTAGCAAACTTGAGCCTTTTAGATAGTTTTCCATTAGTTCATTGGTGACAAGAACAAAATTCCTAACTTGATCCCTTTTAAATATATTAATATCTTTTATGGGATTAAAAAGTGATGGAAAAGGTGTAATGACATAACTTACAAAAGAGAAGAATATAATAGGAAATATGTTACAAATACTTGATAATAATAAAGAATAACAATCCACTTTGAGGGGACAAACCTCTAGATATCTTCAATGAGAACACAATTCTCAATATGATGATAATAAACTTACCACTAGCTACTATATATACCTAATAATACTGTTGGTTTTTCTTCTGAATCAACATTAGGGTTTGCCAGTTCTAATGCACAGGTAGATTCAGCCAACTAATACAGGAGGTTGCGTGAGCTCCTCCCCTTCACTTCTGGTTTTGCCGCACCAAGGGGGGTATCCCTATAACTAAAGATGTGATCTTGACTAGCTCAATGATAGAAAGATCTAACTTGACAACAACAGGTAGAATACTCTCATGTATGGACCAAGATCTGCATGATAGATCACAAGGTTGGCAACATTCTTGGACATATGTGTCTGGTTAGGGATGAGAGCATGCAGGGGTTTTCTACTCCTACTCCTACAACTAACAGGTTGAAGTGATGAAATGGGTGGACATAATGTCCTGGATACAAGACAAGGGGTTTTCGCTCATAACTACTGACCCAGGAGCAGACTGGTGCCTATCCATTGGGCAAGGAGTCAACTAGACATATACAACAGATGGTTTGCAACTTTCACTCAAGTTTCAAGGGGTTGGACTGATGCTTGCCTTACAAACATCACCCAAGAATGGGTATCTAACTACCTCTACTTACAGATATCCCTGCTAACATGCAACCTTCCCCATGCTCAACCTAAAATAATTTAATCCACTCCTTGAATGGAAGTTAGAGATCAAACATGTGATACAGAAAACCATACCCTAGAACCTGAGAAACCCTTAGCAACCAGATTCAGAAGAAGGAGAATAACATGCAGCAAATGGAGACAAGCAGATAAACACATGCAATGAAGCATTTCCCATATAAAATCAACATGAAACTAAACATATGTGCAAAATACATTCATGCTGCAACACATAAACTCCAAGATGGGTTAAAACAACCAGGATCATGCCCTATTCTTCGTTATTTACACAAAAATGCCCTAGGCCTTCAACAACCAACAAATGAGCAACACAGTTTGCATTTTATAGCAGGAGGGTGCACTCAACCTTTTAGTACCATGGCACATCAAAATATATGCCAGATACAATGCGTCATGAGAAATTGGCACTCAAACATTCAATGCAGCAGGTAGGGGAGGAGACAGGGGAAGTCTCGAGCCTTGCGCCACCGCACGTGGATGTACAACTTCAATCAGGTACTAGATCCATCCACGCCATCGTCCATACCTCTGCAACAATCGCCATTAATGGCGCACCAACCTGCGGCCTTGGGAAATGTAGAATATTGTGCATCGTTGACCCTTCCTACCAAAATACCACATCCTGATATTTCAAATTACGCAGGATCAAATTATCCCACATGCACCCCGCGGTGACCTCTCTAATACTTTATATACTAGGTCGCGAGCATATATGATGTCAGTGCTTTTGCTCCTGATGACACTAGTATAAGACCTTCATCATCATCATCCTCCAGCATGATATCCCAATATAAAATATCACCCTGATGTCAACATCATATTGCAATATCAGCCGCACGATAATCGCCCCCAAACATCACCTTGATATCTCGCATCAGCCTGATGTGAAATATCATCCTTATCGGAAAGATCACCCCGATAAGGAAAGTCACCCTGATATTCACCTTCATCGGCACAACCTGATGCGTCAGAGAAAGATCCTCTTGCCTTGCCGATACCAAATGTCTAGCCGATGAACATCCTGCATGTCAACAAAAATCCTGATGATGTCACCATCATATCTGCCTATCGCGCACCTCCTCATATCCGGATGACATCACCATCACATTTGTAACATTAGGGGATCTCCATAAGATGACTGATGTTAAAAATATGACCCCCCTTGGATCCTGATGACGTCACCATCATATTGGTGCCGGGGTGATATTCGTAAGATCACCCGATATTTCAGAATATCACCCCCCGCAAAAATATCAGGGTACACTGTAGCTCCACTGTAGGATCGGGATGATGTCCAAACATCACCCGATATTGAAACATGATGACCCTGATGAAAATATTCGGTCGATAGAATATCATGATGATGCTGACCACCTCCTAAGAGAAAAATGATGCAGATGGGCAAATATCGCCCCTATAAAAGAATGACGTCAGCAGCACCGGGCAATAAAGCAAACATGAAGTGATAGAATAACATCAGGATGATCTTAACCAAGATCACCCGATGTTCAAATATGATGACCCCGATGCAAAACGGGTCATACTTAGAACCTGGCACTAACATCATCAGGATGATCTTAACTAAGATCACCCGATTTTAAAATATCACCCCGACGAAAGATCATGCAGGCAGAAAATATGATGACCCTCGCAAGCAACATCAGGGTGATGTCCAGGAACATGATGACGATGACCTCCTCCAACAAAAATATGATGCTGTAGTTGAAAAATGCTGAGGAGGCCCAGAGACTTTGAATATTTTTGGATTTTTAGGGAAGGTGCCTGCATGTTTATAAGCTTGAAACTTGATTGCTCATGCAGGCACCAATAGTGGCTCTGTCTAGGGATGCATGCCTCTTGCAGGCATGGCGAGAACCACAGATCTCTGGGATGCAGACCAATCCCTTATCCATTGGGCACAGAGTCAAAAAGTTACAATGATCTATATCACCAAACACAACTATAAACATAATCATGGTGGCCCAGGGCCACCAAAAAGGAAAAACCAGAGTTTTCCTTTGCCAAACACTTGATTTTCTTTTGATTTCTTCAAATGAAGCCTGAAAGCATTTAACCATCTGCAGCACCCTACTTTGCAACTGATTGTGCTGCTGCCTATTTTTCTTTCTTTAACAATTCTACAACTAGCTTCATTAGCATACATTATCATCAGTTGTAGAATGTCATCATCATATGAGTCATTGATGTTGCTTGGAAAAATAACATACTCACATGAAACAAATGAATCCACATCAGAAATTTGCCTCCCCTCAAAAAATAAGAGCTCCTCTGTATCAAACATGCAATATTCAGGCACAAGCAACATCTCATAATCAAATTTATCTTGATGAACATACAGATATCCATCATCATCATGCTCAGCAGTTTTGTCATTAAGGTCCACCTGGAATGTCTCAAGAGAAGGCATAAAAAGCTCAGAGTGCAGCCCTTCATCAAAAGCTTTGTAGTTACCCATGCAATCAACATTATTCCCAACTGCATGAGCACACACACCTGCAACTTGTCTATCCACCTCTGAATAGTGACCCTATTTTTTCTCTTCACCAATGCACTGATAATCAAAAACAAATTTTTCAACTTCTGCACTGTGAAGGTGGTCAAAATCTTCAAGGAAACATTCATATTCAGCATCCAAATATATTTCATCATCTGAAAGGCTCACATATGCATTTGAATGCTGACAGTCACTAACATATTCACTATCCCTTGAAGCAATATCTTCTATATTCAGAGTGAAGCTCTGCATATCCACCTCATATAAATAATCAGGAATAACTGGGATATGCCTATCACTGCAGGATGCAACTTCATGTATATCTTTCATTTCATCATCTGGAGAGCATCTTGCATCTACAGGCTTGTCTTCTAGAGGATGATAATAGTCTTTGTCCTCATCATCACAGGATGTGCCTACATTTTCTATAACATTTTCTTCATGCATCAGATCATGGCTGCACACATTGTTCTGAAATAGATTCCCCTCTGCAAAATCATCCTTTAATGAACATTATGGAAAAGCAGAAATACATTCACCTTGATAACTGTTTTTACAACTTGCAGCCATGAAACCTACTGGCATTCCATATTTCTCATTGTTTTCAATGTCCATAGCAAATTGGAAAGCCTGGTGAAGGGTGACTGGTTCTTTATCTCTCAATAGATAACTCATTTCTTCATCAAATGTAGCCAAATAAATTGTCAAGCACAATGCATTATTGGGTCTCATATATTCAAGAATTTGCCTGAGCAACTTAATAAACCTAAGATTAAAGGCTGGAACCAATTCCTCATCTCCCCTTTGGATATTCATAAATTGTATGATCAGTGAGGCCACATCAAATCTTTCACCAAACTACCCTAGGAATGCAACTTCTAAATCTATCCATGAAGAAACTGAACAAACAGGCAAGTTTGAAAACCATATCCTAGCATCATTTTCTAATGACTGAACAAAGAGTCTCATTACTACATCTTCATCCTCTACCTCATAATCTTCTATTAAATTACAAAATCTTTGCAGATGTTTGTTTGCTGATTCAGAATCTGATCCACTATATTTTGGCAAACATCTCCTAATTTTATTGGGAATAATATTTGGGTAGCCATATATCCCTGTGAAATTTAGGGCTTTATAATTTTGAATGAAAAATGGTCTCCTTTGAGAGCATATCGAGGTTTGTTGCTTTAAACTCAACATTTTGAATCAAAGAATGAATACCTGGAAAATATGTTGCAGCATTGATAGGTTCATTCAACAGAGTCCCCACCTCTCATAGAGAGGACAGAATATCAACAAGGCACATGTATTTTCTAGATTCACCATGCCAACAGAGCACCACATGGTTACTTTGATCTGGAAACAACTTCATTGGAAACTAGATTTTCTAGCCCTCAGGTTACTTGACTCTCTCTCTCTCCCTAGCAGAGTCGCCCTTTTGTTGGTTTTTCTTTTGAATTAGCATTAGGGTTTGCCAGTTCTAATGCACAGGCAGATTCAGCCAACTAATACAGGAGGTTGTGTGAGCTCCTCCCCTTCACTTCTGGTTCTGCCGCACCAAGGGGGGTATCCCTATAACTAAAGATGTGACCTTGACTAGCTCAATGATAGAAAGATCTAACTTGACAACAACAGGTAGAATACTCTCATGTATGGACCAAGATCTGCATGATAGATCACAAGGTTGGCAATATTCTTGGACATATGTGTTTGGTTAGGGATGAGAGCATGCAGGGGTTTTCTACTCCTACTCCTACAACTAACAGGTTAAAGTGATGAAATGGGTGGACATAATGTCCTGGATGCAAGACAAGGGGTTTTAGCTCATAACTACTGACCCAGGAGCAAACTGGTGCCTATCCATTGGGCAAGGAGTCAACTAGACATATACAACAAATGGTTTGCAACTTTCACTCAAGTTTCAGGGGGTTGGACTGATGCTTGCCTTACAAACATCACCCAAGAATGGGTATCTAACTGCCTCTACTTATAGATATCCCTGCTGACATGCAACCTTCCCCATGCTCAACCTAAAACAATTTAATCCACTCCTTGAATGGAAGTTAGAGATCAAACATGTGATACAGAAAACCATACCCTAGAACCTGAGAAACCCTTAGCAACCAGATTCAGAAGAAGGAGAATAACATGCAGCAAATGGAGACAAGCAGATAAACACATGCAATGAAGCATTTCCCATATAAAATCAACATGAAAATGAACATATGTGCAAAATACATTCATGCTACAACACATAAATTCCAAAATGGGATAAAACAACCAAGATCATGCCCTGGTCTTCATTATTTACACAAAAATGCCCCAGGCCTTCAACAACCAACAAATGAGCAACACAGTCTGCATTTTATAGCAGGAGGGTGCACTCAACCTTTCAGTACCATGGCACATCAAAATATCTGCCAGATACAACACGTCATGAGAAATTGGTGCTCAAACATTCAATGCAGCAGGTAGGGGAGGAGACAGGGGAATTCTCAAGCCTTGCGCCATTGCCCGTGGATGTACAACTTCAATCGGGTACTAGATCTGTCCACGCCATCGCCCATACCTCTACAACAACCGCCATTAATGGTGCACCAACCCGTAGCCTTGGGAAATGCAGAATACTGTGCATCGCTGACCCTTCCCACCAAAATACCACATCCTGATATTTCAAATTATGTAGGATCAAATTATCCCACATGCACCCCGTGGTGATCTCTCTAATACTTTATATACTAGGTCGCGAGCATATATGATGTCGGTGCTTTTGCTCCCGACGACACTAGTATAAGACCTTCATCATCATCATCCTCCAGCATGATATCCCGATATAAAATATCACCCTGACGTCAGCATCATATTGCAATATCAGCCGCACGATAATCGCCCCCAAACATCACCCTGATATCTTGCATCAGCCTGATGCGAAATATCACCCTTATCGAAAAGATCACCCCGATAAGGAAAGTCACCCTGATATTCACCTTCATCGGCACAACCTAATGCATCAGAGAAAGATCCTCCTGCCTTTTCGATACCAAATGTCTGGCCGATGAACATCCTGCATGTCAACAAAAATCCTAATGATGTCACCATCATATCTGCCTATCACGCACCTCCTCATATCTGGATGATGTCACCATCACATTCGTAACATCAGGGGATCTCCATAAGATGACTGATGTTAAAAATATGACCCCCCTTGGATCCTGATGACGTCACCATCATATTGGCGTCGGGGTGATATTTGTAAGATCACCCGATATTTCAGAATATCACCCCCCGTAGAAATATCAGGGTGCACTGTAGCTCCACTGCAGGATCGGGATGATATCCAAACATCACCCGATATTGAAACATGATGACCCTGATGAAAAAATCCGGTCGATAGAATATCATGATGATGCTGACCACCTCCTAAGAGAAAAATGATGCAGACGGGCAAATATCGCCCTGATAAAAGAATGGCGTCAGCAGCACCGAGTGATAAAGTAAACATGAAGTGATAGAATAACATCAGGATGATCTTAACCAAGATCACCCAATGTTCAAATATGATGACCCCGATGCAAAATGGGTCATACTTAGAACCTTGCATTAACATCATCAGGATGATCTTAACTAAGATCACCCGATGTTAAAATATCACCCCGGTGAAAGATCATGTAGGCAAAAAATATGATGACCCTCACAAGCAACATCACGATGATGTCCAGAAACATGATGATGATGACCTCCAACAAAAATATGATGCTGCAGTTGAAAAATGCTGAGGAGGCCCAGAGACTTTGAATATTTTTGGATTTTTAGGGAAGGTGCCTGCATGTTTATATGCTTGAAACCTGACTGCTCATGCAGGCACCAACAAATACCATGGTTGCCACCCAAGCTAACTTAGATACTTAAATATAACCCCTAGGATGACCAAACTACTTGTATATGATTATAATAATGATTATATACTTAATTAAGAGTTAAGGTAGCCACAAGGTGACTAATCATAACCCCAAGAACACTATAGGATTAAGGGAATAGCATGCCCCCCACTTCAAATAAGCATTGTCCTCAGTGTTGATCAACTATGGATGCTTTTGCACAAAATCATCATTTTCCCATGTAGCATCTTCATCTAAAGACTTCTTCCATTTTATCAAATAATCTGTGATTTCCCTTATCTGCAACCTCTTGGTGCATGTTTGAAGAATTCCCTTAGGATCCAAGACTATTCTTCCCTCCTCGTCAAGCTCTGGTAAATTAGTTGTGCTAAAAATTTCTACCCAATAACCTTGTTCAAGCATGAAACATGGAAGACTGGATGAATTTTTGTTGACATAGGTAACTCCAATTTATATGCTACACTATCGATCTTTTGCAACACATTATAAGGACCATAGTACTTGGGTTCAAGCTTGTTATCCTTTTTTTTTGTTTTAGAGACATTTACTTATATAGAACTATAATCACACAAAGACCCAATCTCCCACTTCAAAAGTGTTTTTCACTACGGTGTTGATCAGCCTGTTGCTTCATTTTGTTTTGTACCATTACCAAGTTCTCTTAGAGACTAGAAAGTACCTCTTATTGATTTTGAATGGTTTCTTTAACTATTCAAACCTTTGGTTGTTCCCTTAATGAAGAGGTGATTGATGGAGGCTAGTAGCCATACAGTGCCAAAAATTAAGACATCTTGGAAGAAGTATGGAAGGAGGTGTTATACCACGATTCTACTAGTGGTATCTATTGCACCCATCTCTCTTGTTTATCTGAAGAAAAACATCAAAGGTACCCTACAAATCATTTGTTGATCACTTTAGTCTATCCATTAGATTATGGAAGATATGATGGGCTATGAGTAATTTGAGTGCCCAACCATGAAAATAAGTCAGTCCAAAATTACTTGTAAATAGAGGATCACGATCACTTACTATAACTTTTGGAGTCTCGTGTAGTTTCTAAATAGTATTCATAAAGACTGTTACTATACTACTTTCTACCAATAGGTGTGCTAAATCACAAAATGTGCATATTTGGTGAGATGATCCACAACAACCATGATGACATTTTTTCTTTAAGATCTAGGAAAACCTATGATGAAATCTATAGATACCTCCTCCCACTACTAACTTGGGATAGATAAGGGTTGTAGAAGACTTGGAGTCTTAATTGTCTCTCCTTTATTTTGTTGGCATACCATGCATTCTACTACGAATTTTTTAACATCCTATTTTAGCCCATCGCATAAGAAATCTTGCTTGATTCTATGATAAGTTTTCAAGAATCCAAAGTGCCCACCTATTGGAGAAGCATGTAGTTCTTCAAATACCTTAAACTTAAAGGTGGAATTCCTACAAAGGTACAACCTATCCTTGTACCATAGAACATTTCCTTTCCATGCATATTTGTTTGACACACTTGAATCATGTTGGAGTTTCTCAATGAGAGCTTGAATATCTGAGTCCTTCTCCCACTCTTCTCTTGCCTCATTTATCCAATCTTATTGTAATATGGAAATGGCATATAATAGTGACTCTATGGGTTCATCCCTCCTCGATAGAACATTAGCCACAACATTCTTCTTTCCTTTCTTATATATGATCTCAAAGTCATATCCCAACATCTTTGTGACCCATTTTTGTTGTTCTTTAGATGAAAACCTCTGTTCGAAGAAATATTTGAGACTATCATGATCTATCTTTACCTTAAAGTATCTTCCCATTAGATAAGGTTGACATTATTTAACTTTATGCAAGATAGCCAACATTTCCTTCTCATAAATTGGCTTCAACAAATTCTTACCTTTGAGTTGGTGGCCCTCATATGCTTTGGGTCTTCCTTCTTGCATGAGTACTACTCCTATGCCATGATATGAAGCATTACATTTTATAATGAATATTTTATAAAAAAAATTGGTAGCTAGGATTGGAGTTGTACTCATGGCTTCCTTTAGTTGCTCAAATGCCCTTGTAGCTGCCTCATTCCCCTGGAAGTAATCCTTCCTCAAAACAACTATGAGAGGTGATGCTATTCTACCATAGCTCTTTACAAATCAGCAATAATAACATGTCATCCCTAAGAAACCTTGTAGGTTCTTGAGGGTCCTAGGAATTTTCCACTCTACAATAGCCCTAATCTTATGAGCATCTACCTTAACTCCCTCATAAGACATAATATGACCTGGATACTCCACTTCTTTGACTCCAAACACATACTTGAATGTCTTAGAATACAACTAATGTTTCTCAAGAATGTCCAAAACTTGATTTACATGCTCCCAAGTTTTACTATATATTAAAATGTCATCAAAAAATACCAAAACAAATTTCCATAGAAATGTCCTCAAGATAGATTTCATCAAACTTTGAAATGTTGATGGTGCATTTGTGAGACCAAAAGGCATTACCAAAAATTCATAGTGGCCCTCATGGGTTTGAAAATCTATCTTATGTACATTCTCATCTCTAATTTTAATTTGATGAAAACTAGAATGAAGATCAAGTTTTATAAAACAAACAACACCATTAAGCTCATCTAACAATTCATCAACTACTAAAATACAAAACTTATCTTTTATGGTGTACTTGTTGAGCTCTTTGTAATCAGGACACACCCTTCAAGTTTCATCTTTTTGTGCACCATTACCACATGAGAGGAGTAAACACTCTGACTATGCTTGGTAATATCCACCTGTAGCATCTCCTAAACTATCTTCTCAATATAACTTTTTTGTACATATAGGTACCTATAGGGCCTAATGTTGGGTGGTTGGCTCCTTAGTACTAGTTGAATGGAATGATCATGATCTCTTTTAGGAGGCAATTAGTAAGCCACTCTACTCCCAAATTAGTAAGCCACTCTACTCCCAAAACAATACCTATTGCATCCATGAAGATAACAAACATTGGGCAATCAAGATGAAAATCTTCCATGGATAATTTAATGCTATGGAATTTTTTCATGTCCCCTTTATAGGAAAATTAAATTGGTGAGACTATTAGTCCATTCCTATTTTCATGTGGACTAATATATTTAATGAGGGAAGATATTTGATTTTATATTTTATTGTGCATCCAAAAATTGTGGACATAATATTAATGGAAATTAATAAAATATTAAATATTATCATTTATTTGCACAAGTGGGGGCGTGGAATATGGATAATATATTGTTGTAACAGCCAAAATCCATTTTTAGAAAATTTTATGACAGTTATGACAAGATTCTATGACAACATCTATGACAGGTTGTCATAGTGGGAGTTATTTTCTATTTTTAGACAAGAATCTTGCATGGGTATTTTGGTGAGCATCATTGGAGGGAATTTGTTGGAAATTAAATTATTTTAATTTATTTTCTAAGATAGGGGCATTTGTATTTGGAGCTATTATAAATATGCAAGTATTTTCTTGTTAAAGGACTTTTTGATCATTTTACAACCCAATTTCTGAATTTGAGCACTTGTGCTTCGATTTTCTTTAGTGGACGAAAACCCATTGGAGTTGGAGGCCTGTGGATGAAAAACCATTGGTCTCAAGTGATTATAGGATGAAAATCCTTTGGTTGCAATAATTAATTCCATCCAAGGATTGCATTGGGCTTCAGAGGATTGAGCGGCTTCAGTAGTTTGGCAGTATTGTATTTCCAAGTTATTCTATTGCAGTTTTTGGTAATTCCAGTGTGTTTTGCAGTGTTTTTGTATTTTTTTGGAGTGTGTTTCTATCTCATGGTCATTTGGAATCTATTCCAAGCATCTAGGAGATGTTCTTGTTAGTGGGGTTTGATTTGGTGATGTATTTGGCAATTTTTAGTAGTGTAGTTTGCAGTGGATTTTGGGGGATTTGTGTTGCAGATGTTTGTGCTATTGTGATCAATGTTTCAGACCTGATATTATGTAATTTACATCATAAAAATCAATAAAAACTAGTTTGTGGTGTTTCTAGTATATGTTGGTGTAATTTCTTGTTTGACTAGTTAGCTAGTCTTGATGATTTTGTAGCAAATTTATGTGGAGCTTATTAAAATTTATTTTCAGATATGATTTTATGTTAGAATCTTAGTTTCAGACATTACAGTGGTATCAGATCAAAGATCTTCCCAGCCGGCATGGGTAGATTTGGTATCATGGATCCTCTTAAAAAGACACTAATGAAATTGGTGAAGGAAAAAGAAGAGTACAACATTTTTTTGAAACAATGGAAGAAAAAAGAGTTGTGTGAATACATAAGAGATTTGAATAAAAAATGAGGAAAATTTTGAACTTATTAAGGAAGATTCGGAAGTTACAGTAGTAGAACCAAAAGAGCCAGAAAAGAAGGTCATAGAACTAGAAGAGGTGATGGATCCTTCAAAACCACAAAGGGTAAGGAAGAAATGGTGATGGTGGAGCATAAAGAAAAATCAGATTTGCAAGAAATTAAAATGAAGAAAAACTTGGAGAAATCCACCATACAATTTGAAGGTAAAAATTGTTTAGAAAAAGAAGATGTTTATTTGACTTCTAATGATTGTACACGTCAGGTAAAAATTGATGAAGTTGAGGAGGAAAAGACATTTTTTCTTAGTTGTGAAGAACCCAAGATGGAGGGACATGCACCAATTCATGCACTATCTTTCAAACTTCTAAATGGTGATCCATTGTTTGATTTGTAGAGTAGTATTGTGGATGGGTATGCATTTGAAAAGAATATTTTGGTTATTCCTAATTCAAGGGTTTTCAGTCACAAAAATGGAGTTGTTGAGGATATCTCAATGAAATCTCTTTCAAAAAATGAGGATGAGCATTTTATTTCCATCCCAAGGTATGGAAATATTTTAGATTTGTCTCCTTCTATGTCACTACAAAATTCTTTTCATCATGGAAAGCATGCTAAAATGTGTGATAGAGTGACAGATACAACTTGCAGTATAGGGCATGAGGACTCTTTGAGTCAAGTCCAAATTGTGTTTTCATATGGGATCCAGGTAATCTCTCAAGGATTAAAGTAGTTAGAGGCACTATTGAGTTCTCCATCTCTTCCATTTAGAATGAAAGGAAGTTTATGGGGATTCATATAGGGTTTGTTGTGCTTTCTAACCACATTATGAAGGATCAATGTTCACATTTTATGGATCACTTGTGCAATCCAAGTACTACACTTGAAGAAAAGATTTTTGGTAATGGTCAAATGGAGGTAGGCACAATGAGATGCTTATCATGGGAATATGGTAAGGAAAGAAGGTGTCAATTTGATGTTGTCAATCTTATTACTAAGTATGACATGGTACTTTTAGGATCAAGCTTCATACAGGTTTTCTACCATTGGATGTATGGAAGAGTTTACAAGAAGGATAGGACTCTAAAAGATGGCTTCATTGTTCCTAGCATCAAGAAGTTTGCAAAGTTATCATACTTAGATCATATTAATGGTACTTCAAACATGAAGGAGAATGGAATGTAAGAAGTATTTGATGATCCAAAGAAGGTAACCAAATCATATCTTATTTTTTCCATTTTAGATATCTCAAATCCATTTGTGGAAGGATATGTTGTTTCAAGGGGAGGTTATTAGGTTTCATTAATGCAAAGGTGTGGCTTCATTCAAATTGAAAACATGAAGTTGACAGTTGTAGGAAATGGGTTTTCTATTTATGGTAGAAGATTCCAGTATGTTTTAGAGTTCACTATGGGTTGCATTGAGTATTTGTCCTTAACACTTGCTGCGCTATGTATTTATGAGGAGGAGTTACAAGATGACCCTATTGAGGAATATGCACATGAAATGGTCATCTTTCTTGATATAAATGTGAAATTACAGCTTGCCAAAATTTTCAAATCAGCAACCTATGCAAGAAAGTTCAATTTGATCATACATGAGCATGAGGAAAATGATGTGAAGGATCACATAGTTCAATGGTCACATCATAAAAATAAAATGCAAGGAGCCATAGGATGTCACTTCCTATTTGACTTTAGTAATAGAGCAATCTCGAGTTCTGGTAAGCAACATAATCTACTTTATGTTGTTCATCCAAATCTACAAAGAATGGTGTTTAGTAATATGTTCCTAGGATCAGCATTAGACAGAAGATTCCAAATGTCATAGAGTTGGAAATTAATTTGCGTCATAAAATTTTGTGGAAGAATGATGTCACATATTTGGGCCAAGTCACTAGTGCTAAGGGCATACAGGAGGATGCAAGACAAGAAGCATTGGAAGGGATTGAAAAGGTAAACATATCATGTCATGTACTTATCATTTCAGATTTCTCACAAGCATCATCAATAGGATATTATGCTTTAAGGAAGGGAGTTATTGTGGTTATAATGCAAAGGAGGAACTCCATTAAATTTGAAAGCATGAAGCACAAATATTCAAGAGATAGTCTCAAGTTCTTCTCAAATCCACTTGGCTTGTATGATCAGCAACAAAAATGGAATTTTAGAAGTGTACAAATATTTGTGGAGATATTTTCAGTCCTTTCATGGCTACCCACCAATCCTACATTAGTCACATTGATGATTATTATACAGGTTTTCCATTTTTGCAGTTGTTACATCATTTGTATGTTGCTGATTTTAATAATTTCAGTCATGTGCAATTGTAGATTAGTGTTCTTGGAGAAAGTATCCTTGCATGATGATTTTAGTAGGTCTCCATTATTAGTGAAAACTAATCCATCCATCATAACACTAATTTGGAGGAGATTCAGGGAGGTTGTTCTAATAGTGCAGTATGTGTGTGTTGTCTGCAGGTTTCTAGTGAAGTTGTATGAAGATTTTTGGGTGTTGTGTATTGGGGAGTATGTTGCTGTTGTAAATCAATTTGATGCTATTTTTATATCATCTCATATTGTTATTTTCCCCATTTATAACAGTTTTATAAGTTGTGAGTTTAATCCTTTAGATTGGAGCAAAACAATGTTGGCAATATTGTGTGATTTGGAGTATTTGTGAGTATTGTGTGATTGGGAGTTTTTGTGAGTATTTGGAATTATAACATGTTGCTTGAATGGGTGTATCTAAACATGTATGGTATTCTTTGACAAGTGATTCAGAGTGATGAGTCACAGAAATGGGGTAACAAGTTTGTGCTTGCAGATGGTCTCAAGGACATCATCTTCTATTTAGATGAGTTGTTGTTTGCAAATTTAGTTTTTGATGATTTGTGGTGTATATGTTGCTGTTATATGATGATACTTTTTGCTTCAGTACTAAAAAATTTCTATCATAAATCAGTCCATGAAGTTGAAGGCAAAACCTCTAAAGTTGAGGTAAAGTATGGGCCTATTGTTGTGCATTCCTGCAATGTATATTTCAATACTTTGGAGGTAAGAGAGATAATTATTTCTCAATTTCATATTTGCTATAATGGAGAGTGCATTGACTCTTATATCAGTCCTACAACTAGCAAAAATCATATTTGTATCATTGGGAGAAGTTGCAGGTTTGACTTGTCACATGATAAAGCATATACACAACTAGAAAGGCAAGTTGTGAAAGGAAGGCTATTGATGGAAAATAAATGGAGACATATTACATACCAATTAATAGCATGGATAAATTGTTTATACCTTTGTGATTATTGCATCAGTGTCACTCAGCTCAAGTTTACTACTTTGAGATTTTCTAGGATGCTAATTATATTTGGTGAGTTTACCAAATCTTTGTGGGAGGATGTAGTTCAAGTTTAGTATTGGAAAGAATGCATCAAAGTCTTGCACATCCAAGAGATCAGATTATATGGATATTCTTATTCGGTACATATTATTGGAACAAATGAATCTGAGTCTTCAGGTTTACACAGTGTTCTATGGTAAGAATCGCAACATCTCATAGGTACAAGATCAAGGCTTTCTATTCATTATAACATAATTCTGAAGCATCATGGTTTTAATTGCTTGAGAACAAGCAATTTTGAGGAGGGGAGACTTGTCATGTCCCCTTTATAGGAAAATTAAATTGGTGAGATTATTAGTCCATTCCTATTTTCCTGTGGACTAATATATTTAATGAGGGAAGATATTTGATTTTATATTTATTGTGCATCCAAAAATTGTGGACATAATATTAATGGATAATAATAAAATATTAAATATTATCATTTATTTGCACAAGTGGGGGTGTGGAATATGCATAAGATATTGTTGTAATAGCCAGAATCCATTTTTAGAAGATTTTATGACAGTTATGACAAGATTCTATGACAACATCTATGACAGATGTTAAGGGAAATTATGCGTGAATATCAAAAGAAATCAATAATACCCATAACTCAATGGAATATACACATAATGAAGATCTAAAATGATGAACAATACCTCAACAAACCTCTTTACCTCATGGCTTCCATTGGCGGCCTATCACAAATGATCTTGTGTATGAATATGCCCTCAGAAGGTGCACCTCCTTGCTATTCCAAGATGTCAAGTGAGAATGGCCATGATAGTTGTTTGCAATGAAGATGAGCTTTACAACAATGGTGATGGTGATATGGTAACAAGTTGATCTCAAGCGAATGGAATTTCTATAGAGTAACAATACTGAAAGCTTGGATGATTGAAATGGGAGAAGAGGGTTTAATTTATAGACTCCTGAGAGAGGAGATCAACGGTTGAGAAAGAATAAAAAAATCAACGGTTGAGAAAGGTTGAGGGAACGTGCGTGAATAGAAAGAAGACAAGTGTCATGCAAAAGCTATTTTGAGTTAACTGTTTTTCTATTTTTTGAAGACAAGATATGCTGTCATAAAATAGAAAGTTTTTTTCTATTTCAAGAGTTTTGGAATCAATTAGTTGACTCATGCTTTGCTTTTGCATGTTTTGAGAAGAATTAAATAATAAATTATTTAATTTTGAGTGCATGAAGAGGAAGAATTATTTTTAGAAGATTCTAGAAGATATTAGAAGAATTAGAAGAAAGCAAATTAAATAAATAAATTTATTTAATTGTTTGTGCAAGATTTGGAAGAATAAATAAAATATTTGATTATATTTTATTTTTAGAGAATGAGAGGATTTAAATAAATTTGATTTATTTATTTAAATTTGGAAGAAGGATTGACTTAATTAAATAATTAAGAATTATTTAATTGTTTGGACGAATTTGGAAGAATTAAATTAAATAAAGGATTTTATTTAATTTTGACTTTAGAAGAGGTAATTAAATATTTTGATATTTAATTACCTTAGAGGAACGTGAATCGAATAAATAAATTTGTTTATTTATTTATTGATAAAAGAATTAGAATGAAATAAATATTAAAAATATTTATTTAGACTGAGTCATGTCATTTTCACGCGTATACATTTTGCCCCTCTCTGATGCAATGCAGTTTACGGCGTTGCCTCAAAGAATAAATTTCTGACAACGATACATGCCCCAATTTGTGTCTGGTACAAGTTACAATGACAAGATGCCCCCTCGGGAGATTGGATGGGAAGAAGGGAGAAGGATGTGAGACGGACAATCTCACGATGAAGAAGGCAAGAAACAAGTTAGAGTGGAGAAAAATAGGTCACGGCTCAGAGAGATGGGGAGAAACAGGCCCTGGGAAGTAGTCATGGTCACCACACAACCAGTTAGGGTACACTTGCTATATATAGGAGCTGGGTCCACAATCCTAGTCATTTGCACACTTGGCTTTTGTTGATTTGTCCTTGAGAGCTTAGGAGAGCATTGGAGCATAGAACAGTTGGCATTGAGATGGATATTCCGCGCGAGGAGCACCGCTTTGAATGAGTTCGATGATTCGATCAGCTAGCTGAGGTAGGACCACCGGTATGTAGCTCAAAAAACTTCACCTAGAGTCATTTATTAGCGCAATAAATGCTAGGGAAAATTAGGGAAAGTAAATGCGCAGGAAGGCATTTCAACGCATATGCCATGTGAAACTGCGCATATGATGTTTTACGGCGCATTTAGGATATGAAACGGTGCTTCTAATAGTTTTGCACATATACGGTATAGATCGGCGCATGTGTCAAGAACCAACGCATTTGACATGGGAATTGACGCATGCATAAGTGCTATGCATATATGGTATAGGTCGGCGCATGCATTAAGAAGTAGCGCATTTGATATGAGACTGCACATATACGGTATGGGTCAGTGCATTTACCTAAAGTGGCGCATGTACCTTTTGGTTCGGCGCATGTGCTTGAGATAGTCAGTTTACTTAACAAAATTGACTTGATTGGCATCCTGTTTGATGCGTCAATCAATAAGCGATCTCCGAGATTGTAGGAATCTAGTCAAGAGATGTTGTATGTTATTTTAGTCAATTTGATATGTGAAGTAAATGATATGATGTTGTAGATAGTTTTGAGTAGTTATGCAGATTTGGTTGACGAATTGCTTCACTTGATTGCAGGAGGATATTCGAGATGTTCTTATGTCGAGGGAGCAGTTTCCCTTATCGATGTTGCAGCGCTACATGCTTACGGAGATAGATCGGGAGGCTCTTGGCACGATGGGGCTCGACTACGTGTGCTTCATGCTCAAGGTTCATGCGAACCTCGGTCTATTGACTGCTGTTGTAGAGCAATTTCATAGTGAGGACGAGACTTTTCACTTTCCGACTGGTGAGATGACGATTACTCTTACGGATGTCTACAGGATTTTGCACTTGACGATACAGGGTGAGCTTGTAGAGTATGATCCTCAGTGGGATGCAGGACTTGCAGAGTGTAGGCGAGTCTTCGATAACCCAAAGTTGGACTGTCAGGTTATCTCATGGTAGGATATAGATGATTATTATGACTACTTCCCAAGGATAGTGGCTGGGTTGATCAAAGGCGTTGTATGCCCTAATAGCAGATCGCATGGGTTCCCGATTGGATGGGGACGGATCATGGAGAGGATGGTTATAGAGGGCACCCGTTATGCCTGGGGTGTCTGTGTATTGGCACACTTGTATAGGGACATGCATCAGGTAGTATATCATCGAGGAGCCAGCTTGTCAGGCGGGGTCTCTCTTTTACAGTTTTGGCTCTTGGAGCATATTGCTATCACGCGGCCGATATGTGTCTTTTCTAGACAAAGGGATGAGCCCTATAGTTATGGATATGCAGGAGTCATTTCCCAGCACAAGCTGGGAAAGCTTGAGTACTAGAGGCACATGCTGGATAATGTGGATAGTGTTATCTGGCGCCCCTACCTAGAGTGTGAGCACTGGGACGACAAGGATGACGAGTTGCCATATTATTTTCAGACTCGGTGGCTCATTGGCAGGACTTGATTTATTTTGGAGAGACAAATAGTGAGCAGGGTACGGACATAGTTTGGCAGGATACATGGCATGCCCCAAGGATAGGACCGTTTTGCACGTACACATGCTGAGAGATTTAGATGGGGTCCAATGGCTTCATATGAGGAGGCCTTGGCAGAGTTCTACCAGACACCCTATGTGGTCTGGCCGATGAGGAGAGAGATGGTAGACACAGGGATGACTCCAAATTATGAGGAGTGGTTCGCAACGCACCCTTTTCTGAGGTACTTAGGGCTTGGAGAGTTGGTTCCTCATTTAGACGAGGAGGATTCAGACGAAGAGGATGGGGCCGAAGGGAGGAGGAGGAGATGGAGGAGGCATAGAGGACGGGGAGATGGAGGTGACAGAGGAGAGGGGGGAGGTGGGGGAGGTGGGGGAGGTGGAGGAGGTAGACAGAGGTAGAGGAGGAGAGCTGGGGAGGGACCCTCCCAGCAGCAGTAGGTAGTGCAACCACAAGTTGCACCACAAGTTTAGATTGATCAGCAGAGTGGTTAGCAGGGATAGATGCCACCACCACAGCAGGTGCCCCAACAGGTAGCCTAGCAGAAGGCTCCTTTGTTTGGCTGGCAGTAGCAGGCCATTGCTACTTTGCAGGGTCAGATTTGACAGTTGAGGGCACATCTTCGAGAAGCAATGTCTCGAAGGGAGTCAGATGCATGAGTCTTATTCGGGGTTGTTGCTGAGCGGGATGCAGCAGAGGCAAGGGTGTGGGCCCTAAGACAAGAGAGAGATGCATCTTTTGCAGCCTTGGGCATAGATGGGGCCATAACATTCTTGGTTACGCAGGTGCAGCAAGCACAGGTGCAACTTGCGCAAGTACAGGCAGAGCTATTGAGGGCGCAGGCCCAGACTCAGTATTATAGGGGTCTTTACCACGGTGCAATACCAGCAGATCAGAGGGCACCTAGCTTCAGGAGCCAGTCAGTGGCAGGTACCTCTCAGAGAGTAGGGGGTCATGGTCTGCAGCTTCAGTGAGGGGCCCACAACAGTCTGGGGCAAGTAGAGAGGAGGACAGTGCAGGGAGCAATGGCTCACGGCAGCAGTGGTAGCCCACAGTGGCACTTGTACAGATTTTTTTGGCTTGCACATATACTTTTTGATGGCTCAGATAGCCTGACATGTATATGTATCATTTTTGTACCGAGACATGTATCACTATTTATGTGGTGTATACACTGTACATGACATTGACTCAGAGATGGACCTTGATTTTGTACACTTGGACATGTTTTACTTGATATTTATATGATGATGCAGCTATTGATGATCTATATATGCAGTTGTTTATGCTATATGTCATGGATGCATTTTATCTTTATGATGTTTTATATGTGATGCACATGTTTATTGTGTCATTATGATGCTATGCGATGTTGCTATGGATGCATTTTATGTATGATTCTATGACTCTGATGTGATGATGATCTAATGCAGACTTAGATGATTATATGATGATTTTGATGCACTTGTATGTATGCAGATGCGAATGTTATCTATGTTTTTGGTTTTTTCTGTTGATACTATGTTATGATGCAAATGTATATGGATGACCTAATGGACTTATTATGTATGCAAAATGATTTAATCATGTTAATGACTATCTCATGCGATATGATATGCAACTTATGCTATGTTTTTGTTATGTCCAAATGTATGCAATCGACATAGAAATGACACAATGATAGATAGGAGACTAAATGATAGAAGAGTGACTCGATAGAAGGACTGACAAGCTTTTATATGTATTAATACTCTGCATAGGAATTTTTATTATTGCATGGGATATGGATAAAAAATGTAATTGGATACGTTATCAATATGGATATGGAACGGTTTTCCATCTTGATTTTTGCAAGTATTTTTGAGGTGTTTATTTCATCATTGGGTGTTTAAAATGTTGTAAGAAAATACAAGCATCGAGGTATAATTGAACCAAGATGACCTGAGTATCGCTTACATGGATATTGATTTAGCAAGTTAATACAAGCATCTAGTCAAAATTGAATCTAGATGACCTGAGTATTTCTTGCGTAACAACAGACAAGGATTACCCCCGTTCATGTTAGACCTTTGAAGTCCTCGATGATCTTTTGCCGATCACGTCATTAGACAAGGCTTTACATTACTAAAGATTGATCCGCAAACAACAAACAAAGAAAATGATTATGCCCCCATCATAGCATCTCTAGCTTTTGGCATCCTTGAGTAGCATAGGAAGACATAATAACAAGAATCAAGACTCTGTAAGTTAACTTGATCAAACACAAAACATTCTTGCATTTAGATGTGTTATTCTTGCCATAATTTAGATAGAATCAGTTTGAGTGTTAGGTTTATGTTTGCTTTGCATTGGATAGGTTGATGTCTTGTGTGTCAAGATTTTTGTTTTGAAAGCAGGTTTTGCTTGTGCTTGCATGCATGCCTAGATAAGACGGATCCTAAGGGACTGACCTAGTGCCTCGAGGGCGCATTGAAAATGGCCTTGCCTATGTGACGACGCAGAGGCAACGTAGTTTAGGGGATTCGACCATGGATGGACTAGAGGATAGACAATAAGGTATGGGATGAAAGGAAAGGTGGAGCCTTGAGGGACATTGAAAATGGCCTTGCCTACATGATGACGCAGAGGCAACGTAGTTCGGGGTTGACCCTATGGTGCTGGCGACAGACACTATGCTAGGCTGACACTGTGGATATGGTACTGGATAAGACCTTAGTTGGTAATGTGAAAAAAGAGATAGAGTATCAAGCCATGATACATTATCATTAGGTTGCACAAGGTGCTTTATTATGGAGCAGATATGGATCGGATAAGAAATGATGGCAAGAAGAATGGACACAAGGTGATTGGTTTCCTAAAGATGGAGAAAGCGGTTCATCACAAGCAGTGCCTATTTACCAGGTTTTCACCACTCGCTTTTATTTGCATGAAAGCTAGAAGTACACATGATGCCTGTTTGCTAGGTTTTCATCATGGTACCTATCCAAGGCGCCTGTTTGCCAGGTTTTCACCAGAGGACAATTTTTTTGTTGTTTTCCGTTTTTATGATTTTTTTGTATTTTTTGTATTTTTTGAATTTTTTTATTTTTTTGTATTTTTTTGTATTTTATGCTTCCCTTACATTGGGGTTCCCTTAGGTATAGAATCGGAGAAGATGCATACTATTGATTGGATCATCGAATAGCTCACCCTCTGATGTTGCTAACTGATATGCCCCTGATCCATATGCAGCAATGACATAAGGACCAAGCCGATTGGGCTCAAACTTACCTTTATTTTCCTGATCTTGTTGATTGCGGGGATTTTCTTTGAGTACTAGATCACCAACATTGAAGACTCTTGAATGGACTCTATGATTGTAGCTTCATGACATTCTATGTTGATATGCTTTGAAATGGTTGAAGGTGTTATGTCTCTTTTTCTCTAGCAGATCTAATTCTTGCAATCTGGAAACTCTGTAGTCTTCATCAATAATGAGACCTTTTAATGACACCCTTAGGGATGGTAACTCGACCTCGATGGGCAAAATGGCTTCTGATCCATAGACAAGGGCGTAAGGGGTAGCACTTGTGGGAGTGCGTATACTGGTTCGATAGGCCCACAGAGCGGGATTGAGTTGTATGTGCCAATCACGGCCAGCATCGTTGACAGTCTTTTTGAGGATTTTCAAGATTGTTTTGTTAGATGCCTCAGCTTGGCCGTTGCTTTATGGATAGTAGGGGGTGGAGAAGCGGTGTTGGATTTTGAATTTGTCACAAAGCTCTTGGACATCTTAGTTTTTGAAAGGTCTTCTGTTATCCATGACAATGGATGAGGGAATTATGTATCTGTAGATGAGGTAATTGAGGATGAATGAGGCAATCTGCTTGCCTATGACATTGGTGAGGGGAACGGCTTCAATCCACTTGGTAAAATATTCTGTGGCGGTTATTATGAACTTGTGGCCATTAGATGATGGTGGGTGAATTTTTCCCACAAGGTCGAGTCCCCACTGATAGAAAGGCCAAGGTGTCGTTAAAGGTCGTAACTCTTGAGCTGGTGCATGTATCTGGCACTGCTTGCACTTCTTCACAAACTGATAGGAATTTGTTTCCATGTTTCGCCAATAGTATCCCAAACGCATGAGTTTCTTAGCTAAAGAAAGATCGTTAGAGTGTGTTTCACAAATTCCTTCGTGTACGTCTCGTAAGGCGGTTTGAGATTCTTCCCATTCTAAAAACCAGAGTAACGTACCATCCAAACCTTAGCGGTATAAGGTGTTAGTGATAATGGTATAACGAGAGGTTTGGTGAATGAAGGTTCAGTTTTGGTTGGAAGATAGGTCAGGCGGTAGGGTATTATCCTTGAGGTAAGTGTAGATTTTTCTATACCAAGGTGAATCAGATCCAACTAAAAGGCATATGGAATGAGTTTCAAGAAGATCATAAGCCGGTTGCACAACTGTTTCGACCAAGAACTCATATCGTGACTCATTCTCTAGGATCTCGAGGAGCGAGGCAATGGTTGCCATAGCATCTGCTACTTTGTTTTCAATGCGAGGTATCTATTCAAAGGAGATGATCACAAAGTACTCCTTAAAGTCATCAACCATGCATTTTATGGGATTAACATGTCATCTTTGGTATGATAGTCGTTATTGACTTGATTGATTACCAGTTGGGAGTCACCATAGACATGTAGCTCTTTGATTTTCCATTCTGTTGCAAGTTTGAGACCAATGACCAAGGCCTCGTACTCTGCCATATTGTTTGTGCATGGGAATAGCAGACGATAAGCCTTAGGTATGGTGTCGCCATGAGGAGTGACCAACAAGATTCCTGCCCTCGATCCATGGTTTGTATAGGATCCATCAAAGTAGAGTTTCCATGAGTGTGTTGTGATACTGAATATGGCTTCATCAGGAAATTCCAGTGTCATTGGTGTGGTATCCTGCAATGGAGCTTCTGCTAACTGATCAGCAATGATTTGACCTTTGATAGCTTTTTGTTCTACATACTTAATGTCATATTCGCTTAGGAGCATTACCCACTTAGCTAGGCGACCTGTTAGAGCTGCTTTGCTTAATAGGTATTTCAGTGGTTCTATCTTTGCAATGAGCTTGATTGAATGTGCTAGCATGTAATGACGTAGTTTTTGAGAAGCAAAAACCACAACAAGACATGATCTTTCAATTTGAGAATATTGTAGTTCGTAGCCCACCAATGTGTGATTAATGTAGTAGATAGCCCTTTCTTTTCCTTCATAATCCTATTGTGCTAATAGGGCACCCAGAGCTGACTGTGTAGCAGATATGTAAATTAATAGTGGCTTACCTTGGATAGGAGGCATTAGAATAGGAGGGTTTATGAGATATTCCTTTAGTTTGTCAAATGCTTCTTTGCACTTCTCGTCCCATCTGAATGGAATATGTTTATGTAAGAGATGATTGAAAGGTTGGCACTTGTCTACGAGTTGTGATATGAAATGACGGATTGCTTGTAACTTGCCTTGTAGAGACCATAATTGAGTGATATTCTTAGGTGGTGGCATTTCTATGATAGCCTTGACTTTGGCAGGATTAACTTCTATCCCATTTGCCAATACAATGAAACCTAAGAGCTTGCCTGAGGTGACTCCAAACACACATTTCTTCGGGTTCAACCTGACTTTGAATTGTTCCAATATCTGAAAGACCTTCTCTAGTACATCTAGGTGGGATTCTCTTGTGACTGATTTTGCAAGGATGTCATCTACATAGTCCTCCATTGTGACATGCATCATGTCATGGAAAATAGTGGTCATAGCACATTGATATGTTGCTCCTGCATTCTTTATCCCAAATGGCATGACGTTCAGAAGGTTCCCCATGGACAAGTGAAAGTTGTTTTGTGTTGGTCTTCTGGTGCTATCTTGATTTGATTGTACCCAGAGAAGCCATCTATTAGAGAAAGCATGGTCTGTCCAGCTATCAAGTTGACTATGATATCAATATTAGGCAACAGAAAGTCATCCTTATGGCAAGCTTTATTAAGATCTCAGAAATCATTGCATAGTCTGGCTCTGCCATCAGGTTTGGAGACTAGCACTATGTTGGATACCCACTCTGGATAGTCTATTGCTTTAATGAACCCTACGTCCAGTAGTTTCTTGAGTTCCTCTTTCACTAGTAGTGCAATGTGTGGATGCATCTTTCTAAGCTTTTGCTTGACTGGTTTGACCCCTGGATCTAGTGGAAGATGATGTAGAATCAAATCTAGATCCAAACCGGGCATATCTACGTTTGACCAAGCAAAGTTGACTTGCTTTCTCCTGAAGAATGGCACGAACTTGGTCTTCTCTGGTGGAGATAGAGACTTTGCAAAATGAATGATCTTAGGATTATCCTCTGTTCCAATGTTGACAGATTCTGTAGGTTCCACAACAATTTGAGACTTCTCCTAATACATGTCGGTGGGAAGAGTGTCAATCCTTCCATCATCAGGTGCCACAGTTGGGTTTTCACCATCAAACGCATCTTTTCTTTTTACTATTTTGGGATCTGATACTGCCGCAGAGCAGTTTTCACCATCAAATCCATTTTTATATTTTTATGTTTTTGTGACTGGAGGGCTTGGCACCCTCTCCAAAATAAGCCATGGTGTTGAGTTCAATAGAAAAACCAACTTTATGATCTCCTGCGAGTAGGTGGTCCCTAAGTTCCATGTAGTCAATATAGGCATCATCATTTTGGAACATGTCTAGTTGTGGGGTTCCTTGTAAATCCCAATCGATGAGTTTAGGATGTACAAGGGGAAGGGAATCAGAAGATAGATATGATTCATTGATAGTTTGAATGGATACTTGGCTAGGATTTAAATTGGTAGGGATAGGATCCGAGATGGTACTTTCATCCAAATTGTTTATTACGATGGAACTCTGACCTTCCTCGAAAGTTGTACTCTCAGGAGTTGGTGAATCACACTCTAATGGTCTATGTGTTAGCGTTTGTCCCTCATGGTAGGGGCTATAGGTTTGAATGGTGTCAACTCCTTTATCCTCATAGGAGTGCTCTGTGAGTTCCTCCCACTCATACTTGTTAGAGTCTATGTCACTATCCTCTTGTAGGGCATGAATCTGTTCTACAAAACAAGCATTGGCCTTAGCTTTGCCTTTGTCCTTGTATCCTAACCCTTTTGTATTTCTTGCCAATGAGGGTGAAGAGGGTTGGATGGGTTCTATTATTCCTTCTTTTCTTAGTCTAATGGGACCTTGTCCATCATAACCCATTCTGTGTAGGATAGACTCACCATGCCCATAGATTTCTATTGGGAGATTAGGTGGTTCTTGTTGTGTGTTATCTTCATATGTGTAGAGCCATGATAAGACATCTCTTTCTTCAGTTTCATCTGATAGAGTTCCCCATTTTACAAAGGGAGCTATAGGAGCTTTGGGAGGAGTGGAAAGTTTTGGAATGCCTTTAGGTGTAGGTCGGCCAAAGGATCTAGGAGATAGAGGTAGCTTGGCTAGGTTGAGGATGTGCTCGATGGAATATTCCCCTACTCCTATTTCTCTGATGGTGATTTTTTGCTCTTTGGGTCTGGATGAGGAAGCTTCAGAGGTGGAACCATGCTGTGAGATGGGGAATATAGAGGCTCTGTTGTTGGGAATGATGTAATCAGGCTTAGAGAGGATAGTGTTGCAATGCTGGAAAGGATTAGGATCACCTTGGATGGTGATCTGTTTACCATCATGAGGAAATTTGATGCATTGGTGGTAGGTAGAAGGCACAGCTTGCATGGCATGAATCCAGGGTCTACCTAGGAGGATATTATAGGCTAACTCCTTGCCTAGGACTTGGCAGACAACGTCCTTTATCACTGGTCCCACTTGTATTAGTAACACCACTATTCCTTTGGTAGTTCTTTCTTCATCATAGGCCTTAATGGTGATCTTTTTCCTAGGATCCACTGCAGTTTCAGAGAACCCCAATGTAAGGACTAGCTTGAGCGTGCAAATATTTAAACTAGCTCCTCCGTCAATAAGAACTCTTTTTATACAGTGTTTATGAATGAATACGACAATATGCAAATGTGTGTTATGAGGCTGAGACACTGAGAGATCATCTTGTTCAGTAAATGAGATGGTGCCTGAGGAGGTAAGATTTCCTACCATGGCCTGAAACTTCTCTTGGGCTAGATTTGTGGGCACAATTGTTTCCACTAGGGCTTTATCAAGAATTTCCTTGTGGGAAGGAGACAAACGCAACAACTCTAAGATAGATATGTGGGCAGGAGTTTTTTGAAGTTGGTCTATGACATTGTATGTATAGGGATTAGATGGAGAAGGTGATGACCCTGGAGGAAGCGTGTTTAACGTGACCTTACCACTGCGGGTGATGATGCTGCAATCAATTTTGTTGGGTCCTAATTGTTGGTTGGATGTGACCATATTGACTTGTGGGATGTGCTCCAATATGCAGTTGACGGTATAATCAAATGGTACGCTTGTGTAGTTTGCATTGGTGTTTCCATTGTTTTGATTCTGTCGATTGTAGTTGTTATTGTTGTTGTTGTTGTATGGCCGGTCATGATTGAGAAGGGGATCCATGTATGCCACATGTGTCTCATTAGAGGTATGTTGTTGAGTGCTTTCCTGATTTTGGTCAAGAATGTCTTGAATGACGTGTTTAAGATGGATACAATTGTTGGTCGTGTGGCCTCTTCCTCTATGGTACTTGCAGAAATCTATATCTTTCCAGTAGTGAGGTTTTATTTGAGGTTCATAGTCGCTAGTTGGTGGAAGAGTGATCTCATTGTTGGCCAATAGTTTTCTTAACGCAGATTCTTGGGACTCCCCTAGTGGTGTGAATTTTTGCCTAGGGTTGGAGTTGAACCATGGCTTTGGCTCGCAAGAGAAGGTTTTGTTTTGCATGGCATTGTTTGCTTCTCCTTTGAGAGTGAAGATTGGTTGTTGTTTGGGAGCCACCACTTTGGCATCAACTACTCCATCATTGAGGATGTTTTTGTTCTTTGTCCAAAACTTTGACTTGTCCGTAGTGTAATTAGGGTTAGGGGTGTCCTTGTACAACTTTATTTGCCCCTTGGCGATCATAGCTTTCTCGATAAATAGTCCCATCTCAATGACTTTCAAAAATGAGTTAGGGCATTGAATTTGTATTTGGTAGTTTAGATCGGAGCTAAGGTTATCGACAAACATATCTGTCATTTGCTTCTCAGGTACGTCATATGGGCATTTGCTTGCGAGTTGTCTCCACCTTTATAAGAAAGAGGCGAAGGATTCACCACCTTTTTGCTTTGTATTGCATAGGTCAAGCATGGAGACTTCGTGTTCAATGTTGTAGGAGAAGTGTGTGACGAACTTGTTTACTAACTCATCAAAAGTTTTGATACCCGATGGGAGTCATGAGAACCATTCCATGTCTTGTCCACCTAGAGATCTAAGGAATAGTCTCATTAAGAAAGTTTTGTTGTGAGCTACTTCCATACATGCGGCATTAAATTCCCTAATGTGATCTCTTGGGTTCCCTTTTCCTTTGTATTTTTCAAACTTAGGTACTTCGAACTGAAAGGGGAAGGGTACCCTATTCAAACTTTTGTCAAAGGGATACAGTGCGATGTCTTCCAAGGAATAAGTTTTAGGGGCCGGACCTGCTTTGAGATATGTCATTTGTTGCATTAGGGTCTCAAGTTGTTTCCTCATTTCGTCCATAGGTATGTTTGGGTTTGTAACTTTCTTTCCTTTGTCCTTAATGGTGTGTTTTTTAGGGGTTTCCTCTACGGTCTCTTTCATTTTGTTAAGATCAAAGTCCGAGGGGAGTTTAAGTCCTAGATTTGCAAGATATAGGAAGTATTTGTGAGGGTCCTCAAGGAGCACTTTTTCTAGCATCCGTTGAAATTTCTGATCTTGGAGGGTTCCTTGGTATTCTTCACTAGAGATTTCCTCATCACTATCATAGGGAGTGACCATGGGGTTGGATGATCCAGTCATTTCAAGTTGTTTTTGGTATTGAAATCTAGTTAAAACCATGCGAGATGACGTGGGAAGAGGTGGGATGAAACTAGAAGTTTTGGTAAGGTGTTGTTGGAGATTGTTGAGGAGAGAATATTTGTGACGAGATTTGAACAAGGGACTCTTTAGATCAATGATTCCAAGTTGGTCGACATAAGATGATAGCCAGAAGTAAGGGTATCCGATACACGTTTACTATGTAGGGACTAGTCTAGCACCAAGACCACTAGCGAAGTTCTGTGACCTACTAGGTTTACTTGAATCTGAAATGATCTGAAAAGGGTCTTGCACTAATCTGATATGGAACTCTAATTTTGTTTTGGAAAGACCTGGTAGAAAGTGGATGAGATGATGAAAGAGAGGGTATGTTACGGAAATGGATGGAAAAGATGACTGCATAGTAGATCTGATCTCAGAAACTGGTGTAAGGCTGAAATGGGTATCTGGAAAACCTAATTTTTTTTTGAAAAGGTACAGAAATGCTCACTGTCAGGGATGTACAGGAACAGAAGTGCCGAAATAGAGGATATATGCGCAACAAGTCAGATCAAAAGTGCAGTTCTGGCAAAATTTAAAGACACAGTAACAGGTGACAGATGCGCAACAAGTCGAAGTATATGCGCAGCTTTGCAGTATGCATGCGTAACTCTAGTTTTCTTGACTATTTTTGCAATTTTTGGCACATTTTTTGATGTTTTTGGTTTCTCGGTTGCAAGTTGGTGTTTTCGATCTGATTTTCTCAATTATGGCAAGTAAAACACAGCAAACACAAAGAAATTTTCATGATTTTTTTCATCTTTTTTTTGTGATATTTGGACTCTTTTTTGACACAAAAACAAGTACAATCCTAGGCTGGCAAAGACAATATTTGTTGAGTCCCCTAGCTGTGCCTATTCAAAGCGGATAGATTCAAGATCTTGGTAGCACCGGCTCCCCTCCACGGTACTCACTTCTCACGCATACCAAGATCCAAGTTTCCCAAGGCTCGTACCCCCACCGAACCTTAGGATTGTCTCTACTATCTCTATAAGAACCACATGAATCGGGGCGACTTCAAAGGTCCCACCTTTTGCGCCAACAAATAGAAGGATTTTAGTATAGTAAAACAAAGGATGACTAGTAAGGATAACCGTTCGAGTGGTTATACGTGTGGCAGTGCTACTCTTCGTTATGGAGTCTCGTAGCCTTCAAGGGTTGTGCCATGAAGGGTTTTGGGGGAGGTTGGCTGTCAGTATAACACAGTAGCACTCATTGCTTGAAGCTTTCTCTCCAAACACAATTTATTTATAGTGGCTTGGAAGGGCTTGGATTAGCCTGTTACCACGTAAGGTCATTCCCTAAGGACGGACGGGTATCCAAGGGTAGGCCTCTCTAAAGGTTCAACACATGCAAAAATGATACATCTGGCATCTTGGTCACCCAAGATAGGGGAGAGCATAGGCCTGGTATCATTCCCAAAAATACAAAAGACACTTGTTCTTTTCCCCTAGTTAAAATGAAAAAGACTATATGAGCTATCTACTTGGGCACACATGCAAGTTGTTAACTTTGAAAAGCAAGATAGCAATTGTTCATTTTTATCCTCCTAGCATTGTAATTAGATTCAATTTGTAGATGCAACAAGATTCAAGTTACTTCCCTCCTGATTAGAACTATGTGAGATTTACATGAGCATTTGATTACTATCCTTTAAGAAAAGACGATGTGCTAACAATGCAACTAGTATGACTAAACCAGCTCCTAATCCTACAAACAGATGAGAGAATATTCCTGCAAAAAAGAGTGCCAGCATTAGCAAAAGCTACAGAAAATATTCTAAAAACTACTACCTAGAACAGATGCGCAGAAATAGAGCATGAATGCACCGAAATAGAGGTTAGAAGTGCAAGAAAATTAGAAGTGAAGAAACAGAAAGCAAAAGCATTGAAATAGAGGGCATATGTGGTGGATTATTAGATGTGCCATAATAGAAGGTGCATGCATAGTTTCAGAGGTCAGATGCGCTGACAGATCATATGCACCGGAATAGGGCTCATATGCATGTTAGAATGGGTCATATGCACTGAATCCTCCTATATACGGAACCTGTGCACAAAAACATAATTTTTAGGTTAAATCAGGGTAGGCCCCCACGGTGGGCGCCAAAAAATGTTAAGGGAAATCATGCGTGAATATCAAAAGACATCAATAATACCCATAAATCAATGGAATATAGAAATAAAGAAGATCTAAAATGATTAACAATACCTCAACAAACCTCTTTACCTCATGGATTCCATTGGCGGCCTATCACAAATGATCTTGTGTATGAATATGCCCTCAGAAGGTGCACCTCCTTGCTATTCCAAGATGTCAAGTGAGAATGGCCATGATAGTTGTTTGCAATGAAGATGAGCTTCACAACAATGGTGATGGTGATATGGTAACAAGTTGATCTCAAGCGAATGGAATTTCTACATAGTAACAATACTGAAAGCTTGGATGATTGAGATGGGAGAAGAGGGTTTAATTTATAGACTCATGAGAGAGATCAACGGTTGAGAAAGAATAAGAAGATCAACGGTTGAGAAAGGTTGAGGGAATGTGCGTGAATAGAAAGAAGACAAGTGTCATACAAAATCTATTTTGAGTTAATTGTTTTTCTATTTTTTGAAGACAAGATATGCTGTCATAAAACAGAAAGCTTTTTTCTATTTCAAGAGTTTTGGAATCAATTAGTTGACTCATGGTTTGCTTTTGCATGTTTTGAGAAGAATTAAATAATAAATTATTTAATTTTGAGTGCATGAAGAGAAAGAATTATCTTTAGAAGATTCTAGAAGATATTAGAAGAATTAGAAGAAAGCAAATTAAATAAATAAATTTATTTAATTGTTTGTGCAAGATTTGGAAGAATCAATAAAATGTTTGATTATATTTTATTTTTAGAGAATGAGAGGATTTAAATAAATTTGATTAATTTATTTAAATTTGGAAGAAGGATTGACTTAATTAAATAATTAAGAATTATTTAATTGTTTGGACTAATTTGGAAGAATTAAATTAAATAAAGGATTTTATTTAATTTTGACTTTAGAAGAGGTAATTAAATATTTTGATATTTAATTACCTTAGAGGAACGTGAATCGAATAAATAAATTTGTTTATTTATTTATTGATAGAAGAATTAGAATGAAATAAATACTAAAAATATTTATTTAGACTGAGTCGTGTCATTTTTAGGCGTATACAATAGGTTGTCATAATGGGAGTTATTTTCTATTTTTAGACAAGAATCTTGCATGGGCTATTTTGGTGAGCATCTTTGGAGGGAATTGTTGGAAATTAAATTATTTTAATTTATTTTCTAAGAGAGGGGCGTTTGGATTTGGAGTTGTTATAAATATGCAAGTATTTTCTTGTTGAAGGACTTTTTGATCATTATACAACCCAATTTCTGAATTTGAGCACTTGTGCTTGGATTTTCTTCAGTGGACAAAAATCCATTGGAGTTGGAGGCTTGTGGATGAAAAACCATTGGTCTCAGGTGATCAAAGGATGAAAATATTTTGGTTACAATGAGTAATTCTATCGAGGAATTGTATTGGGCTTCAGAGGATTGAGCAGCTTTAGTAGTTTGGCAGTATTGTGTTTGCAGGTTATTCTATTGCAGTTTTTGGCGATTCTAGTGTGTTTTGTAGTGTTGTTGTAGTATTTTGGAGTGTGTTTCTATCTAATGGTCATTTGGAATCTATTCCAAGCATCTAGGAGATGTTCTTGTTAGTGGGGTTTGATTTGGTGATGTATTTGGCAATTTTTAGCAGTGTAGTTTGCATAGTTTGTGTAGTTTGCAGTGGATTTTGGGGGATTTGTGTTGAAGATGTTTGTGTTGTTGTGATCAATGTTTCAGACCTGATCTTATGTAATTTACATCAGAAAAATCAATAAAAATTAGTTTGTGGTGTTTCTAGTATATGTTGGTGTAATTTCTTGTTTGAGTAGTTAGCTAGTCTTGATGATTTTGTAGTAAAATATAAGTGGAGCTTATTAAAATTTATTTTCAGATCTGATTTTATGTTAAAATCTTAGTTTGGTACGTTACAAATTTCCTAGAACAACTAATAGTACCCCCATCTATAATCAAGACCTAAAATTCTAAAGATGGATATATAAAATAATAAGACAAGTAGCCAACTTTTTGTTGATGAAGTTATGAGTGTTTCTTGAGTCTATCAACACTATCACTCTCTCTTTCTTTAAGAAACCCACTACCTTGAAAATTTGTGGGGTGCTAAAACCTAAGAGTGCATGAAAAGAAATGATTGGTTAGGGATCTCATGATTCCTCATCTAACTCATTGTCACCCTTTAATATTGGTTCCTCCTCTTCTTCCTTACTCGACTCTTCAATATAGAATAATTTATCTTTAGTGGATTTATGTCCTCGATTGTATTTGCTATCACAATTAAAACATAACCCTTTTTTCTCTATTCTCTTCAATTTATTGTGGTACCAATCTAGTAGGATGAGGAAGTGATTGTGTAGGAGTGGTTTTATCTCTTATGTTTACAAAACCTTGCCTTTTATTAACCATAAAATTTTCCTCTACATGCCTTGCCATAATCATTGCTTGGGAAATAGAATTTGGATGGAACATGCATACCTCATATGTGATGTAATATTTTAATCCCCCAAGGAATAATTCCAACAAATTTTCCTTTGCCAAATTTTCTACTCTTAAAGACAAAGTTCAAAATTGATGAATATAATCCTTGACCACACCTATTTGCCTTAATTTGGTAATCTAGTTGAAGTAGCTATCCTTAAGATTTCCATCGTAATGAGTAGTGATATCCTCTTAGAAAACATACCAAGTGACAACACATCCCTTTTTATTTTCTTCACATAGCCATTGATACTAAATGAATTGGTTAGGTTCCAAGTATAAGGAATCTATTGCCACCTTTTGTTGACAAGGAACGCGATGAATGTCAAATAATTACTCCATTTGGCACAACCAATTGGTAGGATCTTTGCCACCAAACTTCCATATATCGAACTTTGGTGTGAAGTGCCTAGCCATATAATTATTTAGGTGATGGTCCATGTTTAGGTGTGATTCAAACCCAAAATCACCCTTCCCCTTAGGAGACTCCTCTTCCTCCCAATCTTGGTTGTGTGACTCTATATGTTTTGGATCTCTAGGATGTTGGCCATAAACAAAATTCTCCATCATTTTCTCAATAACACTTGACTTAGTCAACCCTTGCATTCATTCTGACATAATTAATAAGATTGCATCCTTCATCTTGTTGGTTTATTTCTAAATGTGTTCAAATATAGATTCATTTTATTTATGAACAATCTCCTCATTTTAAACATCCTCGCTACCTAGAGATTTTCCAAGTGTGACAACATTCTTTTTGCCTCTTGTTGTAAGCCATGCCATGATGAAAGAAAAATATTGTAATAAATCACACAAAACAAGTCCAACTAATCTAATTTTTTTACTGTAACTTACCGAGGCCTAGATCTCACTTCCTAGAAAAAAGCTCTAAGAAATTAGTTGATTTGTATCCTTGAGAGTGAATTTGGTGGAAACCTTAATTTTACAATAAATTCCTTATATTTTCTCCAAAAGAATTCAAATTAAGACTATAGATATATTAATGTGCCCTTGTTCAACCCTCTAGAAATTAGGAAAAAAATTGCTAAATTGCAACCCTAGGAGAAAAATGGTGGAAACCCTAATTCTATAATAACTCTCTTAATTATGCTCTAGTTGCCCTGAAATTTGGATTGTATCAGCTTCAATATATCCTTGAAAAGCCCTCCAAAAACCTTGAAGAGATTCACCACAATTAGAGAGAGATATGTGCTTCCCAAAATGACTTGTAAAATTAAAATAAAACACCATGTTTCTTTCCTTCATGGTGCCACGATCATGCTCCAATACCACTTGTAATTATGAAATAACTTGCACAACAAAATAATGTAATAGAAAATATGCTACAAATGTTTGATGATAATAAAGAGTAACAAGCCACTTCGAGGGGGAAAACCTCCAAATATCTCCAATGAGAACACAATTTGTAATATGATGATAATAAACTTACCACTACGTCCTATATATACCTAATTATTTCATGGCTACCACCCAGGCTGACTTAGATACTTAAATATAACCCCTAGGATGACCAAACTACCTATATATGACTATAATAATGATTATATACTTAAGTGTTAAGGTAGCCACAAGCCAACTACTCATAACCCTAAGCACACTGTAGGATTAAGGGTGTAGAAAAAAGTAACTCTCATTGTTTCCTAGATGGAGTATTTTTTCCTTTATTATGGGTCTTTATGAAACTCTTTGGTTTATTTTTTCTTTGCTAAGGCGGTGGTTTCATTTAATTTCATATTCCAACTGGCTTGCCTCTTAGTAGTCAATTTCCTCACTTCCTTTTTATTATGTTTGGTTGCGTTTTCATTCCATGAAAATGTAGGCCTTATTCCTAGATATCTGGAGAGGTTGGGGCTACTTCCTTCCTTCCTTCCTTCTTACATGGCCCTTTTAACCTTTCTTCTATATTTTTGGCAACATTGTTTTTCCTCATGTTCTCCTTTCAAATTATCCTCAGTGGCATTCCTCTTTGTTCTTATTAGGTACCTACTCTCTCCCATGCATTGCTTAGTGAATGTGTTGTGTTGTGTGTCCCTTTATGCATGACATTTATTCTCTATGCATGGCCTTTTGGAATTATGCCACTGGGATTATTTTTTCCTACTCATTTCTTGCTTTATGACTTGTTTGTTTTTCATTAGGCCCTACCAACTAACTTTATAGCCTAGACTTTATGACAATGTAGTCCCTTTGATTTTTTTCTACTCTTTTAGCTTGGATGAACAAGGCTCGTGCATATTTATAATTGTTATTTTGCAATCAATAAAATCATTTAACTTAAAATATATATTTATAGTTTAATTAAATAATCACTTAATAGGAATATGTATTCTATATAAAATATGTTTAAAAAACATGCCACTTAGAGGTCACACTTTTCTAGGTCACTAGATACATAGTGTAGTATGTTAGCAGGATAGAGCTGACACTAGAGCAACAATACCCATCACAAAATGAATGAGCCAACAAATAAGCCATAAGACGTAATAAACACAAGGAGACACCTTTTTCTTATACTTAGGTATAAATAGAGATTCTGGAAAGATAAAGGAGAGAGAGAGAGAGAGAGAGAGAGAGAGTACCTTGTATAAAATGAAATAGATGAAAGTATAATATGTATGGGACATATGTAATAGATAGGATATAGATCAATACATGAGTGTGATTTTAAGAGAGAAAAGTAAATGAATATATACTCTGAATGTAATCTCTTGTTATATATAAAAGACACCATGGATTATTTAGACTCTTATCATATGTTATGGTGTATGTCATAGTTGTTAGTTGTTTCATTTAATTATCTAAACATGTTATTTACTACCACAACCTTTTGTATCCTACTACGTTCACTCTAACTCTCCTTTTATCCCTAACATTAGGGTATAAATACAATATTTCAAGGACAGGTTAGGCACAAAATCTTTGATCCACGCCCATCCTTGCCAACATCTTGGTTTTGTTGCTAGGACCTTGGTAGAAGGGGTAAAAGAGGGATCTAAACAACATACATATCAACTACAATAGAGAAGACTTACATAAAGGAGCATAGTCAATAAAAGATAGGATTTCACATGTGATCTACAATAGAAGTTCCTAGGATCTATCCTTGATAAAGGGGGTTAGGCACCTAGGGGATGGTGAATGGAAAGGGGGGGATCCTAAAAGGACCTCTGAAGAGATGTGAATTTTAGAAAAATAATATGACTAAGTCATTAAGGGATGCATAAAAGGATTAATGGAAACCCATATAAAAACAATCATGGAAAAAGGAGACAACAAGAAGAAAAGAGATATTAGGGAAGAAATTGACTTGGAAATGGAGTTGAACATGGAAGAGAGGAAATTGAAAAATGTTTGGGAGAGATAGGAAAGATACAACAAAAGAATGGAAAAGGTAGGAAAGGGAGAGTTAGAGCATGCCAAGATGGATGTTGTTGAGGAAGAATTAGAGCACACCAGGAGGGTTGTTGATGAGGAACAATTAGATTACACTGGGATGGTTACTACTAAAAATAATACTAAAGGAGAATTGAACATGCCAAGGAGGCTACTGCTAAGAATGTTAAAAGAGAAGATCCACCATTGAAGGAATTGAGCATAAAGGAGTGTTCTAGAGCGATTGTAGCTAAACATTAGGATTCTATTAAGATTAATGGGACTCCATAATAGAGGAACTAGGGTCAATTACACCACTATGTAATAGAGACACATACAAGCAACTTATATCCATCCTGAGGAAACAACAAAGATATTACAAGGGTTGGCAAGATAGATTAAAGAATGTGTGGTATCTAGTGAGTCATTAACAGAAGGATGTAGAAGTAGGGGTGCTCCACCATCTAAAATTTTGACTCAAAACCCTCATTTGGATCTTGATCTATCTAACATAAAAGTTACAATTAATGAAGGATTTAAGGAACTATTAAACCATTTTATTAAACTAAAACCTCTAGAATTCAGTGTGGATTATCTAGATAAGGTAGTAAGGAAAAGTGTGGAGTTACAAAAGGTAAGCTGATGAAATTTGGAACTTGCAAGAGAATATGGAAAATGTAGTAGAAAAATAAATTGAAAACTTGTTTGAGAACCTAGCCATGGATACAATTAAAATGATTAATGAATGGTGGGAAACCCTTATATTAACAAATGAAATGTCATTAACTAATAAAAGGGTGTCTCCCAAATTGAAATGGTTGCATGAAGAGGTAAACCCCTTGAACAAAGAGTCATATCCCATGCCAGATAAGACAAGAAAAGTCTTTTACGAAGAGATATATAGTGACTCAACTAGGACAAGAGAAAACCAACAACAAGAATTTGTAAGAGATTGTGCAAAAATATTGGGGACTAAATGTTTTGAGTGAGTTAGCAAGAGGTAAGGGAAGAAACAAGAAGTTAGTAAAGTAGAGGAATTGCATTAAGAGATCAGAGAAGGAGAAAACCTATAAATAGCTTAGAATAGAGGAGCATATTCCACCACAAATAAGAGGATAATCCTTACCTAGTACCGACAGATCCAGAGAACAAACATCAGATATGGACCTAAACATGAATTTACCTATCTTTAGAAAAGATACTATTGAAGCCTCTGAACATATCTTTATGTTGGAATCAATTTGGAGAAGGAATGCAACCAAAAATAATCAAAGTATGCTTTATGATTTTGTAGGAACCCTAAGGAATGATTCTGTCAAATGGTACATGGAAAAATGCCCATAACATGATAAGAAATGGAAAGAGATAAATGATGAGTTTCTAACTTTGGATCTCCTAAGATTCCATCAAAATGTGTTATCAAGATGAGAGAATTGGCACAAGAAGAGGGGGAAACGGTTAAATAATTTGACCATACATTTAAGGAAGTTGTAAGGAAGATGGAAGAATTACTAATATAGAAACAAATAATAGTATGGTTTGTTTCTGGGTTGCTACTAGAGATCAAAATTGCATTAGATGGAAGAACCTTTGATACATATTCACACATGGTAGAATTAGAATGCAGAAAAAAGGCACAACCTTGGAGAAGAAAGAATAAAGAGGTAGAAAGCAAGGAATTAGAAAAGATGAGATTAGAATTGGAACAATTAAAGATTAAGTAGGATATATTAGCTAAGGGTGAAAATAACCTAATAATGCCACTAGTCTAGAGGAAGAGAATTTGGTGTACCTACCATGTAGAAGGTCACCTAAAGGATGAGTGTCAAATAATGAAAGGAGAAAAATAGGTTGCCACACTCAAAGTAGATTTGTAATCAACCCCTAGAAAGTTAAAGCATCTACTACAGAATTTGTGGTGAATGGGATGACCATGAGATAGATGATTGCCCATCCATTTTGTTTAGACTAAGGGAGAAAGAGGAACATAAACCTTGGTATAACCACTACTATGAAGATAATGACCTTATCCATAGAGGAATGGCTAGAGCTAAAGGATTGATAGAAAGAGATTTTTATGACCATGGTTACAAACAACCAACATGGAAAAATTAACACAATGCTCATGCGATATATTTTTTTCACCACATACTTTAATTGAACAACCTCTGGTCAGCTATCCTTCAAATGATAATAGAGGATATTATAACAATTATAGAGGATGACATGACAAAGGAAGAGGCCATGGACAAAGAAGAAGAGATGATATCGCCTGCTTTAGGTGCAACCAAATGGAACATTATGCTAATGAATACCAAGAATAAAAGAAGAAGAATTGTGATTTTTATGGTGACTCTATTCATGATCTATTCCCTATGCCAAGGCACAACAATATTTCAAAAATACTCCATTGCAAACCAAAAGTGAGGATTTTTCTAGTGTTAATGCAACAAAAGGAGTAAAAATCATAAGGAAAGTACCTAGACAAGATGCTCAAGGAGTCCAAAGATATGGAAAAGCTGGGGTGAATGAAGAAGAAAGAAAAAAGCAATACCTTTTAATAGAATAATAACATCTAGATAAGGAATATCTAGCAAAGAAGGAAGAACTGAGGAAGCAAGCCATTCCAAGATACAAGAGAAAAAATAAAGTTGTGGTAATAACTAGAGGAATTGACAATGCAAAAGGAAGAATATAGAGAGATGAGATAGAAGAGGAGACAAAAGAAGATGATGAAGGAGAACATTTTCCAACAAGAGCAAGACATGATTAGATAGCCGAAGATATCAAGAGAGTCATTATACAAGAAAAAAAATGAAGAATACTGCAAAGCCTATTTTTTAGAAAAAGAAGCTCATCTCTTAAAGGAATTAGCAAAATTTTGTGGAAGAAGAGAATATTCTAGAAAAACTAAAATAATTTTTCAAAATATTGAAACAAGGCAAGAAATCCAACTTCTAGACCCCAAATAAGAAGTGTGGTAAAATATCATTAAGATGGTTGACCTTGGAACAAATGTCAACATTATACCTAAAAGAATTTGCGAAGAATTGAGAAACCAACACTCTATGACACCCCTTATAATATTTCCATTGTCGATGATACTGCTATCAATATTGTTGGAACTTGGAAAAATGTAGAAGTTAACTTGATGGGAATCAAGAAGAGAGTAGATTTCAAAGTAATAGAGATGAAGGAACCCTTTGATACCTTCAAAATTCTATTAAAACTAGAATGGTTTGAAAATTGTAATATAACAATAGACTCCTATAAAGAAGAAATATCATTCTTCAACAAGGAAAAGGTAGTACATATACCTCTAAACACTAATATAAGTAATGTATACATTGATGAAGTAGTAATAAGAAGAAGAACCGAAGGCCTTGTACTCTTTGAGAATATTGATCAAGGACACTATGCATGAACCTAATTTGGAAGGGGAAATTATGCTAGATAGCAATAGTTACAACATTGATGAGAATTTATAGCCTAAGGAAAGTTGAGAAAAGTTACATTCAAATTACCACAAATGATGATAACCTACCGCAAACTGAAAGGTAGAAGGCAACGATGGAGAAAAACAACATACGTATATATACCTTTACACACTAATATAAGTAATGCATACATTGATGAAGTAGCACAAGAGGAAAGTGAAGAACCAAAGTCCCTATACTCTTTGAGAATATCGGTCAAGGACACTATGCATAAACCTAATTTGGAGGGGGAAATCATGCTAAATAGCAGTAGTTACAACACTGGTAAGAATCTACAACCTAAGGAAAGTTGAGAAAAGTTACGTTCAAATTACCACAAATGATGAGACTAAAAACTAAAAAGGTATAAGGCAATGATGGAGAAAAACAACATACTAAAATTTCAATACATTTGAACCACATCTCATTTGGTATTTCCCATATTAAGTTTCCCTAGTACTTTGGAGTAAGATAGTTGTTAATAGACCTAGATAATATGAAAAAGATATTTTAGAAGGAAGATTTGAAGCTAAAATCCATTCAAGATACTCTAGTATGTAGCACTGCAATATGGTGGTACACCCACAAACTCAACATCCCAACTTGGAAAGCATTTTTATTTCTTATAAAAACTAGGTATTTACCAGAAGGAGACTAGAAACTCACTCCAAAATATTGCGGTAAGATGGAACCTGAGTTACACCTTTAAAATTGCATTAGGTAGTGGATCAATAGGAGAGAATATGATGAAATACTATACACCCAACTTTTCTATTGGACATTATTGCCTATTACAAAAACCTGGTACATTAACCAAGAAAAGAGAGGAGAAACTAGAAGTTGGGTGATGGTACAAAATGACTTTTACAAAACATTTGAATTCTATAGCAATAACAATATAATCTATAACACACTCAAAAAGATGAAGCAAATAATTTTATCTTCAATAGAAACAGTTATTCACAAGGAACATTAGGCTATACCACCAAAGGAAAAAGGCATCTAGAACTTGATAGAATGGATTGATAAGGTTGAAACCCCATCGCAAAAGTTATGTGGCACTTGTAGAAAGATTATGGAACCCAAAGGAGAAGAAAATCCTCAAAATTAAAAAATAGAAGTGGAGGAAGGAGAAAGAGAGATAGCCGGTGATAATGCACTAGAAAATAAGTACTTCAATGAACCATTAAAACTAGAGAAGAAAATATAGGCTTAGAACAAAGCCCCAAGTTGGCCAAAATTAGAGACGACTAGGATGAAAGACAAGTGATGCAAGTGGCGGAAGTATTCAAAGAATATGAGGACCTATTTTGCCAAACTTTTACTAACCTAAAAGGTATCAAAAGAGGTAGGAACAATATAAATACAATTAAGGGAAGGGACCAAACCACAAATAAAGAGACCATATTAACTGAACCCTAATGTCAAAACAAGAGTGAAAGTAGAACTAGATAAAACGTTAGTAGGAGATATCATCAAACAAGTCAAAGATACAGAATGGATAAGCCCCATGGTGGTTCAAGATAATTAAAATGGTGAGATAAGAGTATGTTTTTATTTTAGGGAATTGAATAAAGCTTGCATCCACAACCGATTCCCCACTCCTTTTACAAAAGAAATATTAGAATCAATAGCAAGATGGGAGATCTACTGATTTACAAATGGATTTTTAGGTTATCAACAAGTAAAAATCTAGGAAGAATATCAACCAAAGACTACATTTGTGGCTAAATGGGGATCATTTATGTATAATATATTGTCATTTGGTTTAAAGAACACCCCTGTAGTGTTCAACAAAATTATGATAAATGGATTAAGGACTTTATTCATAACTTTTTATAAGTATATCTAGATGCTTGGACAATGTATGAACTAATTGAAGATCATGTTCAAGTGTTAAGGCTAATGCTAGAATAATGTATAAGATTATAAATTTCATTAAATTTGAAAAAATAGATATTTGTGATAACTTTTGGAACACTCTTAGGTCACATAATATGCAAGGAAGGTTTGATGGTTGACCCACTAAAGATAGCTATAATCTTAAATCTACTAGCTCCAAATACAGTAACGTAAGTCAAAACATTTTGGGATATACTTGATACCTTAGAAAATTCTTCAAAGGATATGCGGCAATAGCTAGACCAAACTCCTAAAGAAAAAGACAAGTAGAAATTTCCAATGTACAAAGTAGTGTCAAGAAGCCTTTGCCACACTAAAAAGAAGATTGCAGAAGTACCAATTCTAGTTTTTCTATATTGGAATTTTCATTTCCACGTACATGTGGATGCATCAAGCACCAAAATTGGAGAAATAATAACACAACCACAAGGAAACAAAGATCATCCAATTGCCTATGCTATCTCCAAATTATCACAAGTAGAAATAAATTATAGTACCACTAATAGAGAGGCATTAGCTATGGTGTACACACTACAAAATTTTAGACACTATCTCTTAGCCACCCCAATTATATTATTTACAGACCAGGAGCCACTTAAGTACTTGATGAATAGACTAGTAATATAAGGAAGAATATATAGATGGCTACTACTATTCCAAGAATTTGATTTCAAAATCATGGTGAAACTAGAAAAATTAAATCAAGGACCATACTAGCTATCTAGAATTAACACGGGAGAAGAGCCAAGACAAATAGAGGAAGAATTATCTAGCACAAATTTGTTTAGAATCAATACGGTAGCACAAGATCTCACATAAGTAGCATAATTACTATCCACAAGACAATTTCCAAAGTATTATTCTAAAAATGATAGAAAATCTTTTAAGTCATTAACATATACCTTAATTGAAGGAGAACCTCACATTATAGGCAAAGATGAAATTTTAAGAATAGTTGTTTTAGACTATGAAAGAAGTAGCATTTTAAGAGAAGCACATGAAGGAATTTTTAATACCTATAAAATTTTCAGGCTCTTTTCCCTTGCTGTAGGAAGTACTCTTTTCCCGCCTTAGGGTCTCCTTGTTTGAATTTTTAAATTATTTGGGCCTGGGTGTTCTTTTCCATCGTTGACTTGCTTTACCAATTGAATCACTTAGGCTACCTGCTGAGAATCCTTCCCTTCCATTGATAACCTGCCCCATCTATCGCTTTAATCCATCATGTGTGGCCCTGCTAATAGTTACTTGGTATTTTATTGCCAGTGCGAGCGCATTGGCTTAGTGCAGCCTTGCCTCTAACTAGCTTTTTAAGAGCCGCACTGATGCACTATCCTGTCATGTCTCCAACATCTATTCCTGACTATCTAATAGACTTGTCTTAAATTTGTGTCACTTCTATTAGATAATCCCAATCGTTCATTTTGTGCCACATGGCAAAAATTCATGCCCGACGCCAAGCCTTGATCCCAGTGTAGCCTTTTGCTAGTGTTTTCTTTTTGAAGTTGAGTTGTCGTGCTGAGTAGACACATGCATATGCATTTACCTCAAGAGTTAAATGGGTCCTGTTGAAGGTTGTTCTCCTATTAACACATGGCATCACCCTATTTTTTTGATTTCACTGTGGTATATTCCTTGAATGACCATTCTGATGTGAATTAGGTGGCAGAACCCCATTCACAATGCAAGGCCCCACCTTAGTGCATCCTGGTGCTTATATTTTAAACTATGAAGTTGCGTTACCACATTGTTTTGACATGTGTCCACCCAAAAAAGATGAAATCGACGGTCAGGACTTAACTAGATTCTCAAGTGGAAATCTAACGGTATAGTACACAACCTCTTTACAACGCAACTTGAAATAAGTCGTGCCTAGGGAGATCTGTACTGAAGCCTTTAGCAAGCGCTATGGTGACAAGTGTCCTTTTGGAAAAGTAAGATCGATGGCAGAGTATTATGATGGTGATCCAACGGCTTAGCGCACTTATTCATTTCAGCACAACCTGACCTAAGTCGTTCCTTGTGAAGCATGTGGTAAATACCATAGCTTGCGCTATCCATTGTTTTGAAGCCCTGAGTGAGATCAACGGTTGATATTCAAAGGAGGTGACCATTCATAGCATGCTAGTGTAGTCTTCAAATCACTTGAGCAATTAATGAAGGGCTAAATTGAATTGAATAGTTATTTGATTGCATTTGGAGATTGTTTGTTGACTCTTTGATGAGCTAAAAAATTGATGTTGAACAAATTGTGAAGAAGAGCTTGGTGAGTTCACAGTTTTGACCTCAATTCAATTTTTTTTGTGGCCCAAGTATGTTGTAATTATTCCTCTTTTTGAATTGTGAGATTTTATAGCATTTTAAAGGTGTTGTACATTCCTTATTTTGGAGTAATCATTAGGTCACTGATCAAACCCTAGTCTGTAAATTTCCCTCCCCGCTACAACCATGAGTCAAAAGTCATCCTATGGTGGCAAAACCAAATGAGATTTATCCTAGGACCTTATAAGTCAACTCCTTGGTTCGTCCAAGAAATATAAACATGCCCAGAGTACAAGGGTTTTGACTAATAAAGTATATAGTTTTCATGAACATGCCAGAGATGCAATCCTGCTAGTTGAGGGATGGGATTTATTCAAATTCTACTATAACCACCATTCTTGTGATAGACCCATATCAAACATTTAGAGGTTGGGCCTAGGGAAGCTAGTTGAACTGAATGCCTTTGTCAATGTTGACTTAATTCAGGCCATAAGTAACAACTATGACACATTCACTAAAATCTTGTTCACTTCCAAGGGAAAGAAACTCTTTCAGCTAAGTAGGGAACTGATTATTGAGATGTTTGACCTAAACCCCTTAGTTGATGTCAAAATTAGCCTTGACGATTTGAAGGAGTATAACAGAAACAGACGGAGATATAGAGCATGTTATCCACCTCATCATAGGCCAAGTAAGCAAGGAAAATTGGTGATGATTGATGATAATGAACTAGAGCCTTTCAAGTGTGAAGGATTTGATGATTATTTCATAAAGACATATTTTGCCTTGTGTCAAGCCTTTAGACTTGACTATAATCCTCTAATGTCCATTCCCCTCATGGTTATGGATGTTGATATCCAAGGCTGCTATTAGAACAAAAAATTTGACTATGCCACTTACATTACAGATGAAATTCACAAGGATTTGGTGTCATATAAGAAAAACAGTGTGTCCCTTACCTTCAAGAGGTATTCATTGTTGTGCCACATCTTGTTGTATTGTGATGGGAAGTTTTGGGGAAAATAAATGCAAATACAAAACCTAACCACAGATGGAAGTCCTATGCCTTTCTAGGGGAGAACTCACATCTAGGATTCAGAATGTGGGGGTTCTAGTTACATTCAGTTTGAAAATAATTTGTACAAAGAATTATGGGGTTGTAACAGAAGAAGCTTAGAAGGAGTAACAGATGAAGCTTGGAAAGAGCTCCCTCCCCCTGAGCAGCCTAATGTGAATCAACCTTTGGTTGATTATTCCTTAACTAAGGAAGTGGGTGAGAATCAAATAGATATGGATGAAAAGTAGCAAGTATTAAGATCTCCCCACAGGAATGAGGTTGTTATGGTGCCCCTAGCAAGAACCTTATTGAGCTTGGAGGAAAGTAGAAAAGCAGTGTAGGATGTTAGAGCTCTAGATTGCAAGAAATTTTTATCAGATGATCAATTTGTGAAGTCTAAGGAATTCAGGTCCTTGTTAATAAAGAAGAAATCTAAGGCATATCTACAAAAGTTGAATGAAGAGCAAGTAAAGGTTGGAGAAGAGGACATGAAAGAAGTGGCCCAAAGGGTCTTGAAAGAGGTTGACATGGATGTTGGCAATATCACTCTTGAGGAAGGAAGAAGGTTAGTAATGGAGATTGGTTTCCTACTAATGCCAGGATGGGGTATCTCCTTGACAATTGCAATGGACACCATCAGGAGGCAAGATAACATTGATGATGAAATAATGACCAAAGAGCAAGCTAAAGAACTCTTTGGATTGGGTATTAGTGCAAGTCATGAGACCCTAGAAATTTGGGCCATGGCTCCAAATGAAAACAAGCCTCATGTTGCCAAAGATATCAATGAGCTCACTGGGCATTTGATTGTGAGAAGATTAACTGATACATTTGCCCCTCAAGCTACATCTTTAGTAGTAAGCACAGAAAAATTTAGTAAAGTTGCAACAAGGAAATTGTAGTCAGATTATGACAATTTGAAGGATGACTATTTCAAGTTGTTGTAGGAATATACCAAGGTCAAATCACTTGTCCCTCCAATAGGGATTGAAATGGAAGCAGTAACTCCGTCATCTAGTTTAAGGGATGTATCAGGGCATGAGGAGGATTCCCCTACTATTGATGATCTAAAAGAATAATTGAAGAAGAGCAATAGCATAATTAATAAACTAAGGGAGGATAACAGGAATGAGTAAATAGCTCTGATTAGAAATCTTTTCAATCACAGGATGTCATGCATTCTCCCTAATGTTGATGATGCATGGTTGTGCTACAACAATGTAAAAATAACTTTTGACAATTATGTCCAAAATGAGGCAATCGTATATTTTGAGCACGTGGATTCCACGTATGTAGGTGATGAACCTTATTTTGAATAGTCCTAGGATTGAGGACAAATCATGTTTGTCTTTGAATCTTTTTTTGTGCATGTGTGATTGCTTGTGTATGTACATTATCATTTTATCTTGCATCAGTCCCTGTAACCTACCTGCCACAATGGTATCATGGTCTTCCATATCATGGTGCTATACGACATAGGGTTGCTTGTGACCTTATCAGTTGGCTTTTATGCATGGGACACATTATCACCCTGGTTCCTTATACCTCGGTGCATAACATCTCATGCCATATTAAAAAAATATGGCTCTCATTTATCAATGCATCATAACACATAATTCATGGAGTTGAGAAATCAACTTGCATCCATCCCTTTCATCCATTTTTGCTTCATCACAGTCTTGAGCCTCTCTAGAGAGTTTTTGTACAAGCTATTTCCAAGAGGGTTTGGATTGACACCCTACATCCCTTGTCAGAATTCATGTCTAGCATATTTTCTAGAAGGTTTGGTTTGAACCTCTCTGCCACTTCCCCATCTTGCATCCATCCATTTTCCCTCATTAGTCATTTCATCCCATCCTTCTATATCATCATTTATCCTATCATTTATCCCCATCGTCTCCTTCCTCCAATCCCTTACATCCAACCTATCTTGTCCCCCCATCCATGTGGTCTTTTATATTCCACTCTCTTCTTTCTAATCCAACCATCTTCATCCTTTTGAGAGAACACCCGTGTTCTTCAAACCCACCTTCCCTCTCGAGGGGGCATCATCCTTAGCATCATCTCTCCTTTTCACTCTCGCTTCGAGTGGCTAGGGCATCTTTATCCCTAATCCTACCACCTTCTTCTAATCCTATCTAGCATTATGTTTTATCTTTCTTTGAAATGATGCTACTTCGCAACACCATCTCAAAGAGGGGCAAAATGTAGACACCCAAAATTGTCCACTCTTCATGTCATCCCTAATTCATCTCCAAACTCCTCTAAACCATCACTAATCATCTCTAGACACCCATAAACTATATTTTCTCCACAATTAACTAAAAAAACACATGTTTAGACAGTTAATTGATCAAATCCCCTTCAATCCATGATTTTACAATATTTTATTGTCAAAATCACTATTCATGTACTATTCATTGTTCATCTATACCTACATCGGTACCTTCTGTTGACACTCATTTTGACCAGGGGTTGATTTGTCATGATCAGGAGGTTTCTTCATTTGAAGCCTTTATCTTCTTGCCCATTTTTTCTAAGTGTTGGACCTCCTCAGCATTTTTCAACTGCAGCATCATGTTTCTTGAGGAGGAGGTCATCGTCATCATGTTTGTTTCGATGATGGTCATCATGATATTGTTCTCCGTCGACCGGTTTCTCATCGTCATCATCATATTGAAGTATGGGGTGATGTTTGGTTTTTATCATGATGATGCTAACGAGCTACAGTGCGCCCTGATCTGCTTACGAGGGTGATTCTTCAAAGTCTCCGGTGATCTTTCATTTATCACCTTGCGCAGGCATGATGATGATGTTGCTTATTCTTTGAGTTGCTCGACCTAACTTGTTTTATCCTAAGGGTCGTCATCATCATCATTTTTCAGTTGTCATCCTGCTGCTTGCGGTGGTCATCATATTTTCTGCCTTCATGATATTTCGCCGGGGTGATATTTCTATCATCGGGTGATCTTGGTTATGATCATCCTGATGATGATGTTGAAGAGTTTTTAAGTGCGACCCGATATTCACTAGGGTCATCATATTTCGAACGTCAGGATGATCTTAGTCAATATCATCCTGATGATGTTGTATCACTTCTTGTTCTTTGTTTCTCATCCTGATGATGCTGACGTCATCCGTATCAGGGTGATATTTTTCTTTCTGCCTAACTGCATCATGATATTCCGAAGGAAGGGGTGATATTTTCATATCACCCGGATATATGTTTGCTCGAGCATCATGATGATGCTGATATCAGGGAGATATCCGCCTGCTGGCTTCGCGCATTATCTACTGGGGGTGATCTTTTCAAGCAGCATCATCATATTCAGTTATCGCCCCGATCTTACAGTGGAGCTACAGTGCAACCTGATATTTGAACATCAGGAGGATATTTCCAGATATCCGGTTGTCTTCCGAATATCATGATGATGTTAATATGATGATGACGTCATCAAGGTCCCGCGGGGGTCATATTTCTAACACTGATCATCTTGAAGAGACTTCCTGATATTTGCAAACATGATGATGACATCATCCGGATATGAGGAGGTGTGCAGTAAGCAGGATATGATGATGACGTCATCAGGATGTTCATCGGCCAGACTTTTGTTATAAGCTCAGCAGGAGGATGTTCCTCCGAAGGATCAGGTTGTGCCGATTATCATGAAGGTTATATTTCAAATATCATGATGACGTCAGGGTGATTTTTCGAACAACAGGATATCATGCTGCTGGAGGATGATGATGATGAAGTCTATACTAGTGTCGTCAGGAGCAAAAGCACCGACATGATATATGCTCATGACCTAGTATATAAGGTGTTATTGAGGTCATCGCGGGGTGCATGTGGGATATTGTTATCCTGCATTTTCAAATATCATGATGATGAGTCTCGGCGGGAAATGCTTGCGAATGCAGAATTGATGTTCTTCCCGAGGCTGCGGGTTGGTGCGCCATTAATGGCGAAGGTTGCAGAGGTATGGGCGATGGCGTGGGCAGATCTGGTACCCGATTGAAGGTGTACATCAGCGGATGGTGGCGCAGGGCTCGAGAAATCTTCCTGTCTCCTCCCCTACCTGCTGCATTCAAGTTTGGGCGCCAATCTGGTTGTTTTGAGCGCCATTTTCATGATACGGTATATCTGGCGGGAGTTTTGGTCAACCTGGTAGTCAATGCTGAATACGCCCTCCTGCTATATGATGCAGAGGGTGTTGATCATTCAAGGTTGTTGAAAGTTGTAGTTTTTTGGCTCTGTAATCCAAAACCAGCTGATCTGGTTGCTCTGTACAGTTTTTCTTGTGAGTTTATGTATCTCCTGTTGTAGGACTTGGCATGAATCCACTGGTTTCATGGTTGATCTTATATGAGTAATGCTACCTTAGCATGTGTTGTGTTAATTCTGTCTCCAGTATTGCATGTATCCTTCTTCTGGATCTGGATGTTTGCTTATGTTTAGATTCTAGAGCATAGAATTCCTATGTTGAATGTCTGATCTTTTGACCTCTGCTCAAGGGGCAGATTAAACTGTTTTCAGGTTGAACATTGGGAAGGGTATACTGCAGTAGGGATGCCATAAGTAGAGATAGCTCAACACTCTATGTTGGGAGATATCTGTAAGGCAGATATCATGTGTATCCCCCTGAAATCCAGTTCTAGCTATTCATGCTGATCATTCACAGGTGTATGTCTACCGACTCCAAGCCCTGGATAGGCACCAGTCATGCTGTGTTCTTGTGTTATACACCATGTCCAACTTTGCATCCAAATTCATATCAAAACACTTCATACCTCCACCTGTTAGTTGTAGGAGTAGGATTAGGAACCCCCTGCATGCTCTCATACCCAACCAGACATCATGTCCAAGAATGTTGCCAGCCTTGTGATCTATCATACAGATCTTGGTCCATACATGGGAGTATTCTGCCTGTTGTTGTCAAGTTAGATCCTTCTATCTTTGAGCTAGTCAAGGTTACATCTTGAGTTATAGGGATACCCCCCTTGGTGCGGCAGAACCAGAAGTGAAGGGGAGGAGCTCACGCAACCTCCTGTATTCAGTTGGCCTGAATCTGCCTGTGCATTAGAAGTGGCAAACCCTAATGCTGATTCAGAAGAAATGTCAACACCTTCATCGATACTTATCCCTAGCCTAAATGATTTGTTAATCATTTATCCACTTCCTCTATAGTTCCAACATTAGATAAATTTATTTATCTATTATCCCCTTTTCCCATCCCATGAATTAAATAAATATTTACATTTAGTTAATTCCCTATTTTCTACACTTTTGATTAGGTGACCTAAACCTAATTAATTAGCTAATCCCCCACTTGCACATTCCATTACCCTAACCTAAGCCTAGTCAAATCCTCTCCATCCCCCCATGTGTACAAAGGCATGGCCTCTTGTACATCCCCACACGGGGCTCTTACAAAAGTATGGCCAAGGTCCTTTGTACAAAGGTCCTTTTGGTCCTTCTTGTCCTCCTTCAATCCTCACCATCCCCTTTTCCCAACTCACTTTCCAACCATTGATTTGTCCTCAATCCAATGACATCTCCCATCCACCAATCTCATCATGCCACTTAGAAAGCTCTCCTTGCTTGAGAGCTCTCAAGAATCCTCCACCCTTGATCTTCAAATTCAATCTCATCCCTTCATCCAACATCCAAAAATCCTATAAATAGATCCTCACCCCAAGCATTTTCAAGACTCCATGAAACATAAAGTTATACTGCTATTTTGAAGAGCTGCCTACACATCAACAACATCAAAGAGCACATCCACACAACAAGGGTTAGCATGTGAGGTGAATTAGATAGTTTTCATTTCATGTTTTATGTTTTCCTTTTATGCTCAATCTGAGGTGTATGCGAGGTGAATGAAGTAGGTTAATCTTGTTTTAGTCTATTTCTTGTATTCATTTTTACATGCATACAACATCACCACATATGGATCCCCTTTATCATAGATCTCTAGAGATTTTATCACGGTCCCTATATTTGTCATTTGTCACCCTGGATTAGATTTGTGGGTGTGGACTTGGCCTAGATCACTTCCACACTTGTGGATCTAAACCTTCACCTTTTAAAATTCAAAATTCAAAATTCAAAATTAAACATTTGCTAACTACTTCACTAGCCATTGTGAATTGACTTAGTGTAAGTTTTTGTTGATTTGTGTGGTAGAATGTTGTATCCAAAGACACTCATTCATTCATTTGAAATCATGTTGGGATGTGAGAAGAACATCTAGATAAAAGAGCTTAAAAGGGAAATCCATTTTTTTATTTATCTCCTTATTACCTCATCCTAGTTCCATTGCATGATTACTTCTTGTCTTCTATCTTTTGCTCAAAACTATAAAGTCAATCCATCAAGGGTCTAATTGAGGAGAACTTAACCCCCATAATTCAGCAAACTGCCCAAAGTTGTTCATAAAAACTTCCTATCCTTATGCACATTCTGACATTAGAAATCAAGGCAAGTGAATTCCAACAATCCCCAGTTCGTTAGTTTAGATTCACGAGTTACAATTTAGGTAAACATGCAGGTTTAGGACCGCACTCATAGAGATTGTGTATGCATTCGCATAGGTGACTTTGAGCAAAAAATAATTAGTTTACAAAGTCTAAAATCTTCATCTTAGCAAACCCTAAAATTTCAATATATTGACAAATCAATTTCTAACATCTATCACAACACATCATCATCATCAAATTTTGAATTATATATCACATTTAATTTATTTATCTTAATTTAACATTTATTATTTTTAATCCGAACTCTTTTAATATAAACTAATTATTGTCTAAGCAGTTGTACTATTTAATTAGTCTACCTAGAGGTGTTTTCCTTCTAGAAAGGTATCTTGGTTACGCACCATGACACATGATTTAAATTGGCGTTGTATCCTAAGATTACGAATTATTTGCATCATGAATAATCATGAGAGAATATTTACCTTAAACTATTCAATAGTCTAAGACGGTTAATTTAATACAAAATTAAGAAGAATTATTTGGATCGTGAGTAATCATGGAGAATAATTGCATTACAGTATTCAATAATTTAAGATAGTTAATTAAATAAATTGCATGTGCACAATTTTAATGTTACAACACAAGGCAATACCTTAAATCCAGCGAACTACCTTACAAAAGTAATATGTGGGGTCTTGAGCCACACCATGGCATTTTAGTAAAATTTTATTCTATAGACCTTGTTTTAAGTAAATATGTATTTAATGACATTATTTTAATTCCAATTTCTAGGAATATAGGTGCATGTGCATTGGGTAGATTGAAGTTAAATATTTTGGATTGGAGACAAGTAGCTCTTATTCCAACTTTATATATATATATAAAACAATTGATATTTAAGGATATTTCCAACCTATAATTTTATATATTAGGGGTGTGTATAAGATATATAAGTTAAAAGTACTTTTATCATTATATTTGTTGTAAATTAGAAGGGAACAATTTTTAATTATGAGTTATAATGACATTTCCAACTTATAATTATATATATATATATATATCCTTAAAACAATTGGCATTTAAGGACACTTCAAGCTCATAATTTTATATATTGGGGGTGTGTATACGATATATAAGTTAAAAGCCCTTTTATCATTATATTTGTTTTAAATTGGAAGGGAACACTTTTTAATTATGAGTTATAAAGACATTTCCAACCTATAATTTTATATATTGTAGGTGTGTGGAAGATACATAATTTAAAAGTGCCTCCAAACATGCATTTCAATATAGAAAGTACATTAGTGGGGTTTGAGACTCATTAAATAATGAGGGTCACAAACCAATTCCAAACATGTACTATTGTGTGAAAAATACTTTAGTGGTTAAAGATTCATTGAACACTTTAACTATATATGAATATAAAATAGTTTTATAGATTTGTTTGAGGTTAACAAGCACTTATAATTGATAAGTGAAATTTGGAATAGGGCCAAGAAAGATATGAAGTGTTGTATCAAAACGTATTTTAAAATTAGATTATAAGTTGATATGGATAAATTTAGAGTAGATATTTTTTAATAAAAATAAAACTAATAAACAAGAGATAAGAGAGATCATTTATTTTAATTATTTACATGATTATATTAAAAATATATATTATCAAAAATATGTAATCTAAATGTCTTTATAACAAAATGAATATTTTTGAGATATTATTTTTCTTATTATTTATATATATGTGATATATGCATAGTTTCTTTTATAATGTAGAAAGGATATTTTCAAATTTTAACTAGAAATAATAAATTATTTAAATTATTTCTTATAAGTTAAATTAATCTTTATATTAAGTTTATTCTATGTGTAAATTGACTAGATTCAAATAATCCATCAACCTTTAGCTTAGGTTATATTAGTTTCATTAGAAATAAGAGAATTGTTAAATATATGGGATTTAATTATGTTTTAGGTTAAAATCTTACTGAAGGTGCAAATTCCTTTAATTCAATATTTTTTTATTGATGTGTATATTCTAGATAAATATAATATAGAGTTAAATTTAATAAATAGTTTTTAAAATTGATTCATTGTTTTGTTATTACTATTAGGTATAGCTTGCCTAAGGATGCATTTTAAAAAATGAAGACTAATGAGAGAATATCAAAGAAAATATACCCAACAATATCTGAGACAACAATGAGAATAAATGACAAATGCACAAAGAGAGGAACAAAGAAAATGTTGAAATGATAATGACAAAGAAAGATATGCTAAATGTAAGGCAAAAATAACATTTTAAGAACTTGAAGTCCAAATAACATAATATGCAAATAAGATGATAATATCTAATGCATAAACATCTCATAATGTCTCATGCATAAACATCTCATAATGTCTCATGTATAAACATCTAAAGCGGATCGTAATCCTAAAAGAGACAAATCCTAAAAGAGACAAAAAGAAAACAACTTCAAGAAAGTAATCGTGAACCAATTTGAAGACATTGTCAATTTCAAATGCTATTGTTGAGTTAAATGTTGGAGAGAATTCAATAATAGATCATGTATTGCAAATGCTAAACAATAAAGATCAAGATGAAAATTATGATGAGATGAGAAATCCATAAGAGAAGACAACTTCACAACCTAGAAGACAAAGTTAAATGAAAGAAATACAAATTGAAAGAGAACAAAGTACACATATTCATAATGGAAATGTTGAGACAAATTGGAAGACTATACAAATGATTTTTTGGCATGGTTTGGAAAAAATTGCTTCACCAATCATGTGTTATATTTGTCAACAAAGTTATGTTGGAACAAAGATTTCACAAGCACTTGAAGGCCCTATTCGTAAGAGATGTCAACAAGAGAAAAAAGAACATCAATTTTTAGCATCAAACAATATGGATCTTGGTCCTCTAGTACCACTAGAACTTGCAAACATAAAAAAAAGTTGAGGAAATATTGATAGCAAGTGTTAACCCAATCCTCCAAGTGACACATCCAATGAGAAGTCAACATGAAAATAAAGGGCATATTATAAGTTTTCCATAGGAAGTAAAAGAAGTCAATAAGATGTTGCAACATCAAATAGAAGATTTGTCAATTATAATTGTTTAAAGGAGGGATCAACATGGAACATACTATAACTTTGCAATCAATAGATATTTGGATCTATAAAGCATTGAAATACAAAATTGTGTAAGATTTATCAATGTTACAAACCTTCCCAAAATCCTAATGACACAAACAAGCCATAATAGTAAAAGCACAACAAAAGATTACAAAAATGAAATATGACTACTATTCCAAAATAGAGGATGCAATACAATGAGATGAATATACAATGGATACTCAAGAGTGGGCTACAAGCCTAGGTATATACGATAGTCCACTAAGATATGTGAATGTACAACTAATGTGGGATAAAGGAGATTGTACACATGTGTAGTACAAGTATCCACCAAACTAGGAAAGTACAACCACCAAGTTAATAAATACATACTACCTCCCTAAGTAGATACTAATGTGCAAGGGACATATTAGCTACCTAAGTAAGCTTATACTAAGTGCACATTAATGCAATAAAAAAATTAACTAAATGCAAGAAATTGAATGTGTACTAGAACAACCCCATAAGTGTAGCTTAGGTAGGTAGGATAGATGGGTCTTAACAAATGTGTAGCCATGTTAGGTACCCATGTACAAAATGCTCTCTCAAAAGAATGAGAAGAGTAAAACCATGTGCGAGGAAAACCTCCTCGGGATATAAGAGAAAGAAAGTGAAGTAGTATGCAACCCCCAATGTGTAGTCTCGTGTGCCAATTGTAGATGTTTGACACTAAATGTTGAAGATGATCCATGTTCACCAAATAACATTTCTCCCCATATGACGAAACAAACTCAAAGGTGAATGCAAAATATCTTCCTATTTCCTAAAATGAATAGGGGGAAGAAAATGCAATATAAAGATCCCTATATGTTTACTCATTTATTGTCATGTCAATGCTTAAAGGTGTCACAAGTTGATTAGGAGTCCCAAGCCTAACTAAAGAAGGTTACAACTCAAAACACTCTGGAACCAAATGATGAATAGGAGACAAAGATGAAGAGACAATAGCTACTATGAAACTATCATCGAAGAGGACAACTAAGCCCTCAATGATGTCCTCTAGATTTTCAAGATAGAACTCACAAAACAAACTGAAAGATCTATCTTGAGTAATCATCCCATTGAACTACCTCTAGAAAACAAGGATGCTCCTATTGTACTAAATCATTAGAACCTCTTGCTAAAGCAACTTTGAACTTTCAAGAAGCAGGAGATGATGATGTCAAAATCATAGTACATGTCTTTGTGACCTTAGTTAATGAAAGGACTTATAGGTTTATATCACTATACTACACATCTTAAAAACTATCCACAACAAATGCCTAAGTATGAACATTAGTCAAAGGAGCTTCAGAAGAAAAGTGTGAGAACAAACTAGATTGATCATTTACCTTCCCAACTATGACAAGATCATGGATCTATAGATCCTAAATGATCATAGAATCAAGAGTGAACTCAACACTCTTACACGTCCCAATATGTGTAATCTAGTAGATAGATAGGAGATTAGTTGACATGGAAGGTATGCAAAGGACAACATTGAATGATCCTTTACCCATGTCAAAAAATCCTCTCCCACACACTCATGGAAGTGTTGTTGCCCATCAAAATTTGTGGCATAGAACAAGTTTCAAATGTAGAAAATTCCTCTTGTGACAAATCCACATTGTGTCTTTCCCTTGTGATTATTTGACCTAGTAGTTGTAGCCAAATATGAAAGTGGAGAATCTATGGAAAAGGAATCTAGAATGGCTACCCTGTTCTTCTTAAGATGTGTGAGTTAATCAATCTATTTCTTCATGCAAACTGTCTACTATCCTAAAAAATATTATATATGAAATATTAAAATGATCCAACCAAAATTATTCTGAAATATTCTTCAATCCAATTTACACACAACAATTGTAATAGACTTGCACCCAAAAACTATCGAAAACTAACAACACACTATTATGATCCAATCATTTGATTTTGCTAAAATCTGATTTGAAACTATTATGAAACCTACATAAAACCATATAAATCATATATTTGTCACTTTCTAATTACCAATATCTTGTTTGGTTGAGGTGAGAGCATACAGTGAAAAATATTAATTTTTACAATGTACATTTGCACACAACTTCACCAAACTAAACAACACTTGCAAAATATGAACTAGAAATTCAATTCAATATTGGAGCTTCTATAAAATAATTAAATGTACAAAAAAATATTTCATAAATTAGAAAGTACAGTAATACAATAAAATAATGGAATTTGAGAGCAAACTATGTATGTTGGAGCTTCCTTCTTCACAAATCCTACAAATACAAGCTACTGAACTATGTTGAAATCCAAACAACTTTGAAATGAAAATGCAACCTATATATGATATTTTCCTCAAGAATCCAAAGGGGTTTCATCCTCTGATTTTCAAGAATCCAAGGGTTTTCATCCTCAACTCTTGTAGTTGAACACAAGTGCTCAAGATGTAAAGAAATTTGATAAATTGACAAAAGATATCAACTAAAGAAGGTGTCTAGATTATATAGAAGTTTGGTCACAAATTTACCAACATCCCAATCTGCCCAAAAGTATTAAAAATAATAAAATATTAAATATTATCTCTCCACTTATGTCCACTAAATGAGTTGTCATAACTACCACTTGACTTTCAACTATTTTAGGCAATAAAGATGCTCTACTTACACCTACTTACAACTATCATAAACACTTGTCATAGAATATTTCATAATGGAGATTCTCTTCCAAAATTAACTTCTTGTAACTCCCCATTAATTTCCAAATCATTAATTCCCCTTGTTTTCCAAAATTACCAATTGTAACTCCCCAATTATGAGCTATCATAGAATCTATCATAGAATTTGTCATAACCCTGTCATAGAATTTGTCATGAATAAAGATGTTAAATGATTCAAGAGTTGTATATGCTCCAATTATGAATTCCCACACCCCATTGTGGAAATTAAACAATAACTTCATATTTATTTAACCCATTTTCTAAATATGCAAAAATATAATTAATAAAGGAGGCCAAAAATTAATAGTTATTTCCCTAGCATTTCCCTTTAGCCAACTAGAAATATTGAAATGGTCTTTTGGTCCACAAATATAAATTAATTGAAAAGGGGATATTACAAATTGATTCTTCATGACCTTTCTTCTTGAAATATGCACAATATAACTTCTCTTTCTTAGATGATGTGCTCTCTTTTGAAAAGAAGATGTTGTGTTCTTCTATGGAAGTGGATGTAGATTGTTAAGTGCTCTTAATCTTAGACTTGTTCTTTTTATTCTCTTTGCCACTAGAAATCTTCTCATCCTTTTTGTCCTAACTTGCAACCAAGGCATGTGACTTCAAGGTAACCATTTGAATAAGCTTATCCTTCTCTCTAGTGAGTTGCAAAGAAAAATCCTCAAAGAGGGTATTTTAAACTTACTCCCCAAGGTAGCATGTGTAGTATAGATGATAGACATGAACATTGAATAGTTAGGTCCTAACCTAGAAACCACACTCAATATCAACTGTGTATTTGATTTTTCAATATTAGAATCCTTCAACAATATTCTTAGTGTCTTAAACTTAGTGGTAAAGTCATGTATGTCGTCAACATTGCATCGATTAAGATTTGAATTAGTTCGTGCTTTCCAAAAAGTGATTGTGAATCTCATCTATCTATCCAAAGTTTTTTGATAACTCATCCCATAGAGTCTTAGGTGTATCTAGGATCTCAGTGTGAAATGACTCTGGAGAGACATATAAGCACAAGAAGCGAATGGCCTCATCACAACTATTCACCACTTTGTCATTTGATGCTCATCATTTAGTTCACCCTAAAGTCCCTAAATTATCATGACTACACAACTTCTTAAATCCTAGCAATTCAATCGCTTGAGATTTTTGTATAAAATATTTGTAAGGTGTGAAGACTGGAACAAAACTAGTCTCCATGATGAATTGGGAAAAAAATAAAATAGAACAATAGGAGATCAAGAAAACCATGAGAACACCCTGTGAAAGCACTCAATCAAGATCTCCTCCCAATAAAATATGATTATGGCACTTAAATATACTTAGTGCATTTATAGATACCATTTGTCAAAAGTGTAATAATGGACTTGATCTCAGTGAATATAGATGCCACAAGAGGCCAAAATAATGAAACTATATATGTGCCCAAACAAAGTCTTGGAAGTTCCCAAAATGAGAATGACTCAAAAAACCTTTAAGAAAATGCAATTTTTAGAAAATCTAGACATTAAAATCATGGACCATATACACCACTATGAATCTCTTGAAAAATTATCCCAAACTAAAAAATGCTCAAAAAAAGAGCTTGGATGACTGAGAATGGAGCCTATAAATTTTAAGTGCAAAATTAAACTATTAACACAAAAGGGGTAGCTTGGGAGGATGAAGGAGATGATGATGATGTCAGGCTGATGTTAGTAACTAAAAATTATCCATGTGGACAAAATATTCTCTCCTAAGGGCAAACCTTCCCTAAAGGATAAAATTATTACGTAAATTTGCAAAACCACTTAGGAGTAGAGGAGGTTTTGAAGCCATGAGGCTAGGAGTTGAGTGTCGATTGCTAGTGGTGGGGTTGTCAAGCTATCACCCGAAAAAAAGGGCCACCAGATAGGTGTTTGACCTTGCAAGTATAAGCCACTAGTTAGAGATTTGACCCTACTAGTATGAGGGATATGAGGTCCCTCACTTATGGTGCCTCATGTATGAGGATCATAGGTATAGGTTACCCTATGTACTCCCCTACCAATATATATGTGCAAAAATATCTTTCTTATTAAATCTCTATACTTTATCACTTGTGTAGTGCTTCTGTAGTGATCACACCATGACCTACAATAGATGTCAATCCACGGGAATATTCATGCATAGAGAATATTCTTTACAAATTTTATGAGCATATGATAGGGAGGGGAGATTTTTTACAAGGGCCTCTAAGCAAAGTTGTCAAAATTTAATGAAAGGATAAGAAATCTTAGGGTTTTGGGCCTTCCAAACATAATGTCATGGTCAAGTTGGCTCAAAATGTTTTGGATTCTTAGTGATATGTGGATGCCTAGTGAAAAACCCCACCTTCAAACCCTTACAAATTTCACCTCTGAAACCTAATCCAAATAAAATGAATGTAATAAAACTAGCAATATTAGATCCGGTAGACATAATGGTGTGCTTTATGAGTTATTCCACAATTCACAAGTTGAGCCTGCCAAATGATGCTATGAAAGGAAGCCTATGATCTTGATCTCTCTTCTGAACTATTTTGATTCTCTAGATATTCTAAAGATGCAATAGAAAAGCATATTATATTTTCAAGATAGCGGAAAGATCTACTATCCTCAATGGAGATGGGAAAGCATTGAATCCAACAACTGCTTTGATACCATGTAATATTTATTGATGGAGCAAACCTTCCCAAAATACAAATGAGATGAATAAGACACAATAGAAAAATCACAACTAAAGATGCATAAATACTATATGACTATTATTTAAAAATAGAGGATGCAAGACAATGAGATAGATGTACAATGGATTCTCAAGAGTGAGATACAAGTGGTATATATAAGATACTCCACCCAGAGATGTGAATTTAAAAACAACGTGGGATAAAGGAGAAAGTATGAATGTGTAGTACAAGTTTCCACCAAACTAGGAAAGTACAACCACCTTTATTAAATGCATACTACCTCTCTAAATAGATGTCTAGTAATGTGCAAGGGAGATATTAGCTACCCAAGTAAATTACCTAGCTAACTAAGATTATCCTAGGTGCACACTAATATAATAAATTAATTAACTAAATGCAAGAAAATAAATATGCACCAATACATAAAATAAGACAAGTTCTATAAAGATGTATAGATTGAGGAAAATTATCCTTGTGAACTTCCACCCAATTCTAATAAAAATATCTTTGACCAATAGAACTTTGTTAAATGGGGCATGATTCTAATGTGAATCAAAATGTATTTGTGGGTCCAATGATGGAGGTGGATTAAGGAAATATTAGCAATCACACAACATTAATGACATGTGTAAACCACCAAATGATCTAAGAGAGATAATATTAATCCATTCATGGATTAAAAAAATGTAGATCCTAGTGTTGGCAAGAGACACTGTGTGGCTTCATGAATGTTGTCATTGATGGCAACAAAGTCCATCCCACACATCCGTAGCACATAGTATGTCTCTACCGGAAAATAGATTGAAGAATGTTTTGGTTCGGTGAGTAAGACCAGAGCATGCAGCAAGGTCTGTCAATTAGGTCTGGATCTCTCAGATGGTTTAACTTAGCAAAGTACAGACTTGGGCAAGTCAAGAGGAGTATTATGACTACTATATTCTAGAGATTGAGCCTCCAGTGATGAATGAGTGAAAAGATATGAGCATCTAAGTGTTGGGTTCCTGATAGGCAGAGTAGACTAAGGAAGAACTGGCCAGCAGAGCATCAGACTTTAATCCGGATAAGAAATTGATGGTGATCAAGCTATTTGAGGGATCATAAATGGTTTGCCGATGTGATTGATGACTTCTATGTCTATGTCTTTGATACGCATCACATATTAAGTATGGATTCAACTGACAGATCAATATCTTGGAAATATCTTGAGTATTCCGGTTGCCAACTAGATAGATGTTGAAATCCTTGATGCGGATATATATACCAAATGGAGTTCGGTATGAAGGTGAGGATGTGATGATATAGTGTGCGAAGAAAGACAGAGAAAAGTGTGGAAGCAGTAATACAAGTCCGGTATGTGATAGAACAGCAACACTAAAGTAGATGAAGAATGAAGTGAATTAGAGCAGTATATTGAGCCTAACTAGAATTGAACCTCAGTATGTGTCGATGCCTCTCTTCAGTTCAAACACCTGGTTACCTTCTATAAACATTCTAGATAGTGAGTCTCTTGTAGGAAGTGTGCTTCTTGTGAGCAGTGTGCTTGGGCAGTGAGCCCTAATTGGCAAGTGTCATTTTGTACTTCTTATTCTTTTAATAGAGAATACAATATTGGGTTAGTCACCTCGTGGTTTTTCCCTTAACAGGGTTTTCCACGTAAAAATTACTGTGTTATGTGTGTTGATTTTATTTCTGCTCTCATGGTTATGTATGCTTATATGTTTTGATGCTGCACTAATTGTTAACAAGAAAAGAAAGTTAAAATATTTAAGATAACTGATTCACCCCCCCTCTCAGTTATCTACCTTGTTTCCAATAATTGGTATCAAAGCTAAGTTCCTCCAAACAAGAGCCTAACAGCTTGAGGAAGATCTGGGAATCTCAATGGATATGTATGGTATGAAGGAACAACTTCAGTCTACCTTAGATGATCTTGAGGCAATCTCACTTTGAAGTCAATAACTTGAGAGAAAGACTCAAACAAGCTGATGATTTCATAAATGAGCTAAAAAAAAAATTAAGTATCTCTATGAAAAAGAGAAAGGAACTTCTTCAACAATTAGCAAGTCAAAGTGAGGCCAATGATACTAATGAAGATCTGAATGAGAAAAACAAGCTATGTGAGAAGCTATCAAAAGAGGTCATTATGGTAAGGCATGAAATGGAATCAGGGGTTATGAGATTCACCCAAGAAATTGAAGAGAAAAGAAAAATTGAAGATAATCTAAAACAATCTCTCAAGGAGAAGTCAGAGGACTGCCACAAAATGGACAGAATAATCAGACATCTGGAATCTGATCTTGAAGAAGCTAGAGATAATGAAGAACAACTTGAGAATAAGATAGACAGTCTTAAACAAGACCTTCAAACAGCAAATGAATACAAAGAAAAATTCAAGATAAGCTCAGCTCAACTTGAAGTTCTTCTTGAAACCCAAAAGAGGGTAGATGACAAGCGTGGTTTGGGTTATGAGAAAGCTGAAATCTCTGGATCTGGTCAGAAGAACTCTGGATCAGGAAATTAAAGAAATAAGCCTAGAATACCTCTGGTAAGACAACCAAATGCTCAAAGATATCCATCCTTTAATGGATACTGCTACAATTGCAAAAAACTTTGGTCATAAAGCAACTCAGTGCAGAAGAAGAATGAATTAGACTAATTCATCCTTCTCCAGACAATGTTTCAACTGCAAAAGGTATGACCTCACAAATCTCATGAATGTAGAAATATGCGAATAAACAATTCATTCAATGGTAGATGCTTTGCATGCAATAGAATGGGACATATGGCTAATCAATGTAGATCAAAAGGATATCAGTCAAATATGCAAAGAAATGTTATTTGCTACAATTGCAATAGATCCCGTCATATTGCCAAACTCTACAGAAGCAAGAATCAGGATAAAAAGGGTTCAGTGCATCATAATCAAAATCAAGATAAAGGAAAAGGAAAAGTGAATACGGATGAAGTTCAAAGGGAGATGAACAAGATTTGGGTGAAGAGAAGTACAAAAAATGTTGGGGATGGATCTGTACCAGAATCTAGTGCCGATATTCCTTCCGAAAACTAAATAAATGAGCTATGGCTTAGGGGGAGTCACAAAAGAAAATAAATTCCCCCAGCCAGTCAATTGGTGCCTAAGTTTGGCACACGGAATGTTGTGGATTAAAGGGTTCTCAGAGAAATATCCAAATAACCTTCAATAAAAATATGAAAGATCCACAAGGAGTTTTGAAAAGTTTAATCATCTAAGATTGATTCAGTTTAACAGTCATCCGGTAAAAGTAGGGTTTTCATAGTTAGATCCAGTATGATTCAAAATTGAAATATCTTGATCTGCGGATAAATGGCATGATTGGGGAAAGGAGATACATTGTCAATTATCATTAAAAATAATTCTAAGTACATCTCAGTGATTCGAAAAGATCTCTCTCAGAACAAGGCAACTGGAATGACTTAAGTTGTGCATTTATTGCAATAGGAAATTAGGGTTTGCGCAGAGATATAAGGGTTCTTTTATTTATCATTTGCATTCGAGAAGAAGAAAGGAAGAGCTCTGCATCAAGATTGTTTCAACCCTCTCAAAGATCAACCACAGAATCTGACTCAACCAGTGATCTTTTCCAGCTCATACTGTGAACCCTAGAAGCGTAAAAAGGTATTTCCATTTTTAAATATCTCTCTCTGAATCTTTTGCAAAGATGGCTACTCCAAATGTTGTTAAGATCACTGATAGGCTGCGCCCAAAGTTCAATAAATACCCCTACAAATCCCTAGAAGTTGATCCCTTAGGTGCCTTCTCTAGCATTCCGCATGGGGTTCTACACGTAGAAGATGATAGGGTATACATACATGCAAATATTGAAGAATTTGGGGAATCCAAGCTGATGGATATCTATCATAAACAATTAAGAGATGAAACATTTGAACTTAAACCTCAATACAAAGCCCTCCAGGATAAGCATTTCAGTCATTGCATCCACTTCCCCTATTTTGCAGAAGATGAATGGGTCCGGTATGTTCTTAGCAGAATACATGACAACTTCATGTGGTTGATGAATCCCTTCAAGATAACAAAAGATGCCATTAGGGAAGTAACTAGATTGCACTCATCCGGTGGGTTGCCTGCACTCAAATCTGTCAAAGTTCAGACAGTAAGTGAGGCTACCGGATCTAAGTTTGACAAAAGAGCCATGACAATAGAAGATATCATAGATCCAGATATCAAATTTGCTTCTATGATAATAGGTTATAAAATCTATCACTCCAGCAGGGAGAATTCTATGTCTGGAACTGCAATTTATACAGCATATCAGATGCTAAGGAAAAATGTTGATTATAACCTATGTGATCTTCTTCTGAACCAACTATTAGAAAACTTGTAGAAGATCAAGAAGGATAAGAAGAATTCATTCAAGTATGGTGGCTTAATACTATGTTTATTCTTTTACTATATGAATGAGCTACCCGGATCAAGTGGTTGGGTATGGCAAAATAACAGACCGGTTGCCATACAAATTAGAGACTACATGTATGGGCTTGGTGATGCCAAGGCTCAAAGCACAGCATTCTAGGGATATTTTAAAAACTTCCAAGGTATGATGTAGGCCAGAGAAAGAATTCCTCAAACAATAGTTGAAAAGTATAAGGATACAGTATGCTTCATGGTAGACACTGATCAATGCCTAATGGAGGCAGTTGAGCCCAGAACAGTTTGGATAATGCCAATGGGATATGAGGTTGATGAGAAAATTTTGGAGCTGCATATCCAACACTTGTTGAGTCAGCCTAAGGACCTTAAGGCAGAAAGGTTTGGAACCTTTGAAGAATTAAGTGTAAAAATTCATGTTGAACTAAGGCAACCAGAAATAAAAAGAAAAGTGAGAAAGGAAGTAGAGGAAATTGCCAAAAGATATGGCATATCAAAGGAGGTAGTTGATGCAAATAGAGAGAAAATTGAAAGAGTTGAGAAAGAGAAACAAGAAACAGAAAAAGAAAGTGTTCCGGTACAAGCCTCCTCCCGGACTAGATCCTCCAAGAGCTCTGCACCTGCCACCTCTAAGAGCTCAAAACCCTCAAAACCGGAAGCCAACACATCCAGTAAGGGAGAAAAGAGAACAAAAACAAAGGCCACAAGGTCATACATAAGCCAAAAGGATGATGAAGAAACAGAATCTGATGAGGAAGTAAAGAAAATGAAGAAGAAGAAGAAAGCATTCAGGGAATCCTCTACCGGTAAAAATAAAGAAGAAGAGGCAGAAGAATTTGTTGAAAGGCCTACTCTCTCTATTGATGGGAATCTGCAACCAATGACAGAATTTTATGATGAGTATAGTGATACAGACAAGAAAATATTGGAAGATGCTACAGTCAGATACCTAAACATTTATAATAAAGTATTCATTGAAATCATCTCTCTAATTCCTGAAAGTCTAGAGAAGGAACTTGAACTGAGAAAGGAGAATGCTAAGGCTAAGGACCTAGAGATCCAAGAGTAGATTGCCATTTAGCTCTATCCTTCCATTACTCCAAAACAAATGAACATCATCTTTAAGGACTGCAAGGATGAGTTCCAGAGCAAAGCAAGAATGACCAAACTTATGCTTGGAGAGACTGATCAAGTAGCAAAAGAAACATAAGACATCCTCCGGAATGCCTTCAAAAGATTCAATCTTCCTGTTATAGAGGAAATAGATGAAGAACCTTCTACCATGGATGTCGAAGGATTAAGTGCATCAAAAGAAGAGTCTACTGATAAAAATGTACAAGAGTCAAAAGAGGTAGATGAGGAGAAGCCTAAAGACTTGAATTCCTCTGTTCTGGAAGAGGAAGTCCATGAAGAAGTCAACACCTCTCCTCTGGATCCCCCTGCAGACTCAAGTACTGAAGGAGAAAGAAGAGAAGAGGAGAAATTGAGTCAAGAAGAGGAAGTAAAGGGAAGAGAAGAAGAACAAATAGAGAAGACCTTTGATGATAGTTCTGAGGCTGCAAAAGGAAAGAAGACTCAGTCTTCGGCAAGAGACACTGCAGAAGCAGTGAAGAATTTATTGACCAAAGAAATGAAGGAGATAGATGAACCGGAACTACTCCAAGTACCAATAAATTTTGATTCCCTTTCTCCGGTCCAGACAATGAAGATAACATCTTTTGCCCAAGCTAAAGCAAAAGAAAAGCTTCTGAAATCTCACATGGAAGACTGTGAGCTGATAGAGATTGCATCCGGGATGCTGGAGAAGATCATGCCATCCTTCCAAAAGGATCTTTCGGCCTCTCCATCCAGTAACTTGAAATCCCTAGTTAATTTTGTTAGCACCCATTTTGATTCTTTAGAAAAATCAGCAGAAGAGAAAGTCCAAAAAGAATTTTTGGGAAAGAGATTCACTGAAGTATAGGGACTCATAGCTAATGATAGGAGGACCCTGGATAGTGGGATAAAGAGCCTAGAAAATACTCTTAAAGATGGTGGAGAAATGTATAAATTTTGTCTATCCTGGTCTAAAGTGACAGAGGATATTGAAAAGAAGGTGAAAGAACAAGAAGATAAAGTGTCAAGTTTATCTCAGAATTTTGATCCCCTCACCACTTCTATAATGAATCAAGAGTGCCAGGCCATCGCTATTATAAATGAAATAAAGAGGCTTGAAAAGGAGAGGAAGAATATAATAAGTAGGATGAGTGAACTTAGAGGGATAATTATCCCTAAGTTAGAGGCCATGCATGAGGCCTTAACTGATGCTCAGACCACAACCCAGACCAGTGATCTGGCAGACTTAAGAAGGGCAGAAGCTTATGCATTCTTGTTGAGTGGTCACATTTCAATTTTGGACAGGATGAAGCAGAGTTGGGTGATAGAATTTGTACAGTTGAAGACCACCTTTGTGGATATACTTAAGTATATGTAAATATAACATGTTTATATACTTATGCAGCTGTGTATAGGTTCATTTTTGCAAATTTTGGTTTGCAAATTCCACCCTTTGCCATTGATGTCAAAGGGGGAGTGAGAAGTAGTGAAAAATGTGGAATCTAGCTAAGGGGGAGCTCCGGTAAAAGTGTACATAAGACAGAGCATCAGCCAAGGGGGAGTTTGCTATGACACTTAGTCATTTTTCACTAAGTGTTGCCATCAATGCCAAATGGGGAGATTATTGGCAAGAGACACTGTGTGGCTTCATGAATGTTGTCATTGATGGCAACAAAGTCCATCCCACACATCCGTAGCACATAGTATGTCTCTACCAGAAGACAGATTGAAGAATGTTTTGGTTCGGTGAGTAAGAAAAGAGCATGCAACAAGGTCTAACAATCAGGTCTGTATCTCTTAGAGGGTGTAACTCAGCAAAGTGCGGACTTGGGCAAGTCAAGAGGAGTATTATGATTACCATATTGCAGAGATTCAGCCTCCGGTGATGAATGAGTGAAAAGATATGAGCATCTAAGTGTTGGTTCCTGACAGGCAGAGTAGACTGAGGAAGAACTAACCAGCAGAGCATCAGACTTTAATCTAGATGAGAAATTGATGGTGATCAATCTATTTGAGGGATCATACATGGTTTGCCAATGTGATTGATGACTTCTATGTCTATGTCTTTGATACGCATCACATATTAAGCATGGATTCAGCCGACAAATCAGTATCTTGGAAATATCTTGAGTATTCCAGTTGCCGACTAGATAGATGTTGAAATCCTTGATGCGGATATATATACCAAATGGATTTCGGTATGAAGGTGAGGATGTGATGATATAGTGTGTGAAGAAAGACAGAGAAAAGTGTGGAAGCAGTAATACAAGTTTGGTATGTGATAGAACAGCAGCACTAAAGCAGAGGAAGAATGAAGTGCATTAGATCAGTATATTAAGCCTAACCAGAATTGAACCTCAGCATGTGTGGATGCCTCTCTTCAGTTCAAACACCTAGTTACCTTCTATAAACATTGTAGACAATGAGTCTCTTGTAGGCAGTGTGCCTCTTGTGAGCAGTGTGCTCAGGCAGTGAGCCCTAATTGGCAAGTGCCATTTTGTACTTCTTATTCTTTTAACAGAGAATACAATCTTGGGTTAGTCACCCCGTGGTTTTTCCCTTAACAGGGTTTTCCACGTAAAAATTACTGTGTTATGTGTGTTGATTTTATTTCTTCTCTCATGGTTATGTATGCTTATATGTTTTGATGCTGCACTAATTGTTAACAAGGAAAGAAAGTTAAAATATTTAAGATAACTGATTCACCCCCCTCTCAGTTATCTACCTTGTTTCCAACACCTAGATCATCAATGGATTGGACAAGAATTGGAGCATTTCTAGTAAATGAATGTCATAGAAGGGTTACTTTATATGCCTTTCTTATTAGTATATCTTGATGGACAATGTGTTTGGTTAGAACCACAATTAAGACAAGCTCATCGACATGAATTTGTAAAATATTTGTTTCAATATAGGGATCACTATTTCAAATGAAATCCATGATTTATATATTAGATGATGAACATGATCATGAGACATCTTGCATAGAATTCATCTGTAGTGTTTGCGAAAATGACCCTTCAAGACATGTCAATCATAATCAATGAGTTGTGGGAGCATATGGAGAATGGGCCACACTCCCTATGGTTGATCATTTGATTCAACTTCATATGACTTTGTGGTGTACAAGTTTTTATTGGGAAAAATGTCAAGCATGATGTCAACATGTCCAAATTTAAAACCAAGGCTATGAGAAGTTGTTATGCATGATGTCAACATGACATAACTTATTGATCTTATTGCTACTATAGAATCTACCTCTAAGGTAGTAGAAAAAGAGAAATCAAGGATTTAAAAAGTAAATATTTTAGTTTATGGATGACTCAATAGAAGAATACGTCAAAGTCAAGTGGAAAATCAACTTCTAATAAAAATTTTACTAAAATTATCTCAAATGCATCTAAGGGACAAAACTCTAGGAACACTTACAACAAAAATTAGTCCTACTAGAGGATTCCTACAATAGAGAGAACACTTGTAATTGGAGAAAATAGGATTCCATGTAATCTTAAATAGAAATGTCAATTTGGAGGCTACTATAACTATGGAAAGGACCACTTTTCTAGGTATGTCCCTAAACCCAAGAAGGGACAAGGACCAAATTATATAACCTATGTTGTAGTGGAGAATTGTCAAGCTTGTCAACAAGCATCACTAGTTAAACTTCAAGGTAAAATATGTGGTATATTAGTATCTAATTTATTAGACTTAAGAGAAATTGATTGTTTTTTCTCCTAAGTTACTAAAACAATGTGGAATTCAAACATGGAAACTAAGGGAAGAGAGTCACGTGTCGATCTATGCACTTGAAAAAGACAACCTATCACCTAATGAGTGAAATAACTAGAAATAGACATGGGAGTTATTGTAGCCAAGATAAATGTACTAGTAGTGCCATTAGGATCCTATGATACCAATACTAGAATGGATTGGTTAGAACAACACAAGGCCCAAGTTGATTTCATTGAAAGGAAGGTATAATGTTATGATGGTCATGGTTTTCTTATCACCTTCCAGTGGGCAAAAAGACAATAATAAATGAAGATAATACCTACCTTATAACTAATCGAAGGCATTAAGAAAGGTTGTCCATTATATTCAGTACAAGTAGGGAATCTAAAGGATAAAGGAAAACCTAAACTAATTAGTCATCTAATACTTCAAGAGTATAAATATGTGTTTCAAGACAAACTACTAGGAATGCCACCCAAGAGAGAACTTGATTTCTCTGTAGATAGTTGGACACGATCAACCCTTGTGTCAAAGGTTCCCTATAGAATGACTACAACAAATTTGTAAGAGCTTAAATCATATCTCAATGAGCATTTATTAACAATACTTAGCATTAATTAAAGAAGGTACTTCGAACAGGAATCTAGATATATCTTTTAAACCATAAAATTTGGGCATAAGATAAGGATTATTGTCAAGGGAAAGGTAGAATTGTTGCTATAGTCTCCTTGTGAGGAAAGAATCATTAAGTGAACTAGGGTGTTCCATGAGAGTGGAGATGGAGTTCATTAAATTATTAGTTATAGTCTTTGATTAGAATGCTTTGATATCTTACATAGGATTATCTTTGGGGAAGTGATACACAAGCTTGTGATAGTATTGTTTGGATTTTACTTTGGTGGTGTTAGTTTGTGAGAAATAAGGATTACAAACTTGTGGAACTTAACACAAACCTTATGCTTGTATTATTTGGGTATGTGTATCAACAAAACCCTAGGTTTTATTTTGAATATTGATTGGAAACTTCAATCTTGCGTGTTTGTATTATGTGGCTTGTACATGGAAAATATGGATGTGAGTTCATTTAAATGTATTAATTGGATTTATTGTTTGTGTATGATGTCAAAAATATTAGATTGAAATTGACTTTAGATTGCTTATTCATTTTTAATCCCACTTATGGCATCCTTTGAAACCATCATGTTTGGGTTGGGCAAAATATATTTGAATCAAGGAATGGACTGTCAATTTTTAATCCAAAGATTCCCTTTGTGGTTCTTAATTTGAACCCTAGTAAGTCTAAGTCTTTATTTCTAAAAGGGAAATATTCATTTTAAATACTTGTGTAAGTTGATTTTTTTGGAAGTTAATTATACAAGTCTATAAGTGATTGTCTAGTGGGATACCATGGTTGTGTGGCATGCAAAACTTGTTTGACTATGTATCTTGTTTCTTTTATATGTGAAGTCATTGGTCAATAATGCCAAATTGTGAATAGGATGAGAAGCTCATTTGATTCTATAACCATAGTGAGTGTGGTCTGAATGTTGCAAGGAATGATTTTCTATATGTGTGTGTATGTATGTACAAATAAATAAATGAGTTAATGTATATATATATAAATGTATATTTAATGTATGAATATATTTGTTCTTGTTTTTTATTAGTTTAGCTCGAAAAGAGGGTCTAGAACCCTATACAAACCAACCCCCAGGGCAACAGGCCTTAAACATGCCAGACATAGTACATTGATAGCGCTTGAACAGCAGACAAAAAATGACTAACCAAAAACAATAGAAAACAAAAGCAGAAACTAAGGACTGTCATTCGTCCCAAACTTGGCCAAAAACTTGACCATGTCTTTGTAGTTGCCGAGACTATCAATCCCCACCTACTTGACTTTGTCATCTAAATCCTTGACAACAACAAAAATTGACGCCGCCTAATGCAAGGCCTTAGCAGCAAATTCAGCCATGAGCTTCCATTTTTTCTGCATTCCCTCCATCTTAAGTTGGAGACACCCTAGATCCTTAGCAGTCTTAACACACAGCGAATAGTTACCCTTGTTGTCCAGGCCACCAACTTCCTCAGCAGCAACATCCAAGTCCTCAGAGATAGACTTGTTCATGGAAGCAAAATGGCTCGCCCCTTCTTCCTCGTCCACAAACTCAGTAGGGGTTTCATCCCCCCTCCTCCATAGTGTCCTTAACAAATTTTGAATCATCAAAAATATCAATACCCTGGGGATTAGTAAAAGGTTTCCTAGCAATATGATTAGACTGGCGAACCCTCGGATTGCCTTGCTTAGCAGCATCCTCCCCTTCACCACTTTCGATATGCTTTTGCCCAAGGTCTAATTCAATGATTTTCACATGTTCAATCATCTTCTCAGCTTCCTCCTTACTAGCCTTAGCTTTCTTAGCATGCACAGCCCCTTCCTCCTCTGACTCCTGTCTGTCCCTTTTGGCTTGTCCAACTTTCTCCTTCACAGGCTCCGAAGTGGCTTTTTTCAGGGAATTCATTTTGGATTCAAGGGTGGGGGTCCTAGCTGGGATATTACCTTCCACAATACGAGGGCCCCCCTTGGTATTTTTAGGGGAAATCTTAGGGGTCTCAACACGCGTCTTCACTTTGCTTTGTGAACCAAGAGACACACTTGGCTGGGGGTCCTCAATTAGCTTGACCTTAATTTGCTTCAAGGGGCACATGGCAAGATGGAAATGATATAGTCTCAAGATGAGACGTTGGTGGATGACAATAAGAGGGTGGCTAGGATTTTTAGCCCAAAGCTCTTTAGCCGACTTGATGGAATTTTCCAGAGAGGATAGAAGAAAAAAAGGAAAGTTGATTTCCATTTTATTCCTAAAGTGGTTGAGCAAGGCAAAATGGTAGTGATAATATACTTTAAATCTCCCTTCCAGTATGAAGTATTTCATGATCATTAAATAGATTTGGCCCCAGGGCTCCGGTAGCTTCTCCCTTTCAAACCCTCCATGCAACTTCGTAGCTGCATTTGCCTCTCTAAAGAAAAAACCCATGTGCTCAAGGTCGGGCACCTTACTGCATCTAGCATGTTTCTTCCCTTTAGTGGGAAGCCTCATAGCCTGCCCAATCACCTCCTCAGACACCTGGAAGCCAATGTCTCCTAAACGGACTTGTCTGGTTTCCTCATCCCACGACTCAGCGAACTAGCGTGACAGGTATTCATCATGACCAATTATTCCTTCCAAAAAGGAAACCACGTCCCCCTCTTGAACGATGTTCCTGTTGATAACTAAGAGGGGGGGTGAATCAATTATCTCAATTAGTTTAACATTCAGAACTTTCTTATTAATTAATGCAGCATCAATTCAATTAAGAAAACATAACCATGAAATTGAAATACACATGACACAATATTTTTGACGTGGAAACCCTGTTAAGGGAGAAAACCATGGGGTGATTAACCCAAGATTGTATTCTCTGTTAGAAGAATGGAAATACAAAATGGCACTTGCCAATTAGGGCTCACTGCCCGAGCACACTACTCACAAGAGGCTCACTGCCTACAAGAGACTCACTGTCTACAAATTGTAAGAAGAATAACAGGATCCTTGAATTGATGAGATGCATCCACATATGCTGGGGTTTAGTTCCAGTTAGGCTCAATACACTGATCTACTGCACTTCATCTTTCCTCTTCTTTTGTGCTGCTCTCCTTTCACATACCAGACCTTCCTTACTGCTTTCACTCTGCTCTACTGCTTTTCTTCGCACATCTCTAAGACATCACACCTCTCACAACTAAATCCATCTTGTATATATATCTGCACAAGTGATTTCATCACCTTTCTAGTCGACATCCAGAATAGTCAATATTTTCCACAAACTCTGATCTGTCAGCTGAATCCTTGCTTACCAAGTAATGCAGATCAAGTATATACTTGTAGAAGTCATCAATCATGTCAGCCAATCATAACTTATGCCTTAAGAACCTTTACCATCATCAGTAACACATCTGGAATAATGTCTGATGTTCTGCCAGTCAGTTCTTCCTCTGTCCACACTGCCAATCAGGAACCTGACACTCAAGTATTCATATCTTTTTCTTCATCTATCACCGGAGGCTAAATCCTTGGAATCTATCAGTCAAGGTAGTCCTCTTGACTTTCCCAAATCCGCACTTCACCAAGATACTTCCTCTGAGAGATCCAGACCTGACTTTCGGACCTCGCCACATGCTCTGTTCTTGCTTACCGGATCACAACACTCTGCAATCTGCCTTCCGGTAGAGACTCATCATGTCCTGCGGATGTGTGGGTTAACCTTTGTTGCCATCAATGACAACATTCATGATTCCATATAGTGTCTCTTGCCAACAGTTCCAAATGAGTGGGTCCTGCCTGAATTCCTCCGCAGAAGTGGGTTCAATATTCATGATATCTCCTCCCATGTTCACAGTTTGAAACTCACAGATGCAACAGTGTTTGAAATTTTTAAGGCAGGTAGTGTTGAAATTAGCAAGGAACCCAATAAAATGGAAAAGCCATGGAGAAAGATAAATAATTACATCGTAATTATTATGGAAATATGCCACACCTTTTCCACTTACATAAATCTCCTTGGGAAGAGATCACGGTCGCCACCTCGTGTGATAGTAAATGTCACTTGTTGTGGGGATTAACCAAATATTATTTCCCACAGGCAAACCCATCCTATCCACCTTTCATACCCCTGTCAAAGCCCACCACGGATTCCTTCTAGTCCAACTAGATCTAGCTCTCAATCCTCCACCAATTTCGAGATTCTTTTACTTTATGACTTACCTACCTGTCATCCAGTCAGTCCCCCACCTGTTAGCAGATAGTTGGCAATCCAGCCTGTCCTCCACTCCAAATAGACCCCCTTTTCAAGCCCCCTAGTGTTGGGGTTAGTCAGAAAAAGATACCAATTAAATGCAAATAAAGATTAAACAAAGGAATGAAAATACATAGAAAATAATAGCAACGAGAGACAAGTTTTAACGTGGTTCACCCAAACTCAGGCTACATCCACCAACAAAGAGTCCAATATTATTATCCAGTAAATCAAACCGATTACAACCAACAATCCTTGCAACTTGTTGCAAAATGCTACAATACATCAACAGAAACCCTAACCCTTAGCCACTTTTATCAATCCTTATGTCAGTTACAAAAATAGGGTTTTTTATGTCAGCCAATAGAAAAATAACTCCCAACGCCTTAATAAAATAATAAAAAATCGTTGGAGGTTTCAGGGGCACTGCCCCCAAGCCCCTGCCCTGTATCACGACAGGGAGTGCACCAGGGGTTCTACCCCTGGACCCTACAAGGGGTGCTGCCCCTTGACCCCGTTAAATAATTGGGGGGAATCATGCCGATAAAATTGGGGTAAATTTAACCTCTAAGTCTGATTAGGCTCCATATAACAACACCTAGGATTGCTAGTCAGATAAGTAGTCAGCTGCCACTTCAAGACACCCTTACGCCCGCCCATGCGCTTTTGAAATTTCAAAATTTTCTCCCCGCTAATCCTGTTAACCAACCTAATGTACTCACCCTTGATCTCATTTAAACAGGTCTCCAAGGAAAACTCATAGTCACCGCCACCCTCCATCCATAACAAGAGAATGGCCACTAGCCTAAACCACCTAATTCTTGTTGCTATCTCCATCCTTCTTTATGAGGGTATGAATCCCACTGGGCAAACCAGACATACTCCACCAGCATCACCATCCTTCGTTGTCACTGCCCACATTAGCCATAGCATCAGCAACAACATTTCCTTCCCTCTAAATGTGTGAGACCTTAAATTCCTCCAACCCATTGAGGAGCAATTTGATATCTCCCATAATGTCTGCTAAGTTCCACCCAATATGAGTTGAACCTAGGGCATCATTAACAATTAGCTATGAGTCCCCTTCCACATGAAGGAGCCTGATGTTCAAGGAAATAGCCAATTTGATCCCCCATCGCATGGCTAAGGCTTTCACCTCATTTTTATTCTTGAAACCAATGCCTCTAGAGTAGGTAGCCACAAAGGCACCCATATCAGTTCTTATGATTCCTCCTTCGCTGGCCACTTGTGGGTTCCTCTTAGCAGTTCTGTCAAAGTTGAGCTTAAACCAACCTTTCTGAGGCATGGCCCACCTGGTCTTGGCCCTAGCAAGCCTTTTAGAATTGTCTATTAAGCAAGTACCAGGCCTGACGTTCCAATGTTTTAACAGACTCTATTCTTCCCATCCCGAGGTACTGTCCGTTGCTTTGAAATTGCAAGAGTTGATGTTCTCTGCCAGCAGTTTGTAGTAACTCTGAAAAACTTCCATAGGTGTTCTAAATTTATCTTTGAAAACCCTGTTATTATGTTCCTTCCATAGGTTCCAGGCCAAGTGGGGTGGAATTTGTAACCAAAGCTCCTTAGAAACTAGTAACACTAGTCTGAAGGGGGGCTCCAATCCCAGGCCAAGGCCTCTATACTGCTATTTAAGCACCAGCACATATTAAGTTTCTGTAAGATTAAACCCCAAACCTCCCAAGCAAAACTGCAGTAAAGTATGAGATGATTTGTCGTCTCTTCCTCAGTACCTCAGAGAATACACCTGCTCAGCATTTGAAAGCCCCTCTTTTTCAAATTGTCAAGGGTCAAAATTCTATTGTGCATCAAGGTCCACCAGAATAAATTGACTTTAGGTAATAGTTTAGGAAACCAGACTTTCCCCCAAAGCCTGACCTCACCAGGGTCTAATAGCAGACCATAAGCACTTTTAACAAAAAATAGGCCTTTATTGTCCTTGTCCCAAATCAATGAATCCTGCTTGGGGAAGAGAGGGAGTCTAAAGTCCTCCAACTCCCTTTAAAGTTGAAGAGCTAACATCATGTCCTCTTCATGTTCAATGACATAGTCTGTCATATCCTTCCAGTTCCTAAAATTCTCATAAACCCTTAAGTAATTAGCCACCTTGGAACCAAAGAACCTGTAGGCCTTATCTGCAATTCTGTCATACTCCAACTCTTTGAGTGGTTTATCCTTCAGCCATCTGTCCTCCCAGAAGTTAACTTCCCTTCCATCCCCAATCTTCCACCTAATGCCTTGGTGAAGGAGGCCACGGGTCCTAACACTACAACAAATCCCTGTGATTAGCTCCCTTTTTTGCTTCCACCCATTGTTTTAATGTATTTTTCTCCATTTTTTTGAAAATGTTGGTGCTATTTATTTGGATGGCGCTGTTATTGGCATTTTTTTGCGCCGACCAGAACAAGTCGACCCTAAATTAGGTGCTAATTAGCACCTAACTTAGCATCTATTTTAGCGCCTACTTTCGCACCTACTGTAGCACCTAATTTAGTGCCACATTTGATGCCTGATTTAACACCTGTTTTAGCAACCACGTTAACACCTTATTTAGTGCCTTATGTAGCGCCTAAATGTAGCGCCTAATGTAGTGCCTATTTTAGCTCCTAATTGAGCACCTAATTTATGGTTACTTGGGTTTAGGAGTATTATTTAGGGTTTAGGGTTTATGGTTTTGGTATTAGGGGTTAAGGTTTAGAGGTTTAGGGTTTAGGGTTTAGAGAGAGATAGAGGACCAATAGGGAGATATAGAGGAGACCGAGGGGAGAGATAGAGAGTGGGGGACATAGCCAAAGACATAGGAAGAGAGATTGTGAGGTAGAGGGACAAAGCCAATAGGGAGAGAGGGGAGAGATAGGGAGATAGAGGTTTAGGGTTTAGGGGTAGGGTTTAGGGGCATTATTTAGGTTTAGGGTTTAGGGTTTAGGGGTTAGGGGTTCAAGTACTAAGAGGTTTAGGGTTTAGGGTTTATAGAGAGAGAGGGATGATAGGGAGATATAGAGGAGACTGTGGAGATAGGGAGATAGAGAGTGAGGCACATGCACATGGCCAGGGACATAGGGAGAGAGATTGAGAGGTAGAGGGATGATAGAGATAGGGAGATAGGGGATATATAGGGAGATATAGGTTTAGAGTTGTTTGGATTTAGGGTTTAGGGGTTTGGGGTTTAGGGTTGCTCAGGTTTGGAGATAGCTAGAGAGAGAGAGAGAGATGAGACAAATAGGGAGAGATATTATAGGCCAAGACATAGGGGAGAGATAGGGAGATAGACTACTAGAATGAGCGAGATATATATCCTACAGAGAGATAGGGAGAAGGATTGAGAGCCAGTAGAGGGACAATATTAGAGATAGGGAGATATATAGGGGTTTAGGGTTTAGGGGTTAAGGTTTAGGAGCATTATTTAGGGTTTACGGTTTAGGGTTTAGAGGTTTAGGGTTTAGTGTTTAGAGAGAGGACCAATAGCTGGGAGATATAGAGAGTGAGCTACATGGCTAGAGACATAGCCAAAAGAGATTATAGGGATATATATGGAGAGTGAGGAACATGGCCAGAGACACAGGGAGAGAGATTGAGAGGTAGAGGAACAATAGAGATAGATAGATAGGGAGATAGAGGTTTAGGGTTGCTTGGGTTTAGTGTTTAGGGTTTAAGGGTTTGGGGTTTAGGGATTAGGATTTAGGGGTTAATTAGGGTTTCTCAGGTTTAGGGTTTAGGGTTAGGGGTTAGGGGCATTATTTAGGGTTTATATATGTTTTAGGGGTTAGGGGTTAGGGTTTAGGGGCATTAATTATTTAAGGTTTAGAGGTTTAGGGTTGCTCAGGTTTAGGGTTTAGGGGCATTATTTATGGTTTACGGTTGCATGTCAAAAGAAGTCTCTCTCTCTCTAAATCCCTCAACCCTAAATAATGCCCCTAATCCCTAACCCATAACCCATAACCCCTAAACCCTAAACCTGAGCAACCCTAAACCTCTATCTCCCTATCTCTCCCTTATCTCCCTCTCTCTAGCTATCATCCCTCTACTTCTCAATCTCTCTCCCTATCTCTCTAGACATCTCTCTAGTGATCACTCTCTATCTCCCTATCTCTCCCCTTTATCTCCTTTATCTCTCTCTATGATCTGTGTCCTCTCTATCTCTCTCTACCTAGCTATCTCTCACTATCTCTCTATGATCTCTTGCCTCTCTCCCCTATCATTCCTATATCTTCCTATCTCTCCTTTCTATTAATTCTCCCTCTCCCTTATAGATGAAGGAATTAATGACCAAGAAAACTTATAGGACTCTCTCTCTTGCTTCATCTTTGTCTCTATCTGTCTCCCTTATCAACAAAGCAAATGGAAACAAGAAAACTAGGACATGATTAAAAGAGGGATGAGGATATAAATTGGCAGCTGGATGAAATGGAAACAAGATGATAAAACTAAAGTTCATTGGATGGGAAGAATGATGAGAGGAGAGGTGGAAAATAGTAAAATAGGGAAAAATTGGTGGGATCTAAAGGGAAATTGGAAAGGAAAAGGAAAACTAGGAAAGATAGGAAAAGGATTTAACTAGCTAGGAGCTGGTAGATAATATATAGGTCAGAGAGAGAGACAGAGTTGGGGTTAGCGGTCAAGGTTTAGGGGAATTATTTAGCATTTATGAGTTTAGCATTGCTCAAGTTAGGTTTTAGAGTTTACTAGGGTTTAGGGTTTATGGTTTAGGGGCATTATTTAGGGTTTAGGGTTTATGGTTTAGGGGTTAAGGTTTAGAGGTTTAGGGTTTAGTGTTTAGAGAGAGAGGACCAATAGAGAGATATAGAGAGTGAGGGACATGGCCAGAGACATAGGGAGAGATATTTAGAGGTAGAGGAATGATAGAGATAGGGCTAGATAGGGAGATAGGGACATAGAGGTTTAGGGTTGCTTGGGTTTAGTGTTTAAGGTTTAGGGGTTTGTGGTTTTGGATTTAGGGGTTTAGGGTTTATGGCGGGTCAGGGTCGGGTTAGGGCTTAGGGGCATTATTTAGGGTTTATGGTTTAGGGGTTAGGGGTTAGGGTTTAGGGTTATTAGGGGCATTATTCAGGGTTTATAGATCTTCAAGGATCTAGATAGTGTGGCTATACACATTGCTACACAAGTTGGTGGCTAGTTAGACACATGGAACATCAACAACCACATGTTATGCTTCCATACACGTGTGCCACCTAATAATATTTAATTTGTACTACAAAACATGATCATATAATTGGAACTATATGCGTCTAACACATGGTCATGATGTCCACATACGCCACAATATGCCACAATGATCTACTAGTTGGCACCATACAAGTTTGAGTACATTTGTTCTCATCCCATCCATATAAGAAATGTACCATACAATATGTTCAATATTTGTCAACATCTACATGTAGAATAATTGATGGTATTCTTGAACAAATGCCTACTTTGTACATTTTGTAGAGTAAAAATGAGGTATATATAACAAATTTTCATCTTACCTCTGTGTATATTTCCTTTGTTCATTTTGAATAGAAGTGACATATATGTTAGAACCCTTCTATATTTGAATGTGTTTTGGTTTACATATCTATTTTCCTTTATGTATTCTATGATCTTATTAATTACATTAATAGATAATATAGGATAGTCCCTCACTAGTTCACCTTGGGAATTAGATGAAATAACATCTGAAGTTGACTGTAAATTAAACACATCGTGAGCATTTTGTTGATTTTCTTGCTTATTTTCACCCTTTTGAAAATTGAATTTTCCTATTGAAATTTTGAAGGATGCATGAGATCGATATTTAAGTGCATTAGACTTAAGAATTTGATAGTGTCTCAAAATCATCATTAGGAATTTGATAGTGTATCAAAATCATCATTAGGAATTTAACAGTGTATCTTTGTTAACAAAGTTTGAAATCCAATAACATAATCATGATTGTACTCATTAATTTGATCCTTGTTTGATGCTCTCCTATTCCTAATTCAATCTATCTTAATAGTGAAGGAAAATAAATACATGGGCAACCCATAGAGAAATTTTTCATCAATTTTGTTCCTCAAAATTGTCTCATGATATGGTGAAGGAAAAAATTACCAAAGATAAATTGTGATCATTATTCATCGACCCAAAAATTAATGCACTGTTAGAAATGTAGACACCTAAATCTTACCATGGCCTATCATCACACCAGATCTATCCCACATCTCCTCTTACAATGTTAATTAAATAAATCATATTTATTTAATTAACCACTTTGATCATTCCTCCTAATATCAATTTAATAAGTCACGCTATTTAATTAATAAATCTAACCATTCTTCTGACATTAATTAAATATTAACCCTTCCTCTAAAGTCTCATCCTTAATTAAATAAATCCACATTTATTTAATTAAATCAATCAGCCCCAACATTCCCCCACAACTAAATAAATACATATATATCATGGCCATTGTGAAACAATCTTGACTATTTTTTACTATATGAGTGTTTTTTTTTATTATCGTTGTCCCGCAGGTTAATTGATTATCTTTTGCGGTTATGCGGGAACAAGAGGAATGAAATATGGCACATACCGCATTCCCGCAGAGCATAAAAGAATAGTTTGTGGCTTGGCGGTAGGAAGTGGTTGATATGAATAAGCTACTTCTACCCCGTGGATGGTTCATCTGACGCTTGCGGCTTGGCGGTGTTCATCTCACTTGGCGGTGTTAGTCTCTTCCCGCGGTCCTGCGGAGGTTTGAAAAGTTACCAGTGGCATTACGGTAATAACACTTACCGTGTCCCCGCAAGGGTTTCAACCAAGGCCCGCGGTAGAGCAGCAAGAGGAGAATGTAATGGGTTTTCGCCCCGCCGTCCCGCGACGGTCATTCATAACATTTGTGGTTGGGTGGTAAACAGAAGGACATTAGGTAATAATTTTCCATGGTCCTACAGGGATCAATCTAAGCATTTGCGGTCTAGAGATAAAGGATGAAATATAAGTGTAGTGGTTGTAAGCCACCGCTATCCCACAACGGTCATTCATAACATTTGCGGGTGGGCGGTAAATAGATGGACATCAGGTAATAATCTCCCACGGTCCCGCAGGGGTCAATCTAAGCATTTGTGGTCTGGCAGTAAGTCATCTCTATCTCACAGCAGGTCTGGTCGAGCCTTGTAGCGACGTAGTAAAATAAATAAATAGCAAGCACATTCAATACAGGGTCGCGGTTATCAGGAATTGCTGTCAAAACTTGAGAAAGAAATTGAATGCTGAGATTTCATGATCTCGTGGCATGAACCAGAGTAATGGTGATATGATGAACTCCTTGGCTAAATAAGATTCAAAGATTTCTTGGCATTTGCTCATTTCAGAGAATTCACAACTTGGAGAAGGTGCAACTTAGCTCAGTGTGTTTTTTTTGCAAACTATAATTGACCAGGTAAGTTCATTCTCGCACTCTCTGATTAGAAGTTGGCATATACTTCACTCTATTTTTTAGTTGCTAGTACTGGGGGTTCATGTCATTACATCTTTTGTTAATATCAAATTTCTCTTTTAAAAAAAGGCTGGGGCTAAGCTTTTGTGTTATACAGTAGGGGGCTGTAGTCTGTTCTATCTCTGCTACTTGTAAAGTTCCCCAATTTGACTGTGATGCTGACCTGAAGTTCATTTTCTCTTTCACTCTATTTTTTAGTTGCTGGTACAGTAAGTTGAATTTTGAAAAACCCTAGCCTGTTCAAGTCATTAAACATGGCACCCAAGAGGTCTGAGTCTGCCAGTAAAGGTGATGAGCCTGTAGTTCCCAAGAAAAGACCACTTCAACAATCTATGCTAGAAGTATTGCCTCGGTCCATAGACAAGGGTCCAAAGAAGATGTTCATAGATGCAGCAGAAGGGTGTCTGGATGCTACAATCCCTATCTTCGAGTGGGATTTGTTTTGGTATTTTTATGCAAAAAGGGATGGTGAGGGACCAGCGGGAAATCCATGGAAATTGGATTTGGCAAAGTTGGTGGTGCCCGCTGTATTTGTGGATGTGGAATTGATTAGGGCACTAGGACAATTTTACCATCCTACCACTAAAATAGTCAGAATGCCAAATGGATTGCCATTGGTGACAGTAGACAGGAATGCCATTGTTGACTGTTTTATGTTGAACAAGCAAGCTCTCACTCAAGTGGATTTGTAGAGATTTGAACGAGATTACACAAGCTTGAGGAAAACACTTAGGAGAGATGAATTGCCAATATATATGAGAAGGGGGGCCAACAACAGAAAAATTGAGATTCCATCAAATGCTATTGAGCCTTTCCCTGTGGAAGAATTTGTTGTATATTTCAAGAGAACCTATTTTGCACTATGCCAGGTCTTGGGAATTGATGCACAAGGAAGAATGCCAACTAGCCTAATGATGATGGCTATGAAAATACAACATCCAGAGGTGAATGCTGAATATGACTTTGCATCTCATATTGAGAAAAAACTGCAAGAAGGATTCTTCTATGTGAAGGAGAACAAACAACCCTTAGATTTCAAATTCTATTCTTTATTGTGACACTTGATTCTATATTAGAACAGAGGGAAATGGTCAAGCAAAATGGATCTGAGTATGGTTGATGAGAAAGGACAAAGATTGCCGACTCAGTTTTGGTGTTATAAGTAGGATTCTTGTTGCCAAAATAGTGACTTCATTGCATTTCATGATTTGTTTGTTGTCAAGATATTGAATTCTCTTCGTATCTGGTTTCCTAGGTTGACTAAAGAAGTCAAGGTAATGTTGAGGCCGCTTTCACACAAACCAAAGCAGGGCCACAACTGTAATTTTGTTGATTGGTTTTTTATGTCAGATCATACTATAATTAGAGTGTATGGTTGCCCCCAGCCACCTCACATATTGCCAAAATTTGTATCAAACAGAATTGTATCCATGGAGTTTATGTGTTAAATGATGTGGATGGAAAAGGAGGTAATGAAAAGACAAAAGAAAGGTACATTTCAACCTAATGCTACAATTTTTGGTGATTGGTCTATTGGCTCTGACACTCTTGAAAATTTGCAAGCCTTTTTAAAGGTGAAATATTCTTTGAAATTGGGTATTGAGAGGAATTACGACCCTGAGGGTCATATCAATCTTGTGAGACAATCAATTCTAACTAAAATGGTCATATCCCATCAGGTCTTGTTTGATGAGGATGTGATAATAAATCTTGTCACTTTTGATGAGGTATACGGTAGGAAGAGAAAATGGGATATCTTGAAAAATATTGAAGATGAAAAGAAAAAGTAGAATCCCCTATTTCTTGGATTCTTTGTTGAAGAAAAAGACCATCTGAAGAGAATTAATGCAATCATTGATAATTTTGAAAGTATTTATGGTAAATCTGAGAAGTAGCCTCCTAAGGCTACTAAACTTCCAGTGAAAAGGTCTGCAGAGATTGAGATTCGTGAGTCTTCCCCTGATGTTATGTCAGTGCAAGATCCACAGCTCCCAGAATTACCACCAGAAAAGAAGCAGAGGACAGAAGAGGTATCTCCACTTGTCTCTTATGAAATGACTGAAGAGGTGTAGTGCAGGAGCACCTACCTGACAGCTGGCCTCCATGAGGCAATTAGTTTGTTTTGAGTCTTGTTAATGTTTCCAAGAAGGTCTTGTAAGACCAATGCATGTAATAAGGTCATGTTGACCATACTTTACTATTTTTAGGTAGGTTGTTAGGACAGCTGTTATGCTGTATGTTCGGTTGGATCCTCCCAGCCGCTTGGAAGCTCCCAGCCGCTTGGAGTCGAGTGGTAGTACTCGCAGGAAATCCTATTTATACATGCGGATCGGTTAGTATTGCATATCATCGATCATCGATCAGACTTTGCAGAGAGTGAGACAGAGGGAGAGACTGAATATTGTATTTGCATCTTTTGAAATCAATAAAGAGATCCTGTTGTGTCAATTCTCTGTTTGGATTCCTTTTGTGTAATCGAGTTGCTGTTTTGGTGGTTACATGGATTCACTGATCCATTCCACCGGTTGATTCGTCGAATCAGTGGAATGGTTATGTACAGTAGTTTAGGATTTAGTCTGCATTTTGTGTTTGTTTGCATGTATGTTTGCAGGATCGAAATCAAGAGGTGTTGAGAACCCTAGCATGGGTATGTGCTAGGTCGTGCTGGTAGTTCGAGTCTGGAAAGTTGTCCTGAAAGTAGATCAGGTCACCTCAGGAGGTTCGGCGGATCGAAATTCGCTAAGGTTAGAAAATTCGTTACAACGGCATCATCAGGATATTTCTGTGTATATCCTGCAGTTACTTCGGGCGTCATCCGAGTAGATGGAGATGAGCATGATGCAATCGATTGCATAAAGTGAATGTGCATAGGGGTGATCATCATCAGGTGCTGCCGAGGAGGAGCGTATCGGCATAAGGTAGAAGATCGGGTTGATAAAACCATCGCGGGCCGATAATGTTAAGTTTGGCCGATAGTAGGATATCGAAGGAACTGCATGTGACGTCATCGTCATCAGGATAATCGTCATCAGGATATCGAGGCAGCAGGATATTGAAGGAGCTGCATGTGACGTCATCGTCATCAGGATAATCGTCATCAAGATATCAGGGTGACGTAAGCATCGAAGGAGAGGTGCGTGAAGTGTCATCATCAGGATATATGGGAGGAACAGGATATTTTATATCCTGCTGATGAACATGATGTTGAACATCATGATGCTGCAGATAGTGTTTGGCGGTAAGGTGAACAGTGAACGTCAGGAGGATGTTTGCGCTTGCCGAATATGATGATGCTGCCGATAGCCGAATATGATGATGCTGCTGACAGGCGAAAGGATGAAGGTTTGTCTACAGGAGGATATCGGTCGGCAAGAGAAAATATGATGATGCTGACAATGTTAACAGAAAATATGATGATGATGATGGGTTGTAGACATACATGCTGTATGTCAAGGTTTTAGTGTGGATGCCTCTGCATCATAGTGGTATCAGAGCTCAGCAAAAGGTCTGGGCTGTTGTGTGTTGATTCTGTCACTGGAAAGGACAGAGGTAGAGAAGTGAGAGGTTGACAAAATGCCTCCGAAAGGTAATGGTACTGCAAGGGAATTGCAGGAGATGAAGGAAAAACATGCCAGAGAGATGAGGAAGATGAAGGAGCTTGCTGAAGCACTTCAAGCCAGGCTTGTAGCCTTGGAGAAGAACAAAAAGAGGGAAGTGGAAGACAGTGAGTCTGAAAAAGATGAAGATACTGTTGAAGAGTATGAAGAGGTAGCTGAAGATCTGGATGCTGAAGACCAGAGATTTGCAAAACTGTTAAAGGCAGTGCAGAGTGATAAACCTAAGGTAAAGGTTGATGTTTCCAAGTATAATGGAAGTTTGAATGAAGATGAGTTACTGGATTGGATTGCTGCACTTGATAATCACTTTGAATGTGAAGATGTTGCTGAGGATCAGAAGGTAAAGATTGCAAAGACCAAGTTAGGAGGTCATGCTTTGGTATGGTGGGATTATGTACAATCCGAGAGAAGGAAACAAGGAAGGTCAAAGATCACTTCATGGGATAAGATGGTAGCAAGGATAAAAGGTAAATTCTTGCCTAAGGATTATGAGATTCAGATATTTAAGAAGCTGCAATTTTTAAGGCAGAAGGAAATGGATGTGAAGGCATATACTGAGGAGTTTTATAAGTTGAGTATGAGATCTGGTCATCATGAGAATGAGGTAGAAAAGGTGGCTAGGTACTTGGCTGGTTTGAGATTGAACATACAGGATGAGTTAGTTTTAGCTAACCCTAAGAATGTGGAGGATTGTTACCAAATGGCAATCAGGATTGAAGAAAAGATGAATAGGAGACAAGATAAGTCCATGAGAGGAAGAGGAAACAATATGAGGGGAAGAGGAGCAGCCCCTACAACAAGGCAAACCAATGAGGGTCAAGAAGACACTGGTAAAGGACAGGGACAGTCTGATTTCAGAGGTGGATGGAAAGGTAATAGAGGCAGATTTGGAAGTGGTAGAGGTTCTACTACATTTTCAGGAAAGTGTTACACCTGTGGTGAGTTTGGTCATCCATTTTTCAAATGTCCAGAAAGCAAAGGTTCATCATCCAGAGATGATAGAACGAATGACAAGAAAGTACAACTTGTGCAAGAAGAGAAAGTAGAGCAAAGTGTGCAAAGTTCACACACTTATCAACAAGATAGAGTTCCTGACGGTTATGGGTATCCTGAGGAGGGAGAAGCATTGATGCTAAGGAGAATTAGTTTGCAGACATCAAAGGATATGATGCAAAGAAGAGCTCTTTTCAAGACCACATGCAAGAGCAAAGGTAAAGTATGTAAGGTTGTCATTGATACTGGTTCAACAGACAACATGGTATCTCAGGAAATGGTGGATAAACTGAATTTGGAAAGGATTCCACACCATCACCCTTACAAGGCATCTTGGGTGAGTGATAGTCAATCACTTTTTGTCTATGAACAGGCATATGTGGATTTTCAGATTGGAGCATATCATGATAGAGTTTTGTGTGACATTTTGCCCATGGAATGTTGTCACCTACTGTTGGGTAGACCATGGCAATTTAATAGGAGGGTACTGTATGATGGGTATGCTAATACCTACACCATCAAGAAAGATGGGAAAACTATTATGTTGATGCCATTACAGGAAGCAGCTGTAGTACAGAAGGCAGCAAAAATCATTTTAGTGGGAAAGAAGGAATTTGTGCAGAAGCCTATAGGAGCAGGCATAAAGGCAGTTGAGGACATTGCAGGGAAAGAAGTTGTTAAGGACAACAGTTTGAAGACAGTTTCAGTTTTGACTGACAGAGGTCAGCAGCAGGTTCAGAAATAGGTTTGCAAATAGCAACCAGTTGAGAGGAATGACAAGGATGTTGTCATAGTTGGGACTATTGTTTGTCCTATAAAGGTTGAAAGAAAGACAAAGTTGAACATTACAGAAGTTCAAGAGGCAGTTCAGACAGAGGTTCTGGTCAGACAACCTGACAAACACAAGGTATGTGAGAGAAGGGCCTACATTGACAGGCATGAGGATTTACTTGCAAGAAAACAAGTTACAGTTCAGAAGTCTTGGAGCAGCCGAGAGCCAGTAGAGGACAAAGCTGGAATAGGTCAAGACACTGCAAAGGCAAAGTGTAAAGGTGGAGGACTTCCACAACCTAACTCATGGGACATGAGTTCTTTTCTGTTGGGGAGTATGGTGTAGGAGCACCTACCTGACAGCTGGCCTCCATGAGGCAGTTAGTTTGTTTTGAGTCTTGTTAATGTTTCCAAGAAGGTCTTGTAAGACCAATGCATGTAATAAGGTCATGTTGACCATACTTTACTATTTTTAGGTAGGTTGTTAGGACAGCTGTTATGCTGTATGTTCGGTTGGATCCTCCCAGCCGCTTGGAAGCTCCCAGCCACTTGGAGTCGAGTGGTAGTACTCGCAGGAAATCCTATTTATACATGCGGATCGGTTAGTATTGCATATCATCGATCATCGATCAGACTTTGCAGAGAGTGAGACAGAGGGAGAGACTGAATATTGTATTTGCATCTTTTGAAATCAATAAAGAGATCCTGTTGTGTCAATTCTCTGTTTGGATTCCTTTGTGTAATCGAGTTGCTGTTTTGGTGGTTACATGGATTCACTGATCCATTCCACCGGTTGATTCGTCGAATCGGTGGAATGGTTATGTACAGTAGTTTAGGATTTAGTCTGCATTTTGTGTTTGTTTGCATGTATGTTTGTAGGATCGAAATCAAGAGGTGTTGAGAACCCTAGCATGGGTATGTGCTAGGTCGTGCTGGTAGTTCGAGTCTGGAAAGTTGTCCTGAAAGTAGATCGAGTCACCTCAGGAGGTTCGGTGGATCGAAATTCGCTAAGGTTAGAAAATTCGTTACAACGGCATCATCAGGATATTTCTGTGTATATCCTGCAGTTACTTCAGGCGTCATCCGAGTAGATGGAGATGAGCATGATGCAGTCGATTGCATAAAGTGAATGTGCATAGGGGTGATCATCATCAGGTGCTGCCGAGGAGGAGCGTATCGGCATAAGGTAGAAGATCGGGTTGATTAAACCATCGCGGGCCGATAATGTTAAGTTTGGTCGACAGCAGGATATCGAAGGAACTGCATGTGACGTCATCGTCATCAGGATAATCGTCATCAGGATATCGGGGCAGCAGGATATTGAAGGAGCTGCATGTGACATCATCGTCATCAGGATAATCGTCATCAGGATATCAGGGTGACGTAAGCATCGAAGGAGAGGTGCGTGAAGTGTCGTCATCAGGATATATGGGAGGAACAGGATATTTTATATCCTGCTGATGAACATGATGTTGAACATCATGATGCTGCAGATAGCGTTTGGCGGTAAGGTGAATAGTGAACGTCAGGAGGATGTTTGCGCTTGCCGAATATGATGATGCTGCCGATAGCCGAATATGATGATGCTGCTGACAGGCGAAAGGATGAAGGTTTGTCTGCAGGAGGATATCGGTCGGCAAGAGAAAATATGATGATGCTGACAATGTTAACAGAAAATATGATGATGATGATGGGTTGTAGACATACATGCTGTATGTCAAGGTTTTAGTGTGGATGCCTCTGCATCAAGGTGGGGGATACTGATGAGGTGGCTAACATCTTGAGGCACATGGGAGATGAGCAAGAGGTTGATCAGCCATTAGTTGGTCAACCCACTGATGCACATAAGCCTGAGGTTAGGAAGGGTGAGCAAACCCAAGCTGAACCAGAGTTAGGAGGATGAAAGGATTATAGCATCCATGAAGTTATAGAAGATGACGACTTCATCAAAACTCCAGAGTTTAAGGATTTTTGGCTGAAAATGAAAATGAAAGAATATAATGAAAAAGTTGCAATAAATAAAAGGATGCCGATGAAACACAACATGATCAAATCATTACACAAACTTTCAAAGAACTGAAAGTAGATGAAATTGATGTGAGTCCAGAGGAGGCAAGACAAATGGTGTTGAAAAGTAATATGCTCATCATCCCTGGCCTTGAATTGAAAAAGGTGTTTTTGCTTGACCAAGTTAGAAGTTAGGATGATCCACAACTTGTTTCAGAATTTGATTATGAAGATGGCATAAGTGGATGTGGTTTTAATCCAAAGACGAAGACCCTTGCAATCTGGACTACTCGGAAGAATACAAGTAAACCAAGATTGGTTGAAATTGTTCAAGAAATGAGGGGTACAGCTGTGGTAAAGACTTTACAAGATACATCAACAACAGAAGCAGCTGCTCTCAATGTTCATACTACTATGTTTACTCATGCTGTTGTGAAGAGGTTAGAACAAAGGCTAACAGATTATAAGAAAACTCATAAAGTAATGAATGATGAAGTAAACAAATTGTATTTTGAAAATGTGAAATTAAAGAAATAATTGCAAGCTGTGAATTCTTCTCAAGGTCAAGCCATTGTACCCTATCAGCCCCATGTGCCACAAATAGCCAGTGATGTCACAATGTCTGCTAAAGAATTTAATGCAACAAGATTGAAATTTGAAAAGGAAATTGAAAGTTTGAATAAACAAAATGAAATGACAAAGAATGAGGCAAAGATGAAAGTTTTTGAAATTTTTGAGAAAATTTTGGAGCATAGAGTAAAATTGGTTGTGGATAAGCTTGGGAGTGTGCATGATTGCCACTCTTCTTTATCTTAGGCCATTGAGCAATTAAAGATAAACTTTTATGTTTTGGATTTGTTGTTTAAAAAATGGCAACCGTATCATCACAATTTGGTTATGATGTGCTTAGTAGTGCAAAGGAATCTTGATGTCCCTACAGCTTTGAAGCCCACTGAGAAAATAGTCAAAATGATCATTGATGAATACTAGAATGTGAATAGGGAAAGCTAGAAGATGCAAGCAAAGGTTGAATCTTTTACTACATTCAAGCATAAATTTATTCCTTTCATACTTACAGGAGAAGAGAAAATCAAAAGTCTTGACACATGGAAGATGGAATTCGGCCAAACAGTATTCCAAGTTATGGATTTTTTGAAGAAGGATGGAGATGTCAGCATTCTCAATTTTAACATGATATTGGACCGAGTAATTGCATTGGATGCTGGGTACATGCAAAATTTGTGATGGATGTCAGACCTTTGCTTGTTAAAAGATGGAAAGATCACCAGGAGAACTTGCTTCAGATTCAAGCTTACCAATAGCCTAGTGATTTTACAATATATAAATGGGAGGAGAAATATCTTAGAGATGAATCATCAGCAACACATGTTGAGGTGCAGAAGAGCAATGAGCCATATGATGGCATTAAATAGCACCACCACATCTTGGACGCTCTCTTTTTGTCTCTTTATGTTTTCTTCATGTTTTCAAAATGTATTCAAATATATTTGAAAATCTAAATTGGACTTATAAAAGACAAATATTGTAATATCAAGGGTTAGGAATACAAAGAGCCATTTTGAATGTGAAAGGTCTGAAGCTTGTTTCTTCCTTTATAAAAGGAAACCAACACCTTATGGCTTGGAATCTATCTGGGATTTTGATTTTTTGAAAGAGACATTGCACTGTCTGTACTTTGAAGCAAATCAATATAAAAGCTACTATTCTCTAGTGGTCAACTTTTGGTTATCATTTGTTTGTTGAATTGGATTGCTAATAATTTATCTGGTTGTCTCCAATTTACTTTTTCTTTGTTATTCAAATCAAAAGAGACCCCTGCATTCACATTACAAAAGAGGATAGGTGATATTTATCAAACTAAAATTATAAAGTAATAAGTTATATCTCAAAAGATGTTTATATTATTTAAAAATGAAGGAAGGATATTCTACTGTAGAACATTTTGACACCTTTCATATGATTTTGAGTCAAATAGGTTCAATAAATGTTAAACTTGATGAGGAAGACAAATGTATCTTCTCACTTTTTTCTTTACCCAAAAATTTGGAGAACATAATGCTTGTTATAAATGGTAGTGTTGCAAAGGTGACTATGGAATCCTTTATTGTTACAATGCTCAATGGAGATATGAGGAGAAAGTTCAATGATGAAGGTTCTAAGGATGCCTTGCATGTTCCACAAAGGCCCAAGGACAAAAGTGGATCTAAAGGGGAATGGTATAAATATCAATCCAACTCAAGAGGAAAATCTAGAATGCCTAGGAAGATAAGAGTAAAGTTTTGGAAATATGGAAAAAGAGGACAACTGAAGAAGGAATACAAAAAATCAATTAATCACTGCCACAATCTCATGATCATTATTCTATTAGAAAATCCTAGTTTTCATTCTATTTCATAATGCATTAGTTAATCACACACTTCACATTTGACATCATGCTAAAATGATCAAATAAGTTTTGTATTTCTTCTCAACTATTTCATTTCTTTATCTTAATTACTTAATATCTCAATATTTTATTCTACTCTCAACTCCTTGTACTTTAAATTTTAATTAAATATAGGATTGGACTTAAATCTTCTATTATAGGGTATGATTTATTTCCCTACATTTTTTTGAACTCGCAATTTCCATGCCTATGTTTAGGATAACAAAAGATTGATTTTTTATTTTGAGATTTTTATGGTTTGCATTTGTTGGTAACAACCCAATGCCTTTAATTTTGCATTCCTAAGAAACATCTAGGATCCTTATGTCCCCTTCAACAAAGTACTAGGTCAAACCCTCACCTTGCAAACATGACTACCTCTTTCTCCTACTTCCTATGATGATCACGTGTTGCATTCTAATGATGAAGAAGAATATTATGATCATGATGTCTTTATTAAAAGTGTTGAAAATGAATAGAAACATGAGATCATTGATAAATTGAAATATTTGTACAATCAATTAGCTAATATAGATGATAATATGTCCATTTCATATTTCATTAATGGTCTTACTCAAGTACTTATCACAAGATAACATGGCATAGATACAAAAGGATATATATGAAAAATAATTAAAGATAAACAAATTTAATTAACATTATTGTCAACAATTCATACCAAAGATTGAACAATTTAAGGATATTGCAGTAGGTAATTTTTTAACAATTGAACAATCCATTTAATTAACATTATTGCCAACAATTTAATCATCTTTTTTTAAACATGGATTGCAAATAATTCTAAAAATTTAGAAGTCTTGGTCATTAACTTTACTATCTACTACAATGTCATCCAGTGTATCATTGTCAATGTTCATATGTTCTTTTAAGTATTTAATAGTATCATCATCCTCATCTTGACCTCCATCATCTTCATCATCATTGAAATCTGACTGTAGACCATCTATATTGTTACCAGATGTATTGGATCATCTTTTTGTATACCATCCATATTGTTGTCTTCCATAACATCATCCAACTCTGGATTGTTGTCTTCTCATTCTTGAACATAACCATCTTCAACATCATCATGGATGTCAATTTCTTCGATGTTCTCTAATCCCTCTCTCTCATTTTGTTGGCCATCATTGTTTTGCTAAGTATCCACTAATGCATCGTCAAATACATGCCTTAATCTTGGATCATAATGTATGACAAATATCCATTTCAGGTCCAAAATATCTTCATAAAAAAAATACCTGCACATTAACGACTTACATTTATTAGACGTATGGTATAACAATTTTATTGATTAATTAACACATGTATATATTTGCAATAAACTATGAATTAATAGATTAATGATCACTACCGCTTCTTGTTTGAGTTAAAAAAATACCTGCTCACAATGAATTGGTAGAACATAAGGCTCCTTACCCTCCAGTAGGAAACATGAGGAATCTATAGAAAACAATCCACTATGGGTATCATGTCTTCGTGTCCTCTCAAATGCTTCATACCATCTACACTTGAAAATACAACATTTAAAAGAGCGGTAATCCAACTCAATAATTTCTTGTATTTTCCCAACATATTGTAGATTCCCTTCAATTATATTCTTTTCTTTTGAGCTTGATCGACTGGATTGCTTGAAGTCAACTATGATGCCACGATCGAAGGATCGTCTCTTTACATCTACACTTTCTACACGATAATGTCGACCATATGCCCACATTGCTGGATATTTCCTCACCTGTGAAAGACCATTTATTTTAGTGAAAACAAATATAATGACGAATATTAAAATAGTTAATAGTGTCAAAACTGTAAGGAAACAACATTTTGTAAAATTCCAACTGTACCTTTCTTTCACATCCTCTAGACATGTTGATTTCATATTCTGTTATGTTTGAGTCTATACCTGTATCTTCTATTTGATTTTGAATTTGTTCAGTAACCCATTCTAGTGTACAATCTTTGCCCCATTCCCCAAGTAGATCAGTGGGAACTGGAGTATTCCTTGGGTTCGATCTCTTAAATTGTCTCCTTGCTTCTAACACTCCTTCTCTCTTTTTATCATACAGATCAATCCATTTGTTTATAAAGTCCATGTGGTATAGAATGAACTTGTCGAGTATAGCACTTTCGTCTACACCTATTACATGTCAACATGTTTATTTCAAACTCCAAATGTCATGCTATTAATTTGACAAATAAATTACAGGTAAATTAATAATTGCAAGAAAAAAAACCACACTGATCATGAATTTACTTACTAATTTCTACTTGAACACCATTAGATTGTGGTTTTTCTCCATCAATAATATCTGATGCTCATTCTTCATCCCAGAAGCATGGCCCATCTTCAAAATCCTTACCAAGGAATTCACATAGGAAGAAAAATGCTTCATTCAATACATACCCTTTAGCCATGCAACCCTCTAGATGTGCCTTTTGTCAGACATATCTTTTTAGAGTTTTCATATACCTCTCAAAGAAAAACATCCACCTCATTGATACGACACCCACCAATTCAATGTCATCGACTAGGTGTATAAGTAAATGGACTTGTAGGTCCATGAAACTTGTAGGAAGCTCCTTCTCAAATACACATACAATTTCTGCAATTTCCTTCTTCCATTTTGGCACTTCACATTCGTGGATCTCCTTCGAGGTCACCCACCTAATATAAGAATAGTAAATTAGTATGAATCTTTAGTCAAAAATTAATATGCAATATAATATATCTATGTCTCTCACACATTAACCACATACCTTGTAAATGCTGACAATCAACTTATGGCATTCCTTAAGTCAACTGTAAGACAGGAATCCCCCCTAATTGCCAATGGCATGATATGCTATGAAACACATTTATGAAAAGGTCATTAGTATTTTTTTCTCACACAACATAATGATATCAAAATATATTTAGCACTTAATCAATGTTACCAGTAAATGTTAAGTGATGATATATAATACCTTCATAAAATTATGAAAATCATGTGTTTTAAATCCTGTGATATGTCCATCAACTGTAAAAGCTTTAGCCAATGATGACCCATAGCCAGTAGGTGTCCTTATTGAACGGATGACATTTTTTAGTTGGTCTAGCTCTTTTTTTTAAAATCCATGGAGCTTCTGCATATGTTTCATTTTCCCTATTTGGCCACAAATGTTTTCTATCAATTTTGGTACGTGAAAGAGTAATATCTCTCCTCGAAGACAAGGTGTCCTTCTCTTTGCCTGATATATGTCGAAATATAGAATCTGGGACATTTTTGAAGATGTGCATAGGATCTAATAGGTGAGATATTAATAGATCCTTCCAGTAAAGGAGTTCATAAAATATGGATTTCCTTTTCATTCCTTCTGGCATATTAACTACAACTTGTTCTGGTTCTTCAATTGAATCACCCCGATCAAAAAAATCCTCCCAACCTTTCAATTTAGCATCTTCATACTTCTTAAGCCAATCACCTAGACCCATAATCATGGGAGGGCCTCTATTTTCAACTTTTCCATCAAATTGATTCTTCAGGTGATTTCTAAACTTATGATCTAGTGGTAGAAAAACCATGTTGTTTGCGTAAATAAATTTATGTAGATCTTTAGAATACCTCCCTTGAAATTGTTCTGCACATCTTGGACATGCAAATATCCCCTTTGTTTGAAGCCCTACAATTCAATAAGTAATGTTAATAACATCAAAAAAATAGTATAAAACTAAGTATGAAAGTTGGGATGAAAATAAATTATGACTGTAAATACATAAATATTTTATCTTACCAGAACAAACACCAAGTTATGGGAAATCATGAATAGTCCAACATAGCACACCGTACAACATGAAGGACCTATTTGATGGGGGACATGATATGTCATACATTCTTATGCCTTTCCATAGCAGTTGCATCTCATCAATAAAAGGCGCAAGATAAACATCCATGTTTTTAACTTGATGTTTTCCTGGAACAATGAGAGTTAGCATAAGGTACTCCTTTCTAACACTCGTCCATCAGGGAATATTGTATATGTAACGTTGGAAAATGTCCCTTTGGGGGCTTTTCCCTCATAAGGTTTAGCTCCCGGTTCTTTAGAGTGCATTTAGGACATTTCAGTTCATATTTTAGCATCCCGATGGAATGAGACCTAGGTTCCATGACAAATAGGACCTAGGTGGACCCCTTGAGTTATACCCTACCCAAAATAGGGGGGAGGACTTGGGCGCCCGCGCCCTAGTCCGGCCCTATTTTGGGGCAGCCCCAATTTCTGGGTGTCAGTTTATGACCGTTAGGAGGTTATTTTGCCGACACGGTAAAGTTTGATTTTTAATATCTTGGCGGGAATGCTTGTAGGTGCATATATAAGCAAGCTTAGGCATTCATTTGTAAACTAGATTTCAATTATATGATCATTGTGAACTCTAGGCATTCTCAAGGTGATTAAAGGTTTTCTATTGTGTTGCAAGAGCAGACTTGTATGTTTTGTGTGTTGATATTTGTAGATTTGAGCTTCAATCTCCTCATGGCATGAAGAGCATCTTCCTCCATGAGAGTTTCACTACAAGGTGACTTATCATTGTGTTTTTATCATTGATTCCTTTCATTTTGGTCTCTGCCTCTCAAGGGCATGCCCTCTTTATCTAACAACGGTGTTCAGAGACTTAAGTGTCCTCCGGGGTTTGACTGAGGCAAACCTCTAAACACCACAACCCCCAAACTAAGTCTTGTGATTGCAGGTTACAGGTGTCGCATTTGGGAAAAGTTGAGTTGCAGGAAGGAGTGGTAGACATCAAGGATTCAGGATCTGAAGAAAATTCAGACAAAGGAGCACTTCTAGGACTAGGGCACTCACAAAAGTGTTCTCCACAGACAGATTTCAAAAAATAGAAGTTACAGGGCTTATCAGTGTAGGAAGGTCCAGATTCCCCAAAAAAGTAGGTACCTTGGACTTGGACGCCCACACCAGTGTCCCCGACTGTTCTGCCTTAGAACTCTGAAAATAGGTATTCTGTAATTTGTTATTTTACTCCCGTCTGTAAGAGTTTTTTCTGTCTTTCGTCAATTTGTTGTCGTATTTACATAATTAGGGTTTTAATGGTTAATTAGACACAAGAGAAGGAAAATTAATAATTAAATTCCCTAATCAAAGCTTCCCCTCATTTTCAAGTGACCTAGGGTATGATAGTCCTCGCCACTCGACCCTAGATCCTTCAATGGTAGGGTGAAAGGAGGATTCAAACATCTAAACAACAAAGATTAACAAAATCTAATTTTTCCCTAAACATTTTGGTGAACCCATGTTTTTAAACTTAAATTGCAACTTGTTGAGTGTTTGTATTCAGATTTGGTGTGATTTCATTCATTCATTTGTCCATTTACTTTATTGCATTGAGAATAATTCAAAAAAATTGAAAATTTGGAAAAATACAAAAAAATTGCATTGTTTGGCTTACTAAATTGCATCAATTCTTTATATTTTTTCCTAATTCATGATTTTTGCATCAAATCTCATATAAAATATAGAAAAATACAAAAATTCAAAATTTTGCCTTGCATTTTCATCATTTAATTGCTAGGGTTTTGTGGAAATTTTGACAAATTTATATAACCTAGTAATTCCAAAATCTAGGTTTTGTAGGCAAAATCTTTTATCAGATTTTTCTACTGATTTTAGAGGCTCATTCAAAATTTCATTTGTCTATAGTCTTGCATTTTAGTGTGGATTTGCATTTAGATTTAAAATATTTGCATTTTTACATAGAAAATTTCAACAAAAACTAGTAATTTTGATGCATTTTCATTAAATTTGCATGGGCATTTTGTATGTTAAGGATTGAAAAAAAAATTTAGATATGAGAGTAAGTCAATTTCATATTAAATCATACTTCAAATCATTCACATAGAATTTGTTTCCAAGATCTCAAACCTAGGGCTTCAAAAACGATAATTTTCACTAATATCGGCCTTATCGACTCTCCAAACTTGCACTGTAGGTGTGTTGTGAAAGATATTTTGGCATTATTTTACTATTATCAGGGTAATAATTTGTTTCCCCTCATAAAAATCTTCACAATACCCTTTTAACGGGCTCTTGTAGTGAAAATTCGGTGAAAAACTACATATTTTAGCTATTTTTGCCCTAGGGTTTGGCCTAGTTTGCACTCCAAGCATGTTGTGATCAATTTTATGGATTAAGGTGACTTATGTTACTGATATTCTTCGCTTTACCTCCTAAAATTCCTTACAACACCCCTTTTTCTAGGTCTTGGAATTGAAAAACTGTGAAAAATTGCATATTTTGCTATATTTTCACTAGGGTTTTACCTTAAGTGGCACTACAATCGTGTTGTGTTGGGTATTTTCGCATGAAGTGGCTATTATCTCTGATATTATTTTCTTTCCATCATCATTTTCCTCACAACACCCTTTGTTATGCTCTTTTGCATTGAATTTTGGTGAAAAAAGTGCTCATTTTGACATATTTTCACTATATTTTGACTTGGCATTATCTTGGATTTGCATCAAGAGTGTGTTAAGAGTGATTATATTTTTATTTTGGACTAATATCAGACATATAACTTGCTTCCCTTGACTTAAATCCTTACAGCATCCTTTTGTGTTATTCATTGGCATTGAAAAGTATCAAAAATCAAGCATTTTAGGCTATTTTGGGCATATAGTTTTGCACTTGTCTTTTGCATCAATTTTGAAAAAATTTCAAAATCTGATTTTGAATCAATTTGAAAACATATGGCTACTTCTTTGGAAGAGTTGTTTGCTTACATCATAGATACTGATCATTTCTCTAGATTCACTAATAAACATCCTCAAGTTCTAGAACAAATAGCATACATTCATTATGTTGATCTCTCTATGTGCTCTACATATGAAATCCTTTGTTATATATCTGGTTTTGATAGCTTCACAAACTTCATGGGAATATACCCTTGGATATTGGATGATCTCACTAAATTCATGATCAATAATATATATACTAGTCATGACCTCAAGATGTTAGATGAAGCCTTAGATGACTTTATGGGACATTTCACTGTGACACCTATTGTCAAAACATGTCAGGATAACTTTGGTTTACCTTATGATCCCTCTCCTAAGTTTGTTCCTCCTCATGAGGACACTTTGATGCAAGAGGATGATTTCATTGGCACATCTCTTAACATCATACCACCAAATCTTCATCCTAATGCTCACTCTAGCCAAGATGAGGCATTAGCAAATGAAGAGCCATCACTACTGTGTCATTCCAATGCTCTCCCTAGCCAAGAGGAAGCATTAGTGAATGGAGAGCTCCCTTTAACAAAGAACATTCCATGGGTAGACAATGAGCTTTCATCTAACAACAATAAAAACTCTATGCATGAAACCTCTATGGATCATCCTACCAATCTTATTCCTTTAGTTGAGTGTTCACACGCCTTGGATTTCACTAAGGAAGATAAGACCTTTCATGTCCCTCCTTTGTTTGAATATTCAAGTCATTTGGACATCACTAAGGATGTAGTCCTAGAAGATGAGAAGTCTCTCACATTAAATCCCTCAAGGATGGATATTGAGATCACTCAAAATGATTTGCTTCTCCCACCACCTAAGAGGATAGAGCATATGTGTACTAATGAACTTCAACAAGAACAAATTCCACCTAACATTGAGACAAACCAAGACACATTTAAGAATGAACAAAAGAATAATGACCATGACTTGGCAATTGTACCTTATGTTTATAATTGGGAAGAGAATGATTTGCTTATAGACAACTTCTAGCCCGAAAGGGGCCCTACAGGTAAGTATCTATAAACTTTTATTTCTATCGTAATGTGCTTCCCCTGTGATGTGTTACATGTTATTTAGGCCTCCTGGGATGACCTCAGATTCTCCCATAAGGTTCAGGATACCAGGAGACCGCCTCTGTTGTGCCCTTCTTCTATTTGTATCATCATTCTTCCAAATTGCCTCTCTCTTTGATTTCATTGTTGTGTGTTGTGTCTTATGGACATAGCGTTGTGGTTGGTGACTTGGGGTACCCTCCTACATGACTATCCCTAAGACACTATTTTTCTCCTCTCTTATTTATTGTTTCCCTTCCTCTAGTGTTTCCACCTAGCAGGCGGATGACAACAAACATTTATACTGATGCGGACCTAGTGTCCCTCTTGAGAGCAATCAAAAAATGGACTATAGTTCCTAATATGATGATGGGGTTGCATATCTTATCTGACGTTTGGCTAGTGGAAGCACTTGTGCTTTCCACGTAGTGAATTTCATGATGTTTTTATCACATTTACAAACCTTAACAATACTGTTGCTCCGTGCACCTTTGTTTGCCTTTGAATCTAGCCTTGGCGGTACTCGATTCAGAGAGCTTCGTGATATAGCCCCTGGTTATCCTCAAAATCCAAATTTGTTATATAACCTTAGCTCTTTGTGTGGTTAATCATATGCATTGATGTTGTTGTTTATCATGATGTTGTAGACACTAACAAGTTTCTTCCAGGGATGTGTTTGTGGGAACATTTGGTGATCGTAAAGTACATGTCACCTCCGGGGGGCATGGGCTTTGCGAAAGTCGGTGTTCCCTTGTGTGTTTTCTTCCTACCTTAATGTGCTTGATATCAATAACTGATATCAACCACCTTAAGGTGGGGGCATATAAGGTAAGCTATCTGTTATAGATGTTAGCAATGTGTTTGACCTCAGATGCAAAGACTTGCACCCCAGAGTAGTGCATCGTGCATCCTGAGCTTGTTTGCAATCAATCAATCAATCATGTAAGCCCTCTATAGAGGTGGGATATCGAGCATATCCTTTTTCTTAAGCCCTCTATAGAGGCGGGATATCATGTATATCCTTTTTCTTAAGGCCTCTGCAAAGGCGGGGATGGTGTATTTCTCGGAGCAGATTGCATCATCCTGTCATTTTCAAAAGTCCTCTGCGGAGGCGGGGAGCAATTCTATGACTAACTCAACCCTTAAGTGTGTCTTCGGTGATTGTTGTGGCGAAGCCCAATCGTCGGTGTGTGCCTGTAATGTGCTTGAGATGGTGTTGGACCTAGAAATAGGTACACTCCATCGCTCATCTGCCGTGTTTTCTCCGTGTCTTCAAGTGTGTGTGTTTTGGCATGCTTGTTTTGTGTGGTGTGTTTGTTACCCCATATGCAGAGACCAGTGCCTTAGAGTAGTGCTTCATGCATTTTGGGAGGTTTTACGTGTATTGCGTGTGTGTTGCCCCATATACAGAGAATAGCGCCCCTGAGTAGTGCTTCATGTATTATGGGAGGTTTGTTTACTTTCCAGTACTTGCATTTGCATTTCATTTATATAAGAAAAAGAAAAGAAAAGATATCATTTCTATCTTCCATGCATTAATGTGTCTTCTATGCATTGATTGTCTACTCTGTGTTCTGCGTGACTATAATTATCTTCTCCGTGTTTTGCATACCTTTTACTATCTTTTATGTGGTTGATGTGTCTTCTCCGTGATTGGTGTATTTGTTGTGTTTGTGACCTTACTTTAATGCATGTATTGGCCTTACATTTATACATACATTAAAGTGGGGGCTAAATGTAACGTAGGAAAATGTCCCCTTGGGGGATTTTTCCTTATAAGGTTTAGCTCCCGGGTCTTTAGAGTGCATTTAGGACATTTTAGTTCATATTTTAGCATCCCGATGGAATGAGACCTAGGTTCCATGACAAATAGGACCTAGCTGGACCCTATTGGTTATTTTCCTAGACTGGATGCTTATTCCCAGTCATCCCTACAAGGTAGCCATCATTGGTCGATAGGATTCCCAGGCCAGGGGCCAACAGTATAGGAGATAGACTCTATAAATGTCTCCTCTTCTTCTTTAGGCTCTGCAGAACCAAGGGGGGTATTCCCTACTCAACATATATAAAATGCATCTATGTATTTGCTGGGATGTTGACACAAAGCAGATAAATCCTCTCTTATGTAGACCAAAACTGTGAGATAAGAGCAAAGGGGCTAGCTTTGGGCCTATATACAGTTGTAGACAGAGGATTTTAGGTCCTAAAACTACTTCTAAAGTCCTAAAAGGTTTGTATATGAAGTTTGAGTTTGATTTATATATGGATGCAAAACTAGGACCTTGGGTATAACCTCAATACAAGACTAGATTGGTGCCTATCCAGGGCTCGGAGTTAGTGGACATGCACATGTGAATGGCCTACATGAACATATATCAGAGACTGAGTATCAAGCGGATTTTATGATATCTGCCTTATAGATACCTCCCAAAACAGAGTATTCAATTACCTCTACTTACAATATCCTTACTGCATTATGCTCTTCCCAACCCTTAACCTGAAACACTTTAATCTACCCCTTAAGCAGAAGCAAAAGATCAAGTTTTCAATATAGCAGAACATATCCTAGAATCCCAGACACCCCTTAGATGTTTGGATTCAGAAAAAGAGCATACTCATTTTGGAGACAGAATAATAGAATACATGCAAATAAAGCATTGTTCATATAAAATCAATCATGAAACCAGTAAATTCATGCATGAAACATATAACATGAGACTCATAAACTGACAAGACATCCAAAAATGGTCACCAATGGAGTTGTATCTTATTACAGCGCCCAGACTTGTCCAGTTTTCAACAACCACAATGAGTAACATAGTTTGGCCTTTATACCAAGACTGTGTACTCATCAAATTAATTACATGGCAAGTCAAAATTTTGCCAGATACAATGCATGAGAAATGGTGCTCAAAAATTGAATGCAGCAGATGGGAAACAAAGGACAAAGAAGGTGAGACCATGATCTACACCGCCGCCCAAGGATTTTCTCTTCAATCGGGTGGTTAACCCGTCAACTCCATCGATCATCCCTCTAAATTTTGCCATCAATGCTTCATCTACCCGCAGGAGGCAACAGCAAATGCATTTGAAGATCCTCCCGCCCAAAATGCGACCGCACACAAAGAAAACCCATCGCTGCAGGGAAATTGAAAGATAGTCATCGATTTTGATTCCATCGCTGAGATAAACAGCTCCAAAATACATTGAAAAGTCACCAACCAGTAACATCGTGCCACGTAGGCACCTTGATCCTCCATCGCTGACTTTCTGCCTTCATTTTGCCATTTTTGCCCTTGTATATGCAAAAACAAATGCATATACAACTGCCTTCCTTTTGCCTCTCAAATCCTTGTATATGCAAAGCATATACGTACAATTGTTCATCATACAAGGCGGACCCCAAACTATTATAGAGCAAATTGGAAATTTCAATCGGGTCCACCTTGTATCCTCTTTCCCTGCATACTTCCTTGTATATGTGCATGTACATTTGCCTCATACATACAAGGCAAATTTCAAATTTTAATGAGGCACGCTGAAGTTGCTTTGAAATCCAGCTTGCATCTTAACCCTTGTATCTTCCGAATGTACATTGGCACATACAAGCACCCAATATACATGTTGCAGACCTCAAACATTATTCACTGCATTTGATTTTCAATTGGGTCCGGAATGTATGCCTTTATTTTATATATTTTGAATGTATACTTCACATACATTTGCCTTTGTATGTCCTATCTGCGGGCCCCACCAATTGCACCTCCGCTTTACTGTATGTTGCCGAATATACAAAGCCCCTTGTATATGCCCGCAGGCCCTACCACATGCATCACCTCCGCTTTACTGTAGCAAGTGTATATTTGTTTGTATGTCAAATATACAAACACAAATATACAAACCCCTTTATACAACTGCAGAATCTGCGACGGAATATTCGATGAATGCATACATTCCTTGCATCTCTCAACGCCTGCATGTTGACTTGTATATTAGAGACACATTCACCCTTGTACATTTTTCATTGTATGTGCTGGCGATGAACCTTTACACTGTAGTAGATGTATATCGGGCCTCCTTGTATATTTTTCATTGCATAAGACCCGATGTATATTGACATACATTCATTTCTACACATACAAACATAGGATCTTCTACAGAATATTCCCAGGAGTCTTACGAAAGATTCCACTAATGTATATGCAACCCGATATACATTAAAACATGCATATAACTCAAATTTTCAACATTTCTGGAAGCCGACAGAGATTTCACAAGCCCGCCTACATGCAACTTGCATTTGCATATACAAGACTTAACATTTTTCATGAGTGCAATAAGAAAAGGCGATAAATCACTACATGGGGACTGGTCAACCAATGAACACTACAGCACGAAGATAAAACTGAGCAACCAGGAACTCACCACAGAAGGCCACTAACAGAGTAGACAAAACAGTGCAAGACCCCACGCCTCAGAAAATTTAGGATTTGAAAGAGAAAAATCAGCAAACACTCAAGCTTAAAACCCTAAACATAAATGATTACCAACAGACCCCTTGAGCTGTACCCTGCCCAAAATAATGGGGAGGACTTGGGCGCCCACGCCCTAGTCCTTCCCTATTTTGGGGCAGCCCCAATTTCCGGGTGTCAGTTTATGACTGTTAAGAGGTTATTTTGCCGACATGGTAAAGTTTGATTTTTAATATCTTGGCAGGAATGCTTGTAGGTGCATATATAAGCAAGCTTAGGCATTCATTTGTAAACTAGATTCCAATTAGATGATCATTGTGAACTCTAGGCATTCTCAATGTGATTAAAGGCTTTCTATTATGTTGCAAAAGCAGACTTGTATGTTTTGTGTGTTGATATTTATAGATTTGAGCTTCAATCTCCTCATGGCATGAAGAGCATCTTCCTCCATGAGAGCTTCACTACAAGGTGACTTATCATTGTGTTTTTATCATTGATTCCTTTCATTTTGGCCTCTGCCTCTCAAGGACACACCCTCTTTATCTGATAATGGTGTTCAATGACTTAAGTATCCTCTAGGGTTTGACTGAGGCAATAAACACCACAACCCCCAAACCAAGTCTTATGATTGCAGGTTACATGTGTCGCATTTGGGAAAAGTGGAGTTGTAGGAAGGAGTGGCAGACATCAAGGATTCAGGATCTGAAGAAAAGTCAGACAAAGGAGCACTTCCAGGACTAGGGCACCCACAAAAGTGTCCTCCGTAGATAGATTTCAAAAAATAGAAGTTACATGGCTGATCAATGTCGGAAGGAGGTCCAAATTCCCTGAAAAAGTAGGTACCTTGGACTTGGGCGCCTGTACCAGTGTCCCCAACTGTTCTGCCTCAGAATCCCAAAAATAGGTATTCTGTAATTTGTTATTTTACTCCTGTTTGTAAGAGCTTTTTCTATCTTTCATCAATTTGTTGCCGTATTTGCATAATTAGGGTTTTAATGGTTAATTAGACACAAAAGAAGGAAAATTAATAATTAAATTCCCTAATCCAAGCTTCCCCTCATTTGCAAGTGACCTAGGGTATGATAGTGCTCACCACTCGACCCTAGATCCTTCAATGTTAGGGTGAAAGAAGGATTCAAACATCTAAACAACAAAGATTAACAAAATCTAATTTTACCCTAAATAGTATAGTATCAATCTGACTAGCCATACACTATAATTTGAGCTCAAGAAAGAGAATGGGCACACTCCATCAATTGCAAGACCAAACCTGATACTACGGGGTTCATCTTTGAATTTTCTTGGCCATTTTTCCTCTATGTGTTTCATTGCTTTAGAGTCAGCCAGAATTCACATGAATCCATCTTTACTCCTATTCTTTGCATGTCAGTCCATCAATTGTGCAAGTGACTTGCAATGAAACATTTGTTGAAGTCTAGGTATAATTGGCATGTGACGTAAAACCTGCTTTGGAACTGTAGGACCTTGTACATCTGTATGATATCTCTTCTCTTTGCATACAGGGCATTCTACCTTGTTTTGATATTCATCTCTGTATAAAATGCAATCATTTTTACATGAATGAATTTGGTTATATTCAATCCCCAACTCAACCAACAATAGACGCGCCTCTCTGGAAGTTGATGGCAACACATTATCTTCAAGGAATATTTTAGTTTTTAGTGCCCTATAAGATTGCCAGAGATTAAATCAATTGAATGCTTTGACTTATGATGAACTTGTTTGATATGTCAATCTATACTTGGACTATTTATATACAATATATGGTTTTAAAATCCCCTTAAAGAAATATAAACGAAGTTGATGAATGTTTACGAATTATGTACACCAATTGACAATTGCAAAGTAAGAAATAGATTTCAACTCACTTCAATAGGGTAGTGAATCCTTTGTTTGACTAACCAAATAGTGACTTGATTTCTAATAATATTAATGTGCATGCCAGTTTTGAGGTTCTACTTGCACCCGATTTGAACACAGGTCTCTTCCCTGCTTGCTTGATGGAGTCTCTCAGGTTGCTATCATCAACATTACGTTGGTGGTAATTACCCCTGCTATCATCGTTACTGTCAACCATATGATCATTATTGTCATCATTGTTTTCATCCCCAAAGAAATTTGTAAGAATTTCATTCAGTCCTTCTTCATACACTGCATTTTCACTATCATGATCATCATCATTAAGGCTAAGTGGCATGTCATCAGTGTATGCGGATCTCATCAGCTCTTCAAATTTCTTAGCTGATAGTATTCTCTTCAATAATGCTCTTTTCGCCCTGGTATTGTTTAAAGGATGGTTTGGATCATCCCGTCCAAATCTTAATAACCCAGTTGGATCTTGGGTATTAGTATGTGTTTCATCAACATCTTATACCTATCAACAAACACAAGCATTATTTAATGTTTGGCAACAATTGGATAAATCATAAATGTATCAATTTCAAAAAAATATAATCAAATATGACTTAAAAAATAAAAATATTGGTTGTATGAACATATATACATCAATTGAATAATGGAACATTATTTTATAGACTACCTTTTTTATAAAATAATTTAAATAAAACACAATTTGGATAACATAGTTTATAAAACATCAGTCCACACTCATTTATTATTCTTTGGTTTCCTGCCCTTAAGAACATCCTTAGGGAGACCTTGTTCTTCCCTCTTCTTTCGCGCAGGAGTGCGTTTTAAGAGGGGGTAATCAATCAATAACTCATCCCCAATGGTAAGGTCCATAATAGCCTCAACCATTATCAATCTATCAACCTCTCTTTCCATATCTCCATCTTTATCATTTATAACCTCAATAAATTGACAATTCGGTCTTACAGTAGGGTCCCTTCCCTTACTACTATTTATAAATCTTGCAATATTTTTGTGTGTGTATGCACATCCATCTATATACATAAGATGACCTCTATTAATTTATTTTCCACTTTCCAATTGGAGACGATGTGCATACATATTTGAATTTAGACCATATGCTGACATGCTAGGCTTATATTTTGCTAGCCTTCTCCATTCACCACTGTAATATGATAGACCATAATATGGCATTAATCTCCTAGTGGTTTGTTCTGAATTGTTTCTATGTTTAGATCCCACATGTACATTTTGGACAATAAAGAGGCCTAGATTCACTCCATGAATATTGGAGGGTCGTATCATGTAGTTGTATCCCCAAAATTGAAACACCTCATGAACTCTAGGTAGTTGTTGATCACTAGGCCAAGCGCAATATAGTGGACGATCAAATGTCTCTTTGTAAATTGATCTCAAACTTAGGGGCAAGTCATCATCTCCATCACATTCATTCTCATAGGGTATGTAGTCCACCTTCCCCTTGTCTTTAAGCAAATTATGCATCTTTAAACTGGTTTTTGTTCTGTTGCTTGTTTTCATCAATTCCTCATCTTCCGAGCTGGTATATTGGCACATATTTTTGTTAGTTGTATGATCTGATAAATGATCATTGCCCTCTAGGTTGGAAGTCGGTGATCCAGGAAACTTTAAACCAAGAACTTTATCCTACAAGTATCCATTAATAAAAAATTAGTTATTTAAATAATATAAAACAATGTTTAAACGAAGTATACATGTTATTTATATCAATTTGGAAAATTCCTTACCACAATTCCTATTGGATTTGAATCGATTGTAGGAGGCATACTACCGACTGGAAGCTCATCATATATGTAATGTCTTTGTACAATCTCTCATTTGAATTGTTTCTTTCCACGACATACAGAACATCCACAAACAACAATTTTCTCAAAGTATTCATCACATGTACTATAGTCCTAACCAACCTATTGTTCAATGCAATCATTTATTGTGTCTGCAGGATCCATTGTCATATCCTCTTCCACCCACTATCGTCTATGTGATTTAACAGTTTTAGGTCCGCGTCCACGTACATATATTTTTCATTTTCTAGTTGAATGCTCAGGCTCTGCATTTGCTCCAATATCCATCTAAAATAATCAACAACATGCATTAATTTATGTCAAGATTGGATAATACATTATAAATTTCAATAATACTGTGAAAAAAGATGGACGTATCACAAAATGCCATCAAATCATTTTTTCCTAAGGAAATTGGATTTGAGTACCTAATTTCCCGCTTCATCCATTGTGTCCTCATTTGATATGACACGATCTATTGTCATGGCCTCATCTGGCCCCTATAATACACAACATAGTAAATAATGTTTAGTACACCAATTATATCATTTCAACGAATATGCTATCCAACACAAAACCTCACTTTAGTCATATATTTGACATATTGATATCGTGTTTTGGCCATCCTAATTTTCAAACTTTTCCCTCGATCATAGAATTAGATTTAATCACCATTCTTGTGCATTTTTAACCAATAAGTTTGACCTCAGAGGCCTCGTGGACAAAAAAATGACTTTATCTCCTCTATGTTGTAGAATTTGCGAATTCATAAACACCTTCCTCCTTTGGTTGAGGTTGCTTTCTATTCTTACCTCTATTGTATCTGCAAATTCCGTTGTCAATCTATTTCCACCCACTTTCCTCTCTGCGATTTAGTAGTTTTACGCCGTCCACATCCTCTCTCCATGGCCTCCTCTGGATCCTACAATACACAACAATGACAATAGTCACATAACAGCTATGCACCAAGAGAATATTCTTGAATTTATCTTGTTAATACATTCACTTTTCATTAAGACACACTATGAAAAACAAAATAGGACATTGCAACATTTTGCTCTTCAGAAAAAGTTTACACATGGTATCTTGACAACTAGAGCTCAAATCTTATGATTACAAGATGACTACAAGTTCACATCAAAAAGACATTTATTTCATATTTGACTCTCCTTTTTCTTTTATGGGTCATTTTAAGGCAATCTATATCTCTCCAAGTGGCCATAAAACCCTCAAAACAGTCTCAAAGAGTCTTTGGCACCAAAATTTTAAATTCTTGATGGAGGGAAGGATAAAATGGATGTTAATTTTGAAATCACATCATTAGATCTTTGTTAGGTTAATCCTAGCCATTGGATATTCTTTAATTATAGGGACATTATGTTATATTTCACCATTACCTTTCACTCGAAAATTAATGGTTTCCTTTGAAAAGAAACCCCTCCATTAGCTATCATAACCCCAAATATTTGTTGAAGTGAACTTAAACATTATGTGCAATTGTCATTGCTCATAATAAGCACCTACTTCCCTTCTTAGTGGTCCCACATGTGTGATGTATGCGAATGAGTCATATGGTACCTGTGCTACATGTTTAAAGTTTGAATTTTGCTCATATTGTTGGAAAAAGGCCCAAAAAGACCTTTGATTTTTGAGTTTTTTACTCTATAACATGCATCTCCTTGATCTTTTCATCTAATCTATGACATGTTGTCTTTGCATTTCTATAAGATCAATTATTGAAAAATGACAATCCAGAGGTTAAAGAGACAAGTTGATACCTTACCTAAGTTGTCATGTTCTTGAAACCTTGTCACTATAAAGAGGAGATATCTAGAGAGTAATGTCACAAGGACATAACCAAGGCATGAACTATCATGAGCCATAGGGACAACTTACTACACCATCCAAAACTCCATTTGAACTAGCTACTATCAATAATTCACATTATTGGGGATTGTCATGAAGAAAACACCATGCATAGGACTGTAATAGTCAAAGTGGAGAGGATTGTCTAGTCATTGTATGATTGTCATAATAGATAGTGGGTTAGTTACCATGCTTCAACCTAAAATAGGTTAATGAGAACATAGAAATGAAAATCACAATACCATAAGCACACTCCATAAGCTGCCAATATAGTCCCAATATCATGTCATCATGATAGTAAGAGAAGAGTTGTTTGGTTTTTCCAAAGCCATATCAGGTGCATAAGGATTGTCACCAACCATCTGTGTAAGGTCTTGAAAGAGTGAGTCATTATTGAGCTAATCATAAGAGAAGCATGAAGTCAAAATGCTATCATGGAAACAAGATATAGTTACTTATTATAAGGACAATCCAAATTTGGTGAGGTTACATTTTTATCAACTTTCAAGCAAAATACATCATTTGCACTGATTGGCGTTAAATTAGGCGCACTTTATGCCATCTTTGGTGCCCCAAACAGATTACATTTTTTGCCTAAAAGTTTGTGGTAAAGTCGACGTTAATTGCTCCGACTATAGCGCTAACTACTGGATCAAAAAAAATTTAAAAAATTCTCGCCTACACATACCCCAAAACAAAACAAAACAAAAAAAAAACTTTAATATTGATTTTTGGTGTTCATTTTTTGTTTGGAGATCGATCGTTTGGGTTGGAGTCCTGCCTGAATTAATATATGATAAATTCGATAATTATAGGAGAAAACGTCACGCGAAGAGAGCAGAAAAACGTTGCGCAAAGAGATGAGAAATTTGATTTAGTTTTCTACACCGTAGGTAAGGTTACAATTACAATAAAAAAAATTCGTTCCCAAATATATTTTTGTTTCGATTAAATGGATAGGATTGTGAAGAAAGGGTTGTAAATATTGTTTTGTTTACAGGCGAATCGTTCAAGTCTCATGTGGTTGCAAAGGAGGAGGGTAAAATTGCAGACATTGCATTATTTCCTCTACATCCGAGAGCAATGAACGCATTTTTCAAACCCCAATGCCCAGGTTCCCTTATCATTACCATTAATACCTTTCTCTAAACACAACTTTCTCACTTCCTTCCTAAAAAAGTACTCGATTGCTTTAAGACAAGTCGATTGTGAGCAAACTAAAATTAGGGCTTTTGAGACTAAGGTGAGCAAACTAAAATAGAGGTTGGTCGAGACAATACAAGGAGATAGGGCTTTTGAGATGATGGTGAGAAAACTAAAATTAGGGAGGGAACTATAGATTCTCTCCCAAGGCACCAATTGATTCATAGGAAAATAGCTTCATGATTTGCTCTACAAAGTAAAGGTCAAAAACCTTGAGGAATACAGAAAAACTGGACGAAAACTTTCATACCTAGCAGTGTGTACTTCATTTGCCTCCACAAACTGAATGAAAATAATTTTCCCTAGGTCGCCTCAAAATGTCAAGCAATAGAGGGAAGAGAGCAAAGGGAGAAGACTCTGGCCACAATGAGGTAATTCATTGTCAATTTATAGATTTGTAAATGTTTCCATTGTTTCTTTGATTTTCAGTTTTTAGTTTTTTATTTGTAAATTTAAAAGAAGAAATTTATTTTATAGGAACATGATACTGACAAAGATAAAGAGGCATTGGCTTCCATATTGGGGGTGGAGGCAGTGAACAAATTGGATGGTGTGGACTTGACAATGCTTGGCAGATACATAGGAAAACGATCTGGTAAAGCCCCTAAAACATTATAACCAAATCAACAGTGTCAAAGAGAATCAATTGATTCCCCAACCAGTCATGGATCGAGCAAAAGATCCAGGAGGAAATCAATAACAATAACCTCTAAGAATGTGGAACAGGGAACAGAGGCTTCCAATGTCCCACCCACTCCTGGGACACAGACTTCTTCAACCACTACGCCATGTTTTGCATCTTGCATTGGTACCTACGATACCAAGATAGAATACGATGTGGTTTCAGGGGATGTCCGAATGATGGATGCTAGAAAAACATTTGTGAATAGGTTGAAGGAATCATGCCTTCAATGATTCAAAGACCATCTACATTTGCCATTCTCAAAGATACTCATGCACCTGCAAAAAGCAGTTATCCAAGACATGGAGACTGAATTTGGCACAGGTTGGTCTATAAAGAAGATAAAGCTACGAATGTCTCAAAATTGTAAGAGATTTCGGTGCAACCAAACAAAGAAGATAAAAAAACTCCCTCCCGAGCAAAGGCTCAAAAAAAGGCCAATTGATGTAAGTTTGAAAGTATGGAAAGAGCTTGTAAAAGCATATGAGAAGTCTGATGCACAGAGGAAGTCTGGTGAGGAGAGTACGCAGGTATTTGAATTTTCTCATAAGATTATATCAAATTTAATAAATGATTTTTAAATTTTATTTGTGCATAGTTAAATTGAATTAGTATATGTTTCAGGACAAGGCCTCCAAGGCTAGGCTTGACAAACTTCATGCCACGCATCACAGTGGCCAGAAAGGTTTACAGGCCTTGATCTGTATATTTGTAAGTATATTTAATAAGTTAAATGATATATATTTTTTAATTTCCTAGGAAAAAGTAAATGATTGCATATTAATTAGTTTAACTAGTCCATGTGCCATGTTTTGACAGGAGGAGAAATATGGTCGGCATCCAAGCTAATTTGAAAAGGAAATGTTACAAAGCAAAAAGTGGACCGATTTTGTAATCTAGATGGAGAACGAGGTATCAATAGTTGACTTTCAATAACTTAGTTGGATATTGTTGTGTTAATGTGTCAATTTGAATTTCTTGTGCTAAGTTGTTTATTGATGCGTAGGATGAGTTCTAAAGTGCTTCTCTATTGGCCCTAGCGCCCTTAAATGTAAGATTTCTCTTAGATGACAAATGATTACTCTTATATCTTTGGGGACCCTTCTTGGTGCCATTAGGATCATAATGAGTATACTAGTCTTGTGCTTTCTTACAAAAAGTGGTCGCAATTAACTTAATCTTGTGGTCATTATCCACAACATTTTGTGTGTGCCATGCTATCTCATATGCTTAAGTTTAACGAGCTAATAACAAATAGAAAACCCTTGTTTGCCTGCCTCCAACTGATGCACTTGTTGGAACCTAAAATTTCCTACCATTTTTTGCAAAAATTTTAGGTTCCCATGATGAAAAATCTGACTGCAACACTCAGAAATGCACCTGTACAATATACTTCAGTGGCCTACTTTGAAGGGTTATAATTCGAAGCCTATTCATTTTTATGTCAAACTACTTAGTAGGCATACTTATCTATCATATGTGAGTGTACATGCTTGATTTTGGCTTCCCATTATCAGATTGGATAAGGTTTTGCAGTGCCAAGTTAAAGGGTTGTGGTGATATCTAGTGGTACCCACCTAGGGTTAGGGTTTTAAGTCAAGTCTACAAGCCTATATTTTTATTCCTTTAAACCCCTTAAGGCCTTAAGTTTTCTTATCCTTTGACCTCTTGCACTTTATCTTTTAAAACTGCATTGACTTCTTGTATTAAAGGGCAATTGTCTTGAGGTCTTCTTAGAGGGGTGATATGTGACTAGGGTATGAAGACTAGGACTTTGTATGTAATCTTAAACCCTCCTTTCTAATTTGTTGGAAGCATTCTTCACTAATACATAAGGACTGTCAAGAGTCCTATGATAGTGCATTAGAGAGGCATTGAAATCACAAAGGAGATAAATGTTATTAGGCCATCACCCAATGGAGAAGGGATTGTCATAAAGAGCATGACAGTGTTACCTTGTCATAGTCACAAAGGGGATAGTCTTTATGGTGGTAATTAAAGTCACTAAGTTTACATCCACCTTCCTAGGGTCTATAGAAATGCCTGAAGTTGAATATGCCTATTTTAAAGATCTTGCTATGAGTATTTTCCATGTTTTTACAAATGGAGACCTCCCCAATCCTCATCTCAAGTTTCAAATGCACAATGAAACGATGGAGGACAATCATAACTGTCACAATAGTACATTAGCATTTTTTGTCTCAAGGTGGCCCTTGAGACTGCCAAGGGGATGGATATAGAGTTGGGATTATGGTTTTTATTTAAAAGACTTGTGTCTGTTGGAATTGAAAATTTTCACATTATTCATCTGCTAATAATTCACCAAGTCTCCACATAATGTGACTAATGTCCCTCATTTTCAAAACCAACCACCAAAAATTTGTGTGACAAGATCCATTTTAGAATTTGCACATAAACAATCTCATGAATATACCTAGCTCTCTGACCACAGCCTAATTCTGATACTAAGTTATCTATATCAGCAAGATCTTAAGTAACTCACCCCGAATAGAAAAATACATTCTTGAAGTATAATGTGATAATCGGTGAGAGATGATTGATGTCTGAATGATCAAAATTTCATATGTCAAAAGATCGGGGAGACATTCTATATGTATCACCGACGTATACTCATCGGTGTGAGTACAACAATCAGAGTGAAATCCTAAAGTAACACCGAGGCTTTAAGTCACACCGACCAATGGCTCATCTCCAGGAAGTAAACAATCTCTCCCCAAAGCGTAATATTAAGACTATCGGCATGACATATACAATCAAAATGAAATCCTTAAGCTTCCCCGACCACAAAAGTCACCCCGACACAAGAGACAAAAGGCTTTCGGTAAGACTCTTGCCGATATGCTCTAATAAAAATGAGTGATGGAGATAAGATCATCGGGAAGACCTAACCCGTCGGGAGACTATCATATTCTCTTGACGATGGAGATTGTCATGCAGATAAAGATGAGGTAACCCCTATCTGTCGGAGAAACACTCACCGATGCCAAGGAGAACGTTTGCCACACCTGATCAAAATGACATCGGGATGAAAATTATAATATCTCCCTGAAATGAAAATAAAGGGTTCATAACTCTATGAAAAGAGTATTTCGTGGAGACACCAATGCACCCTTGGCGACCAACCAGAAACATATGAAAGAAAATGGTGCCAAAACAATATAAAGATCGGTGAAAGAATAAAATGGTCTCACTGATATGATAAAAGAGCATCGCCCTGACATTTTGAAATTCATGAATTCCCTACATTCAATTCTGATGGCAGCCATTAATGGTTGATTGAACATAATGCTGTAAAAGTCATTCTGATCCCCACTAAAATCAACACAAGGGTTGTAGATGGAGAAGAAGGAATTCACCAGGAATCAGGAGATTTGTGTGGAGTATATATAGGTAAGTACTTGAACTTTCTTTGATATAGTCAAGTTCTAGTATAAAATGGAAGGCTCCTCTGAAACAAAGAAAAGGCAACACACTGAAAAGAGCCAAACCAAGGGCAAAAAATAGAAAATTGAAACAGAGAAGGGAGAGAAACACCAAAAAGGAAACTAAACCAAGATCTTATGGACCAATTGCCTGGTTCTGGACCCAAGGCCAGAAGAACTGCACAATTGAGGGCAAATGTGGAAAAACTTGAAGATAAATACAAATATGTCAGAAATATATGGACTCCTATCCGAGGGTATGAATTATTCATGTTCCACTATCACAGGAGACATAGGATGGAACCCGTTTGCAACCCCTGGTAACTCAATTTAGGGAAATTAATAGTCACAGATGTTTTTGTCAATTTAGACCTTTTGAAACTGCTAGCATACCATTATGTTCCCGACCAAGAGGCCATATGCAATCTACAGGGAAATCCCTTGTTTCATATATCTAAAAATGCAATTTGTGAAGTTTTTGATTTAAATGACACATATAACACCCCTATCATACATGAAGCCATAGAAAAGGAATATTTCATATTGGATACCACATATAAGGGCTGGAGACTGCCATTACATAGGCCACAAAATGAGGGGAATCTAGTGCCATTTGAAGTAGGCCACAAAATGAGGGGAATCTAGTGCCATTTGAAGTAGGCCACAAAATGAGGGGAATCTAGTGCCATTTGAAGAAGGGGATGAACCACCGTTTCATGTCGAGTTGTTTGAACCTTACCTGAGACACACATATTACTCAGTGGGGCAAGTGTTGGGAACTAAAGTTCTAGAATTTATGTCCATAGTGCCCATGGTTATCTCTGCAGATATCCAATGCCATCACGCTAGGACATTTGACTATGCTACTTTTATTTTTAAGGAAATAGACTCAGGTCTAAAGGCCTCAAAGAATAGTTCCCCCATAGTCAACTTCAGACACTATTCTATTCTCATGCATATGGTTTTGTATTTTCGACAAGGATTAAATCTATGGCCAAAGTAGTTGAAAATTTCACAAATTGATAAAGATGGTCAATCGCTGCCCCCACAATTATGGACCTCAATATGGGACAGCAGGTTTGTGGATTCCAGTTATGTTCACTTTGAAGAATTCTTTGTAAAAATGTTGTACAAATGTTATGGATACCCATGCAGTTACACTTTGTCAGAAGAAATTAAAAGGTTTTTGAGACCCAAGGATTTTGATGGGCCACCTACTGTAAACCACAATTGGGGGGATTGGTATTGTTTTCATGATTCCACAATGATCAGAGTATACGAGTTTGAGGATACCCCTTTTCTGTTGCCAAAAATTGTACTAGATAGGGTGGCATACTTGGAAATAGTCAGACATCTTGACTACTCAAATGTGATGAATCTCAATGCATATGATAAATAGTCTTTTATGCCAAGCACCTTATGTTTTGGTGACTTTACTGTGTTAGCTAGAGAAGGTTATGATCTCATTCTTGATAAATTGTCTCATTTTAATCTTAGGAAAGCAATACAGAGAAAAATTTTTGACCCAGAGGGCTTTATTGATTATGCTAAGAAGAAGCAAAAACTGAGTGGATATACTCATGTACCTTTCCCTCATGATGATGTAATCAGAAATTTGGAAGAAGCAGATGCTGAAATAGCCATTGATGAATATAATCAGAAAATAAGGGAAAGAAGAAGGGAAGCACAAGAAATTGAAGTGTTTTGCTCCGATAGTGAAGTGTTTGTGGCCTCTAAACCCCATGACTTTTCTGATACAATTTCAAAATGTAGAATTGAACCATACCAGCCCCCAGAAAGAGGATTGGAAATTGAAGAAACAAGGGATAATGATGCTAGATAGGTTGCATATAAATCTTTTATTTTAGATGACCAGTTTATTCATACCCCTGAGTTCAGATCCTTTTTGTACAAACACAAGGGGAAGGCTATTAGCGAATCAGTCTCAGATGTTACACTAGATAACTAGATGCAGTTAATGAATGCTTTAAAAGCAGAAGTTGAAAAGGAGATGGAAGATATGACTCCTGAGAAAGGAAGGGAGTTGCTCAGAGAATCTAGTGTAATGATCTTCCTGGGTCTTGATTTGAATTCAGTACTTGTTTTTGACAATTTTCTGCACAATAATGATACAAAACACAAGCTTAGTTCTGAAGGGGTTGTTGAAGTATATACTGGAACAAAATACAATCCAGATGAGAACTCCCTCATGATATGGGCTCTATACCCACCAAACAAAAAGCTTGTTGTCATTGACACTGAAAAAGATCTTGGCCATGTTATGACATTGAGAGCTGGAGAAACTGATCCAGTCGTTACAACAGAACTTGGATTATATATGGCAAAACTAAATAAAGCTTAGATTTAGCTATTGATAAAGGAGAGGGATACCTACAAAATGAGCTAGGAAAGGTTGAAAAAAGAAAATGATTTCTTAAAGGATTCAGTCCCTCTTAAAATGATTACACAGGCAGAAATCTCATAACAAGTCCAATCACCCTCAAAAGATCAAATGGCACAGGTCAAAATAGATACACTCACTACAGTCCTGCAAAACAGGCATGCTCATCTGATGCAATGGATGCCTAAATTATGGGATATTTGCTCTGAAAACCAAAAGGTCATTCAAGAACATGAAAGACTAAATAACATAATACACGATAAGTTACATGAAATATAGGGTAAACACACCTCTAACAGTGCAAGCACATCTGATGCAGACAATCTTATTAAGCAGCATAAGAAGTACCATGACAGGCTCCAAGATGAAGTGAAAGAATGCATGGAGACTTCTTAGATAGGTGTACCTATGTTACTCAAGAATGACAAAGATTTGAAGAGCAAGGATGAATGGGTCAAGGAGTGTAAGGGAATATTAGGTGAGGCCCTAGAAATTGTAAAACATTAAGATTTGGCATCCAAGGAAGCTTGCTCGCATATGGAGAAGATGGTTTCAATAGAGGTGGACGTTAGGGATGCCATTGAGTATGCAGAGACACACCTGAGCCAGAAATATTTGGATCATCTTGCTCAAATCTACTTATGGCTCAGCAGGGCTTAGTATTAAATGTATTTGTTTATTTTCATAATTTTGTTAGTTCTCAAAAGACACTATGAAGAGACGTGGTCTCTTCATTAATATTGATATAAAATTTAAAACATATGATGGTCATAAGATCATTGATTGATAGGTATCTCTCGTTAATTTGAAGAAGACTGTATATATTACATATAGAAAGAAGATATATTGTCAGTTCTATTTTAATTAAAGAATTTCAGTTACACATGTTTATTTTCTGAAAAACATAATGGAGCAGAATATTTGTACATGGTGATTTATTTCCAGTGTTCAACATTTGTGTTAATTTTCATGATTATATGTTATTGTGTTGTCTCCAAAGTGGTTCTATTGAATTATTCAGATTTACATTTGTCAGGGCATATTTGTTGTCACTGTGTGAAGTTCTTTGATTGGTTTCCAATTGATGTGAATTAAAAATCCTTTCTAATAATTGATTTTAATTGGTTCTTGTCAAAGATTAAATCCTTTTGAAGAAGTTATTTTGATTGGTTTCCATCAACTCAAGAATTAAATTCCTTTCATAATTTCACAGTAATTCAAGGGAATATCATTGTGATTATATAAGAAGAGCACTGTCACATACAAACCTGCACATTTGCACAAGGTGTAAATATCCAAAGTGCCCAACTGTTAGAGTTAAGCTAGGAGATAAGCTCACCAATCACATACATCTATTTCCATTCACTGACTCAAATAGCTCAATAGATTTAGGCACTAGTCTTACTCATTTTCATTAGTTAAACATATCCATTAGTTTTGCCTTGATATTGCTTATACAATTTATACCAAATTAGAACCATACCATTTTCAATCAATGTTCAGACATTAGAAGTAAAAAGTAGGCAGCAAGTAATCATCTATTCTGCACCATTTTCCACTATGGGTAGATCCATCACTCAACCAAGATCACACATCTATTTAATCTGCTTCATTAGTAAGGTGCACCTGCCTAGGTCTAGTAGAACCTGAAGTGCAGGGAGTCTCAACCATATAGGTTAACTCAATTCTGTTAGTTCAAAAACGTTGCAAATCTAAGCATAGAGCCTGGCATCCTCTTAGGATTTGTAACCTGCATTTTTGAGACCTAACAGTGTCATTGACCTAATATTTATTTGTGACAAGTATCCCAATAGTCTAAAGATTACAAATTGTTGTCAAGAAAGGACTATCATAGTTAAGTGTGGTACAGTGATACAATTTCATCTTGGTTGAGTATTGTATAAATCTCAAGCTATTTAGAATGCATGGAGTATTAGGGTGTGGTATCACTATATAGGTAACCATCAAGTGATTTCTTCAACCCAATATTGGCCTATATAGTACCCAGTGTGAAGAGCAAGATAGTGTTGTCCAAGAGCCTTGTTACGGTCACAAATGAGGGCAGTCTTAGCTATCGTAACCATAGTTGGAATCCCTTGTTGTTACCATAACATATGTGACCTAAAACCATGACTCTACGAGTATGAGTTGTTTGAAAACCAAATTCCACAACCTTTGCCACCATCCTCCCTGCCTGTGTCAAAATGGGAGTTTTGGAATAGGGTATGGACATCCATCAATACATAAAGTCTAGAGGAATTTTGTCAGATGTTGTAGTTGCAACTGCCTTGTTAGACATGTATGCAAAATGTGGAAGCATTGACAAGGCACGTGAACTGTTTGACAGAATGCCTCAAAGAAATGTGGTCTCATGGACCGCAATGACTACAGGATATGCACAAAATGGATTTGTTGAAAAGGCTTCAGAAATTTTAAAGCAAATGCAATTGGCTAGTGTAAATCCAAATTCCAGAACCTTTGCCAACATCCTCCCTGCCTATGTCAAAATGGGAGCTTTGGAATAAGGTATGGACATCCATCAATACATAAAGGATAGAGGAATTTTGTCAAATGTTGTAGTTGCAACTACCCTGTTAGACATGTATGCAAAATGTGGAAGCATAGACAAGGCACGTGAACTGTTTGACAAAATGCCTCAAAGAAATGTGGTCTCATGGACTACAATGACTGCAAGATATGCACAAAATGGATTTATTGAAAAGGATTCAGAAATTTTAAAGCAAATGTAATTGGCTAGTGTAAAGCCAAATTCCACAACATTTGCCAACATCCTCCCTACATGTGTCAAAATGGGAGCTTTGGAATAGGGTATGGACATCCATCAATACATAAAGGATAGAGGAATTTTGTCAGATGTTGTAGTTGCAACTACCCTGTTAGACATGTATGCAAAATGTGGAAGCATAGACAAGGCACGGGAACTGTTTGACAGAATGCCTCAAAGAAATGTGGTCTCATGGACTGCAATGACCGCAGGATATGCACAAAATGGATTTGTTGAAAAGGCTTCAGAAATTTTAAAGCAAATGCAATTGGCTGATGTAAAGCCAAATTCCACAACCTTTGCCATCATCCTCCCTACCTGTGTCAAAATGGGAGCTTCTGACCAAGCAATTTGTAGCACTTAAGGTTATGTAATAGAATTTACAGTTGATAGTTAAATTTGTAACAAATTTTTTTATGATCTTTACTAACGTTTATTAGAATTGTTGCATGTTTTACATCATTGGAATGACATAATAGCTGTAACTTTTTTGAAATTTTATTATGGTATGTGCACTTTGATATGATGTAATATGATTATGGTTTCGTTTCATATGTTGTAATATTAGATATATAGCAGAAAAATAAATTATTGCATGAAATAAATAATAACTTTTCAATTTTAAATGTTTATTTTTGCAGAACATGAGTTTTCCAGAAGATCAAGATGATCCTCCTAATAGAGATCCAAATTATGTTGGTTCTGGTATAGATCACATGGTAGAGGATGATGATGACGCAGATACAGAAGACACTAAGGCCGATGACGATGATGATGACGACGATGATGGTGATGATGGTGATGATGATCACAATGGTGATGATGATGATGAGGCAGTTGCTCATTGTAGCCAGTGACATTCATGATCATATAGACTGCATCATGGATCATTGTTGATATATCATTATGATGCCTCTTTTCATAGTCACTAGCTATCATATGTATCATTTTCACGGCCTGCAGTGCCATATTAATGAGTTGTATCATAAATTTATGTATCATTTTGACTTATATCATTTGGACATGTATCATCTTGACTTGTATCATTTTGAGTTATGTAATTTAGCATTTTTACTTATATCATTTGTACATGTATCATTTAGACATGTTATTGATCTACTCGCATATTTGACTTTCACTTGTTTTAGTTATATATGATGATGATCTTATCCGTATTGACTTGTCAATTTATATATATTGAAAGTGGTCGATGATTTTTGGATGGATATTTATTACGTATGATGATTTTAATTTACTGCTCAGGATGGATGCTGTCAAATTCAATTAAATTATAGATATTTGACTCACTTATTTTAATTATAGATGATGATCATGTTATAATAATTATCTTGTTATTTAATCATATGAGTTAAATAATTAAATTACTTACTTTATAATCATATGAGTTATTTAAGAGGCATGGTATATTTAACTAATTAAATTAAAATAAAACATATTAAATTAATAAATGTAAGCAAAACAATAAGCATTTTTAGAAGCAACAAAAGACACAAAAATGGAATCAAAATTGGAAGCAACAAGCGACGTTATATCGAAAGTAAAACTAGAAGCAAAATTGGAAGCAACAGTGGAAGCAAAACTAGAAGCAAAATTGGAAGCAAAACCAGATGCAAAATTGGAAGCCAAACTGGAAGTAAAACCGGAAGCAAAACCAGAAGAAAATTGGAAGCAAAATTGGAAGCAAAACTGGAAGCAAAACTAGAAGCAAAATGGGAAGCAAAATTGGAAGAAAAACTGGAAGAAAAACCAAAAGCAAAATTGGAAGCAAACCTAGAAGCAAAATCGAAAGTAAAACCAGAAGCAAAACTAGAAGCGAAACTAGAAGCAAAACAAGAAGTAAAACTGGAAGCAAACCAGACGTAAAACTGGAAGCAAAATTGGAAGAAAAATTGGAAGCAAACTTGGAAGCAAAACTGGAAGCGAAATCGGAAGAAAAACCAGAAGCAAAACTGGAAGCAAAAGTGGAAGCCAACCTAGAAGCAAAACTGAAAGCAAAATTGGAAGCAAAACTGGAAGTAAAACCGGAAGCAAAACCGAAAGCAAACTTGGAAGCAACACAAGAAACAAAACCAAAAGCAAAATCAGAAGCCAAACTAGAAGCAACAAAATCTGGCGCTAAATCTGGCGTTAATCCTCACACAAAAACCCGGCACTAAACCTGGCGTTAAAATTGGCGCTAAACCCAGTGCAATAGTGAGATCCTATTGGGCACCGAGTTTTGCACAGATAGAAGTGTCTAATTCATGGACTTAAATGCACTAAATTTTGGTGCTATTTTAGGCACTAATTGCCTCTTTTGTTGTAGTGTGAGGGTCCCATTCCATATGATAGAGCCTTTGGGTAATTTGACATCAGAGAGAAACATCCTACCCCAATCCCCATTGAGATACTTAGCCACCATGATGTCCCCCCAATCTTTATTACCTTGAATAAGATTCCACCCCACCTTGGACAAGAAGCCACAATTCATGAGAGGAATTCTTCTTAGTCCCAGTCCCCCCTGGCATCTAGGGGTACAAACATTTTCCCACCCAAAAGGAGCTATTCTCTATTTCTCCTTAATTCTAGACAAAAGGAATTTCTTCTAGATTTACTCAACCTTCTTAGCCACATACTTTGGAATTTTGAAAAGACTTAGGGAGTAGTTAGGCATTCCTTGAAGAGAGGCTTTAAGGAGTTGGAACTTCCTCGCTTGACTCAGAAGAGATCCTTTCCACCTGGCCAGTTTCCTCTGCATTCTTTCCAATAACCCATTCCAGTAGTCAGAAGAGACTTTAGTGGTAGTAAGCGGAAGGCCCAAGTAAGTGGTTGGTAGCCTCGCACTCGAATAGCCTAGGACTTTTCTCAAAGTTGATACTCTGGCCAGAGACCCCTTCATAATCTTTGAGAAGCCCCTTCCATCTTCTAGCTTCAACAACTAAGACAATCCCACACAATATAGTATCATCAACAAATTATTGTACGACTGATGTCTGAGTAGTAGAGGCAGGTTTGATACCCCATAGAGTCCCCTGCATCAACAAGTTACAAGCATTCCTACCCAACACTTTAGCGAGCAAGATAAAGAGATAGGGAGAAAGAGGGTCGCCTTGCCTACGGCCCCTCCAGGAGGGGAAGAACCCTCTAGGAGAACCATTGACCAACACAGAGAAATGCACCGTGGAAATACACTCCTTGATCATATTGACAACCCTTTCTTGAAAGCCGAATTTCCTAAGGACCCTGAGCAAAAAATCCCAATTAACCTTATTGTAGGCTTTGGAGATATCCAATTTGAAAATCATACCTAGGGTGTTGCTCTTGGAGATTGAGTGGATAATTTCATGAGTTGCAATGGCCGCATCAAGGATCTACCTCCCAGGAACAAAACCCTTCTGGTTCAAGGCAATGAGTTTATCAAGGAGGGGTTGAAGCCTAAAAACTAGGATTTTGGTGAAGACCTTGTACACCATATTGCAAAGGCTGATAGGTCTGAATTCTGTCATTAGATTGGCTTGGGTCTTCTTAGGTAGCAAAGCAATAAAGGTGTTGTTCAACTATCGCAAGAGTCTGCCCATCTGAAAGAAATCCTTGGCCGCATTGAAGACATCATTCCCAACAATCTCCCAGAAGGTTTGGAAGAAGGTCGAGGGGAACCCATCTAAGCCAGGGGCTTTGAAGGTAGCCATAGAGAAGATAGTTTCTCTAACCTCCTCCATCGAGATGGGTTTAGTCAATAAGCATTTATCATCCTCAGATAGAATTGTCGGTATGGAATCCAGAAAGGATTCATTGTCTTCAGTAGGGGCCTTGATCTGTTGACCAGCTAATAGAGACTCAAAGTAATTGGAGGCTAATCCCTCAATCTCCCCGTCTTCCTCAAACACCATCCCATGTTCATCTCTAAGCTTCTTGATCATATTTCTCTTCCTATGCCTTAGAGTGGACTAGTGGAAGAAAGATGTGTTCCTGTCTCCTTCTTTTAGCCATTGAACTCTTGACTTTTGCTTCCAGTAAACCTCCTCTTCCTTAAGCGTCTGCGCCCACTCCTTAGAAAGGGTGTTATCTAAGGTCTGTAGCTCCTCCAAAATGTCCCCCTTCTCCAATCTAGCTTGAGCTTCATGAAGTTGATCCATAATGTTTTTCTTCTTGGTCAGGACATTACCAAAAGTATATTTATTACATCCTTTGACCTTGTTCCTCACATTAGCCAATTTCTGAGCCAATCTAACCATCGCAGGCCCTTAAACGGGGATATTCCACCACCCTAAAAGATAGTCCCTAAAGTCTGGATGAAGAGACCGCATCATTTTGAATCTGAAGGGGAAGGGGCCTTTCATACTCCCCTCATACTAGCTAAACAATAGAGGGTTATGATCAGAGCCCACCCAGGGAAGGGCAGTCAAATGCACCAGATTCGTAATAGCCCAATAAGAGGAAACTAAGAACCTATCTAGCTTTACCTATATAAGATTTCTCCCTTGTCTCCTTTTAGACCAGGTAAAAGCTTTCCCCACCAGGTCAATATCCATGAGGCTAGCACTCCCTAAAAACTCCGCCAGGTCCAACATGCTATCAGAGAATTTCGTAAGTCCCCCCATTTTCTCCGACGGGTAGAGGGGGGAGTTAAAATCCCCCGTGACCATCCAAATAGTTCCTCTTGAGCTCTTAATTTTAGCTGCCATGTTATCCCAAACCTCCTTCTTGCTATTGCGAGTATTAGGAGCATAAACATTGATAAGAGTCCACCTGTCAAGGTGGCTTTGGAAGGAGACTTCAATTTAATGCCTAGAGCAGGGAGCCACACTCCCTACAAGATTATGGTTCCATATTGTAGCAATACCACCTAAGCTCCTTGAGCTCCACTAATGGCATAGCTCGCATTGGGCCAGATATTCTTTATAGCAAGTTTAAAATTTTCCTCTGTCATTTTGACTTCCTGGAGTAAAAGATTATCAACTTGATTGTAAAAAATAGAATTCCTTACTAGTAGCTATTTTTGAGGGCTATTGAGCCCTCTAATGTTCCATGAGATGATCTTCATTTCTTGGTCCTTCTAGGGGGGCCATCAAGGTGGTCTGCTTCTCCCTAGAAATTTCTTGTTCCATCTCCCTTTGTCTAGTCTTGATGAGTGAGGGTCTGCCTCTACTGCTATCTCCCCCCCACATCAGTTGTCTTTTTGTTGCTTCCCTTTCCTTTCTTCTTCGTGATTGACCATCCCTCCTGGTCCTCAGCACCTCTACTAGAACCAGCTCCCAGGGATGGGGAGAAGTTCTTCTCTAGGGAGCTCAACCCAATTTGATGTAGCCTATCTTCTCTCCAGGGCTACGCACTTCATGAATCATGTCCCGTTGGGAGACTACCACCCTCTAAGTTTCGGTGTCCAAAGCAAGTTCCCCCTCTTCCATTTCCTCATGTCCCCCACTAGAAACAACTGCCTCATGGTTCACTTCCATCTGTTTGTGGATTTCTTCTGGCTCTTGTCCTTCTGCTTCATGAGCCTCCCCATTGACAGCCCCTGATTGGTCAACTTCTATAGGCATCATAGCCTTCATCTCCAGAGGAAACAGCTATGGCACCACCTCCGACACCACCCCAGGTGCGTTCCTCCCCAGGGAGATAGGAGGCAAATCCACAATTTTCAGGATGTCTTCTTTGAAGGGGTAGTCTTCAGGGGACTCACCCGAAGCCACCCGCTCCTCCTTCTAAGGTGGGGGGCATTTGGGGGCCCTGTACTGGGTGAAGATGTGACCTAGTTTCATGCAGTTCTGGTGAAAGACCCTAGAGTTCTCATACATAATACTCTGGTTCCACTTCTCGTATTTGGATTCCAAAATAATAGAGGTGGGAAGGGTCTTAAGAACATCAACATTGACACAGAACTGAGCATAGACAAGCCTCGCCTTGGCCTTAGTGACTTTATCAATCATCACATAGTCTCTGAATGAATTACCTATCTAGGCAAAAAATTCCTCATCCTAGTATTCCAAGGGGGAGGCCCGGCAGCCGCACCCAAATAGGAGCTGACTGATTGAGGTTTACCTTAGGGTCGAAGCCATGTTTCCACTTGCATAAGGAGAGCGAGTGCTTCCCGTACAGGCATGGACCACCAGCCAGAATCGATAACATATCCTTCTGAGAGGTAAACTTGAACAAGAACATTCCACCACCCCATAGCACTGGCAGAAATGCTCCCCTTGAGAGACCACTTGGCCGCCATCCAACAACAGACTAGGTCAATATTGGGTCTGAAGGCAAAAGAATTGCCTACTAGGGTATTATCCATAGAAGCCACCACTCTCAAAACCATCTGGTCTGGGAGCTTGAGCGCCTTAGCCCCTTCAAACTCGAATATAACCAGGATATTGAGCGAGTGAACGACCTCACCGTGCGTTGCGCCCACAAGGGCCTCCTTCCACTTCTTGGGACCATGATTCAAGGATGAAATCATGTGATCCCCCCGACAACCCATGCTAGCAGTAGAGTCCCCAGGAGTTAGGGGAGGGGACTGGATCGCACCCCCCCGGACTGTCACCGTCCATTCCTGCCCAACACCAAATTCAAACTTTAAAACGGCGGGATAGTTTCAAAGCCAAAATTCCTTGTAATTATTTTTTTCCTATAACATAATATATTTGTTCTTGTTGCACATAGTATATGAATACTTATTCACTCAAAAGTCTAAGTTCTTGGATAAACAGTATTATGAATACTTGCATCAATAGTATCATTTCAATATTAGTATGAATACTTCCAAGAGTAGTATCATTTCTTGTAAATAGTAGTATGAAAATTTGCATGAATAATAGTATCATCACATGTAAACTTAGTAGTATGAGACTATGATACACAATAGTATCAACAAATGTAAACACAATGTGGAAGTGGATTGTATATGAGAGGGTGAATGTAAGATTTTACTTTTGGCATATGAGAAGAAGTAACTAATAAGGCATGAACTAAGATTGGTACTTGATCAATAGTATTATATGAATATACAATCAAGTATTGTTGCATGCGTGAAGATTAAAGGTAAACAATATTTGCATGAATAATAGTATCATCACATGTAAACTTAGCAGTATGAGACTATGATAAATAATAGTATCAACAAATGTAAACACAATGTGGAAGTGGATTGTATATGAGGGGGTGAATGTAAGATTATACTTTTGGCATATGAGAAGAAGTAACTAATAAGGCATGAACTGAGATTGATACTTGATCAATAGTATTATATGAATATACAATCAAGTATTGTTTCATGCGTGAAGAATAAAGGTAAACGTTAACTCATGTAAAGTGTCATTTTTGTGTGTGGGTACATCCTTAGAAAGGATAGTTCACCCACAATTTGTGACTTTTTATCCAATGGTACTTTTGTAACCTTTAAGGTGCTTATATTTTCTATATGAGTTAATTTATGAGATTGCAATCATGTTTCCATGTGTTTGATGTGTTTCTAAAGTCACGTGTTATTTTCTTTGTGCTCAATTATTTGGGCAACTAGATAAAATTGAGGGGTTTATGGGGGGCCCTTTTAATTCATCTAAATTGGTTGAATATATCTCCATAGATATTGGGTTATTATATATTTCAACTTCCATCATGTTTAGTCTTTCAGCTAACCAAAAGGAATGGTGGGCCTTGACCAATTTTTCCAACTTATACCATGGACTAAGCATGGTTGAAGTTGAGATTTATGATTTTGTTGCATAGAAATTGTTATGAACATCATTGATATCATGCAATATCTTTTGATAGTGACAAGTTCCTATCAATGGTACTATATTAATTACTTGTGCTCAACAAGGCAAGGTTGGCACCATTAATTTACATGAAAGTATTATGAGATTCTTATTTATTGTGTAAAGATGAGTCAAGAGCTACTCATGAATTATTATTTGAAAACCTTGCATAAGAGGATATGTTTTTTGAAATTATTGTTTTTATATATAAGAGTCATAGTGGTAATTTGCACATGTTCTAGTCTCTTCCTATGTGGTACACTCTCGTAACCCCATCCGTGAAGGGTAGGGTCTCACCTTTTGAAGTGGCATACAAAGGAGTCAAACAGCTCTATAGTTGGTGGAAAAATACTCCCATGCTTCTCTCTTACATATACTTCTCATTATCAATTATTTATACTTGATTATAGTAGTTTCAATTTTGAGGTAATATATTAAGGCATATCTTATTTTATTGTTGTTTTTTATTTGGTCAGTAGAGGAATTATTTTTATGATTTGATATTCTTCTCTTTGCAAGATTTAGTTGCATTACTTCTTTGATATGAATATACTTAAAAGAAAATTATTGTTTCATGTTTTTGAAAACTATTTGGAAGTATTATGATTATGTCACTAGTGGTCTTGCATTTTTTTATTTGTATTGAAGGGCATGATGTACTTGTTTCTCTCTATGACTAAGATATGTTTATGAGATGTAAAACATGTTGTAATTGATATTAGATAGTTGAAAGGTTTGAATGTGACCCACTTGTGAAATTGGAAAAATTTTACATTGTTGATTTGTTGAGTTTAACTATATATGTATCCATATGTTTTGGAAATGATTTGGCTAAGAAAGAAAATATTTATAATCTATATGAAATATTGTACTCTAATATAGCCTTGTTATCCTCATTTATGTCTTATCTCATGTGTATGTGAAAATAAACAAATTAATTTATGTTCTATAAGAAGTAAAATCTTATATTATGATGAGTTAGCCTAAAGACATTTAGAACTTTTATTTAAAATTGTGAATTTGCAAACCCATGCTTGTTAGTAATAAATCATAGGTTGAAAACAAAGTATCACTTATTTCAAACTTAGGTAAACCATAAAACTATAGTCTATTTCCTCATTCATAAGTAAGGTTATATATCCACAATTGTACAAAAATAGTGAAATGTTAGTTGATTTTTCACCTCATAACTCTCAGGTTGTGACATTGTCTATGTCATTTGAAAGATGATGTATGACTACCACAAAAGACACACTATCATCCACGGGCTCCACATTAGTAGCATCAAGAATCTTCTCATATGCATACTTTATAAATGCCACACTAAAACCATAGTGATGTTGATCTCCTTCTGCAATGACCAATATTAATGTAGGATTTGTGGTGATAGGTGTGTGTTCTAACCAATGGATGTGGCAAACATTAATTTTTAACATTGATCTCTAGGAACACTTGTTTATAATATCTCAACAACGTTTGTATGCTTCTAGCAGTATCAAATCTCCATTCTTATTCACATGGATAAAATCATGTTTACTCTGATACCATATTAGAGCGTTGAAAATAGAGTAAAACATATTGAGGTAGGAATAAATGTATACAAAGTAGAATGGCTATTATCAATAACCAACATAACTACCAACAGGATATTAACAAACTAACAAGAATTATATCCTTGTTAAATGATGTATATTCAATATAATGCCAACAACCAAGTGATACTTAAACTCAAGGTAGTTATGCCACACTCTAGTACATCACATATAGGTTTAAAAGTGAGAAGCAACTCTCAAACTACCTTTACATGTATAAATTAACCACCTATAATGGTTACCAATCTACATAAGATATACATTAAAGGACTAAAATAGAAAACATCTCAAATGCATAAGACAACTTGGATCACATGTGAACATGCAACACAAGGTAAGGGTATGTGCAGGATCATTGCGGGCCAAATAGTGGCAATGGAAAAAAAATTACATCTTTACTTAGCCAAATTTGAGAATTGGCTAACTTTGACTTTCATAGGCATGTTAAAAATATCCATTTTGGTTTGGATACCAAACCAAAACATATATCCATTTTGTGGTTTAAAAAATCATTTTTATAGTTTCAGGAAACGGATATCCATTTCTAGAATATTCCCAAAATGGATATCCGTTTCCTAAAACTATAAAAATGCTTTTTTTTAATTCTTTTCATTGGTTTTTTAATTTTTTTCATTGGTGTGTGTCATGGTATGATGTCTCAAGGAATGGGAAGAAAGGATGGTGATTCATAAGATAATATGAAGAATGATGGTAAAGTGAATTGGCATTGTGGTAACTGTAGCATGTCATGGGGTGAATCATGCGTTAATACGGGTTGTGGAGTGAGAAAGGGGTGGTATGGGTATGGTTGAATGGAGTAATGAGGTGATTTAATTAGTGATGACCTAGGTGAAGTGATGGGTAAGGCGTCTTACGTGGGATTGCTAGAAAGTGTGATTGGTGGTGGTGGGGATAGTTAAATGTCATCTTCTAAGGGTTCAAAGGTGAGGAAAGTGTAAGATGGGGATATGGGATAATCCATGGTTTAATGATTATTCAAGGGAGACTCCTTAAAATGATTATCAATGATGGTGTCAATAGGGGGAATGGAGTCTATGAATGTAGGTGTGGGAATGTGAGCTATGACATTGGGATTGTATTGGATGAATAATAGAAAGTAGGGGCACTTGTCTAGTTATGGAAGGAGCCACATGATCAAATGATGTTTGGGGAAGGGATTTTCTTAGGAAAGTAAGGATTTGGGTGAGGGTCTAGGGTTTGGTGGAGAAGAATTTATGAAAAATTTGGAGGTCAATAAAATTGACATGAATAGAAGAAGTACAAGACATGGCTAAGGATAAATGGTAGGCTCAAAATAAGATAACTAGGACTATGATGATGAAGATGGAAAGAAAAGTCAACAATAATAGTATGATATAGGGATAGGATTAGAAAAAAAAGAGTACTACAACTAGCAAGAGGAAAGTGAGGACATAATGCAAAGTTAACTCTTGGAAGGCTAAGCATGGACTATAAGAAGATTGAACTAGTTGGATCTGTTAGGCTCATCAAATGAAAGAACCTTAAAGGTTAACCTTAATTAGGTAAGGTTATTTTTGAGTGTGGTTGTTTGTGCAACAATGTGTAAATTAATGTTACCTAAGGATAAATCTAACTATACTAACATTTTAATATCCATGAGAGTTAGGACTAACAATTAGACTAAAAACTTGACAAACAATACAACTTGGACACATGTAGGACTTGGAGAATGGAAAAGAATAAGTATTAAATGTGGAAAACAATGAAAAAGTGGTATTAGTTGCACCTATGTAGAGAAGTAGTCTTTATGAAAGATGCTTAGAATTATGCTCTATATCTATTTGTGAAGTTTGGAGGTGATTGGACCTAAAGGATATGACCACCATATGCAAAATAGCCTACCTAATGGGTATGTGCATGGAGAGAGAGAGAGAGAGTCCTAGTTTTCTTGTTTTCATTTCCTTCATCGATAAGGGAGAGGGAGAGATAGAGGGGAGATATAGGAATGATAGGGGGAGAGAGGCAAGAGAGAGAGATAGGGAGAGATAGCTAGGTAGAGAGAGATAGAGAGCAGACAGATAGGGAGAGATAGAGGATACATAGGGGAGAGATAGGGAGATAGAGAGTGAGAGAGATGTCCAGAGAGATAGGGAGATAGAGGAATGATAGGGGAGAGAGAGGCAAGAGACAGGGAGAGATAAATAGGTAGAGAGAGGAGATAGATTGGGAGAGATAGAGGAGATAGAGGGAGAGATAGGGAGATAGAGAGTGAGTGAGATGTTCAGAGAGATAGGGAGAGAGATTGAGAGGTAGAGGGATGATAGAGAGAGGGAGATAAGGGAGAGATACATGGAGATAGAGGTTTAGGGTTGCTCAAGTTTAGGGTTTAGGGGTTATGGGTTAGGGATTAGGGGCATTATTTAGGGTTGAGGGATTTAGAGAGAGAGACACTTCTTTTGACATGCAATCGTAAACCTTGAATAATGCCCCTAAACCCTAAACCCAAGCAACCCTGGAAACCTCTAAACCTTAAATAATGCCCCTAAACCCTAAACCCTAAACCCCAAACCATAAACCCTAAATAATGCCCCTAAGCCCTAACCCCTAACCCCTAAACCCTAAACTTGAGAAACCCTAAACCCCTAAACCCTAAACACTAAACCCAAGCAACCCTAAAACTCTATCTCCCTATCTCTATCATTCCTCTACCTCTCAATCTCTTTCCCTTTGTCTCTGGCCATGTCCCTCACTCTCTATATCTCCCTATTGGTCCTCTCTCTCTAAACACTAAACCCTAAACCTCTAAACCTTAACCCCTAAACCATAAACCCTAAACCATAAATAATTCCCCTAAACCTTAACCCCTAACCCCTAAACCCTAAATCCAATCAAATCTAAACCTATATCTCCGTATCTCCCCCTATCTCCCTATCTCTATCATCCCTCTACATCTCAATCTCTCTCCCTATGTCCCTGGCCATGTGCCTCACTCTCTATCTCCCTATCTCTCTCCTCGGTCTCATCTATATCTCCCTATCATTACTTTCTCTCTATAAACCCTAAACCCTAAACCTCTAAACCTGAACCCCTAACCCCTAAACAATAAACCCTAAACACTAATTAATGCCCCTAAACCCTAAACCCTAACCCCTAAACCTGAGAAACCCTAAACCACAAATCCCTAAACCTTAAACCCAAGTAACCCTAAGCCTCTATCTCTCTATCTCTCCCCTATCTCTCTATCACCTTTGTCCCTCTACCTCTAAATCTCTCTCCCTTTGTCTCTGGCCATGTCCCTCACACTCTATCTCTCTATCTCTCCCCCCAGTCTCCTCTATATCTCTCTATTGGTCCTCTATCTCTCTCTAAACCCTAAACCTCTAAAGCTTAACCCCTAACCCCAAAACCATAAACCCTAAACCCTAAATAATGCCCCTAAACCCAAGCAACCCTAAACCTCTATCTCCCTATCTCTCCCTATCTCGCTATCTCTATCATCCCTCTACCTCTCAATCTCTCTCTATGTCTCTGGACATGTCTCTCACTCTCTATCTCCCTATCTCTCCCCTCTATCTCCTCTATCTCTCCCAATCTCTATTAATCTCCCCTCTCTATCTCTCTTTAAACCCTAAACTTGAGAAACCCTAAATCCTAAATAATTCCCCTAAACCCTAAACCCTAAACTTGAATTTAGGGTTTATTTAGGGTTTAGGGTTTATTGTTTATTGTTTAGGGGTTCGGGTTTATTTAGTGTTTAGGGTTTATTGTTTAGGGGTTAGGGGTTCAAGTTTAGAGGTTTAGGGTTTAGGGTTTGTAACATCAGAATTTAGGGTTTGTAATGTCTGATATAAAATTCAAAAATTCATCATCAATTGCTAATTCGTATTACATTTTCATTGTCCATTTGGTCAAAATTGCTTGAAATTGTGTGTTTTTATGAGACCTAGTTTGTACATGAGCTAGGGTTGGTAGATAAAATTTGGTTTCAGATTTTACTACTATCCTTTACACTCTTTCAAGTCTGATTTTGACCTGTAGCATTCCATTTCATTTCATGATTTCATTTAGATCTCATACCTAGGGTTTGAAACTTGCATTTTCACTAGGTTTTGCACTAGATTCCTCTCTAGGGTTGCATTCTAGGGGTTTTGTAGTGGGTTTTGTGGCCTTAGTGGATTTTTATCAAACATATTCCTTTCTTCGCTCTGATAAATTCCTTACGACACCTTTTAATTTCATGATTGCATTGAAAATTTGATGAAAATTGCATGATTTAAGGGTTTTTCACTAGCTTTTCATTGCTTATCTTCACAAGACTACTCTAAAAGCATGTTGTAACAGAATTTGTGACTTTATCAGACTTATATCAGACCTATTTACTTCTTCCCTCAGTCACATCCTTTACAACACCTTTTGTTTGACACTTTTGCATTGAAATTTGATCAAAAATTACATGTTTTTAGGCTTTTTCACTAGGTTTGACTAGTCAACTCTCTACAAACACTCTAAAGGCGTGTTGTGTCTGATTTTTTATCACAAGGTTACTGATTACATGGTTATTATCTGATATGCATCATAAAATTTCACACAACACCCTTTCTATTAGTTGTTTGCATGCTTTTATTGTTGAAAAATTGCATATTTTGCTTGATTTTTACTAGGGTTTGACTTGCAAACTTGTTAAACTTGCATGGAATGCATGTTGTGAAGGATATTATTGATCTAATTGACTTATAGCCCTTATATAATCTTCTTCACATCTTCAATTTCATTACAACACTCTTTATTTGGACATTTACATTCACATTTTGTGAAAAAATTGCATATTTTTGCATAATTTCACTAGTTTTTGGACTTACAATCATTTAGGATTGCATTAAAAAGTGTGTGTTGAAGCATATATCTGATTTAAAGGACTGATATTTCTGTTATTTACTTCTGCACCTCATAAATTTGATCACAACACCTTTGCTTTACATAATTCGCATTGAAAAAAAAAGCATAAAAATCTAGCATCTTTAGTTCATTTACATTCATATTTCGAGCATTTGATTGCTTGCATATTTCATGGATTCCTATTCATATTAAATGGAATCTTTATTTACATACTTCAAGATAGAGGTTTAGGTTTTCTTCTAGGTTTAGGGTTTAGGGGTTACAGGTTAGGGTTTAGGGGCATTATTTAGGGTTTAGGGGTTTTGAGAGAGAGAGAGGTTTAGGGTTGCTCAGGGTTAGGGGTTAGGGTTTAGGGGCTTATTTAGGGTATATGTGTTTAGTGTTGCTCAAGTTTAGGGTTTAGGGGTTAGGGATTAGGGGTTAGTGGTTTAAGGTTTAGGGTTTAAGGTTTAGAGAGAGAGAGAGGGGGCACTGATAGAGATTGGGAGAGATAGGAAGATAGAGAGTGAGAGACATGTATAGATACATAGAGAGAGAGAGAGAGATTGAGAGGTAGAGGGATGATAGAGATAGGGACAGATAGGGAGATAAAGGTTTAGGGTTTCTTGGGTTTATGGTTTAGGGGTTAGGGATTAGGGTTTAGGGGCATTATTTAGGGTTTAGGGTTTATGGTTTATGGTTTAGGGGGTATGGGATTAGGGTTTAGGGGAATTATTCTCTATCTCCCTGTGTCTCCCCTCGGTCTCTATATCTCCCTATTGGTCCTCTATCTCTCTCTAAACCCTAAACCCTAAACCTCTAAACCTTAACCCCTAACCCCAAAACCATTAACCCTAAACCCTAAAAAATGCCACTAAAACTAAGCAACCCTAAACCTCTATCTCCCTATCTCTCCCTATCTCCCTATCTATATCATCCCTCTACCTCTCAATCTCTCTCTATGTCTCTGGACATGTCTCTCACTCTCTATCTCCCTATCTCTCCCCTTTGTCTCCTCTATCTCTCCCAATCTCTATCAGTCCCGTCTCTCTATCTCTCTTTAAACCCTAAACCCTAAACCCTAAACTTGAGCAATCCTAAACTCATAAACCCTATATAATTTCCCTAAACCCTAACCCCTAACCCCAAGCAACTCTCTCTCTATCACCCTATCTCTCCCCTCCATCTCCACCTTCTCTTCCTCTTCATCCCTATATGTCTCCCTTATCGACAAAGCAAATGGGGGAAAGGGTTTTGATCATTGGGACTAAATTGGGTATGTGCACGGAAATGAAGAGAGATATATATATATGAGCGTAGAGTGACAACTATCTTCAGTTTTACATGTTCTAAGCAAGGAGGTACACTAGGTGTCCCCTACACCATCATCTTAGAAATATTGCTACAAAGTATATTAGTGAAGATTGAATTAACATTGTTGTTCTCTTGATTATACCCAGCATCAATCCCTGAACGTGTTGGCGTAGGAGATCTTTTCTCAATCACTAATGCTTCATCCTCATAAGGAAGAGCATGTAAGGAGGTAAAAGTGGATTCAAGGGATTTCTTAATGATGTTTTTCTCTAAAGGATCCCTAGTATCACATGGATTGTCTTGATCAATTTCAGCCTTATGTGTCATAGAGAGAATGTTCATTTTATCATCATGAAATGAAAGATTGTCATTTTTTTCAATACTTTCCTCTTGTTTGTTCATGAAATTAGTAAGATCATCCAATATCGAAGGGAACATACCCAAGATAGTAAGAAATTTTTCAAATTAAAGAATGTCATGTGTAGAATCTATCGTCATATCTCTGTTATGGATGGATGATATTTGTTGCAGGACCCGAGGATTCATATTGATGAATTTACAAAAGGTCTCCGAGTCCCTAATGTATGTAAACATAGGAATCTATGGACATTACCGAAAGGGATTACCTATCATCATAATGATGATGTTGAAAGATGCAAGATTCTACAACTTGTCGCATTCCTTGTTAGGTGTTGCATGTGACTCCATGGCTAAAGGGTCACTTTATCTTGATTGTTTATTAGATTTCCCTGTTAGTCTCAAAGATGGTAATTTGCAAGATGTTCCTGAATATAATTGCAAGACCACGAACCTTTATATGAAAAAGCAATCTGTAGACCATTCCCTTACCTTTCTTATTCATTATAGATTATACAACAAGGTCCTGCCCTTGATGATAAATCCCAGAAAGGCACAAGGTCTAAAAGGTCTGTCAACCATCTGGAAATCTACGAATGACAGCACGCAGTTAACTACACCAAAGATAGTCCATCATAAAAATATCAAGTTGCCTGAAGAATGGGCATTAGATCTTTGGGAACAAGATGGTCAACCTGAAGAAGAAAAATAACCACAATTGAGAGGCATCTCAATTAAAGAATTAGATGATCAGGCAGTAATCAGATTCTCATCCGGGAACCCGCCTACTTTATGCAGCAGCCATTCCATGAGAACAGAAAGGGTGTTTAACTACAACCAACCTGGTCCATCCGTGTCTCCGTTACCGCGCACTCAGAGCGCAAGATTCCAACCCACTAAGGGTTTTGAAGATTTGTTTAAAATCCCCTCTATCGCTAAACCTAGCAGCTCCAAAGCCACAGCCGCTAGTAGTTCTTTCTCCCATAAGTTATATTCTAAATTAGATAATGGGATGTATAAATGTGAAGACTACTCTTTTGTTTTTAATCCTCCTAGAGCCGGCCATTTCCGTATGTTTTCAACCAAGAAAGTTACAATACCTAAACAGGATATCAAAGAAGTCCATGAGAAAGTCATAGCTACTCCTGCAGGTCCTTGCCCAGTACCAGGTGTTATTCCTCCCTTTAGAGATTTCATGCTCTTTGATACCACTGGTACTTATAAAGCTGATTTCTAGCCTCTTCATATCTTTCCTATAGCAGAAAGTCTTCAAGGTTCCAGTCAAAGCAAGTTGCTAAACTAGACTAACATGTGCCTTAGGAAATCCATGCTACTTGCAGAGGATAAGAAGATCTGGCATCAGATTGAAGCAATCAAGGCTAAAAAAGCCCGTCTAAGTACTCAAGAGAATTTCCATTCTCTTATTTCCACTCTTGAATGCTTGGAAAAGCGTCTCACTGATCAATGGATGGCCTCTGTTAACAAAGACCTCCAAGAACTCAAAGTCCAGTATAATGAGTTTTCATTGGCATCAAGCTTCTTCCAGGGAGGAGAATGGAGGCACAACCTCACATCCTGAATAAAATTTCCAATCTTGCAGTGACCAATGTAAAAGAATTACAACGCTTTTTGGGCCTTGTTAATTATATTGCAGGATTCTATTACAAGCTTGTTGAAGATAGACTTGAGCTCAATAAACTTCTGGGAAAAACACCACCACCATGGTCAGCCAAGCATGATGCTTTGATTTCAAGAATCAAACATAAATGTTCTCAATTGTCGCCATTGAAGTTACTAGGTAATGGTTTCAAGATAGTAGAAACTGATGCAAGTGAAGGTGCCTGGGCTGGTGTTCTTAGGGAACAGAAAACAACATCTCACAACCCCAAAGACAAAGGTGAGATTGTTAGGTATATTTCTGGTAGTTTCAAGAACAGTGAAATAGACTACCACAGTACTCATAAATAAATCCTTGTTGTTGTCAATACTTTCCAAGCATTTCAGATGTTTATTGCTGACAAGCGATTTCTTTTGAAAAGTGATAATTTTGAGGATGTAGAAAATACAAGAGGAATAGATGCTATGCGAGCCTGGATAACTAATTATTTATCCACTAATTCTAATGTTGATGAATCTCAAGTGATCAAGTAGGCTCTTAATGCTATGACAGGTGTTGCACGAAGTGTCTGGGACAGATTAGACGACACTTTCAGAGACAGCCTAATAGGCAGAGGTATAGATCAAGTCTATGCTCAGTTGACATGTATGTTCGTAGGAAGAATAGACACTAGAGAAAAGTTGGCCTACAACAATTTCATAAAAGGTAAATGCAAAGATCTCAAATATTTCAAAAAATATTGTGAGGTTCAATATCAGAATTTCTATCAATCAGGCCGTGAACAAAATTATGATTTTATGTTCACAACTTTTCTTAAAAGTTTTGGAAGCATGATAGGAGAATTCTATCACAAGAAAGTTCTAGAAAATCTGGTAACAGAAAATATAGAAATGAAAGAGCTAACCTTTCCTCAGTTAGTTTAATTCCTTACTCAGATTAATGAAGAAATCTGTGAAGAAGGAAAAGCAAAGGAGATAAAAAAAAGGTACAACCTTTACTATCCTCTTCAGTATGCTACCAGATAATGCCTTCAAACCAGTTCCCAAATAAAGGCAAATCTTCTTGTTATGATTGTGATAAGCTAGAAAAATCCTACAAGAAGAAAAAGAAGAAATTCAATAAGTATCCCAAGAAGAAATGATATTTTAGAAAAAGGGATAAGAAAAGAAAAGGCTCCAAGAAATGGAAGCCTACCTGCTACATTTGCAAGGGTGAACACTTTGCAAATAAGTGCCCGGACAGACATAAGAAAAAGGGAAAAGGAAAAGTCCGTGCTGCAAGAAAAGCAGGTGTAGAAGATGATGAATTCAAATTCATCAATGACTACCCATCAGACTCAGATGATATTATTCTATCCAGTACTAAGACAGAAACAGAATCAGAATCAGAGTCTGAAGAATATACATCAGCTCCAGAACAAGCTCAAGTAAATATGATGACAGAGCAAGTTCAATCTTCTGATGAAGATTCGGAAGTCTCCTTCTTCTGCAGAATGCAAGTTCAATGTTCATTGGAGAAACCCTCAAATGAGCAAAAACTCCAGGAAGAGTGAGCTATGCTCCTTGTGCCACTAATCGAGAATTGTACATGTTTTACAGTGCCTCAATGGGTCTTACAATATATTAGTAGATTTCCCTAAAGAGAACATGACCTACAACTATGTAGATTTCTATATTACCTCCAAAGTTAAAGGACTATACCATTGTGCTCCTTGAACATGGATCTATTCACCGATAGTAGTCCAACAACTTATTATCAACCCCACTGGATCAACATGCCTAAAGGGAATACTCTACCTCACTTGTAGCAACATGCTCAACCTACTATCAACACCCTTAATGTTAATCAACCTCAGCTAACTGATCAACATGGATGGCTCTGGAAGATACTTGTAGCCAACTTCACATGGCTCTAGAATTCTTTCCCAACTAGTTGCATGGTTTTGTTAACCACCCAACCTCCTCTCAACATTGTCAACCTACATGGCTTTGGCTCTCACATAACCAACCCACTCACCAACTCTCTAAGTGCTAGGAGAACCCCTAAATGGTTTCCCACACCATTCAAATAGGGAATTCCTCTCTTACCCAATTTATTCACCTTATGCCTCTTCATCTTCCACCTATGTGTCCCCTTAGATCTGTGTTGTTGGGGATGTAGATGGATGCCATCAACATGCATTGTTGTCACCCATGAAGAGCAACAGACAATTTTCCCTACTAGGTAAAAATAGAAACCAAGGTAAAGGGATAAATGGTGCCAACCAAAATGGCCATCATTAGCAAGATGAATCATACCTACTAAAGGAACAAATGCCTACAAGATATGAAATGCATGCCTAACCAAGAATATAAATTATCACATGCAAGGGAAGAAGAATGGGAACTACCAAATCAAATACTTAGAGAAAAATGGTTGCCATTGAAAACTACCAAAATGACCATCAAACTACCTACACTAAATACCAACCATTGTTTACATACTAATTGCTACCACTTGGCAAATAGAAAACAATCACACAAGTATGGACAGTTGTCACTAAGGATACTATCATTGTCCAAGGAACTATCACAACAAACTTATGCTAACAAGGAAGAACACATATCACTATCAAGGCAATGAACAATCAGGGCAATGAACTATCAAGGCAATGAACAATCACATGTCGGAGGGAATAATTAGGACTATATGATCGCCACCTAACACAAGGTCTTTGGTCACTGCCCATAAATTTTCCCTTCCAACTTCCTTTGTTGTGTCATCCTCTTTATTTCCACCAACTATACACTCCCATGTGGCATTTTGTCCCTACTAGACAAGGCCATGATGTTCAACTACATGTTTTTTTCTATTCAACCATACCTACAACATTGTTACAAACTTCAATAAAACCTAGGATCACCCCTACAGCATTGTTGCAAGAAATACTTAGAGTCGATACATGTGTTCTTGTTGGTTACTAGAAATAAAGATGGCTCCAAAGTGAATCCTATCACTCCCAATGTTACAAATGACTTGGTAGTAATTTGAATGCTTGTGGCATTTGTTGTAGGTGAACGTGCACAGCCCCACAAAGCCTTAACAAGTTGTTATAAGTGACTCGTAGCCTTGCTACATGTGTCAATTAGCTTGTTGTAGGTGTTTCTCTATCTTGCTATGGGTGACCAACAACCTACTGCAAGTGTCCTACAACTTGACCCCATTCACCAAAACCTGATCCACTTATGGATCAAGATAGAATTAAAACTCAATAGTGACTCAATATCAATAGGCATACAAAGTAATACTAAATTCAAATTACAAATATCAATATTGATAGGTGTACAAAGTATTTGGTTCAAACTACAATCCATTATGCGAGCCCTTCATTAAAACATAATAAAAATAATAACTAACTTATATTCAAATTCATATTTGAGGTCAATGAATGGATGTTATCTATTACAACTTCATATGCTAGGGGTGGCTTTTTAATTTCTATAATTAAGGGTTTTTTAGAGAATTTAGAGAAACTAAGAGGTGGGGCCTTACAAGGAAAATAAAAAAATCAAAGAAAATGAGAGGCAGCAATTTAAAATAACTTAACTACAAAGACAAATCCTTTTATAATGTTGATCACAAAGATGAATCCTCTTATAGTATTGCTAATGAAGATGAATTTTTAATAGTGTTAATCATGAAGACATTAGTAAATCAATAAAATTGTTTAGATAAAATATCAATAGTTACTAAAATAGAGGAAAAATAAGGTTTTATATATAGAGGTGGGTGAAAATAGGTGAAACTCTAAGGTTTTATGCGACTTTATTAATTGTGTTGTTAATGTTTGCATTAGTAGACTAGTTATATTCCTATAGTTTAGGAACCTTGTGGTTTAAGTTAGATTCATATCATTACATTAATGAAGGCTTAATCCTTTCCATTATAAAATTTATACTTTTGGTTCAATTTAAATATAATTAAAGGTTTTAAGGTATAAGAATCGAGGTTCATTTGGGACTAATCAAATTTTGTTAGATCAATTTGTAAGTATGTATATATGAAACCTTGATCCTCTCAAATTTTAAGGGGTTCTACTTATAATAATAATAAATACCAAACAAATTTAAAATTCAAATTTCGACACATAATTTGAGATATGTGCATAATATATTGAGTAAACTTTAAGTAACATAGCTCATTTTTTAACATATTTTTAATATTTAAAACTTAAAAATAGATTTTTCTTTTAATAGTAAAATATATGAATTAGGTGTGATATGATGCTCTTTAAAAAGGAAAATTTATTTTTAATATAAATATATATATTTAATGTCATTTTAATTGTGAATCTAAAATTAAAGACTTTTCTACACATCACGTTTGATTGAAGTTGACTTTTTACAAGCACAACTACTAGATAGCAAGTCACGCATAGGGGTACATCTCATTCTCATCCACTAACAATATAAAAAATAGGGTTATGAACAAAGGCACATCTCATTCTCATCCACTAATAATGTAACAAGGGTACATACAAGCAAGGCCATGAACAAGGGCACATCTCATTCCCATCCACTATTACTATAACAAGCAGAACCATGAACAAGGGCACATCTTATTCCCATACACTAGTCCTATAACAAGCAAGACCATGAACAAGGGCACATCTCATTCCCATCCACTAATACTATAACAAGCAAAACCATGAACAAGGGCACATCTTATTCCCATCCACTAGTCCTGTAACAAGCAAGACCATGAACAAGGGCACATACAAATAGGGCCATGAACAAGAGCACATCTCATTCCCATCCACTAATACTATAACAAGCAGAACCATGAACAAGGGCACATCTTATTCCCATCCACTAATATTGTAACAAGCAAGACCATGAACAACTTGGGCACATACAAATAGGGCCATGAACAAGGGCACATCACATTCCATTAACTAATATTGTAACAAGCAGAACCATGAACAAGGGCACATCTTATTCCTATCCACTAATATTGTAACAAATAAGACCATGAACATGGGCACATACAAACATGGTTATGAACAAAGGCACATCTCATTCCCATCCACTAATACTATAACAAGCAAAACAATGAACAAGGGCACATCTCATTCCCATCCACAAATAATGTAACAAGGGCACATACAAGCAAGACCATGAACAAGGGCACATCTCATTCCCATCCACTAATATTGTAACAAGCAGAACCATGAAGAAGGGCACATCTTATACCTATCCACTAATACTATAACAAATAGGACCATGAACAAGGGCACCTACAAATAGGGCCATGAACAAGAGCACGTCTCTTTCTCATCCACTAATACTATAACAAGCAAAACCATGAACAAATGCACATCGCATTCCTATCAACTAATACTATAACAAGCATAACCATGAAGGGCACATCTTATTCCCATCCACTAATATTGTAACAAACAAGACCATGAACAAGGGCACATACAAACATGGTTATGAACAAAGGCACATCTCATTCCCATCCACTAATACTATAACAAGCAAAACCACAAACAAGGGCACATCTCATTCCCATCTAATAATAATGTTACAAGGGTACATACAAGCAAGACCATGAACAAGGGTACATCTCATCCCCATCCACTAATACTATAACAAGCAAAACCATAAACAAGGGCACATCTTATTCCCATCCACTAATTCTATAACAAACAAAACCATAAACAAAGCCACATCTCATTTCCATTTATTAACAATGTAACAAACATGACAAAACCACGAACAAAGCCACATCTCATTTCCATTTATTAACAATGTAACAAACATGACCATGGACAAGGACAAGAACACATCTCATTCCCGTCCACTACCAATATAACAAACAAAGCCATGAATAAAGACCCATAAGCATGAACAAGGGCACAAAAGAAGTGTGAATACTCGCCTTGGCTAATTTAGACTTAGACAAAGGGGCCACTCCAAGAGAGAATAGATTAATATGTTCCATGCCTATAAAATGTAGGAGCGGGGCCTTTGTTGCTACTATTTAGCCGGTTCTGCAGGGGGCAGCGTTTTTAAAATGTTCCAACCTTTACCAGCTCCTTCCTAACCTTTTATAGTTAATAATCATTTCCCACGTGGGGCTATATTCTGGAGTTTTCTTCCCAACGGGGCGGGTCATCAATACTTTATTTTCCCATTAATTTGTTGCAGTCATGAGCGCCTGTGCAAATAAGAGCTGAGCCGGTGCAAAAGCAAGCCGTTATAATGGGGCGTGGTAGGACAGGGACGGGTGTCGCCCACAAGTAGAACTCATTTTTTAAATGTGCCGTACGTTTGCAACGTATTCCGGGTGCCCACTCGAAGGCGAAAACTGCCTGGCGCACTTAACCTGTTGGACTTTATACGCTTTGACAATGACACGACTCCAGTAAACGGTGCGAGTACGAGCCCAAAATGGCACCCGCCAGAGGTATTAGAAATAATATGATTCCGCGGCAAAACAAAATAATGATTTTGAAGGGAGAGCGCAATAGGAAAGCTGTCACGTGAAATCTATGTGGAACTCTATTTAGTTCGGTGTATACTTATTCAATTCACATGCTCCTAAATTGGCCGCATGTGGAGATCAATCAGTTGAGAGAAGTTAAGCAGAGAAGAAAGAGAAAGGGTGAGAAGAGTTGAGGAAGAAATTGGAAGCCATGGCCGGGTTGGCGCTGGTTCTGGTTGTGTGTTTTGGTGCTGGGTTGTTGTTGGTTTTGTTTAGGAAGAAAAAAAGTGGGGCGGGTCGAACGGTTTCCGGGCCACGGGTTTATCCACTCGTGGGCTCGTTTTTTTCCGTGTGGAAGAACCGTGGCAGGTTGTTAGAGTGGTATAGTGAGATGCTTGCCGAGAGTCCGACGCAGACGATCGTGCTCGGAAGGTTGGGCGGCGGGCGGACGGTCGTGACGGCGAACCCGGGAAACGTTGAGCATATTTTGAGGACCAAGTTTGAGAATTATCCCAAAGGAAAACCGTTTACTGCCATTCTGCACGACCTGTTGGGAAGAGGGATTTTTAATGCGGACGGAGACGGGTGGAAGATGCAGAGGCAGGTTGCAAGCTATGAGTTCAATACGAGGTCGCTGAGGAGTTTTATTGTGGAGGTCGTGGAGGAGGTCACGGAACGGCTTCTGCCGCTTCTGCGTGAAGCGAGTGAGAAGGGGAGGTGTTTAGATCTTCAAGATGTTCTGCAACGGTTCGCGTTTGATAACATATGTAAGGTTGCATTTGGGATCGATCCGGCTTGCTTGGACGGGTCGTTGGCCGTGTCGGAGTTTGCCCGGGCGTTTGATGTTGCTACTGACCTCTGTGCCCGCCGGGCCGCGGCGCCGGTTCCGTTGGTGTGGAAGGTGAAACGGATGCTTAATGTCGGGTCGGAACGGCGGCTTGCAAGGGCGGTGGAGATTGTGAATGAATTCGCCATGGATGTTATACGGAAGCGAAGGAAGGAGATCGGTGGTGGGATTGGGAAGGGTGGAGGGAAACAGGATCTGCTGTCGAGGTTAATGGCGCTGGCTAACAGACCGCACCTGACGGCTATCATGGGCGCCGGACATGAAACCTGCCGCTCCCATGAATTCCTCCGCGACAGCATCGTTAGCTTCATTTTGGCCGGGCGTGACACCACTTCGGCTGCTCTCACCTGGTTTTTCTGGCTGCTCTGCTCGCATCCCCATGTTGAACATGCAATTCGCCAAGAAACCGCCCGTCTAGTCGGCGTACGAGGCGCCGGACACGCCGACCCCTCCGACGGACGGCACCACGACCCGGCGGGTCGGAACCATGATCCGGCGGGTGGGCACCACGACCCGGCGGTTTTTACCTACGAGGAGCTGCAGCGCATGAACTATTTGCACGCGTCTCTTTGCGAGGCCATGCGTCTCTACCCGCCGGTTCCGTTCGATTCCAAACATGCGCTCCAAGATGACATTTTGCCGGACGGGACGTTTGTGGGCAAGGGTGCCCGGGTGACCTATCATCCCTACGCTATGGGACGGATGAAGACCATTTGGGGACCCGACTGTCTGGAATTCAAGCCGGAGAGGTGGCTGAACGAGAACGGTCTTTATGCGCCGCGAAATCCTTTCATGTTTGCGGTTTTTCAAGGCGGGGTTCGGGTCTGCCTCGGGAAGGAGATGGCTTTTATCCAAATGAAATATATCGTTGCTTCTGTAATTTTGAACTTTAGTTTCCGTCCTGTTGATTGTCATCGGACTCCCAAATGTGTTTCCAGCTTGACCGCCCGTATGGTTGGCGGTTTTCCTGTTGTTGTGGAGAGTGCTGATGATAATAATAATAATAAGAATTCGTAGTGTTTATTAGACTGAGTGACTGATTTGACCATTGATTTGCATTGTTACCAAACTAGAGAATTAATTAGCTTTTCCTGCATAACATGGGGTCTGCTACGGGCCTGAAACAATTTGTCTGGCAAATGTTCTTACAGGCAAAATTAGAGATTCTATTTAAGGCATGTCAAGTACTTCTTAACAAACTCGGCAATGAGCCATTTTTGTAGGAACTGCAGTAATTTAATTGAGAGCAGAAAAGCAGGACATGGCGATGAGTGACGGGTCACATCGCAGTCTGAATTAAAACAGAAAACAAAAGGAACGCGTTTCTGTCGTCTTCATTTTTGCAATGTTCAGACATTCATTGAACATCATCTCCCCCAAATCCGTGGGCTGTGACCCGTGTCCACTTGTCTTGTCCCATTTTATATACTTATTAAACCTTTACTACTGTACTCTAGTGTAGTAGACATCAAATTTCCACATTTCATAATATTGTAATTCTGTGTTTTAAGATTTAATTGTGTGATGGTTTTTTCCTTAAAGTTTCAGATCATACACCATGATCTATCATCAGGAGAGTAGAGATCAAGAGAATGATCCGAAACCTTAAGAGAGTAGAAATCAAGAGAATGATCCGAAACCTTGAGAAAAAAACCATGACAGTTAAATCCTGAAACACAAAATTACAACACTGCACTCTACTGACCTAACTTCCCATCTCTGAGTTTGTTAGAGCTAAACCTATAATTTCTTTGGAGTTCAGTTAGTTCTGTCTTTCTTGAGTTTTTTTTTATTTTTTATTTTTTATTTTAAAACAAAGCAGATTACAATAGAAGAAGCAGTCCAGCAGACTGCGAAAAAAGTAAAGAGCTAAATATGTTACAACTCAAGTTCAGAAATATAGGACGCCTGAATCAGACCAGATCAACCTTCTCAAAAGATCAAAGCAGATAAACACAACACCAGACCACTAAAACAGCTGCCTCTGCCAAAAAAAATAGCTGATGAAATTCTGTCAACAAAGCCCCAAATCAGCAGGTAAAGGAAGACCTCCAGTCAATAAAATAGTACAGATTTTATATCTCTCATAACGACCTCTTTCATCTGGTTCTTTTCTGCATGTTTGTTCCATTTCCATTTCTCCATCTCATTGGTTTAAAGGAAGAAATTCCATTTTCAGATCAGCATATTTCAAGAAGTTAGTCTGAAATATGTTTATTAATTTTTTTTGTGTTATTATATAAATGGTTGGTTTATGTGATTTGTGAAAAGAGTATTTTTTTATTTATTCATTAAATAAAATTTAACTATCTGAGTTAGTTAGAGCTAAACCTATTGTTTGGAGTTCAGTCAGTTCTGTCTTTCTTGAAATATTTTTAAGAAGTTAGTCTGAAATATGTTTCTTAATTTATTTTTTGTGTTATTATATGAATGGCTGTTTTTATATGATTTGTGAAAAGAGTATTGTTATTTATTTATTAAATAAAATTTAACAACTATTGTTATTTAATTATTAGATAAGATATGAATATTCAGTGAAACGTACATAAGAAAACAGATGCTCAATTGAAGGTAAATTTGATGGTCCAAGCATCATATTTATGTTTTCCTTAATCAAGAAATAAATCTTCATCATATCAACAAGAAATAGCTATTTATCATATTTGTAGGACAGCGGTGTCACTGTGTGAGGACAGTGGTAGAGCAAGAGAGCTCATGATCTACAATGTCCCATTTGCCAGGAAGCTGTTCAGTGTATTCAGGAATGCTGTACTTCTGGTTTGCCATTTCATTTTCTATAGCCTTTATAAGGGGAGAAAAAAAGGATTTGTTGCTGGTGGGGGGAAAGAAGAGGCATTCCTTGTTTTGTTTATTTGCATTGGAGGACCTCTGAGCTTCATGGTTTAGTCTTTGATTCAGTTTTGATGTGCTGGGTTTTTATTTTGTGTACCCAGTCTGTCTGTAATTGAAGGACCCAATTGATGGTATTCACTGTGCTGTTTTGATTTATTTTTCTTCTATGTTCTCAGGTAGACTTGATGTTGGCTTTATGCCATGGCTATTCCTTGCAGCTCTAGTAAAAAGATAATTGTAACAAAATTGTTTTTTAAGGATTGAAGGGTATATTTATCATCTCAAAAAATCTAGTACAAAAATAATTGTAACAAAAATGTTTTAAGGATTGTAGAGTATAAAGGGGATAGGGTTTGAGTCTCATTTGATCAATCTGATCAAGGGTTAAGGTTTAGTATTACCTTAATAGGTAATAATAGGTGCATGGAACTAGAAATGGGGAATGGAGTGATTTGGATGTCCATAAATAAGTGGATTGGGATCTTTTGACTTTTTAATTGGATTTGGATGTGCATAAATAATTGGATTTGGAATTTTTGACTAAAAGTTAACCATTGAGAGGTGTTTATTTTTTTTAACTAAAATTTAAGGATTGATAGGTATTTATTTTGTTAAATGTGTGGGATATGATCATGTGATCTCATTCCACCAAATTTGATTAAAGACTAAACATCTAGCAATTAGGTGTATGGATAAGTGGATTTTCTTGACTAAGAGCAAAGGATTGAAACACATCCACTTTGTAAATTCATTCAGGTCACAATTGTAGTGTTATTTGTCTAAGGTGTGGAATATTAAGCTTCTTTGAATCGAGGAGGATTCGCTTTGTCAAATTCATCTAAGGGTATGATCGCAGTGATCTCTTTTATTCGAGGTGTACAAATAATTGGACTTCTTTGACTAAGAGCGAAGAACAAGAACAACGATAGAGAAGTATACACTTACTTAAATTTATCTAGAACACGATTGCATCCCTTATAGTGTCAGGGAAAAATATTTTTAAAAATGTAACTTTTGGTGGACTCATTGTAAGCCAAATACTTATACCGTACATATTTTTATAATGTTGAAATTTACATGCCCATGTCATTTCCTATTTAGTTTTGTGTCCATTGTGAGAGAATGTCATAATATATTTGCATATTAACAAATGGTGTAATCTTGTGCAAAGTTAGGCTCCTTCCCTATGCCATTACTTACCCACTTCACACATTCTTATACAACTATCCACCACTTTATCAATGTAGACACAAATTCTAATATATTCATCCAAACTATGCACTTATTATGCCTATTCATGTACCTATCCCTATACACTCTGATATCTTCAGATTTGACCATTTCCATGTCTCGAGTCACTTCCACAATCCTACACCCATGGATTTGACCCCTTTAAATTTCAAAATTCAAATTCAAACTTTGGCTAACTTCTACCCTTCATTTCTTACCTACAACTAACTAAACACATATTCATGTGATTTATGGCTCTATCCTTGTATTTAAAAGTATTCAGTTGACCTCATTTTCATCATTGGATAGCACTGAATATCATTCACATTTACAAAAGGAGCATGCTAGGAACATTTTGATTCGAGTTCCTAAAAAGAACCTAGTTCTGCATTACATCATTCTACAACATTTGTATTGACTGAATTTTGTTGGCTACCGATCCTTAACACAGTGTTCTGGGTGTTAAATTAGGAGAACATGTCCCCTAGTGACATATCGACAACCATCTAAAGATATTTTTATATACCCTCAATGCATATAACAAAATAAATAGAGGCAAATTCAATGAATCAAAAAATAGGTGTACATAATCACAAAGATCAGAAAGACAAATTTATAAATATAAAAAAGACTCAAATGTGTGACTCAACCTCAAACAAAGCATAATCACAAAGATCAAAAGGACAAATTCATAGATATATAATAGACTCAATTGTGTGACTCAACCTCAAACAAAACATAATCACAAATATTAGAAGAACAAATTCATAAATATAAAAAAGACTCAAATGTGTAACTCAACCTCAAACAAAACATGAAGTACATAATATCCAATATATTATAAAATTTAAGAGGCCAGTGATAATCAAATTTAAAACTTACCCCACAATTATGTATCTTGATCATAAAACTAAGCATTTTATCTACTTTATATTAATTTTCTAATTTATAATTTAATATTTAGTTCAAAATTTGCTTACGCCTTCTGCTGATGCACACAAATTTTATGTAGATTCCTTTTAAATAAACAATATTTTCAAACAAATAGAAATGGTTTCTGATATTTCCTTCTCGAATATATTCAACAAAATATAATTTTTGGTGGAATCATGTTTGTGGGTTTCCCAGGCAGGATTCCCATAAGGAGATAAAAAGCTTTACATTGCTGTCACACTCCCAAATGTATTTCCACCCTGACTGGTCGGCGGTTTTCCTGCTGTTGTAGAAACTGCTAATAATAAATAATAATATTCATAGTGTTTATCAGACCGGCTGGTTTGCCCATTAATATCCCTACATGCAGCCATTGTTACCAAACCAGAGATTTTCCACATATAACATGTGGCCACTAGTACTGAAACAATTTATGTTTGGCAAATATTCTAACAACAAAATAATTCCAGTTTTGACTTTTAATGTAAAGAGTTAGTGTATTACCAAGAGTTCTTATTGTTTTTTAAGGTGTGATTTTAAATATTGATGTAAAGAGTTATTAGTTTCAGAAGATTTTGATTCTAAAAATTGTGAAACAGTTATATTTAAAAATACTTTAAGTGTTATTATGGACTGTGAAAATATCATAGCTGTTATTCTCTCACTCTTATATTTATATGTTGTTTTATGACGTTCATTAAAGTAGTTGGAATAACTGGAGTAAGGTCTCAAACTTTTTGGATTATAAAAATATTTTATTTCATTCCATTCTATACTATATATAATTTATTATGTTGGCTGTTACTTTTTGTCAATTACATTGGTTTGACAAGCTAACTGTTTCTTGAACGTACATTTGACCTGTATTTATTAATTAACTGAAATTTAAAATAATGTTATATTTTAAATTTCAATTAATTAATAGATAGTGTCAAACTTTAATGTAGTATATCTTTTTTTTAATTAATACAATTTTTCTTCCATAACAAAAATTTGTTCCAAAAAGTTTGGAGTATATTTCAGACAGTTTGGAGAGCATGTATATTGTTGAACTACAATAGACTTAACAGAGAATTTGAACCTTTTTAGGCAATTTTTTATTTTACTTGGTAAATTAAAAACTTAAACTTATTATTTGGGGTTCATGTCATTAAAGAAGTAGTTATATGAGTTAACATCTTTGTCAACTTGTCCAAAAATACTTCAAAAAAAGTGAAATATGTAGATATATCAATTCATGTATCTTTGTGCACTTTATTTGCCACTATTTAATTGGTTGATTTTACGTGATTTACAAAATGGAATATTTTTGTCTATTTATTAAATAAAAATCACAATTATTAGTCATTAACTTCACAAATAATAAGTAAAAGTTGAGGAGAAAAAAAATGGTTTTTTTGTTGTCTAATACACTCACTTCTATGGGTCCTCCTTTAGTTATTGAATAAGATAGATACTTGATTGAAAGTAAATTTATGGGTCCTCCTTTAGTTATTGAATAAGATAGATACTTGATTGAAAGTGAATTTGATGGACCAATTTTCATATTTATGTTTTTTTCTTAATCAAGAAACAACCCTCTACTAAATGGATAATTTAGTACACAAATAGTATATAAGGAGATACAATTTGGGTCTCATTCCACCAAATTTGATCAAGAGCCAAGGTTTAGTAATGGGTGCGTTGATAATTGAGCCAAAGTCTAGCAATCATGAAATTGGGTGTATGGATAGTAGAGCCAAAGTTTAGAAATCAGACTCATGAAATTGGGTGTATGATAGTCAAACCAAAGTCTAGTATTGGATGAAATCACGTGCATAAGTGGACTTTTTTTACTAAAAGGTAAGGATTAAGAAATATCTTTTTGTTTTTACTAAAAAACGGTGCCTAGATAATTGGACTTCTTGATTAAGAGTGAAAGATTGAGGAGTATCCACTCTTGAAATTAATATAGAACATGATTTTCACATTTCATTTGAAGTGAATGGATTTAGACTTTTTTACCTTAAAAAATATCCACTTTGAATTAAATTTGTTGTGAGTAAAATAATGGACAAAGACAAGTGCATATCCACTCCCCCAATCACATCCCTTATAATGTCAGTCAAAAATATTTTTAAAAAATTAATTCTTACTAAACTAAGAATTGTAGCAATAAACCATTTGAGATATTAAATACATGTATATTTAGACCGTCGAATTTATTTTAAAAAAATTATAGAAAATGTATATTTTGTTTTTGATATTTCCTTATTGCGTGTGGCATGTTAATGCTGACTGTATAACCATTACTAAAGGGAAAAAAATATATAAAGCGTCCCCCGTCAAACTCAACGCCGAGTCGATGAGATTTAGCCCTTTATCTACTCTACCTTTATATTTATATTTGTGCTTTTAAATATTACACTCTTCCATTACCTTCCTTTTATATATTGAGGGATTAATTCTTTAATAATAATTTTTAAAATATAAAAGGTGAGACTCATAAGTGATAAAGTAGTTTTTTTATTAATGTTGAGATATTGATGTTGTTGTTTGATTGTGTGATGTTTGTGATAGATTTGAAATTATGATACTAGATTTTAATTGATAATCATGTCTTTGATTTGTTTTTAATGTCTACTCTATTCATAGATGCAACCACAATTAATTTTACTTGAGGATGGTGTAATCCTATCTACCTTGACACAATTTTGTCCTATGTTGATGTGAACTTCCTAAGCATGTACACTTATGAATAATATATTGGGCCCTAGTTAGGTGTAGTATTGTAAGCAAGTCAAATGAATAATCAATCGACAGACACATAGAGTACACAACAGAAGCAATGGGAAGAAAAATGGAGATTTAGAAACATACAAACATTACTGACTTGTAGAAGAATTATGTAACTATGGGCCACTCCAAAAAGTGGAACTTGACAATCTTAGCTACCTAACCCAATGGGAAACACCCAACCTAAGAAAAGATTTTGTGTTACAATTTACCCAAATTTGAAACGCATATATGCCCTCTTTTGTATTCTATAGAGTAGTTTTCTCTATTCTCCAACTCAAACTCCCACCTATTCTTCTTGAAAGTCCATACTTAAATAATGGATCGCACGTAACTCTTGGTCTTCATCAGTTACAAATAGTTATGCCAAGTTTCATCAATCTTGTGTAATTGTCACTTCAAGAACTGAGTGTTAACTATGATTCAACTGACATGTAGATCATGTTGATTCAAATTTCAGAGGTGATCCATAAAATTGAATATAAAGTTATGTTGGACCAGTTGGTGAGGCCACTATTTGATGCAGAGCAAGGTAATATGATCTTCTACTCTCCAAGGAACCAATCTACAAGTTTCAAGACTCTACAGTGACTGATATCCTTCACTAGCCCTCCTTATGCCTTTATCCAACATATCAAGAATTGGGATATGGTTATTTCATACCAAACCACTCATCAATTCACTGGTATTACTGCTCCTAGGCCAAATTAGGCTACTTTTCCAAAATAACTATGTGGATTTCAACCTCCAAACTTCCACTTTCTACTTGAGGGATTTCAATACATCACAAATGGTCTAAATATGCAGGTTTCATTATCAGAATCACTCACCAGTGCACTAAGTTTCAAGTTTTCAAGTCTAAACCCTTACAAAGCCTAAATATAGCAAATTCAGACTAGGTCTTGATCAAAATCCACTTCTACTTGATACCCTGCTCGCAAGATCACCAAATCATTGAAATAACATTTCATGCTTCCATTCTACTAGTTTTAAGAAGATTTCATCAATGGAACTACTCACAAATCCAATTTGTTCACACAAACCCTAAACCCTACTTTTACCAGTTGTTTCCAATCAAATGTCCATAAAATCCTTCTAGCATGATGAAATCACATCAAACCACCTGCAATCGAAAGTAGACTCAATATACCATTCATTCAAATGAGTTGCAGATCATGATTGGGTCGTATATGGTCGTATATGGTCGTACAGTCGCAGGAACAGCATAAAAACACAGAAATGATCAGAAAACAGGGTAAAATAGTATTGTTTTCATCTTTTTCCACCTTCCACCCCTTGCCTCGAAGGTTTTGAGGCCTTTTAAACATGTTTTCCTTGAATCCCAATGGTTTCCACCAAAAAAATCAAAAATATGATTGTTCACCTTCCAACTTATCCCAAACTATGAATATGCAAAGCCACTTTTGTAGCCAAACACCTAAAGATGACATCAAACTAACCTTGTCAAATTATTTACATTGCAACATGGTCTAAATAGACCTTATTACTTCACATGAGACTCCAAAACACCTAAAACTAACATTTACCCCTATTTACATAGTTTTACTAGGTGCCCCTACACCATACACCCAGAGAGAAAAGAATCTTAGGTACCTCCTGAGATTAGGTCCTGAACAATAGTCCCATGCTTTGCAATATCATTCTCTAACATTGCTATAGCATCTTCATGAGGTAGATCTTGCCATTTCACAAGATACTCCTTATACACTTTATTCCTAGTTTTCTTCACTATCTTGGTATCCAAAATGGTTTCAAGTTTCAATGGCTCAGCAGGTGGTAGGTCTTTGACCCATTCATCATTAGCAACATTATCAACAGTACATGTACCTACATCCACAGACCCCTTGTAAGGGTAAAAATCAGCAATGTTAAAGATTGGTGAGATGGCAACTCCAAGAGGGAGTTCAATCTCATAGGCATTAGCACCAAACTTATGAACCACTCTACATGGCCCAATCATTTTCATCAATAGCTTTGTGTATTTTCCATTTGGTAGTCTCTCTTTCCTCAGATGAGCCAGTACCAAGTCTCCTACTTTGAACTGAACATTCCTTCTCCTTACATCTGCATGCTTCTTATACTTTTCAACACTCTTCTTGAGATTTTCCCTAACCTGCTCATGTATGTCTTTCATGGCTATGGAAAACTCCTCTCCTTCTACACTCCTCTTCTTCAACCCACTTAAGTCTCTGAGCTCAAATATACCTCTGGGTTTTAGACCATACACCACTTCAAAAGGACTCTTCCCTATGCTTCTGTTAATGGAGTCATTAAAAGCATACTCTACCTGTGGGAGAACAAGATCCCATTGTTGTCCATGTTCTTTTGTAAGGCACCTAAGCAAATTTTCCAATGATCTATTAACCACTTCAGTCGGCCCATCTGTTTTTGGGTGATAGGCAATACTGAAGGTCAAGCTTGTCCCCAATCTCTTCCATAAGGTCCTCCAAAAGTGACCTATGAACTTAGAGTCTCTGTCTAAAACTATAGTCAGTGGCAACCCATGAATTCTAACTATCTCCTTGAAAACTAGGCCTACAATATTTGAGGCATCACTTGTGCATTTGCAGGAAATAAAATGAGCCATTTTACTGAATCTATCCACAACTACAAACACACTGTCCACTCCCCTTTGAGTTTTGGGTAAGCCCAATACAAAATCCATACTCAGATGTTCCCATGGCCTGCTAGGTATTGGTAGAGGTTGATAAAGTATTGCATTTGAACTAGAGCCCTTGGCTCTTTGACAAACCCCACAAGTATCAACAAACTTTCTAACATCTACTTACATTTTAGGCCAAAAATAGAATCTCCTTACCTGCTCTAGTGTTTTCTCAACACCAAAATGTTCTCCCAAACTACCACAGTGTTTCTCCTTTATCAAATTAGCTCTCATGGAGCACTTTGGAACACACAATTGAGCACCTTTGAATAACAATCCATCTTGCAACAAGAAATCAAAAAATTCATCATGAAAAACACCTTGAAACTGATTACAAACAGAGTATACCTCTTTGAAGTCTTCATCATCTACATACATGTCTTTCAATGCTTCTATCCCCATAATTTGAAGTTGTACTTCATATACTAATATTGACCTCCTGCTTAAGGCATCTGCTACTTTGTTGGCTTGGCCTTTTTTGTGTTTAATGGTGAATGTGTAACTCTACAAGTACTCAACCCACTTTATATGCCTATGACTCAACTTGTCTTGACTATTCAGAAAACTCAGAGCATGGTTATCCATGAACACAATGAATTCCTTGGGCAAGAGGTAATGTCTCCACTTCCTTAGTGACTACACTAATGCATAGAGCTCCAAGTCATATGAAGAATACCTTCTTTTGGCCTCATTGAGCTTTTCACTAAAGAAGGTGACTAATCTGCCCTCTTGGCTCAAAATTACTCCAACTGCAAGTCCACTAGCATCACACTCCACTGTGAAGACCTTATTGAAATCAGGTAAGGCAAGGATAGGTTGTTGAGCCACTCTGCTTTTTAGGTATTGAAAACTTCTTTTTGCCTCATCAATCCATTGAAATCTTTTCCTTTTATCTCCCTTAATGGTGTCAATGATGGGTGAGCAGATATGACTCAAATTCTTGATAAATTTCCTATAAAAATTTGCAAGCCCATGGAAGCTTTTTACCTCTCCTACTATTTTTGCAGTTGGCCAACTAAGTATGGCCTCAATTTTGGTGGGATCCATCTTCAATGAACCCTTGGAGATGACAAAACCAAGGTACACTAGCTCTTCCTTCATAAACTCACACTTTTTGAGATTTATCATCAATTTCTCTTCATGTAACCTCTGCAAAACCATATCAAGGTGTTGCAAGTGCTCTTCCCTTGTTTTGTTAAACACAAGTATGTCATCTAAATACACAACAACAAATTTCCCAATAAAAGACTTCAACACTTCAATCATTAGCCTCATGAATGTACTTGGGGCATTAGAGAGGCCAAATGGCATCACCAACCACTCATAGAGACCTTCATTAGTTTTAAATGTTGTTTTCCACTCATCTCCTTCCCTTATCCTGATCTGATGATACCCACTTTTCAAGTCAATTTTTCAGAAATAGCACACACCACCCAAGCAATCCATGAGATCCTCCATCCTAGGTATAGGAAACCTATATCTGATTGTGATTTTGCTTATGGCTCTTGAATCAGTACATATCTCTAATTCCCATCCTTTTTAGGTGCTAAAACAATAGGGATAGCACAAGGGCTCAAACTCTCCCTTATTAGGCCTTTATCTAACAATTCTTAGACCTGCCTTCTTATTTCCTCATTGTGTTTGGGTGTCATTTTATAAGTAGTCTTATTAGGCAGATTTGCACCAGGAATCAGGTCTATGTGATGGCTTACATCTCTCATGGGAGGCAAAGAACTAGGCAACTCATCAACTGCAATATCCTTATACTTATCTAGCAATGCTTGAACCTCATTAGTTATGTTCTCAACCTTGTTTGTTGTCAAAATAGATTTGGGTTTGATTACTAAGGCAAATTGGTTGCAATGATAGCATCTTCCTGAGAAGGTATTTGTCCCTCTTCCTTGCCCTCCAAATCTGCCTCTACCATTTGATCTTCTACCCCTGAAACAACCTCTTTGATCTACCCCTTGTTCTTGAGGGTTCGTTGTTTCACCTTGTTGTTTTTGTGACTGTCCTCTTGCACCAAAGTTGCCTCTTCCTCTAGAAGTCCTTCCCCTACCTCTTCCTTGTTGTTCTTGTCTTCTTTTTATCCTTTCCTCTGCCTTCACAACCAATTGAAAACACTCTTCAACTATCCTAGGTGTAGAGAGGTTGATTTCATCTTGGATGGTGTACCTTAGACCATTTAGGTACCTTGCTACCTTTTCTCTTTCATCCTCAACATGCCCTGTACTAATGCTTAATTTATGGAACTCCTCAGTGTATGCCATAACATCCAACTCCTTTTGTTTTAGACTTTGCAATTACCTAAAGGTCTAAATTTCATAATCTGTAGGTAGAAATTGTCCTTTCACCTTAGCTACCATTCTATCCCATGAATTTATCTTTGCTTTGCCCTTCTTTGCTCTCTCCTCTTGAACATAGTTCCACCATGTTAGGGCAGCACCTTTCAACTTGGTTTTTGCATACCTCACCGTCTTATCATCTTCCACCTCCTCAAATTCAAAGAAATTGTCAAGAGCATCTATCCAACCCAACACTTCTTCACTGTCCATCCTCCCACCGTACATGGGCACTTCCACTTTCAATTTAGAAGTACTTTCTCCCCTAGAAGCCTTTAGCATCCTGAGTACTCTTGCTTCATCAGGGTCCATTTCTTCTTCATCTTGGACTCCTACTTGAGGGTTCTCACTCTCACCCTCCTCTTCCTCTTGGTCACTTAGGTCACCACCAACCATTCCTCTTCTTTGATTAGATTATAAAGCTGCAAGTTTGGCTAGGATAGCCTCTTGGGATTCCTTTACCCTTCTCATTTCCTTAGTGTGCTGCTCTTTCAATTCTCTGACCTCTCTGGCCATTGGATTATGTTGGATTCAGGACAGACAACTGAGAGGGGGGGTGAATTAGTTGTCCAAAACTTGCTTGTAATTCAAACACTTAAATCTTCTTTGTTATTTAATAGCATATCAATTAATCACTCATGAAAGCATAAAGCATAAACACTAGAGCAGATACACATCAACACATGAGACACCAAGATTTTGACGTGGAAAACCCGGTCAAGGGAAAAACCACGGGGTGATTAACCCAAGGATTATTCTATGTTAGAAGAATAAGAAAAATAGATGGCACATGCCAATTAGGGCTCACTGCTCACAAGAGGCACACTACCTACAAGAGACACATTGTCTACAAAGTAAGAAGTATCACAAACTTGAACTAGAGATTGACATCTTTACCATGCCTGGATCAGTTCCATTTAAGCCCGAAAAACCCCTGCTTTGCCTTTCGCTCTTTCGCTATACCACGCTCATCCGCTCCAAGACACACTACAAAATGAATTCACAATGCCTTATTTATACAAGGCATCGACTTAGGAACAATCATCTAAGTCGGCAAACACCTATAAGATCATTCGCAAGATGTGTAACACATCCGGTCGGCCAGTCTCAAGAAGAACACTAATACCCGGTGGTAATTCTTCAAAAGCAAACTCCAACTTCAATGCGGACCGCCAATAAGAATTGTACACGATCCAAAGATCACCAAAACCTTTCCTGAGTCATCAAGAACATCCGCAATTTTTCATCTTACTGGAATTCTTCTCTTCTTCATCCAGAACTTCAAGAACATAGTCTATCATCACTGTCATAATGAAAAGGTGCTTCCAGACCTCCAAACCATGAACAAATCTAGTTGTCACTTCACACAGACTTCTTCAACACTCTCTCCAATACGCAGAATGAGATAATGCAATTTCAGAGCTCACGGAACCAATCTGTGACACTCTGTCACCACTGAACATCTATCAGAATCGGTTCTACTAGAGCAGTCATAACTTCTTCAGATCATTATGCAGACCTCTGAAAACTTGACTAGATCATTTAAAGACTCATATCTGCAAACCCTTTAAACCGCACCCTCTGATATTCATCTTATCTTGAACTTTTACCTTAATGTCATCACTATTCTTCACTGTTCCTAATTGAGACTAATTTCCTCAATATCTTTAGCACACAGCTCATCCAATCCTTCTCATTAATGCAATATGAGTATGTTGACATCAATGACAACACTGGTTATCCTCATACTTGCAACAGATTACTCTTAGGAGGCATCTTGTTTCTTCAAACTTCAACCTCTTTTCTAATTTTCCAATCAGAACCTAAGCTTCAATACCACTATGATGTAGAGCAAGGTAATATGATCTTCTACTCTCCAAGGAACCAATCTACAAGTTTCAAGACTCTATAGTGACTGATATCCTTCACTAGCCCTCCTTATGCCTTGTAGCCCTCCTAATTAGGTTTTTTTCAACATATCTTTCAAATAAGACCTCTAACCCACATCTCAAACACCTTTCTGAGTACCCTTTATGCCTTTATCCAACATAGCTAGAATTGGGATATGGTTATTTCATACCAAACCACTCATCAATTCACTGGTATTGTTGCTCCTAGGCCAAATTAGGCCACTTTTCCAAAACAACTATGTGGATTTCAACCTCCAAACTTCCACTTTCTACTTGAGGGCTTTCAATACATCACAAATGGTCAGAATATGCAAGTTTCATTATCAGAATCACTCACCAATGCACTAAGTTTCAAGTTTTCAAGTCTAAACCCTTACAAAGCCTAAAATGTAGCAAATTCAAACTAGGTCTTGATCAAAATCCACTTCTACTTGATACCTTGCTCGCAAGATTACCAAAATCATTGAAATAACATTTCATGCTTCCATTCTACCAGTTTTTAGAAGATTTCATCCATGGAACTACTCACAAATCCAATTTGTTCACACAAACCCTAAACCCTACTTTTACCAGTTATTTCCAATCAAATGTCCATAGAATCCTTCCAGCATGATGAAATCACATCAAACCACCTACAATCAAAAGTAGACTCAGTATACCATTCATTCAAATGAGTTGTAGATCATGATTGGGTCGTACATGGTTATACAGTCGCAGGAATAGCATAAAAACACAGAAATGATCAGAAAATAGGGTAAAATAGTATTGTTTTCATCTTTTTCCACCTTCCACCCCCTGCCTTGAAAGTTTTGAGGCCTTTTAAACATGTTTTCCTTGAATCCCAATAGTTTCCATCAAAAAAATTAAAAATATGATTGTTTGCCTTCCAACTTATCCCAAACTATGAATATGCAAAGCCACTTTTGTAGCCAAACACCTAAAGATGACATCAAATTGACCTTATCAAATTATTTACATTGCAACATGGTCTAAATAGACCTTATTACTTCACACGAGACTCCAAAACACCTAAAACTGACATTTACCCCTATTTACATAGTTTTACTAGGTGCCCCTGCACCACTATTGGTCCTTCATAAGTGTACAATCATGTTGTAGGGCCAAAAACATTAGTCAAATGGTGTAATGTCTCACCCCAAATCTAAAACCTATTTTTTCAGTTTTCTGTGGTTATGTTGATACATGTTGTGTTTTGGTGTTTTGCATTTTTTAACATGGCACACATGCACATATACTTTTGAAAACACAATAAAATGGAGATACCCAGATGCTTTATTTCATTGCAAATACATGACAAAGCACATATAAGCAATACCCACAAGATAGAATGCCAAAATATGAGGTCTCTTTACATACCCATTTCACTGTCATGAAAAATACAACTCTGATATGCTATAACAACAGCTAGGTCGATGGATTCTCCCTTGATATTGCAAGAAACTAGCTGATATTAACTCACAAGTGATAAACAACAGTTTACAAGAAGTATTTTCTCATACAATGGCCATGAAAAGGCAAAAAAGAGAATAGATGTTGAGAACTCCAATGCCCACATCCAAGAGGTCTGATGGTACAGCCTGTAGAAGTCTGTAATAGAAAAGAATGTCTTCAGAACTCCCTCAAATAACCTCTAAAATTTGTGTTATTGGCTGCAATACCCCATCGACTAGCTGATAAGAAGATCTCACGCCAAACTTCATTTAAAACTCCAATAAACTGTTGGAAAGGTACGGCCTGGTACAATAGGTGTACAGCCTATATAGAAGGTCAATAACACTTCAAATCGCCTCCAAAACCTCTACCATAAACTGCAATATATCTATCAATGACCACTTTGAATTATCATTCCAGAACTCATGAGATTTGATAAGTAAAAAACCTTTGTGACAAGCTGTATATGATGCAATGAAGCTTAAATGGTGACTTATGGATGAAGTCGCGCCATTAACATCTTTCGAGTGTCTTGCAACCCTGCAGATGCTCCTATCAATGGAGGATTTTGTCTCTAATGACGCTGGTTTTGAAACCCTTGCTCAAGCAACCTCAGACTTAGACAATATTTTCCAAACATGAATGAATGAAATGAACTTCATTTTTCTCTTTTAGTCTCCTTGCCTCAACACCACTTTTGAGGAATAATATATTTTTTACTTTTCTTTTCATTTCCCAAGCTTGGGCACCAATACATAAGTAACTTTAATATTTTAAATATTTCATAAAGTGCAACTATACAATAAAGTCACTTTTTAATAACAAACTAATTAAGTTATATATTTAATTTAACTTAATTAAGTCTATTATTAATTCAAACGGTCTCCTTATCACTTTGTAGTACCTTTGAACTGACCAATGAAATGCCAACACATTTTCGGACCATTTGCACTGACTTTTTTGGAGTCTCGTGACCTACTATAAATAGCAAGCTTGGACAAATGGCCCAAACTCACTTTGAGAAAGGTCAACTGGCAACTCCTCGTCACAAGGAATCCATCACTATAGTCCAAAATGCAGCCTAAGTTGTATCAAACCACGTCATTGTGGGTCCCCTATACACCTCACTAGTCTATGAGAACCCAAATGATAGGCTAGCCCAATGACCAAGTGTTGACTTAGGAAGGGGACATTACAGTCCTCCCTCCCCAAAATTGCTTGCCCACAAGCAATTTCAACTCTAGATGTTGAAGTATCTGTTCACTCTCCCAAGTAGCATCCTCCACCGATAAACTATTCCACTTGACTAGGTATTCCCTGATAACTCTCCTCCTCAAAGTCCACTCTCTGGTGTCAATGATGGCCTTAGGGATGAGGATAAACTTACCATCTTCATCCAAAGGGGGTAACTTGGTGGAAGGTAACACATTGTGTCCCAATGCCTTCTTGAGGTAAGATACATGGAACACATTATGCACCCTGCTCCCCGCCGATAACTCCAACTCATAAGCCACCTCACCTATTCTCCTGGATACTCTGAATGGTCCATAGTATCGTAGCTTGAGCTTCTCTATGCCACTCCTCTTGAGAGTGGATTATCTATATGGTTGAAGCATCAAATAGGCCATGTCACCTACCTCAAAAGACCTTTGAACCTTATGTTGATCTGCATATTACTTCTGCTGGTTCTGAGCCTTTTGGATATTCTCTTCAAGGACCTCATGATGTCCTAACTCTCCTACAATAAATCCCTGGCCTTTGGTACTTTGTTGTCCCCAAAAAGCAAGTCCAAGAAATTTGGAGCCTCATACCTGTAAAGGGCCATGAAAGGTGACATTTGGATAGACATGTGGTAAGTAGTATTATAGCAATACTCTCCTAGATGTAGCCACTTGACCCATGCGTTCTACTGCCCTACTATGTAATTCTAGAGGTATCCTTCCACCCACTTGTTGACTATCTCTGTCTGACCATCAGTTTGTGGATGGTAGATCGTAAGAGGAGTGAGCTCAGTCCCACTCAACCTGAATAGCTTCTGCCAGAAGTGACTCATGAACTTATTGTCTCTATCACTAACTATACTCTTGGGTAAGCCATGCAATTGGAAAACCTCTCAAAAAAATAAATCAGCAAGCTATGCTACTATGAATGTAGTTGCAATCATAAATAAATGTGCAAATTTTGTCAACTTGTCAACCACAACAAAAATACAATTCATCCCTTGGGCTTTGGGCAAGCCCATGATAAAATCCATTGAAATGCATTCCCATTTCTGGATAGGAATGGGTAGGGGCTGCAATAGACCAGTTGGAAATGTATTTTCTTGTTTGTTTTGTTTGCAAGTGGGGCACTCACGAACATACTGCAACACATCTGATTTGAGTCCCTTCCATGTGAACCTCTCCTAGATTTGCATGTATGTCTTGAAATAACCTGGGTGTCCAGCTGTAGGTGCATCATGAAAAGATCTCATTACCTTTTCCTTCATATCGGATCCCGGTACCAATAATATCCTTCCCTTGTAAATGATCAAGTCATTTACAATTGTGTATCTGTTGTCCTGGAAGGTACCATCAATGATTCATGTGGCCCACTTATCCTTTGCATACTCTGTTGATATCCACTCTCACCAATCCTTTGTAATCTCACCCAAGGAACACAAGTGAGGTCTTCATGAGAGTGCATTAGCTACAACATTTTTCTTCCCTTTGACATATACTATGTCAAAGTCATAGGCTTGCAATTTGCTCACCCACTTCTACTGTCTGTCGTTGAGGTCACGTTAATTCAGGAAATGTTGAAGACTGTTGTGATCTGTCTTAACCATGAATTTACTACTCACAAGATCTAAATTTAGCCAAAACATGCATTATGGCTAACATTTCCTTGTCATAAATGTTGTAACCCCTCTCAACACCCCGAAGTTTCCTGCTCTCAAAAGCTATCGGTTGCTTATCCTGCATCAAGATAGGTCTTATGCCTTCTCTCGAGGCATAACACTCAAGCTCGAATAGCTTAGTGAAATCTAGAATGGCCAAGAGGGGCAAGAACTCATGATCTGTTTGAACCTATCGAAACATTGTTGTGTCTCATCTGACCAAGTGAAGGCTCCCTTCTTCGTTAAGTTTGTTAGAGGTTCTACACTTTGTGAAAATCCCTTGGTGAACCTATGGTAGAAGCCACATAACCTAAAGAATCCCTTAACCTGTGAGAGATTCGTGGGTGGTGGCCAATAAATAATTGCCCTAATCTTCCTAGGGTCCACTCTAACACCATTGGCATTGATGATGTGTCCCAAGTAGAGGAGCTCGGTCATGCAAAATTCACACTTTGACTCCTTGGCATATAGAGACTCCCTCTTTAGAATGCTCAATACCTTCTCAAGATGCTGGAGGTGCTCCTCCCATGTCCTGCTAAAAATCAATATATCATCGAAAAATATGAGGAAAATTTTCCTCAGTTCTTCTCTGAAAACTCTATTCATCAAGACTGGAAAGTGGCAGGTGCATTAGTTAGGCCAAAAGGCATAACCAGAAACTCAAAATGCCCATAATGGCATTGAAATGTTGTCTTCTCCACATCCTCCTCTCTCACCCAAATCTAATGGTAACCAGATCTCAAATCTATCTTGGAGAAGTAGCATGCCCCATGTAGTTCATCGATGAGCTCATCTATCTGCGGAATGGGGTACCTATTCTTAATTGTTTTCTTGTTAAGTGCCCTGTAGTCTATACACATTCTTAGTGTGCCATCTTTCTTCTTCACTAGTACCACTGCGGATGCAAATGGGCTCTTATTGGGACGAATGTGCCCCATCTCGAGAAGCTCTTTGATTGTCTTCTTAATCTCATCCTTTAACCTCTTAGAATGCCTGTAAGGGGTGATGATGACTGGCTTGGCCCCCTCCTCAAGATCAATTACATGCTTAATGCCTCTATTTGGAGGCCTCCCTAGAGGTATGTTGTTGAACACCTTAGTGTGCTTAGTGATCAACTTCTATATATTTGGGTGATAACTCTGCTTGGGCTGCTCTGTAGCTGTCAGTATAACAATACACTCGGCTATCTATTCTACTTGATCATGCCTAGGAAACCTCTCCATCCTCCTGAGTGATACAACTCTGAGTCCTCCATCTGACATTCCCTTGAGCACATGCTTATGACCATCCACCTCAAATTTCATCTCCATGGTCCGTAGATTGAGGTAGAATTCTCCTATTGCATGATGCCACTTCATGCCAAGGACTACATCTATGTCCCTCATACTAATCACATAATAGTCAACCTGGAACTCATAATCACTTAACCTGATGGTTAGGTTTGGAATTATTTGTTTATAGGTAATAACAAAGCCATCTGCAACTCTAACCTTGAATCCCTTGAACTCCTTAGTCTTCAGTCCCTTATGTGCCACTAATCCCTCATCGATGAAGTTATGAGTGGCCCCTGCATCAAGCAAATTGGTCACTGTCTATCCCTCCAATACTCCCTGTATCCTGAAGGAACCCTCTTTCTGAATGGCAAAAATATGTGTTGTAGGTATATCATCATCCTATACATCATGCACCTCTTCTGCTACACTCTCCTCATCACTATCCTCCTAATCACTCTGTTGATCTGATTTCTCTGAAACTGTTTCTTCAACAGAATAATATTCTAGTTGCTTCACTTGCCCCTTCATTGGGCACATATGATTTGGGTCCCATGGGCTTTTGCATTTAAAACACAATTTCTTCCTCCTATATTCATTAAGATCATCATCATCAAGTCTCAGAAAAGGTTTCTTTTGTTGCACATTATCTTGAGATGAATTCTTTTTGTCCTTATCCTTCTTGTGCAAGAAACTCTTTGACTAAAATTTACTCCTGTAGGAAGAGAATTCCATATCTTTGGCCTTGTCGATCGCCTCTTGTAATGTAGGCAGATCGAACCCCTTAATTCATCATCTCAAGGGTTTAGATAGTCCATCTATGAACAACACAATGAGTCTTCGCTCTTATATGTCGATGACCATGATTGACAACATCTGAAACTCAAAAATGTATACATCTACCCCTCCAAACTGTTTGAGTTGGGCTAGCTCCTTGAAATACAATTCGGGATCCCCTTTGTCGAATCTATCTATCAACCTGGTAGTAAACTCTACATAGGAAACAATCTAATCGTGGCCCAATCTAACAAGACCATGGTACCACCATGTAATGTACTACCCCTAATATAATTCTTTTGGAAGAAAAACACACAAGCTAAGCTACAGATAACTAGCTTAACTAATACAATCTTCTAATTGATTTTGGCATATCAATAAAGCTCTTGTATTTTCAAAACAAACTAGAATGAATGAAAATATATGAAAGCTAATTTATACTGTGATATCCCTACTGTCAAACTTTAGTGCTACAGCAAATCACCTAAATTTGTTTTTACAGCCGCTCCATGAATGGATTGCTCTACAAAAATTGATGTGAACAAGCTCACTTCTCAGCCAAGATGATATCACTGCCTTTGCTCTCCTTTCAAGGTTGTTAACATATTCAAAGCAAACTATAACATCAAAGATATACCTGAAATAACTCATGCCCAGCAGCTATGGAGGTACAGCCCTGACATAGGTGTTGCAAGCTCTAGAAAATAAATATCAATAGATAAGATAGTAGTTTGTGCTCAGAAATTACCACCTATGTGTAGCTTCACCTAGATCTTCCTTATTTTGTCACCTTCTACAGTATCTTAGTCAGAGCAACCACATATGATCCCTACTATATGGCCAGGTACGGTATGGTCTGCAACAGCCAGCAAAAAGAAACTCCAAAAAAATAATCACAACCAAACCAAAACTTCACATTCAAATATAAACATCAAACCAAAACCTTGCAGGTCAAGCCCATCAGAAAACATCGAACTCCATGGTGCACAAGTATGATTTTTGAGTGAAATCATCTACTATCCAGCTAGGACTGATATTAGACAATTGAAACTAGAGGTGAATTTGAGGTAAACACCTCACAATACCTTGCTAAACAGCTCAGGCTCTCAAAGAACAATTGGAAATATCAAACTGCATGAATGAATTACCAAATGAAAGAATGTTCTCTTAAAAAAAACCCACGCCCAGCAGGAATAGCAAAGAATCATGTCAGCCACCCTTTGACGCCACTCAGCCAACGATCAAGTACAAATAGCAAAAGAATCATATTAAATTCCCCCACAGAGGAGCACTCACCACAATCAGATTGAGCCAAGAATAGGCGTTGAACAACATAATGGGCCCACCAAAACCCAACACCAATTAGAGGCAAATAACTGACTTCTTAAAAAAGGAAATAAATTTATCATGATATAATTGGTCTTTTTTAAAGCCACATTTCCCTTATTAAATAGTTATCTTTTGGGAAATAATTAAAAGCTAAGATAATTTCAATTTTCTATTAATGAGGAAAAGGGAACATTATAGTCCTCCCTAAAGTTGCTTGCCCTCAAGCAACGGACAATCCATAACCAACAGAGCCATCCTGAATAATGTCACTCTAGGATCCTAGATTAGTGTAGGAGGTTTGTGAACTCCCAAATACCATGTACGATGCTGACTCAGAATTGCAATCATCATTTTTCTTCCTCCAAGAGTCTTTGAATGGTGAACCCAAGCATGCAGAAGTTCGTTGTCATGACTAAACTTCCAAGGTAAACTATCATAATTTATGTCATACCCCTTTGTAAGATGAACTTTCAAGGTCTGGGAGGTCTGAAAAAACACATCCTCACTATTGTTCATTACTAAAATCAGTGCTGAATAATCTAATTTTAGCTCCATACCCAAGGAAAAATAGTTGCCTCGAAGGAGTCTCCCAATAAGAATGTCTTTCACACATCCAATCCAAGTGCTTTCAACAAATGGAACCTCCAAAGCACTTGGATTTCTGTAACTAACATCACACATTGCATGCTTTCTTATTTCATCCTCTTACTTCCAATTTAGATTTGAGATAATTACATCAACTTCTTCTAACTTAGACATGTCAGCATTAATACTGAAGGATCTAGGAACGGCTAATGTCTCTAAATCCCACTCAAAAAATGAATTTTCACATATCAAATCAACATCTACTTCATAGAGTGGATTATCAAATGATTGAAAAACATGATTAGACCCTTGGCTTACCTATTCTCCATGCAAAATAAATTTTGAACTTGCATTTTTTGTTGTTGTCCTAATTTTTCCAACCAGCTCCTCATCTTCTTGAGAAAGCTTCTCGGGCCATTTATAGCTGAAATCTTGACTTTGCTTATTTGGCAAGGCTTGCATAACTATAAGGTATTCCTTTTTCTCTTCCATTCTCCTTGCAGTATGAACACAAGATGTATCATTTGACTTTCCCCTCAAAACCACTATTTTTCTGTCATTTTGAAACTTAAGTTCCCTAGTCTAAAGGTTCAAATAAATTTCTCCTAATGACTTAAGCCATTGGATGCCAAGGACAATATCTAAATCACCAATACTAACTATATGAAAAATATCCTTAACCTCATAGTTTCCAAATGGAGACTCAAATTTTGAATCCTCCTTGTGCACTAGATTGTAAACCCATCAGCAACCATAACATTGAATCCCTCAAACTCCTCCGTTTGAAGGCCTCTTTGTGCTACAACTCCTTCATCAATGAAGTTGTGAGTAGAACTAGTATCAATGAGGGCAATGATTCGCTGTCCACACAGTACACCATGAATCCTAAAGGGGTCATTCTTTGGTTGGCATGAAAGCTGTGCAAAAATACCATCATCAACTTTTTGTTGTTTGGCCCTTCTGGAGCTTCATCAAATTCTTCAACTTCTTCACAATCTTCGAATTGATCTTGGTGTTCTATTTTTTCTACTTCATAATCAACATCTACATATACCTCCAAATTGTGTACTTGTCCCTTCTCATAGCACTTGTGACCCAGAGCCCATGGCTCTTTGCATGTGAAACACATTTTTTTCCTTTTGAGCTCATTTTTGACTTCATCACTCATTCTTTGTATAGGTTGCTTCTGCTCATTGGAATTTTTTTAGATTGGTTCCTTATCTTTATTGAGTGGAGGAGATTTGACTTTCATCTTGGCCTTTGGAGTTGAAAACTCCATGCTTCTTGCCTTTTTAATCCAGCCTCTTGTCAGGTTTGAGAGTCCAAGGATTTGACCCATCCTCTAATTGGTTCTGCTAGTCCTTCAACAAATAGAAAGATGAGTCTTCTTTCAAAAATGTTTGAAACCATTACACTAAGTCTTTGAAACTCAATGATGTATGCATCAATAGTGCTAGTTTGTTTCAGTTGTGTTAGGTCCTTGAAACTTTGTTCCGGATATTGCTTATCAAACCTCTTGATGAGTCTATTGGTGAACTCATCATAGGTTGTAATCAGATTACGACCCTGCGTCACAAGGCCATGATACCACCACTCATAGGCAACCCCATCGAAGTGGAGGGTTGCAAAGTTTAAGGTTGTCTCCTCTAGCATAGGCTTCAGGGTAATGTAAGTGTCGATCTTTTGAACCCAAGCTCTTGCAGTGCATATTCCACTCCCATCAAATCGGTCCATAGACACTTTACTCAGAGCATGCTTGTAATCTTTGTTCTCCCTATTGTCTAGTCTTCCACCATTTCTTTTTTTCTGATTCAGAAATTGATCAAATGTTAAGCTTCTACTCACAAGATCAGGAAGTGTCATATATTCATCATGATTTACCATGCTATCATCAATGAATTAGTTCTTTCATCATGTTCAGGTGGCATTTCCTCCCTTCTATTTGCAAATGGATGAAGAGGTCTCGTAGCTAATCCCACTGAGGTCCTGGTAGGTGTTCTAACACAATCATTTCGTGCTCCATTGTTTTGTGAGTTGTTCGCTGAAAGGAAGCTAGGTGTGTGGAAATCACTTCCTACACTAATCTAATAAGGGGAGAGCTATATAAATTCAATTTAATCCTTACAATTATAGCAACATGAAACATACAATAGAGATATTGTAGCAATACACATGAACCAGAAAGAAGATAGAAGAAGAGAAACAAAGATATAACGTGGGGAAAACCCTTATCAGGTGAAAAACCCCACACTCAGAAACCTACACAATGTATTATCAAAACTGAATGTTGTTTACAATACACTTGCCATGTAATCTTCAATGTCTTCGACACTCATGTCTAGAGTCAATCTGGTAGCATAATAGTTCTGTCAATCCTGTAATGCATCTCCTCCTCCAAGCACCTATTTATATAGAATATACAAGGCAAAATTGGTCCTATCTTGGAATGGGCATCCAACTTGGCCTCATGGCCCAAAACCCATGCCTAAGGACACTTGGTCAACATTGTAGAATGTATCTGACACTTGTCCACAACTTCCATCCCAAAGAGATCACCTATTTTGAAAATGGGCTATGACATATGCTCTTACGACTCTTACTACTGTCATAGAATTTGTCATAGCAGTTACAACTTACAGTTGTAAGAGAATCTATCATACACAGACTATAAATAGCATATTCTCTTACAATATGTCATAGTCCACCTTGGGGTGCCCAAAGATACATTTTTCAAAGATGCTTCATGACACATGTCTTCACCTATCTTACAAGCTTCTATTTCTGACTCTTACATGTCATAACTTCGTCATAGGAATCTGTCAAAACGGTTTCTGTCAAACATTCCCTTATACAACATCCAAGATGCCGACACATGGCAAAATACTCCTACCACAAAGTGGGATGCCTATCTCCTCATGTGAGGACAAAATTACAAGTTGTCATCTTCCATGTAGGATGACACATCACCGTGCCACATCCCACAAAATGACAATATGGAATTTACAATTAATTTACAACATAAGCATTGAATTAATAAATACAATCATAAATAATGCAAGGAATTACCAAGGTTGAGACACCTTAATTCCCAACATTCTCCCACTTGTCAAACACCTTGTAAGAGCCAATAGAATAGCAAGATTTAACTACTATAGGCCGAGAGGCCCATAGACTCCGAACACCATCTGAACTTCTTTATGCTCACTGGCTTCGTCAATGCATCTACAACATTCTTCAAAGTATCTACCTTCTCCAAATTTACCTTCCCATCCTCTACCATGTCTCGCACGAAGTGAAACTGAACATCAATATGCTTTGTTCTGGCATGGAAAGTTGGATTCTTCGCAAGGCAGATCGCACTCTGACTGTCACAACTGATCGTAATCTGACCTGCATCAACACCAATATCTGAACACAATCTCTTAAGCCAAATGGCTTCCTTACTGGCATGAGTTGTTACCATATACTAAGCTTCTATCGTGGACAAAGCAACCACAGGTTGTCGCTAACTCATCCAACTAATAGCACCACCAAACAGTGTAAACACATAAGCACTGGTGGATCTCCTACTGCCAATGTCACTTGCCACCATGATAGCATATGGAATACTCGGAAGTACCCCTCAAATATCTGAACACTCGCTTAATTGCATCCCAATGTATCCATCTAGGATTAGCCATAAATTGACTAAGGACTCCCACTACTTGGGCAATGTCTGGTCTTGTGCAGACCATAGCATACATCAAACAACCAATAGCACTAGCATAAGGTACTCTGCTCATGTCCTCCACCTCACTAGGAGATTTTGGACAATCGTCAACAAACAACTTTGTCCCCAAAGAAACAGGAACACACAATGGTCTACAATATGCCATCCTGAACCTATCCAACACGGTCTTCACATACTTACTCTGGCTTAACCAAAGTTTTTTGTTAGTTCTCTCTCTTCTGATTTCTATTCCTAGAATGTACCTGGCTTCCCCTAAATCTTTCATTTCAAACTGTGCTAACAATTGATATTTAAAATTAGAAATCATATTCTTACCCTTCCTAATGAGCAACATATCATCAACATACAGTGCAACAATAAGAATACGATCACCATCAAACTTAAAATACACATAGTGATCCGATTTCGATCTCACATATCCAATTGACAACACAAAGGCATCAAACTTCAAGTACCATCTCCTAGGAGATTGCTTCAAACCATACAAACACTTCTTTAACTTGTAAACCAAATTTTATTTACCTTTCACCATGTAATGCTCTGACTGTGACATGTAGATTTCTTCCTCCAAATCACCATGAAGGAAAGTTGTCTTCACATCCATATGTTCTACCTCTAAGTCATAAGCTACTGCAAGAGATAACAGGAATCTAATGGATGTTAGCTTTGCAATGGGAGAGAAGATCTCACCATAATTTATACCCTCCACTTGTGAATACCCCTTCGCAACCAATCTAACCTTATACTTCTCAACACTGCCATTTGCACCAAATTTCTTCTTGAACACCCATTTCCATCCAACGGGTTTCCGTCTAGGAGGCAAAGGCACCAAGTCCCAAGTTTGATTCTTTTCCAAAGAAGCCATTTCATCCTCTATGGCTTCCTTCCAGGAACCTGCATCTTTCATATCCATAGCCTTTGTTACAATTCTAGGTTCATCACTGTTAGTAAGCAAAGCAAAAGAACAACTAGAATCAAGCAATGTATAACCAACCCTCTTAGGTTGCTTTCTGATTCGTGTAGACCTCCTCAAGAGCTGAGGTTGAGGTTCAGCTTCTTCATCTGAGCTTTCACAGCTACAAGAGCTCTCCTCATCATCAGGTCCAACATTGTCTTTCTATTCAGTCTTCTCAGGGGTAGCAGAAAACTGAACAACATCCTCTTTCTTTTCTTTTTCTTATGGCTTTAAAATAGTGGAAGAAGATGTTAGCTCTCTGAAGATGACACTTCTTCTATACAACATTTTTTCATCCATAGGGTCCCAAAGCTTGTATCCTTTCCAACACCATAGCCAATGAAGATACACTTAACAACCTTGTTCTCCAATTTTAACCGCTTCTCGCTAGGCACATGTCCATATGCCTCACAACCAAAAACATGAATATGCCTTATTGAAGGCTTTTTACCAGACCACACCTCCATGGGTGTCTTACCAACAAGAGCTGATGTAGGAGATCTATTTACAAGATAGCAAGTAGTGGCAACAGCTTCAGCCCAAAACTTTTGTTCTAGGCCAGCTCCACTAAGCATACTCATAGTCTTCTCCATCAATGTCTTGTTCATCCTCTCTACAACTCCATTTTACTGAGGGGTGTATGGAGTTGTCTTGTGTCTTTCAATCCCAAGTTCCTTGCAATATTTATCAAATTATATAGAATAGAACTCACCACCGTTGTCAATTCTCAAACATTTAATCTTTTTACCAGTCTGATTTTCAATAAAGGCTTTAAATTCCTTAAACTTGCTATAGACTTCATATTTTCTTTTGAGAAAATAAATCCATGTCCTTCTACTATAGTCATCTATGAAAGATACAAAATATATAGATTTTGATAATGAAGGAACATTAACAAGACCAAATACATGATTACAACCATTAGGACTAGATACAATAGATTTCTTCACTGCTCATTCAGATGGTGGGGATGAAGTGATTGCTGCCCTCTTTCTTGAGTCAGAAGAACTATTGCATTGTGAAATGCATGCCTTTAGCTGAAACAAAGTACCTCTCCTAGTACCCTTAGCAAGCACCATAGTTCCTCTAGTCATCTTGCATCCTTTCAAAAAGATAACCTGCACACCTGCATCATTCAACATACTTATAGAAAGTAGGTTCCGTGCTAATCATGGGATGTGCATAACCCCAGAGATCCCCTTCACTTGTCTATTAGGGAATCAGATAGAGACTCTTCCACGACCAACAATCTTCAGATGAGAATCGTCACCCAGATACACCTTTCCACCATCGAACTCCTCATACTTGGTAAACCAGTCTCAATGCAAGGTCATGTGGAATGATGCACCAGAGTCAATCAACCACACATCATCAGATGCATGGGTTTCCAGGGCTGCAATGAAAGCATCACCATCATCTTGTGACTTGTCAGAATCTGAATCTGGGTTCTTCTTCTTTTTCTTTTCCTCTTTGCATTCCTTTCAGAAATGCCCAGATTTAGCACAGTTCCAACAGAGAGCCTTGCACTTTCTAAGAGATTTGGATCTCCCACGGGATTTGGATCTACCCTTCTCAGCTTTCTTGTCCTTCTTTTTCCCTTTCTCCTTGGGTCTTCCATGAACTACAAGAACTTCTTTGGCTACCTCAGAAGACTTTCTCCGCATCTCTTCAGACAACAACAAAGTAACCACTTCATCCATTTTAAATGTGGATGTGGTGCTTCCAATAGCCATGACAAGGTGATCCCACGAGTCTGGAAAAGAACAAAGCAAGGTCATACAGCGATCCTCTTCCTCCATGTTTACACCAACGGATGTTAATTGTGCAACCAACATGTTGAAAGCATTCATATGTTCAGTAACAGATCCTTCGTCCTCCATTTGAAGAAAATACAACTTCTTTCTCATAAAAAGTTTGTTAACCATGGATTTGGCTTGATACACATCTCCCAACTTCTTCCAAAGCAAGTTTACAGTAGCCTCCTCGTGGACATTTAACAAAACAAAATCAGCAGACTAAGTCTTATGAGACCCTTAGCCTTCTGGTCCTTGAGATCCCAATCAGCTTGTGACATTGCAGCTGGTTTAGTTCCACTGATAGCTTCCCAGAGGTCTTGATCAACAAGCATGTCTTTCATCTTGAGCTTCCACAGCTCAAAATTAGTGCCATTGAATTTCTCCACCTCTATCCTTCCGGATGTGCTTGCCATCTCTTTACTGCAACAAGATTCAGAATACTCTGCACAGACTCCCACTCAACTTAAGATCAGCTCAAAAAACCCCTACCCAACAACTAGGACCAAAGGTGATCAAGCTCTGATACCAACTGAAAAGAAGCTAGGTGTGTGGAAATCACTTCCTACACTAATCTAATAAGTGGAGAGCTATGTAAATTTAATTTAATCCTTATAATTGTAGCAACATGAAACATACAACAAAGATATTGCAGCAATACACATGAACCAGAAAGAAGACAGAAGAAGAGAGACAAAGATATAACGTGGGGAAAACCCTTATCTGGTGAAAAACCCCACACTCAGAAACGTGCACAATATATTATCAAAACTAAATTTTGTTTATAATACACTTGCAATGCAAGCTTCAATGTTCTTTAACACTCGTGTCTGGATTCAATCCGGCAGCATAACAGTACCTGTCAATCCTGTAATACATCTCCTCCAAGCACCTGTTTATAGAGAATATACAAGGCAAAATTGGTCCTATCTTGGAATGGGTGTCCAACTTGGCCTCATGCCCCAAAACCCACGCCTAAGGACACTTGGTCAACATTGTAGAATGTATCTGACACTTTTCCACAGCTCCCATCTCAAAGATGTCGCCTATTTCCAAAATGGGCTATGACAGATGCTCTTACGACTCTTACGACCGTCATAGAATCTGTCATAGCAATTACAACTTACAGCTGTAAGAGAATCTATCATACACAGGCTATAAATAGCATATTCTCTTACAACATGTCATAGTCCACCTTGGGGTGCCCAAAGATGCCTTTTTCAAATATGCTTCATGACACATCTTCACCTGTCTTACAAGCTTCTATTTCTGACTCTTACATGTCATAACTTCGTCATAGGAATCCATCATAACCGTTTCGGTCAAACATTCACTTACACAACATCCAAGATGCTGACACATGGAAAAATACTCCTACCACAAAGTGGGACGCCTATCTCCTCATGTGAGGACAAAATTACAATTTGTCATCTTCCATGTAGGATGACACATCACCGTGCCACATACCACAAAATGACAATATGGAATTTACAATTAATTTACAACATAGGCATTGAATTAATAAATACAATCATAAATAATGCAAGGAATTACCAAGGTTGAGACACCTTAATTCCCAACACTGGCTTCGGTGTTGTTTCTTGTACCCTGAGTTAAATTCTGATCCATTTTGCTCACTAGATCGGCTATCATTTCATACATATGGTCAAACTTCCTCTCCATCTTTTTACCTGGACTGATTCTTCTTCAACAATATTCTCTAAGACAACTGTAGTTTTCAACTTTCTTTCCTCTCTTTGCTCGTACCTTCTCTCCCTAGTATTGGGTTGCATGCAGAGATAGAGAAACTTCACATGCTAGCAGGAAACCAGCTCTAATACCATTGTAATGCACTACCCTAATATAATACTTTTGGAAGAAAAACACACAAGCTAAGCTATAGATAACTAGCTTAACCAATCCAATCTTCTAATTGATTTTGACATATCAATAAAGCTCTTGTATTTTCAAAACAACCCAGATTGAATGAAACTATATGAAAGATAATTTATACCATGATGTCCCTGTTGTCAGACTTCAGTGCTACAGCAAATCACCTAAAGTTGTTTGTATAGCTGCTCCATGAATGGATTGCTTTACAAAAATTGGTTTGATCAAGCTCACTTCTCAGCCAAGATGATATCACTGTCTTTGCTCTCCTTTCAAGGATGTTAATATATTCAAAGCAAACTATAACATCAAAGATATGCCTCAAATAACTCATACCCAGCAACTATGGAGGTACAGCCCTGACACAGGTGCTACTCTAGAAAATAAATATCAATAGATAAGATAGTAGTTTGTGCTCAGAAATGACTGCCTATGTGTAGCTTCAATTGGGTCTTCCTCATTTTGTCACCTTCTACAGCATCTCAGTCAGAGCAACCACATATGATCCCTGCTATACGGCCAAGTACAATACGGTCTGCAACAACCAGCAAAAAGAAACTCCAAAAGAACAATCACAACCAAACCAAAACTTCACAATCAAATCCAAACATCAAACCAAAACCTTACAAGTCAAGCCCATTAGAAAACATCAAACTCCATGGTGCACAAGTATGATTTCTGAGTGAAATCATCTACTATCCATCTAGGATTGATATTGCACAATTGAAATTGGAGGTGAATTTGAGGTAAACACCTCATAATTTACATTGTTAAACAGCTCAAGCTCTTAAAGAACAATTGGAAATATCAAACTGCAAGAATGAATTACCAAATGAGTGAATGTTCTCTTAAAAAAACCCCACACCTAGCAGGAATAGCAAAGAATCATGTTAGACCACCCTCTGACACCACTCAGTCAACGCTCAGCCAGAAATAGCAAAAGAATCATATTAAATTCCCACACAAAGGAGCGCTCACCACAATCAGACTAAGCCAAGAATAGGTTTTGAACAACATAATGGGCCCACTAAAACCTAATGCCAATTAGAGGCATATAACTGACTTCTTAAAAAAGAAAATAAATTTATCATGATATAATTGGTCTTTTTTTAAGCCACATTTCCCTTATTAAATAGTTAGCTTTCCAGAATTAATTAAAAGCTAACATAATTTCAATTTTCTATTACTAAGGAAAAGGGAACATTACACACCATTCGTGTGCACTCCCATCCAAATGCAAAGTGGCATACTCAATAGCATCTTGCTCGGTCATAGGATTAAGTTGCAAATAAGTATCTACCTTTTGAACCCATGCTCTAGCTGAAGTTTCACCTGAGCCATCATAGTAAGGAATGCTCATCTTACCCTTCTTCTTTTGCAGGTCCTAGTTCTATTGCCTCACTCCACCTTCTCCCTAAGGTCTACTTCATTCCCTGAAAGTTAAGTAAGCCTAAAAATGCATATCAACACATAACCCTACATCCATAGCTCTCCAATCCCTCCATTACTGTGCATGATGAACCTGTTCAGTAGGCTCATGAACCTCCTCCAGTGGGTTGTTTTCCTGTATAAATTGAGGCATTAGAGGCCTCGTGATAGCTGATCCAACAAAGGTGTGTTGCGAGGTACCCCGATTATTAACTGAGTGTTCTCTATTATTACCATTGTTTGCATTATTATTATTATTTGCATTGTTTCCTCCTGTATTCTGATCAACTCCACCATTGTTATTATCATTGTTCCTATTTTTACCAGGTACTAAACGGGCAAGAATCTGGTCAGTTTGTTTGTGATCGATCCATCCTATCAAACATGTCACGCTGCCCTCTAGCTAAATCATTCAATGCATGTAACATACTAGCCATATCCACTCTTCCTTCATCATGATGGTCTCTACTAGACATGTCCTCTCGATACCCATGTTTTCTGCAATGGTTTCTTCTTCACTGTAGAGTACTAATTGGTGTTCCTCAAGTTTTGAAGGTTCATTGTTTAGAACTAATGGTTGTTTCTCAAACCCTAAAGGCCACTATTCTCGTTCTTGTCCAGCTTCTTTTTTCCTTAATCTTTCAAGGTATCTCTATTCTTTGGCACTGCCTCTCATAGAAACTCACGTGCACTCATTGTCCGGCCATGAAAATTGACATGCAACTATATGGGTAGTCTCACAACTGACATGCAACTGTAGAAATATAATAGGCTGGCAGGAAAACCAACTCTGATACCACTTTAATGTCCCACCTCAAATATGAGACCAATTTTTTTTAGTATTTTGTGGTTATGTTGATACTTGTTACGTTTTGGTGTTTTGCATTTTTTAACACAGCACACATGCACACATATACTTTCAAAAACACAATAAAATGGAGATAGCTAGATGCTTTATTTCATTGCAAATACATTACAAAGTACATATAAGCAATACCCACAAGATAGAATGCCAAAATATGAGGTCTCTTTACATACCCATTTCGCTGTCATGAAAAATACAAGTCTGATATGCTATAACAGCAGCTAGGTCAATGGATTCTCCCTTGATATTGCAAGAAACTAGTTGATATCAACTCAGAAGTGATGAACAGCAGTATACAAGAAGTATTTTCTCATACAATGGCCATGAAAAGGAAAGAAAGAGAATAGATGTTAAGAACTCCAATGCCCACGTCCAAGAGGTCGAATGGTACAACCTGTAGAAGTCTGTAATAGCAAAGAATGTCTTTAGAACTCCCTCAAATAACCTCTGAAATCTATGTTATTGGCTGTAATACCCCAATGACTAGCTGATAAGAAGATCTCACTCCAAACTTCATTCAAAACTCCAATAACTGTTAGAAAGGTATGGTCTGGTATAGTAGGTGTACGTCCTATATAGAGGGTCGATAACACTTCAAATCACCTCCAAAACCTCTACCATAAACTACAATATATCTATCAATGACCCCTTTGAATTATCATGCCATAACTCATGAGATTTGACAAGTAAAAAACCTCTATGACAAGCAATATATGATGCAATGAAGCTCAAATGGTGACTTCTGGATGAAGCCACACCATTAACATCCTTAGAGTGTCTTGCAACCCTACAGATGCTCCTATCAATGGAGGATTTTGTCTCCAATGATGTTGGTTTTGAAACCCTTGCTCAAGCAAGATTAGACTTAGACAATATTTTCCAAACATGAATGAATGAAATGAACTTCATTTTTCTCTTTTAATCTCCTTGGCCCAATGCCATTTTTGAGGAACAATATATTTTTTACTTTTCTTTTCATTTCCAAGCTTGGGCACCCATACATAAGTGACTTTAATATTTTAAATATTTCACAAAGTGCAACTATACAATAAAGCCACTTTTTAATAACAAACTAATTAAGTTATATATTTAGTTTAACTTAATTAAGTCTATTATTAATTCAAACGGTCTCCTTATCGCTCTATAGTACCTCTAAACTGGCCAATGAAATGCCAACACATTTTCAGACTGTTTGCACCGACTTGCTCGGAGTCTCGTGCCCCTGCTATAAATAGAAAGTTTGGCCAAATGGCCCAAACTCACTTCGAGAAAGGCCAATTGGAAACTCCTCGTCGCAAGGAATCCATCACTACTCTCCAAAATGTAGTCTAAGTTGTATCGAACCACGTCGTCATGGGTCCCCTTCCACCTCTCTAGTCTACAAGAACCTGCATGATAGACTAGCCCAACAACCAAGTCCTGACTTAGGAAGAGGACATTACAAATGGACTTGCAAGTTGAATATTTTTACATATTCATGTTCTTCTTCAAAATCTATGTAATTTTTTAAAAATATTGTGTCTCAAGTCTAGACATGAAAGGTTGGCTCTAGGAAGGTTGTTGTCAAAGATGCGTAATCTACTACTAAAGTATTTTTAATGTGTTTTAACCCACATAAAAGATGGTTGGGTTATTCTAGAAGCTTATTAATGGTGTCTAAGCATCCTATATGACAAATAAACATCCTACAAGCATCAAAATGCCCAAAGCGTGACTTTTGACATTCCAAAGTATGTGAAGCTTTGGTTTTGGTATCTGGTCTTTTGTTATTTTACTTTTGGGGAAGCTGAGGGGATGTCTTGGCTACCTTTCTCCATGCCTAGAGGAGGTTAGACACTCTAGACATGGTAGGTAGAGCCATTGTTTGAAAGGAAGCAAGGTATGCGGAAACGCTTCCTACACTAAACTTATAAGGAGAGTGTTGTGCAAATTTCAATATTTTAAACAATTATAGAAAGTAGAAACACATATAAACATAAAAAAAATATAATATACCATAACATAGGTATACGTGAGGAAAACCCTTTTGGGAGAAAAACCCCACACTCTGAAGTAGCTCAATGTATTAGTCAAAAAACAACATAGTTACAATAAGCTTATAGAGCAAGCCTTCACAAGAGTATCTCCAAACAAAGATCTAGAGGAATTTTGACATCTTAACAATACCTACAAAACTCACTATCAAATCTCCATCTCAAACACCTACTAAGTAGGAGATGTAATACATGAAACCATCAAATGGTAGTTAGAAAACCAAAAGCTAAAACCACCCAAAATAGTGTTCGCAAATCCATTGTTAGAAATCCAACACCTAAATTCCAAGATAAGTCTACAAGCTAAAAATATCATATTCATTCCACTTGTCATAACCTCATTATAATCCACTCACCAAATTGGGCATTCCACTTTGGCTCCATTATCCCTATCCAAATATGTTTATGATGTGTTGGTCAACAAGTGCAACTCCCCTTTACAACCCATTTATGTGTTGATGTTTATACATTTCCAATGTAGGAGGCCCAACTTTTGGAAGCCATAACTTTTGATCCAAGAGGTCGATTGGGCCCATTTTCTTAAATTGTAAAGCTCGAAAAGGTCCACGTGATAGGCACCAAGGAACTGATATTGAAAGGTTTAGCAGGATATTTGGAAGGATAAGATGAAGAAGGAACTAAAGAGGAAGCAAGATCATAATAAGGAACGTCTTAAAAATAAATTGAATTTGGTTCATGGTGTTCTCATAGTCCCTTAAGGTGGCACAAAAGCTGAGAAAGGAAGTGTACTTAATTAGGAGAATATTTTCATAGATATCTACAAGAAGGTTTATTATGAAGACGCGTTAGACATCACTGTCACATCCCTCTTTTTGGAAACAATTATGTTATTTACTTTCTTGCAAATTTTAGTAATTTAATATGTTGTGAACGACTTGGAAACTGACGATTTATTTTACAAAGTTAGTTCGATGAAATTATAGAAGTCTATTGATTATGATCAATGTGATATGGTAGACTAAATGTCTTTTTGATAAATGCAATGATGTTTTGGATATATTATGCTTTGATTTGGAACATAGGTGCTTTGACCACAAAATTGTATGTGAGACTGTCGTTGCAGGAACAGGTGGAACGTGTTCGACGGGAAGAGAAAGTATCTTCGAGAGAGAGTATAGACTCTGGAAATTAACCATGGGTGTTTGTTAATGAGAACGCCAAACAGGTAGATAAACCTTGGAATCATCATTTTAGTCTTGGTTGTCGGTTGGGTTAGCTAACTAGATGTCGACGTCAAAGGATAAAGTATAACATCCTAGTTGGAAGTCGTCTTGTAGAATCTTGGAGTCGTCGATGTCGTCGTAAGTCCATCATAGCAAGTTGACTTATTTAGACGTTTATTATTTTCGTTTATAAGTATTTAATGAACCATCTTGTGGCGAAATTGTAAATCATGTCTCGTAGTCGAAAGATGCAAGAAGTCGGCCTTGTGTGTCTAACGTTGTAAGAAACTTGTTTGCGTTATGATCAATTCGTCGAGATTGTCGTAAAACGCGTCGAACTTGTGTTGTGAATTTATTCTTTTCCTTTTCAGCCAAAAAGTTGCTCTAGACACTTCTTAACCGTCGTCTTGTCAAGTTTAACCTCACTTTCAGCTTTTAGATGCTTTGTGTTCGAGTGAGTTTTGGTCAACGAAGTCTTCACCATGATTGGATCTGTCTCAATGAGTTAAATGTTTACCATGGTAATCCATGAACCTTTGGGCCTATGCATGTCATCATGACGTGTGTCTTTATGCAGGCAAATGTGTGATGTTGAGATGCCAAGCGTGTTGTATACCTTGCAAGAATGGCTTAGATTTTATGCCATGTATTCTTTTCTTCCCTTGATATTCTTGTTGATCGTTAAGTTGCGCAACCTCAACATGTAGTGTACTATGTCCATCAAGAACTAATATCTCCCTTTATCGCAACGTTATTAAAACCATTTTCCATTCAAATCTTTATGCTTAGCCTCATTATGTGAGCTTAGATTCTAATTCACCGTGGGCGAGAGAGAGAGAGAGAGAGAGAGAGAGAGCCAGCTCAGCGGTTGTGATAGAAGTATAACCGATGGAATTAATGTCGAAACTGTCTCATAAATGAGGGAGCAAAATCAAAGGGTGGCTGTTGTTGAAAGGTTATCAGACCACAGTCTTAGAGGAGCGGTTTCCTTCTCAAAACGCGACAGAGAGTGATGGGAGAGGGAATCCTTCGCGAGTGGGGAATGGAATGAGGTAACCGTCGTTGTGTAGCAAGGAAAAATGGCGGAGAGGGAGTTAGGATGGATTGTGGTGATCGGCAGTTGAGGAGAGTTTTAGTGGGTGGCTGTCGTGGTATGTAAGAGGAGAGAAAACGGGAGTGAGAGGGGGAAGCGACAAAAGGAGAGAGGTCGGTAGATGTGAGAAGGGAGTGACTGAGTAAGGAAAAACGGTGGATAGCGGAAGGAAAAACCGCGTAGTGTTGAGAGGTTTTGAGGAGAGGGAGCGGTTTCTGAAGGAGATCGACTTCTGAGGTGAGAGGAGTGAGTTGTAGGGACTGTCGTGGTTTGTAGCAGAGGAGAGAAATGTGGGTGAGAGAGTCTTGGAGGAGAGGAGGAAAGTTAGTCGCTGTTGAGTAAGGAAGAAAAACAAAAACGGCAGAGAAGAGGAGTGACTCTGCGCATCATAGAAAGGGTAGAGAGTCTGAGAGTTGCAAAAAGAAAGTCTTAGAAGTTGGACTCGGCAGAGAAGAGGAGAGACAGGGAGAAGCTTTGTCGCCTTCGCAGAAATATTTCTATGCTCTTCATTGCCAAGGTAAGGTAAAATATATCTACAACGAATATGATATCATGATAATGTCTTTTACTGCGAATCTGAGAGAAGTTCATCATTATAAATGTATTATTATTGTGTTATGGTAAAAGAAACCTTTGTGATAATAATGATGCTGACGATTAGTATTCAAGAACTTAGAAAATAGATCATTATCTCTCTTAGTTGATGTCGAAAGACAATAGAGCTTTGACCTCAATGTGCATTCTTCTAAGAATGACTACCGCATGATACAACTGTAAACTACGAACTTCAAACCGTTGGCAACGACGTAAAATATTAAGAGTTTCCTTTAGGACTGAGATATCAACGTAAAATTTCCCTTAGGGCACTTGAAACAATAGCTCCATTGTGAGAAAATCACGATTGCTCCATGTGCATGTTGTGTGGAAGATTAAAACCACAGATTTAAAGCAAGTTCGACGAAAAACTTTAATGTGTTTGATAGCCGAAGTGGTAGTTGCAACCAGCTTAAGACGTTTTCCTCTTTTATCTTTTGTTAGAGGTCGACCATGTGTTTGGTCATCTCTAAGGTCATAAGAAAGAGTCCAAATCTTTCATTGTTTTATTTTGCGATTCTTACCTCAATAAACTTATGCGAAATTAATTGACTTGGAAAGCGAAGTAGGGAGTTAATGTGCTTGTGTCGAAAACCGACATGGTTTTGTAATGAGCATGTAGAGTGGGAAAACCCGCATGTTGAATCTAGATTATGTTGCATGCGACAATGCTAGTATCGTTGTGTAGGCCTTGAGAGTCTAGATCCCTTGAATTTCGGGTTAGCGGGAAATTGTTTTAGATACTGAGTGTGTTGTGCAAACATGGAAACCGAGTAAACAAGTGTGAAAACACTTAGGAGTGGGCATTATTAATCAAGGTTTTTCTTTACATGAATATGAGTTCATGATACTATGAACTCGGAAATATAGTAAATGTTGTGCCTTGCGCTATTTTAGGAGGAAATCCTAAACCCTTGAGGTCATCAAGGTCGTCAATTGGTTCAAACTAAACAAATAGGAAACTGTAGGATTTCGATCAGTTCAAGTCGAGTAGGGTGGGTGAACCAAGTTCATGCATTCTTAGAACGCTAATTAAAAACAAATCCTTTGGCCAAGGTGGTGTACTATCCTCAAGTGCATCGAACGTTCACCGTAACTGGATGGCGTTTCTTGTGGAGTGTCGTGCATGACTAGAGGGTATCTAGGGATCTACACGATAACAAGACACGTAGGTTACAACACCAGAGCTCAGATGGCAAACACCGATGGTTATCCTAAGTCTATCCTCTTGAGTAGGGTAGGGCCACTTCCGGTTAGGAAGGAGTGCGAGAGACCGACGGTCTATGGTTGGAGGTTAAGCTCCTTGAAGATACTTTCTCTTCAAAATACTGAGGAATGCCGAGTCTTGAATGTGATGGGTCGACAATCGAGATGCATGTTAATGGTATGTTTCCAATATTTGTTGTTTCAAGAAAATTTCATTTGTTAGAAAACAAAGTGTTTAATGTATATCATTTCTTTAAGTTTTATGAAAATGAGATCATGTTTATGATAAAATGAAAAATGTTGTATTGGAATATAGATGAGTTTATTTTGTATTTGATTACTTAGTAAAAAAAATTACCGTTGTGAAAACTTAGTTCTTCTTGTCATTTCGGATTTGTATGTTACAATCACTATCAAGTAGAAGGTAAGAAGTTTGAGAAAGAAGGGTTTGATAATGAAGCATTTAGTAAGTCGCTCCTTGGTGCCCTATTTACATAAAAAAAAAATATGTAAATCTTATTTGCAAGCTAATGTTGACCTAGAATTGTTGCACAAAGGTATGATTGGCAATCTCATCAAATGAGTTAATGGAATTGTGCAACAAGGAATAGAACCACTCTAATGCATAGCCCTTTTAAAGTGGAAGGGAAAATTCTAGCAAACATATGGTTTAATTTGGATGCTTTTGGATTAAACTGTGTGATAATATTTTTTCTCAATGTTTTGGATCATACTACATGATCCATCATCAGGAGAAAAGAAAGTAGAGAGGAGAATGGAATAGATAATTTGTAGACTGGACAGGTTAAAATAGAGAGGGGGGGAAGAGGGATGGCGCGGAGACCAAGAGGCCATAAGAAAACAACCAAGAAAGAAGATAGTCTAAGGCATAAGAAATAACAAAGAGACTATACCTATCCCATAAGCAACATTAACAAGTAAGCACAAATTAAAACAAGTTAATTATATATGTAAACATAAGTTTAAACTATAATGAAATTACAAGCAAGCACAAAATTATATATATATATATATAATCATAAGAAAGCTAATTATTTATGTAATCATAAGTTTTAACTATAATGAAATTACAAGCAAGCACAAAATAAAATAAGCTAATATATATAACAAAGAGCGTAAAAAACACTAATAATACTATGACAAAATAATAATCGATTAATAGGCTACAAGAAATTAACAAAATGGGAAAAATAAAGAAAAGAACTAAACTCGAGTAAATCAAAATGGATGAGAAAATCAAACAAATTGGGGAAGAAGAATGAGTGACAAAAGAAAGAACAATCCAAAAAGTTAAAGCCTATAAAAATAAATCGGACTAAAACACAACAAAAAAAGAATAGAGAAATTTAGACATAAAATTGAAAGGAGAGAAATATAAAAATGATAGAAAGGAGACAAAGAGCTGCTAAGAAAAGAAAGGGAGTGCGACACAAAATATAAAACTCAAAACATTACAAATATGCATCTATATGAATAAGTATATAAAACTTAAAACATTCAATCACATGATCCCAAAGTTTGTATCCTTTCACACCGACACCATAGCCAATGAAAATACATTTAACAACCTTGTTCTCCAACTTAGACCGTTTCTCCCTAGGCACATGTGCATATGCCTCACAACCAAAAACACAAAGATGCCTTACTAAAGGCTTCTTACCAAACCACACCTCCATAAGTGTTTTACCAACAAGAGCTGATGTAAGAGATCTGTATACCAGATAGCAAGCAATGGCAACAACTTCAGCCCAAAACTTTTGTTCGAGGCTTGCTCCACTAAGCATACTCCTAGCCTTCTCCATCAGTGTCATGTTCATCCTCTCTGCAACTCCATTTTGTTGCAAGGTATATAGAGTTGTCTTATGCCTTTCAATCCCTTCCTCTTTGCATAACTTATTGAACTCTGCTGAACAAAACTCACCACTGTTGTCAATTCTCAAACACTTAATCTTTTTATAAGTCTAATTTTCAACAAAGGTTTTAAACTCCTTAAACCAACTAAAGACTTCAATTTTGCTTCTGATAAAATAAACCCATGTCCTTCTACTGTAATAATTTATGAAAGATACAAAATATACAAATTTTGAAATCAAAGTAATATTCATAAGACCAAACACATCAGCATGAATTAAATCCAATACACCAAAAAACTTGTGAAAACTAGAGTAAAACTGAACATAATTTTGCTTTCCATAAATACAATGTTCGCAAAAGTCAAACTCAAGATTACAACCATTTAACCCCTCAACGAGATTTTTATTTTTTAGGGTACGCAAACCCTTCTCACCAATGTGGCCATATCTCAAATGCCATAACATAGTTTTTTCAACAAGAAGCTTGACTTCCATGGCATGTGCACTACCATCAAAACCGATTACAATAGATTTCTTCACTGCATGTTCAAATGGTGGGGATGAAATGACAAAGCTTGTTTCTTTGAATCAGAAGAACTATTGTACTATGAAATACATGCCTCCAACTAAAACAAAATACCCCTCCGAATACCTTTCACAAACACCATAGATCCTCTTGTCATCTTACATTTATCCTTCAAAAAAACAACCTGCACACCTACATCATTCAACATACTTACAAAAAGCAAGTTCTGTATAAGATATTCCTTTTTCTCTTCCATTCTCCTTGCAGTATGAACACAAGATGTATCATTATGTTCATACTACAAGGAGAATGGAAGAAAAAAAAAAATAACTTAAATTGAATACATAATGTTTATCCTACATTCCTCTATTGAATGGTGATAAATTGGGTTATTGTTATGAATTTCATCACTACGCATTAAACATTGCATAAATGTTAACAAAATAACATATTCAAGCAACACCTTAACATCTTCAATCATTTGGTCTAAGGGTCTCAAAGGAGTTTTTGCTCTTCAAATGAACTCTCAAACTTTTTCAAGTTCTAAATGAAAGGGTAATGTGGTGTCTCCCATTGGTTGGGTGGCCATTTGTCCATGTAAGACTAGATAATGGCCACCTATGCACCCATGTTATAATAAGATACCCAACAATATTCATCACCTCTTCTTTCCCTAGCATTAATCCTTGGAGCTATATCATCTTCTACCTTGATGCATTCAAGATGGGTCAATCACACTTAGAGCACTTTCTCATTTACTTGATCTTCATAAAAAAAAAGGTCAGTTCAAGGAGCTTGAAATACTAAGTATTCACTACATGTATTTTCATATAAGGTTGTAAATTCAATCTAAAAATATACTCTTAAATTTGTTTATTGAACAAAGCAAATATACAAAAGAATTGAGTAGTCCTCAAGAGAGACAGAAAAAATACTAAAGCCCCAACAAACAAATCTGAACAAACAAAACAAAAACAAGACTGATACAAGGCTGGACAAACAGAACAAAAACTGGACTGAAACAAGGCTGGGCAAACAGAACAAAAACAAGACTGATACAAAACCAGACAAACAAAACATATACACAGTCAAACAGGCAAGCAACAGAGCAAAGGAACAAAACCCTCATTGCAAACCCTATCAAACAGAGCTTTCAACAACAAATTATCACATTTAGTCATATATACAATGACATGTGCCTTCTCTCATATACACATTACCAATTACATAACAAGACATCTTGAGACAGACACAAACTATAGAAGTATAATAAGCGCATTGATGAAAGCCTCATGCTCTGTGGAAAACTGAAGAAGTAGAGTCTTAATGCTCGTGAATAATGTCGATCAGCTTCACACAAACTCCATCATTCCTCACAATAATTTTTCAAAGATATTTCACTATGGCATCATAACATTTGTGTTCAGCTTTGAAAATTTTGATTATTTGCATCTCTTATCTTTTTCATTTTTTTTCCACATTAATTTGCACCTTGCCTCCATGCAAGATGAAAAGCAAATGATAGAAGATAGACATAGAATTCAAAGATTTGGGGCAAAATCATTCTTTAAAGAGATGTTTGTACAACATTATTTATTTCCAGATATAAAGAATGATACCACAAATCCTTGAATACTTATGCTTACGTCATTTTAGTAGAAGAGATGTGATCTTTAACAAAAATGGAAGTATATTAACCTTATAAAATACTCAATCATTTTCATTAAGTATTCTTTAAAAATAAATTAAAATACTTCCCATCTTAAACATATAACCTTCAAAATCTAATAAACAGCCATGCCTCTAAAGAAACTTGTGAGATGGCTCTGTGCACAAATAAATATACTAATACACTCTTCTTAACTAACACTACTTAAGGCACTTATATTATTTTCATATTATGACATATCAACATAAATATCATTAATAAAGAATCTAACATATAAACGACACCTACATTACATTTTTCACCTCAAATTTAATACATTCCAACATCTAACCACTACTTATATTTTAAATACTCAATTTATTAACATTCTAGCGCTTACAAATATATTACCATAGAAGTCATTAGCCCTTACATTTAACAATCTTACATGTTTCTTCCAACCACAACTATTCAAATCTTGGTTCAACCCATCTACAAATCTGTGTCTAAAAAACCAGTGAAGACAAAACAAAACCAAAATCCAGGCACATTTTCCCACAAAGCGGTGGTGTGAATGCACACCGATAAAGAAGAAGAAACGAGGGAACAAAATGGAGGACTTTCAAGCCCTTTCGCCACGAATACGGCGGGCGAGCTGAATATCCTTGGGCATTATGGTAACCCTCTTTGCATGGATTGCACACAGATTTGTATCCTCGAACAATCCGACCAAATACGCCTCAGCCGCCTCCTGCAGAGCCGATACGGCGGAGCTCTGAAACCTCAAATCGGTCTTGAAATCCTGAGCTATTTCCCTGACCAGGCGCTGGAACGGCAACTTCCTGATGAGCAGCTCGGTGCTCTTCTGGTATTTGCGGATCTCTCGAAGGGCCACGGTGCCGGGCCTGAATCTGTGCGGCTTCTTCACTCCGCCCGTTGCAGGGGCAGATTTGCGAGCCGCCTTTGTTGCCAATTGCTTTCGAGGGGCCTTTCCCCCTGTAGATTTCCTTGCCGTCTGCTTCGTGCGGGCCATTGCAATGCTGATTCTGCTTCTGCTTCTTCTTTACTTTCCAATGGGTAACCGAAAACCACAGGCAAATGAGATGCTTATTGCAATATAGTGGATAACAATCAGCCTATCAAATATATAGAGGGAGGGACGCCCATTTTTTCAAAATTCCCGGTCGGCCATTGAAGGAAGGAGGGAGCGTATCTTGGCCCTCCGATCTGGGCCTTATCGATGGCTCACAGTCTTTCTCGCTCGATCCCCGTCGACTACATTTAAGATTATGGTAATGTGATGAGGTGCGTTAGGATGAAAACACATTAGATCCTTGTTTCCCTCTAAACATTTTGGTTAGGATAAAAACACATTAGATCCCTCCCTTTAAAAATAAATGTTTAGAGGTGCTTGTAGTTTAAGTGGTTCTCTTTTATGATTTTTAAATTAGCACTTGCACTTTTAGGGGTGCAATGGGTATTGCAGATAGGGAAATTTAGATGAAGAAAATTTGGCTGACAAAAAAAATTGTATTAAAATTTTTAATTTTAAATTTGGTTAAATTTGTAGATAAAGAGTGCAATTTGAACGTCTCTCCTTCCTCTCGTCATCGTAAGTCACAAACTTGTCATATTTAATTAAGAAACTTAATCTCTTACCACTACCTCTCACACTATGTAGTGTGAGCACACTTCCCTCAAACCACTTACACCTCACACTAGAAAGGAAAGTACCACTTATACTCACATTTGTGTTGAAATTGATCTTAATAAGCCTCTTCCTAATTCTTTAGAAATCATATTGGGAAATATGCAATGGATTCAACAAATGAAGCCCTTCCCTTTCACTGTAGAGTTTGCCATGCTTATGGGCGCTTACAAAGGAATTCCCCACAAAGAGTTACAATTCCCTCCCTACTGCTACTAGACAACTCTATAACAAAAGTTTAAAGGAAAAGGAAAAGCCTCAACCCATGCTAATGGATTAGATTTAGATGGATTCATGCCCATGAAAACCCACACATAATAGAGAAAGGTCATAGACTCCAAAGAAGGAAAATTACCAAGAGGATAGTTTAATAATAGATTTAAGGTCCTAGAAAAAATTGAGCAACTCATGCCTTCTATGGTTGAGCAGCTCCCAACGGTCCAAGAATCAAATCTAAACAATCATGTTGCATCTTCCCACCTAGTTGAAACTTGTGATAATTTTATATTGCAAGTGCCCCTAAATGTGAGTATTTCTACCTCTCTCGACTACATCAAAGAACTTGCCATGCATCAAGAAGCTAATAATGTGGATACCCATATGATTGTTGACTCTCCTTTCACTACAAATGATCTCATTGAAAAATACCTCTGAATTTGTCTTGCCAGAAGGATATCTACCCCATGAATTGAAAGATGATTTTAAGAAGAAAGCTCCACTTATTTTAGGCCTTTAGCAAAAGAATTTGAAAAAGAGTGCCTCATATAAGACTTCCAAACCCAGAAGAAAATGAGATCGGGAAAAGGTGAAGATGATTAGGGAATCCCTAATGGAATCTAGTGTCATTCACACACTATATGCTCACTTCTCTACTCCCCATAAGTGATTGTTATTTCATGGAATACTAGGGTTTTAGATAGCTTCCCTTGTCAAAAAGCTATCTAAGGCCTTATTCAGGAGCATAAGCCTAATATTAATTTTTTGCAAGAAATAAAACTCTCTTTTGATGAAACGACCTCCATATCCTCTAAGCTTTGGAAAAGTAGCATATGCCAATTGATTGGAGCTTGGGGATCTTTAAGCAATCTAGTTTTCTTATGGGATCCTTGTTGCCTTACTCCTTCCACATGGATAACTGCCAAATATTCTCTCTCCTTAGTTGGCTCTTGCTTTGAATCCGATAGTTCCATATTCCTAATCGATGCCTATGCTCCTACATATTTTCAAGGTAAGAACCTCCTTTAGACTTGTATTAAACTTGTCTGCTCTTTGGTCCCTTCCACTCCCTGAATCGTGGCAGGAGACTTCAATGCTACTTTCGATCTAGATGAAAACTTTGGGGGCCCTAATCAGTTGGATCCATCTTCCTCCTTGTTAAGATAAAATGTGTCATTTCTTAATCTTGTTGATGTTAAATATAGATTTGGTCTTTTTACTTGAAATAATAGAAGGTCTAAGCTAGATTCTATCTCTTGACAATTTTTGCATTTCTGATTGTTGGTTGGATGATTCTCTAGTCTCTTTCTCAGATATTATGTGTTGGAAAGGATCAGATCATTGGCCTATCAAGTTCTCTTCCTCCTTTTCCCAAGAGAAAAAGCCACCTTTTAAGCTTCAACTGATACAGTTCAAAGATTAGACAATCCATAATTATATTGTTGCCTACTAGTTGGAGGGAAAGCGTCAACAAAAAGCGTAGTGAAATGTACAGAGAGGCCTTGCTTATAAAGGCAAGGTTGATGAGGTAAGATGGTAGGACTCTAAGTTTGACTACCCCTCAAAAGTGCATGACACATGTAAAACACTTGAGACAAGTGTGAGGACATGTGTTGAGTCCACATGAGGTGAGACAAAAGGTAATATAATCCTCTAGGTGAACTTAAGCTAAGGTGTGAATAGGTCTACTAGTCAAAAGAGAACTAGTTACATAATGTGCCTTTTCACACTAACACCCCCCCTTAAGTGATACTTAGGGAGAACACAAAATATGGGTCCCGACAACAAGGCCTGATGAGGCACCCATGTACAATAAAGTCTCTCACAAATAGAGAAAAGGACAAAACCTAGTGGGAAAAAACTCCTCTCCAAAAAAGAGAACAAAGGAAGGAGGACTCAAGAAGACCCCCCAAGGACAACTTCCTTCACCCCAAGCATATATCGCAACTCAAGATAGCGAGGCGATGCCAAAGGTTTAGTGAAGATGTCTGCAATCTGCTCCTGAGTAGATAAATACTCTAAGGAGAGAACACCATCACAGATAAGTTGTCGAATGAAATGCATGTGTATCTCAATGTGCTTTGTCCTCTAATGCTCAACTAGATTGCGATAAATATGAATGGCACTTTGGTTATCACACCAAAGAATAGTAGGATGATCAAGTGGTAGACCAAACTCTGTCATAAGCTATCGAAGCCATAGAGCCTCTTGGCTAGCAAGTATTGCACCTTGATACTCAGCCTCACTGGATGATAATGCAATAGCAGATTGCTTCTTGCAAGACTATGCAACAAGACCTCAAAATACGCTTGGTTACCTGCCAATGACTCTCATGAGGGTCATGTGAAAAGTGGGAGACAAGCCCAACAACGAAGGTGATATCAGGATGAGTGTGAGTCAAATACAAAAATTAACTGTCTATACAAAGTAGCATCAACACAAGGTGAAGTGCAAGTGGCAGTCAAAGTTACACCAGACTGAAATGGTGTAGGTGCAAGCTTACAATCAACCATGCAAAAATGATGAACCATCAAATATTTCTGAATATCATGAATCATGGATGATGAACTACTAGTGATGAACAAATCATCTACATACAATACTAGTATCAAAAGATCATCTCCATGACATTGAATATAAACAGCGTGATCTGAGTGGCAACAAGTGAAACCATATGAAAGTAAGAAGCCATCAATCTTCTAATACCAAGCCCGAGGAGCTTGTTTGAGATCATATAAAGAATGTCAAAGCCTGCATACAAGTGAAGAGTCCTGCACAAATCCTAGAGGTTGCTTCATGTAGATCTCCTCATGAAGATCATCGTGTAAGAAAGCACTCTTCACATCCATTTGAAATACCTTCCTTCTCTGAGATGTAGCAATAGAAAAAACAAGGCGAACATAATCCATCTTGGCTATAGTGGAAAAGGTTTGGGAGTAATCAATAGCCTCAACCTATGAAAAACCATTAGCAACAAGACATGCCTTGTATCTTTTTTTTTTAATTGAAAATCGCATACTATTATACCATGATGTTTTGGTTGAACCTTAACAAATTTATTTTAAGGACACTTCTCACTAGACGTGCTAATGTGGAGAATTGTATGGCCAGTCACACCTCCAAACCTTAGTTGTAGATAGATAAGAGTCCATACTACATTTCTAAAAACAATGGAGGTCCTATTATATTCCATGCAACTGCTACATGGTTTCAAAGTTAGTTACATATATATTTTAAAATAAACATTTCTAATTTAGAAATTAGGGTGTCAAATAGACATTTTAGGGTTTAAAATTTAGAACTTAGGGTTTCACATCCACATTTTAGGATTTCTATATAGATGTTTAGGGTTTCAAAAAGATTTTAGGGTTTCAAATTTACATAATTCTAGGGTGTCAAAATAGACATTTAGGGTCTCAAATTCACATTGTAGGGTTTAAAATAGACATTTAAGGATCCAAATTAACATTCTATGGCTTTAAAATTGATGTTTTAGGTTTAATTTCTAGACATTCTATGGTATAAACATCCGTGTATCTAGCAAATTTTATCATATTACAAGTTTTCAATTAAACTATTATAAATGAAGCCATTATTTTTTAGAAATACCTGGTAAAATATGGTAAATTGGTGATGCGGGAGTATCCAGTGGTGTAAGGGAAATCTTGCATCACCCAAAAATGATGATTTTCTTTTCATTTCTTTTCAAATTTTGTATTTCTAGACACACAATTAGTTAAATAATGATGTAGAACCTTCAATTTTTCCAAACTGCTATTTTTAGAAATTTTGCATTTGAGCACGTATGGAAGCAAAAATTTACTGGAGGTTTCAAAATTGAAAAATAAGACCTTTGGTTAAGGAATTAGCCAAAGATCACTTGTGGGTTGAAAGATATTAAAGTTTTTGTTTCCCAAAAAACCCTTGAAAAAGTTTCAAAGTTAGATTTGAGGCACTTAGAGGCCCCGTACGACACTAAAAATGGGTGGAATTAGCAAAGCATAATCTTAGTGCATAGAAAACTCCACGATCTTTCCAATGCTTCAAACAGTTCGTCAATCAGACACTCAAATCAACAGTTATGGCTCCCGGAAGTTGACCTATTTTTTGATGGAGTTACAAATTTCAAAATTTTGGTTGGAGAGCACCAAGAAGGGCTATTTATGACCATTTTGGGGAATCCTTTGGGATAGAAGAGAAAAGGGGGAATGTGGAGAGTCAAGAAAAGGAGGGAAAATAGAAACCCTAGCTGATTTGAAGCTACAAAAGGTGGAAGGTTTATGAATCTAGAGAAGGGAAGTTGTAGTGTGTTGCAGCCTATTGAGGATTCATCTTTTGATTTGATTTCAATTTCTACAATATAATGTGTTGTCCAAATTAATAAAAGAAAATTCCTATTTTCTATGTGTAATTTGTGTTATTGTGTGTTCTGGAATTAACCCCCTAATCAAGTGGTATCAGATCAAGGGTTCTTGAGTGTGTAGACAAATCGTCGATTGTTAGGTAGTCTGCACTAGGACCTAAAGTTGTGGGTTTGCTGTAGAGATCAAAATTCCTCCACGAAGAAACCGTGGTGGGATAAATGCTTTGACAGAAGAGAGTTTTAGATCCTTATAGAGGCAAATCGATGCATTGCAAGAGTTGTGAAGAGGGTTTGAGCCAAGAATAAGAGAAGAAAGAGAAGATGGAGATGAAGAAGAAGAGCTATCTGAGGAAGAACAAGATCATGCAGGAGAGCCTGCACAAGTTAGGTTGTTGAGGGCCATTTTGAAGATCAAAAAGAGTCCTACGATCAAAGTTTCTACCTACTCTGGAGATCTAAATCTGGAAGCACTTATTGATTGGATAAACGATATGGACGAATATTTTGAGTATGAAGATGTGGAGGATCCAGAACGGGTTAAGTTTGGAAAAACAAAGTTGAAGGGCCATGCCAGTATTTCGTGGAAGGAGGTCCAGTTAGAAAGAAATAGAAGAGGAAAAGGAAAGATTACCAAATGGTATCGAATGGCGGATAAACTAAAGAATCAATTCATTCATGTGGACTATGAGTTGGAGTTGTTAAATAAGTTGCAAGGGTTAAAGCAAGGTAACAAGTCTGTTAAGGAGTATACGGAGGAGTTTTATAAGATTATCATCAGAACAAGCCATGTAGAGGCCAACAAGGAGAAGGTAGCCCATTATATTAATGGGTTGAGGCCAAGTATTCAAAAGGAGTTGAGCCTATTTAGAATGACCACCATAGAAGATGCGTACCAATTTTCCTTGAAGGTGGAAGAAAACGCTGAATAAAAGATTTGAAAGCAAGAAAAGAGGAAGAGGTCATGGCGCAGGGACTAGTGGAAGATCCTATGGAGGCCGAAATGAAGATCAAAAGAAAAGTGAAGAAGCAAGCACCAGTTGAAAATAGAAAGGAGATAATACCTACTCTCCTCGTGACTAGAATAATGGTGAGAAAAGAGGAAGAGGAAGACGTGGGCAAGGACCTGGAAGAGGAGGTTTCAGAGGAACTTGTTTCCAATGTGGAGAAGAAGGACATCGAGCATACGAGTATCTGCAACATCAAGGAAGGACAAATAGAAGACCTGAAGGTAATGCACGAGTTGCACATGTAGATAAAGATGTGCAGACTGAGCATTCTAAAGATGCTGAAAGGGGAGAAACCCTAGTTGTCAGAAGAACCTTGTTGAATGAGGAGAAAGAACCAAATTAGAGGAAGAGTTTATTTTGCACAAGGTACAAGTGTGAAGGTAGGTGTTGTGATATTATTATTGACAGTGGAAGCACTTACAATCTTGTTTCAGAGGAGATGGTTAACAAGTTGAAGTTGACAAAAAGAAGGCATCCACATCCATATTGGATTGCATGGTTGTAGAAGGACTATAGAGATTTGGTCAATGAGCAGTGTTTAGTCAAGTTCAAGATTGGAGATTACCATGATGAGGTGATGTGTGACATCATACCGATGGATGCATGCAATATGCTATTGGGAAGGTTGTGGCAGTATGATAGGTGTGTTGTCCATGATGGCCACACAAACACCTATTCCTTGACAAAGGATGGAGTTCGTCAAAAGTTGAAGCCCTTGAAGGAGGTGGAAGAAAAGGTATGTAGTACTGCTAGAATTTGCTTGGTAGTGGTAGGAAATTTTTGGATGTTATGAGGCATGAGTCATTGCTTTGGATTGATTCCTAAGATTAGCCAAGAGTAGTGTGAAGATGTACTAGTAGAAGTCTCAGATTTGTTGGAAGAATTTTAGGACATTGTCTTTGATAATGTACCAAAAGGTTTACCACCGGTAAGGAAGATAAGTTGCCAAATGGATCTGATACTAGGAGCTAGTTTTCCAAATAAGGTAGCCCATAGAATGACTCCTGCAGAGAATGAAGAGCTAAACAGACAAGTTCATGAGCTGTTAAGGAAAGGACTGATAAGGGAGAGCCTAAGTCCATGTGCGGTGCATGTAGTACTAGCACCAAATAAAGATGGAGAGTGGAGAATGTGTATAGATTCCCAAGCCATCAATAAAATCACAATCAAGTATATATTCCCATTGCCAAGGATGGATGGTATTATGGATTTCTTGAGTGGAGCCAAGTACTTTATGAAGATTGATAAGAAGAGTGGATATCACTAGATCTAAATTAGAGAAGGAGATGAATGGAAGACGACCTTCAAGACTAAGGAGGGCCTGTACGAATGGTTAGTCATGCCATTTGTGCTAACCAATGCACCGAGCACATTTATGCGGTTCATGAACAAGGTACTGAAAGAGTTTTTGGGTAAATTTGTCATGGTTTATTTAGATGATATTTTGATTTTCAGTAAGACTTTGGAGGAGCACCTAATGCATGTTCGAAAAGTTTTTGAGATGCTGAGGGAAGAAAAGTTGTTGATTAATTTGAAGAAATGTAGTTTTGTGAAGGAGTTGGTGTACCTAGGATTTGTTATCTCAGCCGAGGATCTTAAAATGGATCTAGAGAAGGTGAGGGCTATCATTAAATGGCCTACCCCAGGGAGTGCTACAAAGGTACGATATTTCCATGGTTTGGCAAGTTTTTATAGAAAATTATCAAGAATTTTAGTAGCATTTGTGCACCCCTAACTGAGACAATGAGAGGGGATAGAAAAGAGTTTAAATGGACTACATGCATAACCAAGAGTTATGATACATTGAAGTAGAAAGTCACAGAGCAACCTATTTTGGCACTTCTAGATTTCAATAAGGTATTTTAGGTAGTGTGATGCTAGTGGTAGTGCTATAGGAGCTGTTTTGAGTCAAGAAGGTAAGCCCATTGCCTAGTTCAGTGAGAAGCTTAATGATGCAAAGAAAAAATATTATGTTTATGATCAAGATTTTATGCAATAGTTCAAACTTTGAAGAAATGGAGACATTATTTGTTGCCAAAAGAGTTTGTTTTATATACTAATCATCAGGCTTTGCAATATCTTAATAGTCAAGGGAAATTAAATCAGAGGCACTTAAAATGGGTTGAGTTTTTGCAAAGTTATACTTTTGTTTTGAAGTACAGGAGTGGAAGATCAAACAGGGTTGCAAATTCCTTAAGTAGAAGGCAAAATTTGTTGACAAAGATGAAGATGGAGGTTGTTGGATTCAATGAACTCAGGGATTTGTACCCTGAAGATCCTAATTTTGTAGAGGCTTGGAGAGCCTGCATGGAACCTATTACTTTGGACAGGACAAAATGGTTGGATTTCATAATCCAAGATGGTAAATTTTTTAGAGGAAGTCAGTTGTGCATTCTGAGGAGTTGCATGAGAGAGAACTTGATTAAGGAGAAGCATAGTGGGGGATTAGCTGGACACTTTGGTCAAGATAAGACCATTGCTATCGTTAGTGAGCATTATTATTAGCCACACTTGCAGCAAGATGTAAGGAAATTTGTGCAGAGTTGTAGAGTGTGTCAGATGGTAAAAGGAACAAGTCAGAATATAGGGCTATATCAGCCATTACCTATACCAAAGAGGCCATGAGATAATATTAGTATAGATTTTGTTCTTGGTTTACAAAGGACAAAGAGAGGACACGATTCCATTTTTGTGGTGGTGGATAGATTCTTGAAGATGGCACAATTTATTCCTTGTAAGAAGACTAATGATGTTGTTCATGTTGCAGAGTTATTTTTCAGAGAGGTGGTGAGACTACATGACCTACCTAAGAGTATAGTTTCAAATTGCGATGCCAATTTTGTTGGTTATTTTTGGAGGACATTGTGGAATAAGTTGAAGATAGATTTGAAGTTTAGTTCCGCACACCATCTATAGACTGATGGAAAGACAAAAGTGGTGAATAAGAGTTTGGGTAACCTGCTACAATGCTTAGCAAGAGATAAGCCCAAGGGATGTGATTTTATTTTACCATAGGCAGATTTTTCTTACAAAAATTATGTCAATAGGAGTATTGGTAAATCACCATTCTAGATTGTATATGGGAGTAGTCCAAGAAATGCTTTTGAGTTGAGAAAGAACATTAATAAGATGAATATTTAGTACAAGGCTAAGGCAGATTAGAAGAGGAAATATAAGGCATTTTAGGTAGGAGATGAAGTCATGGTTCACTTGAGAAAAGAGAGGTTTCCAGTTGGAACATATAATAAGTTGAAAATGAAGAAATTTGAGCCATGCAGAATCCTGAAGAAGCATGATTTAGGAAATGCATATGAGGTAGAACTGCTGAGTGGGATAAACATTTCCCTTGTGTTCAACATTGTTGATTTAATAGAATATCATGAAGGTGGAACAGAGGATGGACCAACAAAAGAACAGTGGAGTATTCTGGCATCTACTTCAAAGGAGGAGATAGAAGAGATATTGGATAGCCGTATGGGAAGAAGTACTCGGAACAGGAAATATGAAGAATATCTGGTGAAGTAGAAAGGAAGGCCTGTTGAAGATTCTTCTTGGTTGTCTAAGGCAGAGGTTGACCATTTAGGTTTTCTTCAAACACCTAAGTTGTGACAAGGTCACTTCTCAAATTACCCTGGGTGTTTGATGTAGGAGCATCCAGTGGTGTAAGGGCAATCTTGCATCACCCAGAAATGATGATTTTGTTTTCATTTCTTTTCAAATTTTATATTTCTGGACACACAATGGCTTAAATAATGATGTAGAACCTTTAGTTTTTCTAAACTGCTAAAAATAGCAAACTGTTATTTTTAGAAAGTTTGCATTTGAGCACGTATGGAAACAAAAATTTACAGGAGGATTTGAAATTTAAGAATAAGACTTTTTGTGAAGGAATCAACCAAAGATCACTTGTGGGCTTAAATATATTAAAGTTTTTGTTTCTCGAAAAACCCTTGAAAAAGTTTCAAAGTTAGATTTGAGACATAGAGGGCCTGTACGGCCCCAAAAATGGGCATAATTGGTAGAGCAAATCCTTAGTGTGTAGAACACTTCACAATCTTTCCAAATCTTCAAACAATTCATCAATCAGATACCCAGATCAAAAGTTATGGCTCCCGAAAGTTGACCTATTTTTGGAGGGAGTTACAAATTTTGAAATTTTGGCTGGAGGATGCCAAAAAGGGCTATTTATGACCATTTTTGGGAACCCTTTTGCGTAGGAGAGAAAAGGGGGAATGTGGAGAGTCAAGAAAAGGAGGGAAAATAGAAACCCTGGCTGATTTGAGGCTACAGAAGGTAGAAGGTTCCCAAATCTAGAGAAGGGAAGATGTAGTGTGTTGCAGCCTATTGAGGATTCATCCTTTGATTTGATTTTAGTTTCTACAATGTAATGTGTTATCCAAATCAATAAAATAACATTCCTATTTTTTGTGTGTAATTTGTGTTATTGTTGATGGTGACAGGTTGTCATTGATGACAAAAAGGTGTTTGGTCCTCGTGTCATATTTCAGGATGTCTTTAAGTGGGAGAGATTTAATGCAGAGACAGTGTATTGGTTGTTTGAAATCCGATGTGTCTTGCAGATGCAGAGAATGGTTTGATACTTCACAGGTTTGATCTTGCATAATCAGGAGTTGTTCATTCAATCAAGATAAGTGTGTTGATCATGTATCGGGATGTTTTCACAAGATGTCTGATGTCTTCAAAAGATGCTTGTTCAAGTAAGGAAATTGTCTTCAAAATTGATATTACTTCAGTGGAGGTTATGTTGTTCATGAGAGTTCATCCTCATCATATCATGTTTGGTTATGCAAGTACATATCATGTTTGGTTATGTAGTGTAGAGGTACATACTTGTTAAAGGATCAGTGTTGTGAAGTTGACTTTTAATGAATTTGGTATTTTGAGTAATCAGTTATATTGGTATTCTCCAAAACAAAGTATTCAGTGATCTTCATGCTTTCAGGGCAAGGTTTATGCTTCTATGTTCAAGGGTTATCATCCATTGTGTTAAGGTGATATCATATCTTATGATTGAGACCAGTGGTAAAGTGATCAAAAGAGTACTAAAAGGAATCTTTAGCTTGTTATTACTATCAGGGGATCAAGAAATTTAGATGACATATTTCAGACTTGATATATGTTGATACTTCATTAATGTTGGTGGCATTATTTTTTAGGATTTTGTATAACCTAAATTCTATACCTTCTAAATCCTAAATATCTTCTAAATTATACTCCTCACTGTTTTATTTACATTTTTGTTTTTAAACAGTGACTCCCTATAGAAGGTAAAGTCACTTAAAGTGACTCATCAAAGGGTCTCCGTAACATACAGTCACCGGCCCCTTTTGCTCTTTTTACCGATAGAGCAAGTCTTCACATTGGCGGGCATTCAATATGTTTGAATTTGAACTCAACACCGCCAAAAGTTTAAAAAGGAAACAGTTTATATGAGGCCGATGGTTTAGGAAAAAGCTATCTTTCCTCATTTAAAATTTTGTGAGGAGAATGTTTCTAAAAGGGAAACTAGACTTTAACAAAAGTCATCAAATGTTAAGAGGAGAGCCCGAATGGAGAGAGAAAATTTATTAAGTTTTTTTTGAGTTTTCAAAAATCATTGAAAATGTTTTGAGCCCGATATGTAAGGCAAAAGCCCAATTTAATGGAGATTTTTTTTGTATTTATAAAATGCATTTGGAGCTTGAAATTTTTTTTAAGGGAGTATTAAGTAGCCATAAATGGTTTTTGTTTCTAAAAATTTAGAAACTTATAAAATTTCTATTTAAAAAAAAAAAGCATGAGTTCAAATTAGGAAGTTTATGAGGAGATGGTTATTGCTTTTTAAAAGCAATTTTTTTTTAACAATTGAAGAATTTAGTAAAGATTTTTTATGAAAAATTGCAGAGAAGAATTTGAGGTGATTTTCTTTTGAAAGGCAGATTGGATAAAGAATTTGAATGCAGGATTTGCAGAGAAGGAGATAAAAATGAAAAGACTAAATCTTCAAAGAGATTTTATTTTTCTCCTACAGGTCCTGATTGAAATGTTAGAGAATATGAAATGATCTTGTCATCTTCGAAGGAATAAAAAGAGATTTTGTTTATACAGAGAATATATTTTCTTTGTAGGATTAAATGGTTTCAATGAAAGGGTTTGACTTTGCACATGGAGATCAGAAAAAGATTTTATTTTCTCTTTCAAGAGCAAATTGAAAAATCTTATTTCAATTAAAGATTTTTCTTAATTATTGTTTTAGATGATTTGTCTGTGCAGAGTAAGTGAAAGGTTTCGAAATTTTTAAAGAAGATTTACATATTTTTACAAGGGATAATTTGAGATGTCAAATAATAAGAAAAGGTTCTAAAATGGACAGAGAAATAATATTTTTTATTACAAGAGATTGATTTTTGAAATAAGAAAAATTGCAGAGAGAAGGTGAAAAGTTTTTGCAGGTTCTTCATTGAGAGAAGATGAAAATGTTCATACAGAAGAGGAAAGGTGAAAAGATATTCGACTTGTATAAAGTTGTTTTTCAGGTGCATTGATGAGTGAATTAAGAAGGATAGAGATGAAACATATAGTGTTGTGAAGAGTTGTTGAAAATCAAGCAGTGTTGTTGAGAATCAAGCAGTGTTGGTGTTATAGAGTGGATCATGACACAGGATTGAAATATCTGAGTTTGTATATGAGTTGGGAATGATCAATTGACAGACACATGAGAGAATAAATGTTCTGTATTGAAACAGAGAAACCCTCTGAATTTGTGTTTTTAGTTTGTTCTGTAATAGGAGTTGGTGCTCCTTGAAGCTGGTGCTTCTAAAACAGTATGCCAGTGAGGCTTATAGGTCAGTGTGACCTTAATATTTGTCAGTGAGACAATTTGTATTGCCAGTGAGGCATGTTTTCAGTTAAGCCAGTGAGGCACTTCATGAGTGGTTTTTCTACCCCTGAGGGTTTTCCACTCGGTAAAAAGGTTGTGTCTTGATTTCTTCTATGTGTGTGCATATTATTGGTTTGATCATGTTTTGTTTACATCTGTTATTGTAAGTCTTGTGCATATAAACTCAACAAATCATTAATGTATTCCTTTCCATCTATTCTGTAAGAAAAAGCTTGCAAAATGTTGTAAAATGTTTGAAAATTAATACAACACTGATTCACCCCCCCTCTCAGTGTTGTCCGGACTCCTACAATTGTATGTTCTAGAATTGACCCCCTCGTCAATTGGTGATCTATTCATAGCCTAGTTGTTGTCGATGTCACCAAAAAGCCTCTGGAGACCTCAATTTCAACCCACATGGAAAAAATCAGGTTGGTTTTATTCCTCTATGCCACTTGGTTTCAAAATTAACAATCAAAATGTTTTTTTACTACCACTTAAAATAAAAATGACAATGAAAATGTCATTTCATTACAATTAAAAGGTTTTTTTAAATAATTAAATAATACCTTCATTGCCATCTTTGAACGAAGGTATTGTTTTATTGTCTTTTCACTAAAGTAATGCCTTCATTCGAAGGTCAAGGATGACCTTTATTCAAAGGCCATTTACGTTGGAACTTTGAATGAAGGTATTTTCCAATGTTCATGCCTATTCCACATGAAAAATATGATTTCTCATGTTTGGGACTCACAATTATGTGTTCACCTAATAGATAAGCACTTTAGAATTTTGGGTTATGTTGCATTGGCCCACCTTGCTATTGAGAAACACAAGGCCATGGATTTATAAAGTATACCTTACATATTTGCATGTTATCCTGATGTTGTTAATGGTTATTAGCTACTCCATCCTACTACACACGAGCTATTCATTGACTGGAGCATTAACTTTCAGTGGATATATTTGAGTTCACATTAGAATCACATGAGATAGATGAAATTTCTTCTAAGAATTCACATCTACTTAGATATATTCCTAATGATGAGAACTCTTCGTCATCAACCTTGGATGATAAAAGTGATGATGGGGATTCATCTCCTTTGTCTCCTAGTCATCATTAAGAGGTTGAGGATTCTCCTCTAGATTCACTAACTTAAATTCCACTTCAAGCTCTATAAACACCACAAGTTATAGGTGATTGGGTTGAGGATCCATCAAACACTATGTGGACATTTTCATAGTGTTAGGGTCATCCACATTTATATTTGGCTACATCTCTAATCCATAGGCATTTAACCTCCATAAGTGGGATGCTATTATGTAGGAGTATAGTTCCTTGAGTAGGAATGACACTTGAGATCTTTCCCCTTCCTAAGGGAGGAAAACAATTATTTAATGCAAGCGAATCTATCAAAAAGAACTCATAGAAGATTGGTATGATTGGTTGTAAAGGGTTTTTATTAGTATTTTAGTATTGAATACCTTGAGATCTTTACACCCATTACAATGATGTAGTACATTCGAGTCACACTTGCTATCATTATAACACATTGATAGGCGCTTAACCAAATAGATGTTAGGAATTATTTTCTTCATGGAGACCTTGAGGAGAAGATATACATGGAAAATCCATAGTAGTTTTTATAATATTCTTCTTTTGTTTGTAGACCTAGGAAATCTATCGATGGGTTGAAATAGGCATCTCAAGCTTGGTATGCCAATATGGATTCCTTACTTCTCACAGTCAAGTTTTCTCAGTTCCATTTAGATTTATACATCTATATTCTATAATAGGATGATTATCTCCTCTTTGTCCACTTCTCTATGTCAATGATCCATTGATGACAAGTTTTTGTTTATTGACTTGGGATTCTTACATTATTTTCCCATGATTGAAATATCTAAGTCTAGTTCTTTGATGACAATTGCATATTAAAGTATTCTTTTGATTTGTTGTCATAGTTTCACATGGTTAAATGCAAGCCTACTTTGACTCCCTTTCTCATTGAAGTCAAACTTAAGAGTGAATTCTCTTCACATTTTTTATGATACCTTGCATCAAAAACCTAGTAGGAACTGCATTTGTTTGACTCATATGGGGCCTAATATGTCATATGCTATTGACATAGTCTCTCAATTTATGTAGGAGCCCCATGAGTTTTACTCGAAGTTAGGCTAGAAGATTCTTCACTACATTTAGGGTTCTCATAATTTTGGGATTCGCTAACTAGAAGGCATTAATATTGAATTACTGGGCTATATAGATTTATATTTGGAAGGAAATTCTCAGGATTGCAATTCCACTTTAGGTTACAACTTCTCTCTTGGTTTAGGTCTTATTAACTGGTTGAGAAAGATGTAGTTTGATACTTCTTTATATTCCACTAAGGCCAAGTATTGGTGCTATTAATTCTACAACTAAGACCATTTGGATTCAAAATATTCTCACTGAGTGTTGTATCTAGTTTAGATGGCCATTAGTCAAATTTTATGAGAAGTAGAGTAACATATAAATTTCACAAAACCCTATCCTTCATTAGCAAACCAAGTGAATAGAAGTTCACATTCACTAAATTTGAGAGCTTATCCATGGATTGGTCACTGACCTCTAATACAACCTATTACAAAAATTAACTTGATCTACAAGCATTGTTAGGGGTGTGGGAGGCTTCATCTTCGAGGGGAAACATAGTCCTTCTTTCTCTCTCTATTTTGTAGAGCTTTCATTTCTTGTCCTGGGGAGTTTCTTATCTTTTGGTGGGATTTATATGTACATGGGCACCTCATCAAGATTAATTTGTTGGGACCCATATTTTCAACTAACTAAGCCACACTTAAGGGGCCTGTGTTAGTATAATTTTTTTTCCTTAGATGGATATTTTTTTATTTTCTACACCTTTAGTTCAATTTCTTTAGTTGTAGCAGTTGGTTCATTATGAGGCTTGAAGGAATTTTTCTTGAATGTATTGGGTGGTTCTAAGTTACATCTCTTATTGGTTGTATTTTCCTCCTTCCTTCCTATATATGTACCCACTCCTCTAGCTTGTTATTCATATTAATGTGAACTTTCTTTATATTATTAATGTGAACTTTCTTGTTATGCAACTCTCTAGTTTTATTAGAAAACTAATTCTAATATGCTATTTTGGTTTTAATATTTTCTACATTAATAGTTTTATAATATCTTCTCCTTTCACTTAAATTTGAATTAATCTAGATATTTTGCAAATTCTGATAGGTGCAAGCATATTGAGAAGAAGATCTTCTTATTAGACCTATAGCTTCTATATCATCAACTTAATTAAGATTTTCTTTATCATTTTCTCTATGTAGATTAATTTATTTTCCTTGAATTGGTATGCAACAAATAATTAGATTATCTAATTTTGGACTATCCTTAAATTATTTTTATAGTGATTGTTCCATGCAAGTTAAATTAATTAGTGATTTCCAACACAATATTTGTTCTTGCATCCTAGAACAAATGTACAATTGGAGAAACTACATTGTTTATGCTTTTACCTTTCTTATGTACTTGTCCTTTTTGCTCTACAATCTCTTTGAGAATTACCTCAATCTAATTGGCTCTTAATTACTCTCGAATTAATGTATTATTATCATCTAGGTAATGTACAAATCTTACCTTTTATGCCAAATACTACATTATCTAGAGATATTGTATAAGGACTGATAGTATCTAGGAAAGGAGATCAAAGGAGATCCTAGACCGATGTTCACATTCTTTTCTACATTGGTTTGAACAGCTAGTATATGCAATATTACTTTGTACTTAAACAAGAACATGTGTAATGAAATAATGTAGCAACTTCTCTCATCATAGTTTCAATCATACATCTAGTTCATATGTTTTCCATTTTAAAAAAAATATGCTAACTCCAATATCTATGAAGGCTATACATTTTTTAAAATCTAAATCCCTATTTATTAATACTTTATGAAGACATAAGTTAAAGCTTAATTTTTTAATAAGTAACTACTTGATAAATTGTATGAACTACTACTCCTTTTTTTTACAAAAAATTAGTTTGGTGAGGTCTTTCCTAAGATGAAGTAACTACAATGATCAGAATGATAAAGTAATGTCTGCAACCATGTTTGTGATCTGCCATGACCCTGAGAGGAATTACTACAAAGCAGCTACAAGATCATACCTAGAAAATTTTCTACACAGGAACACAAATCCTAGAGGAATTTCCATTCAACGTCTTTGTGAAAATCACTCACCCTTCAAGTGAACATACCACCTTCATAGCATGAAGCAAAGGCAAGAGATTGCCATAGATCCAATCCAAAGATATAAATGGCAAGTGAAAGCACCTTTGATGCCACAGGAGGAAGCTTACATAATGGAAACCAGTTGGTGTTAATGGCGTGGGTTGAAAAGCCACAACCAAAACAAAAATAATAGAAACACTCAAAGAAAAAGCTATAGACAAGGAAGATCTACAAAAGGAGGTGAGCAGTATAAGACTAAGAAGAAACTACCCACAAAAAAGGGACTCTCCGTCGCTTCCCTAGAAAAGGGACGAAGAACAAGGAGAAAATGACGGACAAGAGGATGCACTCTTACAAACCAAAGCAGCAAGTCAAGAGGAGCACATTTAAAAGGAGCCGCAGGAACTACATATTTAGATTCCTAAAGAAATCTTCAAGGCAAGGAGAGAACACCTCAAAAAACGGCTATACGGCTATAATCGATAAGTATTGAAAAGTTATTTTTTCTATAGGATTGGATATCATAGAACTAGCCTCCTCTTGAGGAGATTGTGGAATTAGGAGAGGGCTTATTTACAGCCATGTTCTCTAGACATGATGATTGTGTGAGGTTTTTCCAAAATAACCAATGGTTTTCATAAGGAATAGGATTATATTGCCAGCCCTGGCAACACAATTTTAACCTAGCAAAAGAGGACTTAATTTTTTTTCCTTTCTGGTTCAAATTTCAAATCTTTCTTTGGAATAAAGAGAAATAAATATTCTTAAAATGATAGGTAATTCTATAGGTAAATGTAAAAAAATAGAGATGCCCTAGAGTCATTTCTAGCTTGGAACGATCATAATGTGTATCCTTATGGATAGCAAGCAAGAAACTCCTGAAATAGTTAAACTAGAATCATCAGAAGGCATATAGGAGAAAAATACTTTCTATAAAGGTCTGGAGCAATGTTGTTGTTAAGTGTGAAAAAGGAGAATGATAACGACAATGCTAAGAGTTAAATCAAGCCCTTCTCCACACAACATTTAAGGACAAGGCCGAGCCGAACCACTACCAAATGACAAAGGACTTAGCTACTAACCTTGTGCTCTTGTTTGCTATAGATGGATAAAATTTAATTTAGCATTTTTCTCAAACCCTAGGTTAACAATGCATTAAACCCTAGTTCTACAATTATTTGCTTATAATGGAGAAAATACAATAGAAACCCCAAAACCAATTGCACAGGGATGATCAGAGGGATGATATAACCTGTCTCCTAAAAGTTGAGATGTCAGAGGATGCAAGCAGTACCGCCCAAGTCCTGAGAGGAAGAATCTGCCAAAGGTGTAAACTAGAATGCTTCTGAGGCTGCCATGATGCCAAATCTGCACTTAGAAAGGGCAAAAAGACTAGGGCGCCACTGCCCAAGTCTTGGATAGAGGAATATCTTGAAATAGTTGTCAGATCCTGAAACCCTAATCTTCACTCAGTCTTCCTGTAGCTCCAAATCTTCCATATCTCTCCTCTCCTGTAACCTGCACACAAGATGACAAGAGAGGGTTTGGGAGGGTTGTGGTGTTTAGGGACTTGCCTCGGTCAAATCCCGTGATAGCATTCAAGCTTCCCAACACCGTTAGTTGATAAAGAGAGCGTGCCCTTGCAGGGCAGAGGCTAAAGACAATAATGATATGATGAATCAAATGATGATAAACAACAATGATATCGCTTATGTGATGAGGCCCTTAAGAGGATGAAGACCCTTCAACTCCTAAGGAGAGATAGATGATAACTCCAAAACATGCAAACACATAATGACAATACACATATCTACTCTAGAATCATAATGAATGCTTTGAATGCTCTTTGCTCCAAGATCTCAATTTCGCTATCTCTATCTATGTTTATAATGAATTCAAAAACACACTTATATATGCTTTCTTGCTAACAAAAGTCAAATTAAACCAAAAGAGCCAACAAGGAGAAACCTCTAGAGAGGTGCAAGGCTGACAAACATTTGATTTTGACCTGACCAATCAGGAGAGACTTGGGCGGGACCACCCAAGTCTTTAGGCTCCTTTTGGGTCAGGGATAAGAAAAGTGAAGGAGCCCATTTTCCAAATTTACCTTGGTGTCAGGCAATTTTGCATCGGGAAAAACATTTAGAAGGTAAAATTCAATTAAGGAGACCTAGGAGTGAAACAAGGAGATAAAAAGACATAAGGACACTTTTTACTCCTTAACAGTTGTATTAATTGTAAAGGCTTCGAGAATGCTCAATGCTCTTCTAATAACAAGGAAAATGAAGGACTTGATAATGGGGTAAACTTTTTCATAGGAAGGAGAAGAGAATGAGGCTCTGGTCCCATAGAATGAAGATACTAGGAGGAAAATATGGTTTCTCAAGAGAATACTAGTGCTTTGGTTAGCCTAAGAGAGAACCAAATCACAAGAGCACAGGAGAGGATTGATAAGATCTCTAATCTTGACTGTCAGAAAGAAAACAATCAAGAGATAAATGAGGATTCTAGGGAGAATGGAATCATAATCTCAAGCTCAAGTAAGAAACAATAGCTTGAAACATAGGAAGGGGGTGAAAGGATTCCTAGGTACCTTCCACAACAAAAAAATCATGAATCAGAGGAGAGAGTTGTGAATGAAAAGCAGGACCTTTAGCTCAGTCAGGAAGAGATGAGAGTTGTAAATTCTAGGAAGGATCTTAAGACCAATGAGGAGGAAGAGAGTGCCATTGAGGAGAAATTCCCCTCCACACTTCAAAAAGAAGAAAACCCTCTCGACCTTCAGGTACTACTACCTACTCCATCTACAAAAGTTGTTGTGGAAGTTTCTGCTCAACTAAAGGAGACCCAAGATACAAATCTATTCTATGAAGAATTTGAGGATACTAGGGAGGAGGGGATAAAGGGTGGTGAGGACAAGTTTGAAAATACAGGTAGGGGTACAGTCAAATACAAAGAGGTAGATAATGTTTCCACAGACTTAACCACCTTCAACATGAATGTTGTTCTCAATGAAGTCGTCCTTTGTGATGACATTGATGAGGAAGTACTCCAGGAACACTTAGACAAAGAGGACTGGCCTCTCCTAGGCATCTCCCAAACAATAATGGAAAAGAGTTTGGAAAAGACATCACCATGCTTGACTAGGAAAAACATAAAACTCAAAAGCAACAAAACTAAGGTGGAGATCGCAGCAGGAATCCAAACCATGATAGAATGAGATTTAAGATCAAGATTGAGGAGAGTGGAACACTCTCCTCAAATTCAATGAGAGTCCTCACATAGAATTTTAGGCACTTAAATGCCCCTAGCAAAAGGTATCTCATCAAGAGCCATCTTGATGGGGCGAATGCAAACATAATTCTTCTCTATGAAACTAAATTTTCTAATGAACAAGGGTTAAAAGTCTTTCAACAATGGAGTGGATGGGATGCAGTTACTTCACCAGCTTCTAGAGCTTCCAGGGGATTGGCAATTCTGTGGCACAAACATCTTCCTAGAATGGAAACCATCGCCTGGAGGTAAAATTAGATTCTTGGTAGATTTTCTAACTGCCTTGAATCGAAAGACTTATGGATTTTTTGCATATATGGTCCTATGGGAACCTTTCAAAATATAATCTATGGAAGCATATTAGAGAAATGCTATGCCCACTAAGAAATGATAAAGTAATTCTTGGCGGGCATTTTAATGCACTGGCGACAAAAGATGAAAATGATGGTGGAATTTCTCACCACTCCAAGTCACTTGAGGATTTCAAATAATTCATCACCTATAACAATCTCTTGGGCTACATCCCCAAGATTGGAAAATTCATCTGGACTAACAGAAGGCAAGATTTTTGTCAGATATCAAAAAGACTAGATAGATTCCTCATTCCATCTTGTGTCTTCAATCTAGTAGGGATTTCTCTTCAAACATCCAACCATGGACTAGTTCAAATCATTTTCCAATAATTCTTTCTTTTGGTGATACTTTTTCCTACCATCACAACTACTTGAAAATTCTAAAAATGTAGTTTAGAGACTTGGATTTCATCCCTTGGCTGCAATTTTGGTGGAAATCAATTCCTTTCATTCAAGGCTTTAAAATGTTTCAACTTGCTAACAAGATGAAGTTCATGAAAAGTAAAATCATCTTCTGGAATAAGAAATAATTCAAAAATATTTTCCAAGAGAAGATTAGAATTAAAAATGATTTGGAAATCCTAGCATAGCACATCATCAAATTTGGAATGAATGATGAATCCTACACAAAAGAAAAACATCTCAAAGCTAATCTTGAAGAAATGCTACTAAGGGAAGAAATATTTTGGCATCAAAAGTCTTGGGAGACATGGCTTAGGGAAGGAGATAGGAACACAATTCTCCACATCTTAATGAAAATCACAAGGGAGTTCAATCATATCCACTATATTAAAAAAGCCAGTGGAGAAACCACCTATAATCCTAAAGAGATTCAAGATGAAGCAACTTCATTTTTTAAAAAGCTTCTTTCGTCTGATGGATGAAATCTTTCCAATGGTCAACCATTATTGGACCTCCATATCCCCAAATTGGTCAAAGAAGAACACAATACCTATTTGATGAAAGCATTCACCTTTGAACAAGTCCAAGATGTAGTCTTCTCAATGCCAAGTGATAAAGCCCTAGGGCCAAACAACTTCATAGGTACCTTCTTTCAAAAATGCTGGGATATAGTGAGCAAGGATGTTTTTCTTGTTGTTGAGGAGGCAAGGAAAAATAGGAATAGTCTCAAAGAATTCAAAAAAACTAGCATCATCCTTATTCCAAAAGTGAAAATGTCCTCCAACTTTGAAGATTTCAGACCGATTTCTTTTTGTAATTTAATTTATAAGATCATAAAAAATCCATGGTTCTAAGATTGACTACCATCATCCCCCTTTTCATTTCAGAGGAACAAGGGGGTTTTGTGTCGGGAAGGGAAATAGCGGAAGGTGCCATAGTGACTCATGAAATCCTCCACTCTCTCCAAGATGGTAAACTCTCCTCAATGGTTATCAAGTTATATATGGCAAAGGCTTATGATAGGGTAAACTGGGACTTTCTCTTAAGCATCGTCTCCAAGTTTGGCTTTTCGAATCAATGGTGCAAATGTGTTTCAACTTGCATATCTTATAAGGGATGATCAGAGGGCACCCATGTTTTTTTATAGATGATACAATGTTGTTTGGGCAAGCAACTGTAGCAGAAGCCAAATCCATTAAGGAAACAATCAAACACTATTGTGAAGCTTCTAGTCAAGCCATCAATCCAACTAAATCTAAGGTATTTATTTTCTACACAAACATGTGGAAATTCATAAATGCATTCTCAAGATTTTAAAATTTAGAATTGAATCAATTCCAAATAAATACCTACAATCCCAATATTTAGTGGTGAGAACAAAAAATATTTATGGCAACAAACTCTGTAAAATATTCAAAACAAAGCTGGATCTTGGAAAGGGAGATGGTTAATTCTTGTTGGTAGATTAACCATGATTAAAGTTTTTAGTTGCAGTACCAATATACATGATGTCGACACTCAAAATACCTAAATGTATCATCCTAGCTATGGAGAAAATTTTTAGACAATTTTTATGGCAAGACAAAGCTGATAAAAAGAAAATCCATCTCGTTGCATGGGGAAAAATTGTAAACCTAAAAGCATGCGTGGGACATGCATTCTTAACTTGAAACTCCAAAATTAGGCATTGGGAGCTAAATTGGATTGGAAAATGTACACAAAATCACAGGCTAAATGGGTTAAATTATTGCAATCAAAATATCTAGACAACATGGACAAAGAAAGAATCTTCACTGTGGAAAATCCCCCAAAAGGATTAATCGTATAGAACTTTATCACTAATAACAAGAAAGCTCTATCCCCTCATCTTTCATGGATCATTCACAATGGAGAAAAGGCAAATTTTTGGGAAGATTCATGTAACAAATGGTCAAACTTATCTTCAAGATTGGACCTCAAATAAGCTATGGAATATCTCAAGCAGCATTTGGGAGATAAAGTATGAAGCTATTGGGAACTGGCCCAAGGAAAGATTCTTAAGAAAAGTAAATGAAACAGTTTTGAGAATTGCAACTTCCCACCTTGCCAAAAAAGAATTCTTCATGACGTCTTAGTAAAGCGGGAGATCTTCTCAAATCACGAAGATAAAATTGTATGGACAACTAACAATTCTAGTTATTACTCAGTTAGATTAGGTTACAAATGTTTATCAGCTACTTCAAAGATTGATTGGCCATACAAATTATGTTGGAACGCCGCCACCTTACCAAAGGCAGGGGCTTTCTCCTGGCTAGTACTCCACAAAAGAATCTTAACCAGGGAAAGATTGTACAAGCTCAAAATCTGTTCTAATTTTAAATGTGTTTTGTGTGGTGAACAAGACAAGAACATGGATCATTTGCTATTACAATGTCCATTCAACACCAAATGCTAGCAATGGCTCTTAGAATACCTCAATTGGTATTTTCCTTACCAAACACATTAATGGACCTATTCAAAAGTTGGCTAATCATCAATATTGATGCTACATTCACTTGTCTCTAGGAAGTGTGCCCCTCAACTATGGTTTGGCATCTATGGAAGGAAAGAAATTTATGGATTTTTAGACATTCTCTATCATCCATGGACAAGGTCACTAAAAATATTGAGAAAGCCATATCTGAGGTGGTAAATTCAAAGGTGAAAACCAATAGCTCCCCTAACATAAAATTCACAGACTAAGATAATTCAGTGTTAAAGAGATGGAAACATATACAAATTCCTACAACTCAAGGAAATATTCTATCTACTTCAATGAAGTTTGGCAGGTCCTCAATCAAATGGTTTCCTCCATCTCCTCCTTTCCTTAAACTAAATTTTGACAGAGCATGCAGAGACAACCCTAATTTATTAGGGACATGTTGAATCATTAGAGACTACAAGGGGAATCTTATTGTGGCAGAGACAACAAAAATTCCAGAGGGGACGAACAATCATGCTAAGATATTTTCCATTTTTCATGGCCTCCAGATGGAAATAAAAAAATAATATAAGAAACATGTGGATTGAAGGGAACTCTCTCATCATCATCAACACAGTAGAAAATAGACATGCTATCGGTTGGAAAATTAATTATCTCATCCAACAGGGTATAGTTTTGCTCATGAAACTATAGTATTCCCAAATAAATAAGAAGACAAAAATAAGCACTAAAGATAATCACAACATAACACAACAAAGAAATGGATGAAGTTGGCCATGAATAAACACTAGTAGATGAGTACATATAGGCGAGGAGAAGCAAAATGTTAGTTGAGGATAGGATTCCTAAACCACGAGTGGTGGCAAGTTGCCTCCCAAGAAACTAGCATGATGTGGCTCATTGGTTGGCAACTCGGCAACACCTCTACAAATTAAACCAACATCCATGACACCTCAATGAGGCATGTGTCAAGGTTGCATAAGGTGGATGCCTAGCTAGGATTAAGCATATAGTGCAATAAAATATATACACTAACACCCCACTTAAGCATAGCTTAGGTGGGCCCAATAGAAATGGGTCCCAGCTATGAGGCCTGGTGAGGTACCCATGTACAATTCAAAGATATAAAAGTGGGTCCCGACAACTAGGCCTGATGAGGTACCCAAGTACAATGCAATCTCTCATAAACAGAGAAAGGTAGAAAACACAGTGAGAAAAAAACTACCCTCCAAAAGAGACAAAATAAAGTAAAGAAGGCTAAAAATCCCCCCAAAGATGATATTGCTGCTGATATAAACCACACCCGAAGAAGATCTTGTAGATGAATGAACTTGCTCTTAGTAAAAGGTTTGGTGAAAATGTTGGTGACCTACTATGAAGACTAGCAAAAGACTAAGTTAATGATCTGACCATGAATAAGATCTCGAACACAATGCACATGAATCTATATGTGTTTGGTTCACTGATGTTGAACTAGATTCCTGCATATCTGAATAGTGATTTGGTTGTCACAATAGATGATTGTGGGTTGCCAGATAGAAATACCAAACTTAATAAGAATGCCCTGAATCCATATAGTCTCAGTAGTTGTGTTAACAGCTCCCATGTACATTGCCTCTATGGATGATAAACCAATAGCATTTTGCTTCTTGCTAGACCAATTGATATGACCTGAACCAAGTGAAAATATGTAACCTGAAGTGGACTTGCAATTCTTAGTATCACCAGCCCAATCTAAATCTATAAAACCAACCAAGTCAACCTCTGAACCAACTCTATAATGAATCCCAAACCCAAGAGTACCCTAAAGGTAGTGAAGGATCCTCTTAGCTACTTTTTAGTGCATCTAATGAGGTTCCTGCATGAATCTCAAAACCATGCCAACTACATATGAAATGTCTAGCATAGTATGAGTCAAATATATGATACTACCAACAATTTGTCAATACAAAGTAGCATCGACCAATGATGTAGTACAAGAAGCCTCAAGATTGACTCCAGATAGAAAGGGAGTCAAAGATATTTTGCAAGTAGTCATGTGAAACTGTGTAAGTAAATCAAGAGTATACTTAGGTTGTCCAAGACTGATCCCTTAATCGAATTGATAAATCTCAATGCCAAGGAAGTAGTGCAACAAACCCAAGTTAGTCATGTCAAATCTATCCTAAAGTGCTGACTTTCACTACTGCAATGACATATGAAGTACTCCCAGTGATCAAAAGATCAACATATAGAACCAGTATCAAAAGTGAATCATCCTATCGCAATAGATACACATTAGGATCTGAATGGCATCTAGTAAAACCTTAAGCTAGGACGTAGGAATTCATCTTGGCATACTAAGCCCTAGGGGCTTGTTTGAGTCCACAGAGAGATTTTCAAAATCTACAAACTAAGGATGAATCCTGAATAAACCATGGTGGTTGTTCCATGTAGATTTCCTCCTCAAGGTCTCCATGAAGAAATGCACTCTTCACATCCATCTGATGTACTTCCTATCCATGTATTGCAGCTATAGAAAGTGTGATTCGATTTGAAGTCATCTTGGCGACGGGTGCAAAGGTCTCTGTATAATCAAAGCCTGCAACTTGTAAAAATCCTTTAGCAACCAATCATGCTTTTTACTTATCAACTAACCCATCTGCTCCAAATTTAATTCGATATATCCATCTACATCAAATTATCTTCCTTCCCTTAGGAAGAGAAGTCAAAATCCAAGTGTGATTTCAGATTAAGGAGTCATATTCCTCATCCATAGCAATATCCCACTCAGGAAGTCCCGTTGCCTCTCTAAATGTTTGCAGATCAGAAGCAGAGGTAAAGAAGACATGTGCCCCCCTGAAAATCTAACTGAACCTATCTATCATCTATTGAATCTTGTACCCTTGTATTTACCCTATGAAGTTACTGTAGAGCCTAAGATATGGGCGAGTCAGGTGTGGAAATATCAACTTCCAAGGCAATCTCAAAACTGGATGAAGATGAACCCTCATCACTGTCATAACTAGAAGAATACTCTTCCTCAAGAATCTATTGTGAATGATCTGAATCATTAGAAGAATCATCAGGGTCAGATGAGTCCACAATATGAGGAGAAATATTAAGCATAGTTTCAAGAGGACTTTCTTGAAACATAACTCTTCTCTCAAAAAACAACTCATGTGTGATCGGGTGGAGTAGGCGATAACCTTTCACACCATCTAGATAACTGACAAAGATGCAAGGTTTAGATTGTGGATCCTGTTGGAATTAGACCAGACAACTGAGAGGGGGCTGAATCAGTTGTCACACAAAATAAACTTTTTTTCTACTTTTAACCTTCTTTATTAACTTAATATCAGATAAATGATGTAAACATTAAAGCATAGATCAACAACATATGAGTAGAAACATAATCAACACACTTGACACCAAGATTTTGACGTGGAAACCCGGTTAAGGGAAAAACCACGGTGGGGGTTAACCCACAAAGATTTGTACCCTGTTAAAAGTACTTTTAGAAAAATAGAAGGCACATGCCTTCGGGCACACTACCCAAAGCTCACTGCTCAAAAAGAGAGGCTCACTGCCTACAAAATTTATTTAGAACAGAAAGAATTAACTAAGAAATAACATCTACTTCATGCCTGGTTCAGTTTCAATGAATGCTCACAAAACTTCTACTTTGCCCCAAATTCTTCTTTACTAACTTCACACTCTACACTGTTCTCGCTCCTTTTCTTCTCTACTCTGCTTCTGATCCTTTATTCAGATTTAATCTATTTTTCTCAAGGATAGTGTTTAACAACTCTTCAACAAGTATTTATACAATTCATCAACCTTGGAATGATCAAAAAGGTCAGCCAAACTTAATGCGGATCTTTACACTATCGGCCAAACATAGCTGAGACTTGAATCTTCCTCTACTAACACACCATGCTTCATAAAATGATCTTTGGATCATCCACAACACACTAGGAACATCCGGTCGGCCAAGACTGGGAAGAATAACTTCAAAAAGGAAATCTTAATAACAAGCTCAAACTCCAATGCAGACCTCCAACATAGTAGCCACATGATCTAGAGACTTCCACAAGCACATTGAATTCACCAATAACATCCACTCTAAACCAAATTACCATAATCATTTGTATCTTCCTCCAGAACCTCAAGAACATTGTCTGCCATGACTGTCAAACTAGAAGGATGGCTTGCGGACCTCTGAACCATGAACCACTGGAGTTGATGATACACACTGACTTCCCAAACATGCCTTCAAATCTGCAGATCATAATATTTCACTGTGGAGCAATCCAGACCAACTTACTGTCACTCTGTCTCTTCTGAGTACTACAAGATCTAGTTCTATTCAGATGGTCATAACTTCTTCAAATCTTCATGCGGACTTCTCAATTCTTGACTGGAGTAGCCTCTAACAATCCTCTATATAGCCATAAGGTCCGCAAACCTTGAGTCTTCATTAATTTTCTCAATATCCTCAACATTCCAATCTCCTGAATATGCAACAAAATAAGGCACAATTGACACCAATGACAACAAGAATATGTTGACATCAATGACAACACCGCTTAGGCACATATTTGCAACAATCTCCCCCTTTGTCATTGATGGCAACATATGTTGTGAAAAACTGATTCAACCATTATGACAAAAACTTCTCCCCCTGACTTCTGCAGCCACTTCCTTCATTGCTCCCCCTGTCATTAGCAATTATTTTTTCACATGTCTTCTCTCCCCCTTTGACATCAATGGCAAAGGGCACATATTTGAAATCTTTACTCCCCCTTTTTATTTTAGACTGATCTCCAACGTTTGCATACTGACTACTCCTTAGAGTAGTATTTTCTCAACATCAATCCGGATCTCAAGATATGACTGAGAATTCCACCGGACTAATGCACCTTAGTGCATCTTAGTTCTAATTCGGAGGGGTAATAACCCCTAACTTCTCTCTAAGGTATTCAAAGGTATCCTTGGGAAGAGGCTTAGTGAAGATATCTACAATCTGATCTTTGGATGACACAAACTCCAACTTGACTTCATTCTCATTTACCTTCTCTCTCAAGAAATGAAACTTGATAGATATATGCTCTATCTTTGAATGCAACACTGGATTCTTTGAGATGCTTATTGCACTAGAATTATCACAAAAGATTCTGACTGGCTCCTCAAACACAACTCGAATGTCCTTCAACATTTGCTTCATCCACAAAAACTAAGTACAATTATTAGCTACTGCTATATATTATGCTTCTGTAGTAGACAGAGATATTGCCTCTTGCTTTTTGCTTATCCAAGAGACCAATCTTCTTCCCAAGAAGAATGCACCACCACTAGTACTTTTTCTGTCATCCACATCTCCTACCCAATCAGCATCTGTATATGCATGAAGAGTGAAATCATTGTCCTTTGGATACCACAATCCATAATCAATTATCCCCTTGAGATATCTGAAAATTCTTTTGACTGCCACAACATGGGATTCTTTTGGATCAGCTTGAAATCTAGCAATGAGTCCAATGACATTCATGATGTCAGGTCTAGTATGAGTCAGATAGAGCAACCCTCCAATCATTGATCTATACCTTTTCTGATTTGCCTTAGGGGAATCATCATCTTTACTTAACTTACATCCGGTTACCATAGGTGTACCTACTAGTTTTGAATCTTCCATTCCAAACTTCTTTAGCAATTCTTTCACATACTTGGATTGAGATATAAAGATACCTTTATCTGACTGAACAATTTGCAGACCTAGGAAGAAATTCATCTCTCCAAACATTGACATCTCAAATTCACTTTTCATCTAATCAACAAATGCTTTGCACATACATTCATTTCCACCAAAAAATGATATCATCAACAAAGACCTCAACAATCAGGATGTCCTCATGATTAATATTGAAGTAAAGATTACTATCAGCCGTACCTTAGCTAAAACCTATCTTGAGCAAATATTTATCCAATCTTGCATACCAGGCTCTTGGAGCTTGCTTGAGTCCATACAAGGCTTTTCTTAGTCTACAAACCATGTCTCCCTGATCAGACAACTAAAATCCTTCCGGTTGCTCAATGTAGACTTCTTCCTCCAAATCTCCATTCAGGAATGCTGATTTGACATCCATCTGATACACTTTAAAATCTTTGAAAGCAACAAATGCAAGAAACAATCTAACTGCCTCTATTCTTGCCACCAGAGAAAAAGTTTCTTCAAAATCAATTCCTTCTACTTGAGAATAGCCTTTGCATACCAACCTTGCTTTGTTTCTTACAACTTCACCATCTTCATTTAGTTTATTCCGGAAGACCCATTTGGTTCCAATCACATTTTCGTCCTCAGGTCTAGGAACAAGATCCCAAGTGTGGTTCTTTTCAATTTTCATTAATTTTTCTTCCATTGCTTTTACCCAATTTTCATCAGTGTAGGCTTCACTAACTGATTTAGGTTCAATCCTTGAAATCAAACAAATCTCTTTTTGATCTTCAACAACGCTTCTCCTAGTTCGAACACCTTTATTTCTATCACCTATGATTTGATCTTCAGGATGATTCATTCTTACATACCTGGGGGTTTTGGGAATTGCTTGAGCTTCTGTTTCTTGAGCTTGTTCCTCAACATCTATACTATTTTCTTGACTTCCTGGAGTTTCCAGATCAATATGAATCTGAGTTAGAGTTTGAACTAATCCTTGACTTTGACTTTCATTTTGATCATCTGAATCATATTCGCAGAACCTGGAATGTCCTTCCTTGCTCTCATCAACTCTAACATTAGCACTTTCAACAATCTTTTTCAATCTCTTGTTAAAGCACTGGTAAGCCTTACTTTGAGTAGAGTATCCCAAAAATATTCCCTCATCACTTCTTGTATCAAAATTACCTAAATCCTCATCTCTTTTGATATAGAATTTACTACCAAAAACTCTGAAATATCGCACAGTAGGAGGATGACCAAACCATAGTTCATAAGGGGTCTTACTAGAATTGCCTTTGATCTGCACCTAGTTAAGAGTGTAGACAACAGTACTTACAACTTCTCTCCAATAAACTTGAGGAACATTTGTTTCCATCATCATGGTCCTGGCAACTTTTTGAATGGTCTGGTTCTTTCTTTCCACAACTCCATTTTGTTGGGGAGTCCTAGGAGCAAGTAATTGTCTTTTTATGCCATGCTTTTCACAGAAAGCATCAAACTCACGAGAAGTAAATTCTCCACCTCTGTCGGATCTCAGACATTTCAATTTTTCACAAATTTCATTTTCCACCATCACTTTGAACACCTTAAATTTGTCAAGAGCTTCTGATTTTTCTTTTAGGAAGGTTACCCACATCATCCTAGAGTAATCATCAATCAACAACATGAAATATCTATCTCCTTGCACACTCCTAATTCTAGCAGGACCACAAAGATTAGTATGTACCAATTCCAATCGTCCATTTGAAACTTGTTCCTTACTTTTAAATGAAAGTTTACTCTATTTCCCCAATTGACATTCTCTACACATGCTATTAGGTTTCACAAGTTTTGGAAGATCTCTTACAGCTTGAGTGGTACTTATTTTGACGATGTTATCAAAATTCACATAACACATCCTCCTATGCCATAACCAACTTTGATCTATCTGAGCAATCAAACAACTTTTACTAGAGCTACTCAAATAAAAAATGTTACCTCTAGTTTAAGTACCAGATGCAATTTTAGTTTCAGAACTCTCCAAGATTCTGCACTTTCCATCCTTGAATCGAAGATCATAACCTTTATCAACCAACTGTCCAACACTGAGAAGATTATGTTTCGGTCCTTCCACATACAAAACATCATTAGTGTTATTCTTACCATCAAAAGAGATGGATCCTCTGCCACAAATTCTACCAGCTGAGTTATCTGCAAATTTTACAAGCCCTCCATAATTTTCAAAATTCACAAAATTACTCTTGTCTCCAGTCATATGATGAGAACATCAACTATCAATCACCCATTCATCTTTCTCAATAACCTGAGGAACTAAGGCATTTTCCATATTTTCATAGCTAGTAGATTCAGTAGACACTAGATCTTCTTCTTTGATGGCAATGAACACCCAATCATTTTCAGAGGAACCTCCATGCTCAGATTCATCATCTGTGACTCCTTCTTCTCCAGTTTCTTGGACATAGTAACATTTGTTTTGATTTTTGTATCTGTTAGGGTTTGGTTTTGAAAACCTCTCTAGAAATATTGAGGCAAAATGACCAATCTTATTACAAGCAAAACACTTGAGTGGCAATTTTCCTTCATACTTACCAGATCCTCTTGGTAATCTTTTGGCAAGAAGAGCTTCAAGATCTGCAGTTTCAATTTCAACATCTTCAAGATCCTTCCTTGTCTTCACGAATCTGTTTGATCTTGCAGAAGAGATTTCACCTAGATCATATCTTTGTTTTCCATATACACTAGCCTTAAATGCAGATTCAGACTTGGGAAGAGAATCACCAAACTCACTTAATTCAAAAGCTAAAATTTTGCCAACCAGATGATCTCTTGTAACTTCTAAGACAATCCTGATCTCCTCTATAGTAGCAACCTTATGTTTGTATGAATCAGGTAAAGATCTGAGCACTTTTGATACAATCTATGGTTCTTCCAAAGTTCCACCAGCACACCTGATACAACACACAAGTTCATTTATCTTTTGCATGTAGATTGTGATGTTTTCATCTTCGCTCATCCTCAGAGTTTCAAATTTTCCTCTCAGACTTTGCAGCTCGGCACATTTGACAAATTTATCGCCTTCATACAGATTCTCCAACCTTTTCCAGATTTCATAAGCAGTTTTTAGACCAAAGACATTTGTCATTTCTGAATCAGTCAAGGCACTCAACAAGGCTTCTTTAGCTTGAAGGTTATTTTCAACATCTTTGACTTGATATGGAGTTGAAGGACCTTTCTCTGGAGGTTTATACTCAACACTAGTTATCGCCCAATAGGCATCGCCCATGCATTGCAAATGACATTCCATGCGATTCTTCCAAACAGAATAATTTGTTCCATCAAATCTTGGACTATCCTTCTTGAAGGTCGACATCCTGGATCTCCTCAAGTGGTTAGGCTTTTAAAAGAGGATCTGGCTTTGATACCAATTGTTGGAATTAGACCAGACAATTGAGAGGGGGGGAGTGAATCAGTTGTCACACAAAATAAACTTTTTCTTCTTTTAACCTTCTTTATTAACTTACTATCAGATTAATGATGTAAACATTAAAGCATAGATCAACAACATATAAGTAGAAACATAATCAACACACTTGACACCAAGATTTGACGTGGAAACCCGATTAAAAGAAAAACCATTGTGGGGGTTAACCCACAAAGATTTGTACCCTGTTAAAAGTACTTTTAGAAAAACAGAAGGCACATGCCTTCGAGCACACTGCCCAGAGCTCACTGCTCAAAAAGAAAGGCTCATTGCCTACAAAATTTATTTAGAATAGAAAGAATTAACTGAGAAATAACATCTACTTCATCCCTGGTTCAGTTTCAATGAATGCTCACAAAACTTCTACTTTGCCCCAAATTCTTCTTTACTAACTTCACACTCTACACTGCTCTCGCTCCTTTTCTTCTCTGCTCTGCTTCTGATACTTTATTTGGATTTAATCTATTTTTCTCAAGGATAGTGTTTAACAACTCTTCAACAAGTATTTATACAGTTCATCAACCTTGGAATGATCAACAAAGTCAGCCAAACTTAATGCGGATCTTTACACTATCGACCAAACATAGCTGAGACTTGAATCTTCCTCTACTAACATGCCATGCTTCATAAAATGATCTTTGAATCATCCGCAACACAATAGGAACATCCGGTCAGCCAAGACTGGGAAGAACAACAACTTCAAAGAGGAAATCTTCAATAACAAGCTCAAACTCCAATGCGGACCTCTAACATAGTAGCCACACGATCCAAAGACTTCCACAAGCACATTGAATTCACCAATAACATCTACACTAAACCAAATTACCAAAATCATTCGTATCTTCCTCTGGAATCTCAAGAACACTGTCTGCCACGACTATCAAACTAGAAGGATGGCTTGCAGACCTCCAAACCACGAACCACTGGAGTTGATGATACACATTGACTTCCCAAACATGCCTTCAGATCTGCAAATCATAATATTTCACTGTGGAGCAATCTGAACCAACTTACTGTCACTTTGTCTCTTCTGAGTACTGTAAGATCCGGTTCTATTCAGATGGCCATAACTTCTTCAAATCCTCATGTGGACTTGTCAATTATTGACTGGAGCAGCCTATGACAATCTTCTGTATAGCCATAAGGTTCGCAAACCTTGAGTCTTCATTAATTTTCTCAATATCCTCAACATTCCAGTCTCCTGAACAGGCAACAAAATAAGGCACAGTTGACACCAATGATAACAAGAATATGTTGACATCAATGACAACACCGCTTAGTCACATATTTGCAATAGATCCATTGCCTTGCGATACTCTTTTGGTATATGTGCCATGGCAGGAGATCCAAAGACCCTAAAATGATCAATTACTAGTTTCCTTCCTTTCCAAGCTTCAAAAGGAGTGATACCCTTCAAGTCTTTGTGAGGAATTCAGTTCTCAACATAACTGTTATCACTAGGAATTGTACCCATATGCAAGGCTGGTGAAGCACTGCAATTCCGTGTAACATGGGACTAATTTCAGGTTGTGGGTGCCCTATGACAAAACTAGACCTCCAAATTGTGGGCTGGTTCCCTTCAAATGTTCTATTGAGATGTATATTTTTACTTTTTGGGAAAAGGGAAGAAAGAAACTAATTGAATATAAAAGATAAAATGGTGATGCACCTGATTTGGGTAAAAATAATGCAATCTGATCCACAATGTTTGCTTAGAAAACTGACTTTTACACAATCCAGACTTGGCATAAATACCACAAAAGTGATTCTAAGGAAGGTTTGAAAATAGGTTTTTTATGAAGGAAATGGTTTTTTCACAGCACAAAAAAGACTATTTTTGGTTAACACAACCTAAGACCTGTGATGAATATATGCTTTAATGCTGCAAACAAGGAAGTGAGACAATAATTTTAAAGGTTTAATAATAAAACACAACAAAATTTCATCAAATCACTTCAATATTCGACACTAAAAGGAAAGGTAATTCAACTGATCTAAAATAAACAAAGGAAAACTCTGCAAGGAAGATAAAAAGATAACCTGTAACCTGCCGATCTCTCAATAAAACTGTAAAAGTGAGCTAAAAGAATTTTTCAATTTGTCTGAATCAGAGTGAGAATCAAGAACTAGCAGAAATAAACTTTTGCTTTACAATATATAAGCTTGCTCTCTCCAAGAGGCATGCAAAAAATATGGACGTGTAGAAAACTGCCTCTAAAAATACTCATTCCCGAGAAACCTAAAAAAACCTCAAAATTAGGGCCTAAAACTGCCACAAATTGAGAAAAAAATAGCTTCAATTTGGGTCTCTCCATATGCTTGACCAAAACGTTGACCAAGGACCCTAAAAATGCTCCTAAAAGTCATGCAAAACCTCCTAGGTGGCCTTGTTAACTCCACTAATCAATTTGCATGATTTTTGCATGAGCAAAATTGATTGTGAGTAAATAACAAAGTAATAAAAAATTACTTTATTATTGGTTACAATTTGTTCTATTTTTTATTTTACAACTTGTGAAAAATAATAAAGTAATTTTTAGAATATTACTCTATTATTTATTTACAATTGATTTGTATGTAAAATCGTGCATGACTAGAAAAATATCACTCCTTATCACTCCAATTACATTTGCCTATTTGCATGAGATGAGCCAAAATTAGTACTTTAGGAGAAAAAAGAAAACTCCTTATACCTCCATGTGGGAAAAATAACCCCATTCTGCATGATTTGAATATACATTAAGACAAAAATATCCTTATCACTCCATATGCACTAAGGGGAAAAATAATATCACCCTTATATCTCCATCAAGGAATATTACAACTCCATAATGCATAAAAACTCCATGCATCAAAATGCTCCATTATATCTGCATCATTATACTGTCACCATGCATAACCATTTACCTTGGAAATCTCCATCTCAGTCTCATGAATGCCATGTCTGAAAACACACCCTCTTGGCTTTGTTAGCCACTGTGCCTAATGGAGGTATCCTTACCTTGTAATGTTTTGAATGGAGACAAAGAACCTCAAGCATGTGTATCATTGTTTATTCCATGCAATAACCAACCACCAAAGAATCCTTAAAATGTTTATAAGGCATTGAGCCTTTCCTCACATCACATCGGCCCTCTTGACTTCATAAACTTAAGCACTAAGCTTTGCTTGTCGGCCACTCCATGTGATGGCTAGGATCTTCAACACAAAAGGTTTTGACCACGACACTCCTTTGGATAATGTAATTATTTGTTTTTACAAGTCAAAAACACACTTGGTAAAAGAACCTTCGAAGAAAAGTAAGGAAACAACCCTAATTTTGTTCATTCTTCATTTGGTTTTCTTTCCTCGGAGCTCTGCAACTGCACTATGCTGACCATAGGGTTTGAAACTCTCCATCATGGCTTTGGTCTTTCTCCCTTCAACGGCTCTTCTTGACTGCAACCATGGAACTCTGCATTATAAGGAAAAGGTAACACTATTTAAGCTTTATATGAGGATTTTATTTAATCTATAGCTTTCTTCTTCTTGGCTATGACCTTCTTCATCTATGTCTCTCCATTAGTTGTGCATTTTTTAATACTTTCCCTCCTTGTTTCTGTGTGCTTTTTTTCTTCATGGTCTTCCTCAGCTCTTGAAAGTTTAAGGCCACTGTGAGGTTGTGGAAAGATTCTCTCTATCAGCAAAAAGGGGTAAGGACTTGGTCATCTTCATCTTTGTAGCTTCATTTTGTCTTTGGTTTTACTCTTTACAACATGACAAGTCCATTGTTCGACATGGGTATTGCATTTTGTAGCAAAAAATACTATGTCATTGTCGGCCATGACTATATCTACCTTCCTTTTGCCCTGATCTATTTGTATCATGCAGAAACTCGGAGGGTTTAAAGTTTTGAAATGAGGGTTTTGACATTTTTTCTCCATTTTTCAAAACTTCACTTGTTATGGTCATGCTCCTCTAAAGATAGGCATCAAATAGTGCAACTGTTGAGGTTTTGGTGAACTTTGAAGTTGGGGTTTCAACCCTTCTTGCACTGTATCTCTTCATAATGTCACGGCCATGCATGGTCTTTATTGTTATTTCTTTCTTTTCTGACTTGTCTGTAGATGAAAAGTAACAAGGGTTTGAGATCTTGAAACGAGGGTTTGTTACCTTCTTGCAATTTTAAGGCCTCCACTTTGTCACGACCATGCTTCTTCACTGTTATCTCTTTCATTATTGACTATAAATGAAGAAAAGAAGCAAGGGTTTAAAACTTCTGTCAAGGGTTTGTTCATTTTGTACTTTCAAGGCTTGTATATGTCATGGCCATCCTCCTGTGGCATTCATTGCTCTTTCTGTAGGCAAAAGCATTAAGGGTTTGAAGTATTAATAACTGGAGCTTTTGTTTGCTTTACACAACACCTTTTCCTCCTACTCCTTGTGACTGTCATGAATGATGATACATCTTTCCCTTATTTGCCCTCCACTGTAGCTCTTGGGTATGATAACAAGCCTTTCGATATTCTGTATGAATGACTGTTATCATTTACCTCCATCTATATCTTATAACTGTACTTTGATATTTCTAGAAAATGAAGGCTATCCTGTAGCATAAATAGTTTATTTAGCTTATTTATAATTGATATATCTCTTCAGCTTTGCTAACTGTAGTCACTGGGAATGTGTGACTGTGGCATAATCACTTGACTATCATACTGTCTTTCTACTACAACTGAATTCAACCATGGCATAGAGATCATGTTATCTTCTCCTCAAACATCTGTGGCATTCTTAAAATGCACCTATAGCATTGATAACATGTTCTTATCTCTTATTAGTTGTCTGTTGCATTATATGTATCATGCATTTTCCTTAGCTGCTTGTTTATTATGACTGTGCATTGATAGAACAAAATGGCTTACAAGAAAGAGACTGCTAACCTTGTGAATTATCAACCACCATCTGTAGCATTTGGCATGTATCATGTTCTTCTTCATTTGTTGTCTCTCCTTCATCATTGACTTACTCCTGTAGATGGATATGGTAACTGTCATATGCCTGACTATCTCTTGCTTATATAAGCCACCTTGCTGATCACTTTCTTGACTGTCTATAGTAGAGATGACTGTATTTGTATTTTGCTTGCAATGTATCATTCTTGATGGACTTATGTTGACTGTACCATGGCATCACTGTAGCTTGGGTGTATGAGATTAGGTTTGTTTGATCAAAAGAGTCGATAAGATGCATAGAAACCACCTTATTATCTTTGGACTGTAGCACTCTTAACACTCTACTGTGCATACTATATTTGGATCCTTCTTTTCTAGACATGATAGTCTCTTGATTTTGGATTTATATTTGACTGTCATGATAGTGCTTTATGTGTGAATGTTGCTCCTATTTTGTCTCTCTTCTAAGATCTTTGATACTAAGTGACAGTCTTGATCACTTGATGAGTGCTCTTTAGAGAGCATGTTGTATGCATCTATCATTTGCATCTTTGCCTCTAGCATGTGACTGTTACACTTATCTCATATATTCTTGTGAGGTTTTCTTTTATGACAGTCAAGTTGGTATAGTGTATATATGTTTGTCTTGACTTGGAGGCTATCTTATCTGCTGATGTATGTGGCATTTTACTTGACTATCTCCATAAGACATTTGCAACTCAAATGTGATATAATTGTTAAACTTTGATCATCTTTAGCAATATGAGGACAATATGAAGAATACCTGATGTAGAATGCTATCTCATCTTTGAAAATATACCTATATTCTTTATTGCATAGCAAGGCATTGAATGACATCTCTGCTTTGATGTATCTCATATGGACATAAGCTCTTGATAACATAGTATGAGGAAACAACCTATGATGTAATTTGTCCATTACTCTTGGTATCTTTCTTGAATAAGTAAGAAAGAAGCACGCTGGGCTCAACCCTTGTGGGAGCCACATTTAATCCACATGCTTATTTGTCTTTAGATCAGCAACAAAACTTGTCCTATACCTGCACAGTGAACAAACAAGTTAGCATAAAAAGTACCTGATAGCATTGATTGATTTTCTTCACGATTTCTCCCTGTTTTGTGTCATTATCTGATTTGATTTCTCATCTGAATGCATAATGTGATAAGTAGATGTCTTTATTTGATAAAAGCATGTGATAATTGTAAACATCCGGAGTGCTAACAGGGTTGTCCCAAAAATTTTGCAGGTTTCAACTTGATGATGGCTTGGAGTGAAGAATGAAGATTGAAGACTTGAAGGCCAGCTTCAACAACAACCTCCATCATCAGGCAATGATGGATGTTTAGATTTATCATATGTTTAGTTCTCTTTTCTTTTATCAAATAGATACATAGCTTGCATGTCTACAATTGCTCAGTCTAGTTACTCCCATGGCTTGTGTGGGACACATTTGAACACTTCTTTTAAACATGATTAGTTAGTTTCTATGATGCATATGATGTATATGTATTTCCTTTTCAATCAATGCATGAGATAAAGTAACAGATACGTGGATGTATGTTCAAAACATGACATGAAATAACAGTGTAATACAATATCTTTCTCTCTTTTATTCAAAACTGATTAACTGAATAATCAATTTAACTTATAACTCCTGAAAGATCAAACTGTGTAGAACAACTATATTTCTTGAATCTTTGGTTTCTTGACAATCAATTCTCTTGTCATGATAACTTATCAGTCCTGATTGGATTGATGGGTTATCCTGACAACTGGATATACCAATTCAAGACAGCGAAATTCCAAAACTTAAAAACACTTTTTTATTAATTTTCAGATGATTATACAAGCAACTGATTACAATTTCTGATTGTTCAGATCGCACTAAGCGCAGAACAAGAGCATACTTTTGTATGACCAAACTCTAGACTCTTAACTCTAAAAATTTTATCTCTGACTCCGAATGCCTAACACAATGCAATGGCCCTTATTTATACACAAAGTCGGATGCCAAAAGATTAAGGCAATTTTGAGTTCCGACCATACGAAGAGGACACGCGTCTCGCACTATTGCTAGTGGAAGATTGATCCATACAATACTGACACGTATTAGCAACTGTTGCTAGTGGAGCCAACAGTAAAAGAGGAAATCACATGGAGCACACCACATGTGAACACGGCCCACTTTACACCCGAAAGTAGCTACGGGGATCTTGCTTTTTTGGATAGGGTTGCATCCTATTGTCAGAACTTAACGTGGCTGACATCACGGCACAGACAAGCCCATGTGCTAGCTACCATCTGACTGATATCCATCATCATCATCATCATCATCATCGGAATAATTTGGTGGGATAACAAGAGGAGGTGGATCCGGTTCTTCATAGTGGTGGTCCAGGTCTGTCGGAGGCATCAAATGTAGAGGTAGAGGCTGAAATGCTATCGCTAGGTCATCATCTCTTTGATTGAATGTGTAAATGATCTTCGTAATTTCATTAGGAGATGCAAAGTCAATCTCTGTGCGTGCAGCAATCAATGCAGGAAGTAATGCTATCTCCATTCCTTCTATCTGGGCCTGTGGGAACCAATTCATTGTAAGAGGATAATATTCTACTCTAGGAAGAGCATAATTTAACCTCATTTGCAGATAACCAGAAGGACCTGCCATGCCTTCTTCTATAGCCCATGCAAAATTCTTTTGCAGATGATTAAAGAATTCCTTCATATCATCTTGAAGAATTCGTTCATTATAACCAAGGAACAAATCAGCATAATCTTCAAATTCTGTCTGTAACAAAGTGATGCTGTTAAATAAACCAAATTTTGCACATTTCAGAAAATTCTTTTTAATCTTTACTGGCCAATTCATTGGCAACAGAGATGTTATGCAAACATCAAATGCCACACTATTTCTGAGAGCAAAGTAAATTGCAGCATCTTCAAGACCAAAATGAGACAGAAATGCTGATTGTTGGGGTCCTGATAAAATACCTCTACAATAATTTTCATGAATTACATCACGTAATTCTTGCAGCCACTTATTCATGAAATAACACTCCAGAATTGGTGTTAGAATTTCTGGAGGGAGTTGTGGAACCCATAGGTCATTACCTTGATCATTTTTGCTCAGGAAAATCTCTACACCATCTTTTCTGACAAGAGTCTCTCCTGGAATGATTACCATACTAGCTGGTTCTGCCAGTTTCGCCATTTCTCTGGTTAAGGAATCTGCAAGTGGATTGTTATCACCTTTTATCCATTCTATTTCAAAATCATAACTGGAGAAATATAAATACCATCTTGCAATTCGACCATGAGCAATGTCTTTATTAGGTTTTTTACTAAGAAGAGATCTCATTGGCTGGCTATCTGTTTTGACAATAAAATGCACAGGTTTAAGAAATATCTTAAACTTTTCAATTCCTTTTTTGATAGCCAAAATTTCTTTTTCGTAGATAGTGTATCGACATTCTGTATCAGTGAATGTCCCAGACCTATATCCACAAACTTGAGTTCCTTTGAGAGGAATCTCCTGTAACAGCACAGCACCCCAAACATCGTCAGAAGCATCAGTGAATAAAAGCAATGAAAAACCTTCTTCTGGAAGATGTAGAGTAGGGAGGTACTGGCATTTTTGTTTTATCTTTTGGACTATTTCAGTGAGTTCGTCAGTCCAAGGACCTGCACCTTCTTTCAACTGAGCTTGCAATTTCTTTCTGTCTTTGGCTAATCCATTATAAAATGGACTGACATAATTTAAACAACCTAAAAACCTTTGTATTTGTTTTGTTCCAACCAAAACATCTGGAAATTCTGAGATATGCTTTAGAATGTGGGGCTGGAGTTTTACCTTGCCATTTGACAGAACCAATCCCAAGAAGTCAATTTCCTGTTTACCAATGACCATTTTCTTGGCAGACAGACATATCCCATTTTCTTTAATAACATTATACAAAGATTCTAAATGCTTCAAATGTTCAGTCTCATTTTCAGAATAAACAATGATATCATCTATATAAACTGAACAGAAATCTTTCAAGCTTCTTAATGCCTTATCCATGCGCCTTTGAAAATAAGCTGGTGCAGTTTTCAAACCAAAGGGCATGACGTTCCATTCATAAAGTCCTTGAGGGACAGAGAAAGTAGTTTTATACCTGTCTTCTTCTTTTACCTTGATCTGCCAGAAACCAGACTTGCAGTCGAACTTGGAGAAGACCTCTTTGGAAGCTGCTCTCATTATCAAATCAGTGCTGAATGGAATTGGATAATTGAATGGCAAAATAATATCATTCAGAGGCTTGTAATTTATGCAAAATCTTTTCTTTCCTCTGATCTGTTCGGCTCTTTTGTTTACCAGGAATGCTGGACAGCTGAAAGGACTTTTACTATCCCTGATAAACTTGCCATCAACTAATTCTTGCAAGTGTTCATCAATTTCTTTTACCTATGAAGGACTCATCAAATAAGCTGGCTCAAAAGGAATTACAGATTGACATTCTGGTTTGAGCTGTATCTCACATTCTTCATGGTCCTTTGTCCAAAACTGTAAAGGGTTAAGACTGCAACATTCTTTTTCAAACCTAGCCTTTACAGGTTCTAATAGTAGAGGTAATTGAGGTCCCTGAGACTTTAGAGACTCTTTCTGTTTCTTTACTTTGTCAGAAAATTTGTGGGTTACAACTTTCAGAGAAGGGACTTTGACTAAACCATTTGGATGTTTAAGAGTAATCTCATGGGTTCGTAACACAAATGGTTGGTATTTAGTCAAGAAAGTATATCCTAACAATATGTCTTCTCTGAGACTATCTAATTCAATGAAATCAACCACAAATTTCTGACCTTGGATTTCAATTTGGACATCCTGTGCATATCTACCCATCTGTAACTCATTTCCATTTATGGCATAGCCTGAGGGAAGATCAGTCTTATGTTTCCAGAATTCAGGAGGGATTGCACCTGTTTTAGCGAAACTTCTGGAAGAACCTGAATCTACAAAAGCATCTAATGGTATTGACTTATATCCAGGAAAACAAAGGTTAGTCCGGATGCATGTACAATTCTCAACCATATACAAGGCTTTTGCAGGTTCTCCTAAGGATTCTGGTTCAGATTCAGACTGTGAGGAGGACTGAGAATCAGCTTTAGTTAAAAGTGCCAAAATTTTCCCCACCTGAGAAGAAAGGTTTTTAAGAGTTTTGTCATGGAGGGCAGACTGACGGGTCAGGATGTCAATGGATTCAGTACAACGGTTAACCTTTAAACAGAGAGCATCAATACAGCGTCCCAAAGAAGGAGAAGAGGAAGGTGACCTACGAGACTTGGAAGATTTGCCAGACTGTTTGGAGGTAGACCATCTAGGAACTGTATACCCATGAGAAAAACGGGAAGACTTTGGTGGTGGAGAAGGAGAACTGGAAGCAGATCGATGAGAAGGCTTTTTCAATTTACAGAGAATAGCCTCTTTTTCCCTGGTCCATTCTTTAAGATCCTTTACCTGTTTCTTAGCAGCTTGCTTACGGTCATCTAAAGAACCAGGCATGTGGTAGGGATCCTTAGCTTTTGCCATACTGTTTTTAAACTCAAGTTCTTGTAGAGCTTTCTTGAGTGTCTTGGATACTGCATGTGCATCAGAAGAGTGAGAACTGTCCGATTCTGATGAAGAGCTAGAACTAGAAGATTTTACCTTCTTGTGCTTGTCACGAGCCATAGAATATTGCTCTGGCAAGATTTCAACCAATTCAAATAAAGTATCTTCTGTTCTACCTAACACATCTGCAGAATGCACAATATCCCAATCAAGTGAAAATTGATCGGCAATCATAGCATAAACCTTATTATCTTTCTGATACTTTTTTGGACAATCAGTGGCATAGTGTGGACCTTTGCAAATAAAACACTGCACTGATTTGGATCTACTTCTCTGGCCTTTCTGAAACTTATTCTTTTTGAATAAATACTTGGGAGGTTTGCGATTCTTAAAAGAATGCTTGCTGACAGGTGCAAACCTATATTTCTTTCTTTTGAAAGATTTATGTTTATATTGCTTTCTATAGTCATCATTATCACCAGAATATTTACATTTCTTACAAGAACAATGCTTTCCACAAGAATTTCTGCTAAATTTTCTAAGAGATTTGAATTCTTTTAACTGGCTATGTGGTGGCTGGTTGCAATAATCTTGTAGATTACATGAAGAATTGAACTGATCTTTATTTTCACTCAAAGTTTTCATTAAACACCCCTTCTCTACCTTATGAGTGACTAATTGTCTCAATTCTATGAAGCAATGAGCACCAATATTTGATTTATACTTTTCTGTGACATATTCTTCCACATAAGCCCCTAGACCACAAGGAAGAGAGTTCAAGTAGAACTTCTTTGTAGCAGTATCATAGTATTTGCCTGCAGCAATCATATATTTTTCAAATACTAGATTGTACTTATGTAGTTTCCCTAGGTCTTTTAGTTGTAGAGAATATAAAATTCTTTCTGCTTCATGAACTTCATTTTTTCTGTTACCACTGAACAAGCCAACTAAATACAATTTTAAGGTTGCAAATCCTTCAACAGAAATATCATTTCGACCCATATCTTTTTCTTTTACATACTCGTCTCCATCTGCATCTATAGAAATTATGCCATTATCTGGGAGAGAGTTCCACCAATTTCTTAATTTACCTGACATGAGTCAGACATCATAGAGGACCTTGTTTGCTTCAGACCAAGTGGTGCCTCTGGTATCAAAGAAATTCTCTAATGTGTCACACCAGGTACAGATAGTGTCATATGGATCTAGAATTTTATCTATGTTGAGAATATAACCTGAAGTAGCATAAGCTCTCAAGTTTTCTGGTTGGGAATTTTCAGATAAGACATCTTTCATCTCTATATCAAAATTATCATCTACAACAGTTTTGTATAGAGGTTCCCAATGTTCTTCTATTTCTATCTCAACAGGAGATTCATAATCTCTTTCGGATTCTAGATCTGAATCTTCAAGGGATATGGTATCATATGCTTCTTCTTCAGAAGACTGTGCAGCAGCAGCTGGCTCATCCATATACACTGGTTCACTATCTTGTAGATCATTTTCAGCTAACCAATCCTTTAAGCCTTCTGTAGCCTGCAACATATGTTCTTTCTGTTTAGGCAGGACAAGCTTAGTAGGCATAGGAGGGTTATGACTTCTCTGTGTGACTACTGGTTTCTCTTCTTCTATTTCTTCTGTGAAGAGAATACTTTTCTTCTTTTGTATCCTTGGTCTGGGTTTTGGCTCGGACTTCTGGGATTTACTGGCTTTAGTGTCAGAAGTTTCTTCTTCTGAACTATCTGCTCCTTTCTGTGACACTCTAATCTTTTTTACATATATTCTAATCCTTTCTAGATTTCTTGCTACATTTTCCATTAGGGCTTTATTTTCTTGTGCCTGAGTGTCTCTTCTGTCATCTGAAACAGAGACTTGAGAATAGACTTGGTTGGTCACATTTTCTATTCGTTCACTAGTGGCTTGAATACTAGTGACCATGGTATGCGTCTGACTGACCTGATAACCAACTGTACCAAAATTGTTCAGTGTAGATGTACACTGTTTGTCTATTCTACTTAAAGCAGTTTCAGTTTTATACTGACTGTTCTGAACTTGTAATAACCCATCATAAACAGAAACAGTCCTATTTATGTTCTGTTTTACATCAACTGCTATGTCGTCTATGTTTTCAGAGGCAGTTTGCATCCATGCCGAATGCCAATTTCTCTGAGCCTCAGATTTCTTTTGCTTAGTCCCTATTTTTGTATGAACCTTTGCTTCATACTGCCCCCAAGTTTTTTCATCAGGGTTGACAACCTGATAGCTTTCTTCTGTCGGCCATCTACCTGGTGTACTGTAGATGGATATGGTAACTGTCATATGCCCTGACTATCTCTTGCTTATATAAGCCACCTTGCTGATCACTTTCTTGACTGTCTATAGTAGAGATGACTGTATTTGTATTTTGCTTGCAATGTATCATTCTTGATGGACTTATGTTGACTATACCATGGCATCACTGTAGCTTGGGTGTATGAGATTAGGTTTGTTTGATCAAAAGAGTCGATAAGATGCATAGAAACCACCTTATTATCTTTGGACTGTAGCACTCTTAACACTCTACTGTGCATACTATATTTGGATCCTTCTTTTCTAGACATGATAGTCTCTTGATTTTGGATTTATATTTGACTGTCATGATAGTGCTTTATGTGTGAATGTTGCTCCTATTTTGTCTCTCTTCTAAGATCTTTGATACTAAGTGACAGTCTTGATCACTTGATGAGTGCTCTTTAGAGAGCATGTTGTATGCATCTATCATTTGCATCTTTGCCTCTAGCATGTGACTGTTACACTTATCTCATATATTCTTGTGAGGTTTTCTTTTATGACAGTCAAGTTGGTATAGTGTATATATGTTTGTCTTGACTTGGAGGCTATCTTATCTACTGATGTATGTGGCATTTTACTTGACTATCTCCATAAGACATTTGCAACTCAAATGTGATATAACTGTTAAACTTTGATCATCTTTAGCAATATGAGGACAATATGAAGAATACCTGATGTAGAATGCTATCTCATCTTTGAAAATATACCTATATTCTTTATTGCATAGCAAGGCATTGAATGACATCTCTGCTTTGATGTATCTCATATGGACATAAGCTCTTGATAACATAGTATGAGGAAACAACCTATGATGTAATTTGTCCATTACTCTTGGTATCTTTCTTGAATAAGTAAGAAAGAAGCACGCTGGGCTCAACCCTTGTGGGAGCCACATTTAATCCACATGCTTATTTGTCTTTAGATCAGCAACAAAACTTGTCCTATACCTGCACAGTGAACAAACAAGTTAGCATAAAAAGTACCCGATAGCATTGATTGATTTTCTTCACGATTTCTCCCTGTTTTGTGTCATTATCTGATTTGATTTCTCATCTGAATGCATAATGTGATAAGTAGATGTCTTTATTTGATAAAAGTATGTGATAATTGTAAACATCCGGAGTGCTAACAGGGTTGTCCCAAAAATTTTGCAGGTTTCAACTTGATGATGGCTTGGAGTGAAGAATGAAGATTGAAGACTTGAAGGCCAGCTTCAACAACAACCTCCATCATTAGGCAATGATGGATGTTTAGATTTATCATATGTTTAGTTCTCTTTTCTTTTATCAAATAGATACATAGCTTGCATGTCTACAATTGCTCAGTCTAGTTACTCCCATGGCTTGTGTGGGACACATTTGAACACTTCTTTTAAACATGATTAGTTAGTTTCTATGATGCATATGATGTATATGTATTTCCTTTTCAATCAATGCATGAGATAAAGTAATAGATACGTGGATGTATGTTCAAAACATGACATGAAATAACTGTGTAATACAATATCTTTCTCTCTTTTATTCAAAACTGATTAACTGAATAATCAATTTAACTTATAACTCCTGAAAGATCAAACTGTGTAGAACAACTATATTTCTTGAATCTTTGGTTTCTTGACAATCAATTCTCTTGTCATGATAACTTATCAGTCCTGATTGGATTGATGGGTTATCCTGACAACTGGATATATCATTCTCTGCTTTGTCAAGGCATCAATTGTTCAATGAATGCATAACTTTGAAGTTTTCTATTATTCTTTCTGAACAATTACACTTAGGTCCAACTAATTTTAAGTGTGAACAAAAAATTAGTAACATTTCTGGCGACGTCTCAGGGGTGTTTACCTGCTAAACAATTTGGAACCAGTAGCCTTGCCTTCTCATTGGGCATAGAGTCATTTCTGCCCTGATCTTAGAGAAATTCTGCAACTCACACTAATTGAAAACAACAGTAGCAACTAATTGAAAACTAAACTAAAACTAATTTGCCTAAAACAAAACTAACAACATGTGCAAAAGCACTTATTTGTAGCATAAGGCTGCCTTAGTAACATATCTTGAGATGAATCCCATTAACTGGGATTGGCAACACCTCACCATCTAACTTAGCAAGCTGAAATGCATTGTGTTGCTTGCATTCTTTGATTATATATGGCCCATCCCACATTTCATCAAACTTTGTATGCTGTCCTGGTCTTTTTTTCAATTCATTCCACTTGAAAACTAGATCTCCTTCTTTATAAATTCTTGGTACTACTCTTTTATCAAAATTCCTTTTCATTTGGGCCTGGTGTACTTCCAATGTTTTTAAGGCCTCTTTTCTGATCTCTTCAAGTTCAATCAGCTGTGCAAGCCTGATTTCCATTGGTTGTTCTTCAAATAAATCAAGCTCTTTTATATAGCCAAGTGTTGGTAACTCCACTATTATTGGTAACTTGGCTTCCTTTCCATATGTAAGCACATAGGGTGAATTACCTGTTGATCTTTTAGGTGTAACCCTATCAACCCATAATGCTAACTTTAACTTATCATGCCAAGATCTCTGATTCTCATCAACTGTTTTCTTTATGATCTTAATCAGATTTTTGTTAGTTGATTCAGCTTGTCCATTACCTTGAGGGTAATAATTTGATGAAGTATTCAAGAATATGTTATTTTTGACAGACCAATCAGATATTCTTAATCTAATAAAAGCTAAAGCATTATCCGAAATAATTGAGTCAGGAGTGTTGATAACTGAGAGGGGGGGGGGTGAATCAGTTATCCTACTATTTTCTTCTTTCTTAACTTTCTTAATAATCAATGCAACATTAATCCAAATAAGCAAACCTAACTATGAAATGGAAATACACATGACACAATATTTTTGACGTGGAAATCCTGTTAAGGGAGAAAACCACGGGGTGATTAACCCAAGATTGTTTTCTCTGTTAGAAGAATGGAAATACAAAATGGCACTTGCCAATTAGGGCTCATTGCTTGAGCACACTGCTCACAAGAAGGCACACTGCCTACAAGAGACACACTGTCTACAAAAAGAGTGTTATACAATACTTGAACTGATTGTTAGCATCCACATATGCTGGAGTTCAGTTCCAGTTAGGCTCAGTACACTGATCTACTACACTTCATCTTTCCTCTTCTCTTATGCTGCTTTCCTTTCACATACCGGACCTTCCTTACTGCTTCTGCTCTGCTCTACTTTTATTCGCACATCAATAACCACCACAACTCATCTCACAACTAAATCCATTGTGTATATATATCCGCACAAGTGATTTCATCACCTTTCTAGTCGGCACCCGGAATAGTCAATCTTTTCACAAACTTTGATTAGTCGGCTGAATCCTTGCACACCAAGTAATGCGGATCAAGGATATAGTTGTGGAAATCATTAATCATGTCGGCCAAACATAATTTATGCCTTCATAACCTTTACCAACATCAGTAACACATTTGGAATAATGTCTGATGTTCTGGCAGTCAGTTCTTCTTCTGTTCATATTGTCACTTGGGAACCCGATACTCAAGCATTCATATCTCTTTATCCTTTCCACACCGAAGGCTCAAACCTTGGGAATCTATCAGTCAAGATACTCCTCTTAACTTCCCCAAATCCGCACTTCACCAAGATACTTCTTCTGAGAGATCTGGACCTGTCTGTCGGACCTCGCCACATGCTCTGTTCTTGTTTACCGGACCACAACATTCTTCACTCCGACTTCTGGTAGAGACATACCATGTCCTGCGGATGTGTGGGATGAACTTTGTTGCCATCAATGACAACAATCATGAATCCATATAGTGTCTCTTGCCAACAATCTCCTCCTTTGGCATTGATGGCAACACTTGGTGAAAAATGACTAAGTGTTACACTATGCTCCCCTTGGCTGATGCTCTGTTTTTATATACATTTTCCAAAGCTCCCCCTTAGTTGGATTCCTCATTTTTCACTGCTCCTCACTCCCCCTTTGACATCAATGGCAAAGGGTAGGGTCCGCACACCAAAATTTCCAAAAATAGTCTATACATATCCGCATAAGTATATATACAAGTTGTACTTACATATACTTAAGTATGTCTGCAAAAGTATTCTTCAACTGTACAACTTATGTCGCCCAACTCTGCTTCATCCTGTCCAAAATTGAGATGTGACCACTCAACAGGAACGCAAAAGCTTCTGCCCTCTTAAGATCTGTCAGATCATTGGTCCGGGTGGTAGTGTGAGCATCATTTATGGCCTCATGCATGGCCTCTAACTTAGGGATAATGATCCTTCTAAGTTCACCCATCCGGCTAATTATGTGCTTCCTTTCCTTCTCAAAATTCTTTACTACATTTGTGATTGCAATAGACTGACACTCTTGATTTACTATGGAGGATGAGAGAGGATCAAAACTTTGAGATAGACTTAGGAGTTTATCCTCTTGTTCTTTTACTTTCCTCTCAATGTCTTTGGTCACTATGGGCCAAGATAAGCAAAATTTGTACATATTTCCGCCATCCTTAAGAGCATTTTCTAAGCTCTTTATTCCAATATCCATAACTCTCCTATCATTTGTTATCAGACCCTGTACTTTAGAGAATCTTTTATCCAAAAACTCTTTCCGGACCTTTTCTTCAGCTAACTTCTCTAGAGAATCAAAATGTGTACTAACACTACTGACTAGAGTTTTGAGATTACCGGAAGAGGAGGCTGTGGGATCCCTCTAAAAAGATGGCATGATCTTTTCCAAAAATCTGGATGCTACCTCTATAAGCTCACAGTCTTCCATGTAAGATTTTAGTAGTTTCTCTTTGGCCTTCGCATTTGCAAATGAAGCTATTTTCATTGTTTGCACCGGTGATAGAGAGTCAAAGTCTAATGGCCCTTTTAGCAGTTCCGGTTCATCAATCTCCATAGCTACTTTTGTCAAAAAGTCCTTGACTGATTCTGGAGTGTCTCTTGCCGGAGACAGATTTTTCTTTTCTTTTGCAGTCATAGAACTGTCTTTTGGAGCTTTTTCTCCTTCTACATTCTTACCACTAGTAGTTGTGGTCTTCTCTGTTGAGGTCTTCTCTCCTTCTGCAACCTTGGTACTCTCATCTTCTTTTCCCTTCACCTTTGCTTCTTTCTCCTTTACTCTTTCTTCTCCTTTTGATCCGGAGTCAGCAGAGGAAACCGGAGGAGAGATGTTAGTCTGTTCATGGACCACCTCTTCCGAAGCAGAGGATTCCAAGTCCTTAGTTGTTTCTGCACCGGAGTCCATTACCTCTGCTGCAACATTTGTGGTTGAGGGGTCAGTACCCAAGTCCTCTATAATTGGAATGTTGAATTTCATAAAAGCAATTCGGAGGATCTCTTCAGTCTCTTTTGCCACTTTGTCGGTTTCACCAAGCATTAGCTGATTCATCCTGGCTTTGCTCCTGAACTCATCCTTACAATCTTTGAATACCATATTCATTGTCTTGGGATCGATTGAAGGATATAGCTGAATTGCTATTTGTCCCCAGATTTCTAGATCTTTTGCTCGAGCATTGTTTTTCCTCATTTCAAGCCTTTTGTCTAAGCTTTTGGGAATTAGAGAGATAATTTCAATAAAAGCTTTATTGTAAGTGTTCAAAAACTTAACTGTGGCTTCCTCCAGAATCTTTTTATCTGCTTCATTACATTCATCATAGAATTCTGTTAAGGGTTGCAGGTTCCCATCCACAGTGACTGCTTTCACTACAACATCTAAGGATAGAGTGGGTTTTTCAACAAATTCCTCTTCCTTCTCTTCTTCTCCTTGATCGGTAGAGTATTCACCGGATGATTTCTTCTGTTTCTCCATTTTCTTGATTTCTTCATCAGATTCAGTCTCCTCTTCATCCCTTTGACTGACATAAGCTCTTGTAGCTTTTGTCTTTGTTCTCTTCTCTCCTTTGCCAGATGATTGTGCTTCCGGTTCTGATGTCCTTGAGCCTTTGGCAGTGGTAGGTGTAGATCTTTTTGATGATCTGGTCTGGGTGGAGGGTTTTGCCGGAGCACTTTCCTCATTTTTCTTTTCTACCTTCTTCTTCTTCTCTTCCTCAGCCCTTTCCATCTTTTTCCTGTGGGCATCAAGTGCCTCCTTTGAGATGCCAAGGCCTTGGGCAAAATTTTCTACTTCTTTTCTCACCTTCCTTTTGATCTCTGGTTCTTTGAGTTCCACATGAATCTTTACACTCAGCTCCTCAAAGGTTCCAAACCTTTCTGTCTTTTTATCCTTTGGCTGACTTAGCATGTGTTGAACATGTAGCTCCACAATTTGTTCATCAACTTCATACCCCATGGGCATGATCCATACAGTTCTTGGTTCTACTACCTCCATTAGGCACTGATCAGTCTCAACCATGAAACATACTGTGTCTTTGTATTTCTCAACAAGAGACTGGGGAATCCTTTCTCTTGCTTGCATCATGTTCTAGAAATTATTGAAGTATCCCCACAGGGCAGTATTTCTTGCTTTGGCATCCCCAAGCCCATGCAAATAGTCTCTGATTTGGATGGCAACCGGTCTGTCATTCTGCCATACCTAGCTATTGGATCCGGGAAGCTCATTCATGTAATAGAAGAATAGGCAGAGTATCAAGCCACCATACTTGAAGGAGTTCTTCTTATCCTTCTTGATCTTTTGTAGATTTTCCAATAGCTGGCTGAGAAGAAGTTCACACAGATCATAGTCAGCATTTTCTTTTAGCATTTGATAGGCAGTGTAGACTATAGTTCCCGGTACATAATTTTCCCTACTGGAGTGATAAATCTTATAACCAATTATCATGGAAGCAAATTTGACATCCGGTTCAGTGATGTCTTCAATTGTCATAGCTCTCTTGTCAAATTTTGATCCAGTTGCATCACTTACTGTCTGATTCTTGACAGACTTGAGAACAAGTATTCCACTGGATGAGTGCAGACCGGTTACTGCCCTAATTGCATCTTTGGTGATCTTAAATGGTTTATTCAACCATAGGAAATTGTCATGTACTCTACTCAACACATACCAGACTCATTCATCTTCTTCAAAATAGGGGAAATGAATGCACTGTGCAAAATGCTTATCCCGGATGGCTTTATACTGAGGTTTAATCTCAAAAGAATCATCTAACAACTATTTGTGATAGATATCTACTAACTTTGATTCCCCAAATTCTTCAATACTCGCATGTATGTAAACCCTAATGTCTTCTGTATGCAATACGCCATGCGGAACACTAGAAAATGCTCCTAGGGGATCTACTTCCAAAGATTTGTATGGATGTTTCTTGAATTTGGGGCGAGGCCTATCAGAGATTTTTACAATATTTGGAGTACCTATCATTCAAGGATTTAGAGAGAGATATTTGATAATGAAGAATACCTTTTGTGCCTTTTGGTTTCATGGAGTTGGCCGGATCGATTTTTGGATGAATTGACTTCTGCAAATGATCTCTGATGAACTTGAGGAATTTTGTTGCAGAGCTTCACTTTTCGTTTCTTCTTGTATGCGGAATGAACAAGTGATTAATGAAAGAACCCTTATATTGCTCCGCAAACCCTAATGTTAGGTAGCAATAAATGCTCGACCTAAGTTATTCCAGTTTGCCTTATTCAGATGACTTGAAGAACTGGATCAAACCTGACCTTTAAACATCTTGCGGATCTTCCAAATCTTAACCATAGTTTGTTTGGATGTTTCCCTTATGAACCCTTCAATCCGCAACTCTTCCTGTGCCAGTTCCGACACCAATTGACTAGCTGGGGGAACAAGGTTTTCTTTGTGTCTCCCCCTGAGCCAGAGCTCACTTTTTAATTTCTGAAAGGAATATCAGCACCAGAGTCTGGTGCGGATCCATCCACTACATTCTCTGTACTTTTATTCACCCAAATCTTGTTCATCTCACTTTGAACTTCATCCACATTCACTTTTTGTTTTCCCTTGTCTTGATTCTGATTATGATACATCGGACCTCTTTTGTCCTGATTCTTGCTTCTACAGAATTTTGCAATATGACCGGATCTATTGCAAATTTGGCAAACAACATTTCTTTGCATATTTGATTGATATCCTCTTGATCTGCATTGATTAGCCATATGACCTATTCTATTGCATCCAAAGCATCTACCATTGAATGATTTGTTCATTTGCATATTTCTGCATTCATGACATTTGTGACCATACCTTTTGCAGTTAAAACACTGTCCAGAGAAGGATGAATTAGTTTGATTCATTCTCTTTCTGCACTGATTAGCTTTATGACCAAAGTTATTGCAGTTGTGGCAGTATCCATTGAAGGATGGATATCTTTGAGCATTAGGTTGTCTTACCGGAGGTCTTTTAGGCCTGTTCCTTGGATTTTCTGATCCAAAATTCTTCTGACCGGATCCAGAGCTTTCTCCTTTCTCCTTTCTCATATCCCAAACTATACTTGTCATCTACCCTCTTTTGACTTCCAAGAAGAAATTCAAGTTGAGCAGAACTTATCTTGAATTTCTCTTTATATTCATTTGTTGTTTGAAGATCCCTTTTGAGAGAGACAATTTGATCCTCAAGTTTTTCTTCATTATCTTTAGCATCTTCAAGATCAGATTCAAGATGTCTGATAATTCTATCCATCTTGTGACAATCTTCTGATTTCTCTTGGAGGGATTGTCTTAGATTATCTTCAGTTTTTCTTTTCTCTTCAACTTCTTGGGTAAACTTCATAAGTTCTGATTCCATTTCATGTCTTACCATAATGATTTCTTTTGATAACTTTTCACATAACTTGGTTTTCTCATTCAGCTCTTCATTTGCATCATTTGCTTCACTTTGTCTTGCCAATTGCTGAAGTAGCTCCTTTCTCTTTTTCATAGAGAGACTTAATTTGTCTTTTAGTTCTCTCATGAACTCATTAGCCTGTTTGAGTCTTTCCTTTAATTCATTAACTTCAGAGTTTGACTGTTCAAGATCATCAAGGGCAGTCTTGAGTTGCTCTCTTAAACCATATGCATCCATTTGAATTCCCAGATCTTCCTTAAGCTGTTAGACTCTGTTAGGAAGAACTTAGCTCTAATACCAATTGTTGATAACTGAGAGGCGGGGGGGGGGGTGAATCAGTTATCCTACTATTTTCTTCTTTCTTAACTTTCTTAATAATCAATGCAACATTAATCCAAATAAGCAAACCTAACTATGAAATGGAAATGCACATGACACAATATTTTTGACGTGGAAACCCTATTAAGGGAGAAAACCACGGGGTGATTAACCCAAGATTGTATTCTCTGTTAGAAGAATGGAAATACAAAATGGCACTTGCCAATTAGGGCTCACTGCCCGAGCACACTGCTCACAAGAAGGCACACTGCCTACAAGAGACACACTATCTACAAAAAGAGTGTTATACAATACTTGAACTGATTGGTAGCATCCACATATGCTAGAGTTTAGTTCTGGTTAGGCTCAGTACACTGATCTGCTGCAATTCATCTTTCCTCTTCTCTTATGCTGCTTTCCTTTCACATACTGGACCTTCCTTACTGCTTCTCCTCTGCTCTACTTTTATTCGCACATCAATAACCACCACAACTCATCTCACAACTAAATCCATCGTGTATATATATCCGCACAAGTGATTTCATCACCTTTCTAGTCGGCACCCAGAATAGTCAATCTTTTCACAAACTCTGATCAATCGGCTGAATCCTTGCACACCAAGTAATGCAGATCAAGGATATACTTGTGGAAATCATTAATCATGTCGGCCAAACATAATTTATGCCTTCATAACCTTTACCAACATCAGTAACACATCCGGAATAATGTCTGATGTTCTGGCAGTCAGTTCTTCCTCTGTTCATACTGTCACTTGGGAACTCGATACTCAAGCATTCATATCTCTTTATCCTTTCCACATCGGAGGCTCAAACCTTGAAATCTATCAGTGAAGATACTCCTCTTGACTTCCCCAAATCCACACTTCACCAAGATACTTCCTTTGAGAGATCCGGACCTGTCTGTCGGACCTCGCCACATGCTCTGTTCTTGTTTACCGGACCACAACATTCTTCACTCTGACTTCTGGTAGAGACATGCCATGTCCTGCAGATGTGTGGGATGAACTTTGTTGCCATCAATGACAACAATCATGAATCCATATAGTGTCTCTTGCCAACAAGGAGTTCCAAACCTAGACACTAGATCTTGGTAAAAATTCAGGACTAATGTTTCATTAGCATCTTTCAAAGCAACTGCTTCAGTCCACTTAGTGAAATAATCAGTAGTAGTCAAAATCCACTTGTGTCCTTGGCTTGAAGGTGGGTTGATAGGACCAATGAAGTCCAATCCTCACTTGCCAAATGGTTGTTCCACTTGAATTGGATGCAAGGGCATTGCTGCCAGCCTTTGTTTACCTGCAAAAACTGAACATTTTAGACATTTCTTTACCCATTCATGAGCATCTTTGTACATGTCAGGCCAATAGTAACCAGCTCTCATAATTTTTAGAGCTGTTGTTCTAGCTGCAAAATAACCTCCAACAGGGCCATCATGAAATTATTCTAGAATCCTTTGAGTCTGATCTGGCTGTACACATCTCAGTAAAACATTGTTAAAATCTCTCTTGTACAAAATTCCATCAAGTATAGCATAAGGTATTGCTTGTAATATGTAATATCTTCTTTTAGATCTATTTAGGCCTTGTGGACAATCACCTGTGTGCAGATAATGAATCATATCATGCACCCAACTTGCAAGGGGGTTTGGAACAATGGGTGTTTCATTGTTTTGAAGCACTGTCTTAGCCTCTCCTTCAAGTTCCTTGCTGTATCCTTCATTTTCTGCAAGCTGTTCACATAGTCCTTTGCCTCAGACCAGCTTGGTTACCTTAATTTGTATGTCATATTCCATGACCTTTGTTATCCACCCTGCTCTCTTATCATTTAAATCTTTACTGAGGAAAAATTCTTTCACTATTGGGTGAGCAACCATTAACTGAATTCTATTATTTGAAAGCATATGTTTGAATTTCTTTAAGCTCCTGATAACAACTAATACATGCTTTTCAACAAAAGAATATCTTACCTCATAGTCATGTAGAACCTAGCTGAAAAATGCCACAAGTTGTTCCATTCCTTCATTATAGTGCTGATAAAGCATAGTTGATATAGTATCCACACTGCCAAATGCATATAGAATGAAGTCTTTATCAAAATTTGGATATATCAGAGTTAGAGCAGCAACAAGTGCCTCCTTTATCTCTTCAAAACACTACTTTCCTTCTTTGGTTCAGCTAAAGAGAATATTCTTCTTCAACATTGCCGTAAGAGGTTGTAAAAGTGATGCTATATTTGGAATAAACCTTCTTACAAAGTTAATTCTTCCCAGAAAGCTCTATAAGCCTTTCTTATGTGCAGGAAGAGGTAATGCTAATATTACAGTAATTCTTTCAGGATCAATTGATATTCCATTCTTAGACACAATATGTCCCAACAGTTTGCCTTCACGAACAGAGAAAATACTCTTCTTTGGATTTAATAATACCCCATATTCTCTACATCTCTCAAGGATTAGTCTTAAATGATGAAAATGATCTTCAACTTTTTTAGAAAAAATAGTCACATCATCTAAGTATACAAGTACAATTTTATTAATCAGGCCTTGAAAAGCCATGTCTATTGCTCTCTGAAATGTTGCACCTGCATTTGATAAGCCAAATGGCATCTTTCTGTATGCTAGTGTGCCCCACTTTGTGGTAAAAACTGTCTTGTATTGATCTTCCTCTTTTATAAGAATTTGGTTATAACCTGAATAACCATCCAATAAAGAAAATCTCTCTGATCTAGAAACAACCTGCAATATCTATTCCATAGATGGTAAAGGATAATGATCTTTTAAAGATGCTCTATTTAAATCACATAAATCAACACATAATCTAATTTCTCCATTTTTCTTTCTGATAGGAACCAAGTTAGAAACCCATGAAGTATGTTTGATAGGAAAAATGATATTACCTTCAATGAGTTTATTGAGTCATGTCTTTATGAGCGCTTCCAATTTGGGATTCAATGGCCTTTGCTTCTGTCTGACATGTTTAACTTTGGGTTCCATCTCTATTGTGTGTTGAGCTAACTCAGGGTTGAAACCTTTCAGATCTCTATATTCCTATGCAAAAATGTCACTAAACTCTTGACAAAGCTGGATGAATGCTTGTTGTTCTTGTTTTGTACATATCTTTCCCAACTTGAGCAACTTTCCTTTAAAGATCTCAAGAGGTTCATAATGTTCTTGCTTAATTGACAAGCTGGCCTTGTCTTTTCTTATTTGGTCATCAGTATTAAAGATAGATTCCAAGGTCACTAAGCCCTTGGGTAGCTTATTTGATCTTAACTGAAGTATTTGATCATCATATTGTTGTACAAATTTCTACTGATTACTTGCAGAAAATTTAGCTTCTTCCATTAAGAAATTTACAATCTGTTCATCACTGTCAAACACTTACCAATTGACATTATTATCTAGAACAGATGGTCTAACAACAACTTTGACATATAAAAGAGAGAATATTCTTCATCTCAGCAGGAATATCATACTCAGCTCCTATAGTAGCTAGTTTGTCAGCTTGCTTATTATCAGTTCAAGGTACAGATATCAGATTAAATGCATCAAACTCTTCTATCATGTCCCAAACTCTATGTTTGTATAATTTCAACAAGTTATTTTTTGTAGCAGCAAGGTTTCTGACTTATTTAACCACTAACTCACTGTCTCCAAAAACTTTTAAACACCTGATTTTTCTTTTCCTTGCCCATTCTAGTCCATGAACTAAAGCCTCATATTCAGCTGAGTTGTTAGAACAACTGAAAGAAAATCTGAAAGATGAATAATATTTCTTGTTGAATTTGATAATTAATTCAAGCCATAAAGATTACCTGCAAAACCTAAGATTTACCTTCCACAAGAGAAAAAAGCAAAGAGAAATAATTTGCACAATAAGGATGAATTAATGAAATGGATTCAAGAATTACATGTGAGAACTTGCTTTTATATTTGCAAGTTAGAGAAAAACCCTAATATGACTTAAGAATAATCTAAGACTAAAATTAGCCCTAAGTAAACTTAATAAAGTGTAATTAAATATTTAATTACACCAACACCCCCCCATAAGTGCAACTTAGGGAGAAATGAAAAGCATGCAACTAATGCAAGAATGGGTCCCGACTACAAGGCCATTTTAGGTACCCATGAACAACAAAAATCTCTCATAAAGTGGAGAGAAAGGAGAAAAACCCAGTGGGAGAAAACTCCTCTCCAAAAGAGAGAAAAATACAAGTACATAAACATGTGATGGAAGAAGGACTAAAACTAAGACCCCCCAAGAAGTGAATCCATCACAAAAGTACAATAAAAAATGCCGCCCCCCATAAGAGAGGAAGAAGAGAGAAGGTCTGATGACCCCCCCAGAAGTGAGAAGGATGAAACCCCATGCGAGGAAATGCTCCCTCCCAAAATAGAGATGAGAAGAGAGACCATGCAGTCGCTCCTCAAGATGACTCCTACAGTGCTGGAAGATGCTCGACACAGAATAAAGATGAAGACCCATGAACGTCAAACAACATTCCTCCCCTTAGGAAGAAATAGAACTGCAGATGTGTGCATAATGTCTTCCCATTCTGGATAGGAATATACAGGAAGAAGGACAAATGTCTCTGAACTCTGCACATGATCCAAAGACAATAATGATGCTCCTGAAAACTGCTCAAATGTCTCCAATCCACTGTCAAACTATGACTGAAGAAGAGGAGGATGAAGAACAATCTTTGAAGCATATGATGGTGATGCAACTCCATCGAAGCTGTCATCAAAAAGAAAACAAATGTCCTCAATGTGGTCCTCCAAATCTATAAGATGGGACTCTACAAACAAAGATGGTATGTCTGCAAGATAGGAATCCCAATGAGGTGGATTAGGAAGACTAATATTGACCTGCTGCACAGAATCACTAGAAGCCAATGATGATGCAACACTAAACTCTAAAGTAGCAGTAGGTGATGGTGGAACAATGATCTCATCAGGAGGAGAAGCAATTGAAAGAAGCATTTCAAAGAGATGATGTGAGAAATGAGGACACATCTCTTTCTCATGTTGATTACTTCCACAATATCTGCAAGTAGATTTATGCTGATGGTAGAATCCCATCTCCTTAGATGATTATAGATCAAAATATGCAAATAGATTTATGCTGATAATAGAAGTCTTTCAAAGCAAACAGAAACTTTCCAGGAGGCAGCATGTCCAGGATATCCAACAAAAGCCATAAAATCAACAAACTGATTTAAAATATACTTGGGGCTGAATTTGAAAACATTATATAGTTAGCTGTGTAGAGCTCTCTGATACCTTTCCAACGCTTATTCGTTTTTGAAAGATAGAGATTCTAGGCGTAAGAACGGAGCTCGAAGGCCAAAAAAGATGCCTTAACTTCAAACAGCAATAAATTATACCAATCAGAAAAATTTGGAAAAAAATACCTACACCACTGGATTGTGCTCGAAACCAGCTTTCCAACGCCTTTTTTTTTTTGAAAATCTGACTTCGTATGCTCAAGATATGCTCGATTTACCAAAACTGCTCCTTTAGTGCAAAGAGGCCAAAAAAAACACTATTGAAGCCCCTGGGCGCCCACGTGACCAAGTGCTGAGTCTTTGGGGGCTGGCGGCTAGGGCAGTGGTCCCTCATATGACCAAGAGCTGAGTCTCTGGGGGCTGCTGCATGGAAGCTAGGGGCTGGTCCCCCATGTGACCAAGGGTTAAACCCAAGGGGCTAGCCCTCCAAAATAAAAAAATATTTTTTATTAAGAAATTAATAAAAAATTCAGCTGTCCCTGTGCATAGAAATCAAGATGGCACGAAAATCGAAGCGGCATGGAAATCAAGATGGCACCAAATCGAGGCAGCTCAAAAATTAAGATGGCACACAAACCGAGGCAGCTCTAAAATCAAAATCAGCTTAGATGAGAATGGCACGAAAATCAAGGTTGGCACAGAAATCAAGGCACCGTACAATCGTACGGATTTCACATAACCAAATTTTTGAAACCCTAGAAAAAACACCCAGAAACTTTTTTTCAGCAAAATATAGAGTGCCTTACATGAAAATAGGGGTTTTTGGGCCTTCTGAGCGCAATGGTGAGGTCTGTTTTGGCCAAAAATGCTCTGAAACCTCTGTTTTTCTTCATAAAAAAAACTCTTGAAACCTTCACAGATCTGGCTTCCCCAAACCAAATTCAGCCAAACAAAAGATAGATCTACCTTTTCCAGCTGCTCTGAATCCAATGGAATACTCCATTTTACATAAAAAAACACCCAGCAAATGGCTCTTGCTAAATTTTTTTTCCAAATTTGAGAAGGGGCTTGCAGATCCGCTCTGATACCATGTTGAATTTGATAATTAATTCAAGCCACAAAGATCACCTGCAAAACCTAAGATTTACCTTCCACAAGAGAAAAAAGCAAAGAGAAATAATTTGCACAATAAGGATGAATTAATGAAATGGATTCAAGAATTACATGTGAGAACTTGCTTTTATATTTGCAAGTTAGAGAAAAACCCTAATATGACTTAAGAATAACCTAAGACTAAAATTAGCCCTAAGTAAACTTAATAAAGTGTAATTAAATATTTAATTACACCAACATTTCTCACCTGTGGGAGAAACTAAAACAACACCTCCTCCAGCTCCTACTTTGCTTCTAGAGCCATCAAAATATAGTTCCCAAACATTATTTTCAGACTCTACAGTTTGCTATTTTTCCTCTTTAATCAGATTTGGAATAATTGTATTATTTTCTTGAATCATGTACACACTAAGGCCAATCTCATCCATTTGCTCAAATGGATCTATTTCATATTTTTTGCTGCCCATTGGTCTAAAACCATATCTAGAATTCCCTCTAAAGGTGTGTTTGGATCTTGGACATGAATCAGATCCTCTTGATAAAAAATGGGAAGATTTGCATTTATAGAACTGGATGTGTAAGGTTCCAAATAATCTTTTGCTAGTGGTTCAAACTTGATTGTAACCTTGGTTCCATATCTAGTTCTGAAGAATAAATGTGTCTAATCAAATGATAAATACCCACCTAACCTTGTAAAATCTCTGGATAAGCAAATGGCAAAGGTAGGTGGCAGATCAATGACATAAATGTTCTAGTATATAACAAAGTTTGGACAAGCATGTAAAGTAAGGCCTAAATTTTTGAACATTCCAACCATACTCACTTCAGTTCCATCCATTTGTACAACACCTCTAACAACAGGTTCATACTTCAGACCTAACTTATCAGCTAGTTGTTTTGGCATAACTGAGCTGCTGGCTCCTAAATCTATCATGCAATTATGTACTAAATAGTTACCTACAATCAAGGTGACATAAAATGGTGGAGGTTTGCCTACTGGTTTAGGCTGTTCTATTCCTTTTTCTGTCTCATTTGCAATCATAATCTGAAGTTGATGTGATTTTTGTACTTCATTTGACAAAGGGAGCTGAGATAAAGCATTTTGTAACAAATCCTTTTGTCCTAGAATGTGTAAAGCATCTAAAATAGGCATGCTTACTATTGTCTTTTTTATATGATCTAAAATATTAAAAATAGGGTCACTAACCTTTTGCTGTACTTTTGGGACTACAACCTCTGGTTGGTCTTTTGCTGGCTGTTTATTTTCTGTAGTTGTCTGTCTTGACAAAATGTACAAATCCTTTGATATAGAGGCTTGATTCTGTTCATTCTAAGCTGTAGAAACTATATTTTTTCCTTTATCAGCTTGCTGTGATACATTTCTAGCTTGCTATTTACCAGTTTCAGCTTGCTGATTTGTATTTTCAGACTGTTGTTGCAAGTCAATAGCTCTTTTTTTTGATCTTGTGTTTGCTGCAATATTAGTAAAAGATTGCTTTTGACCTGGCAACTGATTTAAACCACAAAATTCATTAGCCTGCCAATTCATTAAAGCTACATCAGGATTAACATACTAAGTTTGAATGTCCAGCTGGTTGTTTACATCACTTGCTGAATTTTTAGCAACAACATAATTATTCTGTACCATCAAAGATTGATTTACTATTCCATTTGGGCAAGTGGCCTGATTGTGAGGCTGATTACAGGGATAACACCACGCATAGTCTTGAACCATGTTGTTCTGTATAGGCACTATTTCTTTTGATGTATTGACAACATTTGGATTGTATTGCTGATTTGGCCTATTGTTATAATTCCTCCTTTGACCCTGATAATCTGCCTGATAACCAGGTCTATTTGCTTGACAAGGGGCTACTTGGTAAGACATGTTATTCTGATTTATTTGAATTTTCAGACTCTCTAAGTCATTACTCATAGTTTGCAGTATTTTTGCTATACTTTGCTGGTTTTCTTTTAACTCTCGAAATTTAGAATGAATGGGATCTGTACTATTTTGAGTATTTGCTGAATAACCAAAAGATGGTATTGCTGAAATATGTGGGGTTGGAATTGGAATTAGAGGCTGTATATCTAGAAAAATTGGCATTGGGGGCCTAGTACTATCTTACCAGCTTGTATTAAATTATTTTCTGCTCTTATTACAATATCAAAAGCAACTAGTAAAGATACCCCTCCCATGGATTGTATCATAACAATAATATCAGAATTTAATGCCCTTAAATAATACCAAAAAACATGCTTTGGTGATGGTTTCACTGTTTCAGGGATTCTATTCCATGTTTTCTGAAATCTAAAATTAAAATTTGTCATTTGCTCTTGTGGAGCCCTCTTAATAGTAGTCATTTGTTCAACTAATGATAAATGATCAGATTTGTCCTGAAATTGCCTATTCAAAGCATCACCTAATTCATCCCAAGATCTAATTGAATTGACTCTTAAGCTTCTAAACCATTGAAGAGCTTTACCTTTTAGTGATGCTGCCAGCAACCTGATTGCAATGTTCTCTTCAGTGATATGATGAACAGAACACAAAGAAGCCACATCTCTGATATGTTCAATGGGTGTAGTCCCATCTTCTCTTGTAAAACTTGGTAAACTTTTCAACGTAACCATCGGTATGTCATCATGTTGATTCAGATTCAAAGGGCTGCCTCCATTATATGACACAAAAGGTTGATTTCGAGGTGGTGGTAGATTTCTTCCACCTCCTCCACCACCTCCGGGTGGTGGTAACACTCCTCCACCACCTCCACTAGGAGGTGGTAATACTCCTCCTCCTCCTCCTAGTAAAGACATTGGAGTGGGTAGAACTTGAGTTGGTGTTTGGACTGAAACTACTTGAAAAATTTCTTGTAACATAGGTTCTTCTTCTGTAAACTCAAGAAGAAGAGGTTTCTCTTGAAAAACATGAATCTGCTCTCTTGGGCTTGTTGGTGGAGAACTGAAAATTTCTAATGATGTACTTGCAAACAATGGATTCTGATGTGAAGCAAAGTCAGGATGTGTACTAGGTAGATCTGTAACAACTGATAAATTTACTGTATTGAACTCTTTATCTTCTTTTATTCTCCTCTTTGGTGGAGATAACTAATTATGCTTCTTCTCAGAATTTTTACTTGACCTTGTTTGGTATTTTTTCATATTTTGCAAGATTTGATCTGAAAAAACTAAAGTATTAGAGTCGCCAGGTACTTGATAGTGAACCTCTAAAAGGCTGAAATTCTGCTGCTCATACCAAAAACAACAAAAAGAAATAAGTCCTTTTGAACTAAAAATCAGTTCAGAGTCCCACCGGGCGTGCCAAAAACTGTTATCACTGGGAATTGCACTCGTATGCAAGGCTGGTGAAGCACTGCAATTCCATGTAACATGGGACTAATTTCAAGTTGTGGGTGCTCTATGATAAAACTAGACCTCCAGATTGTGGGCTGGTTCCCTTCAAATGTTCTATTGAGATGTATATTTTTACTTTTTGGGAAAAGGGAAGAAAGAAACTAATTGAATATAAAAGATAAAATGGTGATGCACCTGATTTGGGTAAAATAATGCAATCTAATCCACAATGTTTTCTTAGAAAACTGACTTTTACACAATCCAGACTTGGCATAAATACCACAAAAGTGATTCTAAGGAAGGTTTGAAAATAAGTTTTTTATGAAGGAAATAATTTTTTCACAGCACAAAAAAGACTATTTTTGGTTAACACAACCTAAGTCCTGTGATGAATATATGCTTTAATGCTGCAAACAAGGAAGTGAGACAATAATTTTAAAGGTTTAATAATAAAACACAGCAAAATTTTATCAAATCACTTCAATATTCGGCACTAAAAGGAAAGGTAATTCAACTGAACTGAAATAAACAAAGGAAAACTCTGCAAGGAAGACAAAAAGATAACCTGTAACCTACCGATCTCTCAATAAAACTGTAAAAGTGAGCTACAAGAATTCTCCAATCTGTCTGAATCAGAGTGAGAATCAAGAACTAGCAAAAACAAACTTTTGCTTTACAATATATATGTTTGCTCTCTCCAAGAGGCATGCAAAAAATATGGACTTGTAGATAACTGCCTCTAAAAATACTTATTCTCGAGCAACCTAAAAAATTCTCAAAATTAGGGCCTAAAACTGCCACAAATTGAACAAAAATAGCTTCAATTTGGGCCTCTCCATATGTTTGACCAAAACGTTGACCAATGACCCTAAAAATACTCCTAAAAGTCATGCAAAACCTCCTCGGTGGCCTAGTTAACTCCACTAATCAATTTGCATGATTTTTGCATGAGCAAAATTGATTGTGAGTAATAACAAAGTAATAAAAAATTACTTTATTATTGGTTACAATTTGTTCTATTTTTTATTTTACAACTTGTGAAAAATAATAAAGTAATTTTTAGAATATTACTTTATTATTTATTTACAATTGATTTGTATGTAAAATTGTGCATGACTAGAAAAATATCACTCCTTATCACTCCAATTACATTTACCTATTTTGCATGATATGAGCCAAAATTAGGACTTTAGGAGAAAAAAGAAAACTCCTTATACCTCCATGTGGGAAAAATAACCCCATTCTGCATGATTTGAATATACATTAAGACAAAAATATCCTTATCACTCCACATGCACTAAGGGGAAAAATAATATCACCCTTATATCTCCATCAAGGAATATTACAACTCCATAATGCATAAAAACTCCATGCATCAAAATGCTCCATTATATCTGCATCATTATACTGTTACCATGCATAACCATTTACCTTGGAAAACACCATCTCAGTCTCATGAATGTCATGTTGAAAACACACCCTCTTGGCTTTGTTAGCCACTATGCATAATGGAGGTATCCTTACCTTGTAATGTTTTGAATGGAGACAAAGAACCTCAAGCATGTGTATCATTGTTTATTCCATGCAATAACCAACCACCAAGGAATCCTTAAAATGTTTATAAGGCATTAAGCCTTTCCTGACATCACATCAGCCCTCTTGACTTCATAAAATTAAGCACTAAGCTTTGCTTGTCGGCCACTCCATGTTATGATGGCTAGGATCTTCAACACAAAAGGTGTTGACCACATCACTCCTTTGGATAATGTAATTATTTGTTTTTACAAGTCAAAAACACACTTGGTAAAAGAACCTTTGAAGAAAAGTAAGGAAACAACCCTAATTTTGTTCATTCTTCATTTGGTTTTCTTTCCTTGGAGCTCTACAACTGCACTATGCCGGCCATAGGTTTTGAAACTCTCCATCATGGCTTTGGTCTTTCTACCTTCAACGACTCTTCTTGACTGCAACCATGGAACTTTGCATTATAAGGAAAAGGTAACACTGTTTGAGCTTTATCTGAGGATTTTATTTAATCTGTAGCTTTCTTCTTCTTGGCTACGGCCTTCTTCATCTATGTCTCTCCATTAGCTGTGCATTTTTTAATACTTTCCCTCCTTGTTTCTGTGTGCTTTTTTTCTTCATGGTCTTCCTCTGCTCTTGAAAGTTTAAGGCCATTGTGAGGCCGTGGAAATATTCTCTCTCTCAGCAAAAAGAGGTAAGGACTTGGTCATCTTCATCTTTGTAGCTTCATTTTGTCTTTGGTTTTACTCTTTGCAGCATGACAAGTCCATTGTTCGACATGGGTATTGCATTTTATAGCAAAAAATGCTGTCACTGTCGGCCATGACTATATCTACTTTCCTTTTTCCCTGATCTGTTTGTATCATGTAGAAACTCGAAGGGTTTAAAGTTTTGAAATGAGGGTTTTGACATTTTTATCCATTTTTCAAAACGTCACCTGTTATGGTCATGCTCCTATGAAGATAGGCATTAAATAGTGCAACTGTTGAGGTTTTGGTGAACTTTGAAGTTAGGGTTTCAACCCTTCTTGCACTGTATCTCTTCATAATGTCACGGCCATGCATGGTCTTTACTGTTATTTCTTTCTTTGCTGACTTGTCTATAGATGAAAAACAACAAGGGTTTGAGATTTTGAAATGAGGGTTTGTTACCTTCTTGCACTTTTAAGGCCTCCACTTTGTCACGACCATGCTTCTTCATTGTTATCTCTTTCACTATCGACTGTAAATGAAGAAAAGAAACAAGGGTTTAAAACCTTTGTCAAGGGTTTGTTCATTTTGTACTTTCAAGGCTTGTATCTGTCATGGCCATCCTCCTGTGGCATTCATTGCTCTTTCTGTAGGCAAAAGCATTAAGGGTTTGAAGTATTAATAAATGGAGCTTTTGTTTGCTTTACACAACACCTTTTCCTCCTACTCCTTGTGACTGTCATGAATGATGATACATATTTCCCTTATTTGCCCTCCACTGTAGCTCTTGGGTATGATAACAAGCCTTTCGATATTCTGTATGAATGACTGTTATCATTTACCTCCATCTATATCTTATAACTGTACTTTGATATTTCTAGAAAATGAAGGCTCTCCTGTAGCATAAATAGTTTATTTAGCTTATTTATATTTGATATATCTCTCCGGCTTTGCTAACTATAGTCACTGGGAATGTGTGACTGTGGCATAATCACTTGACTGTCATACTGTCTTTCTACTACAATTGAATTCAACCATGGCATAGAGATCATGCTATCTTCTCCTCAAACGTCTGTGGCATTCTTAAAATGCACCTATAGCATTGATAACATGTTCTTATCTCTTCTTAGTTGTCTGTTGCATTATATGTATCATGCATTTTTCTTAGCTACCTGTTTATTATGACTGTGCATTGATAGAACAAAATGGCTTACAAGAAAGAGACTGCTAACCTTGTGAATTATCAACCACCATCTGTAGCATTTGGCATGTATCATGTTCTTCTTCATCTACTGTCTCTCCTTCATCATTGACTTACTCCTGTAGATGGATATGGTAACTATCATATGCCTTGACTGTCTCTTGCTTATATAAGCCACCTTGCTGATCACTGTCTTGACTATCTATAGTGGAGATGATTGTATCTGTATTTTGCTTGCAATGTATCTTTCTTGATGGCCTTTTGTTGACTGTACCATGGCATTACTGGAGCTTGGGTGTATGAGATTAGGTTTGTTTGATCAAAAGAGTCGATAAGATGCATAGAAACCACCTTATTATCTTTGGACTGTAGCACTCTTAACACTCTACTGTGCATATTGTATTTGGATCGTTCTTTTCTAGACATGACAGTCTCTTGCTTTTGGATTTATACTTGACTATCATGATAGTGCTTTATGTGTGAATGTTGCTCCTATTTTGTCTTTCTTCTAAGATTTTTGATACTAAGTGACAGTCTTTATCACTTGATGAGTGCTCTTTAGAGAGCATGTTGTATGCGTCTGTCATTTGCATCTTTGCCTCTAGCATGTGACTGTTACACTTATCTCATATATTCTTGTGAGGTTTTCTTTTATGATAGTCAAGTTGGTATAGTGTATATATGTTTGTCTTGACTTGGATGGTGTCTTATCTGTTGATGTATGTGTCATTTTACTTGACTGTCTCCATAAGACATTTGCAACTCAAATGTGATATAACTGTTAAACTTTGATCATCTTTAGCGATATGAGGACAATATGAAGAATACCTGATGTAGAATGCTGTCTCATCTTTGAAAATATACCTATATTCTTTATTGCATAGCAAGGCATTGAATGACATCTCTGCTTTGATGTATCTCATATGGACATAATCTCTTGATAAAATAGTATGAGGAAACAACCTATGATGTAATTTGTCCATTACTCTTGGTATCTTTCTTGACTAAGTAAGAAAGAAGCACGCTGGGCTCAACCCTTGTGGGAGCCACATTTAATCCATATGCTTATTTGTCTTCAGATCAGCAACAAAACTTGTCCTATACCTGCATAGTGAACAAACAAGTTAGCATAGAAAGTACCTGATAGCATTGATTGATTTTCTTCATGATTTCTCCCTATTTTGTGTCATTATCTGATTTGATTTCTCATCTGAATGCATGATGTGATAAGTAGATGTCTCTATTTGATAAAAGTATGTGATAACTATAAACATCTAGAGCACTAACATGGTTGTCCCAAAAATTTTGCAGGTTTCAACTTGATGATGGCTTGGAGTGAAGAATGAAGACTGAAGACTTGAAGGCTAGCTTCAACAATAACCTCCATCATTAGGCAATGATGGATGTTTAGATTTATCATATGTTCATTTCTCTTTTCTTTTATCAAACAGATACATAGCTTTCATGTCTGCAATTGCTCAGTCTAGTTACTCCCATGGCCTGTGTGGGACACATTTGAACACTTCTTTTAAACATGATCAGTTAGTTTCTTTAATGCATATGATTTATATGTATTTCCTTTTCAATCAATGCATGAGATAAAGTAACAGATACTTGGATGTATGTTCAAAACATGACATGATATAACTGTGTAATACAATATCTTTCTCTCTTTTATTCAAAACTAATTAACTGAATAATCAATTTAACTTATAACTCCTGAAAGATCAAATTGTGTAGAACAACTGTATTTCTTGAATCTTTGGTTTCTTGACAATCAATTCTCTTGTCATGATAACTTATCAGTCTTGATTGGATTGATGGGTTATCCTGACAACTGGATATCATTCTCTGCTTTGTCAAGGCATCAATTGTTCAATGAATGCATAACTTTGAAGTTTTCTATTATTCCTTCTGAACAATTACACTTAGGTCCAACTAATTTTAAGTGTGAACAAGAAATTAGTTACAATAACATGTGCATTTGACTGCTTCTACCTTGTATTGTGGTGTTAGGCCCTTAGAGTGAATCATACAATTAGCCATCTCTTTTAAGGATCTATTCTTATGTTTGGCAACACCATTTTATTGGGGAGTATAAGGAATTGTGTACTACAAATCTATCCCCTCTATTATGCAAAATTGTCGAAAATGGCTGTTGACATACTCATCCCCATTATCACTTCGGAGAACTTTGATGACCTTCCCTGACTGTTTTTCAACCAGAGCTTTAAAGTCTTGAAATAAATCAAAGACTTCATATTTTTGCCTAAGGAAGTAGACCCATGTGAATCTAGAGAAATCATCTATAAAGGTGAGAACATACTTAGCCCTTGTAAAATATGGGTGGGGAAAAGCCCATGAAACATCATTGTGTACAAGTTCCAAGACTTGTGTTTCCCTCCATGATTTTTCTTTGTCAAATTTTGCTTCAGAATGCTTCCAAGGGGCACAACTCTCACAAAGACCTTTACAAAATTTAACTCTAGGCAACCCCATGACCATATTATGCTTACATAGTTGCTTATAGTAGTAGTAGTTAGGGTGGCCAACTACTCATGCCATAATTTGCTAACTTCATCTAAATGAGTTAGAAATGCTTTGGGAGAAATATCTGGTGCAAAATTAGAGAAGGTATATAATCTAGACTGATGATTTGCCTCCCCTATAGCTACCAACTTGTTGCTCTACAATTCTTTGATCTCAATTGAATTTGGAGAGGAACGTACTCTCATCCCTTCCCTAGATGTGTTATTTGATACATTGAAAGGAGATTAGTTGATAGTGAACACTTAGAACATTTGAAAATGTTCCTGCTTCAACTTCAATAGACCCTCTCCCTTTGACCAAAGCTGGAGTATCATCACCTAAGGTGATTGTGGACATACTGGATTGCTCTGAGGATGAAAAACTAACCTGTGAATATCCCATATGGTGCGAGGCACCTGAGTCTATTATCCATGGTGGAGATGAAGATGTTGTAGAAACTAAGGTTTTTCCTTTTGATTTCTCTTTTGCTTTAGTATTTTCCTAGTTTAACGAAGATGCTTTGACAGAATCAAGTAGCCCTATATTATTTTTCTTGAGAATATGAGAGAGTTGCTCTATTTGTTTCCTCATGCATTGATTTTCATCGTGCCCAAATTTTTTACAAAGGGCACACTTAACTTTCTCTGTAGTAGGTTTCCCTTGTTGAGAAAAAGTTGTCATTTTTGGAGTTGTCAGATTTGTGTTCTTTCTTGGCTTCCTTGTCCTTCTTAGTGTTATTTTTCTTCCCTTTTGAAGTTTGATGTTTATCATTCCCATCAATTAGGGATTGAGGTTCTGTAGACCTCAATGTGCCCGTTAGGGAGTAAAAAGTGGACACTTGCCTTTTTATCTCCTAGTTTAGCTCCTAGGTCCCATTTAGTACATTATGCATTATAATTGATCATCCCAAAGGAAATTGCCCAACACCCATGACATTTTGGACCCTTAGGCCCTCCTTAAGCTTAGCCTAGACTAAAAAGGGGCCCTTGGACTTGGGCACCAACCGCCCAAGTCCTCCCTGATTTATCAGGGAAAATTTTGGTATGTTGGCCTGGGCCCTTCCAAAATGTTCCTCTTTATCAGCTCTTGTGGTTTAATTTCATGATAGTTAGCGGGAATGCATATATAAGTGAGTTTTTTAATGCATTATGTAGATAGATAGATAGTGCAAACTTATGACATTGGAGCAAAAGAGCATTCAAGGCATTCATTGTGTTTCTAGAGTAGATTTGTGTTGTTATTGTGTGTGTTGTTGCAGGTTTGAATTCATCATCTATCTCCTTATGAGTTGAAGGATCTTCATCTTCATTAGGGCTCCACCACCAAGGTGATATCATTATTGTTTGAATCATTCTATCATCATTTTTTAGCCTCTGCCCTACTAGGGCACGCTCTCTCATCTAACAATGGTGTTGGAAGGATTGAATGTCATTCCAGGGTTTGATTGAGGCAAATCCCTAAACACCACAACCCCCCAAACCCTCTCTTGTTGTCTTGTGTGTAGGTTAGAGGTGCGGGATTCAGGAGAAGTAAAGATACAAGAAGGCTGAGTAGGAATCTAGCTTTCAGGATCTGATAGAAGTTCCATAATATTCCCTAATAGGACTTGGCTGCCCTGGGCGCAATAGTCTTTTGGGCAGTTTGGCATCATATTCAGGTTCTGAGTAGTTAGTTGAACATTTTCTCAGTTTACAGTCCTAGCAGATTCAGACTTCTGGACTTGGCTACCCCCCTATTTCATCCTATGACACTTCACCTTCTAAGACACAAGTTCTGACATCTCCCTGATTACTCTTGTGCAATTGGTTTATGGGTTTCAGTCGTTTTCTATATGTTATTAGTTGATCATCCTAGAACTAGGGTTTAGTGCATACTTAGCCTAGGGTTTGATATAAAGGATTGATTAAATATGTTATTTCCATAGAAAAAAAGAGCACAAGACCTGTAGCTGAGTCCACCTTCAATTGGTGGTGATTTGCCTTGTCCTTGAGTGTTATTGTGGAAGAGGGTTTTGATCTAGTGTATGTTTTACTTCATCATTCCTCTCTTTTCCCCTTAACATTTTGGTGAACCTGTAGCATCAAGCATTTGCATATTACTGAGCATTAAAATTAGAACTTGCATTCATTGATATCATACTTGTCATCATTCATTTGAAAATCTTGCATAAATTTGAAAAAAGTGGAAAAAACAAGCATTCTAGGCTAGGGAAAAGGCATAGTTTTGCATTGCTTTCATTAAATATGATTGAAAGATTTAAATGTCTAATTTTTGCATCATATTTGATCCATATTACATCAATCAATCATTTCATGATATCACATTTTGCATTTGAAGATCTCATTTGCTAGGGTTTTGTTGAAAATTTACATTCTTCCTATAAACTAGTCATTTGCAAAGCTAGGATTTGTAGTCAAAATCTTATTTTAGATTTTTCTACTATCATAAACATTCATTTAAATCTGATTTTGAATTATAGTGTTGCATCATTTCACATCCTTGCTTTTAAAATTTCAATTTTTGCAATTACACGTTGTGTATTTCAACATTAAAGGCTTTAACACTCTCTTCATACTTCTTTGAGAAAACTTTTAAAATCATCTACATTGCCTTTGTGTGCAGCACTTTTGACATCATACTCACTTTGTTTGTAGTGAAATTATTGTGTTTTTGTTGTTATATGGAGCCTAATTAGACTTGGAGGTTAAATTTACCCCACTTTTATCAGTGTGGTTCCCCCCAAATTATTTAACGGGGTGAAGGGACAGTGCCCCTTTGTAACCGACATAAGGCTTGATAAAAGTGGCTAAGGGTTAGGGTTTATGTTTATTGTATTGTAGCATTTGCAGCGGTATTGAGTTGCAAGGATTGTTGGTTGTAATTGGTTTGATTTACTGGATAATAATATTGGACTCTCTGTTGGTGGATGTAGCCTGAGTTTAGGTGAACCACATTAAAACTTGTCTCACTGTTATTATTTTTGTGTATTTTCATTCCTCTGTTTAATCTTTATTTGCATTTAATTGATATCTTCTGCATGCAATCCCTAACAAGTGGTATCAGAGCGGTTTGTGTTTGATTATCATCTGCAGGAAGGTCTTACGATTGAGTGGGAGCAATGGCAGACAAGGTAAATTGAAGGTAGATAAATTCAATGGGCAGAACTATTAGTTATGGAAGATGCAGATGGAGGATTATCTCTATCAGAAAGATTTATGGAGGCCGTTGGAAGGAATAGCCAAGAAATTGGCAACAATAACTAATGAGGATTGGAATCTTCTAGACAAAAAGGCACTGGAAACCATTCGGTTGTGCCTGGCACCATCTGTGGCGTTCAATATAATAGAAGTGAAGACAACAGATGGTTTGATGAAAGCTTTGGCTAAATTGTATGAAAAACCCTCAGCCTCAAATAAGGTATTTCTCATGAAGCATTTGTTTAAGATGAAAATGATTGAAGGTGGATCTGTGACAGATCATTTAAATGAGTTTAATACGATTATCAGTCATTTAACTTATGTAAAAGTAAGTTTTGACGAAGAGGTGAGGGCTCTCTTGATATTAAGTTCTTTACTAGAAAACTGGAATAGCTTGGTAATGGCTATAAGTAACTCTGTCTCTGGTTTAAATACTTTAAAATTTGATAATGTTGTTGGTGTTATCCTTAGTGAGGAAATATGACGGAAAAGCTCAGGAGGGTCCACATCAGGTAGTGTTTTGAATGCAGAAAGCAGGGGCAGATCAAAGGAGAGAGGAAAAGGTTCTGGAGGTCATAGGAAGTCACGAGGAAAATCAAAGGACGAGAGCTCCCAATCTAGAGGACAGATGGATTGCTGGTACTGTGGGAAACTGGGTCATCTGAAGAAAGATTGCTGGTCTCGGAAGAATAAAGAAGGAGACAAACAAGAAGGTAATGAGGCAAATGTGGTAAGTAATAAATCTGAAGATGATGCTTTGATTCTTTCCCTAGATAATGCTAATGATTCATGGGTTTTAGATTCAGGGGCCTCATTTCATGCTACGCCCCATAGAAGTTATTTTCTTGATTATGTCCAAGGGCATTTTGGGCTTGTTTATTTGGGAGATAACGAACCTTGTCAGACTGTTGGAAAGGGAAGAATCAAGATTAAGTTGTAAAATGGGAATCATTGGCTACTACAATAGGTAAGGCACGTTCCAAGGCTGAGTAGGAATTTAATTTCAGCAGGGCAGCTAGCTAAGGAAGGTTGCATTGTTACATTTATTGATAAAAATTGGAAGGTTTCAAGAGGTACCTTAATAGTAGCAAAAGGTGTGAAAGTAGGCACCTTATATCTTTGTATAGGTCATATTGTTCCTTCTACTTTAGCTGTTGTAGAGAAAAAATAATTAGGTTTAGGAACAGTTGCTGCAGGTTCACAGGAAGAGATTGAAACAGTTACTGCAGGTTCTGAGACAACACTGTGGCATAATAGACTTCGGCATATGAGTGAAAAAGGTATGAAGGTATTTCATTTTTAAAAAGTTTTACCAGGTCTAAAATGTATTAATATGGATTTTTGTGAAAGTTGTGTATGGCAAACAAAATAGAGTTAGTTTTCTCAAGGATGGGAAACAAAAGAAAGATAAAAAGTTGGAGCTTGTGCATACAGATGTATGGGGACCAGCTCAGGTATCTTCTCTCGATGGCTCTTAGTATTATGTTACATTCATAAATGATGCAACTAGGAAGGTTTGGATTTATTTCCTTAGGTAGAAATATGATGTATTTGAAACATTTAAGAAATGGAGAAGCTTGGTTGAGAATGAGACGAGTAAAAGATTAAAATGTCTCAGATCTGATAATGGTGGTGAGTATTGCAGCAAAGAATTTGAGGATTATTGTTCATTTAATGGAATTTGTAGGCAAAAAATGGTTCAAGGGACTCCACAGGAAAATGGAGTGGCTGAATGCATGAATAGGACAATAATGGAGCGTGCAAGGACCATGAGATTGCATGCTAGGCTGCCTTTAAACATGTGGGTAGAGGCTATCAATACCACTGTATATTTAATTAATAGAGGTCTTTCAGTTCCTTTGGGTTGTGGTATTCCAGAGGAAGCATGGACAGGTAAGAAGGTGAGTTATTCTTTTCTCAAAACCTTCGGATGTGAAGCATTTGTACATGTAGATTCTAAAAATAGAACCAAGCTGGATGCAAAATAAAAAAAGTGTACCTTCGTTAGATATGCCATTGATGAATTTGGTTATAGGCTTTGTGATTTTGAAAATCAAAAAATTGTGAGAAGCAAGGATGTTGTATTCAATGAGAAGGTGTTGTACAAAGATTAGTTGTAGCAACATGAGAAGAAAGAAAATGATTATGTGGTACTGGATGATACTCTAGATAATGATGTTCCAGTGGTTCCTCATGCTCCGCAACAACAACAAGAAATACCATAAACTCCAGTGAATATTAGACGGTCAACAAGGCTAAGTAGACCTCTTGAAAGGTTTTCTCCCTCTTTGTATTCTATTTTGTTAATAGATGCTAGTGAACCAGAAGGATATGATGAAGCTATGCAGGTGGATACAAAGGTTCAGTGGGAGCTTGCAATGAAAGAAGAAATAGACTCCTTACTGAAAAATTAGACTTGGGAATTATGTAAGTTGCCTGCAGGTAAAAAGGCTTTACTAAACAAATGAGTTTATAGGTTGAAAAAGGAAGATGGAGGTAAGCAAAGATTTAAATCTAGGTTAGCTGTAAAAGGATTTACACAGAAAAAAAGGTATTGATTTTGATGAGATTTTTTCTCCGGTTGTTAATATGACTTCTATTCGTACTATTTGAAGTATTGTGGCTGCTGAAGATTTGTATTTGGAACAGCTAGATGTGAAAACTGCCTTTCTCCATGGTGATTTGGGTGAGGAGATATATATGGAACAACCCCAAGGATTTGAGGTCAACGGTAAGGAGAAACTGGTGTGCAGATTGAAGAAGAGTTTGTATGGCTTGAAACAAGCACCTCAGCAAGGGTATTTAAAATTTGATAGTTTTATGGCTGAGTAAGACTACAACGAGTGTAATTCTGACCATTGTGTTTATTTTAAGAGGTTGGATAATGACAACTACATTATTTTATGTTTATATGTTGATGACATACTTGTAGCAGGGTCTAACATGGATCACATAAGACAGTTAAAACAACAGTTAGCACAATCATTTGCTATGAAGGATTTGAGGGCAGAAAAACAAATCCTTGGTATGAAAATTTGCAGAGATAGGAAGAACAAAAAATTAACTCTATCTCAAGCTGATTATGTTGAAAAGGTGTTGCAGAGATTCCATATGGAGAATGCAAAAGCTGTCAACACACCTTTGCCTAGCCATTTGAAATTGACTAAAGAGATGTGTCCAAAGACACAAGAGGAGGAAGACAAAATGTCCAAGGTACCATATGCTTCAGTTGTAGGAAGTTTAATGTACGCCATGGTATGCACGATACCAGATATTGCACATGTTGTAGGAGTCATAAGCAGGTATATGAGTCATCTCAGATTGGAGCATTGGAATGCAGTAAAATGGATTCTCAAATATTTGAGAGGTACGTCCAATAAACACTTATATTTTGGGGGCTCTAATACTGATTTAGCAGGTTATGTAGACTCAGATTTGGCAGGGGATATTGAGACCAGGCATAATACTACAGGTTATGTCTCTACCGTAGGTGGGATAGCGGTGAGTTGGATCTCTAGGTTGTAAAAGGTGGTTGCTTTATCCACCACGGAGGCAGAGTATATTGCTGCAACAGAGGCAAGCAAGGAGATGATATGGCTGCAATCTTTCATGGAAGAATTGGGCAAACAACAGGCTAACAGTTCTTTGTATACAGACAGTCAGAGTGCCATACATCTTGCAAATAATTTTGCCTTGCATTCAAAGACCAAACACATATAGCTCAGGTATCACTTCATCTGGTCAGTGTTAGATGATGGACAGTTAAGGCTAGAAAAGATACATACAGATGAAAATCCAGCGGATATGTTTACAAAGACAGTAACAAGGGAGAAGCTGAGCTCCTTTTCAGCTTCGGTTGGTCTTCAAGACTGAAAACAAAAAAAATCAAAACAATAGAGTCCAGGTTGCTTATTTCCAGTGATAGCTACAGGGTCAACAGTGATCATTCTCCAATTGGGAGATGATATGATGTGGAGTCTAATCAGTCTCCAAGTGGGAGATTGTTGTTATATGGAGCCTAATCAGAATCAAAGGTTAAATTTACCCCACTTTTATTGGTGTGGTTCCCCCCAAATTATTTAACGGGGTCAAGGGGTAGCACCCCTTGTGGGGGTTTGGGGCCAGCCCGAGTTTGGGTGAACCATTTTAAAACTTGTCTCTCGCTGTTATTATTTCTGTGTATTTTCATTCCTTTGTTTAATCTTTATTTGCATTTAATTGATATCTTCTGCATGCAATCCCTAACAGTTTTTTATTTTCAAAAACTCAATTTCCTCAAACTAAGTGCCTTGGTGTGCAAAGGTCTCACATACATGGTGGCTAATCAAAACAAAGGTGGTGTGGCTCCTCCCTTCTCTAACAAGAAAAGGAAGGACCCTGAATCTTTCATCTCTTTCACACCTCATGAAGTCACTATTAGAAACATTGACAGTCCTATTTACATAACAACAAGAATAAATGGAAATCCTACAAGAGGAGTCCTTATAGATCCTAACTGCATAAAAAATGTTGTCACAAAAGAATTCTTATACATGCATGACTTAGCACAAGAAACTTACAATCCAACCGACATAATGATAAAGGATCATAATGGTTGCTTTCTTCTGACAATTGGGAAAATAACACTTTGCAATAAGGTGATAGAGAAAGCATTAGAACAACTATTTGTCATCATTCCCACTTCAGACCTCTTTCGTGTGAAATGAGGACATCCTTGGTTAAAATCCATGAAAGTGGTTCCCTCTACCATCCATAACTGATTAAAATTCCCTCACAAAGGTCGAGTGCATGTTGTTTACCATAATGTATGGAAACCATTAAACACTCGTAGAAATTTCAATTTAGATTACTTTTAGCCACAACCTATTGACGCAAATCAACCTAGAGAAGATCAATTTTTCCTAGCATATCAAAAATATAAGGCAAAACTAATAGCTCAACTATCATATGGCAAGAATACTCTTGGACCCTCTCAGTCCTCTAAGGCTACAATTCCTCCTACCGAAAAAATGGAGAGTGAAAAGCAGCCTGAGCTGAAGGAATCCCCTCGACCAAGAGGTAAAGGAATTTTTGCCAAGGTTCCTCCTTTGCCATCCCTACAAGGATTGGGAGATAACCTCCATGAGAGAAGCACTTCATCACAAAAGATCACTTTTGTGCCAACTTCCTCTTCAAAAACCTTGATGAATGTGGAAATTCATGAGCCCTTGATGGTCAACAAAGAAACTCCTTTGGAAAATATCACAAACAAGACAAGAAGGGATTGAAATGTAGGAGAAAGGAGAAAATGACAAGCTTTAGCTTGACAAAACTCACCTCAAGAAGAAAACATTCTACCAACAACTATTGGAAAGGAGAAAACAACAAGCTTTAGCTCGACAAAACTCACCTCAAGAAGAAAACATTCTACCAACAACTATTGAATCAAAAGAAGAGCTAAAGGAAGAAGAAATACAAGATGAAGTGTTCAAGTGGGCCATAGTACCTTATGTATCACCTATTCCATATCAAAATTGGGAATAAGATGATTTGATGAAAGACGACCACTAGTAGGTAAGTATTTCTCACTCATTCAGCCACAATTGATGTAGCATCTTTTCAAGTTTCTCTCAAGAGTGGCCTCCTCTTATATGCGTCGTGTTGTGTTCCCCTGTGTTGTGTTCAATGTTTGTTTAGGTCTCCTTGGATGACCCTTGATACTCTTGCAATGTCAAGGATACAAGGGGACTGCCTCTGTTGTGACATTCCTTCTATTTGTTTCTCTATTCTTTCATTCTTCTCCTCTCCTATTTTCAAATTATTGTGTGTTGTGCCTTGGGGAAATAGCATTGCGAAGGATGTTTTGGGGGCATCCTTCTATGTGGTGGCCCTAAGTCACTTTTGTCTCCTCTCTCATTTTTTGTGATTTCATTCTTTGTCGTGCTTGTGGCTCTACTAGTCGGTGGATAATGATAACAAATATATACTAATAAGGACCATGCGTCCCTACATCAAGAATAAACATGGACCTAGTCCATATATGAAGCCGGGGGTAATTTTTACTGACACTTGACTAGTAGAATCACTTTTGTGTTATGTTGTGAAGATTCTTGTAACAATACTTTAAATCTAATTCCAGGCACTTTGATATGATATGTATCTCACCTTATGCTACATTCGGTTATGAAATACGTAAAGTATAACCTTGTGGCTATACTCAGTTCTAAACCCGCAAGTGTAGCCTTGGTTTGTTTATATAGTATGTTACCTTATTTTTGTACATGAATATTGATTTTGATACTAACGTGTGTGATTGTTGGGAACATTCGGCAATCATAAGCACATGTCACCTTGGGGGCATGGGCTTTGCGAAAGCTCTTATTTCCTTGCGTATTTTCAATTTACCTTAAATGTGATTGCTATCGGCAAGCAGGATCAATCACTTTAAGGTGGGGGCATATTATGCATGATTATTTTTAGATATTGTGATAAAGCATGTTTGTGTATGCTTCCTTTTCACCATAAGGCATTTGCAGATGTAGGTGGGGTTGTGTATTTTATTTTGTTTTCCATATGCCTCCTTTTCATTGTAAGGTGCCTACACAATGCATGTGGGGTGTATACTTTGTGCATGCTTCCTTTTCACCGTAAGGAATCTACGGATGCGGGTGGGGTTGCATTTTTAAATCCCTTCTATAGAAGGTGGGATTGTGTCTTCCCTTGAGCGGTTGCACATCCTTTTAAAAGTCCTCTGCAGAGGCAGGGTTGGATCTTGAGTTATTCACCCTTAAGTGTGTCTTTGGCGGTTGTGGTAGCGTAGTTCAACTGTCAGGTGTGTTTGGTGTGTTTTAGATGGTGGAGCATAGTGATGATCTCCTCCTTATCACTCGTATTTGCTGTGTATAAGATATATAGTGTGTCGATGGCATACTCTATGGAGCTCATTTATTCCGTGTGTTTTCCTTGCATGTTTTGTGTGTTTTAAGTGGTCTAAAGGTGCATAGCAATGAGCTCCCCTCCCCCGTCATGTGTTTCATGTGTTCTAAAGGTGCGTAGTGATGAGATCCCTCTATGCTGTGTGTTTTGTGTGCCTTTGATGGTGGCGCATAGCAATGAGCTCCCCCCATTGCCTAGTTAGGGTTGTTTAGTTGTTAAATCATGTCTTCTCTCTATGTATGCTTTGTTTATTGTGCTTCTTCATGCATTGTGTGCCTTATCCATGTATTGCATGCTTCCTTACTGTCTTCTTCATGTTTTACGTGACTTTCATGTGTCTTCTTGTGCTTGCCTAGGATTGGGGGCTAGAAATAGTCTTCCAAGCCTTGGGTGTGCCTTTAGCTCTATGTGCTTAGCGTGTTTGATATGTTTTGACCGTACTTTAATGCATGTATTGATCATAAGATCATACATACATTAAAGTGGGGGCTAAATGTTATGGAGTAAAAAGTGACACTTGCCTTTTTACCTCCTAGTTTAGCTCCTAGGTTCCATTCAGTACATTATGCATTATAATTGATCATCCCAAAGGAAATTTCCCAACACCCATGACTTTTTGGACCCTTGGGCCCTCCTTAAGCTTATCCCAGACTAAAAAAGGGCCCTTGGACTTGGGCACCAACCACCCAAGTCTTCCCTAATTGGTCAGGGCAAAATTTTGGTATGTTAACCTGGGCCCTTCCAAAATGTTCCTCTTTGTTAGCTCTTGTGGTTTAATTTCATGATTGTTAGCGGGAATGCCAATATAAGTGAGTTTTTAAATCCATTATGTAGATAGATAGTGAGTGCAAACTTATGACATTAGAGCAAAAGAGCATTCAAGGCATTCATTGTGTTTCTAGAAAAGATTTGTTTTATTATTGTGTGTGTTGTTGCAGGTTTGAATTCATCATCTAACTCCTTATGAGTTGAAGGATCTTCATCTTCGTGAGGGCTCCACCACCAAGGTGATATCATTATTGTTTGAATCATTCTATCATCATTTTGTTTTAGCCTTTACCCTATAGCGCACACTCTCTCATCTAACAATGGTGTTGGAAGGCTTAAATGCCATTCTAAGGTTTGATTGAGGTAAATCCCTAAACACCACAACCCCCTAAACCCTCTCTTGTCATCTTGTGTGCATGTTACAGGTGTGGGATTTAGGAGAAGTAAAGGTATAGGAAGGCTGAGTAGGAATCTAGCTTTCAGGATCTGACAAAAGTTCTAGAATATTCCCTGACAGGACTTGGCTGCCTTGGGCGGCCTAGGCTTTTGGGTAGTTTGGCATCAGATCTGAGTTTTGAGAAGTCAGTTGAACATTTTCTTAGTTTACAATCTTGGCAGATTCAGACTTCTGGACTTGACCACCCCCTTATTTCATCCTCTGACACTTCAGCGTCTAAGACATAGGTTTCAACATCTCCCTGATTACTCTTGTGCAATTAGTTTTTGGGTTTCAGTCATTTTATGTTTGTTATTAGTTGATCATCCTAGAACTAGAGCTCAATGCATACTTAGCCTAGGGTTTGATATAAAACTTTTCTTTGTCCTTAGTTGCATTAGGTTCATTTTTTGTTCCCATAGTTACCCAAAACAACCCTTTGTTCTTAAGTACAAGTATTAATTTTAATTTCTAATCTTGATAGTTGAAATGTGTTAGGGGTGACACAGTTACATTAGACTCCATGGCTTTAGACTTTTGTTTGTTGCAAAGTTGTAGAAATGCGGAAATTGAAGAACTTAGAAGTGCGGAAGTGAAAAATTACAACACAACATGCATGCACTTCTCAAGGAAGTGTGTAAGATAACACACACAACACTCCCCTTGATTATTCCCCCCCATAAATGTGACACTTTATCAAGTTAGTGCTTTAAACTAGCCCAATTGGCACATAAAATGACACTTTATAATTTTAGTGTGGAAATGTGACCAATGGATTTGCAGTGAAAAATTAAGCAAATTTTCAAAAAATAGCACTTGAATCTGGCACTCAACCTCCTCCTGCTCTGATACCATATAGGATTCCCAAAAAATCATAACATAACATAGCAAAGAAATAGATGAAGTCATCCATGAATAAACACTAGTAGACGAGTACATATAGGCGAGGAGAAGCAAAACATAAGTTGAGGATAGGACTCCTCAACCACGAGTGGTGGCGAGTTGCCTCCCAAGAAACTAGCATGAGGTGGCTAGTTGGTTGACAACTTGACAACACCTCTACAAATTTTCCCAACAACCTTGACACCTTAATGAGGTATGTGTCAAGGTGGATGCCAAACTATGCTCAAGCATATAGTGTAATAAAATATATACACTAACAGATACTTGATTCCTATCAGATCTCCCACTATTATAGGGAATCCAACTAGGTTGTTGATTGTCTTTCCAACATGGCAATTGACTAGTCCACCTATGATGGACAATATTTAATTCATCCTATCCTTGATCTTCTCGGTGTTTATAACTAGATTTCTTTATTTTTTAGGCGATCCATGGCTTGGATTTAGCAATATCCACATTTAATTCTTGGTCTATTGGGTTTTAATATTTATTAACATGGCTTGCAAGGACAACCAACACATGTCATCTACTTCTACCCTACACTTCATTTAGAATTAATGATAGACGTGAGAAGGTCTTTTAAATTGGTAGACATTTGAAGTTTTCCATCCAATGATCCCTTTATTTGCCACCCCTTTTGTTTGCTTCTATGCTTCACAACTCCAGATGGAGGATGTTGTACAAAAGTGGACAAAGAATTCATTGATTTTTTGTTGCTCTTATTAATGGGGACAAATTTCTATTTTCAATTTGATGGATTGCCTGTCCTATCGTCACGTCAGCTATCTTACTATTAGTGTGAATAGGGTATCTCATATCTAGTTTAATATTTACTAGCTAATTACCTCTTGTTATGTGAATAATTCATATTATTAGTCGAGAGGCGTTCTACAATAAACAAATTCATGTAAATAAAAGCCATAAAATTCAAAAAAAATCTGATAAATTAAATATAAAAATAAAATAAAAAATTGAAGTGCCATAATAAATGGCTTAAAAAAATCTACAGTTGACATTTTCCAATATTGATAGCATTTAGGAAACTATTTGGCATTTTTTAGTGCATTTATTATATATAAAAAAATTTAATAAGAAAATGTTTTAAAGGGCGTTGCCCTTACCATGCAGGCCATGACCTGGCTCCCCAAGTAGGGGTTGTGGCTCCATACATAAGGCCGCACACCCACCACCCACCAATAACTTCATAAAATAAAACCAAAGCCAATAAAATTTGTAACATCACTCTATAAATATTTTCTGTTATATATACCATAAATTTGTCATTTTGATTAAAACTCTTCCTGAAACCTACAAAATGTTAAATGCTCTCTTTGAAATAAAAGAGTAAATTATTTAAGAATAATCAGTATCTTATAGTAGTTAAAAACTCCAGATGATTAAACCTTCTAATTTTAATTGATTTCTTTCCATAAAATTAAATTATTAAATTAATAAACTTTTATATAAGTTTCCATAATAAATTTACTTATAGTCTTATTTAAAAATATTGTCTTATTTACTTTAAAGAGTGAAATAAAGAGAAAAATAATGGCTAAAAAAGCATGCAAAACCAAGTCATAATCCTAACCACATTGAAAATTAAAAATTACAAAAGGAAATAAAAATTTGTTAAATATAAAAAACAAGAAATAAAAATTCATAATTTTTTATTTTATGGATTTGATTAATTGTTTTTCTTTTGTTCCCTCTAATTATTTGGTTTGAACCTCCTCTTCTTCTAAAAATCTAGATCTGGATAAATCTAGACTCTATACAATAAAAATATATATAATTAATTCCTTTATCCCTCTAAGTTGTTTATTCTCTATTCTCTTAACATGCATGTAGACCAAAACCTCCAAGTCCAAACATTGCAAAACTAAAATATTCAAAAAATCAAATACCCAAAAGCATTGACTATAACCTAGAAAATCTCGATAGAAACTTAACACAAAAAAAAAGAGCAGAGGGAAAAATCATGACAAGATTGAAATTTTCTCCTACATTTCTTCATAACTCCATTGGCAAAAAGAATTAAGAGAAAATAAAAAGATAAAGGAGATAGAAAAGTCTTTATGCTATGTTTTATCATTTTAGCAAGTTTAAAATAGTAATAGTAAATTGCTTTATTAACAACTTGGGATTTTAGTGGAGTTAGAATGTTTTATTACTATTATTTTTAAATTTTAATTGTTGCCTTTTAATAAGTTGTACACATAGTGGTATATGATTAAGTTTAGAAATAAATATTTCCTTAATTTTAATCTTCATTATTATTATTTCCATGATTTATTTTAGTTTAAAGTTTTTATTAAATTTTAATGTAAGTGAAGTTTTGATTTTATTTATAATGTTCTATTAAAGTAGGAGTAATGGATTTAATTATTGTATTATATGAGTTTGTTTATCATCTTAAATGCCATAGAGGAATGTATTTAATTATAGGATTTATTTATAATTAAATCTTTTAGTTATAATAAGGGTTAGGGTTAGGTTCATAATTAGAATTAAGGTCAGGGTTAGCCTAAAAATTAGGGTTAAAGCTAAAATTAGAGTTAGAAATAGAGTGAGAGTTAGTGTTAGAATTAGGGTTAGGGTTTGAATTACAATCACTGTTAGGGTTAGAGTTAGGGTTAGGGTTAAAATTAGAGTTATGTTTAGGGTTATAGTTAAAATTAGGGTTAGGATTAGAACTAAGGTTAGGGTTAGGGTTACAGTTCGAATCAGTGTTAGAATTAAATTTATGGTTATAATCAAGTTTATGGTGAGGGTAAGAATTAGGATTAGTGTTATGGTTAGAATTAGTTTTAGGGGTAGGTGAGAATTAGGGTTAAGGTTAGAGTTAGGGTTATGGTTATAGTTATAGTTAGGGTTAGAATTATGGTTAATGTTTTAATAAGGGTTAGGGTTAGGTTTAGAATTAAGGTTAGGGTTAGATAGAAAATTAGGGTTACGGGTAAAATTACAGTTAGAATTTTACTTAGGGTTAGGGTTAGAATAAGGATTATAATAATATGTCTAATCTATATTATCATATTATATTATATAATTATAATAATTCTTATAATTATATAATATAGTTAGAATTAAGCTTGTCGCTCTAGATGCTACTAGTATACCTATATTTAAAAAATATATCTAAAGTATGCCGAGAGATATCCTTCTCGAGGCACCTATTTCCACCTATGTGTAGTAAATTGATTAAAAAAATAGGTACCTCAAGAAGGATATCTCTCGGTGTACTTTAGATATATTTTTTAAATATAGGTATACTAGTTTAATTTTTATTAGTTAAATAATATTCACACACATATTCACATGTTAAGTTGACTTAGGAAGCATTCTAGTTGTTTCTAGATGTTGAGAGTTGTCTCTAGTTGTCTCTAGTTGTCTTATCCTACACATGTGATCTAGTTATTTCATGTCATAGGATTAAGACACTTGTCACATGATTACAACATCTTGGCTCTCACCCATGCCTTTATAAGCAAGGTATGCCATAGCATATTGTAATGAGAGAGTAATTTTCTACATTGTTGTATTTGCATTCTTTGATAGAAATATAATTTATTCTTGTCATATTGATCTCCTCTTTTCTTTGTGCTTTCCATTAGTCTTCTAGATCTTGGGTGGCTATCTCCATAGCCAAATCTTACATGGTATCAAAGCTTGTAGATTGCCTTTGGTTAGTCTATTGAGAGATCTTGAGTGCAAATCATGGTGGATCTTGAAAAATTAAGTATGCTCTTATCTTGCATCGCATGATGACTTGGAGAATTAGAAAAATTTGAGAGAGATACTAGATTTGGGAGGGCTTCCTTCTTATGGCTTTATATTGCAGGTCCATTTTGGATCATGTTGCTACAAATCTAAGCACACCATTGTGTTCAAGATGATCAAGATAGTCAAAATCACCTTTTGTTTCATCCAGATTGGACATCAGAGGTCAAATCTATGAGGGTTTGAAGTTGGGAGGTGCATGCAAGATCCAACAAGTACCCAATCCTTCAGAGCATTTTGGGTCAAGTCTGACCCTACCATCGCGTGTAGGAGGCCCAAAAACCCTAAGATTGACTGTCAATTCGTCAAAATCATGTTAGAAATGAAGGTGCAAACCACACAACAGAAATCTGATTCAAACCTTATTTATGCCCTCTAAACAATGTAGAATCAATGGAGATTGCAACAGAAATAAAACCCACTACACAGAAATAACAAGAATTAAGATCAGAACACATAACACAATATGTAACATAGGAATAAAATCCTTTGGGGATTCGCAGACCCCAAAACGGGGCTTCGCCCAGGCCATTGGCCTAAAACATTTTTTTTTAATATTTTTAATCTGCAACAAAAAATCTCTCGATTAAAACATTCAAATTGTGATCCATACGAGGGGCAGCAACTAGGATTTTTAGCCTTAAAAATATATATTTTTCCAGTCTACGGAGATCCACCTTTTTTGGCGGCACTTTTGGCGATTATGCCATATGTGGTGAAACTTTTGGTAGAATCTCCAATTTAGTAGCTCTGCCATTTTTGGCAGTTTCGCCAGATTTGGCGGTATTTTTGGCATTATAACAATTTTAGCAAACCTCTGGTTTTATTTGGTGAACCTCCAGTTCTGGTGATGACTAAGTTTATTTGGCAGGGCTCTACATCTGGCAGTTTGCTAAATTTTGCGATAGTTCTGCCAAATTTGGCGGAGTAAAATTTTTGGATTTTCTCCCCCTTACTCCAATGGAGTTTTTGTTTTGGCAGATGGTCTTCAGAGGCTTGTAACTTAGTAAATTTTGCTCTAATTTTTGCACAATTTTTTTATTTGGGAAATAATTTTGTAGGCTTCACAGTGGTGTAGACATATTTTGATTTTGGTGTATGGATTTTCCAAAAATTGCAGATTTTCATCATTGTTGATGAGCAGTCCTCATTTTTAGACCTTCCGGGGCTCCCTTTGGGGTCATACGCTAACATTTTTAGGCAATTTTTTTTAAAGTGTATGATTTTCTAAGTACTTCTCAGATTTGCAATCAGTTTAGACTAGTTTTTCTCATAAGTTGTACTTTCAACTATAGCCTAATTTTAGCATTTGCATGTACCAAGACCAAAAGATCACTTCATTGTTTTGACTTGTGGCAACTATAATCACACTAATTATAAAATACCATAATCATAATCTATTGGGGGGATCATTGATTGAGTGAATTTTGGGGGTGATTCTATAGTGGTTGATTGCTTTCAGTTCTTGGTTGTGTGTTGTTGCAATGGGGAAATCTCAAATTGAACTCCTAACTCCATATAATTATGCATCATGGAAACAATCAGTATGGAATTATCTAATGGGAAAAGCTTGCATAGGATATGTAAAACAATCTATTCCTGAACCTACTGATGCGAATACAAAGGCAGTATGGGAGATTAATTGATAGAAAACTCTTGGATACATTTGTTCATTAGTCTCTTTTGATTTACAATTCCATTTCGAATCATGCCAGACACCTAAGGAGGCTTGGGAGACTTTTGAAAAATTGTATGGTAAAACTGACAAGATTAGGGGTTATTAGATTGATAATGATTTGATGAATCTTGATCCTAAGGAGTTTGACAAAATCCAAGACTATACTCCAAGATTAAGAAACTGAGAACACAACTAAAGGATTGCAAGATTAATAAATAGGATTTACAATTGATTCTAAATGTGTTATCCAAGCTTGGTCCTGAGTATTTAGTATTTTTTTCTAGCTTTCACACTCATCGGGTTTCCATGGGAGTTGCATATGTTGAGCCTACGTTTGATGATTTTTCAAATCTTCTAATCCAAGAAGAAGGAAAGCTAATTCAAATGGGCATCCTCAAGTCTTCCAAGCCACAAGCATTGGTGGCTAGTGAACCTAAGCTATAGAAAGAATCAAGGAATCCTGAAAAGAAACAAAAGAAGAAAAAGAACAAGACATAGAAAGAATTTGAGTCCTCTCCCTCTGGAAAGGAGAATCATCTAAGAAGGCGAACCCTCAATGTGCATATTGCAAGAAATTGGGGCATGATGAACACAAATGTTACATAAAGAAAATTGATGAATTGCAACATCAACTAAAGAAGGCTTAAATGAAATCATCTTTAGGGGGTTCATCTTCTTCTTCATCATCTTCAAAGTTTGAGAAACAAACGGGGAAAGCACTTTTTGCAATTGCAGATTCTGAGTCATGGAAATGGATCCTTGATTCTGGAGCTTCACATCATATGGCTTCATCACAGAGTATGTTCTCTTCATTTGAGACTTGTTCATCACCAGCCATTATGATGGCCAACAACACATCTATCAGTATTCGTGGGAAAGGATCAATTTACATTGACGAAGGATCATTCAATGATGTCCTTTGTGTACCTTCATTTTCTACCAATATCCTTTCTATCTATCGGATTAAACATGGTGGAACAAGAAAGAGTTTTGAGTTCACACCCGATTCTGTGATTATTCAGGATTTGCATAGCAGAGATATAGTTGCAGTTGGGGAGGTAGATCAACAATCTCGAGTGTACACCTTCTCACATTTTACTCCTATTGTTCCTTCGACTAAGGTTCACACTCATGTGGACACTTTTGAGGAGATGCAGTATGGTCATTTGAATCTTGGTGTTCTTTCATCGATTGAGGTTCTAGAGACATATGTTGACATTCCATCTCCTCCTCCATCTCTTATTGCATCTACAGAATTTAGTGTTGCTACATCCATGGTTTCCAGTGATTTAGTGTAGGAGGACATTCATAGTCTTCCAGATTCACCTTCTTGGGATGAGTACTTGACAGGTATTGTAGGCTTGTTTTGTGAGTCCTATCTTGCAAACTTGTAGGACACCATTGATGACATTCATCTCCTCTTTGAAGGAGTTGATTCATCTACTTCGGATATCATGAGGGAACCTTCAAACCCTCTTGTTATTTATTCTCCTCTTCACTTGTCACAGTTTGACATTGAGTTGGAGTACCTTAAGTAGCATTTAGAGTCATCTTCTTTATCTTTGGATCATGTTTTACATCAGTTTCCACTTGATCATGAATTGTCACATTCTTTAGTTTGGCATGAGACTTCTGATTTGACAGTGGCTTCTTTCGACATCGACATGGTGATACCTAAGCAGAGTTTAGAGACTTCATTCATTTTGAGTTTTCTTCCTTCATATTCCTTTCAGGAATGGGAAGACTTCCTACATACATTCTTGGTCTTGTTTCTTCCTAAGGGGAGGAATGTTGTTCGAAAATCGTGGATCATCTTCAACATTCATTATCGGGCATCTACCATCAGTGCAGGAGACTCTACATTGAGGGGGGGCTACTTGGTCTCTCTTCTGGGGGGATTATTCATTGTATATGTATTGGAATTGGTAGCATATGATTCTTGTTGACTCTACCTTTCCACACTTCTTGCATTCTCACTTTTGGGGAGGAGTTTTTTCCCATGAGGTTTTCTCGTTTACTCCACTTGAGATTTTTTGTACATGGGTACCTAACATGGCCTAGTAGCTGGGACCCATCCATCATTGCATCTTTGCATTTGTCAACTTCTCCCTAAGTTGCACTTAAGGGGGGGTGTTAGTGTGAATAGGGTTATTTCATATCTAGTTTAATATTTACTAGCTAATTACCCCTTGTTGTGTGAATAATTCATATTATTTAACTTTTATTAGTTAAATAATATTCACACACATATTCACATGTTAAGTTGACCTAGGAAGCATTCTAATTGTTTCTAGATGTTGAGAGTTGTCTCTAGTTGTTGATAGTTGTCTTATCCTACACATGTGATCTAGTTATCTCATGTCATAGGATTAAGACACTTGTCACATGACTACAACATCTTAGCTCTCACCCTTGCCTTTATAAGCAAGGTATGCCATAGCATATTGTAATGAGAGAGTAATCTTCTACATTGTTGTATTTGCATTCTTTGATAGAAATATAATTTATTCTTGTCATATTGATCTCCTCTTTTCTTTGTGCTATCCATTAGTCTTCTAGATCTTGGGTGGCTATCTCCATAGACAAATCTTACACTTACAATGGTATCACCTCCCCTTCCACTTCAAGGAGTATTAATATATATGTTAATTTATTTATTGGCTAACCTTTCATTTGTAATTGTCTAGCCTGTTATCTTTTCTTTTCCTTGATATCTGCAAATTCCAATGGTCGTTTGGATCAAGAATGAAAGAATCTTCCTCCCTCCCTTGGTCAGGGAATTGATTTATCAAGGGGATTTGAACACTGTCAATATCAAGGATTGTTGATAACTAAGAGGGGGGGTGAATCAGCTATCTTAATTATTTCAGCTTTCTGAACTTTCTTAATAATTAGTGCAGCATCAATTCAAACAAGCAAACATAACCATGAAATGGAAATACACATGACACAATATTTTTGACGTGGAAACCCTGTTAAGGGAGAAAACCACGGGGTGATTAAGCCAAGATTGTATTCTCTGTTAGAAGAATAGGATTACAAAATGGCACTTGCCAATTAGGGCTCACTGCCCAAGCACACTGCTCACAAGAGGCCCACTGCCTACAAGAGACTCACTGTCTACAATTTACAAAGAGTGTAATACAATATTTGAATTGATAAGGAGCATCTACATATGCTGGAGTTCAGTTTTGGTTAAACTCAGTACACTGATCTGCTGCACTTCATCCTTTCTCTTCCTTAGTGCTGCTGTCCCTTCACATACTGGACCTCCCTTTCTGCTTTCACTCTACTTTTCTGCTTTTCTTCGCACTCCACACAAAAAACACAACACCTCACACAACTAAATCCAGCTTATATATATACGCACAAGTGATTTCATCACCTTTCTAATCGGCATCTAGAATAGTCAATATTTTCCATGAACTCTGATCTGTCGGCTGAATCCTTGCTTACCAAGTAATGCGGATCAAGGATATACTTGTAGACGTCATCAATCATGTTGGCCAATTATAACTTATGCCTTAAGAATCTTTACCATCATCAGTAACGCATCCGGAATAATGTCTAATGTTCTGCCAGTCAGTTCTTTCTCTGTCCACACTGCCAATCAGGAACCCGACACTCAAGTATTCATATCTTTTTCTTCATCTATCACCGGAAACTAAATCCTTGGAATCTATTAGTCAAGGTAGTCCTCTTGACTTCCCCAAATCCGCACTTCACCAAGATATTTCCTCTGAGAGATCCAGAGCTGACTGTCGGACCTCGCCACATGTTCTGTTCTTGCTTACCGGATCACAATACTCTGCAATCTGCCTTCTAGTAGAGACTCATCATGTCCTGCGGATGTGTGGGTTAACCTTTGTTGCCATCAATGACAACAATGATGAAGCTCCAATGTGTCTCTTGCCAACAATCTCCCCCTTTGGCATTGATGGCAACACTTAGTGAAAAATGACTAAGTGTTATACTATACTCCCCCTTGGCTGATGCTCAGTCTCTATGTACATTTTTCGGAGCTCCCCCTTAGCTGGCTACAACATTTTTCATTGCTCATCATTCCCCCTTTGACATCAATGGCAAAGGGTGGGGTCCGCACACCAAAATTTTCAAAATTTCAACTATACTTGGCCACATAAGTATATACATATGGCATACTTACATATACTGAAGAATGTCTGCAAAGATTGTCTTCAATTGGACAAATTCTGTTGCCCAACTTTGCTTCATTCTGTCCAAAATTGATATATGACCGCTTAGCAGAAATGCAAACGCATCTGCCCTTTTTAGATCTGTCAGATCATTGGTCTGGGCTATGATCTGGGCTTCTTTTATGGCCTCATGCATGACCTCTAACTTAGGGATAATTATCCCTCTGAGTGCACCCAACCTGCTTATTCTATTTTTCTTTTCCTTCTCCAGCTTCTTGATTTCATTCAAGACTGCAATAGTCTGACATTCTTGATTTATTATGGAGGATGAGAGAGGATCAAAATTCTTTGATAGATTTGTCAGTTTGTCCACCTATTCTTTTACTTTCTTCTCAATGTCCAATGTTGCTTTAGACCATGATAAACAAAATTTGTACATTTCTCCACCATCTTTAAGAGCATTTTCTAAGCTCTTTATCCCTATACTCATATTCCTCCTATCATTAGTTATTAACCCTTGTACCTCTGATAATCTTTTTGTCAAAAATTCCTTCCGGACCTTATCTTCTGCTGACTTCTCTAGGGAATCAAAATGTGTGCTGACACTATTTACTAGAGTTTTAAGATTACCGGATAGGGAGGCTGAGGGATCTTTCTGAAAAGATGGCATAATCTTTTCTAACACTCCGGATGCAACTGTTATAAGCTCACAGTCTTCCATGTGAGACTTCAGGAGTTTTTCTTTGGCCTTTGCATTAGCAAACGAAGCTATCTTCATTGTTTGTACCAGAGATAGAGAGTCAAAATCAAATGGCCCTTTTAGTAGTTCCAGTTCATCAATCTCCATAGTTTCTTTTGTCAAAAAGTCCTTAACCGATTCTGCAGTGTCTCTTGCCGGAGATAGATTCTTCTTTTCTTCTATAGTCACATAACTGTCTTTTGGAGCTTTCTCTCCTTCCACAACCTTTGCACTATTATCTTCTTTTTCCTTCACCTCTGCTTCTTTCTCCTTTGTTCTTTCTTCTCCTTTGGATCCAGAGTCGGCAGGGGAAACTAGAGGAGTGATGTTTGTTTGTTCATGGGCCACCTCTTCTGGAGCAGAGGATTGTAAGCCCTTATCTTCACCGGTGTCCATTAGTTCTTCTGTCATTTCCTCAGTGGATTCTTTTTCAACACATGTGGCTGAAGGATCAACTCCCAAGTCCTCTATAACAGGAAGATTGAATCTTTTGAAGGCATTCCTGAGGATCTCTTCTGTTTCCTTGGCTATCTTGTCAGTCTCACCAAGCATGAGCTGATTCATTCTGGCTTTGCTCCGAAATTCATCCTTGCAATCCTTGAAGATCATGTTCATTTGCTTTGAATCGATTGAAGGATATAGCTGAATGGCTATCTGCTCTCGGATCTCAAGGTCTTTTGCCATGGCATTATTCTTTCTTATTTCTAACTCTTTTTCTAGGCTTTTGGGAATATGAGATATAATTTCAATAAAAGCCTTGTTATATATGTTCAGATACTTAACTGCTGCTTCCTGCAAGATCTTTTGGTCTGCTTAATTGTAATCATCATAGAATTTAGCCATTGGCTGAAGGTTTCCATCCACGGTGACTAATTTGATGACATCATCTAAAGATAGAGTGGGCTTTTCTACAAATTCTTCTGCCTTTTCTTCTTCACCTTGACCGATAGAGGATTCACCGGATGTTTTCTTCTTCTCCTTCTTCATTTTCTTTATCTCCTCATCTGATTCAGTTTCTTCATCATCCTTCTAACTGACATAAGACCTTGTGGCCTTTGTTTTAGTTCTTTTCTCTCCTCTGCCGGATGATTTTGCTTTCGGTTTTGATGTCCTTGAGCTTTTAGCAGTGACAAGTGCTGATCTCTTTGATGATCTTGCCCGGGTGGAAGATTTACCGGAGCACTTTCCTTACTTCCCTTTTCTGCCTCTTTCTTCTCTTTCTTTGCCCTTTCCACCTTTTCTCTGTTGGCATCAAGAGCTTCTTTTGATATGCCATATCTTTTGGCAATATTCTCTACTTCTTTTATCACTTTTCTCTTTACCTCCGGTTGTCTGAGTTCCACATGAATTTTTATACTCAATTCTTCAAAGGTTCCAAATCTTTCTGCTTTGGGATCCTTGGGTTGACTAAGCATGTGTTAGACACGCAGCTCCACAAGTTTCTCATCCACCTTATACCCCATTGGCATGATCCAGACTGTCCTTGGTTCCACAGCTTCCATTTGGCACTGATCAGTTTCAACCATAAAACAAACTGTATCCTTATACTTTTCAACTAGAGATTTGGGAATTCTCTCTCTTGCTTGCATCGAATTTTGGAAGTTCTTGAAGTAACCCCATAGAGCTGTATTTCTTGTTTTGGCATCTCCAAGCCCATGCAAATAGTCTCTGATTTGGATTGCAACAGGTCTGTCATTCTGCCAAACCCAACCATTTGATCCGGGCAGCTCACTTATGAAGTAGAAAAACAGACACAATATCAGCCCACCATACTTGAAGGAATTTTTCTTATCCTTCTTGATCTTCTGTAGATTCTCCAATAGTTGGTTTAGAAGAAGTTCACACAGATAATAGTCAACATTTTCTTTTAGCATCTGATAAGCTGTATAAACTGCAGTTCTTGGTACTGAATTTTCCCTACTGGAGTGATAAATTTTGTAACCAATTATCATGGATGCAAATTTGATATCCGGATCAGTGATATCTTCAATTGTCATAGCTCTCTTGTCAAATTTTGATCCAGTTGTATCACTCACTGTCTGATTCTTGACAAATTTGAGAACAGGTATCCCATCAGATGAATGCAGACTAGTTACTACCCTAATTGCATCTTTGGTGATCTTAAAGGGTCTATTCAACCATAGGAAGTTATCATGTACTCTGCTCAACACATACCGGACCCATTCATCTTCTGTAATGTCCCCTTTTTAGCTGATGTTGTTTGCAGATAGTTTAGCCTATTCCTGACCCTTGTAGGCTAATGTACATGGTTAGGGGGTCTTCTCTAGGCAGTCACCTAGTTGATGGTTGGTTTCCTAGATTCAGTTGGATGGGAAAAATAAGGGAGATAATAATTAAATTAATTATTTGTAAGGTTATTAAATAAATAAATATTATAAAGTGACCTTATATTTAATTAATTTAATAAAGTGACTTAAATAAATATTATTACATAAAGTCACTAAAAAAAATAATATTATTTTTCTAGAAGCTTCTTGAAGTGGGATTGAAAAAGTATAAAAGAAGGGGGAAAGCAAGCTTCCAGGCATCCAAGAATTGATATTTGCTTTGATGTGATTGTTTGGTGAAGGAGCCAGCAAGGGTTTCTGCCATTGAGCCATTGAGAACGAAAAATCTCATTGGTTATGCAATTTTGAGGTTGTGAAATATCAGCTGAATTATTGCTTCATTGTGGGCTTCATCCAGGAGTCCAATCTATGCTTAAATTGGAGAAGACATTAAGTTTCACAAGAGTTCCAAAGGTTAATCATTTGCAGATTTGAAATTGTTGGTGACATGAATAGTGGCATGAATAGTGTCGTGCTACAGTAACCAGCCATAAAGTTTTTAGATTTTCATTGTTGGAGGCCTATCTAAACACTTTTTTATTCTAGGTATTTGAGGGATCAATTCTTCTTGTGAAGACAATAATTTCTATACCAGTTTGGAGGTGTTTCAAGGCTGCAATTAATTCATTCTGAGGACTGATATACTACAGCAAGGGTGCCATTGGAAAGACATTTTTGTTCATATCTCATCAGTGAAGCATCCTATAGTTCTGGGCATTGTTGCATTTTGATCCTTTGATCCTACCAATCATTTCAGGTACCATAAAGTGGAGTTTTATTGTTGCATTTATTTTTAGTTAAGATTGTCAGGCAAGGGCAAGGGCGGCTACTTCTAGGAGGTGCAATTTCATGCAAGGAGGCTCAATAAAATCGAATAAAAATCAGAGATAGATATCATTGCATCTGTTGATCATTCCGGACTTCATAATTAGGTTCTTTGATGTATTTTGCATTGTCATATCAATTCGCATAAGGTGTTGTTGTAGATGGTCATTTTATATTAAATTTGGCATTGTTGTATATATCATTGTAAGCCAAGAGTCTTGGCAAATACATAGCATCATTGTACTTTAGATTGCACTCAATTAAGGAGATATATGTTGCATACCATATGTTTGATGAAATGTCCATCTTATAGCATACATAATTAGCATAGTAGTTTGCATGCCAATTGTTTGACAAAATGTCAATTGGCTGTAGGAGTTGATTTACACTTGCAATAGTCATCTATTGCATTTGGAAAATGCTAAGACACTTGCATTTCATGCTATACTTGTAGTTTAGTCATTTAGCATTTATTTCAAGGCTTTTGCATCATCTTATCTTCCAATTTCATCAAGCAAAGAAAACTGAAACTCAGAAACAGCAAGAACATACTTTGCATACAAAGTGTTTAACGATATTCCTTGAGCCTCTAATCAGCATTTTGAGGTCAGAACTAGCAAGGGATATTACATCTTCTTCAAAATAGGGGAAATGAATGCACTGTGCAAAATGCTTATCCCAGATGGCCTTGAACTGAGGTTTGAGCTCAAAAAAATCATCTATTAACTGATTGTGATAGATATCAGCCAGCTTAGATTCCCCAAATTCCTCAATATTCGCATGAATATATGCCCTAACATCTTCTACATGCAGAACCCCATGCAGAATGCTTGAAAAAGCGCCGAGGGGATCAACTTCTAGGGATTTATATGGATGCTTCTTAAATTTAGGTCGTGGCCTATCAAATATCTTCACTATATTTGGAGTAGTCATCTTTCAAAGATTTGCAGAGAGATATTTGATAACAGAGAATACCTTTTGCGTCTTTTGGTTTCACGGAGTTAGCCGGATAGATTTCTGGATGAATTGACTTCTGCAAACGATCTTTGATGAGCTTGAGGAATTTTGTTGCAGAGCTTCTCTTTTCATTTCTTCTTGAATGCAGAATGAACAAATGCTTAATGAGAAAACCCTTATATTGCTCGGCAAACCCTAATGTCAAGTTGCAATAAATGCTCGACCTAAGTCATTCCGGTTTGCCTTATTCAGATGACTTGAAGAACCGGATCAATCTTGATCTTAAACATCTTGCGGATCTTCCAAATCTTAACCATAGTTTATTTGGATGTTTCTCTTATGAACCCTTTAATCTGCAACTCCTCTTGTGCCAGTTTCGGCACCAATTGACTGGCTGGGGGAACAAGGTTTTCTTTGTGTCTCCCCCTAAGCCAGAACTCACTTATTTTAATTTTTGGAAGGAATATTAGGACCAGAGTCTGGTGCGGATCCATCCTCTACATTCTCTGTACTTTTCTTCACCCAAATCTTGTTCATCTCACTTTGAACTTCATCCACATTCACTTTTTGTTTTCCCTTATCTTGATTCTGATTATGATATACCAGACCTCTTTTGTCCTGATTCTTGCTTTTACAGAATTTTGCAATATGACCGGATGTATTGCAAATTTGGCAAACAATACTTCTTTGCATATTTGATTGATATCCTCTTGATCTGCATTGATTAGCCATATGACCTATTCTATTGCATGCAAAGCATCTACCATTGAATGAATTGTTTATTTGCATATTTCTGCATTCATGAGATTTGTGACCATACCTTTTGTAGTTGAAACACTGTCCGGAGAAGGATGTATTAGTCTGATTCATTCTCTTTCTGCACTGATTAGCTTTATGACCAAAGTTATTGCAGTTGTGGCAGTATCCATTGAACGATGGATATCTTTGAGCATTAGGCTACCTTAGTGGAGGTCTTCTAGACCTGTTCCTTGGATTTTCTGATCCAAAATTCTTCTGACCAGATCTGGAGCTTTCTCCTTTCTCATATCCCAAACCACACTTATCATCTACCCTCTTTTGACTTTCAAGAAGAATTTCAAGTTGAGCAGAACTTATCTTGAATTTCTCTTTATATTCATTTGCTGTTTGAAGATCCCTTTTAAGAGAGATAATTTGATCCTCAAGTTTTTCTTCATTATCTTTAGCATCTTCAAGATCAGATTCAAGATGTCTGATAATTCTATCCATCTTGTGGCAATCTTCTGATTTCTCCTTGAGAGATTGTCTTAGATTATCTTCAGTTTTTCTTTTCTCTTCAACCTCTTGGGTAAACTTCATAACTCCTGATTCCATTTCATGTCTTACCATAATGATTTCTTTTGATAACTTTTCACATAAATTAGTTTTCTCCTTCAGATCTTCATTTGTATCATTTGCTTCACCTTGACTTGCCAATTGCTGAAGTAGCTCCTTTCTCTTTTTCATAGAGAGACTTAATTTGTCTTTTAGTTCTTTCATGAAATCATCAGCCTGTTTGAGTCTTTCCTTTAATTCATTGACTTCAGAGTTTGACTGCTCAAGATCATCAAGGGCAGTCTTGAGTTGCTCCCTTAAACCATATACATCCATTTGAATTCCCAGATCTTCCTTAAGCTGTTAGACTATGTTAGGAGGAACTTGGCTCTGATACCAATTGTTGATAACTGAGAGGGGGGTGAATCAGTTATCTTAATTATTTCAGCTTTCTGAAATTTTTTAATAATTAGTGTAGCATCAATTCAAACAAGCAAACATAACCATGAAATGGAAATACACATGACACAATATTTTTGACATGGAAACCTTGTTAAGGGAGAAAACCACGGGGTGATTAACCCAAGATTGTATTCTCTGTTAGAAGAATAGGATTACAAAATGGCACTTGCCAATTAGGGCTAACTGCCCGAGCACATTGCTCACAAGAGGCCCACTGCCTACAAGAGACTCACTGTCTACAATTTACAAAGAGTGTAATACAATACTTGAACTGATAAGGAGCATCTACATATGCTAGAGTTCAGTTCTGGTTAAACTCAGTACACTGATCTGCTGCACTTCATCCTTTCTCTTCCTTAGTGCTATTGTCCCTTCACATACCGGACTTGCCTTTCTGCTTTCACTCTGCTTTTCTGCTTTTCTTCACACTCCACACAAAAAACACAACACCTCACACAACTAAATCCATCTTATATATATACGCACAAGTGATTTCATCACCTTTCTAGTCGGCATCCGGAATAGTCAATATTTTCCATGAACTCTGATCTGTCGGCTGAATCCTTGCTTACCAAGTAATGCGGATCAAGGATATACTTGTAGAAGTCATCAATCATGTCGGCCAATTATAACTTATGCCTTAAGAATCTTTACCATCATCAGTAACGCATCCAGAATAATGTCTGATGTTCTGCCAGTTAGTTCTTCCTCTGTCCACACTGCCAATCAGGAACCCGACACTCAAGTATTCATATCTTTTTATTCATCTATCACCAGAAGCTAAATCCTTGGAATCTATCAGTCAAGGTAGTCCTCTTGACTTCCCTAAATCCACACTTCACCAAGATATTTCCTCTGAGAGATCCAGAGCTGACTGTCGGACCTCGCCACATGCTCTGTTCTTGCTTACCGGATCACAATACTCTGCAATCTGCCTTCTGGTAGAGACTCATCATGTCCTGCAGATGTGTGGGTTAACCTTTGTTGCCATCAATGACAACAATGATGAAGCTCCAATGTGTCTCTTGCCAACAATATCTTTCATATTGACTGTGATAATGTTGAGTTTGATGTTTGGTGCATCCTTAGCTACCACCTCTTATAACCTGCAGACAAAGAAGTAAAGGGATTAGAAATCATTGCAATGTTGGTTTCAAATATAATGGATATCATTCAAGACCATGAGTATGTGCAGTCCATCAGCTTCAAACTGGTGCATACTTCTTTCTTCAATGTTGACAGATGGAAGACAATCCTTGGTGGCTATGATATCTAATTTAGTGAGGCTCCAGTGGGAGCTATCCTCAGTTGGAATCTTCTATGACCTTCCCACCATGTCGTTTGCATATGCAATGCCATGCAATGAGGTCACTAGGGTGACTATATCAATCTCCTCAATCGAGTCGTCAATGCCCACAGGTTCCAACTATCAACTGGTATCACTGACAGGGTCAAGGAGGTTTTGAATGTCATTCATTTCCTCCACCACCATGCCCCTGACTTGGCTTTGGGACTCCCACATGCTCCTGGTACACCAGGCTTTGCTCTCTCTTTTTCCATTGCTCCTCCTGAGCACAATCACGACTCAAACTTGGACTAGTCTACCTACCTACTTGTTGCTCCCTTAAGTTGCTCGATCTGGTCCATTTTTTGATAATTCTTTTTTGTTTCCCCTTTGTATCTAGTCCTCACTCCAAATTTTGACTGTATTTACCTATTGAGGTCTTCATGGTTGGTGACAGGCCTAGGACTTTGTATTTTTTTGATACTATTAATATATTATAGGTACTTCATCACCTTTCTTAACAAAAAAATTGTTTAATAAATTGTAGCTTTATTGGTTATTATATATTGAGATGGATTCAATGATTGTAAAGATATAATAATCTTTTCTCTAAGAGCTAACATAGTTTTCCTCTAAGAAAAGAAGGATGAATTAGCTATTTTTAAATAGCACGTATCAAGATAGTAGAACAAAATAACAAATTAGATAAACCAAGAACTAGAAGCACACAATCAACATTATTAGTTCTATGTGGTAGAGGACATATATAGAGATGTATAATCTATGTACATATATAGCTCATACTTTATACAAAATCTAAGGCAACACATAGACAAAGTGATCTATTTATGGTCTCCAGACATCCCATGTTCCAAGATTATAGCAAAGTTATTCATTTTTGAACCTAGAAGTAAGTACACTTTTCCTTCTTTATATTTACTCTCCTAAAATAATAATAACTATTCAATTGTTAAAATAATATTAATTGTTCAATTATTTAATCCTAAGTCTAATTAATTAGACTACCCTAATTTGTACTTGTGTATTTGCAACTTATTAAATTAGGCTAGATAAACTTAAAGAAAGATTATTTTCCTTTACATTTATGTTAAGAACTTTAAACATACTTTAAATAACTATTTAACTAGTATACCTATATTTTAAAAATATATCTAAAGCACGCCGAGAGATATCCTTCTTGAGGTGCCTATTTTTTTAATCAATTTACTACACATAGGTGGAAATAGGCACCTCGAGAAGGATATCTCTCGGCGTACTTTAGATATATATTTTTTAAATATAGGTATACTAGTAGCATCTGGAGCGGCAAGCCTAATTCTAACTATATTATATAATTATAAGAATTATTATAATTATATAATATAATATGATAATATAGATTAGACATATTATTATAATCCTTATTCTAACCCTAACCCTAAGTAAAATTCTAACTCTAATTTTACCTGTAACCCTAATTTTCTATCTAACCCTAACCTTAATTCTAAACCTAACCCTAACCCTTATTAAAACATTAACCTTGATTCTAACCCTAACTCTAACTATAACCATAACCCTAACTCTAACCTTAACCCTAATTCTAACCTACCCCTAAAATTAATTCTAACCATAACACTAATCTTAATTCTTACCCTCACCATAAACTTGATTATAACCATAAATTTAATTCTAACATTGATTTGAACTGTAACCCTAACCCTAAACTTAGTTCTAATCCTAACCCTAATTTTAACTATAACCCTAAACATAACTCTAATTTTAACCCTAACCCTAACCCTAACTCTAACCCTAGCAGTGATCGCAATTCAAACCCTAACCCTAACCCTAATTCTAACACTAACCCTAACTCTATTTCTAACTCTAATTTTAGCCTTAACCCTAATTTTTAGGCTAACCCTGACCTTAATTCTAATTATGAACCTAACCCTAACCCTTATTATAACTAAAAGATTTAATTATAAATAAATCCTATAATTAAATACATTCCTCTATGGCATTTCAGATGATAAACAAACTCATATAATACAATAATTAAATCCATTACTCCTACTTTAATAGAACATAATAAATAAAATCAAAACCTCACTTACATTAAAATTTAATAAAAACTTTAAACTAAAATAAGTCATGGAAATAATAATAATGAAGATTAAAATTAAAGAAATATTTATTTCTAAACTTAATCATATACCACTATGTGTACAACTTATTAAAAGGCAACAATTAAAATTTAAAAATAATAATAATACAACATTTTAACTCCACTAAAGCCCAAGTTGTTAATAAAGCAATTTATTATTACTATTTTAAACTTGTTAAAATGATAAAACATAGCATAAAACTTTTCTATCTCTTTTATCTTTTTATTTTCTCTTAATTGTTTTTGCCAATGGAGTTATGAAGAAATGTAGGAGAAAAATTCAATCTTGTCATGATTTTTCCCTCTGCTCTTTTTTTTGTGCTAAGTTTCTATTGAGATTTTATGGGTTATAGTCAATGCTTTTGGGTATTTGATTTTTTGAATATTTTTGTTTTGCAAGGTTTGGACTTGGAGGTTTTGGTCTGCATGCATGTTAAGAGAATAGAGAATAAACAACTTTAAACAACTTAGAGGGATAAAGGGATTAATTATATATATTTTTATTGTATGGAGTCTAGATTTATTCAGATCTAGATTTTTAGAAGAAGAGGAGGTTCAAACCTAATAATTAGTGGGAACAAAAGAAAAACAAAAGAAAAACAATTAATCAAATCTATAAAATAAAAAAATTATGAATTTTTATTTCTTGTTTTTTATATTTAACAAATTTTTATTTCCTTTTGTAATTACACTGAGAGGCGTTCCTACATTCACATCACGAATGGGAGCTGAAAGATTCCGGAATTTCTAGGTAAACTTATAAGATTCCTAGAATCTTTATTAAAATTTGGCTTTTATTTTTTATTTTGTCCAATTTCTTTTTTGGTTCCATATTTTTGTGATTTTCTTATTTTCAATTTCTTTTTTGGTTTTTATTTTTTACTTTTTTCCAATTTCTTTTTTAGTTTTTATTTTTTATTTTTTCCAATTTCTTTTTTGGTTTTTAGTTTTTATTTTTTCCAATTTCTTTTTTGTTTCCATAGTTCTTGTGATTTTTGTTATTTTCAATTTCTTTTTTGGTTTTTATTTTTTATTTTTTCCAATTTCTTTTTTAGTTTTTATTTTTTATTTTTTCCAATTTCTTTTTTGGTTTTTATTTTTTATTTTTTCCAATTTCTTTTTAAATCACCAAAAACATCAAACAAAAATACTTGAAAAATTAGAAAATAAAAATAATGGAAAAAATAAACTATGGAAAAGAGATATCCCTTGGCATACTTTAGATATATTTTTTAAAATATAAATATACTAGTTTTTACGCCGAGGCGTTCCTACACGGATGGGAGCTGAAAGATTTTGGAATTTCTATGTAAACTTACAAGATTCCAATCTAGAATCTTATTTCTTATTTTTTCCAATTTCTTTTTGTTTTTTTCCACCTTTCTATCCTTCATGGTTTTTATCTTTTATTTAAAAAAATCTATCGCGGAAGATTTTTTTTTTTCCATAGTCTCTTTGATTTTCTTTTTTTTTTTTCTTTTTTCTTTTTGTTTTTTAATATTTCCAATTTCATTTTTGGTTTTTTTTTTTCCAATTTCTTTTTTTGTTCCATTTTTTTTTATATTCTCCACCTTTTTATCCTTAATGGTTTTTATTTTTTATTTTCTTCAATTTCTTTTTTTGTTTTTATTTTTTATTTTTTCCAATTTCTTTTTGAGTTTTTATTTTTTATTTTTTTCCAATTTCTTTTTTGGGTTTTATTTTTTATTTTTTTACAATTTTTTGGTTCATAGTTTTTATGATTTTCTTATTATCAATTTCTTTTTAAATCACCAAAAATATCAAACAAAAAAATTGAAAAATTAAAAAATAAAAACGATGGAAAAAATAAATTATGGAAAAGAGATATCCCTCGGTGTACTTTCGATATATATTTTTTAAATATAAATATACTAGTTTTTACGCCGAAGCGTTCCTACACAGATGGGAGCTAAAAGATTCTGGAATTTCTATGTAAACTTACAAGATTCCAATCTAGAATCTTATTTCTTATTTTTTCCAATTTCTTTTTGTTTTTCTCCACCTTTCTATCCTTCATGGTTTTTATTTTTTATTTTCGCCACTTTCTTTTTTGGTTTATATTTTTTATTTTTTTAAGTTCTTTTTTATTTTTTATTTTTATATTTATATTTAAAAAAATCTATCGCGGAAGATATCTTTTTTTCCATAGTCTCTTTGATTTTCTCACTTTTTTTGTCTTTTTTCTTTTTGTTTTTTAATATTTCCAATTTCTTTTTTGGTTTTTTTTTTCCAATTTCTTTTTTTGTTCCATTTTTTTTTATATTCTCCACCTTTTTATCCTTAATGGTTTTTATTTTTTATTTTCTCCAATTTCTTTTTTTGTTTTTATTTTTTATTTTTTCCAATTTCTTTTTTAGTTTTTAGTTTTTAATTTTTTTCCAATTTCTTTTTTGGGTTTTATTTTTTATTTTTTTACAACTTTTTTGGTTCATAGTTTTTTATGATTTTCTTATTATCAATTTCTTTTTAAATCACCAAAAATATCAAACAAAAAAAATTGAAAAATTAAAAAATTAAAACGATGGAAAAAAATAAATTATGGAAAAGAGATATCCTTCGGTGTACTTTAGATATATTTTTTTAAATATAAATATACTAGTTTTTACGCCGAGGCGTTCCTACACGGATGGGAGCTGAAAGATTCTGGAATTTCTATGTAAACTTACAAGATTCCAATCTAGAATCTTATTTCTTGTTTTTTCCAATTTCTTTTTGTTTTTCTCCACCTTTCTATCCTTCATGGTTTTTATCTTTTATTTTCTCTACTTTCTTTTTTGGTTTATATTTTTTATTTTTTTAATTTCTTTTTTATTTTTTATTTTTATTTTTATATTTAAAAAAATCTATCGTGGAAGATATCTTTTTTTCCATAGTCTCTTTGATTTTCTTACTTTTTTTTTTCTTTTTTCTTTTTGTTTTTTAATATTTCCAATTTCTTTTTTGGTTTGTTTTTTTCCAATTTCTTTTTTTGTTCTATTTTTTTTTATATTCTCCACCTTTTTATCCTTAATGGTTTTTATTTTTTATTTTCTCCAATTTCTTTTTTTGTTTTTATTTTTTATTTTTTCCAATTTCTTTTTTAGTTTTTATTTTTTATTTTTTTCCAATTTCTTTTTTGGGTTTTTTTTTTTTTTTTCAACTTTTCAGTTCATAGTTTTTATGATTTTCTTATTATCAATTTCTTTTTAAATCACCAAAAATATCAAACAAAAAAAATTGAAAAATTAAAAAATAAAAACGATGGAAAAAATAAATTATGGAAAAGAGATATCCCTCGGTGTACTTTAGATATATTTTTTTAAATATAAATATACTAGTTAATTTTCAATGTGATTAGGATTATGACTTGGTTTTGCATGCTTTTTTAGCCATTATTTTTCTCTTTATTTCACTCTTTAAAGTAAATAAGACAATATTTTTAAATAAGACTATAAGTAAATTTATTGAATTTATTATGGAAACTTATATAAAAGTTTATTAATTTAATAATTTAATTTTATGGAAATAAATCAATTACAATTAGAAGGTTTAATCATCTGGTATTTTTAACTACTATAAGATACTGATTATTCTTAACTAATTTACTCTTTCATTTCAAAGAGAACATTTAACATTTATGTAGGTTTCACGAAGAGTTTTAATCAAAATGATGAATTTATGGTATATATCATGGAAAATATTTATAGAGTGATGTTGTTACAAATTTTATTGGCTTTGGTTTTATTTTATGAAGTTATTGGTGGGGGTTGGGTGTGCGGCCTTATGTATGTAGCCACAACCCCTACTGTGGGGAGCCAGGTCACGACTTGCATGGTAAGGGCAATACCCTTTAAAACATTTACTTATTAGTCGATAGGCTTTATATGTGAGCATTATAGTGCTCGAAATTGTCTCACGCCGTAAAAAAAAATCACGCCGATAGATTTGTTAGTTATATGTGAGCATTATAGTGCTCGAAAAATTGTTTGACGTCGTTTTTCCTTGCTGATTAAAAAAATATGCCTGCAAAGTTTATAAACTTGTTTTCATGTCTGAAAAAATTGTGCCAGAAAAAGTCTCATGTAGTTTAAATGCCCCGCCGGAATTTTTGTTTTTTTCAGAGGAAAAGGAAAGGGAAAACAGTTGAAAGCAAATAACTCAGGCGAGCATATCCAATTGCAATATTTGAGGTGACTTTAAGGGAGCGCGAATTAACACCAAAAAAGTGAGAGAATTTGTTATAAGATTTGGGGACTTTTTTATGGATTTGCATTAATTTCTAAGATACTTGGCCTCCATTCTCCTCTCCACCGACACAGATGCCACGCACTATTCCCACACATATTAATTGCTCTACAGTTAAATTTCATTCTTTAATGTCTCACGCTAGGAAACTAGAAAATATCACCCAAAAACAGGTCATGTGGTGTCATTTCATTTCATCTTTTCACCGTCATTTGTGGTTGTTCATTGGATTTGGCTGCTTGATGCATTTAAGTGGATTCTAGAATGCAACGCATAATCTGCCATAAGATGTTAAGCAGAATAAGAGTTTTCAATCACAACTAGGCCACAAGTGTCCAAATCTGGAGTCAAAACCTGTGCCTAAAATGTTGGAAGAAAAGCCTACCGAGATACCTTTTTTTATAAAGGGGTAAAAACTTTATTGAAATTCAGAAAGGAACATTACAATGAGAGCTAAGGACCAAAGTCCCAGGAAACAACAAAAATAGAAGAACAAAACAAGACCAAAGTCAACCATCACCATAACCCTCCCTATCCTCAGCAAGAATTCTCTCCAAATCATGGCGAAGCACCAGAGGAACCAACTCCCACTCCTCTATTCTCCCGCCATCTAAATGCTCAGAAGCCCATTTTGCCAAGCAATCAACAACCCTATTCCATTCTCTCAGAATATGAACAAAGGTCACCATTTCCATCAATGAACTAACCTGCAAAATCTGTTGCACAATCATAGCCAACTGCCAACTGACACCCACCACTTTCCGCTCAATGAGCAAATTGATCAAGACATGGGAATCAGATTCACATATAATCCTTCTCCACCCCAGAGCATGAGCCCTCTCAAAGGCATAGAGAATTGCCAACCCTTCAATCATGTTGATAGTTTGTGTCCCCTCATGGACCGAAAAGAAGAAAATCACCGAGCCTGAAGAATCCCTTCCAATCCCCCCAATACCAGCAGGCCCAGGATTGCCCCTGGAGGATCCATTAGTATTAACCTTTAGAACCCCATCGGGAGGGTGCTGCCACCTACCAACCTTATGAATTCTTTGTTTAGCCTTCCGACCTCTCCTGACACATGTAGAAGTCATGGACAACCCCTGAATCCCCAATCCTCAGCATCCCGTTTTACTAAAGGAAAACTCACCTCACACTTAGCCTCCATCGTCTCCTGAATCATGCCCAAAATTCTTTGCCAAACTTGCTGCACCAACTTCTCTCCATGAAAAATCTGTTGATTCCATTCTAACTAAATTTGCCACAACATGAAGATAGGCACCCCAAACCACACTTCTTGCACGAAAGAAGCCATAGAGGGAGACTTAACCACACCATTCCAAAATTTAATCAAGGAGGAAGCATGAACACAGGGGCTCTACCAAACATCCCACCAAAAATGCCAAATCTGAATAGTAAAAGAACAACGGAAAAACAAGTGAGCAGAGTCTTCCTCTGCCGCCCCACACAAAACATAGACAGAAGGGCCCCAGAAGCTCCTCTTTCAAATATTGTCCTAGGTCAAACACTTATTCTAGGCCAACATCCAAATAAAGCAATTACACTTTGGCCATGAGAACTTGTTCTAGACCTTCTTCCACCACTGAGCTTCCTCCCCATCCATCCTGTGAGATAATAACACCTGATATCTAGAGGCAACAATATAGACACCCTTAGGATTACGAGATCAAGCAAGCACATCATCCTCCTAAAGGGAACTACACCATTGACTGGAAAGGATATTGTACAGCTCAACACACTCCTCATGTGAACCAGCATTTGGCCAAGCATCAGGAGACTTCCATCTTGCCACCTCCAGTTACCTGCAGAAAGTAAAGGATTTAAAATCACTCATCCGTGACCAACCAGCCTTAAGAAATCTTTGGCAAAGATTCAACAAATTAGGAAACTAAGAGATGATGGGAGGAGAGCCATCCCAAGAATCAGACCAGAAATGAGCCTCGGTCCCCTGCTTACAAATCCAGAATAAGCCTTTCTTAATAAGAGCAACCCCTTTTTTGAGAGTATCCTAAATCACCGAACCTTTTCCAACAAGGGGATAGTGAGGAATATCATGTTGAGGGATCCCCAGGAAGTATTTCTGAGATAGAATCCTAGCCCAAACCTTATCTTGTTCAATGCACCATCACCAATACAACTTCACAGCTAGAGCTACCCTGGTCAAATTTGAGTGTCGTAAACCAAGACCCCCATACTGCTTCAGGCTACAAACAACCTCCTATCTAACCAGACTCCATTTGGAGGACACTAAACAACCAGCCCATAAAAACTATCTTGCAACATAATCTAACTCCTTAACGAAGCCCACCGAGGAAACCTAGAGCATGCATCTGTAAATGGGCAAATCCTGCACCACTGACTTAATTAAGTAAACACGCCCAGCAAAAGATAACCACTGATGAGTCTAGTGATTAACTTTCACCTAAAATTTATCCAAAATCTTCTGCCAAGACTCCCTGGGCAATCTACCAAACGAGATGGGGATACCAAGATAGATCAAAGGGAGAGTCCCAATCTGAAATCTCAAAGTTTGAGCAATCCTCTACTGAATGGGGACCGGAGTATTGAAGAAGAAGATGGAAGACTTATCTTCCTTAATCAATTGACTCAAGGCAATCAGCTAAATGTCCAACACCCTACGAATATTAACAACTTCTCTCATTGTAGTCATGCCCATCAGAGTAGTGTCGTCCACAAACTGCAGGTGAGACTATGGAGGCAAGTCACCACCCCACCGCCAACCTTGGATAAGACCAACCTCCACATTTCTTCTAATCAGTCGCCCCAAACCTTCAGCAAGGAGAAGAAACAAATACAGAGATATGGTATCTCCCTAAAGAAGCCCCCTAGAAGCACCAAATAACTCAATGTGTTCCCCATTAATAAGCATAGAGAAGGAAACTGAAGTAATGCAGCTCATAACCCATTGAATCCATTCTTCCCCAAAACCAAAAGCACTAAGAACCTTCCGAAAGAAGGACCACCTAACCCTATCATAAGCCTTAGCCATATCCAACTTAATGAACGTCACCTTATCTTTGAAGCTGGCCATAGAGTGAATGGACTCAGTTGCAATAACAATACCCTCCAAAATTTGCTTACCCTCAACAAAACCACTCTGCTCCTCAGAAATCAGCTCTTTAAGCCCCTTTTTTAACCTGTCAACAATAAGCTTAGAGATAATTTTATAAATTATGTTGCAAAGAGAAATGGGGCAAATTTGACTTAACCTATCTGCCCCTTCACACTTGGGAATGAGGGCAAGAAAGGTAGAGTTTGAAGCCCTTAGCATCTGCTTATTCCATTGAGATTCCTGAACAACTGCTAATAGGTCCAACTTGATAATATCCCAGAATTCTTGGAAAAACTCCATCGAAAAGCCATCAGGACCAAAGGATTTCTCTTTTTTCATCCGGAAAATAGTCCCCTCTAGCTCCTCAAGTGTGATATCATTCATAAGTAGTTCATTCATTTCTCTAGACACTAGAGGGGGGATACAAGAAAGAACCTGGGCTTCTTCAGGAGACCCCCCATGTGAGTCTTCCCTAAAAAGAGAGGAAAAGTATTGCACCACCTCACCCAAGATTTTAGGAAAGGAGGAGAGCTGCTCACCCCTATCATTCACCAGAATGAAGATAGAATTGCCATGCCTCCTGGCTTTCACCGAATTGAAGAAAAAAGCAGTATTTTTATCCCCTTCCTGAAGCCACTCTATTCGGGCCTTTTGCTTCCAATACATTTCCTCTTGTAGCTCACACTCCTCTAGAGCTTTCAAAACCTGAGCTTCATCTTGAAGTAATTATTTAGTCACCCCATCCTCCCTTATCAGTCTCGTGATACCATCCAAATTAGCCTGAGCAGCCGCCTTAACATGAAAAACATTCCCAAAGCATTGACAATTCCAACGCTTGAGCTTATATTTCACATATTATAGTAATTTAGCAAAGGTATACATTGTCATACCATAAGTAGGTCTGCCACACCTCCACCAGTCAGCCACATAATCGTACAGAGACTGGTCCCGCAGCCACATGAGCTAAAATCTAAAAGAAGGAGAACGAGGCACATGAGTTGACACAATAGCAAGCTTGATAGGCCAATGATCAAATCCTCTCCAATCCAAGATTTTAGAACAAGAAGACCACACACCACCAACCCAGTAACAGGAAACCAGAAAATGATCCAATCTCTCAACAATACAATTTTCACCAACCCTGTGATTGTTCCAAGTAAACTGACCATTACTAGGCTTAATAACTAAATTCAAAGCATCAATGTTATTGCGCATAAGCAGCGTAGAGGGATCCAGCCTCACCGTACCACCACGCTTTTCAGCCAACTCAGAAATAACATTAAAATCTCCAGCCAAAATCTAAGGATGGAGAGGAGCTAAACTGTGGACAAACCTGATATGGGACCATAGAGATTGCTTACCCTGTAGGTCAGTAGGAGCATAAATATTAGAAAGGAGTAAGACCTCCCCTGTCTCAAAACTAGAAGCAACCATAGACATAACAAACTTAGAAGACAACCATGAAAGAGGACAGATCTTCCGCGGGTTCCAGAAGTAAGCTATACCCCTTGAAGACCCATGGGCACCAGTGCATTGGCATTCCCCGTTCCTCCACAACTTAGGAGCCAAACTGAACATAGTCTCAATTGATAGCTTAGTCTCCTGCAGAAAAAGAACACCAGGACCTTGATTTCTAACCAAATCATGAACCACTTTTTGTCTACGGTTGCTATTCAAGCCCCTTACATTCCATGATAAAACAATCATTTCAAGGAGCTCAAAAAGTGAGAATCCAGAGTCTTTACTGACCCTGACTCCACCAAAGTCTCACCCATCATTTTAATCTTTTCCAGATCCTTCTTTCTACCAGGTTTGGTAGATTTCTCTGCCCCACCCTTCTTAAGATCCCTTTGCATAAGGCCCAACTGAGGAGAAGGTTTACTACTCCTAGCCGCATCCGAGCCCACGGACCACCCAGAATGAGAAGAAACCCCACCACCTTTCAGAGCTTTGGCAGAAGGAACTGACACCATAGAAACCACCAGCTACTGATCTGTATCCATGTGCAAAGCATCATCAACCTGTGGATCTATAGAAGCACCAGAAATATTGCCCTCCTGAGCTGAACCCACAACCCCCTGATCCAAACTCATCAAACCCGGGTTCACTTCCTGCTGACTGAGATCATCCAATATCTCAAACCTGTTAAATGTATCCTCATCCTGCCTTTCCTTTAAGATCCTCTTTTGACCCCGGTTCCTGTTATGAGCCTCTACCTGAACAAAACCATCTGCACCAACCACCTCACCAGTGGCAAGGCCCTTCCCCTTATCAGCCCTAGGGGGTTGCGAGGAGGTTGTGAAGGCTGAGACTCCATAGGCTTAGATTTTGGACACCTACGCTGTAAATGATCATATTCATGACATAGACGGCAGCGAAAAGCAAGAGGCTCGTAGTCCAACTGCTGCACCCAAGAGAAAGATCCCGCACACATATCCACAGCATCAGGCAAAGGCTTACTAAGATCAATTTCAACACAAATGCAGGCAAAAGTCATAACCTTTTTTCCTAAGGTTGGCATTGAAGAACCAACTGGTTTTCCAAGCAGTGAAGCAAGCAGCTGCAAAGTATCCTCCCGACAACATTCCACTAGAAACCGAGGTAAACGAACCCACACCGGAACATGATTTGGCAACTCCTTTGAGGGGATAAAGACAGCTGCCATGGCTTGATAAACAACCCCACCTGGTTATGGAAATAAGGACCCCCGACAAAGACTTTATTGCGGTCAGCCAAGCAATTAAAAGTGACCATAAAATAACTATTAGCCAGTAGCATGATGTCCATTTCACCCTCCGGCACCCAAGTCCTCTGGGCCCAAGACTCCAAAAACTGCAGCAAAGTCCTCATCCCTAGAAATTTGAAATATAAGGAGTGATTTGAATAATATTCAATGTCTTCAATAATCATCTTAGGCAGAATGACCAGCTTTGGCCTCTCCTTGCAACGCTCAAGACAATCGTTAATCTTTAGGATCTGCGCACCATTAAACGCACCCGCTCCAACAAACCCTGTATCCGGAGTGAATAAATTATTGTCAAAAGTCTTCATGCCTTGATTCAGAGACTTTGAGCCTATCGTTGCCCGAAAGTCCATGTCGGGAGACACTCCAGATGTCTCACCCTTCGATAAGGCCATCAAGCCCTAGACGGATATGCAAAAACACCAAATGGTATTGTGTGGGGGAATCCCAGACCACTCGCCCCGACCGCGCTCTGCACAAACACCCACCACACGAGTCCACCCACACCTACGCTGGGCAAGGAGAGAGAAACACCACACAGAGAAAAAAAGCAGCGTGCTCTTTACACCCCGTGCACCCTATAGCAATACCCCACTCCATCCAAATCCAAGCATGCACGGGCATGCACCACCGCAGAAGCACCAAAAGCAGACGCACAACATAGGGCGCCAAGGAGACCCCCGGGCGCACAAAGAAATGCAGACCCAAAACAAACTCTGGCTGCACCCCCTAGGATTCAATGCAAACAGCAGAAAAAAAAAAAGAAACAACCCCCCTGTAAGCATAAGAAGACCCCACCTAGACAGCGCAGGAGCAAAAGAAGACTGATCACGAGCTAGGGCTCGGATGCCCTAGCTCGGCCCATGAAGTTGCAGACCCGGACTCCATCCAATCCGTGATTACCACCTATCGAGATACCTTCATCATAGTAGGATGCAGGTATTTTTTTTCATACTGCCCTTAATTAGATTTGAGTCTCTTCAATTAGATAATTGTAAGTCTATATGCCTACTTTATTTGCCACAAATCACAACTTGAACATGTTCATCCTCTACTTCTGCAGATTTTCCTCTTGTGTGGGCAGAGACAAGAAATTAAAAAAGAGAGGAGGCCACAAGAGTTTGAGGAGGAAGAAAACTAGTGTATGATTTACAATGGCTCCAAAGAGGGAGAGAAAGGCCCAGTAGGCTGCATATGCAAGAAAGAAGGAGCTGCAACAAGAGCATGAGGATGAACAAGAGCAGGAACGGGATCAAGAACAAGAACAACAACAGGAAGAGGTGGTTTTGAAGAGGAGCTCCAGCTACAACAGCAGTGATCAAGATGACGTCTGCCTCATAACACCACCACCAACAAAAAAAACCACCACCACCATCATCAAAATCATGTCATCAAGCAGGAAAAAGGCAAAAAAAAGGTAGGCAAATCTCAATCCAGAAGGCCAAAATGATTGATTTTCTTAAGGACACCATGCAACAATCCTTTTGTCAAACACCCATTTGGCTTATTTATCTAAGCATGAGGAGGTCTTTCAGAAATTGGATTTGTGGACAGCTCTGCCATTTTTGGCAATTTCTCTAGATTTTGTGGTATTTTTGGCATTATGACAATTTTAGCAGACCTCTAGTTTTATTTGGCAAACCTCCAGTTCTGGTGATGACTAAGTCTATCTGGCAAGGCTCTACATCTGGAAGTTCACTAAATTTGGCAGAGTAAATTTTTTGCATTTTCTCCCCCTACTCCAATGGAGTTTTTGTTTTGGTAAATGATCTTCAGAGGATTGTAACTTGGTCACTTTTGCTCCAATTTTTGCACTTTTTTTAATTTGGGGCATAATTTTGTAGGCTTCACAGTGGTGTAGATAGATTTTGATTGTGGTGTCTAGATTTTCCAAAAATTACAGATTTTCATCATAGTTGATGAGCAATCCTCATTGTCAGACCTTCTGGGGCTCCGTTTTGGGTCATACGGTAACATTTTTAGGCAATTTTTTTTAAAATGCATGATTTTTTGAGTACTTCTCAAATCTACAATCATTTTAGACTATTTTTTCTTAGAAGTTGTACTCTCAGCTATAGCCTAATTTTGGCATTTGCATGTACCAAAATCAAAAGATCACTTTGTTGTTTTGGCTTGTGGAAACTATAATTGCACTAATTATAAAGTGCCATAATCATAATCTACTAGGGGGATCATTGATTGAGTGAATTTTGGGGGGTGATCTTGTAGTGGTTGAATGCTTTCAGTTCTTGGTTGTGTGTTTTTGCAATGGGGAAATCTCAAATTGAACTCCTAACTCCATATAATTATGCATCATGGAAACAATCAGTATGGAATTATCTAATGGGAAAAGGTTGCATAGGATATGTAAAAGAATCTATTCCTAAATCTACTGATGCGAATGCAAAGGCAGTATGGGAGATCAATCAAGAGAAAACTCTTGGATACATTTGTTCATTAGACTCTTTTGATTTACAATTCCATGTTGAATCATGCAAGACACCTAAGGAGGCTTGGGAGACTTTTGAAAAATTGTATGGTAAAACTAACAAGATTAGGGGTTATCAGATTGATAATGATTTGATGAATCTTGATCCTAAGGAGTTTGACAAAATCCAAGACTATATCTCCAAGATTAAGCAATTGAGAACACAACTAAAGGATTGCAAGATTAATAAAGAGGATTTACAATTAATTCTAAATGTGTGATCCAAGCTTGGTCCTGAGTATTCGGTATTTGTTTCTAGCTTTCACACTCATCGGGTTTCCATGGGAGCTGCATATGTTAAGCCTACTTTTGATGATTTTTCAAATCTTCTAATCCAAGAAAAAGTGAAGCTAATTCAAATGGGCATCCTCAAGTCTTCCAAGCCACAAGCATTGGTGGCTAGTGGACCTAAGCTACAGAAAGAATCAGGGAATCCTGAAAAGAAACAAAAGAAGAAAAGAATAAGCCACATAAAGAATTTGAGTCCTCTCTCTCCAAAGGGGAATCATCTAAGAAGGAGAAGCCTCAGTGTGCATATTGCAAGAAATTAGGGCATGATGAACACAAATGTTACATAAAGAAAATTGATGAATTGCAACATCAACTAAAGAAGGTTCAAATGAAATCATCTTTAGGGGCTTCATCTTCTTCTTCTTCATCATCTTCAAAGTTCGAGAAACAAAAGGGGAAAACACTTTTTGCAATTGCAGATTCTGAGTTAGGGAAATAGATCCTTGATTCTGGAGCTTCACATCATATGGCTTCATCATAGAGCATGTTCTCTTCATTTGAGACTTGTTCATCACCACCCATTCTAATGGCCAACAACACATCTATGAGTGTTTGTGGGAAAGGATCAATTACCATTGACGAAGGATCATTCAATGATGTCCTTTATGTAACTTCATTGTCTACCAATATCCGTTCTATCTATCAGATTACACATGGTGGAACTAGAAAGAGTATTGAGTTCACACCTGATTTTGTGATTATTCAGGATTTGCATAGCAGAGATATAGTTGCAGTTGGGGAGGTAGATCAGCAATCTCAAGTGTACACCTTCTCACATTTTGCTCCTATTGTTCCTTCAACTAAGGTTCACACTCATGTGGACACTTTTGAAGAGATGCAGTATGGTCATTTGAATCTTGGTATTCTTTCATTGACTGAGGTTCTAGAGACATATGCTGACATTCCATCTCCTCCTCCATCTCTTGTTACATCTATAGAATTCAGTGTTGCTACATCCATGGTTTCTAGTGATTCAATGTAGGAGGACATTCATAGTCTTCCAGATTCAGCTACTTGGGATGAGTATTTGACATGTATTGCAAGCTTGTTTTGTGAGTCTATTGTGCATACTTGGAGGACACCATTGATGACATTCATCTCCTCTTTGAAGGAGTTGATTCATCTACTTCGGATGTCATGAGGGAACCTTCAAACCCTCTTGTTCTTTCTTCTCCTCTTCACTTGTCACAGTTTGGCATTGAGTTGGAGTACCTTGAGCAGCATTCAGAGAATTCTTCTTTGTCTTTGGATCATGTTCTACATTAGTTTCCACTAGATCCTGGATCATCACATTCTTCAGTTTGGCATGAGACTTCTGATTTGACAGTGGCTTCTTTCCGCATCGACATGGTGACAGCTGAGCAGAGTTCAAAGACTTCATTCATTTTGAGTTTTCTTCCTTCATATTCCTTTCAAGAATGGGAAGACTTCCTGCATACATTCTTGGTCTTTTTTCTTCCTAAGGGGAGGAATGTTGTTTGGTGATCGTGGATCATATTCAGCATTCATTGTCGGGCATCTACGATCAGTGCAGGAGACTCTACATTGAGGGGGGTTACTTGGTATCTCTTCTTTTCCTCTCTTCTGGGGGGATTATTCATTGTATATGTGTTGGAATTGGCAGCATATGATTCTTGTTGACTCTACCTTTCCACACTTCTTGCATTCTCACTTTTGGGGAGTTTTTTCCCATGAGGTTTTCTCCTTTACACCACTTGAGATTTGCTTGTACATGGGTACCTAACATGGCCTAGTAGCTAGGACCCATCCATCATTGCATCTTTGCATTTGTCATCTTCTCCCTAAGTTGCACTTAAGGGGGGGTGTTTGGGTGAATAGGGGTATTGCATATCTAGTTTAATATTTACTAGCTAATTACCCCTTGTGTGAATAATTCATATTATTTAAATTTTATTAGTTAAATAATATTCACACACATATTCACATGTTAAGTTGACTTAGGAATCATTCTAGTTGTTTCTAGATGTTGAGAGTTGTCTGATAGTTGTCTTGTCCTACACATGTGATCTAGTTATCTCATGGCATAGGATTAAGACACTTGTCACAAGACTACAACATCTTAGCTCTCACCCTTGCCTTTATAAGCAAGGTATGCCATAGCATATTGTAATGAGAGAGTAATCTTCTACATTGTTGTATTTGTATTCTTTGATAGGAATACTATTTATTCTTGTCATATTGATCTTCTCTTTTCTTTGTGCTTTCCATTAGGTTTCTAGATATTTGGTGGCTATCTCCATAGCCAAATCTTACACTTACAGTGGTGTCACCTCCCCTTCCACTTCAGGGAGTATTAATATATAGATTAATTTATTTATTGGCTAACCTTTCATTGTAATTGTCTAGCTTGTTATCTTTTCTTTTCCTTGATATCTGCAAATTCCAATGGTCGTTTGGATCAAGAATGAAAGGATCTTCCTCCCTCCCTTGGTCAAGGAATTAATTTATCAAGGGGATTTGAACACTGTCAATAGCAGGGATATCTTTGATATTGACTGTGATAATGTTGAGTTTGGTGTTCAGTGCGTCCTTAGCTACCACCTCTTATAACCTGCAGACAGAGAAGTAAAGGGATCAAAAATCATTGCAACATTGGTTTCAAATATAATGGATATAATTCAAGACCATGAGTATGTGCAGTCCATCAGCTTCAGACTAGTGCATACTTCTTTCTTCAATGTTGACAAATGCAGGACAACCCTTGGTGGCTATGATATCCAATTTAGTGAGGCTCAAGTGGGAGCTATCCTTAGTTGGAATCTTCTACGATCTTCCCACCATATCGCCTGCATATGCAATGCCATGCAATGAGGTCTCTAGGGTGACTATATCAATCTCCTCAACCGAGTCGTCAATTCCCACAGGTTTCAATTGTCGACTGGTATCACTGACAGTGTCAAGGAGGTTTTTAATGTCGTTCATTTCCTCGACCACCATGCCCCTGACTTGGCTCTGGGACTTCCACATGCTCCTAGTACTGTAAGCACAAAAATCACGCACAGCCTCCACAAGGACCCCTATGATGATTAAAATCCTTGTCACATACATGTAAGCATGAAATAAAGTCCTTTAAGCAACAAACCTCTTGATGACGTGTCCTCTTTCTTGTCTTGTGTTGTTTCTTCTTTGTCAATTTCTCTCTCCCCATTTGCGACACTTTTCGACACTTGTCAACTTGTGTTTTCTAAGATTTCAACCTTGCTCCTAAGCCTTGTGAGTGTCTTGTAGGTGAGTTTTCACCTTTCCCCTATGTTTTTCACCCTATGCACCTCTAGAATCCTTCTAGAGGTCCCCCTATCCATCTCCCACCTTCAGTTTCCAGTTCTGCTCAACCAATCCAAATCTCCCCCTATTATTTCTAGATCTCCCCTAGGAGATCCTACAGATGCAAGTGGAGATTTGGATTCTTGCACATGACTGACCTGTTTCTGGAGGCAGAACCCCTCCTTTTCTTCTCTTCTTTCATCTCCCAACCCGTTTTTCTACAAAAGACCCTATCCAGTTTGGAGATAGGGCCGACCCTGTCATTTTTCCAACCGTGGAAAAACTCAAGTTTCTCACTCGTTTTTGCTCCATTTTCACTCATTTTTCTTCCAATTTGCATGGTTTTTGATGCCTAATATAGAGTTAACTATTTCATGCACCCACACATGCATAATTAGCTTTATTTGATCTCAAACTAACTCTCCAATCAATCTCATGCATTCCCTCACCTCCATCTCCTCTTTAGTGATAAGCTATAATTGAGTTATCACTCCATTGTTAGCTGAGTTCACTGGGTAATCAACCTTGTTAATTCACCAATCATCCTTGTTAACTCATCAATCAAATGAGTTAACTTATCAATCAATCCCATTCCTCAAACCTATAAATACACCCCTCCCTTAAGCACAAAGGGAGGCAAATTCATTGTGCACACAACTCTTACCAGTTCTTGCTCTCCAACTTAGCATTCAAATGCTCTTACAGGACGAAGATGCCTTTTTCTTTATTTGTTCAACCAAGCAACGTGTAAATGTTGCTTCATTCTATGCCATTGTGCTCAACCAAAGCTCTCATTAAGCTCATACAAGCTTCATCAAAAGCTTCTTTTTGCTTCTTTGTGTCATTTTGTCGTCAAGAGGATCTCCCGCTGCCACAAAAAGACTTAAGGTTGCCGATATCAAGGATTTCTGAGGGTAGTGGAGTCACATAAATCTTCATTTCTCTCAAGTTCCTTCATTGTTTTGTTTAATTAATAGTAATTAGAAAACCAAATTTGCTCTTGGGAACAGTAAAACATTATTTTTTCCTTGATAATTAGATCTTGCATGTTAGATTAGTTGTTTTCATATTTCTATGTCTAGATTATTAGAAGAAGCATTTTCCCTTTTCTTTAGATTAGATTACTTCTAAATCATCAAAAACCTAAAAAAACATAGATTAACTTTGCATTAGAAAAATCATATTAGATTGCATAAATATTTCCCTTTCATAGATTAAAAGCACTTTTCATTTCCAAAACACTAAAAAAACACAAAAAAATGTTTTGCATATCATTTAGTTTGCATGCATATAGAAACCCTAGAATAGACAAAATTGCAAACCCTCAATGCCATCACGAGGTAACCACGGTTAAAAGAACCAATCAAACCCTCGATCCCATCATGAGGTAAAAACAAGTCAAAACACAAGTCAAACCCTAGGTCAACAAAACCCTAGGTCAAAAACCCTAAATATAGTTAAGGTTAGTAATCACACATTTAACTCTATCCTGATTCACAAATGTGCTTAGGAGTGAGAGGAGAGTGGGTGAGGGCTATTCGTGACGAGATCGAGGAGATCAATCCAAGACCACAACAAGAGACATTTTTTCTACCACAAGGAGACCCATTCATCTTCTTATTGTTGGAAGAAACTAGACAACACCAGATAGAACAAGGACTCATTCAACACATACAAAGAAAAGAGGACATAAACGAACAAAACCACTTACCCACACAAAGGTGGAATCTAAGAAACCCTAACAGGAGAAGAGAAACTAGTGACCCTTCGGGTCATAGGGTTACCTCAACTACAACTTCAATCGAACGAAACATTCAACTTAGCACACAACAACAAAGGCCGCGGTACTTACCGACCCCTCTCCGCGAAGTCCAGCTCTCCAACGAGCCAGACCCCCACCATGTCTCACCTCCTCTCGACTGGCTACTTCCACATGAGCGAGACTGATGTGGCAAATCACCCCGTGGCAAGGAGGGAAGGGTCCGTGTGCGTGTCGAAATCTGACCTGATAGCCCCAGGCAACCGGAGTCATGATTTTGAGCGTACAAGTACACCAGCCTTTGCTCTTCCTGAGCACAATCATGACTCCAACTCAGACTAGTCTACCTACCTACATGTTGCTCCCTTAAGTTGCTCGATCTGGTCCATTTTTTTACAGTTCTTTTTTATTTCCCCTTCGTATCTAGTCCTCACTCTAGATTTTGATTGTATTTACCTATTGAGGTCTTCATGGTTGGTGACAGGCCCAGGACTTTGTATTTTTTTAACTATTAATATATTATAGGTGCTTCATCACGTTTCTTAACAAAAAAATTGTTTAATAAATTGTAGCTTTATTGGTTATTAGATATTGAGACGGATTCAATGATTGTAAAGATATAATAATCTTTTCTCTAAGAGCTAACATAGTTTTCCTCTAAGAAAAGAAGAATGGATTAGCTATTTTTAAATAGCATTTATCAAGATAGTAGAACAAAATAACAACAAATCAGATGAACCAAGAACTAGAAACACACAATCAACATGATAAGTTCTATGTGGTAGAGGGCATATATAGAGATGTATAATCTATGTGCATGCAAGCACTAAACCTAAGATATAGCTCATACTTTATACAAAATCTAAGGCAACACATAAACAAAGTGATCTATTTATGGTCTCCAGACATCCCATGTTCCAAAATTATAGCAAAGTTATTCATTTTTGAACCTAGAAGTAAGTACACTTTTCCTTCTTTATATTTACTCTCCTAAAATAATATTAATTATTCAATTGTTAAAATAATATTAATTGTTCAGTTATTTAATCCTAAGTCTAATTAATTAGTCTACCCTAATTTGTACTTGTGTATTTGCAACTTATTAAATTAGGCTAGATAAACTTAAAGAAAGATTATTTTCCTTTACATTTATGTTAAGAACTTTAAACATATTTTAAATAACTATTTTATAGAATGTATATAAATTTATTTACAACTTTAAGTAATTTTACTTGAGAAATAACTTCTTGTATTAATTTTTTAAAAAACTTCACATCATAAATATTTATTAAAAAATACTCAAGAAACTTTATAACATACTTTAAAACAGTTAATATAAATACTTATAATTAACACATCTAACACCAAACTTGCTAAAGAATGAAACCACCATAAAATTTAGATGCTAGAAATAACGGTGAACATTAAATTCCAAGTCTATATAAAACTAGTATACCTATATTTAAAAAATATATCTAAAGTACGACGAGAGATATCCTTCTTGAGTGCCTATTTCCACCTATGTGTAGTAAATTGATTAAGCACCTCGAGAAGGATATCTCTCGGCATACTTTAGATATATTTTTTAAATATAGGTATATTAGTAGCATCCAAGCAAGAAGCCTAATTCTAACTATATTATATAATTATATGAATTATTATAATTATATAATATAATTTATAATATAGATTAAATATAATATAAGTAATTAAAAATATAATAGAATTAGGGTTATGATTAGTATTAGAGATAGGGCTAGAATTAGGGATATAATTACTTTTAGAAATAGGGTTTGGATCATGGTTTAATTACTTTTAGAAATAGGGTTTGGATCATGGTTTGAATTAGCCTCACGGGTCAGAATTAAGGTTATGCTTAAAATTAGAAATATATCTAAGTTTAAATCATATCTCTGGGCGTACCTTCGATATATTTTTAAATCATATAATTAGAAATTAAATCTAAGTTTAAGCTAAAAATAAAATTATAAATGTAAGAAAAACTATATTAATGTGTATTTTAATTCAAAGCCGCAAGAAACTATAATTTTTAATGAGTTCTTTATGAAAATTTAGTAAATTGAGAGAAAATATATTTTGATATATATTATTGAGACAAACTATATTTAGTTTTTGATATAATAAGCGGCAAAAAAGGGTGTCGATCCCATTAAACATCAGCCAAAAAGGCGCACCAGAGTTCCATCAAAGATCCGTAAGATAGAAACAGACCCAACCAAAAAGAAACAGACAAAAAACCCCAGACAAGGACACAGTAGAACGACAGCAGATCAACAACCAAAAGCACAGAAAAATCCCCCAACGGCTAATTGAACAACTGGTTCCAATCTTCAACCAGGAACTGGTAGAGTTCCTGGTACTCCTTGAGTTCTTTGTCTTTCATACCCTGGCTCGTAAGCTCAACATCCTAGATGACCGCAAGAGTAGCGGTTGACTGGTGCATGACTTCCATAAAGAACTTGGCCAGGGTCTTGAATTTCCTCTCCAGCTCAGTGAGTCTAACCAAGAGGGCTTCTATCTCCTTGTCTTTGATGATTTTCTTATCACCCCTTTTCTTCTTGCCAACTTGCTTCACCACTTTCTCCGAGCTCACAGAATCAGACCCCTGGACATTGAGCTCAGGAAAATTACTAGGGCCATCATCAGCTTCGACCTCCATTGTCTCATTTTTGTTCTCCTTGTTGACAGAAATTTCCCCACCCAACTATTCAACATTTGCCACCATCATATCAATTTTATTGTTTTTATCCTCAGAAATACCAGTACACTCCAGGTCCTCAACATCCTCCTCCATCTCAGTAATCACCTTCTTATGGGGAGCAAGACTAGGCTTATTTGTAAGCCTCGTCGACCTTCTGGTGGACAGCACGTAAGGTTTACTTTCGGGCATGGAAAACTCCTCATCACCTGAGCTGTCACTCCCTCCGTCACCTTCCTCAGAGCTAACCTCCTCCACCACAACATAAACATTTTTAGCCTTATTCTCGTTGTCCATGCCACTTCCCCTCTCCAAACTCACCCTATTCTTCTTCTCTGGGGTCTCATGGGAAGAATCACCAATTAAAATCTTTCTTTTAATAGAGGTCTTAGGAGTCTGGTCACTAGTCTTGGGCTCAGGGCTTTTACCCGTGGTAATTTTTTTCTTTCCAGACTTGAGGGATTTGGTATACTTCTCTAGGGTGATTTCAGTAATTATCACCAGGCTAATCTTATGAGGGTTGGAGGAGGACAGCAGAGGAGGGTCATCCCTAGTAGCCGTGAGGGCTTTAGGGGGGTAGAGGGCTAAATGTAATTTATAAAGTCTAAGATGAGCCCCTGATGGAGTGGGATAAGGGGCTTGTTAGGGTTAATAAAAGTCAAAAAATAAAATTTCAAAGAAAATAAGAAAATCAACAAAAACTAAAATCTAAATAATAAAATCAAATAAATTTAAAAAGCAACTCTTATTTAAAAGATATGAACCCTTTTCTATATTACACTGAGGGGCATTCCTACATTCATAGCACGAATGGGAGCTGAAAGATTCCAGAATTTTTATGTAAACTTATAAGATTCCAATCTAGAATCTTTATTAAAAAAACTAAATAGTCACTCCACAAATTAAAAAAACTAAAAAAAAGAAAGTGAAAGGAATAAGAAAAAATACATGCTAGATGGAAAGAAAGGTGGATGGCAGTTTCATAGAAGCCATCACAATGCACTAAGATGAAAGAAAGAAACGTTACGGAATGGTATATGGTATATGAAAAGACACACATTCAATCTATTTATATTGCCTCCTTCCTTAATTTTTTTCACATGTAGAACGAACATATCAAATTGTAGGATTTGAGGTGAGTGCCATAAATTGATTAAAAAAATAGGTATCTCTTGGCGTAGATATATTTTTTAAAATATAAATATATTAATTTAAACTCATTTTAAAAAAATTAGCTATCATTATGGTCTACAATCAAATAAATTCTAAAGTAAATTAAATGTAGATAATAAAACTAAATTAATTCATAATTTAAAGTGCATATAAATAATTAAAACTAAATAAGTTTTGATAAGACATATGTATGGACAAATAAAATAATTAAATTGTAACCTAATAAAATTTAAAATAACATTAAATTATTCATGCACATCACCAAGGTAACTTAAATAATAATTTAATTAAATAAAAACATTATCCAAATCTAATGTCTATATATCTTATTAAGTCCAAAACTAAATTTAAAATTAAATGGGATTAAGATGAGACATAAAATTAAATTCAATCTATATATTTTATTAAGTCCAAAACTAAATTTAAAATTAAATGAGATTCATAAAATTAAATTCAATTTAAAACAAATTTGTAACTTGATAATATTTAAATATGTTGATTAAAAAGAAAGAAATTTAAAACTGATTATTTAATTAAAATAAAAATAAATAAAGAGCAGGCCATAAATTATTATAATTTAATACTAACACTCCATAATTTAAAAAAACATGATATACCACATATAAAATAGTAAGTTTTCTTTCTAAATATTTTTATCATATAAATTCATTTCATTCACAAGATAGGATTCATTTTGCTTTCTTATTATTATTATTGTTTTTTTTTGTCTTTTCTTGTACAGATTGAGAGGAAGGCTCATGAAGAAGCTCCTGTAGTAAGTTTTCTTTCTAAATATTTAAATTGTCTTTTCTTGTCACAGATCGAGAGGAAGGCTCTTGAAGAAGCTCCTGTATTTTTTCCAAAAATCTCAAAACAATTTAGTTTTGACCTAGCTTAGATCTATTGATTTTGTGAGTTGCCTGTTGCCGGAAGGAGTGTGAAAAATCCCTCTGCAAGAAAATCAAAAGCATGCAAGTGTATGGAGGGAAAGAAAGAGTGAAATCCCTACAAGTTTTGTTTCATTTTCTTTGTATGTCTGCTCACTGTTTTATTTTTATTTATTTTGCATGGTCTTGTTTCCTACAGGATAGAAGGGCAAGGAGTTTTAAGTGAAAACCTTAGATTCCACTCAAATATAATGTATTGGATCTAGATTAATAGGGATATATCCTCTCATGCAAAAGATAGGGTTTGATTAAGGATGAGATTCCACTCAAATCTAATGTATTGGATCTAGGTTAATCCAGATATATCCTCTCATGAAAAGATAGGGTTTGATTAAGGTCCCTGTAGAGTTTTTGTTTGATCAAAAAATAATTTATAAAGAGAAGAATCCTTTATTTTGTTAATTTCTATTTCTTCATGCAGATTTATAAGATAATTTTTAATATAATACAGAATTTGGTTTCATTATATTTTTATTTTTATTTTTAGTTTATGCTACATTACACATAAATTTCTGGAAGAAAAGGAATTAGTTTTTATTTTGTTTCTCTTTAAAAGAAATAAAGTGAAAATACAATTTTTTATTTTTTATTTTAAATGTAAGAGAGGAGGGGGATGGCTACCCATAAGGGACCGCGCCCCCTTGGGGAAGCCTCAAGGGCTTCCCCTCACAGCCATAAGGCTGTGGGGGCAAGCTGGGGGCTTACCCCATGGTCGCCCTCTCGTACATCTAATTTTTTTTAGTTTTTACTTGTAAAATATATTTTTAATATATATTAAATATCAAATATATTATAGATAAGTAGATATATTTGCTCTATGATGTATATTATTAATATATTTGTAAAATATAATTTTTTTATGCATTAAAAAAAGAAAATATATAGTTTTAAATTTTTATTTTTAGTTTTAAAAATAATTAATAAGAATATATATATATATACGCATTTTTATATAAATAATTATATATTATATGTATTTTGAATTTGCAATATACAATCACTAAAGTATATAATCATATTACAAGCAAATATATTATAGATCAAATGTGTATACATCAAAAAATGAAATGAAAAAAAAGGAAGAATTAGAGTTTAATGTAGAAGTATAAAGGTTTTAATTTTTGAACATGTAGATTATAATTTATGGGAACACAGAGTTTAATAGGTCATACAAAATTAAACTTCTTTTTTGTTACTCTAATTCATTGACTAAAATTAAATTGGTCAATTTTACACCACATACATATCTAATATATTTTGCATTCTCTCCCCTTATTTCTTAATCACAAAATAGTTGATAATTGTTTTTTTTCATTTTCAACAACATTTTCATTATTTACGCCAAGAGGCGTTCTACACTCACAGCAAAGGCTGAAAGATTCAGATTCTTGTGAACAATTAAGATTCAGATTCCCATGTAAACAAAATTCATAAAATGTGTAAATAAATAATTTCTCAATTTGGTTAGTTATGAAGTGAAATCTTTATCACGTTAAACAAAAATAAATAAATTCGTGGAAGCCAAATAGATAGAAAAATAGAAAAACTTGGGCAGTTATGGAGTGAAATCATTATTAAGTTTGAAGAATATGAAAAGTAGTCTCTTTAAATTAACTCAAGTGAGTAATTCAAATATTCTAACTGCAAGTAATTTATAAATATACTAGTTTAAAAATTACAATAGCATGCAAAAATTGAAAATCATACCTAGAAAAACTGCAAACCATTATCCTCAAAATGCTGTGAACGAAAAAAAAAAGATTAGCGATAGTAGCCATCAATGTTATGCCAAGATTGTTGAAATCTAAAACATTTAAATCTTTTAAATCTGGATTGACTATTTCTATTATTATAATATTTATTTAATTTCATAAAAAAATTTTAACTTTTATGATTTTTATTTCTTACCACTCTCTCTCGGCGTAATCAAGTCGGCTGTAAGGCGCTTCAAAAATAAGCTCATATTTAAACAAACACCAACTCGCTGTAAAATCTCAATCAATTTCAAGTTTTTCAAAACAATCTACTCCACATAAAACCGTTTTGAGCGCAGGGCGATTATCTTCTCTGGTTCGCACATCAAAATTTATCTGTGAAGATGGAATTGAAGGTAGAGGGAAATCAGGATGACGTGGTATCATGGGAAATGATACCACAGCGCGTAGTTGAGATGAGTATACTGCCTCTCCTTCCGCTTTACTCTCTCATCCGTTTACGCAGAGTTTGCAGAGAATGGAACAAAATACTACGCAGTTGGGAAATTGTGATGCCGATTGTTCGCCAATGTAAGGGTACCTATTGGTTTGAATATTGTTTGTCCAAAAACATTGTGCCTTTGCCAGAAGGAGTGGACACCCTGGATATAGAACGATCCGTACGTCATAGTGTTTCCGTAGAGTACTCACAATATTTTTTGGCAGTAGCAATGCCGGTGAAAGCAGAGGAAAATGATTTATACGATGTTGGCATATGGGAATTAATGGTTAATATTTATCGCCAGGTTGGAAAACGATAGTGAAGAGAACGGTAGCATACGATCCGCTATGGATGAAGATTTTTTTTGCCCTAACGAAGATTTAGTATCACAACAGAAAGAGTGAAATGAAAGCCTCCATTATTGCATAAAAAATGTCTTCACCATTTAGCCTACTTTGAAATTTGCACACAATTTTTTCAATTACCGCTTCTCTTGTAAGAGAAGTGGAATTTTTAGGGGAGATTTTGGGTTTTCTTATGTTCCCATGTTGCTGCTTAAGTTGTTTTTCTACTTATAATTAAGGAGTTGGAATTTGAAATGGCTTAAGTTGTTTTTCTACTTTTTATTATTATAATAATTATTAAAAAAAAATTTAAATCATAATTCTAAATCATAATTTTCTTCTAATTTAAGATAATTAAGATAATTTGTTTTTAGTTTTTATATAATAAAAACTACAAATTAAGATAGCTAAATAAAATATTCATGGGCCCACTAGCTCCACAAATATCTCCTAAAAAAATTGAGCACTCGCTGCTAGCCAAAATAAACTAAGCAGCCCATGGGTACATGTCCTAAGTATTTTTAAATTAAGGTTAGATTAGTAACTACAAGGATTCTTAGTGTAGACATGATTGATAGATCCATCATCATAAAAAAGGAAGAGAATGCAAATGAGTTAGAATTGCAGAGAGAGTTTGTTAAAAGGAAAGAGATATAGCTAAAGGAAATAAATATTACAAAGCCAAAAAAGAAAAAGAATAAAAAAATCAGAAATAGATACCAAAAAATAAAAGAAAAATAAAAGTTAGGTCAAATACGGAACAAACATTCAATCTAATTGCGAACATTGGATTTTTAAGTCAATTTGCAGTTTGGTGTTCAAAATTTAAATTTTTTAATGTTTTAAATTAATGGAACTTTTGAGTTTATGTGTCCATCCTAACCTAAATATTTTTAACTCCTAAATTTAACTAATCTAAATAAGGTTTTTAGAAGGCTCGATGCAATATGTTTTAGGATATATAAATTTAATTTAATTTAATAAATGGAAACTTAAATTAATATTTTATTTTTTAATAATAATTTACTTTAACTTTGTTTCAAAAACTATTATATTTTTCTATGTAAAATAGAATAATTCTTAAATAACATTTAAAAAATTATTATTTTTTATTATATGAAAATAAATAAATAATGTTTAAAATAAAATAGTTTTTAATAGAATAGTTCTTAAATAAAATATATAATGAAGTACTTTTTTTTAATACAATTTACTTTATCTTTATTTGAAAAACTATTATATTGAATAGTTCTTAAATAACATTAAAAAAGCTGATAAGGCGTGGTTCTTAATTTTGTATGAAAAACTATTATATTTTCTTATGTAAAATAGAATAGTTATTAAATAAAATTAAAAAATGTTTATTTTTTTATTATATAAAAATAAATTGTAGGAAAGTTTATGATTTAGAATTTTTTTAATAATTATTATAATAATAAAAAGTACACTTTGGAAAAACTAAATGAAAAGATGGTTAATTATAATAATAAAAAGTCCAATTTAGAAAAATTAAATGGAAAGTTTATGATTTAGAATATTTTTTAATAATTATTATAATAATAAAAAGTACAGTTTGGAAAAACTAAATGAAAAGATGGTTAATTATAATAATAAAAAGTCCAATTTACAAAAATTAAATGGAAAGCTTATGATTTATAATTTTTTTAATGATTATTATAATAATAAAAAGTACAGTTTGGAAAAACTAAATAAAAAGATGGTTAATTATAATAATAAAAAGTCCAATTTAAAAAAATTTAATGAAAAGATGATTAATCTGCTTGATGGCACTGATATGAAATAAAATTCATTTTAGATTAAATAATGAAACTCCATGCCATTAAATAATGGTAATAATGGTAATACGTGGTTTATGTAACATTGAATAAAATGCCTTTATATCCATTAAATTGGCCATCCCATCACCAATTGAATTCGTTTTCAATCAAATTTTTAAATACCCTAATTCACATTTTAAGACAAATCTTGTTGTAAGTATTGCAGAAGTTGGTCCTTTGTTTTTCAACACCCAGGATTCTCGTGTTCCTTGCTGGTAATTTTTGCTCCTTCCGCATCCTTATTTTTTTGATATTAAATATTGATGAAAAATTAACATTAAGGAAAGAAAGGTGTGTGCCATGTTGACTAATCCACAAATATATTTAGTGAAGTAAGTCTATTGTTATTTAGAGGACCACTTCCTCTGGTTTTGAAGAATAACTTAACTTAAAAAGTAGAGAAACAATAGGTGAAAGAAAGGCATGCAAATTTGTACACAAATATATTTAGTTAAGTGACACTATTTTTAATAGTTACTTAGAGGACCACTTTCTCCTGAAGAATAATGAACTTAAAAAATGGAGCAACAATAGTTTTCTGATGGAAAATTGAACCTTTCAACTTAATTTGCACTGTTCCAAATAAAATAGAGTAAAAGATGAACCTAGCATTTTAAAATGATAGGGAAATTTTGTTCATAAATTCATGTTCCTAGCTTGAATTGTGGCACCTAAATTTTGGTCCTGGCTTGAGTTGCGGCACCTAAATTTTCCACCTTCAATATTATGTGATTGATTACCACATACAAGGTACATGGTAGTTTAGATGCAGGGTGATTCTCACTTATATATAAAAAAGAAAATGTAAAACCTCTAATTCTAGGAATTGCACAGGAAATGCCTTAGTGTGTTAAAATTTAAAACAAAAAAAAGTTGAGTTAATATAACTTGGTTGAGTATTCCTTTTGCATGAACATTTGAGGATCTAGCCTAAATTTTAAATATGTGGCACCATGTGTGTAGGAAAGAGGTTGGGTTGTGCATTTTTTGGTTAACAGAGGTACTATGCTAGATAGTGTGTAGGCATTCCAAGCTCATTGGATTATATCTGCACCTCTCACATCTGGGAAATTTCTGTAGCTTAGAGGATTTCCAAATATAAATCTTGAATGCAACATCTTGTGAACATAGTGCATATAAGAAGAAAGGTGATTGTGCAAGCCATTCAACAAGCTTGTCTTTGTATAAATGGTGCATACAAGACGTGAAGTGTAGTGATGTATGTGTAAAATGGCATAAGAATGCCCACAACAGGCTTATGCAATGAGGAGAGGTGCTAGGCAAGTGGTTTGAGATATAAAAAGGGGCCCGTATGACTTGTTTCGAGGACTACATGAAACTCTATTCATCCACCACACCAGTGAATCCCACTATGGAAATTAATGTGTGCACCGCATGTAGATGAAGCTCACTACTAGATACCTGTTTGCCAAATGGGGCCTCGAGGATGGAGGTAAATATGCACACCATACATATTTGTAGACATGGGTTATGGTTTGTCTATGCTTTAATGCAGGTGTATAGGCGTAATGGTCACATGAATTCAACCATTATTCTGAAATGAGCTTTTGACCTCGGTGAAACCATACCAAAAGACTCCATCCTAATTATATACATATTTGCATAGATTTTATGATGATTTGCAATGTTCACAAGGGCCAAATTTAAACGGATGCATGGCCATGTGAAGTTAAACTGCGATAGATATTAGATAGATCTGAAATAAATAGCAAGAGGCTGTAATCTAGTGTGTAATTTCCTTCCATAGCATCTACAAAGAAAATCACATGGGATTTGTGAAAGCCTCGCATGTATTTGAAGATTTTCTCCCAGCAAAGTGTAATAGTTTTGAAAGTGTAGCTTCCTCACCATTGGTTTGAGAACTAAACCATCAAACTTTGCATTCCTGCAGATGTTGGGTGAAGTGTTGTCTGAGTATGTGTGAGCGAGTAAAAATGATAATGATATTTGTTCTTATAGATTAGTCTTTGAATACTATGGACACTTATGTAACAGTTTCCTCCAAAGGGAATTGCAAAAATTGAAAGGCAACAAGTAGATATTGGAATCTAGACATTATACATTTGAGTGCAACTTACTCTAGAAAAACAAAATAGTTATTTTACCACTTGTTCTAGTTCAGAATATAGAGATGAAGGATTGTTTCCTCGCTACATAACAATGCAAGTTGATTGCAATAGTTTGTTTTGCGGCATTATCTTTACTCAAGGAGACAGGAGGGCTAGATGATTCAAGGACATAGTGTCCTGTTATATAATATGTTTTTTTTATTTGCATTAATTATTTTAGAATTCTCACTTGGTCATGCCATGGCACAAAGCATTTTTGCAGCCTGTTGTATAGTTTATTGAACTTTTGCTGCATTAGTTATATTAGTTCTATCACTTTCATGCCATGGCTCAAGACATGTCCCCATTTTCATATTGGGTAAATGCACAAAGATGAGGGACCAAAAGGGGGTCTTAAGATGTTATTTTTTTTCTGAAATTAGGAAACATTGATGTTGGATGAGAAATTGAAGATAGTTACACTCAAAATTTGAAGATGCAACAAAAACAAGAGTCGTAGTACTCTGAATCTAGTTTCTAAACTACTAATTTTTTCAAAAATGGTTGAGATTAAGGGGTTCAAAAAGGAGGAGCACACAAATTGGTCCTGTTTTTATCAAAAAACATAACATAGCGTCTGATGTGCTCCCCCTAAAATGTTAATTTTTTTTTAGTACTTCAAAAATTGCTTCAATGAGAAATTAGCTAACACCATGTAGTTTATCCCTGATTTTTCTCATAATTTTTTCATGAATAGTTGATTTTTTAGTAATTTTCAAAGTGGACACATCCTAAAAAATAGAAAATTGAGTGTGCTCCCCCCTAAATTTTTTGAAAACTAATCAAAAATCATTTTTTTTAATACGTGTAGAATGGAGTCTAGTTTCTAAAAATGTAACTTATTTCAAATTTCAATGAACGGTTAAAAAAAGTGTCAAAAATACTAGACACTGCTTTTTGACAAAAAATGCATACACTAACAAAATAAATTAAAGATGAAACCCTTAACGTACTCAAAATGTGAAAAAAATTATATGGTTAGATAGCTAACAGAGAGCTTAAGATTATGGTGGTATTTTTTTCAACTTTTCATTGAAAAAAGTGCCATCCTGATGGGGAACATGCTCCAGATTATCTAAAAAATTTGTAAAAACTAGCAAAAACATGTCTAAATAAGCTCAGCATAACGCGAGCGCGTTATAATGCACTCGCGTTATGCCAAGCTTATTTGGCTTTACACATGCCAATTACATTTGCTTGAAAGTTTCTAAAGTATTTTCAACAAATCCATCTTTTGCATATCTTGCAATCATTGCATTCCATTAGAGAACATCTCTTTGAGGTGTTAGGTCAAACAATTGACATGCCTTGTCTATGCTTCCACACTTTACATACATGTCTACAAGGGCAGTTGCACTTCCTACCGTCTCTCTCACTCTCTACTTCCCTCCTCTCTCTACCTCCTACCCTCTCTTTGAGTCTATGCTTCCCTCCCTTCTCTACCTCCTACCTTCTCTCTCTCTCTCTTCTTCCCTCTCCTCTCTACCTCCTACCCTCTCTCTCACTCTCTATTTCCCTCCCATGTCTACCTCCTACCCTCTCTATCTCACTCTCTACTTCCCTCCCCTCTCTACCTCCTACCCTCTCTCTGAGTCTCTGCTTCCCTCCCCTCTCTACCTCCTACCTTATCTCTCACTCTCTTCTTCCCTCCCCTCTCTACCTCCTACCATCTCTCTCACTCTCTGCTTCCCTACCCTCTCTACCTCCTACCCTCTTTATGAGTCTCTGCTTCCCTCGCCTCTCTACCTCCTATCTTCTCTCTCACTCTCTTCTCACCCCTCTCTACCTCCTACCCTCTCTCACTCTCTACTTCCCTCCCCTCTCTACCTCCTACCCTCCCTCTCACTATCTTCTTCCCTCCCCTCTCTACTTCCTACCCTCTCTCACATTCTCTACTTCCCTCCCCTCTCTACCTCCTACCCTCTTTCTTACTATCTTCTTCCCTACACTCTCTACCTCTTGCCCTCTCTCTCACTCTCTACTTCCCTCCCATCTCTACCTCCTACCCTCTCTCTCACTCTCTTCTTCCGTCCCCTCTACCTCCTACTCTCTCTGATTCTCTACTTCCCTCCCGTATCTACCTCATACCTTCTCTCTCTTTGTTTCCCTCCCCTCTCTACCTCCTACCCTCTCTCTCACTCTCTACTTCTCTCCCCTCTCTACCTCCTACCCTCTCTCACTCTCTACTTCCCTCCCCTCTCTACCTCCTACCCTCTCTCTCACTCTCTTCTTCCCTCCCCTCTCTACCTCCTACCCTCTCTCACTCTCTACTTCCCTCCCCTCTCTACCTCCTACCCTCTCTCACTCTCTACTTCCCTCCCCTCTCTACCTCCTACCCTCTCTCACTCTCTTTTTCCCTCCCCTCTCTACCTCCTACCTTCGCTCTCACTCTCTTCTTCCCTCCCTTCTACCTCCTACAGTCTCTCTCACTCTCTGCCTCCCTCCCCTCTCTACCTCCTACCCTCTCTCACTCTCTACTTCCCTCCCCTCTCTACTTCCTACCCTCTCTCACTCTTTACTTCCCTCCCCTCTCTACCTCCTACCCTCTCTCTCACTCTCTTCTTCCCTCCCTTCTCTACCTCCTACTCTCTACTTCCCTCCCCTCTCTACCTCGTACACTTTCTCACTCTCCACTTCCCTCCCCTCTCTACCTCCTACCCTCTCTCTCACTCTCTTCTTCATTCCTCTGTCTACCTCCTACCCTCTCTCACTCTCTACTTCCCTCCCGTCTCTACCTCCTACCCTGTCTCTCTCTCACTCTCTACTTCCCTCCCCTCTCTACCTCTCCTCGTCATTCTTGAACCCATCCAATGAAATTTCATTTTTTATCTTATTTCCATTTCATCATCCCAATTTATCCTCATCCAGGCTCTTTGCATGTCCTAGCTTTCTTATTTCCATGTTCTTTATTGACAAGGGAGAGGGAGGAAGAGGGAGAGAGGATGGAGATGGAGGGGAGAGATACCTTGTGATATATATATATATAGAGAGAGAGAGAGAGAGTCCTAGTTTCCTTGTTTTGGAGAGAGAGAGGGTTGGTCGGGTTTATGAGTTTAGGGTTGCTTAAGTTTAGGGTTTAGGGGAATTATTTAGGGTTTAGGGGTTTAGGTTTGTTCGGGTTTATGGTTTAGGGGTTAGGATTTAGGGGCATTATTTAGGGTTTAGGGGTTTTGAGAGAGAGAGAGAGAGGTTTAGGGGCATTATTTAGGGTTTATGAGTTTAGGGTTGCTCAGACCTTTAGGGGCATTATTGAGGCTTTATGAGTTTATGGTTGCTCAAGTTTAGGGTTTAGGGGTTACGTTTAAAGGGGAATTATTTAAGGTTTAGGGGTATTATTTAAGGTTTATGAGTTTAGGGTTGCTCAAGTTCAGGGTTTAGGGTTTTGGGGTTAGGGTTTTGGGGAATTATTTAGGGTTTAAGGGTTTAGGGTTGCTCGGGTTTAGGGTTTAGTGTTTAGAGAGGGAGACCAAGGGGACCAATAGATATTGGGAGAGATAGGGAGATAAAGGTTTAGGGTTTCTTCCAGGGTTTATGGTTTAGGAGTTTAGGGTTTAGGGGTTTAGGGTTGCTCAGTTTTAGGGGTTAGGGGTTAGAGGTTAGGGTTTAGGGGCATTATTTAGGGTAACTTAGGGTTTATGGTTTAGGGGTTAGGGGTTAAGGTTTAGAGGTTGATCGGATTTAGGGTTTAGGGGTTAGGAGTTTAGAGAGGGAGAGATAGGGAGATAGAGGGTGAGGGACATAGCTAGAGACAGGTAGAGAGATTGAGAGGTAGAGGGATGATAGAGACAAGGAGATAGGGGTTTAGGGTTGATCGGGTTTAGGAGTTTAGGAGTTTAGGAGTTTAAAGAGGGAGAGATAGGGAGATAGAGGGTGAGGGACATGGCCAGAGACATAGATAGATAGATTGAGAGGTAGAGGGATGATAGAGACAACGAGATAGGGGTTTAGGGTTGATCAGGTTTAGGGTTTATCTGGTTGGTACTTACGATGTATAGAATGGTGCAAATGATTGACATATTGGTGCTTATGACGTTTTGATGACTCCTGTGGCAGGCAAAGGATAGAATGACACCTGTGAGTGGCTAGGTGTAGAATGACGCTTGTGATTGATAGGTAGGTGCTAGACTAAGGAGCAAAATGGCACATATGATATACATAATGGTGCAAATGACTGACAGATTGGCACTTATGATGTTCTAATGGCTCCTGGTGAGGTATCTGTTTGATTTTGATTATTTTTGGGATGGTTTGAGATGGAGCTTAGATTGATTTGGGATGGAGTTGGGATGAAATGGTTTGGTTTAGGGATGATGAGAGGTGAAATTGACTGGATTAGGAACAGTTTGGGAATGATTAGAATGGTTTTAGGGATGGCGTGAAGTGGTTTAGGGTTGATTAGGGAATGATTACAATGATTTCGAGATAGTTTAGGGATGGTATTTGAGATGAAATGGGTTGATTTGAAAATGATTAGGGATGAAGTTAAATTGACTTGGATGTGATTTGGGATGGTGTGAAGTGGTTTAGGGATGATTAGAAGTAGTTTAGGGATGATTAGAGATGAAATTGAATGGATTAGGGATGATTTGGTATTGATTAGGAATGAATTTGGTTGGATTGGAGATGAATTGGAATTTATTTGGATAGATATGGGATGAGATCGATCAAGTTGGAAGGATTAGGATGTAGGTGGTAATGAAATGGTTGGAAACTCATAACCTAATCAGAAGCGCCAAACTTCTAATCAGAAGAGCCTAACCTCTAATCAAAAGTGCCAAGATACTAATCAAAAGTACCAAGATATTGATCCAAAGCACCAGGATAACTCAGAAGTGCCAAAGTACTGATCAGATGCGCAATTCTAGTAGAAATAGTGTAAATGGTTTGTAGACAACTTGTTTTTGGCAAGATATCAAACAAAGACACAATGGATGATGATTTTTCAAGGTGTATAATGATGTGAAAGGTTGCTAACCCCCATGGATAACAAGTGGCTTCTATACATCATATGAAAGCTTAATGTTTTCATGCTTCCCAAAACGCACTCGCATTATGGGAAGCAAAAAAGAATGGGAAAAAATAATGTAGGATCCGTGATTCAGACCCCACATGTCTATTATTCCCTACTTTTCATGCATGCTATCGAATAAGAAAACACTTTTTCATGTTGTTTGTTTTTTATCAATCCACCACCTTTTTTGTTTTTTCAACATAGAAGAACTGATTTTGCATGTTTTTGGACAAAATTTAATTATTTAAACTGAAAGTTTCATGTTTCATAATGTTTCAAAGCTAATTACCATTGATATAGATTGAATTTGATGATATATGTTTGTTTTTTCCATAAATTTCACTAATCCTATTCTAGAGTTATATAGAATTCATAATCAAACTTGTGAAAAAGAACAATTTGAGGATTTTGAAGCTAATATTTGGAGGATTGGTCAACTCAAATATCAAATTCTAAGGTATGTTCTTTATGTCCAATTTAATTCACTTTATGTTCTTTAGAACACTCACAATCACTAAATGTGGAAACTATCTGAGTTAAAAAAATCATCAATATGTGTCTTAATAGAATTAGAATCATTAAAATATGATATATATATATATATGAATATGATTTTGTTGTATCTTGAATCACTAATAGAATTTGTTGTATCTTGAATTTGAACTATGTCATTGAATTTGTTGTATCTTGTGCTATTGATGCTACAAATCTGATATATATTTGGTTCTCATATATTAATGAGTTGTCACTAGCATCCTCTTGTCCATTCAACTTACAAACTATGATTGTCTTCTCCCAAAGTGCCAATACCTTTGCATTTGATGTAGTGAGAGCCTATTGCATATTTTGAATATTTGACCTTAATAGTGATCTAGAGTTTCATGATAGTCTTCTATGTTTATGATGTGACAGTCTATGTGGTTGTTTGTAATAGTCATATCACTATCTTATCAATTTATGATCAAACTCTTCAACAAGATCTTGAACAATCCACAAATTTCTTAGTATGTAACAAGTTCAAGTCCTTAAAGGTCAATTAACCATACTAACCACATGATAGTTCCAATTATCCTTAAGATCCATGACAACCTCCCTACCCTTTTCCTCTAATGATAAGAAATTATAATGGTTTAACCCTAATAATCCGTATGCATAATGTCATGTATAGCATGGGTATCATTTTCATAATTTAGTTAAGAGAGGTTTTAGGATTGATTATTCTTTTGTTGATAATCTACTGCCCTTTAACTATCCAAACATTTAGTGCCTATAATAGTCCTAAGTTTGTCCCAAACAACATTTCATCCTACACAACTCCCTTTATGACAATGCCTCCAATGATTATGACAATCATAGCTCATAAATGACAACAAATCTCCTTCGCCAACTTGGAATCCAAGGTTATAATGAGAGTCTAACATAATTAAGATGATCTCAACAAGATATATATGGTTATGCACTTAATATTCCGCTTGATGTCTTAACAATTCCCTGATGACCTTCATCCACCAATATCAATCATTTGGATACTCTTTAGTCCCAGTTACTGCTCTATCATGTGAGAATAGAGTGTTGTGGTGAACAACAATCCTTTTGTGCATGGGTTGGTAAGCATCTGATTGTTATAATAGTCTTCTCCAACTATTAAAATACCCCTTGTAAGCAAAGACCATGATTACCCTCTTATTAACAACACCTTCCATATTCAATGACAAGGGTTTTATTCTCTATACTAGCATTGTTTCTCCTTTTGACAGCATGGCAATCATATTCATAGGCCGTGTAATAAAATCTTTTGGTAAAGGACAGCCTTAGGGTTGCTATAGCAATCATAGTACTCATGATTGTTCTTGCATCTCATGTGACACCATTTCAATGTTGTTCATGATAACCTTATAGCATAAAGACAAACCCAATTGTTCTTATGATTGATATGATATTGAGAGGACAATCATCCTAACTAGGACAATACAAATAAGGTCCAATATTTTCATCCCATAGCATATAGAGTATGACAATATTTTCCCTCAATATCACTTCATCTCTTGGATTTAGAGTGACATAATAATCATCAAAGATCCACATAACAGAACCAAATCATCTTAGTCTTTAAAAAAACAAAATCTTTATATGTATTCATACTATCCTACACTCTTTTCCAGTGATAATCTAACACACACATGACTAGCCTACACTCTTTTATGAGTGCCCTACCAATGGATTTTGACTTCAATAGGTTTATCAATAGCCCTTCTTAGGGACATATACATTTATCAACCATCTTTAGACCATTTGATCTCATGATACTCTAACTATACAATCCTCTTAACAATCCTAAATGCAATGGAAAACCCATTATTCCTTAGGATCTCAACACTACTTGGTCATGCATTCTTCTACAATCATAATCTAGTCACCCATTCTCCACCTAATCTCTTTGTGATATGTATATAAGGTAGTCTTGTATGTAGTCCTTTTTATTATGACCATACTATCACTTTTATGAGTAAACTTGCTAATATGTAGGGACTTTTATGAGTTGATTTGGGTGGATGATAGTGTTTTGGAAATGAGATCTTATGACTATCCCAAATTAAAACTCATAGATTATCCTTATGACAAGTGACAAGAGACAATATTTGATGATTCAACCCTAAGAAACCAACAACCAACACATCCACATCAGCAACCAACACTTCCACTGCCACCTCTTCGTCTTCATGACCTGTTCTTATTTGGTTGCTTCTACTCTACTAGCAACCATGTACTCTTCAAGCATAAAATACCAAACTCCTCATTGTTGATCTTGCAACCTGTCTTTCTCCACATGAGAACTCTCATTATGCTACATTTGTTGCATGTGTGTGTGCAGTACCATCACTCCTCTTCATGATCCCTTGGCCACCTTGGAACATTGCCTCTTATGCTACCCTCAAACCTCAGCAATCTCCCTATTTTAGCAAGTGTGCCTACCCCAAGCACCTCACTCCTTTTGTTGCAAGTGCCCATCACTACATAAGTACACCTCAAGTTGTTGCAAGTAGCATCTACTTTATTATATTAACTTATTGTTGTTGCAAGTGAGACATTGCTTACTCTCTCTTTTACTACAAGTCCTACTATTTTGTTGCCTTCATGTAGCCTCTTAATCTCCTTATTAGATCTTCTATGCACCTCACAACCAAGAAACCAACTTGTACCTTCATTACACAAGTAGCCACCTTCTACTTTATCTCCCAATTGTTGCAAGTGAACTAATGCTCACACTCTCCTTTTGTTGCAATTCCTATGGCTGCAAGTAGCCACCTTTCCTACAAGTGTATTTTCACTATGGTGACTCCCTTGCCAATGGTTGTATGTAAGAATACCTATAGTAGCTGCAAGTGCTCTTTCTCCTCCAAATTTGACTAGTTTTATGCATGTTAACTATCAATCCTTTTCATCATTGTCATCTCTTATCTTGCAATCCTAAGGAGTACCATACAACATATTGATATCCTGATCACAATCTTTCATTTGATATAGTAATCTTTCATGTGAATAGGTTAGAGAGATCCTGTTGCATATTTTGAATATCTAACCTTAATAGTGATCTAGAGTTTCTTCGTGTGCCAAGTGTCCCAGTCGTTCGGGATAGTAGGCTACCAACAGCCACTTAAGATCCTAAGAGCAAAAACTGCCAAACTTTGACAGAGCAGTTCTCAAAATTCATGGCAGATGGGAACATTATGTTTGGACCTACATGTGCACGTGGGGTCTGTCCACAATAACTTCTCCCAATTTTGGTCAACTCCAATCTGTTTGATCGTGCCAAAATTAAATGCATTCTTGCAAAATGCTTTAGTTTCATGCATATCAACCTTGCCAGGTGCTATATTTTTTGATATTCTCGTCGTGAGTCCAAATTGACTATGCCAATGCATCAGGGTGGGTGGGTAAATGTTAGGGAAGGTCTCGTTTCGTGTCCCAAGCGTCCCAGTCGTTCTAGCCTGCAAGATACCAACAGAGTGACTTTGTAGGTAGCTTACAGCCCATAATGATTGGGACCCTTAGCACACAAAATGAGACCTCCCCTGACATTTACCCACCCACCCTGATGCGTTGGCGAAGTCCGTTCAACCCTACGAGCTATGGAATGCAGAATGTCACTCCTAGCACCTTTCGAGTTTGTCGGTAGCTTGCAACCCAGAACAACTGAGACACTTGGGACATGAAATGAGACCTCCCCTAGCATTTACCCGCCCACCTAGATATGTTGGCACAATCGGTTTGACCCCACAACCTATGGAATGCAAAATTTTAGTCTTAGCAACTTTCTAGTTTGTCAACAATAGCTTACAACCTGGAACAAATGGGATGCTTGGCACACGAAACAAGACCTCCCCTAATATTTACCTACCAACCCCAATGTGTTAGCACAATCGATTCAGCCTTATGATGAGTAGAACAAAAAATATGGCACCTGGCAACGTTGTGCTGCATGAAACTGAAGCATTTTGCAAGAATGCATTTGATTTTGGCACGGTCAAACGAACTAGAGTTGACCAAAACTAAGAGAGGTTATTGTGGACGAACCCCACATGCACCTGTAGGTCCAAACAAAATGTTCCCAGCTACCACTAATTCTAAGAATTACTCTGTCAAAGTTTGGCAGTTTTTGCTCTTAGGATCTTAAGTGACTTTGTCAGTAGCCTGCTGCCCCGAACGACTGGGACGCTTGGCACACAAAATGAGACCTCCCCTAGTATTTACCTGCCCACCCCGACATGTTGGCAAAGTTCATTCGACCCCACAACCTATGGAATACAAAATGTCACTCCTAGCACCTTTCCACTGCATGAAACTGAAGCATTTTGCAAGAATGCATTTGATTTCGACACAGTCAAACAGACTAGAGTTGACCGAAACTGAGAGAGATTATTGTGGACGGACCCCACATGCACCTGGAGGTCCAAACAGAACGTTCCCAGCTACCACAAATTCTGACAATTTCTCCGTCAAAGTTTGGTAGCTTTTTCATCTTAGGGATCTTAAGGGACTTTGCCGGTAGCTTGCTGCCCCAAAAGATTGGGGCACTTGGCACACAAAATGAGACCTCCCCTGGCATTTACCTAACCACCTCGATGCGTTGGTGAAGTTTGTTCATCCCTATAACCTATGGAATGCAAAATGTCACTTCTAGCACCTTTCCATTGCATGAAACTGAAGCATTTTGCAAGAATGCATTTTGCATGAAATTGAAAACTAACACTAACTGATTAAGAAATATAACAGACCCATTGCACAACGTTGATCTCATTGCCCTAAGGATTCAATCAAGTAGTCCTTAGGTTGATATGACCATTCTAATCTTGACATATGACTGCTACCATTTGTATATGACTGTATGACAGATTCTCTTACAGCTGTAAGTGCTGTCAGTTATAACAGATTCTATGACAGCTGTAAGGTGCGTAAGAGCATCTGTCGTAACCTATCTTGGGACCAGCGCCCACTTCGGGATGGGTTGTTGGACAAGTGTCCTTAGGCATGGGTTTTGGGGCATGAGTCCAAGATGGACGCCCATCTCTAGAAGGTTCTAGATTTTCCTTGTAAACTCTATATAAACAGGTGCTTGGATGGGAGATAGATAACTTCGGTACAAGTACTGTTATGCTGCCGGAATATCTCCAGATTCGACATTCGAAGACTCCTGAAAGAGCATTGGCTCTGAAACTGTATTGTAATCTGTTATTGTTTATTGTAATACATTTGAGCTGTGTTTTGGAGTGTGGGGTTTTTCACCCGTAAGGGTTTTCCCCACGTATATCTTGTCTCTCTCTCATCTGTCTACTTTCTATGTGTATGTGTATTGCTGCAATATCTCTATTAGATGTTCTATGTTGCTGTAGTTGTAAGAATTAAATTGAATTTGTATACATCTCTTCTCATTAGATTAGTGTAGGAAGCAATTTCCGCACACCTAGCTTCCTTTCAACTTTCTATAGATCCATTAGCAGATTACAAAGAATTGGTAAATACTGTGCAACGACACACAAAGTGTACAGAACAAACATGCTTGAAGAAAAGGGTTCAAAATACTGAATGTCATTACAAAGCACCATGAATAGAACAAATAAAATCTACCTTGACCTGCAACAATGAAGGGCACAAATCTTACAACCTAGCAAGAAATGATGATAAACTAAATATCCATAGCCCCGAGATGCTGGGAATTTGGCAGGCCAATGTTGATGTCCAACCTGTCACTTCAAAAGAACTAGTCCTCAAATACATAGTAAAGTATGCATCAAATGTTGAGAAAAAATATGAAAGTTGTCTTGAAATGTTGAAAAGGATAGCACACAGGAAAATCTAAAGATAAAGCATTGCTCGCATATAAAAAATTCATGGCAGAGATATTTGCATATCATGACATCGGTGCACAAGAGACTTGCCACATGCTACAAAAATTGCCCCTTGTATCTTGTAGTCAGAAATTTGCCTTCCTTAATGTAGGTAGAAAATTATTACAACGTATAACAAAAACAACTGAAGAATTTGAACTGGCAACTACTTATATCAAATGTTATATGCAATGACCTTCTAATTTAGAAACAACCTCCTTAATAGAATCAGCACAGATGTACTCATTTTGCTCTTGTCGTAAAGGAAATAAATGGAAAAGGAGAAAGGACAAGGCAATTGTTAATGGGTCACCTCAATTCTATAGCATTCCAACGAAGGACAATGAACATTTCAAAACATTTTGTTGGAGTGAGCTACTACTGTACAAACATTTTCGCCACATACCGACAGACATATGTCTCACAAAACAAGAAATAGTCACAAATTGGAAATGCATGAAAGCAAACAATTACCCCCTTAGCATGTCGATCAAACAACACAAAACCATGAGGTGGATGAAGAAGACCAAGATGAAGATGGCGAGACACATATCGAAGATGGCCAAAACCTCTATGAGTGGGAATTACTATCACAAATGGGTGTCCCAACAAGCTTTACCATAGATGAATTAGCTATTCTTAGAAGATGAGACTTCGACATCAACTACACATGGAATAGAACTGATGTACTACCACACTTTCACGAAAATGCTACTCAATTCATATCCAGGGGTAAACTATCAATCGAACAACATGCTCACTGCTCGCCGCCCTTTAATACAACGGTCTACCAACTAGCACCCACACAACAATTAGCATTAGACATCATTACTCAACATCACATGGACCCATCCCCAAAAGAACCTTTAGACATGATCATTCAAGGAACAGAGGGAACTGGAAAATCGTATCTAATTAACTGCATTAGAAACACATTGAACGGGTACAACTTAAACAAAAATAGCCCCCTGCTTGCACTTGCACCTACTGTTAGAAATGAAAGCAACACTACTTCAATGGAAATCTGATTCGAATAAATTTTAGTAATCTTTAACTGTGCATTAACAATGGAGATTGTAATCAAAACATAAACCCACAATACATAAATATACCAGAAGCAGAATGAAGCACATAACACAAGTGTTTAACATGGAGAAAACCTTTTTGGATAAAAAAACTCCACCAAGAAAAGAGGTCAAGTTGTATTATCTTCACAAAAGAAGATTACAAATACATTCACTTCCTCTATCCTTCAACGTTCACTCCGACAGAACCTGGGTACCTGTAAACTATTATATTCATCTCATCTACTATGCTATGGTTTATATAAAATTTACACAACCTCAAGACATTAAATGACTTCTTACAAACCCATAACACTTGTCAAGAGTCAACAAAACAACCTTGGGCGTCCATGGCCAAGAATAGGCTCTTACGGGGTCATAAATGTTGTCATACATGCATCCTACACTTGGAAAAATGTGCCCATGCAAGCTTGAACGCCTTGGGGCTAAAAATAGCCACTTACAGCATCTTATGACACATCATATGCTATTATAAGTGTCATAGATTCTTATGACAACTTACAGTTGTCATAGAACCTCTTACACCCTCTTACAGCATCTATGAGGTGCATCATAACACTAAAAATAGATTATTCCTCCACATGTGCACCCCACTTTGACCAATTACTATTTACCATAGTAAATGACATCCCGTAACTACCATCAGTAACTCTAGGACTTACCATGCAGTGACTCCGTAATTATTGTGGACAGTAAATAATTTTTACTTCTGCTAGTGAAACTTGTACATCCCTTATGGGTAATTACAAATTACAAATAATAAATGGAATAAATACAATATTGGGATTTACAAGGTTAATGGCACCTTATCCCAACACCTATGGGAGTGGCTGCTTACAACATACGAGCCACAACAATCCATACGTGCCTGAGGATCGCTAATTGAAAAATGTGACCTTTGCAAAGTCAAGCTCTTACAATGTTTCAAAGGGATTTAAAAGATGTCAAATATGTCCTAATAGATGAAATGAGCTTCCTAGGGCCAAAAATGATACTAAAAATCGATACCCATTTGCGCGAGGCATTTCCCCATCGACAAGACCAAAGTTTTGGTGGTCTGTCCATTATCCTTGTTGGTGACCTTGGCCAACTACCACCTATTATGGACAAGCCTATATATGCATCGCATTCCACTACACTAATGTTATGGCAAACTTTCACTACAATCATCACATTAGAGACTATTTTTCGTCAACAAGGTGAAAGTCAATCTCAAAGAGAATTTCGTGACATCCTCCAAAATATAAGAAATGCCCAACCACTTCATCATGATTGGCAAACACTAACGAAACGCACGAACAAAATGTTGACCACAACAGAAATAGAAGAGTTTAACACGTCAATGCATTTATTTGCAACCAACAACCTGGCTTTGTTACATAACAAGAAAATGCTAAAACTGCTAAATGCCCCTATTACACTTAGCATTGCACAAACTACTTGACAAAACACAAACGAATTTGCCGATGACGACCAACTACAACAAGAGGTATTGTTGTGCATTGGCCAACAAGTTATGTTAACAACAAATTTATGGACTGATATTGAACTTGTAAATGGATCATTAGGGCAAATTGTATCTATTTTCTATAATGATGATTGCAAACATCACATGGACCCATCAATTTTGATAGTTAAATTGGTCCAGCATGGGATACAAACAACCCAAAATACATCCCCATACCACCTGTCACACGAGGCAATCGTAGACAACTTCCACTATCCATGGCTTGGGCCATAACAATCCATAAATCCCAAGGCTTGACATTAAATAGAGCTACAATAAACATAGGGGAACCTGAAAGACAAGGCCTAACATTCACAGCAATATCTAGAGTCAAGACCACAGAGAACCTCCTCATAGAACCACCATTCTCTTTTGACTGGTTCTCTAAAATGCAAAACAATTGATACACTATAATCAGAAAGAAATAAGCTCGCTTACAACTACTTTCCTGCAAATACGGTCAGGTACATGTGTATGCTTATAATTTTATTGACATTTCATGCTTCATTAGTCACTATAATATTTCTTCCTTTATTCAATAGCATGCAACACAATGGGGATCTCAAAGTGCTCACAGCATCGAACGATCCACCATTGCTATATTTTTGCCAATATAGATGGAAGATCTAAACCTTAATTTGTTTGTATTCACTATTAAGATGTAGGTCATGGTGACGTGGCCTACTCAAATATATAAGCATGGATTTCCAGTTCTGCAAGGAGTTAACAATATTATTGTTGCCTACCATCATTGTCCATCCATTGTATTATCCATCTCATGCCTCTCCTAATCCATCAACCCCTAGACTGATGAAGTATGTGATCCAATGGCTACTAGAAAGGAATCAAACACCATCCAATCCACCACCCATCAAATCATCCCTTTATCATCCCTTGTTGATCCTTCACTGTCACCTACCTTTCCCGTTCCAAATTCGTCCTCTTATCCACTCCCAAACCCAATGCATCCCATTGCACCCCCAAAACATATGTCACCATCCCTTCTCGTCAATCCTGAACTCCTTAAACCCCTAATCAAGTCTAACAAAAGCATACCTCGCCCAAACATGAAGCTATCAAAACACCCATAGGATTCAAAAATATAAATTTGGATGTCTCCTTATATGAAGTGAAAAATACACAAAAGCATAGAGATGCTACACCATCCAAGCAAACTGGAAAACCCAAAAGGCTACCAAAACTCACGCCACCATAACACAAACCAAAAACAAAAATGGTATGAGTACCCAAACAAAAAGCATTGCATCCAAATGAAGTATCCTGGTAAAAAAAATTAAAAGAAAATGTTGTCGTTACAATATGTTTGTGTCTGATTAAAACTTACCGTAAATGGAATCTTTTTTTTTATCTTGTTTGTAGTTTCATTAGATATACATGTCCTTATAGTTAGTCTCAGTATTCTTAAATAGTGTTGTCTTGAATTTTTGTCTTAGCTTTCCTTGATTTTATTTAAGTTCATTGGTTTCACCTTGTTCATGTTTTCTTGTCAAGATGTTGAGTACCAATTGTCCTTGTGTTTTCTTTTTTCTTGAGGATTTTATTTTATTTTGCTCTAATCTTTCCTTTTCCTACATTTTCATGAATTCTAGGTGCTTTCTCTGTTGTGTTGAATGATCTTGTTGTGTCCATGCTTTCCAAATTTAGACTACTTGTAATGGATTATATATCTATAGACACAAAATAGACTGTAAACCATTATATAGCTCTTGCAGATCTATTTTCCTTTAATAAAATATTTGATATGTTTTAATCTATTTCAACTTTCTCATTTAAGTTTATAGTTTTTGCAAACTTCCACTAGACATAAAAATGGATCGTTATACCTCTTGTAGATCCATTTTCCTTTTAATTAGCCAACATGCAAAAAATAATAAAGACTAAAACACAAGGAATCTATATTATAAAATAAAATAAAATAACTCTTTAAGTAAATAAATTAACTAGAAAATAAATCTTAGGTAATTAAAATAAAATAAAATAATTCTAAAAATAACTTTTAGGTAAATAAAATTCCTCTTTGCTTTTCCATAAAAGAAAGCAAACATTGTTCTTCCAATATGGATGTCCCATATAAATATCATTCACTTGCAACTTGTGAAGTAAACGTTGTTTAGAATAGATATGAAAAATGATATTCAAAAACTCAAAGTAAAAATTAATGTAATTTTTTAAAAAAAATACTATTGAAATTTTAACTCTTAATTAAAATTCAAAATAAATAATTATTTCAAAATATTAATCACTAATTTATTTATAAACTATATACCTATATTATATTTTTATCCATTGAACTACATAACTTTGAGCCCCTATTTTCTCAATTCTTATTTGAAAACAAGCATAAAATTCTTATTCAACTCATATAAATAAGAGTCAAACTTCCCATATATTATAATCCTAAAAAATTGAGGACAATAATAAGTAGGAGAGACCAAACCCCTTTAAACCTAGAACATGATACTTTTAGCATTCCTACTAGCCAAATTAAAGCAAATCTAGAGTTGATCAATCTAGCCCTAGCAAAGGAAACTTAGTTCTAGCACAATGGGACCCTCAAGATAAAAATCAATTTATTTTTGACAAAATTCAACATCTAAGTCATTACCATTGGCAAATTAAGTCTCCCACATAAATCCTACTTGACATCTAACCCTTCACAACAAAACCAACAATTGCACAACTTCATAGTCCAACTTTATATTACCCCCATCATCACCATTGAAAGGTACACCATTTTCCCAAGAATGGCAAGCGATGAATGATGGTCTCCAAAGACTATAGAAAGGAAAGCATAATACAAACAAAAAATATAAATTTGAGGGGTTGTGCCTTGATCCCTTCGATGTTGAAATGCTACAAATACCTTTTCATCCTTACTTTGAACCACCTAAGTATGAAAAATATAAGAGAAATGTGACCTGAGAAAATATGCCAAATAATTCATCATATCTTGCCAAGAGGTTGCATATAATGATAGTTACTTAATTAGATTATTGCCTCAAAGTATAAGGGTCGAGCACTAGAATGGTCTTTAGAATTATTAAAGTAAACTAAAACATTCATGCTAAAGGAGAATGACTACTATTATTTTCAAAAAATCAAAAGACATTCAACCAATCAATGCATGAAATCAAAAGAATATGTCAAAGATCTAATTTATAGAGGACATGTTGAACTTGAGGGAAATATATCTACATCGAAGAACCACCAATTAGGGATATACAAATATCTCTTTCTAAAGTGTGATCAACCACAACCATAACCAAATCAAGGTCAAAATGTGCAAAGCAATAATATCCATTATAAAATGGGCTCACATTACAATGATTAAGTTGTTAATCACATCAAACATACAAACAATCATGTTGCAACCATGAAATTACAAACACTACATTCTTCACTATATGACAATTGTTTAGCAACTTTTTCAATCTAATCAATATCCTCTACTAAAAAAATATGTGCCAAATCATTATGTATGAAGGAAAAGGACTAGTCCTTAATGAACAAGAAATTCAAGAACCTATACATGTTTGTGAAAGTCAAGAATATCATGGAATATGATACAAACTCTCTCGTGACTAGTATGAACATCTTAGTGACACTTCCACAATCTCTAAAGGATCTCCTTTGGACATTGATATAGGTTCCTCTCATAGTTTCAATGAAGATCTTGTCACCAACAATCTTTTCAATGGCATCATTGTCCTCACTATTAACCTTGACCTCAAATAGCCTAAAATTGTTGATTGGACCAATAAGCTCACACTTACCAATGGATTTATTTCAAAATGATGATACTATTATAGCATTTATAGGGCTTTTTGATGGCACATCATTTAGAGATCATAAAAAAGGGTTTTAAAATCAACCTAGACATGTCAACATACTATGGGAAGTAGAAAGACTTCCTTAGTCAAGATAAATTAAAAAATTTAAAGAAAAAGAGTAAAAAATAAAAAAGTTGAAGTCCCCTAGTGAAAAGCTAGAATAGTATACACAAATGAAGTATATTTTTCCATTTGAAGTATACTAGTATATTTATATTTAAAAATATATATATAATATTTTTTTTCCATAATTTCTTTGATTTTCTAATAGCTTTTTTTTAGTTTTTATTTTTTATTTTTCCTAGTTTGTCTTTTGATTTTTATTTTTTATGTTTTCCAATTTCTAAGTCTTCCAAATTCTATTTTTTCCAATTTTGGTTTTTCATTTTTTTATTTTTTTTATACATTTACACAAAAATGAGTGCTCTCATCATATAAAAGGAGAGATTTTGGACAAACTATCAAAATTTATATAAGATTTTAATGATTTATATATTTAATTTTTATATGATTTACTTATACTAAAACATGTTATAGTATTTGAAGGACACCATTGAATAGATAACTATCATAAACATCATTAATACATATATTTATTTAATAGAAAGAATCTAACATATTCATAACACCTAAATTACATTTTTCACCTCAAACTTAATACATTCCAACATCCAACCATTACTTACATTTCATATATTTATAACCATATAAGTTATTAGCCCTTACATGGACCAAATCTTACATGTTCCTTCCAACCACAACTATTCAAATTTTGGTTCAACCCATCTACATATCTGTCCAAAAAACCAGTGAAGACAAAAACAAAACCAAAACCCGGGCACATTTTCCCACAAAGCGGTGGTGTGAAAGCACACCGATGGAGAAGAAGAAATGGAGGAAAATCAAGCCCTTTCGCCACGGATACGGCGAGCGAGCTGGATATCCTTGGGCATTATGGTAACCCTCTTTGCATGGATTGCACAGAGATTTGTATCTTCAAACAATCCGACCAAATACGCCTCAGCCGCCTCCTGCAGAGCCGATACGGCGGAGCTCTGAAACCTCAAATCGGTCTTGAAATCCTGCGCTATTTCCCTAACCAGGCGCTGGAACGGCAACTTCCTGATGAGCAGCTCGGTGCTCTTCTGGTATTTGCGAATCTCTCGAAGGGCAACGGTGCCGGGCCTGAATCTGTGCGGCTTCTTCACTCCGCCCGTTGCAGGAGCGGATTTGCGAGCCGCCTTTGTTGCCAATTGCTTTCGAGGGGCTTTTCCCCCTGTCGACTTCCTTGCCGTCTGCTTCGTGCGGGCCATTGCAATGCTGATTCTGATTCTGCTTCTTCTTTACTTTCCAATAGGTAATCGAAAACAACAGGCAAATGAAAAGCTTATTGCGATATAGTGAATCACAACCACCCTATCAAATATATAGACGGAGGGACGCCCGTTTTTTCAAAATTCCCGGTCGGCCATTGAAGGAAGGAGGGAGCATATATTGGCCCTCCGATCTGGCCCTTATCGATGGCTCACAGCCTTTCTCGCTCGATCCCCGTCGAGTACATTTAAGATTTTGGTAATGTGATGAGGTGGGTTAGGATAAAAACGCATTAGATCCTTGTTTCCCTCTAAACATTTTGGTTAGGATTAAAACACATTAGGTCCATATTTCCCTCTAAAAATAAATGTTTAGAGGTGCTTGTAGTTGAAGTGGTTCTTTTTTATGATTTTTAATTTAGCACTTGCACTTTTAGGGGTTGCAATGGGTATTGTCGATGGTGAAATTTAGAAGAACAAAAATTGGTCGACAGAAGAAAAAAAATTGTATTTAAATTTTCAATTTTAAAAGTTGGTTAAATTGGTAGATAAAGTGTGCAATTTGAACATATCAAAGATCAAGGAAACATGTATAACTTCAAAGTGCTCCACCAACGCCTCTCCTTCCTCATCGTCATTGCAAGTCGCAAACTTGTCATATTTAATTAAGAAACTTAACCTCTCACCACTACCTCTGATATTGTTTAATGTGAGCACACTTCCCTCGAACTAGGCTCCACCAAGTCCTTCCCAAACACAATGCAGCGCCACCTTTCTTCCATAAGTTCAAAACATTCTATCCAAAAGACTATACACATACAATACAAAACATATCAAGATACTTAAGTAAAAGCTACACTTACATTGATTGAAGATTGTGTTGCTATGTAGAAAGGATGTGAAAATAGGATCAATGTTGCTAGAAGGAGGCCTTTAGGGTTTGGGCAGCCATCACAATTGTTGTTACGCAGCTCCCCTTAGAACGATTGCTTCCCTGCATGGTCTTTGAAGCAAACTTCCTTGTTTTTTTTTGTCTAGTTTTGAAGCTACAACAATTGGGTTTGGAGGTCAACAAGAGGCTATCCATAACCATGTCTTTGTTGTGTTGTAACGCTGCAATCCTTGATATTTGGTGCCCATGGCTGCATCTAGAGGGGGGGCTTCCTTTTTCATTTAAAGATGTTGTTTGGGCTAATGAACCCACGGCATTTGGTCATGAAAATGTCATCACTTTCCTGGTGCAAGCCCTGAATGACGTCAAATCTGACCAGAGGATAGAAAATTGTCATCAATCTAATGGTTGCCTACCAAAGAGTGAAGATTAACCCATTCTTATCATAAATCTGGACCTAATTGTAGACAATGTGTTATATTTGTCTGAGCATGCTTTGATCTGCAAGTTTATGGATATCAAAGACTCGTTGGCCTTCCTAGAGAACTCGACTCATTGAACTTGGCTTGACCTAAGGGTGACAAGGAGGTTATTCTGGTTGTGAATGGATATTTTTATGGTCTTTTTGAGAAAAGCTTATCGCGATATGGCATTCGAAGGAGGCCCTTACTTGTGTAATCAAGCAAGTTTATTCATCAAACCCTAGCATGTGGGCTACGATCCTATGGAAGAGCTCCCCTCACAAATTTCAATTTGGATCTATCTCTTTCGGCTGACCATGGAGTTCTACAGATCCGACATTCTTCAATCCATTGTTGCAATCCTTAGGAAACCCATGGGTTCCTTACATCTCACACTAGAAAGGAAAGTAACCACTTGTATTTTTGTTGAAATTGATCTTATAAAGCCTCTTCTTGATTCTTTAGAAATTAGATTGGGAAACATGCAATGGATTCAACAAATAAACTACGAAGCCCTTCCCTTTCACTGTAGAGTTTGCCATGCTTATGGGCACTTACAAAGGAATTCCCCACAAAGAGTTCAATTCCCTCCCTACTGCTACTAGACAACTCTATAGCAAAAGTTAAAGGAAAAGGAAAAGCCCCAACCCATGCTAATGCATTAGATTCATATGGCTTCGTGCCCATGAAAACCCACACACAATAGAGGAAGGCCATAGACTCGCCAAGAAGGAAACTTATCAAGAGGATAGTTTAATAATAAATCTAAGGTCCTAGAAAAATTTGAGCAACTCGGGCCTGTTGAATGCACAAGACAACTGAGAGGGGGGGTGAATCAATTGTAACAAAGCTTCAAACCCCTACAAGCATTCAGATCCAAATTAACCTTTAAACATGTTATGATGATTAAGCATGAAAAGCAAATAATTGAAACTAAATCATAACAACACCAGACAAGAGAACACTAGATTTTTACATGGAAAACCCTAAAAGGGAAAAACCACGATGTGGATTAGCTCACAATATAATGTAGTAGCAATACTGAATTACAAAGGCTCACTGCCAGAGAGAATGCTCACTGTAGGTGGACTCGTTGTCCAAGTGGACTCACTGCCCACTGAGAAAGAAAGAAGAGAAGAATGCAAATGCAAGTACAAGGAAACTAAACACACAACCCAAAATGCAGGAGGGACTCATCGCCACATGTCTTTAGACTGCATATGGGGCAACAGACATGTAATCCATCAATCCTTGGAAGCGGATATTTGTTCTTAATAGTTGCCTTGTTGAGCATTATGTAGTCAATGTACAACCGCAACGTTCCATCCTTCTTCTTAATGAAGATGACTGGTGCTCCCCAAGGTGACACACTAGGTCTGGTAAACCCTTGCTTTAACAATTCTTCTAACTGTGCCTTGATTTCATACAATTCTGTTGTGGTCATTCGATAAGGTGCTCTAGATTGTTGTTTTGTTCCTGGCATTAGATCAATAGAGAAATCAAATTCTCTTTTAGGCGGTAGTTTCATCAATTCATCAGGAAAGACGTCCTTAAATTCTCTAAGAATAGGATACTTGTCAAAAGATGGTTCCTAATTATCTAGATCTCTTATCTTCACTGCATAGATAGAACAACCCTTCCTCTTAGCCTTTTTCAATTGCATAGCTGATATCTGTCTTAGTTTAAGGGGTGTTCTAGATCCAAGTAACTCTATGCGATTCCCAAAATCATCAAGGCATTTCACTACTTTCTCTTCGTAATCTACTAAAGACTTATGTTCAAACAACCAGTTGATTCCAAGAATCACATCATAAGATTGTAGAGGTGCAACATAAAGATTGACTTGTGGTTGAAAAGTAGGAAGATCTAATTCACTGCATACAAGACATGAATCTACTATTTTCTCTGCATTGTTACCATACTGCACCATCCACAAATTTTCCATGTGTCCAGGTTTAACAGTTAACTTAGCTACAACTTTTGGATCAACAAAACATTTTGTAGCTCATGTATCAATTAAAATAGAAACTGGAAGGCCAAAGAGCTTACCGGACATCTGTATGGGTGTAGCTTGGAAATATGCTTGTCGATGATCTACAGCTGCATGAATCTGGTGTTGCGGAACTCCTTGTCGACTTCCATCTCTTTGATTCTCTATTCGACGGGGACATGCACTAACATAGTGCTCTCCTCCACAATTATAACATCCATCTCTGGGTCCTCTATGTCTAGCTGGATTGTCTCTTCGGTTATTGTTACCATTGTTGCCATAATTACCTCTTTTATTGTTATTTCCACCTTGGTTCCCATTGTTCTTTTCTTGGTAGTCATTGCCTTTCTTAAGATTCCTTATCTGGCACTTACTGTTTCCTTGATTGCTACTGCAATTTTGATACCTTTTATTTCCATTTTTCATATCCCGACTCTTACGGTAATTTGAGATCTGCTGCAGTTTCTATTCCTGTTTTGTAGCCTTTTCGAACACTTCATCCATGGTTAATGGATTATGCATATCAACATCTGATCCAATCTGTGGCCTTAAGCCCAAGATAAACTTACGAATCCTGAACCTTTCATCAAGCTGATACTGTGGAACATATTTTAATATTTCTCCCAATACTGAGTCACAGTCATACCTCCCTGAGTGAGGTTTTGGAATTTTGTCATTTTCTTGTCAAAATAGAGTTGTGGCAACCACCTCTTCCTGAAAAGCTCAAGGAAGTGATCCCATGTGACTTCTCCTAGTAGCAGTTTCTTTTCAGCTTTCTCATTGTCCCACCAAGTAGCTGCTTCCCCAGTAAGCTAATAGGATCCCCATATAGCTTTAGTTTTAGCAGACAAATCACGGAGATCAAAGTATTTTTCCATGTCAATAATCCATGCTTCTGCTCCATCACTTATAATCTTACCATCAAACTTATGAGGTGTAACCTTTTTGAGATCCTTTCCTAATTCTCCAGCAATCTTGTTTATGTTGTTTCCATTCACTTCACCCTCATGACCTCCAGCTTCTTCTCTCCTTTCCTCATTATTATTTCCTCTTATTCCTCAGATTTCCCATTCCATAGTATTCATTTTGGTTCCCCGCCAAGTCAAAAGAGTTCCTTGCTGAGTCAGAAGAGCTAGGATTTGAGTCAATTGGTTATTCTGTCCAACATTGTTATTATTGTTTCCCATTGTTTCCAGCATTAGCCCCTCCTGCATCAGTGCCAGCATTGTTCCCAACATTGGCTTCTTCATTATTTTTAGTTTCGGGGTTATTGCCAGATCCTAGGGTTGCTCCCCTACGTCTAGAGTTTCTAGTGTTCATGATGAACTGTCTAGAAAAAGAGTTAACAACTTTAGCGTAAAGGTTCCATAAAGTCCTAGAGTAGAACCATCGCTCTTATACCAAATGTAAAATACCCAAATTTCACAAACACACAAAACTAAAGTAAAACATAGAATTACTGCAAGCAAATTAAAGTAAGGAAAATTAACTTCTATTCATCATCCATAAGGAAAGAAATTACGATATTTCAAGAGACCAAAATAATCTTTCCATTTCATAAGTTTAAAGTACAATCAAGATTACAAGTCATATGTATACATCTGAAGTCATTTACAGAGTATGTAATAATCAATAATATTACAAGTGTCAAATATTGGCATCAAGCCTTACAATTCTTTTGAAATAATAGAAGTATAAAGTAATCAATATCATAAAAATCTAAAAAAAGTCCTCTAATCAAAGGGCAAGAACATGGTTCACACATTTTTTCTGCCCAACCTTGAAGCTTGCACTTCCCCAATATCCTTCAAACTGAAGGATGCCCGACCTTGCTCAAAGAGCCTAGCAATCTGTAAACATATGCAGGGTGGAATATGGTGTGTGCCTATCAATCTACATGCATTACTAACATGAATGCAACATCTCATCAATAGGATATGGTAGGGAAATATATAAAAAAAAACTAGGCAATCAACCATTCATTCTATAATGGTACACATGTCTATTTCAACATCTCATTAGCTTTGGCCAAATCATTAATTTGTAAAATGACATATAGGTTTTGAAAAAGAAAACCTACTTCCCTATTATTCCATACTCGACACCCATCCTGGAATGTAATATTTTCCAAAACACGTAATAAAGAAGAACAACATAGCACAGGCAAGCATCTATTTTCTTTCAAAAATTTAGAAGTACAAGCTTCAATAAACCAATTCTTTTCTTTTTCCAAACATCAATCATATATAATAAACCATGATGCAATCTATTAAACCAGTCATTTGATATCCAAAGATAATCTATTTAATTCTTAGTTCTGCCTTCTTGTCATTTTTGTGACAGGAGGTTTATTCAAACACAGATAAAAACATACTACCAACTTCCTGTCACTGTGGCGACAGGAGCTGCTACAGGAATAAAATAGAGACATAGAACGAGAAAAATGTTCATTTTCAGCATTCAAGAAGTAAGATAATTTATTGTCTCAGATTTTGGAGTATGTTGTTTAATCAACGTATTCGTTTTGTTTAACATTCTTTTCAGTTCGAAAGATTTTCTTACAAGTTTCAAACTGGTTTATACGTAACTACACGGTCTGTTGTTTTTGCTACAAGAAAGATACTAGTTCCAGTTCGTGTAATTTATAAAGTTGTTGTTCTAACAAGGAATTGAAATACCAAAGCTACAGGAAGTCTAACTTTTCCCTCTAATTCTGAGATCTATAACAGAAGTCGATTTCTTCCTAAGTTTGATCTTAGTCAATGAAAAGAATAAAAATACAGTCATCAATCAGTCTACTGGGATTATTTATGGCAGCCTCCTGGAGGTTTAATTCAAACATAACAAAACATACAACAAACTTTCTAACCTAGATCTAATTCTGGTCAACAAAATAAAGATAGAGACACAGTCATAAAACTAATGTTTGATAGGAATAACCTTCAGCGATTTAAGGATTCATTATGAGTTTTGATTAATCTAAACCTCATTTTATACTGAGGCAGACAATAGCAAAAAGAGTGGAAGGGATAGATCTATTCAGATCGAACAAGAATAGCAATATTCGGCCATGGAAGAAGGATTGATCAACAAGAATATAGGCGGCCAGAAGTTTAGGTAGATTCCTTAACAAAAAGCGGCCATAAGATAAGGTGAAGGGCAAGTCAATTTATTCCATCAATTTTCCTCGGTCAGGCCGTGAAGGCTTAGAGCAGATCAACAGCTCTTAGAGAGGTCAACTAAATCAGACAAAAGGTTTAATTTTTGAAGGCGGCAAAGATAAAAGAAAACAATAGCCAAAAGGATAATGGATCAACTTAATACTTGCATTCGTCCATCACTCAGCATATGAGGAAACATAAATTTAATAGTCACATCCATTTCAAACAATGATAACCAGAAGAAAACCTGGTAAGTTCGTAGACAACAATGAATGTTTCGGTTGCTGTTGCTGCAGTAAAACGCCTTCCTATCGCCCTGCTTTCACACTCTTACTGTCACTGCCTAAACCAGAATATCATCGCCAGAAGGAAGTGTCTTTCTCTTTCAATTTCTGTGTGATGTCTCTGCAATTCGTGGGTGGTAAAACTCTCTTCCCCCAATCCCCTTTTTACTCCATTTTCCCTCCTTTAAAATTGGCGGTCAGCCAATTAGATATTTGAAACTCCAGTTCTCCCTCTCTTTTGCATGAGATATAATAATATAAAACTCTTATTTTTCCCATTTAAAATATAAATAACAATTGTTTAATTCCACTTACTGTCGCATGTGTGACATAAACAAATATTTAATTATTTATTTCAAACTCTAAATTTAATAAGGCTATTTTTAATATCATTTGACTATTTTATTTGAACAAACTATTCAATAAATCAAGAATAGAAATAAAATACAATATTGCATGATTAATGTATACGCCTAAAAATGACACGATTCATCCTAAATAAATATTCTAAATATTTATTCCATTCTTCTATCAATTAAACAAATATTTCCAATTTATTTAATCGATTCACTGTTCCATAATTAAATAAATTCAATTTATTTAATTAAAATTATTCTAAATGTCCTACACAATTAAATAATCATAAATTATTTAATTAATCCAAATTCCTCTATCCTAAGTTCTAAATTCAAAAATCCACCTCACCTTTTCCACCTCACCTTGTCCACCTCATCAGGTTGCACATATAATTAAATATATTTAATATTTAATTACCTATTTTTCTCTCACCCACATGGCCTATTTCTTCTCAAATCAGAAGTTAGTTAACTAATCAATCAAATCTGTTAACTAATTAGTCATTTGAGTTCACTGGTCAATCTATTCTGTTGACTCCTCAATCAACCCAGTTCACTGGTCAATCAATTCAGTCAGTTCCACAATTTATTCTTCTAACTGATCAATCAAATCAGTTAACAGACCAATCAATGGAGTTAACTCTCCAATCAATTTTGTCACATCCCCCCTTTCATGATGGAGTTGGGACACTTGTCACATTTCTACTGGTTGCACATTCCTCAACCATCCTCAGCCATTGATCTTCATATCTTCTCTCAACCGTTGATTCTCATTCTTCTGAGTCTATAAATGAAGCTTCATCCTTCCATTCTAATCATCTAGGCTTTTGACATCGTTACTCTGCAGAAATATCACCAGCGCACCTTTGGCACCCTTTTGTCATCTACAAGCTTGAGATCATATACTTGCATTGGAGCTCATCTTCATTGCATATCACCACAGCCATTCACTATCGACTTCCTATAAACTGCTAAAAGATTGCACTCTCTGAGGGCTCACTTCATCTGCAAAAGGACGATTGTGATAGGCGAACAACAGAAGCATCGAAACGGGAGAGGTTTGCACTGTGTTTGTTCATTGCTTCGTTTATTGAATCCTTCTTGTTTCTCTATTCTGTTGATGTTTGGGTCATGTTTAATTCATTTGATTGATCGCTATTTTACCCTTACATTTTTGGCGCCCACCGTGGGGCCTTTGCCCCTTTATCTCATCAAAATCTGAGCTTTTTTGAAGACAGGTTCCGTACAGGTTACGCAAAAGTCATGCATAGGCTACTTCTACGCATTTGAACATTTCTGCGGCGCATATACCCACTGTTACGGTGCGTCTGTCATTTCTGCGCATCTGTGCTTTTTAGGTGCGCTTTTGCTCACTGTTACGGTGCATACATCATTTATGCGCTTCTGTGTATTCCTGTGGCGCTTTTAACACTGTTACGGCGCATATATCCATTTCTGCGGCGTATATGTTATTCCTGCGCATCTGTTTGTTCTTAATGCGCTTTTAAACACTGTTCCGGCGCATATACCTTCTTTTACGGCGCATATGTTCTTTCTGCGCATATACGCTCTGTTTCAGCGCATTTGTTTCATTCTACGCGCATTTGTTATCCTGCAGCGCATATGTTCATTTCTGCAGCACATATGTTCATTTATGCAACGCATTTGTTTGGCAGTGAATTTTAGAAACATTGTTTTCTTCGCCAAACGCTTTATTTTTCATGAAATCTAGGCAAATTTGTACTCAAAATTTATGGAAACGCCCCCCCGGACGCAATGGTGAGGTTAGATTTGAGCTAAGAGATCATCTACATATGGTTTTATCCAAATTTCTGTTGACTCTTTCTGCGCATTCCGTCTCTGAAGTGGTGCTTCTGTAGTAGGTAGTGGTTTTAGGATTTTTTAGAAGATTTTTGCTAATGCTAACATCTTTGTAAGAATACTCTGGATCTGTTTTGCAAGTTAGGGCACTGGTTTAGACTCATCTAGCTGCATTTACTAAACTCACACTTCATCTGCAAAAGGACGATTGTGATAGGTGAACAACAGAAGCATCGAAACGGGAGAGGTTTGCACTGTGTTTGATTATTGCTATCTTACAAACGGTAATGAACAATTCTATCTTTTTAACCACTTCAAAGTTAACAACCGCATGAGTGCACAAGTAGAATAGCCCATTTAGTTTTTCTAATTTTAACTAGGTTGGATTAACCAGTGTATTCTGTGCTTGTGAATGACAATAGGCTTATGCTCTCCCCTTTACTGGGTGATCAGAGTGCCAAACTTGTTATTCCATTTGTTTAACCTTTAGGAGGGGCCTGCCCTTGGATGCACGCTTGTCCAAGTGGGAACGACCCTGAGTGGAAACAGGCTAAAGCCAAGCCCTACCAATCCACTTAAAATAAATGTGCTTGAGGTGAAAACCTCCTGCAACGAGTGCTGTTGTGTTACACCGACGGCCAACCTCCCCTAAAACCCTCTAAGGCATAACCCTTTGAGGCTGGGAGACTCCATAATGGAGAGTAGTGCCGCCGCATGTGTAACCACTCAAACGGCTGCCCTCATTAAACACCTCTTGTTTTAGTGGCCGAAAACCCTTGTAATCCATTTCTAGCCTAGGATCTTTGTGCTTGCTTTTGTTTCAGTTTACTCCAAAATAGAGTCGAAAAAACAAAAAAAAATAATGAAAAACTATAAAATATTCTTTGTGCTTGCTGTGTTTTCTTGCTGTTAATTCATAAAATCAGACCAAGAAGGCCTTTTTCCAGCCAAAAATACCCAAAACACCAGAAAAATCCAAAAAATTTTGCCAAAAACATAGAGCTGCGCTTATACCCATTTGCACTATTTTTAAAAAAGAAATTTCCACCTTTCTGAGTACCCCTTTTAGTCTTGTGTCAGTTTCTGTGGAGATGAAAACTGAATTAGAAGAGCTTGCTCAAGAACTCAAATACCTGAAATTGCTATTAACCCTAGACACCTCACCCCAAGATTGTATAGCAATTGCTCAAGAACTCCAAGTCAAACAACAAGAAATGGCAATCTTGCAAGCCGCACGTGCCAGTACTCGCTACGCCTCACCCCGAACTCATACATCTATTTCCCGTCTTAATGATGCTCATGACAAGGCAAGCACTAGCTTAAGTTGGAAATCCTATACCACCCCATCTACTAGTCTTTCATCGCCACCTTCTAAGATCCATATCCCAAAGCATACCAGTTCTACACCAACACCACCATCTAGTTCCTCAAACTCTAAATGGATGACCCAAAAAGAATCAGATGAGTGGTGGGAAAGAGTTTTTCCAAATTTATACCACTGGAGAAAAGCTAGAGAGAAAGCTAAATCCCTCATTCACCTATCCATACACCTACCAATGATGTGATCCAAGGGCTACTAGTAGAGAGTCAACCATGTCCCCAAATTCCAGTCCTTGACCTTACTAAAAATCCTTCATGTCATTCGCAACCCCTTGAGCTTATCGAAGAACCTCCTACCATAAACGAAAGTCAAGGTCTATCAAACATCTATGTTGTCAACCAAGAAGCTATCCAAGAGCTATCCACTTCCATTCAAGCAAACCAAGAAGTATGTCAAGAGTCTAATCCTAAGCATGAGGAAACATTAATCCCTAGTCTATGTCAAGATCAAATCACTTTCTTGCAACCTATCCATAACATGTATCTTTTCCATGATCAAGATGATATCCATAATAATGAACCTCTCCATGAGCCAATTGATCCTATCCATCTCCCAACACCTATACATGAGAAGGAAATCCAATTCCATCCCATGCATAACCTTTATCTTTTCTATGATCAAGATACTATCTTTGATGAAGAAGCTATCCATGAGCAACTTGATCCTATACATGAGATGAAAACCCAACTCCAACCCATCCTTAACCTTTATTTGTTCTATGATCAAGATATTCCCTATGAAGAAGATGTCCTTGAGCAACTTGATCCCATACCCATTCATGAGCAAGAAGCCTCCATTTCTTTTATCCCTCTTCCATCTAATCCCATCCATGATCCAACAACTTTTGCTTCCTCTGATGAGACACTTGCCTCCCAAGTGCACACGAATGATCAACCCAATAACTTAGATCCTAAAGAGCATAATGATGATCAAGATTCTAACAATCCTTCACCATCCATTATTGACCAAGCTACAAATCCGTCGTCTTATATCCTTGGGCTTACTACCTTCGTGCATGAATGTTCTTCCTTAGAACACCAACAACCATTATCCGCTATCTCATCTTCCTCATCCAATAAGGAACTCACTGCTAGTGCACCTATACATAATCCCATGGTCCATCGCATACTCCAGAATATGAACTATCAAGGTAAAGGCTTAGGCCTTCATGAACAAGGTATTTTGGAACCTATCCATGTCAATGTTCCTCCACCTTCATACGGCCTTGGATACATACCCCAAGGTGAGAAATCTCAAGATGTTCGTACTTCCTCCACTCCTCCTAAGTCTACTACTTTCCATCGCAAACCCTATCATATCCCCAAAACATATGTCACCATTCCACCTCCATCATCCTACATTTGTCAAAAGCATGTGACCATACACCTTCCACCATCCAATCTACCTCCGCTACTTCCAACTCCTAATAGCCCCCTATGCATCCTACCACCACTTCTTCCAACACCTTATCCATCCATCTATGCATCCTCTAAATATCCCAATCATGGCCGACAAATGCACATATTGTCTAAACAAGGAGCTTTCACCAACCTCACTTCCACCATCCCCAGAGAATTCAACGTCAAAAATGTGGATGCCTCTACCTATAAAATAAAAAATCCTATGAGTCCTCATGACCTAGGATACAAAAGCCAAGAATCAAAGAAAAATCCATCTCAAAAGTTGCATACACCCATACACCTCAATGCCAAACTGAAAAAAGTGTGGGTCCCCAAGCATCACGCAATTACCTCCAAAGCTGCACACAAGCTACATACACCCAAACTCATACCTTCACATGAAAAGTCTAAAAGCAAAATGGTTTGGGTACCTAAGCAAAAAGTCCTCAAGTCAAATGAGGCATCCACCTCTCATGAATCCCAACCATCCACTTTCTCCAATTCCATCCAAAAGTATCAAATCCTTCCATCCCACATGACAAACAAAAATCAAAACAATGCAAAGTCTATGTGGGTCCCTAAAGGCCTATATCATTCATCCACTAAGAAAAACTCTCCATTGCTTCCTACACCACCTTCCCATCATCAGCTTCAATGTTTATCACAGTATGTGCAACCATTGGTCATGGTTCCCTTCCATTCCACAATACTTCCGTATAACTCCATCTCCCCTTCCTTCCATTGTTATCCTACATATCTTCCTCATCCTATTCCTATGGTCCATGCTTTTGCATAAGCCTTCCCTCCATATTTTGTATCGTAATCCACTATCTACCTACGCCATATCACTTTCATGCAATCCCCTACCTACATCTGTGAGAACGCTTGACACCGTCCATGCGACAACATCCATCTAGTGGGACTGTCACCTTTCACGGAACTAGATCCTTGAGTCTCTCCCTTCCATATCCGCGTTTTCCTACCCAAATGTTTCAAAAAAAAAGGAAAAAAAGAAAAAAGCAAAGAAAAATCCTTTCATCCAATGGTGAAAACCTGGCAAACAGGCGCCTTGGATAAGTACCATGATGAAAACCTGGCAAACAGGCATCATGTGTAAGTTGATCTTCTATGTCCCCTACACTTGGGGGCACCTTGTCTCATCAGCATATCACTTTTCTCCTACCAGTTTCCTTTCATACCATTTCCTATCATATCCTCTATCCATTGCATAACTATACTGTCCCATCCATCCATCTAATCTTCCTTTCCTCTATTCTTTGGTCTTGATAAAGATTGGGGGCACAATGTTGACAAATGTTTTAGATGTCTCTTGGCATACCTTACCCCTCCAAACCATGCAAATCGTTCATTACCCTCTCATCCTCCTATCATCATTAGCATTGTCATGAAAAATCCTAGGTACTCTACCTACAATGGGGCATGTTATTCTTATGCAACATAGTCCTTGGAGATCACATCCTTGTTCCTTCTATCCACTATTGCCCATCCTCATACCTACCCATTCCATTCTTTATCACCCGTACATCTACCTATCCGTGGTGTTTCCTTGTCATCGGTATCATCTGTTCCATATCGTGTCTTGCCTAATCCATATCTGATCCATGTCTGTTCCATTTCATGTCTTGTTTGATCCATATCTATTCCATATCGTCTCATCTGATCCATATCTTAGGTCCATGGTCCAAGTCCATGAACTACGTTGCCTCTGCGCCGTCACGTAGGCAAGGCCATTATTCTAATGCGCCCCCGAGGCTTCCATTTCTCCCACGGTCCCATTCGTCCCCTTTCTTGTCGTCTTTCTTCTAATCCATCCATGGTCCATTAGGGTTCACCCCGAACTACGTTGCCTCTGCGTCGTCACGTAGGCAAGGCCATTTAGCAATGAGCCCCCGAGGCACTAGGTCAGTCCCTTAGGGTCCGTCTCCCCAATAAAGATTGTGCAATCTTCTCACCAAGCAAGCAAACGCAAGCAAAACCCGCTCTTTTCAAGCATAAGTCTCGACTATGAGCATCTTAACCTATCTAACGCAAAGCAAATACCCAAGGTCTTCTAACTGATTCTATCTAAATTATGGCAAGAAAAACACATCTAAATGCAAGAATGTTTTGTGGATTGGAACCATGGTTAAGTTACAGAGTCTTGATTTCTATCATCACGTCTTTCTATGCTACTCAAGGATGCCAAAAGCTAGAGATGCTATGATGGGGGCATGATTACTTTCTTTGTTTGTTGTTTATGGATTCAACTTTAGTAATGTGACACCTTGTCTAAGGACATGATCGGCAAAAGATCATTGAGGACATCAAAGGTCTAACATGAATGGGGGCAATCCTTGTCTGTTGATACGCAAGAAGTACTCAGGTTATCTAGATTCAATTTTGACTAGATGCTTGTATTAACTTGCTAAATCACAATCCATGTAAGCGATACTCAGGTCATCTCGGTTCAATTATACCTTGATGCTTATATTCACTTACAACATTTCAGAAAATGTCCCAAAAATAAATTGCCCAATGATGAAATAAAGCACTCCAATAGCAAAGCATCCATCCTATATCCATTTATACATCCATACCATACCCCATGCAATAAAGATCCAACAATGCAGAGTATCAATGTTTACAAAAGCTTGCGAGTCCTTCTATCGAGTCTTTCTTCTATCAATTAGATTTCTATCTATCATCAGATCTTTCATCCTTGTCCAGTCAGTCTGCGCAATGATCCAAATGCAAGGTCCATCCTTAATCCATACCAATCAAGTCAAGTCAATCTTGCACAAATGATCCAATCACAATCAGTGGTCTTGATCCTTGTCTGGTCGTAAACCAACTCGATCAGTTAATCAATCAATTGTCTTATACAGGATGTTGCATTGTCGAAATCAGACCAACACACGCATCTTACACGACATGCTTCATTTCTTGAAACCAGACACTATCCTTCGTGTTGGTCTAGGGATATATCGTTCCCCACCATGACAACACTGTCGTATATCGTTATCAGTATATCATTGGTTTACCGCTTGACAGGGGCAATACCTTGTTTGTTCTTGTGTCATTTGTGCATACTTGCTTGCCTGCTTGTGTGTGTCATCATTCCATCTTGCATCGCGTATCATTTGACTCTTTCTTCAACCGATTTCTTCATTCTAACCTAGCTTCCCTTCGTCTTCGTGAGATTGTCCGTCTCACGCCTTTTGCCTCCTTCTCGTCCAATCTCCCGAGGGGACATCCTGTCATTAAACTTGTACCAGGGGCAAACTGGGGCATGTATCATCTATCAGACTATCGACTTCTTTGAAGCAACGCTATAAACGGCATTGCATCAAAGAGGGGCAAAATGTATACGCCTAAAAATGACACGATTCATCCTAAATAAATATTCTAAATATTTATTCCATTCTTCTATCAATTAAACAAATATTTCCAATTTATTTAATCGATTCACTGTTCCATAATTAAATAAATTCAATTTATTTAATTAAAATTATTCTAAATGTCCTACATAATTAAATAATCATAAATTATTTAATTAATCCAAATTCCTCTATCCTAAGTTCTAAATTCAAAAATCCACCTCACCTTTACACCTCACCTTTTCCACCTCACCTTGTCCACCTCATCAGGTTGCACATATAATTAAATATATTTAATATTTAATTACCTATTTTTCTCTCACCCACATGGCCTATTTCTTCTCAAATCAGAAGTTAGTTAACTAATCAATCAAATCTGTTAACTAATTAGTCATTTGAGTTCACTGGTCAATCTATTCTGTTGACTCCTTAATCAACCCAGTTCACTGGTCAATCAATTCAGTCAGTTCCATAATTTATTCTTCTAACTGATCAATCAAATCAGTTAACAGACCAGTCAATGGAGTTAACTCTCCAATCAATTTTGTCACATCCCCCCTTTCATGATGGAGTTGGGACACTTGTCACATTTCTACTGGTTGCACATTCCTCAACCATCCTCAGCCATTGATCTTCATATCTTCTCTCAACCGTTGATTCTCATTCTTCTGAGTCTATAAATGAAGCTTCATCCTTTCATTCTAATCATCTAGGCTTTTGACATCGTTACTCTGCAGAAATATCACCAGCGCGCATTTGGCACCCTTTTGTCATCTACAAGCTTGAGATCATATACTTGCATTGGAGCTCATCTTCATTGCGTATCACCACAGCCATTCACTGTCGACTTCCTATAAACTGCTAAAAGATTGCACTCTCTGAGGGCTCACTTCATCTGCAAAAGGACGATTGTGATAGGCGAACAACAGAAGCATCGAAACGGGAGAGGTTTGCATTGTGTTTGTTCATTGCTTCGTTTATTGAATCCTTCTTGTTTCTCTATTCTGTTGATGTTTGGGTCATGTTTAATTCATTTGATTGATCGCTATTTTACCCTTACAATTAAATATCTTATTTATTATATTATTTAATTTCAAATAATATATTGTCTTCCAAGCATTCACAAATAATATTTTATTATTCAATTTAAATACCAACATAGTTTTCCTCATTTAAATATAATTCGAAAACAATTTAACCACACACTAATGCATTTAAATCCATTTCATTATGCATATGTAACTATGTGAAGTGTATGAAGTAGCCTGCTAAAACCCATCACATGTTTTCCAAAAAGCTAGATCTCTTCTACCTGAGCCATGCTCTTGTCTTCTGACAAGACCTGTAAAAACTCAAACTCATCGCACTATCAATAAGTTAGCCCAAAAATATAGCTGAGGCATCAAAATCTTTAATGAATAACATATCATATCCAAAGTAAATCTACTATTGTTCCATCTTGTAATTAACTAATGAGGTAAATTTGTAAAGTCTATGAAAGTTCGAGACATGACACAAATAATGAAGGCTCTTCAATCACATGAGAAGATGAAGTCAAATCTGCAATCATAAACACAATAACAATGCTCTGCTCTGCAACAATGAATATCTTGAAATCATAAAAATGCATAAAGTTCTCAATCATCTTATAGTTTACAAATGAAAACCTAAACATGCTTATATATGCAACTACAAAGATTCCTGCTAAGAATTTCATAATTCAAACTTGAGATGTCAGCATAGGACCTAAATAACAATCATAAAACTGACATTTAAATTTAGAGCAGACCCAAAATAGGGCAAGACTAGGGCGCTAGCGCCCAAGTCCACCCTCCCATTTTTGTTCAGGGATCATCAAAATAGCACCCCTAGGTCCTATTTGCCATAAGACTTCAGGGTTTTCTCATCGGGAGTCAGAATTACCATGAAAGATGCTCTAAATGCATTCTAAGAACTTGGGAACTAAACCTTAAGAGGGAAAAGCCCCCGAGGGGACATTTTTTGACATAATAGTATGGAAAATGTGGAAGTGGTAACAAAGCACATGAACTATTTGACAAAATGCCTCAAAGAAATGTGGTCTCATTAAAAGCTATGAAACACAAGATATGTACAAAAGGGATTCATTGAAAGGGATTTAGAAGCTCCGATACAAGGTGTTATTGGATGATTAAGAAGAAGAGGCTCCCCAATGGAGACTGGAGGAAATTCACTTACTTATGGAACAAATGGGACTAAGAGACGTGGGTCCCACCGGGAGTGCCAAAAATGTGTATGCAGAAATATGGATATCAAATAAGGAAACAATACAATGAAAAAACCTATTCCATATTCAACATCACCTCATCTAATGATCAAAGGACTAAGAAATATAATGAAAACAACTAAACAATCCTATGATATTTGATAATGATTTTGATGTGTTGGTTGCTCATTTTGACAACATAACATTAGATAAAATGATGGATATGATAATGAGATGTCTATGATGATTTTGACAACATGGTATCGCATGAAGATGTGATTCATAATGGTTTGGTTGAGGAGCTCGATTTATAGAGGTTGGATATGATGAATGAAGGGCTAGGATTAAAAGATTAGATCAATGGCTAGAATTGGTTGAGAGCACATTAGAGCAAGATAAGGATTTCTAGGGCAACAAAGAAAGCTTCTAGGGTTTATCCTTATGTGAATGGATAGGATTGAAAGATGTAGTATGAAATGGATGGTTGAGATAAAAAGCTCATTTATTGATTGTGGCAAGTGGTTGAGGATAAGGACAAGCTAGTCATGTGACTCTCAATAATTATATTAAATAATAAAATTATTTAATTTATTATTGGAGAAAGGATGACGGGAGGAAAATTTAATTAAATAAGGTTTATTCAATTAATTTTGGCTACAAGGGATAAAAGGGATAAATTAAATAAATATAATTTATTTATTTAATTTGGGTGATGGAGATATCGATTAATTAAATAAATATAATTTATTTAATTAATTTGGGAAAAGGATATGGTAAAGGGGACTCTTAGGACAAAAGTGTCACAAAGTGTCGCAAGGTGGTGTCGACAAGGTGATGAAAGTGACATGGTCAATTTTAGGTGTCTACATTTTGCCCCTCTTTGAGATGATGTTGCGACTAAGAGAAGTAACATCATTTCAAAGAAGATAAGGTATGGATGATGGTAAAAGGATGGAAAATGATGCCCTAGCCACTTAGATGAGTGACAAGGAGAAATAATGTAAGGATGAGATGCCCCCTCGAGAGGATAGGTGGGTTGGAAGAACACGGGTATGCTCTCGAAATGGATGGATGGATTCGCTAAAGAAAGGGAGGCAAGAAAGAGGATAGATAAAATGGATGAATAATACATTATGCTACATTAAGTGAACAAACATATAGTTTGATATAGCACTAGACATTATGCATCAAGGTATAAAGACCAGGGTAATGATGTGTCGTGTGCATAAAAAGACCAATTCAAAAAGATAAAAGGTCACAAGCACACATAGACCTTTATGCACCATGATATGGAAGACCATGATGTCAGTGTAGCAATATGTTGCAAGGACTTGCTACAAATGCAAGATAAAATGATAACACACAGAAGCAAGCAAGCATGCACAAATGATTCAAAAATAAACAAGGTATTGTCCTTGTCAAGCTAAAAACCAATAATCAATTGATTGATGATGATTGATTAGGATAGTGTTGTCATTGCAGGGAACTATATATCCCTAGATCAACACAAGAATGTGGGAACGATATATCCCATTGATGATGATTGTTGATGATAGATTGATTGGGTTGACAACAATGTTGGAAAAAAACCAAGGATGTGATTGGATAATTTGGCTAGATTTCTTGACAAGATTGGTATGGAGTAAGGACAACTTGCATTTGGATTTATTTCTTTAAATTTGTTGGATATTTGATTTTTTTTTGTGTTTTTGGGTTTTAAGATTTTTTTTTGGATTTTGATATGTTTTGATTTTTTTGGTTTTGTTGGATATGTTATGGGATGGCATTGGATTTCAGTTTGGATAGCCTAGATTCTAGATACCAATGACAAGGGAATCACCAAGTCGAAGGACAAGGATGAAAGGAGTGGATAGATGACCAAAAGGATTATGGATGGAAGATGGTAAGAATGGAGGATACATAATGGATGGAGGAAGGGGGTTAGGATGTGATCTCCAAGGACTATGTTGCATAGGAATAACACGCCCCACTCTAGATCTAATATGCTCATGACTTTGCGTAACAATGCTTGGGATGATAATAGTGTGATAAGATTAGTTAGAAAATATTAGGTACATCAAGAGACACCCAAAGCATATTTCAACATTTTGCCCCAGTCCTTATCAAGATCAAAAGAAGGAAGGGAGGATAAGTGTGTTGGGTAAATGGCATAGGTAGGTGGAGATAATGGATAAGGATGATAGGATGAGGAGATGAGACAACATTCCCCCAAGTGTGAGGTGCATAGATAATTGGTCTACACATGATGCTTGTTCGCTAGGTTTTAATCATGGTACTTATGCAAGGTGCCACCAAGGTGGTTTTCACCATTGGATGAAGGATTTCTCTTTACTATTTCAATTTTTTGTTTTATTTTTTTTTCTTTTATTGGGATAGGTGGATGAGGACTCAAGCATCTAGCTCCGTGAAAGCTGATAGTGTCCCATGTTGGATGGATGTCGCATATGGACCATGTCGAGTGTAATTATGTGCATGGATGCTGGTAGATGATTGGATGAGATGCAAATGGAGTGGATTAGGATGTGGATTATGGATGGATGGAGGATAGTAGATTATGATGTGAATTATGGATGAAAGGTTTATGCGAAAGCATGGACCATAGGGATGTGACAGGGAAGAGAGGTAGGATAGTGGATATAAGATGGGGAGATGGAGGTATGTGGGAATTTCGTGGAATGGGAAGGAACCAAGACCAATAGTTGCACACACCGTGATGGACGTTGAAGCTTTTGATTTGGAGGAGGTGTAGGAAGCAAGGGAGATTTGGAAGTTAGTATGGATTTAGGAACCCAAATGGACTTAGGATTTTTATGATTTTTGCATTGGGTACAGGATGAAGGAATTTGGGATTTTTGGATTGAGTGGGATTGGGATGCTCCATTTGGATTGATGGATTTTTGATTAGGTACCCACATCATTTTATTTTTTTTCTTTTGGAGGTGTGGGCTTTTTCTTTCACGTTAGGGATCGATGCCTTGTGGCATGATCATTCTTAGGCTTCAATGGAGTTTTTTCTTTATGTGGGGAAGCATCCAAGTTTTTACTTTTGAATCCCATGGGTTTTATGATAGCTTCAAGTTTAGAAAATTTGTGCATTCGTTGATCATGATTAGGAATGTTAGGGGACTTAAGGGAATGAGATGTGTGGATGGAGGAATTAGTGGACTTGTGGATGAAGGAATTAGGGGATTTGAGGATGGGAATATTAGGCATTGGGAGAAGTGGAGGTAGAGTGGATAGAGGAAGATATATGGTCACATACTTTTGGGATTTGTATGACGATGGAGGAGGGATGGCAACATATGATTTGGAGGTGTGATGGGATGTACCGAGTTTGGGATGGAAAGATGTGCATTTAGAATGCATCAAGGTGGTACCAAAATCTTTGGATTGTTTTCCTTGGGATGTATAGCCAAGGCCATGCGATCGTGGAGGGAGTTTGAGATGGATGGGCTCCAAGATACCTTGTCCATGAAGGCCTAATCCTTTGCCTTGGTGGGTTTATGTTTTGGAGCATGTGATGGGCAATGGGATGTTTGTTGTTTAAGACACAACATGCGAGTCCATTATTGGATGGGGAAGGTGGGGTGGTGGATAGAAGTTGTTCCTCTCCTTTAAGAGAACCACCATGGATGAAGGTAGTAGGACCAAGAGGATATGAAGATGGACTTGGAATGGGATCAATAGAGGATGGTGAAGGATCGTGAGGATTTTGATTAACATTATGCTCATTAAGAAGTTGATTGTCTATGCTTTCTTGGGGACCAAGTGTCTCATCTTAGAATGTGGATGTCTCTTCATTTCAAAGAAAGGTCGTGAAGTGAGGTGAGTGTTCAAGTTGATCAACAAGGCTTTCATGCTCAAGTGGATAATCATGAGGGGTAGTAGTTGGTTCTTGGGTATCTTGGATAATGTGATCTTGAGGAGCTTGGATGGTTTGATCTTGACTTGGTGAGGGACAAGGTTGATCATGCTTTGGATTGGAGTCTTGACATAGCTCTTGGGTTTCTTTGATGCACATGATAGGCTTTGGATCATTGGCAATGTGATTCATGAGGGATTTTGATTTGCATTTATGGTAAGAAGTTTTTTAAGAGGCATGAGAAACATTAGACTAGGGGATGGTAATGGAGGAATAGGCATTATACGTGGAAGCTCTTTGATCTAGACACAAGGATAGATATTTAAATGCATGATGGTGTTTGATTCCTTGCTAATAGCCATTGGATCACATCCTTCATAAGTTCATGGGTGGATGGACAATTAATGGATGGAGAATAAGGGTGGATGTTGTAGGACTAAGATTAGGATCGGGTGGATGAATAATAGGAGGAAATGGATTATGATCGGGAGTGCTTGTGCTAGAGGGGGATGGCATTGAATGGGTGGAGTTAGATGACTCCATAGGTTTGTTTTTGTAATGTTGTTCATAGAGTCTATAGAGGTCATTTAAGAGAGGTAATTTGAATTTAGGATGAGGAGTTGATGGTGGATTAGATGGAGGGTGTAGTAAAGGATGGGATGGTGGACGAGCTTGATTTCCCTTTTCAAAAGTAGTGTGAGTAGGACTCATGGATGTTGGATTGTGGTTAAAGGGGTAGCTATTACTAGCATGCTCTTGTTTTAATGGAGCTTGATATGGATGTTGAGGATTATTCATGGGATAGGTTAATGTGGGGTTGGCTTGATATGGGGTATATGATGGAGATGTAGTGGAGTATATATATAAGGAATGTTTGGAGAAGTTTGAGGTATTGGTGGACTAGATTAGGATGAAGGTTGGTAAGAGGTTGATAGGGATATGGGTTGAGTTGGATGTAGGACATTCACATGAGATTGGATATGTTCAAAATAAGTATCATGATCAATAAGGTCCTCTTGTTCAAAATATGCATCATGATCTACAAGGACCTCATAATCATTTGTTCCAAATTCAAGACCTCCTATGATGAGTTTGGGTGTTCTATTGTTTATGAGTTTAGTGGTCTTATTTTTTTTATTATCACAACCATTTCAGACAAAGGGATTGGATGAAGAATTTGTATTAAGGTTGAGAATTGGATTATGACGTGGATTTAAGAATGATAATGGATGAAGGGTAGTAGACTAGAAATTGGATGAGGCTCAAGGGTGATGTTATGATTAAGAAGTGGATTAGGTGGATAGAAAGGATTAGGATTAGGATCTTGATTGGAGTTGGGTAGCTTGATTAGGATTAGGGTCCTAGATGATGGCTTGGATTGGATTGGGGATAGATTGGGATGAGGGAATTAGGTTGAAGTTGGATTAGATGGGATGAGGATGAAGATGATAAGAAGGTGGTTGGATTTTTTGAAAGCTTGATTTAGGCAATTTGGAAAACAACAATGTTCATACACACATGCATAAGGTTTATAATGATAAGGATTTGGCTAATGCAAATGAACACATGCGCACTATACAACAACACCCTAGATTATTCAAGTAGGTGTGGACCAAATCTTGTGGACTCACAAGGCTAACTTTCATCCCCACTAACTTGATAATGGCAACATCCATTCTCTTAATACCATCTACAATGCAATTAGATAGCTAGGGAATGTATGGTCATGTACCACCATACACCCCTTACCTTCGAGGATAAACCTTGCCCAAAGTAAGCTTTATCTCAACACATGGAGGTACATGTGAGCACTTCTCCTCCCCAACAATGATGCACCACAAGATAACACATTCGAAAGGTCTTAAAATAGGATATGCAAGCTTCTAAGGGAGTCCCTAATATGCACAAGGTACTTTGGGTCCAAGTCCATGAACACTAGTCTATTAAAGGGATGTGGCATAAGCAATCAAGCAAACACCACTTCACCTTGTGTCTGGAATCACCCGAGGCCCCGAGGCTGTCCCAATGACTAAGCGACTAGATTGAGGTATAAATTTCATTCTCCCCACTTTGATATACCCTACTAGAATGTAGGTCACCCCTTTAGAGTGGGTGTGTCTCTAAAGGCAAGCCTCCTAAGGGAAAGATGATGTTAAGTGCTTTTAATCTCTAAGATTGCATGAAGTGCAAGGAGAGAACATACATAACTTAACACACCTTAGGTGACAAAAATGAATCAAGAGATGAATTTGAACCTCAAAATCACCTAATGGTGTGAGAGGAGAGCATACACATACACTTGATCCACATAAACAAGATTCATTAACCCTTAGATAAAAATGATGTGTGTGTGAAGATGAATGTGGCTAGAGGATGTTTTTGATTCCCAAGATCACACGAAGTGCAAGGGAAGAGTATACACACCCTAATTCACACTCAAATCCACCAAAGAAATCAAACACAAAGTTTCAAATGATATGTCTTTGACAAGTGAAAACCTGCAACACACTTGTTAGTAGTTTGATAAAGATGGTCTTTGACAAGCGGTGCTACACACAATGCATTAGTAGTTTGAAAGATAATCTTGGACAAATGATTTTACTGCAAGAAAATGTATTATAAATTATAATAAACCCCTACAAAGATTAAAAAAATTAATGTTATGATTCAACAAAATAGATGTGTATAAAAGATATGCCCATCACAAGATTGTAATTTTAGATTTTTTTTTCACATAGTCAACTAAACCTGATTATTTGGTAATGTTTTTGACCCAAAAAATAAAAATGTAAAGAACAGACGCCTACTAAAAATTCAAGAGATTTCCACAAATGTAAAGATATCCAAAAAATTTAGTGATTTGTGCCTTGAAAAGTAGATTTATGAAAAACACATAGTTGACAAAGATCTGATTATTTTATAGCTTTTTTGACCTCAAAAATAAAACTACAAAGAATAGACCCCTACTAAAACTTCAATATATTTCCATAAATATAAAAATATCCAAAAAAATCTCTGATTTGAGCCCAAAAATGTAGATTTATAGAAAATCATAAAATCATAATAACTCACCCAAAATTGATGATACATGGACTTGATTTTTCTGCTGTAGCTTCCCTAGATGATCCATAAACTTCAATTAAAAACTTGTAGAAAAATTTCTAGTCGTTTGGAAGATACGAGGAAATCTTGAAAAACTAGGGTTTTGTCCAAAAAAGGCATAAATCTGCAACAAAAAGTTAACAAAACCTGTAAAAAGCAAGCTAGATCAAGGGACGTGGGTCCCACCGGGAGTGCCAGAAATGTGTATGCAGAAATATGGATATCAAACAAGGAAACAATACAATGAAAAAACCTATTCCATATTCAACATCACCTCATCTAATGATCAAAGGACTAAGAAATATAATGAAAACAACTAAACAATCCTATGATATTTTATAATGATTTTGATATGTTGGTTGCTCATTTTGACAGCATAACATAGATAAAATGATGGATATGATAATGAGAGATCTATGATGATTTGGACAGCATGGTGTTGCATGAAGATGTGATTCATAATGGCTTGGTTGAGGCTTGATTTATAGAGGTTGGATATGATGAATGAAGGGCTAGGATTAAAAGATTAGATCAATGGCTAGATTTGGTTGAGAGCACATTAGGGCAAGGATAAGGATTTCTAGGGCAACAAAGGAAGCTTCTAGGGTTTATCCTTATGTGAATGACTAGGATTGAAAGATGTAGTATGAAATGAATGGTTGAGATAAAAAATCTCATTTATTGATTGTGGCAAGTGGTTGAGGATAAGGACAAGCTAGGCATGTGTGATGAGGAGCAACCAGCGGATACCAGAAATTGATGCCCTAAAATTCTCTCACAACCAACGAACTAACAAAAGAACACTCGTTTCAACTCCATTGGCCAAGTCTCTCGTCATTCCCCAATGCCCTGATGGCATTCGCTTTTGTAGGGACGCGTTCCATCAGTGAAAGCCCATAACTTTTGGTTGAATCGCCAAAACCACCATCGCACAATTTTACTCTTGCAAACCCTAGCACATAAGATGCTAGGTCCTTCTACTGCATGAACCCTCGATCCGGATCATCTGCACTATCAAACAGGAAAAACAAAACAAAGAACAAAATGAATACTGATACATTGAAGCCATTCCACTGACTTCGACACAAATCTCACTAGTGGAATGCTTCACGGTGACATACGACAACAATGGGAAAATGTAAAAACGAATGGAAATCTACAGTTGTGTGATCTACAGTTACAGAAAACTAATTGACAGAACATAATTGCTTTATTTCTCCTTAGCACAATGCAATCACATTCGATTTCCACTACTTCAATCTGATTACATGCGATGATCATTTGATCATTTCTCTGGGCATTTATCAACTCGCCCTAAGTAGTACCACACTAGCTCCAAGTGGCTGGGAGAACAATCCAAGCGGCTGGGAGACAACTGACCAAACTACCCTACTGCCTTATTTTGGCATTATTGCTATTTTTAGCATTATGCGATTACAACTTGACAAATGTCCCCTAAGTCACTTGGGACTTACAAAATAGACCTAGCTACAACTGAAATGAAAATGCATTGGTCAAGTAGACCTTATTACAAACAAAAACATGACTTTGTAGGTGCTTTGCACCATACTCCCCACCTTGAAAAGAACTCATGTCCCATGAGTTGAATCCTGGTCTTGTACCACCTGTATCCATTGCTGCTTCATGCCTTCCCCACGATCTCTGGATTGCAACTTGCGTCCATGGGACCAAAAAATCATGCCTAGCATTGTAGGCTCTACTCACACCTTGCCATGAGTGAGTGCTTGCAATCAAACCCATACTTTGCTCACCATTCTGCCTTACTGTCATTGCTGCCTGAACACCTACATTCAAAACCTTGTTTGATGCTTCTTGTACTGCTACTATGGTAGAATATGTTTTCCTTGCAACTCTTGTTGGCTCTAGAGGACAAACAATGGTTCCTACTATGATAACATCTCTTTCTTTCCAATAAACTTGTGACTGCTTGCAGACCTGCTCCTTGACCTTCTTCTAATCCATCTCAGACATTACCATCTGATCATCATCATTCAAAACTGAAATCACCTTCAAACTGTGATCTTTGGTAACCCCACTCCTTGAGGTATCTTCAACTGTCCTTGTCTCTACTTCAGTGCTATTTACAAACTCTTTCTTACCCATCAAAATAATCTTGGCTGCCTTCTTTGCTTCAACATCCTCCTGCAATGGTGTCATCACAAAGGCCTTTCCATCCTTCTTGATGGTGTACGTGTTAGCATATCCATCATACAATGCTTGCCTATCAAATTGCCATGGCCTACCTAAAAGTAGGTGACAACACTCGATGGGCAAAATGTCACATAAAATTCTCTCCTTATATTCTCCAATCTGAAAATCAACATATGCTTGTTCACTTACCAAAAGTGATTGACTGTCACTTACCCAAGATGCCCTGTAAGGAGTTTGATGAGGAATCCTTTCTATGTTCAATTTATCCACCATTTCCCTAGACACCATATTATCTGTTGAACTAGAATCTATGACTACCTTGCATATTTTACCTTTGCTTTTGCAATTGATCCTGAAAAGAGCTCTCCTCTGTGATGGTTCAGTCTTCACTGGTTCTTTGAGCAACGTCCTCTTGATCATCAACGCTTCTCCCATTTTTGATTCTAAATTTAATTCAGGAGATGTCACACTCCCTGTATCCTCTTGAGTCAATGTCGTTCTTCTCTCATTACCCTGAGAAGTTGAGGCCTTCTCTGGACACCTATAAGCCGGATGCCCTATCTTATTACAATTATAGCATCTCATGTTGGAGAACTTGGATCCTCTGTCTGATCCATTTGTCCCACCTCTTTCATTTGGCCTTCTTCCTCGATAGCCTCCTTTGCTACTTGAGTCTCCAATTTGCTCTTCTTGGTTAGACTCACCACTAGGCATCTGGTTAGGACTTCTACCTCCAAAACTGCCTCTAAAATTTCTGTCACCTTTTCCTCTACTCTGTTGTTCACCTTTCTTCTTCAGCTTCTCTTCAGCTCTTAATGCTACTTGAAAGCATTTTTCCACAATTTTAGGGGTAAATAAACTTATCTCATCTTGAATATTAAACCTTAGACCATTTAAATACCTTGCTACCTTGGCTTTTTCATCCTCCATATACCCACAGCGAAGAGTGTATTTGTGAAACTCCTTAGTGTAAGTAGCCACATCCATATCTTTTTGCTTAAGGTTCTGCATCTGCCTGTAAATCTGTACCTCGTAGTCAGATGGAAGGAACTGGGACTTGATCTTCTCAAGCATTCTGCTCCACGAAGATATCATACTCTTTCCATTCTTTACCCTCTCTCCTTGGGTGTAATTCCACCATGTAAGTGCAACACCTTTGAGTTTAGTTTTTGCAAACTTAACTTTCTTACTGTCAAGAACTTCCTTGTATTCGAAGTAGTTGTTCAGAGCCTCAATCCACTCCATGACTTCATCAATATTCATCTTTCCACTGAACATGGGGATATCTATCTGAGCCTCTGAAGAGTCCTTGCCAATAGCCTTAATGGCTTCCAGAAATTGCTTTTGTTCAGCTGGTATCTTTGCCCCTTCTTGTTCCTCTTATGTTTCCTCTTTCTCTTCTTCTTCATCTGAATCTTCATCTACCCTTTTACCTATCTTCATTGCTTTCAATTCTACTTGGAGTGCTTCCTTGACTCCAGTTTTGATCATCTCTTCCATCTCTTGAAATTTCTTGACCACTTCAGTGGTCATCCCCTTTGGAGGCATATTGCTAGCCTCTCCATCGCTCTCTCTGTCTGACATAAACATTCACAAACAATGCCAACACTTATGCAAATCCTCAATTTGACTACAACACAATGTTGAATCAAATGTTCACCCTACATGCTGCTTCACAGACCCATTCCTCTCATCCAACAACAGATCCTGGAGATGCACTACCACTCTCTCTCGCAGTGGCTTCACTCTGCACCCTCTTCCAGCCAAACCTCTATTGGTGAATGGTCACGACAGACCTCAGCATTGTCTGCCCACACACTACAGAAATAGGATTCATCTGCCTTCTCAGTGACAAAAATCAAATACACAACACCTCCGCCCAGAGCTTTTGCTAGCTCTGATACCAATATGATGAGGAGCAACCAACAGATACCAGAAAATTGATGCCCTAAAATTCTCTCATAGCTGACGAACTAACAAAAGAACCCTCGTTTCAACTCCATCGGCCAAGTCTCTCGTCATTCCCCAATGCCCCTATGGCATTCGCTTTTACAGGGACGCGTTCCGTCAGTGAACGCCCGTAACTTTTGGCTGAATCGCCAAAACTGTCGTCGCATAGTTTTACTCTTGCGAACCCTAGTACATAAGATGCTAGGTCCTTCTACTGCGCAAACCCCTCGATCTGGATCATCTGCACTATCGAACAAAAAAAACAAAACAAAGAATAAAATGAATACTAATACATTGAAGCCATTCCACTGATTTCGACAGAAATCTCACTAGTGGAATGTTTCACAGCGACATACGGCAACAATGGGAAAATGCAAAAACGAATGGAAATCTACAGTTACAGAAAACTAATTGACATAACAGAATTGCTTTATTTCTCCTAAGCACAGTGCAATCACATTCGATTTCCACTACTTCAATCTGATTACATTCAATGATCATTTGATCATTTCTCTGGGCATTTATCAACTCACCCTGAGTAGTACCACACTAGCTCCAAGCGGCTAGGAGACAACCGACCAAACTACCCTATTGCCTTATTTTGGCATTATTGCTATTTTTAGCATGATGCGATTACAACTTGACAAATGTCCCCTAAGTCACTTGGGACTTACAAAATAGACCTAGCTACAACTGAAATGATAATGCATTGGTCAAATAGACCTTATTACAAACGAAAACATGACTTTGTAGGTGCTCCGCACCAATGTGACTCTTAATAATTAAATTAAATAATAAAATTATTTAATTTATTATTGGAGAAATGATGGTGAGAAGATAAATTAATTAAATAAATAAGATTTGTTCAATTAATTTTGGCTACAAGGGATAAAAAGGGATAAATTAAATAAATATAATTCATTTATTTAATTTGGGTGATGGAGGAAATGGATTAATTAATTTGGGAAAAGGATATGGTAAAGGGGACTCTTAGGACAAAAGTATTGCAAGGTGGTGTCGACAAGGTGATGAAAGTGACATGGTCAATTTCAGGTGTCTACATAAGGAAATGCAAGTTCTTAAGCCCTACCCTACTAGAGATAAAGATCTTTGTCAGTTTCATGCATATTACTATGTAGCATTTTTTAGAGGAATAACTCCAGAGACAACATAGGACCAATTGAGGTTATTGAAATAGTTTAATGTTGCAGACGACTGCCTCATATTTGATGGGTTTTATCAATATCACCAAACTTATGCTAGTGGTTCTGTTGGCAGTGCTATTAAATTTAATCATAAACAATGTGACATTGTAATAAACTAGGTTGGTGGTCTTCATCATGCAAAAAAAAAGTGTGAGGCATCTGGATTTTGCTATGTAAATGACATTGTTATGTCCATCCTGGAGCTACTGAAATATCACAAGCATTTTTTGTATGTTGATATTGACATTCACCATGGTGATGTAGCCAAGGAGGCTTTCTACACAATAGATAGGGTAATAATTGTCTCATTTCACAAATTTGGAGACTATTTCCCTGGTATAGGTGATATTCAATACATTGGTTATGGGAAAGGTAAATATTATGCTTTGAATGTTCCATTAGATGATGGAATTGATGATGAAATTTTTTAAGTCTCTTTTCAAACCAATCATTCAACGAGTGATGAAATTCTATGACCGTGAGGCATGTTGTTCTTCGATGTGGAGCTGACTCTTTGTCTGGAGATTGACTAGGTTGCTTTAATTTTCCTATTAAAGGGCATGCTAAGTGTGTATGATATACGAGGTTAATCAATGTGCCACTTTTACTCTTGGGTGGTGGTGGATACACAATTCATATTGTTGTTCGATGTTGGTGCTGTGACAGAAGTTCAAGTTGGTGTATGGTCCAAAGACGCAGTCTATTCCTTGGGGGAACAACAAAGAATGCATATTGAGAATGAGTCATTGCATGAAATGATGGATGACGAAGACATATTAAGTGAATTTGCATCAAAGTATATATACTTATAATTTTGGGCATAGGATGTCTCATGGATTGTATGTTGATAAAAAAATGCCATCCCACAACCATCATATTTTGGGGAATAGGGTCTAAACCCACAACACTAGAGTTACTGTTTCTCTCATCAATCTATGAATAAAAAGTAGATGTCATGTGTTGTTGTTCAAGGTTTTCTTTGTAGCACTTGAGAGGTTACTATCCGCATGTTTATCAAGATGGAAATGCATGCCATTTGTCATTACACATGTCATCAACTATTTTCTACCATGAGCAGTTTACATTGCAACTAACCACATGCACTTTATTAATTATCTTATCCAACTCATGTTCAAGAATGAGATGCTTCATCTTATAAGCACCCTTGCTCATATCATGAAATACTAGATATACAAAGGTCTAAATCACAAAATTTTGAACAAGTTTTTATCAAGAAAATAAATATGCATGGGGACTAGGTGCTAAAAATAGAGGAAATTGCCATGTTTACCTTTTGTGGGTGGTACACCCTTATATGGCCAAACATATTGATTATCCATCCAAGGCACATGCAAGGATGTTACTCTAAAAGTTCAAAACCCAGAGAATTTCCCTGAGCTAGAGGGAGTTCATACAAATAATTTAGAAAATTTGAGGACACATACACATTGTCTCAATGACAGAAAGGAAGTGATGGCATTCTTAATAACTAGAGGATGATTAGCAAAGGAGTCATAATGCTAGTTATTAGACAAATTAATTTAGAAATCACTACCTACAGCGGGTACGTGGAAACTATTCAACATGAAGTCTTGACAGTCAAATGGCCTTCAAGTTTATACAAAGGCTCAACTTTTTATTATGAAGTTAGTTGTATTAATGTTTGTAAAACATTTCTTTTAATGAGTTGAAAATATAAGCTCATTAAAAAGACTTTGTAATATTTTAAATATTTTATAAAGTTTAAAAACAAGTAGTTACGAGTCAGTTAGGAGTTGGTTATGGGTTGGAAAACTATAAATGTAGTCATTTCCAATGAAAAGGTTCTCTAGCTATTCTTCTCTTTCTGTTTCAGCTTTTATGGAAAAAATGGGGGTTTTCATACAATGTATAGAAGCAAAGGAGTCATAGATCTCTAAGTGTGGATGGAATAAAGAATAATAGAGCTAGTTGTAGTACTAGTATATTGTCTCTTTATATTGTAGATTATTTGTATATTTAATTTGTAGCCTCTTTGAAATATTTTTTGTTGTGTATGGAGTTTACAATTTTTCTTTATGTAATTGGGATGAGATTATAGGTAGATATTTGATCGTAGTGTCATGAAACTCCTTGTAAATGTATCTCTTGTATGTTAGACTATATTTCTTTTGAAAACCCTAGTTTCATGCCTTCTTTATAAATAATCTTTCTGAGATATGGATCTTGGTACTAGTTTTATTCCCGTGTGAAGTTTTTAATTGTCTTTTTCGTTTCAGTTTTGGTTTAGTTTCCTTTCCTGCTATCTATTCAAAAGCATACCCCCAAAACCCCTAAATTTTATCATACAAGGGAGCTACCCCTCTTAAATGCAAAGGAAGATCGCTAACCCAATAGCGATCTTTGTTGTTGCATGTTGGGCGAATTAGGGTTATTTTCAAGGCAATAACCGCAGTGACAAATCTGTTTACCAACAAGAGGTAACTCTATCTAAATGTCACAATTAGTTAGACTTAACTGATTTCCTCAAATTTTAATTATTCTTGAAGTTTTATGAATTTATTTTCTTTTCCTAAGATGGCATCTATGATTTTATTGGGTTTTTACCATAGCAATTTTGTGATACTTTTGCCTTCTAAAGATTACATATATATATATATATTGGTCTTTTACTATTTGTAGATTTAGTTCATGCAGGGAGTTTTCTAAACAATTAATGTGTAAAAGTTACCTATATAATTTTACAATCTTTCTTTTTAATGTTCTATTTATGTGTACCTCTATTTTGGTATTGTTTTCTTAATGTAGAATCCATTTTGTGTTCTCTCTATGCGGCTAGCCTCTATTTTTTTGCCTCTACTTTATGTAACATCATGCGGAGTTCCACTTGAGTTCATTGAAGCTATGTTTGTAACATGCAGTCCTAAGAGATTACTTTTCTTTATGTAAGGTTGCAAGTACTTGAGATAGGCCCTTGAATGGATAAGAACCTTTCATATATGCTTGATATCCAAACTTGGTGATAAAAATCACTATTATGAGTTATGCATCATCTTATTCCACTCTTGGCTATGATAATTTTGGTATCAAAATTTCACATTTGCACTCTCTAGTTCCTTTTATTACAATCAAATATTTTGCATTACCTTTTCCATGCAAATGTATCTCGAGGGTTGAGAACTTCATTCCCCATAGTTGGTTTTTTCCCAGACTGGATGCTTATTCCCAGATTTCCCTACAAGGTAGCCATCAATGATCAACAGGATCTCTGGGCCAGGGGCCAACAGTATAGGAGATAGACTCTGTTTTTACCTCCTCTTCTTCTTCAGGCTCTGCAAAACCTAGGGGTGTATTCCCTATTCAACATCCATGAGAATATGCATACAAAGACTGGGATGTTGACACAAAGCAGATAAGTCCTCCTGTATGTAGACCAAAACTGTGAGATAAGAGCAAAGGGGCTAGCTTTGGGGCCTATGTTCAGTTGTAGACAGAGGACCTTGGATCCTAAAACTAATTCTACTGTCCTAATGGTTGTGGTTGAAGTTTGGATTTGATTTATGTTTGGATGCAAAGCTGGACCTGGTGTATAACCTCAACACAGAGCTAGATTGGTGCCTATCCAGGGCTTGGAGTCAGTAGACATACACTTGTGAATGATCAGCATGAACAACTAAAACTGGATTTCAAGGGGATGTTGTGGTATCTGCCTTACAGATACCTCCCAAAACAAAGTGTGAAGTTATCCTCTACTTATGGTGTCCCTATTGCAGTACATCCTTCCCAATAGTCAATCTGGAAACACTTTAATCTACCCCTTGAGCAGAAATTAAGAGATCAATCATTCAATACAGGAATTCTGTATTCTAGAATCCTAGACATCCCTTAGATATCTAGACTCAGAAGAAAGACTCATGCAATACTAGAGACAGAATAACAAAACACATGTGAAAACAACATTACTCATATAAAACCAATCAAGAAATCAGTAGATTCATGCATGAGGCATACAATAAGAGATACATAAACTCACAAGATTCCTGCACAGAGCAACCAAAACCAATTGTATTTCATTACAGAGCCAAAATGGCCAGTTTTCAACAACCACAGAAAGAGTAACACAGTCCCTCAAATACCACAGGGAAGCGTACTCAGCATTAATTACATGGTCTATTTCAAAATTCACCAAAATGCAAAGCACCGTGAGAAAAGTACTTGAAACAATCAATGCACAAGCAGAGAGAAAGTTGGGAATGGTTGAACTCGAGCCCCATGCTGCCACCTGAGAATTTCCTTTTGTAATCGGGTACCCACCTAGTCAACCAGGCCATACCTCTGCATGTTCTGTGACATTAATGTCGTGCCAAACCCGCAGCCTCCTTGGAAACCGTCGCAACGCTCAAATGGAGAGTTCCCGCTAAAACATAGCATCCAAGCATTCAAAAATAAAGGAAATATTAGTCCCACATGCACCCTGCTGAGACCACCCTAGCACCTTATAAGCATGGCAACAAACAAACTAAGTGTCGTGCACTTTTGCCCCGCACGACTCGCAAACCATCTACCATCAAGCCATCACCCTGACTCTCGCCGACATCGGTGTAACATGCACCATCAGAACTACAAAAACCCTCCGGCCGACAACACTACTCCTGCTGATAACACATCCCTAGCTAGGTCCTCGGCGAGACATTAACCATTGGCCAAACTCTAGCATATATCTCCGATATACCATGTCACCCCGACGAAGGCCCTGAACCACCTCCATCGGCCAGACCAACACCGTTAGCCTAGCTCCTTCCATCTTCGCTGACACACCCAGTCACACCGACCACCACAATCATATCCAGGTCTTCGGCAAGACCACAACCATCGGCCCCTCCAAAAATCCTCTCACCAATCTCCCGATCATGCCGATGAAGACATCACACTCCCCTGTCGGCGAGACCAAGTCCATCGGAGCAACAAAAAGATCCTTCACCGATAACACCTCCTTACGCCGATGGCACTCCATAGCCCCACTGTCGGCGAGAGTATCTCCGTCAGTGGACCCTTCACCTGCTTGGCCGATAGCCATATCACTTCGATAACATCCTCCATCGGGGTGACCCCTCCCATCGACGAAGCCAAAAATAACTTCGCCGATAGACCAATCTCTCGCCGATCACACTGCACAACCCTCATTGGCTAGAGCAACCCTGTCGGCCAAACACAACACACTCTGCCTGACACACCAAATCACACCGATGAACAACAGCCTTGAAAACATCCCATCCAAACAACACATCGGCGTGACTTCAAACATCGGCTCAATAGAAAACTCCCTCGCCAACACCTTCGGTCATCCCGATGGCACTTACAAATAACACACACTGTCGGTGAGACCACTTCCCATCGACAAACCACAAAATGCCTTTGCCGATGACCAAACACACGCCGATGGACATCCATTGGCCAAACCAAATGCATCGGTGGACGCAAAGTTTCTCTACCCAATAGACCATATCACACCGATGACAATCCAAGATAGAAAAATTTGATGACCCCCTGGGACAGTGTCTGCATATTAGCATTTGAAACCTGATAAATTAAGCAGGCACCAACAGTGGCTCTGATTGGGGACGTGCAGGCAAAGGCTGCAGCGAGAACCAGACCTCCGGACAGACCAGCCAAAACCCAAACTCAAAAATAGGAACGACTATACAAGGCATTTACAAACAATATACATATATTTTACAATTGTGCATAGAGGCAAATCACTTATGCAAAATAAAACTTGAGGAATTGACCATGCACAGGCAATTCCAGCATCTCACCATCTAGGGCTTGGAGGATATAGGAATCCTCCCCACAAGTATTGCAAATTTGATATGGGCCCATCCATAAGGGTTCAAACTTACCATGTTTGCCCTTGTCCTGACTTCTTGCATTCCAAATGAGCACCCAGTCATTTATCTGGAACTTCCGTTCTATAGCTCTCCTGTCAAACAGATACTTCACATTTTGTTGTCTCTTGAGATTGATCTGGTGGGCTTTCCTTCTGCTTTCATCCAATGCAACCAGCTGGTTTATTCTTCCTATCATGGAGTCTTCACTCTCCTCATCATTCTCTTGGATGAATCTATAAATTGGTAGGAGATTGTTTATAGGTAGCCTGGCTGATGCACCATATACCAACTCAAAAGGGGACCTTCCAATTGCCTTCTTTACTGTCACCCTGTCAGCCCATAATGCCAACCTTAACTTTGAATCCCACGCTCTCTTGTTCTTAACCACTATCCTCTTGATGATTTTCATGAGGCTTTTATTGCTTGATTCTGCCTGACCATTTCCCTATGGGTGGTATGGTGATGCATATGATAAATTTATCCCATATTTGTTGCAAAAATCAACAAATTCACCTGATCTAAAGCACATTGCATTATCTGTGACTATCTTGAATGGTACTCCAAACTCGATGATAATATTTTCCAATATGAAGTCCATCACCACCTTACTTGTAGCCCTCTTAGTTGGAATGGCCTCAATCCATTTAGTGAAGTAATCAATTGCTACCAAAATCCAACTGTGCCCCCCACTTGATTTCTCTGCAATTCCCCCTATGAAGTCAATTCCCCATTGCTGAAATGGAGCCTCCACAGTTATAGTTCTAAGGGGCAGTGCACCTTCATATCTTAACTTTCCTGAGAACCTTTAGCAAGGGTCACATTTCCTTATCAGCCTTTGTGCATCTAAAAAGAGAGTGGGCCACCAATATCCTGCCCTAAGGATCTTATGAGCTGTTGTTTGGGCAGTATAATGTCCACCACACAATCCTTTATGCATGTCATTCAAAACATTGTTAGCTACATCTTCATCCACACACCTTAGCAGCACACCATCAGGGTTCTTCTAGTACAGCTCACCTTGAACAATGACATACCTGATTGCATGTAATTTTAAGGTCCTCTTTTGACTGTCACTGAAATGGGAAGGACAATTCAGATTTTGCAAGTAATATATGATGTCCTTATACCATTCAGATTTAGATACATTGACAATCTCATTCTGGACTGCATTGACTTGGCATGCTTCCAAGTTTGACTGTGCCATCATCTTGGCTAATCCTTGTCCTCTTACCAACTTGGTAATTTGTATTTCTATGTTGAACTCCTGCAGTTTGTTTATCCATCTGCACCTTCTTCCAGTCACCTCCTGCTGAGTGAAGATGTCTTTAACTGCTGCATGAGGCACATATGCAACTATCTGGGATCCTACCAGGTATGGCCTGAAACTCTTGATTGCTCTGACTAGTGCATATGCCTGTTTCTCCATAATGTCATACTTTAACTCAGAAGCCTGCAAGGACATACTGAAAAAAGCTATAGGCTACTCAAAACCATCCTCATTTTTCTGTAACAAACATGTAGCAACAATGTGGAAAGAAGCAAATGAAAACAATTGAAATGGCCTAGAGAAATTAAGAGATTTAAGAATAGGGGCCATCTTGATTGCTTCCTTGATGTCCTGAAAAGATCTGCTTGCTTCACCTTGCCAACTAATAATCTCACCTTTCTTCAGCATTTTAGAAATGTTCCTTGTGGTTTCTGCAAAATTGGGAACAAATCTCCTAACAAAATTTATTTGTCCAAAGAAGGACTGGATTCCTTTTACTGTCTTTGGCATCTGAATCCTATCAATTGCAGCTACTCTTTCAGGATCAATCCTAACTCCATCTTTGGAAACAATGTGCCCTAGGAGCTTTCTTTCCACTACCCCAAAAGCACACTTCTTTGGATTTAGAGAAATGCCATACTCTAGTGCTCTAATGAAAATCTGCTCTAGATGCATACAATGTTGCTCTTCTTTTTTTGAATATGCAATCAGATCATCCTGATATACAGCCAGGATTGAATCAATCAACCCTGTAAAAGCAACATCCATTGCTCTTTGAAATGTTGCACCTGCATTTGTCAATCCAAATGGCATTCTAACATATACATATGTTCCCCATGGAGTGGTGAAGGCAGTCTTGTATTGTTCTGACTCTTTTACCTTCACTTGATTATAACCCGAGAATCCATCCATCATGGATAGGAGTTCACAACCAGTCACTTTCTGCAACATAGCTTCCATATTAGGCAATGGATAATTATCCTTTAAGGAGGATACATTCAAATTTCTAAAGTCAACACAAAGCCTAATATCACCATTCTTTTTTCTGACTGGGACAAGGTTAGACACCCAAGTTGAATGTCTGATTGGCATAATTATTCCAGCCTCCCTAAGCTTTTTGAGTTCTTCTTACATTTTTGGAGCCAAGGTAGGATTAATAGGCCTTTGCTTCTATCTAAATGGCTTTGCTTCAGGCTTCAATGGGATCTCATGCTGGAATAAGTCTTTTCTATAAGCTTTAAGGTCTTCATATGACCAGGGAAAAACATGCTTATATCTTTTCAGTAATGCAATCAGCATGCTCTTGATGTGTGGTTTAAGCTGTTTACCAATGTACACCTTCTTGGGGGCCTGGGATGTCCCCAAATTTATCTCTTCTAAATCATCTTTGTTTGTGGGAGATGTCTTTGTGACCAATTGGTCTCTATTGTCAAAATCTCTTTCTAAAGCTACTAACCCTCTAGGGATTTTGTTAGTCTTTAATTAAATTATTTCTTTCCCTATAAGAGTTTCTTTTCCATCTACAATTTCTACAAAAGCTTGAAAATCAATTTCTTGGTTCTCATATTCATCTATGCAGTGCAAAAATTTTAACAAGTCCTTGTCATCATCGAACACTTGCCAACTGCATATGTTTTCTGGTACTGCAGGTCTGACTTTAACTTCAACATTTGTAACATCTGATAGAGTGATATCATCTGGCCTTATTGCCACATTGGCTAAGAAATCAGCCATAACATTTTTTGATCTCTCTACCCAGCCTATTGAAAATGGATCAAATAGTTCAACGGTATCCCAGACAACATGCTTGTATTGTTTTAATCTTCTGTTCTTTGAGGCATACCTGTCTCTAACTTGGGATACAATTAATTCAGAATCCCCAAATACCCTTATCATCTTGATTCCATGTTTGAGAGTTATATTTAAGCCTAAGAGTAAGGCTTCATACTCTACAATGTTGTTTGTACAAGCAAACCTTAGCAAGAAGGAAAATTTGAGGAGCTTACCAGTTGGAGACAAGAAAACAACTCCAGCGCCAGAACCTTCCTTTGCACAAGCTCCATCAAAATACATGGTCCATAAACCCTGTTGGTCCAGCTCTTCAATGCAAACATTTTTCTCCTCCTCTTTATCATCTGAGACAACCTTGAAGTTATCACAGTCAGTGTTCACAAAGCATATCTGTTCTTCTGATTCTTGATTCTCCACTGTCTCTGATGATCTTTCTTCTCTGATCAGTTTAACATCCCTGCCATTCATTGGAATCATGGCATATGACAGGTCCAACTGCATACTTCCACCAATCAGTGTTGGCCATCTTCTTGACAACAGCATACCATACTGTGGCTTGATGTCAACCACTGTTATATTCATTTTGTAGCTCTTTTCAGGAAATGCTGCCAGTCTGAAATCCACATCCTTCATGATTCCAATAACAGGTACCTCTCTGGCATCCATAGCATAACATTTTCCACATGCCTTGTCTATTTTCAATCCAACTTGTTGCATGATGGCTAAAGGCACGATATTTGTAGATGCCCCAGAATCAAGCATACAATTTCTAATTACTTTTCCATTTATAACCAGGGATACATAAAATGGTTCCACTTGTGAAGGGCATTTTGTCATGGTCACCCCTAAATACACCTCAGGAGCTTAATCTTCTTCATTACATAAGACATGCTTCTCACCTTGGATCTGAACATTTTGCTTAGCTTGACAAGGTACTCCTAAAATTAGGGATACTGTCCTATTCCTGATTTCTTCAACCTTCATCAGTTCCATCAATGGGACAGAAACCCTTACTTAAGAGAGGACTTGAGTGATATCAAATGGAGCAAAATTTTGTATGACAGTTGTAGCTTGCTCCACGGTCTTATTCTTATGTTGAACTGATTTAGCTTTTATCTTCATAGTCCCCTGATCATCATTCTTGTTTTGGGAACCTTTGCTTTGATCTTCAACTTGGGGGATTCTATCTTTTGGTCTTTGAGATTCATGACATGTTTTTTGCTTAAAGTTTTGTTTATTATTACCCCACTACCTTTTTTGTGATTCAATCCCCTTATGACTATGCACTAGCTGACCTGCAAGAGCATTCTCTGGTTGATGTGGGCTGCTCACTTGAGCTTTTCCTCTGAGGTTATAATTGCTCTTGACTTGGGCTACTGCTGCAGCTGTGAGGGCCCTAATTTCCTCATCAGAAGGTCTTTGTAGGTTACTCAAAAAACTGTGTGAGCCCTGAGCATACACATAACTATCTTCATTATCCTCATCATAAAAAACCTATTGACAGGCCTGAGTCCCATCATCTACACCCTCATCAGCATCATGAGAAGAATGTCTACTGCTAGTAGACAGCATATTAACATCACCATCCTGTACATAATGTGGCTCATTGCATTCATTACAGGACATAGCATTATCATACAAAGACTGAGCAATCATGCATTGTGACTGTGAGTGTGGCATCTGGCAGATTATGCACCATGGAGTATCATCAACAATATTTATAGCTTTTTTCAAAGGATCAGGAGTTTCCTTGGCATGTGGAGTTCTCTGATTTGTGTTGTTATGTGGAAATACAGGCTTACCATTATGCCAATTGGTATTATACGGCATATCATGCAATGATGGTCTCTTTTCTTGTCTTTGATAAACTTGCCTATCATGACCTATCCCTTTTTCACTTCTAGCTAGTCTATAGCTTAGGTCCTTAACAACATTTGCCAATTTGTCTATTTTATCTTCAGGGGCAGATGTATTACATTGAGTGTTCTGAGGCTTGTTTGGATTCTACAGAATTTTCACATCATCCGTCCTGTTTGTCTTGCCTGATGCTTTCCTGTTGTTCTCAATATTCACTGCAATTCTGAAAGAATCCCTAAGAGTAGCAGGACCTTTATCTCTTAACCCATATGCAGTCTTGGCATCAAAAGCATTGATATACAATATTATGCACATTGGTTCATTTGGCCTCATGTGATGTGGCAATTTGTTCAACACTTTAGTAAATCTTGCATTAAAATCTGCAACCTGCTCATTTGACCCTTTGGTGATACTGGTGAACTCATTTACAAAAAAGCTAGGGTCAGTTTTGTCACCATACTACTCCTTAAACATCCTTTTGAAATCATCCCATGATGAAATGCTCCAATCAGGCAGATTTTTATACCATTCTCTAGCCTCATCTACTAAAGACTGCATGAATGACTTCATGAAAACATCCTCATGCTCAACCTCAAAGTTGTCCATGACATTTGAAAAGCTTTCAGATGATCTTCCCCTAACACAGTGTTATTTCCTAAAAATTTTGGCACTTGCAGCCTTACATGCTTGTCAATGGGGTTTGGATACCCAGGAATACCATCAAATACCAGCTGTCTGAATCTATCCAATTGCATGGGTTGTCTATCGAACTGATTAGCATTAATATTTCTGTTTGCATTCTGATTTCTTACATTGTTCAATGGTATTCTAGCATCATTAATATTCTGTCCTTGATCATTGTGCTGATGCTACACTTCATTTCTTTGCTGATGTCTCTGCACATTTGCATTTTCAAGAGTGGGAACTGTATCCTGGTGAGCAGTCCTTAAAGCTTGCACTTTCTGTCTCATGTCATCTCTGACTTTCATTGCTTGTAAGTACTCTAGTTCTGCTCTTAGGCTTTTGATTTCTTCAGCTAACTGTTCTTCTTTAGGCATGGAGGTAGATGGTCTCATACCATTCTGGTCATCATCTTCATCATCCCTCAGAGATTCCGCCTCTTCAAACCTTTCACCAGGGTCTAAAAAAGGGCGTTCTTGGAACACCTCTGACCTCATTCTTAAACTACCACGCTGTTGCCTCTCATATGCACCCTGAATATCAGCTTCTGCATTTGAAAAATAGGGCACATGCTGCCCTGATGGCCTAGGGTTATCCTGAATATCATCATTATTCCTGGGGGAACCCTCATGACTGGTTGAAACGGCTCCCTTTCTTCTGTACATCATCCTGCTTTCTACTGGTAACTCTTCAAATAGAGGATTACATTGGGATCTTCTCCCCTGCATATAAATTTCACTTTGATCAGTTGGGAGATTACTTCGGAGTCGCCACCTATAACTAGGAACTGTTTTTACCATGGATGAAAAGACAATTTCTTTACTGCATAATTCCCCAGCAGATTCGCCAATTTCTGTTGGTTTTTTCCTAGACTGGATGCTTATTCCCAGATTTCCCTACAAGGTAGCCATCAATGATCAATAGGATCTCTGGGCCAGGGGCCAACAGTATAGGAGATAGACTCTATTTTTACCTCCTCTTCTTCTTCAGGCTCTGCAAAACCTAGGGGGGTGTTCCCTATTCAACATCCATGAGAATATGCATACAAAGACTGGGATGTTGACACAAAGCAGATAAGTCCTCCTGTATGTAGACCAGAACTATGAGATAAGAGCAAAGGGGCTAGCTTTGGGCCTATGTTCAGTTGTAGACAGAGGACCTTGGATCCTAAAACTAATTCTACTGTCCTAATGGTTGTGGTTGAAGTTTGAATTTGATTTATGTTTGGATGCAAAGCTGGACCTGGTGTATAACCTCAACACAGAGCTAGATTGGTGCCTATCCAGGGCTTGGAGTCAGTAGACATACACTTGTGAATGATCAACATGAACAACTAAAACTAGATTTTAAGGGGATGTTGTGGTATCTGCCTTACAGATACCTCCCAAAACAAAGTGTGAAGTTATCCTCTACTTATGGTATCCCTATTGCAGTACATCCTTCCCAATAGTCAATCTGGAAACACTTTAATCTACTCCTTGAGCAGAAGTTAAGAGATCAATCATTCAATACAGGAATTCTGTATTCTAGAATCCCAGACATCCCTTAGATATCTAGACTCAAAAGAAAGACTCATGCAATACTAGAGACAGAATAACAAAACACATGCGAAAACAACATTACTCATATAAAACCAATCAAGAAATCAGTAGATTCATGCATGAGGCATACAATAAGAGATACATAAACTCACAAGATTCCTGCACAGAGCAACCAAAACCAATTGTATTTCATTACAGAGCTAAAATGTCCAGTTTTCAACAACCACAGAAAGAGTAACACAGTCCCTCAAATACCACAGGGAAGTGTACTCAGCATTAATTACATGGTCTATTTCAAAATTTGCCAAAATACAGAGCACCATGAGAAAAGTACTCGAAACAATCAATGCACAAGCAGAGAGAAAGCTGGGAATGGTTGAACTCGAGCCCCACACTGCCACCTGAGAATTTCCTTTTGTAATCGGGTACCCACCTAGTCAACCAGGCCATACCTTTGCATGTTCTGTGACATTAATGTCGTGCCAAACCCGCAGCCTCCTTGGAAACCGTCGCAACACTCAAATGGAGAGTTCTCGCCAAAACATAGCATCCAAGCATTCAAAAACAAAGGAAATATTAGTCCCACATGCACCCTGCTGAGACCACCCTAGCACCTTATAAGCATGGCCACAAACAAACTAAGTGTCGTGCACTTTTGGCCGGCACGACTCGCAAACCATCTACCATCAAGCCATCGCCCTGACTCCTGTCGACATCGATGTAACATGCACCATCGGCACTACAAAAAACCCTCCAACCGACAACACTACTCCTGCCGATAACACATCCCTAGATAGGTCCTCGGTGAGACATTAACCATCGGCCAAACTCTAGCATATATCTCCGATATACCATGTCACCCCAACGAAGGCCCCAAACCACCTCCATCGGCTAGACCAACACCGTCGGCCTAGCTCCTTCCATCTTTGCCGACACACCCAGTCACACCGACCACCACAATCATATCCAGGTCTTCGGCAAGACCACAACCATCGGTCCCTCCAAAAATCCTCTCACCGATCTCCCGATCATGCCAATGAAGACATCACACTCCCTTGTCGGCGAGACCAAGTCCATCGGAGCAACAAAAAGCTCCTTCGCCAATAACACCTCCTTACGCCGATGGCAGTCCATAGCCCCCCGTCGGAAAGAGTATCTCCGTCAACAGACCCTTCACCTGCTTGGCCAATAGCCATATCACTCCGATAACATCCTCCATCGGGGTGACCCCTCCTATCAGCGGAGCCAAAAGTAACTTCGCCGATAGACCAATCTCTCGCCAATCACACTGCACAACCCTCATCGGCCAGAGCAACCCTGTCGGCCAAACACAACACACTCTGCCCAACACACCAAATCACGCCGATGAACAACAGCCTTGAAAACATCCCATCCAAACAACACATCGGCGTGACTTCAAACATCGGCTCAACAGAAAACTCCCTCACCGACACCTTCGGTCATCCTGATGGCACTACAAATAACACACACTGTCGGTGAGACCACTTCCCATCGGCGAACCACAAAATGCCTCTGCCGATGACCAAACACATGCCGATGGACATCCATTGGCCAAACCAAATGCATCGGTGGACGCAAAGTTTCTCTACCCGATAGACCATATCACACCGATGACAATCCATGATAGAAAAATTTGATGACCCCCTGGGACAGTGTTTGCATATTAGCATTTGAAACTTGATAAATTAAGCAGGCACCGACACCCATTATCTACATAAATGTTGAAAGGGGCGTGTTTCTAAAAAATTGTGATAATGCTCATCCTCTTTAAGGTCAATCAGCTATTACTTCCTAAGCCTATAGTTCTTTGTAAAGTGTAAGCATTTCCATTCCCTAACAAGCATGGCTAGAATCATGCCCTTTAATCATGGTATCAACTTGGGTGTTCAATTATCTAGCTATGCTAGATGGGGAATCAAATTTATTTTTGTTTAGCTTCATAACAGGCAACCCAAAACACTAGGTGAAGATCAACTTCGACATCTTGTCTAATAGGGTTGTTGTATCTTTGTTAAATTGTTATCTAAGAAGGATAGCTAGCTTATTGCAAAAATACAAAAAGTTTGGTTTATCACCAGTTGCTACCCCAAAACACCTTGAGAAAGAAAAATATAATCTCAAGAAAAATAGAATATAAAATGTTTTTTTAATGGAATACTTTGAGTACATGTTTGCTTTTGAGAAGAGGACATGGACTTTAATTGGAAGCCTTCTAAGTATATTATAATAATTGGTTTTGTTATGATTTATATGATTTGATATATATTGATCATTCCATGGTTATATTATGATACATGTCTTGATTTAATATAATCAAGCTTTCCAAGTTAATTTAGAAATTATTAAGTTGTGTTTGGTGAAATAAGCTTTATTTCACCTTGGGGAACACATCTTTTTTTGTCAAGAGGTCTTTATAGTCATAAGTGCAGGTGATTGGGAGGTTGTTTTCTAAACTAACAAGAGAGTAGCACTCACATTGTCTTTTTGGCAAATATGTTTTAATAATTAATTATTGTACACTATTTAAACTTCTATCAAGAAATTATCCTTTTGTCGTAGAAATTGAGCTTGTGTTTTGATTATTGTCATTTTTCCATTATTTCTTTTCTGACCTGTTGTATATTCATGAGAACAAAAGTCAAAAACTCTAGAAAATACCTTCTGGCAACACAATAAAAACTTAAGCCGAAGCAATAGCCATTACATTTGCAAGACTTCTAAAAATTTGCTACATCTGATTACAATATATTTGCAATGTTAGGAGACATGCTGGTTATTTTAGTGCAAGGTGCTAAAATAAGCCTTCTAGCATTCTTTCTTTTTCACTTACAGTCTCTACACAACAAGGATGCTTCCATTGTTTGAGGTTTCCCCATGTTGTATTGCTCGAAACAGATCAATGGCAACAGGGAAATATCTACTATTGTTATTATTAATGGCATATGTAGGCCTCCTATCCAAGGGAGACGCATGGTTCAAATCCCAAGAGTCCCAAACAATTGCAAGAGAAAACCCTAATTCTACACTTTTTCAAGAATTGGAGAATCTTAAGCACAAAGTACAAAATCTCAAAGCCAACACACATTTTTTAGGTACTCTTATTTTTTTCCCTTTTCTCAATCTAGTTCAAAAGTATTCAATGATTGCTCTTTTGTGATCTTAGTAATCATTATTTTCCTTTTATGCATTGCTTCAAAGGTTAATAATTTTGAAAAGCCTTAATTTGGGTTTTAGTTATTTGCATCTTTCCAGGAATGAACATATTTTTGAGTCATGCCAAGGTGTCAACTTCATTGAATTGTGATTATGCAAGCTACTTTTTTTCACCTAACAAATAAGTGGGGCAAGATTAAATTCATGTAAAAATTGGGAGTGGTGTTTATTGGATTCCAACAACTTTTATACTGTTGTTTGAGTCATTTCAAATCTTTGGAAGGGTCAATCCAAAATCTAACAATCTCTTATTGATTTTGAAGAGTGCATTTTTATACACAAATTTTTACTTATTATCATGACAAGGATAGGGTGGGAACAAAACCCTCATAACATAAGAAACAAAATAGAGAAAATGCTATGGAATATTAGGATTCAAGCAAAGGTTTATATCATCACTTATATGGTGTTGGGTTCTAGTTGTATCAACACCTTATTCATTTCCAAATATAATTTTTCTTAGTTTGATGGTTTATATGAGCATCTAACTTGTCATTCCTCATTATGAATCACAGACTCCTCAAAATATTTAACTTTCTAAATATGAAGTTTAGCCTCTACTTTATGGGTTATGAGGTAAAGTTAGTTTCATACTTCAATGATTTCTTAGGATTATCTATTTTCAAATAATGGGCACCTTTTTATTTGATTTTGGCATTTAACTACAACTAATAATTGTCCATAGTTATATTTTGTTGAGTCATAAAATGTGCACACTAGCATTTTTCATTTAATTTAGCACCTGGGTGAACCTAAATTGTTTATACTTGTTAATTAGGACCTATTTTAACACCTTTTTGAGCATTAAGTGTGTAATTCTTGATCCTGATGCACAAAACCTGAAAAAGCAATTATAAGGCAAGATTAATGACACTTTAAGTGCCTTATCTCTGGAGTTTGGGGCTAAAGGACCAAGGTGCCCAAGCACCCTTGTCCCCTTTTTAGCCCTCAACTAAATTGTGGCTTGTCGACTTGGGACCCCTTAAATGGTTCCTAGTGTCGGCCTCTTAATTCTCCAAAAATCAACGGGAATGTATATAAAGTAAGTTATTCTATTCATTTGAACATCTCTAAGCTCTCTCTAACTTCTTGAAGGACTCTTACTCTCTCTCATGCTCTCTATTGTGGATTATTGCTACAACACTAAGATATTGCAAGTTTTGTGAAGATCCTTCTACTTCTTTGGGCTACACCCTCTTCTTGAGTCAAGTTGTAACACCGCATCAAGCATGCTAGGGTTTCCATGCTCATGGTGACTTCTTTCCTTCATGCTTTATTCTAACAAGAGGGTTTATTAAAGATTTTACCTTTGTTCATGTAGGCTATATTTGTTTTCAATCTAGGTTTTGGGATGGCATGTCTACTCATAGTATAATTCTATAAGCAATTTAATTTGAAAAGGTTATATATTAATAGTTTGGTTATTTAAGGATTTATTAATGGGACTATGCAACATTAGTATAACAAATTGATAGTGTTTTGCTTTTAAGATTTCAACAATACAAGCCCAATTATACCAACCCTTATGAATGTGTTCATATCTTCACTTTTATTGCAATTATTTATATTTCTAACATTATATTCCTCAACCAATAAACAAAATATTAATGTCTCTTTTTCATTAACTAGATAACAAAATTCTTAATGGGTTTTGAATACACTCTTTTCCCCAATGTAATTGCCAAAAGGAACTACAAGAAAGTGAAAGATGTTGCATTTCATATCCTTTAGGTAACAAAAGTCTCAATGTCAATCTTTATTGAATACATTCTCATAACCTATTATTATGGGATTTTTTGATAACTAAGTACTTTTAGAATTGTTTTTGACAAAAATACTTTTACATTTTACTAACTAGATCCATTCATTTTTTAGGTTCTATGAAATTTATACATTACATTCAACATGCTAAACTTATTCTATGCACTATTATTTGCCCAAAACTAATAATTACAACCCATGTTTTATGTTGTTGTATGATAAATTTTATTATACTAGTTAATTATTTTCTACAACTCAAATTATATATTAAACAAATTGAAAAGGACATCAATACTCAATTAAATTGACCTACATTTTATTGTAGACCAATAGGTTTATAATCTCTTTATTGTATTTTTTAGATTATCACACCTCTAATATTTTATTCAACTTACAACCATGAATACATTCCTATCTCTCTATCAAAATAAAATTATCAACATTATACCACAACTACATTTTTTTTTTGGTTAAAATAATATCTCTAACCAAATGACATACTTCTCATCACTCTAATTGTCAACTTAATGCATGGTGAAGGGCATCAAATCTCTAATTTGAATATATTCCTTAGTCTCTCTATCAAAATAAAATTACCAACATCATAACATAACTACATTTTTTTTGGTTAAAAAAATATTTCTCTAACCAAATGACATACTTCTCATCACTCTAATTGTCAACTTTATGTATTGTGGAGGGCACCAAATCTCTAATTTATATAGGAATTAAGAATAATTCCATATTGTTTAATGTGATAATGACTCATTTTCAACTTCAATGCCCATTTTTAAATCTAATTGCTCATCATAGAATTTCCCAAATCATTACATACATTTCCTATTGAATGCATTTACTTATAAACACACAAATAATAGTGAATTTAAATTCAACTATATGACAAATATCAACTCTATTTTGAATTTCCAATGTTAACAAGACATGAAAAGCAAAGGAAATTTAACTTGCAATCAATTTTTCCAATATTTTGCACTAGTTTCCACTTTTAACATCAATACCTTAGTTTACAATAGAAGCCACCTTTGTATAGATCATACAGGTTTTCTCCATCCCTAACTATTCAGATTTTGGTCCAACTCAGCTACATCGGTCCAAAAAACCAGCAACTACAGACTAAAGACAACAAAACCAAAACCCAGGCACATTTTCCCATAAAGCGGTGGTGTGAAAGCACACAGATAGAGAAGAAGAAATGAGGGAAGAAATGGAGAAAAATCAAGCCCTTTCGCCACGGATACGGCGGGCAAGCTGGATATCCTTGGGCATTATGGTAACCCTCTTTGCATGGATTGCGCAGAGATTTGTATCTTCAAACAATCCGACCAAATAGGCCTCAGCCGCCTCCTGCAGAGCCGATACGGCGGAGCTCTGAAACCTCAAATCGGTCTTGAAATCCTGCGCTATTTCCCTAACCAGGCGCTGAAACGGCAGCTTCCTGATGAGAAGCTCGGTGCTCTTCTGGTATTTGCGGATCTCTCGAAGGGCCACGGTTCCGGGCCTGAACCTGTGCGGCTTCTTCACTCCGCCCGTTGCAGGAGCGGATTTGCGAGCCGCCTTTGTTGCCAATTGCTTTCGAGGGGCCTTTCCTCCTGTCGACTTCCTTGCCGTCTGCTTCGTGCGGGCCATTGTAATGCTGATTCTGCTTTTGCTTCTTCTTTACTTTCCAATGGTTAATCGAAAACCTCAGGCAAATGAAAAGCTTATTGCGATGGATTGATTAATGATCACCCTGTCAAATATATAGAGGGAGGGAGGGACGCTCATCGTTTCAAAATTCCCTGTCGGCCATTGAAGGAAGGAGGGAGCATATCTTGGCCCTCCGATCTGGCCCTAATCGATGGCTCACAGCGTTTCTCGCTCGATCCTCGTCGAGTACATTTAAGATTATGGAAATGTGATGAGGTGGGTTAAGCGACTGTTTCTCAAAGAGCTACGAGTTGGGAGGAAAACAACAGTTTTAGATTAGATTGAGTGTTTCTCTTTAAAAATAAATGTTTAGAGGTGCTTGTAGTTTAAGTGGGTCTTTCTATAATTTTTATTAAATTAGTAATTGTATTTAAAAGTTTGATGGGCATCTTGATAGGTTTAAAAAGAAATTATAAGAGAATGAAGTAGGGGCCACGAAGGTCTTTATTAGGATTTTTAGTGTAGGTAAGGTAAAAGAGTATTAAATATAGTGAACGTTGTCTAAATTTTGTGGGTGTGGCTAGATTTTTAATATTGTCCTTTTTAGATTTGATTGTGCCATTGATCCACAAATTATGAAAGATGAATTGGGATGTTTGATGGCTCAATTGCCTTTCCTTTTTTGTGTGGTGAACTATTTTTTTTTTTTTTTAAATTTTGTGTGTGCTCTCCAATTTGATTCACCTCTGTAGTATCAAAATCACAAATATACAATTAAGAGGGGTTGTTTTAATAAATTTTATACATTTTTCAAAACTTTTACACATAAATTTTTTTTAACTAGACTAAGTGGAAATGAATTATGCATATAAAAACCAAAACATAGTGGACATATATTTAAAAAATCTAAAACTATAAAATAACTCTCAATTAAAGTAAACAATGTAAATAAAACTAGTACAAATATCTTAAATACATCTATCAATAAAAAACTTAAGAGATATCAATTTCAAACTATTTTATTTACTTTAAGAGTTATTTTACTTTACATTAGAACGATTTGGATGCTTGACACACGAAATGAGACCTTCCCTACCATTTACCCACCCACCCCGATATGTTGGCACAGTCCGTTCGGCGCCACGATGAGCAGAACAAAAAATATGGCACTTGGCAACCTTTCCATTGCATGAAACTAAAGCATTCTGCAAGAATGCGTTTGATTCTGACACGATCAAACGGATAGGAGTTGAACAAAACCGAGAGAGATTATTGTAGACGGACTCCACATGCACCTGTAGGTCCAAACAGAACGTTCCCAGCTGCCATGAATTCTAAGAACTGCCTCGTCAAAGTTTGGCAGTTTTTTCGTCTTAGGGATCTTAAGAGACTTTGCTGGTAGCCTACTGCCCCGAACGATTGCGGTGCTTGGCACACGAAACGAGACCTCCCTTGACATTTACCTGCCCACCCCGATGCGTTGGTGAAGTCCGTTCGGCCCCACGAGCTATAGAATGCAAAATGTCACTCCTAGCACATTTCCACTGCATGAAACTTAAGCATTTTGTAAGAATGCATTTGATTTCGGCATGGTCAAACGAACTGGAGTTGACCAAAACTGAGAGGTTATTGTGGACGGACCCCATGTGCACATGTAGGTCCAAACGAAACCTTCCCAGATGCCACGAATTTTGAGAATTGCTACGTCAAAGTTTGGTAGTTTTTTTGTCTTAAGGATTTTAAGGGACTTTGCTGGTAGCCTGCTGCCCTGAATGACTGAGGCGCTTGGCACATGAAATGAGACCTCCCCTCGCATTTTCCTGCCCACCCCAATGCGTTGGCGAAGTCCGTTCGGCCCCATGAGCTATGGAATGCAAAATGTCACTCCTAACACTTTTCCACTGCATGAAACTGAAGCATTTTGCAAGAATGCGTTTGATTCCGACAAGGCCAAATATACTAGAGTTGAATGAAACCGAGAGAGGTTATTGTGGACGGACCCCACATGCACCTACAGGTCCAAACATAATGTTCCCAGCTGCCACAGATTCCAAGAACTGCTCCGTCAAAGTTTGGTAGTTTTTTCATCTTACGGATCTTAAGGGATTTTATCGGTAGCCTGCTGCCCTGAATGACTGCGGCGCTTGGCACATGAAACGAGACCTCTCTTAGCATTTACCCAACCACCCTGACACGTTGGTGAAGTCCGTTTGACCCCACGAGCTATGGAATGCAAAATGTCACTCCTAGCACCTTTCTACTACATGAAACTAAAGCATTTTGCAAGAATGCATTTGATTTCGGCAATGTCAAATGGATTGGAGTTGACCAAAATTGAGAGAGGTTATTGTGGATGGACCCCATGTACACCTATAGGTCCAAATAAAACATTCCCAGCTACCATGAATTCTAAAAAAAACCTCTGTCAAAGTTTGGCAGTTTTTCTGTCTTAGGGATCTTAAGGGACTTTGTCGATAGCCTGCCGCCCCGAATGATTGAGGCGCTTAACACCATATTTTGTGATCGACATCAACATCATGAGGACACTGAAGAAATCCTTGACACATGAAGACACTGAGAACACTGAAGACGTGGAGGACAAAGAAGTATGAAGACATGAACAAACTCCTGTCATAAGGAAGAACCACAACCCAATCCAACTCCTAAAAGCATGACATGTTATGATGAAGAACCACAACCAAATCTAATGATCCAATGGCATGAACCAATGACATAAGCAACTATGTCCTACTATTGTAATATGATAAACATGAATGTTATGAACTAACATCCAAACCTTGTGACATCAATCTTGATATGACACGAGTGAAACATGAGTGAACAGGATTAAGACCAATAAGGATCAACTTCATCCATTACTTAGATCTAACCCCATGAAGTATAACATGATGATGATGCAAACATCAAATGTATACCATAGAAAACAAATCAAACAAAACATAAGGCCTTCACTGCTCAAGTTCATACCACTGCTTGTCAAGTTCATACCACTGCTTGAGTGAGATCTTCACTATTCAAGTTCATGCCTTGTCTTGAAGCACTACAACTCTATGCATCACATCACATACTCTATGAAGAAGCATAATGGTATCATCAAACAATAGACAACCAATAGACCTGCATAATTATGCATTTCTTACTTTCAAGCAAATGCAATTGGCACGTGTAAAACCAAATTCATGTAAGGATAATTGATCATCATATTAAATATTTAATATAAACTGTCGTATACATAATGTCATGAACATAACATCTAGTTTACATACAAAGCCATATAGGCATGTCCAAACAAAGCCATACATGCATATATACAAAAATATACATCGGTAACATACAAAAGTATGTACATACATCGGTAACATACAAAAGCATGTCCCAAAACTAGTTTCCTATGGACTTTTATGAAATAATTGGCGGCCCTTGTTTGACCGTGAAGATGGAGAGCCAATTCATGACTCATCCTCTCTCTGTCGTCGAATAGACCCCTTCAATAGTTCAAGCTCATGCAGCTCCACCTATTAATACAATCAAACAATATGCACATTACTGTAACAAAATGTACATGAAATATATAACATCACATATGTAATCGATCACTTATCGCCATCTGATGATCACTCTGCATCATATTTTCTCTAGCTTCTTTGTCCGTAGTTGGACGGACTAGAGTTGTGACATCCTTTGAGAAGCATCAAAAAGTAAAATTGACTAAACATAAATATACTGGAGGGGAGCAATTCATACTACTGTTTATATACAAAACAAAGTACAAGTAACCATCTAGGAAAGTTTTATGCATACTTATAAATCAATCCAACGAACCATCTGGGTCTTCTCTACTCTTTATTGTGTCAAGTATTGCCTCATGGTCAGACTCACGCACCTTCCACAAGGTCTTGTTCAAAGGTCTACCTCGATATTGTATCAAATAAACATTGGTTGCCACAATAAGGTTGGAGTAATGAAGAATCTTTCGATGCGTGTCAAAGTCCTCAAACAGCCAAACATTAACACTCTTATGTGGGTACCTTCTAAGCCATGTTTCAGTAACAACCACTGAGCCTATAGGGTATTCGATGTTTTCTTCATTTGTAACTGGGGCCTCTTGTGCCTTACACACACGCCCCATTTTTCCAAATGGAGACCCCCTCTTTTGCTTTGGCTTGGAGTCTCAGTCTTTCTTTCTTTTGACAATGAGAAGGTGAATTTGTGCTTAGAGTGCATGATTTGTTCTAGATTTGGGTATTTTGTATGTTTGGAGTCATTTGATGTCTTTTATGATTGACTTGGGAGTATCTTGAGTGGTCTTGTGCTTGAAAGATAGCCATCTATTGCTTTTTGCGGTCAAATTGGGTGTTATTGCACTTTGCTCTAAAATCCTATCGCTAGATATTGCCCTTGAAATTGCTTCTGTAGGATGTGTCATGTTGAAATTCATACTTTCCAGGTCTTAGAATTGCAAAATTATGCCTAATTCCACAAGATTTCACTAAAGGGTTCACATACTTTCATTTTGACGCATGGTCCTGAAGCCTTGATTTGACTAAGTCTGAAACCTTGAAAATCCTGAAAAATGGCTAAGTCTGAAATCTGGTAGAACCTCAAAATTCTAGAATCTGCATATGAAATTACCTATCTCAAACATCCTGAAAGTATATTTAAAAATATTTAAAGTATAAGAAATTTAAATATACTTTCACCCTGGCCAATTCAAAATCTAGCGCTAAAAATGACCATAATTGCACTTTGCGTAAAAAATAACCGTTACCGACCTTAAAGCTAAAAAGTCACCTCACTACCTTGTGCTAAAATCAGATCCTACCGACTTGCACTAAAATGTATTCCAATTGACCTTATTCACATCTCGCCAAAGTCCACGCGAGCCAAAATCCCTGCCGGCAGCTTCTATCAAAGCTAGCGCTAAAATCATGGTCAACTGACTTGCGCTAAAAATGACCTTCACTTCCTTTTGTCAGTCAGACCCAAAATCTACACTAGGTCAGATGGAGTCAAAATCTACACTAGGTCAGATGGAGTCAAAATTCACGCTAGGTCAGATGGAGTCAAAATCCGTGCTAGGTTGGATGGAGCCAAAATCTGCGCTAGGTCAGTTGGAGGCAAAATCAGCTCTAAGTTAATGACCCCCAAAATCAAAGTTCAAGGAGCAAATTAGATTTTCTTGATGGATTTGAATTACATGTCTATTTGTCACATCATGAGGAACATTTTACTAAGTTTGTGTGGATTTTGGGCACGTTTTATGACAATTAATGTCATTGCACATGAAAAATCCGTAACCCCCAAAAATCTCGCTTTTTACAGAAAAGGCTAGAAAAACATGAAATAAAAGTCTGCAAATAGATTATAATGACCACAAAAACTTCTTAGATCAATATATTGGCCAAATGGGTACTTGAAAATAGTAAAAAAATAAAAAAAATAATGCAAAAATCACTGGATTTGTGAAGAGGACTATAAGGAAGTAACATTAAGTTTGAGTTGTTTTTAACTGATCCACAACTGCAAATGGACATGTTTTGATCCAAATTGATGAAAAATGACTTCTTAAGATGAAATTAATGCTTTGTATTGTGAATTGCAGGTCTTGGAGGACATAAGAGCCAACTAGAGCCGTCTTGTAAGGATGTACACATAGATATGCAGAGTTGACCCAGAAATGCAGAATTGACATTTTATCAACCAAATTGCTACTACACGTGCAAAAGGAAGTCAGTATGATGTCTAAGATGATGGAGATGAGCTACAGGAGATAAAGACATAAAAGATCAAGTCAATTTCACTGTTGTCACTGCACTTCCAGTTCAATGTTTGTGACTTGTCCACAACTGCCTACACATGTTCTAGCTGTCCAATCATGCAAAGTTGTATCTAGCAAGCACCAAGTTCCATATGCCTCCACAAAAAATATGCTACATACTCTTCTTGGCAAGTCAACACCTTGGAAAAGTCATTTGTCCCATTAGACAACTCAAAAGTTGTTATTTCGTCTTGTTCTCATGAGCTAAAAAGCTATTTTTTCGTCTTTTTTCCTACAAGATAAAGACAAATCCAGGATTGTAACTACCCACCGACCAAATTAAATACCATGTAATCAGGACCATTAGTGTTGAGTTAATCTCCACCATCCATTCAAAAACTCGGTATGGTGCCTTGTTTATAAAAGGGCCATCATTTTCTTTCATTTGTAAGTAAGATTTGATAATGAATTGCTGAGACTTTGCCAAAATACAGTCAATACAAAGCAAGTTTTGCAGGTTGCTGAGAATTTGTGAATATGTGTTGTCTTATTTTGGTCTTCATGGTTCATGTCAATCTAAAATTAGTTGATATTCAGTTGCACTTGTGATTAATTATTCAGATATTTGATGGATTTCCTGTCCATACCATTAATGCCTTGCTAATTTATGTCATTGTGCATGGTTAGTATGGGCATAGTTTATGAGATAAGTTCGATTGTATGATTTCATTGAGCTGCGCCAAGGATTGGGTGTTTGATGAACCCTCTACAATTTGAAAATCATTACATCTCCTTAGAAGATTGCACATTCTCTGTGGCATTGTGGGCTGCCTGGTTAAGCAAAGATTTGTTTATTGTTGGGAATCTGTCTATCTGGTTATAGACCATTTATGTGATTGTCTATAGGATCTCTTATCCCTTTCTCTCTCCCTTTCCTTTTGCATTTTCTTTATATAAAGTTTGGTAGATTTAGGTTATAAGCAACACCTACATTATAAATCTGTTGAAGATATCATAAGGTTTCTGCATATACATTGCTGCCATTTTTCATAAACCCTACATTTCATGTAAGACCCCTTGTTGGCACAGCTAAACATACCACTGAGTCATTCCAAACACGCTAAGACCTAGTTGTATTATCCTTGGAATAGTCCTACCTAGGGTAGGATACTTTTCATGAGAGGTGTGATCCCAACAATCATACCTGCGTTGTTGTGTGCTAAAACCACCATCAACAGGGCCTCCAATTTCTTTTTAGCCTCAACACAATGACACAAGTAATAATATGTTCCCTCTTCGTCATCTTTATCTGCAATAACTGCATAAACATGTCCTACAATGATATGTGCAATAAATTAGATGAAATGAGTCAACATTACAAAAATACTACAAAGTTTAAGATAACATTAAGAATTTCAAATTTAACTATGCAAGTAGATATATTACCTAGTTGAACTAGATCTGATATGTGGTCAAAGTCAACTGATGATTCCATCTGTGTCAGTTCCAGTGTCGTCTGGGGTTGATATGTGTCAAGTGGGCTAAGATAACTTAACTACCATTTGTCAACCCACTCCTTTGACTCGCACTCATTCTAGGCTTGAATTGTACACGAAGAACAAAGGCATGCCATCTTCCGCATATGGATACTCCATGAACCTACAATTGAGCTTCTAAAAGAGTGTAGCTCACTTGATCCTGTCAGTGTACAACAGTCCTTATATGGTGCAATGTTAGTATCATCTATCAACCAAAAACATCTACGAATTGAAGACTTACCTTCATTACCTGGACCCATCAAAGCATTACACCACTCGACGATTGATTTTGCATCTGTCAACTTTGCATTATCTTTATACTTTAACTCTTCTCATTCTATGGCTCTTTTGATACATGCTCTTGCACCATCATGCTCCCCCTTTTCCATGCCCGACCTCACAAAAGTTCCACATATGTTGAACACCTGTAATATTATGCCTCCTGCTCAACTAATAGAAATTCTACGAGTTCTTGAATTGTGATGCATAGTTATCTGACCATATGTTATGCCGACTGAACGATATGCCCCTTCTAGCCAAATCATTGTAGAATGCCTGAAAGCAACCTTGCACGAACTCCGTGGAATGCGTGCGATCATCACTTATATAAAAATGATACTCCCTTATGATCTTTTTGTCATCCTATGTACTATCATTCACATGAATGAATGCCATGTGCACAAATATAGAAACCTGTCTCAAGTTGTAATATTGGGATTGCACCTCACACTGTGGCTGTAGATTATAATTCTCTGCAAAGTCGATAACTGAAACAATGCTACCAAATGGAAATGTGTCCTTCCATAACTTGAATTTCAAGTCCAACCATCAAGCTCTATGGGCATGTTTTACATACTCATACACTATATTGTCACAAAATATAGACATAAACTGATATACTGGAATCTTTTGAATAACATATTCACACCTCTTTGCTTCTTTACCATCTTTTATATTGTATGCCACTATTTTATACTCGCTAAACTCTACTAGTTCATTTCCAACCGCATGTGGTCTTTCCATATGTTCACATATTGGCATACGTTGCAAGCCATCGCAATGCTGACATGTGCCATCCAAGCATAATTTCCTATAGAATATTTGACCTTCCTCTCTATCACATAAAATTATTGATATGAAGTCTCTTGAAGTAGTTGGTGGGGCACGTATGCCACATGTTAGGATTAGTCAACAGAAGATATCAATTAAATGCAAATAAAGATTAAACAGAGGAATGAAAAATACATAGAAATAATAACAGCGAGAGATAATTTTCACGTGGTTCACCCAAACTTGGGCTATATCGACCAACAAAGAGTCTAATATTATTATCCAGTAAATCAAAACTGACTACAACCAGCAATCCCTGCAACTCAATACTGCTACAAATGCTACAATACAATATCAACAGAAATCTTAACCCTTAGCCATTTTTATCATGACTTTCAAGGGCGCTGCCCCTGGACCCCGTCTTGGGGGTGCTGCCCCTTGACCCCATTAAATAATTTGGGGGGAAACTTGCCTATCCGTAAACAAATAACTGTTAACCTATTGTTTGCTCAATTCTTCCATGATAGATTGTAGCCATATCATCTCCTTGCTTGCCTCTGTTGTAGCTACATACTTTGCCTCCATGGTGGATAAAGCAACCATCTTTTGCAACCGTGAGATCTAACTCACTGCTCTGCCACCTATAGTAAAGACATAACCTGTAGTACTCTGCCTGGCATCAATATCCCCTGCCAAATCTGAGTCTACATAGCTTGCTAAATCAGTATTAGAGCCCCCAAAACATAAGTGTTTATTAGATGTACCTTTCAAATATTTGAGAATCTATTTTACTGCATTCCAATACTCCAATCCGGGATGACTCATATACCTACTTACGACTCCTACAGCATGTGCAATATCCTGTCTCGTGCATACCATGACATACATTAAACTTCTTACAGCTGAAGCATATAGTACCTTGGACATTTTTTCTTCCTCCTCCTGTGTCTTAGGACACATCTCCTTAGTCAATTTTAAATTACTAGGCAAAGGTGTACTGACAGCTTTTGCATTCTGCATATAGAATCTCTACAACACCTTTTCAACATAATCAGCCTGAGATAAAGTCAATTTCTTGTTCTTCCTATATCTACAAATTTTCATACCAAGGATTTGTTTTGTTGCCCCCAAATCCTTCATAGAAAATGATTGTGCTAACTACTGTTTTAACTCTCTCATGTGATCCATGTTAGACCCTGCTACAAGCATGCCATCAACATATAAACATGAAATAATGTAGCTATCATTATCCAACCTCTTAAAATAAACACAATAGTCAGAATTACATCGGCTCTAGCTTTGCTCAGCCATAAAACTATCAAATTTCAAATACCATTGCCGAGGTGCTTGTTTCGGGCCATACAAACTCTTCTTCAATCTGCACACTAATTTCTCCTTACCTTTGACCTCAAATCCTTGGGGTTGTTCCATATATATCACCTCCTCCAAATCACCATGGAGAAAGGCAGTTTTCATATCTAGCTGTTCCAAATGCAAATCTTCAGCAGCCACAATACTTAAAACAGTACGAATAGAAGTCATCTTAACAACCGGAGAAAAAATCTCATCAAAATCAATGCCCTTTTCCTATGCAAATCCTTTGACAACTAACCTGGTTTTAAATCTTTTTTTACCTCCAACTTCCTCTTTCAGCCTATAAACCCATTTGTTTGGTAAAGCCTTTTTTTTTTGTTTCTGCAGGCAACTTACATAATTCCCAAGTCTAATTTTTCAGCAAGGAGTCCATTTCTTCTTTAATTGCAAGCTCCCACTGAACCTTTGTATCCACCCGCATAGCTTCATCATACCCTTCCGAATCACTAGAATCTGTTAATAAAATAGAATACAAAGAGGGAGAAAACCTTTTAGTAGGTCTACTTAGTCTTGTTGACCATCTAACATTCACTGGAGTTTGTGGAATTTCTTGTTGTTGTTGCAGAGCATGAGGAACTATTGGAACATCACTATTTGGAATATCATCTAGCACCACATAATCTTTTTCTTTCTTCTCATGTTGCTGCAACTGATCTTTGTACAACACCTTCTCATTGAATACAACATCCCTGCTTCTTACAATTTTTTGATTTTCAAAATCTCAAAGCCTATAACCAAATTCATCAATGCCATATCCAACGTGTTGGTGCTTAAATCTGCAGGCACCTTCCTAAAAATTCAAGCATTCAAATATGTAGGTTCCTTCCCAAAAAATCCAAAAAAGTTCTAAGTCTGTGTGCCTCCTCATCATATTTCAAATATAACCTGATCTTTCACCCGGAGGGTGATTTTTTCCATCAGGTGATCTTAGTTAAGATCACCTCGATGCTGCTGCAGGGTTTGTCTGGCGACCTGATTTTTCGAAGCGGGGGTGATCATTTCAAATATCAGTCATATCGTAAGATCACCCTGATGTTGCATCGAAGCTACAACCCACCCTGATATTTGTGCGGGGGGTGATATTCTGAATATCACCCTTGCCACCGAAGATCACCCCGACATTGCAATATGACGGTGACGTCATCAGGATATCCGTGGACATGAGCAGGTGGATCATCGGCAAGATGTATGGTATCGACAAAGTAGGAGGATCTTCCTTCGATGCATCAGGTTGCACCGATGAGGGTGATATTTTGCATCGAGGTGATGCGAAATATCAGGGTATTTCATGCCAGGCGAGCTCACAGGTGGTTCACTGACGTCAGGGTGATATTGAACATCGGGGCATCATGCGGGAGGATCGTGATGAGGTTTATACTGGTGCCGTCGGGAGAAAAATCACCGACATCATATATTCTCATGGCCTAGTATATAAAGTGTTGAGGAGGTCGCCACGGGGTGCATGTGGGATAATTGGTTCCCACATAATTTGAAATATCAGGGTCATGTTTCTTAGCGGGAAGAATTGCGAAGCGCACAGTATACTGCACTTCCCGATGGTTGCGGGTTGGTACGCCATTAATGGCGGATGTTACATGGTATGGGCAAAGGCATGCACGGATTAACCACCCGATTGAAGTTGTGAATCCCCAGGCGGCGGCGCAAGGCTCGAGATCACTCCCTGTCTCCTCTTCCACCTGTTGCATTCAATGTTTGAGCGCCATTTTCTCAAGATGCATTGTATCTGGCAAATTTTGAATTGCCTAGTGGTTAATGCTAAGTACCTTCCTGCTGTATATAGCAGGCTGTGTGACTCATTTGTGGTTGTTGAAGACCTGGGCAATTTTGTGTAAATAATGAAGAACAGGGCATCTCCTTGTTGTTGTATCTCATTTTTGGAGTTTATGAGTTGCATCATGAATGTTCATTGCAGATATACTCAGTTTCATTGTTGATCTATATGAAAAATACTCTTATGCATGTGTTTATCTATTTGTCTCCTTTGCTGCATGTTTTCCTTCTTTTGAATCTGGTTGCTAAAGGTTTCTCAGGTTCTAGGATACAGGTTTTTGTATCACATGCTTCATCTCTAACTTCCATTCAAGGAGTGGATTAAATTGTTTTAGGTTAAGCATGGAGGATGTTGTATGTCTGTAGGGATGTTTGTAAGTAGAAGAAGCTAAATACCTATTCTTGGGTGATGTTTGTAAGGCAAGCATCAGTCCAACCCCTTGAAACTTGAATCCAAACTACAATCCATCATCTTGTATATGTCTAGCTGACTCTTGCCCTAAGATAAGCACTGGTCTGCACCTGGGTTAGTAGTTATGATCCAAACCCCCTTGTCTTGCATCCATACATTATCCACCCATTTCATAACTTCAAACCCGTTAGTTATAGGAGTAGGATTAGGAGCCCCTGCATACTCTCATCCATAACCAGACACATATGTCCAAGAATGTTGCTAACCTTGTGATTTTTCACACAAATCTTGGTCCACACATGAGAGTATTCTATTTGTTATCACAAAGTTAAATCTTTCTGTCATAGGGCAAGTCAATGTTACATCTTTAGCAAATAGGGACACCCCCCTTGGTGCGGCAGAACCAGAAGTTAAGGGGAGGCAGCTCACGCAACCTCCTGTATTCGTTGGCCAAATCTGCCTGTGCATTGGAACTGGCAAACCTACTGCTGATTCAAAAATAAATACCAACACAACGAAGGTACACTTTTTTGATTTTGCATTCAGCTTGGTTCTATTTTCAGAATCTACATGTGTAAATGCTTCACATCCAAAGGTTTTGAGAAAAGAATAACTCACCTTCTTACACGTCCATGCTTCCTCTGGAATACCACAGCCCAAAGGAACTGAAGGACCTCTATTAATTAAATATACAGCAGTGTTGACAAGCTTTGTCCACATATTTAAAGGCAGCCAACATGCAATCTCATGGTCCTTGCACGCTCCATTATTATCCTATTCATGCGTTCAGCCACTCCATTTTCTTGTGGAGTCACTGGAACCATTTTTTGCCTACGGATTCCATTAAAGAAACAATAATCCTCAAATTCTTTGCTACAATACTCACCACCATTATCAGATCTGAGACATTTTAATCTTTTACCTGTCTCACTCTCAACCAAGCTTCTCCATTTCTTAAATGTTTCAAATACATCAGATTTCTGCCTGAGGAAATTAATCCAAACCTTCCTAGTTGCATCATCTATGAATGTAACATAATACCGAGAGCCACCAAGAGTAGATACTTGAGTTGGTCCCCATACATCTGTATGCACAAAACTTTTCATCTTTCTTTTACTTCCCATCCTTGAGAAAACTGATTCTCTTTTATTTGTCATACACACAACTTTCACAAAAATCCATATTAATACATTTCAGACATGGTAAAACTTTCTTAAATTGAAGTACCTTCATATCTTTTTCACTTATATGCCCAAGTCTGTTATGCCACAGTGTTGTCTCAGAAGCTGCAACAACTATTTCAATCTCTTCCTACGAACCTGCAACAACTATTCCTGAACCTATTTATTTTTTCTCTGCAATAGCTAAAGTAGAAAGAACAATATGACCTGTACAAAGATATAAGGTGTCTACTTTCACACCTTTTGCTACTATTAAGGCACCTCTTAAAACCTTTTAATTTTTATCATTAAAAGTAACTATGCAACCTTCATCAGCTAGCTGCCTTGCTGAAAATAAATTCCTACTCAACTTTGGAACGTGCCTTACCTCTTGTAGTAGCCAATGATTCTCATTCTGCAACTTAATCTTGATTCTTCCCTTTCCAACAATCTGATAGGGTTCGTTATCTCCCAAATAAACCAGCCCGAAATCCCCTTGGACATAATCAAGAAAATAACTTCTATGGGGCGTAGCATGAAATGAGGCCCTTGAATCTAAAACTCATGAATCATCATCATTATCTAGGGAAAGAATCAAAGCATCATCTTCAAATTTATTACTTACCACATTTTCCTCCTTATTGCCTTGTTATTTGTCTCATTCTTTATTCTTCCGAGACCAACAATCTTTCTTTAGATGACCTGGTTTCCTACAGTACTAGCAATCCTTCTGTCCTCTAGATTGGGACCTCTTGTCCTTTGATTTTCCTCATGACTTGCCATGACCTCCAGAACCTTTTCCTCTCTCCTTTGATCTGCCACTGCTTTCTGCATTCAAAACACTACTTGATGTGGACCCTCCTGAGCTTTTTCGTCGCATTTCTTCGCTAAGGATAACACCAACAACATCATCAAATTTCAAAGTGTTTGAACTAGAGAAAGAGTTACTTACAACTATTACCAAGCTATTCCAACTTTCTGGCAATGAACATAAAACCAAGAGAGTCCTTACCTCTTCATCAAATTTCACTTTTACAGAAGTTAACTGACTAACAATCGTATTAAACTCATTTAAATGATCTGTCACAGATCCACCTTCAATCATTTTTAGATTAAACAAATGCTTCATGAGAAATACCTTATTTGAGGTTAAGGGTTTTTCATACAATTTAACCAAAGCTTTCATCACTTCACTTGTTGTCTTCACTTCTTTTATATTGAATGTCACAGATGGTGCGAAGCACAACCGAATGGTTCCCAGTGCCTTTCTGTCTAGAAGTTCCCAATCCTCATATGTCATTCCTGCTGGTTTCTTAGATATTCTTTCCAACGGCCTCCATAAATCCTTCTAATAGAGATAATCCTCCATCTGCATCTTCCATAATTGATAATTCTGCCCATTGAATTTATCTACCTTCAATTTACCCTCATCTGCCATTGCTCCCACTCAATCGTCAGACTCCCACTCAACCGTGAGACCTTCATGCAGATGATAATCAAACACAACCCGCTCTGATACCACTTGTTAGGGTTAGCTGACAGAAGATATCAATTAAATGCAAATAAAGATTAAACAGAGGAATGAAAAATACACAGAAATAATAACAACGAGAGATAATTTTAACGTGGTTCACCCAAACTCGGGCTACATCCACCAATAGAGAGTCCAATATTATTATCCAGTAAATCAAAACTGATTACAACCAACAACCCCTACAACTCAATACTGTTGCAAATGCTACAATACAATATCAACAGAAACCATAACCCTTAGCCATTTTTATCATGACTTTTGTTGGTTATAAAATAGGGTTTTTTATGTCGGCTAATGAAAAAAATAACTCTTGATGCCTTTATAAAATAATAAAAAACTGTGTGAGGTTTTGGGGGCACTACCCCCGAGCCCCCACGAGGGTGCTGCCCCTCAACCTCGTCCTGTATCGCAACAAGGAGTGCGCCAGGGGCGTTGCCCCTGGACTCTGCAAGGGTTGCTACCCCTTGACCCCATCTTAGGAGCGTTGTCCCCAAACCCCCGCAAGGGGCGCTGCCTCTTGACCCCGTTAAATGATTTGGGGGGAAACCACGCTGATAAAAGTGGGGAAAATTTAACCTCTGAGTCTGATTAGGCTTGATAAAACAACACCACAATCTTACAAAACATTGTTAGTATCAAATATAAACATATAGATCAATACACATTAAAATGGTTAGAAAATTCAATATGTAATCTACAACAACAAGTAGTGCGTGTGATTTATTTTGACAAAGAAAGGTTTTAGCATTTCAAAATATATTTGAGAAATTTTAATTTGAGGATACATCTCTAGAAATTTGCCAAAAAACTGTGTTTGAGTCATATCTAAAAAATGCTTTGGATGTGGCTCACGGTTTCGACTACCGATTTGCCTTCTTACCACATCCCTTTGATTTGAAGATACCCTTGTGTAATTCTTCCAAAAGTCTTCAATTAGTGATCTCAAAACTTCAACAACAACTTTGTCTTTTTGTGGGAGTCTCCCAGAGAATGCCCACAATTCATTAGTGTTTGGATCCTTAACTCTTTGACTTCTTCCAACGGCTCTCATTAGAGTTTTTCTATTTATTTTTAATGCTTGACTTGTCTTTCTAATGAGGCAAGCTTTTTTTGTTTGTTGGCTTACAAGTGTCGATGTAATGACATGTCGTGTGACATTACTATCCTTAGTGCGTGAGGTGGAACCCACACTCTCATACTCACTCATTAGATTCTTAACAATTGTTTTTCACTTGAGGCATTCGATGTTCTTAGGCCAAGAATCTTCATAGTTGGCCTAAATTTCAGATTTCTCATCAGTTCAACAAAGAGTTGACATCTTTCGGTTTCATTTAAATTCTCAAAGAATAATTTTCATATCTTATTCGCATATCTTTGCAAATGCGCATGGGAATCTTATCCTGCATGGGCTCCAATACATTCTCATCAATATCAATTAGAAACTTAGGCTTCCTATGCAAAATTCTAGGAGGCATTTTAATTGGTAAAGTAGACTCAACATTAGGAATTTCTTCAATATTTACTTGAGATGGGATAGATGATGTACCTTTTATTGGAGGTGATAACGATGAAAATTATGTACCTTCAACTTGAGGTGTGAATGATGGCATACCACCAACTTGAGAAGAAAATACAGATGTACCTTCTACTTCACCCGTGAAAGATGGAGTGTCTCCAATTCGAGAATAATGCTGGTGTTCCTTCAACTTGACCTGTGGACGATGGAGTGCCTCCAACTTGGAGATTCACTTTCCTCATTGCATGGAAGTTTTGCATTCGTTCCCTTTATGTCACCAATTCCATCTCTCTCTTAGCTTCATTAGACGTGTCATGTTCCTCTTCAATTGGCAATGGTGGAATGTCTTCTTGTATGGTTGAAAATTTCCTACTTTCCTGAATTCGCCTCATTCTTTTTCTTTTCCTCTCATTCTTAGTGTCACGCTCTTCTAGTGTTAGAATCTTTGCTCATTTCCTTAGCATGATGATGATTTCTACAAGCATGATGAATAAGACAATGATAATTAGAAATTTTACAATGACAATGAATAGCTCAGTCATAATGAATAACAAGGTTCTACAAACTTCTGAATAAGACCTCATATCAAGATAACTTGAACATACATAAGTCATGGAGTATACATTTGAACACACATATAAGTCATGTAGTATACACTTGAACATACAAAGTCATGGAGTATACACTCAAATACAACACTTTTAAACTTAGATTTGATGAACTTCCACTTGCTGCCCCAACACTGTCATGCACAATCATTTAGGACAGTCATCACACTTTGTCAAATAATGGCCAACCATCACAATCGTTTAGGACATTCATCACACTGTCATGCACAATCATTTAGGATAGACATCACAATCAATTAGGACAGTCATCACACTTTATCAAATCATGGGCAATCCTTCATTAACTGCTCCTTTTCCTAGTAGCCCTGCAAACTTGGTTTTTTATGCATAACTTACAAGTAAGACCTCAAACCCATATACCAAAATCCATTTCAAATACCCATTAGGGTGTTCTTCAACATATCTCAAAAGTGCATACCTTTGTTTTGGAACTTCAATATCTAAAAATGATTGTTCTACTGTTTTAGGGCTCAATTAGCCCACTTTTACAAAGCAACTACAACTTAAACACCCTGCCAAACCCAAATCTTTGTGGACAGTCCTTCACCAACCTACAAAACCTCATATTCAACAACTTTTAGTCACTGGAATCCTCTCTAATGCAGCTAAACACTAAACCCTTACTCTAGGCCATTGCAAGCTTGTACAATGAGGGTTTAATGGAACTTAATATTCCAGACCTTTCCTAACCATATCACCACTTCAAACATGTCACAATATGCCTGCACAAGCTTTACAAACCTTCACCCAACCTCAGTCCATGCATTTTATACAAACTCCCACTTGTAGCCATCCATCTTAAGCCAAAATTCATGAAAAACAAATAGGGCAGCAACAAAATGTTCTCAAATCTTACTCCCTGCTCCAAAATCCTACTTTAACATCTAAGTCTACCCTAATGGTACCTATTCCATCAATTTACAACCTACTCTACCAATGGAATGGATCAACAATCCATTTTTTATCACTTAAAAACCCCAAAACAGGGTTTCCAACCCGCCCATAGACAAATATTTGTAAAAACCTTAAAAATCAATGGAATCGAATCAAACCAAAACCAATATGCTATAATTTCACATATCCATCAACTACAATGCATTTGGGAGCAAGAATGAACTGTACGAGGCCGTACAATGGACTGCAACAACAAAATACACAAGGAAATGCAAAAAAAAAAGAGATGTATTATTGTTTGAACTTCAAAATCCACCATTTAACATTGCCTCCAAATTTGTGTGGTATATTTAACCTCTTCCCATCACCAAAAACCAAAAACCAATGGTTGTAACCAACTTTTGAACCTCCATGACCGTTTGTTGTTATATGGAACCTAATTAGACTCGGAGGTTAAATTTACCCCACTTTTATCGGCGCGATTTCCCCCCAAATTATTTAACGGGGTCAAGGGGCAGTGCCCCTTGCGGGGTTTTGGGGCAACGCCCCAAGGACAGGATCAAGGGGCAACACCCCTTGCGAGGTCCAGGGGCAGTGCCCTTGGCAAAATATGACAATAGTAACATCATATGGTGTGGGCTTGCTTTTTATTGTCTTGGTTGAGTCTCGAGCCAGGTATTGCTAATGGTCTTAAAGGCCAAGTTAGTTGGGTTAAGCAAGGCCAATCACATCCCCTTGGCCTTCTATTCACATCTATTCTAGTTCAATGGTATGTTGGCACCAACACGATGGTATAATTCTCAATAGACTAAACAATCTTTCCTCATTATATAAGTCTAATTGGTTTAGCCTTTACCAATAGCTTTTCAACCTAAGTGAACTAATGATATGTTTAAAATAAGTTGAACTATATAATTCAAAGTGTGGACAATGTTGAGATTGAGTTATGCTTGAGGAATTAAATGTGATTTATATTACACTTATTTGAGAATTTGTAAGACTAATTTTTAAGAGTTTTTGTAAAGAGTTTTTGGGCACCACACTTGTTATTAGAGCACCTGTAACATCAAAAGCTCTAGGATTGTGTTATAAGTTTGTTTTTTTACAATTGAGTTTTTTATTCCTTATTATATATCCATGTAAGATGGTACACTCTAGGAGATCTCACAAACAACCTCCAACTCATAGAGCCCCTTCATCATCCCCACCAAGAGTAGAGTTGCTTGAGTTTCTAAGGGTCAAGATACCTAAGGTTCAAAGGATGATCTCCCATTAAGAGATAGTTAACAAAATAATACCATGGAAACCAAAAAATGTGCCCAAGTTACCAAGATGTGTACCAATTATACATCAAAATGATCAATGCAACAAGAAGATTACAACAAAGACAACTACTCAAATTGAATAAAAAACTACCCAAACTCTTTCAGAAATAAAACCCCATGGGTGAATTTTCTAACCAAACTATTAAATTCCTCTCAATTTGGCTCTAAAAGTTTTAGATTGGTGGATTACATAGGAGCCAAACCCTAACACACAACTAGCACAATTCCTCTATTGTAAAGGCAATAAATAGCCCACTAATCAACTATAATCCTAGACAAATCTACAACCTTGGTGAATTAAATCAAATCTATGCAAATCAATGCAATGTCACTTAAAACAACCAATCTCTACCCAATATGCCCAAATCCATTCTCAATAGAATTAGAAAAAAATTGCTAAATCTTATATATGTCTAATATTTAAGGTCTATAATATATTTTTCATTAAGCCAATATTTTCAAACTCTAACTACAAATGATTCCACCATCCCATAGCCACACTATTCTATTTTTGAAGTTTAAAAAAAATCTTGACACTTACTATTAACTAATGCACTAGAGATTACAAATAGCAAGTGGTTTTTTATAACAAGACTTCTCATCACTCTGAAGAGAGTTCTAGTATACCAAAAAAAATTAATGATAACTCAAGCTCTTTTACCAATATCGTCTAAAACTTAAACATTAAAATCAAGAACATCTCACTTTAGTAGACCTTTTGTGGAGAGTATGGCTTTACCAAAAATAATAGCTGTCTATAAATATTATAGAACCCCCAACAAGTTTCTTAAAACACCCCACTACTTTAATCATTTTTTAAATCAATATCTCAACACCCAACTACTACAATAATTTTTTCGTCACCAAAATCTCTTTAAAACATAGTAAAAGCTTACAATATGTACTTCCAATAAGCCACTAATGTAATATTATAACATAATATGGCCTTAAAAAATGTTTTGATACCCCACTTAAACCAATAACATGCTACATATAAATATTTTCTACATTTTATTTGATAATATTTTGTAAGATCTTATTTTATAATTGTTATATCTCATTTCTAAATTTGATTTGGTAAAACATTATGATTAAAATAATTTAATGGTACGACACACTAAACATTTCCACACTTACTATTTATGTTAAAGACAATATATTTACATCAACCATTTATAACCATTACTTAGTTGACATCATTGTGACCAAATGTTAAATGTCATTTTATACTATCATAAATTTTATTCTAACTTAATCTCAACTTTAAAATTGTTAGCATTTTGACATTTAAATTAAATAATTAATAATTGATCCACACTCGACATTCTTTAAAAGTAATTTTTATCCTACTCACAACAATTATCTTATTTCCATTTTGTAGTATAAATATGTTAAATATATATCTTAAAGACACCAAATCAATACATCAGTAACACTCAACCAATATTTAGTTTTTTAACTTTTAATTACATAACCAATAATAATAACTATTCTTTTTTTTTTGTTTTTTGGGTGTGGGGGGGGGGCTTCAAGCTATCTAATCCTTGTAAGGCAGGTGACTATTGTTTTTAGCTAACTAAAATCATATCTGTTCTTCTTGGAAATGGCAGCAACTGGGAAATATTAAGCCAGTTGTAAAGGTTTGAATTTTTTTATATTTTTCTCTGACATTTTCTTGTTTCCTGATTGGAGGCCTATTTAACCCCATATATTTTATTGCTAGAGGAGGCTAGGGATTTCTAATAAGAAATCAGCCCAGAAAAAAATAACTGATTTCAAATGTTGTTGGAGGGTTTGCATGCAGGGCACGTGTTCCTTCAACTGCCTGTTGTTCAAGATGACACCTGGCACGGGGTTGCTCTTTTCCTTAACTATCTGCCCTGTTTTTAATTGACATTGTTTTTCAATTCTTGGTCGTGTATTGAGCTTCTGAAACTACAGGGTTACCACATCTGTGCAGTGGTAGGCAACAGGGGCATCCTGTTCCAGAAGCCCCACGACCCCCTTATTAACTCTGGCTAGTTTTGTCTGTTTGAATTCTCTACTAGTTCGATGATCTAGCTAAGTTTCTTAAGCTGGATCCCTGGAAAGTGATACAACTAGTTGTTTGGTAAATTGATATTTTTCCATTCATGTGGTTGAAAGATCATGGAGGGATGCCGGCAATAATTAGAGTTACAAATTCAACTATTGACGGCAATGCTAGTAATGTTCTTGTCCAAGATTTTATACATCATCTGCTCTTGCATTTGGCTTCCTCTGCTCTCTTGGACTCCAACCCTCACCTACACCTTAAATTATTATGTTTGCTCTTTCCTTCTTTTTTATTTTGTTTATTTATTTTTTACCTTTAAACAAATTTTATCTGTTAAAAACAGGAATTCTTTTGACATATCAGACATCATCATATAAATATGCTAGGTAATGTTTTGTATTAATTTCTTGCCAACAACACACCTGTTCTTCTTGCTGGGGGCATGTGGCAAGGATATGTTGTGCATGGAGGCGAAAGAACAAGGTGTGTGCATGCACCACGATTGTTCTCATTTTTGTAGGCTCTTATAGTGTGTTGGTGCCCTGTTTCTAGGTGGAATCATTACTACTCTTGGTCTCATACTTTCATATCATATCATTCATATGGAGATTGTGGAAATAATCAATGTTACAATTTACAATATTGAGTCATCGTCAATTCATAGTTGTAGGGCTGGCGTTAAAGCTCTTTATTTTCCTTTTGGGGTGGCTCTACTTTGGGGATGATGACACCTACTGTGACAAAGCCTTATGTGTTGCAAGGATGTTTTTCACTGCAGATATCTGGCAAGGACTATATTGCATTACCATCTATGGATGGAAATACAAGTAAGGGTAAGAAACTTCTTTGGGTTTGCAGGAAATATATTTTTTCTTTTGGGTGCTTGTCATATTTTTCTGTTTTCATATAAAACCAACTCTAGAATGTTGCATGTTCATGGATGCTTTGCATTTTTCTTTCTATTTTTTTGGCAAAAATAAATTGTCCAAGATTTTATTAGTCTCAAAGTAGACCCATCAAAAGAGAGACAACATGGAGATTTCTAGCAGCCATAATAGGTAGAGAAACTGACCAATTTGACCTTCCAACAACCTTATACATCCCAACTAGGTTGGAAAATGCGGCACTACAGGCCATCAGATATAATAAGTTTGGGGTAGATGAAAATGTGTATATGCATGCCTATTATATACCATCCTGAGACTAAAAATGGTGAGGGAAGTAAATTTAACAGAGACAAACTTATATAAGGACCATTACCCCAATTGTATTTGACGAAGGGCAGAAGTTGATATAACTCAAAAAAGAGAGTTTGGGGATGATAAATTTAGCTAGATTGCTGTGTAGTAAGCATCATAACCTTTGGATCCTGACAGCTATTTCCCTCCACTCCATTGGCACCATGAACTATCTAAATTTTTATATGCAAAACCCTGGCATCCATCTTCTTCTACATAAGGTATGTTAGGTTAACCGGAGCCTAAAAAGACTTGTTAATGGTGTCTTCATGACCTTGCTGCCTATATTGTTGGCCATTAAATGCATTGGCAATAGAGAGGTCAAAGTATTCAAGCACTATGTTGGTAGCCATCCTGAGAAAACTTGTGGTACTCAGTGGTTTGGCTCAATAATTATGAGGTTTACAGAAGTTTTCTAATCTTTGGATATGAGATCACATAGACAATGTTTGTCTTCGCATTCGAGAGTATGCTAGACACATAGCTTTGGGTTCTTAGGCATCGCATCTTGGGGATTATTTGCTTCATTATCTTGTCTAATTCTATATTTCTCTGCTTCCTTACTTTATTTAACTTTACTTATATGTATAATTTATTGGAGATCCACTGTACTTTGACCATGTACTTTTTAAAATCTCCATTGCCATTCTTAGCCTCTAGGGGACATCAAAATCTAAATTACCTTTCTTTGTATTTTTCTCATTACATTTCATCGTTTGTATCGATATTCTCTTAAGTTTTCCTTGGTAATTCCTTTACTTTCACAGCTCGGTTCACTACTCAGTAACCTTATCCTTACCCTTGCTAACCATCTTTCTTTCTATATTTCTATTACTACATTCTTCTTCCATGCCAAAACGTCAAAGAGAACTCAGAATAACAAATTTGCAGAATGCAATCTCTAGGGTGAAGCTATTGGCATGCATAGATCCTATGCCAAATGGATTAATGAGGGCTAAATCATAGTCACTTTCCTCGTCTCATTTACTCCTTTCCTTTCTTGTTCCACGCAATCTCTCAGTTTGGAGAAGAAATAATCAATAATCCTACTTTCCATAAAATGATTCTTTCTCCTCCCTAGCAATGTTTAACAATCTTCAAAGTGGGAGCTAATAAAATTTGGGGTAGGTGAATCTATTAATCAAATCAACTCCTTTACAAAAAAAATTAGGGGTTCTTGTTTTTCTATCCACATACATGACCCAATTTTAGACTCTATAGGAATTTTCTTTCTAGAGGTTCAATCTTCTCAAAGGACATGCTAAAGCTTAGCTATGGTATTGTTCTTGATTAAAACAATTGGCAATGATAGCAGAATCTCTAAAAATAATTAGATTTTTATCTGTGGTGATTAGAATCTGCCTTCTTGTCCATACCACTGGTTAGATCTAAGCATTTTAACCCTCTTTCCCTCCTAGCATAGAATTGGTAAAATCATACATGTGTCAAGCTACTCTATGCTAACAACACTGCATGGAATGAGTTGGTTTGTTTATGAAAGAACACCATTGCAAGGTTCTGCATTGCCAAATGATCAACTTGTTGTGAGTCCTAATTCACTATGGTTGTAGTTTTGTACTTTTATGTTCACACATCATATAATAAAAACACAATCTCTGTCTCCCCCTGTATGTTGCCTCTATTTGAATTGGTAAAATCATACATGTGTGAAGCTTCTCTATGCTAACAACATTGCATGGAATGAGTTGGTTTGTTTATGAAAGAACACCATTGCAAGGTTCTGCATTGCCAAATGATCAACTTGTTGTGAGTCCTAATTTACTATGGTTGTAGTTTTGTACTTTTATGTTCACACATCATATAATAAAAACACAATCTCTGTCTCCCCCTTATGTTGCCTCTATTTAAATTTATTTAGTGTAAATCATTTCTTTACTCTAGAAAATGTAAATAGGCCAAGATGGTTATGTGCAAGTTTCTAGTACTTTTTTGTAGCTAGGCTCCTAAAAAAGTGAGATGATTTAGCTTGTTAAGATGCAAATCAAGAAGAAATTTTTTTAAACTGTCCTCTTATTCATTGTTAGTCTTTGTATCTTTTTACTGTAGCATTTTCTTGAGTCATGAGTCCTCAAACAATTGGATCTGTTTTGGCAAGAGAGAAACGGAGACATATGGTATCTTGCTAGAAGGTACATCTATCCAATGTAAGGCTTATACCTATCCACATTTGAGAAAATTTGTAGCATCAAGTTGATAAGTTGTGTAGATTTTGGCTCTATGGCTACAAAAAGATATTTTCCTTCACAATTCTGTCATTATTTATTTTGGATTGTTTCATCATATTGTGGTATTTGCTAGAGAACATTTATCATCATGCATCTTCATCAAGTATTGGTTAAGTTCATTTTAAGCCCATTTGACTCTTGCTGACTTCGATGAATATTGCACTCTTATGCAAACAAATACATTGTATACAAACTGTTTCAGGTCATTTTTAATCATGATCACCAAAATGCTAATTATTTTTATTCTCGTGAGATAAGAGGTAAAAAAAACTGAAATAGACCACATTTTGGTGCCTTGGCAATGGCTCAAATTCTTTGGTCAGCTTCTCAATTGTCCAAATAAAAATAAATAATTCTCGAAAGAATTTACATCCTTTTTGACCACCTGGCCTCACCAGTTTATATCAGACTCACCTAGTTGTTTTAATCATTCTTTGATTGAACTTTTGACATCTTTCAATCTTTCTCTTTAATAAATATTTATGTTGTTCCTAGCAATTCTTTGACTTCTTGTATTTCATTTTTGAAAGAAGATTAGAATTGACTTCAGCTATGGAAATTGCAAAATAGACAAGTATCTTGTTGCAATATTCTTCTGGGATTAACTTCATAGTTTGATTGGGTTCACATATTTTGGGCCTCTCTACTAGCCCCGCCATCAAGGAAAGGAAATGTCAAAACAAACTATGCAGTTGGATCTGAGAACAACATTACAATTTGGTGACAATTTGATACACCAAACAAAACACTCTTAAATATAAGACTGGTATCTTTTTGAAAATCGATAATGTATGAATCTTAGACAGACATTTGCCATATCAAAGAAACAATGGATGTTTCTTCGTTCCAAATATCCATCATATTCCTGATTACAGAAAATAATTCTAATCAAAACCATTTTCTTCGACCAAAATACATGATACATAAGTATTTGAGTACTGCAACCTCATCTGCACTTCAAACAAATGTCATGCCCTGAAAAGGCTAAAACAGGCACTAGGTTTGTTAGTCTACAGTCCTTGTAAGGCCAAGGTAAAGAGGGTGGCAGCGATAGTGATGGACAGTGGCGTTGCGAAGGAGTAGTAGAAGCAATCTCAAGCCATTATTTCTGAGATGGCAAAGGCAGAATCACCAGGGGTCTCCCCATCTCTCAAAATCTTCTTGCTCAACATTATTTCATGACACAATTTATGAAATGAGCTTTTTTCTCTGTGATGAATGCAGAGCGTAATGGATCTACCACAAAAGCGCACCACTGTAAACAATCTCACCATATGCCATTGTTTAAGGTGAATTAGATATTTGAACTTGTGCTTTCTTCAGTTGGCCTTGTGCTGTGGGTTGGAGGAAAAAGGTAGGGTTTTTGCATCAATTTAATGTCAAGCTGAATAAAATACATTTCTGTTGTGATTTATTTTGTTTTTGGGTTTAACATTTTTCCTTAAGACAAATTTAAGAGATTTGATTGTTTTCCCTGCAATGTGGAAGTCATAAATCATCCACCCCATAGCTTTGGTCCATTGTTTTTTCCTTAAATTCAGACAAAGTGTTCATTACAATACAATATGACGGAGCTTTCTAACTAATTAACTCTACACACCTCGCTGGATTATTGAATCGACAAAAATGAAACTTTGTACTTGTTTACACCAAGTTGCATTAGCATGGATCATTGTTGGCAGCAGGCACCCCCCAAAAATGACTACAGATATGCAGTGTTTGATTTTGATTTTGTTACTGTTGACAACTACCCGAAGGGAAAGATATTCTTCATTCTGTGGTCGGTTCATTTGCATTTCATTCACTTTGTTTCTTTGAAATATAATTCATATATAAATATTGTGTATCAGTTGAAATTTGAAACTATAAATCAAGTGAACTCAAGATCCAAAATAAGAAATTGAAATTTGAAACTATAAATCAATGATAGACATCAAATTTCCAGTCCATAATGCATGTAGTTCAGTATTTCAGGATTTAACTGTATGCAAGTTAAATCAAGTGAACTCAAGATCCAAAATAAGATGAAATATTGAAAGATATGATCCAAAATAAGATAAAGTATTGAAGGATATGCCATTATATGCTTCCTACTCAAATGAATGTAAATTTTTTTATCTGATCAAGTCAGAAAACATTTGAAATCCCACCATGGCTTTGAGCCTGATATTTTACTCTGTTTTATATATATCTACCTTGTTTACCCTTATCATTAAAACTATGCACTTCAAATTCAACATCTAAATGTGGTCAGTTTATAAAACTATGCACTTCAACATCTATTTTCAACATCTAAATGTGGTCAGTTTATAAAACTATGCACTTCAACATCTATCTTCAACATCTGAATTTGGTCAGTTTTTGAATGATATCATTAGGTCCTGTTGCATCCCGTATCATAAGGCAAAGATGATTTATGCTACCCAGATCCCACTGAGATGGACATTCATGTCATTAGGGACTGTACCTATTAGATTGCAGGAAAGGTACAGGATTGCAGTTTTGGATTTATGGCCCACAGATAAGTAAATTAACTATATATAGTTGTTTATATTAGCATTTGTTCTTTTTTTCAACTCTAAAATACAACCAACTGCTTGGGACTTCAAAGTTTGACTACATAGTTGTAAATATACCAAATGCAACACAAAATTCCAACTCTAAGAGACTTCCATTTAAGACTACAGGTTGTGATTTGCATCTTGGATGCATGCAAACTGCAAAAACAGAGTTTGAACTCAAATCTACGTGCATTTTGAACATACTTTTGTAGCTTCCACCAACCCATTTCTTGCTAGAAAAGAATGAGTTGTGCAAAATATTGATAGAACTGTAAAAAAAAAAGAATTAATTGTGCAAAATATCGACAGAACTGTAAACTTTATTCATGCCGATATTACTTTAACATCTTTTATTTCTTTTCAACCTCAAAGCCACCCACACCCTTCCAACATTTGGCAGGGCCCGCTGCTGCCCTCCAGCTCTTATTTTCATATTAATACATATATGTATTTAATAAAAAACCAGCATATCCATTTTTCACCTCAAATTCAATACAGTCCAACATCTAACCATTACTTACATTTCAAATATTTGACTTACTCAACATTTTAATGATTACAAATATACCACCATAAAAGTTACTAGCTCTTACATAAGAGAAAATCTTACACTATTCAAAATTTTTAATACAACCCATCTACACCTATGTCCGAAAAACCAGTAAAAACAAAACAAAACGAAAACCCAGGCACATTTTCCCATAAAGCGGTGGTGTGAAAGCACACCGATGGAGAAGAAGAAATGGAGGAAAATCAAGCCCTTTCGCCACGGATACGGCGGGCAAGCTGGATATCCTTGGGCATTATGGTAACCCTCTTTGCATGGATTGCACACAGATTTGTATCCTCGAACAATCCGACCAAATAGGCCTCAGCCGCCTCCTGCAGAGCCGATACGGCAGAGCTCTGAAACCTCAAATCGGTCTTGAAATCCTGCGCTATTTCCCTCACCAGGCGCTGGAACGGCAGCTTCCTGATGAGCAGCTCGGTGCTCTTCTGGTATTTGCGGATCTCTCGAAGGGCCACGGTTCCAGGCCTGAATCTGTGCGGCTTCTTCACTCCGCCCGTTGCAGGGGCTGATTTGCGAGCCGCCTTTGTTGCCAATTGCTTTCGAGGGGCCTTTCCCCCTGTCGACTTCCTTGCTGTCTGCTTTGTGCGGGCCATTGCAATGCTGCTTCTGCTTCTTCTTTACTTTCAAATGGGTAATCGGAAAACGGCGGCAAATGAGATGGCTATTGCGATGGATTGATTGATGATCACCCTATCAAATATATAGAGGGAGGGAAGCTCATCGTTTCAAAATTCCCCGTCGGCCATTGAAGGAAGGAGGGAGCATATCTTGGCCCTCCGATCTGGGCCTTATCGATGGCTCACAGCCTTTCTCGCTCGATCCCCGTCGAGTACATTTTATTAAGAGGGGTTGTTTTAATAAATTTTATACATTTTTCAAAAGTTTTACACATAAAAGGTTTTTAACTAAACTAAGTGCAAATGAATATAGGAGAGTTGTGTTTTAAAAAGAATTTTTTTAAGTAAGATTTCTATTGCTCATAAGAAATTTTTTCGTATTACCTTTCACTAAAGTTATGTTATAAGTAATCTTGGATATTTCTTATTTTTATTATTAAATCACATGACCGTGGCACAAGAGGCATTCTACAATGGTTGTAAGGTATAGAACGTCATATTGTGACTATGTATAGAAAAACCAAGACACAGTCAACATATATTTAAACAAACTAAAACTATAAAATAACTCTTAAGCAAATAAAAATAAAGTAAATAATGTAAATAAAATTAGTATGGATATCTTAAATACATCTATCTAAAAACTTAAGAGATATGAGTCTGGAGCTATTTTATTTACTTTAAAAGATTTTACTTTACTTTAGAAGTATTTAACAATTATTTTATTTTGTTTATATTGCTTACTAAAGAGTTGTTTTTATTTACTTAATAATTATTTTATTTATTTAAGAGTTATCCTATTTTACTTTAGAACTACTTAAGAATTATTATATATTGTTTACATTGCATACTTTATTTTTATCTAAGAGCAACTATTTTTTTTGGATGAAAATACAATTTATCTATTTACATAAAATAATTGTTAAAAGGCACACCCCAAGAGTCACATGGGCTAAGCCCAGAAATATCTAAATTACTTAAGAGTTATTTATTTTACTTTAGAACTACTTAAGAATTAATTTATTTATTTAGATTGCTTACTTTATTTTTATTTGAAGAGTTATTTTTAATTACTTAAGAATTAGTTTTTTTTTTAGTTTTTTTTTTTTAAATATATATCAATTGTGTTTTAGTTTTTTTATGTACACTTAAAATAAATATAACTCTTAAGTAAACAAAATAATGGTGTGTTTAAATGGCAAGGCCATAAGGTTCTCACGATGAAGATTCAAGTTTGAATCCCCCAAGTAACATCTATGTGGCTTCTACGTTGAACAAGTGGGATTCTAAGTTGAAAGTGTTGATGGGGAGGAGGTCCCCCTTGTGACCTTCGGCTTGGGGCTAGAAATAGCTCCTCTTACCAACCAAAAAAAAAAAAAACTCTTCACGATGTAGGAGCATCCCTGGTTCAAGAGCAATCTTGCATCAACCAAAAATATTTGCATTTCATTTTATTTTCTTTCATTTTCCCAATTCATTCCAGTCAATTCAGTCAATAGCCATTTTAGTATTTTGGTCCGCATTTTGCTGCAATTTCATTCCTGACCTCATCTAGACATCTTCATGCACATCATATTCAAAATTTAGATCGTTTGGACCAGTTTCTGAAAAGATATTGCTATCAAAAGATCGATTGTTTTCTCAGAACAAAGCATCATGACGGTCTCAAACAATCAGAAGACTTGCGGAGCACTTTCACGACTTGCGGAGCTAAATTACACATCATTCAAGGAACTTTGGATTGTGGCCAACCTTCCCTGAGATATGCACGTTATTCCATTCACTTGCGGAGGGTTCCCATCTATTTAAGTCCGACCTATCAGTGTACAGACATTACATCTCTTTCATTGGAGTTTGTAATCTATTTGGCCGACACGGAGGAATCTTGTGATCCGGAGATGATATATAATCATGTAATAGATGCCTAGGAAAGCAATAAATCATAATATGAAGTTGTAAACTTAGGATTTTGTTCTATAAAGCCCCTAAAAGCCATATCCTACGCATGTATTGTAACTGAGGAATTAGGCCTGTGAGCCCTGATATGTAAGCCCACATATTGTCGGCATGTTTGTATTTTGAATCTATGATATATTGAATGATTAAATCTGCGTTTGCATCCTATAATTTAGTTGTTTTTGTTGTGTTTATTCTTGATGCATGACTTGGACTATTCACTTGGTGGACCCTCCTAACCATGATTGTACCACTTCAAAAAAAAAGAGTAAATAGTACTGTGGCAACTCAAAAATCTGCCCAAGTTACAAAGTCGTGCACCAATTATATATCAAAATGATCAATGCAACAAGAGGATCACAATGAGACAACTACTTAAATGGGGTAAATGGGTGAATTTTCCAACCAAATTTGTCAAATTCCTCTCAATTTGGCCCTAAAAGATTTAGATTGATAGATTGTATAAGAGTCAAACCCTACACAACTAACATAATTCCTCTATTCTAAAGGCAATAAATAATCCACTATGATCCTAGACAAATCTACACAATCTAAGTGAATCAAATCAAATCTATGCAAATCAATGTAATGTTACTCAAAACAACCAATCTCTATCTAATATGCCCAAATCTATTCTCAAATAGAGTTAAAAAAAATTGTTAAAGCTTAGATCTATCTAGTTTATAAGGTCTCTAATATACTTCTCATTCATAAATAATGAATTGGCCAATATTTAAGAACTCTAACTACAAATGATTCCACCATCCCATAACCACACTATTCTATCTTTGAGGTAAGAAGAAAATAACTTTTTGGCACTAACTATTGACTAGTGCACTACAAATTACAAATAGCCAATGGATTTTTATACCAACACTCATCCTATCCCTAAAGAGTCTTCTAAGGGAGAGGAGCCAATAGTTGAGCAAGGAAATTGATATAGTACTTGTGGGTATAGTATTTAGTCTTGCAACATATTTATGACTAGATGTTGATCATAAGTACATATAATTGAATGAAATGTATTATTTGGGTCTAAAAAGTAATAAATCATGTGACGCCACATCCACACACCAACAAAACATCATTTAATGCACAACTATTATAACTTAATGCACAACTCTCAATCTACCCTTTTTTTTGTTCTTTTTGGACACCTCAACAAAAAGCATGCTAATGTGGCATCATATTTGATGATGTGGACCTAAAACCTTAGTTATAAGCAAGGGTCTTGCCACGTAATTTGTTATAAAAATTTCAAAGTAATTCAAAATTGCCACATATGGTTTTGAGAGGAGCAAATTTAAGGTGTTCAACTAGTAGGTCCTCTTCCCTAATATACCAAAAAATAAATGATACAAAGTCCTTTTACAAATGTTGTCTTAAGGTTGGGACATCAAAGCCAAAACATCATTTATTTTGTGAAGAATATGGCTTAACCAAAAAAACAATAGCTCCCTATAATATTATATAACCCCCAACAAGTTTCTTAAACAAATACTTTTAAAAAATTACAAAATAAATCTCAACACCCCACTACTTTCATCATTTTTTAATCACCAAAATATCTTAAAAACAAAGTAAAAGCCTACACTATATCATTGAGATAAGCCACTAGCCTAATATTATTATAACATACCCAATCTCTAAGTAAGAAGCTAAATGGAGATGGGAATGGCCCTACAACCTCCTCTTTGACTCCCTACCCCCCTAAATTTTAAGAACCAGGTACAACACGAGAATCTTTGATAGCCCTCTCAATAGAATCAGGGTTTCCATGCATGTTTTAAGACCCATGGAAAAATGGGATGTCAAATTCAACTAAGAGTGCGTCCTTTTTACAATAAAACTTTATAGCATCTATTACAAAGAAATTCAATTCCATAAGTATTTGAAGGTTCCACTTCTTTTTTTCCTTAGATTCTTTCCTAGCATTTTTGTTCTTTTCAATGGCTCATTGGGGTCAATCACAATCCATACACTTAAGGCCATAAAATTTTAATGCAGTTTTTACTTGCTCTCTACTAGCAGTAAAATGCAACCTTCGATATGGTTGTGCCTCATTTGAACCCTTTTCATGCATGCAACTCCTTGCAAGTCTATGCCTGAATGCAATCTCTACCATCTACACCCATGTGCAATTTCTGCAATTTACACCTATGCATGATTTATGCACTTTGCACCTGCACCAATGTTTCTAGTGTCCCTTACCCTATCAACTTGTAGCTTTGCAATGTTTGTTCTTTACCAACAATACTCCTTCAGTGTTAACAAATATGACCTTTATGCTGTTAGGATCAAGTATGCAAATATATACAGAGAAAGGAATTATTATTGCAATTAATGATCGAACATGGAAAGCTCTGATAACACTTGTTGGAATCTGACAACAATAAAGTTGTAGAAAAAAAAATAATAATAAATATATATATATATAGGCTATATTATTATTATATTAATCAAACATGCCTAGATTGCAAAGTAAATTGGTTTATAGAAGCCTTTTTCCATATTCCCAAACTAACTGAGTACCTACCATTAAAGTTAACCTCCCCAACAATCTAAACAGGTCCTTACAATAACATATTACATTAACAATAAAACATTACACTCTAGAAACCTAACACCCTAACATAAACAACACAACATGCTTTTGTATCAATAATGATCACAAAAGCCAACATTGTGATCATTTTGTCTCATAGATACAACTAGAATGTGCAAGAGAAGCTCAAGTTGTGTTAATCTTCAATCATCATCAATCAACTATGGATCTAGTAAATGGATGTTCAAAATAGGTATTTCCTTGATGAGCATCTTTTGGGTGTGGACTTCTTAAATATTAGACAAAAGAAACCAAGTAATGTATATGTGCATGCATTTAGGAAGGAGCTCTGAATAGATTTGTGATGACCTAAAACATCCCCAAAATAACCTATAAACACAGAAAAATCCCATATATGCAAACAAATAAAGAAAAATCAATAAAAAGTAGTGTTTCATGGGGATGCATCTCTGCCCCCTCCCCTTGCAAATGGATGAGTTTCCAAGATGGGGATTGTTGCAAATATGTGCCTAATCGATGTTGTCATTGATGTCAACATATCCTTGTTGTCATTAGTTTCAACTATATCTTATTCCATTGCTTGTTTAGAAGACTTGTATGTTGAGGATATTGAGAAAATTAGCCTCTCTGAAAGAAACAAGTGAGTTACATATCTCTCTGTTAGAGACAGTGAAGACAGTGCAGTTCAGTGAAGTAGATTGCTCCGCATTCCCAGTAAGATGAAGATCAAAGTCTGTGGATTAAAGGGTTTGTAGAGGATAGTATGAAGTTGCTCCAGTCAAGATTTGAGAGGTCCGCATGGAGAATTAGCGAAGTTATGGTTATCTAAGTAGAATCAGCTTTTGTAGCTGTTCAAAGGTGACAGAATGACAGAAATTTGGTCCGCATTGGAATATTATGATTTGCGGATCTAGAGGTGTGTTTGGGATGTCAGTGTGTATCTTCAACTCGAGTGGTTTGTGGTTTGGAGGTCCGCAAGCAATCTTTCTAGTGTGATAGTTATGACAGTTGGTGTTCTTGAGTTCCCAGATGAAGGTGCAAATGTTTCTAGTGATCTGAGATGGTGTAGTTGTTCCTGTTGATTTCATTGTGCTTGTGGTGGTCTCTAAATCAGGTGCCTGTTATGTTGATGGTCCGCATTGAGGATTGTTGTGGATGAATATTTCTCTTTGGGTGTTGATGTTCTTTCCAGTCTTGGCCGACCAGATGCATGGTGCATGTTGCGGATGATCTAAGAGAAGTTTTATGGAGTGTGGCATGATGTTCGAGAAAGATTTGAGTCCCAGTTATGTTTGGCTGACAATGTAGTGGTTCACATGTAGCATATTAAGTCTTGTAATTGTAATTGCTTGAAATACCTATCTTGGAGAATGTTCCAGATAGATGGTTGTTTGGCTGACTTTGATGTTCATTCCAAAGTCGATGACTTGTATAAATAAGTGTTGTGAAGTCGTGGAAATGTGTGGATGTGAGAGAAGATGCGGATGTAGCAAGGAAGTGAGTGGGGGCAGAGTAGAGGTATTGTGCACTTCAATTGCATGAAAAAGATGTTGTTTCTCAGTTCAACTTTTATGTGTTAACATTATAAATGTTCTTGTAGGCAATAAGCCTCTTTTGAGCAGTGAGCTCTGGGCAGTGCACCCGAAGGCAAGTGCCTTCCCATTTTCTATTCTTTTAATAGATAATGAATCTTGTGGGTTAACCCCCACCATCCAGTTTTTCCCTTAACTAGGTTTCCATGTAAAAATTCTAGTGTTATGTGTGTTGATTATGTTTCTGCTCATGTGTTGTTGATTCATGCTTTCATGGTTATATCATTAATCTGTTAATAAGTGGTAAAGAAGATTAAATGCAGCAAAATATAAAAGTTTTGTGACAACTGATTCACCCCCCTCTCAATTGTCTGCCCTAATTTCAACAATTGGTATCAAAGTCGGTTCCTCTAAAAGAAGCTTGACCGCTTGAGGAGATCTAGGATGTTCACTTACAAGAAAGATAGTATGAGATTTGATGGAACAAATTACTCTCTTTAGAAGAGTCAAATGGAGTGTCATTTGCAATGCATGGGTGATGCTTATTGGTTGATAACAAAGGATGAGTATAAGCCCCCAGAGAAAGGTCCTTCAAATCCAGATGAACTCAAAGGTGCTAAAAACAACATTCAGGCTAAAGAAGCTTTGTTAAGTGCCCTGACTGATGCAGAAATGACAAATGTCCTGGAATTGAAAACTGCTCATGAAATCTGGAAGAAGCTGGAAACTCTATATGAAGGTGATGCATATGTCAAATGTGCTAAGTTACAGAGCCTGAAAGGTAGATACAAAAGTTTGAGGATGAGTGAAGATGAAAACATCACTTCCTACATGCAGAAGGTGAATGAACTTGTGCGCAGTATTAGGTGTGCTGGTGGAAAATTGGAAGAATCAGAAATTGTTGGCAAGGTGCTCAGATCCTTACCTATTTCATACAAGCATAGAGTTGCTGCTATTAAGAAGATCAAGATTGTGACAACTGTTACAAGGGATCAGTTGGTTGGCAAGATTTCAACATTTGAAATGAGTGAGTTTGGTGATTCCCTTCCTAAATTAGAATCTGCTTTTAAGGCTAGCATTTCTGGGAAGCAAAGATTTGATCTAGGTGAAAGCTCTTGAAGAAGACTAACCAGATATGAGAAGACAATGAAGGAACTTGAATAAGATGAAACGGAGCTTGAAGAACTTGAAGCCCTTATTGCCAAAAGATTACCAAGAGGATCCGGTAAGTATGAAGGAAAATTGTCTTTCAAATGTTTTGCTTGCAATAAGATTGGTCATTTTGCTTCAAGATGTCTAGAGAGGGTTTCAAAGCCAAACCCTAACATACCTAGGCTTCAGAAAAAATGCTACTATGTCCAAGAAGTTGTTGATGAAGGAGTTACAGTTCTGATGAATTTGATAAGGGAAGTACATCTGGAAATGAATGGGTGTTCATTGCTATCAAAGAAGAAAATCTGGTGCCTACGGAATCTGCTAGCTATGTGAATGTGGAAAGTGCCTTGGTTGCTCAGATTGAATAAAAGGATGGATGGGTGATTGACAATAGATGTTCTCATCATATGACAGGTGATAAAAGTAAGTTTGTAAGTATGGAAAGATATGAAGGTGGAATTGTGAAGTTTGGAGACAATTCAATTGGCAGAATCCGTGGCAGAGGATCCATCTCTTTTGATGGTAAGCACAACACTAATGATGTTTTGTATGTAGAAGGGTTGAAGCATAATCTTCTTAGTGTTGGACAGTTGGTTGACAAAGGGTATGACCTCTGATTCAAGGATGGTAAATGCAAAATTTTGGAAAGCTCCAAGACTAAAATTGCATCTGGTACACAGACTAGAGGTAATATCTTTCATTTAAGTAGTGCTAGTAAAAGTTGTTTAATTGCTTAGATTGATCAGAGTTGGTTATTGCATAGAAGAATGTGTCGTGTAAACTTTGATAACATTGTCAAGATAAGTACTACTTAGGCTGTGAGAGATCTTCTAAAGCTTGTAAAACCTGCCAATAGCATGTGTAAGGAATGTCAATTGGGAAAATAGAGCAGAACTACATTCAAAAGTAAAGAACAATCTTCAAGTGGATTGTTGGAACTTGTGCACACTAATTTGTGTGGCCCTGCTAGAGTTAGGAGTTTGCAAGGAGATAGATACTTTATGTTGTTGATTGATGATTGCTCCCAGATGATGTGGGTCACTTTCTTGAAAGAGAAATCAGAGGCTCTTAACAAATTCAAGGTGTTCAAGGCTAGGGTGGAGAATGAGATTGGTGTGAAGGTAAAATGTCTGAGATTTGACAGAGGTGGAGAGTTTACCTCCAGTGAGTTTAATGCATTTTATGAAAAGCATGGAATAAGAAGACAATTATCTGCTCCTAGGACTCCTCGGCAGAATGGAGTTGTGGAAAGGAAGAACCAGACTATTCAAGAGGCTGCTAGAACCATGATGATGGAGGCAAATGTTCCACATGTCTATTGGAGAGAGGTTGTGAGTACTGTTATCTACACTCTTAACCGGGTGCAGATCAAAGGTAATATTGGTAAAACACCTTATGAACTTTGGTTTGGTCATGCTCCTACTGTGAAATACTTTAGAGTTTTTGGTAGTAAATGCTATATCAAAAGAGATGAAGATCTAGGCAAGTTTGATGCAAGGTGTGATGAAGGAATATTTTGGGGTTATTCTAACCAAAGCAAGGCATACCAGTGCTTTAACAAGAGATTAAAAAGGATTGTTGAAAATGCTAATGTCAAGGTAGATGAAAGCATGGAGAGACCTTCCAAGTTTTGTGGATATCAATCAGATGATGAAAATGAAAAAGCAAGTTCAAGCTTAGATTCAGATTCAGATTGCTCAGGAAAATCCAATGACTCAAGAAACTAGTGAAAATGCTGAGGAATAAGTTCAAGAATTAGAAGTTCAAGAAAATCCCAAAACTCCTTGGCATGTAAGGTTGAATCATTCTGAAGATCAAATCATAGGAGATAGAAATAAAGGTGTTCAAACTAGAAGAAAAATTGTTGAAGAACAAGTGGAGTATTGTTTAATTTCAAAGATTGAACCAAAATCAGTAAATGAAGCATGTAATGATGAAAGTTGGGTAAAAGCAATGGAAAAAGAATTAATACAAATTGAAAAGAATCACACTTGGGTTCTTGTTCCTAGACCTAAAGATAAAAATGTAATTGGAACTAAATGGGTCTTCTAGAATAAATTGAATGAAGATGGTGAAGTTGTGAGAAATAAAACAAGATTGGTGTGCAAAGGATATTCTCAGGTAGAGGGAATTGATTTTGAAGAAATTTTTGCTCCGGTGGCAAGAATTGAAGCAGTCAGATTATTTCTTGCCTTTGCTACTTAAAAAGATTTCAAAGTTTACTAGATGGATGTCAAGTCAGCATTCCTGAATGGAGAGTTAGAAGAAGTCTACATTGAGCAACCAGAAGGATTCCAGTTGTCTGATCAAGGAGATATGGTCTACAGATTGAAGAAAGCATTGTATGGACTTAAACAAGCCCCAAGAGCCTGTTATGCAAGATTAGATAAATATCTACTAAAATTAGGCTTTAACAAAGGCACTATTGAGGCCGATAAGGGCGTGGTTCGATGGTTAAGTCACTCGGTTGTAGTGGCGGCCACCAGAGTTCAAACCCCTGTTGGGCCAATGAGCTTGCAGGCTTTATGCCTTCGCTGGACCAATGAGCTCGCGAGTTTGAAGTGTTCCTGCTAAGGGATGAGGTCCCCTGTGTTGTGGCCTCACCGGTTCATTGCTCCAGGCAAAAGCATTCGTGTGGAGCCAGAGGGCATGTCGCACCAGCGTCGCCGGTCACATTAAAAAGTTTACCAGGTGCATTTAAAAAAAGGCACTATTGACTGTAATCTTTATTTCAAAGTTGATCATGAACACATCCTGATTGTTGAGGTATTTGTTGATTATATCATATTTGGTGGAAATGAGAGCATGTGTAAAAACTTTGCTGATCAGATGCAAAGTGAATTTGAGATGTCCATGCTTGGTGAAATGAATTTCTTCTTAGGTCTGCAAATCATTTAGTCAGAAAAAGGCATCTTCATATCTTAGTCTAAATATGTGAAAGAGTTGTTGAAAAAGTTTGGAATGGAGGATTCAAAACCAATGAGTACTCCTATGATAACCAGATGCAAGTTGAGTAAACATGATGATTCCCCTAAGACAGATTAGAAAAGGTATAGATCAATGATTGGAGGACTACCTTATCTAACTCATACCAGACCTGATATTATGAATGCAGTTGGCCTTGTTGCTAGATTTCAAGTTGATCCTAGAGAATCTCATATTGTAGCAGTCAAAAGAATTTTTAGATATCTGAAGGGAACATCCGATTATGGATTATGGTATCCTAAGGGTTATGATTTCACTCTTCATGCATATATAGATGCTAATTGGACAGGAGATGTGGACGACTTGAAAAGTACTAGTGGAGGTGCATTTTTCTTGGGAAAGAGATTGGTTTCTTAGTTGAGCAAAAAGCAGAAGGCAATATCTCTGTCTACTATAGAGGCAGAGTATACAGCAACAACAAGCAATTGTACTCAAGTTTTGTGGATGAAGCAAATGTTGAAGGATATCAAAATTGTATTTGAAGAACCTATTATAATCTTCTGTGATAATTCAAGTGTAATAAACATTTCAAAGAATCTGGTGTTGCATTAAAAGACAAAGCATATATTCATCAAGTTTCACTTTTTGAGAGAGAAGGTAAATGAGAATGAATTCAGATTCGAGTTTATTTCTTCAAAGGATTAGATTGTGGATATCTTCACTAAGCCTCTACCTAAGGACACTTTTGAATATCTTAGAGGGAAGTTAGGGGTGATTACCCCTCTTGTTCAGAACTAAGGTGCACTAGTGTGCATCAGTCCGGTAGAACTCACACTCATATTTAGTGATCTAGATTGGTGTTAAGGGGATGCTACTCAGGGGGAGTAGTCAGCATATTCTAAGTTCATTTTGGTCTTGTCTAAGAAACAAAAAGGGTGAGAGATGATTGCAAATATATGCCCTTTGCCATTGATGTCAAAGGGGGAGGGAAGTCATGTGAAAAACTTGGATGGAAGTGAGTAGTTGCTGGTGAAAGGGGGAGCAGTGAAGAAAGTGGTTGCAGGTGTGATAAGAGAAAGGGGGAGAAGTTCTTGTCTTGATGGTTGAACCAGTTTTTCACATCATATGTTGCCATCAATGACAAAGAGGGAGATTGTTGCAAATATGTGCCTAATTGCTGTTGTCGTTGATGTCAACATATCCTGGTTGTCATTAGTGTCAACTATATCTTATTCTATTGCTTGTTAGAAGACTTGTATGTTGAGGATATTGAGAAAATTAGCCTCTCAGGAAGAAACAAGTGAGTTACATATCTCTCTGTCAGAGACAGTGAAGACAATACAGTTCAGTGAAGTAGATTGCTCTGCATTCCTAGTAAGATGAAGATCAGAGTCTGCGGATTAAAGGGTTTGTAGAGGATGGTCTGAAGTTGCTCTAGTTAAGATTTGAGAGGTCCGCATGGAGAATTGGCAAAGTTATGGCCATCTAAGTAGAACCAGGTTTTGTAGTTGTTCAAAGGTGATAGTGACAGAAATTTGGTCCAGATTGATCCGCATTGGAATATTATGATTTGCGGATCTAGAGGTGTGTTTGTGATGTCGGTGTGTATATTCAACTCAAGTGGCCTGTGGTTTGGAGGTCTGTAAGTAATCTTTCTAGTGTGACAATTATGATAGTTGGTGTTCTTGAGTTCCCGGATGAAGGTGCAAGTGTTTCTGGTGATCTGAGATGGTGTGGTTGTTCTTGTTGATTTCATTGTGCTTGTGGTGGTCTCTGAGTCGGTTGCCTATTGTGTTGATGGTCCGCATTGAGGATTGAGCTCGTGGATGAAGATTTCTCCTTGGGTGTTGATGTTCTTTCTAGTCTTGGTCGACCGGATGCATGGTGCGTGTTGTGGATGATCTAAGAGAAGTTTTATGGAGCGTGGCACGATGTTCGAGGAAGATTTGAGTCCCAGTTATGTTTGGCTGACAATGTAGTGGTTCACATGTATCATATTAAGTCTTGTAATTGTAATTTCTTGAAATACCTATCTCGGAGAATGTTCCAGATAGATGATTGTTTGGCTGACTTTGATGTTCATTCCAAAGTCGATAACTTGTATAAATAAGTGTTGTGAAGTTGTGGAAATGTGTGGATGTGAGCGAAGATGCAGATGTAGCGAGGAAGTGAGTGGGGACAGAGTAGAGGTATTGTGTGCTTCAATGGAACTTAACCTTGCATGAAAAAGATGTTTATCAGTTCAACCTTTCTGTGTTAACATTATAATGTTCTTGTAGGTAGTGAGCCTCTTTTAAGCAGTGAGCTCTGGGCAGTGCACCTCAAGGCAAGTGCCTTCCTATTTTCTATTCTTTTAATAAAGAATAAACCCTGTGGGTTAACCCCCACCAGGTTTTTTCCCTTAACTGGGTTTCCACATAAAAATTCTGGTGTTATGTGTGTTGATTAAATGTTTCTGCTCGTGTGTTGTTGATTCATGCTTTCATAGTTATATAATTATTTTGTTAATGAGTGGTAAAGAAGATTAAATGCAGCAAAAGATAAAAGTTTTGTGACAATTGATTCACACCCCCTCTCAGTTGTCTGCCCTAATTTCAACAGTGGATGGGGATGTCCCCAAGACATAAGGATGTGGAGGATATATTACCCCAATGCCCCACACCTCCACTACTAGAGGGGAAAATCTCTGGGATGTCCCCCCTGATGGGGATAGCTGGGGAACACCTTGACATCCTCAAAACAACTAAGGCTTTAAAAAAATTCTTAAATCACACAAAAAAGGATTTGTTTAAAAATACAAAAGCCTTTAATTTTTTTTAAATTGTCGTTAAATTATAAGGGTTGTACACTTCCAAATGGAGCTTTGTCGAGAATTCCATTCTTGTTATAACATAATCGAAGTGTGGGTTGGAGCTGCCCACCACAACTCTATTGTTGAGCAACACATTGGTAGTGGGGTGGTCTTGAGATTTTGGTGGCTACCAAGACGTATAAACATTTCTTCCTAGTCCAATTATGTGTTGCAACAATTACAAATTCTTCTTCAAAAACCCTAGAAACGAAGATGCATGAACCCTCAATAATTTATTCATTTTACTATTTGTAGGGGTACAAGGTGAAGATGGGTGTGTTGGCCATGTCCCACTTGACCACACCTTTGCATGCTCCATTTATGATTAGGATTTTGCTTTATAAATGTATTAGTTATAAATTATAATTTATTTATATAATATAATAATATATTTGATAATAATTATTAATTTATTATTTAACAAGTGCCACCTAGTGGCTAGTACCTACCTTGTAGTGTTGCTATTATAGTATTTGTTTAGTTGTAATTTTGTTTGTTGATTAGCTATTGGTTGTATATAGCATTTGTTTAGTTGTAGTTTTTTGTTGATTAGGTATCCGTTGTATAGACAAATTGCATTCTAATAATTGAAAAATTAATTTTTGAATAGTGTTGAAATGTCTTGGGTAAATAAAATTAAAATCTAAAAAATAATCTAATTTGGTAAACAAAAAATAGGACTAAAATATTTCCTTAACTATAAAACTAAACTTTACAAGGCTATTAAATAACACAAATATTTCCTTAAAATGTAATAATACTAATACTTTTATAATTTAAAATGCATTAAAATATTGTAAATTTGAAGAATAAAATAAAAAATTTAATAACATGGCGAAATATTTTTCATAGTACTATAAATTTTTAACTTTTGACTAAATAAAATTGAAATCCTAGATTTTTAACTCTTGAGTAAATAAAATTGAAATCCCAAAAATAATCTAATTTCATAAAATAAAATGTGTAGAACTCTAACCCTAGTTGGGTGTGAAGAGATTTGAAATGTCTGCCTAAGATATTAAAATGTAATAATATTGAATACAATTTAAAATGCATTAAAATATTGTAAGTTTCAAAAATAATTACACAATATAATAACAATAACATATTCATATTTAGATCACTACAGTAATAATAGTAAGTACTTTTAGAGAACATGATTTTAATTATTTTAATTAATCTAATATTGTAGTTTATTAATAATTTTTCTAAAATAAAGAATTATTTGTATTTCAAATTTGTAACTATTATATTTCTAAAACTAAATTTATAAGGAAAAATTTATGGGAACTCATTTTGAAATGTCTTGGTAAATAAAATTGAAATCTCAAAAATAATTTAATTTGGTAAAAATAAAATAGCACTAAAATATTTACTTAATTATAAAACTAAATTTACAAAGCCTATTAAATAACACAAATATTTCTTTTTTTAAGTATAAAACTAAATTTTACAAAGCCTGCATATTTGTATTATGTGGAGAGCTCTGACCCTAGTTGAGTGTATAGAGATTTGAATATGATAATTTAAAATACATTTAACTTTTTAGTAAATAAAATTGAAATACTAGATTTTTAACTCTTGAGTAAATAAAATTAAAATCTCAAAAATAATCTAATTTCATAAAATAAAATGTGTAGAACCCTATATTTTTAATAGTATTCTTAATATTATAATTTTATCCCTTTGACAAAAAGTAATTTTTACGTTTAGCCAATGAAGCAAAAAATTAAATTCATAAAACCTGATGATTTTTCCCTCTCATAATTATCGCCATCCATTTAGGCATGAATTAACTAGTGGGAGACAAAATTTATGTTCATAATTTGTTTACTTGCCACATCCTCCCCTCAAACCAAAATTCTCTTTGCATTTATAGCTTTTTGTTGCACTCTCTGACAATCCGCAGAGAAGAGGTCATTTTTTTCAGCTAATGACAATACAGATAAATCATCATATTGACATAGGAAAAGTACAAATTTAAATCAAATTTGCCCAACAAAAAAAATAATCATGTCTTTTGATTGGTTTATAATCAATAGATTAATAACTAGATAAGCGTGAACTCATTGCAATAGTACTCCCGAAGGCAGGTACTAATAAAATAAAAAATGTAATAACATGGTAAATTTTTTTGTGATATTGTAGATTTTTAATTTTTGACTAAATACAATTGAAATCCTAGATTTTTAACTCTTGAGTAAATAAAATTGAAATCCCCAAAATAATCTAATTTTTTTTGTGATATTGTAGATTGTTAATTTTTGACTAAATACAATTGAAATCCTAAATTTTTAACTCTTGAGTAAATAAAATTGAAATCCCCAAAATAATCTAATTTCATAAAATAAAACGTGTAGAACCCTAACCCTAGTTGAGTGTGGAGAGATTTGAAATGTCTGCCTAAAATATTAAAATGTAATAATATTAAATACTGTTACAATTTAAAATGCATTAAAAAATTATAAGTTTCAAAAATAATTACACAATATAATAACAATAACATATTTAGATCACTACAGTATTTTAAGTAATAATAGTAAGTATTTTAGAGAACATGATATTAATTATTTTAATTAATCTAATAGTGTGGTTTAGTAATAATTTTTTCTAAAGATAAAGAATTGTTTATATTTCAAATTGGTAACTATTATATTTCCAAAACTAAATTTATAAGGAAAAATTTATGTGAACTCTACTGAAATGTTTTGGTAAATAAAATTGAAATCTCAAAAATAATTTAATTTAGTAAAAATAAAATAACACTAAAATATTTACTTAGCTATAAAACTAAACTTTACAAAGCCTATTAAATAACACAAATATTTCCTTAACTATAAAACTAAACTTTACAAAGCCTGCATATTTATATTATGTGGAGAGCCCTGGCCCTAGTTGAGTGTATAGAGATTTGAAATGTTTGCTTAAGATATTAAAATGTAATAAAATTAATACTATGATTGTATGTTTGAAAAATAAAATAAAAAATGTAAAAATATGGTAAAATATTTTTCATGATTGAAATACTAGATTTTTAACTCTTAAGTAAATAAAATTGAAATCCCATAAATAATCTAATTTTATAAAATAAAATGTGTAGAACCCTATATTTTTATAGTATTATTAATATTATAACTTTATTCCTTTGACAAAAAGTAATTTTTATGTTTACCAAAAAATTAAATTCATAAAAATTGATGATTCTTCCCTCTCATAATTATCGCCATCCATTTAAGCATGACTTAACTAGTGGGAGACAAAATTTGTGTTCATAATTTGTTTATTTGCCACATCCTCCCCTCAAACCAAAATTCTCTCCCCATTTATAGCTTTTTGTTGCACTTCGAGGTCATTTTTTCAGCCAATGACAATATAGATAAATCATTTTTCAATAATTTTTTGTTAAAAATTTAACATGTTGACATTAAAAAAGTACAAATTTAAATCAAATTTGGCCGACAAGAAAAATAATCCTGTCTTTTGATTGGTTTACAATCAATAGATTAATAACTAGATAAGTGTGAACTCGAGGCAAGTATTAATAACAATAGTTACTTAATTTTTTGTTTAAGTAATAATAGTAAGTAGATCACTACACTATTTTATCTTAGTCACTTAATTTTAATTAATCTAATATTGTGGTTTAGTAATTTTTTTTAAGATAAAGAATTGTTTATCATTTCAAATTTGTAACTATTATATTTCCAAGAAAAATTTATGTGAACTCATTTTGAAATGTCTTGGGTAAATAAAATTGAAATCTCAAAAATAATTTAATTTGGTAAAAATAAAATAGCACTAAAATAGTTACTTAGCTATAAAACTAAATTTTACAAAGCCTATTAAATAACACAAATATTTCCTTAACTATAAAACTAAACTTTACAAAGCCTGCATATTTGTATTATAACTATAAAACTAAACTTTACAAAGCCTACATATTTGTATTATGTGGAGAGCCCTAGCCGTTGAGTGTATAGAGATTTGAAATGTCTACTTAAGATATTAAAATGTAATAATATTAATACTATGATAATTTAAAATGTATTAAAATATTGTATGTTAAATGTAATAATATGGCGAAATATTTTTCATGATACTGTAGATTTTTAACTCTTAGTAAATAAAATTGAAATCCCAAAAATAATTTAATTTCATAAAATAAAAAGTGTAGAACCCTATATTTTTAATAGTATTATTAATATTATAACTTTGTCTGACAAAAAATAATTTTTATGAAGCAAAAAATTAAATTCATAAAAACTGATGATTCTTCCCTCTCATAATTATCGCCATCCATTTAGGCATGACTTAACTAGTGGGAGACAAAATTTGTGTTCATAATTTGTTTACTTGCCACATCCTCCCCTCAAACCAAAATTCTCTCCGCATTTATAACTTTTTTGTTGCAGAGAAGAGGTCATTTTTTTTAGCCAATAGATAAATCATTTTTCAATAATTTTTTGTCAAAAAATTATCCTATTGACATAGGAAAAGTACAAATTTAAATCAAATTTACCCGACAAGAAAAATAATCCTATTTTTTGATTGATTTACAATCAATAAATTAATAACTAGATAAGTGTGAACTTGCAATAATACTGGTAAGTACTAATAAATATATATTATATTATTAAATTTAATTATATTAAATTATTTAAATAATAATATTCATAGTTCCACATAGTTTTGGAATGGGGGATAAGGACCTAAATTTGGGAATGACAAGGGGATAGCGACACACATAATATATATGAATAATAAATTATAATGTATAATATATAATATTTATTTATTTATTAATAATAATAAATCTATTAATATTTATAATATATTAAAAAAATTACTCGTAATATATTAAATTTTAATATATATATATATTATTTTTATTTATTATACAATAAATAATTATTAATTATTAATAAATATAAATAATAAAGTATAATTTATAACTAATATAATTATAAAGTGAAATCCTAATCATAAATGGAGCACGCAAAGGCATGGCCAGGTGGGACATAGCCAACACCCCTATCTTCACACCGCACCTCTATAGACACAATAAAACAAATAAATTGTCGAGGGTTCTTGCATCTTCATTCCTAGGGTTTATGCAGAAGAATCTACAACTATTGCAATGCATAATCAAGCCAAGGAGCAACGTTTTGTCTTGGCCATCCCAAGAGCACTCCATTGCCAACATGTTGTCTAATGATAGAGTTATATGGTGGACAACTTCAACCCACACTTCAATTGTGTTTTAATAGGAATGCAATTCCCAACTGAACTGCATTTGGAAGTGTACGACCCTTATAATTTAACAATGATTTAAAAACGAATTTAGGGTTTGCATATTTTTTAAAAATTGTTTTTGTGTGATTTAAGAGGTTTTCTTAGCCTTGGCCATTTCAAGGACATCAAGGCATCCCCCAATCATCCCCAAAAGAGGTGGACATCCCTTGCTTCGACAAGGCATCCTAGAGACATTTTCCCTCTATGGGTGGTAGTTGGGGGCAGTGGGGCTACATATTCCGCTTGTCTCATAAATGCTACACTGATTATTATTTAATAATATTTATTAACAATATTAATAAATAATATATATTAAAATTTAATATTACAAATAAAAAAATTATAAAATATTAATAGATTTATTAATATGTAAAAATAAATATTATATATCCTACATTATAATTTATTATTAATAATATTTCAAATATTTATTATTATATATTATGTGCACCACTATCCACCTGCCATCTCCAAATTTAGGTCCTTGGTCCCCCATTCAAAAACTCCATGGAACTATGTATTTTATTCTAGTTTATATTACAATATTTAAATATGAACACATTTACTATGTGTGCCTAGTAATTAGATGACAAGTAGTATACTAGAGCAAACAAGTACTCATTACCCTTGGACCCTATATCTCTTTGTGAAAAACAAATTTTACAATTTTGTGACCTATATTTATTGTGGCTTGTAGCCCAATTAAACATTAAAAAAAATGCATCTTAAAAAACAAAAAAATGTGAAATTTTAAAATTGGAAAATACTCCTCAAATCAAGTCTATTTCCTAAATAATATTTTACAAAATGAAATTTTTAACTTGTTGCCAAGAACTAAATAATATATTTACAGCCCAGGGATTGGAAGCAATTTTCCCATGGGAGAGGATGTTATGTAAATTAATTGCCCTTTAGAAATCATGCATTGTTGTGAACAAACACAACCTATCACCTTATATAGACACAACCTATTGTCATGTCCTTGTTCAATATATGCACACAGATGCGCTCACACACACATGCATGCACACACGTACACTGTCACCTTATCCTTCATATTGACTTATCTGATATTATATATTCTATTCCGTGTGATAGTTAGACATAACTTTTATGCATCTGTCACATAGATTTATGAATCTACCAATATTTTTATTAACTCTGTGTGAAGTCAAGGGAAAAGCTATCAAACATGTAAAAATTAAACCACAACTAACCCTAGCTCCCAATGGAGTGCAAACTAGCTTAGAAAACAATCAAATAAACATGAAATAATCTAAGAATCTAAGCTAACATTTAACCTATCTCCATTGTCCTCCTTAACCTTGCATTATGTTCTTAGATTTTGCATGTTTTTGCAACAATCTAGAGAAGCTCATGTGCATGAATAACAAGATATCAGAGAGAGTATACAACAAATTAGAGGATTAAGTGATCTAAGAGATGAAAAATGAACTAAGAGATTAAGAGATCAAAAACTAAGAGAGTTGAAAATGAGCTAGATAAGGTGTTTTATAGAAGAGCCCGTTTGAATGGCTAGCTCGGATTCAATGTTGACTTTGGAGCTAAAATGAAGGGCTGTGATTGATCAGTGTTCCCTTCCACTAAAGGACAAGGCATAATTTAAAATTGGGAGAAATGGTGAGGTGTAATGTGATTTTTAAATTAAATAAATGGTGTACATTTATTTAATTTATTTGAGAAGGGGAATAATGTGATGGGATTAAGTTAAATAGGTGAGACCTATTTAATTAGAACAAGGCTTATAATTTAAATAAATGTTCATTTATTTAAATTAAAGGGGGGAAGGGGACAATGAATAATTAAATAATTAATCAATTAAAATTAATTATTTAACCATAGAGGAAAATTAGGGAAAATTAGTAGAATGTGGAAGCGATTGGTGTTTTGCAATCTGAGGACACTTTTAGGTGTCTACATTTTGCCCCTCTTTGAGATGAGATTTATGCCGAATAATATCATTTCAAAGAAGCTAAAGAAATGGATAGAGGAAAAGAATGATGATGGAAAGATAGGATGATGATGCCCCTTCGAGAGGATAGACGGGTTGGACAAACACGAGTAGGCTCTCGAAATGAAAAGGGATTGGTTAAGGAAGAAAGATAGGGGAATTGATAGAAGAAATGAATGATACATTAAGCTGCAATGAATGTGGAGGAATGAAAGATTAGCTAGAAGAATGGAAATGAGATCTTGCTTTGATAGGTTTTTGAGCTTATCACTTAAAGTTTCTGCTTATCATCATAGAACTTATTATGTCAAGGAATGACAAACACAATGGTGTGATAGAGGCCAAAGTGCAAAAATGTGATCCCTTCTAAAACAGGCACAAGACAGACAAGGAGTGCCTGACTTAGACTAAGTAACTCTGGTACCTTGTCAGAACATGCGATGAGATAACCGTGAGGTATGCAAATCCTCATGCAAGGAAGCACTTATTCTTTCCTATGCATAGGATGTGTTTGATTCACACCCAGTGGAATCCCGATCACACGCAAGGCACCAAGTTGCTCCAGTCATTTTGCCAAGACAAATTGCAAACAACAATCAAAGAAAAGGTCCCAGTATATCCTCGCTTCTCTTCATCACTTAGGGGTTGCCTTGAGAAGCATAAGAATGAGACTGCAAAACAATCTAGTAAAATAAGACATACTAGACCAATAGAGTCAACAACCATGAGATCATTTGCCAAGTGTTATGTGTGTTTTGATTGGTTATGATAGGTTGAATAAGGATGCCTGGTTCCAGGATGGGAGGTATGTCATATAAGACGCTTGGTCTAGTTTTGACAATGCCCCTACCTGTCTAAGGCAAGTGATAGGATTGTGATATCCCGTATAAGACATGTGGTCTGGTTTCAAGAGTGCCACAAGTTGTGAAGAATGCTTGGTATGTGATAATTGTGAACATTTGAAGGATGAAAACATGTCGTCTAAGGCATAAAGCCTAGTTTCAACTATGCTCTATGTGGTTGTCTATGAAGATTGTCCTTAGTGATGTGTGATTATCACTATGCGAGTGATGATAAATGATTGCTTGGCTGTGCTTTTTTGACGAGTTGTCTTGTTGATGCGCGAGGTTGTTTTCCTTGTGAAAGATTGATTGATTTAGTTTGGTCAAAGTTTCTAGCTCATTAAGGGATGACTTATTATGATAGTTGACTCGACGGGCCCTAAGGGACTGACCTAATGCCTCGGGGGCTCGTCGAAGATGGCCTTGCCTATGTGAAAGCTTAGAGGTGTCATAGTTTGACAAGGTTTTGACACAATTTATTGTTTGGGATTTTTTGGCTAGTTATTTGATTTTTTTGTGCTTTTTGATGATATGTGATATTTTTGGGATTTTTGAGATTATTTGGATGTTTTTGGATTTTGAATATTTTTGGATGTTTTTTGATGTGATCCCTGTTGCAAATATTCACCTAATCACTGTTGTCATTGATGTCAACATATCCTTGTTGCCATTGGTGTCAACTGTATTCCATTTTGGTGCATGTTTAGAAGACTGGAATGTTGAGGATATTGAGAAAATTAATGAAGCTCAATGCATGCGAACCATATGGTTGTGTAGAGGATTATCTGAAGTAGCTCCAGTCAAGATTTGAGAGGTCCACATGATGATTTGAAGAAGCTATGGCCATCTGAGTAGAACCAGGTTTTGCTATGTTTAGAAGAGACAGAGTGACAGTAAACTAGTCCAGATTGCTCCGCATTGAATTATTGTGATCTGCAGATCTAGAGGCATGTTTGGGAAGTTAGTGTGTATCATCAACTCAAGTGGTTAGTGATTTGGAGGTCCGCAAGCAATCTTTCTTATGTAACAGTCATGGAAGACAGTGTTCTTGAGGTTCTGGATGAAGATGCAAGTGATTCTGATGTTTTGGAGGAGTGCAGATGTTTTTGTTGAATTCAATGTGCTTGTGGAGGTCTCTAGATCGTGTGACTGCTATGCTGGAGGTTCGCATTGAAGTTTGAGCTTGTTGGTGAAGATTTCCTTCTTGGTGTTGTTGTTCTTCCCAGTCTTGGCCGACCAGATGATTCAAGAGTGTTGTGGATGATCTAAGAGAAATTCGATGGAGCGTGGCATGTTGATCAAGAAAGATTTGAGTCCTAATTATGTTTGGTTGACAACTTAGTGATTCGCATTAAGTCAAATGCTTGTAGTGTCGACCTTGATGTTTATTCTAAGGTTGATGAAGCATATAAAGGCATGTAGTTGAGTTGTTGAAAATCATCCTTGTGCAAAATAATAAAATCCCAAGAAAGGATTAGAGGCAGAGCAGAGAAGAGGAGGAGGAAAGGAGCAAGAATAGTAAAGGATGGAGTGATAGTGAAGAAGTATTTGGGAGAAGAGCAGAAGTTTTATGAGAACTCAATGAGACCAAACCAGGCATGAAGAAGATGTTATTTCTCAGTTAACTCTTTCTTTATTAAACATAAATTCTGTAGGCAGTGAGCCTCTCTTGAGCAATGAGCTCTGGGTAGTGAGCCCAAAGGCAAGTGCCTTCCTCTTTTTAAATACTTTTAACAAGGTATGAATCTTGTGGGTTAACCCCCACCGTGGTTTTTCCTTTAATCAGTTTTCCACGTCAAAAATCTTGGTGTCAAATGTGTTAATTGTGTTTCTCCTCATGTGTTATTGTTCCATGCTTTAATGTTTGCATCATTAATTTGTTTGTAAGTTCTGAAAGAAGATTAAAAGGAAGAAAAAGTTAATATTGTGGGACAACTGAATCACCCCCCCTCTCAGTTGTCTCCTAATTCCAACAATTGGTATCAGAGCCAGATCCTTTGAAAGAAGCTTGACCACTTGAGGAGATCCAAGATGTCTACTTATAAGAAGGAAAGTCTGAGATTTGATGGAACAAATTACTCCCTTTGGAAGGTGCACATGTAGTGTCATTTGGAATGTATAGGTGATGTCTTTTGGTCAATAACTGAGAAAGAGTATAAAATTTTGAAGAATGGACCTACAACTCTAGATGAACTCAGGGAAGCTAAATGCAATATTCAAGCTAAAGAAGCATTATTGAGTACCCTGACTGATACAGAATTGACAAATGTCCTAGAATTGAAAACTGCCCATGAAATCTGAAAAAAATGGAAAATCTGTATGAGGGTGACCAATATGCCAAATGTGCCAAACTACAGAGCCTGAAGGGTAAATACGAAAGGTTGATGATGAGTGAAGATGAAAACATTACTTCCTACATGCATAAAGTGAATGAACTTGTGACCGGTATCAAGAATGCTGGTGGAGTATTGGATGAATCAGAAATTGTTGCCAAAGTACTCAGATCCTTACCTGCAGCATACAAGCATAAAGTTGCTGTCATTGAAGAAATCAGGACTATGACAACTGTTACAAGGGATCAGTTAGTTGGTAATCTTTTAGCATTTGAAATGAGTGAGTTTGGTGATTATCTTCCCAAGTCTGAATCTGCATTTAAAGTTAGTGTGTATGGAAAACAAAGATATGATATAGGTGAAAGTTCTTTAGGAAGATCAAATAGATTTGTGAAGGCAAGAAACAATCTTGAAGATGATAAAATTGAGGCTGCAAATCTTGAATCTCTTATTTCCAAAAGAATGCCAAGAGGATCTGGTAAGTATGAAGGAAAGTTGTCATTCAAATGTTTTGCTTGTAATAAGATTGGTCATTTTGCCTCAAGATGTTCGGAGAGGGTTTCAAAGCCAAACCCTAATAGATATAAAGGTTACAAGAAATGTTACTATGTCAAAGAAGCTGGAGAAGGAGTCACAGATGATGAATCTGATCATGGAGGTTCCACTGAAGGTGATTGGGTGTTCATTGCTATCAAAGAAGAAGATCCGATGTCTACTGAATCTGCTAGCTGTACAAATGTGGAAAGTGCCTTGGCTGCTCAGGTTGTTGAAAAGGATGAATGGGTGATTTATAGTGGATGTTCTCATCATATGACTGGTGATAAAAGTAAGTTTGTAAGCTTTGAAAAATATGAAGGTAGAATTGTGAAATTTGGAGACAACTCAGCTGGTAGAATCTGTGGCAGAGGATCCATCTCTTTTGATGGTAAGAATAACACTAATGATGTTCTGTATGTGGAAGGACTAAAGCATAATCTTCTCAGTGTTGGACAGTTGGTTGACAAGGGTTATGATCTCCGATTCAAGGATGGAAAATGCAGAATCTTGGAAAGCTCTGGAATTGAAATTGTATTTGGTACTCAAACTAGAGGTAACATCTTTCATTTAAGTAGTTATGGCAAAAGTTGTTTGATTGCTCAGACATATCAAAGTTGGTTGTGGCATAGGAGAATGTGTCATGTGAATTTTGATAACATTGTCAAGATAAGTTCTACTCAGGCTGTGAGAGATCTTCCAAAACTTGTGAAACCTAATAGCATGTGTAGAGAGTGTCAATTGGGTAAACAAAACAAAACTTCATTCAAAAGTAAAGAACAATTTTCAAGTGGACGGTTGGAACTTGTGCATACTGATCTATGTGGTCCTACTAGAACCAGGAGTGTGCAAGGAGACAGATCTTTCATATTGCTGATTGATGATTACTCTCGGATGATGTGGGTAACTTTCTTAAAAGAAAAATCAGAAGCTCTTGACAAATTCAAGGTGTTCAAAGTTATGGTGGAAAATGAGTTTGGTGTGAAGATAAAGTGTTTGAAATGCAACAGAGGTGGAGAATTTACCTCTGGTGAGTTTGATACATTTTGTGAAAAGCATGAAATAAAAATATAGTTATCTACTCTTAGGACTCCTCAACAAAATGGAGTTGTGGAAAGAAAGAACCAAACCATTCAAGAAGCTTCCAAGACCATGATGATGGAAACAAATGTTCCTCAAGTTTATTGGAGAGAAGCTGTGAGTACTGCTGTCTACAGTCTTAACCGGGTGTAGATAAAAGGAAATTCTGGTAAGACACCTTATGAACTATGGTTTGGTCATTCTCCTATTGTGAGATATTTCAGAGTTTTTGGTAGTAAATGCTATATCAAAAGAAATGAGGATCTAGGCAATTTTGATACAAGAAGTGATGAAGGAATATTTTTGGGTTACTCTACTCAAAGCAAGACATACTGATGCTTTAACAAGAGATTGAAAAAGATTGTTGGAAGTGCAAATGTCAGAGTTGATGAAAGCAAAGAAGGACACTCCAGGTCTTGCAGATATGAATCAGATGATCAAGATGAAAGTCAAAGTCAAGAAAGGCAAGTTTAAATCTAGACCCAGATCCAAATTGATCTGGAAAATCTAGTGACTCAAGAGGATAGCGTAGAAGTTGAGGAACAAGCTCAAGAAATGGAAGTTCAAGCAAATCCCAAAACTCCCAAGTATGTAAGGATGAATCACCCAAAAAATTAGATCATAGGAGATAAAAATAAAGGTGTTCAAACTAGGAGAAGAATTGCTGAAGATCAAGAAGAGATTTGTTTGATTTCAGAGATTGAACAAAATCAGTAAGTGAAGCCTGCAATGATGAAAATTGGATAAAAGTAATGGAAGAAGAATTAATGCAAATTGAAAAGAATCACACTTGGGATCTTGTTTCTAGACTAGAGGACAAAAATGTGATTGAAACTAAATGGGTCTTCCGAAATAAACTAAATGAAGATGGTGAAGTTGGAAGAAACAAAGCAAGGTTGGTATGCAAAGGATATTCTCAAGTGGAAGGAATTGATTTTGAAGAAACTTTTGCTCCAGTAGAAAGAATAGAAGCAGTCAGATTATTTCTTGCATTTGCTACCTTCAAAGATTTCAAGGTATACCGGATGAATGTCAAGTCAGCATTCTTGAATGGAGAGCTAGAAGAAGAAGTCTACATTGAGCAACCGGAAGGATTCCAGTTGTTTGATCAAGAAGATATGGTCTACAGACTGAGAAAAGCTTTGTATGGACTTAAACAAGCCCCAAGAGCCTGGTATGCGAGATTAGATAAGTATTTGCTAAAGCTAGGTTATAGAAAAGACACTATTGACAATAATCTTTACTTCAAGATTGATCATGAGAATATTCTGATTGTTGAGGTATTTGTTGATGATATCATTTTTGATGGAAATGAGAGTATGTGCAAGACATTCGCTGATCATATGCAGAGTGAATTTGAGATGTCCAGGTTTGGTGAAATGAATTTCTTCCTAGGTCTACAAATCACTCAGTCAGATAAAGGTATCTTCATATCTCAGTCTAAGTATATGAGAGAATTGTTGAAAAAGTTTGGAATGGAGGAATCAAAACCAGTAAGTACTCCTATGGTAACCGGATGCAAGTTAAGTAAAGATGATGATTCACCTAAGGCATATCAAAAAAATGTATAGATCAATGATTGGAGGACTGCTTTATCTGACTCAGACCAGACCTAATATCATGAATGCAGTTGGACTTGTTGCTAGATTTCAAGCTGATCCTAGAGAATCCAATGTTGTAGAAGTCAAGAGAATTTTTAGATATCTCAAAGGGACACTTGATTATGGCTTATGGTATCCAAAGGATAATGACTTCACTCTTCATGCATATACAAATGTTGATTGGGAAGGACATGTGGATGACAAAAAAAGCACTAATGGTGGTGCATTCTTCTTGGGAAGAAAATTGGTTTCTTGGTTGAGCAAAAAGTAGGAGATAATATCTATATCTACTGTAGAGGTAGAGTATATAGCAGCAACAAGCAATTGTACTCAAGTCTTGTGGATGAAGAAAATGCTGAAAGATATCATAATTGTGTTTGAAGAACCTATTACAATCTTCTATGATAATTCAAGTTCAATAAACATCTCAAAGAATCTGGTGTTGCATTCAAAGACTAAGCACATATCCATCAAATTTCATTTTTTGAGAGAGAAAGTATGTGAGAATGAAGTCAAAATGGAGTTTGTTTCTTCAAAGGATTAGATTGCAGATATTTTCACCAAGCCTCTGCCTAAGGATACTTTTGAGTATCTTAGAGAGAAGTTAGCGGTTATTACTCCTCCTATTCTGAACTAAGATGCACTAAGGTGCATCAGTCCAGTGGAATGCACAAATCATATATTGTGATCCGGATTGATGTTAAGGAGATACTACTCAGGAGGAGTAGTTAGTATGCAAATTTTGGAGATCAGTCTGAAATAAAAAGGGGCAGAAAAGATTACAAATATGTGCCCTTTGTCATTGATGTCAAAGGGGGAGAGAAGTCATGTGAAAAACTAGTTGTTGATGAAAGGGGGAGCAGTGAAGAAAGTAGTTGCAGAAGTGATAAGAGAAAGGAGGAGAATTTCTTGTCTTGATGGTTGAAATTGTTTTTCACATCATATGTTGCCATCAATGACAAAGGGGGAGATTATTGCAAATATGTGCCTAATCGATGTTGTCATTGATGTCGACATATCCTTGTTGCCATTGGTGTCAACTGTATTCCATTTTGGTGCCTGTTTAGAAGACTGGAACGTTGAGGATATTGATAAAATTAATGAAGCTCAGTGTATACGAACCATATGGTTGTGTAGAGGATCATCTGAAGTAGCTCCAGTCAAGATTTGAGAGGTCCGCATGACAATTTGAAGAAGCTATGGCCATCTGAGTAGAACTAGGTTTTGCTATGTTTAGAAGAGACAGAGTGATAGTAAACTGGTTTGAATTGCTCTGAATTGAAATATTATGATCTACGGATCTAGAGGCATGTTTGGGAAGTCAGTGTGTATCATCAACTCAAGTGGTTAGTGATTTGGAGGTCCACAAATAATCTTTCTTATGTAACAGTCATGGCAGATAGTGTTCTTGAGGTTCTGGATGAAGATGCAAGTGATTTTGATGTTTTAGAGGAGTGCAAATATTTTTGTTGAATTCAATGTGCTTGTGCAGGTCTTTGGATCATGTGACTACTATGTTGGAGGTCCGCATTAAAGTTTGAGCTCGTTGGTGAAAATTTCCTTCTTGGTGTTGTTGTTCTTCCCAGTCTTGGCCGACCAGATGATTCAAGAATGTTGCAGATGATCTAAGAGCAATTTAATGGAGCGTGGCATGTTAATCAAGGAAGATTTGAGTCCTAGTTATGTTTGGCTAACAAATTAGTGATTCACATTAAGTTAAATGCTTGTAGTGCCGACCTTGATGTTTATTCCAAGGTTGATGAAGCATATAAAGGCATGTAGTTGAGTTGTTTAAAATCATCTTTGTGCGAAATAATAAAATCCCAAGAAAGGATCAGAGGCAGAGCAGAGAAGAGGAGGAGCAAAGGAGCAAGAACAGTAAAGGATGGAGTGATAGTGGAGAAGTATTTGGGAGAAGAGCATAAGTTTTATGAGCACTCAATGAGACTGAACCAGGCATGAAGAAGATGCTATTTCTCAGTTAATTCTTTTTGTATTAAACATAAATTCTGTAGGCAGTGAGCCTCTCTTGAGCAGTGAGCTCTGGGTAGTGAGCCCAAAGGCAAGTACCTTCCCTTTTTTAAGTACTTTTAATAGGGTACGAATCTTGTGGGTTAACCCCCACCGTGGTTTTTCCCTTGACCATGTTTCCACGTCAAAAATCTTGGTGTCAAATGTGTTAATTGTGTTTTTGCTCATGTGTTTTTATTCCACACTTTAATGTTTGCATCATTAATCTGTTTGTAAGTTGTGAAAGAAGATTAGAAGTAAGAAAAAGTTAATATTGTGGGACAATTGATTCAACCCCTCTCAGTTGTCTGTCCTAATTCCAACAATTCCAATGCAAGATAAAGTGATAACACACGCAAGCAAGCATGCACAAATGATTCAAAAACAAACAAGGTATTGCCCTTGTCAAGCTATAAACCAATGATTAAGAGATTTATTGATGATGGTGTCTAGTTTCAGGAATGAAACATGTCATCTAAGACGCCTGATCTAGTTTCGACAATGTAACATCCGGTATAAGACAATGGATATGATTGACTGACACTAGTGTTGTTGGCCATGTGAGCAACACCGAGATTTGATTGATTGATTAGTTGATTAGTTGATTTGGTTTACAACAAGGCTAAGATCAAGACCATTGATGTAATTGGATAATTTGACAAGATTGATTAACTTGATTGGAAATGGATTAATGATGACTTACATTTGGATTATTGCTTGGATTGACTTGATTGATTAGAAGAAGTGATTGAAGAATTAATTTGGATGGAATGATTTGATTTGATTGAATGGATTGAATAATTGATTTGATGATTGGAAGGTGGAATTGAATTGATTTTATTGCTTGGATTTTTTATGGATATTTGATTTTTTTGTATTTTGGGAATGTTTTGATTTTTTTACATTTTGAATGTTTTGATTTTTTGTATTTTTTTGCATATTTTATTTTTTTTGGATTTTTGAGTGTTGTGATTTTTTTTTGTATTTTGAAATGTTTTGGGATGGCATCGGAGTACATTTTGAATATCCTTTATGCTAGATACCAATGACAAAGGAAAACCAAGTCTAGGTGCAAGGAGGTAGGTTGGGATGAATAAAAGGATGGGCGATAGTGAATGGAATGGATGTATGCGTAAGAGGGCAAGGATGTGATCTCAAAAGGCTATGTTGCATGGGAATAACATGCCACATTCTATGTGTAATGCTTAGGATTTTGACATGACAAGGCTTATGACAATAGGATAATGATAGGATGGATTGGAAAGGAATGATGTATAGCAAGAGATAACCAAAACATTTGTCAACATTGTGCCCCCAATCTTTATCAAGATCAAAAGGAGGAAGAGAGGATGAATGGATTCAATATGATAGGTATGTGGATGTAAGGATGGTAGGATAGGATAGGAAATGATAAGATAGGATATGATAGGATGGAAAATGATTGGTTGGATGAGACAACATGCCCCCAAGTGTAAGCGACATGAAGATCAACCTACACATGACGCCTGTTTACCAGGTTTTCATCATGGTACTCATCTAAGGCACCACCAAGGGTGGTTTTCACCATTGGACGAAGGGATTTCTCTCTTTTTTTGACTTTTTGGAAGGGATAAGATGAATATGGATGGGAGGGGCTCAAGTGCCTAGTGCCATGAAAGGTGATAGTCCCATAGAGATAGATGTCGTCGCATGGATCATGTCAAATGTCATTATGCCCAAGATGTTGGTAAGGGATTGTGTGAAAGGGAGATGGAGTAGGTAGATAGTGGATTATGAAAGGGAGGATAGTGGATTATGATGTGGATTAAGTAGGGCTTATGCAAAAGGATGGATGAAAAGCTTATGCAAAATCATGGACCATAGGAATATGATGGGTGAAATACGTAGCATAATAGTTGAATGATGGGGTGATGGAGGTATGGAAAGGAATCATGACCAATGACTGCACACACCATGATAAACATTAAAGCTTGTATTTGGAAGGTGGTGTAGGAAGCAATGGTGATGTTTGCTTAGTGGATGGGTGATGTAGGAGTTTAGGTACACACATAGACTTAGAATATTTATGAACTTTGCTTTGCTTGTGGGATGGAGGAATTTGAAACTTTTGAATGTAATGGGATTTTTGGATGGAAGAGGATGGCTGGGATTTTTGAGAGGTGGATGCCCATTTTGACGTGATTGCTTTTTGCTTAGGGACCCATACCATTTTAGTTTTTGACTTTGCTTTTGGAGGTATGGGCTTGGATGGATTCTTGAATGTACCTTGCTTTGATTCTTTGTATTTGTACCCTAAGGCATTAGGAGCCTTAGGACTTTTGGCTTTATAGGTAGAGGTATCCAAATTTTTACTTTTGAATCCCATGGGTTTGGTCGAATGAGTGGAAGCTTCATGTTTAGACAATGTGTGCATTGATTGGTAATGATTAGGAATGTGAGGGAATGTGTAAATGGATGGATTTGGCATTGGGAGAAGTGGAGGTAAATTAGATGGTGGGATATTAGGAGTTGGAAGTAGTGGAGGTAAAGTGGATGGTGGGAGGTGTATGGTCACATGCTTTTGGCATTTGTAGGATAATGGAAGTGGAATGGCAACATATGTTTCGGGAATATGATGTGATTTGTGATGGAAAGTGGTGGACTTAGGATGCATGGAGGATGTACCAACATCTTTAGATTGTTGTCCTTGGTGTGTGTATCCAAGGCCATATGAGCGTGGGGGGACCTTGACATGTATGGGCTCCAAAATACCTTGTTCATGAAGGCCTAAGCCTTTGCCATGATAATTCATGTTTCAGAGTATGCAATGGATTATGGGACTAGGTGTAGTTTGGACACTAGACCTGATTTAATTATTGGATGGAGAAGGTGAAGTGGTAGACAATGGTTGTTGTTTTCCTAAGGAGGAACATTCATGAATGAAGGTGGTAAGACTAAGGGGATATGATGGTGGACTTGAAATGTGATTGATAGTGGACATGGATGTGGAAGGATCATTAGGATCTTTATTATTTTCATGTAGATCCAAGTTATTTGTTTGATCTTCTATGTGTGCTTGGGAGGCACATGTCTCATCATGACAAGTGGATGTTTGTGTATCATGGATAGGTGGAGTGATAAGCTCTTGACCATGGAATGCATAAAGTGAACTAAGAGGGTCATCATGGTCTTCTTGATCATAAAATGGATCTTGATCAAAGATGGGAGCTTGATTATGAATAGGAGTAGGTGTGCTATGAATGGGATCATTAGAGGGGATTTGATCTTGATTATAATTAAGGGCTAATGTTTCCTCATGCTTAGGATAATGCTCTTGACTTACTCTAATGGAGGTTGAAATGGAATTGGATAAATCTTATAGAGGCTTGATGGTTTGTGGACCACATGATAGGGTGGAAGAATTGGACATGGCATTCAAAGGTTCTTTGGTAGGCTCATGAATGGGTGTTTGGTGACATGGAGATAGGTTATTCCTTGCTATTAGCCAATGGATCACATCCTTTGCAAGCACATGTGTGGAAGGACAATATAGTAGATGGACAATGAGGGTAGATGATGTGGACTCATATTTAAGATTAGGTGGAGTGGAAAGTTCCCATGGTGGTGGAATAAAAGGGATGGAAGGTGTTGTAGGCTTAGGATTTTTATCTTGATTAGGTGGGAGGTCAAAGGGATTGGATGAATTGGTGGGTTTGGATTTTCTTTTGTAACATTTGATTCTAGGACATGGAGTTGATGTAGGATTAGAGTGTGGTGGTAGAATGTACTTATAGGATGTATGAGGTAGACTTATGTTCCCCTTGTAAAAGGTAGCATGTGAGAATTTAAAGGCTCTTTGTCTTGTTGCCAAGGTGGACTTGGATAATGTTGTGGATAGGCTTGCAGTGTTTGAACCTTGTTCTCTAGGATTGTCGTGGAATGACACATGTCTTCATATCGTTGTATGTCATCTTGTGGGATTAGGACCATGTTGACAAGTGCTTGACTAGGATTAGGGTAATGATAAGGTGGAATGACTGGGACTGATAGGATATGAGATTGATTGGATGATTAGATGGGTGATTAGGGATGATTAGGGTATGTTTAGGGTTGTGATTAGGATGAATTGGAAATTATTAGTATATGATTAGGATAATGATTAGAATAATGTTGATTGGATTAGAAAGAAGATGACCATGTAGAATGATCATGAATGACTAGGATGAAATTGATTGGATGAGAATGTGTTGGAAAGAATGTTTTAGAATGTTGTGTTTAAGTGTTCACTATAGGGATGACTAGGAGGATCTACTCCCTTTCTCTTCTTTTTGTAGCCGTGTCTTTACCATACAAGACTTGTGAATTTTGGGATACTATGGGGATGTCAATGCAATGTGATGAGGCCCAGACTATGATAGAGGCTAATGGATATTAGTCTTAGAAAAGTCTAGCTCTAAGAGGGTATTATTGTCTACTAATGACCTTGTCAAAGTATAAATTAGGTTTATAAAGACCTTGAGGTGTGGAAGAATTGTTACATCCCTAATTTTGGCTTGTTTTTACTTTTTCTTTTAAAGGGACAGAAGTGAATCTGTTTGATAAATATTTGACATTGGGTTAAATGTCATGGAAAATATTGATTTTATTGAATATCAGTTAAGTGATTAAATGTAATGCATATGTTGTATTGATTGAATAATTTGTATTATGGGAATATGGTTTATTATTCATAAGATTGATGAACGGACTAACAATGCACTAATCATAATCTGGTGATTGCAAGTTATATGCAGGATAACATGTTGTTGATGACTCTCTGAGAAGAGAGAGAGAGAGTATCTTCCGAGGAGAGGAGAATAGACCTTGGGCTACAAATGGTCATTTTTCAACTGAGTATGGGGTTTAACAAATTGTGAACTCTAAGTCATTTGAGGTAAGTCACGTTTATTGGTTAATTCTTGAATCAACTTGACAGATTGTTGATGTCTTTAAGATTCCTTTTTGGATTAGTTGTGTGTCAACCTTGTCTTTTTGTGGAAAATGACATTGTTGGGATAGAGCATTAGTCATTTACAACTAACGTGACCTTTCATCGATCACGTCACAATAGTTGCATTTGCATCGTTAAAACATAAATGGTTAGCTTGTTGACATTAAGCATCATATGGACGTTCTTAGCAAGTCAAATTGACGTGAAAAAATGTGTGTTCGTGAAGGGGAGACGAACTCAACCCTATAACATTTTATGTAAGCCTTTCGACTTAATATTATTATATTATTTTGATCGAAGTTTATATGTCGTCTAGGACTATTATACTTTTAACTATTAGTCTAGAAAATTTGTTTGAAATAATTATTGTGGATTTAAATGATTAGTCACCTTTTTCTAAGTAAGGTAGTCATCATGATAAATCATTATTTTAAAGTATAGTTTGGTGATTATTACCACATAATTCATTAAACTACATGCTCAATCAAAGAGCAACCGTAGGCATGCTTTTAGGAGTGCACAACGATTGTTTACAAGTAGTGGTTTTAATAACTCAAGTGATAGCTAAATGATATTGTAGTTGTATTAATGAGGGTGTCGGCCTCTTTGAGAAAAAATAGTGGTGTTTTATACCACACTTTTCCCTTCTCCATACGTGTGTCGTCCTCATATTTGAAATTTATAACCTTTGCGTCTTAAGTGGGATTTGTTGCAACTTATCAAGTCGTGGAACTGAACGTATAGATGGGAATGTTAGTTGATAGACATGGTAATAATGAGGAGGACTCATTAATTATTCATGGGGAGAGTTGTATAAGAAGAAAATGACTCTGTGGGAGTCGACACCATTCATTAATGAAGCTTGTTTGTTTTGCTATCTGGGATTCTTCTTGAGAAGGGCGACGTTGTTGCACTGAACAAAGCAATAAACTGCAACCCGTGTGCTATCTATGACAAGGAGAGAAACATAACAGGTTCTTTTTCTCATTTGATAAACTTGCATTGTTTATAATATTTGTTTCTTTACCTCCTTGATCTCTTTCAATTTGTGAATCACCTTCGTGTATAATATGGCTGATGCCATTATTCATGGCAGGTAGATGTGTATATATATTTAAATGTTAGAAAAGTTCTTGACTAAGATAGGAGTCTAAACACAGTCATGTCTTGTTAAATATTAAAACTTTTAAGAATTAGTTTAAACGTTAGTAATATGGTTGTATGTTTCATACATATTAATATCTTTGTTGACATATATAAGACTCTATAACAACAAATAAGAACATGTATTTTATCTCACTATAATCATTGTGTCAACCTTTGGATATAGTGAAGTCAAGCAAGTTTATGCAATTATAAGACTCATTGTTTAATGACTTCATACTTTCCAGTTATTTGTAAACTTAAAACACTTGTCTTATGATAGAGTCAACCTATTTCTCTCTTAGAGAGAGATCATGTTATACGTATGGCTAGTTTTATAATAGGTTTAGTTGGTGCAAAAGGCATTTGACTTTAATTTTTGTGTTTGAGACTAATTTATGTGATAAATGAGATAATAGTTTCTTATCTTAGTCTGATTTCATTCTTTGATGTTAAAACCATCCTAGATGATATCTTACTCTTTATGAAATCATAAGGATAATTGTAAATAAGTTTTTCATTGTAAAGGAGATTAACCTTGTTGTTAAAGATCGAACGACTTCATAATGTTAAGAACATTTATGTCAAAAGTAGTTTGAGCATGTTTAGGATAGCTGCAGTGATAGTTATCCTTCTATTAAGAAGAACACTTTATTTCTAGATAATAAGATTTACCATAAGAAATACATACTCTGCTTCTAAAGGTGTTTTAGAGGTGTGATGAATTCTCTATAACAGGTCAAGACTAGTATACTTGTATATTTATCTTTGTTACAGCTCATTTGAGGCTAAAAAAGGGAAACATAAATTTGATATTCATTTGGAAAAGCAACTGGAATTAGTCCATCATTATTTGGAGTCAAACTATACCTTTATGATTTTATAGATTGATATGTACCTTTATGATTTTATAGGTTGTTATTCCATTATGATGGAATAGGGAGACCAAAACCTTAACTTGACCAAATGGGGTAAATATATTTATTAAATCCTTGTGACCTTTATATAGATTGTGAATGGAGAAACACATATCCTAACTATGTTTATTTATTCTTACTTGTAAGAGAAGATATAATTTTCTAGACTATTATGCTTAATCTGGGTAAGGTAACCATCTCAGTTGTTAATGAATCAACTTAGAGTTCCTTAAGTGTCGATAAGTTTTGGGATCTCAGGTTTTACAAAGATGCAATGAGTATCCTAGTATAAAGAGTTAATCCATAAGACCTATGGAACATTGATAGTGTTTGTAAACTTGTCTAAGTCGGGAAGACTAAAGTATTAAAGTTGTCAAGACTATATAGTTAAACATGGTTGACCAAGTCAAACTATAGGATTATGATAGTATCCAAGTTGAGTTGGGGTGGGTGAACATTACGACTACGTTCATTGCGAACGTCTATTTATATTGAATCTTTGGCCAAAGTAATGCATACGTCTCTGCATGCATCATTGGTTCACTGTATCTAGATTACATAACCTATTGGAATGATCATACTTAGCTAGAGGGTATCTAAGGTTGAATGATTGATAGAGTTATGTAGGATATAACACTATGTACTCAAATGGTAAATTACCATTGGTCACCTTTGGTCTATTCTCTTTGTGAAGGGTAGGGCCACTTCCAAATGAAAGATGTGTGGGAGACTGTTGGTCTGTGGTTGGAGGAAAAGAACTAGGAAGATGCTCTCTCTCTCTCTTTCTCTCTAGCAGAAGACATGTTGAGGCTTGCGATAAAGATGTCAGATTTCTGGATGCAGTAAATCTTTGTGACTTGTGTTTTAAAAGACTATGTAAAAGATTATCTATTGCAGATATTTGTAATTGTAAAGACAAAATGTCATCATTGTATATTATATCATGTTGTTTATTTTAGAAAAGAAATTATGCAATTTGTTGTAACTTGATTTTAAAGTTATATATAAAAAATATTTACTATATTTTCACCTTGTATGTTTTATCTCTTGGTAAATATCTATGTTTAGTCTTGTTTAAGAACTTGGATGTTACAAAAATGATTGATTAAAGTGAACTCGTGAGTTTCAGAATTCACTTGGAAGGATGGACTTAAACTAGCCTTGTGGTATTAAGCCCAAGTTGTGATTGATTTGAAAAAGATATCAAGGTCTCTTGGTCCAGATTTGTACTTGTGATATAGTCAACCTTTGATAGTTTCTCCTTACATTTCAACTTTAGGAAGACTATTTTTGGGAACCTCTATAGATGTCAAGGGCCGAATTCTAATGTTCAATGCAACCTACTCCTAAAGGAATGAAATTGACTATGTAGTGGGTGAATAGAACCAACATGTCTATAATGTTTTGACACAGTTGTAGTCAGATTTGATAGGGGGAGTAGACGCTCAAAGATTTCCCTATGGTTGTGGTGTATTGTGATTGAGAATGATTAGGATGAAATTGATTGGATGAGGAATGAATGGTTAGGATATGATTAAGATGTGATCGATTGGATTAGAATGAATATGATGATGTGTAGTGATGAGATTAGATGACTTTGGACTGATTGGGATGAAGTTGATTGGATTATGAATGAAGATGATTATGTGTAGTATAAGATTAGACTTGGATGGATTAGGAAGAAATTGATTGGATTATGAATGAAGATGTGTAATGATTATGAATGATGACTTAGATGGATTAGGATTATGTGTAATGATTAGGATAAGGTGAAATGATTAGAAATGATGATTAGGATATGATTGGAATGTATAGGATCAAATGGGTTGGCTTAGGAGGGTGATTAGGATATGAAGGTTGAATGATGAAGATATAATAAGAGTGTGATCAAGATATGATGACTTGGGATGAATGTGTGGACAAGAATGTTTAGGGTGATCATTAAGTAAGAACACACATCAATCATAGAAGACACTTGGCAATCATATTGGTTGTTTTTAGTGACTCTTGACAAGTTTGAAAACACTTGTAAACATGTACAATCCTAGGCAGTCAAGGATACTACCTGCTGAGTCCCCACTCAGATTTCTCCAAATATTAAGACGAGGCAGACAACTAGAGAATTTGGTGACACTGGCTCCCCCTTACATGGCACGGGCACACCAAACCTCTTACCCTTCAATCCTAGGGAGCAAGGGAATTCATGTCTCTATAATGAATAGTACACGTGGGGTGGCTTAGGAGGTCTGACCTCTTACACTAGCAAGTAAAAAAGGTTTTTGGCCACTAGCACAAATGGTTCTTCATCAGTGTTTTGGGATGTACTGGTGTCTATACATGCAGCGATTTGTTCATTGAAGAGGCCTCCCAACCCTTAGAAAGGGTTTTACACATCACTTGGATACTGAGGGAGAATTCCATCAGTATAGAACAGCGGCACCAGGTGATTGATGACTTTCGTCATAACCACGATTATTTGTATAGTAGACCGAAATGAAAGTACCACTTGGGTCGTTCCCTCTCACAAATCGGGAGGCAGGTCCTCTAAAGGTTTGCACAAAAGTAGTACAAACCCATGTTTTTAATCTCCAAGGTCATACAACGATGCGAGGAGAGAGCATACACATGTGTTTGACCACACTAGACAATGTTCATTTACCCTTATAAATTTAAATGTGTGGCGTGATAATGAAAGTGTTGAGAGATGCTTTTGATTCCCAAGATCACATAACATGTGAGGGAAGAGCATACATACCTCAAAACACCAACAAAATCACCAAGCAAAGAAGACATTAATTATTTTTAAGCCCCAAGAATGTGTGTGAAAACAACAAGCTATTGTTTATTTTAAGTGCATCAAATTGAAATGTTCCTATGATAGTAAATCACATGCACATGAAAGGAGGAAACCTTGCAACAAATCCATTAGTAGTTTCAGCTCGTAATCTTTTCCCAACGAATGCTACAAGGCTACAAAATAGAAATTTCAATAGCATACAATCCCCATGATAATGCTAAAAACACGAAGCATGAAACAAAACACCCCCTTTGCAAGCCACCAAGTCAAAAAAGGCCATGAAATTGAATCTAGAAAATATCTAAGAAAATTGATCAGTCATAGAAAAACTAACAGAAGCATCAGAAAGTTCAAGAGATTCTAAGCAATTTAAAAAAAGTTGCACTAAAATCGGATGAAAAATGGTATGCTCATTTGAAGTTTGAAACCTAGGTTGACTTTGACCAAAAAAACACCTAATAAAATGATGTTGTTACCTAACTAAACCTATACTATTGTAAAGTTTGTTTAATCAACTTTCCAATGTGCCCTTGTTTATGCGATTTCAATATCGTATGCTCTAGTTATAGTGAAAAGAAACAAACTGCCCTATTAGGGCATGTAGAAAGCACAAGGACAATTAACTGTTAGAAGTAAACCGCTAGTGGTTTGGTGCCAATGGTCACATGAATTGTCAGCACATGCGGTTAAGTATTGGGCGGTTTAGATTGAGCAGCACCCTTGGTCGCTCATATGACCAGGGGCAGATGGGAGGCAAAAATAAAAAACAAATGCAAAGGGGCCGATAGCCCCTGGCCCCTGTCCCTACTGCCAGTCACTAATACGATTGCCCCCAAATGCTAAAAATAAACAACAACAACAAGAATTTGAATTCAGTTAATGTTTAGGTGTTAGTGAGTGATTTGATAATGTTATCGGCTAGGGTTTATTTGAGGTCGACCCAAGGTTTATGTGAGGTACGACATAGGTAGCGGCAGACGGTGGCAGTTTAGGGCTTTTAAGAGAGCAGAGGGCCGAAGATAGGTGGGTGCACTGAGAAATGGTGGCGATCGAGAAGGATTGGAGGCAGCGACGGTGGCAGATTAAAGGTTGCGATAGGGTTTTACGGTAGCGACAGGGTTGCAGGAAGCTTAGGGTTGGAGAGGCAGCAGTTTATTGACATCGACTGGCAAATTATTGGCATCAACTAGCAGATTATTGACATCGACTGGTGGTTTATTGGCGTCAACAAAGATTAGATGGGAGGCGATAGAGGATTTTGAAGCGACAGTGGCTAGGGTTAGCCGAGGTAAAAGTTTAGGGTTTGTAGCGAGTTGAAGGATTTGAATTGGGTCGAAGTCTTAGGTTTGAAATAGAGGTTGAAGTCTTTTTAGGCACAAGTCGACAGAAGTAGGTAAATTGCACGTTGGCAGGGGAGATTTGAGGATTTGGTTGGGCCGAACTGGGTTCCAAGCGGTGGCGAAGGGTACGGATTAGGCGATGGAATGGAGACAAGGCAGAAGAATGGGTTGCGACCAAAAGATGAAGGGTTTCGACTAGGGGAAATAATGCAAAACTTTCAACTTGTAACATAGTAAATCCATGACCACAGAACACTGCATGGAATTGTACGATTGATATGTACCATACAGTACGGACTACAATATAAAAAAATTCAAAAAAATACAATTTTTTTTTACAGTGAGCAAAATGGGTTGAATTTATAGTCATTTTTCGTCGAAAGGGCCTCCTGGACTCAATGGTGAGGTTTGTTTGAGACCAGGAAGCCAGTTGTGAAATTTGTCTTCAGAAGTTGACAAAAAATACTTGTTTCACGTCGGGTTCACCAGATGAAGTCAAGGGAAAAGCTATCAAACATGCAGTAATTAAACCACAACTAACCCTAGCTCCCAATGGAGTGCAAACTAGCTTAGAAAACAATCAAATAAACATGAAATAAACTAAGAATCTAAGCTAACATTTCACCTATCTCCATTGTCCTTCTTAACCTTGCATTATGTTCTTAGATTTTGCATGTTTTTGCAACAATCGATAGAAGTTCATGTGTATGAATAGCAAGATATCGGAGAGAGTATACAATAGATTAGAGGATTAGGTGATCCAAGAGATGAAAAATGAACTAAGAGATTAAGAGATCAAAAACTAAAAAAGCTAAAAATGAGTTGGAGGTGGTGTTTTATAGAAGAGCCTATTTGAATGGATGGCTTGAATTCAAAGTTGACTTTGGAGCCAAAATGAAAGGTTGTGATTGATTAGGGTTCCCTTCCACTAAAGGACAAGGGATATTTTAAAATTGGGAGAAATGGTGAGGTGTAATGTGATTTTTAAATTAAATAAATGGTGTACATTTATTTAATTTATTTGAGAAGGGAAATAATGTGATGGGATTAAGTTAAATAGGTGAGACCTATTTAATTAGAACAAGGCTCATAATTTAAATAAATGTTCATTTATTTAAATTAAAGGGGGAAAGGGGATAGTGAATAATTAAATAATTAATCAATTAAAATTAATTATTTAACCATAGAGGAAAATTAGGGAAAAATAGTAGAATGTGGAAGAGATTGGTGTTTTGCAATCTGAGGACACTTTTAGGTGTCTACACTGTGCATCCACATCATACAACATTTCTGCTTCCAATATTTCTTCCTGAATGTCCAAACTATCTAAATGGTTTAAAATAAATTATTCTTGGTTTATAAGATTGATGTATAACTTGTTACTCAAGAGTATGTTTCAAAGAGAGTAGTTCATTTTTAAAACACCACCTTCTTGGTACCATTCTTTTTACTGGTGATATGATCTATAGATATGAGTTTATAACATCCATTAACTGCCTCAAAGCTTAATTAGGTACTTGAAATAAGGATGCAATACAATATCATTATCTATACTAGTAATGTACCAGGCTAACATATTAAACTGTATGTAATGAATAATGTATGATGAATGAGACAAACGAACATGAATGTGACAATTGTCAATGCTAAAGAATATAACAAGGGAAAATGACTTATAAAGCAAAGATGACAATGGAATAAAAGACAACAAATTTTAAGTAAATATAATATTGCAATAAAAAAATAATGGACTTTCATATATGAATATTACAATATAGAGGTCAAATATTTGGAAACATATTCATATTAGTACAGTAGCAAAAAGTTTAACCACAAAGCTAGAGTATAATAGGCAAAAATGATGTTTTCCATTGGTTGGTCTTGGAAATCTGACTTTCCTCACTTTTGGGGGTTATTAATTTATTCCCAATCTCTAGTTAGACGTAATAAATCCACTGATTGAAAACTTGACCATGACAATTCATATGTATCAGTTTACGAGTTTAGAGAATGGTATGTGATGAAGTCTGCAATATCTTGGATTCTAGAAAAGGCAACTACCAAGACATTTGGACTCCTTGGGCATTTGAATTGGTTGTTCATGGTGACACTTTAGCCTTTTTTGTGCTTTACTTAGAAATTGTATTCCATGTGCCCAATAAGCAAGATCTATCATTGGAAGAGTGCCAGATAAGACAAGTAGTAATATATCCCATTGAAATATCAAAGGCTTTGTAACTAAGAGAAGTAGACATACCCTCAATAAAACCCTTAGGAGTTGAATGCATAACCTATATACCTTGATCCTTATGGTGATCAATCCTATTTAAATATTTAGGAAATAGCGACTTAAGGCTAGATAGTATACCTTGAGGTGGGGGGCATTTTTAGGAGATTAGAATGCATCCGGGTGACAAAAAGAAACACAAAAGTGATGTCTTCTTGTTGCAGTAGATGTATATAGAAAAGAGGGGGATGTCCCTTGCCATTTAATTACACCTCAATAGCCATCTAAGGCTGCAAAATATAAAACAACACAAAAATCAAATTAAATACCTTAAGCCCCAATCCCATAAGATGAAAAGGCCCAAAAATGAGACTAAAATACCTTAAGCCATAAAAGACAAAAAGACCCAAAGATCCCCACCCAAGTTAGATGTCACTTATTCAAATAAAGATATCAAGAGGAAATTTGAAGAGCATGCCAAACACAATAATAGGAGTTTAAAGAAAAATGAAGTTATAAAATAAAAAAAAAAGAATACAAGTTTAGGCAACATAGTTCTTACAAGGAAAATAATCAAACACCAGGTGAATGCTGAGAGGAACAACTTCATTCTCATTTATGAATCGATTTTTTTACAACAGTCAATTTTTTTTAATACTCTACCAATTCTCGTGTATACCCTAACTCTAAAAATGGTGTCCCAACCCCCACACATACCCTGATTTAGATTTAGGATTCCTAAATCTATAAACCGTGTCCCAATCCCCATCTTGGCATCCATGTCTCTTTGTACTTAAGATTAACTCATAAACTAAATAAATTAGAAAGGCATAACACAATGATAGATGACAAAAATGTATGGTTCATCGTTGGACATTATTTAAAAATAAACATAGTCATAAAACAAACTTAAATAATATGCAAAATGTAGGTAAAAAACATTTAAAAAATTAGAGCACACAGGTGCACTTATGTTGCTTCCATCTCAAAATTAGCAATCTCCTCCTTAATAAACATGGGCTCCACATCCTTGGAAATCCAATCCAAATGAAAATCAATGTCATCACATTTAATTGCATCACAAGTCTCCCTCCCCTCAACCTTATTGACACAAAGGTGAAGGTTGTATTGCACAAAAATGAAGTTATTGTGATACTTTGGAGTCATCCGATTGTACTTCTTCATGTGAATAACCAAGAACATGCTCCAATTTGCATTCAAACCCATAAACGTTGCAAGTATCACACAAAATCTAGATTGATTGTTAAGCTCTGAAGATTTGGTGTTTTTGCACCATAATCTTACCACCATAAATCCACGAAGAGGTTTTTATAGCCTCATAAGTAAACTAGAATTGCACCTATTTTGAGGCCATCCATACTCTCCTCATCAACCTTACATGAATCAGAAAAGAAATTTTTAGTGACCTTCTCAATAACCTTAAATAAATTGGAGTCATTGATGTCAACATACTCCTGTTGCATTGATGTCAAGGATTGGATGAGATGTGTGCTGAGGATATTGAGCAAATAGTCCTATAAGAAATAGTGAAGACAATGAAGCTCTATGAAGTGAAGATCCTAGCTAGATGAAGATCAGAGAATGCACATCAAAGGGTTTGTAGATATGTGTCTAAAGATGATCCAGTCAAGATTTGAGAGGTCCGCATGAAGATTTGGAGAAGTTATGGCCATATGAGTAAAACTAGTTCTGGCAGCTATTCAGAGGTGATAAAGTGACACAAATAGGTTCGGTGAGATCTGGAAATGCAATATATTGTTTTGTGGATTTGGTGGAATGTTTAGGAAGCCAATGTGAATTGAAAACTTAATTGGTTCATGGTATGGAGGTCTGTAAGCATTTATTCTAATGTGACAGTGATGACAGACTGTGTTCTTGAGGTTCCAGATGAAGATGTGAATGATTTCAGTAAGCAGAAGTGGTGTGGATGTTCTTGGTGATTCAAGCAAGCTTGTGGGGGTCTCTAGATTGTGTCTAGTTCATGTTGGCAGTCTGCATTGAAGATTGAGCTCGTAATTGAAGATTTACTCTCAGGTGATGGTGTTCTTCCTAATCATGGCCAACCAGATGTTTTACACATCTTGTGGATGATCTTGAATATGTTCTGCGAAGCATGGCGTGTTCCTCAAAGAAGATTGAAGTCCTAGATATGTGTGGCCAACAGTGTGGTGATACGCATGAAGTCTTTGTAACAAATCAAGTTGTATTTTTGTAACTACTCTATAATAAAATAAAGTATGTTGTGCCAACTTTGATGATTATCCCAAAGTCAATGTCTTCTATAAATAAGATTTGTGAAGTCATTTCAAAGCATCCTTGGTCGAGATGAAAAAGTGGTAGAGAGGAGAAGAGCGAAAAGTAGAGTAGAAGTGTTGAGCTTAAATGGAACTATCTCAAGCATGGTGAAGATGCTAATCTCTAGTTCAAGTATGTAATATTTATATTATTCTGTAGATAGTGTGTCTCTTGTAGGTAGTGGGCCTCTTATGAGTAGTGTGCTTGGGCAGTGAGCCCTAATTGGCAAGTGCCATTCTATTCTTCTTATTCTTTTAACAGAGAATACAATCTTGGGTTAGTGACTCCATGGTTTTTCCCTTAACTGGGTTTTCCACGTTAAAATCTTGGTGTCATATGTGTTAATGTGTTTCTACTCTTGAGTTATTGCATTGTGCTTCCATGATTGAATCATTATTATACTGTAGAAATATAAGAAGGATTTAAGTGTTTAAATAAAAGAAAGTTTTGTGACAACTGATTCACCCCCCTCTCAGTTGTCTGTCCTAAAACCAACAGGATGGAGATTAGGAATCAAGATCTTGAGTCTATCTTGCTCTTCCTAGGGTTTGTACACTCTTTGCATGATCAGAAGAAGGGTTGAAGCCTCCAACAACAAGCTTGGAGATCCTTCACAGACATTGCTGATTCACCTTCTTGTTCATGCAAGTCTTCATTTATCTCATCTCCTTGAGGTGAAGTTGTATGTGTTTATTTATGCAAAGCAAGTTGTTGATCTTCCCTTGATTGAGACATCTAGGGTTTGATTTTTATACATAAACACATTGTTAGGTTTGTACACACTTCTGCAAATATTTATCTCTGGCTATTGTTGAGGTAGAACTACCAAAGACGAGGCTTGACTGAGGCAAGCTACTATATAGCCACAACATTTTCCTTCTTTTGTAGGTGCAGATCATGTTTTGTAGGTTCCAGCGGAAAGAAGCTACAGGAAGGAGGATATTGCGGGTATAGTCACGACAAAATTTTGGATTTTTAGATTCTAAGACTTGCGGGACAATGGAGCGGGCACCCTAGTTCAACCGGGATTTTTTTTGTGATCTAGAAGCCTTTTAACAGTCTCAAACACCCTGTGCAAAAGATTTTTCTATGCAAAAACTTTCAGGACACTAGAGTAGGCGCCCTAGTCCAAGTAGCCCTCAAAATCTGGGTGCATAGTCTCTGAAACCCTATCTCTGCACTTCTGTGATCAGTTTTGCCAGTTGTTTCATCAGTTTTTGTATAATTTTGATTTAAGGCATAATTAAGGTTTTACTTGGTTGAAAGGAAAACACTTGATAAAATCTTGATTAGGGCCTTAGGTTTCATAACCACACGAGTGTAAGGGACAAACAAAGTAATTAGAAGCTTATTCGCAAGCTCGATCCTTGTCCTCCCAATGCTTAGTGGTGAAATGGTAGTATTGGACATAGCTTAAACCAACTATCCAATTTCACCCTAAACAAAACAATGCAAAATCCATGAATGTTATCTTGTGTGGTTTGTCAAAATCAGAGTTTATCAAGGTAATGCATTGTGACTCAACAAAAGAAATCCAGGACAAAGTTCAAAACATCCATGAAGGTGATGATAAATTTAAGAAGGCTAAGCTCCAAACTTAGAAGACAATTCGAGAGCTTGAAGATGAAAGACAAAGAAAATAATGTAGGCTATTTTCTTTGTGTGCATGAAATTGTCAACACCATCAAAGGACTTGGTGAAAAAGTTGAAGAATCAATGATTGTGCAAAAGGTGCCACTATCACTCCCCTTAATATTTGATGCAAAAGTTTCAGCCATTGAAGAAATGAAGGATTTGGATAAATTAACTATGGATGAATTGCATGGAATCTTCGCAGCGTATGAAATTATAACTGAAATGGAGAAGTCATCAAAGAGAGAAGTTGCCCTCAAAGATTCAAAGAAGGTGAAGAATAAAGAACCTGGATCAAGCTATAGCTCCAACAATGAATCGAATGAAAAGGATGCTCATTTTGTGAGAAAGCTTAAGAAAGGATCTGGTAAATACAAAGATAAGCTACCCTTTAAATGATTTAACTGTGGATATGAAAAGAAGAAGAACTTCCATAAGCACAAGAAAAGTCTCTATTCCAAAGGGGATAGTAACTCTTCTGAGGAGAACAATGAAAGTATCATGGATAGTGATAGAGAAGAAACTCTCTTCATGGAATTAGAAACAAAGTGTGACATCTTGGAAAATGAAGACAAAGGAAAAAGCAAAGATGGATACACAAGAGGAAGAAAATGTTAAAATTGATGGAGAAGTGGATCTTGAAGAAGAACTCATTTGTACCTTAAGCGAAATCAAGAAGCTTAAGAAAAGGAATTTGAAACAAAAGTTGCAGCTGTAGAATTATGAAAAATAGGATTGTGATTCAAGAGCAAAAATGTCACAAGACCTTGAGGAATCTGAAAAAATCATCATCGACCTAAAGATTCAACTAGAAGAGGCAAAAAGGATAGAAGAAGAGGTGAGAATTCAAATAAAGACAAAGGAAGAAAACTTCAAGAAGCTAGAATTTGAAATTGCTTCCTTAAAGAAGGAACTAGAGAAAAAAACTACTCGATTGAATAGAAGCTTAAAGTTTGAGAAGAGTACTGAAATCTTAGATGATATCATCAATTTCTAAAGGTTGCCATCTATTAAGACTGGTCTTGGCTATGAATAAAATCAAGGGAATACTAAAGAAGATCAAAATCCAAAGGCTACACAATCACTGAAGAAGATAAATCAAGAAAAGCCTAAGGGTATACAAATGCACTCAAGAGATCCATCAATAATGAAAGTGATAATAAGAAATAAAATGATATCAGCAAAAAACTAACATTCCTCATAAAGACAACAAGGATAAATTCAGAAGATCTCTCCCTCCAAGGCAGCCTTGCATGACTAGGTTCTTGTTGACACCTGAAAAAAGTAGTTCCCAACTTGCTCTATTTTGCCCCAAATCCATCTATGATCCCTACTATGTGCCTTTGTTATTGAACCCATCATTTATATTCAATCTGAGATTATTTTGAATGGGTCCCCTCCAATAGGTTTCCATCTATTTTCCTTTTGTAATACAAGGAATAAACCCTAAAAAATGGCTAATTCAAAAAATTCTAAGTCTTTTTCTTATATTTTCTACCTTTTTTCAGAGTTTCAGAGTTTCGGATTCCTATCTTCCTTTGTGCCATTCCTATCAGCTCTGAACGCTGCCTTGGTTCCTTGCAAAATCATTTAAGTATTTTGGGTGTCGAAGATCTGGCTTGCGACCTTTTGTCTTCTTCAGAGCATGCGTTAACGGGAAGGTCCGACTGCTGAAGTCTGCTAGGAGTTTTGAAAATTTTCTAAGTATTGTAGATTTTAGATGTGAGAGTGGTAGTCTTTTATCTTCTTCTGAAGCAAGCAGAAGGGAGAGAGCTCAACACCCAAATTTCAATGGAGCCTTTTTCATCTAAGTGTTGTGGGCGACAAAAGGTCGGAGTTCTCTTTTCTTTTTTATTTCTTTTGGAAGGCAGAAGGTCAAAGGCTTGTTCACTAAAGCCCACTGAGTTTTCAAAAGTTTATAAGTATTTCAGGCATCGGCAGTTGGAGGTCCATGTCGGAGTAGGTGTGTTGTACACCTTGCATAACATTGGTATTATTTTATTATGTAATATTTAATTGTGGTGCATCATGTGATGTGTTTAGCCACATTGGATATTTATTGGATGCCACTTGTAATCATTGTATGTAACATTGGGTTAATTACTTTATTTGATTATTTGAGAAAACTTAGTACCAATAATCAAATGTGGGGTCAATGGTTTTGTAGATGCATGGTATTGGGGAAAATGGTATTAGAATACCGCATGTTGTATTTGTGTGAGCTTATGTCTATAAAAGCAAACACAAAGGTAGTTGTAGAGGCTAGTTGGCTATTTGGATATTTGGTTGGGTTTGTAGCTTCTCTTGCAGGTTAGCTGTGTGAGGGTTTGAAGCATGGCATGGGATGTATGTTTACATGCTTGTTCACATGGATTGTAGGTAGAGAGAGCTTGATGTTTCAAAGGTGATCTCTGTATATATATTTGTTTATTATTGCTGAATAATACATGAGAGATGCATGCTTTTGGAGGCTGGGTTTTTCCCTCTATGAGGGTTTTCTCAAGGTATATCTTACGTTGCCATTGATAGTATGATTGTCTATTTCTTTTGTATGTGGATTTCTAGTTTATTGCATGTTGAATCTCTTATTGGGTTATGAGGAATTTGTCTCTATGGCTACATATTTCCAACATTCTGATGAGCTCAAATTCTCCTAAATGTTGTAGGCAGCAGAAGGCGGGAGTTCTCTTTTCTTCCTCCTTTCTTTTCAAAGGCGGAAGGAAGAAGGTCCGAGGCCTAACCCCCAACGACCTTTGTTTCTTCTAAGTATTTTTGGGGTTGGTGGTCCTTTACTTCTCTTCCAAAGAGAAGAATGCTTGGTGAAGGTCTGATCTTCGAAGCCCGATGGTTTCCCTTTGTTCTTTTCAAACTTTGGATATTGGGGATTCCTTTTTCACCTTTTCAAGAGCCAATTACATGGAGGAAGCTCGATTGGTCGGGGCTCAACTGTTTTGCCTTCCATACTCCTCCCATTGCCTGGGAACATGCCAACAACCTCTAGGATCACCATTAATGCGAAATGGGTAGTTGAAATTAATGTTTTGATTGTATTTGGTCCAAGGTTGTTGAGCATTTTCTTGCACATTTCATTCTTAGGTCTGAGTTGTGAAGGATATAAAGGCAGGATTGGAATTCATTCTAAGGGTTGGTCATTTTGGGAAGAATTTCTCTCTACAAGTGTTGAGTGTCCAAGGTAGTTAGGGCTTCATCTATTGTTTATTTTCAATTCTTTAGGTTGCATTTATCAAAAGTGTATGTGGAATATATTGTAATCTTGATATCAATTTATTGTTTTTCTCCACGGTTGTAAGTGTTCTGTCAGGAAGCCTCTATCACAGTTAGGGTTTTCTCTTACCACACTTCGTGGTATGATTATAAAATAAGATTTGATTGAATGTGACAGTTCTTAATCTATTTTCAAGCTTTGTGAATGGTAATTTTAGTATTACATATGGAAGAATGTTGTACGGTGTTGGATTACTAAGTATTCTCTGTTAGCAAGAGACACTGTGTGGCTTCATGAGTGTTGTCATTGATGGCAACAAAGTCTATCCCACACATCTACAGTACATAGTGTTAGGTCTAAAAAATGCAGGTCATTAACTCTAAGAGGTTGCCAGGCTCTCTTGACGTTTTGGCTAACTGACACAGGGTAGATATGGCTAAACCCCCTTCACTTCAGGCTCTACCGGACCTAGGTGGGTAAACCTCTAATTAATAAAGCAGATAAAGAGATGATCACTACTTTGATAAGAATTAATCTAACTATTGATAATGGCACAAGTTATAAACAAATGAAAAGACAGCAAGTTAATTCTAAATGATCTAAATTGCAATGCTAAAACAATAATGCAATCTAACTAAGTAAATCTGAAGTGAATTTGTATAAGTGAAAAATGAAAACACTAGACCAGTGCCTTATTGAATATAGAGTCAGTGTGATCATGAAATAAATGACTATTTGTTTGGTAAAAACTTGAACTATCTGGCATGAAAGAATAGGTATGTAACTTGTACAACCCTGTAAGGAAGTAGTTAATATTCCATACTTATATATATCCAATTGGCAAAATCAAATTACCTGCATTCATCTAAAATGATTTAATCCCTCTTTGAAAGAACCTATCAGAATAATACTGCAATTGTAACAGATTTATCAAAAATTGGAGACATAATACAAACCCTAACTATATGACTCTTCTTACAGATCCATGAAAATGCCTTCACAATTACTATGATAGATTTAAAGGATTTAATTCTGAAAGCAGAAACCAATTAATCTTATCACACTATAACAACAAATGTGTATAGACAACTTGAAGATATACTTGATAACTCAAATTGAATAACAGAGAAAACTTTGAAAGGAGACAATCATATAATTGAATAAATTTAACAGATAGTTGATACCAAAATTTACAGTCACTACTTCATGCTTACAGACTTGACTTCATCAGAGAATGCTTGCACATGCTCAAATCTAATCTATAGTATCCCCTGTTCTATTTTGTAATCTCCTCCTATTCTATCTATCTATTTTCTCCTTCTGGTCTTGGTCATCTCTTATAAAGAGAGGCATACAAGCTTCAGACCAGTTACAACAGTTGTGACGGTTGATAACCGAACAACAATATTTGTCTTAATAAACAAATTCAGGAAAATTAATACTCATCTTTAATCACCAAATAGATAACCATTTTAGGATCAAACAAAGCTCTTTAATTGTAGTTTCGCTTAATCTCCTTCGAGGATTTCTTTATTATCCTAAAAAGACCAGATAAAACACAAATTAATTTCTGATCAAATAATCAAAACAAATTTATTTAAACATATGTATTTACTCAAATAATGACTTCCCTTATCGATGATTTGTCAGTTGCTCAAAATCCTTTCGTGGGTGTTTTATAGTTTGATCCCCACCGTGTATATCCTGCAAAAACCTATTTTTCAAATGTCAGAAGAGTATATTAACCATTCAGATTTAAATGTCATTTTTAGGGTTTCTATATTTTGCGTCGATAAGACCTCCTACATTGTTGTAAGAATAACATCCTTCCCCGATCTATTTGGTGTCCTCGATATGACTATCGACAAAGGTCTTGTCGATCAGCATAGTCATCGTTGCTACCGGAGTGAAACATGCCATCGGCTTGACTTGGACCATCGGTGTGAGAGTATCATAAGGTTCCAATCCATCAAGTGTTACCGATACAATTATCGGAGAGAGTCTCATCGATGATTGTAATTCTATCAGGGTAAGATATGTGATCGGAGTGACTTACTTTAAGCCACCCAATATCGTTGTGAGTTCTATTTTGGCCGAACTCACCAGCTTTATTCTGATTTGTTTTGTCTCGCCGATGAACACCAGTTCTATTTCATGGGACATTCATACAAGACACGGACTCCACCAGGTGTATGAAACAAACTTGAATTAATTACACATCCGGTCATGTATAAACTTGTATATCCATTGGTGATGGGGCCCACATGGTGTTTTGTGCACTTGTATATACATTTCCTTTGTATCTTATATACATACAAGCATTAAACATACAAAAAAATTTCTAGACATCCGGCTTGTATGTACTGTAATGTATGTATCCAAAACATTATACAAAGCATGATACAACAACAACTTAACTTTATTTCATACCTTTTCGAATCCATGATATGTATTTTAGCCTTGTATAACCTGAAACATACAAGACGTAAACACATACAGCAATTTCACCACATTTCATAATCTTTCAATTTTGCGCTATGCATATTGTGTTGTATGTTATTGTGTATCGGCATGAGTTTTGCATTGTTTCGCCGAATGTACATTGCATACATATATCACAAAAGCATATTGTGAATGTATCTTTAGAACGTATCTTTCGTCAGATGCAAAGGGTGACTAGCCGTAACAGTGAAACCAGACTAAAGATATTTTAAGTCTACCGGTGATAGCAAGTCAAGCAATGCATATACAAGTTGGTATATTGGCACATCAGGAGGACATAAAAGGAGCTCACTGATGAGGGAATCACATCGAAGTGTTGGAGATAGTCCTCAAAGTCAAATGTGTCCATTAGTATAGCTTACACTATTGGGGTAATCTTTGGAGTATTCTTTGATATACTTTTCTTACGCCAATAATGATGATCGTGCAATCTCTTTATGATGAAAGGTCATTGGTGTGAATTTATTCATCGGTGATTCTTAATATCTTCTCACCAATCATCATTCTCACGCCGATTCTCATTTCATGTAGTTTCTCATATATTAAAACAAGGTCTTTGTTGATCTATTTTATTTGTGACTGTCACTAAAGGCTCTTTGGCTTCCACGATCGGTATAACTCATGCAGTTGGGACGATTTCTAAAACTTACTTCGATTACATGTATCTGCCCGACAGCGAGAGTATAAGATCGACGTGATGTGAAAATTTTGTCTCGACTATCTTAGTCCAAGCATTATGTACTTATGAACCCAACGATCCGTTGAACTCTTGAACTTCGATAAAAGTTCAACCAAGGGGTTCAAAAATATGGCGTAAGTTGGACAAGGAGCTACACATAAGCGGTTTTGGAGGAACAAAAAAGAATATGAACCATTTGAACCAATGAACCATTCGAACCAATGAACCATTTGAACTAATGAACCATTTGAACCAAGGTGAAAGTTCAAGCTTGGAGGTTCAATACTGACAATTTCTTAATACATGAAGGTAGAAGCAAAAGACTTAAATGGATGTATTAATTAATAGAAAGGAATGGAATGACGACGCCTACCCAAGGGAGAATAACGAGGATAAAACAAGGGCAACAATTTCGCAAACTGATCTCAAAGTGCATACAAGGTGAGCATTTTTTGAAAATTTTGCTTTAACATATCCAGTTCCAACACATAGTATGCCTATACCAGAAGTCAGATTGAAGACTGTTTTGGTTCGGTGCAAGAACAGAGTATGTAACTAGGTCTGACAATCAGGTTTGGATCTCTCAAATGGTGTAACTCAGTAAGCTGCGGACTTGAATAAGTCAAGAGGGGTATCATGACTACTATATTCTAGAGATTTAGCCTCTAGTGATAAAGCATGAAAAAGATAAGAGCATTTGAGTGTTGGGTTCCAGACAGGCAGAGCAGACAAAGACAAAACTGACCGGTAGAGTATCAGACTTCAATCCGAATGAGTAAAAGGTGTTGATCAAGTAATTTGGGGAATTATACATTGTTGTCCAACATGATTAAAGACTTCTATGCCCATGTTTTTGATACGCATCACAAATCAAGCATGGATTCTGCTGACAGATCAGTAACTTGCAAATATCTTGAAGTGCTCTTGTTGCCGACTAAGAAAGTTGATAAGAATCCTTTATGTGGATATATATACCAGATGAATTCTAGTATGCAAAGTGTGTGGTGTGTAAGGGATGAAATAAAGTGCGAAGAGAAGCAGGGATAAGTGTAAAAAGCAGCAACTCAAGTCTGGTATGTGACAGAGCAACAACATTAAAACAGAGGAAGAATGAAGTGCATCAAATCAGTGTATTGTACCTAACCAGAACTGAACTCTTACATTTGTAGATACCTTTCATCAGTTCAAACACTTGATTACCTTCTGTAAGTTTTGTAGACAGTGAGTCTCTTGTAGGCAGTGTGCCTCTTATGAGCAGTGTGCTCAGGCAGTGAGCCCTAATTGGCAAGTGCCATTCTATACTCTTTCATTCTTTTAACAGAGAATACAATCTTAGGTTAGTCACCCCATGGTTTTTCCCTTAACAGGGTTTTCCACGTAAAAATCCTTGTGTTATGTGTGTTGATTTTATTTTTGTTCTTATGATTACATATGCTTATATGTTTTGATGTTGTACTAATTATTAAAGAAGAAAATAAAGATAAAGATATTTGAGATAATTGATTCACCCCCCTTCTCATTTATTTGCCTTATTTCCAACAATTGGTATCAGAGCCAAGTTCCTCTAAACAAAGCCTAACAACTTGAGGAAGATCTGGGAATCTCAATGGATATTTATGGTATGAAGGAACAACTTCAACCTGCTCTTGATGATCTTGAACAATCTCACTCTGAAGTCAATAACTTGAGAGAAAGACTCAAACAAGTTTATGATTTCATAAATGAGCTAAAAGAAAAATTAAGTATCTATGTGAAAAAGAGAAAGGAACTACTTCAAAAATTAGCCAATCAAAGTGAAGTCATGATACCAATGAAGACCTGGAAGAGAAAAATAAGCTATGTGAGAAGCTATCAAAAGAAGTCATTATGGTAAGGCATGAAATGGAATCAGGGGTTATGAGATTCACCCAAGAAATTGAAGAAAAGAGGAAAATTGAAGATAATCTAAAACAATCTCTCAAGGAAAAAATAGAGGACTACCACAAAATGGACAGAATAATCAGGCATCTTGAATCAGATCTTGAAGAAGCTAGAGACAATGAAGAACAACTTGAGAATTAGATAGACACTCTTAAACAAGATCTTCAAACAACAAATGAATATAAAGAATAATTCAAGATAAGCTCAGCTCAACTTGAAGTTCTTATTGAAAGCCAAAATATGGTAGATGATAAGCATGGCTTGGGATATGAGAAAGGTGAAAGCTCTGGATCCAGTCAGAAGAACTTTGGATTAGGAAATAGGCCTAGAAGACCTCCGGTAAGGCAACCAAATGCTCAAAGATATCCATCCTTCAATGGATACTACTTCAATTGCAACAATTTTGATCATAAAGCAACTCAGTGCAGGAGGAGAATGAATCAAACTAATCCATCCTTCTCCGGACAATGTTTTAACTGCAAAAGGTATGGTCACAAATCTCATGAATGCAGAAATATGCAAATAAACAATTCATTCAATGGTAGATGCTTTGCATGCAATAGAATGGGACATATGGCTAATCAATGCAGATCAAGAGGATATCAATCAAATAAGTCAAGAAATGTTGTCTACTACAATTGCAACAGATCCGGTCATATTGCCAAATTCTGTAGAAGTAGAAATCAGGATAGAAATGGTCTGGTGCAACATAATCAAAAACAAGATAAGGGCAAAGGTAAAGTGAATGTAGATGAAGTTCAAAAGGAGATGAGCAAGATTTGGGTGAAGAAGAGTACATAAAATATTGGGGATGGATCCACATTGGAATCCGGTGCTGATATTCTTTCCAGAAACTAAATAGATGAGCTCTGGCTCAGGGGGAGTCACAGAAAAAAAATTCCCCCAGCTAGTCAATTAGTGCCTAAATTCAGCACATGGAATGCTACGGATTAAAGGGTTCTCAGAAAAACATCTACATAACCTTCAGTAAAAATATGAAAGATCCGCATGGAGTTTTGCAAGAGTTTAACCGCTCAAGTTAATCTGGTTTCAACAACGCTCTGGTAAAGTAAGATTTTTACAGACAAATCTGGTATGATTCATAATTGAAATACTTTGATCTGCGGACCCATGGTATGATTGAAGTAAAGAAGATACATTGTCAATCCTCACTGAAAATGATTCTAAGATCAGTACAATGACTCGAGAAGATCTCTCTCAAAACAAGGCAACCAGATGACTTATGTCATGCATTTATTACAAAAGGAAATTAAGGTTTGCGCAAGGATAAAAGGGTTCATTCACTTATTATTTGCACATTTGCATTCGAGAAGAAGAAAAGAAGAGCTCTGCATCAAATTTTCTACAACTCACTCAAAGATCAACTACAAAATTGAATTCAACCAGCAATTTGTTCCAGCTCTTATTTTGAACCCTAAAGCATAAAAAGGTACTTCGATTCTGAAAATCTCTCTCTAAATCTTTTGCAAGATGGATACTCCAATCGTTGTTAAGATCACTGATAGGCCACGCCCAAAATTCAAGAAACACCCCTATAAATCTCTAGAAGTTGATCCTTTAGGCACATTTTCTAGCATTCCGCATGGGGTTTTGCATGTAGAAGATGTTAGGGTCTATATCCATGCCAACATTGAGGAATTTGGAGACTCTAAATTGATGGACATCTATCACAAACAACTAATAGATGAGAGTTTTGAACTCAAATCTCAATACAAGGCCCTCTGAGATAAACACTTCAGACATTGCATACACTTCCCCTATTTTGAAGAAGATGATTGGGTCCGGTATGTCCTGAGCAGGATGCATGACAATTTCATGTGGCTAATGAGGCTCTTCAAGATAACAAAAGATGCCATCAGGGCAGTGACTGGATTGCATTCTTCCGGTGGGTTACCTGCACTTAAATCTGTCAAGAACTAGATAGTAACTGAAGCCACCAGATCTAAGTTTGACAAAACAACAATGACCATAGATGACATCACAGATCTGAATGCCAAGTTTGCCTCAATGATAATTGGGTACAAAATCTATCATTCTAGCAAGGAGAATTTTGTTTCTGGGACTGCAATATATGCAGCATATCAGATGTTGAGGGAAAATGCAGATTATGACCTATGGGATCTCCTAAATCAACTATTAGAAAACCTGTAGAAGATCAAAAAGGATAAGAAGAATTCCTTCAAATATGGTTGTCTAATACTGTGTTTGTTCTTTTATTACATGAATGAGCTACCCGGATCAAGTGGTTGGGTATGGCAAAATGACAAACCGGTTGCCATACAGATTAGAGATTATATGTATGGACTTGGTGATGCTAAAGCTCAAAACACAACTCTCTGGGGTTATTTTAAGAACTTCCAAAGCATGATGCAAGCCAGAGAGAGAATATCTCAATCCATAGTTGAGAAATGCAAGGATATAGTGTGCTTCATGATTGACACTGATTAATGCCTAATGGAGGCAGTTAAGCCCAAAACAATGTGGATAATGCCAATGGGATACGAGGTCGATGAGAAAATCTTGGAACTACATATTCAACACCTATTGATCCAGCCTAAGGACCCTGAGGCAGAAAGGTTTGGAACCTTTCAAGAACTAAGTGTAAAAATACATGTTGAGTTAGGACAACCGGAGATAAAGAGGAAAGTAAGAAGGGAAGTTGAGGAAATTGCCAAAAGATTTGGCATATCAAAAGAGGCAATAGATGCAAACAGAGAGAAAATGGAGAAGGCCGAGAAAGAGAAACAAAAAGCAAAAGACTTAGAGATCCGGGAATAGACAGCAATTCAACTTTATCCTTCTATCACCCCAAAACAAATGAACATGATCTTTAAGGACTGTAAGGATGAATTCCAGAGCAAATCTAGAATGAATAAACTTATGCTTGGAGAAACTGACCAAGTAGCAAAAGAAACAAAAGACATCCTCTGGAATGCTTTCAAAAGATTCAATCTTCCTATAGTAGAGAAAATAGATGAAGAACCTTCTACCATGGATGTTGAAGGATTAAATGTAACCAACAAAGAATCTTCTAAAAAAGATGTAGAAGGATCAAAAGAGCTAGACAAAGAGAAGTCTAAGGACTTGGATTCCTCTATTCCAGAAGAGAAAGTTCATGAAGCAATAAACACCAATGACATCTCTACTCCAGATCCCACTGCTAACATTCTAGATTTTGAAGTTGAAGGAGAAGGAAGAAAAGAGGAGAAAGTAAATCAAGAAGAAGAGGTTAGAGGAAAAGAAGAAGTACAAGCAAAAGAGACTAATGCTGACTGTTCTAATACTCCAAAAGAAAAGAAGACTTAATCACCGGCAAGAGACACTGTAGAGGCAGTGAAGGACTTCTTGAACAAAGAAATGATGGAGATAGATGAACCTGAGTTATTTCAAAGGCCACTAAATTTTGACTCTCTCTCTGGTTCAGACAATGAAAATAACATCTTTTTCTCAAGCCAAATCAAAAGAAAAACTCTTGAAATCTCACATGGAAGATTGTGAACTGTTGGAGATGGCATCCGGGATGTTGGAGAAGATCATGCCATCATTCCAAAAGGATACTTTGGCTTCACCATCTGGCAACATAAAATCATTGGTAAATTTTGTTAGCACTCACTTTGAATCTCTAGAAAAATCAGCAGAAGCAAAGGTCTGGAAGGAGTTTATGGGAAAAAGATTCACTGAAGTACAGGGAGTCATTGCTAATGATAGGAGGACCCTGAACATTGGAATAAAAAGCCTTGAAAATGCTCTTAAAGATGGTGGGGACTTGTACAAATTTTGTCTATCTTGGTCAAAGTGACAGAGGACATTGAAAAGAAGGTGAAAGAACAGGAAGGTAAACTATCAAATTTATCTCAAAATTTTGATCCCCTTTCTACTTCTTTAATGAATCAAGAATGCCAGGCCATTGTCATTATAAATGAAATAAAGAGGCTGGACAAAGAAAAGAAGAATATAATAAACAGGATGAGTGGACTCAAAGGGATAATTATCCCTAAGTTAGATGCAATGCATGAGGCCCTGACAGATGCTCAGACCATAGCCCGGACCAGTGATTCGACAGATCTAAGAAGGGCAAAAGCATATGCATTTTTGTTGAGTGGTCACATCTCCATTTGGGATAAAATGAAGCAAAGCTGGGCCACAGAGTTTGTACAGTTAAAGGCCACTTTTTTGGACATACTTAAGTATAACATGTATATATACTTATGCGGCCATGTATAGATTAATTTTTGCAAAATTTTGGTGTATGGATTCTGCCCTTTGCCATTGATGTCAAAGGGGGAGTGAGGAGTAGTGAAAAATGTGGAATCCAACTAAGGGGGAGCTTTGGTAAAATAGTGCAAAAGACAAAGCATCAGCCAAGGGGGAGTTTACTGCGACACTTAGCCATTTTTCACTAAGTGTTGCCATCAATGCCAAAGGAGGAGATTGTTGGAAAGAGATACTGTGTGGCTTCATGAGTGTTGTCATTGATGGCAATAAAGTCTATCCCACACATCCGTAGTACATAGTATGTCTATACCGGAATTCAGAGTGAAGATTGTTTTGGTCCGGTGAATAAGAACAGAGTATGCAACAAGGTTCGACAATCAGGTCCGGATCTCTCAGATGGCGTAACTCAGCAAGTTGTAGACTTGGATAAGTCAAGAGGGGTATCATGACTACTATATTCTAGAGATTTAGCCTCTGGTGATAAAGCATGAAAAAGATAAGAGCATTTGAGTGTTGGGTTCCAGATAGGTAGAGAAGACAGAGAAAGAACTGACTGACAAAGTATCAGACTTCAATCCAGATGAGTAAAAGGTGTTGATCAAGAAATTTGGGGAATTATACATTGTTGGCTGACATGATTAAAGACTTCTATGCCCATGTTTTTGATACGCATCACAAATCAAGCATGGATTTTGCCGATAGATCAATAACTTGCAGATATCTTGAAGTGCTCTTGTTGCCGACAAAGAAAGTTGATAAGAATCCTTTATGTGGATATATATACTAGATGAATTCTAGTATGCAAATGTGTGGTGTGTAAGGGATGAAATAAAGTGCGAAGAGAAGTAGGGATAAGTGTAAAAAGTAGCAACTCAAGTCCGGTATGTGACAGAGCAATAGCATTAAAATAGAGGAAGAATGAAGTGCATCAAATCAGTGTATTGTGTTGGGACAGTAAAAATTTAAAATTTTTACTGTATTCTCACTTCACCATATCTGAGAAAATCATAAAACATCCCAAAACCATAGTAAAAAATTGATACATCCTACAAGATGTCCATGGCTAAGCAATGCAAAATTACCTAAATTTCAATCTATCGGCAAGACTTTGTGTTGCTTATGTCGATCCATAAGAAAATCAATGAAAATGACTATCGGCGTGAGAGTAAAGATCAGAGAGAGATTTGTAGAAGTTGTCGATGGAAGAAGTAATACCGATGGCCTTTTATCGGTAAGAGAATCAAGCAGTCACACTGATCGGTATGACTAATAGTCATCGGGTAGTGCTTTGAAAATTACCCCGACAGCATATATCATACTGATGAAGCATTTCGGCAAAAGTCTCACCGAACATCCTATGGGGACAAAGGAAATGATAGCCATTGGCAAGAAATGAACATCGGGATAAAAAATTAATGAGTCTGAGATACTCCAGTGTCTTGGCGAAACAATAAAAAGCGCTTTCGGTGTGAGTCACACCGATACACCTATCCATTGGCATGACTCAACATATCGGAATGAAGTACTTATACCTTGCCGACTCACAAGTCACAGTGATAAAAAGGTATCGGTGACACTTTGAAAGGTTCTCTCTGATAAGGAATATAAAGTGGCCATCGGGGAGATAACTGTGATCGGGTGATTTGAAAAGGATTACCCCGATGGTATATCTCACTCTGATGGAAATAAGATTATACCCATTGATAAGAAGTTTAACTAATAACCATATCGGTGAGACATTAAAATAGTCCTTCTGATCCAGAGTATAGAAGATTATTGGGAAGACAACGAAGCTCGGGGAAGCATAAATGTGTTATCCCGATGGTATTGATCATCCCGATAACAAATTGTTGTCACACATATCGGTGAGACTCTCACTGATAGTTATATCGGTAACACTCACTATATTGGAAGGAAATTTAAATCACATGGCGATGAAAGAAGTCATGCCGATGGTTGCGTTCGCTTCGATATGATTCAACATAGTATCAGGAAGACAACTGAGGGGTTACGCCGATTGATTATTCGTGCCATGAGGAGATATTAAGGTCGCCCAGACATTTTGAAAATCATGCCAATGACAGGAGTTATGACGATGTGACATTTCACAACGATGAATGACATTGAAATTACTCAAATGATTAAATGCAGACATCGATGAAATCCTCTAAGATCATTGTAATTACAATTGACAGGGTTGTTTGAGAAGAGGGATAGAAGAGTTTTGAAGCGCAAATAGGGGATTTTGATTGCAGCCACAGACGACAGGTATATACTATGAACCATAGTGTCATAGCCTGTGTTTGGATTTTCTGTCAAAATTTAAAAATGGAGACTCCGGGAAAGGGAAAAAGTAGAAAATCACAAGGGGAAACAAGTAAATCTAAGAAACAAAAAACTGATAAAACCCCTGAAGAAAAGATAAAAGACAGAAAGCTCAATCAAGATTTAATTGATCAGTTACCGGAGTCAACTCCCAAGGCCAGGAGATCTGCTCAACTTAAGGCAGAAATGGAAAAATTAGAAGACAAATGTAAACGCTTAGGAAACATTTGGACCCTGATCAGAGGATATGAACTCTTCAGATTCCACTATAACAGAAGATTCAGGAATTCTCCAGTGTCAAACCCATGGCACTTGAATTTGGGAAAATTAGTTGTGCCTGATGTATTCCTGAATGTTGAACTCCTCCAACTTCTTGCCAAACAATATAATCCAAGTTTGAAATCTATATGCAACCCACAAGGGGATCCAATTGTAAATTTGTCAAAAAACGCCATTTGTGAAGTGTTCAACTTAGATGATTTATGCACTATCCCCATTATTTATGAGGACCTGGAGAAGGAATACTGGAGAATGGACACAACCTACAATGGATGGAGGTTGCCCATTCATAGGCCCAGAGTTGAAGGAGAATTGATGCCTCTAACTGAGAATGATGGTCCTCCTTTTCATGTAGCAATATTTGAACCATATATACAACACACTTATTATTCTGTGGGCCAAGTCCTGGGATCAGAGGTCCCTGAGTTCATGACAATCCCTTTGATGGTTATAGCTACTGACATCCAGTGTCATAATGCAAGGCAGTTTGACTATGCTGCTTATGTTGTTAATAGAATAGATTCTGGCTTGACTGCAATGAGAAACAGTTCCCCAGCATGCTGTTTTGAGCATTACTCACTGCTTATGCACATGGTGCTATATTTCAACCAGGAAGTAGGGTTATGGCTAAGTGAATTTAAAGTTGTTCCTGCAGACCAAAGGGGGCAAAAGTTACCAATACAAATGTGGACTAGAATATGGGACAACAGATATGCCCATTCTAGTTATGCCCAATTTGAAGAACACTGTGTAAAAGTACTGTATAGATATTTCAGCCACCCTTGTGAATACTCGATCTCAACTGAGATAAAAAGGTTCCTCAGGCTGAGAGATTTGGTGGCCCCCCCACTGTCACTCATAATTGGGGAGACTGGTATTGTTTTGAAGATGCTACCATGATTAGAGTATATGGTTTTGAAGACACTCCATTCATCTTGCCCAAAACTGTCCCTGACAGAATTGCTTATTTAGAAATAATTCGGTAGATGCACTGCTCGAATGTAATACATCTGAGCTCACATGATAAGCAATCTTTTATGCCCAGCACTTTATGTTTTGGAGATTTTACTATGGTGTCCAAAGAAGGTTACAATCTCATTATGGATAAACTGATGCATTATAACATGAGGAGTGCTGAGGTAAGGAAAGGGTTTGACCCTGAAGGTTTTATTGACTCTGCTAGGAAACAAAACCTTAGTGGATATATACACATCCCTTATCCACATGATGATGTTATTAGAAACCTAGAAGAGGCTGAGGTAGAATTAGTGGTAGAAAAATATAACAAGGATCTAAGTGAGAAAAGAAAATAGCTGACAGAGATTGAAGTTGTATCTTCAGATGAAGAACCTGCAGGGCAAGAGGAGCCACAGGACAAAACAATACAAATGTCCAAGAGAAAAATGCAACAATATCAGCCTGCTGTTGTAATACATGATGAGGAGGGGTCTGTTGATGAAGATCCACGTCAAATAGCTTATGATTCTTTCATTTCTGATAATAAATTTATTCATTCAAAAGAGTTTAAGTCATTTTTGTATAAATGCAAAGGGAAAGAAATTAGAGAATCAGTGGATGATGTCTCTGCTGATAATGAAAGACAATTGCTAGATATGCTGAAAATAACAGTAGATAAGGAGATGCAGGATATGACCCCTAGCAGGGGTAGACAATTGCTTAAAGATGCAGGGGTTATGATTTTTCCTGGTCTTGATTTGAATTCTGCTTTAGTTTTTGACAGTTTTCTAAATAGTACAGACGATAAATATAAACTCACTCCAGAGGGAGTTAATGAAGTATATATGGGCACAAAATATAATAATGATGAAAATTCATTGATGATATGGGCTCTATATCCTCCCCATAAGAAAATAGCCATCATAGATACTGAAAAAACTTTCGGCCATGTCACGACTTTAAAGGCAGGGGAAACTGACCCTCTGATTACAGCAGACATTGGCATCAATGTTGCGAAGCTAAACAAAGCACAAGCTCAAATGTTGATCAAGGAAAGAGATGCATACATATTGAGCTGTGAGAGACTAACAAAAGAAAATGACTACTTGAAGGATGCTGTTAAGAGTACTTTTGGCCAATCAACAAGGAGATTAACTCAGGGTGAAAGCTCACAAGGCACTCAAGCATTATCCCCTAATCAGGTAGCACAAATTTAAATAGATACACTTGTCACAGTGCTACAGAGTAGACATGCAAACATGATACATTGGTTAAACCTATTTTGGGATAATTACTCTCAGAATTATAAAGCAATTAGAGAACATGAAAGGCTCGAACAGAGAGTGCAGGAGAAATTGAATGAGATACAAAGTAAAGGTGCTTCTGACATTGCAGGTGTTTCCAATGCAAAAGAATTGATTGAGCAACATCAGAAATACTACGATCAACTTAAAACTGATGCTAAGTAAGGTGCCGAAGCTTTGAATGCAGGAGTGCCCGCGTTATTTAAAAGTGATGGAGAACTAAAAAGCAAAAAAGAGTGGAGCATTGATTGTCAAGCTATATTACACGAGGCTATGGGAGCTCTTGAAGACAAAAATTCTGCATCTGGAGAAGCTTGCAAACACCTGGAAAAGATGGTCGCAATTGATGTGATTACAAGAAATGCCATTGAGCTTACTGATTTCCATCATGATCAGGAATACCTTGACCATATGGCTAAAATTTACTTATGGTTAAATAGAGCTTAATCATAGTTATGTTGTTTTGTTAACTTCCCAAAAGACTTATTGAAGAGTTATGTCTCTTCACAAAAATACCTATATAAGTTCAAACAATTGGTGCTGAAAGGGCATTAGCAGTAGAATATAATATATACAATTCACAATGTTCTCAAAAGACCATGTTGCAAGATTACTATTGAAGAAGTAAATTGAAGTTTTCTGATCTTATGGTTTTATTCTGGCATCAATTGTTTGTTAAACTTACTCAATTGTGTGGTTGTCTCCAGTTCTGTATTTCCTTGTTATTCAGATTAATATATCAAGTATATATTTAATTTGTCAATACACATTTGTTGCAGTTGTGTGGTTTGATTAATTAGTTTCTATAATAGGAATTAAAATCCTCCTGATCAGTCACAGTAACCTGGAAGTGTTAGTTTGGATCACTAAGAAGAGCCATATAATTAGGATTGCCATTCTATCTCCAAGTTAATATTATCTGTTATTCTTACATGTTCCACTCAATTGGTTCCTTCAAGAAAGGATTAAAAAAACCTTCTAGTGAATTATAAGATATTTGATTATATTGGTTGGATCAATAAGAAGAGTTTGTCAGTCATCTCCCTGCACGTTTATACAAGTTATAAACTAAAATTATGCCAAACAGTTAGAATTATTGCCCACTATAAGCCACTAGTCTTAGTCCTTCATTTGACTCTGTTACCCAACAAGGCACTGGTCTTATTTCCATTCATTATTTAAATCCTTTTTACCTTGATATTACTTATACAATTTATACCAACCATTAGTTAGATATAAGAATTAGTTAGCAAACTTTCATCTATCCTGCACCATATGCCATTGTAGATAGATTCAGTTAGTCAATACATTTACATTTAGTCTGCCTTAATTCCCAAGGTTCACCCACCTAGGTGTAGTAGGACCTAAAGTGTAGGAAATCATCAAGCCCTAAAGGTTGATTTCGTTAAGTTAGTTAAAAAATGTTGTTAATCTAAACATAGAGCCTGGCATCCTCTTAGGATTAGCAACCAACATTTTTGACACCTAACATATTGTACCTAACTAGAACTAAACTCTTGCATTTGTAGATGCCTTTCATCAGTTCAAACACCTGATTACCTTCTGTAAGTTTTGTGGACAATGAGTCTCTTGTAGGCAATGTGCCTCTTGTGAATAGTGTGCTCGGGCAGTGAGCCCTAATTGGCAAGTGCCATTTTGTACTCTTTCATTCTTTTAATAGAGAATACAATCTTCGGTTATTCACCCCGTGGTTTTTCCCTTAACAAGGTTTTCCACGTAAAAATCCTTGTGTTATGTGTGTTGATTTTATTTATGTTCTTATGATTACATATGCTTATATGTTTTGATCTTGTACTAATTATTAAAGAAGAAAATAAAGATAAAGATATTTGAGATAACTAATTCACCCCCCCCCCTCTCAGTTATTTTACTTATTTCCAACATTCTCATGGTTTGATATTGATTTTTGTGCATGTGAGTAACCAAATAAGCATCCATACAACCCCTTTTAATATTTTCCTTTGATGAACTTGAAACTTTGCAGCCCATCAGATAGGCATCGATCTGAGAGGCGTGTGATCACCCACACTCTATTGAAAAATCAAAATAATACATCAAGTCTTAGATGCAGTTATAGTTCTATAAGCATCCTCACTCTATAAAATTGCTCCCATCAGCTTAAAATAGGGGTTTTGTGACAACCACTCTTGGTTCATTGACAGTCTTTTGGGGCCAAGGCAACAATTTGGGTATTGTTTGTTCATCTATTTTAGTTGTTCATCTATTTGTTGAAGTCAATACTTGCTAAGGTATACCCGTTGGAATATCCCTCCAAAGTCTAAGCTAAGCTCAAAGTGTAGAGGAGTCTACCCACTTCTATAAGTTGGCCAAAATCACCCTTAACCTGTGGATAAGCCTCTTTTAATCACCTTGATGACACCCCTGGCCTAGTTGATTGTAAAATATTTTAGGGTTTTGGGTTGTAGTTATTTTGGGAACCAACATTTCCAAAATTCTTTCTTTGGTCATTATTTTTTTTTTCTGTAATCATTTTGGTCATAAAGCAAAGGATTGTAGGGAACTTGCAAGAAATAAGTTTGGTCATATAGTAATGGATCATAGGACACATATAAGAAATAATCTTGCATGGAACAAAAAATGAAATCCTTATGGGTTCTTAAATAGAAACTACAATTCATTTGCTCCTTTATTGGATTATAATATTATGTGCTATAGGTGCAACAACTATGGTCATATAACACGTTTTTGTAGAAGTGGTTTTGTGGAACCTCATAGATAGAACAAGAAAGTGGATACCCTTCCCAAACAAAAGGAAGAACCTATAAAATTTTGGAAAAGGAAGCATGAGCAAGAAAAATAAAAGGAGAAATCTATGCTTGTGTAAACTGCTTTTCATGCCCAAAATGAAGGAAATCAATGGTACATTGATGGTGGATGCTCAAGCCATGTGACAAGGGACAAGAGCAAGTTTCTAACTTTAAAGGAAGTAAATGGAGGCACTGTGAAATTTGGAGATAATGCTACAGCAAGGATAACTGGAAAAGGTACTCTTACTCTTGACAAAGGAAAAACAAAAATAGAAAATGTCTTGTTTGTTGAAGGTTTAAAGCATAATCTTCTTAGTGTTAGTCATATGTGTGATCAAGGACACACCCTCACATTTCATGCTTAAGGTTGTGAGATCAAGAAGGCAAGTACAAGAAATATAATTGCAGATGCAAATAGAACAATAAATAACTTATACATCCTTAGTGACATTAAGAGAGAAAAAATCTATATGGGACAAACAGATGAAAGTTGGCTATGGTATAGAAGAATGGGCCATATAAACTTTGATAATTTAGTGAAAATCAACACCAAACAAGCTATGAGATATATTCCAAAGATTTCTAAACCTTCAAATACTATTTGCAAGCAATGTAAGCATGGAAAACAGACAAGAGCAAGCTTCAAGTCAAAGGAGCACTCAACACTGAAGCCATTGGAACTTGTCCATACAAACCTCTGTGGGCCTACAAGAACACAAAGTTTGCAAAGTGAAAGTTGCTTTATGTTTCTTATTGATGATTACTCTAGAATGACATGGGTTACTTTTCTGAGAGAAAAATCTGAAGCATTTGAGAAGTTTTAATCTTTTTAAGGCCTTGGTTGAAATAAAATTGGTTTAAAAATTAAGTGTTTGAGATCATATCGAGAAGGTGAATTTACCTCAAATGAATTTGAAAACTTTTGTGAGCATCATGGAATAAAGAGACATTTCTCAACTGTAAGGACTCCACATCAAAATGAAGTTGTAGAAAGAAAGAATCAAATCGTAAAAGAGATGGATAGAACAATGTTGAATGAATCTAAGCTATCAGATGTTTTTTGGAGAGAAGTAATTAACACAACAGTCTATATTCTAAATAGAGGGCAAATTAGGGTCAACAACAGTAAAACACCTTATGGATTATGGAAGGGTAGACCAACAATAGTTAAATACTTCAAAGTTTTAGGAAGTAAGTGCTACATAAGGAGAGATGATAAGGATTTGGGAAAATTTGACTCCAGATCTAATGAAGGCATCTTCCTTGGTTATTCCTCGAGAAGCAAGGCTTATAGATGTTACAGATTGCACAAAATTGTAGAAAGTGCTAATGTAAAAGTGGATGAAACAAGAAATCAAAAAGAGAGAGAGCACAAGAAATTAATTACCCAGAGGAATCAAGTTGCAAGGAAGAAGAGGAAGAAGATGAAAAAGAAGAAATAGAATGACAATGTACAAAGACAACATCTAAATTTGTATCATCCAAAAAATCTAATTCTTGGTGATAAAGATACTAAAATATAGACTAGAAGAAGATTAGCAAGTGCATTGGAACATGCAAACCTCTCCTTACTATCCAAAATAGAGCATAAGGACTTTGTAGAAGTGAGCAAAGACAAGCATTGGATTAATTCTATGAAAGAAGAATTGAATTAAATTGAAAAGAATGAGATATGGGAACTTGTTCCTAGACCAAAAGATAAAAATGTGATTGGCAACAAGTGGGTCTTTAGGAATAAGCTAAATGAAGATGGTCAAGTGGTAAGAAATAAAGCAAGGTTAGTTTGTAAAGGGTATGCTCAAGTTGAAGGTATTGACTTTGAAGAAACTTTTGCTCCTGTTGCAAGGCTATAAGCTATTATAATGTTTTTGGCATTTGTATCTTTCAAGAACTTTAAAGTCTATCAAATGGATGTTAAGTCGGCCTTTCTCAATGACAATTTAGAGGAAGATTTATGCATTAAACAACCAGAAGGATTCTTATTATCAAAAAATAAGGATTATGTCAGTAGTACAAAAATAACAATATATTACTAAAAAAACTACTAAAAACTGCTTATAAATGACCAAACATGGTCACGTGACCATTAGTAGTTTATTGCCAGTCATTTATAGCGCGACCAAATTGATGACTAAACCATTTTTAGTCATTTATTGGTTGTTTTGATTGATCAATTTGGTAGTATATTTAATCATTGATTGTTGTAATCTGGTCACTTATTTAGTCATTTATTTTCACTGATATATTTAGTCATTAATTTAGTCATTGATTGTTGTTAACTGGTCACTTATTTAGTCATTTTTATTCACTGATTTTTGTCCATTGGTAGTGTATTTAGTCATTAATTTTAATCATCATTTTGATCAATTTGGTAGTATATTTAGTTATTTTTATCCACTTATTTAATACTGGTCATACATTTAGTCATATTTATTCATTGTTCACTGATTTCTATCAATTGGTAGTATATTTAGTCATATTTATTCACTGTTAATGATTTTTGTCAATTGGTAGTATATTTAGTCTATTTAATTATTAATTGACGTCAATTAGTAGTATATTTAGTCATTTTAGTTGACTGATATTTGAGGATTTAAACATAAAACATAGAAATACACATCATAATCATCAATTAATTGCACACAATATAATGACATCCATTGAGAAGGAAAAATCATTGAACTTTATTAAAAGAAAGGTGTTCTTACAGCTTGCACAAGTCTAAAATATCTATTTTGCTTGAAAAATGCTTAGAATTAGAGTACTACAATGTTTATTTTCAGTCACAAGACTAAAAATCTAAGTTACAATGAACATAAATGACAAGAAAGAAACTTCTCCAAGTTTACAATGCTTTGCAAAAAGTGAACTGTCAGTAACTGATTCTCAACCAGCCTAACTGCTGCCACAGGTCATCTAATCCACCTGATCAGTCTAGCACTTGTCCTTCTTGACTGCAACCAAAGGAAATACACTATCATATGTTATTAGGTCTATGATAAGATATTCATAATGTGAAACATGGACTAGTGTTAGGGTTAGCCAACAGAAGATATCAATTAAATGTAAATAAAGATTAAATAGAGGAATGAAAATACATAGAAATAATAATAGTGAGAGACAAGTTTTAACGTGGTTCACTCAAACTCGGGCTACATCCACCAATAGAGAGTCCAATATTATTATCCAGTAAATCAAACCGATTACAACCATCAATCCTTGCAACTCAATACCGCTGCAAAATGCTACAATACATCATAAGAAACCCTAACCCTTAGTTGCTTTTATCAAGCCTTATGTTGGTTACAAAATAGGGTTTTTTATGTTGGCCAATAAAAAAATAACTTCCTGGACCCTGCAAGGGGCACTGCCCCTTGACCCCGTCTTGGGGGCGCTGCCCCTTGACCCTATTAAATAATTTGGGGGGAAAATGCGTTGATAAAAGTAGGGTGAATTTAACCTCTAAGTCTGATTAGGCTCCATTTAACAACAATCTCCCACTTGGAGACTGATCATAACACTGTTGACCCTGTAGCTCCCACTGGAAATAAGCACCCTGGACTTTGCTATTCTATTTTTGTTGTTTTTAGTCTTGAAGACCAACCAAAGCTGAAGAGGAGCTCAGCTTCTCCCTTGTCACTACCTTTGTAAACATATCTGCTAGATTTTCATCTATATGTATCTTTTCTAGCCTTAACTATCCATCATCCAACATCGACTGAATGAAGTGATACCTCAACTGTATGTGTTTGGTCTTTGAATGCAAAGCAAAATTCTTTGCAAGATGTATGGCACTCTGGTTGTCCGTAAACAAATAATTGTTAGCCTGTTGTTTACCCAATTCTTCCATGAAAGATTGTAGCCATATCATCTAATTGCTTGCCTCTGTTGCAGCTACATACTCTACCTCTGTGGTAGATAAAGCAACCACCTTTTGCAACCATGAGATCCAACTCACCATTGTCCCACCTATAGTAAAGACATAACTTGTAGTACTCCACCTGGCATCAATATCCCCTGCCAAATCTGAGTCTACATAACATGTTGAATCAATATTAGAACCCCTAAAACATAAATGTTTATTGGATGTACCTCTCAAATATCTAAGAATCTATTTTACCGCATTCCAATGCTCCAATTCAGGATAACTCATATACCTGCTTACGACTCCTACAACATGTGCAATATCTGGTCTCATACATACCATGGCATACATTAAACTTCCTACAACTGAAGCATATGGTACCTTAGACATTTTTTCTTCTTCCTCTTGTGTCTTAGGACACATCTCCTTAGTCAATTTCAAATGACTAGACAAAGGTGTGTTGACAACTTTTGCATTCTTCATATGGAATCTCTGCAACACCTTTTCAACATAATCAACCTAAGATAGAGTCAATTTTCTGTTCTTCCTATCTCTCCAAATTTTCATACCAAGGATTTGTTTTGCTTCCTCCAAATCCTTCATAGCAAATGACTGTGGTAACTGTTGTGTTAACTCTCTTATGTGATCTATGTTAGACCCTGCTACAAGCATGTCATCAACATATAAACATAAAATAATGTAGTTGTCATTATCCAACCTCTTAAAATAAACACAATGGTCAGAATTACACCGACTGTAGCCTTGCTCAGCCATAAAACTATCAAATTTCAAATACCATTGTCGAGATGCTTGTTTCAGGCCATACAAACTCTTCTTCAATCTACACACCAGTTTCTCCTTACCTTTGACCTCAAATCCTTGGGGTTGTTCCATATATATTTTCTCCTCCAAATCACCATAGAGAAAGGTAGTTTTCACATCTAGCTATTCCAAATGCAAATCTTCAATAGCCACAATACTTAAAATAGTACGAATAGAAGTCATCTTAACAACCAGAGAAAAAATCTCATTAAAATAAATGCCCTTTTTCTGTGTAAATCCTTTTACAACTAACCTGGCTTTAAATCTATTCTTACCTCTAGCTTCCTCTTTCAACCTATAAACCTATTTGTTTGGTAAAGCCTTTTTACTTGCATACAACTTACATAATTCCCAAGTCTAATTTTTCAACAAGGAGTCCATTTCTTCTTTCATTGCAATCTCCTACTGAACCTTTGTATCCACCTGCATAGCTTCATCATACCCTTCCGGTTCACCAGCATCTGTTAACAAAATAGAATACAAAGAGGGAGAAAACCTTTCAGGAGGTCTACTTAGCCTTGTTGATCGTCTAACATTCACTGGAGTTTGTGGTATTTCTTGTTGTTGTTGCGGAGCATGAGGAACCACTGGAACATCACTATTTGGAGTATCATCAACCACCACATAATCCTTTTTTTTCTTCTCATGCTGCTGCAACTGATCTTTGTACAACACCTTCTCATTGAATATAACATCCCTACTTCTCACAATTTTCTAATTTTCAAAATCCCAAAGCCTATAACCAAATTCATCAATGCCATATCTAATGAAGATACACTTTTTTGATTTTGCATCTAGCTTGGTTCTATTTTTAGAATTTATATGTGCAAATGATTCACATCCGAAGGTTTTGAAAAAAGAATAACTTACCTTCTTACCTATTCGTGCTTCTTCTAGAATACAACAAACCAAAGGAATTGAAGGACCTCTATTAATTAAATATATAGTAGTGTTGACAGCTTCTGCCCACATGTTTAAAGACAACCCAGCATGCAATCTCATGGTCCTTGCATGCTCCATTATTGTCCTATTCATGCTCTCAGCCATTCCATTCTTCTATGGAGTCCCTGGAACCATTTTCTGCCTATGGATTCCATTAAAGGAACAATAATCCTCAAATTTTTTGCTGCAATACTCACCACCATTATCAGATCTGAGACATTTTAATCTTTTACCCATCTCATTATCAACCAAGCTTCTCCATTTCTTAAATGTTTCAAATACATCAGATTTCTGCTTGAGGAAATAAATCCAAACCTTCCTAGTTGCATCATCTATGAATGTAACATAATACCGAGAGCCATCAAGAGAAGATACCTGAGCCGGTCCCCATACATCTGTATGCACAAGCTCCAACTTTTTATCTTTCTTTTGCTTCCCATCCTTGAGAAAACTAACTCTCTTATGTTTGCCATACAAACAACTTTTATAGAAATCCATATTAATACATTTCAGACCTGGTAAAAATTTCTTAGAATGAAGTACCTTCATACCTTTTTCATTCATATGCCTAAGTCTGTTATGCCACAATGTTGTCTCATAACCTACAACAACTATTTTAGTCTCTTCTTGCAAACCTGCAGCAACTGTTCCTGAACCTGTTTGGTTTTTCTTTGAAACAACTAAAGTAGAAGGAATAGTATGACCTACACAAAGATATAAGGTGACTACTTTCACACCTTTTGCTACTATTAAGGCACCTCTTGTAACCTTCCAATTTTTATCAGTGAATGTAACAATGCAACCTTCATCAGCTAGCTGCCCTACTCAAATTAAATTCCTACTCAGCCTTGGAACGTGCCTTACCTCTTGTAGTAGCCAATGATTCCCATTCTGTAACTTAATCTTGATTCTTCCCTTTCCAACAATCTGACAGGGTTCATTATCTCCCAAATAAACTAGCCCAAAATCCCCTTGGACATAATCAAGAAAATAACTTATATGGGGCGTAGCATGAAATGAGGCCCCTGAATCTAAAACCCATGAATTATTGGCATAATCTAGAGAAATAATCAAAGCATCATCTTCAGATTTATTACTTACCACATTTGCCTTCTTATTGCCTTCTTGTTTGTCTCCTTTATTCTTCTGAGACCAACAATATTTCTTCATATGACCTAGTTTCCCACAGTACCAGCAATCCTTCTGTCCTCTGGATTGGGATCTCTTGTGCTTTGATTTTCCTTGTGACTTCCCATGACCTCCAGAACCTTTTCCTCTCTCCTTTGATCTGTCCTACTTTTTGCATTCAAAACACTACCTGATGTGGACTCTCCTGAGCTTTTTTGTCGCATTTCCTCGCTAAGGATAACACCAGCAACATCATCAAATTTCAAAGTGTTTGAACCAGAGACAGAGTTACTTTCAGCCATTACCAAGCTATTCTAGCTTTCTGGAAAAGAGCATAAAACCAAGAGAGCCCTCAGCTCTTCATCAAATTTCACTTTTACAAAAGTTAACTAACTGGTAATCGTATTAAATTCATTTAAATGATTTGTCACAGATCCACCTTCAATCATTTTCAGATAAACAAACACTTCATGAGAAATACCTTATTTGAGGCTGAGGGTTTTTCATACAATTTAGCCAAAGCTTTCATCAATTCACTTGTTGTCTTCGCTTCTGTTATATTGAATGCCATAGATGGTGCCAGGCACAACCAAATGGTTCCCAGTGCCTTTTTGTCTAGAAGTTCCCAATCCTCATCCATCATTCCTGACAGTTTCTTGGATATTCCTTCCAATAGCCTCCATAAATCCTTTTGATAAAGATAATCCTCCATTTGCATCTTCCATAATTGATAGTTCTGCCCATTGAATTTATCTACCTTCAATTTACCCTTGTCTATCATTTCTCCCACTTAACCGTGAGACTCCCACTCAACCGTGAGACCTTCCTGCAGACGATAATCGAACACAACCCTCTCTGATACTACTTGTTAGGTTTAGCCGACAAAAGATATCAATTAAATGCAAATAAATATTAAACAAAGGAATGAAAATACATAGAAATAATAACAGTGAGAGACATGTTTTTATTGAGTTTGAAGATATCAGGTTCTTTTAGGGCATGGAATCAGATTCTTTCTTCATTAATGCATCTTCAAAAGCCTCATTTTGAGTCTAAACCGTTCACTTACCCTGCCTCTATTACATTAGACACTTGGTAGGCAGTCATATATATTTAGTGTCCTTGGTCTTCACTCATTGTGGTGATTAAACTGTGTATACTTGCTTTCTAGATGATTGCCCTGCAACTTTCATATACTTGCCTTTTAATTAATGCTAACACTGCATTCCTCTGTTCCTTTACTCATGCCATTGAAACCATGTTTACTGTGCCTATATCCCTGGGAACCATTGACCATTGCCACTCACCATGAACATCTTACCTCTATGCACTCATTATCTCTCTGTTATAGAATAGTCACCCATAAATATACAGAATTTAGACTTTTATTTGTAGACTGTCATAGGTTTATGAAACTGTCATATTCCTACAACTATACTACCATGTAGAATATATGCATTATAATAATAGCATTATTAGTGCCTGTCCTTTTTTCTATTTAAGACTCCTATAAATTTGTCTACTGGTTGCTTCCAAAGTCTTGATGAAATGCTAACATCATCACCTTATGACTGTAATCTTCCTCATTGATCTTTGTGCATTGCCAACTACCCTTCCTTTCTCAAAAACTAACACACCACCCTTGATCACAGTAGCTTAAGACTCATCTCACTTTGTCTATGGCATGAACTGTGTACTTTATCTCTTGCTCACTGTCATTTATGCTCCTTGAGTCTTCATGGCTATCTTCATGAAATATCATATATGAAGCTCTCTCATTTATGCTCCTTGAGTCTTCATGACTATTTTCATGACTGAGTGTTGATTGTGTCCCATATATGAAGCTCTCTCCTTCAATGCAGCCAACAATAACCCTAGAATCTTTTCATAAAGGCATATAAGGTAGTGATGTTGAATGTTTAGGGAGGAAAAGCAACATAAAATCAAGTCCAAAAAACCCATAAGACTTAAATATGTGTCTTTGCTTTGAAAAATGTGTTACAAAGTGTGTTTCTCAGTGCTGTGACTGAGAAAACTGAGTTACAATGGCTTTATTTGCTTATACAACTCTAAAACAGACAAAAAACACTAAGATCCATGAACAACACATTCAAACTGTTGCATAAAGTAGTGGGCCAAGTTGTCTAACAACTAGTACATAATAAACATCAACTATGTCATTTTTTTCAAATATTTTAGTTGCCACTGTGTAAAGGTCCCTTCTTTCTCTTTTAGACAGACAAATCCATCTATTTTGTTTTCATAAGCAAGGGGTATGTTACTTGTGAGCTTTAAAATATTTACATTTGCATCTCCTATTCCTTTCAATTTGACTCCATGTACAATAGATAGTGAGTGAATCCGCCCAATGCCCACAGACGTAGCACCATCAAACGGATCCAACACCTGAACTTTATCCTCTTCTTGGAGTTTATCAATATAAAATGTTTGTAAAAATTAAAAAAAAATACACATTATATTGAGATATAAAACACACAGTATATTGTTTTTGACAGTTGTATGTAAAGTCTTATGTCTTGGAACAAATTAGTTTTTGTATGTGCTTTTTTTGATTTTGTTGAATAACAAAGAAGCAACTTTTTACTCTAAAAAAAAAACTAACCATTGCGAGGTACAAACAAATGGAGGGCAAGACTACAACAGTGCTAGACTGTACGAGTACTCCAGAAAGAGAAATGGATTGGCAATGAAGTCCCCCCAACTGAGGACCACGACATCCCCAACCATAATGCACTAATGCATAGTCAAAATCTATGTATGCACTCTATTACAACTAAGTTCTAAGCTTCCATATGTAAGTTATATGTTCTCCCTTATTTCCATAATCTATGTATACTAGTTGATTACACTTCACTACTATTCTAACAAGCTGATTACCCTTATTTACATAATAAAACAACCATTGCTTACTTGAATAGTACTTACTTGCATGTGGTTTCATAGCACTCACCTCGAGTTTAGAATGACTACTACTATAAATATCATGCGCATGCTCGTCGAGCTCATCATCATTATCACTATCAACATTGACATGAAGTTGTACAATTTTGCAAAGAGCTCTATTGATGGGACCTTTTTCTTTTCATTCTGCTTTCATATAATTGCTCTACATGTGGTTTAATCATCATGCAAAAATTAATATAAGTCAAGTAAAGAATGCACAAGCAATAATTTTTTGTCCAAAAGAACATTCTAAGCATGAAGAATTAATGACAAAACATTGGGACAAATTAACTTACAACTTAAAGAATGCAAAAGCCATAATTTTTTGTCCAAAAGAATATTTTAAGCATGAAGAATGACAAAACATTGGGACAGATAACTGACAACTATTATATTACCTCAACTTCAACATAACTATGACAACTGTGCTGCACATTCTTGTCAAGTTCATCATGATCATCACTATCAATATCAACAGCTCTATTGACATCGTGAAGGCATTTTTGCTTTCCTACTGCTTTGAAAAAATCACTCTACATGTGGTTTAACCCTCATGCAAAAAAATATACAGAGCATTCAATAGTCAAGTAAAGAATGCAAGCTATAAATTTGTCCAAAAGAACATTTTCAGGATCACTCCAACAATAAAGAAACTGGGTTGGATTCTCCTACACTCAAATTTTCAATAATCTACATATTAAGAGGCATTTGTATACATAAATGCCAAACAAGAAGAAATGAGATCAATAGAGCCTCTTACCTCATTTGAATCTGTGGATTTATGCTCATTCCATGCATAAACTATAGGGTTAACGGAGGCAACCAACTGTGAAACTTGCTGACTGAGACCGTATATGCAATTCAGTACATGTTGGTACCCTTCATTTGAGTTGACATGATCTAGAGAGGTTGATCCTACTGGGCATGTAACAGATGGCTGTGAAATCTCTGTTGATGAACTAGATTTCCACTTCATCCCACTCTTAGATTTACTAGGATCTAGCGCTGCCATATAATTGACAATATCTTCTACACCTGCTTCTCTATTAATATTTTCCACCTAAAATATAATGTCAATTTCAACATATAGTTAGTTCATTAAAAAATCAAAATAAATAACACGATGTAAATTGAACCAAAAACCCATACACTTACCCAAATTTGTCCATTTTGTCTTGCAACCCGCCTCGGCCAAGTGTATATCCAACCCTCACATTATCTCTTGCTCTCTTGCCTTTGTTATTCTTTGCCAAATATTCTTCAGAATGCATACTTTCTTTCAATGCCTCCCACTGTTTGGGACATAGAGTGGAGTCTAACCTCTCTTTTCCCTCCATGATTGCTTTTCTACAACTGTATCTAAAATTGATCATCATAATTCTCATCTTTTGCCTGTAATATTTTCTTGAGATTTGTCCACCAGTAGTCTCAAAAGCATTTTCCATTTTTTCTATAACATTTTCCACAAATCGTGGATCTTGCTTTGCAAAACTTGATTTGCAAATATCCAAATGGGCCCTACATCTTACACCCAACTCAGAGGCCCACTTTGTAGCATTTGGCCCAATGGGCTCACCATCTCTCGATACTTCAAGCAAGAATGGCTTCTTACCTTCTAATTTTATTAGTTTTGCATTCCTCTTTATAGATTTGTACAAATCTTGACTCAATCTTTGTCTTTTGACAAAAGCATCCACATCTTATATTAAACCACTACCAGTATTTCTGGCTGATCCACTAGTTCCATCAAAAGTTCTAGATGCAACAAGTGCACTATTAGGCACAACAGATGCAAGCGGTCTCTCTTCATGACTTTCATTAACCGAAACTTCATGCTTCTTGGCCACATCAGTTGTGGCGTCAGTACTTAAATTTCTCTCCAGCACATTCAGGTAGAGCTTTGATTCAAAGTTTAAAAGGTACATTTTATCTAATCTTTCCCAGATTACATTCAAGTGCATAAATGAAATAATTTAAAAAGATTATGTTTATAAATTTACTGCATTTATTCAAGTGCATGTAATATAAGAAAGATTTACACAAATCTTTTATGAACAAAGAAATAATCTTTATTAAATGTAAAATGTACATTATCTCACACAAGCCGTGAAATTAGCTTTCTTATTCAATGAATTTGAAGAACAATCTATACATGAATAAGTAAATGTAAATAAATGTGCATGTAGGGTTAGAGGCCAGTCATTGCCTGAGAATGACTGGTTCTGGTTCTCGTGTGTTGTCCTGCTGTCCCAAATTGTCTTTGTCTCTCCAAACTCCATGTGTTCCTAATTCCTGGATCTGGCAAAAATATTGTTGTTAGAGTAATACTCTAAGCAATGAATGGTCCCAAACCTGACATGAACAAGTACCTATGCATGTATAAACTGATCCTCAAATGCATTAAACAAGAAATGTATACCTTGGATGTCCTAGTGAACAATCAAGTCATCAAAACATCCAAAATATGCATTTATTTTCTAACAAGTTTGTTTCATGTGCAGATACAAGTGTAATTATGTTTCTGTGTGATTCATCGGATTACATCATGAGTGGAGAAAATGTGGCTCCCACAAGGGTTGAGCCCAGCTCATGGTCATTACAGAACATTTTATATGTATTTATGAGATGTAAGAAAGACAGAGTGCAAAAAGAGAATCAACAATATGCCAGCAGGGTATGAACAGTCTAGAATAACTGTATTCAATGAGCAGAATAACCTTCAGAGGAATAGTCATAAAGGACTATATGAATTGTTTAAGACAGTCATGCCATGTATCAGCTAGTGGTAGGGCAGTCAAGAAGACTGTATACAAAAGGCAGTGCATGCAAGAAGGAAATATGCATAGGAGTACAGACCTTATGAAATGAAGAGTAGTCATGCATGTAGTAGTCCTCAAGGGATAGCAAATAACAAAGAAAACAAGTTCTATCAAGAGGGCACATCAATATACAGTGGCACAATACAAGACAACCACTGATTAGATAGTGAGCAGGCACATGAAGTCCAACGTGGGTGCAGTCAAGTAGTGACAGTCAACAGAGATAAGAGTAAGGTCTTGTGTGAGGTTTATGAACAATAGTCAAACACTGTCACAATAGCCAAAGAAGACTAAAGTCACATAATCAATGCTAGAAGGGGTAGTCTCAGCAGAAAAGTTAGAAATGGAAGTGACTGTCAATAGATAGTCATAATAGGAGCAGTCATAAACCTCAAAAGAGCACCTTTTTGAAGTAGAGTATCCTTATCACTATAAGGAAAGGGTTTGGTTATAAAATCTTAGTGTAAGCAATGAATGGCTATAGGAATAAATGCCAGATGAAAAGATATTCACAGTGTAGGGTTTTATATCCACAAGTGTGATGCTACAGATAGAATCCACTATCAAACTGCCCAGACAGGAATATGCTCAGATCTCTCCATTTTGTCCATTATGAAAAACTACAGTCATGTATATGCTAGAGATAATATCAAGATATGCTCTGAGAACTACAGGAGAATACATCTTCAAGATGAATAAAATGTAGAGATTCAGATTTAAAAGTCAAGCTACAGGCATCATAGTAGCTAGAACAATAATAAGCCAATGAAAATGTTGTTAAAGTAGTCTTGAAGGCTGGTGCACAAGGAAAAATAGAGTTTGTAAACATTACCATATTTCCACACCATGAAGAACTGATAGATTGATATTCAAGGAGGAAGAGCCCAAATCTCATACACTTTATCCATTTTGAACAGTTACAGGAACATCTTTTAACTACTACCAGTGCATAGACCACAAAGAAGTCAACATGCTCAGAATATATACAGTTTTGTTCATTTTTTAACTATCTACAAAGGCACATGTCACGAAGTTGCTACAGGAAATATGTTCATTTCATGAGATAGGGTTTTATTCATTGAAACCCTAGTTCTAATACAGAGAAACCCCTGTTGTTTCATCCATAATGCCTTATTGATGTAAGAAATACAGAGAAAACAGAAGCAGCTACAGGAAGTATGTGCATGAAGAAAGAACAAGAACACAGTTAGGGTTTTGAAACCCTTAAAAAAATCATATGCAGACATAAATGTTTTGAGCATAAATGATAGATCTCACTATTTTCTGTAGTTTTTCTTGGCAAAAAAAAAAAAGTCATATATGCACGAAAAAGTAGTTCTCTATCTTAGCCATACAGAATACAGAGATATCCAGCATATACAATGATGAAGAGTAACAGGAACCATGGAAATTTGCATTTTTGTTCCAGAAAAATGAGATTATCAGACTCACCTTGAGTTACAGAAGCTTTCCATGATAATTTTTAGTCAAAATGCCTTGAGAAACAGCATAAAATCATCTACAGAGACTTCAGACACAAAACCCTCATGGCGGCGCCTTGGGCAGAGAGCAAGTTTTCAAGATTGCAAAAGTGTAAAATGAGGGCAAAAAGTGCCTTTTGTGTTTTAGGGTTTCATAACCCTAGAAGCCTGATGGGCTTTATTTTCTTTTTTGCATTTTATTTTGCATACATTGAAATTGCCCATGGTCAAAACTTTGTGAAGTGTAATACCTAGCCGAGCATGTTAAGACTTGGTTAAGTCTTTATTTCCCTCTTACTAAGGTAAGCATTTCGATACAAATTTTTCATTCTTTTATTTATTTTTATTTGCATACTTTGTGATGTAAAACAATAATCTTTAAATGATGACCATATAAATCATTTAAGATATATTGTTGCCTTTTAATGCAAAGGAGAATAAAGGAGAGTGTGGGATTAGTCTTTATTGTCTTGGAGATCATATAGTTGGATTGTAGAAGATGTGGCAGACACGTGCCAAGAGTATAGGTGTTTGTTTTTGCCTTGAAGGAGGAGATTGAATAAGTCAAGAGGCAATTGGACAGTTATAGTTTGACTTGACTGTTGGAGGGTATCTAGGAGTGTTTTTATTGCTCCTAGAGTCCTTTTAGAGTTGTCTTTAGGAGTCATTATGATTGACTAGGTCATGATAGGTTTTTTCCTTCATTGTGGGCTCATGTAGAGGAGATATAGGCCCTATATTTCAGGGTTTTTATGGGCATCCGACCCTAGTTAGTTTTTAGACTCCTTGTATTGTGGAACCACTTGGATAGTGGTGGATATAGTCACTTATGTGACTCTTTTGTACTCAGTTCTTAAATGCAGATTCTAGAGACTTGTGATTTTTACTATCCTTGCTCAGATTTTTGCCAGTTTGTAATTCATTCATTTTTGAACATGCATACCGGTGGTGACATTGGACATCAATGATTATGAGTATTTTTGCCTTCCCACTTTGTGCTTTATTGTGTGTATCTTATTGATTGATCAAGTTACTTGTATAGTTTGGTTTATTTCCTTGTAATCCTGTCTCAAGCCAAGCACCTTTTTGTAGAAAGGTATGTTTTTTGTAGGTTATAATATGTGTTAAGAGTGCAAATACTTTTAGTTGTAAATTTTTTTTTTCCTTCTGAAGGTTTAAACATTTTAACCTCTTTATGAAGTACTTATGCAAAAAACATATGAAAGTGAGTTGTGTAAAATAATTTCAGTCATTGTTGAAATTATGTATGTAAGCTGTGTTTGCAGGTTCTAGTTAGTTTTGGTGCATCACCTTAGTCACTGGTTTCATTTTTGTGCAATCTCCTCTTTCCCTTTTCCTTGTCAAAATAGTAGGATAGAAAGTATTTTAGGTGATAACCATAGGAAGCTGGCCTTCTCCGGAGGTTGACCTTTGCTTTTAAAGTTACCCACAGCTTTTAAAGAATTTGCTGTCAAAAACCAAGAAGATGTTTACAATTATATGTATCAGACAAATTTTCCTTAGGGTATATTCACAAGAAAAGAACTCATAAAAACATAACACAAGCAGGATGAGGTAAAAACATAGTCTAGTTCATCACGAGGTATGTTAGAACCATTCAAAATTTCACATAGTCCCACTATGTTTCATACATTTTCCTTCCATAAATCCATAATTAGGGATTCATATTCCTTTTAGAATTGTTCTAGGAGTCATTTATGAGCATCTCATATAAGGTCTATGTGAAATAAATTTATATTTTTGACCATTGATGTGTTTTTGTCTCTTATCGCAGCCCCACAGCACATGCAAATAGCCTTGGTGGATGTGCGGGAATTAGAGGATGTGAATACACAATTATTGCTTCCCCATAGCATGCAGAAAATTTAGTTGCGGTGTTGCGATATAAACTCAAGCGGCACATTACTGCACCCCCGCGGCAGGTAAGGAGATGATTGGCAGCAATGTGATAGGAAGGAGTCGAGATAAAGTGTTCACCGCACCCCCGCGATAGTTTCAAGTTGAGCCCGTGGTGTTGCGATATAAGGGGTTCGAGTGATCGGTAATGCTACATACCACAGCCCTGCGATGCTAATAACTTCGATTGGCGGTAATGCGGTAAACAATGAATGGGAGACCAAAGGCTCCCGCGACCCCACGATGGTCAAGCCAAAGCTTGGCAGTGGTGTGGGAAAATACATAAGGGATAACATTTATCCCACCATCCTGCGGTGGTGTGCAACAAGGCTTGTGGGGTGGCGGTAAGTGGTGAAGATGAACATAACTGTCCAAGAGGTCCTGCGGTCCCGCGATTGCCCTAAGTTGGTCTTGCGGTGATGCGATAAGGAATTAAATGTCGAAATGACTTCAGTGTTGCCCCACAATGGTTATCATTGATGCCTACAGGATTCCAATTTTTGAGGAAAGGACTGCAAGTCTTGAAATACTCACCCAGCCATTGGATTGGATCAAATCAACAGTCTGTGTTTGAAAAGAATTGAATGCTGAGATTTGTTGATTTCGTGGCACGAACCAGGTTAATGGCGAAATGACCAGCTTCATGGCATGATAAAACTTGGGATTTCTTTGTATTTCTTCATTTAGTAAATTTAGTGTTGATTACAGAAGGTGAATTCAAGCTTTGTGTGCTCTCCTCAGGCATTTTCCTACTAGGTAAGTCTGCCCCATCACTCTTTGCATAAAAGTTGGTGTTTGGTTGTGCTCTATTTTCAACTAGTCTGGTAAAACAAGTAAAATATGAAAACCCTAGTTCGTAGAGGCATTAAAATATGGCACCTAAAAAATCTGAGTCTGTGAGTAAGAGCATTGACCCCCTTGCTCCCAAGAAACAATCACTTCAACAATCATTGTTGGACATCCTGCCAAATTTAGTTGACAAGGGGTCTAAGAAATTGTTCAAGGATGTTGTGGAAGGATGTCGGGATGCTGCAATCCCTATCTCTGGATGAAACCTTTTTTGGTATTTTTGTGGAAAGAAAGATGGATAGGGACCAGTTGGAAACCCATGGAATTTGGATTTGGCATAGCTTGTGGTGCCAATGTATTTGTTGATGTGGATTTGATTAGAACATTGGCACAACACTATCACTTAGCCACCAAAACAGTCAGACTACCAAATGGGTCACCATTGGTGGCTATGGACAGGAATGCAATCATAGACTGCTTCATGTTGAGCAAGCAAGCCTTCACATAAGTAGATCTGGAGAAGAGTGAGCAAGAGTACAATAGTTTGAGAAAAACACATAAAAGGGATGAGGTGCCCATGCACATGAGGAAAGGGGCAAATAACAGAAGAATTGAAATCCCATCCACTGCAATTGAACCTTTCTCTGTTGAAGATTTTGTTATCTATTTCAAAAGAACATATTTTGCTTTGTGTCAGGTGTTGGGTATTGATTCCCAAGGTAGAATGCCTATCAGCCTAATGATGATGGCCATGAGAATTCAAAATCCAGAAGTTGATGTTGAATATGATTTTGCAACATTCATTGAAAAGAAACTGCATGATGGATTTTTGCAAATAAGAGAAACAAAAAGCCCATAGACTTCAAATACTACTCTTTGTTATGTCATTTGATTTTGTATCAAAATAGAAGAAAGTGGGCTAGCAGAATGGATCTGAGCATGATTGATGAAAAGGGACAAAGATTTCCAACATAGTGTTGATGTTACAAATGGGATAGCCATTGTAAGAATTGTGACTATGTTGTGTTTCATGATGAATTCTCATTTACAATAATGAATTCTCTTGGTAGCTCTTCTCATAGATAGACAAAAGAGGTCAGGGAAATGTTGAGGCCTCTTGCCCATAGGCTAGAACAAGGTCTTAAGCATAACTATGTTGATTGGTTTTTCTTGCCAGTTCATACTATAATCAGAGTATATGGGTGTACTCAGCGACCCCATGTGTTTCCCAAATTTGTGCCAAACAAAATTACATTCCTTGAATTCATGTGGCAAATGATGTGGATGGAGAAGGATGTAATGAAGAAACAAAAGAAAGGCACATTTCTTCCTAATTCCATAGTGTTTGGTGATTGGTCCATTGGTTCTGATACTTTAGAGGATTTGCAAGCCTATTTAAAGGCTAAATATTCTTGGAAACCAGGTGTAGAGAGGGTTTGTGATCCAGAGGGTCACATGAACTTTGTCAAACAAACCATCCTCACAAGAATGGGAATATCCCATCAAATCAATTTTGATGAGGATGTGATCAGAAATCTTGTCACCTTTCAAGAAGTGTATGATAGGAAAAGAAAATGGGAGATTCTGAAAAGGATTAAGGATGATAGGAGAAAACAAAATCCTAATTTTCTGGATTCTTTGTTGAAAAGAGGGACCCTTTGAGAAGAATAGATTTGATAATTGACAATTTTGAAAGAATATATAGCAAGTCTGAGAAGCATCTTTCAAAGGCTATCAAGCTCAGTGTTAAAAGACCACCAGGAGTTGTGATTCAAGAGCCTGCACCAGATGCAATGTCAGTACAAGATCCAACTCATGTCCTTGATTCACCACCTACCAAAAGGAAAAGGATTGAGGATGTTTCTCCACTAGTTCCATATGAATTGAGCGAAGGAGGGGGTGACATTGGTGAAGTAGCTAGTAGCCTGAGAAATATGGGAGATGAAAGAGAAACAAATGAACCACTTGTTGGCCAAGAAATAGAAGCATACAAACCAGAGGCCAGAATGGCTGAATAGGCACAAGGGGAGCCTAAATTAGAAGAAGATGAAAGAATTGTGGCTTCTATGAGATTTATGGAGGATGATGATTGCATTAATTCTCCTAAATTCAAAGATTTTTGGATTAAGATGAAGATGAAATAATTTCAAGAACAAGTGGAAATAAATAAAATGTGTGTTGATGAATCTTAACATAAGAAAATTGTTTCACAAACTTTCAAGAAAATGAAAATAGATGAAATAAGTGTCAACCCTGATGAGGCTAGACAAATGGTATTAAGGAGCAACATGTTGATCATTCCTGGGTTTGAGTTGAAGAAAATGTTTTTGTTAGACCAAGTCAAGAATCAAGATGACCCCATGCTAGTTTCTGAATTTGACTATGAGGAAGGTGTCAGTGGTTGTGGTTTCAATCCAAAAATAGAGACTTTGGCAATATGGGCAACACAAAAGAACACCAGCAAACTAAGATTACTTGATGTGGTCCAAGAAATAAGGGGAATCGCTATGGTCAAGACATTCCGGGATGCATCATTAACTAAAGCAACTACCCTCACTGTGCATACTGCAATGTTTACACAAGCTATTGTTAAAAGCTAGAGCAAAGATTGTTTGATTATGAGAGAACTCAGATGGAGATGAATGATGAGGTAAATGGATTGTATCTTGAAAATGTAAACCTGAAAAAACAATTGAAGGGTGAGAGTTCTTCTCAGATTCAAGCCATTATGCCATTTCAAACACCTGTGCCACAAGAGACCAGTGATACCACAGTGACTGCTGAACAATTCAATGTTTTGAAATTGAAGTTAGAAAAAGAAATTGAGGAATTGAAAAGACAAAACAAGAAAACAAAGAATGAAGCAAAATTGAAAATTCTTGAAGTGTTTGAGAAAAATTTGGAATATAGAGTGAAAATGGTTGTTGACAAGTTGAGAGATGTGCATGAATGCTATTCTTCCTTGTCTCAGGCCATGGAACGGTTGAAAGTAAATTTTCTATTTTAGATCCCTTGTATTAAAGATGGCAGTCAACACATCACACGCTGATCACTCTGTGTAAATTTCTACAATGGAATCAAGATGCTCCTGTAGCTATAAAGCCAACAAAGAAAATGATCAAGATGATATTGGATGAGTATTAGTATGTGAATCGTGAGAATCAAAGAATGCAAACAAAGGTTGATTCTTTTGCCACTTTCAAACACCAGTTCATTCCATCAATCCTAACAAAGGATGAAAAGATCAAGGATTTTGATGCATGGAAGGATGAATTTGATCATACAATTTCTAAGGTCATGGAATTTTTGAAAAAAGACAAAGATATCAATATTCTCAGCTTCAACATCATTCTGGACAAAGTAATTGCTTTGGATGTTGGATATACAATGTTTACAATTGATGTCAAAGCATTGCTAGACAAAAGATAGAAGGATCGCCAGACCAACTTGCTCCAAATTCAAGATTATAAGTAGCCTAGTGATTTTGCCATGTTTCAATGGCAGCAGAAGTATCTTCAAGCTGATGAATAGATAGGCTATATGTGCAAAGGAGCAACGAGCATCATGGCCTCATGACTACACAGTATACCAATGGGAGCAAGAGTATTTGCAGGCTCCTCCAGAATAATAGGGCCTTGAAGATGTCATAGTGTAAGAACTGAGCCTTCAAACACTCTATCATGGAGAAGGAGACTTTGCTAGGTCGAGATGATCACAGGTCTCCTATGTTGATTAACGGACAAGTGTATTGCAAGTGCTATGAGCTTCCAATCAATACTGTCTACTTTCTCTGTTTTCTCTTAATTATGTTTTAAGCAAAATTAATGTTTAGTTTATATGAAGAGGCATGAATTTTGAAAAGATGCCATAATTTGTAACGGTCTGAAGCTTGTTGCTTCTCTTATAAAAGAGCAACCAAGACCAAATTTTGATATCATCATCATAGGCATTTATAGAAACATATATGAGGAGAGTTTTGTTATATTGTAATATCTATTTGAAGCAATCAATGGAGGAGAAGATTTAATCTGGTGCTCGAATTCTAGTTAAGATATCTAAGAGATCATTTCTTTGTTTGTAATGAGGAGGCTTAGTTCACCTAATGTTAAGATATCTATATGTATTATTAAATCATAGATGTTTGTTATTGTTTCCTTCACACAAGCATATTCAATGCACGTGGAGGCTAGAAATTGTATTACAAACTAAAGCTATCATCTAGGACATATAAGAAAAGACTAGCATCTAGAAAACATATAGGACATACAAGAAATTATATTCTAACTAAACAAAATTAATTTCAACCAAAGTAAGAAAACTAAGAAGAATGATTGAACCTAACTTTAAATGCACTTCAAATCAGCAGTGAACATCTCAGGTTTTGTATACAATGTACCAACAGAATAATGATGATTACATTTAGAAATGTATCAGTAAAACAATAGTGAATAAGCATACCTATACTCATATCTTTATTACATTCAATAATAAATTACACCATACATATAACCAAAGTTTAGGTGACAAGCTAACCTCTTAAGGTGATAGGATAGTTAAGGTGACAAAACATCATCATAATCATCTACATTGCTAGCAAGATCAGAATCCTGATCACTCATGTCTGCATCTACTTGATTTTATTCCTCATCCTCATATGTGACATGCTGCTTATTCTCTCTCCCAATCTCTTCATTGGTAGTCAAAATCTCTTCTTCAAACACTCCATCATCGTCTTCATCCACTTCTTCGAATGTTTCTTGTAGATTTACATATTGCCCATCAGGCATTATATCAACAACTTCCATGAATTTTCATCTGGAATGAGACTCTATTTGAATGACATACGACCATCCTAGGCTTCTTACATCATCAATTAGAAATGATTGGTTAATTTGAAGAGGGGAAACGTACGTCTCATCCATCTCTGATAAAAATTGCCTTATATTTATGTGTACAAATCCATACTCATCAAATTGTATTGTGGATGGTTAGATCCACTTACATTTTAATAATATATGACTATTTTCACCAAAATCCACTTGAATAATTTCTTGGATGAATCCAACATAAAAAAAATTCTCAGTTTCGTGAAGAAATTCAGTACTAACAACACAATCACAATTTGTCTTTCTTTTGTCTTTTTCTTCCACTCTTAAATGACTACCATAGGCCCACATTCCACTAAAACACATAGACCATATATGTGGATATTGTGAAAGCTCGCTTTCCTCCATTGTTACATCTTGACCTTCTTCTTTTGCATCACTAACTGCATTAGCAATCCATTCTTCAAATTTTGGAAAAGAATCACCTCCAATCAAATCATGACGTTTGTGCTTTTGAGGTTGATGTTGCATTCAAGTTTGATTCTCTTCTTCATATTTTCTACATAGAATATTAACTTACAAATAGTAAGATTAATAATATAAATGTGTAAATGCAATTGAGTAAATAAATTATTGTGTAAATTTTTTTTACCTGTGCCACTTATCAAACGAAGTTGTGTTTTGAAGAATATAGGCATGTATCGCACTTCTTTCTTGATGTGATAGTTTGAAGCGACATCCATTGCCTTCTAATACTTCACCTACAACTCTTTCATCTTCGTCATCATCCCATACACGTTGATTAACATTTTTAAAATCCTTCATATATTCTGTGAAAAATCCCATGGCCTCTTGCATTGAATATCCCTCAAACATGTTGCCTTCTGGTTTTTCCCTAGTATGAACAAATTTTTCCAAAACCTTCATATATCATTCTATAGGATACATCCATCTTGTTCTTACTGGGCCACAATGCTCTAGTTCATATTCTAGATGTATCAAAAGATGCATAGAAATGTTAAAGATTTTTGGTGGAAATTCCTATTCCAATAGATAAAGGACTACAACAACCTCCTCCCTCAAACTATCAAAGTTTGAAGGATCTAATACATGTAAATTCATTCTCTTTAATATTAGACCCAACCTTATAACTGCCAATCTTGGCCCCTTTGCCAAACTTGATATGTTTACCACAATAGGTAAAATATTCTCGATTATGACATGATAGTCACGGGTCTTGAGGCCTCTTAAGCCATTAATGTCAGTTTGGATTCTAATACTACTACTTACATATCTAGTGGGAAAGCGAGTCTGAGAAAACAACTGTAAGAATTGTGCACATTGTTCCTTTGTCCCGACATAAAGAGCACTAGGTTTTCTATATTTTTCATCATTACATTTTTCAACCCAAAGATTTTGACGAATCTTTAGTTGTTGAAAGTCTTCACGTGATGAAATAGTATCAAAAGCACCAAAAAGAGTTTCTATAATAGCATAGGCTATATTTTTCTCAATATGCATAAAGTCAATAGTATGCCTAATGGCTATATCCTTAAAGTATGGCAACTTATATAATATGCACAACTATTTTACACCGCTTTCACTATGTGGATCATAGCTATTACCAAAAATCCCATCATTTTCAATAAATGACATTTTTTTTTGTCCATTCTTAATAATGTAATCACTTGTTATTAGCAATGGTGCTTCACGATTCTCTTCTTGACCATTGAAACATGTTTTTTGTCGACGATATGGATGATCCATTTTAAGGTAAGCATGATGTCCACAATAAATACACTTACGCAAACTTCTTGAGTGCCTCACAAAATCCTTAAAGTTGCAAGCAGGACATCCATGGTATCCATGAACATTGAGACCATACAATGTACCATATGCAGGAAGATCATGAATCGTAAACAAGGAAGCTCTTAAAGTGAATTTGATTGAATGACCATCCCTTAAAGATTGAATTGCTTCAATTCCTTTCCACAATTCCATTATCTCATCATATAATGGCTCTAGATAAGCATTGATTGTATCTGAAGTCACACTTTTCTTTCCTGGTATACAATGATAGCATTAAGAAAAATGGTTTAGTTGCTAACCATAGAGGCAAGTTATAATTTATTAAAAACATTGCCCAAGTTGACCATTTAGTACTTAGATCTGAGAATGGGTTCACCCCATCTAGAGCAAAACCCAATCTTATATTATGAGGATCTTGAGAAAAATTAGGCCATCTACTATCAAATTCCATCCACGTCTTAGAATCAAGCACATGTCATTATTTTCCATCGGTGCTCTTATTTTGGGCATGCCATTGCATAAGTTCAGCAATGTCTCTGCACCTATACATTCAGTAATCATGGGATTATTGGAAAGTGGAGAAGAACCTTTCTAGGAACCACAGTTAATTTCAACCCTTATCTATACCTCGCTTCATGATATTTCAGACATTCACTCTCACTTGCAAGATTATTGCAAAATAATACACAACCATTCACACATGCGTGGATGTTTTCATACCCTAAGCCTAGCTTAGTGATTTGCTTTTTACATTGACTTAGTTTTGTTGGCAATGTGGAGTCAGGTGGTAACAACAAACTTAATAATGCCAATAATTGATCTACACTCTTATTTGTCCAACCATGCACCACTTGCAAGTTAAGAATTTGAAGGATTGTTGTTAAACGACTTAACTTGCAATTAGCATACACAGGCTTTATAGCATCCTCCATCGACTTGGCCCAATCATCGTCTAGACCCTCATTCAACATTCTATCAACTTCAAACCCTTCATCTAACATTGTTACCTCTTCATCTACGTTTGGTGCCACTTCATCTATGTTTGTTGCCTCTTCATCTATGTTTGGTGCCACTTCATCTATGTTTGTTGCCTCTTCATGTCTCACACTCTGCAATTCTATCATATCTTCATAATAATTGTAATCCCAAGGGCTTATACCACTATGCCCATATCTTATCATATGTTGAAGATTCAGGTTTCTTTTTCTCACCTTTCCACCACGACAGTCTTTACATGGACATGGACATTTGTCCACGTCCCTCTCATTGGCTACTCTCTCATCAAATGTATGGTATTGATCTGTAGTCAACCTTCAATGTTGATCCATATATAATGTTCTACACATAGAGATTAAAATCTATTAGAAACAAAAATCTAGCTTTCGAATGCATTTGGTTTGGTATAATTTCATCAAGTTTTGTGCGAGATATTGCATTTTTGGTGGGTGCAGGTCTAAACCCTACTTAGGGTTTCCAGGGAGCAAAATTTGATCATGGGTAGAGTTTCCACCATCTAAAAATCCTAAAAATTAGTGGAAAGCTCTATCCCATGCCTATCCACATCCTTGCAAGAGGACAACTCGCGACTGGCATGTGTGAAGAAGATATGATTGACTGTGTGTGCAGATTTGCTGTGAGACGGTCCTAAAACCCTAGGTTCTTTGTTGCTTTGAATAATCTATGCATTTTATGTCAATGAAGGGGTGAAGAATCATAGTGGCATATTGTTAGGGCCTGCACAAGACTAGGAATTCATATGACAAGTGTTCATACCTTCTTTTGGAGTCATCGCCTTGAATGCACAAAAGACCTAAATTGCACAAATCATTGTGTTAATCACTTGGTTAGGGCATGTACGTTTGGAAACCCCTAGAAGATGTTGTAATAGGTCTAAATAAACCAAGTTGCCCATATTCCATGTTCTCTTTAATGATTGAGTGTCACTAGGGTTTTGTTTCCATGTTTTAGGCTTAGGAGCAAATTGTCAAGAATGAAAAAGGGTGCAGATTTGCATCAAGTGTATTGAAACTTTGTTTGGGATGTGTCAAGGTTATTGTGTGTGAGTCCTTCCCCTGCATCATGTTCTGCCTCTACATAAATCTCTATGGTCAGTTTTGTGCATTTTTTACTTGTAGGATTCTCACAGTTAGTGAAAAAGGTAGTGTTTATGAAGGAATGGAAAAGATGCGTAGAGCCTTTGAATTATACCCATACTATGCAATGGCATTGAATCATTTAGCACATTTTTTCTTCACAGGGCAACATTTTCTTGTGGAATAGTTGACTGAGATAGCTCTTGTTTCAACTGAGCACCCTCTCATGAAATCTCATTCATATTATAATCTTGCATGATCTTATCATAGTAAAGGTGATTATGACACCACTGGCCACTACTACATGGCATCAATCAAGGAAAGCTAGAGGCCACAGGATTTTCTGGACAGGTTCAATTGAAGCTTGGAGATCTTAAGAGTTCTCTCTCAAATTTTGAAAAGGTTCTGGAGGTCCACCCTGAGAACTGTGAGAGCTTAAAAGTTGTAGGCCATATATATGCTCAGCAAGGGCAGGTAGAGAAGGCTTTGGAAATTTTAAGAAAGGCAAATCGCATAGATCCATGTGATGCCCATGCATTTATCAAGATGGGTGAGTTATTAATATCATTAGACCTTAGTGCAGCCTTAGATTCTCTTAAGACAACAAAGTCTCTTCTGAAGAAGAGCAGAGAAGAAGTACCCATTCAATTGTTAAACAACATTGGGGTTCTTCATTTTGAGCGTGATGAACTAGAGTTGGCTCAACAAACTTTTATGGAGGTATTAGGAAATGGAATTTGGGTTGAATTCATAAATAAAAGCCCCAAATCCAATTCTGCAATTTTTCCTATTGCTCTTTTAAGGATATGGAATTCTTCCATCGACTAGAAGAAGGTGGTGTTTCACTTGAGCTACCATGGGATAAAGTCACAACACTATTTAATCTTGCTAGGTTGTTTGAACAGCTACATGATACTGAAAAAGAAAATCTTTTATATAGACTAATATTGTTGAAGTTTTCTGATTATGTGGATGTATATCTACGTCTTGTAGCCATGGATCAGGCTCGGAATGAGATCCAACTAAGCTTAGAATTGATTTGGGATGCACTTAAGGTGGATAAAAACTCATCAAATTCTTTATCTATGCTTGGCAAAATGGAACTAAAAATAGATGACTAGCTTAAAGCAAAAGAAACAATTAAAGCTACACAAAATGAATTAGATGCAAATAATTCTTATGTTGATATTTCACTTGGAAATTGGAATTATTTTGTAACATTTCACAATGAGAGGAGGGATCCAAAGGTGGAGGCATGACATCTTGAGAAGGCTAGAGAACTATATTGTAAAGTGTTGGCACAAAGACCAGGAAATATTTATGCTGCAAATGGGGCAGCCATTGTGCTAACTGAAAGGGGTCAATTTGATATTGCAAAGAAAATTTTTACACATGTACAAGAAGCTGCAACAGGAAACATCTTTGTTCAGATGCCTGATGTGTGGATAAATCTAGCACATGTTTACTTTGCACAAGGACAGTTTGCTCTTGTAGTGAAAATGTATCAAAATTGTTTGAGGAAATTCTATTTTGGCACTGACACCCAAATTTTATTATATTTAGCTCGAACACATTATGAAGTAGAACAATGGCAAGATTGTAAAAGAACATTATTAAGAGCAGTAGATTGTAACTACTGTAAGTTTTCAATCACAAAACTATAGATTTTGTGTTTATAAATGTATTGAAGCTTTCAAATTACCATTGAATTCGTTGTAGAGGGTGTCCCCAAATCCGACTTCGTTGCAGAGGGCCTCGCCGACTTCAAATTCATTGTAACAAACTCTTAATTCCTTTCCCGCCTTTTCATAAGTCTCCAAGTCATCTCCTCTTTATTGCCCATGCAAGTAGCTGCTATAACTCAAAATGCCTCGGTGCGAAGTAGCTCTAGGAATGTACTTTGATCTCTAGCTACATTCCTGATCTTTTATTTTTCGGTGAGTCCGCCACAAGCGGCTATAAATGATCAGAGATATTCTAATATGAGTGTGTGAAGAGCATGTTAGAGTGCCTGCAAGTGAAGAGTGTGATGGTGATGGTCCATAGCTATGGTGGGTTTGTGGGCTTCTAGATGGCGCACGTCCATTGCCATCTCATAATTGTGAGTTCTGATGTTTGCAATGATGATCTACTCAATGAGATCAGCGCCACCAATATCAGGGATGTTCTTATTCCCAACTAACAAAGGAGGAATTCTACAATGAATGTGAATAATGAATTGCACCAATACATCCTGCCAATAATTTCCCCAGAACTTTTTAAAAAAATTTGTCTAATTTGTATTTGGTGACTAAATAATTTTTTAGTCAACGACCAATTAGTCCTTTATTTACTCATTTATAGATGATTTGCAAAAAATTAGTAGAATTTAGTCATTTTTAGTTGTTGTGACTAAAATTTTTAGTCACTTAGTCATTTATTTGCCAAAATTCTACCCACGTGTGTGCAAGTTGAAGAAATCACTTTATGGGCTGAAACAAGCCCCCAAAGCATGGTATTCAAAACTTGACAAATATTTACAAGGCTTCAAAAGAGGAGTTGCTTGTAGTGTCTTTACTATATCTAGTAAACTTGGTGGCAATCACACAATTTAAAGGAACAACCTATTGAACAGTCCACTATAACCCTTGAAAAGACCTTCACTGAATCATCAACCAGGGCTAGTAAGCTTGTGATGGCACTAGCACTGTATGTGCTTTCAAAGATCAAACTATCTAACTCATCTAGTAGATTGTCATAAATCAAAATACTCAATGACAAAAGTAAGTAATGTTGCTACTATCGCTATGGGTACTTGCAATGTAAGATTGTAACAAATCACTATTAAGAAATGAACTCTAAGAATTAGCTTGGTATTGATAACTTATCCTATCCTTCGGAGTATAACAAGTCAAATGAACTAAAACAACTTAAGAATCTAATTGATCTTGCATTCATGAAATAACTGCTACAACAATAATAACATGCAAGAAATATTAAAGTGAGGGATAGTTACCCTAAGTGGCCCTTGCTCAGGTGACTGCCTCATTGCTTTTAACTCAAATCTAGTTCTCTAGATTGACACAATCATATTGATTCTAACTCATTCATTACACAATCTTCTCAAATCACATAAAATCTTGTTGAACTGTATTATTCATAAACTCATAATCAAAATAACAACATTGTCTACATAAATCTAGAAAAGATTCAAATAGCTATATTTGTGATAAACAATCTATTTCAAACTTGAAACTTAACTAACAACTTAACTAGCTCGACCATCGAGCCATACATATAGGCACGGGGGAGTTTATTGAAATAGGTCTCTTAACTGAAATCATAAAACACCACTCTATACAAACTAGAGTGTGATAAATGATAACAACAATAACTAAAAAAGAAGGAAAGTAGAGTCCTAATAAAATTGGAACTCCTTGCTGAAATAGGGGAATGTGGACTGGTTGAATCAGTCACGTTGGTCTTCTAGTTGCAACAGAATCCTTCAAACTTTCAATCATATTTATTGATTACCATCACGATGCATGATTATCTCCATCAAGTGTCTTCATGATGTGGTTGTTGCACTTAGTTGCGTTTGGAACCTCCCCTCCTCTGCTGCCTGGAAATACTGTAGCTACGGGCTACACCTTACAGTTGCTGCGGGCTACAGTCCCTCTTCTTCAGCTGTAGGAGTTAGCCCACAAAACATGTACAAAATACTAACAACCATAATCAACACAAACATTCTTTACAATCCATACATTCCCACACATAACATACAATATTCATCATATTATAATCATATTCCCATACACTTAATAACCAGGTTCGGTGTTACATCCCTAATTTTGGCTTTATTTTTACTATTTACTTTTACGTGAATAGAAGTGAATTTATGGAAAAATGTTTTGACATTATGATTTAATATCATTGGAAATCATTGATTTTATTGCATACTAGTTTATGTGATTAAGTATAATACATATGATTGAATGATTTGGTAAATTATATTATGAGAATTGGATTTTTTATTAATAAGGTTTATGAATGAACTAACGATGCACTGATCATGATCTGGTGATTGCAAGATATATGCAGGGAAATAGGTTTTTGATGACTCTCCGAGAAAGAGAGAGAGAGAGAGAGAGAGAGAGAGAGAGAGAGAGAGTATCTTTTGAGGAGAGGAGAATAGACTTTGGGTTAAAAATGGTCATTTGTCATTTGAGTATAGTGTACTATCAATTAGTAACCCATGTCGATTGAGGTAAGTCATGTTTATTCAAGTGGTTTTAGTTTGTTGATCAACTCGACAAGTTGCCGATGTCATTTAGAATCCTTTTGATGTCTTGTCACGTCAATTTCAAAATTTTGTGAAATCGGCGTTGTTGAGGAAGAATGATAGTCATTTTATGACTAACATGACTTTCTGTCAAACACGTCATAAAAGAGATCATGTTTGCGTTGTTATCCTATTTTCCCTTTGCTCAGAGCCAAATAGTCAACCTGATATTTTCCCTGAAAATCCTTTGAAAGGGTCCTTATAAGCAAAGGTGCCATTTTTCCCATGAAACCTTGCCTTAAAAAAAAAAAACCCTGACCATTGGAAAGAGCTTGAAAAAATAGGCAAGTTTGCTTTTTACATCATCCTGAAATTCGGCCAAACAAAGAAGTTATTCATGGTCAAAGTTTGGGTCAACATGCATTTCAAATGTTTATTTGGCGGGCTTGCAGATCTCCATTGGCCTTAGAAGATGTTGAAAAAATTAGGTTTTATGCATTTTCTGAATGTATATCGGGCCCCAAAGGTGCATATACATTTAGGGAATCTTTCGCAAGTCCTCGGGAATATTCCCGGTTTGTATATCGGCGATATACAAAGGGCCGAGATGCAAGTGAGACATACAAGGTATATTATGCATCCATCACATATTCTTCAGGTTTCCCCTTTTGTATGTTTGGAGGGTTTGTATGTTTGCTTTGTATTTTCAACATAAAAGCAAATATACATTCGCTGGAAGGATGCAAGGGCAGATACAAAGATGGAATATACATCGCAGATCCCCAGAATATTCGCTGAATGTATATCAGGTTTGCATGTGTATTTGGCTCATACAATGGAGATATACAAGGAAAGAGATATACAAACAGAGGATGCATTGCAGGAATATTCCCTCTTGTATATCAGGTTTTCAAAATGCATGTTGTGTTGTATGTTTGCACATGCAACGAAAAGGTACAAGGTTTTCGAACATGCAGGTGCATCCGCTATAGTGGAATGCACATTCGGCTTTGTATGTTTCTTTGTATATTTTGCTTGTATGTTTTTGAACATACATGTGAAACATACAGAGAAACATACAAAGGCCGAATGTGCAAAAGATGGGGCCCGCGCACATATAAGGCCGTTTATATATCAGACATACAAGGAACCCTCGCCTGAGATACAAGAAGAAATACATTTGCTATAGTGGCTTGTATTTTTTTCTTTGTATGTTTTCACATACAAAGTCGATATACAAAGGTTTATTTACAAGCCAGACCCGATTGCGTTTTTAACTTGTTTTATTAAAATTTTCGGGTCCGCTTTGTATAAGGGCAATTGTATATTGCGATATACAAGTCAATAATATACAAAGATCAGAGATACAAGCCGGACCCGACAGAGCAGTCAAATACAGTTAATGGTCAGTTTGGGGTATGCGGCTTGTATGTTTGCAGATATAAAGGAGGTAAGATACAACCCTTTCAAAATGTTTCCCATTTGCTTTTTAAGAGTTTGAAGTCCGTGACTTGTATATACAAGGGCGATTGTATGCATATACAAGCCGCAATTACAAAGGGCAAAATGCATGTTTGCATGTGCTAGTTGTTTGTATATTTGCTTGTATCTTTGCATATACAAGCCGATATGCAAGGGAGATTTCGGCCAGACATGATGCATCGGCAGCTTGTTTTTGGGTCTTTCCGAAGGCCGATGGAGGGTGCAGTTCTTCAACGACGGGTCCCGGTTTCAGTTCAACGGCAAATCAGGAAGTGCCATGTGGCAGTGGCGGATGCATATGCAAAGGCTCTTGCATATACAAGTCATTTTCAAATGCATTTTTAAGAGCGACTGCAAGGGCCTTTTGGCGCCAAAGGAGCAGAGATACATACAAAGTTTTCAAACATGCAAAGACAGGATCTGAGGTATTTTTAGAGGCCGATATATACACAGGTGCATAAGCGATATATACAGGTAGTTGACCAGATCTTTGACCGCCGATATCTTCCCCATTTCAGCGAATTTCGACATGCTGTAAGAGGCAAAAATGAGCAGATTTTTGGGGGGATTTTCCAATTTTCATTTTCTCGATCTGGCTTTGCATATTTTGCTCAATTAGACGTTTCAGCGGCCATCTTGATGTTTTGAGGGGTTTTTTCCCTCACAGTGGCTCAAGTTAGTGAATTTCTACAAGCGCATTCATGGCGTATGGGCTCTCTACCTTTCAGGACTCTTTCCTGCACGACGAACGACGACTTTGGAGGTTTTTCTCCATGCCCCGTCCTTTCTTGTGTCTTGGCCGAGGTTTTCCGCGTTTTGGCGTGGTAGAGGCATGGCCCCTGTCCCTTCACCATGCCTCTACTCGTGCTTTCCTGCCTTTGGCATTTATGGTCTCGATTCTGTGATTTAGTGACTCCATGCCCTTCTGGCATGAATCTAGCCTATATAAGACAATGTAAAATCTCTTTTAAAGAGGATGGTATTTTTGGGGTTGTTATGCTGCCAAAATTTTGTAGTCAGTCCATTTTAGTGTAACTGCAAGGATAAGGGAATGTGACTCACTGTGCTTGAATCTGGCCTCTGTTGTCTTCCTTTACCCACCAATGAGTGCAATTAGCTAAATAGGTGTAACTCTACTATGAAATGTTCTGCATTGTAATAGTTTTCTGGGCCTTCATGATTAATAGATGCTAATTTTTGCCTCTTTTATCTCTGAATTTATGTGTTTCATTTGAAGTTTTAGTCTGCTCTATGGGTAAAGCGGCCCCTCTGCATGTTTAACCTTCATACCGAAGCCTCAAACCAGCCTTAAACCTGTGTGAATCCCCCCTCAGCAGCAAAAGAATCATTGTTGTGTCCATACCTTATCCACCATCTCTCACTAAATCTGGTGTATCACCTCTTTTCCCTTCAGCTCTCCTTCTAACTCTTTCCCCTGCAAGCTTTTAGCACTAGATTTAGTATCATCGCTCTAAGTAATAGGCTTGGAGCAAGGAACCAGCCTTCTCTGGAGGTCTAATCTCATAACGCAAGGTCCCACACTTCGAGATCATTCCAATGTTACTCTAGGTTGCATGAGGTGTCACAGCTGCATGCGAAGGGTGCAAATCTGGGTGATAACATGTGTCTTTAAGATGTAGTTGGGTATATTGTTAGAATGTTTCTTGTTTATAGTTTTAACATCAATTATTTCATTGAAGTCAAAACGAAAATGACGTGATAAGCTTGTATACGTGAAGGGGAGATGAACTCGACCCAATCACGCTTTTATGTAAGTCATTCATCGCATTATTTACTCGCTATTGAAGTTATTGATATGGTCTAAAACTATTACTTTTATGATTATTATTTTTGGAAAATTAGTTAATCATGGTTACTCATGGTTTTATGTAATTAACCACCTTCTTTATTAATGAAGTTATTATCTTGTAACCATTTTCAATAACTATCGTTTACCCTTTAAGGAGCCTTTAGTGGTGTGTTGAGTGGTAATTAATACCACATTTTCTTTAACTCCACTTACTTGAGCTAGGGACACCCACAAGCGTGTTAAGTGGAGATCCACGCAACTCAAGTGAAGTGGTTTATGTAAACACTTAAAACTGATTTAATATAAATCATGGGGCATTAGATATTCGAGTGATAGTTAGTTTGAGGATAGTTAGTCATGGATAAGAGGGAGCGACTCATTGGTTAGTTGTGTGAGTGTTATTAGAGTTGTTAGTGAGAAGGATACCAGAGTAGCACTAGTGGAGTCTTTAAGCTCATTCCTTATTGGTAGATTCTGTGAGCCTTAAGGAGTTGGTTTTAATAGTTTTTGTTTGAGTTGACTTTGGTTGTAGGAAGCAAGACATCCATGTATGTGAGTGGAGTCAAGTTAAGTGAATGACGGGTCATTAGTTTTTAAGGAGGATGAACCAGTAGTTTGGAGGGCATAGGAAGGAATGGAGAGAGAAGAAGGATTTGGCTCTTTCGAGGAGGGTGATTGGTAGTTTGTTATCGTGGGAGATTAGCTTGGTCATCTAGTAAGAAGAGAACAAATTTGTTGTCTTACAGAGAGAGACGACATCGTTGGGATAGCAGAGATTTGAAGAGCATTGTGATAGCTAAGGTTATAGAAGTTGGATATTCAACTAGACGAGAGTCGAGAGGGTCAGAATAAAACTTCGTTATCTTATGAGAATTATAAACACACAAGGGGGAGATAGAATACCGATCATAATTTATAAACATTACAGTTACATGGGAGTCTGATCTAGTGACTAAGTCTACAGTCGATATAAGGAGAGATATTTAGTTGTCACTGAAAGAAGATATAGCAAGCAATAGAGGAAGGGAAAGAGCTATGCGAGGACGATCATAGTCTGCCAGAAGATTTTGTCAGATTATATTCTTATATGAGTTCTTCTTTCTTTATAAGTAATTCACACTTTTATTCTTTTCCTCAAATGCTTTCTAAGCTGAGGCTCTATTATTAGTTAATAGATAACTTAGTAAAGCTTATGCAAGGTCGTATGTTAAATTCAGACAGAGTTTATGAATGTATTTGTCGAGATGTATTTGAGTTAATTATATCTATATGCTCATACCGAATAGTTTTACATCAACAATATGTAAACAGTTTAAGTATGTTTATGTGTTTCTTATATACCATAGTTTTCAGTATTAATGATGCAAGAGCATCCCTGGTTCAAGAGAAATCTTGCATTAACCAAAAACATTTGCATTTCAGTTTGTTTGAAGTTTAGTTTGTTTCTTTTCATTTCCCAGTTCAGTTCAAGCAATTCAGTCAAAAGTAGTTTCAACTTTTGGTCTAGTATTGGCATTTCACATCTTGCAGATCTAGACTTAGCATTTACATTCATTCATCTACATCATATCAAGAATTCAGAGCATTTGGATCAGTTACCGGAAAGATATCGCTATCTGAAGATCAATCATTTTCTCATAGCAGAGCACCCTGACAGTCTTAGATAATCAGTTGAAGGAGAAGGCTTGTGGATCATTCCTTGACTTGTAGATCTCAATTCAATGTCCTTTGGTTTGTGGCTGACCTTCCCCGAGGGTCCCTACATTACTCCATTCATTTGAGGAAGTGTTCTATGCATTTAGGTCTGACCTATCTGTGAACACGTTACAACTCTTCATTAGAGTTTGTGATCTTGCTTGGTTGACGTGGAGAAATCTATTGGTCCAGAGTTGATATATATTGATGTAATAAATCCTCAAGAAAGCATCTATTCACCTAAGAAAGATCTGATAGTTTAGATTTTGTGTGAAGGAGCCTCAAAGCTTTATCTTGCGCATGTATGTAATCAGGCCTTTGAGTCCAGTTGTAAGCCCGCATGATGCCGACCGATCTCTATTTGAATTCTATGATATATTGAATGACTGAATCTACATTTGTTTCATTTCCTTGAGTTGTTTCCATTGTGTTTACTCTTGTTGCACGGTCCGGATAATTCATTATGTGAACCCTCCTACGGTGACTGCACCAAGTGGTATCAGAGAGAAAGTTTAATTCTTTGGAGCGAAGTGGCAAAGGGGATTTCGTAAGATCTTGTTGTAAGCAGATTGTTGATCCGAGGCAGGTTACTTGTGTACAACCAATCGCCGATTGAGAGGTAGTTGTCGCTGGTAGCCTAATCACTGAATTGAGGCAGTTTGCACTTAATCCTAGAAAGATGCCGCTGTGAAGAGTTCCTCCTGTTGGTACAATGGCTAATAGAATGGATGAGATGGTGGAATTGATGAGAACGATGTGAATTCGATTAGACGTTGTTGAAGAAGATAGGCAAAGAGGATTGACACTGAGACTTAATGTTGAAAGTGATGATGAAGAGGAATTTCAATCTGCTGAGCAAAATAGTGAAACCCTAGAAGGTAATGAAGAAGAAGTTTCAGATCAAATAAATATGTTGCAAGCTATTTCAAAGATTGGAAAGAGACCTAGAGTTAATGTGATGAACTATACTGGTAATTTGAACCCTGAAGAATTGATTGACTGGATAAATGACATGGAAGAATACTTTGAATATGAGGAAATTGAAGATCCAGAGAAGGTGAAATTTGCAAAGACAAAGTTGAAAGGACATGCTGCTATATGGTGGAAAGAAGTTCAGTTGGAAAGAAACAAAAGAGGAAAATAAAAGATTACAAAGTGGGACCAGATTGTGACAAAATTAAAGAATCAGTTTATACCTGCTGACTATGAGTTAGAGTTGTTGAAAAGATTGCAAAACCTGAGACAAAAGGAGAAATCTATGAAGGAGTACACTGAAGAATTTCATAAGATGATCATGAGGACAGGACATAGTGAAGCAAGAAAAGAGAAAGTGGCTAGATACATCAATGGGTTAAGATTGAATATTCAAGAAGAGCTAAGCTTGGTAAGGATGACATCTTTGGAGGAAGCATATCAGTTTTCCCTGAAAGTTGAAGAGAAGTTGAATAAGAGACATGATCAGAGACAAAGAGGCAGAGGAGGTAAATTTCAGAGAGGTAGAGCATTTTTTGGATATGATAGATCATTTGTGGAGCAGAATAAGTTTGACAACCCATTTAAGAAGGATGACAGAGATAACAATGCTTAACGGAGAGATGACAAAAAAAATTTACCAGAGAGGAAACCCTAGTGCATACCGGAATGAAGAATATAGAAGAGAAGGAAGAGGATTTGATAAGAGGATATTCAAAGTACTTGTTTCAAGTGTGGAGGTGAAGGATTAGAGCATTTGAATGTAATCAGGGTAGTACAAGTAAGAGGACATAAAATGTTGGAAGATTAGCCTATGTTGAAGAATAACCTGTTGAGTTAGATGACCCCTGTTCTATTGGTAAACCAGAGAAAGGAGAATCATTGGTGATGAGAAGGGCACTATTTCAAACAGAGGCAAATGAGGAACCATCATAGAGGAAAAGTTTGTTCAGAACTGGATGCAAATCCAGAGGTAAGTGTTGTAAGGTTGTGATTAATAGTGGTAGTTCAAATAACCTAGTTTCAAAGGAGATGGTGACTAAGTTGAAGTTGGAAAGATTGAAACAACCTAAACCCTATTAGATAGTATGGATTCAGGATGATCATAAGGTATTGGTGAGTGAACAATGTTTGGTGAAATTTCATATTGGATCTTATCACGATAAAGTCTTGTGTGATATTATGCCTATGGATGTTTGTCATATCTTGTTGGGTAGACCTTGGTAGTATGATAGAAAAGCTATACATGATTGGAGAAAGAATACATATACTATAACAACAAATGGAAAAAGAATTACTTTAATTCCTTTGGAGGATGATCCTAAAGATGTAGTCTGTGGGAATGCTAGAATTTGTTTGGTAGATGGAAGGAAATTTTTGGATGGTTTGAAATAGGAGAGTATGTGTTATGCCTTGATTCCTAAAAAGCCTGAAGTAGTGAAGAAAGAAACTGAACTGGAGGAGATAAGAGAGTTGCTGACAGAGTATGAAGACATCATATCAGACAATGTACCTGATGGGTTGCCACCTATAAGAAGTATTAGTCATCACATGGATCTTATACCGGGAGCAAGTCTGCCTAACAAAGCAGCACTCCAGATGACACCAGTAGAGAATGAAGAACTGAATAAACATATACAAGAATTGTTGAGGAAAGGTTTGATCAGAGAAAGCTTGAGTCCTTGTGCAGTGCCTGCAGTGTTACACCGAAGAAGGATGGATAATGGAGAATGTGTACTAACTCTAGAGCAATAAACAAGATAATAGTTAAGTATAGATTTCTTTTACCTAGGATGGATGGTATCATGGATTGTTTGAGTGGAGAAAAATATTTCACAAAGATAGACTTGAAGAGTGGATACCATCATATCAGAATCAGAGAAGGTGACGAATGGAAGACTACTTTTAAGACAAATGAAGGATTGTATGAGTGGTTAGTGATGCGCTTTGGATTAACAAATGCACTGAGTACTTTCATGAGGTTAATGAATGAAGTTTTGAAGAAATTCTTGGGTAAGTTTGTGATTGTATACTTGGATGATATTCTAATTTTCAGTAAAACAAAAGAAGAACATTTGTGGCATATTAGACAAGTATTGCAGAGACTGAGAGAAGAGAAATTGTTGATAAACATCAAGAAGTGTAGTTTCATGAATGAAGAGTTGGTATATTTGGGATTTGTGATTTCTGCGGAAGGATTGAAGATGCACCCTAAGAAAGTGAGAGCAATTATTGAATGGCCTACATTAGAGAGCATTGGAGAGGTTAGATCATTCATGGGTTAGCTAGTTTCTATCAGAAGTTTATCAGAAATTTTAGTTCAGTTTGTAACCCTATGACAGAGACAATGAGAGGTGACAGAAAGGATTTTAAGTGGACGTCTGGAGTAGATAAAAGTTTTGAGTTGTTGAAGTAGAAAGTGACAGAGCAACCTGTTTTGGCATTACCAGATTTCAATAAGGTATTTCAAGTTGATTGTGATGCTAGTGGAAATGCAATTAGAGCAGTGTTAAGTCAAGAAGGTAGACCCGTAGCTTATTTCAGTGAGAAGTTGAATGATGTAAGAAAAAGATATTTAGTTTATGATCAAGAGTTTTATGCCATAATTCAAGCCTTGAAGAAGTGGAGACATTACTTGTTGCCTAAGGAGTTTGTGTTGTATACAGATCATCAAGCTTTACAATATTTGAACAGTCAAGGTAAGTTGAATCAGAGACATATGAGGTGGGTAGAGTTCATGCAGAGTTATACTTTTATGTTGAAACATAGGAGTGCTAAATCAAACAAAGTTGTTGATGCATTGAGTAGGAGAAGAAACTTGTTGACAGAGATGAGAATTGAAGTGTTGGGTTTTGATGAATTGAAGAACATGTATGAGAGAGACACTAATTTTGTAGAACCTTGGAGAGCATGTAAGGAACCTGTTGTGATAGATAGGAGTAAGTGGTTGGACTATTTCATTCAAGAAGATATGTTGTTCAAAGGAAGTCAGTTGTGCATACCTAGAAGTTCAATGTGAGATAATCTGATCAAGGAGAAGCATAGTGGAGGATTGGCAAGACATTTTGGCATTCATAAGACAGTGGCTTTGGTGAGTGAAAACTACTTTTGGCCTCAGATACATAAGGATGTTCAGAGATTTGTGCAGAGTTGTTGAATTTGTCAAGTTGCAAAAGGGAGTAGTCAGAACACTGGATTGTATAAACCTTTGACAATACCAGAGAAACCTTGGGAAGATAGAAGCATGGATTTTGTGATGGTATTGCCTAAGACATAGAGGGGACATGCGTCAATATTTGTAGTGGTTGATAGATTTTTTAAGATGGCTCATTTCATACCTTGTAAGAAGACAACTGATGCAGTGCATGTAGCTAACCTATTTTTCAAGGAGATTGTGAGATTGCATGGATTACCTAAGAGTATAGTTTCAGACAGAGATACAAAGTTTGTTGGATACTTTTGGAAGACACTTTAGAAGAAGATGAAGACAGATTTGAAGTTCAGTTCAACTTTTCACCCACAGACAGATGGACAGACAGAGGTAGTGAATAGGAGTTTGGGAAACTTGTTGAGATGTTGGTTGGAGAGAAGACCGGAAGTTAGGATTTGATTCTTTCACAAGCAGAGTTTGCATACAATAATTCAATAAACAGGAGTATCGGAAGAACACCTTTTGAGATTGTGACCAAAGTGAACCCTAGAGGAGTGGTAGAATTAAGAGATATCAGCATGGAAGAAAAGAGGAGTGCAAAAGCGGAAGAATTTGCAAATCATATGAAAATAGTGCATAATCAGGTGAAGAAGCATTTGGAGGATAGGAACAGTAGGTAGAAAGAAAAGGCAAATGAGAAGAGAAGACATAAGGAATTTGAAGTTGGAGATGAAGTAATGGTGTACTTGAGAAAATAAAGATTTCCAGTTGGGACATATAACAAGTTGAAGATGAAGAAATTTGGACCTTGTGAGATACTTAGGAAATTTGATTCAGAAAATGCATATGAAGTGGAGTTACCAGAGGCATTGGGTATCTCACCTATTTTCAACATTGCAGACCTTTATCAGTATCATGAAGCAGAGTTCAGTGATAGCATGGAAGAACATTTGAAGAAGCAATTACCACAACAAGCGCCGGACCAAATTGAAGACATTTTGGACAGTAGAGTTGGATGCAGCACTAGAGGAAGACAATACAAAGAAAATCTTGTGAAGTGGAAAGGTAGACCGGAAGAAGATTCATCTTGGATTTCTTAGGCTGAGGTGGACTATCTTGGTTCTCCCCTAGCCCCAACAAAGTGAGGGACTCACTTTTTAAATAACCCCAGATGTTTGATGTAGGAGCATCCCTGGTTCAAGAGTAATCTTACATCAACCAAAAACATTTGCATTTCAGTTTGTTTGCAGTTCAGTTTGTTTCTTTTCATTTCCCAGTTCAGTTCAAGCAGTTCAGTAAGAAGTAGTTTCAGCTTTTGGTCCAGTATTGGCATTTCACATCTTACGGATCTAGACTTAGCATTTAAATTCATTCATCTACATCATATCAAGAATTTAGAGCATTTGGATTAGTTACCGGAAAGATATCACTATCTGAAGATTAATTGTTTTCTCGTAGCAGAGCACCCTGATAGTCTCAGATAATCAATTAAAGGAGAAGGCTTGCGGATCATTCCTTGACTTGTGGATCTTAATTCAATGTCCTTTGGTTCATGGCCAACCTTCCCCGAGGGCCCGCACATTACTCCATTCATTTGTGGAAGTGTTTTATGCATTTAGGTCTGACCTATCTGTGAACATGTTACAACTCTTCATTAGATTTTGTGATCTTCCTTAGCTGACGCAGAGGAATATATTGGTCCGGATTTGATATATATTGATGTAACAGATCATTAGGAAAGAATCTATTCACCTAAGAAAGATCTAATAGTTTAGATTTTGTGCGAAGGAGCCTCAAAGCTTTATCTTGCGCATGTATGTAATCAGGTCTTTGAGCCTAGTTGTAAGCCCGCATGATGCCGACCGATCTCTATTTGGATTCTATGATATATTGAATGACTGAATCTGCATTTGTTTCATTTCCTTGAGTTGTTTCCATTGTGTTTACTCTTGTTGAACGGTCCAGACAGTTCATTCTGTTAACCCTCCTACCGTGACTGCACCAATTAAGCAGTACATTAGTGATAATGTAGTACTTGCATGTGATAGGATACTATGAAAATATGTATTATTATTATCATAGAGAACACTTTAGTTATACTAAATATTATCTCTATAAATAAACTTTGCTTTTAGGGTGCATCGAGTGAGATGGTTTCCATACATCAAGCTTAGATGAAAACACTTGTTATATTATTGTTTCAACATAGCTTATTTTGTATAAGAGAGAGAAACTTCAACATATAATTCAAATGAATAGAAAATATAATATAATCCATAATCTTTTTGGAATTCAAACTAAACTTAGGAGAAGTTTAAACTTGAATTTGAACCTATAGCTTGATTAAACTAAAGTATACTCGTATATTATAATCTAGTCAAGGTTTGTGAGATTTAAACGACCTTGAAGGTGGAATATGACTAGAGGTTACTCTCTTTTTTTATAATATTCTTACTTTCAAGAATAAGTGTGTTTGTTATCCCATTGAGTTGGAATAGGATAAATAAACCTATGCTCAAAGGAATTTAGTCTATAAGACATTGTCTAAACGATTGTCAAGCTTAAGGACTTATATTATAGTTTCCTTGAATTGTTCAAATAGATTGCAACGTTCATTGACTACATAGAATATGGTTGAAAGAGTAACCTTTTGACATTGATTAATAATGGATAGCAAACTTGAAATAGACTTATCCACTTTTTGGTATTAAATCGATCATAGTTGATGTATAGACTTGATTGGAACCTTTTGGTTGGCTCTAACTAAGATTTTCTTGTAAATGAGAAATGGTCTTGTTTAGAAAGTTAGAAATGACTTTTTTTTTGTTTTAGTCAAAAGAAGACTAGGGGATAATCAATTACTTAAAACCCCTTTCAAACTTGAAATAGAATGTTTGTTATTCCATTATTATGGATAAGGGAAGAATAAACCTGAGTTTAGATCCAGTTGGGTTAATAATATTTAATATACCTTTATGGTTACGTCTTGTCTTATTAGATCGACAATGAAGAAGCAAGTATCTTATTTATGATTGTTTATTTTTACTTGTAAGAAAGGAAATATTTTCCTAGTCTTTAATGCTTAACTTGGATAAGGTAACCATCTTAGTTGTTAATAAATTGACTTAAAGTTCTTTAAGTGTCGATAAGTTTTGGATCTTGGGTTTTGCAAAGATGCAATGAGTATCCTTGTATAGAAAATTAATCCATAAGGTATATGGAACAATGACAGTGTTTTTGAAAATCTGTCTAAGTGAGGAAGACTAAATTGAAGTTGATAAAACTCTATAGTTAAACCTAGTTGACCAAGTCAAACTACAGGATGTGATAGTATCTAAGTTGACTTGGTGGGTGGGTGGACATTATGACAACATTCATTGTGAATGTCTATTTATATTGAATCTTTGGCCAAAGTAATGCATACGTTTCTGCATGCATTGTCAGTTCACCATATCTGGATTGCATAACCTATTGGAATGATCATACTTAGCTAGAGCTTATCTAGGGTTGTATGATCAATAGCATTATTTAGGATACAACACCAGGACTCATATGGCAAATAACTGTTGGTTACCTTATGTCTATACTCTTCGTAAAGGGTAGGGCCACTTCCAATTGGAAGATGTGTGGGGGACCGCCGATCTGTGGTTGGAGGTAAAGCACTCAGAAGATGCTCTCTCTCTGTAGCAGAAGACATGCTGAGGCTTACGATAAGGATGTCAGAATTATGGATGCAACATACCCATTAGATATGTGACTTGTGTTTCTTAAACTACGTAAAACTTTATCTATTTCAGATTATTGTAATTGAAAAAGACAAAATGTCGATATTGTAATTTATAACATGTTGGAGAATTTGGTTGTTACATTCAAGTCTACGTAATGATTATTGTTGAATTTATAACTCATAGTAAAAGTTACTAAATATCTAATAACTTCAATGGAAATAAGACAAACACAATAAACAAAGATATTACCTTCGTAGACCGATTCACCTCGTAACTTCCATTGTTGCCTATCTTGTATTGATCTTATGAATGAGTTGAGCTCTTAGAAGTGTGTACTTTTACTTACTGTTGAAGATGATAATAGGAGAATGGATGTAGGATGAATTATGCAATGAAGATGAAGCTACAATGCAACTCTAGGAGGATTGATAATGGAGATATGGAGGCATGATTGGATGATTGTGATGATAATGAGATTATGCAAATGCAATGAATGGGTTTTGCCAAAGGCACGTTGGTAGAATTCCAGCAGAGTAAGATTACTAAAGCTTGAGATGGATGATAAATGGGTGTGAGGACCTTACTTTTATAGGCTAAAGAGAGGCCAAGTCCAAGTGTCAATAGATCCATGATTGGAGGAATTACCTGTGAGGTGTACAGTTGACACGGAGTTGGGGAGATAATCACAAGAAATGTTCCTACTACATTTACAAGGTAGAGGAATAAGTGGATCCATGAAGCACATGTCAATGTGCTCACAAATGACCTATGAGTTAGAAGTGGAAGACTCTGAGGAGATTGTGGAGGAAAGACTCTTGATCTGATGGAATGTGATAGATGAACTGGAATTAGAAAGACAAGTGTGTTTGAGCATAAAGGTGATTGAGAGATAATAGGACATGTGTGGGTGAGGGTAATTAGCTAATTAAATATTAAAATATTTAATTTGTGTGCAACATGGTGAGGTGGAAGAATGACATGGATTAGGTGACATGGATTTTGGACATTTATTTATACTTTGGAAGAAATAATTAAATTATTTAAATTATTTAATTTAGATAAGACTATAGAAGAATTAGGGAATTTAATTAAATAAATTGATTTTATTTAATTATTGGAGGGATGTGAACCATTTAAATAAATTAGGATATTTATTTAATTGATAGAAGAAGTAGGAATCAAATAAATATTAAAATATTTATTTAATTTGACTCAAGCCATTTTTAGGTGTATACATTTTGCCCCTCTTTGATGCAATGTGTTTTATCACGTTGTTTCAAAGAATAAAATTTTTGTTAGTATGATATATGCCCCAATTTACCCTGGTACAGGTTTGGTGACGATAGGATGCCCCCTCTAGAGATTGGTCGGGATGGATCTAGTGGAAGGATGACAGACAATCTCACGATGAGATAGGTTGAACGACAACGTACACGAGTGAACAAATTGCTTAATGGCGGGTGAAAGGCAAATGAAAAACATGCCCTAGCATGCACAAGGTTAAAACACCTTCAATTAGGGTTAGATGTGCTATAAATAGGAGTGTGGGGTCACAATTCAAGTCATTTGCACACTTGTCTTTTGTGGAGAGCCTATAGGAGACCAGAGCTTAGCAGAGTAGAGCAGCCGGCAAAGATGCAGCGAATTCCAGTTGAGTTGTACCGATTTGAAAGGATTTGATGGTTCAATCGTCTAGCAGAGTCCAGACCAGCAGTAAGTAGACCTTCAACTTTAACCTAGGTGCATTTATTAGGGTCAAAGTCATAGGTTTTGAATGCGCGGTAGAATTGTTTCAACGTATTTGATAAGTAAATATGCGCATGTGATGCAATTTTGCGCATCCAATAAGTGAATCCGCACAAATGAAAAATTTTCACATTCAAGCAACAGTTCTGTGCAATTGATAGGATTCCACGCATTCACAAGAATGTGTGCTTTCAATAAACAATCAGGCACATATGATATAGAGTTGTGCATCCATGTTAGAGTTGTGCATGTAATAAGGGAATCTATGCATATATAGGAATATGCACAAATAATTAGGGATTCTGTGCATTTACTGGGAAATGACGCTTTTGATATAAAGCTGCGCTTTTAACTCTTGTTTCTACACATTTGAATGAAATTGCACTTCTGATGAGCATAACTATGCATCTGAATAAAACTTGATCAATAACTTAGCCAGATATAATTCTGTTGGCATTGAGTTCGATGTTAGACAACTAAAAGGGCATCTACGAGATTGATAGAATCTCATAATAGATGATAGGATAGGATCTTGTTAGTTTAGCTAAGAAAATGGTTTGATAGATAGGATAGATTTATAGTTGAGCTTTTTTAATTAACACGCTTGTGTTAATGCTTGCAGGAGGAGCTTCATGATGTACTTATGTCACGGAGAGAGATTCCCTGTCACGCAACTTCTGAGGCCCTTTTTGACCGATACATATCACCTAATTCTAGGATCATGTGGTTTATGGTACGTCTGCTTTATGCCCGAGGTGCAGGCTAACCTTGGATTGTTGACTACTCTGGGTGAGAGATTTCACAGTGAGACTGGCACATTCCACCTTCCTACTAGGGAGATGACTGTTACACTTGAGGACGTGCATCAGATTCTCAAGATTTTGATACAGGGAGAGTTGGTTGAGTATGAGTCACACTCTGGGGCTGGATTGGCTGAGTGTAGACATGTTTTTTATGATCTCGAGCTAGAGGGCACAGAGATCAGCTGGGCCAACATGGTGGATTACTACGATTGCCATCTATTATAGCAGGACTAGCTAGAAGCGTGGTATGCCCTGACAGGAGATCACGGGGGTTTCTAGTTGGATGGGGCCAGACACTCGAGCAGATGGTTTCTAAGGGTACACGATTGCCTAGGGATCCTATATTCTTGCACACTTGTATCGTGACTTGCATCAGTTTGTATATGATGGATCTGCCAGCTTATCTTGTGGAGTTACACTGCTATAGATTTGGGCTTGGATGCATATAGCAGTGACACGGCCTATTAGACTCAGTATTATAGGTTACAACCATCCCTACTCATAGATATCACAGTAGACTCTTTCCTAGCCTAAGATGGGAAAGCTAGAGCATTGGAGGCATACTTTGGATAATGTGGATACAGTGGAGTGGCGTCCCTACTTGCACTACGAGGTATGGGTGGAGGATGTGGCTGAGTTGCCATATTGCTTTCAAACTAGATGGCTCATAGGGAGGACCCCTATATTTTAGAGCATCACATGGTTTCACGTGTGCTTCGACAATTTGGCCGAGTCCAGGGCATGCCCCAGGGGATAGCCATATTTGCTCGGATGCATAAGGAGTATCCTCATTGGGGTCTTGTAGCATCATACAAGATAGCGAGGGTAGAATTTCTGCAGTTACCTTATCAGGCATGGGATCTTTGCAGAAAGATTGTTGACACAGGCATGACCGCGAACTACTCATCCTACTTTACCACGCATCTATTTCTGAGATACTCTGGACCGAGAGAGCGAGCTCCCCAATTAGATGATGATGACGATGAGAATGATGCTCCATGACAGTAGAGGAGGTGACCATGGCGAGGTGGGAGGGGTGGTCGGGGTGGCAGAGGAGGAGATGATAGAGGAGGAGGAGATGACGGAGATGATGGGTGTTGGTTTTTTCTTCTAAATCAACAGAGGGTTTGCCAGTTCCTATGCACAGGCAGATTCAGCCAACTAATATAGGAGGTTGCATGAGCTGCCTCCTCTTCACTTCTGGTTCTACCGCACCAAGGGGGTATCCCTATAGCTCAAGATGTAACATTGACTAACCCAATGACAAAAATATTTAGCTTGACAACAATAGGCATAATATTCTCATGTGTGGACCAAGATGTGTATGATACATCACAAGTTTGGCAACATTCTCAGACATATTTGTCTGGTTGTGGATAAGAGTATGCAGGGGTCCTAATCCTACTCCTACAAACTAACATGTTGGGATTTTGAAAGGATGGATTTTATGTTTTGGATGCAAGACAAGGGGTTTTGGATCATAACTACTAACCTAGGTGCAGACCAGTGCCTATCTCAAGGCAAGGAGTCAACTAGACATATACAAAAGAATTGATTGCATCTGGCATTCAAGCTTCAAGGGGTTATATTGATGCTTGCCTTACAAACATCACCCAAGAATGGGTATTTAGCTGCCTCTACTTACAGATATACCTGCTAACATACAACCTTCTCCATGCTTAACCTAAAACAGTTTAATCCACTCCTTGAATGAAAGTTAGAGATGAAGCATATGATACAGAAACCTATATCCTAGAATCTATGAAACCCTTAGCAACCAGATTCAAAAGAAGGAAAGCATGCAGCAAAGGAGACAAATAGATAAACACATGCACAAGAGCATTTTTCATATAGATCAATAATGAAACTGAGTATATTTGCAATATACATTCATGATGCAACTCATAAACTCCAAAATGAGATACAACAACAAGGAAATGCCCTATTTTTCGCTATTCACACAAAAAATGCCCAAGTCTTCAACAACAACAAATGAGTAACACCATCTGCTATATACAGCAGGAAGGTGTACTCAACATTCAGTACAATGGCACATCAAAAAAAAATCACCAGATATAGTGCATCATGAGAAATGGCACCCAAAGACATTCAATACCGCTAGCAAAAATAGGGGAAAGAATAGGTGGCATCTGGATCTGCACCGTCGCTTGAAGATTTTCCTTACCAATTTGGTAGTTGACCTGTCCATCAGATCCATGCCTCTGTAAATCACCATTAATGCCCAGCCTACCCGTGGGATGCAGTAGTTGCGTGCTCCAGGACTCTTCCCGCCTTGGAAAGCCATTGTGGAAGCGTGGAAAACCCTTCCTTTTGAATATTTAAATCAGGACCGTCGATCTCCTTCTTTCCCACCGAGATTTGCAGCTGCAATCACACTGAAAAGTCACCCATCAATCAGAATGTGCCACGTAGGCACCCTGTGCATCCATCACTGACTTTTCAAATTATGTGAGAACCAATTATCCCACATTCACCCCGCAATGACCTCTCGAATACTTTATAAACTAGGCTGTGAGCATATATGATGTTGGTGATTTTGCTCCCGACGACGCCAGTTTAGACCTCATCATGATGACCTGCGCCAATACTGCCTCCTACATGATAATCCTCCTATATGAAATATCACCTCGATAAGAAATATCACTGGACCATATCACCTGATATTCAAAATCATCCTGATCATGTTCATGTCATCATCATGTTACAATATCAGGGGGATCTTCGTAAGGTGAGCAATATTTGAAGCATGACCCCCCCTCTTTGAAAAATTAGGTTGGACTTGAAAATTTCAACTATGACCCCATCGGACTTGGATGACGTCATCGTCATATTGGCATCGGGGTGATATTCGGCGATAAGGGTGATATTCGTAAGATCACCTGATATTTGAAATATCACCCCCTCACAAAAATATCAGGGTGAAAATGAAACCTCGTAGCAGCATCTGGGTGATCTCATGAGATGAGGTGATATTTGAAACATGACCCCCCGTGAAATATGATGAAGCCGTTAGACATGCACTTCGCAGATCAAGTGATGATGAAGTGATAATATAACATTAGGGTGATACCGCAACATCAAGGTGATCTTCTCTAAGATGACTGATGTTTGAAACATCACCCCCACCAGAATATGAGGCTGATATTTGGAAATATGATGACTCCCTCCTTGCGGAATATGAGGCCTGATAGAAACTTTGCCTCAACATGATTTTTTGCATTTCTTGGGAAGGTGCCTGCAAAATTAAGTGCTTGAAACTGGAATGTTCATGCAGGCACCAATAGTGGCTCTATCTGGGGATGCATGCCTCTTGCAGGCATGGCAAGAACTTCAGATCTCTGGGGTGCAAACCAGTCCTTATCCATTGGGCACAGAGTCAAATACTGCACCAATCTGCTTCATAAATCACACCTTTTTAATACTACTTTGGCGGCCCTCGGTAGCCAAAAATGAAGAACCATAACTTTTTCCTGTCAAATGCCAGATTCCGATCTGAATAACCCAAACCACAACTAAAAACATCAACACAATCTACCCACATGCTGATTTTGTCAATCACATACTTCACCATCTTTAAAAACTTGCCACTGTCAGTATTGCCTCTATCACTCTGCACCTCACAATCAGACACATAACCATACATACCAGAATATCTTCCAGCATTAGGTAACATATGTATGTTATGTTCTTCAAACAATACATCATATTGCTCTTGGCACTCTTCATCATCTACCTGGCTGTTGCACATTATCAGGCACTCATCCAGCTAATCCATAAACTGAAAACATTCAAAATATATGAGACCCTCACTATTATTTATATCACTTATGGATGATGAAAACAAAACCTGATCCACACACATATTGTTACATATGTCTAAACCAACTGATGATGAACATTCATTATCCACAGTTTGTAAATCCATATCATCATCTTCAAACAGAGGGTTAATCCTGCACCAATGAGGGTCATGACTCACAACATCAAATGCATCTAGAGGCTCATCATAAAGGGGATTCATACTTACTGCAAAGGCCTATGTTTCTTCTTCATGACAATCCATCTCTTTCTTATCATTATCAAACCAATAGTCATAAGAAGAACAAACCTGATCCATGAACTGATCATGGATATCATCTTTATCATCTGATTGCCCCACATACAAGATTTCTGCTACTTCAATGCACTCTGAAGTTGAACTATCTATATCATTCTCCAGTCCTCTGATGCTTCCTGATGAAACTGGAATTGACTCTTGATCCATATGATCACAACTATGCACAACAAGATCATTTAAACATGAAGGCTCTTTGCTAAGGATTGCCATATAAATATTACTTGAAAAATCATCGCAATCAACTTCACTTGTTGGGCAAATCTGGGCATCCTCCTCTATGGCAGAGTCATCATGACCCTGGAATGATGCATAGGTAGGGATAGCAGGAGTGTGAGTGCTTTGACATTTGTCTCCAACACATAAATTATATCCTTCACTAACATTGGGGATTGCAGGACAGCAAAAATTTGCAGAGAAATAGCCCTTTTGAATTCCATATCTCCAATTGTTTTCAATGTCCACTGCAAATTGATGTGCCTGATGCAATGTGGTGGGCTCCTTATCTCTCAATCTATAACTCATTTTCTTATCAAATGCTCCCAAATAGACAACTAGACACAATGCATCATTAGGTCTCATGCATTCTGGTATTCTAGTCAATGCCTTTATAAATCTAAGGTTAAAGGCTGGGATCAACTCATCTTCTTCAATATGGATGTACATGAAATCACTGATAACTACATATTCAGAAATTCATTCACCATATTGTTCTAGAAATGCAGACCTGAATTCCTGCCAAGAGGTGACAAAGTATGCTGGAAGGTAGGTGAACCAGTCCCTTCCATCTTCATCTAGAGATTGAACAAATAATCTCATAACTACATCTTCATGGTCAATCTCAAAATCATCTATCACATTTAAAAACTGTTGCAAGTGCCTCTTAGGTGATTCTCCTTTACACCATTGAATTTGGGAAAATATTTTCTAATTTTAGGTGGAAAAGCATTTGGATAACCACAAATGCCATTAAAATTTATGGGCTTATAGCTGTCAATGTTGAAACTTCTTTTATTACATGATTGGGACTGACTACTATACATTATTGCATTTGACACCTCACAAGGGTGCATGGGCTGACAATACATCTTTTTGTGTGCAACCCTCTTCTCAACTCAGATTTTCAATCAATGACCTTAGGCTTTTAAAATATAAACTGTTGTTTCAAATTTCCTAAGGTCCTCTAAATGAGTCTTTTCAATAATATTGCATGCTTCACTTGAAAATATAGACTATATTCTCAGCAAATACAAAGCATGCAAGCTCTCACCAATATTTCCCTTTAAACCAATGCTACTTCACCAAATAGGGAATCCTTTAAAACTTATAAAAATACCTGGATATGTTGCAACTGCTGATATGTTCATTCAACAAAGTCGCCACCTCCTTAGCAGAGGAATGAGCTTCACATGGCATGAAGCTGAAAATTCATTTCTTTTCTTTCCGGGTTCTTCAACAGTAGAGCCACACATAAAACTTTAAATTTACTGCAACAAGGCACTTCCAGGTCTGATTCTTCAATCTCTTAGACTCATACTTTATGGATATGACATTAATCTCCCTAGCAGAGTCGCCATTTTGTTGGTTTTTTCTTCTGAATCAGTAGAGGGTTTGCCAGTTCCTATGCACAGGCAGATTCAACCAACTAATACAAGAGGTTGCATGAGCTACCTCCCCTTCACTTCTAGTTCTGTCACACCAAGGGGGGTATCCCTATAGCTCAAGATGTAACATTGACTAGCCCAATGACAGAAAGATTTAGCTTGACAACAACAGGCGGAATACTCTCATGTGTGGACCAATATGTGTATGATACATCACAAGTTTGGCAACATTCTTGGACATATTTGTCTAGTTGTGGATGAGAGTATGCAGGGGTCCTAATCCTACTCCTACAAACTAACATGTTGGGATTTTGAAAAGATAGATTTTATGTTTTGGATGCAAGACAAGGGGTTTTGGATCATAACTACTAACCCAGGAGCAGACCAGTGCCTATCTCAAGGCAAGGAGTCAACTAGACGTATACAAAAGAATGGATTGCATTTGACATTCAAGCTTCAAGGGGTTATATTGATGCTTGCCTTACAAACATCACCCAAGAATGGGTATTTGGCTACCTCTACTTACAGATATCCCTGCTAACATACAACCTTCTCTATGCTTAACCTAAAATAGTTTAATCCACTCCTTGAATGGAAGTTAGAGATGAAGCATGTGATACAGAAACCTGTATCCTAGAATCTATGAAACCCTTAGCAACCAGATTCAAAAGAAGGAAAGCATGCAGAAAAGGAGACAAACAGATAAACACATGCATAAGAGTATTTTTCATATAGATCAACAATGAAACTGAGTATATCTGCAATATACATTCATGATGCAACTCATAAACCCCAAAATGAGATACAGCAGCAAGGAAATGCCCTGTTTTTCGCTATTCACACAAAAAATGCCCAAGTCTTCAACAACAGCAAATGAGTAACACCATCTGCTATATACAGCAGGAAGGTGTACTCAACATTTAGTACAATGGCACATCAAAAAAAAATTGACAGATACAGTGCATCATGAGAAATGGCGCCCAAAGACATTCAATACCACCAGCAAAAACAGGGGAAAGAACAGGTGGGATCAGGATCTGCACCGCCGCTTGAAGATTTTCCTTACCAATTTGGTAGTTGACCTGTCCATCAGATCCATGCCTTTGTAAATCGCCATTAATGCCCAGCCTACCCGCGGGATGCAATAGTTGCGTGCTCCATAACTCTTCCTGCCTTGGAAAGTCACTGTGGAAGCGTGGAAAACCCTTCCTTTTGAATATTTAAATCAGGACCATCGATCTCCTTCTTTCTCGCTGAGATTTGCGGCTGCAATCACACTGAAAAGTCGCCCATCAATCAGAATGTGCCACATAGGCACCCTGTGCATCCATCACTGACTTTTCAAGTTATGTGAGAACCAATTATCCCACATTCTCCTCGCAATGACCTCTCGAATACTTTATAAACTAGTTCGTGAGCATATATGATGTCAGTGATTTTGCTCCCGACGACGCCAGTTTAGACCTCATCATGATGACCCGTGCCAATACTGCCTCCTACATGATAATCCTCCTATATGAAATATCACCCTTATCGAAAATATCACCCCGATAAGAAATATCACCAGACCATATCACCTGATATTCAAAATCATCCTGATCATGTTCATGTCATCATCAGGTTACAACATCAGGGGGATCTTCATAAGGTGACCAATATTTGAAACATGACCCCCCCTCTTCGAAAAATCAAGCTGGACATGAAAATTTCAACTATGACCCCATCGGACTTGGATGACGTCATCATCATATTGGCATCGGGGTGATATTCGGAGGTAAGGATGATATTCGTAAGATCACCTGATATTTGAAATATCACCCCCCCCACAAAAATATCAGGGTGATAATGAAACCTTGCAGCAGCATCTGGGTGATCTCGTGAGATGAGGTGATATTTGAAACATGACCCCCCCCCCCCGCGAAATATGATGAAGTCGTTAGACAAGCACTTTGCGGATCAAGTGATGATGAAGTGATAATGTAGCATCAGGGTGATACCGTAACATCAGGGTGATCTTCTCTAAGATGACTGATGTTTGAAACATCACCCCCGCCAGAATATGAGGTTGATATTTGGAAATATGATGACCCCCTCCCTGCAGAATATGAGGCCTGATAGAAACTTTGCCTCAACATGATTTTTTGCATTTCTTGGGAAGGTGCCTGCAAAATTAAGTGCTTGAAACTTGAATGTTCATGCAGGCACCAATAGTGGCTCTGTCTGGGGATGCATGCCTCTTGCAGGCATGGCAAGAACTTCAGATCTCTAGGGTGTAGACCAGTCCTTATCCATTGGGCACAGAGTCAAATACTGCACCAATCTGCTTCATAAATCACACCTTTTTAATACTACTTTGGCGGCCCTCGGCAGCCAAAAATGAAGAACCATAACTTTTTCCTGTCAAATGCTAGATTCTAATCTGAATAAGCCCAACCACAACTGAAAACATCAACACAATCTGCCCACAAGTTGATCTTGTCAATCACATACTTCACCATCTTTGAAAACTTGCCACTATCAGTATTGCCTCTGTCACTTTGCACCTTACAATCACACACATAACCATACATACCAGAATATCTTCCAGCATTAGGTAACATATGTATGTTATGTTCTTCAAACAGTACATCATATTGCTCTTGGCACTCTTCATCATCTACCTAGCTGTTGCACATTACCAGGCACTCATCCAGCTGATCCATAAATTGAAAACATTCAAAATATATGAGACCCTCACTATTATTTATATCACTTATGGATGATGAAAACAAAACCTGATCCACACACATATTGTTGCATATGTCTGAACCAACTGATGATGAACATTCATTATCCACAGTTTGTAAATCCATATCATCATCTTCAAACAGAGGGTTAATCCTGCACCAATGAGGGTCATGACTCACAACATCAAATGCATCTAGAGGCTCATCATAAAGGGGATTCATACTTACTGCAAAGGCCTATGTTTCTTCTTCATGACAATCCATCTCTTTCTTATCATTATCAAACCAATAGTCATAAGAAGAACAAACCTGATCCATGAACTGATCATGGATATCATCTTTATCATCTGATTGTCCCACATACAAGATTTCTGCTACTTCAATGCACTCTGAAGTTGAACTATCTATATAATTCTCCAGTCCTCTGATGCTTCCTGATGAAACTGGAATTGACTCTTGATCCATATGATCACAACTATGCACAACAGGATCGTTTAAACATGAAGGCTCTTTGCTAAGGATTGCCATATAAATATTACTTGAAAAATCATCGCAATCAGCTTCACTTGTTGGGCAAATCTGGGCATCTTCCTCTATGGAAGAGTCATCATGACCTTGGAATGATGCATAGGCAGGGATAGCAGGAGTGTGAGTGCTTTGACATTTGTCTCCAACACATAAATTATATCCTTCACTAACATTGGGGATTGCAGGATAGCAAAAATTTGCAGAGAAATAGCCCTTTTGAATTCCATATCTCCAATTGTTTTCAATGTCCACTGCAAACTGATGTGCCTGATGCAATGTGGTGGGCTCCTTATCTCTCAATCTATAACTCATTTTCTTATCAAATGCTCCCAAATAGACAACTAGACACAATGCATCATTAGGTGTCATGCATTTTGGTATTCTATTCAATGCCTTTATAAATATGAGGTTAAAGGCTGGGATCAACTCATCTTCTTCAATATGGATGTACATGAAATCACTGATAACTGCATATTCAGAAATTCTTTCACCATATTGTTCTAGAAATGCAGACCTAAATTCCTGCCAAGAGGTGACAGAGTATGCTAGAAGGTAGGTGAACCAGTCCCTTGCATCTTCATCTAGAGATTGAACAAATAATCTCATAACTACATCTTCGTGGTCAATCTCAAAATCATCTATCACATTTAAAAACTGTTGCAAGTGCCTCTCAGCTGATTCATCCTTTACACCATTGAATTTTGGCAAATACTTTCTAATTCTAGGTGGAAAAGCATCTGGATAACCACAAATGCCATAAAAATTTATGGGCTTATATCTGTCAATGTTGAAACTTCTTTTATTACATGATTGGGACTGACTACTATACATTATTGCATTTGACACCTCACAAGGGTGCATGGGCTGACAATACATCTTTTTGTGTGCAACCCTCTTCTCAACTCAGATTTTCAATCAATGACCTTAGGCTTTTAAAATATAAACTGTTGTTTCAAATTTCCTAAGGTCCTCTAAATGAGTCTTTTCAATAATATTGCATGCTTCACTTGAAAATATAGACTATATTCTTAGCAAATACAAAGCATGCAAGCTCTCACCAATATTTCCCTTTAAACCAATGCTACTTCACCAAATAGGGAATCCTTTAAAACATATAAAAATACTTGGATATGTTGCAGCTGTTGATAGGTTCATTCAACAGAGTCACCACCTCCTTGGCAGAGGAATGAGCTTCACATGGCATGAAGCTGAAAATTCATTTCTTTTCTTTCTGGGTTCTTCAACAGCAGAGCCACACATAAAACTTTAAATTTACTGCAACAAGGCACTTCTAGGTCTGATTCTTCAATCTCTTAGACTCATACTTTATGGATATGACATTAATCTCCCCAGCAGAGTCACTATTTTGTTGGTTTTTTCTTCTGAATTAGCAGAGGGTTTGCCAGTTCCTATGCACAGGTAGATTCAGCCAACTAATACAGGAGGTTGCGTGAGCTACCTCCCCTTCACTTCTTGTTCTGTCGCATCAAGGGGGGTATACCTATAGCTCAAGATGTAACATTGACTAGCCCAATGACAGAAAGATTTAGCTTGACAACAACAGGCAAAATACTCTCATGTGTGGACCAATATGTGTATGATACATCACAAGTTTGGCAACATTCTTGGACATATTTGTCTAGTTGTGGATGAGAGTATGCAGGGGTCCTAATCCTACTCCTACAAACTAACATGTTGGGATTTTGCAAGGATGGATTTTATGTTTTAGATGTAAGACAAGGGGTTTTGGATCATAACTACTAACCCAGGTGCAGACTGGTGCCTATCTCAGGGCAAGGAGTGAACTAGACGTATACAAAAGAATGGATTACATCTGGCATTCAAGCTTCAAGGGGTTATATTGATGCTTGCCTTACAAACATCACCCAAGAATGGGTATTTAGCTGCCTCTACTTACAGATATCCCTGCTGGCATACAACCTTCTCCGTGCTTAACCTAAAACAGTTTAATCCACTCCTTGAATGGAAGTTAGAGATGAAGCATGTGATACAGAAACCTATATCCTAGAATCTATGAAACCCTTAGCAACCAGATTCAAAAGAAGGAAAGCATGCAGTAAAGGAGACAAATAGATAAACACATGCATAAGAGCATTTTTCATATAGATCAACAATGAAACTGAGTATATCTGCAATATACATTCATGATGCAACTCATAAACTCCAAAATGAGATACAACAGCAAGGAAATGCCCTATTTTTCACTATTCACACAAAAAATGCCCAAGTCTTCAACAATAGCAAATGAGTAACACCATCTGCTATATACAACAGGAAGGTGTACTCAACATTCAGTACAATGGCACATAAAAAAAATTGCCAGATACAGTGCATCATGAGAAATGGTGCCCAAAGACATTCAATACCGCTAGCAAAAATAGGGGAAAGAACAAGTGGGATCAGGATCTGCACCGCCGCTTGAAGATTTTCCTTACCAATTTGGTAGTTGACCTGTCCATCAGATCCATGCCTCTGTAAATCGCCATTAATGCCCAGCCTACCCATGGGATGCAGTAGTTGCGTGCTCCATAACTCTTCCTGCCTTGGAAAGCCACTGTGGAAGCATGGAAAACCCTTCCTTTTGAATATTTAAATTAGGACCGTCAATCTCCTTCTTTCCCGCTGAGATTTGCAGCTGCAATCACGCTGAAAAGTTGCCCATCAATCAGAATGTGCCACGTAGGCACGCTGTGCATCCATCGCTGACTTTTCAAATTATGTGAGAACCAATTATCCCACATTCACCCTACAATGACCTCTCGAATACTTTATAAACTAGGCCGTGAGCATATATGATGTCGGTGATTTTGCTCTCGACGACGCCAGTTTAGACCTCATCATGATGACCCACACCAATACTGCCTCTTGCATGATAATCCTCCTATATGAAATATCACCCTTATCGGAAATATCACCCCAATAAGAAATATCACCGGACCATATCACCTGATATTCAAAATCATCTTGATCATGTTCATGTCATCATCATGTTACAATATTAGGGGGATCTTCATAAGGTGACCAATATTTGAAACATGACCCCCCCTCTTCAGAAAATCAAGCTGGACTTGAAAATTTCAACTATGACCCCATCGAACTTGGATGACGTCATCGTCATATTGGCATCGGGGTGATATTCGGCGGTAGGGTGATATTCGTAAGATCACCTGATATTTGAAATATCATCCCCCCCAACAAAAATATCAGGGTGATAATGAAACCTCGCAGCAACATCTGGGTGATCTTGTGAGATGAGGTGATATTTGAAACATGACCCCCCCGCGAAATATGATGAAGCCATTAGACATGCACTTCGAGGATCAAGTGATGATGAAGTGATAATGTAACATCACGGTGATACCGCAACATCAAGGTGATCTTCTCTAAGATGACTGATGTTCGAAACATCACCCCTGCTAGAATATGAGGCTGATATTTGGAAATATGATGACTCCCTCCCTATGGAATATGAGACCTAATAGAAACTTTGCCTCAACATGATTTTTTGCATTTCTTGGGAAGGTGCCTGCAAAATTAAGTGCTTGAAACCTGAATGTTCATGCAGGCACCAACAATGGGGATGATGGAGGAGATGGAGGGCAAAGGGCAGATAGAGTACCGCAGAGACAAATGTTGCCACCTGTACAGCCACATGTATAGCCATAGGTTGGACAGGTATAGGCTAGATAGGATGACAAGGAGCTAGCAACCTTACGAGCCCAGGTGGCTCAACTTCAGACAAAGGTGACACAGCTGCAGGGTGATGTCCAAACTTTGGTACTAGAGCAGGATACTATTGTTCAAAGGTACACTAGAGCAGAGACCTTACTGCAGTAGGTGCAGCAGACCGCAGCCCAGGGTCCACATGCTCAGATTGTTATAGATATGGTTAGGGATGGATAGGAGATCTTTTACTGGAGGTCCCTGTATGAGCAGGTAGTGCCTCCAGAGTAGAGGGTTACAAGCTTCCATCCGAGTTCTCATAGTAGGACTAGGTGGATGGAGTCAGCTAGTGTACAAAGATCTCCCTGAGCACCACCTGGTTCCCAGCCGCCTCTGCAGCCAACAACTTCTAGACAGAGTTCCTCTTAGCATACCTATGGGACATATATCATTTTGACTTTGTTATGTATACATCATTATGGACAACTCTAGAGACTTTGTTTTTATGATATCATTGTATACTTGGACACTTTTTTTTTTATGATGATCTATACATGATTTCGATGGACTACCTATATGTGTGCATTTATGAATGGTCGTTTCTATATGATGGTTTATTATGATTATGCTTATATGTGATGCTTCTAGCATGTTTATGTGACTCTATGATGCACTTGATATCTATGTGACATGAAGTTTTTATGTGATAATATGTTGGACATGATGACTTAGATGCATCTTATGATCTTATATGTTGATAGGTTATGATGACCTAATGCACACTGTGGTGATATTTTAAATGTAACACATGTTGTTTTAATTGCCTTATGTATGGATGATGATCAAATATGCAAACACCATGATATCTATGTTTTTGTAGATTTTTTATATGAAATGTTATGTATAACTCATGCATCTAAATGGCAACACTATATGAAACACATGATCTAAAATGCTTTTATCATTAATGCACTTAATGATGGTAAATGATTGACACACCTATTTTGCGATGTGAAAATGTTTATGAATTGTTTTTATTTGTCCCAAGTATACTCAATCATAAAAAGAACACTTAGAAAAATTGGACTAACTAACTTGGATAGATGGACAACTTAGAAGAAAAACTTGGATAACTGACACAAAAGGACTTGGATCTTAAGCCATGTGAAAAATGTTTATTATGGAATGCTTATGGATGAAATAGAATGCAATATGATATGTATGGATGTAGATTATTGCCATCTTCTTGTACAAGTATTTGAAGTACTGTTTCATCATTGAGCTTTTAAAATGTTGTAAGAAAATACAAGCATCGAGGTATAATTAAACCATGATGACCTGAGTATCTCTTACATGGATTTTGATTTAGCAAGTTAATACAAGCATCTAGTCAAAATTGAATCTAGATGACCTAAGTATTTCTTGCATGTATCAGTAGACAAGGATTGCACTCTTTCATGCTTAGATTCATGATGTCCTTGATGATCTTTTGTTGATCACGTCGTTAGACAAAGTCATCACATTGCTAAAGATTGATCCACAAACAACAAACAAATGAAAATAATCATGCCCCCATCATAGCTTCTCTAGTTTTTAAGACATCCTCGAGTAGCCTAGGAAAACATGATAACAAAAATCAAGATAAAAGACTTAAACAACAACCATGAAACCTTCTTACCATAGATATGTTTTTCTTACAATAACTAATAGAGTCATGTTTGATAGTTTAGGTTGGTGCTGTCAGGTTTAGTTAAACATCTCTTTGTCAAGATGATTGTTTAAAGCTTGCTTGTTGTGTTGCTTGCAGTCTAGTGATAAAACCATGATCCGATTTGTTATCCTCTGAGTTGTAGCATTCAAAAATCCAATTCACTAACTAGGTCAAGGATTTGCCCCCATCCAAGTAATGGATCGAATTATTATGGATGAACGAATGATAGACATGAAGAAACAGGCCCTAAGGGACTGACCTAGTGCCTCAGGGGCTCATCGAAGATGGCCTTGCTTACGTGATGACGCAGAGGCAACGTAGTTTGGTGTGTGGACCAGGTGGACCTAAGACCTAGAGGGTGGGAACTAGGTGGAATTAGATGGACAAAATGATGGGTGATAAGAGATGGAATGGATGGGAAGCCTTGGGGGCTCATCAATGATGGCCTTGCCTACGTGATAGCTCAGAGGCGACGTAGTTCGACAATGGTACCAACAATATGATCAAAACAAATGACAAGGTGGATGAAGGATTAGACAGATAGACTGCGGCGAATAAGGTGATAAGGGTGAGCGAACCCAAGCCATGATAGGTATCTTTATGCGATTTGATTGATGTGGTAAGAAACGATTGGATGAGGACTGAAGTCCTAAGAGATGGAGGGATCAGTTTATCACAAATAGCGCCTGTTTTTAGTTTTTCACCACTTGCTTTTATTTGCATGATAGTTAAAAATACACATGATGCTTGTTTGCCAGGTTTTCATCATGGTACCTATCCAAGGTGCTTGTTTACCAGGTTTTCACAAGAGGATGTTTTTTTTTGTTATTTTTCAATTTTTTGAATTGTTTTTGTTATTTTTCAATTTTCAATTTTTTTTGTTATTTTTGATATATGATCCCTTGTAATGGGGTTTAGGTGTAGAACTTGCGAAGACGCATGTTGTTGATGGGATCATCCAACAATTCACCTTCTGATGTTGCTAGTTGGTAAGCTCCTGATCCACAGGCAACAATGATTACATATGGGCCAAGCCAGTTGGGTTCAAATTTGCCTTTCTTCTCCTTGTCTTGCTGATTTCATGGGTTTTCTTTAAGGACCAAGTCACCTACTTGAAAGACTCAGGTTTTGACTCTGTGATTGTAACTTCGTGACATTCTTTGCTGATAGGCTTTTAGATGGTTAAAGGCATGTTGTCTTCGTTCCTCCAGCAGCTCTAATTCTTGTAGTCTGGAAACCATGTATTCTTCATCTGTTATGAGGCCTTTTAATGATACTCTCAAGGACGGTAACTCAACTTCAATGGGCAAGATGGCTTCAGAGCCATTGACTAGGGAATATGGAGTTGCACCTATGGGTGTACAGATACTTGTGCGGTAGGACCACATAGCGGGATTTAGTTGGATGTGCTAATCGTGACCGGCATCATTGGCAGTCTTCTTTAGGATTTTCAGGATAGTTTTATTAGATGCCTCAGCTTGGCCATTTCCTTGGGGGTAATGTGGGGTGGAAAAGTGGTGTTGGATGTGGAATTTATCACATAGCTCTTTGACATGTTAGTTTTTAAATGGTCTTCCATTATCAGTGACAATGGATATAGGGATACCATAGTGGCAAATGATGTAATTCAAGATGAAGGAAGCAATTTGTTTTCCTCTGATATTGGTGAGGGGTACGGCTTCAATCCACTTCGTAAAGTACTCAGTGGCGGTGATTATGAATTTATGGCCGCTGGATGATGGAGGGTGTACCTTGCCCACTAAGTCGAGTCCCCATTGACAGAAAGGCTAAGGAGTCGTTAAAGGTTGCAGCTCCTATGTTGGTGCATGTATTATGTTCCCATGAATTTGACATTTTGTACATCTTTTCACAAAATTATAGGAATCCCTTCCATAGTTGGCCAATAGTACCCCATACGTATGAGTTTCTTCGCTAGGGTAGGACTACTAGAGTGGGTCCTGCATATACCGTTGTGAACTTCGCTTAGGGCAGTTTGATATTCCTCATTGTCGAGACACCTAAGGAGAGTACCATCTAGTCCTCGCCGATACAAGGTGTTAGCGATTATGGTGTAAAGGGAGGCTTGGTGGATGAAGGTTCTTTTTTGGTTACTCGATAGATCGGGTAGTAGGGTGTTTTCTTTCAGATAGGTATATACTTTTTCGTATAAGGGAGAATCAGATCCTATTATGTGGTTGTTTAGTGGAAAATTAGATTTGTTAATGTTTTTAGTGTTTTGATGTTTGAATCCGCCTTTCCACTTTACACTCAAGGATCTAGGGTCGAGTGGCAATTCACTATCATACCCTAGATCGTTGTGAGATGTAGGGAAACATGGATTATGGAATTTAATTATTAATTTTTTTTTGTTATGCCCAATTAACCATTAAAACCCTAATTATGCAAATACAACAACAAATTGACGAAAAACAAAAAAAGCTCTTGCTGACAGGAGTAAAATACCAAATCACATAATACTATTTTCGGGGTTCCGAGGTGGAACAGTCGGGGACTAAGGTTCGGGCTCCCAAGTCCAAGGTACCTACTTTTTTGGGGAATCTGAACCTCCTTCCGACATGGATCAGCCCTGTAACTTCTGTTTCTCGAGATCTATTTGTAGAGGACACTGGGGCGAGTGCCCAAGTCCTGGAAGAGCTCCTGTGTCTGATTTTTCTTTAGATCTTGAATCCCTGATGCTTGCCAAGCCCTCCTGTAACTCCACTTTTTCCAGATACGACACCTGTAACCTACAATCATAAGACTTGGTTTGGGGCTTGTGGTGTTTAGAGGCTTGCCTCAGTCAAGCCCCGGAGGACACTTAAGTCTCCGAACACCGTTGTCAGACAAAGAGTGCATGTCCTTGTGAGGCAGAGGCAAAACACCAAAGGAATCAATGATAAAAATGCAATATTATCACTTTGTAGTGAAGCTCTCGTGGAGGAAGAGGCTTTTCATGCCATGAGGAAATTGATGCTCAAATCTGCAAATATCAACACATAAAGCATACAAGTTTGCTCTTGCAACACAATAGAAGCCTTGAATCACCTTGAGAACACAATAGCTTGCTAGTAATCATCTAGTTTACAAATGAATGCCTAATCATGCTTATATATGCAACTACAAGCCTTCCCGCCAAGATTTTAAAAATCAAACTTTACTGTGTCGGCAAAAGAACCAAATAATGGTCATAAACTAACACCCAAAAATTAGGGTTGCCCCAAATAGGGCAGGACTAGGGCGCGAGCGCCCAAGTCCTCCCCCTTATTTTGGGTAGGGTACAACTCAAGGGGTCCTCCTAGGTCCACTTTGCCATGAAACCTGTCTAATTCCATTGGGATGCCATAATATGAACTAAAATGTCCTAAATGCATGCTAAAGACCCGGGAGCTAAACCTTATGAGGGAAAAACCTCAAGGGGACATTTTATGACGTTACATTTACCCCCACTTTATTGTATGTATAAACGTGAGGCCAATACATGCATTAAAGTAAGGTCACAAACACAGCAAACACATCAAGCACGAAGAAGACATGCCAATTACATAAGACACAGTAATAGGCACGTAAAACACGGAGAAGACAGTTACAGTCACGCAGAACACAAAGAATACAATCAATGCATAGAAGACACAGTAATGCATGGAAGACATAAATGATATCTTTTCTTTTCTTTTTCTCATATATATGAAATGCAAATGCAAGTATTGGAAAGTAAACATACCTCCCATAATACAGGATGCACTACCTTAGGGCACAGGTCTCTGTATATATGGGGCAACACACACGCAAGACACGCAAAACCTCCCAAAATGCAGGAAGCACTACCTAAGGGCGCTGGTCTTTGCATATGGGGCAACAAACATGCTACGCAAAACAAGCATGCCAAAACACACATACACTTGAAGACACGGAGAAAAAACACGGAAGACAAGCGATGGAGTGTACATATTTCTAGGTCCAACACCATCTCAGGCACATTACAGGCACACACTGACGACTGAGCTTCACCACAACAATCACCAAAAACACGCTTAAGGGTTGAGTTAGTCACAGAACCGCTCCCCGCCTCCGCAGAGGACTTTTGAAAATGACAGTATGATGCAATTTGCTCCAAGAAATACACCATCCCCGCCTCCACAGAGGGCTTAAGATAAAAAGGATATACACAATATCCTACATCCATAGAGGGCTTACATGATTGATTAATTGCAAACAAACTCAGGATGCATGATGCACTACTTTGGGGCACAAGTCTTTGCATCTAAGATCAAACACATTGCTAATAGCTATAACAGATGCCTTACCTTATATATGCCCCCACCTTAATGTGGTTGATATCATTTATCGATATCAAGCACGTTAAGATAGGAAGAAAACACACAAGGGAACACTGACTTTCACAAAGCCCATGCCCCCCAGAGGTGACATGTACTTTACAATCGCCAAATGTTCCCACAAACACATCCCTACAAGAAACATGTTAGTGTCTACAAGATCATGATAAACAACAACATCAATGCATATGATTAACCACACAAAGAGCCAAGGTTATACAACGAATTCAGAGTTTGAGGATAATCGTGGGGCTATATCACGAAGCTCTCTAAATCAAGTACCACCAAGGCCAAATTCAAAGGCAAACAATGGTGCACGGAGCAGCAGTACTGTTAAGGTTTGTAAATGTGATAGAAACATCATCAAATTCACTACACGGAAAGCACGAGTGCTTCCACTAGCCAAGCGTCAGATAAAATATACAAACCCATTGTCATATTAGGAACTAAGTCCATTTTTTTATTGCTCTTGAAAGGGACACTAGGTCCGCATCAGTATAAATGTTTGTTGTCATCTGCCTGCTAGATGGAAACACTAGAGGAAGGGAAATAATAAATAAGAGAGGAGAAACAAGTGTCTTAGGGACAGTCATGTAGGAGGATGCCCCCAGTGTCACCAACTGCGATGCTATGTCTATAAGATACAACACACAACAATGAAATCAAAGAGAAACAATTTGGAAGAATGATGATACAAATAGAAGAAGGTCACAATAGAGGTAGTCTCCTGGTATCCCAGACCTTACGGGAGAATTAGGGGTCATCCCAGGAGGCCTAAACAACACATAACACATCACGAGATAAGCACATTACAAAAGCAATAAAGGGTTAGAGATACTTACCTGTAGGGCCCCCTTTCGAGCTAGAAGTTGTCTATAAGCAAATCATTGTTGTCATCTTCCCACTCCCTAATGTTGTAGGAAAGTGGGACATAAGGTACCATAGCCAAATTCATGTCTTGTTCATCGTGTTGTTCATTGTTAGGATCGTTATTATTTGGTTGAATGTTGGGATCAATGTTTTCTTGTTGAGAGGCAAGATTTATAGCATAAGGTTGTCTTCTTTTTTCTTTTTTCTCTTGCTTTTTGATTTCATTTTCTTTTACCACTTATCTCTTGTAAGATAGGGCTATCCTCTTTCATAGGCTTGTGCAATTTAGAAGATGAAGCACCAGCATCAAACCTCATTTGTCGTGGTGGAACATTTTGTTGTTGACAATGACCTCCCAATCCTTGTAAGGATTTCAAGGGAGGAATCTCAGCATAGGGACCTTGTCCTTTCGGTCTAAAGTTCTCTTCACATGCAAGTTGTTTATCTTTTGTCGTTTCTTGTATAGAAGGGCTAGGTGATGGATGTAACAGTTTTACTTTGTAGTTTCTATAGCTCAAAAATGTAAAGTCTATTCGTAGTTCCAATTTGTTACTAGTTTTTTTGCAAAAGTAATCCAATGTAAAATGTTGTTGTGTATTTGAAGGCTTGTATGTATTTTGAGGAATGACATGCACTTGTCTGTTCAAAGGAAATTTCACACATTTATAGATAGTTGAAAGGACAGCTTTCATAACCTTTAACCAAGGCATTCCAAGTTTGATTTCAAAGGTATCGAAAGAGGGGGTAACATCAAACCATTGCTCAACATGTTTCTCAAATACAGTTATCAACAATGATATCTTACCCAAAGGCTTGACAAAGGTTCCCTTATGTGCTTAATCATCAAGTTTGAGGGGTCATAAGAACCTTGCATTAGTTGATGTGAAAAGAGGAACTCCTTAGTGGCAATATTAGTCATGCAATTAGGATCAATAAGAGTTCCATCCATGGGATTTTCCATTATTTTCATAGTGATGTAAAGAGGTCCATCGGAGTCTCCAATTGTTCTATCATGAGGTATAAAGACAATTTCAGGTTCAGGTGCTTTTCTTTTCATGTAAGGTCTAGGAGGGAACCTATTATTGTTGTTGTGGTTAGAGGCCATGTTTATATGCTCTCACCAATGCAAAATCAGATTTTTGAATGCTTTTCAAAATTGGTGCAAAAGACAAGAGCAAAAATAGCCTAAAAAGCTTGATTTTTGTACTTTTTTCAATGTCAGTGAATGAAACAAAGAATGTTGTAAGGATTTTGATCAAGGGAAGAAAATTATATGTCTTATATCAGTCCAAAACATCAATATGAGCACTCTCAACACACTCTTGATGCAAATCCAAGATAATGCCAAGTTAAAATGTAGTGAAAATATGTCAAAATAGGCACTTTTTTCACCAAAACTCAATGCAAAAGAGCATAACAAAGTATGTTGTGAGCAAATTGATGATTTAAAGCAAATAATATCAGTAATAACAACCACTTGGCACCAAAATACTCAACACAACATGCTTTTAGTGCCACTTAAGGTAAAACCCTAGTGAAAATATAGCAAAAATAGGCTATTTTTCACGATTTTTCAATTCCAAGACCAGAAAACGAGGTATTGTAATGAATTTTAGGAGGTATAGAAAATAATATCAATGATATCAGTCACCTCAATCCATAGAATTGATCACAACACGCTTGGAGTGCAAACTAGGTCAAACCCTAGGGCAAAAATTGTCAAAATGTGTATTTTTCACCGAATTTTCAGTATAAGAGTTCGTTAAAAGGGTGTTGTGAATCTTTTTAGGAGGGGAAGAAAATTATTACCCTAATAACAGCTAATTAATGCAAAAATACCATTCACAAGACGCATACGGTGCAAATTTATAGAGTCGATAAGGCCAAATTTAGTGAAAATCGTTATTTTTGAAGCCCTAGGTTTGAGATCTTGGGACAAAATGCTATGTGAATATTTTGAAGTCTGATTTATGATGGAAATGAATTACTCTTGTATCTAAAATAATTTTCAATCTCTAATCTGCAAAATGCTAATGCATGAAAATTGCTAGTTTTTGTTGAAATTTTCTATGTAAAAATGCAAATATTTTAAATATAAATGCAAATTTACATAAAAATGCAAGACTACAGCCAAATGCAAATTTGAATGAGCCTCTAAAATCAGTAGAAAAATCTGAAAGAAGATTTTGCCTACTAACCCTAGATTTTGGAATTACTAGGTTATATGAAAATTGTCAAAATTTCTACAAAAGCCTAGCAAATTAATGATGAAAATGCAATGCAAATGATTAAATTTTTGTGTTTTTCTATATTTTATATCAGATCTAATGCAAAAATCATGAATTAGTAAAATTTAGAAAGAATTTATGCAATTTAGTAAGCCAAAGAATGCAATTTTTTTTTGAATTTTTCAAAATTTTCAATTTTTTTTTAAATTTTTCTCAATGCAATAAAATGAACGACTATATGAATAAATAAAATCAATACAAATATGAAGACACAAACTCAGCAAGTTGCAAATTAATTCCAAAAACACAGGCTCACCAAAATGTTTAGTGGAAAATTGAATTTGTTAATGTTTTTAGTGTTTTGATGTTTTAATCCGCCTTTCCACTTTACATTCAAGGATCTAGGGTCGAGTGGCAATTCACTATCATACCCTAGATCGCTGTGAGATGTAGGAAACTTGGATTAGGGAATTTAATTATTAATTTACCTTCTGTTAGTCCCAATTAACCATTAAAACCCTAATTATGCAAATACGAAAACAAATTGACGAAAGATGGAAAAAGCTCTTGCAGACAGAAGTAAAATACCAAATCACATAATACCTATTTTCAGGGTTCTAAGGTAGAATAGTCGAGGACTAAGGTGCAGGCGCCCAGGTCCAAGGTACTTGCTTTTTTGGGGAATCTGGACCTCCCTCCAGTCAGTCCTGTAACTTCTGTTTCTTGAGATCTGTCTGTGGAGGACACTGGAGCGAGCACCCAAGTCCTGGAAGTGCTCTTGTGTCTGACTTTTCTTCAGATCCTAAATCCCTGATGCCTGCCAAGCCTTCCTGCAACTCCACTTTTTCCAGATGTGACACCTGTAACCTGCAATCACAAGACTTGGTTTGGCGGTTGTGGTGTTTAGAGGCTTGCCTCAGTCAAGTCCTAGAGGACACTTAAGTCTCTGAACACCGTTGTCAGACAAAGAGTGCATGCCCTTGTGAAGCAAAGGCAAAAACTAAAGGAATCAATGATAAAAATGCAATATTATGTCACCTTGTAGTGAAGCTCTCATGGAGGAAGAGGCTCGTCATGCCGTGAGAAAATTGATGCTCAAATCTGCAAATATCAAAACATAAAACATACAAGTCTACTCTTGCAACACAATAGAAGCCTTAAATCACCTTGAGAACACAATAGCTTGCTAGTAATCATCTAGTTTACAAATGAATGCCTAATAATGCTTATATATGCAATTACAAGCCTTCCCGCCAAGATTTTAAAAATCAAACTTTACCGTGTCGACAAAAGAACCAAATAACGATCATAAACCGACACCCAAAAATTAGGGTTGCCCTAAAATAGGGCAAGACTAAGGCGCAGGCACCCAAGTCCTCCTCTCTATTTTGGGTAGAGTATAGTTCAAGGGGTCCTCCTAGGTCCACTTTGCCATGAAACCTAGGCCTCATTCCATCGGGATGCCAAAATATGAACTAAAATGTCCTAAATACATGCTAAAGACCCGGGAGCTAAACCTTATGAGGGAAAAGCCCCCAAGGGGACATTTTTTGATGTTACAGTGGCATATGATGCAGGATTTGGGGACGTCATAGGTAGGATGGGATACTGGCTCTACCAAGAACTCATAGCATGACTGGTTTTCAAGTATATCAAGGAGAGATGCAATTGTTTCCATGGCGTCAGCTACTTTGTTCTCCAGTCAGGGTATTTGCTCAAAAGAGATCACAACAAAGTATTCTTTGAAGTCGTCTACCATACGCTTGTACAGTATTAACTTCTCGTCTTTAGTTTGATAGTCATCACTCACCTGGTTGATGACAAGTTGTGAGTCTCCATACACATGGAGTTCTTTGACTTTCCATTCTACCACCATTTTGATGCCAATGACCAGTGCTTCATACTCTACCACATTGTTGGTACATGGAAAGAGTAGTCTTAATGACTTTGGAATTGTGTCTCCATTAGGTGTGACCAACAAGATACCTGCTCCGGACCCATGTTGGGTGTATGATCCATCAAAGTAGAGTTTCCAAGCTGTTGTTGTGACGTTAAAGATAGACTCATCTGGAAATTAGAAGCTTAATGGGTTGTCATCTATCAAAGGTGCATCGGCTAGCTGGTCTACAATCACTTGCCCCTTTATTGTTCATCTATCTACATACTCGAGTCAAATTCACTAAGTATCATGACCCATTTTGATATTCTACCTGTGAGGGTAGCTTTGTTGAGAAAGTATTTTAATGGATCAATCTTCGCTACTAGCTTGGAGTGTGAGAGCATGTAATGTATCCATTTTTGTGAAGCAAAGACAACAACAAGACACACTATTTCAATTGGTGTATGTTGTAGCTCATAACCTACTAGTGTTCCATTGATGTAGTAGATTGCTTGCTCCTTTCCTTCGTGGTTCTGTTGTGCTAGCAGAGCTCTAAGAGCTATTGGTGCAGCTGAGATGTAGAGTAGTAATAGCTTGCCCCAGATTGGCAGCATCAAGATAGGTGGGTTCATTAGATACTCCTTGAGATGTTGAAAAGATTGTTCGCATGAGTCATCCCATTTGAAAGGAATGTTTTTATGTAGGAGATGTGTGAATGGATGGCACTTATCGGCTAGTTGAGAGATGAACCTTCTGATGGACTAAAACTTTCCTTGTAGAGACCGCAACTGACTCAGATTCTTAGGTGGCAACATTTCCATGATTGCTTTTACCTTGGTCGGGTCCACCTCTATTTCATTAGCTGATATGATGTATCCAAGGAGTTTACTAGATGTTACTCTGAAAACACACTTTTTTGGATTTAACCATACATTGAATTGCTCTAATCTCGTGGAGATCTTGTCCAAGACTTGTAGATGTCCTTCTCTGGTAATTGACTTGGCTAGAATGTCATCTACATAATCTTCCATGATGGTGTGCATCATGTCATGAAAGATTGTAGTCATGGCCCTTTGATATGTTGCCCCCGCATTTTTTCAGTTTGAATGGCATGACACACCAACAATAGGTACCCCATGGACATGTGAATGCGGTCTTGTGTTGATCTTCTAATGCTATTTTGATCTGATTATAGCTAGAAAAACCGTCTATTAATGACAACATGGTGTGCCCTGCTGTTAGACCTACAATGATGTCGATGTTGGGCAGAAGAAAGTCATCCTTGGGACAAGCCTTTTTCAAATCTCTGAAGTCATTACACAGTCTAACCCTTCCATCTAGTTTGGAAATAGGAACTATATTTGAAATCCACTCCGGATAATTGATTGGTTTGATGAAACCAACATCTAGCAGCTTCTTTAATTCTTCCTTCACTAAGAGTGTGATATGTGGATGTATCTTCCATAGTTTTTATTTGATTGGCTTAGCTCCTGGAGCTAGTGACAAATGATGAATTATAAGGTTTGGATCTAGTCCTGGCATATCTGCATATGACCAAGCAAAGTTAATCTATTTCCGCTTGAAGAATTTGGTGAATTCTGGCTTTTCTTATGCAGATAAAGATTGTGCCATATGAATTATCCTTGGATTGTCTTTTATTCCGATGCTAATAGGTTCTGCTAGTTCAATCAAAATGGAGGACCTTTCCTGATGTGTCAGATTGGGAAGAGTGTCAAGCCTTTGATCCTTTGGTGCCTCAGTGAGGTTTTCGCCGTTGTATGCGTCTTTTTTTTTTACTATTTTCACGATCTAACACTGCCACAGAGTAGTTTTCACCATTAGATCTATCTTTTATTTTCACATTTTTATGACTGAAAGGCTTGGCACTCTCTCCAAAATATGCCTTGTCGTTGAGTTCTATAGCATAGCCAGTTTTGTGATCCCCTACGAGTAGATGGTCTCTGAGTTCCAGATAATCTATGATGGCATCGTCATTTTAGAAAGTATCAAGCTCAGGGGGTTCATCTTGTAAATTCCTGTCTATGAGTTTAGGATGCACTAAGGGTAATGGGTCATTGGGTTGATCAGGTTTGAGGGTAGTGATGGTTAAGATGGAGGAGTTGTTTAGGCTAGTGTAAGCATTTACAAAGTCTATGATGGTACTCTGCTCAAGTTGACATGTCAAGTGTGACATCATTACTTCCTCAAGAAACTCACTTTCAGTATTTTGCAGAACGAACTCTAGAGGTCTAGTCCTAGAGCTTTGTCCCTCATGAGTTGTATGGGTAGAGCTATATTGTTGAACCACATCAACATCTTTCATGTCACAAGATAGTTCAGAAAGACTATCCCATTCATATTCATTTGAGTATGTCTCACTCCATTCTTGTAGTCGTTGAATATGCTCTACTAGGTTAGTAGTAGTTGTGTCCCTTACTTTTCCTTTATGCTTTTCTTGACTTTTGATCTTTTCTTTGCCTTTGTAACCTAGCTCTATAGTGTTTTGGGCTGATAAAGAAGAAGGTTGGATAGGTTCGATGATACCTTCTTTCCTTAATCCTATGGGACCTTGATCGTCATATCCCATTCTTTGTAAGATAGAGAACCCTTGGCCATACTGTTCGGTTTGCACTTGGGATGGAAGGTCCTGTGGTTTGGGCTCACTGTCTTCATCTTTATAGAGCCATCGTAGAATGTCCTTCTCATCACTCTCATCTGATAGGCTTCCCCATTTAACAAAAGGAGCTTTTGGAACTTCCTTCGACTTGGGTTTGTTCATGGATGGCTTTCCATAGGACATAGGAGATATAGGTAGTTGTGCTAGACAAAATGTTTGTGCAATGGTATATTCTCCTACACCTTTATATTTGAGTTTGAGTTTGAGTTCGGATGCCTTGGATGTAGATGGTAGTGAGGTCGGGTCAACATGGGATGAAGACGAGGAAGATGCACGGTTGGTGGTGTAACGCCCCGCCCAGGAACCCAGAGGATAACACAACTAAGCTTACAAAAAGGACATATTTTTTTTAAAAATGAAAGAAATAACAACAATCATATATTTATTTATAACATTTAAATTAAGCTTTATCCTCTAGGGTTCCATGGTTGTATTACTAACGAACTAAAACAAGATCTAACCAACATTATGAATTAACTAACAACCACAGTTCATTCTAAGTCTAATTGCATCAGATGAATAAACACATACAATACCATATTATATCATCAGATAAGTAACATCAAGATCCTACACATAGGATGACAAGTACATATATAATTTCCTTTACAAGAGAGTACAACATTACATTGTTTACAATATCGCTATCCAGATTACATTGGAGTACATACATCAAGATAAGTGTACATGATTCAACTGACATACATGACTGGAACATGATCATAAGTATCTATCTCCTTAGCTAGAGCAAGATTTGAAATCTGCCGTACAAGGTACATCCTTCTCACACATGAACAACAGCAAGGGAAACCAATGGAGATAAAAGCACAACCACCCAACCATGTGGAACCCTAAGGTCCACCCCCCATGCTAGGAGATAACAATAAGGTCCCACTAAGCAAACAGTCAAGAAGACAATAGGCTAATAGGTGTAAGGACTACACATGACTCCAATACAACATTGGTCAATATGAACATCATAAGCAACTTAAACATCACTTCCAGAGGCATTCACAAAATAAAGGGGAGAACACAACTAGAGAATGCTAGACTGCAGTAGGGATGAGTGTCATCGCATGGTCCTATAATACAAAATCAGTAGCATAAAAATCAATTCAAACATATGACAATCATAGTAAGATCAACATCATAATCACCTGAATGTAAAACAATGTCAGAGCATATGAATTATCAGTGTCGCAACAAGGATTATCAATAAAACATGCTAATTGTCATATGAAACCACACATGAGGATAATCAGGAATGTCACCAACATGAATGTAGCATCTACCAACATCATATAATGTACAACATCAACTGTCTAGCATACCCTAAATATTCCTATTATTTTACCTTCATCTTCATGCTCCTTAGCCAGACTATCTGCACATCCAAGATGAGAATGGAGGGGCACTGCAGGTGGGGATTACAACATCGGGCTTGGATTGGATGGAATTGAAATATTGGAATGGATTAGGATCACCTTGAATAGCGATTTCTTGGCCATTGTGAGGGATCTTGACACATTGATGGTAAGTGGATGGCACTGCTTGCATTGCGTGTATCCAAGGTTGACCAAGAAGAATATTGTATGCCAATTCCATGTCAAGCACTTGGCATACCACATCTTTCACTACCAGTCCCACTCTTATTGGTAAAACAATAGTTCCTTTTGATGTCCTTTTTTCTTCATCGTATGCCTTAATTGTAATTTTCTTCTTAGAATCTATGGCATTCTCTGAAAACCCTAATGCAAGGATTAGTTTTAAAGTGCAAATATTTAAACCTGCCCCTCCATCGATTAGGACCTATTTTATTTTATGCTTATGGATGAAGGCTTCAATATGTAGGGATGCATTGTGCGGTTGGGTGATAGACATATCACCTTTTTTCTATGAATGATAAGAAATGGGATGTACCTAGACGACCTACCATGGCTTGAAATTGCTATTCAGCTAGATTGGTTGGGATAGTAGTTTCTAAGAGGGCTTTTTCGAGGATGGCTTTGTGAGACAGAGATAGACGCAAAAGCTCCAAAATGGATATCTATGAAGGTGTCTTTTGGAGTTGGTCAAGGACATTGTATTGGTTAGATGGAGAAGATGATCTGGACAGAGCCCCTTGGAGAGTAATCTTTCTGCCACGAGTGGTGACATTACAATTGGGCCTTTTATTGATAGTGATCACATTTACATGTGTGTCACTTTCAGAGATGTGGTTGACAACATAATCATATGACACATTTGTGTAGTTGGGATTGTTATCACCATTATTGTTTTGCTTTGAAGGGTCTCCCTTCTCATAGTTGGGGAGTGGATTCTTAAATACCAAATGGTCGTCATTGGATATGTGTCCATCAATTGATATCACCTTTTGATCAATTAAGTCTTGGATGGTGTTCTTTAGTCTTTGATAGTGATTTGTTTTAGGACCCTTGCTTTTGTGAAATTCACAAAAGTCAAAGTCTTTCCACCAAGAAGGTTTAAATTTAGGTTCATAATCTCGCACCATTGGAAGCGTTATGAGGTTGTTTGCTATTAATTTCCTCAGGGCAGATTCGAGTGACTCCCCAAGTTGTGTGAACTTTCTTCTAGGAGAAAAGTTGGTTGGTCTTTGCTCATTGCCTTGAGGCTTGGTGGATGGTGTGTTGTTTTGCGGGTTTGATAGATTGAAGATCGGTTGTTTTTGCACCACATGTTTAGCATCAACAACACCATTGTTCAAAATGTTTTTGTTTTTGGTCCAAAACCATGGCTTGTCAGTTGTATTACTTGAACTAGGGGTGTCTTTGTATAGCTTAATTTGCCCCTTTGCTATCAAGGCTTTCTCGATGAGTAGCCCCATTTCAATGACCTTACTAAAAGTAGTTGGACATTGTATTTGGATTTGATATCTTAGTTTTGTGGATAGATTGTGAACAAACATTTCTATCATTTGTTTCTCAGGTATGTTGTAGGAACACTTGCTTGCAAGTTGTCTCCATCTTTGTAGGAAAGAGGCGAAGGATTCTCCCCCTTTTTTCTTGTTATTACAAAGGTCCAACATGGAGATTTCATGTTCGATATTGTATGAGAAATGTGTGACAAACTTGTCCACTAGTTCATCGAAAGTGCAGATGCCGGGAGGTAGGCGAGAGAACCACTCCATAGCTTGTCCTCCTAAGCTTCTTGGGAATAGTTGAATAAGATATGTTTCATTGTGTACGACTTCTAGACATGTGGCACCAAATTCCCTTATATGATCTCTTGGATCAGCTTTTCCTCTATATTTGTCAAATTTTGGAACCTCAAACCTTGAGGGAAAAGGTATCATGAGAAAAGATTTATCAAAGGGATAAGGTGAGATATCCTCAAGGGAGTAGTGTTTTGTGGTTGTCCCACTTTGGATGTCCACCAACTGTTGTTGTAAGGCTTGGATTTGTGTAGTTAATGTGTCCAAGGGATTGGGTGTATCCTTGGACTTTTCTGATTTAGAAGCATCTTTGTCAATTTTGGAGGTATCTTTGTCATTTTTGGAGCCATCTTTTGAAGACTCAGCTTCATTTGAGGAATTGTTCTCTCTTAGATTTGAGACATCAAAATCTGAGGGCAACTTAGCTCCTTATTGAGCTAGCATAAGAAAGTATTTATGAAGATCTATGGCAATGACCCTATCCATTATCTTTTGAAATTTTAGATCTTGGAGGTGTTTAAGGATTTCCTCTTGAGTGATTTCCTCATCATCAGAATCGTGCCCACCATTGTGAATGGAACCCATTTTTTTGCTTTTGTTTCACTTGGGACCTAGTTTAAACCATGCAAGTTTAAGATGTGGGTGAAGTTGGATTGTGAGACTTGGTGGACTTGGTTTGATGTTTTTGTATGAAATGATTTGAGGGTGAATTTGGTTGGATATGTTTTTGATAAGATTTTGCTAAGGTTTTATATTGATCTATGTTGTCCAAACAATGTGCTCTTGAGCTAAAAGGTAGTCAAAATAGGGATAGTTGATCACCACTATTGATATAGACTATTCTTTTATCAAGACTACACTAGCACAGTTTTGAGGTGAAGGATGATTGATCCCATTATGAAACTAACTAGATTTTGCTTGAATTTGGTAAAGTCTCAATAATGCCTAGATGAAAATCTTGGTTTGGTTTGAATGTTTTTGGATAGCAAGATAGTGGTGTGCAAAGATGATGTCATGAAAATGGTATGAAGGTGAGTCTACAAGGTTGAAGTTATTTTTCCAAGTGTAAACTAAAGCAAAAAGGGTATCCAAAAATGGTTTCATTTTTGTCTCAAATTGTACGGAACAACTCACTATTGTGAATGCGCAGCTTCAAATGCGTAGGAAGAAATGGCAAATGCGCAGCTCTGCTTGATGGATGCACAGCTCTGTATGTGCAAGACTGTATTTTAAATGCCCAGTTTTGTGGTTCAAATGTGCAGTTTCGTGTATGCACAATAGTATGTTGTGTATGCGTAGCAATATAGTGTAAATGCATAGCAAAAGTGAATGCGCGACAGGATTTGGTGTATGCACATCGAGATTCAGTGTATGCATAGGACTGCTAAAATTTTGATTTTTGTTTCAGTTTGTCAGTTTGGCTTGTTTTGTGCATATTTTCCTAGAATGCTCTAAAGTTTGTGGTACTATTTTTGACTCAAGTTATTGCCAGAAAACATAGTAAATGAGAAGTTGTCATGATTTATTTATTTTTATACAGTTTTTGATAATTAAAAAAAAAAACAAGTACAATCCTAAGGATGGCAAGGGCGATATTTGTCAAATTCTAACTTGGATTTTACTCCAGCCACTTACATAAAGGTGGACAGTTAGTAACTTGGTAGCACCAACTCCCCCTTACAGTGCACACACTTCTCACGCATACCAAGTTACAATCCCTCTGAAGAGTTGGATTTTCTGTCTCTACAGTAAATGAGTGTATTATGTTGGACAGCTTTGGAGGTTCAACCTCCTACGTCAACAAATAGGGGTTTTTGGCTTTCTAAAACAATGGGCTTTTTAGTGTGGGTATCCATTTAGGTGGCTATACATGCGGTGATTCGCTCTGATAAGGAGGCTTCCCAGCCTGCAGAGGTTACCTACAGGGTTTTGGGGGAAACATTCGTTGGTATGGCAGAACAACACCCATTGTTTGTGTCTTTCGTCACAAACACAATTTATTTATAGTGACTTGGAAGTGGCTTGGATGTAGCCCGTTATTGCATGAGGTCGTCCCACTTGGAAGAAACACAATCCCAAGGGTAGGCCTCTTCTTAAGGTTACATAGATAAAACGGTGAGTTTGGCATTTTGATCACCCAAAAGAGGGGAGAGCACAGTCCTATCACCGTTTTCAAACACAAAAGATACTAGTTCGTTTAATCTTCTAGAGTTAAATCTAAGTGTGATCTAATCTACCAAGCACAAGAATTGACAAGATAGCAAAAACTTTGAAAAGATGGTCAATTTTATCCCCCTAAACAAATCTATGTGAAGATTGTTGTTGAAGAATCAAACCAATTACTTTCCCCTATTTAAGCTAGATGAGAGTTTGTAGTGCAAGATAGCAATGAAAGATTTGTTTAGTTTTACCCCCTAGGTTGGGACTATGTGAAAGTTGTATGCAACAATACAATTTACTTCCTCCTAATTAAATCTAGATGAAAATTTGTATGAAGATGTCAAATTACTTCCTCCTAAGTAAATCTAGATGAAGATATGATGCAACTAAATGACTAAACTAGCTTCTACACCTGCAAGATCATTGTGTTAAAGGCCTCCATTTGATGATTGATATACCAGGAACCAAGGTTAGTATAATTTTTTTTACAAATTCAATACAACTCTCTGACAGGAAATCGTTGTGCTGAAACAAAGAATGGATGCGCAGAAAGACAGAATAAATGTGCAGGAATACAAATATGCGGAAAGATCCAACAGATGCACAGATATAATATTTAAATGCACATAAAGAATGGATGCGCTAAAAGAATGATTAGATGTGCAAAAAGAATCTTCATATGCGCCAAATTGTCATTTTTATCATGTATGCACATAACTGGAAAATGAATGCATCGGAACGACCTGTCACGATTGCAACTTGACCAAAAACTCAAATAGAGATTAAAAATGGAGTAGTGGCCCCACGGTGGGTGCCAAAATGTTGTTGAATTTCTAAATCATAGTAAAAACTACTATATATCCAATAACTTCAATGGAAATAAGACAAATGCAATAAACAAAGATATTACCTTCATAGACCGATTCACCTCGTAACTTCCATTGTTGCCTATCTTGTATTGATCTTATGAATGAGTTGAGGTCTCAGAAGTGTGTACTTCCTTGCTGTTGAAGATGATAATAGGAGAATGGTTGTAGGATGGATTATGCAATGAAGATGAAGCTACAATGCAACTCTAGGGTGATTGATAATGGAGATATGGAGACATGGTTGGATGATTGTGATGATAATGAGATTATGCAAATGCAATGAATGGGTTTTGCCAAAGGCACGTTGGTAGGATTCCTGTAGAGTAAAATTACTAAAGCTTGAGATGGATGATAAATGGGTGTGAGGACCATACTTTTATAGGCTAAAGAGAGTCCAAGTCCAAGTGTCAATAGATCCATGACTGGAGGAATTACCTATGAGGTGTACGATTGAGATGGAGTTGGGGGAGATAATCATGGGAAATGTTCCTACTACGTTTACAAGGTAGAGGAATAAGTGGATCCATAAGCTACATGTCAATGTACTGACAAATGACCTATGAGTTAGAAGTGGAAGACTTTGAGGAGATTGTGGAGGAAAGACTCTTGATCTGATGGAATGTGAGAGATGAACTAGAATTAGAAAGACAAGTGTCTTTGAGCATAAAGGTGATTGAGAGATAATAGGACATGTGTGGGTGAGGGTAATTAGCTAATTAAATATTAAAATATTTAATTATGTGTGCAACATGGTGAGGTGGAAGAATGACATGGATTAGGTGACATGGATTTTGGACATTTATTTAGACTTTGGAAGAAATAATTAAATAATTTAGATTATTTAATTTAGATAAGACTATAGAAGAATTAGAGAATTTAATTAAATAAATTGATTTTATTTAATTATTGGAGGGATGTGAACCATTTAAATAAATTAGGATATTTATTTAATTGATAGAAGTAGGAATAAAATAAATATTAAAATATTTATTTAATTCGACTCAAGCCATTTTTAGGTGTATACAATGATCATAAGGGATAGCATAATATAGAAATATGTATAAGATAATGTCTGAGAATGTCTTTCAACTTGCATAAAACCATAAGAAAATAGGCTAATAATTAGGCTCATCATCACCCCCCAACTATCCATTTGCTTGTCCTCAAGCAAATCAACTAAGGCTGTAGGTTATAATGCAAGGTGATCTCCCTGAAATCTGCAACAGTACCTACTCCTTTGATCTGCTCCAAATAAAAGCCATTATTATATGCCAACTTGTTCATTCTAGCGACCTCTACTTTCTCACACTCTATACTCTTCTTCCTAGTCCAGTGTGGCACCAGATATAGAACCATTGGGGGTTGGAAAGTAAGTGGTATCTAGTCCAGTCCATGTCCCTTGGAAACGTCCATGTATTTCCATACCCTTTCAAACATAGCCATTAAATTATGAATAGAGTGGGGTTCTTTCTTTTGCAATTCAGGAGTCAGATTGTTCCATATGTCCTGTACATACTGATGAGAGTGATGAATAAGCCCAACTGTTAAATGTTGCATCCTATCATAATCTTGTAGTCTTAAATTCATGATCTTCCTTCCCACACCTTTGTGTTCCAAGAGCTGTCTCCATTCTGTAATGTTTGATTCAGGGATTTTAGATTCTCTTCTTATTGGGGGAGCAATTGATTTTTCTCTCTCTATGTATGCTTGCATAATTTCACCCTTCAATTTTTTATTCATGAAGTGGGAGGCCAGTGCTCTCACTTGTAAATCTCCCACATAAATCAATGGGTTCCATTCAACATCCTCAGATACAACATAATTATGTAAGTAATACTCACATTGATGGTCTTGCTCTTCAGGTGTGGCAGTAGCAAAAACTTTTAGAAAGGTCATTTTTCCACTCATTACAACTGGTTTATTACTAATCAATTTACTAAACTGGTAACTCAAAAATTTCTCCTGCATAAACAAGGCATAAGTCCTAGTTGGGGGTCTACATCTAACAATTTGAGTAGCTTTGTTTGCTATCTCCTCCATCCTGACTACTATCCTTCTCAACTCAATATCTTTCCTTTCTAATGCCTGAGTGTGCTCTGCAATCATGGATTCTTTTTCTTTCTTCCACTCTTCTTCTCATTTAGAAAAATCTTGAGTAACTTTCCATAGCTGATATCCTAGGGACACGACTGTATGATAAGTTGGGTTTTTTACAACAGGGAGTCTTTTCTCTTCAGCCACTAATTCTTTATTTCCTGCAACAACTATGGCTAGCTCTACAAGGATATCTAGTTTTGACCCCTAATCATAAGTGTTAACTTTTTCTTCCAACTCATGTATTCTTGCCTCTCTCACCTTGTCCCTCTGCTTATAAGTTTTGACGAGTTCTTCTAGCTGCTTTATTCTCTCAAAGGCTTCCTACAATTCTTTTCTAACATTCCTTTCTTCAATCAATAATTCCTCATCCCTTAAAGGCAATTCATCACCACCTCTTGTGGACTCATAACCCTCATTGTCAAGGTTATATGGGGTTTTCTTTCTAGTTTTCTTGGCAACAAAAATACCCTCTGATTCTGATTAACAGGTAGTAGATACATACCATTTCTTTTTGATGGGGACTTGCACATTCTCAGTCACATTGGCTTCTTGTTCATGGTCAGTTTCTACTTCCACAACATCCTCTTTTTCTTCTCTTGGCTTCTCAACAGCACCCCTTGTTAGGGTAAAATGTGGATTAATCAATTTAACAATAATAAAACCCAAACATCAATAGAATAATGAAACTAAGAAAGATTGAATGAAATGGAGCAATGAATAACGCAATGCAAACCTTCCTTGTTTCAAAGCTTCTATTGTTCGCCTATTAAAACCGTCCTTGCTGATGTGAAGTAGGCCCTCAGTGAGTGCACTCCTTTTGCTATGTTGTAGGATGTCGGTAGTAAATGGCTGTGATAATGAATATGCCAAGAAGATGAGCTTCGAAGCAACAATGGTGATCTCAAGCAAATAGTATTGGGGTGCCAAAGGCGCGCTGGTGGATTTCTATAGAGTAACAATATGAATAGCCTGGATGAATAGAATGGGAGGATGAGGCTTCTTTTATAGACTCAGAAGAATGAGAATCAACGGTTGAGAGGAGATACGAAGATCAATGGCTGAGAATGGTTGAGGAATGTGCAACCAGTAGAAATATGACAAGTGTCTCACCTCCATCATGAAAGAGGGGATTTGACAAAATTGATTAGTTAGTTAACTCCTTTAACTGATCAGTTAACAAACTTGATTAGTCAGTTGGAAGAATGGATTGAAGGATTGACTGAATTGATTGATCAGTTACCCGAATAGATTGAGGAGCTGACAGAATTGATTGGTTAGTTAACAGTTTTGATTGAGAAGTTAACTAATTTTGATTTAGAGAAGAAATAGGACATGTGGGTGAGGGAATATTAGGTAATTAAATATTTAAAATATTTAATTACATGTGCAATAGGGTGAGGTGGACAAGGTGAGGTGGAAAAGTGAGGTGTACGGGTGAGGTGGATTTTTGAAATTAGAACTTAGGATAGAGGAATTTAGGATTAATTAAATAATGTAGGATTATTTAATTATGTGAGATATTAGAAGAATTTAGGGATTTTAATTAAATAAATTGATTTTATTTAATTATGGAATAGTGAACCGATTAAATAAATTTAGAATATTTATTTAATTGATAGAAGAATGGAATAAATATTTAGAACATTTATTTAGAATGAATCGTGTCATTTTTAGGCGTATACATTTTGCCCCTCTTTGATGCAATGCAGTTTACAGCGTTGCCTCAAAGAAATCGATAGTCTGATAGTGATACATGCCCCACTTTGCCCCTGGTACAACTTTAATGACGATAGGATGCCCCCTCGGGAGATTGGACAAGAAGAAGGTAGAAGGCGTGAGACGGACAATCTCATGAAGAAGAAGGTTGGGTTTGAAGAAAATGGGTGAAGAAAGAGCCGAATGATATGTGAAGCAAGATAGAATGATACCACACACAAGAAAGTAAGCAAGTATGCACAAATGATACAAGAACAAACAAGGTATTGCCTCTGTCAAGCTATAAACCAACGATATACCAATAATGATATACGACAGTGTTGTCATGGTGGGGAATGATAGATCCCTAGAGTAAACACGAAGGATAATGTCTGGTTTCAGGAAATGAAGCATGTCATGTAAGACACGTGTGTTGGTCTGATTTCAACAATGCCACATCCTGTATAAGACAAGTGATTGATTATAATTGATTGAGTTGGTTTACGACCAGACAAGGATCAAGACCACTGAGGGTGCTTGGATAATTTGACAAGATTGACTTTGATTTGATTGGTATGGATTAAGGATGGACCTTGCATCTAGATCACTACTCAGACTGATAGTTAGAACTGTGGATGAGAGATATGATGATAGAAAGAAAGGTGATTGATAGAAGAATGACTCACAAGCTTTGTTTGTAAATATTGATACTCTGCATAGAATTGTTATTGCATGGGATATGGATGTATGGATGTATAAATGGATGTATAATGGATGCTTTGCTTTTGACATCTTGACGGTGCAAGTATTTTGAAGTGCTTTATTTCATCATTGGGCTTTATTATGTTGTACGAAAATACAAGCATCTAGGTATAATTAAACCGAGATGACCTGAGTATTACTTACATGGATTTTGATATAGCAAGTTAATACAAGCATCTAGTCAAACTTGAATCTAGATGACCTGAGTACTTCTTGAGTTTCAACAGACAAGGATTGCCCTTTTTCATGTTTTAGACCTCAGAGTCCTTGATGATCTTTTTGTTGATCACGTCGTTAGACAAAAGTCGTTACATTACTAAAGTTTAATCCACAAGCAACGGACAAATAAAAGATTATGCCCCCATCATAGCATCTCTAGATTTTGGCATCCTTGAGTAGCATAGGAAGACATAATGGCAAAAATCTCAGATTTTGTAAGTTAACCTGTTCATAAAACATCCTTGCATTAGATGTGTCTTTTTGCCATAATTGATATAGAATTAGTTTGAGTGTTTCAGTACGGTGTTCTGCTTTGGACAAGTTGATGTTCTGCGTCAAGACTTTTGTTTGGAAGTGGGCTTTTGCTACACGTGCTTGGCCTGGTGAAAGGGTACGGACACAGACGGATAGACGGACAGATGACAAGACATGGGATGGATGGGAAGTGGAGCCTTAACGCTAGATACTGATGACAAGGAAACACCACGGATAGGAAGATGCATGGGAGATAAAGAATAGAGCAGGTAGGTATGAGGATGGACAATAGTGGATAGAAAGAAACAAGGATGTGATCTCCAAGGACTATGTCGCATGAGTATAACATGCCCCAAAGTAGGTAGAGTACGTAGGATTTTTCATGACAATGCTAATGACGATAGGAGGATGAGAGGATAATGAAGGATTTGCATGGTTTGGAGGGATAAGGTATGCCAAGAGACATCTAAAACATTTGTCAACATTGTGCCCCCGATCTTTATCAAGACCAAAGAATAGAGGAAAGGAAGATTGGATGGATGGATGGGACAATATAGGTATGTAATGGATAGAGGATAGGATAGGAAATGGTATGAAAGGAAACTGGTAGGAGAGAAGTGATATGCCAATGAGATAAGGTGCCCCCAAGTGTAGGTGACATAGAAGATCAACTTACACATGACGCTTGTTTGCCAGGTTTTCATCATGGTACTTATCCAAGGCGCTTGTTTGCTAGGTTTTCACCATTGGATGAAGGGATTTTTCTTTACTTTTTTTTTTCACTTTTTTCTTTTCTTTTGAATATTTGGAGAAGGTGGAATATGGAAGAGAGAGACTCCAGTATCTAGTTCCTTGAAAGGTGATAGTCCCACTACATAGATGTTGTCGAATGGACCATGTCAAGCGTGCTCATAGATGTTGGTAGGGAATTGCATGAAAGTGAGATAGAGTAGGTAGATAGCGGATTATGGAAGGTGCAATAGTGGATGATGATGCAAAATACAGAGGGAAGGCTTATGCAAAGATGGAAGGAAGGTTTATGCAAAAGCATGGACCATAGGATGAGGAAGATATGTAGGATAGTAGTGGAAGGGAGGGGAGATGGAGTTATACGGAAGTATTGTGGAATGGAAGGGAACTATGACCAACGGTTGCACATACCGTGATAAACATTGAAGCTTATGATAAGCAGGTGGTGTGGAAAGCAATGAAGATTTTTGCTTTGTAGATGAATGATATAGGCCTTTAGGGACCCACATAGACTTAGTATTTTTTTTAATTTTTGCTTCTCATGTGGGATGGAAGGATTTGATACTTTTGGGTGGAATACGATTTTTGAATGGAAAAGGAGAAAGTGGATGGTTGGGATTCGTGAGAGGTGGATGCCTCATTTGACTTGAGGCCTTTTTGCTTAGGTACCCAAACCATTTTTATTTTAGACTTTTCTTGTGAAGGTATGAGTTTGGGTGTATGTAGCTTGTGCGCAGCTTTGGAGGTAATTGCTTGATGCTTGGGGACCCACACCTTTTTCAGTTTGGCATTGAGGTGTATGGGTGTATGCAGCTTTTGAGATGGATGTTTCTTTGATTCTTGGCTTTTGTATCCTAGGTCATGAGGACTCATAGGATTTTTTATTTTATAGGTAGAGGCATCCACATTTTTGACGTTGAATTCTCTTGGGATAGTGGAAGTGAGGTTAGTGGAAGCCCTTTGTTTAGACAACATGTGCATTGGTTGGTTATGATTGGGATTGTTGGAAGATTCATAGATGGGCAAATAAGGTGTTTGAAGAAGTGGTAGGATGCACGGAGGGGTGTTAGGAGTTGGAAGTAACAGAGGTAGATTGGATGGTGGAAGGTTATGGTCACATGGTTTTGACAAATGTAGGATGATGGAGGTGGAATGGCGACATATGTTTTGGGGATATGATATGGTTTGCGATGGAAAGTAGTAGACTTAGGAGGAGTGGAGGAAGTACCAACATCTTGAGATTGCTCACCTTGGGGTATGTATCCAAGGCCGTATGAAGGTGGGGGAACATTGACATGGATAGGTTCCAAAATACCTTGTTCATGAAGGCCTAAGCCTTTACCTTGATAGTTCATATTTTGGAGTATACGATCGACCATGGGATTATGTATAGGTGCACTAGTAGTGAGTTCCTTATTGGATGAGGAAGGCGAGATAGCAGATAATGGTTGTTGGTGTTCTAAGAAAGAACATTCATGCATGAAGGTAGTAAGCCCAAGGATATAAGACAACGGATTTGTAGCTTGGTCAATAATGGACGGTGAAGGATCATTAGAATCTTGATCATCATTATGCTCTTTGGGATCTAAGTTATTGGGTTGATCATTCGTGTGCACTTGGGAGGCAAGTGTCTCATCAGAGGAAGCGGAAGTTGTTGGGTCATGGATGGGATTAGATGGAAGAGGGATAGAAGTAATGGAGGTTTCTTGCTCACGTACAGGTATGGGATCAAGTTGTTCATGAACATCTTCTTCATAAAAGGTAGTAGCTTGATCATAGAGAAGGTATAGGTTATGCATGGGATGGAATTGGGTTTCTTGCTCATGTATAGTTGTTGGGAGATGGATAGGATCAAGTGGCTCATGGAGAGGTTCATTATTATGGATATCATCTTGATCATGGAAAAGATACATGTTATTGATAGGTTGCAAGAAAGTGATTTGATCTTGACTTGGACTAGGGATTAATGTTTCCTCATGCTTAGGATTAGACTCTTGACATACCTCTTGGGTTGCTTGAATGGAAGTGGATAGCTCTTGGAGAGATTCTTGGTTGACAACATAGATGTTTGATGGACCTTGACTTTGGTTTATAGTAGGAGGTGCTTTGATAAGCTCAAGGGGTTGTGGGTGACATGAAGGGGTTGTAGGATTTGACATATTATTGGAAGCATCTTTTGTAAGGTCAAGGACTAGATTTTGAGGACATGGTTGACTCTCTGCTAGTAGCCCTTGGATCACATCATTGGTAGGTGTATGGATAGGTGAATGAGGGGATTTTGCTTTCTCCCTAGCTTTTTTCTGTTATATAAATTTAGAAAAATTATTTTCCACAAATCATCCGAGGATTCCTTGGTTGTCAATTAGAGCTTGGGGAACTCGATGGCGATGTTGGCATAGGACTGGTATGTTTTGGAATGTGTGTCTTAGAAGACGGTGAAGGAGGACTAGTAGACAGAGTGGTATACGATTTCCAACTTGAGGTGGTGCTTGCCTTGTCATGAGCATCATTAAAATGGAAAACAAATGTATGAGTTTGGGGCGAGGCGTAGCTAGTACTGACACGTTCATCTTGTAAGATTGCCATTTCGTGTTGTATGACTTCAAGTTCTTGAGCAATTGCTATACGACCTTGGGGTGAGGTGTCTAAGGTTAATTGCAATTTTAGGTATTTGAGTTCTTGAGCAAGCTCTTCTAATTCGGTTGTCATCTCCACAGAAATTGACACAAGACTGAAATGGGTACTCAGAAAGGTGGAAAATTTTTTCGCAAAAGATGCGAAAGTACTCATTGTTATGCATGCGCTGGAATAGATGCGCTACGAAAATAGATATATGCATTGCAAGTCAGGATATATGTGTCGTACTGCTGAAATGTATATGCGCTGGAACAGTCAATGAAAGCGCTGAAAGTCACTGCAAATGCGCCGCAGGTCAGCACAGATGCGCAGGAACAGAGGACGGATGCGCCGCTCTGGCTTTTTTTTTTGCAATTTTTCTTGGAATTTTTTGATGTTTTTGGTACGTTGGTTTGCACAAAAGGTCTTTTTGATCTGATTTTCTGAATTTATGGCAAGAAGACACAACAAACACAAAGATATTTTTATGGTTTTTTTTTTTGAAATTTTTTGAGATTTTTTTTTTACTCTATTTGGACTAAAAGAAAAAAGCAAGTACAAATCCTAGGCTCGAAATGGATTGCAAGGGTTTTTGGCCACTAGAACAAGAGGTGTTTAATGTGGGCAACCGTTCGAGTGGTTACACATGCGGCAGCACTACTCTCCGTTATGGAGTCTCCCAGCCTGCAAGGGTTGCGCCTTGGAGGGTTTTGGGGGAGGTTGGCCGTCGGTGTAACACAACAACACTCGTTGCAGGAGGTTTTCACCTCAAGCACATTTATTTTAAGTGGATTGGTAGGGCTTGGCTTTAGCCTGTTTCCACTCAAGGTCGTTCCCACTTGGACATGCGTGCATCCAAGGGCAGGCCCCTCTAAAGGTTAAATAGATGGAATAACAAGTCTGGCACTCTGGTCACCTAGTAAAGGGGAGAGCATAAGCCTATTGTCATTCTGAAGACATAGTAAACAGTGGTTTATCCAATCCTAATTAAAATGAGAAAACTATATGCGTTAATCTACTAGGGCACACACACAGTTGTTAACTTTGAAGTGATTAGGAGATAGCAATGATTCTTTTCTTTGCAAGATAGCAATATTCTTAACTAAAAGAGATAGCCATATAGCAATGATCAATGAAACCAAGATATCAATGATTCAGTTATCACCCTCCTAGTTAGAAACTATGTGAGATTGGCATGCATGTTTTTACTTTTCTAATTAGAGTTAGATTAAAATTATATGCAAGTTGCGTGAGCAATGGGTTACTCCTTCCTAATTAGAACTAGATGAAAATTGTATGCAAGTTGCATGAACAATGGTTTACTCCTTCCTAATTAGAACTAGATGAAAATTGTATGCAAGTTGCATGAACAATCGTTTACTCCTTTCTAATTAGAACTAGATGAAAATTGTATGCAAGTTGCATGAACAATGGTTTACTCCTTCCTAATTAGAACTAGATGGAAATTGGATGCAAGTTGCATGATAATGCCTAAATCAGTCTTATTCAACACTTAGTAAATAATGATTGTCTTCAGTGGATGTTTTTGCACCAAAATTGGGTTAGTATTCTCCTGATGTCCACCTGTAGTCCACGAAAATAAGAATTGAATCAAGAAGTTTGCAAATCAAATGTTTAAGTGAAAAACACATAATCTGGAAATTTCATGAAAATATGATTTTTAACAACAAAATAAATATTAAAATCAGACTCTACACGAAATTCTATGTTGTTTTAAAAAAAATTCATGAAAATTTGATAAAAAATGCCAAAGTTACGGTCGTTTAAAGTTTTCAAGGTAAAGTCAACTTTGACTGATAATACTTGATGATTTTGACCTAGTGGGTTGAAGATACCTATATTGTTGTGAAGTTCTCGAAGTCAGCTTTCCAACGACTATAAATTTGCAAAAATCTGATACTCCTGCAAAAAGTTATGTTAAAAAGAAAACAAACACCTATAACAACAATAAACCCAAACATCAATAGAATAATGAAACTAAGAAAGATTGAATGAAATGGAGCAATGAATAACACAATGCAAACCTTCCTTGTTTCAAAGCTTCTATTGTTTGCCTATTAAAATCATCCTTGCTGATATGAAGTAGGCCCTCAGTGAGTGCACTCCTTTTGCTGTGTTGTAGGATGTCGGTAGTAAATGGTTGTGATAATGAATATGCCAAGAAGATGAGCTTCGAGGCAACAATGGTGATCTCAAGCAAATAGTATTGGGGTGCCAAAGGCGCGCTGGTGGATTTTTGTAGAGTAACAATACGAATAGCCTGGATGAATAGAATGGGAGGATGAGGCTTCTTTTATAGACTCAGAAGAATGAGAATCAACGGTTGAGAGGAGATATGAAGATCAATGGCTGAGAATGGTTGAGGAATGTGCAACCAATAGAAATATAACAAGTGTCTCACCTCCATCATGAAAGAGGGGATTTGACAAAATTGATTGGTTAGTTAACTCCTTTAACTGATCAGTTAACAAACTTGATTAGTCAGTTGGAAGAATGGATTGAGGGATTGACTGAATTGATTGATCAGTTACCCGAATAGATTGAGGAGCTGACATAATTGATTGGTTAGTTAATAGTTTTGATTGAGAAGTTAACTAATTTTGATTTAGAGAAGAAATAGGACATGTGGGTGAGGGAATATTAGGTAATTAAATATTTAAAATATTTAATTACATGTGCAACAGGGTGAGGTGGACAAGGTGAGGTGGAAAAGTGAGGTGTACGGGTGAGGTGGATTTTTGAAATTAGAACTTAGGATAGAGGAATTTAGGATTAATTAAATAATGTAGGATTATTTAATTATGTGAGATATTAGAAGAATTTAGGGATTTTAATTAAATAAATTGATTTTAATTAATTATGGAATAGTGAACCGATTAAATAAATTTAGAATATTTATTTAATTGATAGAAGAATGGAATAAATATTTAGAATATTTATTTAGAATGAATCATGTCATTTTTAGGCGTATACACCCCTCATAACACCTTTCTTCTTTAGGCGGTGTGAACGCCTTAATGGTGTGGGTTTCTCCTTTGGCTTTTTTGTAGGCTCGGAAGAAGAACCACCCTTCTTCTTTCTGGTTTTTGGTGTTTTGGTGTTGGGTGCTTTACTAGAGGATGGAGTTTGATTTACCTCTTCTACTATAGGTTGGTCAAATGTTGCATGTGGTGAAATTGGCACATCTTGCTCCCCTGTTTCTTTCATGCTGCGAGTAGGTGAGGCAGCAGGTGTAACAGGGGTTTCCCTCAAAGATGCAACAGGTGACTCTACATTCCCTGGTACTACTGGCTCGTTAAGAATGTCATTAATATTTTTGCATTTCAAAAATCTTTTCCAGGGCACCTGTGGATACCGAACCCTAAGGCTTCTCTTTACTAATAGAGTGACCAAACAATCATGTGACAGAGCTGACTTATTTAACTTCCATTGGTATTCATATTCTATTATGTTTAACAAATTATACATGAAATTGGGCACATTGAGTATTCTGTTATGGTGAAGGTGACTAAATAATTTAAAATGTACAGTATATAACATGGACTGCCTACCATCACAAGTAAGGTACTTAATAATATAAATAGCACAAGAAGCCCATAACTATGGAAGTGATAGTCTTTTAGTACCTTGTGATGTTGATTCCAGATGCTCCCTTACCTCGTTGAATTCATCTCTTACAGCTATTGCATCTGCCTTGATAGGGAATTCTTCTCCATTCATGGGTAAACCAGATACTTTAGCATTTGCAGCTTCTAAAGAATCCACTATTAAACCTTTGATAGTGGCTTCATCATGGTAGAGTGAGGCTACAAATTACCTTGTCATACCTTCATTGTATTCCATGAGCTTCAGAAAATAGTCAATCCATCCTACTTGTGTAAAGATTGGCAAGGCTAACTGGTCTTCCAATATTACATTATGCACTGTGGGTTCCCGTCTAATAAGGTCTCCTCCTATGTTGCCAAATTAAACTTCAAATTTAAATTCTTCACAACCCTTCTACTAACTCTCTATTATATCCGCATGCACTTTCAATTTCAATAACCCTCTGTACATTCCTTTGTTATATTATACCTGTATGCACCAAACTCAAACTAGCCTAAACTAACTCAGGATTGTAGGAAATTAACAGACAAAAGTTCATAGACCTAAGAAGGCAAGGAAGAAAAGGTTGTATTGTCTATGTTTTGTAATTGATGGCGATAAACAATCATTTTTTTTAGCATACACTATCCCTCCCCCAACTAAAATCTTGAAGTGACCTCAGTTCAAGGCATTGTACAAATGAAGAGAAGGATTATAGTATATGAAAGTAAGATTAATAATGAGAATTTTGTATTATTGAATGCGATCACATATAGAAGTATTGACATATCTACATTACATAATGAAAAGTTAATATTCGTACTTGTTGAAATGAAGTGAACTAGACTTTGTATGAGCAAAGTGTTGGACAATGTGTCTACAACATAAGTTGGATTGGACGGGGGCTCATTATTATGAGGAATGGTGGAAATGACATACTAGCGCGTGTGAACCAGTTAAAGAGGCTTGCATGTGGTGATATGACGAACAACGGCTACATGCACTTGAAAAGTGGAGTGAATGCAAATTGAGTGCAATTAACTTGGCGTAAAAATTTGAATGAGCTGACGAATAGTTGCTGCATGTTCCTTTATCAACAGGTCACAATGTATATTTTGGAAGTGTGGATTTTGTTGCCTGCTACAAGTCCCTACGTCTTATTGAAATGGTCTCCATGAAGATTGTGGCATCGGTGTTGTGTGTGCACGTGAAGAAAGGAAAGAATTATACCTGAGTGACCTCAAGAGGTGAGCTATGTAGCTCACCTGCTGAGTCACTTTGAGAACTGGTAGGGTCTGCTTCCATGTGATTGCTTGATGATAATATAGCAGTATCTAAGTCAGGGCTACGAATAGAGCATTGCTTTAGAAAATCATCTCTTGTTGTTGGCCTGGTATAGAGCTTTAATCCGTGGCCATTAACCAATAGTAAAAACCTAACTTCATCTATGGTCTACAATTTGACAACTCCATTGGAAAAGACCTGGTGTATTTCATAAGGTCCTAACCACCTTGATTGCAATTTGCCCTTGTGATCCTTGTATTTGAAATCATATAGAAAAGCCCAGTCACCCACATGGAATTCTTTATTCTTGATGAACTGATCATGCCATTTAGCTCTTTGCTTTTGAACTATCCCTGTGTGGTGCATAACTGCCAGTTTGATCTCATCTAATCCATTGAGAATATGGAGTCTTTCTTGCTATGTTGCTGTCAAATTCATGTCAAGTTCTAGTGCAGTTTTGAGCGTCTTATATTCAAATTCTATTGGTAAAATTGTTGTTTTACCATACACTAATTTTCATAAGGTGTGAAACCTATTGTTGTTTTCCATGTGGTTCTGTATGCCCATACTACCTCTAGTAATTTGGTTGCCTAGTCCTTTCTATGAATGTGCATTGTTTTAGTCAGAATATTCTCAATTTCTCTATTTGTAACCTCCACCTGCCCATTGGCTTGGGGGTGATAAGGTGTTGATTTGCTATACCTGATTTCATATTCTTTAACGAATGTGGAAATGAGTTCAGAAGTGAATTGGCGACCTTGATCAACGATAATTTCTCTTGGTGCTCCATACCTAGTAAAGATCTCTTCATACAAGAATTTGGCTACATTCCCATCTCTTGCAAATTGGAAGGCCTTGACTTCAACCCATTTTGTCAGATAATCAGTGCAAACTAAAATGTACTTATTATTAGAAGCTATTGAAATTGGCCCAAGGAAATCTAGCCCCCATTTGTCAAATGGTGCTAGTGCCATTTGTGGCTGCAAAGGCATCTCATCTGACCTTACTAGTTTGCCCATTCTCTGACATCTATCATAACTCCTTGTATATTTGATTGCATCCTTATGAAGAGTTGGCCAATAATAGCATGTTGTTAAGATCTTGAATGTTGTCCTTTTGGCTGCAAAGTGACCCCCACAGAGCTCATCATGACAAGCTTTTAGGATGTCAAAGACCTCATCTTCTCTTATACATTTCCTCATAATAAGATCTGGACTAGTGTAGAATAGATAACCAACAATCCAAGAATATGGAAAGCTATTATGCACTAACTGTCTCCTTTCTCTAGAAGAGAAATGTGATGGTATCTACCCTGCTACTAAGTAATTGGCAATATCAACAAACCATTATGTGTGTATATTGAGAGCAAACAAATACTCATATGGAAAAGAGTCATCTACAACACTTTCTTCTATTTGTGTAGGTAATCTAGATAGAAAATCTACCACCACATTAGCTTTCTCTAGCTCATCCACTATTATTATATCAAACTCCTATAGTACATGAGCAACCATCTGACTAGTCTGCCTCCAACCATAGGTTTGTTCATTAAGTACCTAATTGCAGTCTGATCTGTATGGATAAAGACTTGGTAACCAATGATATAATGCCTAAACTTGTTGATAGCATAGACAACAGCCAACATCTCTTTCTCTGTGACAGTGTAGTTGAGTTCTGCTCCTTGTAAGTTTTTGTTGATATAATAGATAGCATACTCCTTATTACCTTATTTCTGTCCCAATACAGATAGCAAAATAGGAGCATCAATGTGTATGTGGAAAGGCAATGTCCAATTTGGTCTTCTCAAGACAGGTGCATTTGTCAAAGCTATCTTAAGTGTGTCAAAAGAGTGTTGACATTCAGTGGTCCAGTCAAATTCCATATATTTTGTAAGTAGATTAAACAAAGATGCTGCTAGTTTACCGAAGTCCTTAATGAACCTCCTATAATAGCTTGCATGCCCTAGAAAGCTTCCGACATCTTTTGGTTTCTGTGGTACAAGAAGTGTAGAAATTATCTCAATTTTATTGGGGTCCACCTGAATGCCATCACTTAATATAAAGTCTCCTAGAACAACCCCTTGAGTCATCATTGACAAGTTGTCGTGAGGTCCTAGCACTTTAGTTGAAAAATATATTAATTATGTCAATTGGGTAGTGTCCAAAGGTTGTCTGCAATAGGTGATGTTTTGGCCACCTCTCTTAGTAAGATTTTCTAAATTGGTTGAAAATAGAAATTAAACTAAAAAACATGAAATTATCTAAGCTAGAAAGCATTCAAGTTCATTTTCTATAAAGCATGAAAACTATCTAAGAATCAACACTTGTAGTTTAACTATGAAATTTAAACAAAGGCGACTAACTACTAATGACTAACTATTAACTGGAAGTTTACTTAACATCTTTTAATCAACAACTAACAACAGTTTCATGAACATAGTGGATGCTCTAGAAATTCTAAGTAAACAAAAACTTAGAGATTAATAACTTAAAAACACAACCTACAGGTACACACAATAGTGCTAAACACATAATAACACTTGTCTAATCATAACATGCACAGAACATAAATATCAACATAGAACAAAACTTAACAACATTTAATAATAAAAATACTAATCTACTCTACGAGATCCCTCGAGTGGCTAGCTCTTGGACATTCCTACTAATAGCTCAGAATCACATATAGTACTTTTGTAGCTTCAAATTAAATCCATCCATAACACTTTCATTATTCAGAACAAATTACTCAGAACAATTTAATGATATTCATTCATTCATTCGTATCATAAAAGTATAATAGCACATAGAACATAACCAAGCAGTATTTAGAATAACATTATAACAACATATCCTTATTTTTAGCAGTTGCACATATATACTGCACTACTACAAAATCCTAATCTGCAGATGGCGAGAAAAATCCCATTGAAAAAGTCTACAACAAAATTACAACTAGCTAATGTTCATGACATAAAACATAATAAAGGCTCTGAGTGGAGCCGTAAAGTCTCAAGTAGTCTTAACAGAAATTAATAGAATGTTTTAAAAAGTCTTCGACTATGCATGCCTAAATTTTAGGCACCTAAACTTCTAGCGCTCTGACTTCAACCACTCGAAGCCCACTCCTTCCACAGGCCATGCATAAATCCTGCACAATTACTCAAAGTCTATACCATTATATCAACATTAGTTAGCTAATTTCAATCAATTTGAGAAATACAAATTTATACATCATTTTATAAAAAGTACACAATTATTGCTTCTAAAAATAAACAATTGGCATGGCTGAGGTCGTTGGCAAGAACACAATGGGGTATTTAGCTCATTATAAGAATGAGGTTGTTTGTACTTCATCAATCATCATAAAGCATTTTTCATGACTCAATGATAGATTATGTTCTTGACATCTTTTCACGACCTTCTCTAGATTATTAAGTGTTGTTTCAAATGTTTCTCCATAGGTGGTGAAATCATCCATGTAGATCTCCATAGAATCATGAGCACAGTCTGAAAAGATACTTAGCACCGCCCTTTGGAAAGTGGTTGGGGCATTACATAACCCAAAGGGAAGAATAGAATATGCATATGTACCCCAAGCACATGTAAATGTGGCCTTATCCTAGTCCTTTGGATCTATCTTTATATGATTATAGCCACTAAATCCATCTAAGAAGGAGAAGTATTTTTTTCCTGCTAGAGAATCAAGTACTTGGTTAATGAAAGATAGTGGAAAATGATCTTTTATAGTGGTTGTGTTAAGTTCCCTATAGTCTACACGTACCCTCCACTTGCCTCCTTTCTTAGGGATAATAACTAAAGGTGAAATCCATTCACTGTCAGAAACATGGTAAATGAAGCCAACATCAAGGAGTTTTTATAGCTCAGTTTTAACTATGTCTCGTAAGGCAGTATTCATTCTCCTTTGTGGCTGTCTAATTGGCTTGAAACCATCAATTATGTAGATCCTATGCATGAACAATTCTAGTTCAATTCCTTTCATGTCATTGTAATCCCATGCAAAAGCTGATGTATGTGCCTGCAACACAGTGTTCAAGGAAGTCTGATGTTCCTCAGTTAGGGCATTGTTAATATTCAACATTTTGCTTGGCATGATTTCCAATGTTTTAGAAGCTAGTTGCATAGATGAAAGGTCACATCCACTAATGTTGGGAACACATTCATGAGGTAGTAAAGAGTGGAAAAGTTGGGATAATTCCTCTGAGGAATGCGCAGGTATGATATTTTGCAATGGATCTTGCAGACATGATAGATAGTCTTGTTGCTACGGGTCCCTACCGCAATGGTTCTATATAATGTGGTCAATTAAGTCATCCTCATCTTGGGTTGCTAATAAGGGGCTGCGTTCAATGGTCATGAGATTTTGCAGGGAATAGCGATCTTCTTCTTCTTCTAAGGTAGGCCATATGATTTGCTCTAGATTATCATGAGGTTGAGCTGGTGGATAAAGGACCAATTTCTTGGTTATAGTTCCATTTGAGATTATCATGTTTCCAGACCTACAACCTATGAATGCATCAGTTGTTGCTAACCATGGTCTACCTGAGACAAGTGGATAACTTGCAAGGTTGACTTTTGGTTGCAAGACTATGAAATTTGCAGGATACTCCCAGGAGTCTAATGCTATGACTATGTCTTCAATGATCCCCTCAGGTTTTATTGCTAACCTATCTACCAACTATAAAATAGTTGGTGTAGGCCTGAGGTTAGGTAGCTAAAGTTGTTGCATTGTTTCTTTAGTCATGACATTGATCACTACCCCTAAGTCAATCAAGGTATTTTTGATGAGAGTTCCATTAATCTTAACATCCACTACTGGACTGCCATGGTCTATGTATTTAGGGACAGTTATGTTCCCTAGCATGGTATCATCAAGGTTCCCTAGGACATGGACTGTCTAAGGGTCCTTCCTCTTTCTTCCTGGCTTTTTAAGACAGAGGTCTTTCACTGTCTTGGTATAGATTGGAATGTCCTTGATAGCTTGGATAAGGGGTATCTTGATATTGACATTCTTAAGTTGACCCAATAGGTCTGTCTCTACTTGGGTTTGATGTTTTGGAATGGATAGACATTCAGGGAAAGGAGGCACTGGATTTGAGATAATCTGATTTACCTGATTTGATTCAGACTTTAGAGGTAAATTGTCTAAGGCTTCAGCCATGGGCTATTCATCCACCACCTCAGTGATTTTGTGAGATGAAGGCCCAACTAATGTTTTCCCTGTCCTGAGGTGAACATCACTCACCTCTACCCCATAAGTGGGGTATTGAATAGCCTCGTTAGTGTATGCCTATTGAGTAGGCTTGTTATTGGGGTTTGGTGCAGGTTGGGCAGGTAGTTGTGGTGCTCTTAGTGGCTGAGTTGTTGGGCTTGATGGATTTGGCATAATAGCTTGGTGTCGTGGCTGAGAAGGTAGCAAAGGTTGTGAGTAATTCATATTTTGGTTTTGCCATTACTGTCCCTTTTGCCATTGTGGCTGCCATTGGTTTTGTTGTACTGGCCATCGAGGGTTGTAGTTAGGTCCTTGGAAATTTTGTTGGGGCCATACATTTGGTTACTGTTGATTCTAGTTTTGCTGAGGGTTTTTCCTTTGGTTTTGGGTATTTGGCCAAGGCTGAGGGTTACAACCAGAGAAATTATGATTACCTATTGGAAATGATGCATTGAAAGTTAGGGGATCTTGTGGCATACCTTGTCTTTGTTGCCATGGTTTCCTTTGTGCAACATAGAACAATTGGCCATCTTCACTTTCAAATGGTTGAAAGTGTGGTTTCTCTAACTTATCTTCTGTAATACTGGCCACCCTCCTACACTTGCAATTGGCTTTTCTTTGTCTGCAATTGGGACAGTATTCAGTGAGTGTTGCGTTAGCCTCCTCCCGCTTCTTCTTCAAGTGTAGAGTATCTAGTTGAGTAGCTAGGTGACTTATAATATCTTCTTTCATGTTGGTCAACAGGTTGCTCAATCCCAGCCTTAGAACTGAATTAGATTTCTTGCCAATGGTAGATGTTCTTTCTTCCCTTGTCCTCTTGGTGAAAGTCCTTGAGTAGTTTCTACAAACTCTGCAGACATCCTCAAAGGGTAATTGAGACACATCTCCTACCCCAATAAGATTAAGGGCATCCATGCAATCATCATTGACTTCTCTCAAGAATACAAGATTTAAAGATTCATTTGAGAGTTTATTCTGTGCATTTTTCTTTAGGCAGAACTGGAACCTTTCTACATAATCTTCTAATGGTTCATCTTCTTTTTGAGTCATCCTAAAGATGTCATCTCTTCTCCTATCAATTCCTCTACAATAATCTTGGTATTTCTCCAAGAATTTTGTTTTCATTGTGTCCCAATCTAGAATAACATCCTTGCCTAGTCCCATAAACCATCTCAAAGCAACATCCTTTAAAGTAGTAGGAAATAGCTTGAGCCTATGAGCATCAATTGTGTAGTCATAGCTTCTACATAGGACATAAAACTCTAAGAATGTATCTGGATCTTCAGTCACCAAACCATAAAAGATTGGTAATGTTGAAGGAGGTATATTCTTCAAAGCAGCAGCCCTCTCTTGGTTGGTAATTGGAAACTCAAAAGTCACATGTTCGGGTGGATCATCCACTGCATCAGCCATGGTTAGGAAGGTTCTTTCTATATTATTAGTAGATGTTGATGAGAGGGAAGATTCTTCTTCAGTAATACCCTCACTTTGATCATTGTAGTCACCAATATTTGTTGTAGCTTGTTGGGTTGATGGAGGAAACCTTCCCAAAGTGTTTGCCTGCCTTCGCTTACAATAGGTATGATTATGTGTAGCAATAGCTCCTACACAATGTTGGTGAAACTTTTTTGGTATTTGGTGAGGTGAAACCTAAGTGTCCTATCTTCTAAAAGCAAAATGTTTAAACTAGGAAAGCTTGGAAATAAAAGAAACGGGTCTCTGAAAATAGTGTCATCCCCGGAAATGTCACCAAAAATGTAGTGTCTTTACTATGTCTAGTAAACTTGGTGGAAATCACACAATTCAAAGGAACAACCTACTAAATAGTCCACTATAACCCTTGAAAAGACCTTCATAGAATCATCAACCAGGGCTAGTAAGCTTGTGATGGCACTAGCATTGTATGTGCTTTCAAAGATCAAACTATCTAACTCATCTAGTACAGTGTCATAAATCAAACTACTCAATGACAAAAGAAAGTAATATTGCTACTATTGCTACGGGTACTTGCAATGTATGACTATAACAAATAAATGTTAAGAAATGAACTCTAAGAATTAACTTGGTATTGATGACTTATCCTATCCTCCAGAGTATCACAAGACAAATGAACTAAAACAACTTAAGAATCTAATTGATCTTGCATTCATGAAATAATTGCTACAATAATAATAACATGCAAAAAATAAAGTGAGGGGCAGTTACCTTGAGTGGCCCTTGCTCAGGTGATTGCCCCACTACTTTTAACTCAAATCTAGTTCTCTAGATGGACACAATCATATTGATTCTAACTCATTCATTACACAGTCTTCTCAAATCACATAAAATCTTGCTGAATTGTATTATTCATAAACTCATAATCAAAATAACAACATTATCTACATAAATTTAGAAAAGATTTTGATAGCTATATCTGTGACAGACAATCTATTTCAAACTTGAAACTTAACTAACAACTTAACTACCTCGACCACCGAGCCATACATATAGGCACGAGGGAGTTTATTGAAATAGGTCTCTTAACTGGAATCATAAAACACCACTCCATACAAACCAGAGTGTGATAAATGCTAACAATAATAATTGAAAAAGAAGGAAAGAAGAGTCCTAATAAAATTGGAACTCCTTGCTGAAACAGGGGAATGTGGATTGGTTGAATCAATCACATTGATCTTCTAGTTGCAACAGAATCCTTTAAAATTTCAATCATCTTTATTGATTACCATCACGATGCATGATTATCTCCATCAAGTGTCTTCATGCCATGGTTGCTGCACTTAGTTGAGTTTGGAACCTCCCGTGTTCTGCTGCCTGGAAATACTATGGTTGCGAGCTGCACCTTACAGTTGCTGCAGGCTATAGTCCCTCTTCTTCAGCTGTAGGAGTTAGTCCACAAAACATGTACAAAGTACTAACAACCATAATCAACACAAACATTCTCTACAATCCATACATTCCCACACATAACATACAATATTCATCATATTATAATCATATTCCCATATACGTAATAACCAAGTTTAGGTTTGCATAATGATCATAAGGGATAGCATAATATAGAAATATGTATAAGATAATGTCTGATAATGTCTTTCAACTTGCATAGAACCATAAGAAAATAGGCTAATAACTAGGCTCATCATGCTGATAGTAATCTCTACATCAAAATTGAAGGTGACAATCAATTGATTGTTGTGGTTTATGTAGATGGCATCATCTTTAGAGGCAGTACTAACAAAATGTTCAAAGAGTTTGTAAAGGTTATTGGAAAAAAAATTGAGATGTCCATGCTTGGTGAGTTGTCATTCTTTCTTGGTTTACAAATCTCTCAATCTGACAAAGGCATATTTATCTCACAAACCAAGTACATCAAGGAAATGTTGAAAAAATTTAAAATGGAAGAGTGTACACCGGTTAGCACACCCATGGTCACATGTTGTAAATTAAACAAGGATGATGAATCTCCTGAAGCAAATCAGACACTGTACAAATCAATGATTGGCAGCCTACTATATGTGATAGCATCAAGACCAAATATTATGCAAGTAGTAAGCATGGTAGCACGTTTCCAAACAACACCAAAATAAACTCATGTGAAAGTAGTCAAAAGAATATTTAGATATCTAAAGGGCACTCTTGACTATGGTTTGTGGTATCCAAGAGGTGAAGATTTCACTCTAACAACATATATAGATGCAGATTGGGCAGGAAGTATTGATGACAGAAAGAGTATAAGTGGAGGAACATTCTTTCTTGGTAACAATCTAGTGTCTTGGTTAAGCAAGACACAAGATTTTGTTTCTCTATCCACAATAGAGTCAGAATACATAGTAATAGTGTCATCTTGCACACAAGTTCTTTGGATGAAGCAGACAATAAAAGATATTAACGTAGAATATGATCATCCAATCTTAATTCTTTGTGACAACACTAGTGCAATAATATTTCAAAGAATCCTGTTATGCACTCTAGAACAAAACATATTCCCATCAAGTATCATTTCTTAAGAGAACAGGTAGCAAGACAACATGTCAAGCTGGAATACATTGCCACAAAAGAACATATTGCAGATATTTTCATGAAGCCCCTTCCAAAAGAGACTTTTGAGTATCTCAGGTAGAAATTGGGAGTGATATCTTTTTTAGCTAGCCACTAAGTTCTTGAGGAGAAGAATGAATTCAAGGGGAGCTAATGTCATGTCCCTTCCATGAGGGATCAAACCCTCCAACACAAACGGTGTTTACCAACACCATATATATTATATTAGAATTTTAAATCTTTAATTTACAATTATTAAATACTTAATTTTGGGCTGACCTATAACATTATTAAATAGTTAATTCTAGGCCAACCTAGGTCAAGGGCTACACTTTGAGGGCTAACTTGTCCACTTGAAACAAGCTTTAACAAGTATAAAAGGAGGTGGTGAAAGGCATTTGGGGGATCCATTATGCATATCTGATTTATGTTCTCAAACACTGCATTTTGCATTGTGTAACTGCTTTGAGATGAAAATCTCTAGGTAGCTGACAGGTGGGATGAAAACCCATTTGTTATTTGTGCAATTTCCACTCACTGAGAATTGTATTATGTTGAATTGAATCGAATCTATTATTTCTGATAGATCTGTCCAATTGGAGAGAAGGAATTTCATCAAACTCATGGCATTTCATGGTATTCAGACCAAAGTACTTCATTTGGTGATAGACATAACTATTTTTGTTGGACACGATTCATATTTCCTCTAGGTCACTAGGTGTGGACATGAGACGATGCATGATTGAGGAATCCCTATAGGGGAAGGATACATCTGAGATATCTGGGCATGGGTATTGGCCAGTTGAATCACTGCTAACATATTTAACCCGCACAAGACGCTAAGCTATTCAGGAAAGACGACACTCAACAAGGATTTTGCATCGACTCAAACAAGAGACAAGTAAATTTGATTGCAACCATTTACAATCCAGATCTATATAACTGGTGTACTACGAAATACACACCCATGTGAATCACATTTCAGGCCAAAGAGTGAGTTGAATAATTAGATAGATAGAAACATCATAAGGAGTGTCTCGGGACTACATCATCCAATCCATTCTAACATTTTAGTTAGTGAAACTATCTACACTCCCCATATATGCACTCATAGCACTTAGTAGAGTTACAAATATGTGAAAGTCAACTTTCAATTTTATGTATTAACCTCAAATAGAGGTTTTTGAAGTTTATTTCATATAGTACTCTACTTGGGAGTTAGTTGGCTGAGATCCATATTATTTTCTTCTAATGTTATTGTTTTGATGATGTGATTGCTTTTCATTGGATCCATTTTCGTGCTATGTATGTTCTATATGCTCAGAAGATGTATCAAATCATTAAACAATAATTAGTGTATTTGAAGTTGGTTGAATTTTTCCCTAGGGTTATTATAGTGGTATCAAAGTAGGTTGTCCTACCAACCTAAGGATGCTTTTTCCCAATGTATGTAGCCGAGCCAAAGAGACTAGCGTGCCCTAGACAAAGAGAAGAAGAAACAAGAGGTAGAGGCACAACAGAAAAGGAGTTGGAATGGGAGGCAAAGGTAAAACAGAGGTGACATACCAAGATGATTGGAGGATATTAGTGCAACAGATGGCAGAAAGACATGAACAAATGATGAGATAACAGAAGTAGATGAAACAACTACTCATTCAAATGATGCAAATCTTGAATAACTCCAACAGATTTGCATAAAATAATAGGGTGGAAGGCAGCAATACAAACCAAAATGGAGCTGCAATACAAATGAATGACAATAGGGTTCAAATAGGATCAACTCCACACCCTACTCAACCCACATTTCTTCCTAACACAGAACCATCCCAAGAAGAATAGGAGCCTGATCAAGTGACATTGAACCACAGGGCCTATTTAGATGAATATTCAAGGATCAATCCGAAGCTCAAACACGTGATATTTCGTTCATACAATTTTACAATAATATGGAGAGATCTAGGGGAAGACAAACCATGCAACAAGACAACAGAGATCTATGAAAAAAATTAAGTAGGATGTCACTTCCAACCTTTGACGGTTCCGAGAAGATCACAACAAGAGCTTGGATTCAAAAACTAGACAAATATCTTACACTCAGCCCTATGACAGAAAGCGAAGCAATCAAGTTTGTTATTTTCCATCTAGATGGTGTTTCACAAGAATGGTGGCACCATGGAATTATCACACAAGGGCATCAATATTTCATGACTTATACTGAGTTTACACAGAGGTTCGTCGATATATTTGATCAAAAGAAACTATAGAGGTATTTCAAAGAATTGACACGGTTGAAACAACATGGTTTAGTAGATGATTATATTGTTGAGTTTCAAAGGCTATCAGTCATGGTTTTAGATATTGTTGGAGATAGACTCTTGTTCTTATTGATAGAGAGATTGACGTAGTCACTTGGGAGCATGGTTAATGCTTTGGAGCCCACATCTCTGAAGGAAGCATTTCAAAAAGCCTTGAAATTAGAAGCTACTACAAATGGGAGCAAGTCCCACCCTAAGACTACACCTGTGAAGCAACATAAAGAAGATGCTCCTCTGCCGATGGCCCTACTTCAAAAGCCAAGCAAGGTTGAAGAAACTAAGAACGAGCTTAGGAGGAAAAAGTTGTGCTTCTTTTGTAGAGAGTCATGGGAACCCGGTCATAGATGCTCAAGAAGAGGGAAGATACATTACATAGTAGGTAATCATGAAGAAGATGAGGAGACAGAGAACATCGTGGCAATGGTAGATGAGTTAGAGTTTGAGAGTCTTCCAAGAAGCACTCTTGCTACTCTCACAAGGGCACCCAAGTACCATGCTTTTATAATTCAAGGAGTTTTGCAGGCACACAAAGTGATAGTGTTGATTGATAGCAAAACCACTCATAATTTCATAGATGTAAATTTGATTTCTCGAAGAGAATTGAAGGTGGAAGAATTTGAGGGGTTCAAAGTTATGCTTGCAGACAGCCACACTATTATACCTCGTAAGAGGCGAATACATCAGCCCAACCTATCCTTGGGAGAGTACCAGGTTAAGGATGATGTCTAAATGGTGGGATTGGGCGATAAGGATGTGGTCTTGGGCATACAATGGTTGCGCTCACTTGGAATATTTTGGCAAGACTACCAAATAATGGAGTGCTAATTCAAGGTGGATGGGAAGGATGTGAAACTTCAAGGCATTACAACTGGAACCCCATGCACATAAGAAGTGAAAGGAAGAGAGGAAATTAAGGATGACATGAAGAAATTTGTAGATTTTTGTTGCAAACAAAGGAGGGTTTGTGGACAAGCACGTCAGCCTCTTCCAACTAATCAAATCGTTGCTTGTGGGCAAGCAAATATGGGACAAAGGGACTATCATGTCCCTTCCATGAGGGATCAAACCTTCCAACACAAATGGTGTTTTTCAACACCATATATATATATATATATATATATATATATATATATATATATATATATATATATATATATATATATATATATATATATATATATATATATATATATATATATATATATATATATATATATATATATATATATATATATATATATATATATATATATATATAGTACTAATTTTAAATCTTTAATTTAAAACTAATCTCAATCTCCCCAATCTCAAAGCCCTTGAATGGCTTCATGCAACAAAACTAGGAGCTCTCTGCTCTGCTAGTATCACACTCTCATATAATGTCCTGGAATACTTTGCCTCTTGAGATAACCTCAACATCTCCACAAAGTCCTGACCCATCCGATCACCTCCCACCAACCCCCTAGCCAAATCGTTCTCTTGTTAGAGCCTAGTTGCATCTACCTTTGCCATTCGTTGCTATATAATCGCAACATCCCTCTTCATTGTCACCTAGACTAACAACCCCTAAACTCTTTGTAGCTCAGTCTCAAAGATGTCCCTCTCCACACGTGTCTAATCCCTCTCCACGAGAAATGCATCCCATTCAAAAGTCATTGTGGTCAGACATATCTATACATCCTCATCTCTGACTCCATCACTCCCTTCTCCTCCACCCCATCCATCTCCCATGTCCCCGTCTCCTTCCCCTATCAGTGCCCCAGACACCTCTCCTACCTCTACTCTCTATCTAACCTATCTCCCATCCCCGTCATCACCTCCATCATAATCTCCAATTGCTCGACAATCTAGCCTAATAAGTCGTACTAGCTAGTGAGCCACCCACCATATGTCATAATCTATAGTAGTGCCAACATCGTCAATATTTTCTCACGATATTGGCACTAACCCTCGCCAATTTGTAATAGTTGTCATTGGATCTATAGGAAAACCCCAATTATCCACCTCCCCGGTAACATGAGGAAATATTGCCTCGTGCCTTGACTCTGTTTGAGGTAGCCCAAACTACTATTGAACCCTATTTGGCATGTACCTCTCAATGATAAGGCTATTCTGACCAATAATGTATCTCATATGTATTGCATATGATAATTGTTCATCATCCCCAAGCCACGCCTCACACTGTCTCCATGGCCTCTAAATCACATTGTTAATATCATCGATCAATCTCCTCCAAAATGCCATGTCACCCATCCACCTATAATGAATCACACTACCATACATATACACATATGGTCATCTAACTCCCCTCACCCTATCACTAATGGTCTCAACACTGCTATATGCTCCCAAGCCCATTTATGAAGCAACATCACACCACATGCAAGCTCCTCCTTCGTCGATACACAACATAATTCATGTCATGATATAAGTTTGCTAATACACATGTCCCCAAGCAAATACCACTCTATCTGTCATCATACACTCAAGTACTCACCCCCAAACAATAGAGAACCTGTGTGACCGCCTGTTCAAAACTAGTAACCCTATAATCGACCCTGCTACAAATAGGGGCAAACCTACCAGTCTCCCCATAGCACCTCCCAAATCCATCTTTATGTCCTCAAGACAAAGGTCCTTTGTGAAGAAAACCCTCTCCAAAGCCTCCTCTCCTATCCTTAAGTCATACTCCACAAGATCCCCATGAACAGGTATTTATAATATCCTCCATACATCCTCCAAAGTAATAATCATCTCTCATATGGGTAACATGAGAGAGCTCCTCTCACTTGCCACCACTCCACTAATGTAGTCATCATGGCTTGATGTGCTTGGATCTCAGGCATGAAAGCAATGTCAAACAACTCGATAGCCACCAAAACTCTTGATCCATCACCATTAGCGCTGGCCTCAACCTCATGGTAGGAGGCCTCTGCTCCTGTGACAAAATCTATTGTAATACCATTTGCAAAATCTAACCATATCGTCAGACTCTTTAATACTCACATTTTTTAAAAACAACACAAATGCATCTCATTTCCCTGCGCTAGCACCACACTAGGCAAAAGTGCCTCATTTTCCATCAAATGTGAACCCCTTTTGCAAAAATGAATCATTTTCTAGCATAAGCAACCTTTTAAACAAAAGTGACTCATTTTCTATCAAAAGCAACTCAATTTTTCAAAAGCGCACAATTTTTCAACATATGCGACTCAATGTTGCAAAAGTAACACAAAATACAAATGTGACTCCTTTTTGTGCAAATGTGCCACATGCGACTCAAATGTGCCATGCTAGGAAAAGCTTGCTTTTGTGAAAACACTAAAACTACCCACATTTATGACACCTAACCTACCCTCAAGACCTAGGATGATGTATGTATGGGTGCATCTGCACCTGCTGGTCACTAGAAGCAATGAGTTTGCTCTGCGTGATGTGTATGACATGGAATCACCATCTTATCACTATACTCTGCTACTCTAAACTTAACTAGGTGTAAATGCAAATGAGGTTAGATGGCCCCCCTAACACGATTTATAGGTCATCCCAACTCTAATTTTTCATCGTTGACCTAGGTTTTCCTCCATACCATCCATCCTACTACATTTTTTGCTCATTTCTTTTTCATTTGACTTATTTCTTCATTCCCTATCCACCCATAACCACTTATCCTCCCTGTCGAGAGTTCAACCAAAAAAAATATTTTTTTGGCCAACCTCTCAAGGGGGCACCCTTCCTCCATCATTCATTTAGTCAACTGGGGTATATCACTATCATGATCATCATGCCATCACTATATCTTATTTTTCTTTGAAATAACACTATAAAATCATTATCTCAAAGAGGGGCAAAATGTAGACATTGAAAATTGACTAACACATTTCTCTGTCATCAACATATCATCTTCACCATTTTCCCCATCCATTAATTATTCTATTTCCTCTATCTATATTAATTAAATAAGTTTTAATTATTTAATTAATAAACTAACATTTTCTCCATGCATTAATTATAAATTAATACAATTTATTTAATTATTCTAACTTCCATTTTCTCTCACCACAAATAAATAAAATTAATATTTTATTTATTTCCCACATTATCCATTATATCATGAATTAAATAAATTCATTTATTTAATTCCCATAATTTCCTCCACTAATCACTCAAAATAACTATTCAATCAAATGCAAATAAAATGGTTAACTATTCAATCAATTTCAATCGAATTTAGTTAACTATACAATCAAAATGACTAACTCGTCAATGAAGTCAGTTAACTTCCTCATCAAATCCTTTCAATCAATTCCAACCATTGATATTTCATGTCATTATGCATCGTTGATCATCACTTTCAAAAATATATAAATGGATCTTCATTCGGGCCATGAATGACACATCTTTTGCATGCAAATATATGCTGTTAATTTATCTTTGTAATATCCATTATCACACTGAGGTTATGCTGAATTATTGAGCAATCCACATACAATCCATATTATCATTTCATCAAGAGCATAACTAGTGGAATTTGGGTGCGTTCCATTCTGCTCTATCAAGGAGAAGAGATTGATTGAGGTGAAGGTAGTGATTGTTGATTGATTTATCTTTGTGTTTGACCTCTTTCAATTCCACATATTTTAGAAGGGTTATGCACTTACATGGTTTTATTCATTACCACATGCTTCTATCACTTCCTTTAAGGATTTGGCTAGTGTTTTCATAAAACATTTTCATTATAATATTGAACCTAAGACACACACTCTTGATCTCATGAAATGAAAATAAGAAAAATAAGAGCTAGTTAGAGATTATATATTGTGATTTCAAGTATGAGCTACTAACATGAGTTATACTTTAGATGATGACGAGCTTCAAAACATATTTTTGGACCTTGTTTACTTCCACACTTTAAGAGCCAAGTCTATTATATGCCTCATCACTCATTTTTTATGTGTACAACTATATGTAAATGTGAGTATGCTTTAAATTAATTAGTCCTCTTTTATATCAACACTTTATCACATTCGAATAATAAGAATAATGAGAATTTACCTAGTGATGATCATCATGTACAAATTAAAACAAATGGATATAGAGAATTCACTACATTAGAGGAACCTACACATGTTATATCGGAACAACTTTTGGAACGCTATCTTCTTACTTTACCTTCAATTAAGCCAATAGATGCCTCCAAGTGTGCACCATATGGAGCTAAATACTTTTGTGATGATCATTATGTATAATTCTACAAATAGATGCATTAATCGAGAACATCAAATTCAAGATCTCATAGATATAAAGGTGATAAACATTGAGAATAATCATATTAACTAGCATGGTGAGGATCATTATAAAGTTAATTGATCATAGCACACCATATTATACACACACATGATGAGAAATGACTTCATTGCTTAGATATCCTCACCTATTCCTCTTGTTACTTGCCACGTTTTGTGTTTTTCCTTTCCTTTCTTAGTTTTATGTTTCCATGTTCTTAGTTAGCACGTGGAAGATGTAGAGACACCTTTAGTGGTGCATGTTGACAAAAGTGACTTTGAAAACGTGTTATGTTGTTCATGTCACTTCTTCCTTGTGTTTTGTACCATTTCTACTTTGGACTTTTACTTGTGCCATGTATGTTGTGATTCCTCTTGCTTCTTCATCTATTTACCTTGTGTGTCCTTACACTTTGACTCTTTGTTCATGTGTCATGTTTGTTATGCTTTACCTATTTTCATTTTTCTATATTGTGTTTTATGCTTGGTTCCACCCACTTGGGGGGGGCCTTATGCCAATTTTATGCTTAGAGCCTCTATGTCATGCTTTCTTATGTTTCTTTATTTGCTTCTACCCTTGCTTGGTCTATCTTTTATCATTTCTCATGTTCCATGTTCCCACTTGGGGTGTTCACTCGTTCCTTGTTTTTATATGTTTTAATTACCTATGTTCATTCCCCTACACAATTGTGATGTCTTTTGTATGCCATGCCAACTATGCTCATTTTTTCTTATCTTCATCATGATTTGTGGCTAATTATCATATGTTCGCCATGCCCACTCACATTTAAATCCATGTTTACCACTTCATGCTTATCATCTCGTCATGCCTATGCATCCGTGCTTATGAGATTTATCATGTCTCTATCTTATGCTTATCTCATTTCAATATCTTATCATCACAAGAGCTTACACTTTCTTATCATCTTCTAGAGCTATCTTATTATATTGCCTATATTAGGGGCAATCATTTTTACATGAGATTTTACAATCACATCCTACTTATTTGTACTTACATGCTTATCTTTTGATTTCATTACACTTTTGATGTGCTTGCATGATACTTGCCTAGCCTTTAGGGCCATCTTTACGTCATGATTTGCCCATATTGGGGGCAAAATCACCTTGATTATTTGTTTATTTACATGCTTACATACTTGGTGTTCTTAAATACCTATTATTCGATATTAGTCACATACTTATCTTATGATACATCTTTACATGTTCTATGCACATACACAATTACTATTTCGATGTTTCTTTTTTGCCTATCACATGATGTTAAATATGACATTTATCACATTCCCTTATATGGATTTAATTACGTCATTTACATAATCATGTTTCATTTTTCCTAGAGCTCCTCCAATTCCTTGCATACCATGTATGCAACCAATTGAAGGGGGGCATATATTGTCACTAATGTTCCTATGATTAAAATTTTAGGTAGCGACTTATGCTACATTGGGACTCATCACCGTACTAAGATGGATCTTGATTGCATCATACACCTGTAATGGAGTAGAGTTCTATCACATTACTCCAATCAAGTAGATCATATTTTTCCACAATCGAGTGGAGCCACATTACATGCCATATCACATTGCCATAATTGAGTGGAATATTTTTGTATCACTTTTCGTACAACTGGAATCTCTAATGCTTCTCTTTTTCTCTACTTTTCACTTATTATAGATAGTTGAAGCAACTCGTTATATTTGTGCCTATTTCACTTGTGTGACAAAAGTTACTTATTGCATATCTTTTCTCTATTTTGTAGGTTCCTATGGAACACTCATGCCAAGAAGAAGAACATAAGAAGAATCCAAGAATGGTCCATTACTTTACATGGACTAAATATGCTTTTGACATGTTTGAATATTTACTTTCCATGTTGGTTGGGAATGTTCATTTACTTTGAAATACATGCTCATTTTTATTCACATGCACCTCAAAGTGGGGGCAAATGTAACGGTGAAATTTTCATTTCCATGCCAATTCCATTTAGTTTTGGGCCCATTTTGATGGAATGCCTTAATACAATCACATATGGATAAGTGGCACTCTCTTGTGCTAAGTTTGACTCATGACCTAATGCTTATCCCTATTTGTTTCACATTCATTTACACCTATTCCTATGCATTTGACCTTATCCCATCCCATTTTACACACACTACCATATATTCACCATTATTAGCCATTTATTGCACCTATAGTCACACCCATGCCCACACATTCATTCATAGTGTTGAGATTAAAATTTTGTTGTCTCGGGTCAATCCCAAGTTCTTCGGAATCGATCCTTAATGGCTTGAGATTGATCCCAAATTTAAAATTAATAATTAAAAATTAAAACTATTGGTCTTTCCTACTAGCCATTATGCGTCGTACCCATCTGCATGACTTGGTGCTATGTCTCAAGGTTTTTAAAGACATTCAACATGCAATTAATTCACATGGTTGAACAATGAACATTCATTATAAGGACATTTTTGGAGCTTAAAAGGAACCCATTACATTGTAATCATATAGGTTATTTGTACACTTGAGAATGTTATCTTCAATCATTCACTCAAAACTATAAAATTGATCCAAATAAGAGGTTGATCTAGGTGAACTTGATCTTAGTGATCCGACAAACTCCCTTGAGGTGTTTCTAAACGCTACCTTGACATAATCAGACATAGAGAAGGCAAAAGCACAAAGATCTTTGCGACAACTATCTGCCATGTGATTCTTATGGGTTACAATTTAATACCATGCATCAAGTCATTCTTACATATCTGCCATGTGATTCTTATGGGTTACAATTTAGTACCACACTAAATGAAATAAGATTGTGTACTTAATGAGTGAATTTTTACGTTGAGAGGCGTTTCTACAGTCACAGTAGGGGTGGAGTTGAAGAGCGCAAAGATTCCGTGTAATTTTATAAGATTCTAATTTAAAAAAAAAAAAAAAAAAAGATTCTATATGTAATAATAATAAATGTGGCATGTGGCAGTAATGCCTCTATGCATAACAACGGCAATGGCACATGGTAAGGTATGGCAGTAAGCACAAGAATGATAGCAAATAAAAAAATAACAAGCTGGCCACGTTATTAAAACCTTTCATTTTATTAAAAAAATAGCTCACTAATAATAGTAGTTGTTTTAATTTGAATTTAATTTAAAAAAACCACAATAAGTTAAAGATTTAATTTTTAATAAAATTATTAAGTTATACAATATTAAAGAGAAGTTAAAGATAAAAACAATGGCTAAAAATAAAAGAAAGTATGCCAAAAGAAGTTAAAAATAAAAACAATGGCTAAAAATAAAAGAAAGCATGCCAAAACCACATCATAATCCTAAACAAAAGGAAATAAAAAATTATTAAATATAAAAAACAACAAATAAAAAGAAAATAAATAAATAAATATATATATATAAAATCAAGGAAAACTTTTTATTAAAAAGGGAAACAATAGTTAAAAATAAAAGAAAGCATATCAAAATAAAAAAGGAAAAATCAATACGAATTCCTATAATGTAGCCGAGTTGACTTAATTATAGTAAATGTTGTTTAAAATTGATTTTTTTTAAAGGAATGTAATCATATTGTGTGCTAAATGAAAATTAGGATTTGAAATTACCAAGACTTAATTTGATGTTAACTTATTTAACTTTTTATTTTAAATTTAAGAAAAAAAATTATTTTCTTATTTGTTGTTTATTTTTATATAAAATATTAATTGTATTTAAGATATTGGAATCAAATCAAATCTGTAGTAAATCATTTTGCTTTTAAAACAAGAAATAAATATTAATGTTAAATTTTGTATTGATCCATTCCTTACAAAAGAAACAAGAGAGATTTCATAATATTTAAATCTTCTTCTTCTTCCTCTGGGAGTTGTGAATTTATCTTTGTAGACCATTTTTGCATCATGCAACACTTGAAATCTTCAGATCTGTGATTTTAACACAAAACAAGAGAATTCAAAATTAGGGTTTCAAAACAAAAAAATAATGTAAATTAATAAACACATAAACAAGGAGTGACAAAAAAAATATAACTCCAAGAAATGGGGTAAGGAGATGAGAATAGGGCATTTCAACATTATACCAGAAGCTTCTCCTCCATTGTGCACACATAAATAAAACATAAGAAGAATTGAGAAAAATGAAAAGGAATTGAGTAGGAGATATGTTTTATATGCTTCTTAACTAACTCTATTTCTTTTCCTTAAATTTAGCTTCATATACTTATTCCATGAATTTAGGTTACCAATTTATCTATGTAATGTTTTTTTAGAAATGTTGCCTTTAAATTTTAATTTATTAGAATTATGGTCACTGTTAGGGTTAGAGTTAGGGTTAGGGTTAGGGTTAAAATTAGAGCTATGTTTAGGGTTACAGTTAAAAATAGGGTGACAATTACAATGAGAATTAGGGTCAAAAGTAGGGTTAGGATTATAATAAGGATTAGAGTTAAGGTGAGAATTAGGGTTAGGGTTAGAAATAAGGTTAAGGTAGGGTTAGGGTTTGGGTTTCACTTACAATCAGGATTAGGGTTAGAGTTAGGGTTACCCTTAAAATCAGAACTATTTTTAGTGTTACAATTAAAAATAGCGTGAGAATTAGAATAAGAATTAGGATCAAAAGTAGGGTTAGGGTGATAATTAGTGTTAGGGTTAGAACTAAGGTTTGGGTAAGTGTTAGGGTTCAAATTAGTGTTAGAATTAAAATTATGTTTAGAATCAATTTCATAGTTGGGCTTAAAATTAGGATTAGCATTAGGTTTAGGTTTAGGTATAGGTTTAGGTTTAGGTTTAGAATTAGGGATACAGTTATGGTTAGAATTGTAAATAGGGTTAGAACTAGGGTTGCATATAGGCTTATGATTAGGGTTAGAACTAGCATACCTATATGCCTATGTCCACCTATGTGTGGTACATTGATTAAAAAATATCTCTCGGCATACTTTAGATATATTTTTTAAATATAAATATGCTATGCAAACATCAATATTTATTCTTTATAATTATTCCCGAACTAAATATCCTTTCCCATTACATTTAATTTTTATTTCATTTCTTTACACTAATTAGATCATGATATATCTTGAAGAAATGATGTCAAAATGGCTCCTTGCAGGGCAAACGAGATAGGGATTTATATGACTCGGGTGAAGCAGATCAGATGGAGGAGAATCAACCATCCTATAAGGATAAACACTCCTAGAACTCAACGCACTTATTTTTTCAGGGAATCAGAGGAGTTTCAATCCATACTTTTCCTGCGCAGGACTAAAGGCTTGGCTTTGCTCCCTCAAATAAAAATAGAGGAAAAATTTGGATATTGGTAAATTCTTTTTCTATAATATTTTATGGGGTAGATTTAGGCCTTTAACCTGCGCACGAGAAATTTAGATCGATGGTGTGTATGAGCTTTCGATCGATCTTTAAAACAATTGAAAACCTTGTTGCACAAGGCATTTTCTTTGAGGTCAGGGCTTTTTTTCTGTTCTTTTTCCTTCTTATTTCGCTTTATAATTGTTTTCTTACCGTAGTTGCCTTTCTTCCTCTGAACAAGTATATGCCGAATTATAACCGCTCGAATGAATTTTATTTTAACCGCAGATCTCCTTTGCGAGGGTCTATGAAGAGAACTCGGAAGTGGCAGAATCCCAGCTAAATGACGGCAAATGCGACAGGAAACCCTGACGGGCGGCAAGCTCATCATCTGCGGCCATTGATACCTTTAACCCTTGAGAAAGACGCTGTTGCCTTGGTTTGCAGAGGCTGTTGTCAACACTAGGTCTATATTTAAACTCAACATTAGCTCTAGGTTTTGATTCAACAGTCAGAACTTTGTTTTCTTTTCAAAAGTCTACAAAGGTATTGCTGTACTTAATGCGTCCATGCCTAAACTTAAAGTTGAATCAAAGAAGTTTGCTTTTTAGAAGTCTTGCAATTTTTATTGCCACACTTAAGGTTCTGTTATGCTACTTATCTGATTTTCAATGCCTAAAAACATAAAATCTTCCGATGTCCTTTTCATAAATACTTCCCTTTAAAGGGTTCAGACCATATATTAAAATCTGTGCGAGTAACTCGCCAACTTGTGTGCACACAGGACGTGAAAGAGTTTCGCAGTTTACTCGCTCAAAGCTTGGCAAGTAACCATGACATGATGGGGCAAACTTGCGCGTCATCCCTATATAACAGGCAGTTGTTAAAATACGCCAAAAACACCTCTTTTCCGCCACTTTTCTGTCCTTTGTTGTTGTGCTCTGCCTGTCTGACTGTCATTTGATTGTTTTTCAGTTGCAGATTTGACAGATTTATTGCCTAGATTTGAAAGGTATGTGACTCTTTTTTTGTTTTTTGATTTAGAATTTCGCCATTTTTCTTTCATTTTAGTTGTGTTCTAGGGTTGCAACGTATTATTTTTTGTTTGTTTCTTTCCTTTTCTACTTTTTTTTATTTTTTCTAATGCTGATTGTTTTTCTCTTTTTGCTAGGGTTTCTAACTTGCAGTAATATAAAGATGGCATCTTGAGGTAGTTGCAGTAGTAGCAAGTTGAGGGACTCTACCTCGAACAGTGGGAAACTAGATTCGAAGCTAGGAACAGGTATGTGAATTTTTTGATTTTTAGATGAGAGAAGGCTTTCCTTGTTAGCTATGGAGTTGCAGCAGTAGCAAGTCTAGGGACTCTACCTGGAACCGTGGGAAACTAGATTGGAAGCTAGGAGCGGGTGTGCAAATATTTTGATTTTTAGATGAGAGAAGGCTTTCCTTGTTAGCTATGGAGAAAAAATAGAAAAGAAGAGAATTAAGGCAATTACAATTGTGACAAATTCTTGCCCTAATCTATACATTGAATTAATAGGTCCTTTTCTGCGCCCACCAATGTGGGCCTTATCCACTATAGTGAGTTCTAGTTGGTTGCATTCACAAGGCTTCTTTGTCCATTGTAATACTTGTGGTGGATAACCTTCATGTGAAGGTGTTGCTCGAGACCAAGAGAAGTAGCATGAAGCGAGCATGGGTGCCACAAACATTTGGTATAAAAAACGACATACCATTCTATTTTACGAGGAGTACATTTTGGGCGTCATTGGCCAATGCATTGATTATTGTTTAGAAAGGGTTCAGGGCACCTAGATTGCATGATTTGAGAAGGCTCTTGTTGGAGGAAGCTGTGAAAAATACTGAGGTGATAGTAGAAGATCAACAAAGAATTTGGAACAAAAAGGACTGCCATATTTTATTTGGGGTAGACAAATGGTAGGAACCACACATTGTTCAACCTTCTAGTGGCTTTAAGTGGCCAGTCGGTGTACTTGAAGTCTGTTGATCTCTCTTCTGAAGTAAATATTGCTAGACACAATGCACAATATCTTTGGGGAGGTTGTCATTGAAATGGGTATTGAGAAAGTTTTTCAACTTGTGACTGACAATGCAACATCACATGTAGTAGCAGAGAGACTGCTTGAGGAGAGGCACCTTGTAAATTTTTTTAGAGCTCTTGTGCTGCCTAGTGCATTGATCTCATATTTGAGGAAAGAGGCAAAATTGGACGAGTGAAAATCATGGTTGAAGAAGTGAGAAATGTCACCAAATACATCTACAAATCACCCTCAGATGTTTAACTTGATGAGAGAGCATGCCAAAGCAAATTAGCTTGTACGATTGGGAGCCACACAATTTGTCACCCACTTCGTCACATTGTAAAGCATTGTAATTTCATTAAAATCTCTTAAAGTAGATGTTTGTGAGCACTTGATGGTTGAAGTCTATTTTTGAAGAAGGCTGAAGGGGAAAGGGTTTTGAAGATTGATTTTGATGATGTGTTTGCCAAGAGCACAAATGAGTTCGCAAGGTAATTTTAAACTTTAATGGTTATCAACTTACAAAGTAATCAGTTCGTAATATTTTTTATTTGTTATTGTTGTTCAGATTTTTATTAATTTTAATTTTAAAAATCCATACTATTTTGTTTTACTTTTTGGGGACACATCACTTTTGGCTAGGGTTTTCCACCTTGTGGGTGGGGAAAAGAACTTGATGGGTTATTTGTACAAGGTTATGGACAAGGCCAAAGAGACCATCAGACATTACTACTTGAAAAATAAAAGAAAACAGGGGACCCATTTGGTTTATAATTGATTGAAAGTGGAATAAGCAGTTCTGCCAATGCATGTATTGTAGCAATCTATTACATGAACACCAAATTTTTCTTCTCCAATTTATTGAAGGTTGATGAGAAGGTCACCAAAAATTTCTTCTCTGATTCTTTTAAGGTTGATGGCCTCAACAAAACCCTTGAAGATAAAATTCTTAAAAAGTTGCAGATTTACAAGGGTGCAAAAGGGAGGTTGTTTTCTTCATCTTTATGCATTAGAAGTAGAGTGAGTTAGCAGCCGGTTAATAAAATAATTGAGTCTTGTAGATACTGTACTTATTTAATAAGTGCGATTCTAGCTTACTTCTGAGGTTATAAAATCTCTCTTTGCAGATTTATGGTGGGAAAATTATGGTGCAAAAACACCAAATCTTCAAAGCTGGACAAACAATCTGCATTTTGTGCAAGACTTGCATCGTTTATGGGCGTGAATGCAATTGGAGCATGTTTTTGTCATTCACATGAAGAAGTGCAATAGGTTAACCCCAAAGTGTTGCAATAACTTAGATTTTGTGCAATACAACCTTCATCTTTGTGTCAATAAGGTGGAGGGGATGGAGACTTGTGATGCAATTAAATGTGATGACATTGATTTGCATTTGGATTGGATTGCCAAGGATGTGGAGCCCATGTTTATTAACGAGGAGACTGCTAATTTTGAGATGCAAGCAGCGGAAGTGCAGAAGCACAGGTGCAAGCAAAATCATTAGGAATGGTTGCATTGGATGATGATATACTTGAGGAGGAATCCTTACCATCTAGTTAGAGGGTGCTGCCAATGAAGGGCTTTAATTAGAAGAAAATTTGTAAAATATTTAATATATTTGTAATTATCAATCATCATATGACACTATGATGTACATTGTACTCTTCCTTGGTCGAAAACTAATAGAAATATACCCATGTGCTCGCAAAATTCTTTTTTTAACGATTTTTAACATTATTTTGGATATTATTTAGGATTATTTTATGACAATGTATTTTTAAAATAATGTCCGCCATACTTTTTTGTCATCTATCATTGTGCTAGGCCTTTATAATTTATGCTCTTTACTAGTTAACCTAAGTACCGAGAGACATGGATGCCAAGATGGGGATTGGGATACTGTTTTTAGATTTAGGATATGTCTGTGGGTTGGGACACCAATTTAGAGTTAGCATATACAAGGGAATTGGTAGAGTATCAGAAAAAATGACTGTTCTAAAACAATTGATTTATAAATGAAAATGAGGTTGTTCCTCTGAGCTCTCACTTGCTGTTTGATTATCTTCCTTGCAAGATCTATGCTGTCCAAATGTGCATTTTTTTGATATTTTACAACTACATTTTTCTTTAAACTCCTATTATTGTGTTTGGCATGCTTTTCAAATTTCCTGTTGATCTCTTTATTTGAATAAGTACATATGATTTGGGTAGGGGGGACTCTTTGGGTCTTTTCATCTTTTGGGGCTTAAGGTATTTTGGTTTGATTTTTTAGGTCTTTTCATTTTTTGGGGCTTAAGGTATTTAATTTGATTTTTGGGTTGTTTTATATTTTGCAGCCCCAGATGGCTATTTAGGTGTAATTAAATGGCAGAGTCTTTGGGTCTTTTCATCTTTTGGGGCTTAAGGTATTTAATTTGATTTTTGGGTTGGGTTATATTTTGCAGCCCCAGATGGCTATTTAGGTCTAATTAAATGGCAGGGTACATCCCCCCTCTTTGTTGGAGATATATACTGCAACAGGAAGACATCACTATTGCGTTTCTTTGTCACTTGGATGCATTCTAATCTCCTAAAAATGTCCCTTACCTCAAGGTACACTCTCTGGCCTTAAGTGATTATTTCCCAAATATTTAAATAGGATTAATCATCATAAGGATCAGGGTATATGGGCTATCAATTTGGCTCCAAAGGGTTTTGTTGAGGGTCTGTCGACTTCTCTTATTTACAGAACCTTTAATATTTCAGTAGATAGATTACTAATTGTCTTATCTGGCATTTTTCCTGGCACTTTTCCAATGATAGATCTTGCTTATTGGGCACAAGGAATACAATTTCTAAGTAAAGCACAAAAAAGGCTAAAAATTCACCATGAACAGCCAATTCGAATGCTCAAGTAGTCCAAAGGTCTTGGTAGTTGCCTTTGCTGGAATCCAAGATATTGCAGACTTCATCATATACCATTCTCTAAACTCTTAAACCGATATATAGGAATTGTCACGGTCAAGTTTTCAGTCAGTGGATTTATTACTTCTAACTACAGAGATTGGGAATAAATTAATAACCAAAAAAAGTGAGGAAAGTCAGATTTCCAGGACCAGCCACCAGCTAACACTGTTTTTGCCTATTATACTCTAGCTTTGTGGTTAAACTTTTTTCTACTGTACTGAGATGAATATATTTCCAAACACATGACCTCTATATTGTAATATTCATAAATAAAAGTCCATTATTTTTTAACTGCAATATTATATATACTTAAAATTTGTTGTCTTTTATTTCATTGTCATCTTTTGTTTATAACTGATTTTACCTTGTTATATTCTTCAGCATTGACGATTGTCACATTCATGTTGGTCTCTGTCTCACTCATCATACATTATTCATTACATACAGTTTGATATATTATGCATAAACCTATGTGATAGATGCATAAAAGTTATGTATAAATATCACATGGAATAGAATATAGAATATCAGATAAGTGAATATGAAGGATAGGGCAACAGTGTCTGTGTGCATGCATGTGCGTGCTCACACATCTGTGTACATATATTGACAAAAGGACATGCACAGTAGGTTGTGTCTGTTCACAACAATGTATGATTTCTAAGGGCAGTTAATTAGGTACATAACATTCTTGCCCGAGGGAATCTATTTTTTAGTTTTTGGCAACAATTTAAAAATTTCATTTTGTAAAAATATTATTTAGGAAATGGACTTGACGAGTCCATTATTTTTTGTTTCTTAAGATACTTTTTTTTTAATGTTTAACTGGGCTACAAGCCACAAGAAATATAGGTCACAAAACTGTAAAATTTGTATGTCACAAATAAAAAATTGAACAGAACCACAGATCTAGGGTCCAAGGGTAATGAGTACTTGTTTACTCTAGTATTCTACTTGTTACATACTTACTAGGAAAATAGTAAATATGTTTATATTTAAATATTGTGATATAAAATAGAATAATATTACATAGTTCCATGGAGTTTCGGAACGGGGGACCAAGGACCTAAATTTGGGGATGGTGGGGGGATGTGGTGCACATAATATATAATAATAATAAATATTTTAATATAATTAATAATAAATTATAATGTATAATATATAATATTTATTTTTGTATATTAATAGATCTATTAATATTTATAATATATTAATTTTTTTGATTTGTAATATATTAAATTTTAATATATATTATTTATTAATATTGTTAATAAATAATAATATTATTTGTGTTCGATGGGGATGTGTCCACCCACCAAAATGGGCCCATTTATGAGATGGGTGGAAGAGACAGAGACACACACACCCCCACAATTGCTGCCACTAGAGGGGAAATGTCTTTGGGATGCCTTGTAGAAGTAGGGGATGCCCCCCTCTTTTGGGGACGATTGGGGGATGCCTTGATGTCCTTGAAATGGCTAGGGCTTTAAAAAACCTCTTAAATCACACAAAAAAAGATTTTTTTAAAACTTGCAAAAACCCTAAAATTTCATTTTTAAATTGTTGTTAAATTAGAAGGGTTGTAAGCTTCTAAATGGATTTTTGTTGGGAATTGTATTCTTGTTAAAATCTAATCAAAGTGTGGGTTGGAGCTCACCATAACTTTGTCATTAGGCAACATGTTGGTAGGGGAGTGGTCTTGGGATGTCGATGGTCACTAGAATGTAGAAATGTTGCTTCTTGGCTTGATTATGCACTACAACAGCTACCGATTCTTTTGCAAAAACCTTAGGAATGAAGAAGCAGAAACCCTTGGTAGTTTATTTGTTTTATTGTGTTTATAAAGGTACAGTGTGAAGATGGGTGTGTTGGCCATGTCCCGCCTGACCGCACCTTTGTGGACTTTGTTTATGATTAGGATTTCGCTTTATAATTATATTTATAAATTATAGTTTATTATTTATATTTATTATTTTATATAATATAATAATATATTAAATTTTAATTAATAATTTATTATTTAATAAATAAATTATTATATTATTAATAATATATATTGAAATTTAATATATTATGAATAATCTTTTTAATATATTATAAATATTAATAGATTTATTAATATTTTTGATAATAAACTTGGTTTAGGATCTAGGAACCAAATAAAAAAAGGGATTATCCCCGGATGTTGAAGGCACAAAACCCCTAGGTCCAACCATCTAAACACAGATTTGATGAGGTATCGAAGCCATAAAAACTACCAACTACCAACCAACTATATATTTATATATATACCATAAAGTTTTTGCATAAAAGGAACCCTAGAACAACATTTCCACGACAATCATAACACCGAAATAGTATCAAGAGCCAATATCCCCACAAACTTGACAAAAACCCAAAAAGAGCCGAACTTGTATCAAGACAACAATTTAGTAGTATAAAGGAAACAAGGGGTTGGGGCAAATTATGTAGGCCTAGGCCCACTCGAAGACACCGAACCCTTACATTTCACATGGTTACAATTAACACATGGAGAAACCATACCTGAAGGAGAAGCCATCACAAAATTTTCTTTGTCATAGCATTTTGAGAAAGAAGGGATGGCCTTCGCTAAAAGAAAAACATTAACCACCTTCGCAAGCGCCTCAACGTGTTGTAGACAAACTTGCCGCTGCTTATTAGCATGAAGGTGTTCCAAAATGAAATTAAAATAGACTTTAGCTTGATGAACAACATCTTTGATATCGTCGTGAAGGAGGAAGGAGCAAGTCGCCATCGACAACATGGAAGCACAACCAATAGTTTGTGCAACATCGAAAACACTCCTGTGCTCCTGAGTGTGGCCCGAGTACAGCAATAGATTAGCCATAGCCACTCAAATGCCCATGTTGGGAGCCTTGTCCAAATTCTTAGCCAACTCCCAAATCCTCACAACCCACAGCCGAAGATCAAGATTTTGGATCTCATTCTCCACAAATACCATAAGTCCACAATTATCTCCTCTCTCGAAACTTGCCGCTTCCTCTGCCTAACCGTCTTGCTAGACATGGGCGCCTTCCCCTTGTCAGTACTAGTTACTCGTAGTTTTCCTAAACTTTGCACACTTGTTGGTAGATGCCATCCCACAGCCAGAGAACGAGACACTCAAAGCATTGAAGAACACAAACCAACCTACCTCCGCATTGCCACTGCTAGCCACGAGCAAATGCAAATGAGCTTGCAGAAACTTGATGAGTCCTGTCCCATCCACCCCACACGGACAGCAAAGAGAATCATGAAAATGCATCATACAATTGCACCCCCCACGCACCCTTTATTGGGTTAATATAGATGTATTATTATTAATATATATAAATATTATATGTGTGTTGCCATCCCCTTGCTGTTACCAAATTTAGGTCCTTTGTCCCCTTGTCCCTCTATTTCAAAACTTTGTGGAACTATGAATATTATTATTATATATATCTTTTAATATAATTCAAATTTAATATATAATATATATTTATTAAATAATTGTAGAGGCAGAAAAATTACGATTTAGCTAAGAGGTATTAGCCAAACGATTTTTCTCTACATCCACATTAGGATTGTTTTAGTTCTCTACTGTTTTAATAGAATGATGTTACAATCCTTAGAGTGCTATGGATAAGTGCAATGAACAATTTTAATTTGCTATGAAAATGAAGAAAAAATTGATAAAATATTGATTACAAAAAATTGGAAAGAAAACTGCAGATTTTAAACACATAATTCGAAATAAGAAAGTGAGAAGAACTTGGTGTCAGACAGGAGAGGCCAATGCCCAGGATGCCAGCGTGTTGTGCGGACGTCTGCGCATTGCGTTGTAGTCTAGAAAGTGAGAAAAATTAAAATCAGCAACTCTGTTCCAGATTATCTCATCTAACTTGCACAACAAAAGATAATGACAACTTCCAATAGCTTTCAAGTGACGAAAACAAACTGAACTCGAAAAGATGCTACTATTATGCTTGAAAGAAATAAATTAAATAACAGAATTAAATAACAAAGGTAAAAGGGGAAGGATCTACAAAACCAATGTGTGGTTGAAATCTTCTCGTTTAAACCTGAAATCTGCAAGGAAAACAAGGAAAGGTTGGGGTTGTTTCGGGATTTCCCTTTAGGTCAAACCCTGACTTTGGTATTTCTATTTCCAGAGATAACCAATGTTGAAAAATGATGAAACGCGTGTGCTATTATCCTCTAAGCGTGTCTAGATAAATAACAGCAGTGACAATGATGTAAATGAGGATATAAATTATTAAATACTATTCTTTGCAAACTAGAGCAAATTAGTATGCTAAGGAGCGAAGGAATGGAAATGAGCTAACCCACAAAATGCTACACAAACACAAATGGATTACACAAATAAAATGAAAGAAGCAAATGGAACCAAATGGAACACAATCACCTCTCAAGCAAAGATGAAGGCTACTAGCCAAGAGCAAGACTCAAGAAAGAGCCCAACAACAGGTAGTGGTTCCACAAAACCCCATTGAGATGTTGGAATTTGAAAGAGGATCACATAAGATTGAATAACTCAATATAAATTTGCTGTACACTGTTAGAGAGCCAAGAATGTTGATAGTATTGTTTCAAAAGTGTGGTAGAATGTTTGAGCTAACAATGGCGATGTAAAAAATTCACAAGAGATGTTTCAAAATGAGCAACTTGGGGGAAAAATTGGAGAGGTAGGTCAAATTACGTTGTTCGAAGGTCATAGAAGCGTTACACAAAATCTCACATGTCGTGGAAGGTGGTAAGTAATGCTTAAAAATGATTAGTGGATGCCACACAGGCTTGAGACGCTAGCGTGTCATATGGACGTCTGTGCTAAGCACTAGTATCTAAGTGACATCAGCTTTTGAAGTCACAAAACACCTTAGGATAGGTAAAGAATTAAAACACTTAAACAAAATTTTGCAAAAACAAGCACAAAAACAAGCACAAGGGCCAAAACAAAACACAAACATAACATTTGTGGGTTAGGAAAAAGGCTAAGGCAAGGCTGAAAATGAATCTAAAACATGCTAGTGGAGTGGACACTAAAATGAGTGAAAAACATAGCATAAAATTGTAAGGGTATGCAATTTTCTACGTTAAAATAATAAATTAATAATATTTTAATATATTATTATAGTATATAAAATAATAAATATAAATAATAACTAATAATTATAAAGTGAAATCCTAATCATAAACAAAGCATGCAAAGGTGTGGCCAGGTGGGACATGGCCAACACATACTTCTTCATGTCATACCTCTACAGATGGGAAAACAAATAAACTATTGAGATTTTTTGCATCTTCGTTTCTAGGTTTTTTGCAAAAGAATCCACAATTGTTGCAACACATAATTGGACTGGGAAGCATTGTTTATACATCTTGGCAGTCGTCAAAATCTTGAGTCCACTCTACCACTAATGTGTTGATCAGCGGTAGAGTTATGGTGGGCAGCTCCAACCCACACTTTGATTATGTTCCAACATGTATGCAATTCCTGACAGAGCTCCATTTGGAAGTGCACAACCCTTATAATTAAACAATGAGTACAAAATAAATTAGGGTTTTTGCAAGTTTTAACTTTTTTTTTTTTGTGATTTAAGAGTTTTTTAAAGGCTTGGTTCTTTTGGGGGTGTCAGGGTTGTTGGTGTAATATTTTCTATACCTTGGATATGTCTCTATCTTTAGTGTGATATTGCACCTATTTAATAAGTTTACTTACGACATTAGGAATAATTAATTTTTCTTATCTAAGTAGCTAATAATGACGCATGTTCACCTTGGTTTAAAATACACAAGTGCCACCACTACCTCATCAACTCTTGATTGATGGTAGTTAGGTGCCACCTTTGTTTAGTCAAAGCCATGTTTAGTCAAAGCCATGTTTGTCTTGGTTAGATTGAGTTAACTCACCTCCTGATTGGGAGTGATTGGGATCTAAACTCATATCCCTTCGACATATCATCTCCTTGATTCATGCATCCAAGAGACTATATATTTGTATGTTACTCTTTGTAATTTGTCTTAATAATATTGAATATTGAATATCTTTATTCTATTCATTTAGATTTGTGATTAGCTCATAGGCATTTGGTTTTGGGTAGATTTATTGTTCATGACAAATTCTAACATAGTATTAGAGCAATGATGTCCTTAAGTTAGTCCATTTCTAGGATTAGAGATCATGGTCGCTCTTAAAAAGTTGAGTATTCTCCTATGTTTCATGGCGTTTCGGGGACGAGGGGACGGGGACGTGTTTCGGGGACGGCAGTCCGAGGGCCAATTTTTGGGGACGGCAGGGGACGAGGATATATGAATTTTTCAAAAAAAAATATATATATATATATATATATATATATATATATATATATATATATATATATATATATATATATATATATATATAAGAATTTTTCAAAATATCAATATCAAATAGAGATATCATATATGTTAATAACTTAACAACAATATCAATATGTGAATAAATCATGACAGCAGTAGTGTAACATACTAACAGCAGTATAAACTATAAACTAAATTTTTTATTGGCCTTGCCACTCGAAAACAACACTTGAACTCTTTGATCATTTCCTCTTCTTCCATGGGCGGCTTTCATAATGCTGTTGCCACTTTACATCAAACTTGGCAGAGATTTAGCTTGGCTTTGCCAAGACAAAGTGTGCCACTTTGTCACCTTGGATTCTTACTTAGCTTGAGTGCACTTTCCTAGGTGATTTCTGCATTATATGCCCTTAGGTGGAGATTTCTAGTGGCCAAGCCACCAAAATGTGCAGTTTGTTCTGACTTAATTTCTTTGATGATACCTTGGTGAGTTTTCATAAGCTCTTTTTTGACTTTTAGATGCTACAATCTAATGGCTTTTACCATGAATAAATGTGCCTTATGCCCTTGCTATCTCATTCCAACTTTCATTCCATGACTGCCTCTGCTTGCATGACAGAAAAACCCTTGAATCTTCCCTGACTTTGTCCTTGTTCTGCTCCATTGTTTTTATCATTTGCTGCTCTGATGTGATCATGTTTTCCCTGCAAAATTGTCAGTTGACCTTTGCAAACTGACTGGGAGGTTGACAATTGACTCAGACTGTGCAAACTCAAGGATTAACTGATAACAAACTGACTAAAAGAGGGATGAAAATTGAGTTTTTTATGGGTGCTAATAATAGTTTCATGATACAGAAGGTAATAGACATTGCAACATTTTCAATATTAAATAAAGGCTTAAAACATATATAAGTTAGTTATCAGTTAATATGCATTTTTTTAAAGTTTACCAGGCGTCCCCGGGACGTTTGAGGGACGTCCTAGACTTCCCCGGCCGTCCCGGGGACGCCCAGGCATCCCCAATTCACTTTTTGCCGTCCCCGATTTTTTTTGCATGTCCTAGGGATGTTTCCTGTTTTTTCATTTTTTGGGGGACGTCAAGGGGACTTCCCCAGCCGTCCCCCCGTCCCGGAAACGCCACAGGGGACGGGGATGGGGCTGGAGGAGGTGGGGACGCGTCCCCGTGTACCCTTGGTATTCTCTTCTCTTGCAATGAATGATGATAAGGAGAGTCAAAAAAACTTAATAGAAATACCATATTCTGGGGTTTTTTTTCACTTGTGGCTTTGTTTTGTAGGTTGCTTTGGGCAATTCTTGGAGCAAATTTGAGCTTGTCATTGAATTCATAGCTTTCAAGAAAGTCAATTTTGCATTTTGATGTGTTCATTTTGGACATTGGAGGCCAAATCTGCAAAGGTTTGAAGTTGAGAGGTGCATGTTAGATTTGATGGATACTTGATCTTTCAAAACATTTTGAGTCAAATTGGACTTTGCCATTGTGTTTAGAAGGCCCAAAAATCGATAGATTGACTATCAAATTAATTGAAATTAGAGCACTTGCTTGGTTGAAGCTCTAAGGGAATCTTCCCCCCCTAGTCGTATGATTGTACAGTTGAAAAAATAAAAAATTATTTCAGTCATATGCCTCCATAGTGTACCCGTGTACCCGTAGGGTACGACTGGTATAGAGTTATTTTAATGTTTCTGTTTTTAACTTAATTTTTCAAAATTAAAACAAAAATAAATTGTTTATTGGATGCCTACACAGTACTTGCAGCGTATTGTTGGTACAATGGTGGCGGCATTTGACCCCTTCACCGCCAATAGGTTTACCATCAGGGTGGTAGCCACCAACACAAGTTGTGGCCTCCTAGCACAGGTGGCACATCCACCCACCACTAGTGATGCCTCCAACATCTAACAACAATTTTGGACTCCCAACGAAATATTCCATCTTGGAAGCATATTTCATTAGCTGATGTTAGCACAACATTTTCCCTTCCAACATGACTCTTCCATTGGCAGTTTTGTTTTGGTACTTGAACCTATGAGGCTCCGTTTTGAGTCATATTAGTTTTGTTTTTTGAGCAATGTTTTTGATTTTGGTGTTTGGATTTTCTGAAAATTGCAGATTCTCACAGGTGATGTTGAGCAATTCTTGTTTGGGGAACTTTTAGTGCTCCGTTTGGGCTCATACGATAACATTTTTGGGTGCAATTTTTTTGAAAGTGCATAGTTTTTCATGTACTTATTGGTGCAGTTTGATATATTTCATTCTATATCAAAATTGTACTTTTCAACTTTGTGGCCTAACTTGGTATCTGTAATGTACTGAGATCAAGACCACTTTGCTGATTTGGCAAGTGGCAACTATAATTGCATCGAGTATAAAGTGCCATCATCATAATTTGCTGAGGGCGTCTCATGATTGTATAATTTTGGGGTGATATTGTGATTTTGCATTTGTTTTTGCTTGTTTCATGATTGAGTAATAGTGAGAGCTAATCATGTCTCTCAATCTCTTTCCTTTCCATTGGAGTATTCTATGTAATCCTTCCAAATCATCCAAGGTCAAATGTGATTACTGTGGGAAGAAAAATCATGATGAAAATGATTGTTTTCTAGAACAGATTTTTCAATTGAAGCAACTTCTTTAGGAAAATCACATTAGTTTGCTAGATTCTTCTACTCCAGCATTAGTTGATACATTTGGTGTTCATACTTAGATATCTTGTGTGGACACATCATTTAGGGATGAACATTGTAGTCAAATCACATGCACTAAGATCTCATCTCCATCACTTGTTGCTCCATCCAAATCTAGTGTTGCTTCATCCACAGTTTCTAATGATTCTTTGCAGCAGGTTCATATCAGTCTTCTCGATCCACTTCATTGGGAGATCTATTTACTAGATATTTCACATTTGTTTGTGGAGTCCCATCTTTCGGATTTTGATGTCAGTATTGAGGGCATTCATCTCTTTGATGTTAGCTCCTATGGAGTTGCATCATCTTCTTCGGATGTTATTGAGGGCACATTCAGACTCTTTTATTCTATCTCCGCCTACATCTTCTTCTATAGTGATAGATTCTGCAGATATCCATGAGTCCACATATTTGACTCAGTCATTGTTCATGTTAGACACTTTTTGCAGGAGTATTAGATTCTCATCGGTCCAATTGTCTTACCTATGGTGAGCACCATACATCCATGGTTATTGTACTTGAATTTTGCATGGTTCTTGGTACTTGAATCATCTTATTAGCAATCGTCATAGTTTGGCATTGGCTTGGAGATTGTTGAGCAGCATTCAAAGGATTCATCTTTGTCTTTGGATCTTGTTCTACATCTGTTTCTGCAAGGTTCTAACTTGTCACTTTCTTCAGTTAGCCCTGGGACTCTTGATTTGATTGTGGCACCTCTCAACACTGACATGGTGACACTTGAGTAGCTTCTAGAGACATCATACGTTCTAATCTTTCTTCCCTCATATTCCTTTTTGAAATGGCAAGATATCTTGCATACACCTTTGCCATTGTTTTTCCTAAGCGGAGAAATGTTGTTCGGCAATCTTGGACCATCGTTAGCATTCAATGTCAAGCATCTACCATTGGCGCATGAAACTATAGATCGAGGGGGGGCTGCATGGTCTCTCTTCTCTTTATTTTGGGAGGGTTTTTTCCCTCACACAGGGTTTTATCCTTCTCTCTTTATCCTCTCTTGGGGGGGAGGGGGGGTGGGGTTTGTCCTACGGGTTTTCTCCTTTTCTAGGGGATCATCATTGTACATGGCTACCTAACATGGCTTTGTTGCTAGGACCCATTTCTATTATTCATTTCATTTTTTTCCTAAGTTGCACTTATGGGGGGTGTTGTGTAATATTGTTTTCACCTTAGATATATCTCTATCCTAAGTGTGATATTGCACCTATTTAATAAGTTTACTTAGGATATTAGGAATAATTAATTTTCCTCATCTAAGTACCTAATAATGACGTGTTCATCTTGACTTGAGGTACTGTTGATGAGGTTTTTGTGACTACAACAACATTAGAATAAAACACAGAGTATCCTATCCTCTCTTGAATAAAGCTTCTCAGACGCTAAACTACGTGATCGAATGAGACTGCTCCAAGGTTCCTTTTGTGTCAGGTCTTGACGTGCATAGGGATAGACTCAGTGGAATGATGTGATTTGCTGGTAAATACGAGGGGGACTTACGTGGGCTTACTCCTTCGTAGACATGGAATTCACTCCTAGGACTCGTACTTGTGGGCGAATGGAACTTTTTCACAAATGGACAGCTTGGAATTCCTAGGTTCCACTTTCTGGTTTACGGATGATTTGGCAATGAAGCTTTCAAAAAACTAATCCTAACGAAAATCTAAAAGAAAATGCAAAAGATGGGGTAAGGGTTTAGGAATCTAATCAATGGAGATGACTGCTGTTGAAGGTGAAACTGGAACCAGTCCTCTGCTTCGCCATGAGACAACAACTAGGCAGGGATGGTGCAATCTTCTGAGGGGGAGTAAGGATTTTCAGACTGCTCCTGCAAGGGACATGGAACTGAAACATGCAGAACAGCCGAAGTTAGACTTGGAATTAGTTCAGGCTAACCATGCACGGTGATTTGCAAGCCACATATCACCAATGGTATGAACAAGCAGATTCAATCATTCAATAGTAATAATCTCCATCATTCTAACTAAAGAAATACTGAAAGAAAATAGAAATGAAACAGCTTAGATTCTGGAGCTTATGATTTGCTTCAAAGAAGTCAGAAAACCATGCCACAATCCAAAGAATATCAAGAACAATCTTCAATGTCCATGTATTGATTTGGGAATGTCTTACAACAATCTTGCTGATTCTTCAAAGTTCCTTTGCTCCAGAAATGGAGTGCAACAGAAAGGAACAGCTAACTAACTACGGTGTTCTAGGAGCCTAAGAAATGAAAGAAGAAAGAAGAAGACCCTTTCAAATGAAGCCCCTCAGCCTATTTATAGGCAAACACAAATATCTTAGGGTAAAAAGGAAATCAGATTTCCTTGAAATATGTGCCCTGGGTTACAAATCCTAGAAAAGCAGGTGGGGTCGTCAGAATGTTCCTGTAGGAGACTGCCACCTGTCTAGGTCGTCAGAATGTGTAAGGAAACTTTCCAGCTGTCCTGGTCGCCACCTGTCTAGGAGTTCTGGATAGGACTATCCTGTTTGTCCAGAACTTCCTTGGTCGCAAATTCCATGATGTCCTGGAGTCCTTTATCCTGAGCGCAGATTCCAGGGTGAACGGGATTTTCATGTGGAGGAATCCTTCCTTGAGCAGGGGCGCACTTTCCTTAGGGTCCTGGAATGGAATTCCTTCCTGAGTTGGAATTCCCTGTCATGGAATAGGATTCCCTGTACTGGATTCCTGGGTTGGATTTCCTCATCCTTGGCGTGGATTCTCATTCTTCCTGATGGATGGTGAACTTGAAGTGTATCCTCTTGGTTTTCCAAGGATTGATCCTCCTGTTCGGAACTGGAATCCCTGATACTGGACTTGGAGTGATTTCTCCCATTCCGCCATCCTTGATGCAGGCATTCTCTGTCATTTGAAATCTTTGGAAGGACATCTTGATCTTCCTTATCCCTTTGTGCGAAGTCTCCCTGTCGCCGAACTAGAATCTTTGGTGTTGCCTTCCCTTCCCTCGGTATGCATGTGTAGTCTTCTTATTGTCGGAACTCCTGGATCCTTGAAATGGTCATCATTTCCGGCACTTTAACTCTCTGCATCCATCGTGCTTGCCCCGGATCATCCTCCTTCATGCTCCTCATGGAACTTATCCTCGTCTTGGATTCCTGCAAAACATGGGAAACCTCAAATAGTCATGATGCACAAAATCCATAAATACAATACAATATGAAATGAAACATGAATGATTTTGCAAGTTTTGATCAATTTCACTTATAAATTCCTGAACAAACAAAGGATTTCCCTCATTCTCCGGCATTCTTCATACTCGACTGAATTTTCCTTCATTCCAGGGTTACCAGGCATGGACAGGAGGAATTTCAGTTGGTCGGGGATTCCTGGGAGCCGGGGATTCTTGCTCATCCTGGAATTCCACTTGTCCCGGAGGATGAATTTTTGCCCTTGGAGGATGAATTTCTGCCCTCCTTGCTCTGGAATTGAATTTGAATGATTGTAAATGACTTGGGCGCCCTCCATTTATAGGTAAGTTGTCCTTCTTTGCCACTTGGCCGACCTAGGTTGGAGGAGAAGAAATTCCTTAACCGCCAAACTTTTCCCTTAGCCGACTTAGTTTTTTTGTCTTTTCTGTTTTGTCGGTGGTCGGGGATTCGTGAATGTCGGGGAATTTGGAATGTCGGGGAATTTGACATGTCGGGGATTTTGCAATGTCGGGGAATTTGGCATGTCGGGGAATTCCTGAGGTTTAGGATTTTGCGACGTCGGGAATTTATGAATGTTTTGGATTTTCTTCCCCAGCACAACTATAGAACTTTTGCTAAAATCCAGCTAAGTCTTGGAATATTGCCCCTTGGAATCTTACTCAGATGGAAGGCTGCAATTTTGCTTTCTGTGGAGGAAGATGGCGGAATGTGTCCTTGGACTTTTATGTTCAGTCTTTTGGATATTTGCTAAGGGTTTCATCACTCTGTTTTGGCAGGGATAGATTTTTTTATACTGGGATCAGAGACTCCATCATTTTTAAAACCATAAGTACCTTCCATCTCCTTTAGGGATTCCGGACTTCGAGGTATAACAGGCGAGGAATTCTTCCATGCGAGAGCTGGCAGACTGGGTTCCAGAATTTCATCCTGCAGGTCTCCTATTCTAGACTGGATCAGGAATGTCCAAGGGCGCAGAATCCAGAAGGTCAAGGATTTTGCGCCCAGGACAAAATTTGTCCTGGAGCGCAGAATCCAGAAGGTTAAGGAATTTGCGCTCAGGACAAAATTTGTCCTGGAGCGCAGAATCCTACAGGTGCTGGAATTTGCGCGACTTGCCTTTGGAGTTCAGTTTTAGGGAATCTAAGTCAAGGATTTGCATTTTCCTGAGTTTCGAAGCGGGATTCTAGTTTTGCAGTAGGTTCATTCTCCTAGCTACTCCATGGAGGTTCAGATGTTGATACAGGGTCAGAAAACGGAGTTTATTTCTTCCATCCTCGTTCCTTCCATCCTCGCGGAATCTGTTACTTCCAAGGCGGGATGAGAGGTTCGTTCGTTCCATCCTTCGTTTCTTTCATCCTCATTTGTTCCATCTTCCGAGAGTTTGTTACTTCCAAGGCAGGATGAGGGGTTCGTTTCTTCCATCCTCGTTTGTTCCATCCTCCGAGAGTCTCTTTTCGATGGCGAGACATGAGGTTCATTTCTTCCATCTTTCGTTTCTTCCATCCCCCAGGAATCTGATGGCAAGACACAAGGTTCGTTTCTTCCATCTTTCATTTCTTCCATCCTTCGTTCGCTCCATCCTTCGTTTCTTCCATCCTTCGTTCCTTCCGCAATCTTCGTTTCTTCCATCCTTCGTTCCTTCCATCCTCCGGGAATCTGATGGCGAGACACAAGGTTTGTTTCTTTCATCCTTCATTTCTTCCTCTTTGGAATTGGCTAAGTCTGGTAGCCTGAAATCCTGAAATCCTGAAAAATGACTAAGTCTGAAATCTGGTGGATCTTCCAAATTCTAGATTCTGCATGTTAAATCCGGTGGACTCGAGACCTATCTCAAACATCCTGAAAGGTATATTGAAAAATATTTAAAGTATAAGAAATTCAATCTCTCAACTTATACTTAAATATATTTTTTAATATACCTTTACCCTGAAGACGCTGAAAAATGGCAAAGACTGTCCTTGAGCGCAAAATCCAGAAGGTACTGGATTTTGCGACCAGGACAAAAAGTGTCCTTGAGCGCAAAATCCAGTAGGTACTGGATTTTGCGACCAGGACAAAAAGTGTCCTGTCGCAATTCCAGCCTTCTGGAAGGGGATTCATTAAATGCTAATTGTCTCTTGAAATTGCCCTAAGTCTTCGTTTTGCGAGTCTTCCGAGCCATGAAATGAGGTTGAGTGCCGGACTGAGATTTAAAGAGATATCCCTTGGTTTTGACCTTCCGGACTAGAGTTGTCAAGCCAGGACTAAGTTCCATGACTGAAGGATGATCATGCCAAGGAGTGGCAGTCCCTGTTGAACTCCGCGATCTTGGTTGGAAGAAGAATCTAGATAAACTTTGAAACAGAATTCCAGGCCGGAATTCCTTGAACGAGACTCTGAGATAGGTACTTTCGAACAAGACTCCGGACTGGACCTCTGGGCTGGATTCCTGGACTGGAGTCCAGGAATGACTTCCTGAGTGGGACATGGAGTCTTGGAACAAGATTAGAATTGAGTTCCATGCCGGGAATGGAGAGGGTTCTAAGGTGGAAAGATGGGTTTTGACATGGAAATGACAAGCCTTATTGAATTTAGGACCCTGGATTGGAACTTCGGGACAAGAATCCAGACAAGAACTTTGGAATAGGATTCCTGGATAGGAACTTTGGAATAGGATTCCTAGATAGGACCTTCGGGACAGGATTCCCGGACAGGAACTTTTGGACTGGAGTCTTGGAATAGGAACTTCCGGACTGGAGTCTTGGAACAGGATTCCTTACTCATCACGGAGTCTTATGCTGAGAGCGACGGATTTGGATTTCTTATGGAATGATGGACTTATTCCATGGATTGGTCAGTTTTGATCGAGGAATGATAAGTAGGACATTATTCATCCTCAGGAGAAATTCACTATTTCAAGCATTCCTAATGTTCCCTATGAGCTAACTGCTTGGACATTCTTTCCTAGCTTCATGGATTCAGGCAAGAAACTGCAAGATCAAAGCAAAAACGACGGCGAAAGCGAGCAAAAGAGGGGGTCCCCATTTGCAATGGGGCGATGTGTGAAAACGTCACAACAGGTACACAAGTGCTACCTCATCAATTCTTGATTGATGGTAGTTAGGTGCAACCTCAGTTTAGTCAAGGCCACTTTTGTCTCTGTTAGATTGAGTTAACTCACCTCTTGATTGGGAGTTAAACTCATACCTCTTGGACATATGATCTTTTTAATTCATGCATCCAAGAGGCCTATATATTTGTATGTTACTCTTTGTAACTTGTCTCCATAATATTGAATATTGAATATCTTAATTCTATTCATCTAGATTTGTGATTAGCTCATAGGTATTTGGTTTTGTGTAGATTTGTTGTTCATGACAAATTCTAACATGTCCCTTGCTTTTGCAGAGCATCCCAAAGATGATTCCTCTCTGGTAGTGGAGGTGGAGCAGCGGTGAGGGAAGGTCTCCTCTGTGTCCTCTTATCTCAGGGACGTGACCATCTTGGAAACACGTCCATTTTGTTGGGGGGGATGCATCCCCATGGAACACTATTTTATATTGATTTTTCTTTATTTGTTTGCGTATCTGAGATTTTTTGGTGTTCATAGGTTGTTTTGGGGATGTTTCAGGTTATTGCAAGTCTGTTCATGTTTGGTGTGGAGCCTGATTAGTCTCTAAGTGGGAGATTGTTGGTATGTGGCAACTGATCATGCAAGTACTATACACTCGTAACGTATCCTTGTCGGGGTTCGAAGTCGGTTGTTAATTTTTGTTAACCGACAAAAGAAAAACGACATTGTAAAACCCTAATTCTAGAAGCTTCCAAAAAGCTTGATATAAGCGGCTGGGATGTATGTTGCGGGTGTGGAATTCGCGAGATTGTAATCTATTTTGCACTGGATAATAAAATCATTGGATCGCTGAGTTTTTGTGGATGTAGCCCATTTTAGGTGAACCACGTTAAATTTCTGTGTTGATATCTTTTGTGTTGTTCTTCATTGTTATATTTGAGTTATTTAATCTGCATATAATTGTTAGTGTTATTGCTTTGATCTGCATGAACCCTAACAACTGGCATCAAAGCGGGTTGTGTTTGATTATCGTCTGCAGGAAGGTCTCACGGTTGAGTGGGAGTCTCACGGTTAAGTGGGAGCAATGGCAGAGGAGGGTAAATTGAAGGTAGATAAATTCAATGGGCAGAACTATCAGTTATGGAAGATGCAGATGGAGGATTATCTCTATCAGAAGGATTTATGGAGGCCGTTGGAAGGAAAAGCCAAGAAACCGACAGCAATGATTGATGAGGATTGGGAACTTCTGAACAGAAAGGCACTGGGAACCATTCGGTTGTGCTGGCACCATCTGTGGCATTCAATATAACAAAAGTGAAGACAATAGATGAATTGATGAAAGCTTTGGTTAAATTGTATGAAAAACCCTCAGCGTCTAATAAGGTATTTCTCATGAAGCGTTTGGTTAATTTGAAAATGATTGAAGGTGGATATGTGTCAGATCATTTAAATGAGTTTAATACGATTATCAGTCAGCTAACTTCTATAAAAGTGAAATTTGATGAAGAGGTTAGGGCTCTCTTGGTTTTATGTTCTTTGTCAGAAAGCTGGAATAACTTGGTAATGGCTGTAAGTAACCCTGTCTCTGGTTCAAATACTTTGAAATTTGATGATGTTGTTGGTGTTATCCTTAGCGAGGAAATGCGACGGAAAAACACAGGTGAGATTTCAACATCTGGTAATGCTTTGATTGTAGAGAACATGGGAAGAACAAAGGAAAAAGGAAAAAGCCAAACAAATCGTGGGAAGTCACAAGGGAAGTTGAAGAAAGGCAGATCTAAATCTAGAGGAAGAATGGATTGTTGGCATTGTGGAAAGCCAAGACACTTGAAGAAGGATTGCTGGTCTTGAAAGGGCAAACAAGGAGACGAACAACATGATGACAGTAAGGAAGCTAATGTTGCAAGTAATAAATTACAGGATGCTTTAATTCTATGTTTAGATAATGCTAATGATTCCTGGGTAATAGATTCAGGGGCTTCATTTCATGCCACACCCCATAGGAAATATTTTGTAGATTATGTTCAAGGTGATTTTGGACAGGTATATTTGGGTGATGATGAATCCTGTCAGATTTTTGGAAAAGGAAAGATAAAAATCAAGTTGCAGAATGGAAATGAATGGTTGCTACAGGAGGTAAGGCATGTTTCAAAATTGAGAAGGAATTTAATCTCTGCAGGACAACTGGGTAGTGAAAGCTGCATAGTTACTTTTTCAGACAAAGTGTGGAAGGTCACTAAAGGTGCATTACTAGTAGCTAAAGGTGAAAAGGTAGGCACATTGTATTTGTGTATTGGTAATACTTATTCTACCTTAGCTGCTACAGAAACAATTGCTACTGAGACAATTATAGCACTTGCTACAGGGACAGAAACAAAATTGTGGCATCATAGACTTGGGCACATGAGTGAAAGGGATGAAGATCCTTCACTCCAGAAAGCTGCTACCAGGTCTGAAGAAGATTGACTTGGAGTTTTGCGAAAATTGTGTTTATAGAAAACATTAAAGAGTTTGATTTCTCAAAGTTGGGAAAGAGAAGAAGAGTGAGAAATTAGAGCTTGTGCATTCAGATGTATGGGGACCAACTCAGGTATCTTCTCTTGGTGGCTCTTGCTATTATGTTACTTTTATTGATGATGCAACTAGGAAAACATGGGTGTATTTCCTAAAACAAAAATCAGAAGTATTTGAAACTTCTAAAAAGTGGAAAGCTTTGGTTGAGAATGAGACATGAAAAAAGTTGAAGTGTCTCAGATTTGATAATGGAGGCGAGTATTGCAGCAGAGAATTTGAGAATTACTGTTCATACAATGGAATCCATAGGTAGAAAACGGTCCTTGGAACCCCACAAGAAAATGGTGTGTCTGAGAGGATGAATAGGACCATTATGGAGCGTGCAAGGAGCATGAGATTGCATGCTGGACTACCCTTACACTTTTGGGCAGATGCTGTACATACCGCTGTTTATTTAATAAACAGGGGACCTTCCAATCCTTTGGATGGTGGCTTTTCAGAGGAGGCATGGATTGAAAAAAAATGTTAACTATTCATTTCTGAAAACCTTTGGTTGTGAAGCTTTTTGTCCATGTTGATATTGAAAATAGAACCAAGCTTGAGGCTAAGTCTAAAAAATGTACCTTCATGAGATATGGAATAGATGAATTTGGTTATCGGTTATGGGATTATGAAAATCATAAAATCATTAGGAGCAGAGATGTTATATTCAATGAGGTCATGTATAAGGATTAGCTGCAGGAAAAGAAGCATGAACAGGCCAAAAAGGAACATGTGGTGTTGGATGAGATTCCAGAAAATAGAATGCCAGTGGTACCTGATGCTCACCGACAACAAATTATCCCACAGACTCCTGCAAGTGTTAGACGTTCTACAAGGATAACTAGACCTCCAGAAAGATTTTCTCCATCATTATATTCTATATTATTAACTAATTCTGGTGAACCTGAAAGTTATGATCAAGCAATGCAGGTAGATACTAAAAAATAGTGGGAGCTAGGCATGAAAGAGGAAATGGATTCCTTGCTGTAGAATCAGATTTGGGACTTAGTCCAATTGCCTGCAGGTAAAAGAGCATTGCCAAATAAATGGGTTTACAGGTTGAAGGAAGAAGATGGAGCCAAGAAAAGATATAAGGCCAGACTTGTGGTAAAAGGTTTTGCACAGAAAAAAGGTATAGATTTTGATGAAATATTTTCTTCAGTTGTGAAGATGACTTCTATTAGAACTATTTTAAGTCTTGTGGCTACAGAAGACTTGCATCTTGAACAACTAGATGTGAAAACAACATTTCTCCATGGGGATTTGGAAGACGAAATATACATGCAGCAACCACAGGGATATGAGGTTAAGGGTAAGGAGGATTTTGTGTGCAGGTTAAAGAAGAGTTTGTATGGCCTAAAACAAGCACCTCGACAATGGTATTTAAAATTTGATAGTTTTATGGCTGAACAGGGTTACAAAATATGTCATTTTGATTATTGTGTTTATTTCAAGAAATTGGGTAATGGCAACTATATTATCCTGTTGCTTTATGTTGATGACATGCTTGTTGCCGAGTTTAACATGCAACATATTAATGAACTTAAGTAGAAATTTGCAAATTTATTTGCTATGAAGGATTTGGGTGTAACAAAACAAATCCTTGGTATGAGGATCACACGGGACAGGACAAACAAAAATTTATTTTTGTCTCAAAGTGAGTATGTAGAGAAGGTCTTAAAAAGGTTTAACATGCAAAATGCAAAAGCAGTTAGTACACCTTTGCCTAGTCATTTTAAGTTGACTAAGGAGGTGTGTCCAAAGACACAAGAGGAAGAAGACAAAATGTCTAAGATACCATATGTATCAGCAGTTGACAACTTGATGTATGCAATGGTATGTACAAGGCCAGATATTGCACATGCAGTGGGAGTTGTGAGCAGGGATATGAGCAATCTCGGAATGGAACATTGGAATGCGGTAAAATGGATTCTCCAATATTTGAGAGGCACTACTTCAAATAAACTATGTTTTGGAGGAACAAATTCTGCTCTAAAAGGATATGTTGACTCTGATCTGGCGGGTGATATTGATAGCAGGAGTACTACAGGGTATGTTTTTATTGTAGGAGGTACTGCAGTTAGTTGGATTTCAAGGCTGCAAAAGGTTGTTGCACTTTCAACCACTGAAGCTGAGTATGTTGCTGCTACGGAAGCTAGCAAGGAGAAGATTTGGTTACAACGTTTTTTGGAGGAATTGAGGCAACAACAAGAAAATAGCCCTTTGTACACTGATAGCTAGAGTGCCATTCATCTTGCTAAGAATTCAGCTCTGCATTCAAAAACTAAGCACATACAACTCAGATACCACTTCATCCGATCAGTTTGGGAGGATGGACAGTTGAAACTGGAGAAAATTCACACAATTGAGAATCCTGTAGATATGTTCACAAAGGTAGTTACACGGGAGAAACTGATTTCCTCATCAGTTTCCATTGGCCTTCATGATTGATAATGGTGTACATAAGAAACCAGCTAGAACTGTAATCCAGTGGGAGCTGCAAGTGCAGCGGTGTCGTCCAGGATCAGTCTCCAAGTGGGAGATTGTTGGTATGTGGCGACTGATCATGCAAGTACTGTACACTCGTAACGTATCATCGCTAGGGTTCGGAGTTGGTTGTTAATTTTTGTTAACCGACAAAAGAAAAATGACTATGTAAAACCCTAATTTTAGAAGCTTCCAAAAAGCTTGATATAAGCGGCTGGGATGTATGTTGCGGGTGGAATTCACAAGATTGTAATCTGTTTTGTACTGGATAATAAAATCATTGGATGACTGAGTTTCTGTGGATGTAGCCCATTTTGGGTGAACCACGTTAAATTTTGTGTTGATCTCTTTTGTGTTGTTCTTCATTGTTATATTTGGGTTATTTAATCTGCATATAATTGTTAGTGTTTATTGCTTTGATTTGCCTGAACCCTAGCAGTTCAGACCTCCTTCCTAAATATGCATTGAATGCATGCATATATATATATATTGCATTACTTGATTTCTTTTGTCTAATATTTAAGAAGTCTGCACCCAAAGGATGCTTGTCAAGGAAATACCTATTTTCATCCATTTACTAGATCCATAGTTGATTGATGACGATTGAATATTAACACAACTTATACTTCTCTTGCATATTCTCACAGTTGTATCTGGGAGACAAAATGATCACAATGTTGGCTTTGATCCAAAAGCATGTTGTTTATGTTTATGTTTAGGGTTTAGGTTGTATTTATAACCTATAGTGTTATGTTTTTTTGTTAACGTAATATGTTATTGTAAGGGTGGTTAGATTGTTGAGGAGGTTAGTTGGTAGTAGGTACTCAAGTGGTTCGGGAAAATGGAAAAAGGCTTATATAAGCCAATTTACTTTGTAATGTATTCTTCATCCGAGCATGTTTGGTTAATTAATAAAAAGATAGCCTATGTCTTTTGTTTCTGCAGCTTTATTGCTCTCAGATTCCAACAAGTGGTATCGGAGCCTTTTGTGTTCGATCATTAATTGCAATATTCTTGTGTATATATATGTATGCTTGATCCTAATGGCTTAAAGGTCATATTTGTTAACATTGAAGGAGTATTGTTGGTAAAGAATAGACATTGCAAACACTGCAAGTTGATAGGGTTAGAGACATTGTAAACATTGACATAGGTGCAAAATGCATAAATCATGTGCAGGTGTAGACTGTAGAAATTGCATGTTGTGTAGACGATAGAGATCAGACACAGGTATAGACTTACAAGGATTTGCATGCAGGAACTAACAATTCCCAGAAGGGTGTGAATGAGGCACGACCATATCGAAGGTTGCATTTTGTGGCTAGTAGATAGCAAGTAAAAATTGCATTAAAATTTTATGGCCTCAAGCATATGAATTGTGACTGATCCGAATGAGCCATTGAAAAGAACAATAATGCTACGAAAGAATCTAAGGAAAAAAAAAGTGGAACTTTCAAATATTTATGGAATTGAATTTCTTTGTTGTAACATCACTATCCATAATGCTCAAGATTTAACATAAAAATGTATCATAATCAAGAGATTAGTTAACAAGTTGATTGAGCTAATCAAATTTTAACCAAAAGAAACATAATCTTTTCATCAATTAAGCATGTCAATCTAATCATGATATAACAAAGCTTACATTTTAGTAATCATTTACAAATCTTTAGTGAGTAACCATCACTAATTAAGTACAAGATATGCTCAAGGCATCATAGTTCAATTAATAAATTACAATAGACCCTCTGGTCATAAATGCAAATACTGTATCTGGATCCCACGACATCAGTCTCCATAAGCCTCGGCTTGTCTCATGCGTGGGAAGGAGAGCATCATCCTGGTGCTTTTCCTCCAACCACAGACCCGCAGTCCCCCGCTCAACTTCCTAACTGCAAGTGGCCCTACCCTTCATGGAAAGGTTAGACATTAGAAACCATTCGGTTAGCCATCTGAGTATCTAGTGTTGTGTCCTTACTAATGTCTCACGGTCACACACTATAGATCCACGGTAACTTGTATGACACTACTGGAGACACTAGGCCATTTGGAACACTGTGGATCGACAAGCATGCAGAGACAGATGCATTACTTTGGCCAAAGTTTTACATACATACACGTTGCACAATGAACGTCATCGTATGTCCACCACCCTAACTCGACTTATAAGTTGTCATGTCCTATAGTAAGTACTCATCGACCTTATTCTTTAGGTCTAGTATGAGTGGGATCACTTTGATTCATTGTCCATACTTGGACATTCGACTCCCATCATAAGTTGGTTGCAACTAAATAGGTTACTTTCGTAATGAGGAACTAGTGACTCCTTGTCACTTTGTTCCTCTTTCAACTCATATCACAATTCAACCAATTTTTACCACCTTGGGTCTTCTATGGTCTACAAGTTTGATAACAAATCATCATATCCGATGAAGTCATATCCATGGTACTCAAGGCATACCTTGCCTTAGTAGAACATAGTGGTTTCATTATGCTTAATAGCTCTTATTATCTTTTACGAGCTTTAGGAGTTAAACACCATTGTTACTGGTTTACAAATGAGTATAAACAAAGAGATCATAACTTATAATAATAACCGATTGGTCTTAATTTAGACACATAGAATAAATCTATATTATTCTTTTAGCACAAACAAGTTGTTTTCATGATGAGACCATGATCTCAAATGATCTCACCACCTTCACAATCGAGGGTTAAGGAGTACAATCTTGACAATTCAAATAACCCTTAATATATATCACAGTCGGGTTTTTCATGCATGCCAAACTTGATATCAAATTAAGTTTTGCAATCACAATGATGCTTAAATGCCTTTACGACTGTCTCCATAGTCGAGTGACTATATGATTTGAATATAAGCTAAGCTTATTAATTGGAATTATTACCAGTTATTAAAGGTTTCCATGCCGAGAGCACTTAGGCTCTAACTTCGTCATTATTCGACGAGTGCTTAATATGTTTTGAAGGCCTGCTCAGCCATATCGGCTTCGAGCACTTGTTATCATAAAATGTGTAATGTATTATCGCTGGGTCAAAAGACCTTAAGCTCAGACACAGAAAAGAGTTTATCTCTATAAAGCTCGGCCTTATGGCCTCGAGCTAGTGTCACAATAAAACCATATTGCAGTTATTGCTCGGCGTTTAAGCCTTGAGCTTAGTCACAGGAAAGATAACAATGTTTCACTGCTCGGCCACACGACCTGGAGCGTAGTCTCAAGAAAAGTTTACAACGTTTCAGTGCTCAGCCCTATGGCCAAGAGTGTAGTCTCAATGAAAGTTTACTGTGTTTCTTTATTCGGCCTTGCAGCCTTGAGCTTAGTCTCAAGAAATATTACTGTGTTTTGATAGCTCAGCCATAATGGTTTCGAGCCTATTTTCATTACAAAGTTAACATGCTAAGGCTCGGCCTTAGGGCTCTGAACCATTGAAAAAAATAAAGTTTTAAAACAATATTAGCTCGGTTGTATTGACCTTGAGCCCCGACTGAGAAAATATTAACATAAGCCATGGCACGGCCTCATAGGCCTCGTGCCTCTGTGTTCATCATACAACAAGTAACATCATGCCATACAAACTCAAGCAGAAGTTCTACATAGTTTAAGCTCGTTATACCGAAAGTAAATGGAAATTTTGTCCACCATTTTACCTGGACAAGACTTTCGATAGAGATGCAGTTCTAGACCAAGACTCTTCAAGCTTCTCACAGCTTCTTATCTCCCAATGTTAAGCTCAGAAAAACTTCGCCACCTTGTTCACAAAACCCCAACCACGAACCTCCTACTAAGCAAAAGTCTTTCTAACAAAAATGAAAACCCAAAACTTGATAACCGGCTGACTCTTGGCATGCCAATTTGGATGGTAACTACCATCCCACTCGGTCGGTTCCCACAAAAGGTGGCTTGATCAATGCATCATGCGCCTAAGAAGGATGAGCTCAAAGCTCTCCTTCGTTCCTCAAGGCCAACTATTAACAAATTAATAATATTCGATAGTATCGAATATTAAGATAAGTAAAATAATAACAATATTATTGCAATCAACCTATAAAGAAGTTTCATCCTTACTTAAGGATTATCACTATATGATTAAAAACACAAAATAATTCACAACCAGATCGTCGGTTGTCGGGGTCGAGTAATACTCCCCCGAAATTGACTATCATCCTTAGTCGAATGACTAGGGAGCAATTATCCCCGAGAACAAAAGGATAATGAGAGACTTCCATGTCTCTTAACACGATTGTCCCTCGACTTGAGATGATGCTCCAAGAACATTGTCTAGCCGTCAACACTAGTCGTGATAGCACTCACAAAATAACGACTTACAAAAAAAACATGAAAACTAAGAAAGGAGACATGACACATGACAACTTACGAAGGGGTTTAGAAGGACATAGAAGTCGATACTCAGATGGCTAATCTACCTTTTGCTTTCCCAACGTCTAACCTTTCTTCCAGGATGATACTCTCCTTCCTTCTTCGAAGGACGTTCATTTTCCTGGTCACACTCAAGACCACAAGATCATGATCAGTGTATCATTATCATGTCTTATAATATAAATCGTTTAATTTACAAAACTAATTAACATCAGTCATTACTTCATAATCAAAATTAAATCAGATATTTCCACAATATCAAATCAGTTAACTATAACTAATCCTCCTGATTATCATGCCAAGTTAATGATCAAGTCTAATTGTAAGTTGGGGATGTAACATTTGTAATAGATGCTATAAGGTTTTGTTGTAAAAAGGACACATTCTCAGTTGAACTTGACATCCTATTTTTCCATGGGTCTTACAAACATTTATGAAAACCTTGATTCTATTGACAGGTCTAAAAGATTCTCATGTTGTTCCTAGTTCTTAAAATTTAGGAGTGGAAGGAATCAAAGAGGAGGTTGTAGGATCATTCCCATCTCCATTTAGCTTCTTGCTTAGAGATTGGGTATATAACTTGAGAAATAGTTTTGATAGGAGCATATGCTTTTCCTTCTTTCAACATGATTTTTGGTTGTTCTAGTTTCAGTTTGGTGTTTCAGTGTAGTGTTGTGTTAGGTTTGGTTTTTCGGTTTTTGAGTGTTGATGCGGAGTGGGATTCTAGTGAGTGGTAAAGCCATTCTATTTATAAGGTCTTCATGATCAGTTTGTGAGTGGTGTTCTCTTAACTTTATGTGTTATCTTTATGTTGTGATAAGGGTAATCCACTACGGATGTTGTTCATCATAGTTGGGCAATGGCATATCTTGCTCATACTGTGGTATGGTCAGAGGCATGCTGAATGTTGTACTTTAGTATCATCATATTAGCAAGGTATTGGATGTACAAATTGTTAGGGGTTGCTCACTATGGAGTGTGGAGTAAAGAGTCAAGCATTGGGAGGATGCATATAGGTGTCGACACAGATTGATTAGTGCTAGGAGATATAGGTCTGAGTTATAGAGTGGCAGGGTTGGGTGCTTGATCGGATTCACAAATGCTCCAGATCATCTAGATTTACCATTTTTAGATCAAGAGGTGTTTGTTGGCTTTTGTGGTCATTGTTGATCCAAAGCCCTGTTGTGTTTTTTTATGTTTAGGGTGATAGGCTATATTTATAATCTATAGTGCTATGTGTTATTGTTCATGCAATATGTTATTGTAAGGGTGGTTAGATTGTTGGGTTGGTTTGTGGCAGGTACTTGGGTGGTTGTTACACAGGAAAATGGAAAAAGACCTATACAAGCCAATTTACCTTTTAATGTATTTTTCATCTGGGCATGTTCGATTAATAAAATAGTAATATAGCCTATGTTTTTTGTTTCTGCAACTTTCTTGCTCTCAGATTCCAACACATTACTCAAGTGAACTGCAACATGTGGTCTTCTCTATGGCAGAAGACAATGCTTCTGGTCTAGATGACTTCCCTTTGGTTATATTGAAGAGCTTCTGGAAAAAATGTGAGTTTTTTTGAATCGACATTTCGGATCGTACTTTGTGATCCATCATCAGGAAGAGGAAGAATCTTTGAAATAGATTGCAGACTAGTTTCTTAAAAAGAGAGAGGAGCCAAACATGGAAATCAAGAGACTTAAAGAAACACCCTTGAAAGATAGAAACTAAATAATAAAAAATAATAAAAACAAGGCACCTCCAAAAGGAAATAATGCAAAGGAAAGACTTGAGGCATAACAAATGATAAAAAATGAAACCCTACCAATAGGCACAAAAGAGGCCCTAAAGAAAACAAAAATTCATACCATAAGAATGGCACGAGACATGAACAATTATCTAGAAAATATTGATATTAATCAATAATATTAGAATTCATATTTTTTTTGCTAAATATATACATCCTTGGGGGATGCTCCCTTATATTGAATAACCAGAACTATAACAAAGATTTAACAGTCTTACAGCTGCTCCACAAAGGAGAGAAACAAAAAACATGACTTCTGCATCCTTAACATACTATCCCAACTACCCAGACTAATGCCCTGCAACCTATACAACAAAATACTAACATCACTTCATACCATATATCCCATTTATATCATCTTAAGTATAACAAAAAGAGACTCCTATAAAACTATCTTACTGAATTTTCCATTCCCCTTCGGCAGCCTTTGCAACGACTGAAACACTTTGAAACCACTACCCTGTATTTGGAACCTACAAACCCATAACTTGTTTAAGGAAACCAACAACTTTCTCCACCTTTTGTCGCCTGGGATAGTAACTCCCTTTCCTCTTTGATAACACAAACGGTACCCATTCCACTATTGCACCATCTTTAATCACCCTGGAGAAATCTTCTGTTAACGAAATACTGTTTTCATACCTGGCTATAGCCAGCACCTCCTTCAGACCTCCTAAAAAACTATTCTTAATAAGGGCTTTTGCAATTAACTCTATCTTTCTCTAGTTCCCCAAATTCTAACAGAGAAGTGACAGACATAGAAGACACATAAGTGTTAACCCTATACCTGTGATTTGCCACCATGAACTTGTCGCCGAGAACCCATTGAAACACTAACAACAAGATACTGTTCTTTGTTTTGAAGATTGTCTGCAATCTCTTTTCTGTCACCAAACCGAGAAAAGCCATTTGGCACTGAGGGCAAGTAAAACGGATGGGAGTATCCATTGCTCTGGGAATAAAAAACTCTATGAAAATGCAGCTATTAAAAATGAAATCCAGTTTATTAACATACTTCTCTACTTATTCCTCTTAGCCTGGCAACCAGTACTATTCATAAATGCATCATCAAATCAATGATGTCGAGCTTATTTTTCTCTGTTGGCAAACATCTCATCAACCAAAAAACTAATCATTACCCAGTATGATCAACCAAAAATACTTTCACCGCAAGATTCTACCACTAACTCTTCACACCTATTAACCGTTGAGTTAGCTAAACCATTCGCCTCACCATTTGCTTCTCTAAATATATTATTTAGAGGATATTCTTCCAAATAATCAAGAAGTTCCAATATTTGATTCAAAAGAGCCTTGAACTTCCAACAATGAATAAATTTTGTTCTGACTGAGTTTATAACTATTAAAGAATACTTCAATAGCCAATTTTCAAATACCTAAATTCTTGCAAACCTGAAGACCAATTAATAAAGCTTCAAATTCGGTCATGTTATTAGTTACATTGGGAAGTCTCTTTGAAACTTTTCCAGAAACTTTTGCCTCCCAATTCCTAACAATACTCCCTGCCCCTGAAGGACTTGGGTTGCCTTTCGAGGCCCCATCAAAGTTCAATTTAAACCACCCCATTTTTGGAGAAATCCATTTTGCCTCCTTCCTTGATGAAAGGTACTTATCTCCGTCACCCCATTAACAAGGGGAATTTTAAGACCTTTCCAATTCTTTCTCATTTGACTATCCCACGATGTAAATATTTTCCCTTTTTGAAAAAAGGAATATTCCTGCTATTTACAATTTCCATTATTGCAGTGTCCAATTTGTTTTTAAACGAATACATTGCCATTTCTTTCTCTTGAAAAATTCTTCTATTACGTTCTTTCCATATTTCCCATACAACAATTGAAGGGCTAATGATCCAAAAACTATAAAATGAATCTTTCCTATTTATCCTCGGCCAAGCTTTGAACAAGGAAAAAATGTCTTTAGGTAGGTTACCTAACCAACCCAGTTTAGCACATAACCAAACCCAACATTCTTGAATGAACTTACATTCCAAAAACATGTGATCTACTGTTTCTTCTGAATCTTTACATAAAGAGCACCTAGAAGGACCTTCAAGCCCCAATTTTTTGAATTTTTTTGTTAAAATTTTCTTTTGTAAAACTGCCCAAGCAAAAACCTGCCTTAGGAAGACATAATTTATTCCAACAGAGATCAATAGGGATATCTGTAAGGCCTGAGGAATTTGTTGCCACCATGTAACCCACCTTAGCTGAATAATCTCTAGTTGCTGAACAATCCCATCTGATGCGACCTTCACCTTTGGACAGCCCTATTTTCCTAATTGTAAGAATACTTCACAAACCACGGACTTTGATCTCCGATACATCTGACATAACCACTTTTTTCCATTCCCATACTAGAATCCCGTCGATCTCTTTAATAGACAAGTAATCTACCAAATGCCTTCCCCATCTTTCTAATAAATTTTGTTTAATTGATCCGAACTCCCCCATCTTTTCTATAATGGGAAGACCTCCCCAAGAATCTTCCCAAAAAAGAGCTTTCCTTCCATTTCTTACTTTCCATGTTATAAATTCTGTATAATTGATCTACAATCTAACATAAAATTCCATAGCCCTGGACCTTTTGGCAGATTTTGGATCCATCAAAATTCTTTCCCTTCCTTCTATATCCAAATATTTGTTTTGCAAGATCTTAACCCATTTCAAATTTGATTTAGAATATACATTCCAAATTAACTTTGCCCCTAAAGCTTTATTTTGAGCAAGCTGATCCCTAGGCCTACTCCCCCTTCTTTTTTGGATTTATAGATTGAATCCCAAGCTATTAACGGGATTTTTTTTCTCTTCTGAAACACCCTGCCAAAAAAACTTCCGCATAATCTGTTTCAGCTTATTGTTAACCCCAACCGGAAGTTTTAATAATGACATGAAATAGATAGGTATTGCAGAGATCATTGCTTTTAGCATCACAATTCTTCCGGACCAAGACAACCACCTACCCGTCCACGAAGACATTTTAGCTGAACACTTATCTAACAAAGGATCCCATAATTTGGATTTACAACACCCTTGAAAAAAAGGAAATGCTAGATACTTACTTGGAAGCGTTCCTTTTTTGAAATCCATGATTTTGAGAATTTCCCTCTGTTTTGTCACCCACGTCAACATACCCTCTCCCACACATCTCAACAAGACTATCATCACCCATCAAAATAGTCGGCATAGTACAAGGCTCTAAAGATGTGAAGTCATATTAAGATGAAGCCATGTGGTGCGAAGCACCCGAATCAAGTCAAGTACCCATTTGGATGGTGGAGATGCAATTGCTACAAGGGCCTTGCCCTTTTCTTTCCCCTTGTTATCTTTTGCCTTAGAAGACCCCTCATGAGAAGAACTCTGTTTTATTGAATTAGGAAGATTGATGTTATTCTTTTTCAGAATATGTGTCAAGTGATCTATTTATTTTTTCAAATACTTGTGTTCGTCATGACTAGGCCTTTTGCAATAGGCACATTTGACCTTTTTCTTAGGCTTGTTGCCTTTAGAAGATGAGGTCTCTAAAGTTGCTTTGGATGCAGACGGTTTTTGATCCTTACCTTTTTTATCCTTATTTTTCTATTTCTTATTCTTATTGCCTGATCCTTTCTGTTCTTTTGTGTTTTGGTTGGCACCCGGGGCATGTGACTTAGATGATTTTATAGAGCCCATTTATATGAGCTTATTTTGCTTCATGGTGAGAGTTGTGGCAAAGTCATTTAGAGATGGCATTGTGAACTTAGTTTTTAGAGCACCCTTTGCGGCATAGAAGGTGGAAATAAAGACTGAAGAGTTTGAACCAAGTTTGGAGATAATACAAAAGATCAACTAGGTGTCTTCTTTTTAAATTCCACATTGTTTTAATTTCAATCTCAATGATTTCAACTTGGTAAAGATGTCTTGAATGGTATCAAAATTGTTAGGAATTAGACTAATGAGTTCATTCTCCAACTAGTGACCTTTCATTACATCTTGAACCTCAAACAAACTAGCCAACTTAGTCCAAATCTGATTGGGTGAATCTAAGGACTCAATGTGAAAGGGAAGATCAGGAGATACGAACAAACACAAGAAACCATAGGTCTCATTACATTTGTTAAACCATTTGATTTTCTTTGCATCTATGATATGGTCTACTTTTGTTCTCATTGTTTTCTGAATAATCCTTTGTTTCTCAACATGATCAGCGTTTTAGATTTCCATTCATAATAGTTATATGATGTAAGTAGAGAAACTAACAATTGATCTATAGTGCAGAAAAATCAAGAGAACACGCAACAACACCCCCCCCCCCCAACAATTGCAAAGTTTGGCACTTTATTTCAATGTGATGTACAATGCAAAATTCAGTTTTTTAGGGCCCAAAATGGCCAATAATGCTAGGAACCAAACTAACATTACAAAACTATAGAATTCAAAAAAATATTTACTTTCAAAAAAATAGAGCTCAAAAAGGAGTTGTTTTGAGAAAGTTATGAACTTTTAAAGATCCCAAAAGCATGATTGGACAACAAAATCTCTGAGAAAACCAATTTTTTGGTAGATTGGGAAGTGAAAATTGAAAATAAATTATACCACTACCAAGAGTAGGAGATTCTACCCCATTCAAATAATTGCTCGAAAAAATACTTCTGTATGAGCAAGTTATGGCCTCATGAAGTTGGACTCCTCGAGTGAAAAGGTCAATGGAGAGGAGGGCAAGGCCTTGGTGGTCGATTGGTGGTGGCTGCACTTTGGTTGAGTGCATGTAGCGACTTGGTGGCTGCAAGGCAACATCTTAGTAGAGGGCCAGTGGGGTGACAATGTAACAGAGGATTGATGGAGCTTTGGGTGGAGCGTCCACAAGGTTGGTGTTGTGACCTAATCACACATTGCCCCATTGCAAATGGGGACCCACCTTTTTTCTTGCTTTTGTCTTCGTTTTGCTTTAGGTTTAGGCTTTCTTTGAGCTTGTAGGTTTGGTAGTGTTGTTTTGCCCAAGTCTCGCCACACTCTTGCTAAGGAGTCCATATCCTCTCATCCTGATGCATGTCTTGAAGCCCTGAAATTGACTAAGTCTGGAACCCTGACGCATGTCCTAAAATCTTGAAAAACTGACTAAGTCTGAAATCTGGTGGATCCTCAAAAATCTAGAATCTGCATGTTAAATCTCATGGATCCGAGACCTATCTCAAACATCCTAGAAGTATATTTCAAAGCATATACTTAAATATATTTTGAAATATACTTGGATTTCAGGTACTAAAAATTGACTAAGTTTGAAAAGTGCACTTTTCGAGGGTCTTTGCATTGTGAAAAACAAACATCATACACAGAGGCATGAAAAGTCCGCCAAAGTGCACTTTAGACGAGACCTTGCATAAAACGTTTTATACATGAGTGCTTAAAAAGTCCGCTCATCCTCTTTGGCGCACTTTCAAGGGGTGTCTGCATTTGAAAGTTTATACACAGCCACATGAAAAGTCCACTCATTCCTCTTGAGCGCACCTTTTGAGGCTCCTTGCATTCTGCATTTTGAGCAAGTTATACATGAACATTGGAGATCAGCGCTCAATCTTGGTGGACATTCAACATGCCTTTGCAATAGACATCCAATGCACATGCATGCCAAATCAGCTCTCATTCCTCTTGAGCGCACCTTTTGGAGGACTTTGCATAATGTATTTTTAGACTTCATACATAGACACCTAAAAAGGCCGTTCATCCCTTTGGTGCACTTTGAAGAAGGCCTTGCAATGTACATTTTATACATACATGCTCCAAATCAGCGCTCATCTCCTCTAGGCGCAGATCTTGTTGCTGTTTGCATTGTGAAATTTTAACATTTATGCGAGCCTGCATGAAATCAGCGCCCATAATCCTTTGGCGCACTTTTAACCCTCTCTTGTATTAGGCACTCAATGCAGCACTTTCTCTTAATACATACACATGAAATCTGCGCCAAGTTTTAGATATTGAACAAAATCATTGGAACTTAGAAACTTGCAAATGGATGTGTATAAATACAAGGACAATTTAACAACCAAAAACACTCTTTTCCCCTAAGGCGCAATCTAGAAGGACCTTGCATTATGCATGGTTAAGTTTATACATACATGAAGAAAATCAGCACCTTCAATGCATGCTTACACAAAATCAGCGCCAAAATTTACATGCTGTCTAGTCGGCCAGGAAAGGCAAGGAAACAATTTTTAAACATGAGTAAAATCCTGAATATTCAGTGTTGGTCGACCTAGGTAGTTACGGGTGAATGTGTATTAATATAAGATCATGTTGCCATTCAAAACATTCATCAAAAAGAACAAATTCAAGAGCAGATTAAGTGCAGGTCAGGCAGCTAGTAAGGGCAGTATAAAGGGATTTAATGCTTTGATAACTTTTGCCTTTCCTTCATTATTTTATGTAGTTTGTGAAGCGAGCTTAGGATGGCAAGATAGTAATAAGTTGATGAAGTTGCATGAGTATTCTTTCTCTCTCACATAAGATTGGAAGGAATTGAACATGATGATATCCTTTTATCAAGCGCTATGATGTGAGCATAACCTATGATATCTCCTTTTGTAGGTGAAAGACAAGTGCTCGAGCAAGGCAAGCCTAAGTGAAGATGGATTTCCAAGGAATGTAGCTCGAGTTCAAGTTCCTTTCAAGATGGAGGAGAACCAGTTCAAAATGTTCAAGTTCTAAGCACTTCATTGCAACACACGGAGAAGTTCTTACATCAAGATCACTGGGAGGACTTCGACAGATCATCATCATGCATCCAAGACAAACTTCATTTCTGGAAGAAGAGCACCATTTCGTCATGCATGAGAGGAAGTCATCATTCAGAGGTGCACGCCACATTCCAGAAATCAGAGACATCCATTTCATGTGCCAAGCAGAGGGAGAGAGCATCTATCATCCGCAGGTCCACTCTGATAGTCATGAATAAAGACATCTTCTACTTGCACTATCCAGAGCTAAAATCCTATGCAAGTACATGAAGACAAGAAAGTTGAAAAGAGAAATGAGCGTGAGCATAAAAAATCCATAAATTACACTAAGGCATTGACAACAAGAAGAAATTCTAAATTTCCCAAGTTTCAAGTTCGAAGCGGTCAATTTCTAGAGATGAAAATCCAAGTTCGAATACTACTCCAAAAGATGACAAAATTTGGGAAAATATTCCGAGCAATATGAACACAAAGAAAATCAAACCAGTTTGCTCGATGTTGAGGTGGCATGTGCACAACATTGATCCAATCACAATTTGCCACATCATCCGTCCACATTCAATGATCTAAAAACAGTAACTTTTGTAACAAACTGCCTTGTTGTCTCAATCTTGGCCATTGATTCTCAAATCAATCTTAGCCGTTCATGTAATTTTGGAGCCTATATAAGGTCCATTTCTCTCATTTGTATAGGGAGGAATTAGAAAAGTAGGAGTAGATGTTGTCATAATAGGAGTAGAGTAGAGGAGACTCTTCAAAATTATTGAGAGGAGATATGAAATTGTTGTAATCCTACATTTCCAAAATCAATACAAGCTCATTGTTGGTTCGCATGGTGATTTTGTGTGATTGAGGAATGTTAGCATGGTTTCTAATTCTCGAATATAATGGAGAGTTGTTTGTAAGTAGAGTAGAATTAGATTAGAAGTTCATTGATGTAATGTTTATATGTGGAGATACTTGATGAATTCTTTAAATGGTTCATACTTTTTATGATTTGTCGATGATAAGTCATTTTGCAAAGTTAGCCTGAACCATATTTGTTTTAGTTCGGTTGTGGATGCTCGTTCAAGAAGCGCCAGCAGTGGGTGTTTGGATGGATGTTTACAACATGAAAATCCTTGAGTTTCCTTAGAAGATTGCACCGACTTCGTGTAGTTGTTGGTTCTCATGGCGAAGCGAAGTTTGGTTTCATGAGGAGTTTGTCTATCTTGGCATATTTCATTATATCATTGCCCTTAGAATAGTTTTCTAAACCCTTTCTCTTTTGCATTTTCTTTTCGTAGTTGGTTTTAGAATTCTATTTCACAAGGAGAATAACATATCTAGAGTGGAGTAAGGAGTCAATTCTGTGTAAGTCCCTTTGTGATTACCAGCAAAAATCACATCATACCACTGATCTATCTAATTTGCAAGTCAAGACCTGACATATCATCAACCTTGGAGTTGTCTTATTGGATCACATTGTTTCGCCTTTGAGAGACTTTGTTCAAGAGAGGATAAAATACCTTGGTATTTTATTCTGAGTTTGCATGTGCATAAAAAACACATCAACGGTTGGTGGAAAAGAGGTTTGCGTCGGTGACGGGCGGAGTACTAGTGGCCCCTGAGTGGGGGCTAATTGGGACTTGCAACTTGTGTTAAGGGCTGCTCGGCCTATGGGCTGTGGACTGTGTGCAAAGGGCGCTGTGAATCCCAATGAAATTTTTTATATTTTTATTTTATTTTATAAATTGTTATATGCTTGCATAGTATAGTATGATTACACAACCTGTCTTAGTTTTTTTTTTTTGCCTCAAATTCTCTCAACTAGGATTTCGACGAAAATATAGTCATCTTTAAGGTTTTGATGCCTTTCGGATGCAATGGCACTGTCCATTTGGTGCCCAAAAAACCAATTGCTTGCTTGTGGCCATAATCAAACCCTCTGTTGTAGATCAATTTCCTAGACTCCGACTCGAGCAAAATGAAAGTCAAAATTGACTTTCTTAAGCCTTCCAAACACAATGGAACAACCAAGAAATACAAAAAAACCCCCAAAACAATGAAACTACCAAAAAGTTGCAAACACCCAAAATACAAAAAACCAAGAATAAAACTTCAGAAATGTTAGGTTTTTCTGTCAAAACTTTTTGATATGCCAATTTTTCTGTCAAAACTTTTTGATTCGCCAAATCATTCAAAGGTGCAAGAGAAGAGCATACTGGGTTTTAAGGAAGTTTGCATGCAAAGTGATTACCCCCCCATATTTCTTAGAAACAAGAAATTGCTTGATCTAGTCAAAGCAACAAGGTTCTGATACCATGTTAGATTTATAAATAAATTGAAGCTACCCAAAACCTAGTGTATGAAATAGAGAAACAATGAAATTATTCTAGCATATGATACTGAAATCAAAATAGTTGTGATTAAATTTAGTTTCTACAAAGAGATAAGCAAATGCTTAAGAAGCAAAATAGCATTAAGAAACTCACAATAACATGAATGGAAACAAGTTAGAGGAGTGGATATATATATATAAAAGAGGGGAGACAAAAGCAACTAATGAGAAAAGTAACTCCATCTACCTAAAAATAACCACGAGTTACACTAATGGAAGATGCCATCTACCATTATAATGACTCACTCACTACAACTAAGCAAACTAAATAAATGTGTCGGAAAATACAATAATATCCAACAAAGAAAAATAAAATAAACCTTACACTAACACTTCATTTTATTATTACCCGCAAATGTAAGTCCTTTTTTCTATTGGATTTGGAAAGTTGGGAGGAGTGTAGGTACCTTTAACCGTAAGTCTATGCATTTTGTCAGATTGTGAAACTTAGGAGGAACATGCCACCAAACTAGAATCAATTATTTAGTAGACAACTGCTAAAACAGTTTAAAAATTGTGTTTGCATTAGTGGTCAAGTCTTCATCCATGAAATATATTGCAGGAGTCTTCAAGGCTCCCATACCACACAACTAAGGAAGGTACAGGAAAATGATGTGCAAACTTTTGCCCAAGTTAGGTTAAAGAAAAATTAGTTAATTTGGGGGCAGCAACATGTTTTACGCCAGCAAATGTTTGCCCAATTTAGGTTTAGGAAACAATACTTTTGAGGCAGCCTTATTCCTAAGTGGGCTAGCAGCAAATTTCTAGTCGTGAGGCTAGCAATCAATTTTTTTAAAAAGGTGATTGCACAACATCAACCTATCTCAAACGGAGGCCAGCAACTACTTTTTCCTTAAGAGGCCAGCAAGTTTCTGTTGCCTCGATGGGAAGGCTGGAATCAACTTTTTCCTTCCTCAGTTTGGCCAGAATCAACTTTCCTCTGACCAACTTTAAATGCAAATTATATGCCAGTCAACCTGTCTATGCATTATACAGTGCATTAAATCAGAAACTTATTTCCTCTTATTTCTCTTTGCCAATTGAGATCACCTTTGACTCTTTTTTCTCTTGACCCTTACGCAAACAGTTCAAGCAATCATGAAAAAGCATACCAAGGGACCAATTTTAAAAAAAGGATTACACAACATCGACTTTTTCCAAACGAAGGCCAGTAAATTACTTTTTCCATAAGAGGTCAGCAACTTTCTTTTGCCTCAAGGGAAAGGATGGCTTCAGACTTTTTCCTTACCCAATTTGGCCAGAATCAACTTCTCTTGATTTTTTCAATATTAAAAAAACAACTTTCTCTTGATCATATCTAAATGCAAACTATATGTCATTCAACTTGTCTACTAGTTCATTTCTTTCTGCTAATTGAGATCAGCTTTGACTCTTTTTTGTCTTGATCCTTCTGCGAACAGTATAGGCAGTCAAAAAGGAAAGCCAAGGGACCAATTTTTTGGGAAAGGTGATTGTACATCAACTTTTCCCTAATGGAGGTTAGCAACTACTTGTTCCTTAAGAGGCCAGCAACCTTCTCTTGCCTCGAGGGGAAGGTTGGCATCAAACTTTTTCCTTCCAGCAGTTTGGCCAGAACCAACTTTCTCTTAACCAACTCTAAATGCAAATTATATGTTCCTCAACTTGTCTGCTATGCAATCAGAAACTTATTTCCTCTTATTTCTCTTTTCCGATTGAGATCACCCTTGACTTTTTTTTTTCCTGACCCTTCTACAAGCATTGCAAGCAATCACAAAAAGGGAAACCAAGGGACCAAGCAATGCACATAAGAAGAAAGATTTTCCTATCATACATGAAATTGAAAGAGGGAAAGAGAGAAACTCAAACAAAATGAGTTTTCAAGCAAGCACATAATCTCCACAAATCATAACTTAGAAATCAAGGAGTAACATTATATACCTCTTTGATTTTAGCTATTTTTCTTGGAAAAGAAAAGGTCCATGGAAGGGTAAATGAGTCTGCAAAAATTAGCCAATCTAAGAGGTAGGAAAACTCCCTTTTATTCTAACACCCTTTTCTTGTTGCACATACTTTTCTCAAAGCTGTAGAAAACCCACACTTAACAAATCCATTTGTTCTGTATTATTCTCCATTTCTTAACTCATATATATATTGAAAAGACAAATTGTATGAGTGTGTGTTCACTATTTTAGATTTATTATAATATTGTAAACAAATAAAGTGGTTCTTTTCTAAGATTAAGTTTAATGAATATAACAAGCAATGTAATCCAATTAACCTGATTTAGAGTAGTGATACATCATGTAACAAAAATTAGAAATTTGGAAATAAACAGAAATGAAAATGCAATGCTAATTTCAACGATCGATAGATAGCTGTCCCATGTTTTAATCATAACTTTTGAACCGTAACTCAGAATCACAACTTCTTAGATGCATTGGGAGCATAATGATGAAATCTAAATTGAGTCATTCTGAGAATTTGGTTAGATCGGATACACAAGTGCAGAAATGAATTGGTGATTCACGAGTGCAGAAAAGAACCCTACATGTAGAATTGATACAAGGGATTGTTGTGTGGATGCAGATTGCTCCTGTTTTGTTCTGATTGCAACTTTTGTTGTTGAGGCCATTGGTACAGGAAACATGGCAGCAATTGTTTGGGTAAGCATTGGAGAGTTTGATGGCATGGTATCAATGTTTCAATATAGGCTTAACTGTTCTCGGTAGGTTCTTGTTTGGCTGATAGGCCATTCTTAGGATGAACTTTCTTGGTAACTCCCAACATTTTGGTCATCCAAAAATTTTGTTATTTATGTTGCCTTGCAGCCAACTTGGTGGTAGAAAGAAAGAAAGAAAGAAAGAAAGAAAGAAATTATATTAATGTCCATGGATAACCAAAAGTAGGTCAATGGGACTCACGAAAACAACAATATACAGTAGACGACAGATTTTCTATTCCAATAACTTATTAATAGCAATTGCAACTAAAAACAAAGGTGCAAAACATATATAGCACCACTTGGCATATTGTGTTCAAACAAATTTTGTCGTACTATTAAGCATTTAATGTTTTTAGGGTTTGGGAGCAAATGGGAGGGCAAAAGAAATGAACCAGATCTGCACTTTAATGCCTTGAAACCAGATGAACCAGCATTCGAAGTATCTAATGCCTGCCTCATTTGTTCAGAGAGTAAATAATCGCTACCATTGCTTATCATCTGTTTTGACTAAAAAGGAACAGTAACATTATTTATTCTGTAAGATACCCAACTAGTTCTAGCTAAAATTTTTCTTACTTAGACAAATTTACTTGCACTTAACTCTTCAACTACTTAGTCTACTTGACATCACACATGAAAAGTTAACAAAGGCAACTTGCATGAATCAACTAGAAGTCGGGCACTTGTATTATAACTTGATTCAACTTATTGCAAATGTCTTATTACAATGATGATGCCTTCAATGGCATGAATATACAGTTCTTATTCAACTTGATACAAGAAAGGCCTTGATGCCTTGATGTTTACAACGATTCCACAAATGATCAACTCTATTGAACCCAATGATGTCAACTGGATGTTAACATCTCACAAAACAACAAGGGAGCATCACCTTGTCAGTTGAGGGAGCATCACCCCAACACTTGAAACTCGCAAGGCTCAAGATTACAAGCATAAAGCTTTGCAGAGAGAATTTGCCAAAAGATTAGATGTCAAATGAATAAGAGAGCTCCTCCTTTTATAGGCCTTCCAAGGCAATGAAGGCACGTTTTTCAATGCATGAAGAGGAACCAAGGCACGCTTCCCAAGAACATATTCCAATAGCATATTCCATTTGATGACTCCCTCTGAGGTGGCAACCTTATCCAATGAACTGGAACGGATCCCGATGTTACCACTTGGACCAATAGGAGATCAGAGACTTCAGGTGCCAAAATGATGTCACAATTGCAAGATTCTCTAGGATAGGCGCCAACTGGGGGTAGTGGAGACTAGAATAGGCGCCCTTCTAAGCTGGGCGCTTCCTTGAGGTGGCAGAGGCATGGATATGCGCCTAGTGGAGTTTGATGACTCCATATGTTCCCAAAACACTTAACATTACTCAGTGAAAACCTCTTAGACTCTAGGCGCCATCTGGAGGTTGGAAAGAGGGAGATTGACACCCAACTTAGGCGCACCTTTGAGGTGATGGAGACCAAGAAGTGTGCCTTTATCATTTGGCTCTATTTCTTGTTAACTTTATAACTTGGATTATTGAACAACACTGAGAATGTTTCCCTTCTTCCTGATACAAGTTGAAAGATCCACTAGGCGCCATTTCAAGTGTTTGGAATGATCATCAACCTAGGGCGCTAATGGAGTCTTAGGCAAATGGAATAAGCGCCTTACTTGTCTAGGGGCACTTTAAGGGTGAGATAGGTAGTAGAGTGCGCCTACCCTCTTCAACTTCACCTAACTTGATCAATTCCAAAGTTATAAGTCATTTGAGTGAGTTTTCATCCTAGGCGCCAAAATGGAAGCATTTTATCAAAATGTGCGCCTCACATAGATTTGATTTCTAGATGCCAGAATTGAAGAGTTTTGCACCTAGGCTAGGAGTTTCTCATTTCAACTTTGATTATTTATCCAAGTGACTTTCCTTAGCTTCAAAGCCTTCAATCTATCAATCACCCATGCTAGGCACTCAAATAGAAGATTCTTGACCCAATATGCGCCTAGGTATCAAGACATCATTACTTGACAATTCTACTTGATCTCCTTGGGAATGAAGTTCACTTGGAGAAGTTCCTTTCAATGACCCCAAACACATGTTGGGTGAATGCTCAACTGGTTGATAGATGACTTCATCTTTTTGGTTCTTGCCTTCAATGTCCAAGGCGCTCATTGGGTGAGTTTCAACATGACAATGGCGCCCAAGCATGAAAGCTTCATTCACACCCACCCCACTCATCTCAATACTAGGCGTTGGGTTGGAGGAGGTTAAACACATGAAGCACCTCAAATTAAATCCCTTACTGAATGCTACAAGTGGATTTGAAAGTTAGGCATCAAAATGAGCCTGAATTACCTAGAAATGCGCATAAACATCATGAAAGCATTACTTGACAATGTGACCACTGGAGTTGATGAAATGACTCTCAGACTTAGACAAATTTTCTAGGCTTGTCATAGTTCCCTTTAAGTAGTTTTTGACTTATTCCTGAAAAAACACAATATTGAGTTAGTCAAAAACCAATTTCATTCCCTTATCATTTAGAATTAGCCTCCGGGAATGAGGAATAGGCTAATCCATTCTTCACTTGATGATCAAGCCGGAAACGGGGACATGACATATTCTTATTCTTTTGGTTTGTTTATTTAGGGAGATCAAGCCTCCATCGTTAGAGGTGCCACTGATTTTTTGAAAGAGCTTCAACATGTTTTACTAACCCTCGAGGCTTAGAAAAACAGGAGGCAATGCGATGACAACACATGCCAAAGTCCATGTAGGTCTTATGTCATTCCCAGCATTGTAACTAGTAAATATTTATAATTAGATTTTGTTTTCTCTCAATTCAAACTAACCCCTGGCACCCCCTACCCTGCTCCCCATGATTTTGCTAGGTACTATTTTTTAGGGTTTAAAGGGTTTGGCAATGGCGGATCAATTGGTTTCAAATATTTATGAGCTCTCATTCTAGGCTCATTGCAATGCATATTTGATTACCCTGAATTTATAGGGGGCCCAACTAGCCCATCAGGTCACTTGTTTGGGCAGATGAGTCACAACCCACTAATGGAAATGATCTCCTGGTGTTGTCAATTTTGGAATTGGTGCACAAAATGAAATTTATGCAAATCCTTGTTCAATCAATTACAAGTAACAATTGCAAGACATCTAACATTCATGTTAAATGCTTATCTATTATCAACATTTATATGTCCTAATTCCTCAGAGCAGACCACATTGCAAGATGCAGACTCAGAGAGAGGGTTATACTTCACATGACCCTCGAGTTTGATGTAATACAATCTACTCATTTCATTAATGCCCTCTGCAAATCTGGGAAGACAAACTATGTCTGGGAATTTTTCCATTTGGCAAAAACTAAAGGGCTCTCTCTCAATGCAAAATCCTTCAACGTGCTTTTGGGTGGTCTTGGTCAAATTGCTGATTTTTGTAGAATCAATTCCCTTCTTGATGAAATGAAAATTGATCCAGATGTTATCACCAATAATAGGCTCACAAAATCTTTGTTAAGTGGAGTCAGATAGAGGAAGCAGACGAGGACTTACACAAAATGAGGTGTACTCATTGCACTCCAAATATTGTTACATATTATAAATTTATAACACCCTAATTGGTGGAATGTGCAAGATAGGTAAGTAGACAAAGCTTGCGGCCTAGTATTCAAATGATACAAGATGGCTGTTCTCTAGATGTTATTACCTACTACACCATAATTAATGGTTTCTGCAAGGTGGGTAGAGTAAATGAAGCTCTTCAATTTGTAGCTAAAATGACCCATGCTCATTGTTCTCCAACAATTGTTACATATAATGCATAATTGATGGTCTCTGCTAGGTGGGTAGAGTAAATGAAACTCTGGGATTAGTAGCTAAAATGAAATGTGTGAATTGTTCTGCAATATTGTTACGTATGGTGCTCTAATTGATGGTCTCTGCAAGGAAGATTAGACGAAGCTTTCCAATTTGTAGCTAAGATGAGACGTACTCAATGCTCTCCAAATATTATTACATATAATAGTTTGATAAATGGCTTTTGTAAGTCTGATAAAACAGATAAAGCCTACAATTTGTTTGTGCAAATGATGAAGTTTGGCCCTTTTCCTAATGAAGTAACATATACCACAATTATTGATGGACTGTGCAAAGATGGCAGGATGGACATGGCTTAGGGATGTTTTCATAATGTGTACAAAAACATTTTGCAGCCAAATCTAACTACTTACAGCTCTTTGATATATGGTTTATGTGAAACACATGAGGTGGAAAAGGCTTAAAAGTTGTTTAAAAAGATGCCAAGTAAAGGTTACTTCCCAAATGTTTGTTACTTACAATTGTCTGATTGCAGGTTTATGTCATTATGAAGCATGCACACTTCTTTTAGATATGACAAATGTTGGCTGTCTTCTCGATGTGGTGACATATAATATTCTGTTTTATGCATTCTGCATGATAGGAGAGCTAAACAGGGCATGGGAAATGTTAGATGAAGTGGGAAAAAGGGATTTGAAACCTAATGAAGAAACATACGACATAATCATTGATGGCTTGTGCAAGGTAGGCGATCTTTTTAGAGCACACATATTCATGAATGAGATGACAGATGAAGGTTTGGTTCCTAATGTTGTTGCCCTATGTTACTGATTCGTCCTTGTTACCTAGCTGGTTCGGGTATGATCTGGTTCGGATCATGATCTTGGTTGGGTGTGGGCAGGGGTGTGACCAAGCGTCGCCTTTAACTTGGGAGAACCCATGCCGAACCCAGGCAAATTTTAGAGAACCTATGGTGAATCTGGCTGAAAATGACGGGTTTTCAATTTTTTTTGGATTTTTTAAATTGTTTAACACATTTGACTTTGACTTGGATGCATAAAAATGCATCCCTAACCCTAAAAAGTGCATTCTAAGGCAGTTGAAAGACAAAAACAAAGTAGTTCACCTCATTGTGAATGCAAAACAGAAAAGTTATTCATTCTTGCTTTCCATTGTATGAATAGAGTTGAAGATTGATTGGTAAAGGTTCCAAAGTGATTGGTTTGCTATTCCTATGCATGTGCGAGAGCCCGCTTGCTACCAAGGAGATCATAGAGGAAGATTTTTCCAAAAGAGGCAGGTTTTATTGATTTTTTTTCTTGTATTTTTGTTTTACAAATGAACTCTCTTGTTTTGTTTTCATTCTTTTATGAATCTATGGCATCTGCTTAAATTTTTTAAATGAGTTAGATTCTATATATATATTTTTTGTTTTCATTTGTTTCAAATGTGTTGTTTATCAAACTTGTTTCCATAGGGATTACAATGGCAGCTAGTTCTAACTCCGTGGGCTGACCCTGCATCAAAGTAGACCCAAATTCTCCCCTTTGGAAATATGTTGAAATGATACAAGTTCCAGGTGGTGGGGATTATATTTAGATTTGCAATGGGTGTGGTATCAGGTATTCAAACTCATATAGTCGGGTGAAAGCCCATTTGTGTGGAATCCTTGGACAACGCATCAAAGCTTGCCAATGGAAGAATAACATAACCCATTCCATTAGAGCAAGTCATAGCATGTATTAGTGGGTAGGAAAAAGTCGATCAAGTAGCAGGTCATAAATCAAATCATCCTTTGTTAAAGAAAGTAGCTTGAGGAACGAGCCCCCCTCCTTCGCCATCTAATCTTCAACCTATAGAGAGCCACCCATTTTTGGCCACACTTGAAGAACTTGTGGCCTTTACACATCAGAGATCAAAAGGACTCTTGGAAATGGCATTTCACAATGAGTCTCGAGAGCTTGCCGATCAACAAACACATTGTAAGATGTGTCTATGCAAATGGATTGGCTTTCAATGTTGTTCGCTCATCATATTGGCAACAAATGTTGAAAACAATTAATGAGACTCCAAAAGAGTATAAGGGCTTGGGTATTGGGAAGGTATGTAGCACCTTATTGGAAAAGGAGGTGAAGTTTGTATAGGATTCATTGAAGCTCATAAGAGATTCGTGGGCTGAGACAGGGGTGCCCATCATTTTCGATGGATGAATGGATGCAAGAAATCGATCATTGATCAATGTCATTGTAGTGTCCCTTGAAGGGGCAATGTTTTTGAAAGCAGTGGATTGTGAGAAGGTGAAGGATGGTGCATTTATTGCTAACATCGTCATGACGATCATTGAGGAAGTGAGGCCTCAAAATGTTGTTCAATTCATAACGAACAACTCCAAGAATTGTAGAGTAGTTAGGCGATTGGTTGAGGAGCATTATTCACACATCTTTTGGATACCTTGTGTTGCCCACTCCGTCAAACTTATGCACAAAAAATTGGCACCAAAATTGATTGGATCAAATAGGTGTATGCCAAGGCCAAAGAGATCCAAATGTTCATCACCAACCACCACATGTCACAGAGCATATTTAGAACATTCTTAAAATTGGAGCTGCGCAAGGTAAGTGAAAAAATAAGATTTATTTTAATATTTATGTTTCACTTTAGTGATATAAAAAAAATTAAGTTTATGTGTTCTTTAAGAATCTTTGTTTTTAATTTTGATTTTCGAATAGGTTAGACTCATTTTGTATCCAAGACAATCATCTTGAGATGACTTGTGAAGGTTCGGGAGGCACTTTCTAACATGGTCATCAGCCAAAATTGGTCCATATGGAGACAATCTAGCGCCAAAAGGGCAACAGATATTAAGCGAATGATCCTAGACGACATTTGGGGGCATGTTGAAAATCTTCCCAATTTCCCTAAGCCCATTTTGAGTATGATTCGTTATATCAACATGGATAGGCCTTGTTTAGGAGAGATATATGATGACATCGACTCAATGATTGAGAAGATGGAGACCATCATAAATGAGAAAAAACGAGATCCTAAAGAAAATTCCTTCAAACAGTTGAAGAGAGGTGGAACAAAATGACCTCCTTGCTACATCTTCTTGCCTTCGCATTGAGTCCCAAGTATTATAGTGTTGAGATCCTTCCTATGCCGACAAGGGTTGCCCCATATAGATATTTCGAAGTCAACTAAGGGTACAAGGCAGAAATTCGTAGAATCTTCATTGATCTTGATTTGTGGGATGTAGTTAGACTGAGTTCATGGATTTCGTACACTCCAGTGACTTTAGTATTAACACTCTTCATGACAAGTTTAAAGTTGATGCTCATAATTGGTGGTACTTCCATGGCCAATCATTCACACACCTACAATCTCTTGTGATTGAAATTTTATTGCAAGTATTATAAATTTTTAAATTTTATAATTCTAAATCTCTAATTTTGTCTTAATAGGTTGCTTATTCATTTGCATTTGAGAGGAATTGGAGCACATATTCCGTCATCCACTCAATAAAGCACAACTGACTGTACTCAAGAAAGGTAGAGGACTTACTGAATGTATTCCAATTTGCATCTCCTTTCTCACAAGTAAAGTGGCTACAAGGAAGGGGACTTGAGGAAGTGGGATATCGAGCTAGAGCATACTGACTTGGATGCTTCCACTTCCCAACTTGCTGCACTTGATGTTGAGGAGAGCTAGCTAACAAGCATGAGAGTGCAAGTGGCATTGTTTGTGGTTCTTCTAATATACTAGTACCTACATCATCTAATATGAATGGTGGTGATGATATTTTTGAAGACCCATATGACGTTGATGCCTGGTAAGTGATGGTTGATTGTTGACATTATTATTTTTGATTTTAATATGTATGATGCATTCGAGTTTTGACTAATTGACATTGTAGTATTCTTAATTTTTATGGTGGTTTTGTATATTATATGATGCTATGTGGTATTATGAACTTGATTACTACTGCAAGTATGTGTATATTTCTGATTTTTAGATGTTTTTGTATGGATGAACCCAAAACGAACACAACCCCCAAATTTTTTTTGTTGACCGAACCCACGAACCCAGACTTAAACCAGTACCAGAAGCGATAACTTAGTTGTCACTTGTAACTTTTTGATTGATGCTAATTGCAAGACTGGTGGACAATATGAGAGTGATTAAGTTTATTTTCAAAAATTATAGGGCTTCTTTGCTCTTGCCCAATAAGCTCTAACTTTAGAGAGCTCTTAATAATATATGGGCATACCTAATCCCCAGAATAATCTGGCTGGTGCAAGTGCAAGACACAGTGTTGAAGTCTTACGCTCAAAAGTTCCTCTACATTTGCTTCTTTTAAAATTCAATTTTGTTATGAGTAAGTTTATTTATTAAATTTTTATGGTTATCATAGTTTTTATTTTGTAATAAGTATCATAGCATTTTTAATGAGAGATTATTGTTTTGTAAGGACTTATATTATTTTTTTCTAATCAGAGATAATTTGCAGCCTTGGGAGACATACACTTCAGACTTGAGCATAGACTTGACAAAGCATTATGTTCTGAAGACATTTATTGATAAGTTTTCTCATTGGACTGTAAAGGTGTCGAGGTTTCCTGCGGATGTCTTTTTTCAGGTATAAAAGAGATTAATGATTTATCTTTTACGATGGAGGTTATTTTCCCTTTAAAACAATGTCAATATTTGTAATTAAGCAGCAAAATGGTGCCGGATGTTTTTATTTCTAATGTGTATGGAAATGAAGACTATTTTTTGGCTTGATTTTATTCTTTAAGTCTGCTCCACAGTGTCTCTTCACACCAGGAGGGGTGCTCAGCATCAATTTAATGAAGTAAAGCACCATCTTGGTGAGATGCAAGTAGGAGGTAAGTGGGACTGCTGATGCAGTTTGTTTTTCCCCTGAATTACTTTGTTTCTACAGAGGAAAGAAAAATCCCATAAGAGTCTTTTTTTTAACTGGTTATCTTCTTAATTTTTCTTAACCTGGATTTAGTTAATTTTTATCCCAATATATATTATTTGTGCATCAGCTTGTTTATGATGCTATTGGGATGGCAATGGCTATCCATGGTACTAAATTGCAATAAATGTAACAGAATGTGTCATATCCCTCGATGACCCTATTTCACCCTGCCATGCTAATCAAGAAGACCAAATCAATGATGAGATCGATTGCAACACTTTGTATTTAAACATAAGAAAAGGCATCAATATATATACTAAAATGGCCAACTCCGATGAGGTTCTAAGTGCCGATGAGAGACACAGTCATATACCCATAGAGGCAATAAATAAGATACTTAAATGTCAAATCACTCAGCAGTCCATGAAGAGCAAAACAGCGAATCCATAAAGACCATTATTTTATGCATAATATTTGAATTGGATCGATTGTCAATGATCATGTGAATAAAAAAATAATAATAAGCGATTAGTAAGGATAATAAGAAGCGCTGGTGGTAACGAATGGATTAATGTTAACTAAAAAATGCATTATGAAGAAGCGTCTTTTGATGAAAGGACACCTGATCAAATATATAAGGTGATCGGGGGTAGCAAGGAAGGCATCGATCATAACACAACCATCCCTCTCTGCAGATTGAACATCAATTGAGGTACAAAACATAAAGTATATCAGCAGATCGAAGCATAGCACAACATTATCTCTGCAGACCGAAACATATCACAAGCATCTTATCTCTTAATCAATTAGCAGCAGTGAATGGGCATTGATGTATATTACATAAATAGAAGTATTTGAGCAGATCGTTTCCACAAACATTGCCCAGCCGTCATTTGTTTGAGTCTGCAGATATAAAGGTATGCACTATGCCTCAATTTTGTGTTTGGTTGACATATTTGAATAATGATTACACTTAGGATTATATACTCAATGCTTGATAAATGATATGAATGCTGTATCTGATTTATATGACTAAGATATGCTCAGATTTCCTTATTCGATGCATAAGCAAATAGTATATGATGATTACATGGCTGTTAATAAGAAGTATAATACTAGAACAAATCTAATTGTCGTATGAACAAATGAATCATGATTAGAAATGAACACAAGTCATTAGTTAATTGTCTTATGATTGAAATTTAACTAAAAGAGGGGTAAAAATTTATTCAAACCAAAATAGAGCAATACAAAGCAAGAGCATTACACATTCCTGTCTATCTCCACTAATTGATCTAACTTTTGAGCCAAATCCAGGGGTAATTGGCCCCTTTCCACAATATTCCAATCCTGCAAATGATCAGAAACCCATTTTGCCAAACAATCCGCAACCCCATTCCATTCACGGGGAATGTGATAGAAAAAATAGAATCCAAGGAAGCACACAGATTAAGAATTTGTTTTATAATAACAGCCAAATGCCAACTAACATCCTCTAGCTGCTGCCTCTTCAGCAAAGTCACCACCACCTGAGAATCTGACTCACAAATGATCCATCTCCACCTAAGAGCACAACCCCGCTCCACAGCATATAAAATGGCAAGAGCCTCCATCACATTGTTAGTATACCAACCCTTATAAATAGAAAAACTAAACTCCACAGTACCAGAACTAGTCCGCCCAACACCTCCAATACCAACATGACCAGGATTTCCACGAGAAGAACCATCCGTATTGATTTTCAACACAACCTGAGGAGGAACACACCAATGTCCCTCCCTATTTATCTTCCGAAGAGGATGTTGACATCTATTTCTCATCATCTGTCCAACACTCAGAGTAGCACCCCTCTGAAGAGGAAGATTGAGACGAGTGCAATAGGCAACCTCTTCAGGATCCACACCTTTAGCCAAGTCACACTTAGCTGAAATAGTTTCTCCCAACGAATGAAGAATCTTCCACCACAAATGTTGGACAATCAGCTTCACATCTTGAAAAATCCTGCGATTCCTCTCCAGCTAAATATGCCATATAATAAAAGTTGGACCAAGAGCCCAAGTAACTTGAAGAAAAGAGGTCTTAACAGGGGCCTCCCCCTACTGGGCAAAGAACTTAGCCAAAGAAGAGACATGCCAGCAAGCCTGATTCCACATAGCCCACCAAAGGTGCCAAAGCCTCCTAGAAAAGGAACATTGGAAGAAGAGATGAGAAACACTCTCTTCACAATTACAGCATAAAACACACATTGAGGTTCCCGGGAACCTTCTCTTGCACAAGTTATCCCAAGTAAGACATCGGTTCTAGACCACCAACCACAAAAAAAAATTGCACTTGGGCCAAGAAAATTTGTTCCACACATGCTTCCACCAAGGAACCTCAATGTCCCCAACCACCGGTCGAACCAACTCCCCATAACCCGCTGAAACAGAGTACTTACCAAATAAATCCCTATTACTCCAAGCCAAAACATCCTGCCCTACCATGGAATTGCATTCACGAGAATCAAGAATCTGGGTCAACTCCTGCCTATCCTCCTTTGACCCTCCTGGCGACCAATCCGAGGAGTGCTTCCATCTAAGAGTAGCAGCTAGACCAATATTCCGAACAGACTTATAATGCTCAACCTTATTCCAACCAGCAGCTGTAAAATGATCACAAAGAGACTGGAGGTGAGGGTAAATAGAAAGAATAGGAGGATGACCATCCCAAGAATCCCACCAAAAAAGAGTCTCAGAGCCAGTATGACATCCAAAAAAGCCCCTTCTTAACCAACTGAGCCCCTGATTTGAGGGTATTCCAAATCATAGATCCCTGTCCTTCCAAAGGGAAACAGGGAACATCATAAGAGTTAACATCCTTAAGATACTTGTGGGTAAGAATACGGGCCCAAAGTTGATGTTGACTAGTACACCACTGCCAAAATAACTTGGCTACAAGAGCTTGCCCATTCAAAACAACAGAACGCAATCCAAGGCCCCCTGTTTCTGTGGCCTACACACCATATCCCACTTAACAAGACTCCACTTAGCCGACTGCAAGTTACCACTCCAAAGAAATTGTCGTGAGAGCATCAAATTCCCTCAGAAAATACAAAGGAGCCACCTGGACAAAACTCTTGTAAATAGGGAGAGCCTGGATAACAGGCTTCAGAAAAGTCACTCTAGCAGCAGTAGAAAGCCAACGATGAGTCCAATGATTAACTTTACTATGCCACCTATCAAGCAAATTTTGCCAAGAAGACCTTGGCTGCCTACCAACAATAAGAGGAATTCCCAGATAGACAAAGGGAAGAGACCCAATCTGAAACCTCAAAATATTAGCAATCCACTGTTGAATAGCTTGAGGAGTATTAAAGAAGAAAATAGAAGACTTGTGCTCATTGACTTTTTGACCCGAAGCAGCAAGATAAATGTCCAAAGCCTGCCTAAAAGAGACAGCCTCCTGAAGACGAGCCCTCCCCATAAGAGAAGTGTCATCCACAAACTGAAGATGAGAGAGATGAGGAAGCCCATTGCCGCAAAACCAACCTTGAATCCTGCCCTGAGAAACCCACGACTTAAGAAATCTGCCCAGACCCTCAGCCATAATAATAAACAGATAAGGGAGAGAATCTCCTTGACGAAGGCCTTTGGAAGCCTCAAAAAGCTCAGAAGGCTCCCCATTCATAAGAACAGAAAAAGAGGAAGAGGTAACACAACTCATTGTCCAATTGACCCAATTTGGACTAAAACCAAAGCTTAAGAGAATTCTCTGCAAGAAACGCCACTTAAATATAAATGATATAAAGCTATATGATTGAAATTAAATATAAATGATATAAAGCTATATGACAATGATGTATGAATTGAATTAGCAATGAAGCCTAGTATAAGGCTATGAATAAATGAGGAAATGAGGTTCCATGAAGGAACAAGGATAGAGATATAAAGATCTCAAAATGATGAATAATGAATTGTGGCTCACGAACTTGTGATGTAATCAAAAGGATGTTCAAGCCTCATCCTTAATCACTTCTATTAACCTATGTGTATGGGGTTAAGTTAAGGGCAAAAATTGGACCTAGGTGACCCTCAAGTAGATGAAGAACATCACATGTTGTGTGAAGTCCCTTGAGCCAAGAAGCGAGGAACACCGTGTGTAGTGTGAAGCTCTTGGGCCTAAGGTAATATGAGCTCATAATTAATGTGCCCTATGGATGGTGACTCTCAAGTAAGTGAGGAATGCCGCGTGTAGCATGAAGCTTCTTGAGACAAATGGTGAGAAACACTGCGTGTAATGTGAAACCTTTGGGCCTCCGTATGGGATTTATATATCAAGCGCCTTAACAAACCATGCTCATATGGGAAGTAGGATTGATTAATGATAGGGCTACTCACGAACTTCCTTGAGATGAATCATGAGAATGATGAGAGAAAGAATATGGATATGAAATGTATGAACTTGATATGAATCATGACTATAAGTATAAATATGAAATATATGTGATTATGATTATAAGGTTACAAGCCTTAAGTACAAATGTGGAAAATATATGAGTTTGATACTTAATCATTAATCGTAGTTATGAAATGAAAAGAAGAATTGAATACTAATGTTCTCTTTTACTAAGTTGAATTGTGCAAGGTTGCGGAAAATTTGACTTACTAGAAGGGGACATTACAAGTGGTATCAGAGCTATCATCCTGCCATCCTGTGAGACCATTGCATGCAAACATATAGAAGGACAAGAAACAACCAAGCAAAAATGAACAACGAATTGAGAGCCTTCATTGAAGCAACCACCAAGAGCATGAATGACCAAAATCAAGCTACTCAAGCCCTATTGCAAACCGTACAAACTTTGAGAAATGACATGGAAAATTTAAAAGCCCAATCCACCAATGGAAAGGAAGTGGGGTTGAACCACTCCGAGAATAGTAATACATCATCTATTCCAAGAGTACCTATATCATCCTTCCTTCCGAATGAGGAAACATCAAGCGCGGAAGAGTCGACACCCACCGCAATGAGTGCGAAAGACATAGCATGGGCTTATGCAAATTTGGAACCGGAGGTGAGAAGAGTGGTATCTTTCAATGACTTCAGCAATTCAAAAAGAAATGAAGCCAACCGAAGGGAGAGAAGGTCTATAAACAAGGACTTGAAACACAAGACAAACAAAGTTTATCTACCCAATTTTGATGGATCAAACAAGATTTCCGCCCATGCGTGGTTAGAGAAGCTTAATGATTACTTTCACTTGAGTCCTATGACCGAAAAGGATGCATTACAATTCGCCATCCTACACTTAGAAGGGCTGGCCTATGAGTGGTGGCACCATGGCAAACACACCCTAGGCCATGAAAAGATAGCCTCCTATGAAGAATTCTCACGCAAGGTCATAAAAAGATTTGATAAAAGACACCCACAAGAGGATTTCAAAGAACTCACACACTTAAGACAGCGTGGAACGGTGGAAGATTACATTCAAGAATTTGAGAAACTATCCGTAAGAGTCTCCGGAATCGAAGAGGAACGACTCACATACTTGTTTGTTGAAGGTTTGGATGATTCTCTAAGAAACTTGTTAAGTGCTTTCAAACCCACAAACTTAGAGGATGCCATAGACACGACATTAAGACTAGAGAAGGATAAGAAACCAAAACCCCTACATAAGTAAGAGAGTTTTCCCAAAGACTTTACTTCCAAGGGTAAACCTATCATAAGGGAAGATGGACACAAGAAACCATATTTTTCTTACAATAACTGTGAGGAGCTAAGGAAAAAGGGTCTTTGTTTTGATTGCAAGAAAGAATGGGAAAGAGGACACATTTGTGAATGAGAAGTATGGAAACCAGGACACAAGAGTAAAGACCCCGCAAAAGGAAACACGTGTTTTAGATGTAATGAAAAATGGGAACCCGGGCATAAATGTGGGAAAAGAGCTCAAGCGCACAATATAGAAATCATACCCAACAAAGAAATTCAGGAAGAAAGTGAAGTAACTTCAAGTAAAAGAAGGAAAGAAAATTGATCTTAAAAGAAATAGGAATTGCTTGAGGACAAGCAATCTTAAGAGGGGAACCCTGTCATATCCCTCGATGACCCTATTCCAATTAAAGATTGGAATAGTTACCCTGCCATGCTAATCAAGAAGACCAAATCAATGATGAGATCGATTGCAACACTTTGTATTTAAACATAAGAAAAGGCTTCAATATATATACTAAAATGGCCAACTCCGATGAGGTTTCTAAGTGCCGATGAGAGACACAGTCATATACCCATAGAGGCAATAAATAAGATACTTAAATGTCAATCACTCAGCAGTCCATGAAGAGCAAAATAAAAAATCCATAAAGACCATTATTTTATGCATAAGATTTGAATTGGATCGATTGTCAATAATCATGTGAATAAACAAATAATAATAAGTGATTAGTAAGGATAATAAGAAGCGCCGGTGATAATGAATGGATTAATGTTAACTAAAAGATGCATTATGAAGAAGCGTCTCTTGATGAAAAGACACCCGATCAAATATATAAGGTGATCGGGGGTAGCAAGGAAGGCATCGATCATAACACAACCATCCCTCTTTGCAGATCGAACATCAATTGAGGTACAAAACATAAAGTATATCAGCAGATTGAAGCATAGCATAACATTATCTTTACAGACTGAAACATATCACAAGCATCTTATCTCTTAATCAATTAGCAGCAGTGAATGGGCATTGATGTATATTACATAAATATAAGTATTTGAGCAGATCGTTTCCACAAACATTGCCCAGCCATCATTTGTTTGAGTCTGCAGATATAAAGGTATGCACTATGCCTCAATTTACATATTTGAATAATGATTACACTTAGAATTATATTCTTAATACTTGATAAATGATATGAATGCTGTATCTGATTTATATGACTAAGATATGCTCAGATTTCCTTATTCGATGCATAAGCAAATAGTATATGGTGATTACATGGCTGTTAATAAGAAGTATAATACTAGAACAAATCTAATTGTGGTATGAACAAATGAATCATGATTAGAAATGAACACAAGTCATTAGTTAATTGTCTTATGATTGAAATTAAATACGAATGATATAAAGCTATATGACAATGATGTATGAATTGAATTAGCAATGAAGCCTAGTATAAGGCTATGAATAAATGAGGAAATGAGGTTCCATGAAGGAACAAGTATAGAGATATAAAGATCTCAAAATGATGAATAATGAATTGTGGCTCACGAACCTGTGATGTAATCAAAAGGATGTTCAAGCCTCATCCTTAATCACTTCTATTAACCTATGTGTATGGGGTTAAGTTAAGGGCAAAAATTGGACCTAGGTGACCCTCAAGTGGATGAAGAGCACCGCATGTGTGAAGTCCCTTGAGCCAAGAAGCGAGGAACACCGTGTGTAGTGTGAAGCTCTTGGGCCTAAGGTAATATGAGCTCATAATTAATGTGCCCTATGGATGGTGACTCTCAAGCAAGTGAGGAATGCCGCGTGTAGCATGAAGCTTCTTGAGTCAAATGGTGAGGAACACCACGTGTAGTGTGAAACCTTTGGGCCTCTGTATGGGATGGATATATCAAGCGCCTTAACAAACCATGCTCATAGTGGAAATAGGGTTGATTATTGATAGGGCTACTCACGAACTTCCTTGAGATGAATCATGAGAATGATGAGAGAAAGAATCTGTATATGAAATGTATGAACTTGATATGAAATATATGTGATTATGATTATAAGGTTACAAGCCTTAAGTACAAATGTGGAAAATATATGAGTTTGATACTTAATCATTAATCCTAGTTATGAAATGGAAAGAAGAATTGAATACTAATGTTCTCTTTTACTAAGTTGAATTGTGCAAGGTTGCGAAAAATTTGACTTACTTGAAGGGGACATTACAGAATGTACTGATATACACAGAGAAACTTATGCAGCCTTAAAATGAACCACTTCATATAAATGGTGATCTTCCTTTTTAAAAATATGGGAAGAGCCTGCGGGCCATTTCTGCCTAACCTTCTCTGCTCATACACTTATCTGATCTCACCGATGCATACATTTATTAATGGATCCTGTCAATAGATAGATCAGTTTGTCTCTGATTCACAACACAGAGAACTGCATATGGCCACTCTAACTGACGTGTTGCAGTTTAGTTCCTTGGATAGGCACGGCCATTATTTATTAGTTTCTCTGAAAGTTTTATTGAGAAAAATTCTCTCACAAAAAAATTATGTTGCAGAGGAGATATGGTTGCTGCGTCATGATGCTTGAAACTGTGGCTGCTATGCTTAAGGAGGTAGGTGGAATGCTCCTACACTGCAAGTCATTGAGGACATTCTAGCACAATGGGTGATGGAATAAGGCTCTTTTAGAAGAAGCAGACAATGAGAGGATATAGCTGATGGCATTTATGGAGGTGGTAAATCCTAAATGGTAGAGAGCCTTGGTGTTTACAATGCAAGGAACGTTATTCGATGCCTCCTACTTTATCCTTTACTTAGTTTCCCCCAAGATTGCTCATAGGATTGTGGGATACCTTGAAGAAGAAGCCATTCACTCATATTCTGAATTCCTCAAGGAACTGGACAGTGGCAACATTCCAAATGTGTGCCTGCACCTTCCATGGCTATAGATTATTGGAGGCTTCCCAAAGCTTCAACTCTTAGGGACATGGTTATGGTAGTCGGGGCTGATGAGGCTCACCGTGATGATGTCAATCATTTTGCATCAATAAACTTGGCTTGCACCTTCATTCATTTTCAAATAATTTTTCTTTACTGTTTTTGGGGAGTTTTTGTATATTGTGAATCTCTATTTTTCTTGTGTGTCAAATATTTTGCTTTGATTTTGCACTATGCTCACCCAAGTTTCCGGGAAAGGGATGGCAGGGGACGGGAGGATGCATTTTTGGGACGGTTTTGTTTTTGGCCATTTTTTTGGGGACAACAGGGGACGACTATTAGAAAAACAAGGAAAATTTTAAAATATAAGTAAATTTCAGATATTTATATGATAACATTGATAAGGCATTCATAATAGAACCTTAATACATAACATTAGACTTGAATTGAGTTTTCACATGAGAATTAACAAACAAATTAACAGAATTTAATTGCTTTCGTTGTCAATGTGCATATATATTATATAAGAATTACAACAAAATGTCCAAAAGGCTGCGAGTTTCAACTACAAAATGACAATAACATAGAAAAATATATAACTGTCCCTAATTAGCATCAGCCCCTGCGAAGACTGCATCAAAATTGGAGTCCGAGTTCGAGTCACTGCCCCCATGAGGGGCTGCCTCATCCAATGGAACCCCAATCAATCCCCCTTGTACTTCCTCATCAGTCTGTATAGCATCTTCAGGATCAACATCTCAACGTGCAGTTGGAGTTTGGTGATACTCAAGCGTCTGTCGATCCTGTAGCCGCAAGGCACTATGCATAGCCACCAACTTCTCTGATCATCTAGAGGTAAGGTTGTTCCTCTTGATTGATTGAATGAAGCTATATGTAGATCAATTCCTCTCTACAATAGAGGAGTTGACAACCTATGAAAGGAGGCGAGTGGCAAGTATCCTCAACTCTACTGCATCCTTGCCATGCCACATCCACCTTCCAATAGGGTCAGTTTGAGCTAATGTAGCTCTATCTGTCTTCGCCTTTGGTTTGTTGAAGGTTGGACCACAGAGATTGACAAAGGCTAGCCATTGTGTGCGAAGTATAGAAGACTCCTCGTTAGTATACATTTTTCAAGGGCCTTCATGAGCCCTTCTTTCACCTCTTCATCATGAGATGGAGGCACTCTTCCAGGCCTAGCTACATACCATTTGAGATTTAGAGCATAGGCTGCTATATGAAGCGGAGTGTTCAGAGTGTTCAACCGCCACGTCACAATGGGCCTAGTATGCTCTTCATAAAATCCCAAAGTAGGATCTTTGCTATTAATGGCTTGCTTCATATGCCCAAGCATGCTATCAAATGTCTCATGAATCTCTCGAAGGCTAGGAGAGTTTGTATTAACATATCTTATGACTTGCACAATAGGTGCAATGAAAGAGCAAACATATCTGCAAGTGCAAACAAGTCAAAAAAATTAAAATTTAAAAAAAGGTTAAGAATTTAAGACTCAAATGACAAAGAGTGGATGCTATTACAAAGAATGAAAATAATTTACGAGTTAGAAACATTAACAAGTTAACTTTTTAAAAATTTAATGATAAAATCAACAATTTCTTACCTCATTGTGGACCACCAATCATCAACAAGGATCTTTTGTTTCACACTTTTTCCTTTAGTTATGCTTGGCTTTGGCCATCTACCCCACTCTGAATTAACCATCATTAATTGTAGAGGCTCCTGCACCTCAACCATCCTCTTTAACAAAATGAAGTAGTTGACATATCTAGTATCCATGGGCTTGAGGAATTCCTTCATTGAAAAATTCTTGAACAAAGCAAGTGAGATTTGATGGTTGCAAATGAACACCTGTATGTCTAGCTTTTGCCACCACTGCCTTCACGAGATCTATCTTCCCAATGTCTTTCAATGCGTTGTTCAACGCATGAAAACACATGAACACATGGGGTCTAGAAAATGTGCTTGTAAACACCCTCCACCATCAAGCCAGCTAACTTATATACACAGGTTGAATCTGTCACCACTTGTAGAACAATAGAGGCCCCAACTTATTTAATGGCATCCTTCAAAATCTCAAATTGGAAGTTTGCATCCTACCTCTTCCTTAAACGATCAATAGCTCTAAGAAAATAAGAGCCAACTGGACATGTGACAATGATATTGATGAGTGGCTGACGTTTGATATCGATCCACCCATCCATGATGATAGGGTAGCCATCCCTTATCCAAGTTTGCCTCATTTCTTCCATCAACACACTCACCTTGGAATATTCTCTATCAAGGAAGGTGGTGCATAGCTTATGTTCTTCGAAGGGGGCAAATGAGGGACCAACAATTATTACATCTTTGAACATTTGTTTGAAATAAGGAGAATGTGCCACATGAAATGGTATGGCATGGGCATAGAAAAATGTAGCAATGGAAGACTCGGCCACCTCTTGTGATTGTGAATTAAACAACCCTGCAACTATAGTAGTTTTTTTTTTTCTCTTGGTAGAAGTAGAACCCTCTCCCTTTTGACTTCCAACATCTATGGTTTGTGTAGGCAATGGCACACTAGGCTACATAGTCTCCATTGGAATTCCCTTAGTTCTTGCCTCCCCCTTCACGTGCAATCTAGTTGCTTTAGCCTTCTCAGCTAGGGTTATTTTATCACAACCTTTTACCCCTAGTCCACTTATGCACAAAAGGTGAATAAATTCTTGTATAGTTGCCCCTATAGTCTTTCTTGCACAAATGACAAAGCCATGTTCTATTCCCTCCTGAATCTATTTTTCTTGTCTTTGTCTATGCGTGTTACAAATTGTAAGAGGTTTTTTGGGATTAAATGATTTTTTTGCATATTGTTTGAGTAGTTCACAAGGGCATTCAAACAAGTTACTTGTGTTGGCCCACGATTGCCGTTAAACCAAAAGGTCAACCTATCAATTTCTGATGCAAGCGCCAGAGTTAATGAATCCACGGGAGGCGGTTAGTCCATGTCACGAATCCCATGGGGAGTGCTGACTATTTGCCAACAATCTCCCCCCCAGCGTTACCCGGGGGGATTCGAACCCGTGACCTTTCGCTCTAATACCAATTGTTGGCCCACGATTGCTGTTAAACCAAAAGGTCAACCTATCAATTTCCGATACAAGCGCCAGAGTTAATGAATCCACGGGAGGCGGTTAGTCCATGTCACGAATCCCACGGGGAGCGCTGACTATTTGCCAACAACTTGAACTCACAGTCTTTGCACCACTTCCACTCCCAGAAGAACCCCCAATGGCAGCAATATTTGTATGATTGGAACCTCTAGTTCTTTGTTTGAATTTCAACTTCTTTATTCTCACTACCCTTGTTGCCTCTCATTGTTTTTTTTGTTAAAAAATCAAAACATAGCTGCAAGTGCAAACATAGAACAAAAATAAACAAAAAATCCTCCCTAAGTGTTTGAAACTTTCAAAAAAATTGAAAAAAATGTAAAAGAATTTGAACAAATGAGTAATGGATGTTAAACTTACCTCAAATGATGTGGATTTGATGATCTATTGCCTTCTTTCGACTGTTGGTCTCCTCTTCTCAGTGTTGCTCTTTCTCTTTCTCTTTCTCTTCACAAATTGAAAAGTGTCAAAATGAGACCCTTTTTTGGTTTTTAGTTGTTTTGGGGGCTTTTATAGGTTTGGTTATGTTTAGAGGGGTGTGGGGATCCTTGTGGGCCCCCCCATCCCCCCCCCTTTTTTTTCCAAAATTGTGTTTTTTTTAAATTTAAAGAAAAAGTTGTTGGGCATACGGGATGTCCCTTGGTGTACCGGGAAAAAAAAGTGGGGCGTCCCCTATTTTTTGAAAAAAAAGGCGACGGGGGGCAGGGGGACATTTCCTACTTGTCCCCACGTCCCTGAAATGTTCCGTATGGGGGATGGGGCCGATTTCGGCAGGGATTTCCTTGTGGAGCATAGATTTTACAGGGTATTCATTATCAAGGAAAAGAGTTGAGAGAGGCTATAGCTACACTTAGACACTACTAAATGTCTCAATGTCTTCCATCAATGCTCCCAATAGAACCATGAAGATGCTGTTTAATGCAATTAGTGTGCATGTTTGATTAGGTTATGTATGATTTGAAGAAAATTCAACTTTGGTACGTGGTCAGGTAGAAGTTCTAGTATGCCGGTAAGGCAATTTTTTTCCTTGGGTATGGTATGGCTGGGTATACCTGTACAATATATATATGCAATTTAAAAAAAAATATACAGAATTGAAAATACATTTGATGTATCATAGACTAATAATGACATTTGAATCTTTGATAGTATGATACTTCATCATTGATCAATGATAGTGATAAAGATAATATTAATTGTCAATTGATAGTTCAAAATTTCAATATTATGTCAAAACAATGAATGAATTTTTGTGAAATAGGTTTGTTTTTGTGAAATAACTCTTAGTATGGGCGCATTTTAGGGTTTTCGACACTTTTTAGGTTTTTTTAATGTTAAAAAAATGCTTTTAAATTTTTGTTTTGACATTTAAAAAAATGGCATTGTGGTTGTGGGTGCGCTTGGGAGTGGCCGATGTACCCATAGGGAACCCGATGTGACATGGCTGTGCCCTAGCCGCTCCTGGGATGCTCCCGTCGCTGGACCGGTACCCATATCAGTTCAATACAGGACTGGGACTCAGGGGGCGTACCCTACAACTTAGCATGTTCTACAATTTGAGGAGAGCTCCTTATGCATTACAACTAGCACGTGCACGCATAGGAGGTTCAAGGAATACGCCGATAGGAACAATCGACGAGTTCAGAAAATTTTCCAGCGTGAGACAATTCCGAGCACTATAATGCTCACATATAAAAGCCTATCGGCTAATTAGAGCATTAGAATACGTTCCTGTATATGTTATTACTAGCTAGGATAATTAATGATATGACAAGGAATGCCCTAGGAGGGTCTGAATGTTTTTGTTCTGGTTTAAGAATTGTATGTTATAATATAAAGCAATGCAATTGAGGAATTAGTAAAGGCTAATGTGAAAATATTCCATATGGATTCTTTCAGAGACTGATTTCACTGTTTTTTTTTTCTCTTCAATAAAATTATAAGAAGATGATTTTAATTTCCCAAGCAAGGAAAGCAAAAAGCACAAAATGTGGCCTCACATTTAGAGAATATGAATCTCGGTTAGGTTTATGATTGTTCTGTTCTAATCTTCGAGATTGTTCAGCTTTTGCCTCTGATATATCCACCTTCTGAAACTATGTTTTTTCCCTTCTTTTCAAAATTCCCCTTTGTAGTTAGATTTATTATTTTTTTGGGATTTGACACGTGTTTTATCTGTCTGATGTTCCATGTGGGTGGAATACATTGTCCAATTTCATATGATTTGGTTTCATTTCCTTCCTATGGGGATTAGAAAGCAAATTTAAATCAACCTTTGCATCAAGGAAATCAAAATGTCGTTATTGTTGTTCTGAGATTTGCTTTGGAGTTTTCTTTTTGTGGCTGACTAAATCAGGGTGTGATTCTGAAATTATTTTGAGTTATTGTTTTTATTTTTTATAATTAATCTGCTAATGCTCCTTTTGAAATTATGGGCCTTTGCCTTTGTAATTTGGATATGATTATGAAATAATTTTGGGGTTCCTGATAGAATACATATATAGCTGTTCTGAAATTATTTTGGGGGTTATTTCCATCAGGGAACTAGGGCCCTGAAAAAAATGGATGCAAAGAGCAAAGCTGAAGAATGATAATCGTCTGGCAGAAGTCAGGAGTGAGTTGTTTTCTCTTTCCTATCTGTCAATTTATCTATTCCACATAGGTGTATCATTTCTAATTGTGTTACAATGTGAGGCTAGGGGTTTTGGTCTATCAATCAAATTGTTTCACAATGTGCTTGGCTTTGCTGACTGTTACCTTCTTTGAAATTATAACATGTGAGGGTATTGGCAAGCAAGAGTTGAGACTTTCTATTTTGTCGTGATGTGCAGATTCTTGAGGCACAGGTATAGGTTTCTAACTAGACAACCATCAGAGGTGCAAGTTAATGAGGCACCGACTCAAAACTCATCTGTAGCCATCTCCTCTCTTAGAGGAGCTAAATACAATAATGTAATACATGCAAAACAACTTCTACTTGCACAACCTATGGCTGCTAATTACAAATATGCAACTATAGATTCATCCTTTGAAGAAGAGGCTGCATGTCAGGCAATAAGGAACCAACCTTATACATTAGCCAATTTTTTCCGTTCTTATGAAAATGTAAGAGCTCTAACTAGGAATGCTGTGTTGAGCAATGGCTTGTTATATTTTTATTTCTGAACATCATACCTAATAAGTCTATCAATAAATTGGAGTTTATTTTGATTTGGTCCGGGTTTGGTGCAGAAGCCCTCAGTTGCAAGAGAGTTTCAGGTATTTGGGAGCCAATGAGGATGTCAGACCGAGAAGAAGCTCCATCGCATTATGCAACTTATAAAGGGAAATCAATTCTTGAAAATGGTAGGTTAGTTGCTGATCTGAACTGTCATGTCCCTATATTTACAATTGAATCGATTATTCATATGATAAATTGAATTTTCTTACCTTAAATAATAAAGATTAAATATATTAAAATTATAAATTAATTATTATATTACAAACCAAATATTAGAAATATTCTAATCTAATGATAAATATAATTATCAATATAAATATAAAATATAAATAATAATAATATAGATATAAATATTATTATTATAAATAATAAATATAAATTAAATCTTATTATAAATTGATTATTAGTAAATATTATTTTAATACTAAATATGATAAGCAGCAATCACATTAAGACCAGCGCTGCTAGGAAATACAACCAAAGTCAACGAATATCCTTTGCCCAGCCAACGATTAATATATAAGGATCAGATTTAAGGTAGTAACTAGTAAGTAATATTTAATATCACTTGCAAATGGATTGATTGAGAATCTAAAAAGGCGGCGATCATATGAACTTAAACAAGAGCGATCAAAAGGTAATAAAGGAGGCGCCGGTTATGTTAAGAGGTTGAGTTAATAATAATTAGAGGTGGCGTCTCTTTGAATCAGTGAATCCCTTGAAGGAGGCGACTATTGATAAAAGACAATCAGTCAAAGATATAAAGAGGAAATGGTTGGGCATTGTCAAGGCATCTCATATCATTGGCATCGAACAATCTGATCATTTATATTACTCATCAAACAGGAGCAGCAAGCGAATATATCAAATAAATTAATAATATCATCCGTAGTCATATCATCAAAGAATCTAAAGCACTTCACATTGCTCATACCATCAGCAGCTATCCAATAACATTCAGTGGTCCCTCAACATCTCATATCAGCAGATTATATTATTCATCTCAGAGAGCAGCCATTATAGCATCATTCAGTCTCAACATTTCAAGGTATTCATATCAGCATTACTTATCAAACAATAACATTATTTATTAAGCATTATTATCAAGCAATTCGGTCAAGGAATATATATATTGAGATAAATTTGATATATTAGAGGCAGCATACTGCCATATATTTATCCATCCAATAGCGGTGGTATATTATTTAGTTCCCATTGAAGGAACAACCTTACATAAGGAAGTATCTTCTTCGCGATCCATAGGATCACTTGAATATCTCAAATCATTCAAAGAGACGAATCTCATATTGGTACGATCTCTCTAACTCATACGATTAACCTCAATAGTTATACTAACCTAACTCATGATATACGAGGGACAAGCGCGACCTTGCCACGTTTTTAATCTTTCTCCTTTGCTCCTACGAAGGACGTTTGGGTTGTTAGACGTACGGTTTATTATTATTATTATTATTTAAATGGCTTTCATGGTAGGTGATTGCCAAGTGGTGGTATTCTTGGGCGAGCATGAAACCCTTGGACCTAGGGCAGTGGAGTACGATTATCCGACACTCTAAACGTAATATTTTCCCCTCCTCCGCTAGGGTAGATGATTGGGCTAGATTAACGACCAAGCTCAACGTTGCCATTCCCAAAGTATATCATGAGGCCAAACATGGTTAAAGTATAAGTATGAGGAAATACATTTAGATCTATGTACTTGTTCATTATTATTGATTATGATCATGATATTGCTAACCCTAATGATCATGAAAGAATATATGTACTTGTATATGTTTTAATATCTTTGATTGCAGGATTTGAATATATGTACACACAGGTAACATTACATTCTTGTTCATTGTCATTGATTATGATTATGATGTATTGATTTGATTACTAAATTGATCTTTAAATAGTACTAATGTCCCTTTCTAGTAGTTATTCTTGTGTGCAGGTTAAGAGATCAAGGATAACCTAAAAGGGGACATTACATGAACTTATCAATTTGTAAAGACATCCCAAATGGATTTTTCTCCCTAACAGAGTGGGAAAACCAAAACTTTCATGGCGGGATCAGATGGCTTTGAGAGTGTAATTGAAAGTTGGTATTCTTCCATTCTTTTCCAATCATTCAAGAAGAGAGATTTAAAGTTGCCTAGTGAGTTTTTGTCTTTGAGAAGGAATCCTGTGTATATTGCTCATTGTTGCTTCCATCATTGTCAAAGTGCTGATTTATAAAGGAAACTTTCTGATATGTTATTATTCTCATCTGAGTAATGTTAGCAGGAGACATTGCTAACTATCCCCTTATACTAACATTGCATTTTATTTAAATTGTTATTTAGTAGAAGAAAGTGGTTATTAATAATCTTGAAATATGTGTTGAGAATTTTATTCACAGGTCAGTTTTGTGAATCTTGAATGATGTGTTAAAAGTTTTGACTTTTATGTTTGGGTCTGTTGTGATAATCGTTTCTTATTTGCGTTTTTAAAAATTTTTGTGTTTCTGTAATTTTCCTTTTTTGTTTCAAGTTGGAAGCCATTTCATAGTTAAATTTTTTTCACATAAAAGATATAAGAGAATTGTTTTATAAGTGTCTTTTAGATTCATTTTGTAAAACTTATGGGTTTTAATCTGTGCTCTGTGGTGAATCTCAGCTCAATCCCCAAACCTAAAAAATAGCTGGTTTGCCAAACTACCAGCTTAGAGAATTTGCCACAAGTCCCTATTTGTGCATTAAATTGACATATAAAATAAAGATAACAAATCTAACTGCTTTGTTTATGAATGCTTTGATACGCCGTGAAACTTCCTAGCATATAATGTGACTTGGTTTAATTTACCCATCTTCTTTCCTCGTTTCACACATTGATTTAGTATCTATCTAGAATTAAGTTCTGATGTCAAAGAAAGGTACTCTGCTTTTCAATAGAACGCCTTACATAATTGTCCAAGAATAAGGTGTATTTTATAGATCTTATAAGTTAGGTTCCTTTATGGGTGAAATTGAAATCGAGTTTCCTAATATAATTGATAACCTACAAATGGAATATAGTCTTGAGAGGCATTTTTCAGCTGTTTCAGAAAATTTAAGCTCCCAGCGAAGAAGCCCATTAAATTCAAGGCAAGGCAAGGCAAGGATTGGAAGGAGGGGATGCAGGCCTCTATTTCTAATGCGCAGGTGGTTCACTATTTCTAATCCACAAGTGGTTCATTAAAAAACTAAATCTTTGCAAACAACTACTGTGGAATCCTTTAGAAATACTATGGGGCATCTTTTAGGAAGGATAATTTCTGTTTGTGCTGCATTGAACTTGGCTGCATTAGTCTGTGGAGTAGAATAAATACTGTCCAGCGGTTACTTTTTAAGGAATCTGTATAATGTTAAAAAGAAGGGGCATCTTAATGGTTGCCCTCTCGTCTTAGGTAAATGGGAACCCCTGCATGCATGCAATCAAATCTTTTGGGGATTATTTAAAGATATTTTGCGAACAAGGGACCTTATGGTCATTTTTCCAAACAAAGTAAAGACCTTTGTGATGTATATGCCTTGGCCTTTTAAGAGAGATGCATTCGATGACTGTCAATTCGCAATTCTTGTTTATGCAAAGTAGTTTCTATTTATGCATTGTAATGAAGGGTTGATGGGACTCATTCAAGTTTTAGAAATGCCAGCATAAGACTGAGTTGTTTTCCCCCTACCCTTGTACTATGTTATATGGCCTTGAAGTATGGGAAATGTATCTTTGATTAAATATTTGAACTTCCCAGATTTTTTAGTTGAAGTAAATTAAACTGGTAGATCGTAAGTGGCTAACTTGGGGAGTGCCTACGCTTGTGAAGTATCACGTTTCTTTGGTAATTCTAGTAAATGAGTAGATAGTGGGGTTGTATAAATCAATTCTCTGTTGTTAGTCAGCTTAAACTTTAGTCGATGGTTTATAGTCTGATTCTTAAAAGGAATCTTAATAAGATTTGTGAGATAGTATCACTCTTGAACATGATTTGTGAGATAGTATCCCTCTTGAACATCTAGAGTTAGATTTAAGGACAGGACAACATCAATATTAGATAAAACCCCTTGCCAAGGACAACTAATAAAGAAAAATAAGATTCTAGATAGTACAAATATCAGGATCTTTACTCGGCTTGACTAAGGCGTACCGTGGATTCCTTTTCACAGATCTTCGATTTGTTGGATTATGATCATCTCGGGTATTGATTCCCGCTCAAAGAAATTGATGAGATGGGGAAGATGCATCAATGGAAATGCATGGGTATAAATGGTCAAAGTATGGATCTTACCCGGCAAGTTAGAATTGGCCACGCGTCCTAGGGTACTATTATAACGTATTAAGTTTTGGTGATCATCACATTGCATCAGAACAATTGAGTTCTTTAGGAGCAATCACTTAACCTGCAGAAATATTTCAAGATTAATTTATGTTTAATTGCATTTTTTTTTATTGGTAAAATATATAATTATTCTTCAGTGACAGTTTTGTTCATATTGATTCATAGGTTTTATGGTTATGTTTGTAACTTCTTTAATTCATATAATATAAAAGCTTTTCCAAACATTGGCCCTAAATTATTATATAAGAAAGCTTTTCCAAATAATAATTGCAAAGAAAAGAGAAAAGAAAACAGTGCTCCTTGTGTATAATGGATGTTGATGGTGCTTAGGATGAGATGAGATGAGGTAGGGGAAATGATCTAGTAGTTGTGTACCTTAACAATGTGCCTTCCAAAATTATATGTGGCAATTTTGAATGATTAATTTTTTTTTGGCAGCTTACTTGGCAAGTTCACTACTTCAACCTAAGGTTTCAAGTCCACATAATCAAATATGATGTTGCATCAACTTGTTTTTGTTGAGGTGTCAAACTAGACTCCCCTAAAAATGTTAAGACCTATAGTTGTGCATTAATTCATGTTTTATTGGTGCACTCATGTGGCATCACATGATTTGTTGCATTTTGGATCTAATAAGCACATTTCATTCAATTATTAGAAACAATCGTTAAACATTAATAAAATAGGCATATCTATGCAAATGAATCATTTCTCATATTTGGTGGTTCTCTTTTATGTCGTGTAACCTCAGTGTAGGGTGTGTTATGGTGAACAAGACCAACTTCTTGACATACATGATTCATCTTACCAAGTGATGCATTTTTGTGCTCATGAGTATGCTTAATGTTTATCTTTCCGTTGTCTATAAGTTTTTGAACTATATGTGTGAGTGCAATGTTTCTATCTTTAGAATATCCATGTGTAGACTTAGGAGGCACATTAGGTTGTTGCAAAGAAACATCTTGGCCTTTAGCTAGATTAGGAGAGGATGACATAAATGATGGAAGTTAAGTTTAGTAGATTTATAAGTCACGTGGACAGTAAGAGAACAAGGATTGAAAGATACGTCACGAGCAAACATTGTTAAATCCATACTATCCTCTTGTGAACTAGAGCCACAAAAATGGTTGATGAAAGCATGAACCAAAATCACGAAGTGCAATAGGATGTGTCAAACCATTGTAAAGTGATATGTGCAAAAGAAACAAGATGTATCAAACCATTGTAAAGTTGTATCACTTAAGTATAATCTAAACTCACTATAAGTAAAAGATCATCATCTAAATGTTCATAATTAGAAAGTAGGATTGATTTAACATGCAAAAGAGCATTTGTAGCACCATCATAATCATGTAATAGTTCCTCGCAAGGCTCATAATATCTTCATGTAACGTAGGAAAAGGTAATGAAGGATCAATAGCACACCTAGATGAGAGGCTAATAAAATATCATCAATATGTATGTCATCATCATGAGATCTATCTCTATATTGAAAGCTATCTTGAATAACCATAGGGATCACGCGGTGTGGAGTAATGATCATCATTAAGCACCTCATATATAGAAGAGGGTAGAGTATCAAAAGAACATGACCCTAGAATCATTGTGACATGCAGAAGGAACATCATCATAATGTGTAACAATGTCACGAAATGTACTTGCATTATATGATGTATCTTTCATAGGAATAAAAGGTGTATGTAGATGTGTAGTGCTGTAGGTATTGAAATCAAAAGGTCTTGGAGTTAATGGTAAATCTCTATCAGATGTGTTGGATCTATATTTATACATGGGTTGAATGTATGTCTCGATTCATTTCCACATCTGCTCCTTAGATTCATCCTCTGACACACATATCTAATCTTGAATAGTGTGTAATTATTTATTTTGCTTGAAAACATAAACATTCTCTACTATTGTTGGTGGTTTTTGTGTGTATTCTTCCTTTCTTGTATATATCTCTCATATAAAAGGAAAAATAAATTACTTTTGTTGATTTATATTACATTTAGAATCATCCCTAGAAACAATTGGAGATATGTTCTTAGTAAACAAATAAGAATGATTGGGGCCAACATTTTTTAGGATGAATCCTCAATTCTACTAAGAAGTATATGTAATTCATTGTTTAATTGTATTGTGCTCTTTAATACTCTAGGGGTAAAACTATTTTTTGTGTTATTGGGAGGCCTACCATGTTCTCAGTGCTAATGATGATCATTTGGACAGAGTGGTTCTAATGTGTGTTGGCATTTGCATAATGAATGTGTGCAATTTGTTGGTGGATGTTGTCTTAGTAAATGGATCACTTGGAACTATAAAGAATATAGTTTATTGTCAAGGTACCCAACCCTTAGAGTTGTTATTATGTTTGATTGTGGAATTTGATAATTATGTGGGCGTACCATGGGATATTAATAACCCAAGGTTTGTCTCCATTCTTCCTATATTACAAGAGGTAATTGTACACAAATCCATATCAAAATAGCATGGGCTCAAACCATCACAAGTTGCAAGGGTTGACATTGGAAATAACCACAATAGATATTGGTGATGTAGAGAGGGTTGGTTTAACATTCATTGTTATCTCTTGAAGTGTTTGAGAATATAATCACCATTCTCATTTGAACAATACTCTAAGAATTAGGAAAAATGAAGAGCATTTATTATGGTCTTTACCTCTAAGTTAACCCTTAAGGGAAATATCCAATACATGTTTTTTTTCTTGTGATTGGTTGTGATAAATCAACATGGTGCATTTAAAGTAAAAATTTCTTTTAATATTTAGAGTTATTATAATTGTAATTTTTTTAGTTAATATGATGTTTACAACATTAACTATAATATGATTTTTAATAGGTACAACCTTGACATTCGTGTATTTTCATGTTGTTGTAATACATGTAATGCTTCTTGTTTGAATGCCCTGGTTAACATTTCTATATCAAGTGTTTGTAATAATCACAACACATGGTAATTTTGTATAAAAGCAGATTGTGATAATAAACAAACATTAAACATTCAAATGTATTCACAAAGTATACATATTTGTATGAGTCTTGAGTATCTTTGTAAATGATCATTAGCATTAATAAATATAATTTACCTTTAAAGTCACTTCTTTCTTATAGAATCATTGAAAATCTCTTAAATTATCATGCTTGTAAAATTTTTAAAAACCAATAACACCTAGAGGTGCTATCAAATGGCTGATAGACAACTATTTATAGCCCGATTAGCCAAGTATTGCATGAATGACTACCAAAAAGACAAACATGTGCAATGCATGGCCATAAGACTATAAATATTTTTGCCTATCGAACATTTGATAGCACCTTTAGGCATTAAATCCCAACATTCTTCCAGTGCCATCTAGTCCAAAATAACCATGTCATCCAAAGCAAATAAATAAAACTCGTCATTGTTTGCTTAATCCTTAGTTTTTAATCCCACCAAAATTTTTGGATTAATGGAGTTGAGAAAGGTGACCACTTGCCACTTTGGACCCCAACATAGAAAATTTGTTGTTAGGAGCTAAAATTCTTTGAGCTCAATGGCAACTGGGGTCAAGCCTAGGAAAGATGAGAGAGTGTACTCTCCAATATCTTGTGGTAGAGATGGATAATTTTTTTTCTTTTGATTTTTTATTCTTTGCACTAAACCTTTAGGAATTTGATCACATAACTAAAACAACTAGTTGTGATGAGTGCTCCTTCTACTCTAATCACTATGTAGCCTTCATAAAACCACCATCACACAATCTAGGCTACTAACTAGACCAATTCCTTGGGGAAGCAAGACATCTATTATGATTTTATATGTCCATTCAACAAACATGATGAACTTGAAAATTGGTCCATTGTCACAGACCAAAGCAAAAGGGACCTTGGACTGTGTGAGGATGTTCTCTTTAAGAAATTGTATTATTGCTTTGGTAGTGGAGTTCTTGGTGGCTTGCACTTCAATCCCTTGGTACACTAATCAATTAGTGTAAGGACAAATTTGTGACCTTGCTAAGAATCTAGATTGATTATACCCACAAAGTCCATACCCCACTGTGTATAAGGTTATGTCTCAATTACTATTTGTAGTGGCATAGTGGGACCTTGCTTGCTATTGGCATGTATCTAACAAGTGTGGAAGGTGCTGATGTGTGCACAAGAATCCTAAAAAATAATGGGCTATTGATAACAAATGCAAAGGATGTGATGTACAATCCCATCTTTGGGAGGATGTCCATTGATTCAAGTGTACCCTCACACACCAACTTTATTAGTGCACTCAACATTGCCCAATGTGCACAACACAATGCTTGCTCATCTCCGTGCAATACTATCCTCACAACTTTGCACATAGTCCTCCCATGCAATCATACAACACTACTCAGGTGCATAGTATGGCCCTGTATATGGTTGTACATGCTTGTGCCAAGTCAGACCATATGTGTGCGAAACATGGAGCATTGCCATCCACATGTCATGTGACCATATGTGCTTAACACTTGTTGGACTTTGCGCCATAGGGAATGGCATACAACGAAAACCATACTCATCCAACATATGACAATATCTGCACCACGATATAGCAATACAATTCACACCACAAGAGTTTGACATTTGGTGTCATCTTATCCACATGCACCATTTACATGGAGCCTAATTGATGTCCTACCTATACCATTGTGTATAAATATATGTTTTGTATACTGATGCAAGAACATCCTAGGTCAAATAGTAATCTTGCAATAGACAAGAATTGGGGACATTTATTCCTGGAGTTTTCAATGTTTTGGCTACAGAGAGGAGTGTGTGAAGGAAGTTTCACACAAGAGGAGGAAGTGCACACCAAAATAATCAAAACAAGCCTAGGTGCATGAGTTAGAGTTTATGTTATGGGCATAGAAATGGAGCACATTCATCGAGTGCAAAGTTATAAGAAGAATGCACATAGGCATAAGGCATGTAGACTCACAGAGAAAAATGACTTGTGAATGGGGCATGGATGGATCAAGCAAGGAAAGGATGGAGATCACAAGCAACACAAATCTTTGAAATGAATGCATGATGGTACATTTGGATGGTTTGGGATGATGGTTACAAGAACAATACACGCGTGTAGGACGTGAAGGAGTTTGAATTTCCATCCATGTGGTGGCTCAAGATGGTGTTAGAGTAGGTGTAGAGCCACGAGAGTTAATGCAAGATAAGAGGTTAGGTAATTTTGAAATATTGGCAGTTTAGGAGTTGAGCACCAAAATGGGGAAAATAATGTGAAATTTGAAACATTGAGAAATTAAATAAACAATCAAGCCTAACTATTGTAGAGTCAGTTAATCAAGCATTAGAGTAAATATAGGTAGAGATGAAGAGAGTTTTAGGTTTGAGGACTGGACTACATGTGAGAGCTAAGGTACTCATTATATATTTAGGGCACTTCCCACTATAATTTGTAACCATCTTCTTGTGCATTAAAATAGATAGTTCTCATTTTTCTTTTGTTGTGCATGTGGTGTGTTTTGGATACATGGTTAGGCATCCCTTTGCTAGGATCCCCAATGGTGACTACGTCATATGGTACCAGAGCTTAGGTTACATCTCTTGAAGAAGATGAATTAAGGAAGGTGAACAACATAGGATTGCAAGTGGAGGTCTTGCAACAATGGTTTCATAGTAGAGGTACTAGGTAGGATTCCGATGAGGGTTCATAGCATTGGGTGACCTAGGTTGCGAGTGGGGGAGATATTTGTAAGTAGTGAGTCATGGAGGTAAGAGATAGATAGAGATATAGTGGAAGCACACAGAAGTTGGAGTTTACAAAATGGGCAAAGTTTAGGCCTGGGTGAGGGTTGAAGAAAGGAGTTAGGGGGTGACAATTTTGATATAATTGCCAAACTAATGCCATTGAGTGCAAAGTGGTATAGGTGCATCTTCTAGTGTAGAGGATGTTTGGTAGAAGGTGTGTAGATGGACTCCTACAAACTATTTTCCACATTTGAGGGTGTGGGTATAAAATAGTGATGACATCTTCTAGTGCATTGATCATTAGGTTGAAGGTGCATGAAGAAACTTGTTCTCCATTTGAGTAGATTGGTAGATAGCAAGTAGGGATTAGAATGAATCAACCAAGAAGGAGAGTGACTAGAGGTTGTAGTTGATGGCTAAGATCATAGAGATGATGGCCAAGTTGTATGTGTTACAAAGGAGAACAATGTGAAGGGAGAAGAGAGCAACATCAAAAGAAGAGGATGGCATGAAGGCACCTACATTCTCTAGAAGGGAAGGCTTGGAGGAGTTGATGGAGTGGATGCCATGGTTAGTACTGGAGTATGGACTTATGCAAAAGGGGATTGAAGACTTGCAAAGGGTAGGGCTCATTAAGAGGAGGTTGTGTGATGACACAATAGAATAATGGAGAGTGGAGATAGTTAAGGAGCAAAGCATGGGTGTGAAAGTGGACCGAATGGTCTCTAAATTATTAAAGGAGGTGGTGCACTTGGAAGAGCAATTGGAATGGTTGCAAAGGCTAAGAGCTAGGAAGCTTTAGAGCCTAGAGGAGAAGATTTACTTGAAGGGCTATGCACTAGAGGAGCTGCCATGTGAGTAGTACAAGGGGAATTATGTACATTTCCTAGAAGAAAATGACCTCATAGAGGACAAGATAGAGATCATTGAGCTTAAAGAAGGAAAGGATCTCAAGGACTTTTTCCTTATAGGCACATCCATGGAGGAAGCATGAAGAGAGGAAGCAAACCTTCCCATGGTGGAAGATGCAGAGGCTATTTTTTGTGGTAGGGGGATAATTGTTTATTGCTATCCAAGTGAGGAGATAGAGCATAATTGTTGTGTGCCCACACCTACACAAGTTGGAAGCATAAAAGGAACAAAGGAGATGCTTTTCAAGGTGTAGGGGAAGGAGAAGGGAGAGATGGAATAGGAACCAACTAAGGAAGATGACATGGTGTTTATACCAAAAGCAGACCAAGGGAAAAGTGTTGTGTAAGAGGAGAGAGGCAGAAGCGGTAAGGTGCTTGATAGAGGTGCAAAGGAATGAAGGAAGCACACAAATTTGTTAGCGTGGGGCTTGTGTTTAAATCCTAAGGGAAGAGGGATGAAGAAGAGCTAGCCTAGAGCTAAATGTTTGTTATTGAGACAACTAGAAGTTATACCAAGTAAAGGTCAGAGCACACAAGGAGAAAGGGACGAGAGTTGGAGGCCAATGAAATTGCATAGGAAAGAGTCTTGTACTAGAGAAATGTGATGCTTGAGGATATATCTTTGTAATTGTGTATGAAAGAAAACACAATAGTGTGCTTGAAAAATATATCCTCATAGGAAAGATGGAAGAGAAGAGATAGGAGATGAGATCTCTTGATTTTAATAAGGCTAAGGATTGTTGCATGGGGCCAACAATAGATAATATGGACACTTAGAAAAGTCTTAGAGAAGGATAAGAATGTGGAAGAGCAGAGAAGTGGACAAGGGAGATCCAAGTGTGTGGAGTAGGACACACCACAACAAAGATGAAGATGATGGGGATTGTTGTACCCTATGGTGTCATGAGTGACATTACGTAATGTGTAATATAGAGATCAAAGGAGTTAGTGTGAGTACTATGAAGAGGTGTGTTGAGACATAGAGACATAGTGTGACTACACAAAGGTACCTCAAGGAAGGAACTGTAGAAGATGGAGTGCTACAGGAGTGCATATTTTTACACTAGTGAGCAACAAGACAAATAAGGAGAACACCTTGGTGAAGGTGGATTGGTTATGATGATTTAATTCCCATAATTAGAGAAGGAACGAGAAAGAAGAGGGGGCCTAGAGGAGTATGGCTATATAGAGGCTTGAAAATGCATGGGTCTAAAAGAAGTGACAATGTTAGAGCTAAGTGAAGGAGGACAATTTATGATCCAAGAGGGGTCAAGTAGCAGAGAAGAAAAAGAAACCAAGTGAATGAGAGTCATGACCATTAAGCCTTGCGGTTCTATTATGGGTTTCTAACTTGTGAGTAGGGACTCACATTTTTGTTACCTGGGGAGTTTGTTGTAGAAGCATCCCAAGTCAAATAGTAATCCCTATAGCAACAAAAAATTAGGGGCACTTATTTTTGAAGTTTTCAAAGTTTTGGCTTTGGGAAGGAGAATGTGAAGGAAGTTACATGCAGGAGGAGGAAATGCACACTAGATTAATTAGGGTAGGCTCATGCATAGGAGTTCGAGTTTGCATGATGGGTGTAGATATGGAGCATGTGTGTAAACAAGGCAGATAACTGAGAGGGGGGGTGAATCAGTTATCTCAAAATTTCCTTTCTCTTCCTTTTCTTTTGTTATCTTAATATTCAGTGTTGTATCAAAACATGAAAGCATATGTAATCATAAGAACAAAATAAAATCAACACACATAACACAAGGATTTTTACGTGGAAACCTTGTTAAGGGAAAAACTACAGGGTGAGTAACCCAAGATTGTATTCTCTGTTTAAAGAATAAAGGAGTACAAAATGACACTTGCCAATTAGGGTTCATTGCTCGAGCACACTGCTCACAAGAGGTACACTGCCTACAAGAGACTCACTGTCTACAAGAGACTCACTGTCTACAGAACTTACAAAAGATGATCAAGTGTTTGAACTGATGAGAGGCATCTACAAATGCAAGAGTTCAGTTCTGGTTAGGTACAATATACTGATCTGATGCACTTCATTCTTCCTCTGTTCAATGTTGTTGTCAGTTACATACCAGACTTGAATTGATGTTCCCACACTTATCCCTACTTTTCTTCGCACCTTATTAATTTTCACCAACACACCACACACCTACATACGAGAATCCATCTGGTATATATATCCACATCAAGGATTTTTATCAACTTTCTAGTTGGCAACAAGAACATTGCAAGTAATTAATCTATCGGCTGAATCCGTGTTTGATTTGTGATGCGTATCAAAAACATAGGCACAAAAGTCATTAATCATGTCGGCCAACAATGTATAATCCCACAAATTTCTTGATCAACACCTTTTACTCATCCAGATTGAAGTCTGATACTCTGCCGGTCAATTCTTCCTCTGTCTGCTCTACCTGACGGGAACCCAACACTCAGATGCTCATATATTTTCCTTGATTTATCACCGGAGGCTAAATCTCTGGAGTACAATAGTCATGATACCCCTCTTGACTTTCCCAAGTCTACAACTTATTGAGTTACACCATCCGAGAGATCCGAACCTGATTGTCAGACCTAGTTACATACTCTGTTCTTGTTCACCAGACTAAAACGATCTTCAATCTGACTTCCAGTATAGGCATACTATGTACTGCAGATGTGTGGGATAGACTTTTTTGCCATCAATGACAACACTTATGAAGCCACACAATGTCTCTTGCCAACAATCTCCCCCTTTGGCATTGATGGCAACACTTAGTGAAAAATGGCTAAGTGTCGCAGTAACTCCCCCTTGGTTGACGCTTTGTCTTTTGCACTATTTTACCGGAGCTCCCCCTTAGCTAGATTCCACATTTTTCACTACTTGTCACACCCCCTTTGACATCAATGGCAAAGGGCGGAATCCGCATACCAAAATTTTGCAAAAATTGTCCTATACATGGCCGCATAAGTATATATATATATGTTATACTTACATATACTTAAGTATATCCACAAAAGTGGCCTTCAACTGTATAGACTTTGTGGCTCAGCTCTGCTTCATCCTATCCAAAATGGAGATATGACCACTCAACAAAAATGCATATGCTTCTGCCCTTCTTAAATCTGCTGGATCACTGGTCTGGGTTGTGGTCTTAGCATCTGTCAAGGCCTCATGCATTGCCTCTAGCTTAGGGATAATTATCCCTTCGAGTTCACCCATTCTGTTCATTATGTTCTTCTTTTCTTTGTCCAGCCTCTTTATTTCGTTTATGATAACAATAGCTTGGCATTCTTGATTCATTAGTGAGGAGGAAAGAGGGTCAAAATTCTAAACTAGGCTTGACAGTTTTTCTTCTTATTCTTTTACTTTTTCCTCAATGTCTTTTGTAACTTTAGGCCAAGTCAGACAATATTTGAATAGGTCTCCACCATCTTTGAGAGCATTTTCAAGGCTCTTTATTCTAATATCTAGAGTCTGCCTATCATTAACAATAAGTCCTTGTACTTCAGTGAATCTTTTTCCCAGAAACTCCTTCCGAACCTTTGCTTCTGCTGATTTCTCTAGAGATTCAAAATGAGTGTTAACAGAATTTACCAAAATTTTCAAGTTTCCGGATGGTGAGGCTGAAGGATCCTTTTGGTAGGATGGCATGATCTTTTCTAGCATCCCAGATGCAATCTCCAACAGTTCACAGTCCTCCATATGAGATTTTAAGAGTTTTTCTTTTGCTTTGGCTTGAGCAAAAGATGCTATTTTCATTGTCTGAACCGGAGAGAGAGTCAAAATTCAGTGGTCCTTGAAATAGCTCAGGTTCATCCAGCTCCATCATTTCTTTGTTTAAGAAGTTCTTCACTGTCTCTGCAGTGTCTCTTATTGGAGATTGAGACTTCTTTGAAATATCAGAAGAGTCTTCATTAGTCTTTTCTGCTTGTTCTTCTTCTTTTCCTTTGGCCTCTTCTTCTAGAATCTTCTTCTCCTCTCTTCTACCTTCTCCTTTAGCTTCTGACTTTGGAATGTTTGCAGTGGGATCGGGAGGAGAGATGTCACCTGTGTTTATTGCTTCATGAGCTTCCTCTTCCGGAATAGAGGAATCCAAGTCCTTAGACTTCTCTTTATCTATTTCCTTTGATCCTTCTACATCCATGGTAGAAGGTTCTTCATTTGTTTCCTCTACAATAGGAAGATTGAATCTCTTCAAGGCATTTCGAAGGATATCTTTTGTTTCATTTGCTAATTGGTCAGTTTCTCCAAGCATGAGTTTATTCATTCTTTCCTTACTCTGGAACTCATCCTTACAGTCCTTGAAAATCATGTCCATTTATTTTGAATTGATAGAAGGATAAAGCTGAATTGCTATCTGCTCCTGAATCTCTAAGTCTTTTGCCTTTGCATTCTCTTTTCTCAGCTCAAGTACCTTTTCTAGACTCTTAGGAATTAATGATATAATTTCAATGAACGTTTTATTGTAAATGTTCAAGTACCTGATAGTAGCTTCTTCCAAAATTCTCTTGTCAAAATCACTGTATTCATCATAGAACTCTGTCACTGGCTGTAGGTTCCCATCCACAGTAACTGCCTTGATGATGTCATCAATGGAAAGAGTTGGCTTTTCAACAAACTCCTCTGCCTTTTCTTCCTCATTTTTACTAGCAGAGAATTTCCCAGATGTTTTCTTCTTCTTCATTTTCTTGATTTCCTCATCAGATTCTATTTGTTCATCATCTTTAAGGCTTGTATATGACCTTGTGTCTTTGGTCTTCATCCTTTTTTCTCCTTTTCCAGATGTCTTGACTTCCGGTTTGGTAGCCTTTGAGCTTTTAGGAGTGGTAGGTGCAGAGCTCTTGGAAGATCTAGTTTGGGAGGAGGTTTGCACCAGAACATTTCCTTTCTTTGCTTCTTGTCTCTCTTTCTCTGCCTTCTCCATTTTCTCTCTATTTGCATCTACTGGCTCTTTTGATAAGCCAAATCTTTTGGCAATTTCTTCAACTTCCCTTCTTACTTTCCTCTTTATCTCTGGCTGTCTTAACATGTATTTTTACACTTAGCTCTTGAAAGGTGCCAAACCTTTCTACTTCAGTGTCCTTAGGCTAGCTCAACAGGTGTTGAATATGTGGCACAAGGATTTTTTCATCGACCTCGTATCCCATAGGAACTATCCACACAATTCTTGGCTCAACTACCTCCATTAGGCATTGATCAGTGTCAACCATGAAGCACAATGTGTCCTTGTATTTCTCAACTATGGACTGTGGTATTCTCTCTCTGGCTTGCATTATGCTTTGGAAGTTCTTGAAGTACCCTCAGAGGGCTGTGTTTTGGGCTTGAGCATCACCAAGTCCATACATGTAATCTTTGATCTGAATTGCAACAAGTTTATCATTTTGCCAAACCCAACCACTTGATCTAGGTAGCTCATTCATATAATAAAAGAACAGACATAGTATTAGACAACCATATTTAAAGGAATTATTCTTATCCTTTTTGATCTTCTACAGGTTTTCCAACAATTGATTTAGAAGAAGCTCACATAGATCATAGTTTGCATCTTCCCTCAACATTTGATATGCTGCATAGATTGTTGTGCCAGACACAAACTTCTCCCTGCTTGAATGATAGATCTTGTACCTGATTATCATTGAGGCAAACTTGACATCTAGATCTATGATGTCATCTATGGTCATTGCTCTTTTGTCAAATTTAGATCCGGTGGCTTCAGTTACTGTTTGGTTCTTCACGGATTTAAGTGCAGGTAACCCACCGGATGCATGCAATCTGGTCACTGCCCTGATGGCATCTTTAGTTATCTTGAAGGGCCTCATTAGCCACATGAAATTATCATGCATCCTGCTTAGAACATACTGGACCAATCATCTTCTGCAAAACATGGACAATGTATGCAATGTCTGAAATATTTATCCTGGAGGGCCTTGAATTCAGGTTTGAGTTCAAAATTTTCATCTATAAGATGTTTGTGATAAATGTCCATCAATTTTGAGTCTCCAAATTCCTCAATGTTGGCATGGATATAAACCCTAAGATCTTCTACATGCAATACTCCGTGCAGAATGCTAGAGAATGGGCCCAAAGGATCAACTTCTAGAGATTTATAAGGGTGTTTCTTGAATTTAGGACGCGGCCTATCAAAGATCTTGACAACCATTGGAGTATCCATTTTGTAAGAGATTCAGAGAGAGATTTTTAGAATGGAAATACCTTTTCATGCTTTAGGGTTTGAAATAGAAGCTGAAACAAATCGCTGGTTGAATTCATTTTTACAGTTGATCTTGAGTGAATTGTAGAAACTTTGTTGCAGAGATCTTCTTTTCTTCTTCGTGAGTGCAAGTGTCCAAATAATGAGTGAAAGAACCCTTTTATTCTTGCGCAAACCCTAATTTCCTTTTGTAATAAATGCACAACTTAAGTTATCTGATTGCCCTATTTTGAGAGGGATCTTCTTGAATCATTGCACCGAACTTAGAATCATTGTCAGTGAGGATTGACAACGTATCTTCTTTTCTTCAATCATGCCATGGGTCAGTAGATCAAATCATTTCAATTCTGAATCATACCGGATCTGTCTATGAAATTTTGCTTTATCAGATAGCTGTCGGAACCGGATTAAGCGTTAAATGTTTACTCAATCTGAATTTAGGCACTAGCTGACTGGCTGGGGGAAATTATTTTTCTCTATGACCTTCCTAAGCCAGAGCTCACCTTTTTAGTTTTCAGAAGGAATATTAGCACCGGATTCTAGTGTGGATCCATCCCCAATATTTTCTATACTCTTCTTTACCCAAATCTTGATCATCTCCTTTTAAACTTCATCCACATTCACTTTACCTTTGCCCTTATCTTGTTTCTAATTATGTTCCACTAAACCTTTTCTATCCTGATTTCTGCTTCTGCAGAATTTGGCAATATGACTGGATCTATTGCACTTGTAACATACAACATTTTTTTGCTTATTTGATTGATATCCTCTTGATCTGAATTGATTAGCCATATGTCCCATTCTATTGCATGCAAAGCATCTACCATTGAATGAATGATTTATTTGCATATTTCTGCATTCATGAGATTTGTGACCATACCTTTTGCAATTAAAACATTGTCCAGAGAAGGATGGATTATTTTGATTCATTCGTCTCCTGCACTGAATTGCTCTATGACCAAAATTGTTGTAATTGAAGCAGTATCCATTAAAGGATGGATATCTTTGGGCATTTGGTTGCCTTACCGGAGGTCTTCTAAGCTTGTTTCTTTGATTTCCTGATCCAAAGTTCTTTTGACTGGATCTGGAGCTTTCACCTTTCTCATATCCCAAGCCACACTTATCATCTACCCTCTTTTGGATTTCAAGAAGAACTTCAAGTTGGGCTGAGCTTATCTTGAATTTCTCTTTGTATTCATTTGTTGTTTGAAGATCTTGTTTAAGAGTGTCTATCTAATTCTCGAGTTGTTCTTCATTGTCTCTAGCTTCTTTAAGATCATATTCAAGATGCCTGATTATTCTATCCATTTTGTGGCAGTCCTCTGTTTTCTCCTTGAGGGATTGTTTTAGATTATCTTCAATCTTTCTTTTTTCTTCAATTTCTTTTGTGAACCTCATAACCCCTGATACCATTTCATGCCTTACAATAATGACTTCTTTTGACAGCTTCTCACATAGCTTATTTTTCTCATTCAGATCTTCATTAGTATCATTGACTTCACTCTGATTGGCTAATTTTTGAAGTAGTTCCTTTCTCTTTTCACAGAAATACTAAGTTTTTCTTTTAGCTCATTTATGAATTCATCAACTTGTTTGAGTCTTTCTCTCAAATTACTGACTTCAAAGTGGGATTGTTCAAGATCATCTAGGGTAGACTGAAGTTGTTCCTTCATACCATATGCATCCATTGAGATTCCTAGATCCTCCTCAAGTTGTTAGGCTTTGTTTAGAGGAACCTTGTTCTGATACCAATTGTTGTAAACAAGGCAGATAACTCAAAATTTCCTTTCTTTTTGTTTTCTTTTGTTATCTTAATATTCAGTGTTGTATCAAAACATGAAAGCATATGTAATCATAAGAATAGAAATAAAATCAACACACATAACACAAGGATTTTTACGTGGAAACCCTGTCAAGGGAAAAACCACAGGGTGACTAACCCAAGATTGTATTCTCTATTAAAAGAATAAAGGAGTACAAAATGACACTTGCCAATTAGGGCTCACTGCTCGAGCACACTGCTCACAAGAGGCACACTGCTTACAAGAGACTCACTGTCTATAGAACTTACAGAAGATGATCAAGTGTTTGAACTGATGAGACGCATCTACAAATGCAAGAGTTCAGTTCTAGTTAGGCACAATATACTGATCTGATGCACTTCATTCTTCCTCTGTTCAATGTTGCTGTCAGTTACATACCGGACTTGAATTGATGTTCCCACACTTATCCTTGCTTTTCTTCGCACCTTATTACTTTTCACAAACACACCACACACCTACATACTGGAATCCATCTGATATATCTATCTGTTGCAAGTTTGAGGATAACTAGTGTTGTCATTGATATCAACATACTCATATTGCATTAATGAGAAGGATTGGATGAGCTGTATGCTAAGGATATTGAGAGAATAAGTCTCAATCAGGAACAATGAAGAATAGTGATGACAAGAAGGCAAAAGTCCTCAATAGGTTGAGGATCAGAGGATGCGGTTTAAAGGGTTTGTAGATATGAGTCTTGAGATGTTCCAGTCAAGATTTTAGAGGTCCGCATGAAGATCTGAAGAGGTTATAGTCACTCAAGTAGAACTGGTTCCGGCAGGTGTTTAGAGGTGACAGAGGGTCACAGAAAGGTCCGGTGAGCTCTGAAATTGCATTATCTCACTCTGCGGATTAGAGGGAGTGTTGAAGAAGTCTGTGTGAAGTGACAACTAGATTTGTTCATAGTTTGGAGGTCCGGAAGCACCTTTTTCATTATGACAGTGATGACAAACTGTGTTCTTGAAGTTCCAGATGAAGAAGAGAAGAATTCCAGTAAGCTGATAAAGTGCGGATGTTCTTGATGATTTAGGAAAGGTTTTGGTGATCTTTGGATCATGTACAATTCTTATTGGTGGTCCGCATTAAAGTTTGAGTTTGCATTTGAAGAATAACCACGCATATTGATGTTCTTCCTAAGACAGGCCGACCGGATGTATTAAACGTCTTGCGAATGATCTTATAGGTGTTTACCGACTTAGATGATTGTTCCTAAGTCGATGCCTTGTATAAATAAGGGATTGTGAATTCATTTTGAAGTGTGTCTTTGTGGATGAGTGTGGCATAGCGAAGAAGAGTGAAAGGCAGAGCAGGAGTTTTCAGGCTTAAATGGAACTGATCCAGACATGGTAAAGATGTCAATCTCCAGTTCAAGTTTGTAATACTTGTTACTTTGTAGACAGTATGTCTCTTGTAGGCAGTGTGCCTCTTGTGAGCAGTGTGCTCGGGCAGTGAGCCCTAATTGACATGTGCCATCTATTTTTCTTATTCTTCTAACAAAGAATAATCCTTGGGTTAATCACCCCGTGGTTTTTCCCTTGACCAGGTTTTCCACGTCAAAATATTGGTGTCTCATGTGTTGATGTGTATCTGCTCTGGTGTTTATGCTTTATGCTTTCATGAGTGATTAATTGATATGCTATTAAATAACAAGAGAATTTAAGTGTTTGAATTGGAAGCAAGTTTTTGTACAACTGATTCACCCCCCCTCTCAGTTGTGTGCCCTAGATCTAACAATTGGTATTAGAGCTAAGTTCCTCTAAAAAGAGCTTAACCGCTTGAGGAGATCCAGGATGTCATCATACAAGAAGGACAGTCCGAAGTTTGATGGAACCAACTTCACTCTTTGGAAAGGCTGCATGAAATGTCACTTGGAGTGTATGGGAAAGGCGTACTTGTCCATGGTAACAAAAGCATATACACCTCCATAGGGTGGTCCGACAACTCTAAATGAAATTATAGATGCTAAAAACAATCTGCGGACCAAAGAGACTCTTCTAAGTGCATTAACTGACTCAGAGCTTTCAAATGTTATTGACCTACCAATTGCCTATGAGATCTGGATTAAACTGGAACTTCTGCATGAAGGAGATGAGTATGTTAAGAGTGCAAGGTTGCAAAGTCTCAAAGGGAAATTTGAAAGACTAAAAATGAGAGATGATGAAAATATTACTACCTTTATGCCAAGAGTAAATGAGCTGGTGTGTGGAATTAGGAATGTTGGTGGAGTTTTGGATGAAAATGAGATTGTAGGCAAAATTCTTAGATCCCTTCCTGCTGTCTACAAAATCAAGGTTGCTGCCATTGATGAATTCAGAGCCCATACAACTGTCACAAGAAGCCAATTGGCTGGCAAAATGGCTGCATTTGAAATGACCGAGTTTGGAGATGATCCCCCCAAGACTGAATCTGCATTCAAAGCCAGTGCCTTTGTGAAAGGTAAACAAAGATTTGATTTGGGAGAAAACTCTTCAAGGAAGCTGTCATGGTATGATCAAACAAGAAGAGACATGGAAGTGGAAGAAGCAGAAACAACTCAACTTGAAGCCCTCTTTGCAAAGAGACTGCCAAGAGGATCCGGTAAGTATGAAGGAAAATTACCCTTTAAGTGCTTCAACTGCAATAAGATTGGTCATTTTGCCTCAAGATGTCTGGAAAGATCTACAAGGTCAAATTCTAACAGACAAAGGTTCCAAAAGAATTGTTATTATGTTCATGAAGAAGATGATAATGAAGGAGTAACAGATGATGAATCAGAGATAGGAAACAAATCTGGAAATGAATGGGTGTTTATTGCCATCAAGGAAGAAGATCCAATATCCTCTGAATCTGTCAATCATAAGGTTGTAGAAAGAGCTTTGGTTGCCCAAGTTGAAGAAAAGGATGATTGGGTTATTGACAGTGGATGCTCTCACCATATGACAGGTGACAAGAACAAGTTCTTAGATTTGGAAAGGTATGAAGGAGGAGTGGTAAAGTTTGGTGATAATTCTGCTGGTAGAATCAGAGGAAGAGGAACTATTTCTTTTAATGGAAGAAACAAAACTGGTACTGTGCTATATGTTGAAGGCTTGAAGCACAATCTTCTTAATGTTGGATAGTTGGTGGACAAAGGCTATGATCTCTGATTCAATGATGGAAAATGCAAAATCCTTGAAAGATCCAGAACAAAGATTGCATCCGGTACTCAAACTAAAGGTAATATCTTCCACTTGGTTGGTTCTGATAAAAGTTGTCTGTTTGTTCAAGTTGATCAGAGTGGTTATGGCATAGAAGGATGTGTCATGTAAATTTTGATAACATCATCAAGATAAGCAATACTCAGGCTGTAAGAGATCTTCCAAAATTGGTAAAACCTACAAATAGTTTGTGCAAAGAATGTCAGCTGGGTAAATAGAGTAGAGTCTCATTCAAAAGCAAGGATCAGTCCTCTACCGGATTATTGGAGTTAGTTCATATTGATCTATGTGGTCCGACAAGAATCAAGAGTATGCAAGGTGATAGATACTTCATGTTACTGATTGATGACCATTCCCGGATGATGTGGGTTACCTTTCTGAAAGAGAAATCAGAAGTGTTTGAGAAGTTCAAAATCTTCAAGGCTATGGTAGAGAATCAAACTAGATTAAAACTAAAATGTCTGAGGTCTGATAGAGGTGGTGAATTCACATCTGGTGAATTCATAGATTTTTGTGAGAAGCATGGTATAAAGAGACAATTATCTGCCCCTAGGACTCCACAACAGAATGGAGTAGTTGAGAGAAAGAATCAGACCATCCAGGAAGCATCTAGGACAATGATGATGGAAGCAAATATTCCCCAGATGTTTTGGAAAGAAGCTGTCAGCACTGCAGTCTACACTCTCAATCGAGTTCAAATCAGAAGCAATACCGGTACGACTCCTTATGAACTTTGGTTTGGCATCACTCCTACTGTGAGATATTTCAGAGTATTTGGTAGCAAGTGTTACATTAAAAGAGATGAAGATCTAGGAAAGTTTGATGCTAGAAGTGATGAAGGAATTTTCTTGGGTTACTCCACTCAAAGCAAAGCATACTGGTGTTAAAATAAGAGACTAAGAAAGATGATAGAAAGTACAAATGTGAAGGTTGATGAAGGTATTGAGAAGCCCTCAAGATTTTATGAGTATGATGAAGATGATCAGAATGATGTTCTGGTTCAAGAAACTCCATCCTCTCCTAAAAGTCAGATTTAGACTGATTCGGTAAATCAGGAAGAAGAGACAGGTCTGAATGAGCATGATCAAGAAGCAGAAGTGCAAGAAACCCCCAAAGTTCCAAGGTATGTAAGACTGAACCACTCTGAAGATCAGATCATAGGTGACAAAAGCAAAGGTGTGCAAACTAGAAGGAATGTTTCTCAAAATTTAGATGAATGTTGTCTGATTTCAAAGATTGAACCTAAGACAATAAATGAAGCCTGCAATGATGAAAATTGGACCAAAGCAATGGAAGAAGAGTTAATGCAAATTGAGAAAAATCACACTTGGGATCTTGTTTCTAGACCTAGAAACAAGAATGTGATTGGAACCAAATGGGTCTTCCGGAACAAACTAAATGAAGTTGGTGAAGTAATCAGAAATAAGGCCAGATTAGTCTGCAAAGGCTACTCTCAAATAGAAGGGATTAATTTTGAGGAAACCTTTGCTCCGGTGGCAAGAATTGAAGCAGTCAGACTATTTCTTGCATTTGCTGCCTTCAAAGATTTCAAAGTGTATCAGATGGATGTCAAATCTGCTTTCCTGAATGGTGACTTAGAAGAAGAAGTGTACATTGAACAACCGGATGGATTTCAGTTATCTGAGCATGGTGATATGGTCTGCAAATTAAAGAAGGCACTGTATGGTCTAAAGCAAGCTCCAAGAGCATGGTATGAAAGGCTAGACAAACATCTTTTGAAGATTGGGTTCAACAAAGGTACTGCTGATAGTAACCTATATTTCAAAATTGATCATGAAAACATCTTGATTGTTGAAGTATTTGTTGATGATATCATCTTTGGAGGAAGAGACAGTATGTGTAAAACCTTTGCAAATCAAATGAAAAGTGAGTTTGAAATGTCAATGCTCGATGAAATGAATTTCTTCTTGGGTCTGCAAATTACTCAGTCAAAGAAAGGAATCTTTATCTCTCAGACCAAATATGTGAAAGAATTGTTGAGGAAATTTGGAATGGAAGATTCAAAGCCAATGAACACTTCCATGGCAACCAGATGTAAGTTGAGAAAAGATGATGACTCTCCTAAGATAGATCAGACCAAGTACAGATCAATGATGGGAGGATTATTGTATCTCACTCAGACTAGACCAGATATAATGCAGGCTGTTGGTCTTGTGGAGAGATTCTAGGCTGATCCCAGGGAATCTCATGTCATGGCAATCATAATTTTTTTTAGGTACTTAAAAGGAATAGTTGAGTATGGTCTATGGTATCGTAGAGATCATAATTTTTCTCTTCATGCATATACAGATGCAGATTGGGCAGGAGATGTGGATGATAGGAAGAGTACAAGTGGAGGAGCATTCTTTTTGGGAAAAAGGTTGGTTTCTTGGCTAAACAAGAAACAAGAGGCAATATCCCTGTCTACAACTGAAGCAGAATACATTGCAGCAGCAGGAAGTTGCACTCAACTTTTGTGGATGAAGCAAATGCTAAGAGATATTCAAGTAGAATATGAGGAGCCTATCACAATTTTCTGTGATAATTCAAGTGCAATAAATATTTCTAAGAATCCGGTGTTGCATTCTAAAACTAAGCATATATCTATCAAGTTTCACTTTCTGAGAGAGCAAGTGAACAAGGGTGAAGTTAGATTGGAGTATGTGCCCTCCAAGGATCAGCTTGCAGATATTTTTACTAAACCTCTTCCCAAGGATTCTTTTGAGTATCTTAGGGAGAAGTTAGGGGTTATTGCCCCTCCAGTGATGAACTAGGATGCACTGATGTGCATCAGTCCGGTGGATATCACAGTCATATCTTGTGATCCGGATTGATGATGGGGAGCTGCTACTCAGGGGGAGCAGCTGGTATGATTCTGATGTGTTAGAATTGCAAGTATGAGTCCTTTGCCATTGATGTCAAAGGGGGAGAGAAGACATGTGAAAAACAAGTGGTTGATGATCAAAGGGGGAGTAGTAAAGGAAGAGAAGATATGTGAAGGGTTGTTACTGATAGGGGGAGCTGTGACAGAAAGGAGAAGTTCTTGTCTTGATGGTTTTTCACATCATATGTTGCCATCAATGACAAAGGAGGAGATTATTGCAAGTATGAGGATAACCAGTGTTGTCATTGATGTCAACATACTCATATTGCATTAATGAGAAGGATTGGATGAGCTGTGTGCTGAGGATATTGAGAGAATAAGTCTCAATCAGGAACAATGAAGAACAGTGATGACAAGAAGGCAAAAGTCCTTAATAGGTTGAGGATCAGAGGATGCAGTTTAAAGGGTTTGTAGATATGAGTCTTGAGATGTTCCAGTCAAGATTTCAGAGGTCCGCATGAAGATCTAAAGAAGTTATGGTTGCTCAAGTAGAACCAGTTCTGGCAGGTGTTCAGAGGTGACAGAGGGTCACAGAAAGGTCCGGTGAGCTCTGAAATTGCATTATCTCGCTCTGCGGATTGGAGGGAGTGTTGAAGAAGTCTGTGTGAAGTGACAACTAGATTTGTTCATAGCTTGGAGGTCTGGAAGCACCTTTTTCATTATGATAGTGATGATAGACTGTGTTCTTGAAGTTCCAGATGAAGAAGAGAAGAATTCCAGTAAGCTGATAAAGTGCGGATGTTCTTGATGACTCAGGAAAGGTTTTGGTGATCCTTGGATCATGTACAATTCTTATTGGTGGTCCGAATTAAAGTTTGAGTTTGCATTTGAAGAATAACCACGCATATTGATGTTCTTCCTAAGACAGGCCGACCGACTGTATTACACGTCTTGCGAATGATCTTATAGGTGTTTGCTGACTTAGATGATTGTTCCTAAGTCGATGCCTTGTATAAATAAGGGATTGTGAATTCATTTTGAAGTGTGTCTTTGTGGATGAGTGTGGCATAGCGAAGAAGAGCGAAAGGCAGAGCAGGAGTTTTCAGGCTTAAATGGAATTGATCCAGACATGGTAAAGATGTCAATCTCCAGTTCAAGTTTGTAATACTTGTTACTTTGTAGACAGTTTGTCTCTTGTAGGTAGTGTGCCTCTTGTGAGCAGTGTGCTCAGGCAGTGAGCCCTAATTGGCATGTGCCATCTATTTTTCTTATTCTTCTAACAGAGAATAATCCTTGGGTTAATCACCCCGTGGTTTTTCCCTTGATTAGGTTTTCCACGTCAAAATCTTGGTGTCTCATGTGTTGATGTGTATTTGTTTTGGTGTTTATGCTTTATGCTTTCATGAGTGATTAATTGATATGCTATTAAATAACAAGAGGATTTAAGTGTTTGAATTGGAAGCAAGTTTTTGTATAACTGATTCACCCCCCTCTTAGTTGTGTGCCCTAGATCTAACAGTATCCACATCAAGGATTTTTATCAAATTTCTAATCGGCAACAAGAACACTGCAAGTAATTAATCTGTCAGCTGAATCCGTGCTTGCTTTGTCATACGTATCAAAAACATAGGCACAAAAGTCATTAATCATGTTGGCCAACAATGTATAATCCCACAAATTGCTTGATCAACACCTTTTACTCATCTGGATTGAAGTCTGATACTCTGGCGGTCAGTTGTTCCTTTATCTGCTCTGCCTAACTAGAACCCAACACTCAGATGCTCATATCTTTTCCTTGATTTATCACTAGAGGCTAAATCTCTAGAGTACAGTAGTCATGATACCCCTCTTGACTTTCCCAAGTCCACAACTTACTGAGTTACACCACCTGAGAGATCCAAACCTGATTGTCAGACCTAGTTACATACTCTGTTCTTGTTCACTAGACCAAAATAGTCTTCAATCTGACTTCTAGTATAGGCATACTATGTATTGTAGATGTGTGGGATAGACTTTGTTGCCATCAATGACAACACTTATGAAGCCACACAATGTCTCTTGCCAACAGCATGCATGTCGAGCTTAAAGGAACAAGAAGAAGAATGTGCATAAGCATAAGACCCACTGGTGTGCAGACCAAAATGAATTTTGAATGAGACAAAAGTGGACCAAGCAAGGAAAGCATGGATATCACAAGTGACACATATCTTGGAAGGAATGGATCATGGTGCATTCAGACGGTTAGCAATTATGGCATTAGGAATAGTGCTCATGCACAGTGCAGTAAAGAGTTTGAATTTCCATCCATATGGTGGCTTATGATGGTGTTAGAGTAAGTGTAGAGCCATAGGAGAATTGAGTGAGGCCATGGAGTTAGGTAATTTTGAAATATTAGTGATAAAGGAGTTGGGCTCCAAAATGGGGGAAAAGACCAAAAAAATTGAAATCCTCAATGGGTATATATATAGCTAAGCCTAACTATTGTAGAGTTAATTAGTTAGGCATTATTCAAGTAAATATAGGTAGAAAGGGAGAGTTATAGGTTTGAGGACTAGAATGCATGTGAGATCCAAAGTGCTCATTATATATATAGGGCATTGCCCATTGTAATTTGTAACCATCTTCTTGTGCAATAATTTATATAAAGTTTTATTTTATTATGTGTGTGGTGTGTTTTGGTTACAAAACTAGGCATCCCTTCATTGGGACCTTTGATGGTGACTACATCATACATCTTGTATGGTGAAAGAGGAATCCATATATTCACATGTAAATGCTTTGTACATTTGCCTTGTTCTTTCTAAATAGAAGTGGTATATTTTCTAAAAGCCTTCCACATCTCTAATGTGTCTTTGCTATGCATAGCTATTTTCTATTACACATTCTATGATCTTGTTGAATTATTAGCTAATTTACAAGATTAACCATTGGTTCACCATGGAATTAGACAATTGGTATTAGAGATAAATCTCTTTCTTCATGCCAGTCAAAACACACACACAAGAGCTAAGGGATTTCAACATACCTAGTTTAGTTTGTGAAAGTTTAGATGCACAACAAAGAAAAATGGGTGGCAAACACATATGAAAGGTCTCAATAGACATTCAAATAATGCTCAATGTTGTCTTAGAAATATAGTGCCAAGAACTCTTTAGATAGTTTTATGACTTCATAAACAAATTTGGACCAACACTACAAAACCCCACACAAATCATTCCTAAATAACATTGCAATCCTTTCATAGTTCAAGTGAATCTAGATATTGCTAAATTCAAAGGAAAAATTGATGCCTCAATGCTAGATATCTAGATTTGATAGCTCAAAGCATACTTCTCCATCAATAGCTTCACTAATGCTAAGAAAATTTGTTTTACATCATTGAAAATGTCCATTTTAGTATTCCATTGTGGTAAGCACTAACACACACCATAACAAGGATCACTAGCCAATTCTAGTTTTGGATGCCTTTGTCAATACTACGTAGCATGGATTTTACCACCTTAGACATTATGAGGATGAATACATGAAGTTCTAGAGGTTGTGCCAATGAAAGGAACAATTAGTGGAAGAATACATTGGGATACATACCATGACTACTCTATGTGTCTACATGATAACTTTCATGAGAAACACATAGTAACCTAATACATCAATAGACAATCACTTTTTATGTGTGTGAAGATGGAATTCCTGAATTTAGACACCTTGGGTCAAGCATTCAATAATGCATCTAATATTGAAGCAAGGTGAAGCTTAGGCAAAAGTTCTCCTCGCACAAGAGCGAGCTTGTGCAAGAGACTAGCTACAAGCCTTTCATGCAAAAGTAACAACCCCTTTGAACAAAAGCAATCATAATACTCTAGAAACCACTCATGCAAAGCCCTAGAGTGTCTCCATCTTCACTAGGAAGGGACAAGGATAAGAAGATGAAACAATGTGATATATGGTGCCATCATCACTTCACCATCTCCTACAATGATGTTGAATCTTGTACATAATAATCCCTATTTTCACAAGTCACATTAGGTTTTGATTCTTTTAATGATATTGATTAGGAAGCATAATGTCTTAATACTAATGTTGTGACAATTGACATTTTAGAGGAATGCATGCATCTCTTCCACAAAGTTTTGGGTCAACAACTAGACTATCCATGTTATCATTGATAACAACGAAAAGAAAATCACCACACATGATGTTGTAAGGCGTATTGGTATTTTTAACACTATGCATGCAAACTTCTACTCTTTGGGATGGTTGCATCACAAGAAGGACATTCAGATATGCCATAATGCACTTTCAAGTATGTAGTTAATCCTATGCAATACATCATTACCTATGATGTCACACCTTTGGAAGTCTATGACATTCTACATGGAAGACAATATAGTGTATGATTGAGATGACATCTACTATTCCAAGCAACAATGGTGGACAATACATGTTAGTAATCGATACTTCAACTTACATGAGTCAACATAATATGCTAAACTACCTTCAGTATCTGCTAAACAATGTGACAAGATAATTGCCTACACACAAAAGTTTTCACTGCTCATGGTTTGCATAGAGGTATTGCATAGGAAAACACACTAGTGGTAATAGTGTACATGAACATGCCAACCTGTCACAAGAAAATATCAACAAGGTATTATGACAGTTTATGCAAGGGTATTCAAACACATTACATAGTAGAAAATTGAATCAATTTGGATCTTGAATGCTCTCTCCAAAATAGTTCTCTATATTGTAGGTCTACTTGGGAGAATGATGAAGTTTAGTACCAAATCCAAGAGCTATGAGCAATCAAGGCAAGATCCAACCTAGCTCTTTATGATATGCCCACTTGATAATTCTTGCACCTAAGAAGGATGACACACAATGCCTATGCATTGTTTGTTACCCACTCAATAATATCATAGTGAAAAACAAATATTCTTTACTGCACATTGATGACTTGTTGGACCAACTTCAAGATGCATGATACTTCTCCAAAATTGACCTCAAATCAGGGTATCCTCTATAACTAGTTTATATTGAATATATTTATAAGATAACTTTCAAAACTTAGGAAGGAATATATCAATGGATGGTTATGCCCTTTGACCTAGCCAATGCTTCAACACATGCACGTGCTTGATGAATGACATCCTGTATCCCTTCACAAACTCCATCATCATCTACTTTGATGACATCCTCTTCTACAACAAGAATTGGAAAGAGTACATGGAGCAAGACTCTTTCTTATTGGATATACTACACCAACACAAGCTACAAGCCAACCTTGTCAAATGTACTTTTTGCACAATGAAAATTCAACACTTGTGCTACATTATCGACAACCTCTATATATAGACCTCAAAAAAATCAAGGAAATTTGAGATTGGCCAATACTGTACAATCTCAATAAAATTGTGTAGCTTCCTCAGACTTGCTAACTTCTATCGTAGGTTCATCCTTGGCTTTGCATAGTCTCTCCATTAATTCATACACACCAAGACACCATTATCATGGATATTTGTACAACAATGCACTTTTAAGGAGCTTAAGTAGTGCCTTTGCATAATGTTTGTTCTTAATGTTTGACATTGCACACCCCTTTGAAATTTAGACCAATGCATTTGACCATGCAATCGGTTCTATACTCACATATCATGGACATTTGATTGTGTATCATTCATAGACTTTTAATGACACAATTCAACTCTACTCCACCTATGAAAAGGAGTTATATGACATTATGCAAGTTTTCAATCAATGTCATCACTACATCTTGGGTAAGGAGATAATCATTCACTTCAATCATAACTTTCTTCAACTCTTAAATACATAAAGTAAACTAGTAAACGCATGCCACATGAAGTGGATGGCATATTGACAATATTTCCATCTAGTGATCAAACACAAGAAGGGGAAACACATGACATCCAATTTCCTCAACCAATTGCTAGATCACACACTCATCATAGTGTTGGACTCATTTGGTCATAATTTATTTGATTGGGAGAACCTCTAACTAACAAACATGGACTTCACCTAGACCTATGCCAAGCTCATGCAGGGAAAATTGGTTAAAAATCTATTTTTTTGACAATCTTCTCTACAAGCTTGGACATTTCTATGTTCTAGACAACATGCCACTCTAGAAGTTCATTTAGGAGGCACATTACATGAAAACAATCAAACACTTCAATGTTACCAAAACGTTTGCAATGATTCAATGAAACTTACATACTAGCCTCACATATGTGAAAGCATTGAGCATCAAATCAAGTTCTGTATTCCTTATTGCATCTCCAACCTTGAAAATAGGAAGCTCAGTCTCTACACCCCTCTTTTAGTTCTAACATGACCTTGGTAATCCATCATGATAGATTTATTATGTAGATTGCCTACAACCAAGTGCCAACATGATGACATGTTTGTTGTGGTAGATTCTCCAAGATGGCTATCATGATTATGTGCAAGAAAATAATCACCGGGTTGGATGTTGAGCACTTGTTCTTTACTCATGTTTTGGTCTATTTTGGATTTCCAACATCCATTGTTTCTGACTGCAACCCATAGTTTGTGAGTCATTTCTAACAAACTTTGTGGACCATGTTAGATACACATTTGGGATCAGTCTACAACCTTCCATACACATATAGATGGCTAACCAAAGGTGATCAACCACACTCTCATGCATCTACAATAGTGTGCATATGTACACATGTGATGATAATAACCCATACATTCGATATGCCTACAACAGAGCTCTTCACAATTTTATGAGGCATAGTCTTTTCCATCTACATGTCTTGTGTTTAAACCAATGATGCCACTCAACATATCCTATTATGCACCATCTACATAGAAGTCATGTGCACAAGAATAAGAAGTCAACATGGCACAAATTTTTTTGTAGCACATTCAAAATGTGCATCTATAGGTTCAATAGGTATTCATGTGACAACAATAGAAGTTCAAATATTGACGTGACACAAACCACACACTTCACACACTTCAGGTTAGTGACAAAGTCTAGTTTCATCTTTAGGAGGAGTGCTTCAATGATCCACATTGGAAGATGAAGCCTCTATACTATGATTCTTGCACCATTCTAAATGTTGTTGGTGAGAAGGCATTTGTTCTTGATCTCCCACAATACTTGGGGTTGCACTCAATATCCAATGTGGAACTTCTTAAGACACATTTTCTATTATTATTGGAACTTGTGATAGTCCAACATCATATAGGATTGGACTTGATGCATTTATATCTAGAAACAAGGGATGACATAATTGACACCACTACCACTCATACTCACCATGATGCCTATTAACTATTTTGGGTAGTCAAAACTAGGTAGTATCCAGATTAGGCTAAGTGGTACACTCTTCAACAACTACTCATGCAATTTTCTAAGCTCGCTATTGATGCAATGTGGACCATTTCTCCTAAAGTGAGATGGATCTTCATGCAACCTATCATGTCAACTTTATCAATGAACTCAACATGAAAATCACTGTGCTTGCATGCAAACACACAACATTGCTTGTACACATAGTGTGGTCTTGCACATGGATACATATGCTTGTGCCAAGACCATATGTGTGTGACACATGAAGCATTAAAATCCACATGTTATACTACCATACACATGCAACAATTGTGACCTTTGTGCCACAAGGCATGACATACAACTAACACCTTAAATGCATATGATAAATGACATCATTTGTGCCATATGATATAGCAATATAATTATTACTATACAAGTTTTGACATTTGATTTCATCCCATCCACATGCGCCACACACCATACCCCTTGGAAGTTTGTCAACATCTATGTGGATCCTAACCAACAACCTACCTACATCATTATGTATAAAAATATGCTTTGTAGGAACCCATAGATTCACATCTAAACCCTTCGTACATTTCCCTTGTTCTTTCTGAATAGAAGTTGCCTATCTTTCAAAATCCTTTTACATCTTGAATATTTATTTTGTATACACATATGTTTTCCATTATACGTTCTATGATCTTTTTGAATTAATTTGTAGGATAGTCCACTGGTTCACCTAAGAATTAGATCATTCATTTTATATCTCTTCATGTAAGTATTTAAGGACTATGCTAGCTTCTTCACTAGTCAAGAAGCATAGATAAATTCATTCATGATTTTATCTAAACAACACATATGATTTTATCATGAACTTGGTTGCTTTTAGCCTCAAGGTTCTTCTCTACATTGAATTTAAATGTGGTAGACAATTTTCATGTAGTAGGTAGAACACTATCTTTGGAACACCCATCCTTATTGATTTGATTGATCTCATACTAATGAGATGCGAGGTTGGGATCTAACTTAGTCATTAACTGGAAATTCCTAGGATCTAGACAATTGCATAGGTTACAATTTGACATCATAATTTTGTAGTAATGATATCCATTTCGCCATATGCTCTCCTAATTTGTTTTGTGCCAACATTGATACAAAAAGATCTGGGACAATGACAAACTTTTCTTTGCAAGATGTATTGCCTAAATTTATTCACCATTTTGACAAGTGCATACACTTGCTTTTCCATAGGAGAGTATTGTATTTCTACATCTTTTAGATTAGTTCTCATGAATGATTTGAAAAATGATTGTCATTGTTTGACCAAGAGGTCAAAGTTACCATTTTTAGTCTAAAATTTGTCCTAATCCATGGGAGAAGGAATTCATTTATATTTTGTGTGATTCTTTGATGAGGAGTCTGGTTTCATGTTAAAGCAATGTTTGGGGTGATTCATAGCATCACAAAGGTGTCTTGAAATAGTGGTTTAGATGAAAAAATGAAGAAAAATAATTATGGTCATGAATTTGTTGATTTCTATAGGTAGCAAATCCATCTCAATTGTGGTGTTTTTGATTTAGCATCCTACCAAACACATCATATTGTGGAATTTTTGATTTCACCTCTTGGTACAAATGGTGAAAATGTCATAGTGAAGATAGGGAATAGAATGTAAAAGGTTTCTTTAGTTCTTTCACTTTTTTGATGTTTGATCTTCCTTTTGGTGCCTTAGAAGGATGTGGGAAAAGCATAGACTTGAGGAACATTGTTGAGTGATTGGTTTTCATTATAAACATTCACACTTGTTCATTTTTTTACTATTTTAAGCAAATGAGTAGTGTTTTCATTGTGTAGGGACATGCTGTAGACGTTTAGAGTTAGTTGTACTTGTTTTTATAGCTCAAATTTTCCTTAGAGGCGTTGTATACACTTTTAAAAGATTGGAAGATAGTGGCATGAGGATCAAGAGATCACTCTTCTAAATTTTTCTTTCCTTTTGAGGATTTCTCTAGGTCTATCCATGTGTCTTAGTCATGTTTTTTGTTCCCACTATATTGTTTGCTTTCATTTTGTACTTATTTATGATGTTACAGATATGATGAAATCTTAGACTATTAAAATAGCCATTAGTAGTAGAGAAATAGTGCTTTTAAGGTATTTTATAGGGTTGACATCAATGTATCCATTAGTTTGTCCTAGGAGAATATCTCTAGCATTTTATATATTAATGAAAGCAATCAACTTCTCATTAGTTAGCCATGTTTTTGTGTAAGCACTGTAACAAAGTAGTATGTTTTGATGCAAATAAGTAAATGTAAAATTCCTTGTTGCAATTCAAACTAGAAAGGACTAATGCTTGATAGATGACCTTATTGATATACTTTAAATGTGGCCTTGGCTTTGGGAGGCCACTCAAACTTGGCATCCTATTTTGGCATTGCATTAAGAGGCTTTATGATTTCTATGAAACTAGAGATAAACTTACATAGAAAATTAATTTTACCAAAGAATGGTTTTAACTCCCTTTGAGTGGAAGGTGATGGTAATTTTATGATACCTTCTACATGAGCAGGGTCAAAGGATATTTCTCCCTTTGTGATAATGTGCCCTAGAAGCTTACCTTTGGTGAATCTAAAAATTCTTTTGTTTGGATTGAGAGATACACAGTGATATTGTCATTATTCCAATTTTTGATGTAGAGGGTGGACATGCTTAGAGGGAAACTTTGTAAACATGGTAAGTTCATCCATATCTATTATAATACACTTATCTATCATGCATGATAAGGAAATGTCTATCACTATTTGGAATGTTACCTTTGCATTGATTAAATCAAATGGCATCATTTAATAAGCAAAGGTTTCTCATTTTGTGGTGATTGTCATCTTCATGTGATCTTCTTGGTTAACTAGAACTAGGTTGTACCTAGATAATCTATCCAATAAGACATCATTTCAGATCTATTAACCATTTGGAGGGCGTCGTCTAGGTATGGCATCATGGGTAATTATCCCTTTTTATAAGTCTAACTATATTTAAGTTTTAGAAGTCTACACACAACCAATTTCCCCATTTTTCTTACATATTGGCAACCCATGTTTGATAATACATTTATTAGATGCTTTTGTTTGAATGGATTTATTCTAAGTTTTAGAGGTATAGAGTGTGTGTGTTATTATGGTTGGATTAAAATTTTTAAGGTCTTCATATGGCCAAACTAAGAGATCTCTATAATCCTAAAGCAAGGTCATTATCTACCTTTTCTCTTGGGTTTCAGATCAATTTGGAACTTTCCCTACCAATATGCTTCTGAATGCATTGTCATCACCATCATAGTCATCTCTCTTGTCTTCTACCTATGTTTCCACCATGCCTATTTACAATAGTAGATTTACAATTATTTCATTTACTTGGAGAGTAATCTCTTCTTCTTTAGAAGCAAATATCTCGTTATAGTCCAAACACCATTCTAAATTTACTAATACACAATAAAAAAGTTGCATTGTGTTCATAGACATCTATCACCTTGAAGTCAACCTTTTTTCTTGATTCCCATAAAACCAACCTCAACTCCTATTAATACTCTTAATGGAATTCTAGGGGTCCCATATACTAGTGCTATATCATATATCGTCTCATGTAGTGGGGGGCTTCTCAGTAGTTCCCGTGTGCTTCTTGTTATAATATTTATATCTTTCCCTATCTATCTCTTGAATACATTAGTCTTCGAGGGTTTACTACTTTCTCACTTTTCTAATCAAATCTACCATTTATTTTAACCCCTTTACCTCATCCTCTTCAAAACATATTGAATTTTCTACTTCTCTTTTTAAGTCTTCCTCTATCACATCCCTACTCTTCTTAACTACTTTATCATGTCTATTCCCACTTGGGTATCCTTTTTCATCCTCTAACTCCTCCATCACTCACTTATCCTTGTTTACCCATGTTCTAGTCCCTTGGCGAATGTTTACTTTTACTTAAAAGGAAGCCATGTAGAGTTGTGAAACTTCCTACACCAACTCAATGAGAGAAGTAATGCTAAATGGAAATAGGCCTAACAATTTGAAAACAATAAGAATAAGAAACACACAACACAAGATATACTCTAGAAAACTCTTTTGAGAAAAAAACCCAACATAAAAGGAGCACTCAATGTATTATATTCACTACATAGATTAAAATATACTCTCAAAGTATCAACCCTTCCAATGGGAACCTTCAATCTAAGTCTTGAGAAAATCCTACACTATAACCCCCTAAAATTTACAAGTACCTAATACCTCCATTCCAAGCATCCAATGTATAGACCAAGGCCAAATAAGAAACTGTGAGTGGTTTCCAAAACCATGAACCAATACTAGGAGCTCAATACGGTCTTCCCAATTCTACTAGCCCCTCATGATGAGTCAACCTATTGAGAATAATATGTAACTCCCAATGTCATAGATTCCACCAGCCAAACTTGGGTGCTCCTTTTCGGACCATTCATACCATTAGAAGATGTTCTTATGCTTCATACCATAATAATTACTAGTCTCTCTTCCACGTATTTAAGTCCACTTTGTAACTCCCTATTTCATGCTCTTCTATGTCATAGATTATCTTATGCATCTTACAATGTCACAAATACTCTTACATATATCATACTACAAAATCCAAGCGGCATAGTGTGTCATCCCAAGGAATCTTGAGATTCCTCCCAAGTGGAGCACCCTTTTCAATGTGGCTCCAAATTTACAACACAATACATTATTGTTCTATAGGATTTTTAAGGTGTACAACACCTACTCCTAACATTCTCTCACTTGTATAAATTGTAGAAGCAAAAGGGATTCCAACAAAAAATAATTAATTTCTAGGGGTTGTGATAACATAACTGTACTACACCATTTGAACTTCTCTATGCTCATGAGATTTGTCAATGCATACACAACATTCACTTAAGTATCTACCTTCTCGAACATAACCTTCTTATCCTCCACCATGTCATGAACAAAATGGTATTGCATATCAATGTGCTTTGTTTGGATGTGGAAATTAACCCGTTCTTTGCTAATATGATGGCACTCTAATTGTTACAATAAATCCACACTACACAAGTTCTTTGCCAAGATGATGAAACTCTAATTGTTACAATCAATCTACACTACATCTTGACTCAACCCAATATCATAACACAACTTCTAAAGCCAAACAATCTCCTTATAGGCATGAGTAGTTGCCATATACTCTGCCTTTGTAGTTAAAAACAACCATAATCTATCTTTTTCTCACCTAACTAATCACACCATTGGACAAATTAAACACACATACACTAGTAGACCCATTGCTATCTACATTTTGTTAGGAAAAGGTGTGTTGTACACCTTGCATAAAATGAACTATTTAATTATGTAAAATAAATATTTATTTGTGGCGCATCTTAAGTGATGTGTTTAACTACATTAAATATTTATTTGGGTCCACTTGTAAAGTTGTATGTAACATTGAGTTAGTTATTTTATGTGTGGGAGACATAGAATAATTAATTAAGTAATTGGAGCATAAAGTGAAAACTTAGTTGCAAGAATTAAATGAGGGGTCAATAGTTTTGTGTACTCATGGTTTTGAGACACATGGTTTTGTCCAATACCACAAGTTGTATTTGTGTGATCTTGAGTCTATAAAAACAAGCACATAGTGGTTTGGGTTGGCTATCATTGTATTGAGTTTTTCTTGTGAGTGCATTTTGTGAAGCATGGCATGTGATGTGTGGATTCATGCTTGGACACATGGAGGAGCTTGATGTTTCAAAAGTGTTCATGGAGACTCTATAAGTGTATTATAATGTTTTCTTTGTTGAATAATACATTGAGTGTGGATGCTTTTGGAGGCTAGGTTTTTCCAGGATATATCTTGTGTTATCTTGTGGCTTGCCTATTTGATCTTTGCATTATGGTAAATCTATAAGATTGTATGTATCATTATCTCTCATAGGGTTATGTAGGAATTGGTTTGATCAACCTGGTAATTTCCTAACACATTTCCTACTAAATGTGCATCCACAAAATCTTGTATATCCACTATACTAATGCAAAACCTCTTTGAAATACCACAAAGGTATTTAAAGGCCCTTTTCATTGTAGTCTAGTGTTCCTTATCTAGATTGGACATATACTTGCTTAGGACTCCCATTGCTTGAACAATACCTAGTCTAGTGTAAATCATAATATACATTAGGCTACCAAATACACTCACATAAGGTACATGGATCATATCCTCAATCTCGTTTGGTGTCACAAGATACCAATCAACTAAAAAATTTGTTCTTGTAGAAATAGGAACACTCACCGGTTTACAATCCTATGTGTTGAAAAACTACAAAATAGAGTCAACTTTCTTCCTTTGACTCAACCAAAGTTTTTTGTTAAATCTATCCTTCATGATCTCCACCCCTAAGATGAAATTAGTATCCCTTAAATACATCATATCAAACTATATTAAAAGCTAAAATTTCAAAACCATAACTATTTTCTTATTGTTACCGATAAACATGTCATCAACATACAAAATGATAACAATAAACTGAACAATCTACTTATAAACACAATGATCTAATTTATCTCTAACAAATCCTAACTTCAAAACATATGAATCAAAATTTTGATACCATATCCTAGAGGACTATTTCAACCTAGAAAGAGAGTTCTTTAACTTGCAAACCATGCTCTCCTTACCCTTTACCACAAAGTGCTCAGATTGTGACATTTAGATCTCTTCCTCCAATTCTAGATGCAAAAAAGTTCTTATCATTGATTTTCTCAATCTTAAGGTCAAAAATAACAACAAAAAATAAAAACTCTAATGGATGTAAGCTTTGTAGTTCATGAGAAAAGATCTCACCAAAATCAATTCTCTCTACCTAAGAATAATCTTTAGCAACCAACCTTGCTTTATAGTTTTTGATCTTGCCCTCAAAATTGAACTTTTTATTGAAAACCCATTTGCAACAAATAAGTTTCCTATCCTTAAGCAACTTTGTTAAGTCCCACATGTGTTGTTTTTCTCTAGCACCACTATATCCTCATGCATAGCTATCTTCTAGGACTTACTATATTTAGACTCCATTGCCTCCTTCACATAACTTTTTAAGCTATTAGATCATTAGTAGATGAAAGAAAATACAACGAGGTGTTGATAAGATACTCATTTTTTTATGTGTATAATAAATTAATGCCTATGAATCTTGACTATCTTCAACTAGTCCAACACTAACCTATCACATAGAGTTGAGATTGACAAAAACACAAAGAAAAGAAAAAACAAGAAATAGGAAACTAAACAATGCCTAGAGAGAGAAAACAAAAACATGGGCACAAATGAACCTAGATTCAATTGGTGAAGTTTTAACAAATGTTGGAAATGGTGATATGGAACTATTGGTAAAGTCCTAGGCCAAAAGAAAGCAATAAAAATGCATCCCTACTATGGTATGGGCGCATGTGTCCTAGGGTAATAGTGTTAGTACTAGGGTATGGGAGCATGTGTCCTAGGGTAATAGTGTTAGTGCTAGGGTAGGGGTGCAGGTATAGTGTATTGTAGCAAAATCTTCTCCAATTCTTAGATTTGTCAAGGGCTCTAAGTGAGATGTAGGATCCACTGTGTCTAGGTATTTGTAGGTGTCAAAAATAGGAGAAAAATTAGGAAAAAGTAGTAAAAACATAGTGTAAAAAACAAAGGAAATATATGCAAATGAGAGAAAATTAGAGATTTGGAACCATAGATCTAATGGAAAATAGAAAGTAAAATAGTACATAGGTCTATTGAGATGTCAAAAATTACCTGGTAAAATTTGAAGACTGAAGACTATGTGACTGATATTTCTATAGGGATAGTTGCATAGGTACCAAGGTAAATGTTTTGGTATAGTGTCCTAGTGATTCCTAGTGTTCTAGCTTAAAATCACTTGAAAATTTTAGGGATTATCCATCTTGATATGTTGGTCACTACTTAAAGCTGTCCTACCTATCCAGTTTGCATAAACTCTTTTGTAAGTCACCTACAAGACATATTTTGTTAATGGAACATTGTAATGTGGTTAGGTGAAATGAGAAATTGCCTTGATAGTCCCCTTGTGGGTAATTCAAATGTAGCTCCACATTGCATAATAATGGCAACAAAATACTAAAATCAAATCTGAAAATACACTTGCTAATTGAAATGAAAATTCAAACCCTAACTTGCTTAGCAATGAGAGATACAAATCTATATGATTTGTCCACATCCAAAAACATTGAAAGTAACATCTATTGAGGAAATACCAAACTAAAATTTTAATGAGATTGTATTAATCATAAATAAATATAATTTTCTTCTTTTGGAAATGCAGCAAAAAATATTGAAATCTTATCTAATTCCAACAAATTAGGTCTATCCTATAGAATAATAGTGAAGCTAGAAATTTATATAGTTTGTCCAAGATCCAAAAACATTGAAAGTACTATCTATTGAAAAAAATAGCAAACTAAAGTTTTAATGGGATTGTGTTAGTCATTTAAATTTAATTTCCTTCTTTTGGAAGTGTAGCATGAAGATCGACATCCCATCTAGTTCCAGCAAATTAGGTCTATCCTTTTAAATAATGAAAATATCCTCTAAAATAATGAAAATAACAGTGAAGCTAGAAATCTGTATGGTTTATCAAAGATCCAAAAACAAACATTGGGAGCAAGAAATTTTATGTTTGGCTGTCTTTGTGGAAAAAAGAGGCATGTATATCATATAAAATAGGGGATAAGATCGTGATTACCGCTTTGGTGTGTAAGTCTGCAGTTTGAGCTATTTACAGGCTCAGAGAATGATTTATGAAAGGAATTGTTGAGAAGCATCCTCGTCAAATTCCATTTTTAAGCATGACATTCAAAAACTTTTGCATTCCTAACTTCAGCTTTGAAGCAATCTAATAGATCTGAAGATTTTAAAACTGCCTCACTGTTCCTTAAGCCATTTAAAATAAAAAAAAATAAAAAAAATAACTACTAAAAAAATACTTATGTTATTCACCAGAATAAATTACTTACAGCAGAATAAAAAACTACTCTCAGCCCACAATTTGCAGATTAACATATACTCAAATGCTGAAATAATACACTCAATTTCTGAATAGTGCTTGCTGAAACTGTAGACTATGAATTAATTCTGAATTTGTTTCTCTTCTTACAGAATAGCAATGTAGCGACTTTGTATAGAGTTTTACAATCTCTAATAATAAAAACAATTAATATTAGAGTTAAAATACACATAACATTCATCCTAATAAATCTTGTTGTCTATTTAGCACTCTATTTAAACATCATCCATTTCAATGGTCAAACAAGTAAATATAAAAAATGACATTGATATTTAAGAAAAGTAGAATGTAGATTTGACCCTATTTACTAATTAATTGAAATTCAGAATATAACATAATTTCAATTAATTAATAAATATGGTCAAAGTGTGCATCCAGAATGCCCCAATAAATTGGGCTGGGCAATACAAAAAAGTAGCAGATCATGTACTTTTAAAAATAGAGTTTAAAACACAAAAAAGCCTAAACCATGCTAATTATAACAAATAGATATATTCTAAACAAAGACTTGAGACTGGTTACTGAAATCTATTCTGTACAAGGACTTGAGACTGGTTATTGAAATTTCAGTGTTCCCTTTATAATGCATTAAGCGAGCAGCACTTATCCATCAAGATCAAGGGATTTAAAAAAAAAGGAAATACAGCGTGAGTGGATTATGTTTTCTATAAAGAAGTTAAAAAATAACCATAAAGTGAAAAGGACTAGCGGATTGTTTTGTTTTAATAGTGAATACAACTTATAAATAGTTTTTCCACTGAATTTCAAAGTTTTCTTCTTCAACATATGTAATTGAAATGAATAGTATGCCAATCCCACTTGATTATAGAGGGTCAATTTTTACTTCCAAACTTATCACATCCTCTTTTCACCAATTTAATTTAGTAATTTTTTAAAAATTTAATTTTAAATATATTAAATTTATTTTTATGAACATTCACATTTAAAAAATTTAGTATTTCCAAATACTCTTCATAACAAACATGTTTTGTATTTGAACAAGGTCTTGCATGGTATGAAGTCTAAATCCTTTTCATATGTTTCATAAAATTAAGGTTACGTTTTTTAAATCATAGTGGAAAGATTAGAAACGGTATTCTAATATAACATTTCACAGTTACAAACCATACAAGGGATACTTGTTGCTTACACCTCCCCTTCCAATGGTTGACCAATTGAATCACCGTTGGCACCTCCAGTCTTCTCTAGGCACTTGACACTATAGGTTTCAGGCTATTTGGATGACTATTCTTGAACCCAAGCTAGCTCATTTTGCTTGGTGCATTCTTTATTAAGATTTTCCACTTGGCTCTCATTTGTCTCATTTGGGAGTTCTCAACCCTTGTTGTCCTTTTTGTGGACAATTTGAAATGCTCAAGCACTTTTATTGGTTCTACACAAGAGCTCAAGAGGCTTGGGAGTGGATTCGTGACTTCTTTAATCCTTTTCGGTTTGACCCCTTTTCATAGCATATGGTTTTGTTGGGAGATTGGCCCTACCTCCCATTTAAATTTTCTTAGATTTGACATGCTTTCAAGGTGGAGATTCTTTTTAACATCTAAAAAGATAGAAATTATGTGGTTTTTATGGGTTGCTATGTTGATATTCACTTTTCTGTGTATACTAAAGCTATGATATTCTCTAATGTGCTTATGTAGATTCAGATGCAAGTGAACAAAATTGCACTTGAAGTTTCCCATTTGCAGATGTTTCTAGATCACTAGGGTAATGTCGCTTGCATAGTTGCCAGAGTTCCTTCTCCTATAGCCTCCCACTAGGGCCACTCTCCACCACATGGGCACATACGTGGACGTAGCCAACCTACCAAAAGGGATAGGGGATCCCAATCTAAAGGTTCTCAGCCTAAAAGATCTAGGGATTGTGTTGGTCATAGTTGGTCTTAGCCCTCTCAGTTGCCTTCCGCCTCCACTTATGGGTGTGGTGCTTCCGATTGGCCAAATTTTGACAAGTTTCCTTGCCTAGATTTGGCTATCTCTCCTGTTCATGCCCAACAATTTGTAGATGATGAGGAAGAACATGCTCTCACTGATTGGGAATTGATTGATGAAGGTTCTAGCCCCATTGATGTATGGGGTAAACTAGATGATCATGAAACCCCTCCAGGTGGTATTGCTCTCGCGGTGGCTTTGTTGTTTATTGATGTTTGGGCTTGACTCTACTTAAACTTTTTCATCTTTTGTTTTTGGACTTTAGTTTCACATAGACTTTGAAGGTGTAATTTCTACTACCCACCTTTTTTTTAATATCTTTTTTCGTTTTTTAAAAGTAATAAACCATTATTCAACAAAATAAAAAATAAAAATTTAATACTATTGAAATGTAACTAACTTAGAAACGCATTAAATTATCTCCATGATTAAAACATAACAATAAAATAAATTATTTCAAATATACATCCATTATCCATTATCTAAAATATACTCCTTAAATTGTTATTTCCATCTCAAGTATATATTTATTAATTTAAAAAAATAAAATATATACATATTTAGTAGTATTGTCTACCAGTAGTTAAGTGGCTCATAATATTGCAGGGTGCAGTAAGAAAATAAGTGTGAAGTGCAATATAAGGTATTACGGCTATTCCTAATCAATATTTAGAAAGATTCCAAAAGAAATTTAATTGCCATGCCTATCAAGATCCAGATGACTGCACTGCACCATATGCCAGCTTCAAATGTGCATTCGGCATCAATGTGGCTTACTACACGTGCTGCAATCTTCTCTAACAACATTCCTTGATCCCTGAAATTCAACATTTTAGTTTTTAGATAAGTACAGAATGTAGGTTAGTTTAAAAGTTCTATGAGCAAACAGACCTTACTCTGAATTAGAGGGTTTACCTTAATATTGATCACAGAATAGACCATAAGGACAAATATAATTTTACCTTGCTCGCAGAAAGTCATGATTCAAGGACATCATAAGACATCATAAGTTTCTTAACTGAAAATGAAAAAGAAACCTATTCAATAATTTGAAGCGTTTTTGAAACCTCAAAAAAATTCAAACACTCAATCTTTATAGAACCCTCAAAATTTTCCAAGTCCTCAGAGCCAAACAAAGCTTACAGTGAAAGTCTTAGTCACAGGGTTTACCTTAATAGTGACAGCAGACTAAGGTGAACAGCCGTTCTAATTCTGAAATTGAAACTTTACAATTCCTACATATTATAAGGGTGGGTTTTTAATGAAAGGACACTTTTCCTTTTAAGCGATTATGTACATCCAAATAAAGAAAAATAATCTGAAGATGTGGGATATAATGAAATTTTACCCTTCATCAAATTGAAAGCCATAATTGTAAGAAACATCTCGGAGCGCGTCTCTCCATTTCCCCACAGTGACACTATCCACTTTCCCAGAGATGAGATGTTTCTGTAAAGCTTCGTAGTACACTCCCTCATCTCTTTCCATGCGCAGGACTAAAGGTTTGATTTCATAGAAGACTGGAATAATCAGAGCTCCGCTTTCCACCATCAAACACAACTCATCAAGGCGCCCAATGGATTCAGCATAATTCTTTGAAAATATCGCGATATGCACAGATGCCTTGCCAATGACTTGTCCAAGTTTCAGAGGTATTGTATCACCCAGTTCCAGTTCTTTGTTGTCTAGAAACACTCTGACCTTTTTGTTATTAAGATTGTGATACAGAAGACTGGCTACTGTGTGATCTACGTCTTCCCCACCATTGATGAATACTTCGTATTTGTATCTATTGCCAGATCTGTATTGCCTTGCTATGAATTTTACTATTCTTGCAAAACTGTGTTCTCCACAAGTGGAATTCATTCCAAGTGATTGAAAATTACCTTAGAACACGGTAGGTAGCGGGCAGAGCAATGATTGCCTAGCATCGGCTTAGGGTTATGGAGCCGGCCATCGTGGCTGTGATAACCATGCCCGATTAGAGATGAAATATTAAATTATAAAAATATAGTATACTAGTTTACATAAAAGACAAGCGGTTTGGAATCACTCTTTTAAAAGTCTAATGCAAGAGTCTACAAATAAAAGGAGTCACATTACTATACAACAAAGCTATACCAATGGGAGGAGGAGGAGGTTTGTGATTGGGGAGCCATCTAAGGATCGTGGCAATTAGGAATGGGTTCCTAACCTGTGACAATATCCTTTTTGTCCTTTTCTTCTTCTTGGCCAATAAGAGCTATGTGAATAGGGGAAATAACAAGGTCTAATGGCGGGAACTTCCTACTGTCATGCTACCTAGGGATGCCACAATCACACAGAGAGGTAGAAGACTGGCCACATGGTAGAGGGTACCAATCATGATGTCGACACTAAGGGGATCCATGTCTTGAGCAAACATTGGGGCTATGAGCATGACGACGCTCGCATGAAGGGGAAGCATACTTATTGGTAGGAGAAGGTGACACATGAGCAACATTATATGGGACATTAGCCCAATGCTTATAAGTGTTTGCATGTGGGAAACCTCTAGAACAACTTTATTAGCTTGGACTTGTATTTGTAACATAACATTAAGACATATAATAGTTTGAGTTTTAATATAGAAAGATAAATTAGCATCCACAATAACTCTTGATAATAAATTTGAATTCCTATCTTTTCATATGTGGAATGAAATTTTACTTTCAAAGCATGCCAAATTTTGATATATCTTGCAATCCAATCGCCTAGAAGAATCAAATGCTAAGAGAAAAGTTCTGGTGGAAGGACTCAAAGAAATCATGTATCTAGATCCACATAGATTGCACTCGTGGACAAAACCAAAAGAGATGCTTGACAGTTTCTAAATATCCACAAAAAAGGATAGAGGGATTGGAAACACCCAAATAAATAAGGCAAGATCCAATGGGTAGCCCTTGGTACATGAGACAACAAGCAAAATGAGCCAGTTTGGGCTCCAAAATGGCAGTCTGAACTATTTGAAACTTGTGGTTCCATTGAATGGTAGTGAACTAGAGGTTCCACCTAACATTGAGTTTCTAAAGTATGGGTAGGTGAGGAGAAAGCCATGCCCTTTGAAGGGTTTGTAATTTCTAAAGGGAGTGTCTAGTACCACTTCCAATCCTTCCAAGAGAGTTTGGTACACTGAATCTCAACTTTACAAAGCATTTTGGAGGCACAAACTCCACAATGGTTTGAAAGTATCATTCAAAATCTTGATTGCCAAGCTTGAATTTAGCTTTAAATTTTGGCCAAGATAACCAACTCTCTGTGGCTCTAGAGAAGAGGTTTGAAATAAAACAAATCTTTCATTTAAAAATTTAAGACACAAACCCAAGGAACTTTGGTAGGAGGTCTATCTTGGCAAGTAATCACAATAGACTACTAGTTGATGGAAATCCCAATCTTGAAATCATTTCCATTCCATATAAGCTAACCCTTGATGGCTTCCCAAGCCTTCCATAATTTTCTATGCCTCATTACTCTCGAAGGCTCTAATTATCCACTTGGCACACAAGGCCAAACCTTGTCTGTGAGGATAAAGAAGGCTGAGACCACCAAAGTCATGTAGAAGACAACATAATTCCCAAGCAACTCAGTGAAACCCTTTACCTTGATCCGAGGAGGCCTAAATAAAGTCCTTAAGCAATCTCTTTAGCTTTTGTTAAAAGGCTTTTGAAGGATCCCAACTTGAAGAATAGTACACATGAGTGGTTGCAAGCACTTTTGAACAAATTTGGAGCTTCCCAATAAGAGAAAGAGCCTTGGTAAGTTAAAAGTGTAGTTTTTTCTCAATGTGAGCAAACATAGTGCCAAAGAGTTGTAGATGAGGATTGAAAGGAAAATGGAATGCCTAAAAACTTGAATATTTCTCCATGGTCAATCTATTTCAAAAAAAAGAGATTTAAGCCAGAGAGGCTTGGGAAGAAAAGATTAGCAATGCCATTGAGTCTTTTACCATTGAATAATAGAGTTGAAAGCAAGGCAAAAAGTATTTAAACACTACAAGGCATGGATAACATTATCTTTGTCTTCCAAGAGAGTAAGAAATGAGTGATCAGTGAAATAGCCATTAACAAGCTGAAGATTAGAATTGGGAAGGAAATACCTTTAATCCTCTATTGAGTAACCCCATCAACAAGAAAATAACCAAAATCTTTAGTCACAAGAACATAAGGGTTGGAACAAGAGGGCATCCTTGGTATATGGATCTAAAAAGTCCAAAAGAATAGGATTGCTAGACATTAACATTGAGACAAGTCAACATTTCACAAAGAGCATTTGAATTGAATGGAGAAAATGAGGGCCAAATCCAAGATCTTGAAGCATGGCCAAATGAATGGCCATTCAATGTAGGCTTTAGTAACGTCAGTTGAGAATCACAAGCCCATTCTATATCTTCCCAAACAATAATAATATTATCCATGATATATCTGCTCTTGATAAAACTAGTGCTAAGCCTGGACAATAAGCGGAAGCTAGTGGCAGATGTGAAGCCCAAGGGCTTTGACGATGATCTTGTACATGAAGTATTTAGTAAAGTGATCAACCATCAATTACAATTTTCTTTGACATCACTTGCCTTACCAGCCATCAATTGCAAATTTCTTTGATATCACTTGCCTTAGGCATAAATTTAATATTACCTTTATTTATTATATCACTTAAGAAACTTATATCAAAAGCTTCCAGGTAAGCCTATAAGAGGTCATGGCCAACAATGTCCCATAGGGCTTTATAAAATTTACAAGGAAAACCATCACAACCAAGAGCTTTGTTAGTGGCCATAGAAAAAGCCACTCCATGAAGATTTGCCAAAGTGAGTTTCTAGTCACATAGGGCCCATTGTGTAGTAGAGAACCTAGAGGGGACCACACTCACACACTATTGAAGGGCTTGTCTAGTCTCAAAGGAAGGCCCTTTAGTCTAAACAACTTGCTGATAATGGTGGATAAAGCCTTGAAGAATATCAAGTAGCATGGATAAGACCTACTAGCCTTCTTTAATATTCTTAATTTTTTGAGAAATTTGGCAAGTTCAAAGTGATTAAAAATTCTTAACAAATTTTATACCTAAATTTAAGCCAATACAAATAGGTCTTGATTTGTGCTTTCTGAGCTATATGATTATCAACAATTTGTTTCTGCTAGCATAGAGTAATGCACAGTTGCAAAGTAAGAGAAAATGGAAGCGCCTACAACTAGATGGTGATAGGGCAGAGCTCTGACTAGGGTATAATTTAAGAATTGGCCCTTAGGAAATTCTATAGAAATCCTGATGAATCCCCTCTGTAGAGGCATAATCATCTTGGTGATTTTTCCTAAAATTGAACTAAAGTGATAGAGTGGTTGGCTATTTTATGTTAAAATGTAATTTAAAAATAAATTGTAGGTGATTTGGGAACCAAAATTCATTCTTATTTTTAATCAATATGGCCAACAAAGACCTAAATTTTCCATAAAATATTAATTGAGGTGGTAAAAGAAGGTAAAATTTCTGCTAATTTTTAATTCAGGTGGCAAATAAAGGACATATTTCTAATAATTTTTTAATTGAGGTGGCAAATTAAGCCTAAATTGCCCATAATATTTTAATTGAGGTGGCGAAGTTAGCCTAAATTTTAATAATTTTTTAATTGAGGGAGCAAATTAAAACCTAATGTAATGTAATTTTTTAAGTATGGCGGTGAATTAAAACTAAAATTAATACGAATTTGTAAGTTAAGTGGTGAATTATAAAAAATAAAAATATTTGTACATATCTTACATAACATTAGTGTCTTGGGCTACAAGCATAATTAAGAATTTGATTTAATTCACCTGTGAGAAGATGACCTTCATCATTATTTATTGATCCTTGTGTTGAATATAGTTCACAATGCATTTGTGAGTTTTTGAGGTTGGTTGTGCAAGTTTTGGTTTTAAAAGTTTTTTGGAAGTATCGCAATGTCAAGTGATAGTTCTCTCATAGCTATTCAAGGAAATAAAAGGATTTTTTTGGCCCTTAACAAGTGAGAATTTGAATATGTAGAGAGATTTGGTTCAACGAAATTAGGAAAGGTATTTTATTTCGATTCCCTTGTAATAGAAACTGCAAGTGTTATTATTGGCGAGGATATACTCCTTTCCTCAAAAGAATCTTCTTAGTAACATTACCTTATTTTTTTTTCTAACATCATGGACATTGTCCAAGATGCTAGATTAGTCAAGATCCTAGCTAAGACATATGTTTATGATACACTTGTTCCTAATGAGAAACTTAATGCCACTTTGGAAGATTATGGTAGAGATGATGGCCCAAGGGATTTTGGAGTTTAATTTCCAATGGAGTTGGTTAAAAAACCATATGTTGTAGCTTGTATCCTCTAGGTTGCTAAGACATTTAGTAGCGTGAAATGTAGAAACAAAAATGAATAGTTTGGACCAAGCTTAGAGAGAATACTTAAAATTAGTTTGTGCCTTTCTTTTCTATCCCACACTACTTTAACTATAATCTAATGGCTTCTATCTTTGTGAAGAAGTCTTGAATTGCATCAAAATTACATGGATTTAACCATATGAGTTCATTTCTAGTTAATGACCCCTTTATTCATCTTGTTTAAGCCAAAGAGACCTTCCAATATAGTCTATAATTCATTTGGAGTAGCAGCAAGTTCAATATGAAAAAGTAGGTCAAGCGACACAAACATATAGAAAGTACCATATGCTTCATCACATTTGTTAAACTATTTTGGCTTTTCTACAATTAGAGTTGGTTTTGCTTCAAGCCCCATTGTTACCCGATGCAATCCTTGCTTCTTAAGATAGATAGTCATTTTGAACTTCCAATCAAAATAGTTGTAGGGTGTGAGTATTGAAATTGATAATTCTATTTTAGTGTAGAAAAGTAGATTGTAGTTGTTGTTTGTGCAGAAAAGAAAATGCAGAAAGAAGGCACACAACACACCCCTCTTTTCACTAGTCTCAAAAATCACTCCCTTGAGATTACAAGCTTGACACTTTATAATTCAGTGTGATTATAATGCTTTTACCAAATTACAATAGCCAGAAGGCCCGAAAAGGTCAAAAAAGTAACTTTTGATCCAAAGTGGACCTGTTACAAAATCTAAAAAAAATAACTGTATAGATCTGTAGTTTTTTCCAGCACATTTCAATGCTTATTTGTTTGCAAAAAATGGAGATTTAGGGGCAAGATATGGCTTGTCGAATAAAAAAGCAACAACCAACTTCAACCTGCAATATCTAGAGAAAAATAGCAGTATTTTTTTATCAAAACCATCGTGGATGAAAAGTACATTTCACCATCTTTCTATCGCTTATTTGTTTGCAAAAATTTGACTCTATGAGAATAAGTTATGCTAAAATAAAAAAAACCCTCTTGAAGGCTTTATAAAGGGCAAAAAGGGCCCTATTCCCCTATAGGGCTGGCTCCTTGGTGGTTGTTGGGTAGTGCCATAGGTGGAGTGGCTAGAGGGCAAAGTGGGAGCGATAGATAGGGGTGGTTTATTGGTGGCTTGTTAGCCACTGGTGACTGGTGATTATAAAATCATAGGTGGTTTGAGAGCCCGAGGGTTAGTAGCAGTGGATATTGGAGGGCCAAAAGGCCAAGGGCTTAGGCCCTTGTGTAGTGCTTAGGTGCTTAGTGTTGAGTGTTACAAAGCATAGCACTCAGCGTTATAATTTTTTTTTAAAAGTTTTGAACATACAATTGTGTAGGGGGTTGTACGGTCTTCTGTGCAAAAAATTGCCTTAGAAACACCTGATGCCCAAATTGGTCAAATTTTATATGAAAATAGGGGTTTTTGGGTCTTGTGGACTTAATGATGAGGTCCTTTTGGCTTGAAAATGCCCCAAGTTCAAGATTTTTGTCAAATCCAAGCTTCAAACCCCATTTGCTAGTGTCATTACGATCTCCAAAACTAGTGAAATGAAAGCCTTTTCAGACTTTCTTGAGCCTCCCAGACATGTTGGAAAAGCTAAAAACAAGTGTACCAGTATAACCGAAAGAGATGTAATCACCAAGATATCATAGAACACATATGTAAAATATAAATGTGTTCAGATCTTCATAAATCCTTTTTGATTCCTTAGACCATTCAAAAATGTAAGAGAAGAGCATATGAGATTTAAAAAAAGAAAACTCTAATCTCTCAATTAGAAATTCTAGAGCTCAAAACTCTAAAAACAAAGCTCTGATACCATGTTAGGAATCTAAAAAAGATGCATAACCCAAGAAAATTTTAAGAGAGATTTTAAGCTATGAAAATTGTAAATGTATAAACAAAAACATACCAAAGATTCCAAGAGATATTCAAATGTCAAGATGACATAATTGCATTACGAGCTCACGAAGAGAAGTGTTGGAAAAAGATTACCAAATACAAGATAGGTAGTGAGTTTATATAGACCAGGGAGAGGGTGGAGGTGGAAAAACTAGCCAATAGGGAGAGACCACCAAATGATCTAAACATAGTAAATGTAACTCCCTTGTAGGATGGCGGCACCTCAACTACCCACTCATCTCACTTTTTTAACCTAAACAAGCTTAATTAAAGTGTAGGAAAAACCATACAAAAAGGAAATAAAAAACCTACACGAACATATAATATTGTAGACGGACTTCATAGTCGATCTCAGATGTCCATTTTTAAAGGCTAAAATTAGACTTCTATGGTTGCAAATTTGTGTGTGTTGATTTCTAGTAATTTTGTATGATATTTGTCTTTCTCAATTTATGTTTAGTAGTTAAATTTCTACTATTAAAATGCACATGATAGGGATATTCTAGTGAAGCTTAAGACTATTAATATTAAAAAACTATAATTATAGAGTATGTCGATTGTGTGAGAAAAATAGTATACATGCTTTCCAATGAATTACTTGCAATTTATTTGAACCTATTTACTATAGAAAATTACATACATGCCTCCCAAAAATGTAACCAACACATACCTTTCCAGTTTTTAACACTTGAATCTGTAATCAAATTTAGACCTATATGTTAAATCTTATATGAAATTATTCTAATTCACTCAAACCACTAATGATGGCATGGAGTTTAGTGTTCTGTTGGTGCTTGGCATAACTTTCCCACCCATATGCTCCTCCATGGTTTTTGTAAGAGAAGTTGGATTGGCATTGGAATGCCCCTAAGTAACACCTGCAAAAGTCGTGGTAGAATATTGAGGGAAGTGAATACTTACTATCTCCCTGAATAGAGCATTTTGTTCAAGAAGATAATTTATTGGATTGCTCAAATGTCTTTGCCTCTCCAATTCCCTCTTTTCCCTTTCAAGCTCTTTTTCTATTTTATCTTGTTCTTGTTGTAACCTATGTTGCTTCTTTTTATATTCCTTCTCTCTCCTTTGTTGAATTTTGTGTTGCTCATTTGCTTGGTGTTGTAGTTCTCTTTCCAATTTTGCTTGCTCCTTCATTTCTCTAGTGGTAATTCTTGATGTCTTTCTCTCCTCAATTTCTTCTTTCTTTCTTTGTTTCAGCTTCTCAATTTCTTTCTTTCTTTCCTTTTGCTCCATTAATGGCTTGACGTAATCATATGTAGTGATAAGTTGAGATTACTAATTTTGAGTCAAATTCTATTGTCAACTTGAGTGTTTGAGGTATCCTTCACTAGAAGAACAAGTTGTGGGAATTGACTAATGTTGGAATTGCTCTAGCCTCCCAATGGTTGGTTGGATTTTGCTTCAATTTAATCTTTCCCTTCACTAACATTTGGCTCTAAATGATTAATTCCTACCAAATCCATAACATTCTACCTTGCTTCCCATTCCCCACAATCAACATAATAGTGTACAAGTGGAGATGCATTCATTATTTTTTAGTGGAGATGGTAATTAAAGACTTTGTTCTTCATCAAAATTTAAAGTAATTCAAAGGTTCATATCTCCCTCCACCAATCATGATGGTTGTGTTGTCTTGGTGGGAAGACTAAGTCCCTCTTCTTATTGATTATGTTTATTTGCTTCAAGGAAATCACTTTTGTGATTGTCAACAACATTAATTTGTATTGTACCACAAAATTTCTCACTCACTTAGTTAATGTTTTGTTTATACTTTCCTCCCTTGAAGGATTTGATTGTTGTTTTGTGTTCATATCTCTTTGTGGCACATCCAAACCTAAAAGACTAAGAATGTTTATTGTAGTAGTTCAACCTCATCAAAAGGTGTAGTAACTTGAAATGTCTCATTGGGATGCATGTCTCCCATGAGTACATCTGGATTAAGGTGCCATATTCCTATCATCTTAAATATTAATTTTATGTTTTCAACAATTAATTCTTTTAAAAATTCTTTGCTATCAAGTGCCAAATTTTCCCTCTTAATGTCTAAATTTGGATATTTAGCTATGTTGTTCTTTCACTCTTGAAATATGAATTGAATGTTGAAAACACACTCACATCAAGTGGCTATAGTTTGTGAGATGTGTGGACTAGAAGTTAGCAATTCAATATCAAGTGACCTTGCCTCCTGAATTATTATCAAAGCAACATGACTTCCATGACCATAAAAAAACAAGTGTCTATTAGTTGGTAAAACACCACTTGGAATTGATCTCACAAAATGATCCAATTAACCAATTTACAAATAAATTTTTTATCATCTATTCACATGTGGGCTTGAGCAACCATGCATGCTTTTGGTTCACAACCAACAATGTAATTTTTAAGTTGTTTCTTTCCATTGAACACATAAAAACCTAGAATTCTTTGGATAGAAGCATTAACACAACATATAATTATGATCCATTCTTTGTTTTTTGTGTTACCTCTTTTGGAAAGCACTCACAGGGCTCTATTTCAACCAACTTGAATACTAGTCTCATCATAGTTTTAGATCTTGCAAGGACCATAAGGATTAGCATCATAAGCTCTTGATTTAATGTCTCATAGAATAAAACCACAATTGTAGACCTCAAATTTAGCGCAAACTATCTCTGTCAAGTCCTTCAACTATCCTCAAAGTTAGATTGAGATGTCACTTTTTAAACTGTATCCACCAAGATTTACCTAGGAGTTCATCCTTGAATGGGTTTGGCCTTGTTTGGTAAATTTGTGCAACTTCTACCTTTAGATTGATTATTTCAAGCCCATGTCCAGCTTCAATAATCTCCTTGCACCATTTAACTATATTCAACTCTTCATCTACATTCAAAACTGTGGAAGGACCTTTTATTTTAGTGCTTGTTAAACTAGTCAACCAATTGTCAATGTGCTAGTAGGAAGTCCCCATTTTTGTTGCACTCCTAGTTGAAAATTCATTGTCCTCAACATCTTTAATGGCACCTTACATATCATCTCTTGTCCATTCTCGATGAAGGGAAATATTCTTTGCTATGTAACACTTTCTTTCACTTGAATTACTACATTAGCTAGTTGTGCATTGAGAATATATCTTCAACATCTTCATCTACTTGTAGTCTTATACCTATTTTATGTGGAGGGAGTGTCGTATTTAATCTCTTTGCACCATGTTTAGTTCTCATTTGGGCTCTATTCTTCATCTGCAAATATTGAAAATAACTAATAAGATTTATGATATATATTCATATTGAAGCTCGTTTGTATATAGGAAATATTATGTATATGCATACACACATACATTGTCATCATATTTCACATTTTTGTTTCTAATAACACCCTCAAACTTGGAGTACCTTAAATAGTTATATAGAAATACATAAGGAGTAAGTGTAATAACATGACCCAAAAATACACATATACAGTTGTTTATATGGAGGATATCAATCAGAAAAGAATTGAGGAATTAGACTTCCATGGAATTCTATGAAGCTCTAAAGAATATGTAGACCCCTACATTATAGGTTATGTGTTCATGTTGTAATCTTGAACAATGTATGTGGTCTGACGGAAGGAAACAAAATCCATCATGGGGTTAGAAGAAATCAATAATGAGATACAATAGAAAGATACTTGTATGAATTGACTAGAATCTTAGTTATAATGAAATCAATTCATTTTAACAACATAAAGTTTTGAAAGCAACATTCTTAACATAATTCAATTCATTCAACCTATAATCTATGAAAACTCTACAACCTTTTGCCAAATCTATAATAAGAAGGGTCATCTAGCCTCTTAGTGCCTACCCTAACTCCAGAGGTCTAGACTACTGATGCCAAGGAAGATTATCCTTTTAGAGAGGTTCTGTTGAATATAATTGGTTCTCCAAAAGATGATAATGCTGTCAGGGATAAGGCAGAAAATATCCCCTAAGAAGTCCTGAAGACCCAGGTCACCTCAACCTGGTGGTGCCAGAGGCTTCTCCCCTTCCTAGTGGGGAGGATTGTACCACCTCATTGGATGCTAGTTTGGAAGATGGGGAGATTCATCAAGGGGAATTGCCAGAAAAGGAAGTTTTAGTAGAGAAGATGGAACCCTCTAGGTTGAACAACCCTTTAGTGGTTAAGGGAGGTAATCAAGTTGTTGGCTGTGACGTTGACCTGGGTGTGTCCTCCCCTAGTAGCAAAACCTTTACCCTTACTCCTGGGGCTAGTTCCAGTGTCATTGACTTGGAAGGTTGGACCACTATTAAAAGGAAAGGCAAAGGTCCCGTGAAGAAGATCCTAGATGTGGGAGCATATACTAAGCAAGGAAGACTATCTCAAAGAGAGACTAGACATAAGGCAATTAATAAGGACATTGCAATGGGTAGACAAAAGACCTTGGAGATTGGCTCCAAGAAGGCTCCAAACAAATGAGAATCCTATCATGGAATATTAGGGGGCTTAACAACCCCCATAAATAGTTCTTAGTCAAGAACTGTATTTTTGATAACAAAATAGACATTTTGATGCTTCAAGAAGTTAAAATGAAAAGTGAAGGTTTTCAGGTTGTTGCAATGAGTATGTGGCCTAATGTTGGACACCTTATTTGTGATGCATGTGGAGCCTCTACGGGAATTGTCACTATGTGGAATAATAAGACGGTCAAGGGAAGGGTTATAGAAAAAAATAAAAACTTTCTGGTGGTTAGAATGGAGTCTTACAACAATTCTTGGAACCTGATTAATATATATGCTCCTAATCAGAGGGGCCCAAGAAGGGAGTTATGGGACCGTCTATCCTCTCTAATTGCTAGTGACCCCTCTAGTTGTTGGATGTTAGCTAGAGATTTTAACACCCAACTTTTCCCCTTAGATAGGGTCTACACTGTTCTACACTGACATCATGATGGACTTGACTGATTTTCTCAATAAAGGTCTTATGGATCTTGATATTCAAGGAAACTGTTTTACTTGGTCTAATCAGAGAAAGGGGAGAAATTTGATTCAAGTCAGGTTAGATAGGGTCTTGGTCTCTTCCAATTGGGAGTTTATAAGCACTCATTCTTTAGAAGCTTTGCCTCAAACTACTTCGGATCATAATCTCCTGCTTCTTTCTTGGAGAGGTGTGAATGGTAAAGGCCCCTACCTTTTTAGGTTTGAGATTATGTGGACTAAATACCCAGATTTTAAGGATAAGTTGGCCAGTTGGTGGAAGGAGGATGTCCAAGGAATGCCCATGTTCAAACTAGCACAAAAGATGCTTATGGTTAAGAAAAAGGTTAAAGGGTGGAACAGGTTCAACTTTGGGAAGATATTCGACGATAAAAGGAGGATTAATGCTAAGCTTAGGGAGTTATAAAATAGGATAGAGGATGGAGACTGCTAAGGAAGAAGAGATTTTGAGAAGTGAATGGAAAGAGTTGCTAATGATGGAGGAGATTTATTGGAAATAGAAGTCAAGGGTGTAGTGGCTGAAAGAGGGGGATAGGAATATGACTTTCTTTCATCAGTCCACAATGAAGCACAAGAAAATAAATAGCATAACAAAACTAATGGATGATAGGGGAATTCTGGTTAACTCAGACACTCAGATTGGGTAGGTGGTTGCTTCTTACTTTCAGAACTTTTTGGATGCTCAAGATAGTAGGATCAATCAGGAGCTCATTGACATCATCACTACTCTTCTGAATGAGGAAGATAATGCACATCTTGGAAGAATAATTACTGAGGAAGAGGTCCGTGCCAGTCTTAAATCTCTATGGGTGCCTTTAAAGTCCCTGGGCCTGATGGCTTTCCCCCACGCTTTCTTCCAGGAATATTGGGACATAGTGGGTAAGGATGTCACTGAGGCAGCTAGGGATTTCTTTAGGTCGGGTAAGCTGCTGAATCAACTCAATCATACCTTCATTGCTCTTATTCCTAAAAAATCAAATCCTATGTGTATGGGGGACTTTAGACCCATAAGCCTTTGTAATACTATTTACAAGATTTTTTCTAAGATCTTAGTGTCCAGACTACAACCTATCCTTGACAAGCTTATTAGCAGCTGCCAAAAAGGATTTGTGCCAGGCAGACATATTACTAATGCGACTATTTCAACCCATGAAATTATCCACTCCATGGAAATAAGCAAAATCCTGTGAATGGCTTTTAAACTTGACATATCAAAAGCCTATGATAGTTGCTTGGGAGTTCCTTTTCATAGTTTTGGGGAAGATGGGATTCCAAGGTAAATTCTTGCAACGTATTAAGGTTTGTGTCACTACAGTCAGATTTTCTATTTTGGTGAATGGTGTTCCCAGGGGCTTCTTCAATGCTGGTAGGGGTCTTAGGCAAGGGGACCCCCTATCCCCCTACCTTTTCATCCTTTTGGCTGAAGTCCTAAGCAGATACTTCCTCTATCTGTTAAACTCTAGAGAGATCAAAGGGGTTAAACAGCTTTAACAACTGCTCCAACAACTATTCAACAATTTGTGGATGACACCATCCTATTTGGTTCAGTTTCGGTGGTTGAGGCTAGAAAGTGGAAAAAAGTGATACAAGATTATGCTACCTCGGCTGGCCAATGCATCAATTATGATAAGAGTCAGGTGTACTTCTTCAATACCCCATTCATGCTTCAACAAAAGATTATGGGGATTCTTGGTTGTTCCGTGGGTGTGCTACCTAATATATACCTAGGGCTTCCCTTCATTGTGAAAGATGTCTCTCTTGAGTACATGAATTCTATTTTGGAAAATATGTAGAGGAAGTTGGCAGGATGGAAAGGAAAATTACTGAGCCAAGCTGGTAAGTACCAGTTACTTAAGGCTTCTCTTTAAGGGATTCCTGTTTACTTTTTGTCTCTCTTTAAAATTCGCAAGTAAATAGCTGAGAGGTTTGAAAAAATTCAAAGGAATTTTTTATGGATGGGTGTGGAAAGTAAGAAGAGACTGGCTCTTGTGGGATGGGATAAAGTGTGCAGACCAAAGCTCTAAGGGGGTTTAGGGTTAAGGAAGATGAACCTACTTAATAAAGCCCTTATTACTAAGGTCGGGTGGAACCTTTTAGCCAGAGGCAAAGATTGGGGTAGCATTATGAGAGCTAAATACTTTGGGAACTTGGCTCATGAGGACCTTTTACTCACATCTGACTTACCCAAAGGCTCTGTGGTTTGGAATAACATTCTGAAGTGTAGAATTGTGCTTCTGAGGGGCGTTAAGTGGAAACTAGGTGATGGTGAAACTATAAGGTTTGGGAAGACAACTGGGCCAATGGAGGGCCATTAATGAGGCTGTAGAATATTCAAGGACTGGTTAATTTAGCCATTCACCACTTTGGCAGGCGGGTTTGGGACTATTTTCTTCCTTGTAAAAGGGGATGGAAACAATTGTCAAACTGTTGTCAGAGACATGTTGATCTTGTTAGGTTGGTTGATGAGACCAAAATTTCTCTAAAGGGGTGCATAATTCCCCTCTTCCCCCAAAAGATAGACTTCTATGGGCTAGGGAGAAGTTTGGGTGTTTTACTGTTAAATCCACCTATTATTTTTTTTACCTCAAATTGGTGATAACTTATGGAGGAAAATCTGGAATCATAATCTTATACCAAAGATTAATCACTTTTGGTGGTTGGCGGTGCAGAACAAAATCCTAACTATAGACAACCTTCAACTCAGAGGATTCCAAATTCCCAATAGATGTGTTCTGTGTATGAAAGATGAGGAGACTATCTCACATATCCTTTCTCACTATGATTTCTTATGGGATGTCTGGTGCCTTGTCTTCAATTTCCTTGGAGTGTCTTGGTGTTGGAATGGAGATCTGGAAGATTGCATTAGATCATGGTACCCTCCTTTCTCCAATCCTATTTGTAGGGAAATCTAGGATCAGGTCCCCCCCATTCTATCTTGGGGCCTTTGGAAAGAGAGGAACAATGGGCTCTTTCAAGAGAAGTTTAGAGATCCTGAGGAAGTATTTTGTTCAATTGTCAAACTGTTGCAAGACAGCATCACCAACAACACTCTAAAACTGGCTGAAACTCCTCCTAATGTCCTGGAAACAAACATTATTAATCAATGGACCATCTCGATAAGCATTTGCAGGGTGGATGATAGTAAGAGAAGAGCTAGGGCTAGCACTAAATGGTCCCCACCCCCAACTGGTTGGGCTAAGCTCAACTTTGATGGTGTTGCTAAAGGCAACCTTGGGTTGGCAAGGGGTGGGGGAACTATAAGGTCGGATAAGGGTGCCCTCATGGCTGATTCTGCGGGGGGCCTAGGAGAAAATACCAACAATATTGCTAAGGCCTCAGCTCTCCTTTGGGGCCTCAAAATTGCCCTGGATTTAGACATCAAACATCTTATAGTGGAAGGTGATTCCAAGATTATCATCGAAGCTGTCAAAGGATATGTTAGAGTCAGTTGGCAGATGGAAGATATTCTTGAGTATATAAAATCCCTTCTCTTAAATTTTGAAGGTAGTGAAGTGAGGCATATATATAGAGAGGGCAATAAAATTGTTGACCTTATGGTGAACCTTGGGATTAATCTTAATTCCCTAAGATGCTGGAGAAACATTGATAATCTTCCTCTGAATGTTAAATCTAGCATTCTGAATGAGGCATCTCACTAATTCATCATTGCTGTTATCATAATTTGTATTGCTTTGTGCAGAGTTTTTTTGGGCTTCCCTCACCTCGTGGGAAGACGTGGCATTGATGACGTTAGTTAGAACCCCACTCACCCTCCCCAGGCAATGCGGACTATGGAGTCCTATGTGGACCTTGGCCAACTTAGCAGTAAATGTGGTTGTTGGCATTGCTGATTTAAAAGGTCTTTTCATTCACCATTAGATGGGCTGGTTGCAGCGGGCTCGCACAAGCCGCTTACTGAAGGAAATAATGACTCAAACGCGCTCGGGAATGGGAAGGACGTGCTTGGGAATTTGAGCAGAAAAGTGGGCTTAAAGTTTTATAATTACCTTTCTAGATTGTTCGTTCTGTGCTTCTCTATTCTCTACAACTGCCTTCTTAGCGTTCATTGGTGCTTGATTAGGAAAAAGGGTGGTGAGAAAGTTAGAATGGAGCCTACGACTTGTGGGGAATTCAAGGAGGATTTACAGGTCTGGAGCATAGCTTATGAGGGAGGGGGGACCCCTTTTCTTGAAATCTTGAATGGCTATGATGAACACCTTTCGACCCAATTTGCTAGTTCATGGGATGGGAATAGAAGGGTGAAAGTTGGTGGAGTTCAGTTTGTGGTGTTGGAGGATTCCATAGCCAATGCTACGGGTTTTCCTTGAAAAGGGAAAAGGCTCAAGAAAAAGACGAGGGTTCAAGATACCGAAGGCTTGAAGTTGTTCTACCATGAAGGGGAGAAGCAAACTAGACTCCAAGGTGGCTTCGAATGTGAGAGCTTGATCAGCCTGTGGGATCGGGTATGTTTCTTAATCATGAAGTTTTTTAATCTTGAAGGGAGATACAGGTGTTTTTATCATTATCACTTTGCATTGTTAAACCACTTCCGCCATAAAATCTTGGTCCTTCTCTCTAGTCTTGAGTCTTCTATGTTTCAGATAAAAAAGGCTCGCGAGGGAAATCCTGAGGTGGTTGCCTTGCCCCTTTACCAAGGGCTCATCTTTTGCCTATATCACTACCATCTTGCTCTGTGCCTTGCTAAACCCCCTTCAGCTCAGCTTGTGGAAGATAACTCCAATGAAGACCTTGAGGATAATGTTCCCCTTAGTGTTAGGCTTGGAAGCCCCTCCAATTTGAAAACCTCGTTACCCTCTGGTCCTAATTCTTCTACAAACCCTCCTGTGAGTTGTCTTTCTGCCCCTATCTCTAGCCCACCTATGTCTAAGGCCACATCTCTCTCGAAGGCTCAACTTGGGAGCCATGATCCGGGGGCCTTTATTTTTGTCGACTTGGAAGGATCCCATGGCCAGTCCCGAGAGGAAGTTGTAGAGGGCCTCTGTGACCTCAAGAATAACTTGTCAAAATAGGACAGTAAAAAAATAAAAAGAATGAAATCCACTTCTGTCAAAAGTGGTAAGAAGAGTTGCAGAAGAAGTGTCGTGGGGTAGAGGAATGATTAACAACAGGCTCAGGAAAGGATGGACAAGCAGGATAAGCAGATGAAGGAAGATGTGGTGTTTTTTAAAGAGAGGGCTGTGGGAAAAGACAATTATGTGAGAAGATCAAGTATTAGGAATTTGTCCAGGTTGGCTGGGGAAAAGCCCCAAGTGTTGAAGATAGTTGATTACTCCTCTGCCTCTAAGCAGGAGGACATTGAGTAGGAAATTGAAATAAAAGTGAAAACCACCCCTGTGTAGGAATAGGAGGGCGCAGGTCATTTCGAGTTCAATGAACAACTCATTTTATGACAGATCCTAAGTGAAATTCAAGAGACTATGGATAAGGAAGTGATGAGTGCTAGAATGGAGGTGGATAACAGGAAGCTTGAGAAGAAGCTCACGGAAGTCAAGACTCGCCTCTCGGCCATGGAGGGCAAAGTCAAGGCGCTAATCAAAATGTTTATGAAATCCTCTCACAGGGCTGCTGCTGCCTTCTCTATTCTGTAGGAGGATCAGAACTATGATGTGGCTACTCTGCTCGGGGATAAGGAGAAAATGCTTAATTAGGTCACTGATGATTGGAAAGAAATGCTTAGTTAGTTTTTTTCAGTTTATGTTTAGGGACTCAGACTCTGGTTTTATTATGATCTTATGTTGTTAGTCTGCTGTGTTTTGGCTATTTGAGGCTTTGGGCCTGTTTTGCTACCTTTTTGGCTTTTGTCATTTTGACTTTTGTCATCGGGACCTGCACCCAGGTTTGCATCTTATTAATATCAAAAACATAATATTAGTTAAGTTAATCCAATACTACATATTACAACAATAAAGGATGTGAGCTTAGAGCTGAAAATGAAAAAAAAATGGTTTGAACTTACAACTAAAAATGGAAAAAATGAAATGATTTGCACTTATAGCTAAAAATAAAAAAAAATGAGATGATTTGAACTTGCAATTGAAAAAGAAAATGAAATGAATTTCATCTCACAGAAAAATAAATTAGTTGAACTTACAGTTGAAAAGGAGGTCGTGACAAATGAAAGAAGCAACAACTCTATGAAAATGTAGAAAATAATATATATAGAAAACATTTTGTTTCTATAGGCATCTTAGCCATTACATATATTTGTCTTGATCTATGTGGTTGCATTTGATTGGATGATATTGAATGTTGTTGCATTTCATTAGCTAATCTGAAGAAGTTAGGATTAATGCATTTAAGATTGAAGAATTAGTGGATGGATTTGAATTGATGGATGGGTTTGAAATCTGCTATTAATAATTGATCTTATTGTTATGGTGATTCTTATAATCTATTTTGTATTGTTGTAAGTATTGTATGTATTAAATAGACCAGCACTTGGGCATGGTGATCCTATAAGTTGTTGCAACAAGGTTGATATCATATAGTTTTGGAAGGGTTCTATGTTGTCATGTGAAATGCATGTGACTATTAATATATGAGGATATGAATTAGGCACAATTAATATGAATCTTTTTCATATCTATATTAAAACTGAACAAATGTCATTTCAAACTTTTACTTATAAAGCCAATACATTTATGTTATATCTTGACAAAATCTAAAGTACATTTGAACTATCTTTATTTAATTCCACTCAAATTTATTTCAAACTTTTACTTATGAAACCAATACATTTATGTTATCACTTTAATACCAAACATTGATTAGATCCTTTACAACTATTAATACCTTGCAGTACAAGTTATCATTAAATAAACTTAAAAAAGTTCTATCATCAACCATTTTTTTACTATTACAACAAATCAAACCCACATGATCAATTCCTATAGTTAACTACTATAGGAATCTACACCACCATTGGGCCCTCTACCCTTGTACATTATATTTTAATAATTTAATATTTCATCTCTGATCTGGCATGGTTATCAGTAGAGCTCAACGCATCGTGTACGCCGAACAGCCACAATGGCCTGCTCTGTAACCCTAAGCGGATGCTGGGCAGTCATTGCGCTGCTCTCTACGTACAATGTTCTAAGGCAATACAAATCTGGCAATAAATATAAGTACGACATATTCATCAATCATCGGGGGAAAGACGTAAAGAGCACAGTGGCCAGTCTTCTGTATCACAATCTTTATAGCAAAAAGCTGAGAGTGTTTCTAGACAACAAAGAAATGGAACTGGGTGATACAATACCTGTGAAACTTCGGCAATTCATTGACAAGGCGTCTGTGCATATCGCTATATTTTCAAAGAATTATGCTGAATCCGCTTGGTGCCTTGACGAATTGTGTTTGATGGTGGAAAGCGGGGCTCTGATTATTCCAGTCTTCTATGAAATCAAGCCTTTAGTCCTGCGCATGGAAAACGATGAGGGGGTTTACTACAAAGCTTTACAAAAACGTCTCATCTCTGGGAAAGTGGATAGTGTCACTGTGGGAAAATGGAGAGACGCGCTCCGAGATGTTTCTTACAATCCTGGCTTTCAATTTGACGAAGAGTATGATTTCATTATACCCTACATCTTCAGGTTATTTTACTTTATTTGGATGTACATAATATGCTTAAAAAGAAAATTGTCCTTTCATTGAAAACCCTGGTCATATCTAAGAATGATAAGTTTCAATTTCAGAATTAGTTGGGTGGCCGGTTACTGTAAATCTTTGTAGGTTTTCTGTTACACCAAAATTTTAGTGAACATTCCAAATCAACACCTTCACTTAGACCAGAATGGTTGTTAGTTTACAAGATCAATTCCTAGAGGTTAGTCCAACAACCCTCTGACCAAGACTTTCACTGTAAGGTTTGGCTCATAAACAGATTGACTGAAATCTGGGCCTTTTATGGTGTTTAAATTCCTTTGAGGTTTCAAAAGCTGGTTGCAGTTATTGTATATTCGTTAGACAATAGATTTCTTTTTGAGTTAAGAACCTTTGAACAAATTCCTAGAATCAACAATAAAGCTGCAGATGCTATGGAAACTATGGGGTCATTGATTGATATTCTATCTAATAGCCCATATTCAGAATTTTTGGTTGAGCAATTGTATATTCCTGCCTTTGATGTGCCTGAGACAGACTTTATGATCTTATGATGTTTTTCAATCACGACTTTCAATGAGCAAGAATAAAATTATATTTGTCCTTATGCTCTACCAAAACTGGTTGAAATTATTGCACATTCATTAGACAACATATTTCTTTTTGAGTTAAAAACCTGATGATATCCTTGAATCACGATTTTCAGTGAACAAAGATAAAATTATATTTGTCCTTATGCTCTATCTTGTGATCAATATTAAGGTAAACCTGGGACTAGACTTTTATTGTAAGGCTAGTTTGGCTCTTAAAACTTTAAAATTTAACCTACATTCTGTACTTATCCACAAACTAAAATGTTGGTATTTCAGGGATCATGGAATGTTGTTAGAGAAGATTGCAGAACGTGTAATAAGCCACATTGATGCCAAACACAGATTTGAAGCTGGCACATGGTGCAATGCAGTCATCTGGATCTTGATAGGCATGGCAATCAAATTTGTTTTTAATTTTTCTAAATATTGATCAGGAATAGCCGTAATATCTCGTCTTGCACTTTAGACTTATTTTTTAACTGCATCCTGTTATATTATGAGCCACTTCACTATTGATAGACAATATTATTAAGTATGCATATATTTTATATTGAAAAATTAATAAATGTATAAATGAGACAGAAATAAAAATTTATCAAATATATTTTAAATAATGGATGTATATCTGAAATAGTCAATTTTATTGCTTTGATTTAATCCTTGTTTTGTTTATTTGGTGGAGATAATTTAATGCATTTCTAAATTAGTTATTAAATTTCAGTTGTACTATGTTTCTTTAAGATGTGAAGAATTCCAAATCATATTTAATGAAGATAAATTAGTATATTTGAATTAAAAAAAGAAAAGCTATTAAAATAAAAAGGTTGTATAAATAGAATGAATGTTTTGAAATCAGCTAACTGACCAGAGTCTAGTCAGTGATTACTAAATGAATGTTTTGAATTCTTTTTTGTGTAATGAAGGTTGTATACATAAAATGTTTTTTTGTATTGCCCAGTCCAATTTAGTGTTATGTTAGGTCTAATCTTAATTGTTTTATCAATTAGTTTTTAGAGATTGTAGAACTCTCAAGAGTTGCTACATTACTGTTTTGTAAAAAGAGAAGAAGACAATTCAGAATTAATTCATAGTGTGCAGTTTCAGCAAGCAATATTCAGAAATTAAGTGTATGATTTCAACATGTTTTGAGTATATGTTAATCTTCAAATTCAGGGCTGTGTGTAGGTTTTTATTCTGCTGTAAATAATTTATTCTGGTGAATAACATGAAACAAAGTTTTTTTAGTTGTTAGTATTTTTTTTTTAAATTGGCTCAACGAACAGTGAGACAGTTTTAAAATCTTCAGATCTATAGATTGCTTCAAAATTGAAGTTAGGAATGAGAAAGTTTTTGAATGCCATACTAAAAATGGAATTTGACAAGGATGCTTCTCAACAATTCCTTTCATAAATCATTCTCTAAGCCTGTAAGTAGCTCAAACTGCAGACTTACACACCAAAATGATAATCATGTTCTTGTGCTCCATTTTATATGATATACAAGCCTTTTTTTTCCACAAACACAGCCAAAAATAAAATCTCTTTCTGCTAATGCTTGTTTTTGGATCTTGTACAAACCATATAGATTTCTAGTTTCATAAACCTAATTTGTTGGAATTAGATGGGATTTCAATCTTTTTGCTGCACTTCCATTTCAGTAAATTTAAATTTTTTTTTTTTTGGTCAATAAAGCGCCAGAGGTGCGATTTTTATTGATATATCATAGAAAATTTATAGGCTAGATACATTCTGGCTAAGAGCTAACATCTCAGAAAAAACCTTGATCACACAACGCTAACTACAAAAAGGATCATCAAAAAACTAGACGACTCAGCTATTACAGGACGATAAACGCCATCAAAAAGAAGCCCCAGTAACACTAATTAACCATCATAATAAAAGACGTCTGCCGCGACCATGGCAACAAATCCTTCCAGCTAGTCCCGAGACTCTGCCACCACCAAACCAACAGCATGTTGAATGAAGTCCCGCCCATGCAACGCCCAAATCTGGTGACGCCAAAGCCTCTGCCCAACCAGGTCGGGTACGAACGGTAAACGCACCACAGTCGCCTCAGGATCCAGGAGCTTGGGGAGGTCACCAGCACGTGGGATACTAGTTGCCAAATCTGCGAACACCACAATCTCCACATCCCCATCTAGAATTGAATCTTTAAATGTCTCTCTGAGACAGACCAAGGCATCTAGTTTCAGGGTTCCTAGGTCAAAGAGAGAAGCTAGAAACTGGGAAGAAATGTCAGTGTTCATCCTATACCTATCCATTGAAACCAGGAAGTCTTTGCCCAGTACCATCTTAACAACCTTCAGGAAGAATTTGTGCTTGATTTTGCAAATAGATTTTAGATGAAAATCCGTGATCTTACCAAGAAAGGCTGCTTGCCTACAGACGCTCTTGAGCAAATTGGAGTTTCCATTGAAGCTGAACTTCCCAAATCTATGATAGCTCATCACTCTCTCCATCGATTAAATAGACCCCTACAAGGCTAGCACTTAATGCTGGAAGCAAGTGAAATAAATGGCAAATTGGAGCTTCTGCCTTCACACCCTTTCACACACATGTAAAACGTACTTCAATCCGCCGCAAGGACAGAATGACATTATGCGAAGGAATGATGCAATCTGCCAATGATGGACGACATGCTTCCAACAAGCTGCCAAACAACTCGCACGGGGGTGCTGTCATGTCCCCGTTTCTGGCTTGATCATCAAGTGAAGTATGGATTAGCCTATTGCTCATTCCCGGAGGCTAATTCAGAATGATAAGGGAATGAATTGGTTTTTGACTAACTCCATTTTATTGTTTTGCAGGAACAAAGTCAGAAACTTGAAATTTGGCTAAGTCTGGAAGCCAAATTAATAGGAAGTTGACTCTTGAAGTCTGGGCGCCAATTTCACATCAGACTTCCTAGATGAGCGCCTAAGGACTTAAGGTTTGCTATCAGGGTTTGGAAGTGCAATATGACAATCACATCATCATCAAAGGCTTTCTCTTTCCTCCAACTTCAAGTGGCGCCTAGCTCAGAAGCATGTTAGGGAGCACATCCAACAGGGCGCCTTGATGGAAAAGATTGATAAGTCTCCAAACTGAAGTTTTCTAAATGAATTGGATGATGAAGAGGGCCCATTTACTTTAGGCGCTAGTATCATGTTGTATCATCTAGTAGGAGCGCCTAGCACAAGAGGGCGCCAATACCTCATTTCAGGGATTCCTCCATTTGAGCGCCTAGCTTAGATGGATTAGATTGAAAGTTTGAAGTAGAAGATACCAGTGGAAACTTCTTCAAATGTGCGCCTAAGGTGGGAGCAAGTTCTCAAGTCATCTAGATACAAGGCGCTCCATCAGAAGGTGAGATAATGATCATTTAAAGTCAAGTTGCTCTCAAGGATCTTTGAAAGGATGATAAGTTATGATCAAGGCGCCACTTCCTGATCAAACAAGCTACAATGAGCGCCTAGCTTTCAGGATGACTTCTGGCACTCTAGATATGCGCCCTAGTCAAGAAGTCTCCAGTGAAGGCAAGATTTCAAGTCATCAAAGGTAGTAGACTTTCAGTTGAGCAAACCCTAAAATAGCGCCCTATGCTAGATGATAGTTTGATGTTCAATGGAGATCAGGTTGTTTGATGCAATGATCTTAGGCGCCAAGACAAGATTCAATGACCTTGAAAATGCGCCTAAGTAGGAATATGCTCTCCAGACTCCTCAAGAAGTCAGGGCGCTTGGTCAGGGAAGTATTTTGTTTTGAATTTAAGACTCCAGAAGTGAGCATTTGCATAGAAGATAAGCCTTTCAAGGTGAGGCGCCAATCTAGGTTCTTTCCTGCCAATAAATGCGCCTAGGTGAAGTTGCAGACTTTGACAAGATGTTAATGTTCTGTATGAGGGCGCTAGATTAAAAAGGAACTTCAAAAGGTTTAATTGCTAGTGTTTGAAAGCTTGAATAGTGTTGAACATCTTCATGAAGATGCTAGGCGCAGATACCAGTCAAAATGACCTCAAAGGTGCGCCTAAGATGGATGGAAGCTCCCAAGACCAATTCAGATGCAAGGCGCTCCATCAGGGAGGTCAGGTCAATCTAATTGAAGACAAGTAGTTTTCAATTTACCTTGAAAAGATGATCAATTGAGCCTAGGCGCAATTCTACTCCTCCATGATCCTGTCCTATGAGGAACCTTGTAAGGCGCCTGGCACCTAGCTACAGAATGAGCCATATGAAGAAGTTCAAACATTAGAAGATGGGCGCTCACTCCCAGTTGAAGCATTCCACCTTCCGGAGCATCAAGACTTGAAGAATCGTCAAGGAAAGTCATTTTACATGCAAGGCGCACTCCTACCAACTTTCTCACCTCCAGAATGTGCCTAGCCTGGAAAGGCGCCTATTCATGACTCTGCCACCTCAGTTGGGCGCCTGGGTCAACATTTGGCGCCTAGTCAGAAGATAAGGTAGCTGTAACTACCTGAGCTCTCATTGGTCGACAGAAGGTCTTCGGGATCCGTGTCAAGGTCTCTATATAAGCTTGCCAACTCAGAATGAGTCATCAGATGGAATATTCCCTTGAATATGCTTCTTGGGAAACGTGCCTTGGTTCCTCTTCATGCATTGAAAAAACGTGCCTTCATTGCCTTTGGAAGGCCTATAAAAGGAGGAGCTCCCTCATTCATTTGGCATCTATGCATTTTGACAAAATTCTCTCTGCAAAGCTGTTGAGCTTGTAATCTTGAGGCCTGCGAGTTTCAAGTGTTGGGGTGATGCTCCCTCAACTGACAAGGTGATGCTCCCTTGTTGTACTATGAGGTGTTGACATTCAGTTGACATCATTGAGTTCAATCGAGTCGATCAAGTATAGGTGCCCATTGTAATCATCAAGGCTCCAAGGCCTGCTTTTGTAATTCTATTTGAATAAAGTGTAACTACATGCCATTGAAAGCATTACTCATGTAATAAGACATTATGAGTTGATTGAATCAAGTAATAAAACAAGTACCCAGCTTAAGGTTGATTCATTCAAATAGTTATCTTTGATGTATATCTTTGTGTTGTTGAAATAGTTGATGAGTTGATAGCAAGTAAAATTGTCTAAGTAAGGAAAAATTTTGGTAGAATTAGTTGGGTATCTTACAAGTGCAATAAAACCACGCACTTTAATTAACCCACACCGTGTCATGACGACATCCTTCCATCTGGTGGATGAGGTGGCCAAAGGTTTTGAGGATTAGGGCCTGAGACTTCTGCTTGGTCGAAACATTTAAACTCGACACCATCAACTCCCTTATTTGCCAAGACATTTACGTCTGAGTTGGCCTCCATATAAATATGGTTCAATGTGAATGCATCCAAAATTTTTAAAAGGTCTAGTGCCCGCTCCAATAATGCTCTCAACTTCCAATTAGCAATTTGACCTGACCTCAAAGTGTTGATAACCAAGGATGAGTCCCCTTTAACTACCAACTTGCTTACAACTAGTTCCTTACAAAAAAATAGACCATGAATTAAAGCCTGGAATTTTGTGATATTGTTTGTATCCTCCTCTAAGGGTAAAGCCAATCTACCAACAAACTCCCCGTTCCAGTTTCTAAGCACACATCTGGCTCCAGAAGGACCCGGGTTGCCTCTGGAGGCACCATCAAAATTAAGTTTAATCCACCCCCTTTCTAGAGCAGACCACTTAGCTGACCTTCTAGCCACCACTGAAGCTTTCTCCCTAGACCCAACATGCAAAGGAACCTTCAAGCCATGCCACCTGGACCTCATTTGACCATCCCACTCTGTAAAGATACCAGGCTACCCTAAGCATTTACCTAACCAGCAATTAACCACCTCAACTATAGCAACTTCAACTTTGTTTTTGAAGGAAACCAAGGGCATCTCCTTGTCATCAAAGATCTGTTGGTTACGTTCTTTCCAGATTTCCCACACCAATAGTGAGGGACTTGTGATCCAAAGGTTACTTAGTAGGTCTGCCTTTGGTCTAGAGGGCCAAGAGTGGAATAGACTCAAAATGTCATTAGGTAATGCAGAAATCCAACCCAACTTGGCACAAAGCCAACGCCAACACTCCTGTTAAAAAGGGCATCCTAGAAAAAGATGGTCTACTGACTCCTCTGCTCTCCTACATAAAACACACCAAGAGGGGCCCTCAAAACCCATTCTTTTCTCAGCTGTCAAAATTCTTTTTTGGAGAGCTGTCCACACAAAAATGCCAGCTCAAGGGACACAATGCTTATTCCAGCATAATGAGATAGGTAGGTAAGAAGGATCCAAATCGTCAATGCCAGTTGCCACTCTATACCCATCTTTAGCAGAGAAAGAACCACTTGTCGAACCTGTCCAAATGATTTTGTCAGCTCCTCTTCTGAAGACCATTTTCCTTTGGTCCAACTCTCTTTTTAAAAGGTTAGCTTCATCATCAGGAATGGGCATGAGAGAAAAGTCTTTCCATTTCCACCCAATGGACAGGTCATCCTGTGAGAAGAGAACATAATCCTTAACCCTGCCCCCCCCAAAAGATTTTGAGGTGAGCCTTAACATGATCCACTGTAATCACACTATCTAGAATGGGGAAGCCCCCCCAAGATTCTTTCCAAAGCAAGGCAATGCTACCATCTTGGACATCCCAAGTTACCAAATATGAAATAATCGATGTATAGTTCAAATAAAGTTCCAAACTCTAGAGCCTTTGGGGGAGTGCTCAATCTTCACAATTTCAAGAGCTCTAACACAATTTAGGTACTTAGCTTGCAAAATTTTCACCCATTTCAGCTCAAGGCACTGGAGCATCTTTCATACTGACTTTGCCCCCTAGAGCCTTATTTTGGTGCAACAAGTTTCTAAGACCGGAGCCACCTTTGTCTTTGGGTCTACAAACCTTGTCCCAGGCAATCAAAGCCAATTTGTCTTTCTCCGCTGTCCCTTGCCAAAAAAAAATGTCTCATTTTACCTATTATCTCATTGTTATCCCCCATAGTAATAGCTAGGTAAGATAAAAGATAGATGGGGATAGAAGATAGAATTGATTTCAACAAAAGCAATTTGCCCGCCTAGGAAAGCCACCTTCCTTTTGAAGAATTCATTCTTTTTCCCAACTTGTCCTTAAGAGGTTCCCATAGTTTGGAATTCCTAAGTCCCTTGTCTAATGGCAATCCTAAGTAAGCACAAGGCAAAGAGCCCTTCTTGAACTTTAAGATCTGCAATATAGCTACTTCCTTCCTTGGAGGAGTAGACGAGAAAAAAACTTCTGACTTAGAATGATTAACTTCTTGCCCAGAGGCTAGAGCATACAAATCCAAGGTTCAAAGAAATGCACGTGCCTCCACCTTCTTAGCTAAACCAAACAACATGGTATCATTTGTAAACTGCTGATGAGAGACCCAGATATTTCTAGCCACTGTAATGCCTAAAACTTGATTCAAACTTTAAAGGTTGCTAATTGCCCTTCCTAGAGCTTCGACCATTATTATGAACAAAAATGGGGATATTGGGTCCCCCTGCCTTAGGCCTCTGGAGGCCTCAAAAAAACCTTTTGGAGTGCCATTGATAAGAACTAGAAACCTTGGGCCAGCAATGCATTCAAAGATCTAGTTTACCCATTGTCTATTAAAACCAAAAGCCTCCAAGACCTTACACAAGAATCGCCAATCCACTTTGTCATAGGCTTTCCTGATATCTAGTTTGATGAGCATGCTAGGATCTTTAGTATTCTGAAGTGTATGGATCACCTCCTAAGCAATAATTACCCCATCCAAAATGGATCTGCCTGGGACAAAACCTGTTTGCTCTTCTGAGATGATGCTGGGAAGCAAAAGTTTCAAATGTTTGGCAAGGACTTTAGTCATTATTTTATAAATAGTATTGCATAAGGATATGGGCCTGTAATCATCCAACTTAGACACTTTTTCTTTTTTGGGAACAAGAACAATGAAAGCGTTGTTGACTTCCTTTAATAAAAAAACTGAGTTCCTGGCTGCTTCTAGGGCCTCTGTGAGCTCTTGGCCTACAAATTTCCAACAAACTTGAAAAAAACCTGCTGGGAATTCATCTGGGCTTGGGACTTTATCTGGATGAAACTGCTTGAGAGCCCTTTCTACCTCTTCCAGACAAAACTTTGCATTTAGGGCCTTGTTGTTATGTTGGTTTAAGGTTTTTGGAATATGCTGCAATAGAGCATTCTGAGCTGCTAGACTAGAGATTCCACAGGTATTAAGTAGAGAGCTGAAGTATTCCACAATATAAGTTTTGATTTCTTGATTACCTTCAATAATGAAGCCATCTTCCTTTTCCAAACTATGAATCATGTTAACCCCCTATGTTGTTTGGTGATATTGTGGAAGTATTTTGTATTCTTATCCCCTGCCTCTAACCAAAGTTCTTTAGATTTTTGTTTCTAGAAAATTTCCTCTTTTGCCAAAATATCCTCAAATTCACCAAATAACTCCTTTTCTTTAAGATAGTTGGCCTGAGACATCCCAACATTAATAACCTCTTCATTCAATTTGGAAAGACTTTCTTCTACCAATTCTTTAGATTGAAAAATATTCTTGAAATGCACCTATTCCATTCTAGGAGGTGTTGCTTGACATGTTTTAGTTTGGATAAGAAGCAAAACATTTTAGAATCCTCGAAAGCTTCCTCAACCCACAAAAGCTGCACCAAGGGAAGAAAATTCTCGTCCTTTGTCCACATGTTCTCAAATTTAAAGGGTGATTTCATAGGCTTCATATCCTCTGCAAGGTTGAGTAGAATAGGAAAGTGATCTGAACCTGAACAAGGGAGGATGGATGCTTTGAGAACATGAGGAAAGGAGGATAAGTCACCCCTGAAAAAGAAGCGATCCAACTTCTCTGTAATGTTACAGAACCCAGTTCGCCTATTGTTCCAAGTAAAAGTTCCTTGCCCTGAATCAATTTCTAACAGGTTGTTCCTGTGAACCCAGTCACTAAAGTCCTTCTGTGATTAACCAGCTCAACATATTTCACCCTTTTTGTCCCAGCTATGAAGAGTAGCATTGAAATCACCCCCAAATATTGTGTAAGAAGAAGGGCTATCATCCACAAAGCTGTCTAGGGCTGACCATAGCTCTCTTTTATTAATACAAGAAGAAGGTCCATACACATTGATTAGTAGGCAGTTTGATTTGGAGAAGAGAATGTTGATCATACCTCCCATCCAATTTTTATCGAATCCAAGAAGCTCAAAGGACACCTTTGTTGGATTCCATAGAATAGCTAAACCCCCCAGAAGCCCCAACCACTTGCACTGAGGCTTGATTCTAGTTTCTCAGACTTGCAACAAAATGCTCCAGTTCTTTTATGCTCAGTTTAGTCTCTTGGAGTAGAATAATTTCTGACTTAGATAAGAGGATCCTCTGCTTAACCAAGCACTTTTTGTTAGGGGCATTTAGACCCCTAACATTCCATGATATTGTCCTCATGGACCTTTGGGAAGGGTTGTTCCCTTTCTTGAATCCGTCAGAGTTGTGATTTTCATCTGACCCTCCGCATCTCCATCGAGGCTCCTCAGTTCATTCAAGGACTTCCTACCAACTTTTTTAATAGAACTGCTCCTGAAGTCTGGTTTTGATTTATTAGAAGCAATCTGCTGAATACCTAACTTGGCTGAGATTGTTTTCTCAAGACCCATAACAAATAAGGCTTCATTTTCTTTGATCTCAAGCTCACCTTCCTCCAATAACTCTTGAGTAAGAATTTTTCTATTGATTTCTAGTCCTGAATTGAAAGTCGACCCTTGCACCTCAGAGCCGATATTATTTATGAAGAATTCCAAGATCTCACTAACAATACTCACTTTGGAGAACTCCTCATCCTCCAAAAGAGCTGAAGGCTCCTTATTTGGAATTTTATCATCATCTACCTGAAGCTGACCCTTGACCGAGACAACTAATTCAACAAGACCCTCGTCCTTGTCTACTGAAGTCTAAGACCCTAAACCCTCTAGTTCCAGATTGATATCTTGATGGAGAATCTCTGTTTCTTGAAGAAGCTATATGAGATCATCTATAGTTTGTGATGGTATTGCATGCTCCTCTAGAGAGCAAAGATAAACATTATTTGTTTTATCCCTGACTCTAAGTTCACTACATAGGACTTGTCTACACCCAGATCTGCTTGATTATGATCTTCATGGCTTGTCCCAGAGGGCCCTAAGGCTAGCAAATCCATCCTGGTTTCCTTGCCCTATTCTTTCGATTGGGATATAACATTGACTTTCTCCAAATCGATTAACCATGAACCTCCGACACCTGTTGCCTTTCAGAAAAGACCTTTCTAGATCTTTTTCCTTGAACCTCTTGAAACCTGCTGTTTCCATCTACCCAAAGAAGAAAGAATCTCCAGTTCCCCATAAGTTCCAGAAAATGAGTCTATGTCAATCAACACATTTGGATCTGACCCAACCCTCCGGTTCACAAAATCTTCATCAATCCCAAGGCAAGAGCCCAAAGCATTTCCTATTTTAAACAGAGCCTCTACACTCCAGTACTCCGAAGGAAGCCCATCTAGTGTAAGCCCAGTGGGTATCTTCTTGATTTCATATTTCCATGTGTCAAAGTTTGGTTTCCAGTTTAAACAATGAAAACTGGATCCATTGAACAAAATGGGGTTTCCATACAATATTTCATGTTTCAAATTCTGGTCAATACATTCTATCAGAAGAAAGGAGTTAGAAAGTGGTCTCACACTAACCTTATTCTTGAAAGTATTATGCCACCATTTTATCGCCGCTTGCTAAGATCCATCTTCCCCACACCATTTAGCCAATAAGGCTCTTTCAAAGAATAGCATTGGCTCCCGTCAACGTAAAGGGGAATCTACGCTCTACGAAAAGAGGACGGACTTACAGATTCGTCCCAATCTCTGCAAAACCCTTCTGACACCATGGTCGTGACATCCTCCTCCCATTAGCTATTCCTCAAAATACTAGGAGGTTTGAATCTGCATTGTTGGCTCTACAGGCCAAAGCCCCACCATTTCACCAGAGTCTCCTCTCTTGGAGGGTAAGCAACCTCAATTTTTGACGTGGTAGAGGGCGACCTCGCGGGGTTTAAACCTTGGTTGTTGGCACTATAGGCAAGAAGCCCCACCATTTCACCAAAGGGTCATCCCCAATAAATTTAAATATTACTAATGTACAATCCTTTTAAAATTTTGGTTTAGTATTTTTTCAATAGATTGTACTTTCAATGTTTTTGGATTGTGCACAAACCATACAAATTTCTAACTTCACTATTATTTTAATTATTCTACTTGATAGACTTAATTTGTAGAATTAGATGGGATTTCAATATTCTTACTACACTTAATTTTTTTTTTTTTAAAATGCCCCTGGTAAACTTTTTAACGTGACCGACGACGCTGGTGCGACACGCCCTCTGGCTCCACGTAAATGCTTTTGCCTAGAGCAATGAACCGGTGAGGCCACAACATGGGGGACCTCATCCCCTAGCAAGAACACTTCAAACCCGTGAGCTCGTTGGCCCAACGAAGGCATAAAGCCTGCAAGCTCGTTGGCCCAGCGGGGGTTTGAACTTTGGTGGCCGCCACTACAACCGAGCGACTTAACCACTAAACCACGCCCTTATCGACACTGCACTTAAAAAAATTAACTTCACTATTATTTTAATTATTCTACTTGATAGACTTAATTTGTAGAATTAGATGGGATTTCAATATTCTTACTGCACTTAAAAAAAATAAATTTAAATATGACTAAGAAAATTCTATTAAAACTTTAGTTTGGTATTTTTTCAATAGATGGTACTTTGAATGTTTTTGGGTCTTAGACAAGCCATAGATATTTCTAACTTCACTATTATTTTCATTATTTTAGAAGATAGTGCTAATTTAATTTTCTTGATGCACTTCTTAAAAAAGGAAATTAAATTAAAATATGACTAACACAATCTATTTAAAACTTTAGTTTGGTATTTTTCCAATGTTTTTGATCTTGGAAAAATCATATAGATTTCTAGCTTTCCAATTATTTTTCATTATTTTACAGGTTAGACCTAATTTGTTGGAATTAGATAGGATTTCAATCTTTCTATTGCACTTCCAAAAGAAAGAAATTAAATTTAAATATGACTAATACAATCCCATTAAACTTTGGTTTGGTATTTTTTCAATAGATGGTATTTTCAATATTTTTCAATCTTAGAACCATATAGATTTCTAGCTTCACTTTTAATTTCATTATTCTACAAGATAGACCTAATTTGCTAGAATTAGATGGGATTTCAATCTTCTTGTTGCACTTCCAAAAGAAGGAAGCTTAATATAAATATCACTAATATTATCCCAATAAAACTTTAGCTTGGTATTTTTAAAATAGATGGTACTTTTAATGTTTTTTCTCTTAAATCTCACAAACATTTTAGGGGAGAATACATCAAACCTATGTTTTACATGGACACATCTCCTAGGAAAATTTGGTTGTTCCTATCTTTAAGATATTTTGGAGATGTAGAGTTGGTTAAGAAACGTCCTTGGGGCCAACCCTATGAAAAAGTGAAATGTTCCCAAAACACCTAGGTGATAGCTAGTTGTCCTTAGGATGGCCAATGAACCTCTCCCAACCACCGTGGGGATGGTTGATTGTCTCCTATAGCTTAAGAATGGAAAAGATGGGTTTTAAAAAATAAAAAAAGTAAGAGTTCTAAAAAGGGGTGGGTGGCTCACAAGGTCCCACACACTCCTTTACAATAATTGTAAACCTAAAACAAAGACACTAACTCCTAAAACATAAAATTCTCTCATTTCACAATTTTGCATTTTGTGAGAAGAAGACAAAGAAAGAGAACAATAGTGAGAAGAAGACAAGATAGTGTCAAACTACATCATTTGAGGTATGTTTAGCATCCATTGTTCATTTGCATAAATCCTTTAATTTTTTTGGTTCTTTCAAAATTTTCAAACACTTAGGCAATTTTTTTAGTTTTTTTAATGTTTATACTTGTAGATTGTTTTTGAAAAAAATAATATGAACAATAGTGAGGGTTATAGTACTGAAGGGGTTGAGATTTATCAAACATGCTGTAGAGGTACTAGGGATTTTGTTGATGGGTGTTTTGACACACTCAACAAATTAGGTGAAATGTAAGATACACTTCACCTCTCCTAGAAGGTGATCAATCTCCTAGAAGAAGATCAACAATCCAAGGTCTTTGTAACTAGGTCTTGGCCATTTATGTGATAACTCAAAGACCCGTTTGCTATTCTAATCAAGGGGCCTGTGGTGTTTTAGAAGCTTTCCAACACTCAAGACCGATTAATTTCACGAATACAATTAGTGTTTCAGATTCAACAATGGATATACAAATTGATCCTAACATTTATTTCCATAAAATGTCACTATTGAGTTCATAAAATAGGAATAAATCAACTTGCAATCATGAAATATTAGCATTACATTAGTAAATTACAAGTTTAAAACCTAAAACCAATCCTAACCTACTCATATCTAGCAAAAAAGAAGATAAAGAGTTTAGAGAGAAAATGATTAAATTTTTTTAATTTTGTTTCCTTATTTCACACATCACTAATGAATATATAAATTTATAAAAGAACCTATTGTGATTTTCCCCAAAATTACTAACCAAGATCAAAGAAGGTGTAATCTCCAAAGGGAACCAACTATGCAAGATACTACAACAACCACCTAACCATTAGCATAGATTACAGAAGAGCTCCCATAACTGATTTGTAAGTGTTTAGGTTGACGACACAAGGTATCTTACCCTCAACAAGATACTATTGATATGAAACACATCACAAACTCATCAATATCCATGAACTAGATGCTTGGAATAAAAAGAAAATACACCTAGTTTGGAAAACTAGGAAAAGTAGAAGATATTTAGAAAAATGAAGCTATATTTCTTTTAAGTTCATAGGTTTCCAATCCTTACAAAGTGTTTTAATTATATATATATATCAACTTTAAAATGATGCAATTATAGCCATAGAATCATGATCACATATCAATGGTCAAGATTTGAAAGATCTTAAGGTTTAGATCTAACCTCATTTAATTTTGGTTGCAACTCTTCTTGTATGCAAAAGTGTTCTTCTTATCCTTACCTTAACATTAAACATTTGGAGCAAGATCTCTATCATTGGACTAAGACCTCTCAAAAGTCAAAACAAAATTTAGGATCTGAAATGGTAGGCACAAGTTCCAAGAAAATTTCACTTTATCTCTCAAAGTAACTTCATGTGGAAGCTTCCCCTTCACCAAGGTGATGATAAAACAAGCTTCCAAGATCTTCTTCCTTCATTAGAATGAATATGTACACCTTAGGAAGATCCTAAATCACATGTGACAGCCTCCTCTTACCTAAACCTATCATTGGATAACTGAAACAAACATCTCCTAAAACCACCACTCCACGGGCAAGTATGCATTGTCATGGAGTAATCTTCTTTTCAATGACATCTCTAATTATAGCTCTATTTTATAGGTCTAGGATCTCCTCCTTCACCTTTAGTAGCAATACATCCATCTTGTATCAATATGACAACTCTCTATCTCATTTTCTCTAGCATACACCCCTTGAGAATAAATCTTGATCATCATAAGATTTTCTTTAGATGCTCATTATCCTAGTCATCTCCTTGATTAATTTTTCTTCTTTCCATTTCAGAATCTTTCTCTCTTTGACATTTGTTTGTCTAAATTTTATAGAAGCAGTAGCATGGAGCTTCATAATCCATGAAGAATCCACAATAGTTTGCCCTAACCAATCACCTTTCATCTATTTAATTTCAAAAGTTCAATTCATTACACTCTAAATCATGATTCATAGATACTAGAAAATCTTCAACCTTTAGGCTATAACCAACACAAAACATAAGTAAACATGATCTAGATCCTTATATCAAACACTAAACATTCCAATTCTCCATCTTGATCATCCTATTTGAAATGAGGGAAAACCACTACAATATAGAAATCTAAAATTATATTACGAATCTTTAATTTGTAAAATGCCAAATGGAGATTAAAGCATGTAAAATCAGCAACACGGAAAATCAACAAACACATAAGAATTTCACAACATAGTGTGTACATGGAGAAAACCCTTTCAAGTAAAAAATCCACCAGGAAAAGAGGGGGTAAGTACAAGAAGATGGGGGGCCCAAAGGGGTCTTAAGTGGCCACTTTTTTTCTAAAATCAGGAAATGTTGGCCTTGGATGAGAAATTGAGTATAGTTACACTCAAATTTTGGACATGCAACCAAAACAATGTTCGTAGTGCTTCGAGTCTACTTTCTAAACTACTATTTTTTTTTTAAATGGTATAGATTAAGGGATTCAAAAGAGGGAGCCACAGAAATTGGTGTTGTTTCTGTCAAAAAAACATAACATAGCATGTTTTGTGGCTCCCTCAAAAGGTTAACTTTTTTTTGGTATTTTTAAAATCGCTTCAGTGAGAAATTAGCTAACAGCATGTAGTTTATGCCCAAATTTTCTGATAATTTTTTGATGAATATTTGATTTTTTACTAATTTTAAAGTGGACACATCCTAAAAAATAGAGCTTTGGCCGTGCTACCCCTATAAATTTTGAAAACTAATTGAAAATCTTTTTTTTAATATGTGTAGAATGGAGTCTAGTTTCTAAAAATGTAATTTTTTTGAAATTTCAATGAATAGTTAATTTACAATGAAAAAAGACCAAACATTGGTTTTTGCCCAAAAACAGACACACAAACAAAAGAAATTAAAGATGAAAGGCTTAACATTGTCAAAATGTGGAAAAAGTTACATGTTAAATAGCTAAGAGAAAGCCTAACATTACCTAGGTGTTTGATTTGTTTGACCTTGAAACACGTGCAAATATGAGGGTTAACACGAATGAAATTATGTGAAATTTTGTAGAATTTGCAAAAACACGTCTGTGGACGTTGGGAAGGCACTCCAAGCCTTTGGGTTGGAAATCCAAAGCAAATCCCAAGCCTAAGGCTTGGGATTCCCAAAGAAAAATATAACGTGCCTGCGTTATGTTTTGTTTTGTATTTTTTCCTTTTTTGCAAAAGTTTGCCCGATGTTTATCATGTTTGACATAATGCACTCGCGTTATGTCTCCCTTGGAATATTTTATGTTCAAGGTTATTAAGCATGTATGTATGTATGTATGCCTATATGTATGTATGTATGTATTGATGTATGTATGTATGCCTATATGTATGTATGTATACTTGTATGTATGTATGCATGTATGTATATATATGTATGCCTATATGTATGTATGTATGTATAGTGTCGAGGGTAGAGGAGGGTAGAGATGGGGGTGAGGTGGATAGGGGAGGAGAGGGGTGGATAAGGGTTGAGGGTTTAAGGGTCAAGGGTTTAGGATTTAAGGGTTGAGGGTTTAAAGTCAAGAGGGATTAAGGTTTAGGGTTGAGGGATTAGGGTTTAGGGTTGAGGGTTGAGGGTTTAGGGACATGATTTAGAGTTTAGGGATAAGGGATTAGGGTTTAGGACCTTAAGAGATTAGGGTTTATGGTTGAGGTTTTAGGGATAACGTTTAGGGTTGAGGGTCGAGGGATTAGTGTTAAGGTAGAGTGTTGAGGGTAGAGGGATTAGGGATAGGGTTTAGGGTTGAGGGATTAGGGTTTAGGGTTGAGGGCTTAGGGATAAGGGATTAAGGTTTAAGGTATAGTGTCGAGGGTTTAGGAATAGGGATAGTGTTTAGGGTTTAGGGTTGATGGATGTAAGGGTTTAGGGTTTAGGGATAAGGAATTAGGGTTGAGGGTTGAGGGATTAAGGTTTAAGGTTGAGGGTTGAGGGTTTAGGGATAGGGTTTAGAGTTTAGGGATAAGGGATTAGGGTTTAGGACCTTGAGGGATTAGGGTTTGGGTTGAGGCTTTAGGGATAGCGTTTAGGGTTGAGGGATTAGGGTTGATGGTCGATGGATTAGGGTTAAGGTAGAGTGTTGAGGGTAGAGGGATTAGGGATAGGGTTTAGGGTTAGGGATAAGGGATTAGGGTTTAAGGTACAATTTCAAGGCTTGAGGGTTTAGGGATAAGGTTTAGGATTTAAGGTTAAAGGGTTGAGGGTTGAGGCTTTAGGGATAAGAGAGAGACCTAGATGGCTAAGGGTTGAGAGATAGGGGAGAGATGGGGTGAGGTAGATAGGGGAGGAAAGGGGTGGATAAGGGTTGAGGGATTAGGGTTTAAGGTATAGTGTTGAGAGTTGAGGGTTCAGGGATAGGGTTTAGGGTTTAAGGTTGAGGGAATAGGGTTTAAGGTATAGTGTTGATGGTTGAGGGTTTAGGGTTGATGGATTAGGGTTTAACGTTGAGGGTTGAGGGTTGAGGGATAGGGTTGAGGGTTGAGGGATTAGGGTTAATTAGAGTGTCGAGGGTATAAGGATTAGGGATAGGGTTTAGGGTTGACGGTTTAAGAATTGAGGGTTGAGGCTTTAGGGATGAGGGTTAATGGATTAGGGTTTAAGATATAGTGTCGAGGGTTGAGGCTTTAGGGTTTAAGGTTTAAGGGTTAAGGGCTGAGGGATAGGGTTTAGGGTTTAGGGATAAGGGATTAGGGTTTAAGGTATAGTGTCGAGGGTTGAGGGTTTAGAAATAGGGATAGCGTTTAGGGTTTAGGGATGAGGGATTAGGGTTGAGGGATTAAAGTTGAGGGTTGATAGTTGAGGGATTAGGGTTTAAGGTATAGTGTTGATGGTTGAGGGTTTAGGAATAGGGATAGCATTTAGGGTTTAGGGATGAGGGATTAGGGTTGAGGGTTGAGGGATTAGGGTTGAGGGTTGAGGGATTAGGGTTTAGGGTTGAGGGATTAGGGATAGGGTTTATGTTTGAGGGATTAGGGTTTAAGGTATATAGTGTTGAGGGTTTAGGGATAGGGTTTAGGGTTGAGGGATTAGGGTTTAAGGTATAGTGTTGAGGGTTGAGGGTTTAGGGTTGAGGGATTAGGGTTTAAGGTATATAGTGTTGAGGGTTTAGGGTTGAGGGATTAGGGTTTAGGGTTGATGGATTAGGGTTTAACGTTGAGGGTTTAGGGATAGGGTTGAGGGTTGAGGGATTAGGGTTAAAGTAGAGTGTCGAGGGTATAAGGATTAGCAATAGGGTTTAGGGTTGAATGTTTAATAATTGAGGGTTGAGGCTTTAGGGCTGAGGGTTAAGGGATTAGGGTTTAATATATAGTGTCGAGGGTCAAGGTTTTAGGGTTTAAGGTTTAAGGGTTAAGGGTTGAGGGATAGGGTTTAGGGTTTAGGGATAAGGGATTAGGGTTTAAGGTATAGTGTCGAGGGTTGAGGGTTTAGGAATAGGGATAATGTTTAGGGTTTAGGGATGAGGGATTAGGATTGAGGGTTGGGGGATTAGGGTTGAGGGTTGAGGGTTGAGGGATTAGGGTTTGGGGTTTAGGGTTTAAGGTATAGTGTTGAGGGTTAAGGGTTTAGGAATAGGGATAGTGTTTAGGGTTTAGGGATGAGGGATTAGGGTTGAGGGTTGAGGGATTAGGGTTTAGGGTTTAGGGTTTAGGGTTGAGGGATTAGGGTTTTAAGTATAGTGTTGAATGTTTATGGATAGGGTTTCAGGTTGAGGGATTAGGGTTTAAGGTATATAGTGTTGAGGGTTTAGGGATAGGGTTTAGGGTTGAGGGATTAAGGTTTAGGGTTGATGGATTAGGGTTTAAGGCATAGTGTTGAGGGTTTAGGTATAGGGTTAGGGTTGAGGGATTAGGGTTTAGGGTTGATAGATTAGGGTTTAATGTTGAGGGTTGAGGGTTGAGGGTTGAGGGTTGAGGGTTTAGGGATAGGGTTGAGGCTCGAGTGATTAGGGTTAAAGTAGAGTGTCGAGGGTATAGGGATTAGGGATAGGGTTTAGGGTTTAAGGTTTAAGAATTGAGGGTTGAGGCTTTAGGGCTGAGGGTTAAGGGATTAGGGTTTAATATATAGTGTTGAGGGTCGAGGTTTTAGGGATAGGTTTTAGGGTTTAAGTTTAAGGGTTAAGGGTTGAGGGATAGGGTTTAGGGTTTAGGGATAAGGAATTAGGGTTTAAGGTATGTGTCAAGGGTTGAGGGTTTAGGAATAGGGATAACGTTTAGGGTTTAGGGATGAGGGATTAGGTTTGAGGGTTGAGGGATTAGGGTTGAGGGTTGAGGGATTAGGGTTTAGGGTTTAGGGTTGAGGGATTAAGGTTTAAGGTATAGTGTTGAGGGTTGAGGATTTAAGAATATGGATAGCCTTTAGAGTTTAGGGATGAGGGATTAGGGTTTAGGGTTTAGGGTTGAGGGTTGAGGGTTGAGGGTTTAAGGATAGGGTTGAGGGTCAAGGGATTAGGGTTAAAGTAGAGTGTCGAAGGTATAGGGTTGAAGGTTTAAGAATTGAGGGTTGAGGCTTTAGGGCTGAGGGTTAAGGGATTAGGGTTTAAAATATAGTGTCGAGGGTTGAGGTTTTAGGGATAGGTTTTAGGGTTGAGGGATAGGGTTCAGGGTTTAGGGATAAGGGATTAAGGTTTAACGTATAGTGTTGATGGTTTAGGAATAGGGATAGCGTTTAGGGTTTAGGGATAGCAATATTTGACGAGTTCTTACTCATAAACTGTGTCACTTAGAAACATTTCATTTGAGGCAACATGATCATGTAGGGTCCCTCTACAATAACCTCTCTCAGTTTTTTATTCTCTAAGGCGTTTGCCCATGGTGAAAGGTTTTCTGCTACCCCAAAAATCATCAGAATGAGGTAGTGTAAAGTTACAAGGGGGTGCAACTTTCATCCTACTCATGATGCGGCCAAACCGACCATTCCAACATGTCTGGATGGGTACTTTTAGGCTAGGCATGGTTCTGTTTCACACCCAAACATGCTAAAATAGTCTGAGCTACATTGTACCGGTGATATCCCTGAAGAGTCCAAAGTGCAAAAAGGTGGCAATCTTTGACGAGATGTTACTCATAAATCATGTCACTTAGAAACATTCCATTTGAGGCAACACAATCACGTAGGGTCCCTCTACAATGACCTCTCTCAATTTTTTATATCTCTAAGGTGTTTGCCCGTGGTGAAAGGTTTTTTGCTACCCCAAAAATTGTCAAAAGGAGGTAGTGTAAAGTTGCAAAGGGGTGTAACTTTCGTCTTGCTCCTGATGTGAACAAATTGATAGTTCCAATGCATTTGAATGGGTATGTTTAGGCTAGGCATGGTCCTTTTTTTCACCCAAACATGCCGAAATAGTCCAAGCTAGATTGTACTGGCAATATCCTTGAAGAGTCCAAAGTGCAAAAAGGTAGCAATCTTTGATGAGCTATTACTCAAAAATTGTGTCACTTAGAAACATTTCGTCTAAGGCAATGCAATCACTTAGGGTCTCTCTACAATAACCTCTCTCAGTTTTTTATATATCTAAGGTGTTTGCCCATGGTGAAAAGTTTTCTGCTGCCCCAAAAATCATTAGAAGGAGGTAATGTAAAGTTGCAAAGGGGTGTAACTTTTTTCCTGCTCCTGATGCGACCAAACTGACTATTCCAATGCATTTGGATGGGCATGTTTAGGCTAGGCATGGTCTTACTTTGCACCCAAACATGCTGAAACAATCTGAGCTACATTGTACCAGCGATATCCATGAAGAGTCTAAAGTGCAAAAAGGCATCAATCTTTGACGAGCTGTTACTCAGAAGTCGTGCCACTTAGAAACATTTCGTTTGAGGCAACGTGATCACATAGGGTCCCTCTACCATAACCTCTCTCAGTTTTTATATCTCTAAGGCGTTTGCCCATGGTGAAAGGTTTTTTGCTACTCCAAAAATCGTTAGAAGGAGGCAGTGTAAAGTTGTAAAGGGGTGTAACTTTCATCCTGCTCCTGATGCGGCTAAACTGACTGTTCCAATGCATCCAGATGGGTATGTTTAGGTTAGGTATGGTCCTGTTTCACACCCAAACAGGAATATCAAGAGTTTGTGGGATAATAAGGGAGGAAAGATACTAGATAGGAGAAGAAAAATCTTAATTTAAAAATTTCTTATCATTTTCTTTGTCTTGAGGTTTGTTAGGGGGTTGGTTGGAAGGAAACTAGGTCTGGGACGTCTGGTAGGGGTATATTAGGAAATAGGTATGGTAGATATGGGTTGGTTAGTAGGTTGGGTGTGGTGTTGGGGAAGTTTCTTAGGCCTACTATTAGAAGTGGATGGGGAAAGGTCGTACACTTTTTCTTTTACTTTATCTTGGAGGGGTGTTAGAGGGGAGATAGGGGCATAGCTAGTGGAGTAGGTGAAGTAATAGAAAGAGGTTGTGGGGTTGGGGCAACAATGCATTTAGAGGCATAAGATAGGTAAAGGTGAAAGAGGGAATTGGTATGAGATTGAGGTGGACCAGAAGGGGTTGACAAAAAATAATCTAAGGAGAAGTGTCTTAAGGTAAGAACTAGTTGGTATGGGCTATGAGAAATGGTGAAGACATTACCATCATGGGGAATTTTAGAGTCAACAAAGGAGGGACCTAGATGATGTTGAAGTCAATCATATGCTATATAATATGTCATAGGCTCATACCCCTCTCTGGTGTCATGTCCTGGGGTCTAATTGGTGGTAATTAGATGAGTTTATTAGAGAGAATTTGTGGAAGAATAGTGTGGAGTGGATCAACAAGCTTTGGTAGACATGTATGGAAAATGTGGCAGCATAGACAAGGTAGTGAGCTGTTTGAAAAGATGCCTCAAAGAAATGTGGTCTCATGGTGATGTCCTCGTCTATGCATCAACTTGTCATGACATTCCATGAGATCACATTTCTTTGAGGCATTTTTTCAAATAACTATATTGTAATTGAAAATTTGTCATCTATCAACATCTAGTTGTTAGTTATGCAATGTATAGTAATGCTTTGAGTTTGAAAGATGTGCAATGAAATGTAACCAATGATATGAATATAAAATACAAAAATCTAGTAAGTACAATTCATTCATTAAACTATTTATTTTATCACCTCCATGAAGCTTTGAAGTCCACCACCACTGGCAGGTGTTGCCATGAAATCTCCAATATTAACCTATTCAACATCCAAAATCAGATATTAGAATACCATTCATATAACAATGCTATTCACATGTAATATTTATAATTGTCTACTAGTTACATACCCCGACAGTAGATGATGTAGTGTAATATGCAGGTGGAGTACCATTGAAAACTGTATCAATGCTATGACCCTAAAATCATCAAACTAAATTAGTTAATCTTGAATTTCAAAAATAAAATCTAATAAATTAAATTCAATGAACTTGCTAAGATTTACCTGAGTATCAACGCTGAAAGCCTCACTCACGAGGGCATCTGTCATCACCATTTGCTCAGCTGTAGATATAGCCTATGCACCTATGCCACAACTATCCGTGGGGTCTGTGATCAATGAGGACAAAATGAAGATTAAAATATAAATCAAATGCAAAATACAACGATTATACCTTCCTTTTGACTCACAAATCCAAGAGGGAAGGAGTTGCACCCACGAGCTCCTCAGATTTTACCCAAGACTAGAATGTATGTGGATTGCTCAAATGCTCAACACAATGTAAATGAGATGGGGATTGATAGATTAGATGGGATTGAGGCAAGATTTTGACATTAGGATGGTAGGATGAGGAGATTGTGGAGTGATTTTGGCAGAGGTTTGATGCATGAAGAAGTCTGTCCCAAATGGCTTGGAGAGGGTCTCATTTATAGATTTTCTGAAAGGAGGATGGAGGGTGAGGATTGAAAGATGAGATCAAGGGCTAGGAATGTAAATCTTTTATTCATTTTGGGAAAAGGGGTGATAAATGAGGTATGGGTGTGAAAGAATGTGAAATGAATTAAAAATTCATTTGGGGAATGGGAAATGAATTAAGAATTCATTTGGGGATAAGAGGTAATGAATGAGGATGGGTGAGGTAAGGGGTGTGTAAGAGAAGTAAATGTGATGTGTGATTTGTTTCAATTTTTAATTTGGGGGATGTGGGGAAGGGTGTTAAACTAGGTTTGACCACCCAAATGAGAGGTTAGGACTAATTAAACAGAGGTTTTGCTTAATTGATCCTAGGGCTAGGATGAGGTAGGCTAGGGTAGGTTAGGGTAGGTCAATTAATAGGCTAGATCAATTAGATAACCATGATTTATCTAATTAATGAGGATTAGGGAAAAGAACAATTTAACTAAATAAATATTGTGAATATTTATTTAATCAAATGAGGATATAGTTGTAAGGTAAAAGTGATAAATTAAATAAATTAATTCATCACAAGGGACCGACAAATGGTTAGGGATAACTTAATTAAATAAAATGAATTTATTTAATTAATAGGAAGGATAAATTGGTGTCGAGACATGGGAAATTGTTTTGCGAAGCAAGCTAATTTTAGGTGTCTACATTTGCCCCTCTTTGAGATGGTGTTGTGGCTAAGTAACATCATTTCAAAGAAGTTAAAACATAGAGTTGGATTGGATAGAAAAAAGATTTTGGCTTAGAAGAATAGGGTAAGGTTTGGGGATAATTGGTAAGGGTGATGCCCCCTCGAGAGGATAGGCGGGTTGCAAGAACACGGTTGTGCTCTTGAAATGGATGGAGGAGATTGGTTGAAGTGGTTGGAGGATAAGTGGTTAGATGAAAGGATGATGATGGTGGGAGATGATTGGTGGATGATCATTGTGTTGAAAAATGATTTAGAGCAATCCTAGGTTTGATATAGCAAAGTGGATATTTTCACCAAGGTATAGAAGACCAGGGTGATGATGTTTATCCAACATTTGCATGGACTAGACATGCAAACAAAGGGATGATCCCATGCATGCCCAAGATAGTACAACCTTGTCTTAACGAGGGAAGGGGACTCATAGCATAAGTCCTTAGTACACAAAAGGTATGATGAACCTTAGATGCATAAGGGGATCAATATGCTAGAACCGACCCTATGATCAACAAGATATGAATACTAGCTTGGAGTAATGAAACCAACCCACAAGCACAGCATACAAAAGCAAGACTGTGCCCCATTCTAGATGTTTTTGCCACATACCATGATATAGTGAGATCAAGGTAGCTTTGATGTGATCTTTGAATAGGACAAAAGATAAAAATCAAAAACAAAAAGACCAACGAACCAAAATAAATAGCCATTGTCTCTCTTGCCAAAATGGATAATGATTTGATAGATTCTACCTATTGTAGGAAAGATATATCCTAAGGCAAGAATCGGTTGATGATTGGATCATGTTTTGTTGATGTTGTAAGATTGGCTCAAGATATGATGGTGACAAGTTGTGGTTGATGCTGATTTGATAGTTGATGATTTTTGATTAAGGAACGATGCTTTGATAGGTGATGCGATGCTTGGATCTAGTGTAAGCTCAGCAGGTTGGATGGGTGCATCTTATGTACCTGAGTACTGGAAACGTCCTTCGTATTCCAGACTGCCTACATACCCTGTATCCATGGGATCAAGACACATTAAGATGCAAGTGGTTATGATATGTAGTTCTGATTTGTGATGATGATGTGGGATGATGATAGATGTGATGATGTTGGAAGATGATGTGCTGGATGATGAGATGTTTGATAGAACAATGTTGATTTTGTGATGGGTAAATTATTTTTGGAATTTTGTGTGTTTTCTATTGTTTTTGTATTTTTTGATTTTGTGATGTTTTTTGGATTTTTTGATTTTGTGATGTTTTTGGATTTTTTGATTTTGTGATGTTTTTGGATTTTCTGATTTTGTGATGTTTTTGGATTTTCTAATTTTGTGATGTTTTTGGATTTTTTGATTTTGGAAAGGAATGGTTTATTATGAGATGGTTGCATTGGATTTCATGTGGATAACCTTTGCGCTAGATACCAATGACAAGGGAACACCAAGTCTAGAGGTGAAAGTGATGGGGTTGGATAGGGGGATTGGATAGCTGATTCATGATAGATGAATTTAGGATTTTCTCCAAGGGCTAGGTTGCGAGGAATCATATTCCCCAATGCTTAGGATTTTGCATGATGGGTTCATGTTTGAATGGATGGACTTTGCAGTAGATGGATGGAGGATATACTTTTAAAAGGGAGTATGCCAAGAGGTTTCCAAAGCATGTTGTTGATATTTTGTCCCTTGTCTTCATCAAGATCTAAGGAGGAGGATATAGTGGATAGAATGGATGGGGAATGATAGGATAAACAGGGGATGGTGGATAGGAATATGATAGGATAAGGATGTTATGGATGTGGATGAAGGGTATGGTTTTGCCCCCAAGTGTAGGGTACAAAATGGATGGAGAAGGGATTACGCATGACGCCCACAAGGGGTTTTCATCAAGGTACTTGCCCAAGGCGCCACAAGGAGTGGTTTTCACCATTGGACGGATTTTTTCTCTTTACTATTTTCTTAATTTTTTAATTTTTTTGCTTTTTTGATGGGATGGGGATTCTAGCGTCTGTTTCCATAGCAAGCAGAAGATGGTCCCATGTTGGATAGCATTATGGATTATGATCGCATGGATTGTTGGTAGATAGGAGAAGATGGAATGGATGGTGGATAATGGATTATGATGTGGATTATGTGGATAATGATGTGGTTTATGCAAAAGCATGGACCATAGGAATGTGATGGGGAAGATATGTAGGATAATGAACAAAAGATGGAGAAATGGGGGTGTGTGGGAATGTTAAGTGGTGGAGGGGAAGCAAGACCAACGTCTGCACACACCGTGATGTATTTGGAAGCTCGTATTTTGGGTGTGGAGTTGGGAGTAATGGGGATTGGGATTGGGGATTTTTGTATGATCGATTTGGGGTTTTAGGTACCCAAATGGACTTAGGAATTATGGGATTTTTAGATGGGGAGCGGGATGTTTGGGATTTTGCAGTAGATTGGGAGGTGGATGCCTCATTAGAGTTGAGTGATCTTTGTTTGGGGACCCACACCATTTTTGTTTTTGCTTTTTCTTGTGATGGTGTGGGCTTTGATAGCCTTTTTGATTTTTCATTTTGATTGGAAGGGATTATATATTTAGGCTTTTGTGCTTTATGAGTTGAGGCATTCAAATTTTTGAATCCCATGGATTTGGGGGGAGCTTCATGTTGGAAAGATGTGTGCTTTTGTTGGTCTTGATTGGGAATTTTAGTGGATTTATGGGTGGAGAAATTAAAAGTAGATTTATGGATAGATGGATGAGGAGATTTGAGGATAGGGATATTAGGAGTTGGTAGGAGTGGAGGTAAAGTGGATTTGATAGAGATATTTGGAGTTGGAAGTAGTGGAGGTAAAATGGATTCGATAGAGATATTTGGAGTTGGAAGTAGTGGAGGTAAATTTAATGGAGGGAGATGGATGGTCACATGCTTTTACAAATGATAAGATGATGGAGGAGGGATGGCGACATATGTTTTGGGAGTGCGATGAGATGCACCATGTTTGGGATTGGATGAATGGATTTTGGGAGGTGTATGGGTTGTACCAACATGTTCATTTTGTTTGTCTTGGGATGTATAGCCGAGGCCATGCAAGGATAGATGGAATGTGGTGTGGATGGGCTCCAAGATGCCTTGTTCATGAAGGCCTAAGCCTTTTCCTTGATAGTTCATGTGTTGGCGTATGTGACATGCAATGGGATGTTTGATGCTTTGGAAACAAGACGCGAGTCCATTATTTATTGGAGAAAGATATGTGGTGGATGGAAGTTGTTCACCTCTTACAAGGGAGTCACCACGGATGAAAGTGCTTGTGCCAAGTGGATAAGGGGATGGATTTGGGATGGGATTGGTAGATGGAGGTAAAGGATTCATGGGGGATGGTAAAAGGGTGGTAGAAGATGGTGTGAGATTAATAAGTTGATCAATAGATGGGAGGGGATCGGCGATGGGATTAGATGGGATGGTTAGATCTTGATTAGGAGAAGGGGTTGATGTTTCAACATGCTTTGGATTTAGTTCTTGACATAACTCATGTGGTTTGATAGAAGTGGGAGTGACTTGGATAGATGTGATAGGTGCTTGGATGGACGCAATAGGTGTTTGACTTATGTGTTCTTGAACATGGCTGCATGATGGTTCTTGAGTTATGATAGGGGATTTTTCAAGAGGTTTGGTGGGTGTTGGATTGCATGAGGGTGTTTGATTCCTTGCTAATAGCTAATGGATGGCATCCTTCATGATTGTATGGGTTGAAGAATAATATAATGGATGGATAGTAAGGGTGGTTGGTGTGGGATTAGGATTGGGATTGGATAGGTGGGTGATAGGATTAGGTAATGATGGTTCTTGGATGGGTTCAAGGATAGGTGTGGGATCAGATGGTGGTGTTGGAGGGGTGGGGGATTTGGGGGATTCCATTGCTTTGCTTGGTGATGTTCTTTAGAGGAAATCCCACAAGGATTCTTTGGATGTGATAGTGTTGGGACTTGGAAGATTTAATGGTGGATTAGATGGTGGGTGGGTGATAGGGGTTGGTGGTTTGGGAGATACTAAGGTGATGGATTAAGGTTGATAATGTTAGAGGGATATTGTGATGGGAGGATTGGAGGATGGGGATTAGGAGATGTGGGATTTGGTTGTTGATATAAGGTTTGGATTTCAGATATAAGGTGTGCTAGATTGGTGTTCCCTTGATCAAAGTTAGCATGACAAAGGTTGGGGGATGGATAAGGTGGAGATATTGATTGATTGGATAAGTATGATGGCATGGATGTGTAAGGGGATGGTGAATGATATGAGGGTAAAGGTTGATATGATGAAGGTTGATATGAGGTTGATGGTGTGGATATGTAGGATGTTGAAGGTTGATATGATGGAAGTTGATATGATGAAGGTTGATGGGAGTTTGATGGGAGGTTGATGGTGTGGATATGTAGGATGTTGAAGGTTGATATGATGGAAGTTGATATGATGAAGGTTGATGGGAGGTTGATGGTGTGGATATGTAAGATGTAGGTTGGTATGAAGGTTGAAAGAATGATGATTGATATGATGTGGATGGGGATGATGTGTAGGGTGTTTGTTGATATGATGGAGGTTGGTATGAGGTCAATGGTGTGGATATGTAAGATGTTAAAGGTTGATATGATGAAGATGGGGTAGGGGTTTGGGATTCTCTAATGATGAAGTGTGCTAAGGGTATATCTTTAATGTCATTTTTGAATTGTTCCTTAGCATTAGGATCCATGTTCTCATAGACTTTTCTACGTCTTTGTAATTGTTGTATTGCTTCATAAAGATCCATTTTGTGGGAGATAGTATGGGATGATGGGGATGATGGATGATTGTGACGTTGGGAATCAAAATTTCAAGACCTTAAGATGATTTGATTTGATTTGTTTTTTGTTGGATGGTTCTCTATGCTTTTGATAGACTAATGATCTTAAGCAAGAGGGTTGATGTGTTTGACTAAGGTCTTGATTTTTTTGATTGGGTTGATTTAGATTTTGGATTGGGATGATAATGATGTTGAGGGATTTTGATAATGATGTGGATAGTTTTGGTTGGGCTTTTGGATGAGGGGATTGATGGAGGATGAAGGAGACTAGGTCCTTAACCAAAATTTGATGTGCCAAGGATGATTTGTTGATTAAGGATTAGGAATTGGAATGTTTGATTGGAGTGGATAATGGATGAGGGGTGATTGATGTTGGATTTGATTTTGGATTTGATGGGATTAGAATGATGTTGATGAATTGGGTTAAGGATGATGAGAGTGATTAGGATAAGATTAGATTGAATGATTTGGATGATGATGTGGATAAGATAGGTGATTAGGATAGACGAGTGATTGGATTTGAATGTGTTGGAAGAATGAGGTGAATGACTTGTCTTATGTATTTGATGTTTATCTTGATTTGGCAATGTTCAATGAAATGATCACATTTGTACAAACATGAATCACTCACACAAGACACAAGCAATTTTGAATTTTGAATTTGAAGAATATGATAATGATTAGACAAGCACACATGCAAGACACATCAACATGCCCTAATGTCTAGTTTCATGGGGTATGGCCAGTTAGGTTTGGGCAATGTTTACACGAGGTTGAATAATGAATTGAAAGTGAAATCCTATCACACAGCCGGGAGAAGGGGGTAATCCACCCTTCACCTTCACTTCCCAAAGGTAGAAAGTTCTTTGGGGCTTAGCCAAGAGTGACAAGATTCTGATTTCAATGAGGGTGTCTTTCGATTTAGCCTCGGATGAGGTCATCCCTAGGGGTGATGAAATCCCCTAGCAGGCCTCCTAGGAAAGGGTAAACAAAAGCGAATCAAGTGAGGTGTTTTTGATCTCCAAGGTCACCTTGCGGTGTGAGGAGAGAGCGTACACACACACACACACACTTGACTCACACTTGCATTTGGTTAATTGACCCTTAGAAATTCAAATGTGAGGAAGACAAGTCAAGCAATGATTCATTTTAAATCCCAATTTCAAGATGTGATTGAAGACACTAATTTGTTTTAAGCCTAATTTCAATGATATGTGATCAAACATAGTTCATTTTAGGAGCCCAAATCAAAATATGTATGCAAACAATGATTCATTTTATGTCCCAAATTGAAGTGTGTTTGCAAACAAGATTGAGAGATGAAGGATTAAAATGGATGTAGCCAAATTGTTTTCACTATCCAAACTGCTATGTTTTTTGATCCTAATGTTGTTTTAGCCCCGAATGATCACCTGCAAGTCACAAAAATGAAAACGGAGCAAGTAGACTAGCCAAGATGATTGTTATGCAAAAATTGAGAATCTGATAAAATATGATGAAAAATGAACTAATACAGTGAAATGGATTGCATGAATAGAAAATTTAGGAAATTCTATGTGATTTGAAAAAAAAATTCGTGAAAATTTGATAAAAAATGCAAAAGATATGAGCATTTGAAGTTTTCATGCATGTTTGACTTTGATTGCGAAAAAAGGCTTGATAAAGGTACAGTCACCTAATAAAATCCTCACAACTGCGAAGTTCTCAGAGTCCTCTTTCCAATTACTATTCATTTGTTCAATTTTGCCACCGTATACGAAAGTTGTGCTAGTTTGAAAAAAAATGCCTACTTTGGTATGTGGGAGGCACAAGAGGTGAAGTTAACTGTTTGACTTAGCTGTTAGTGGTTTTCACCAGCTGTGGTCACATGGTCAAGTTATCTCTTGGTGGTTAGATGTCTGGTAGTTTAATAGATGACCACTAATGGTTTAGAGAATTTCGATCACATGTGATGGTTTAAGCGCCGGCGATAAATGTTTAAAATTGACAGTTAAAGGTTTAGTCGTTGGTCACCCATGTGACCAGGGGCTAACCTAAAGCAAAATAAAAAAAAAAAGAAAACAAAATAAAGTGGGACTATAAGCCCCTCCCTTTGCCTCCCCAAGGGACTAAACTTGGCGGTCAAGTTTTTTAACCGCGAGTTAGGGTTATGTGGAGGAGCAAATGTGAGATAGTTTTTAATCAAATGATCACAGATGATTTGATGATGTTTAGGGTTTTCTACAAATTGCAATGGGGCCAGAGGGGAATGGCTGACCAGGGTCGACACAAAGGTGAGTGATGGAGGTAGGGTGGAAGGCACAGGAGTGGTGGAGGTAGTAGGCGGTTTAGTAGAGGCGGGGAGGAGGGAGCGGCATGGGAGAGTTCGGGAGACGGGGAGGCGCAGGAGTCTGAGGGGAATGAGGGGTGCTGGGTGGAGTGGCAATAGGGGTGGCGGGAGGGTGGAGGGTGCTACGGGGAGCAGAGAGGGGGTGTGGGTGGATCAGGCGGGGGAAGGGGCGGTCGGGGGGTAAGGGGTCTGCAAGGGATGGAGCTTGAGCGGTGCGGGGGTGTTAGGGCGGAGCAACGGTGGAGGATGGGGAGACTCGGTGGCAAGTGGGTGGCTACAGGAGATATAAGGGTTTCAAGTTTCGTATGTGGTCAGCGGGATGCAGTTAGGGGAGAAGTGGTGAGAGAACCAGGGGCCAACCACCCTAAAAATGGCAGCGATAGGTTGCAGTGAGGGTTTTGAATCTTTTCGACCCTTCACAATATTGCAAACAAAGACCAAACAAATTCAAACCTGCAAACCACATGATTAGCCATGAAACACTCTAAGCAAATCGATACCCGCAGAGATCTCACGTAGGAATGGTACGGATTGTACCTTAAAAAATTTTCAAAAATTTTCAAAAAATTCGTCACAGAACCTAGGCAAGTTTAATGTCAAAATTCACAGAAATAGCGACCTGATCACATAATGTAGTCCATTTTTGCCCAGGATGCAACCTGCAACACTTTACCTCCAAAACTTGACAAAAATTGTTAGAAAATGAAGATTTTGACAACAAAACCTTCACAAAACGACGATTAGATCCAAGACCGGGCGTGCCAATGTGATCAATGAAAACAAAATGAAGATTAAATTACAAATCAAATGCAAAATACAACGATTATACCTTCCTTTTGACTCACAAATCCAAGAGGGAAGGAGTTGCACCCACGAGCTCCTCAGATTTTACCCAAGAATAGAATGTATGTGGATTGCTCAAATGCTCAACACAATGTAAATGAGATGGGGATTGATAGATTAGATGGGATTGAGGCAAGATTTTGACATTAGGATGGTAGGATGAGGAGATTGTGGAGTAATTTTGGCAGAGGTTTGATGCATGAAGAAGTCTGTCCCAAATGGCTTGGAGAGGGTCTCATTTATAGATTTTTTGAAAGGAGGATGGAGGGTGAGGATTGAAAGAGAGATCAAGGGCTAGGAATAAAAGTAACTCTTTTATTCATTTTGGGAAAAGGGGTGATAAATGAGGTATGGGTGTGAAAGAATGCGAAATGAATTAAAAATTTATTTGGGGAATGGGAAATGAATTAAGAATTCATTTAGGGATAAGAGGTAATGAATGAGGATGGGTGAGGTAAGGGTTGTGTAAGAGAAGTAAATGTGATGTGTGATTTGTTTCAATTTTTAATTTGGAGGATGTGGGGAAGGGTGTTAAACTAGGTTTGACCACCCAAATGAGAGGTTAGGACTAATTAAACAGAGGTTTTGCTTAATTGATCCTAGGGCTAGGATGAGCTAGGCTAGGGCAGGTTAGGGTAGGTCAATTAATAGGTTAGATCAATTAGATAACCATGATTTAGCTAATTAATGAGGATTAGGGAAAAGGACAATTTAACTAAATAAATATTGTGAATATTTATTTAATCAAATGAGGATATAGTTGTAAGGTAAAAGTGATAACTTAAATAAATTAATTGATCACAAGGGACCAATAGATGGTTAGGGATAACTTAATTAAATAAAATGAATTTATTTAATTAATAGGAAGGTTAAATTGGTGTCGAGACACGGGAAATTGTTTTGCAAAGCAAGCCAATTTTAGGTGTCTACAGGGTCATAACCACATGCTGACCCGCAAGCCCAACAAATATGGGGTGGAACCCTACTCGAACTCTCCCCTGACCAACGCTGTGCTACAGGACTAGCATGTTATATGATGCTTTGGGTCAAGGCACTAATGGACTGAAGTGTCTTGACCTCAACACTCTCCTTCAAAATAGAAGGGATAGAAATGTGCTCATGGGCTAGTTTGGCAAGTGCTCATTTTGTTGGCCGCTGTGTGTCAACACGTGCCCCTGGTCTATTTTGAATTGACCCCCCACCTCTACCCTGAAACTCCTACATATCAAATTAATTTGGCACTTTATTTTTTAAAAACCCGTAGTAGAGTTTCCTCAAAAAATATTGTGGGACCTCATTATTGTTGCATGGAGGAAGGTCAAAAACCATCCACCACCTCTATGCAAAGTTGTCCCTTATCGCTTGGTTGTTGCACCAATGGATAGGGAACCTCTTGCATGTAAGGGGTAGAGGTTGATTTGTTCATGGGTTTGTGAAATAGAACACAAGTCCATTTTGTAATTTGTTCATTTTTAACTTGTTCATATGACAACTTGTCTACATAATACTCTCTAAATTCTCTCCTCTTTTCTGTCCAACTAGTGATTTGCTTGCTAATTGAATCTACATTTGATAACATAGATTCAAGAGATTGAGAAAGTGTGGATCTATGCATGGTTGAAGTTGTAGGTTCTTTCAACCTTGCAATTATGTCCTCAATTTGTTTTTTATTGTTTTCAATTTGTCCCATTATATTTTCTTGTGTTCTAGAGGCATATTGAGGAATAAATGGAGGTGTTTGTGGTTGGGTTCTTCTTCAATAGGTATTTGCTGTTCAGGTGATGGAGGATTTTGTGTATTTTTAGGCGGAGGAGGAGGAGGTGCATTATCAACTCCTGTAAATTAAAGAAATTTACATCAAAAACTATTTTAATCTACCTATTTAGCAACAAATTCACACAAGAAAGCAAATAGAACTTACTTCTTTGATTTCCCCGACGTCATGGCAGCATTTTGATGATGAATCGATAAGAAATAGCTGATGATTGGATGTTGGATAATGCGAGAGCGCTCTGTCCTCTCTCCAAGCCATGGGTTTCTTGTAAAATGCTGTCAAATTATGAAATGAAACACTATTTTTTTTATATAGTAGACCATAATGCACTTGCATTATAATGCGAGTGAGTTATGGCTTGGTGTTGGGCTTGGAAACACCAAGCCATAATGTGAGTGCATTATAATGTGCTCATGTTATGTATAAAACTTTTTTTAAAAAGTTGGCCGCTTTTTGGCCCCCCAACTTTTTGCACTCGCCCGAGGCCAAGTTGTATTATCTTTGAACAAGAGTAAGAATTTTACAACACAGTGTTTACAGGGAGAAAACCTTTTCGAGTAAAAAAATCCACTAGGAAAAGAGGCCAAGTTGTATTATCTCTAAACAAGAGTACAATACATTCACTTCCTTCAATCATGACAACACTTGTGTATCTATGAACTGTCAACTCATACTCTATACTCCTCTAGCTTTTGTTATATATAAAACTACAAGAAACACAAGAGCACATAGAATATGGCACCCAAACCAGGAATTTTTTTAGGGGCGAATCTTCGCCAATTGGCGAAGATTCACCAATTGGTGAATAGTTCAAATCTGGAGATTCAAATTTTATTACAACCAGTAAGGGGCTAAATCATTCAATTTTTACAAAAAAAATATTTTTTCTTGGTTAAATCACCATAGAATTTTTTTTTAAACCAATAAATTAAATTGTTTCACCAAATAAATTATGCATTATTAGAGTTGATTCACCAATAGTTTTTAATATAATTATAAATCTTAATTGGATTTGCCATTAATATTATAGTCTTGTCATTACTTTCGGGGTAATATCGCCATTATTAATAAATTATCCTATGTACTTTAGGGCTAATTTTTCTTTGAATATGCCTTTGACTCATTACCGTTGATTATCATTTTAATCAAACAGTTGTGGTTGAATTCTATGGCCCTTTTAGCATGTGCCTTTTAAAAGGCTTGTTGGGACCCAGAATTTATTTTGGGCCACACAATTAGATTATGATCGTGTGGCCCAAAACAAATTTCAGGCCCCAGCAAGCCTTTTAAAAGGCACATGTTAAAAGGGCCATGAAATTCAATAACATCCATCTGATCAAAATGATAATCAATGGTGAGAATTTAGTTTTATTTTAGTTTGTTTTAAAGTGAAATATTTAAGAAATAATTAATCCAATGCATTTTGGATAGTGAATTTGTGTCACTATCCCTGAACCTCGTGAGGGGACACTGCCACCTCGACCCCTGCAAGGGGGCATTTCCCCCTTGACCCCCACAAGGGATGCTACCCCTTGACCTCGCCAGTGGCTATCGCCCCCAAGCATCTATTTCAAAATTAAAACAAAAAAAAGAAATATATGGGGGATTGCGTCGACCAAATATGTAATTTTTTAAAGGAAGGATTCACCAATATAATTAATTTATTTAGTAATTATTTTCTCAGATTCGCCATTGATTTTATTCTTTTAGTGATTTTTCACTAGGATTCGCCACAATTTTACAAATTTTTTAATGATGTGCATAGATTCGCTTGGAAAATTAATAGTTCTTTCGAAAAAAGGGAAAGATTTGCTAGGAAAATTATAGCGCTTAGCTAGGATTTACTAAGATTTTATAGGTTTTTTTAGGGGGGGTTCCTTAAAGTTATCCCTGATCGAAACATGGGAAGATACAATGTCCACTTTAGGAGGTTATAAAATTCGTAATTAATGACACTATTAGACCTGTCATAACAACCAACATGCATTTAGCACCCCACCTTGGAATATTTCTGTATACACCTAAAAGTGGCAAAGAAAAATTAAATAAATATTTATTATTTATTTAATTCCTATTCCTCTATCAATGAATAAATGCAATAATTTATTAATTTGATTCACATTATCATAATTCTATAACAAATCATTTATCAATTCTTCTAATGTCATCCCTAATTAAATATTTCTAAATCATTTAATTCATCATATCCTAAAGTCCCCACTCCATAAATTCCACATCATTATCCTTGTCACACTTTCCACTTCATAATCCACCTCATTATGTTGCATACATAATTAAATATTTTAAATATTTAATTATCTATTATCATCTAACCCACATGTCTCTAACCATTCATATTTCTTCTCCAAATTTCTCTCAACATGAGAGAAACATTCTCCATATTTCTCTCAACATGAGAAAAACATTCTCCATATTTCTCTCAACATGAGAAGAACATTCTCCATATTTCTCTTTCTCATCCTAACCAACCAAATATAAACCGTACACATCACACTACTTCTATACCGTTGAGATTGTGACACTTGGAATTGTCCTATCCTTGGTCTATAAAAGGAACCCTCATTCTTCCATTTAGACAACCACAAGCTTTTGCAAACTTATGCTACATAAATTCAACCATAGCGTGCCTTTGGTTCCCATCACTTGCATATTATCATTATCATTGTATTATCATCCATTAATTCATCCCATTATATCCTCATTATAGTTTAGTGTTGCATTGTAGTTGCATTGCATGATCTACTTCATAGCCATTTTGATCATTGTCATCTTGGAATGCAAGGAAGCACATTTCTGAGAGCACACATCATTCACAAGATCATTGAGAGATAGGCAACAATGGAAGACACAAGGTAAATCAGTCTACAAGGTATAAGCTTAGTTTACTTATATTTATCTTATTTCCATTGAGGTATTAAGTATTTAATGGTTTATTAAGTTGTATGAATATTTGATAACATTTTTAGTGCCCACCATGGGGCTTTGCCCCATTTTTAACTTCCATCTAAGTGTTTTTGTGAAGGTTTTGGTCACGACAGGTCAATTCCACGCATACAACTTCCAGTTTTGTGCATACAACACTTCTTGTTGCACTTTTATTTTCCTGCACATATAACTTGTATTGCTACGCATATGAACCACAGATCTGCGCATTTGATCTATAACAGAGAGTTGTAATACTTTCATGAGTTTTTCTATACTCACTCTTATTTGCAGGTGTTAGGAGCTGGATTTAGTCATTTTAGCCACATTATTAAGTCATCTAGAACTAATTAGGAAGGAGTAACTTGATATGTTCATGCAAATCATCACATAGACATAACTAGGAGGAAAGTAAATCATCTTGTTACATCACAACTTTCACCTAGTCCCATCCTAGGGGTTAAAATGAACAACAATCTTTTCCAAGTTATTTCTATCTCACTTTGAATTTCTGTGCTTGGTAGGATTAAAAAATTTAGTTATTTTTCTTTTAACTAGGGGGTTTAAAGAACCATTATCTTCCGTGTTTGGGAGAATGATAACAGGCCTATGCTCTCCCCTTAACTGGGTGATCAAAATGCTAGACTTATCATTTTTCATGTTCTACCTTTAGAGAGGCTTGCCCTTGGATATCCTTCCATCCAATTGGGAATGACTTTAAGTGATAATGGGCTAAAGCCAAGCTCCTCCAAGTCACTATAAATAAATTGCATTTGTGATAAAAGTTGTAAGTGACGGGTGCTGTTGTATTACACAAACCAATGTTTCCCCCAAAACCCTGTGGAGCGTAACCTCTGCAGGCTAGGAAGCCTTCTTATTGAAGCGAATGGCCGCATGTGTAATCATCTGAATGGATGCCTTGACTAAAATCCTTTTTTTTAGTAAGCCAAAATCCCCTATTTGGTGACACAGGAGGAGGAACCTCTGGAGCTGTCCAACATCATACACTCATTTAGTGTGGAGACAGAAAAGTTTAACTCTTCAGAGGAACTATAACTTGGTATGCATGAGAAGTGAGTGCCGTGGAGGGGAGCCAGTGCTACCAAGTTATTAGCTATCTACCTTTATGCAAGTGGCTGGGGAAACCCAAGTTGGAACTCACCAAATATTGTCTTTGCCATCCATAGGGTTGTAATTGTTTGTTTTTAATTTTGTCAAGTAATCATGGAAACTTCTTGTTCACTGTGTTTTCTGGCAATAACTTGAACCAAAATCAGCATTGCAAATGTTAGATTAACTTGGGGGAAATGTTCCAAAAACATCAAATTGTCAAACTAAAATAGAAAAAACCAACTTCATGTAGTTCTACAGTTTTAAAGCTGTACATTTAAAATAGAGGTATATTCCATACAGTGTGGGATAAAAACATTATCATTCCCAGGAACCCTTTTTGCTATAATTTCACCTTGAAAAATTAGTTGTACCTTGCAATCCCCTTTCATATCATTTTCACAATGTTACCTTTTGCATACCATTGCCTCATCATCCAAACACATCATATCAAACCAAAATTTGCAGCAAGGTATAAGTTGATACCCTAAAAAATCCAAATAAACATCAAGTAGGTTTCATAATAGGATTTCAATCATCCTTCATAACGGAACTATACTTGTGTGTCTTGATAAAGGAATAGTCTATATCAATAGGAGAAATCATCTACCCCTATTTCGACTACCTTCTCAATAGCACCTTGTTTGGACAACCTAGGATCATTATTAAACCTTTGATAAATCTTTCTCCACCAAGCTCATCCCATATTATCTCAAAAACATCAAAACAAGACCACCAAATCTCACATTCCAACTTCATCCACATTTCATGTTTGCATGGTTCTAACTAGGTCCCAATCAAAACAAAAACAAAAAATGGGTTCCCATCAAAATAGCCCACATGATTCTGAATATGAAGAGGAAGTTAGACAAGAATAAATTCTTAAACACCACCAAGATCCTAAATTTCAAAAGATAATGGATAGGGTCGTCACCACAGATCCTCACAAATTCTTTCTCATGTTAGCTCAACAAGGAGCTAAGCTGCCATCTAATTTTGCTATCTCAAAGCTTAGAGAAAATAACGCCTCAAATGAAGCTGAGTCTTCCAAAGATGGTCCCAAAAATGACAACGATGCTTCTAAAATAGAAAAGTCTAGAGATATGACCAATCCCTTGGACATCTTGACAACACAAATTCAAGCCCTACAAAAACAATTGGGCGATATCCAAAGTGGAACTACCACAAAACACTACTCCCTTGAGGATATCTCACCCTATCCCTTTGATAAATGCTTGTTCATGGTACCTTTTCCTTCAAAGTTTGAGGTTCCTAAATTCGATAAATATAGGGGAAAGGGAGATCCAAGAGATCACATAAGGGAATTTAGTGCCTCATGCCTCGAAGTCGCACACAATGAAACTTATCTTATGTGACTATTCCCAAAAAGCTTAGGAGGACAAGCTATGGAGTGGTTCTCACACCTACCTCCCGGTATCCGCACTTTTAATGAACTAGTAGACAAATTTGTCACACATTTCTCATACAATATCGAACACAAAGTCTCCATGTTGGATCTTTGTAATAACAGGAAAAAAGTGGGAGAATCCTTCACCTCTTTCCTACAAAGATGGAGACAACTTGCAAGTAAGTGTCCCTACCACATACCAGAGAAACAAATGATAGAGATGTTTGTGCACAATCTATCCATAGAGCTAAGCCATCAAATCAAAATACAATGTCCAACTACTTTTATTAAGGTCATTGAAATGGGCCTACTTATTGAGAAAGCCTTGATCGCAAAAGGGACAATCAAACTATACAAAGACACTCCTAGTTCAAGCAACAATGCAAATAAGTCACTATTCTGGACTAAGAACAAACCTGTTGTGAACTACGGTGTGGTAGATGCCAAACATACAGTGCAAAAACAACCGAGCTTCAATTTATCAAATCTACAAAACAAAGCACCATCCACCAAGCCTCAGAACAATGAACAAAGATCAACCAATTTCAATCCTAGAAGAACATTCACACAACTTGGGGAGTCACTTGAATCCGCCCTTAAGAAGTTAATAGAGGGCCAACTCATAACACTTCCCCCAACGTGAGATTATGAACCAAAGTTTAAGCCTCCTTGGTGGAATGCACAAATACCACAAAAGTAAAGGGCATAAAACTAACGATTGTCAAAAACTCAAACATGCCATTCAAGACCTACTAGATAAAAAAAAAAGTATCCCTTAAAGATCACACATCTAATGATGAGCATATAGCATTCAAAAATCCTCTTCCTCATTATGAAAAAGGAGGACCATCCAATCAAAATAATGATGGCAAAGACAAAGCGAACTATAATAACGTCTCTTACGAATACATTCGTCAATCACATCTCACAAAGTGATTCACACATCAATGTGATCACTATCAATAATGAGCCCAAATGTAATGTGACCACTCATCATGGGAACACCACTCTCCAAGGGGCTTCGTCTTCCTCCACATCAAGCCAATACAACATCCTGGACCAACTCAATAAAACACCTGCCCACATATCCATTTTAGAGTTATTGCATATGTCACCATCCCAAAGAGCCATCCTAGATAAGGCCCTCTCAGAAACAACCATTCCTACCAACCTTGGTCAAGAGCAATTCCAAGATATGGTAGGTCATTTGACCACACCCCACTTCTTTTCTTTCTCTGAAAAAGATGACATGTCTCCCAATCAACCACATAATGCAGCCCTCCATATTGAGGCCCAAATCTACAAACACCAAATAAAAAGGGTCCTAATCGATGGAGGTGCTAGTTTAAACATTTGCATGTTAATGTTAATTCTTGCATTGGGGTTTTCAAAAATGCCATTGATCCTAAAAAGAAGATAACTATTAAGGCCTATGATGAAGAAAAAAGAACTTCGAAAGGAACTGTAGTCCTGCCCATACGAGTTGGACCCGTGGAGAAAGACGTTGTGTGTCAAGTTCTCAAGTTGAACTGATGAATGCTACAAATTGGACAGTATTGTTGGTCATCTAAAATCTGATCTACAAGAAAGCAAAGACAATGAAAGAGATCTTGAAAGACAAATTGTCATTCTCAGACATGATCTAGAAGTTGCAAATGAATACAAGAAGTTCAAGATAAGTTTAGCTAAACTTGAAGCAATACTTGAGGGTCAGAAAAGGGCTGAAGACAAGTATGGTCTTGGATATGAGAAAGGTGAAAGCTCCAGATCTGGAGAAAGAAACTTTCAACCAAGGAATGGGAGAAATGGACCTAGAAGACCTTCGATAAGATATCCTGATGCTCAAAGGTATCCATCTTTCAATGGAAATTGTTTCAAGTGCAATAATTTTGGTCATAAAGCCACTCAATGCAGAAGTAGAGTAAATCAAAATAATCCTTCTCCAGACCATGCTTCAATTGTAAGAGGTATGGTCATAAATCCAATGAATGTAGAAGTATGATAATGAATAACTCATCAAATAGAGGAAATATGAATTCTTTCAATGGCAAATGCTTTGCATGCAATAGATTTGGACATATGGCCAATCAATGTAGATAAAAAGGAAATCAATCAAATGGGCAAAGAAATGTTGTGTGCTTCCATTGTAATTGATCTGATCATTTTGCAAAATTCTGCAGAAGTAGGACTAATGAAAGAAGAGGTCCGGTGAACAGAAAATTGGATAAGCAGAGACAAGACAAAGGCAAAAGAAAAATTGAAGAAAATGAGATCTAGAATGAAACAAGTAAGACATGGGTCAATAAAGTAATAGTGAACCATAGTGATGGGTCCACACCAGAATCTGGTGTAGATAATTCCTCAGGGAATTAAATTAGGAGCTCTGGCTTAGGGGGAACTGCAATAAAAATCAAAATCCCCCAGCCAGTAAGTAAGTACCTGAATCTGGCACAGTGAGAAAAGAGATCTTGGATTGTTTCAGCTCATTTGGAAGAATTTCCAAAAGAAAAAAGGTGGGTATGGCAAATTGTAGAATAATTCATGAGAAACTGTTCAACAAACAGAGTAACCAGATGTACTGGGGCAGATCATTTATTACAAAGTCAAATTAAGTGTAGTGGAGTATAAAAGGACATTCATTCCCCAGACAGATCACTTTGCATCAAGAGAAAGCAAGAAGTGAAGGAGTAAACAAGCTCTAAGATGAGAATTCTCAAGAATTGAAGTGCGAAGAGGATCCTCAAGAAAAACCCTAACCTGTGGAACAAGGTATTTCTATTTTTTGCGAAACCTCTTGAATTCCCAAATGGCTACACCTTTAGTTGTTGATGTCACTGAAAGGCCCCATCCTAAATTTAAGAAACATCCTTACAAATCTGTTGAAGTCAAACTGCTAGGTACTTTTTCAGGTGTTCCATATGGGGTTTTACATGTTGAAGACATTAGGGCATACATCGACTATAACATGGATGAATTTAGAAACCTAAAACTCTTGGATTTGCTCAACAACTACTTAACTAATGATAGCTATAAATAGAAACTGGAATACAAAGCCCTAGAAAGCAAACACTCTCTGCAAGCCATTAGGTTTATGATATTTGATTAAAATGAATGGGTTCGGTATGTATTGAGCCAAATACATAATGAGTTCATGTGGCTATTGAAACCATTTAAGATTACAAAGGATGTTATCAAGACTGTAACTAGGTTAAATTCCTCCGGTGGATTACCCATGCTGAAAGCCATCAAAAATTAGACAGTGACTGAAGCTACTAGTGCCAAGTTTGACAAAAGGGCAATGACCATCAATGATATCATAGAACCTGATATTAAATTTGCCTCCATAGTGATTGGGTACAAGATTTACCATTTCAACAGAGAAAATTCTGTCTCCAGAACTACAATATATGCAGCCTATCAAATAGTAAAAGAGAATGTTGGTTATGATCTTTGTGAACTACTACAGAATCAATTAATTGAGAATATGAGCAAAATAAAGAAAGATAGGAAAAATACCTTCAAATATGGTTCCTTAATTATATTTTTGTTCTTCTATTTTATGAATGAAGTACCTGGAATTCAAGGTGTGCATTGGACAGCTGACAGGCCTATAGCATGGCAAATAAGAGATCACCTTCTCAGTCTTGGTGACTCCCAAGCCCAAAAGACTGCCATTTGAGGCTACTTCAAAAACTTCCAAAGTTTAATGCAAGCAAGGGAGAAAATCCCTAAAACAATTGTGGAGAAGTATGAAAATGACATATGTTTCATGGTTGACACAGATCCGTGCTTGATGGAAGCTATAGAACCAAGGACAGTTTGGATAATGCCTATGGGTTACGAGGTGGATGAAAGAGTTTTGGATATGTATGCTCAACATCTTCTAAACACACTTAAAGATACCTCTATGGAAAGGTTTGGAACTTACAAGGAACTGAATCTAAAATTGTATGTGGAACTCAGACAGTTGGAGACCAAGAGGAAAGTGTAGAGGCAAGTTGAAAAGTATAATGAGAGCATTGGCCTAACCAAGGAAGCAGTGAAATAGAACAGAGAAAGAATTAAGAAGGTTGAAAAAGAAAAATAGGACAAGAAACAAGAAGATGCTCCAGTGGAACCATCCTTTACCTCAAGGACTACTAGAAGCTCTACTGCTGCTTCTATCCCTCCTAAAACTGCAAAACCAGAAGACAGACCATCCGGTGAAGCAAGTAAGAGAAATAAAACAAAAACCATAAGAATGGATGTGGGCACAAAAGATGATGAGGAGATAGAGATAGATGAAGAAGTCAAAGAAATAAATTCCAAGAAATCTAGAACTTTGAAGACTTCTAAAGACCAGCCTTCTGGAAGCATCAAGACCAGTAAAAAGCAAGTAACTGGTAAGGTCGCTATGACTATTGATGAAATTGTAAAAACAATCACTGTTCATGGAAACTTAAAGCCTATTAGAGTTTACTATGATAATTTTGATCAAGCAAATAAGAAAATTTTGGAAGATTGCATTATCATATACTTGAACAAATTCAATAGAGCCCTATTAGAAATTTTACAAGAACTTCCTAAAGGTTTAAGGAAGGTATTGGAAATGAGGAATGAAACAGCCAAGGCTAAAGATCTAGAACTCAGAAAGTATTTCCTTTCTACTTTGTGTCCTGTAATGACTAGAAGAGAAGCAGATGAAATCCTTAGAGAAGTTAAAGAAAAATTCACAAGCAAGGTTCAGATGAACAAGCTAATGCTTGGTAAAACTGAGGAAATTGCAAAAGAAACAAAGGAAATTTTGAGAAAGGCCCTAGACAAGAATAAATATTATATCTTTTCAGAGAAACAAGTTGAAGAAGAAGAGATTAACAAGGGAATTATTGACCAAGGTGTAATTTAGATCCTCCAGAGTTAATCTATGAAGAGACTAATGTTGGATTTGATTCATCAAATCTGAATGTTGGAGAAGTTCAGGAAAATAACATCACTAAGTAGCAATCTGAGTTTGGTGAAGCCTCTGTTCTGGAAGAGGAACAAGTCAGTCAGGAGGACATAGAAATGATAGACAAAATAATTGATGCAGAAGAAACTCTTCCACCTGATCTTTCTGAAAAAGAAGAGGATATTGCTACTATACAGACCCCTCCGGATTAGGAAGTGAGTGGTGAAGATAAAGAAAAAATCTCACTTGCAAGTGATACAAGAAATGATAAAGTAGAGGAAGAGAAGGAATAAAACCAAGAAGATAAAGCAAAAGAAGATGGTGCAAATGTTGAAGCACCTAAAACTGATGCTTAAAATTTTGAGCAAAAAATGAATGATTCAGAAAATGTTGCAAGAGACATTACAGATGCTATGAAAAGTCTTTGTGAAAAAGAGATGATTGAGCTTGATGAGCCTGAACTACTCCAAAGTCTAACCAATCCAGATGCTCTTTGTCCCATTTAATTGATGAAAATAACATCATTCACCCAAGTAAAGGCTAGAGAAAAATTGTTAAAATCACATATGGAGGATAATGAGCTATTGGGGCTTGCAACCAGGATTTTGGAGAAGTTAATGCCTTCCTACTAGAAGAGTCCATCTATTTCCCCCTCTGGACATCTAAAAAATCTGGTAAGTTTTTTAAATACTTATTTTGAATCCTTTGAAAAATCTACAGAGGCAAAGGTCCAGAAAGAGTTTCTGGATAATAAATTTAGTGAAGTACATAATCTAATAGGAAATGATAGGATGATACTTGGCATTAGCATGAGGAGTATTCAGAATGCCTTAAATGATTGAAGAGATATGTATAAATTCTGTCTATCATGGCCTAAAATTAGTGAGGATATTGAGAAGAAGATAAAGGAGCAAGAACAGAAATTGTCAAATCTTTCTCAAATTTTTAATCCTCTAACAGTTTCACCTATAAGTCAAGAATGTCAAGTAATTAGCTTGATAGATGAGATAAAGAGGCTCGGTAAAGAAAAAAGTAACATTATGAAGAGAATGTGTGAGCTCTGGGAATTGATTGCCCCCAAGTTAGAAACCATGTTTAAAGCCTTATCAAAAGCTCAGACTGCTCTTGAGACAAGTAATCCTTCGGATCTGAAAAAGGCAACAACATATGCATTTTTGCTAAGTGGACACATCTCAATTTTGGATGGAATAAAGGGAACTTGGGCCTCTGAACTTGTGCAATTGAAAAACAATTTTGTAGATATTCTCAAGTTCATGTGAATAGAAATTAATGATTAGTTGTACATATGCGGTTCTATATACAAATTTTTGGAGAATTTTGGCTTGCAGACCCCACCCTTTGCCATTGATGTCAAAGGGGGAGTAAAGATCAGTGAAAAATGAGGAATCCAGCTAAGGGGGAGTACCAGAAAGTAGTATGGAGCACAAGCTAAGGGGGAGCTATTGCAATACTTAGTCATTTTTCACTAAGTGTTGCCATCAATGCCAAAGGGGGAGATTGTTGGCAAGAGACACTGCTAGACATGATAGGTGTTGTCATTGATGACAACTAAGATCATCCCAATCATCTACATAACACAATTTGTTCACATTAGAAGTCAGAATCAGAATGTGTCTAAGTCCGGGTAGTCAGGAATAGAGCAGGTGATAGGGTCTGGTATCTCGGTCTAGATGTATCTGATGGAAAGGCATGGTTTGCTATGGATCTGAGGTAGTTGTAAGCATTGTCAAGATACTCTAAATATAGAGTTTCATCCTCTGAAGATGAAGGACTCTAAAGATATTAGCTTCTAAGTATTGGGTTTCAGTTTGACATGACAAATAGAAGAACTGACCGACCTTGTGAATGATCCTATTTCTGGATGTATAGAAGTTGTTTATTGGGCAATATGTGATAATCAGTGATGGTAGCTGACATGATTGATGATTTTTGAGTGCAAGTTTTTATCCACATCTCATATTATGTATGGATCTAGCCGACAGAGCAGAGTACTCTACAAAGTTGTAAATGTTCTTGAAGCCGACTGGTAAAATAATTGTAGATCATTTTGCGGATATATATACCTGATGGAATTGGATGATTTTGGTGTGTGTGTGTGTGTGTTGTGACTATGGAGTAATTGTGAAAAGAAGCAAAGATCAAAGTTCAGATGCTAGCAGAGTGGTAAGAGGAGAGTAAGGATGAAGTGTATCAAGTCAATTTTCTATGCTTAACTAGAATTGAACTCTAGCATTGATAGATACCAAATATTAGTTCAAATTTATTGTAACTCTTCTTTCTTGTAGGTAGTGAGCCTTCTTTTGAGCAGTGAGCTTTAGATAGTCAGCCTGAATGCATGTGCATTGCCCATTGTAATACTTTTAACAGAGTATAATCTTTGTGGGTTAACCCCCGCCGTCATTTTTCCCTTAACCAGGTTTCCACGTCAAAAATCTTGGTGTCAAGTGTACTATTTATGTTTCTACTCATGTGTTATTGATTAATGCTGGAATGTTTACATCATTAATTTGATTATAAGTTGTAAAGGAAGATTAAGAGAAAGAAATTGTTAAATTGTGTGACAACTATTTCACCCTCCTCTCAGTTGTCCAAACTAATTCAACAATTGGTATCAGAGCTAAGTTCCTTAAAAGAATCTTAACAGCTTGAGGAAAGATCTTGGAAGGAGTTTTCAATGGGTTCACTCAAAGATCAACTTTAGCTGGCTCTAAAAGATCTTGATCAGTCCAAAGCAGAAATATCTAATTTGAAAGATGAAATCAAGGATGCTGATGATGTTATTGAAATGTTAAAAGATAAATTAAAGAAGTCTTAGGAAGGAATAAGGAGCTACTTCTGCAATTATCCAGTTTAACTGAAGAAAATGGCATGAATGAAGCCTTGGAAGAAAAGACAAAGGAGTGTGAGAAGCTGTCAAAAGAAGTTGTTGTTCTAAAAGTTGAGACAGAATCTGGAGCTATAAGGTTTACCAAAGAAATTGAGCCAAGGAAGAAGATTGAAGAAGATTTGAATCAAACTTTGAGAGAAAAAACTAATGAATGCTACAGATTGGACAATATTATTGGTCATCTAAAATCTGATCTACAAGAAAGAAAAGACAATGAAAGAGATCTTGAAAGACAAATTGTCATTCTCAGACATGATCTAGAAGTTGCAAATGAATACAAGGAGAAGTTCAAGATAAGTTTAGCTAAACTTGAAGCAATAGTTGAGGGTTAGAAAAGGGCTGAAGACAAGCATGGTCTTGGATATGAGAAAGGTGAAAGCTCTAGATTTGGACAAAGAAACTTTCAACCAAGGAATGGGAGAAACAGACCTAGAAGACCTTCAATAAGATAGCCTAATGCTCAAAGGTATCCATCTTTCAATGGAAATTGTTTCAAGTGCAATAAATTTGGTCATAAAGCCACTCAATGCAGAAGTAGAGTAGATCAAAATTATCCATCCTTCTCTAGACAATGCTTCAATTGTAAGAGGTATGGTCATAAATCTAATGAATGTAGAAGTATGATAATGAATAACTCATCAAATAAAGGAAATAGGAATTCTTTCAATGGCAAATGCTTTGCATGCAATAGATTTGGACATATGGCCAATCAATGCAGATCAAGAGGAAATCAATCAAATTGGGAAAAGAAATGTTGTGTGCTTCCATTGTAACTGATCCGGTCATTTTGCAAAATTCTGTAGAAGTAGGACTAATGAAAGAAGAGGTTTGGTGAATATAATACTTGATAAGCAGAGACAAGACAAAGGCAAAAGAAAAATTGAAGAAAATGAGATCCAAAATGAAACAAGTGAGACATGGGTCAATAAAGCAATTGTGAACCATAGTGATAGGTCCACACTAGAATCCGGTGCAGATAATTCCTCAGGGAATTAAATTAGGAGCTCTGGCTTAGGGGGAACTGCAATAAAAATTAAAATCCCCCAGCCAGTAAGTAAGTACCTAAATCTAGCACAGTGAGAAAAGAGATCTTGGATTGTTTCAGATCGTTTGGAAGAATTTCCAGAAGAAAAAAGGTGGTTATGGTAAATTGTAGAATAATTCATGAGAAACTGTTCAACAAACAGAGTAACCGGATGTACTAGGGTAGAGCATTTATTACAAAGTCAAATTAAGTGTAGCGAAGTATAAAAGGGTCGTTCATTCCCCAGACAGATCACTTTACATCAAGAGAAAGCAAGAAGTGAAGGAGTGAACAAGCTCTAAGCTGAGAATTCTCAAGAATTGAAGTGCGAAGAGCATCCTCAAGCAAAACCCTAACCTGTGGAACAAGGTATTTCTATTTTCTGTGAAACCTCTTGAATTCTCAAATGGTTACACCTTTAGTTGTTGATGTCACTGAAAGGCCTCGTCCTAAATTTAAGAAGCATCCCTACAAATTTGTTGAAGTCGAACCGCTAGGTGCTTTTTCGAGTGTTCCATATGGGCTTTTACATGTTGAAGACATTAGGGCATACATCCACTGTAACATGGATGAATTTAGAAACCTAAAACTCTTGGATTTGCTCAACAACTACTTAACTGATGATAGCAATAAATTGAAACCGGAATACAAAGCCCTAGAAAGCAAACACTCTCTGCAAGTCATTAGGTTTATGATATTTGATTAAAATGAATGGGTTCAGTATGTATTGAGCCAAATACATAATGAGTTCATGTGGCTATCTAAACCATTTAAGATTAGAAAGGATGTTATCAAGACTGTAACTGGGTTAAATTCCTCCAGTGGATTACCCATAATGAAAGCCATCAAAAACTAGACAATGATTGAAGCTACTGGTGCTAAGTTTGACAAAAGGGCAATGACCATCAATGATATCATAGAACCTGATGTTAAATTTGCCTCCATAGTGATTGGGTACAAGATTTACCATTTCAGCAGGGTAAATTCTGTCTCCAGAACTGCAATATATGTAACCTATCAAATAGTAAAAGAGAATGTTGATTATGATCTTTGTGAACTACTACAGAATCAGTTGATTGAGAATATGAGCAAAATAAAGAAAGATAGGAAAAATACCTTCAAATATGGTTCCTTGATTATATTTTTATTCTTCTATTTTATGAATGAAGTACGTGGAATTCAAGGTGTGCATTGGACAACTGATAGGCCTATAGCATGGAAAATAAGAGATCACCTTCTCAGTCTTGGTGACTCCCAAGCCCAAAAGATTGCCATTTGGGGCTACTTCAAAAACTTCCAAATTTTAATGCAAGCAAGGGAGAGAATCCATAAAACAATTGTGGAGAAGTATGAAAAATTTCATATGTTTCTTGGTTGACACAGATCAGTGCTTGATGGAAGCTGCAAAACCAAGGACAGTTTGGATAATGCCTATGGGTTACGAGGTGGATGAAAGAGTTTGGGATATGTATGCTCAACATCTTCTGAGCACACTTAAAGATACCTCTATGGAAAGGTTTGGAACTTACAAGGAACTGAGTCTAAAATTGTATGTGGAACTTAGACAGTTGGAGACCAAGAGGAAAGTGCAGAGGCAAGTTGAAAAGTATGATGAGAGCATTGGCCTAACCAAGGAAGTAGTGAAATAGAATAGAGAAAGAATTGAGAAGGCTGAAAAAGAAAAATAAGATAAGAAACAAGAAGATGCTCTAGTGGAACCATCCTTCACCTCAAGGTCTACTAGAAGCTCTACTACTATTCTATTCCTCCTAAAACTGCAAAACCAGAAGTCAGACCATCCGGTGAAGCAAGTAAGAGAAATAAAACAAAAACCATAAGAACGAATGTGGGCACAAAAGATGATGAGGAGACAGAGACAGATGAAGAAGTCAAAGAAATAAATTCCAAGAAAGCTAGAACTTCGAAGACTTCTAAAGACCAGCCTTCCGAAAGCATCAAGACCAGTAAAAAGCAAGTAACTGGTAAGGTCGCTATGACTATTGATGAAATTGTAAAAACAATCACTGTTCATGGAAACTTAAAGCCTATCAGAGTTTACTATGATAATTTCGATCAAGCAAATAAGAAAATTTTGGAAGATGCCATTATCATATACTTGAACAAATTCAATAGAGCCTTATTGGAAATTTTAAAAGAACTTCCTAAAGGTTTAAAGAAGGTACTGGAAATGAGGAAAGAAACAACCAAGGCTAAAGATCTAGAACTCAGAGAGTATGTCCTTTCTACTTTGTGTCCTGTAATGACTAGAAGAGAAGCAGATGAAATCCTTAGAGAAGTTAAAGAAAAATTCAGAAGCAAGGTTCAGATGAACAAGCTAATGATTGGTAAAACTAAGGAAATTGCAAAAGAAACAGAAGAAATTTTGAGAAAGGTCCTAGACAAGAATAAATATTATATCTTTTTGGAGAAACAAGTTAAAGAAGAAGAGATAACAAGGGAATTGTTGACCAAGGCATTAATTTAGATCCTCCGGAGTTAATCTATGAAGAGACTAATGTTGGATTTGAAACATCAAATCTGAATGTTGGACAAGTTCAGGAAAAAAACATCACTAAGCATCAATCTGAGTTTGGTGAAGCCTCTATTCTGGAAGAGCGGTTTCAGTAGAGCAGTTTCCAATGTCTCCCCTAGGGGTGTGAATTTCCTCCGAGGCTGATAGCTTGTAAACTGTGATTCAGTATTTCATGGTTTATTTTAAGGGGGCTTGCTTTGAGGGTTCGACAAGTTGATTGGTTGCTTTGGTGCCACGTTCTTGGCATCTACCACCCCATCATTCACAAGTTTCTTGTTCTTTGTCCAGAATCTTGGTTTATCTATGTTGGTATTGATGCTAGGAGTGTCCTTATATAGCTTTATTTGACCTTTGGCGATTAAGGCCTTTTCGATGATTAGGCCCATGTCAATGACCTAACTAAAGGAAGTAGGACATTGGATTTGTATTTGATAGCTTAGGCCAGTTTTTAAGTTATGGACAAACATCTCTAGCATTTGTTTTTCAGGCATTTGATGTGGGCACTTACTTGCTAACTGTCTCCATCTTTGTAGGAAGGCAACAAAAGATTCTCCACCTTTTTTCTTGGTGTTACAAAGATCTAAAATTGAGGTGTCATGCTCAATATTGAAAGGTTTTAATGCTAGGCGGTAGTCTAGAAAACCACTCCATGGCTTGCCCTCCTAAGCTTCTTGGAAACAGTCGCTTAAGGTAAGTATCATTGTGTGTGACTTCAAGACATGCAACGTTAAATTCCCTAATGTGGTCCCTTGGATCACCCTTTCGAGAATATTTATCAAATTTTGGCACCTCAAATTTAGAGGGGAAAGGTATCATGATCAATGTCCTATCAAAAGGATATGGTGAAATATCCTCTAGGGAATAGTGTTTAGTTGATGCTCCTATTTGCATGTCTGTGAATTGTTGTTGTAAAGCTTGGATCTGTTGGTGCATTAAGCTTAGGGCGTTTGAAGAATCAATGGTTGCTTTGCTTCCATCTTGTGTTCTTTCCTCAGGGTTTCTTTCTTCTTCAATTTCTTTTAACACTTCTATGTTGAAATCTTTAGGAAGCTTGACTCCTTGGTGTGCTAAGTGAAGAAAGAACCTAGTAGGGTCTTGGGCAAGCACCTTGTGCATTAAGCATTGGAATCTTCGATCTTGTTGGGATTGTAGAATCTATTCTAGAATAATTTCCTCATCACTGTCGTGGGAAGATGGAATAGTTTTCTCTGCCATTTCAATTTGCTTTTGTTTTTGAGACCTTGTTAAGACCATGCAAGGTGACGTGAGATGGGAGGGAGCGAGTTTTGAAAGTTTTCAAGAAATGATAGAATGTGTCAAGGTTTGAGCAAGGTTCTCCTTAGATCTAATTGGTGTCAAAAAAGTTGGGTGAACAAATGATAGTCAAAGTAAGGATGATACAAATCTAGTTACTTGATGTAGACTAGTTTTGTACAAGCCACTAGTAGAGTTTCGAGAGAAAAGGATGATTGATCCTTGATAGAGGAGACTCACTAGGTTTGTTTGAGGTTTGATGTGATCAAGAATAGCTTGGTTCTAACCTTGTTGGATTTTGGAAGAATTTTGCAAAGTTTTGGATGATGCAGTGCGTGGGAAAAGTAGCTATGGTGCGGAAAAAGAGGGAAATGGTTGACTTACATGGTTTTAATCAGATCTTGGGAAAACTGAGACAAGTTCGAAATGGGTTTTTGAAAAGTTGACAGTTTTTCTCCTAAGAAGTACATAACAGCTCTCTAGAATAGATGGGCAGCAATAAATGCGTTGGAACAGAAGGTAAAAGCACCGCAGGTCAAAGCACATGCGCAAATCTGGTAAATTTTAAATGTGCAGCAATAGTAATCAAATGCGCAGTTTGTCTAAATGGATGCGTAGTAGGTCGCAGTGGATGCACCGTTCTAGTTTTTTAGTTTGTTTTGCAGAGTTTTTCGGCATGTTTTTCAAAAATTTTCTATTTTTGGTTGAAAACTTGGTCTTTTTTTTTTCTTTTTTCTGAATTCTGATTTTCAATTATGGCAGATAAAGACACAACAAATGCATAGAAGTTTTCATTATTTTTATCTTATATTATTTTTTTGTATTTTTGTGGACTTTTTGACACAATAACAATTACAACCTAGGCTGGAAAAGACAGCATTTGTTGAGTCCCCTAGCTGTGCATATTCAAAGCATGTAGCTTCAAGATCTGGTAGCACCGGCTCCTCTCCACGGTACTCACTTCTCACGCATACTAGATCCGAGTTTCCTTAGGCTCATGCCCCCATCGAACCTTAGGATTGTCCCTGCTATCTCTACTAAGAATCACATGAATCAAGGCCGCTTCAAAGGTTCCACCTTTTGTGCCAACAAATAAAGGATTTTGGTACACTAAACAATGGCTAAGTAGTCAGGGCAACCGTTTGAGTGGTTACACGTGCGGCAATGCTACTCTCTATTATAGAGTCTCCCAGCCTCCAAGGGTTACGCCTTGGAGGGTTTTGGGGGAGGTTGGTTGTCGGTGTAACACAACGACACTCATTACAAGAAGCTTTTGCCTCAAGCACAATTTATTTAAAGTAGATTGGTAGGGCTTGGCTTTAGCCTGTTTCCACTTAGAGTCGTTCCCACTTAGACAGGCGGGAATCCAAGGCCAGGCCCCTTCTAAAGGTTATACATAAAGAATAACAAGTTTGGCATTCTGGTCACCCAGTAAAGGGGAAAGCATAAGCCTATTGTCATTCAGTAGACACAGAAAATAGGGGTTTATCCAATCCTATTAAAATGAAAAAAAAACTATATGCGTCATCTATTTGAGAACTCACACAGTTGTTAACTTTGAAGTGGTTAAATATAGCAATGGTTCATTCCTTTTGTGAGATAGCAATGTTCTAAACTAAGAAAGATAGCAATAATGCAAAAATACCAATGATGTTCATTACTACCCTCCTAGTTAAAAACTACGTGAGATTTGCATCCATACATTTTTTTACTTTTTCCCCTAGTTAATCTATGATGAGTTAATTAGTGTAGCTAGATGACTATCCAGCTCCTAATCTTGCAAGACAAATGTTAACGTTAACCCGAAAACCATGAGAAATCCTAGAATCACTATGAAGAATAAATGCGCAGCTTCATAGTTTGTATGCACAGAAATAGAGACTATGAGCGTAGAATTACAAATGCGCTAAGACAGGTGTCAAAAATGCAGGAATAAAGGACAAATGCGCTGTTTATGTGGATGCATCATTTTAAAGGATGAAAGCGTCGTGTCTGGGGATATATGCGCTGGAATACCACAGGCACTGAAACAGGTTGTAGATGCATCGCCTTAGAGGATGTATGTGCCGAATCATTGCATGCGCTGGAACAGTACTCAGATGCGCCGACTGAACCTGTTTGAATCCTGTATAGAATCTATATAGAACCTGTCACTTAGAAACTCAGTTTTTTGGTTAGATTTGGGGCAAATGCCCCATGGTGGGTGCCATAAATGTAACGGGTAAAATGGGATAATAAAATGAATTATAAAATACGCAATAACATCAATTAAATGTGCAAATAACAAAGGCTTTAAAATAAGAATGATACTTGCAACCTTTGTTACCTTGCGATTTCCATTGCTCGCCTATTCTCTTTTGATCTTTTTGGTGATAAATGTAGCCCTCAGGAAGCTTGCTTCCTTGATTTGATTCCTCAAGATGACAAGGAGAAATGGCTCGGATACTTGTGTTGACGATGAGCTTCAACACAATATGAAATGGATAATAAATGATGTGAGGATGGGGGTGCCAATGGTGCGCTATGGATTCCGCAACATAAATTTACTTGAAAGCTTCATGATTATAGCGCAGAAGAATAGAAGGGTATTTATAGAAGATCAACGGTGTAGAAGAAATAAGAAGATCAATGATAGAGGATGTTTGAGGGAACGTGCGCGAATAGAAGAAGGACATGTGTCATATAAAAAGCTATTCTCTTTGAGTTAACTGCTTTCATGACAAAGATAAGATTTGCTTTTCACAAATTAGAATGTTTTATTCTAATTTAAGAGTTATTGATAAAAACAAGATTATTTTAAATCAAAAACTCAATTTTTCCTTTTGCATGACAAGGAAGATTTATTTTTAGAAGATTTTGGAAGGTAAGAAAGAGAATTAAATAAATAAATTTATTTCATTAAGGAATTAGAAGATAAGAAAGCACATTAAATAAATAAATTTATTTAATTATTTGTGCATGATTTGGAAGAATAAATAAAATATTTGATTATATTTTATTTTTAAAGATTGAGAGGATTTAAATAAATTTAATTGATTTATTTAAATTTGGAGGAATAGACTTGACTTAATTAAATAATTTAGAATTATTTAGTTTTTTGGAAGAATTTAATTAAATAAAGGATTTTATTTAATTTTGACTTTAGAAGAGATAATTAAATATTTTGATATTTAATTAACTTAGAGGAATATGAATCGAATAAATAAATTTAATTATTTATTTATTGATAGAGGAAGGTAGACTTAAATAAATATTAAAAATATTTATTTAGACAGAGTCGTGTCATTTTTAGGTGTATACATTTTGCCCCTCTTTGATGCAATGTGTTTTATCACATTGTTTCAAAGAATAAGATTGTCTGAAAATGATACATGCCCTAGTTTGCCCCTGGTACAAGTTTAACGATGATAGGATGTGTTGGATTTAAGGCATACAACTGAGAGGGGGGGGGGGTGAATCAGTTGTATAAAACTTCTTGTTCTTTCAAACACTTGATTCTTCGTTGTTAGTTAACAGCATATCAATTAATCATCCATGAAAGCATAATACATAAACACAAGAGCAGATAAACATCAACACATTGAACACCAAGATTTTGACGTGGAAAACCCGGTTAAGGGAAAAACCACGGGGTGATTAACCCAAGGATTATTCTCTGTTAGAAGAATAAGAAAAAGAATGGCACTTGCCAATTAGGGCTCACTGCCCGAGCACACTGCTCACAAAGAGGCCCACTGCCTACAAGGAGACACACTGTCTACAAAGTGATAAGAATCACAATCTTGAACTGGAGAATGACATCTCTACCATGTCCGGATCAGTTCCATTTAAGCCCAAAAACCTCTGCTCTGCCTTTTGCACTTCTCTTCGCTATGCCACACTCATCCACACAATCCACACTTCGAAATGAACTCACAAACCGTTATTTATACAAGACATCGACTTAGAAACAAACATCTAAGTCGGCAAACAACCATAAGAGTATCCGCAAGATGAATAACACATCCGGTCGGCCACCACAAGAACATTCGCAGGATGAACAACTCATCCGGTCGGCTAAACAGAGCAAGAACTTCATCCGAAAGAATAACTTCAATTCCGGGCTCTACTATCAATGCGGACCAACAACACAACCTCAACATGATCGAAGAACCTTCACAAGCCTGCCTGAATGACCAGGTACATCCGCACTTTCTTTACTTACTGGAATCTCTTCTCTTCCTTATCCGGAACTTCAAGAACACTGTCTGTCGCCACTGTCATAATGCAAGAGGTACTTCCGGACCTCCAAATCATACACAACTTGAGATGGCACATCACAAGGACATCCCAAAGACTCCTTCCAATCCGCAGATTAGGATTATACAGTTCCGGACCTCACCGGACCTTTTTGTGATCCTCTGTCACCTCTGAATACTTGCCAGAACCGGTTCTACACCGACAGCCACAACTCCTTCAGATCTTCATGCGGACCTCTGAAATATTAACTGAAGCATCTCAAGACTCATATCTACAAACCCTTTAATCTGCATCCTCTGGTTCTCAACCTATACAATACATTTGCCTTCTTCTCATCACGGTTCTTCACTGTTCCTGACTGAGGCTAATTTTCTCAATATCCTCAGCACACAGCTCATCCAATCCTTCTTGTCAATGCAATATGAGTATGTTGACATCAATGATAACACTGACTCACCTCATACTTGCAACAATCTCCCCCTTTGTCATTGATGGCAACATATGATGTGAAAAACCATCAAGACAAGAACTTCTCCTTTCTGTCACAGCTCCCCCTATCAACAACAACTTTTCACATGTCTTCTCTTCCTTTACTGCTCCCCCTTTGATCATCAACCACTTGTTTTTCACATGTCTTCTCTCCCCCTTTGACATCAATGGCAAAGGGCTCATACTTGCAATTCTCTTACATCAGAATCATACCAGCTGCTCCCCCTTAGTTGCAGCTCCCCATCATCAATCCGGATCACAAGATATGACTGTGATATCCACCGGACTGATGCACATCAGTGCATCCTAGTTCATCACCGGAGGGGCCATGACCCCTAACTTCTCCCGGAGATATTCAAAAGAGTCCTTGGGAAGAGGTTTAGTAAAGATATATGCAATCTGATCCTTTGAGGGAACATACTCCAATCTGACTTCTTCCTTGTTCACTTGTTCTCTCAAAAAGTGAAACTTGATAGATATGTGCTTAGTCTTAGAATGCAATACCGGATTCTTAGAAATATTAATTGCACTTGAATTATCACAAAAAATTGTGATAGGCTCCTCATATTCAACTTTAATGTCTCTTAGCATCTGCTTCATCCATAAGATTTGAGTGCAACTACCTGCTGCTGCAATGTATTCTGCTTCAGTTGTAGACAGAGATATTGCATCTTGTTTCTTGCTTAGCCAAGAAACCAATCTCTTCCCCAAAAAGAATGCTCCACCACTAGTGCTCTTCCGGTCATCCACATCTCCTGCCCAATCTGCATCTGTGTAAGCATGAAGAGAGAAATCCGGATCTCTAGGGTACCATAGACCATACTCAACTGTTCCTTTCAGGTACCTAAAAATTCTTTTGATTGCCATAACATGAGATTCTCTAGGATCAGCCTGGAATCTTGCCACAAGACCAACAACCTGCATTATATCTGGTCTAGTCTGAGTGAGATACAACAATTCACCAATCATTGATCTATACTTTGTCTGATTTGCCTTTGGGGAGTCATCATCTTTGCTCAACTTACATCCAGTTGCCATGGGAGTGTTCATTGGTTTTGAATCTTCCATACCATATTTCCTTAACAATTCTTTCACATATTTGGTCTGAGAAATGAAGATTCCTTTCTTTGTTTGAGTAATTTGCAGACCCAAGAAGAAATTCATTTCACCAAGCATAGACATTTCAAACTCACTTTTCATTTGATTTGCAAAAGTTTTGCACATACTATCTCTTCCTCCAAAAATGATATCATCCACAAACACTTCAACAATCAAAATGTTTTCATGAACAATTTTGAAATATAAGTTACTGTCAGCAGTACCTTTGTTGAATCCAATCTGCACAAGATGCTTATCCAACCTTTCATACCATGCTCTTGGGGCTTGCTTTAGTCCATACAATGCTTTCTTCAACTTGCAGACCATATCATCATTATCAGACAATTGAAATCCATCCGGTTGTTCAATGTAAACTTCTTCTTCCAGATCACCATTTAGGAAAGCAGACTTGACATCCATCTGATATACCTTGAAGTCTTTGAAGGCAGCAAATGCAAGAAATAATCTGACTGCTTCAATTCTTGCCACCGGAGCAAAGGTCTATTCAAAGTCAATTCCTTCTATTTGAGAGTAGCCTTTGCAGACCAATCTAGCTTTGTTTCTGATAACTTCACCAGCTTCATTCAGTTTGTTCCGGAAGACCCATTTGGTTCCAATCACATTCCTGTCTCTAGGTCTGGGAACAAGATCCCAAGTATGATTTTTCTCAATTTGCATTAATTCATCTTTCATTGCTTTAGTCTAGTTTTCATCAATTGCAGGCTTCATTTACTGTTTTAGGTTCAATCTTTGAAATCAGACAACATTCATCCTGATTTTGAGCAACATTCCTTCTAGTTTGCACACCTTTGCTTCTGTCACCTATGATCTGATCTTTAGAGTGGTTTAGTCTTACATACCTTGGAATTTTGGGAATATCCTGCACTGTTGCTCCTTGATCAGGTTCATTCTGACCTATTTCTTCTTCCTGATTTACTGGATCAAGTTGATTCTGACTTACCGGAGGGGATTGAGTCCCTTGAACCTGAACACCATCTTGATCATCTTCATCAAACTCATAAAATCTTGAAGGCTTCTCAATTCCTTCATCAACTTTCACATTGGTGCTTTCTATCATCTTCCTCAATCTCTTATTGTAACACCGGTATGCTTTGCTTTGAGTGGAGTAGCCCAAGAAAATTCCTTCATCACTTCTAGCATCAAACTTTCCTAGATCTTCATCTCTTTTAATATAACACTTGCTACCAAATACTCTGAAATATTTCACAGTAGGAGTGATGCCAAACTAGAGTTCATAGGGGGTCTTACTGGTGTTGTTTCTGATTTGAACTCGATTGAGAGTGTAGACTGCAGTGCTGATAGCTTCTTTCCAAAACATCTGAGGAACATTTTCTTCCAACATCATTGTCCTGGCAGCTTCCTGGATGGTCCGGTTCTTTCTTTCAACTACTCCATTCTGCTGTGGAGTCCTAGGAGCAGAGAATTGTCTCCTTATACCCTGCTTCTCACAAAAGTCAATGAACTCACCAGATGTAAATTCACCACCTCTATCAGACCTTAGACACTTTAATTTCAATCCGGTTTGATTCTCTACCATAGCTTTGAAGATTTTGAACTTCTCAAATGCTTCTGATTTTTCTTTTAGAAAGGTAACCCACATCATCCGGGAGTGATCATCAATTAACAACATGAAATATCTATCACCTTGCAGACTCTTGATTCTTGTCGGACCACAGAGATCAGTATGTACTAATTCCAACAATCCGGTAGAAGACTGATCTTTGCTTTTGAAAGAGACTCTGCTCTGTTTACCTAGCTGACATTCTTTGCACAAACTATTTGTAGGTTTCACCAATTTTGGAAGGTCTCTTACAGCCTGAATATTGCTTATCTTGATGATGTTATCAAAATTCACATGACACATTCTTCTATGCCATAACCAACTCTGATCAACTTGAGCAAACAGACAACTTTTGTTTGAACCACCCAGATGAAAGATATTACCTTTTGTTTGAGCACCGGATGCAATTTCAGTTCCGGAGCTTGTAAAGATTCTGCATTTTCCATTCTTGAACCGGAGATCATAGCCTTTGTCCACTAACTGACCAACACTGAGAAGATTGTGCTTCAATCCTTCAACATATAGTACATTACCTGTTTTGCTCTTTCCATCAAACAAACATTCATTTCCGGATTTGCTTTCTAGTTCTGATTCATCATCTGTTACTCCTTCATTGTCATCTTCTTCATGAACATAATAGCAGTTCTTTTGAAACCTTTGTCTGTTAGTATTAGAACTTGCAGATCTTTCCGGACATCTTGAAGCAAAATGACCAATCTTATTGCAGTTGAAACACTTAAAGGGTAGTTTTCCTTCATACTTACTGGATCCTCTTGGCAGTCTCTTTGCAATGAGGGCTTCAAGTTGAGCTGTTTCTGCTTCTTCTTCTTCCATGTCTCTTCTTGCTTGATCATACCATGACATCTTCCTTGATGAGTTTTCTCCCGGATCAAATCTCTGTTTGCCTTTCACATAGGCACTGGCTTTGAAAGCAGATTCAATCTTGGGAGGATCATCTCCAAACTTGGTCATTTCAAATGCAGCTAGTTTGCCAGCCAGTTGTTCTCTTGTGACAGTTGTGTGGGCTCTGAATTCATCAATGGCAGCAACCTTGATTTTGTAGGCAGCAGGAAGGGATCTTAGGATTTTGCAGACAATCTCATTTTCATCTAGAGTTCCACCAGCATTTCTAATTCCACATACCAGCTCATTCACTCTTGGCATAAAGGTAGTGATGTTTTCATCATCTCTCATCTTCAATCTTTCAAATTTCCCTTTCAGACTTTGCAACCTTGCACTTTTGACAAACTCATCTCCTTCATACAGAAGTTCCAGTTTAGTCAGGATCTCATATGCAGTTGGTAGGTCAATAACATTTGAGAGATCTGAATCATTCAATGCGCTTAGTAGGGCTTCCTTGGTCCGCAGATTATTTTCAGCATCTGTGATTTCATTCAGAGTTGTCGGACCACCTTGTGGAGGTACATATGGTTTTGAGACCATAGCCAAGTATGCTTTTCCCATACATTCCAAGTGACACTTCATGCGACCTTTCCAGAGAGTGAAGTTGGTTCCATCGAACTTTGGACTATCCTTCTTGTATGACGACATCCTGGATCTCCTCAAGCGGTTAAGCTCCTTTCAGAGGAACTTGGCTCTGATACCAATTGTTGGATTTAAGGCATACAACTGAGAGGGGGGGGTGAATCAGTTGTATAAAACTTCTTGTTCTTTCAAACACTTGATTCTTCGTTGTTAGTTAACAGCATATCAATTAATCATCCATGAAAGCATAATACATAAACACAAGAGCAGATAAACATCAACACATTGAACACCAAGATTTTGACGTGGAAAACCCGGTTAAGGGAAAAACCACGGGGTGATTAACCCAAGGATTATTCTCTGTTAGAAGAATAAGAAAAAGAATGGCACTTGCCAATTAGGGCTCACTGCCCGAGCACACTGCTCACAAAGAGGCCCACTGCCTACAAGGAGACACACTGTCTACAAAGTGATAAGAATCACAATCTTGAACTAGAGAATGACATCTCTACCATGTCTGGATCAGTTCCATTTAAGCCCAAAAACCTCTGCTCTACCTTTCGCACTTCTCTTCGCTATGCCACACTCATCCACACAATCCACACTTCGAAATGAACTCACAAACTGTTATTTATACAAGACATCGACTTAGGAACAAACATCTAAGTCAGAAAACAACCATAAGAGTATCCGCAAGATGAATAACACATCCGGTTGGCCACCACAAGAACATTCGCAGGATGAACAGCTCATCCGGTCGGCTAAACAGAGCAAGAACTTCATCTGGAAGAATAACTTCAATTCCGGGCTCTACTATCAATGTGGACCAACAACACAACCTCAACATGATCCAAGAACCTTCACAAGCCTGCCTGAATGACTAGGTACATCCGCACTTTCTTTACTTACTGGAATCTCTTCTCTTCCTTATCCGAAACTTCAAGAACACTGTCTGTCGCCACTGTCATAATGCAAGAGGTACTTCCGGACCTCCAAATCATACACAACTTGAGATGGCACATCACAAGGACATCCCAAAGACTCCTTCCAATCCGCAGATTAGGATTATACAGTTCCGGACCTCACCGGACCTTTTTGTGATCCTCTGTCACCTCTGAATACTTGCCGGAACCGGTTCTACACCGATGGCCACAACTCCTTCAGATCTTCATGCGGACCTCTGAAATCTTAACTGAAGCATCTCAAGACTCATATCTACAAACCCTTTAATCCGCATCCTCCGGTTCTCAACCTATACAATACATTTGCCTTCTTCTCATCACGGTTCTTCACTGTTCCTGACTGAGGCTAATTTTCTCAATATCCTCAGCACACAGCTCATCCAATCCTTCTTGTCAATGCAATATGAGTATGTTGACATCAATGACAACACTGGCTCACCTCATACTTGCAACAAGGATGCCCCCTCAGGAGATTGGATGGGAAGAAAGTAGAAGGCATGAGATGAACAATCTCACAAAGAAGAAGGTGGAAGATAGGCTAGGATAAAGAAAAAAATGGTTTGAAGAAAGAGACGAATGATACACGATGCAAGATAAAATGATAACACAAACAAACAAGTAAGAAAGTATACACAAATGATACAAGAACAAACAAGGTATTGCCCCTGTCAAGCGGTAAACCAATGATATACTGATAACGATATACAACAGTGTTGTCATGGCGAGGAACGATAGATCCTTAGAGCAACACGAAGGACAGTGTGTGGTTTCAGGAAATGAAGCATGTTGTGTAAGACGCGTGTATCAGTCTGATTTTGACAATGCTACATCCTGTATAAGACAAATGTTTGATTATAATTGATCGAGTTGGTTTACGACCAGACAAGGATCGAGACCATTGATTGTGATTGGATCATTTGACAATATTGACTTGACTTGATTGGTATGGATTTAAGGATAGACTTGCATTTTGATCATTGCTCGGATTGATAACTAGAACTGTTAACGAGAGATATGAAGACATATAAAAATTTGATCGATAGAAGAATGACTCGATAGAAGAAATCACAAGCTTTTATTTGTAAATATTGATTCTCTGCATAGAATTTTATTGCATGGGATATGGATATTTGTCATCTTGATATTGCAAGTATTTTGAGGTGCTTTGTTTCATCATTGAGCTTTTAAAATGTTGTAAGAAAATACAAGCATCTAGGTATAATTAAACCAAGATGACCTGAGTATTACTTACATGGATTTTGATAGAGCAAGTTAATACAAGCATCTAGTCAAAATTGAATCAAGATGACCTGAGTATTTCTTGCATTTCAACAGATAAGGATTGCCCCTTTTCATGCTAGACATTCGAAAGTCCTTGATGATCTTTTACTGATCATGTCATTAGACAAAAGTTGTCACATTACTAAAGTTTGATCCATAAACAACAGACAAAGAAAATGATTATGCCCCCATCATAGCATCTCTAGCTTCTGGCATCCTCGAGTAGCATAAAAAGACATAATAACAAAAAATCAAGACCTTGTAAGTTAACCAATATAAAAACACAAAGCATTCTTGCATTAGATGTGTCTTCTTGCCATAATTGATATAGAGTCAGTTTGAATGTTTTGGTATGGTGTTCTGCTTTGCTTTGGATAGGTTGATGTTCTATGCCAAGATTTTTGTTGTTTTGGGAAGCTTGCTTTTGCTGTGTGCGCTTGTCTAGTAAAAGGTATCACAATCCTTTATTAGTATCCTCTTCGATCATGTAGTATTCAAGAATCCAAATCCATAACCGGGTCGAGGAGTTGCCCCCAGTTTAGACAAAGGATCGACTTTTATGGGTGACACGACAAACAAATATGAAGAGATGGACCCTAAGGAATTGACCTAGTGCCTCGGGGGCTCATTACTAAATGGGCTTGCCTACGTGACGACGCAAAGGCAACATAGTTCGGGGTGAACCTGATGGACCTAAGACCTTTGCTCTTCTCTTTACCCTTGTATCCCAATCTAGAAGTGTCTTGAGTTGCTGAGGTAGAGGGTTGAATTGGTTCTATGATACCATCTTTCCTTAATCCTATGGGACCATGTCCTTCATTTCCCATCCATTGTAAAATGGAAAACCCTTCACCATATTGTGTAATGCATAGCTCAGGCTGGTGGTCATTTGGTGTGGTTTCACTTTCTTCATCCTTGTAAAGCCACTGTAAAATGTCTTTTTCATCACTTCCATCCAATAAGTTTCCCCATCTAATGAAAGGACCCTTGGTAATCTCTAATGACTTGGCCTTATTCAGTTTTGCTTTCCCATAGGATCTTGGTGATTTAGGCATCTGTGAGAGATAGAAGTTTGATTCAATGACATATTGTCCCACACCTTTATCCTTGACTTTGAATTTGCGCTATGATGTTTTGGAGGTAGAGGCTAGAGAATTTGGATCCATCTGGCTTGAAGAAGAGGAAGCTGCTTGGTTTGTAGGGATTACAACTTCTAGTTTAGATTGGATGTTGTTGCAATACTGGAACGAATGAGGGTCACCTGGAATGGTAATCTCTTGATCATTGTATGGGAACTTGATACATTGATGGTATGTTGATGGAACAACCTTCATTGCATGGATCCAAGGTCTACCTAAAAGGATGTTATATGCTAGTTTCATGTCAAGAAATTGACACGTGTCTTTCTCCACGAGTCCAACTCGTATGGGTAGGACTACAGTTCCTTTGGAAGTTCTTTCTTCTTCATCACAGGCCTTGATAGTTATTTTCTTTTTAGGATCAATGGCATTTTTTGAAAACCCCATTGCAAGGATTAACATTAACATGTAAATGTTTAAACCAACACCTCCATCGATTAGGACCCTTTTTATTTGGTGTTTGTGGATTTGGGTCTCAATATGGAGGGTTGCATTGTGTGGTTGATTGGGAGACATGTCATCTTTTTTAGAGAAAGACAAGAACTGGGGTGTGGTCAAATGACCTACCATAGCTTGGAATTTCTCTTGAGCAAGGTTGGTAGGAACGTTTTCTTCTGAGAGGGCCTTATCTAGGATGGCTCCGTGGGATGGTGACATACGTAATAACTCTAAAATGGATATGTGGGTAGGTGTTTTATTGAGTTGGTCCAGGATGTTGTACTGGCTTGATGTGGAGGTAGACAAAGCCCCTTGGAGAGTGATGTTCCCATGACGAGTGGTCACATTACATTTGGGCTCAATATTGATAGTGATCACATTGATGTATGAATCACTTTGTGAGATGTGATTGATGGTGTATTCGTAAGAGACGTTATTATAGTTTGCTTTGTCTTTGCTGTCGTTGTTTTGATTGGATGGTCCTCCTTTTTCGTAATGAGGAAGAGGATTTTTGAATGCTATATGCTCATCATTAGATGTGTGATCTTTAACGGATACTTGTTTTTGATTGAGTAGGTCTTGAATGGCATGTTTGAGTTTTTGACAATCATTAGTTTTATGCCCTTTACTTCTATGGTATTTGCAAAAGTTAGATGTATTCCACCAAGGAGGCTTAAACTTTGGTTCATAATCTCGCACTGGGGGAAGTGTTATGAGGTGGCCCTCTATTAACTTCTTAAGGGAGGATTTGAGTGACTCCCCAAGTTGTGTGAATGTTCTTCTAGGAGTGAAATTGGTTGATCTTTGTTCATTGTTCTGAGGCTTGGTGGGTGGTGCTTTGTTTTGTAAATTTAATAAATTGAAGCTTGGTTGTTTTTGCACCACATGTTTGGCATCTAGTACACCATCGTTCACAACAAGTTTGTTCTTTGTCCAAAATTGTGACTTATTTGCATTGTTGCTTGAACTAGGAGCGTCTTTGTATAGTTTGATTGTCCCTTTTGCTATCAAGGCTTTCTTAATGAGTAGGCCCATTTCAATGACCTTACTAAAAGTAGTTGGATATTGTATTTGGATTTGATAGCTTAGCTCTATGGATATATTGTGAACAAACATCTCTATCATTTGTTTCTCTGGTATGTGATAGGGACAGTTACTTGCAAGTTGTCTCCATCTTTTTAGGAAAGAGGCGAAGGATTCTCCCACATTTTGCTTGTTATTACACAGATCCAACATGGAGACCTCATGTTCGATATTGTATGAGAAATGTGTGACAAATTTGTCTACTAGTTCATCAAAAAGTGCGGATATCGGGAGGTAGGCGTGAGAACCACTCCATAGCTTGTCCTCCTAAGCTTGTTGGGAATAGTTGCATAAGATAAGTTTCATTGTGTGCAACTTCGAGGCATGCGGCACTAAATTCCCTTATGTGATCTCTTGGATCTCCCTTTCCCATATATTTATCAAATTTAGGAAGGATTTATCAAAGGGATAGGGTGAACTATCCTCAAGGGAGTAGTGTTTTATGGTAGTTCTGCTTTGGATATCACCCAATTGTTTTTGTAGGACTTGGATTTGTGCTGTCAAGATGTCCAAGGGATTGGTCGTATCTCTAGCCCTTTCCATTTTAGAAGCATCTTTGTAATTTTTGGGACCATCTTTGGAAGACTCAACTTCATTTGAGGTGTTACTTTCTCTAAGGTTTGAGACATCAAAATTAGATGGCAACTTAGCTCCTTGTTGAGCTAACATGAGAAAGTATTTGTGAGTATTTGTGGTGATGACCCTACCCATTATCTTTTTAAATTTAGGATCTTGGAGGTGTTTAAGAATTTATTGTTGGCTAACTTCCTCTTCATCTTCAGAATCGTGTGGGCTATTTTGACGGGAACCCATTTTTTGTTTTTGTTTTGATTGGGACCTAGTTAGAACCATGAAAATGTGAAATGTGGATGAAGTTGGAATGTGAGATTTGGTGGTCTTGTTTTGATGTTTTTGAGATAATATGGGATGAGCTTGGTAGAGAAAGATTTATCAAAGGTTTTATATTGATCCTAGGTTGTCCAAACAAGGTGTTGTTGAGAAGGTAGTCACAATAGGGGTAGATGATTTCTCCTATTGATATAGACTATTCCTTTATCAATACACACAAGTATAGTTCCGTTATGAAGGATGATTGAATTCCTATTATGAAACCTACTTGATGTTTATTTGGATTTTGAAGGGTATCAACTTATACCTTGCTACAAGTTTTGGTTTGATATGATGTGTTTGGATGATTAGGCAATGGTATGCAAAAGGTAACATTGTGAAAATGATACGAAAGGGGATTGCATGGTACAACTAATTTTTTAGGGTGAAATTATAGAAAAAAGGGTTCCTGGGAATGATAATGTTTTTATCCCACACTGTACGGAATATACCTCTATTTTAAATGTGCAACTTTAAAAGCACAGAACTGCATGAACTTGGTTTTTTCTATTTCAGTTTGACAGTTGATGTTTTTGGAATGTTTCCCCCAAGTTAATCCAAGGTTTGCAATGCTAATTTTGGTTCAAGTTATTGCCAGAAACATAATGAACAAGAAGTTTCCATGATTACTTGACAAAAGTAAAAACAAACAATTACAACCCTATGGATGGCAGAGACAATATTTAGTGAGTTCCAAATTGGGTTTCCCCAGCCACTTGCATTAAGGTGGACAACTAATAACTTGGTAGCACCATCTCCCCTCCACAACACTCACTTCTCACGCATACCAAGTTATAGTTCCTTCGAAGAGTTGAACTTTTCTGTCTCCACACTAAATGAGTGTATGACATTGGATGGCCCCAGAGGTTCCTCCTTCTGTGTCACCAACTAGGGGATTTTGGCTTACTAAAACAAAAGGATTTTAGTTAGGGCATCTGTTTGGGTGATTACACATGTGGCCATTCACTTCGATAAGAAGGCTTCCCAGCCTGCAAGGGTTATGCTCCATAGGGTTTTGTGGGAAACATTGGTTGGTGTAATGCAATAGCACCCGTCGCTTGCAACTTTAGTCACAAATGCAATTTATTTATAGTGACTTGGAGGAGCTTGGCTTTAGCCCGTTATCACTTAAGGTCATTCCCACTTGGATGGAAGGATATCCAAGGGCATGCCTCTTTAAAGATAGAACATGAAAAATGATAAGTCTAGCATTTTGATCACCTAGTTAAGGGGAGAGCATAGGTTTGTTATCATTCTCCCAAACACGGAAGACAATGGTTCTTTAAATCCCCTAGTTAAAAGAAAAACAACTAATTTTTTTAATCCTACCAAGCACAGAAATTCAAAGTGAGATAGCAATAACTTGGAAAAGATTGTTGTTCATTTTAACCCCTAGGTTGGGACTAGGTGAAAGTTGTGATGCAACAAGATGATTTACTTTCCTCCTAGTTATGTCTATTTGATGATTTACATGAACATATCAAGTTACTCCTTCCTAATTAGTTCTAGATGACTTAATAATGCAACTAAAATGACTAAATCCAGCTCCTAACACCTACAAATGAGAGTGAGTATAGAAAAACTCATGAAAGTATTACAACTCTCTGTTATAGATTGGATGCGCAGATCTGTGGTTTATATGTGTAGCAATACAAGTTATATGCGTAGGAAAATAAAAGTGCAGCAGGAAGTGTTGTATGCACAGAACTAGAAGTTGTATGCGTGGAATAGACCCATCGTGACCAAAACCTTCACAAAAACACTTAGATGGAAGTTAAAAATGGGGCAAATCCCCATGGTGGGCACCAAAAATGTTATCAAATATTCATACAACACTAATAAACCATTAAATACTTAATACCTCAATGGAAATAAGATAAATATAAGTAAACTAAGATTATAACTTGTAGACTGATTTGCCTTGTGTCTTCCATTGTTGCCTATCTCTCAATGATCTTGTGAATGATGTGAGCTCTCAGAAATGTGCTTCCTTGCATTCCAAGATGACAATGATGAGAATGGCTATGAAATAGATCATGCAATGCAACTATAATGCAACACTAAACTATAATGAGGATGTAATGGGATGAATCCATGGATGATAATACAATGATAATGATAATATGCAAGTGATGGGAGCCAAAGGCACGCTATGGTTGAATTTCTACAGCATAAGTTTGCAAAAGCTTGTGGATGTCTAAATGAAAGAATGAGGGTTCCTTTTATAGACCAAGGATAAGACAATTCCAAGTGTCACAATCTCAACAGTATAGAAGAAGTATTGTGATGTGTACGATTTAGATTTGGTTGGTTAGGATGAGAGAGAAATATGGATAATGTTCTTCTCATGTTGAGAGAAATATGGAGAATGTTCTTCTCATGTTGAGAGAAATATGGAGAAGAAATAGGAATGGTTAGAGACATGGGTGAGATGATAATAGATAATTAAATACTTAAAATATTTAATTATGTATGCAACATAATGAGGTGGATTATGAAGTGGAAAGTGTGAGAAGGATAATGATGTGGAATTTATGGAGTGGAGACTTTAGGATATAATGAATTAAATGATTTAGAATTATTTAATTAGGGATGACATTAGAAGAATTGATAAATGATTTGTTATAGAATTATGATAATATGAATCAAATAAATAAATTATTGAATTTATTCATTGATAGAGGAATAGGAATTAAATACATAATAAATATTTATTTAATTTGTCTTTGCCGTTTTTAGGTGTATACATTTTAATGTTATTAAATATTCATACAATAGTAATAAACCATTAAATACTTAATACCTCAATGGAATTAAGATAAATATAAGTAAAATAAGATTATACCTTGTAGACCGATTTACCTTGTGTCTTCCATTGTTGCTTATCTCTCAATGATCTTGTGAATGATGTGTGCTCTCAGAAATGTGCTTCCTTGCATTCCAAGATGACAATGATCAAAATGGCTATGAAATAGATCATGCAATGCAACTACAATGCAACACTAAACTATAATGAGGATGTAATGGGATGAAACCATGGATTATAATACAATGATAATGATAATATGCAAGTGATGGGAGCCAAAGGCATGCTATGGTTGAATTTCTGCAGCATAAGTTTGCAAAATCGTGTGGATGGATAATGAAAGAATGAGGGTTCCTTTTATAGACCAAGGATAGGACAATTCTAAGTGTCACAATCTCAACAATATAGAACAAGTATTGTGATGTGTACGGTTTAGATTTGGTTGGTTAGGATGAGAGATAGAAATATGGAGAATGTTCTTCTCATGTTGAGAGAAATATGGAGAATGTTCTTCTCATGTTGAGAGAAATATGGAGAATGTTTCTCTCATGTTGAGAGGAATATGGATTATGTTTCTCTCATGTTGAGAGGAATATGGATTATGTTTTTCTCACGTTGAGAGAAATATGGAGAATGTTTTTCTCATGTTGTGAGAAATATGGAGAAGAAATAGGAATGGTTAGAGACATGTGGGTGAGATGATAATAGATAATTAAATATTTAAAATATTTAATTATGTATGCAACATAATGAGGTGGATTATGAAGTGAAAAGTGTGAGAAGGATAATGATGTGGAATTTATGGAGTGGAGACTCTAGGATATGATGAATTAAATGATTTAGAATTATTTAATTAGGGATGACATTAGAAGAATTGATAAATGATTTGTTATAGAATTATGATAATGTGAATCAAATAAATAAATTATTGATTTTTTTCATTGATAGAAGAATAGGAATTAAATAAATAATAAATATTTATTTAATTTATCTTTGCAATTTTTAGGTGTATACATTTTGCCCCTCTTTGATGCAATGTGTTTTATCACGTTGTTTCAAAGAATAATTTTTTTTTGCAATTAATACATGCCCCAATTTGCCCCTAGTACAAGTTTATGACAAGAGGATGCCCCCTCAGGAGATTGGATAGGAAGAATGTGATGACAGGATGACGAAAGATCTCACGATGAGATAGGTGGAATGACAGGTTGAGTGGGCAAAGAAATTGGTTGATGCAAGATAAGAGATGGAAGAAAGAGTTGATGACATGCTATGCAAGATAAAATGTTAACACACACAAGCAAGCTAGCAAGTTTGTACAAATGACACAAGAAAAAATAAGGTATTGCCCCTGTCCAGCTGTAAACTAATGATTAATCGACAATGATCGATGACAATGATCCCTAGATCAACACAAAGATGCGAGAAAGACCTATCCCTAGATCAACACAAAGATGCGGGAAAGACCTATCCCTAGATCAACACAAAGATGCAGGAAAGACCTATCCCAAAGCTAGTATTGTCATTGTGGGGAAAGATATATCCCTAGATCAACACAAAGATGCAGGAAAGACCTATCCCACCGATGATGATGATTGATTTGGCTTGCAACAAGATTAGGATCAAGACCATTGATTGCAATTGGATAATTTGACAAGATTGATTTACTCGATTGGTATGGATTAAGGATAGACTTGCATTTGGATCATTGATTAGATTGACTAGATTGACTTGATGATTGGATTAATGATCGGTGATGCCCCATTCATGCAAGAGCGAGGGTGACAAGGAAAGAAAATAGATAAGATAAATGATGTTGATGATGATGACGAGGAAGATGATATCTTATGTACCTGAGTATTGGATACTTCCTTCGTATTCCAGACTGCCTACATACCTGTATCCATGGGATCAAGGTACCTTAAGTTTGAGATGAGATGATGATATGTAGTTCTAGTTTGTGATGGTGATGACGGTAGATGGATTGTTGTGATTTTGATTGATTGGATTTGAATGAACTTGATTGATATGAATGAATGAGGAGTTGATTAGAAGAAGTGGTTTGAAAGATGGATAAATGGATAGACCTTGAGACACTTGGAATGTTGATAAGGATGCAATGCTTATAATGAAGTGGAATGCAATTTGGTATGTATGTATGTGGATTTTGTCATCTTCTTGTACACATTTTTTTTTTGAAGCACTTTGTTTCATCATTGAGCTTTTAAAATGTTGTAAGAAAATAGAAGCATCTAGGTATAATTGAACCAAGATGACCTGGGTATCTCTTACATGGATTTTGATTTAGCAAGTTAATACAAGCATCTAGGTATAATTGAACCAAGATGACCTGAGTATTGCTTGTGTATCAACAAACAAGGATTATGCCTGTTTCATGTTTAGACCTCTGGCATCCTCAATGATCATTATGTTGATCACGTCTTTAGACAAGGCTTCACATTACTAAAGATAAATGCACAAACAACAAACAAATATAAAAGATTATGCCCCCATCATAGCTCCTCTAGTTTTGACACATCCTTGAGTCGCATAGAAAGACATAATAACGAAAATCATGATATAAGACGTTTAAGAACAATTACCGAAAAAATTTCCTATCCCAAACATGTTTTCTTGCAATAACTTGATAGAATTAGCTTTGATTCATTTAGGCCGGTTGGTAATGTCAACTGTAGTTTGATGTCTCCTATCAAGATCTTGTTTAAAGGCTTGCTTTGTTGCACTGCTTGTTGTCTAGTGGAAAAACCAAGATCCAGTTTGCTATCTTTTGAGCTGAAGCATTCAAAATCCAATTCATTAATTGGGTCTAGGATGTGCCCCTAGTCAAGTAAAGGATCAACTTATTAATATAGACAGACTGACAATAGACAAGATGAAACAGGCCCTAAGGGACTAACCTAGTGTCTTGAGGGCTCATCGATGATGGCCTTGCCTATGTGACGGCGCAGAGACAATGTAGTTTGATGTATGGACTATGTGGACCTAAGACCTAGGTGGATGGAAGAATAGTGTGCGACGGTTGACAATAGGATGTGGGATATGGATGGAAAGAAAGTGGAGCCTTAGGGGCTAATCAATGATGGCCTTGCCTATGTGATATCTCAGAGCTGATGTAGTTTGACAAGATTAGTGAGATTGATAATGGACTCACGATAGAACGGTAGGATAGATGACCAGATTGGATAACCTTATTGGACCAAGGGATAAGGGGAAAAGAGCACCAAGCTATGCTAGGTTATTGCTAGGTGAATGGATGCAGGTATATGACGAATGTGGTAGAAAGAGGTGGAAGTAGATGGGGTTTGCCTAAACAATGGAGGAAGTGGTTTATCACAGGTAGCGCCTGTTTCTAGGTTTTCACCACTTGCAGTTTTTTTTTTGTTTTGATTTTTTGGATTTTTTTTGAATTTTTTGGATTCCCTTGCATTAGGGTTATTTCAGGTGTAGAACCTTCAAAGGTGCATACTATTGATGGGGTCATCAAATAGTTTACCTTCTGGTGTTGAGAGCTGATAAGCACCAAATCCATAGGCAACAACGATGACATAAGGACCCAACCAATTTGGTTCAAACTTTCCCTTCTTCTCTCTATCCTATTGATTGCGTGGGTTCTCTCTTAGGACCAAATCACCCACTTGAAAAACACGTGGCTTAACCCTATGATTGTAGCTCTTTGACATTCTCTGCTAGTATGCCTTGAGATAGTTAAAGGTGTATTGTCATCTTTCTTCTAGCATCTCTAGCTCTTGAAGTCTGGATACCTTGTATTCTTTATCATTTATGAGACCCTTTAACGACACCTAGAGGGAAGGAATTTCAACTTCAATAGGAAATATGGCTTCAGAGCCATAGACAAGGGCGTATGGTGTCACACCTGTGGGTGTGTGTATACTGGTTCTATAGGCCCACATGTTGGCAAGAGACACTATGTGGCTTCATGAATGTTGTCATTGATGGCAACAAAGTCCTTCCCACACATCCGTAGGACATGGTATGTCTATACCAAAAGATAGATTAAAGAGTATTTTGGTCCGGAGACCAAGAACAGAGCATGCAGTAAGGTTTGACAATCAGGTCTGGATCTCTTAGAGGAAGTATCTTAGCAAAGTGCGGACTTGGGGAAGTCAAGAGGATTACCATGACTAATAAATTCTAGAGATTGAGCCTCCGGTGATGAAAGAGTGAAGAGATATGAGCACCTAAGTATTGGGTTCCTGTTTGGCAGAGTAGACTAAGGAAGAACTGACCGGTAGAGCATCAAACCTTAATCCGGATGAGATATTGATGGTGATCAAGTTTCTTGAGGTATCATTCATGATTGGTCGACATGATTGATGACTTCTATAACTATCTTTTTGATACGCATCACTTAGTAAGCATGGATTTAGCCGACAAACCAGACTTTGGAAATATCTTGAGTTTTCTGGATGCCGACTAGAAAGATGATTGAAATCATTGATGTGGATATATATACTAGACTGATTTCAGTATGAAGGTGTGTGTGGTGTGTTGTGTTGTGCGAAGAAAAGCAGAGAGTAGCGTGAAAGAAGCTATACAGGTCTGGTATGTGACAGGACAACAGCACCAAAGAAGAGGAAGAATGAAGTGCAATAGATCAGTGTATTGAGCCTAATCGGAATTGAAACTCAGCATATGTGGATGCTTCTCATCAGTTCAATCACCTGGTTACTTTCTTTATACCTTGTAGACAGTGAGTCTCTTGTAGATAGTGAGCCTCTTGTGAGTAGTGTGCTCGGGCAGTGAGCCCTAATTGGCAAGTGCCATTTTGTACTTCTATTCTTTTAATAGAGAATACAATATTGGGTTAGTCACCCTGTGGTTTTTCCCTTAACAGGGTTTTCCACGTCAAAATCATTGCATTATGTGTATTGATTTTATTTCTTCTTTCATGGTTATGCATGCTTATGTGATTTGATGCTGCACTAGTTGTTAAAGAAGAATAGAAAGTTAAAGTAATTAAGATAACTGATTCACCCCCCCTCTCAGTTATCAACAATTGGTATAAGAGCTAAGTTCCTGCTAACAGAGCCTAACAACTTGAGGAAGACTCAAACAGGCTGATGAATTCATAAATGAACTAAAAGTGAAACTAAGTATTTCTATGAAAAAGAGAAAGGAACTACTTCAACAATTAGCAAGTCAAAGTGAAGCCAATAATATTGATGAAGATTTGAATGAGAAGAACAAGTTATGTGAGAAGCTATCAAAAGAGGTCATTATGGTAAGACATGAAATGGAATAAGGGGTTATGAAATTCACCCAAGAAATTGAAGAGAAAAGAAAAATTGAAGATAATCTAAAACAATCTCTTAAGGAGAAGTCAAAAGGCTGCCACAAAATGGATAGAATAATCAGGCATCTGGAATCTGATCTTGAAGAAGCTAGAGATAATGAAGAACAACTTGAGAATTAGATTGACACTTTCAAAAGGGATCTTCAAACAACAAATGAATACAAGGAGAAATTCAAGATAAGCTCTGCTCAACTTGAAGTTCTTCTTGAAAGCCAAAAGAGGGTAGATGACAAGCAAGGATTGGGGTATGAGAAAGGTGAAAGCTCCGGATCTGGTCAGAAGAACTCTGGATCAAGAAATCCAAGGAATAGGCCTAGAAGACCTCTAGTAAGGAAATCAAATGCTCAAAGATATCCATCCTTCAATAGATACTGCCACAATTGCAAGAACTTTGGTCATAAAGAAAATTAGTGCAGAAGAAGAATGAATCAGACTAATTCATCCTTGTCTGGTTAGTGTTTTAACTACAAAAGGTTTGGTCACAAACCTCATGAGTGTAGAAATATGCAAATGAACAATTCATTCAATGGTAGATGCTTTGCATGCAATAGAATGGGACATATGGAAAATCAATGTAGATCAAGAGGATACCGGTCAAATATGCAAAGAAATTTTGTTTGCTACAATTGCAATAGATCCGGTCATATTGGTAAATTCTGCAGAAGTAAGAATCAGGACAAAAAGGGTCCGGTGCATCATAATCAAAACCAAGACAAAGGAAAAGGAAAAGTGAATACGGATGAAATTCAAAGGGAGATGAACAAGATTTGGGTGAAGAGAAGTACATAAAATGTTGGGGATGGATCCACACTAGAATTTGGTGCTGATATTCCTTCAAGAAACTAAATAGATGAGCTTTGGCTCAAGGGGAGTCACAAAAGAAAACAAGCTCCCCCAACCAGTCAATTGGTGCCTGAAATTAGCACATGGAAGGTTACAGATTAAAAGGGCCCTCAGAGAAACATCTAAATAACCCTTGGTAAAGATTTGAAACATCCGCAAGGAGTTTGAAAAGGTTAATCATCCAAGATTAATCTAGTTTGATAGTCATTCGGCAAAAGCAGGACTTTCACAGTTAGATTCGATATAATTCAAAATTGAAATATTTGGATTTGCCGTTAGATGGAATGATTGGAGAAAGGGAGATACATTGTAAGTTATCACTATAGGTGCATTTTAGTGATCCGAAAAGATCTCTCTCATAACAAGGAAAACAAGGCAATCGGAATAACTTAGGTTGTGCATTTATTGCAAAATGGAATTAGGGTTTGCGCAGAAATAAAAAGGGTTCTTTGGTTCATCATTTGCACATATGTATTCAAGAAGAAGAGAGAAGGAGCTCTGCAACAAAATTGTCTCAAACCTCTCAAAGATCAATCGCAGAAGTTGATTCATCTAGCAATCTGATCCGGCTCATATCGTGAACCCTAGAAGTGTAAAAGGTATTTTCTGCTCTTGAATATCTCTCTGTGAAGATGGCTACTCTGAATGTTGTGAAGATCACTGATAGGCCATGACCTAAATTCAAAAAACATCCCTATAAATCCCTAGAAGTTGATCCCCTAGGTGCATTTTCTAGCATTCCGCATGGAGTTTTGCATGTAGAAGATGTTAGGGTTTACATACACGCAAATATTGAAGAATTTGGGGAATCCAAGCTGATGGATATCTACCACAAGGAGTTGATAGATGAATTATTTGAACTCAAACCTCAGTACAAGGCCATCCAGGATAAGCATTTTGGACATTGCATTCATTTCCCCTATTTTGTTGAAGATGATTGGGTTTGGTATGTTCTGAGCAGAATGAATGACAACTTTATGTGGTTGATGAGGCCATTCAAGATAACCAAGGATGCAATTAGGGTGGTAACCGGATTGCACTCATCCGATGGGTTGCCTGCTCTCAAATCAGTCAAAAATCAAATTATAAGTCAGGCTACCGGATCAAAATTTGACAAGAGAGCAATGACTATAGAAGATATCACTGATCTAAATATCAATTTTGCATCTATGATAATTGGCTATAAGATATATCACTCTAGTAGGGAGAATTCTGTATTCGGAACGGTAATCTATGTTGCTTATCAGATGTTAAGGGAGAATGCAGATTATGATCTTTGTGAGCTTCTTCTAAGCCAACTATTGGAAAACCTACAAAAGATCAAGAAGGACAAGAAGAACTCATTCAAGTATGGTGGGCTAATACTGTGTTTGTTCTTTTACTTTATGAATGAGCTACCTGGATCCAGGATCCAGTGGTTGGGTATGGCAAAATGACAGACCAGTAGCCATACAAATCAGATATTATATGCATGGGATTGGTGATGCCAAGGCACAAAGCACATCACTTTGGGGTTACTTCAAAAACTTCCAAAATATGATGCAGGCCAGAGAAAGAATCCCCCAATCATTGGTTGAGATATACAAGGATACAATGTGCTTTATTATAGACATTGATCAATGCCTAATGGAGGTAGTGGAACCGAGAATAGCATGGATCATGCCAATGGGGTATGAGGTTGATGAGAAAATCCTAGAGCTGCATATCCAACACCTGCCGAGTCAGCCCAAGGACTCTAAGGCAGAAAGGTTTGGAACCTTCCAAGAGCTAAGTGTAAAAGTTCATGTTGAACTAAGACAACCTAAGATCAAGAGAAAAGTGAGAAGGGAAGTAGAAGAATTCACCAAGAGGCATGGAATATCAAAGGAGGCAGCTGATGCCAATAGAGAGATGGAAAGGGCAGAGAAAGAAAGGCAAGAAATAGAAAAAGAAAGTGCTCTGGTGCAAGCCCCCTCCCAGACCAAATCCTCCAAAAGCTCTACACCTGCCACCTCTAAGAGCCAAAAAGTGTCAAAACTGGAAGCCTAGACATTTGGAAAGGGAGAGAAGAGAACAAAGAAAAAGGCAACAAGGTCCTATACAAGTCAGAAGGATGATGAAGAAACTGAGACCGATGAGGAAGTTAAGAAAATAAAGAAGAAGAAGAAAACATCCGGTGAACCCTCTACCAGTCATAGCAAGGAAGAAGAGGCAGGAGAGTTTGTTGAAAGACCTACTTTGTCCATTAATGATGTAGTCAAGATAGTTACTATGGATGGCAATTTGCAACCAATGACAGAATTCTATGATGAGTATAATGATGCAGATAAAAGGATATTGGAAGAAGCCACAATTAAGTACCTAAACATATATAATAAAGCATTCATTGAAATCATTTCTCTAATCCCCAAGAGTTTAGAGAAAGTACTTGAACTCAGAAAAGATAATGCCAAGGAAAAGGATATGGAGATCCGGGAACAAATAGCTATTCAACTCTATCCCTCCATCACTCCAAAGCAAATGAACATGATCTTCAAAGATTGCAAGGATGAGTTTCAGAGCAAAGAAAGAATGAACAAGATTATGCTCGGAGAGACTGATCAGGTGGCAAAAGAAACTGAAGATATCCTTAAAAATGATACAAAAGATTTAATATTCCCATTATAGAGGACTTAGGTGATGAACCTTCTGTCATGGATGATGGACTAAGTACATCAAAGGAAAATCCTACAGAGAAAACTACAGAAGAATCAAAGGAGATAGGTGAGGAGAAAACTAAGGATCTGGATTCCTTTGCTCCAGAAGAGGAAGTCCATGAAGAAGTAAACATCTCTCTTCCGGATTCCCTAGCAGACTTCGGATCTAAAGGAGAAGAAAAGATAGAGGAGAAAATCAATCAAGAAGAAGAGGACAAGGGAAGAGAAAAAGATCAAACAAAGAAAACCCCAGATGACAACTCTGTCTCTGGCAAGAGACACTGTAGAAGCAGTCAAAGACTTCCTAACAAAAGAAATGACAGAATTAGATGAACCAGAGCTACTTCAAGGACCATTCAATTTTGATTCCCTCTCTCCGGTTCAAACAATGAAGATAGCATCCTTTGCTCAAGCAAAGGCAAAAGAAAAACTTTTGAAGTCTCACATGGAAGACTGTGAGCTGATAGAGATTGCATCCGGTGTATTGGAGAAGATCATGCCATCCTTCCAGAAGGATCTTTCAGCCTCTTCATCCGGTAATCTGAAATCTCTTGTTAATTCTGTTAATACACATTTTGACTCTTTAGAGAAAGTAGCATAAGAGAAAGTCCAGAAAGAGTTTTTGGGTAAGAGATTCTCTAAAGTACAAGGGCTAATAACAAATGATAGGAGAAATATGGATATTGGGGTAAAGAGCTTAGAAAATGCTCTTACAGATGGCGGAGAAATATATAAATTTTGTTTATCTTGGTCTAAAATGACAATGGATATTGAGAAGAAAGTGAAACAGCAAGAAGGTAAACTATCAAGTTTATCTCAGAATTTTGATCCTCTCACCACATCCATAATAAACCAAGAATGTCAGACTATTGCCACTCTAAATGAACTAAAGAAACTTGAAAAGGAAAGGAAGAATATAATAAGTAGGATGGGTGAACTTAGAGGGATAATTATCCCTAAGTTAGAGGCCATGCATGAGGCCCTAACTGATGCTCAAACCATAGCTTGGACCAGTGATCTGACAGATCTGAAGAGGGCAGAAGCTTTTGCATTCCTGTTGAGTGGTCACATCTCAATTTTGGATAGGATGAAGCAGAGTTGGGCAACAGAACTTGTCCAGTTGAAGACAACTTTTGCAGATATACTTCAGTATATGTAAGTATAACATGTATATATATATTTATGCGGCCAAATATAGATTGTTTTTGGAAATTTTGGTGTGCGGATCCTACCCTTTGCCATTGATGTCAAAGGGCGACTGAGGAGCAGTGAAAAATGTGGAATCTAGCTAAGGGGGAGCTCCAGAAAAGTATACTTTAGAATAGAGCATTAGCCAAGGGGGAGTGTAGTGTGACACTTAGACATTTTTCACTAAGTGTTGCCATCAATGCCAAAGGGGGAAATTGTTGGCAAGAGACACTGTGTGGCTTAATGAATGTTGTCATTGATGGCAACAAAGTCCTTCCCACACATCCGCAGGACATGGTATGTCTATACCGGAAGATAAATTAAAGAGTATTTTGGTTCGGTGACAAAGAACAGAGCATGCAACAAGGTCTGACAATCAGGTCTGGATCTCTCAGAGGAAGTATCTCAGCAAAGTACGGACTTGGGGAAGTCAAGAGGAGTACCATGATTGATACATTCTAGAGATTGAGCCTCCAGTGATGAAAGAGTGAAGAGATATGAGCACCTAAGTATTGGGTTCGTGTTTGGCAAAGTAGACTAAGGAAGAACTGACCGGTAGAGCATCCAACCTTAATCCGGATGAGAATTTGATAGTGATCAAGTTTCTTGAGGTATCATTCATGATTGGCTGACATGATTGATGACTTCTATAACTATCTTTTTGATACGCATCACTTAGTAAGCATGGATTCAGTTGACAGACTAGAGTTTGGAAATATCTTGAGTTTTTCGGATGCCGACTAGAAAGATGATTGAAATCATTGATGCGGATATATATACCAGATTGATTTCGGTATGAAGGTGTGTGTGGTGTGTTGTGTTGTGCAAAGAAAAATAGAGAGTAGCGTGAAAGCAGCTATACAGGTCTAATATGTGACAGGACAGCAACACCAAAGAAGAGGAAGAATGAAGTGCAATAGATCAGTGTATTGAGCCTAACTGGAACTGAAACTCAACATATGTGGATGCTTCTCATCAGTTCAATCACCTGGTTACTTTCTTTATACCTTGTAGACAGTGAGTCTCTTGTAGGTAGTGAGCCTCTTGTGAGTAGTGTGCTCAGGCAGTGAGCCCTAATTGGCAAGTGCCATTTTGTACTTCTATTCTTTTAATAGAGAATATAATCTTGGGTTAGTCACCCCGTGGTTTTTCCCTTAACAGGGTTTTCCATGTCAAAATCATTGTGTTATGTGTATTAATTTTATTTATGCTTTCATGATTATGCATGCTTATGCGATTTGATGTTGCACTAGTTGTTAAAGAAAAATAGAAAGTTAAAGTAATTAAGATAACTGATTCACCCCCCCTCTCAGTTATCAAAACCACAGAGCAGGCTTCAATTGCATATGCTAGTCCCATCCAGCGTCATCGACAATATTTTTGAGTATCTTTGGAATGGTTTTATTTGATGCCTCAGCTTGACCGTTACCTTGCAGGTAGTATGGGGTGGAGAAGCGGTGTTGAATATGGAATTTATTACAAAGTTCTTTCACATCCTGATTCTTAAAAGTACATCCATTATCCATGACAATGGATAATGGAATACCATATCTACATATGATATAGTTTAGGATGGAGGATGAAATTTGTTTCCCTGTGATGTTGGTTAATGGAACGGCTTCAATCCACTTTGTAAAATACTCAGTGGCTGTAATAATGAATTTGTGGCCGTTGAAGGAGGAAGGGTGAATCTTGCCTACTAGATCAAGTCCCCATTGGCAGAAGGGCCAAGGTGTCATTAAAGGTTGCAACTCTTGAGCAGGTACGTGTATCAAGTTTTCGTGAATCTGGCATTTCTTACACTATTTGACAAAATGATAGGAGTCAGATTCCATGCTTGGCCAATAGTATCTAAGATGCATAAGCTTCTTCGCCAAGGTAGGACCACTAGAGTGTGTTTTGCATATTCCCTCATGTACTTCACTTAGAGTAGTCTGATATTCCTCACTATCCAAACACTTGAGGAGAGTATCATCTAAACCTTGTTGATATAGGGTGTCTGCGATGATGGTATATTAGGAGGCTTGGCGTATGAATGTTTGTTTCGTTAGATAGGTGTAAATTTTTTGTATAAGGGAGAATCAGATCCTACAATGTGGTAAATGGTGTTGGTTTCAAGGGCTTCATAAGCAGTGCGAGAGACTGGCTCCACCAAGAACTCATAACAGGAATGATTTTCAGGTATGTCTAGGAGGGATGTGATAGTGGCCATTGCATCTGCTGCTTTATTTTTTGACCTCGGTATCTATTCAAAGGATATCACAACAAAATGTTCCTTGAAATCATCCACCATACGCTTGTATGGTATTAGCTTCTCATCTTTGGTTTGATAGTCATCATTTACTTAATTAATGACGAGTTGGGATTCTCCGTACACATGAAGTTCCTTGACTTTCCACTCTATTGCCATCTTAATACCAATGACTAAAGCTTCATAATCGACCATGTTGTTGGTGCATGGGAATAGAAGTCAGTATGACTTAGGGATTGTATCATGATTTGGTGTGACCAATAGTATTCCTGCTCTTGATCCATGTTGAGTATATGACCCATCAAAGTATAGTTTCCACACCCTAGAAATGAGGTTGAAGATAGATTCATCAAGAAATTCAAAGTTTAATGGGTTGTGATCCGTCAAAGGTGCATCTACGAGCTGATCTGCAATGACCTGCCCCTTTATTGCTCTTCTATCTATATACTCAATATCAAATTCACTGAGTGTCATGACCCATTTAGATATTCTACTTGTTAGGGTAGCTTTGCTCAGTAGATATTTTAATGGATCAATCTTCGCCACTAGCTTGATTGAATTTGAAAGCATATAGTGTCTCCACTTTTGTGAAGCGAAGACAACTACAGGGCATGCTCTTTCAATTGGTGTATATTGTAGTTCATAACCTACTAGTGTCCTACTGATGTAGTAGATTGCTTGTTCTTTTCCTTCATGGTTTTATTGGGTGAGCAGAGCTCCAAGAGTAGTGGGTGTAGCTGAGATATAGAGTAATAGTGGCTTGCCCTAAATTGGTGGCATCAAGACTGGTGGATTCATTAAATACTCCTTTAGATGTTGAAATGCTTGCTCACACTTATCATCCCATTTGAATGGAATGTTTTTGTGTAAAAGATGTGTGAATGGGTGATACTTATTTGCTAGTTGAGAGATAAACCTTCTGATGGCCTGGAGCTTTCCCTGTAGAGACCTTAATTGACTCATATTCTTAGGTGGTGGAATTTCCATGATTACTTTTACTTTCGCCACGTCCACCTCTTTTCCATTAGCTAAAACGATATATCCAAGGAGTTTGTCAGATTTAACCCCGAAAATACACTTTTTTGGATTTAACCGTACGTTAAACTGTTCTAGTCTCATGAAAACCTGGTCTAGGACTTGCAGATGCCCTTCTCTAGTGAGTGACTTACCTAGAATATTGTCAACATAATCTTCCATGATGGTGTGCATCATGTCATGAAAGATTGTAGTCATTGCCCGCTGGTATGTTGCCCATGCATTCTTTAGTCCGAATGGCATGATGCACCAACAATAGGTACCCCATGGACATGTGAATGCTCTTTTGTGCTGATCTTCTGGTGCTATCTTGATTTGGTTATAGCCGGAGAACCCATCTATTAATGACAACATGGTGTGCCCTGCTATTAGATCAACAATGATATCTATGTTTGGCAAAGGGAAGTCATCTTTTGGGCAAGCCTTGTTTAAATCTTTGAAGTCGGTACATAATTTGATCCTTCCATATGGTTTGGAGACATGTACAATGTTGGAAACCCATTTTGGATAGTTGATAACTCTGATGAACCCCACATCTAGTAATTTCTTCAATTCCTCTTTGACCATCAATGCAATATGTGGGTGCATTTTTCTAAGTTTCTATTTGACGGGCTTGACTCCTGGAGCTAGTGAAAGGTGGTACATGATGAGATCAAGATCTAACCCAGGCATGGCTGCATAAGACTAAGCAAAGTTTATCTACTTTCTTTTAAATAATTCCACGAATTCTACTCTCTCTTGTTCGGATAATGACTCAGCTAGGTGTATGATTCTTGGGTTCTCTGTTGTACTGATGTTTACTGGTTGAGATGGTTCAATCAATACTGACTATCTCTCCTTATGTGCATGGTAGGGGAGAGTGTCAATCCCTTCATCCATTGGTGCCTCAGAGAGGTTTTCACCTTTAGATACATCTTTATGTTTACTATTTTCGTGATCTAACATTGCTTTGGAATGGTTTTCACTGTTAGATCTACTTTTTATTTTTACATTCTTATAACTAAAGGGATTGGCACTCTCTCCAAAGTATGCTCTATCATTAAGTTCAATGGTGAAGCCAGCCTTGTGGTCCCTTGTGGGTAAGTGGTCCCTAAGCTCGAGATAATCGATGATAGCATCATCATTTTGGAATGTATCTAGGTCAGGGGTGTTTTGTACATCCCAGCCTATCAATTCAGGATGTACTAGGGGTAATGGATCATTTGGTTGACCTGATTCGAGGGTGGTGATGGTTATAATGGAGGAGTCATTTGAATGGGTAGGGGTATTCACAAGGTCTATATGGTACTCTCCTCAAGTTGGTTCGTCAAGTGTGACATCGTATCCTCCTCATAAAGTTCACTATCGTCATAATGCGGACCATACTCTAGCAATCTAGCCTTAGAGATTTGTCCTTCATGCGTCGTATGATTAGAGATATACACTTGAACCACATAAACCCCTTTATCTTCACAAAGTACTTCTAAGAGGTAATCTCTTGCACACTTATTAGAGTTAGTTTTACTAGCTTCTTGTAAGAGGTGATTTTGTTCCATTGGGTTAGCGGTAGCAACTTCTTGGTCCTATGTATGGAGTTTCTCCTTACCTTTTCTCTTCTCTTTACCCTTGTATCCCAATCTAGAAGTGTCTCGAGCTGCTGAGGTAGAGAGTTGAATTGGTTCTATGATACCAACTTTCCTTAATCCTATGGTACCATGTCCTTCATATCCCATCCATTGTAAAATAAAAAACCCTTGACCATATTATGTAGTGGGTAGCTCAGGTTGGTGGTCATTTGGTGTGGTTTCACTTTTTTCATCCTTGTAAAGCCATTGTAAAATGTCTTTTTCATCACTTTCATTTGATAAGTTTCCCCATCTAATGAAAGGACCCTTGGTAATCTCTAATGACTTGGCCTTATTCAGTTTTGGTTTCCCATATGATCTTGGTGATTTAGGCAGCTGTGAGAGACAAAAGTTTGATTCAATGACATATTTTCCCACACCTTTGTCCTTGACTTTGACTTTGAGCTCTGATGTTTTGGAGGTAGGGCTAGAGAACTTGGATCCACGTGGCTTGAAGAAGAGGAAGTTGCTCAGTTTGTAGGGATTACAACTTCTGGTTTAGATTGGATGTTGTTGCAATACTGGAACGGATGAGGGTCACATGGTATGGTAATCTCTTGATCATTGTATGGGAACTTGATACAATGATGGTATGTTGATGGAACAACCTTCATTGCATGGATCCAAAGTCTACCTAAAAGGATGTTATATGCTAGCTTCATTTTAAGAACTTGACACACGTCTTTCTCCAGCGGTCCAACTCGTATGGGCAGGACTATATTTCCTTTGGAAGTTCTCTTCGTCATAGGCCTTGATAGTTATCTTCTTTTTAGGATCAATGGCATTTTCTGAAAACCCCAATGCGAGGATTAACATTAATGTACAAATGTTTAAACCACCACCTCCATCAATTAGGACCCTTTTTATTCAGTGTTTGTGGATTTGGGCCTCAATATGGAGGGCTACATTGAGTGGTTGATTGGGAGACATGTTATCTTTTTCAGAGAAAGACAAGAGCTGGGGTGTGGTCAAATGACCTACCATAGCTTGGAATTGCTCTTGAGCGAGGTTGGTAGGAATAGTTGTTTCTGAGAGGGCCTTATCTAGGTTGGCTTTGTGGGATGGTGACATACGCAATAACTCTAAAATGGATATGTGGGTAGGTGTTTTATTGAGTTGGTCTAGGATGTTATATTGACTTGATGTGGAGGAAGACAAAGCCCCTTGGAGAGTGATGTTCCCACGATGAGTGGTCACATTACAGTCGGGCTCACTATTGATAGTGATCACATTGATGTGTGAATTACTTTGTGAGATGTGATTGATGGTGTATTTGTAAGAGACATTATTATAGTTCATTTTGTCTTTGCCGTCATTGTTTTAATTGGACGGTCATCCTTTTTCGTAATGAGGAAGAGGATTTTTGAATGCTATATGCTCATCATCAGATGTGTGATCTTTAATGCATACTTATTTTTGATCGAGTAGGTCTTGAATGGCATGTTTGAGTTTTTGACAATCGTTAGTTTTATGCCCTTTACTTCTGTGGTATTCACAAAAGTCAGATGCATTCCACCAAGGAGGCTTAAAATTTAGTTCATAATCTCGCACTGGGTGAAGTGTTATGAGGTGTCCCTCTATTAACTTCTTAAGGGAGGATTTGAGTGACTCCCCAAGTTGTGTAAATGTTTTTCTAGGAGTGAAATTGGTTGATCTTTGTTCATTGTTATGAGGCTTGGTGGGTGGAGCTTTGTTTTGTATATTTGATAAATTCAAGCTCGGTTGTTTTGCACCACACATTTGGCATCTACCACACCATCATTTACAACGGGTTTGTTCTTAGTCCAGAATCATGACTTATCTGCATTGTTGCTTGAACTAGGAGTGTCTTTGTATAGTTTGATTGTCCCTTTTTCTATCAAGGATTTCTCAATGAGTAGGCCCATTTCAATGACCTTACTAAAAGTAGTTGGACATTGTATTTAGATTTTGTAGGGTATCAACTTATATCTTGATGCAAGTTTTGGTTTGATATGATGTGTTTGGATGCTGAGGCAATGGTGTGTAAAAGGTGATGTTGTGAAAATGATACAAAGGTGAACTATTTTATGACCCCATCAATAGTATGCACCTTCTAAGATTCTACACCTAAAATAACCCCAATGCAAGGAAATCCAAAAAATCCAAAAAAAAAACTGCAAGTGGTGAAAACCTGGAAACAGGCGCTACCTGCGATAAACCACTTCCTCCATAGTTTAGGCAAACCCCATCCACTTCCACCTCTTTCTACCACATTCATCACATACCTTCATCCGTTCACCTAGCGATAACCTAGCATAGCTTGGTGCTCTTTTCCCCTTATCACTTGGTCCAATAAGGTCATCCAATCTGGTCGTCTATCCTACCATTCTATCATGAGTCCATTGTCAGTCTCACTAATCTTGTCAAACTACGTCTCCTTTGAGATATCATGTAGGCAGGGCCATCATTGATTGGCCCTCGAGGCTCCGCTTTCTTGCCATCCATATCCCTAACATCCTATTGTCAACCGTCGCACACTATTCTTCCATCCACCTAGGTGTTAGGTCTGTATAGTCCATACATCAAACTGCGTTGTCTCTACGTTGTCACATAGGTAAGGCCATCATCAATGAGCCCTTGAGACACTAGGTTAGTCTCTTAGGGCCTGTTTCATCTTGTCTGTTGTCAGTTGGTCCATATTAATAAGTCAATCCTTTACTTGATTGGGGGCACATCCTCAACCTAGTTAATGAATTGGATTTTTGAATGCTACAACTCAGAGGATAGCAAACTGGATCTTGGTTTTGCCACTAGACAACAAGAAACACAACAAAACAAGACTTTAAACAACTTAACAGGAGACATCAAACTACACCTGACATTACCAACCGGCCTAAACGGATCAAAGCTGATTCTATCAAGTTATTGCAAGAAAACATGTTTGGGTTAGGAAAGTTTTTTGGTAATTGTTCTTAAACGTCTTATATCATGATTTTTGTTATTATGTCTTTCTATGCAACTCAAGGATGTGTCAAAACTATAGGAGCTATGATGGGGGCATAATCTTTTATATTTGTTTACTGTTTGTGGATTTATCTTTAGTAATGTGAAGCCCTGTCTAAGGACATGATCAACATAATGATCATCAAGGACATTAAGGTCTAAACATGAAACAAGTATAATCCTTGTTTGTTGATACACAAGCAATACTCAGGTCATCTTGGTTCAATTATACCTAGATTCTTGTATTAACTTGCTAAATCAAAATCCATGTAAGAGATACTCAGGTCATCTTGGTTCAATTATACCTAGATGCTTGTATTTTCTTACAACATTTTAAAAGCTCAATGATGAAACAAAGTGCTTCAAAAAAAAAAAACTTGTACAAGAAGATGACAAAATTCACATCCATACATACCAAATTGCATTCCACTTCATTATAAGCATTGCATCCTTATCAACATTCCAAGTGTCTCAAGGTCTATCCATTTATCCATTTATTCAAATAATTTCATCAATCTTTCATACCACTTCTTCTAATCAACTCCTCATTCACTCATATCAATCAAGTTCATTCAAATCCAATCAATCAAAATCACAACAATCCCTCTACCGTCATCATCATCACAAACTAGAACTACATATCATCATCTCATCTCAAACTTAAGGTACCTTGATCCCATGGATACAGGTATGTAGGCAATCTGGAATATGAAGGAAGTATCCAGTACTCAGGTACATAAGATATCATCTTCCTCCTCATCATCATGAACATCATTTATCTTATCCATTTTCTTTCCTTGTCACCCTCGCTCTTGCGTAACTGGGGCATCACCGATCATTAATCCAATCATTAAGTCAATCCAATCAATCCAAGAAATGATCCAAATGCAAGTCTATCCTTAATCCATACTAACCGAGTAAATCAATCTTGTCAAATTATCCAATTGCAATCAGTGGTCTTGATCCTAATCTTGTTGCAAGCCAAATCAATCAATCGGCATCATCGGTGGGATAGGTATTTCCCACATATTTGTGTTGATTTAGGGATATATCTTTCCCCACAATGACAATACTAGCTTTGGGATAGGTCTTTCCCACATCTTTGTGTTGATCTAGGGATATATCTTTCTCCACAATGACAATACTAGGTTTGGGATAGGTCTTTTCTGCATCTTTGTGTTGATCTAGGGATATATCTTTCCTCGCAGTGAAAAACATTGTCATCGATCATTGTCGATTAATCATTGGTTTATAGCTAGACAGGGGCAATACCTTGTTCATTCTTGTGTCATTTGTACATACTTGCTAGCTTGCTTGTGTGTGTTATCATTATATTTTGCATGGCATGTCATCAACTCTTTCATCCATCTCTTATCTTGCATTAACCAATTTCTTCACCCGCTTAACCTGTCATTCCACCTATTTCATCGTGAGATCATCCATCATCCTATCATCACATTCTTCCCATCCAATCTCCCGAGAGGGCATCCTCTTGTCATAAATCTGTACCAAGGGCAAACTGGGGCATGTTTTAATCGCAAAAATATTTTATTCTTTGAAACAACGTGATAAAACACATTGTATCAAAGAGGGGAAAAATGTATACACCTAAAAATGGCAAAGACAAATTAAATAAATATTTATTATTTATTTAATTCCTATTCCTCTATCAATGAATAAATTCAATAATTTATTTATTTGATTCACATTATCATAATTCTATAACAAATCATTTATCAATTCTTCTAATGTCATCCCTAATTAAATAATTCTAAATCATTTAATTCATCATATCCTAAAGTCCCCACTCCATAAATTCCACATCATTAGCCTTGTCACACTTTCCACTTCATAATCCACCTCATTATGTTGCATACATAATTAAATATTTTAAATATTTAATTATCTATTATTATCATCTCACCCACATGTCTCTAACCATTCCTATTTCTTCTCCATATTTCTCTCAACATGAGAGAAAAATTCTCCGTATTTCTCTCAACATGAGAAAAACATTCTCCATATTTCTCTCAACATGAGAAGAACATTCTCCATATTTCTCTCAACATGAGAAGAACATTCTCCATATTTCTATCTCTCATCCTAACCAACCAAATCTAAACCATACACATCACAATTCTTCTTCTATACCATTGAGATTGTGACACTTGGAATTGTCCTATCCTTAGTCTATAAAAGGAACCATCATTCTTCCATTTAGACATCCACAAGCTTTTGCAAACTTATGCTACAAAAATTCAACCATAGCGTGCCTTTGGCTCCCATCACTTGCATATTATCATTATCATTGTATTATCATCCATGGCTTCATCCCATTATATCCTCATTATAGATTAGTGTTGCATTGTAGTTGCATTGCATGATCTATTTCATAGCCATTCTCATCATTGTCATCTTGGAATGCAAGGAAGCACATTTCTGAGAGCACACATCATTCACAAGATCATTGAGAGATAGGTAACAATGGAAGACACAAGGTAAATCAGTCTACAAGGTATAATCTTAGTTTACTTATATTTATCTTATTTCCATTGAGGTATTAAGTATTTAATGGTTTATTACTATTGTATGAATATTTGATAACAATTTCAACTCGCACCTTGGAAATAGTCAACAACAGGCTAAAAATAGCTTCTTATAGGTTGTCATAAAATGCTATGCAAAGATGGTCCAAAAATAGCCGATGACCCTTAAAACATGTAAGGCACTAATAATATATGATGCTCTTACACCTGTCATAAGCCAAGAATAGACTTGGATGCCCCACATGTTTACTTATTTACTATCCTAAGGTAAAACTATCATAATTTATTGACATTGTAATTGTTAAGAAAGGTGTCTCAACTAGCTAAACAAACACCAAACCAACAATTTTTTTGTGTTTGCAAGTACGACATTTACATGTCGCATTGCACTCATGCACACACAAGGTGTCATAACAAGCACAAAAACACCTAAGACGATATCACCATTGCACAATGCAATGTGGCACAAGTGAAAGACTTCACCTATCGTGTGACAACTCACCACGATGACCAAGTGAGAGGTGGAGATCACTTCATGACAAGGATTGGATACATGTCCATGACCTCACTCCCTTGCGAACACATGGAGTAGGATGAGGGTGACATCCACCTCAGTCCATTCGATGACGACACAAGACATCCCAAACACAAGGGTAACACTCACCCACGGGATGGTCCAACTAGGAGGTACAATTCCTGAACCAACCAGAATGGTACCTAGTTGAACTCATGCAAAGGCATGCTTCCCAAAGCAAAGAGGGAATAATCCAAGAGTGCATATCACATCATGGAAATGACATAAAACCACATATGGGGCCATAAAACATTAATCAACATAAAAAATGATTCATTTTAACCAAAAACATTAAGGTGTTGAACAAAAAATGTCCACATGCCAAAAAGGACAAAAGTGATACAAAAGGCTACACATGTTCAACACCAACATCGACACATGCCAAAATCAAAGATAGGATCCTCACCACCTATGTAGGATGAATACAATCCAACACCAAATATCCATAAATATCAAATACAACATCAAATAACTGAGTCTAAACATGCTAACATAACTAGATTCTAACATGTAAAATCTATCAAAACATGCCAATGTCCTCACAAACTGAGGCATGGAAAAATACAAGACAATATCCAATAATTACAATATTTGAAGGGCTTCATCGTAAACATAGATGAATCATAGCCAACATCATAAATCAACTCAAAGCTTTAATTACATCTTATTACAAGGGTCTCAAAATACCGACATTACAAAGGTTACAATATTCAATAATGATAATATACAAGTGCATAAACCATCCAAAAACTAACACACTCTCCAAGGTGTAACAAGACATGAAGCATGGTATAATCAACCTGCAAGAAGATAAGGAAACTGTTTAACACCTAAAGATCATCATGAAGGACCAAAGGGGAAATGTTGTCCGCCTCCCAACCATATTTCCATTGTCGAGCGCAATAGTTGTCTACACAACTCTAGGCAACCCCTGAGCTACAAAGAAGGTGATCATGGCAATCCCACTAAGAGCATCTAACACAACTAGGGTATACAAGCAACATATGGCATACACGCCAATCAATGCACACAACACACATGGCACAACTGCCAATACAATGCATATAAACAACACATGGTACAACTACCATCCAATTGCATTCAAGTAACATATGGCACACTTGCCAAAGCATAATAGAATGACATCACAACATTCAAGCATAAGGGAAATAATCACACCTTCAATGCACGCCAAATGAGGCATAAATCATAGTCCATCATAGACACACACAAGCATGAATTAGGCATCACAATGCACATGCGATCACATAATAAACATCACACGTCGAGTCAAACTCTGATGATGGAAGAAGGAAGAGAGACCTAGGTAGTTAGGACAAGGAGTGTCAAATGAGGGAAATACTCACCTTGTGGAAGAACATGAGGGCATAACCTCCTCATAGCAACCAGACACTACACCAAAGATTTCTATTTACACCCAAACCCAAGCAAGTTAGACACTGCACCAAGACATGCAGTTTGGTGTAGATGATCTCCTTATTAAATTTTATTACCCAATGTCTTTAAATGTTATTCTTGATTAAAACTTCCATTCGTTAAATTCCAACAACCTCTTTGGGTCATGGTGCATGATTGAAGCCACTCCTTTCCTACCCCAAAAACTCTTCCTAAACACCCATAGCACCAATTTGAACAATTGGGCATGGCACATATTTCGAGGTGACAAAATCACAATTTTGACAAAAACACAACATATTCCCAAAAGATGCAAAATACCATTCTAATTGGGAGACAACTCATCCCACAAACTAAAACATCAAGGAAATGAATAGAAGCAATTTTTAGGTTTTCAAAAATGGAGAAATAAGTGGCATGAGTTTCAATGCACCAAAATGTCCCAAAACACGACATAGTCTCACAAGATGTAGAATCACATAATATGAAGGAGTCAACTCATCCCTCAAAGCAAATCATAAAGTAAATGCATAAAATTTAGTTTTCATGTTTTCTAAAAGTGCAAAATAACCATAAGGCCCTAAAAACTCCATTGGAGCTCTCTTTGGCACCTTGACCAAAGTTTGACCAATTTTCTAACTTTTGTTTTTCAATAGCTATGGATGATCTGACAACTACCCATCATAGATAACATGTCCAATAACCAATATATGCAATAAAAATTGGGGTTTTCCATAGAAAATTTACCAGGGTTTTGTCTATATTTCTATGTTTCCAAAATTGAAAATACATGAAATAAATAAATAACTAGATGAAATAAATTTTCTAAGTTTCCTACAACTAAGCAAAGCCATCTTCAACCATTCTAGATGGTGTGGCATGAAGGAAATAGAATAAAACAATTTAAATGAGAAGATTGGAGAAACTTACCTTCCAATACAAGCAAAATCCAAGGAAAAGAATAAGGTTGAATGTTAGTTTCGATCCACACACAACAAGAAAACACCAAGCTCCTGAATCCAATCCAAACTCCAAGCAATTCCAAGCAAAACTCCCTTCCAAGCAATCAGATATCCATTTTTCAAGCAAGAGGGTTTCAAACAAAGGAGAGAGCAAATTTTGGAGAGAAATAATAATGCAAAAGACATGTTTTTTTGCTTGTATTCCTCCAAATACTCTATTCCTTTTTTGATAATAAAATAATCCTTTAAGTGATTTAATCAATCAATTTAAAATTATAGAATTTGCACAATTAAACTATTTAATTCATTTAATTCAACAATCAAATAATTGAATGTCTCCTTTGCAAATCAAATAGGCATATAAAACAACACATTAATAATTCCATTTCACTAAAAAAAGTCCAATTAATTCACTCAAAGAAAGAGGGAAATAGTTAGTCAAACAATTCAACTATTCCACATAGGTTATTACCATATAACTTAGCCTCATTATGAAAAGTGCAAACACGTCATACTAGGCATTCAGATTTCTCATTTAATGCAATTTCTACCTTTTTAAGGAAAAATATCAAATTTTAGAATTAAATCAAAATCACTCAAATTTGTTCCACAAGCATATAATGATGCAACAAACATTTTTGCTAAATTAGAAATAGAAATTTCTAAATTAAAATCATTAATTTAATCTACAAACACGGAAAACGTGCTTTTTGAACCATTTTAAAATAAATTGCAAGAAATCTAAGGAAACACATGCAAATGATTCCAAACACACATCATGGGTTTCCACAACACAAGGATAAGGGTGAGATGGCTTAGCGTCCCATGTCAACCTTCTCCACATTTCCCACATTAGTTAACACCTGTAATTAACTACACACTTAAGTCAACCATCAGGCGTACCTGCTCCACATATAATAGCTGAAGCAACATAATCCACTCCAATGTGGTATAATCACACATGATATAAAATAATCAAATCCACTATAATCATCTATGACTAGCATGATCCAGGAACATGATGCATAAATGGAAATATTTCACAATGCGAGAATAATATGACAATTTCATAATTATAACAAGTATAGTGAAAACAGTGAAGTTGAAGCACTGGAATAATCTAGTATGTACAATCACAATGTATGCATCCCATAATGCATAGTTGGAAAGCAAATAACAAAGCACAACCCCATCAAAAACACCTCAATGGTCATGTAGGATACACCCTCAGAACCCATCGATGGCAGCACAGACCTCATCGGCAAGTTTGGTGTAATGTGTCAAAGCATAATAAACACATAATACACTGATAAACACTCAAAACAACATTTAACACATGAATCAAAAAGCACATAAGGCACAAACTAGGGTGGTCATTACATCCTCCCCCACTAGCATTAGGCTTACTCCTGGAAGCCTACAAAAACACAAGGATGAAGTACACTTAGTACACAATCCTTTACAACATAATAGATCTCAAAAGATTAGTCCTCCTAACCAACACTAGGTTGAGGTCTCAAAAAACAAAACAAATCTCCAAAGGTGTACCAACTAGGTCAAAACCAACCATTGTGCATCCACACTCCTATGAGACTGCATCACTCCATCCTCCAACTACCACTGCAATGAGAAGAAGCTCTAGCTAAATGGCACAACAAACCACAAGAAAGTCAAGTCCATAAAACTTAGGACCACAACTATGCTAAAATAACCTCTCAAGATCTCAACTAAGTCTAAGGAAACTCACAAGGCTACCATATCCACTCTCAAGGAGAATTGCAAACAAAAGATTACTCTCTCAACATTCCTTCCTCAGGAACTGCCCGCAACAAAATAACTCAAGGATCAAGGAAAGCTAACTCAAAAAGGTTATAGGCACCACTACCGCACCTTCATCCTGACCAAAAGCATGCCTCATCTCTAAAAATGGTTCTACTACATGAGGTACTTCCTCACATTCCACTCCTAAAAGAGAAGGTTTCTCTAACTCTCTAGCTCTACACCACCAAAACTAGGATCAACCAAATAGGTTCTCAAAGGGAAGAATCTAAACCACATCCTCTAACAACATAAGCACTTCCATCAAGCAAGGCTTAGCAACCTATTACTCACTAGGAGCACATCTAAGATAGCCGCAACACACCAACAAGGTGCAAGACTACTCTCAACACCACTTCAACGCTCAATTATCCTAGACCAAAAGGTCAAACAACACAACATGATCATGAATTCATGATCGACTAGGAAACACAAGGCTTCCTCATTGCTTAAACACCAAGTATCCATAAAATAAAATACACAGGATAGCAACCTCTTCATACAAGAGTTTCATCCCTTCCACCATTACACTTCAAAATCTCCAAAACACTAAGGAGAAACTCCTGAAGCAACCAAACTCCCAAGGTTGGCAACTCAACAAGAGCAAGAAGACAACTATAATACTATAAATATATAAATAATATGTGCTTATGCACTAACTAAGGCTCCATCATACCCTACACTATGTCAAAATATAAGTGTAGTTATGGAACTCACATCAAAAGGACACAACATCATACACTCCACTAATGGATAAACACCAGGAGCATGGCATCATGTCCAAGACTAACAGGAACGAGACAAGCAGAACAACCATATTTGGTGGACTAAGTCAACATTCAACCAAATGCAATTACTAAAAGCAATATTTAATCCAAAAGAGTTCTCTACATATCTCATTCACATAGACATAGTCAGGAATCAACATTTAAGCTCATACAAAAATTCAATTCACATCAAGATCCATAGCAGCACAAAACCATTTCAAAACTTTCTCAACATTTCACACAATATTCACTTGCGTCTAATAAAAAACCAAGGAATTCAATCTACCATAGTTCTAGTAATACACACACCAAGAACTAGTATATTCTCTGCATTCTACTCCCTTATACAATCCATCAGAGGCCCATCATGGACATGATAGAGAACAAAGCATGATACATGACCAGCAGTTTAAAACATTCAAACATAGCCACCAATAATAAATAAATAAATAAGATACCAAAGTGGAAGAAAAGTCAATTCCAACAATAAGGCATAAAATGAGCTCAATTTCAATAGTAAATCAAACATGACCATAAAGGTCACAAGATAAATAACTATCAAACTTTGATGGCTATACTTATTCATAAACAAGAATAAAAATTCAATGTTGACCCTTACAATGTTTAGTGAATTCACCAAAGTCAAATAAATAAAGTATCAAAATTCAAAAGTTCCACATTACATGAACTACGTGACCAATTATAGTCACAAGGGAGGGAGTACAGTGCTATACTACACCTGGATTCCAAAATCCAAGGCAAGTAAGAGAACACATTCAATCACGCTAAGCAAACAAGTCTTCTAAGATTACAATCATGTCAAAACATGAGATCATTTCTACTTAACCAAACAAACATCACTCAAGATGCCCAACAACAAAGGTTGCATCCCATTCAAGGGAATCATAATCACCATGCAATTACACACAAAGTCACACACTAGAAAACATGTCTATTAACCAAGATTAAGCTAGGACAAAATCAGGTTCACAAACCAAGATTTCTAAACACATCAATCTCTCCAACAAGTAACGGTTAACATTTCTCACCAAACAAGGATTCACCAAGCATATGGATAATGCATTAATGCAACATTCACATACAACACAAATCAAAACATGAGGGAGAATTAGGTTGGGGGTCAAGCACTTACCCAATCTTCCATTCACATGATGATGATTTCTCCACAACATGATGATAACCATACTAAATGCACACATTACAATAGGGGAAACACAACTCAAAAACACAAGATGCAGGGTTTGTTACTTCACTCATGATTCTAACACCTCAAACATCACAAGGACTATGCAAATGACCCTTTTCACAACCCCTTTTCTCTTTAACTCTTCAAATAATGCAATGCAATAATTACACCTAGGTTCCCACATGAATCCTAGGGAAGAATACAATTTGGGAACATAAGCCATTACCCAAATGATCTATTCTAGTAATGCAATGCAACACTATCTTTCTTACAACTGCATAATTAATCCACACACAGGGACATGCTCTCAATAAGACAATGCAATATGCATTTCAAGCAAGCATTTCCAATCACCATACAGAGGCAATTAATAAACAAATATGACAAACATTATGAGGGTGTGTTACTCTTGCAACAAACATACACACAACGAGGTGCACAATGCAAGGTTCATTTAAACTAGCATTACCACAACAATATTCTTCACATATTGAATGCATATGATCAAAACATCATCTCTTTCACATACAAATGCATAACTTTTAAAAAAGTAAACTAGGTTTAATCACACTCAAGAAAATGGTATTTCCTTTCACACAAACGTTGCCATAATCTCCACTATGAAAAGTGGTCACACAAGAATGAACATGACCCTACAAAGGTCACTCAAACACACTCATACAAGGAAGACATAGAAAGAAAGCACATGCTACTCACAAGATGTAAACACACAAGGACCCCACACATGCTCAAACAAGCCGAGAAGAACACACCCCAAAGCTCCCAATGCTGCAACATGAGCTCTGATACTAGATGTAATTCCCTAGGTTTTCACCCAAAGCATTAGCTGAACAAACACCAAACCAATAATTTTTTTGCATTTGCAAGTGCAACATTTACATGTCGCATTGCACTCATGCACACACAAGGTGCCGCAACAAGCACAACAACATCTAAAATGACATCACCATTACACAATGCAAGGTGGAACAAGTAGAAGACTTCACTCATCGTGTGACAACTCACCATGATGACCAAGTGAGAGGTGGAGCTCACTCCATGATGAGGATTAGATACATGTCCATGACCTCGCTTCCTCACAAACACATGGAGTAGAATGAGGGTGACATCCACCTCAGTCCATTTCATGATGACACAAGACATCCCAAACATAAGGGTAATGCTCACCCACGGGATGGTCCAACTAGGAGGTACGATTTCTCAACTAACTAGAATGGTCACTAGTTGAACTCGTGTAAAGGCACGCTTCCCAAAGCAAAGAGGGAATAATGCAAGAGTGCATATCACATCATGGAAATGACACCAAACACCCTATAGGGCCAAAAAACATTAATCAATATCAAAGAGGATTCATTTTAACTAAAAACATTAAGGTGTTGAACCAAAAATGTCCACATGCCAAAAAGGACAAAAGTGATACAAAAGGCTACACATGTTCGACACCAATGTCGACACATTCCAAAATCAAAGATAGAATCCTCAACACCTATGTGGGATGAATATGATCCAACACAAACATATCCATAAACATCAAATACAACATCAAATAACTGAGTCTAAACATGCTAACATAGCTAGATTCTAACATGTAAAATCTATCAAAACATGCCAATGTCCTCACAAACTGAGGCGTGGGAAAATACAAGACAATATCCAATAATTACAATATTCAAAGGCCTTCATCCTAAAAATAGATGAATCATAGCCAACATCATAAATCAACTCAAAGCATTAATTACATCTTATTACAAGGGTCTCAAAATACCTACATTACAAAGGTTACAATATTCAATAATGGTAATATACAAGTGCATTTAAACCACCCAAAAACCAACATGCTCTCCAAGGTGCAACAAGACATGAAGCACGGTATAATCAACCTACAAGAAGATAAGGGGACCATCTAACACCTGAAGATCATCATGAAAGACCAATGGGGAAATGTTGCTCACCTCCCAACCATATTGCCATCGTCGAGCGCAATAGCTATCTACACAACTATAGGCAACCCCCAAGCTACGGAGAAGGTGATCATGGCAAACTCGCTAAGAGTATCTCACACATCTAGGGTATACAAGCAACATATGGCATACACGCCAATCAATGCACACAACACACATGGCACAACTGCTAATACAATGCATATAAACAACACATGGTATGTAACTACCATCCCATTGCATTCAAGTAACATATGGAAAACTTGCCAAAGCATAATAGAATGACATCACAACATTCAAGCATAAGGAAAATAATCACACCTTCAATGCACGCCAAACGAGGCATAAATCATAGTCCATCATAGACACATACAATCATGAATCAAGCATCACAATGCACATGCAAGCACATGGTAAACATCACATGTCAAGTCAAACTCCGATGATGGAAGAAGGAAGAGAGACCTAGGTAGTTAGGACAAGGAGTGTCAAACGGGGGCAATACTCACCTCATGACAGAACATGAGGGCATAACCTCCTCATAGAAACTAGACACTACACCAAAGATTTCTCTTTACACCCAAACCCAAGCAAGTCGGACACTTCACCAGGACATGCAGTTTGGTGTAGATGATCTCCTTATTAAATTTTATTATCTAATGTGTTTAAATTTTATTCTTGATTAAAACTTCCATTCGCTAAATTTCAACGACCTCTTTGGTCTGTGGTGCACGATGGAAGCCACTCCTTTCCTACCCCTAGATCTTTCCTAAACACCCATAGCACCAATTTGACCAATTGGGTACGACACAGATTTCGAGGTGACAAAATCACAATTTTGACAAAAAGCACAACATATTCTCAAAAGATGCAAAATACCATTCTAATTGGGAGACAACTCATCCCACAAACTAAAACATCAAGGAAATGCATACAAGCAATTTTTAGGTTTCCAAAAATGGAGAAATAAGTGGCACAGATTTCAATGCACCAAAATGTCCCAAAACATGACATAGTCTCATAAAATGTAGAATCACATAATATGAAGGAGTCAACTCATCCCTCAAAGCAAATCATAAATTAAATGCATAGAATTTAGTTTTCATGTTTTCTTAAAGTGCAAAATAACCATAATGCCCTAAAAACTCCATTGGAGCTCTCTTTGGCACCTTGACCAAAGTTTGACCAATTTTCTAACTTTTGTTTTTCAATAGCTATGGATGATCTGATAACTACCATCATAGATAACATGCCCAACAACCAATATATGAAATAAAATGAGTTGGAGATTTCCATAGAAAATTTTCTAGGGTTTTGTCTGTATTTCTATGTTTCCAAAATTGAAAATACATGAAATAAATAAATAACCAACTGAAATAAATTTTCTAAGTTTCCTACAACTAAGCAAATCCATCTTCAACCATTCTAGATGGTGTGACATGAAGGAAACAAAATAAAACAATTTAAATGAGAAGATTGGAGAAACTTACCTTCCAATACAAGCAAAATCCAAGGAAAAGAATGAGGTTGAATGTCAGTTTCGATCCACACACAACAAGAAAACACCAAGCTCCTGAATCCAATCCAAACTCCAAGCAATTCCAAGAAAAACTCCCTTCCAAGCAATCAGATATCCATTTTTCAAGCAAGAGGGTTTCAAACAAAGGAGAGAGAAAATTTTGGAGAGAAAAAGAATAATGCAAAAGACATTGTTTTTTCCTTTTATTCCTCCAAAGACACTATTCCTTTTTTTGATAATAAAATAATCCTTTAAGTGATTTAATTAGCCAATTTAAAATTATAGAATTTGCACAATTAAACTATTTAATTCAACAATTAAATAATTGAATGTCTCTTTTGCAAATCAAATAGGCATATAAAATAACAATTAATAATTCCATTTCACTAAAAAAGTCCAATTAAATCACTCAAAGCAATACGGAAATAGTTAGTCAAACAACTCAACTATTCCACATAGGTTATTGCCATATAACTCAATCTCATTCTAAAAAGTACAAACACATCATACTAGGCATTCAGATTTCTCATTTAATGCAATTTCTACCTTTTTAAGGAAAAATATCAAATTTCAGAATTAAACCGAAATCACTCAAATTTGTTCCACAAGCATATAATAATGCAACAAACATCTTCACTAAATTAGAAATAGAAATTTCCAAATTAAAATCATTAATTTAATCTGAAAACACAGAAAACGTGCTTTTCGAACCATTTTAAAATAAACTGCAAGAATGCTAAGGAAACACATGCAAATGATTCCAAACACACATCACAGGTTTCCACAACACAAGGATAAGGGTGAGATGGCTTAGCATCCCATGTCAACCTTCTCCACATTTCTTGCATTAGTTAACACCTATAATTACCTACACACTCAAGTCAACCATTAGGTGTACCTGCTCATAATATAATAGCTGAAGCAACATAATCCACTCCAACGTGGTATAATCACACATGATATAAAATAATCACATCCACTATAATCATCTATGATAAACATGATCCAGTAACATGATGCATAAACAGAAAGATTTCACAATGTGAGAATAATACGACAATCACAATTATAACAAGTGTAGTGAAAACAGTGAAGTTGAAGCGCTAGAATAATCTAACATGCACAATCACAACATATGCATCCCATAATGCATAGTTGGAAACCAAATAACAAAGCTCAACCCCATTAGAAACACCTCTATGGTCATGCAGGATACACCCTCCACTAGTAGAAAAATAGAAATAAATGACTAAAAAACTACCAAAAATTGGTCATGTAACTATTAGTTTGGTCACGTGACCATTAGTAGTTTATTGCCGGTCATTTATCCCATGACCAAATTTATAACTAAACAAATTCTAGTCATTAATTTGGTCGTATATTTAGTCATTAATTTGGTAGTATATTTAGTCATCAATTTGGTAGTATATTTAGTCATCAAGTTGGTAGTATATTTAGTCATTAATGTAGTCATTGATTGTTGTTAATTGGTCATTGATTAAAAAAATAATAAATGACTAAAAAAGCTACTAAAATTTGCAGTCATTTATTTAGTCATGGTAGTCATTTATTTAGTCATGGTAGTCATTTATTTAGTCATTGTAGTCATTTATTTTAGTCATGGTAGTCATTTATTTAGTCATGGTTTAGTCATTTATTTGGGTTAATCAGTGATTCACATTACAAATCAAATCTATCTTAATTAATCCTCACAAATTTATGTATATAAACTTCAAGTATCATAGATATTCAAATGTTGAGAGAAGCACCATGAAATGAAGACTAAAATGCTTGAACGAATATTCTAAATTTTTTTTTCATTAAGTCTTACTGGTTACATTTAATGTCTCATTGACAAAGCAAAACCTCACTGGTTACAGCCTCACTGGCTAAATAGAAATCTCACTGATTTCAACCTCACTGGCAACTTGTCTCACTAACTGTCTTACATCGTTTATTGAACATTCATCTCAGCTCATTTACATCATTTATTAAACATTTATAAAATGTGTTTCTCCTTATTCAAAAAAACATTATCTCAGCTCATGCACTGTTAAACAGTGAATTTGTATCAGAGCATTTCACATTCAAACTATTCCTTGCTGGTATTCACCTTTCACCTTCCAAGCTTCATCCTTTTGTGAATTTGATACATTCTGTGTACCATCAAAAGCCTGCAAATCAAAAAAAGGTGAAAAAACAATAACACCATTAGGTATTTTAATTTCATTAAACATGCACAAAAGTTTTGAAACTTTTTGCTAGGTCAAGTTTTGAACCCTTGACCACAAGACACATAATTTAATGTATAGAGAGAAAAGACTGCAAAAAGATAAATGCCTTAGGGTCTAATTATTTTTGAGTATAACAAAATAGAGAACAAAGAAGGCATTAACACAAAACTAAATACACGATTACATATATAGATTTCTGTAGATGACATATCTATAAAATAAAAAAATGGTTTAATTGTCTTTTGTGAAAGATTTGTTAGAAATAAACTAAATGTTTGTAACGACCCAACCGGGTACCCAAGGAACAAGAGCCCAAAAAGGGGCACAACAATTTTTTTTCAACACAAAGGTAAACATATAGATATATCAGTACTCTAAACTAACTCAAAACATGAAGTACAACATCATCCTATCGCTAAGATAGATAACATGAGCAGAAGATTATCACAATACATCTATTACTGAAAACAAGATTACTAATCTCACCTGGCTGAACCACTTGATAGATGAATGTTGAATGTAACTAGATCATATACACCATTGCCATGATATCACAACCAACTTCTTCTATTTATTAAGGTCAAAAAATATGCAAAGAGTTATTATTACACAACACCTTAGTTTCCAACAAGTAATATATGACAATAGCTGCACATTCCATTCTATAAACAGTTTATGATAGTAGATTTTTTTCTTTCTTTCTAAAACCTTCTTACATTAACCCCTTCTAAAGTCTTCCCAACCTTGGATTCACAGCCTTCACCTACGCTCTTTGCAAGGTTAGTATAACAGTGTAATTTCATAAATAGCATCCCCATTTGGATCATTTCTAGCACCGTTACAACCATGGTTAGATATACACATCCTAAGAAAATATCATACAAAAACACTTATTGGTAAGTCCTCTAATGTTGTTTCTATCATGCATTAGGATCCTGGATGCAAACATCTAGATCAGCCACCATAATATTCCTAACATAGATCAGCCACCATAACCAACTGTTATTAAATCCCATGGTCAATGAGGTTAGATTTCCACTATAACATCTAGCAAACATCATAGTAAGCAATCATGATAAGAAAAACATTAACACGTAAATAAAGAGTACACCATGAGGATTGATTACATTGAACTCCATATTAGGAGTGCCTCACAAAAACAAATTACATTAATACATGCTTACATTAGATCTCACTCGGATCACTGAGTTATACAATAAATATAAGAAGTATACTAGGGCTAGAGAGAAGGAAGATGCAGCTCTTTGCTGACATCGTCGCCAAAACTGATGCCGAGATCTGGATCCCCAATGGTGGGTGCAAAACCACCCTACCATGTAGAACCTCAAAGGTCCACCCCCTGTGCTCAGAGATGATTACAAGGCCAAACACAAGAAAGAGCAATAGGAACAAAGAAGACTCATATACACAACCACACAAGGGATACCACAAAGACACATAGTTCACTTGAACACATCTTAAGCACATGGCGATCATGCCAATGAAGCACTACTCAAGGAGGGGTGAGAAGATGAGGGTAACAGTAAAGAAGTGACTAGACAAATGTATACAAATCTCATAAACTCATGCCATTCATAGCACACATGATTCATATAACCTCCAATGGGTCAAACTAGGAGCACTCTTTCTCAATGCCACATTAAGAGCCACATTTCCAACCCACCATAACATCTACACCCATAACCGACACGCTCATCTTGCTATCATAAGCATTGAGGAAGCACATGGAGACCCACTCTTGGGGCACTATAGAATTTATTTCAGTTTTGGTTGACTATGTGTGCACAAAAGGAATTAAATCAAGAGGGTTTTCTATAGATTATAATCTCTTGTTGCTACTGTTATTCCTCATTTTAATGCAACATATGTTTTTGTACATTTCATTAGTGTAAGCAGCCCAACACTTTGGTGGAGTTTCCTAAATCTTTTGGTACAGAAATTGCCAAATTGTTTATGTGCTGCAAGGGTTTAGTTTCTATATTTCATATTCAGATTTGTGGTTGTAGTTTTTCTTTATGTTTGGCTGTACATTTCATAATTTGGAACAACTTAGTAATGCATTAGATCTATAGTTTCACTATTGTGAATATTGTTCAATTTGGAGCAGTTTGAGTGCGGCAAAGGAGGTCTGACATAAAGGGTTTGATAGCAGATTTGTATTTTTTCTTTGTGCTACTATTATGTCCATTATATTTCCACTTTTTATTTAAAATTGATGACAATGGAACTGTAACATTGAATTGCAATTTAGTTTTTAAAATCTCAATAAGAAAAAGTAGAGTCTGAAGTTTGAACAACCAAAAATTTGTATTAAGGTATTCCTACATATATCAAATATTTGGGTACATGGCTATCCTCCATATACCTTTCATGGGTATGTATTTTAGTGATTCTCTAAACATTTATATTTTTGGCATTTCAATTCTTTACAATTACTGAATCAGTTATATGTAAAAAAAACATTAAAGCACATGACTTAGACTAGACCATGAGGATATTTGTTTGGACAACACACTGGAAGTACAGGCAACAAGATTGCTAACATGCTTGCTAAAATTGGGGTGAGGCTCAAATCTGACAAGACTAAAATCACTAGATACCAAGCATCGATAAGGGAAAGAAAGATGAAGTTGAATTGTCCCAAAAACTGGCACATCATGAAGACACAAAAATCATTTTAATTACAGTTCAAGCAGAGATGAAGTCTCATGATTTAAATATTATACCAATACAAGGTGGAGACCTCGTCATGTTGAAGTCATTATTTTAATTATTCCCAACCAAAGACAAAAACATCTCACCATCTAAAGGGAAAACAAAATGTAGCCTAATCCCCAACTTTTTGGAAATGATGCGAAAAATGTTGCATTAGGTGAAAATTTAGCTTTGTCATTTATAAGACAGTTGCAATTTCCATTGCAGCAAAGTCATGCCAATTTTAGATACTAGTGAACTTAGAGGGAACAAGAAGAATGTAAAACTAGATATTAGAAAGCCCCATGTTAAGGTGCTATATTTGCTTGAAACATTTAATAGCCTTCAAAGCTACTCAATAGATTTTCTAGCCAACTCATATTACTGTTTTCTCAAAATCAAATAAATGCCAGTGAGGTTTCTGAGTGTCCAGATGTAAGCCAAGTTCCACTAGCTTTCCTCCCTGCATGTGCCAAGAGGGTAGCGTAGGGAAGGTACGTGAACTATTTGACATAATGCCACAAGGAGATGTTATTTCATGGAATGCACTAATTATAGGATACACACAAAATGGATTTGTTAAAAAGGCTTTAGAAACTTTTAAGCAAATGCCATTGGCTAGTGTAAAGCCAATTTCCTAACCTTTGCCAGCATTCTCACTGCCTGCACCAAGATGGGAGCTATGGAACAGGGTATAGACATCTGTCAAAGCATCGTGGAAGGGGAATTTTTAATAGATGTTATAGTTGGAAAAGCTCTAGTCGACATATATGCAAACTGTGGAGACAGACAAGGCACATGATTTATTTTACGAAAATGCCCATGAGAAATGCGGGCTCATGGATTGCAATAATTACAGGTTATGCACAAAATGGAATTGTTAAAAAGGTTTTAGAAACTTTTAAGCAAAAGCAATGGCAGATGGAATCCAAGATCTACAACCGAGACCATCATCCTTCCAGCCTGTGCCATGAATAATGCATGTGAGCTGCTTGAATAAACGTCTTAGAAAAATGGTCTCATAGACTGCCACGTTTGCAGGAAATGCACATAATAGATATGTTGAAAAGGCTATAGAAACTCTCATGCAAAGCAATGACAGATGTTAAGCCAATTTCCACGGCCCAAGCCAGCTTGTGAGCTCATGAACATGATAAGGACACCCATAAAGATACAATAAAGGAAAGAATGTTTAATCATTTCTTGAAGATGCAACTACCCAGGTATACATAGATGAAATTGAGGACTCAGAAGAGTGTTTAAACCATTAAGAAAGAGAGAGATATAGTTAGAGTTTGCTTAGGAAGCCATTTATGCAAATCTGGAAATTATACAATAATGTGTGAGCGAATAACAGAGTGCCTCAAGGAAGGTCATCTCAGGTAATGAAATGATTGCAGGTTAGAAAAAAAATAGAGTATGGCATCCATTAAACATTACAACAGACAAAGACCATTTAGATACATATAATTATAGTTGCAACTGCCCTAGTATGTGTGAATTGAAGGAGGCACCCAACTTACTTGGAATCTTGCAAAATTACAGATGATGAAAGCTAAAACCAACTGATCTCCCTTCTCCTTGTACCTTCCCAAAACCCTCGTTAGTTTTGAAATAAAAAGGAGATGAAAAAAATAGGTTAGTTTTGTTCCTTTCTGAGTTAGGGTCTACTTTAAGGTTTCAACGAATGGGCGCCAAAATGAAATGAAAATTTTGGCCCATATGATTAAAATAGGTTTGGCGCCCATATTATAATATATTTTAATATTATATTATTATATAATATTATATTATATTATAATATAAATATTATACAATATTATAATATTATAATATAATATTATATTATATAATATTATAATATTATATTATAAATACTATATTATACTATAATATAAATATTATATTATATTATTATATTATATAAATATTATATTGTATTATAATATAAATATTATATTATATTATAATATAATATAATGTAATATATTATATATATATAATAATAATACATATTATATAATAATATAATATTATAATATTAAATATATTATTATATAATATTAAATACATTATAATATAAATATAATATTATATAATATATATATAATATCATATTATATTATTATATATTATATTGTAATATAATATATATTATTATTATATTATATTATAATACAACCCACTCCAATTCGAAATATTTTTTTTAATTATCCACTTTAATATCATATTGTCTAATTTTTATTTGTATGACTAATTATTTAGTCATTTTTATTTGTGTATAAGTTATAAATTATACAACTTAAGTTATTAAATTATATAATTTAAATTAATTTAACTTAAATTATACTTGTGCATAATGGACTTGCAAAATTAAATAATTTATCAATATTATAGTGTATTTAAAAGTTTTATAATTAATAATTTTCTTTATTTTATTTGTATCTATCTAGTTTGTCTATTTTCTTGTCTTATTTTTAATTTTTTTTGTATATTTCCCATTGTATGATTTGTCTTTTTTCTTCTTAACCCTTTGTTCAATCCTTTCTCTCCCTTTATTCCTTTGGTCTAAGCGGACATTTATTGCCTTGCCTTGTATTGTCTTTGAATTCATGGATTATGATCAAATTGGAAAGAAAAAAGAATAGAGGAGAAATAGTCATTTATTTAGTCATTTTTATTTGTTTGACCAATTATTTAGTTGTGTTTTTTACCCAATAACCAAATTAGTCATTTATTTAGTCATTTATTTGGTCGTTTATTTAGTCATTTCAATCAATGACCAAATTAGTCATTTATTTAGTCATTTATAGTTGTGTTGCAAAAAATTAGTAGAATTTTGGTCACGTGACTAAAAGTTTTAGTCACATGGTCATTTATTTGCCATATTTCTACTAGTGCTCAGAACCCATCGATGACAGCATATACCTCATCAGCAAGTTTGGTTCAATGCATCAAAGCATAATAAACACATAATACACTGATAAACACTCAAAACAACATATAACACATGAATCAAAAAGCACACAAGGCACAAACTAGGGTGGGCATTACATCAACCTTACAACTACAAAAGGTTATTATTTATTACAAGTTTGCATTTGAGAATGTATGGATCCAAAATTTTTCCCAAAGCTACAAAATTTATAAATAAATATTTTGGGTGAGTTTCAACCCAAGGTCATGTCTGAATGTCAAGTTATTAAAGTTTACAGTTTTTTGAAATACCTAAAAAAGTTTCAAAGTTAATTTTAAGGCATCTAGAGGCCATTTTTGGCCCCAAAAGTTTCCATAAGTGGCCAACTTTGTTACAAGGGTATAGATCTCTTCATGAGCTTTCCAACGCATCAAAAGGTTCATCAATCGGACACCCCAATCAAAAGTTATGGCCTCTGGAAGTTGGGTCTCCCATTTTGGGAAATGTGAAAACATGTTGGACACTTAAAAGAGATGTAAAGGGGAGAGTTACATGTGTTGGTGTGTGATTTGACACATCACAATGCATCTTTGATTGGAGATAATTTTGGTGCCACTTTTGGGTGGTTTTGACTCATGGTTTTATAATGATTGTTGACAGTTTATTGTATTGTATCTCCTATATATTAGGAGCTTGAGATGGAGGTTGTGTGTGAGAGTCTTATAGATGTTGAGTTGCCTCCGAATCTCTAGTTGGTTATACTCATGAAAACTTGTTCTGCAAAGATATTGTGATTTTTTATTTTTGAATAATATATTAGGCAGCTTCTGGAGTGTGGGGTTTTTCTCCTGAAAGGGTTTTCCCCACGTAATTAATATGTTGTGGTATGATTGCTATTTATGTATAATTTTTGTAACTGTTGTAAGAGATCTAAAATTTTTTGCATATCCCTCCTCTGAAGATTAGTGTAGGAAGTTTTTCCATTACCTTAGCTTCCTTACAAGTGGTATTGGGCTTGATCACCTTTGGTTTTAGTTGCACGGGTTGTTGGGTTTTTTGAACTAATCTAGTTTTGAGTGGGAAATTGTGTAGAAGATACTTTGTGATCTTGTTGTAGGAAATTTTAGATGGATACCACATTTGGAGAATAGAGGTAAAGAAGTTTTTTGGTAACAATTTTGAGATGTGGAAGCTGAAGATGGAGGATTTGTTAATTGATTGAGATATGTGGGATGCTATTGATGAGAATGTCTCAAGGCTTACAGATGCTACTTTAGCTACTCAATATGATGTTATGGACCGTAAATCCAAGGGTCTAATTAGATTGTGCCTGTCAGACTCTATTTTAATCGATGTCTATGAAGATTCCTTTGGGAAGAAACTATGGAAGAAAATTGGTGAGATATATTAAGCCAAATCTTTAGTGAACAAAATTTTGTTGAGGAAAAAGTTGTATTCCTTGAGAATGGAAGAGGGTAGAAGAATTGCAGACCACCTAGAGTAGTCAATATGTTGGTAGCTCAATTGACATTAGTTGGTGTAAAAATGGCTGAGGAAGAGATATGTCAGATCTTACTTTGTTCTTTGTCTAATTCATGGGATTCTTTTGTTATGGCTATTGAGAGTACTTCTATTGTCTTGAAAGTTAAAGATGTTGTGGGTTCTTTACTTTATGAAGAGATGAGGAGAAAGGTATCCATCAGTGTCAAAAAATCCCTAAATGTTTCTAGAAGACCTAAAGAAAATGAAAGAAGAGTGAGAAGTGTGACAAATCCAAGTCCAAGTCCAAGGGGAGATCCAAATCCTAGAAAGTCCAAAGTTATTTGTTGGAACTGCGATAAGCCTGGACACTTCTATAAGGAGTGCAAAGAAGAAAAGCATAAGAAAAAGAAGAAATATGATTTTGATTCTAAGATCGAGAAGGAAGATGGTGATGTGTTCATTGTATCTTTAGCCACTCGTGCAAGTAATGATGCATGGTTAATTGACTCAGGTGCATATTTCCATATGACCCCTAATAGAAATTGGTTTTTTGAATATGAAGAATTTGATGGAGGTAAGATGTACTTGGGTGATGATTCTCATTTAAATATTGTTGGTTGTGTTAAAATTAAAATTAGTTTTCCTGATGGTAGAGTAAAAAGGATTAATGGTGTGTTTCATATCCATGGATAGCACAAAATTTATTATATGTGAGCAAACTAATAGATGCGGGTGTGCAGGTAGTCTTTTCTAATACAAGATGTAAGATGGTTAGAGGTGCTATGGTGATCTCTAGAGGTGTCAAATTTGACACATTATATAAGCTTGATGCATGCATTGTTGAGTGCAATAGTACTTCTACGAAAAGAAAATATGTGGGCACTTCATTGGAAAAGGAGAGGGTTTCATTTTCAATGGATGGTCGTGGCTTTTGGGTACCTAAGGGTGCTCTTTCTTCTGAATCAAAATTGCCTATAGAAAAGACTATGTTATGGCACTAGAGATTATGCCACATTGGAGAAAAGGTTCAAAGAAACTTGAAAAATAAAAAAACCTTGTTAAAGGGTTAATTGATTGTAATCTTGATTTCAATTTCTGTGAGCATTGCATTTATGGTAAACAATACGGTGTTTATTTTTACTCAAGTTCTCCTAAATCTTGTGGTGTATTGGATCTTATTCATTCTAATGTGTTTGTTCCTGTAGATGTTCCTTCAATTGCAAAATCCATATATTATGTTTCATTTATTGATAGTTATAGCAGAAAGACATGGGTATATTTTCTAAAGAGTAAATATGAATTTTTTAGTCGATTTAGAGAATTTAAAGCAATGGTTGAGTTGCAACTGGAAAGAAAATAAAATATCTAAGGACTAACAATGCAATGAATTTTGCTCTAATGATTTTGATAGATTTTGTAAAGATTGTGGCATTCACAGATAAAAGACAACTCTGTATTCTCCACAACAGAATGAGTTACAAAAAGAATGAATAGGACACTGATGGAGAAGGCTAGGAGTATGCTTAGTGGTGTTGGTCTAGAACAAAGGTTTTGGGATGAATTTTTTGCCATTGCTTGATATCTAATTAATGTCTCCTACATCAACTCTTGTTGATAAAATGCCTATGGAGGCGTGGTTAGGGCACAAGCCTTCATTAAGACATCTTAAAGTTTTTGGTTGTGAGGCATATGCACATGTGCCAAAGGAGAAGTGAACAAAGTTGGAGAACAAGGCTGTGAAATATATCTTCATTGGGTATAATTATGGTGTGAAAGGATACAATATTTGGGACCCTGTTGCATAAAAGGTAATATATAGTAGAATTGTTACTTTTAGAGAAACTAAGTCTTCTTCTGTTACATTGCAGCTAGAACAAAGTGAACATAAAGATGTAATTCAACTCCATTATATGCCTGAGAAAGTTGAATCAAGGACCCTAGACAAATAAGAAGTTGAGGAGAGCTCATCTAGCTCTGACTCTTTAGAAGAGGAGGAAGAACCTCCTTTCTTCAAAGGTCTAAAGGCATAGACAACAACTTGAAAGGTATTCACCTGATGACCGAAGATGTATTTTTTCTTTGAATACTAATAGAGATGAACCCAAATATATAGAAGAGGCATTAGGTATGAATGATGCAGAGTCTTGGAAGATTGCTATGGATGAAGAAATGAAAACTTTGAAAAAGAATGATACATGGGACTTAGTAACATTTCCTGAAGGATGAAAACCTGTTGGTTGATAATGGGTGTTCAAGAAAAAATATTGATTTAGATGGAGGTATTGAGAAGTACAAAACACGTGTGGTTGCGAAAGGTTACTCTCAGGTTGAGGGTGTTGATTATGGTGATATATTTTCTCTTATTGAAAAAATGACATCCATTAGATTCTTGCTTTCTATTGTTGTTTATTATGATTTAGAGTTTGATCAAATGGATGTGAAAATTGTGTTCCTTCATGGTGATTTGGAGGAGGATATTTATATGACATAGCCAGAGTACTATGTGGTGAAAAATAAAAGTAATTTGGTTTGTAAATTGAAGAAATCTTTGTATGGCATCAAAAAAAGTCCTAGGACATGGTACAAAAAAATTGAAACATACATGTATTGAGTTTGGTATTTGAGCATCCTAAATCTGATCACTATGTTTATTATAAATCTGATGATGATTGTTTCCTATTTATTGCATTATATGTTGATGATATGTTATTTATTGGTAAAGGGAAAGGAATGATTTTAGAACTAAAGTCTCAACTTGTAGCTAAATTTAAAATAAAAGATCTTGGTGTAGCTAAACATATTCTTGGGATGGAAATAAGAAGAGATAGAGTGAATAGAAAACTATGACTTGGCCAAAGTAAGTATGTCAATTCAGTTTTACAGAGGTTTAACATGTAGGATTGTAGACAATTATGTGTTCCTTTTACAATTGGAATGAAGTTATCTGCTTTGGAATTTCCAATATCCCCATCGAAGATGGAAGACATGAGAAAAGTTCCTTGCCAGAGTTAGTCAGAAGTTTGACGTATGCTATGATTTGTACTAGACCAGACATTGCCAAAGCACTGGGAGCTCTTTCTAGATATATGTCTAATCTTGGTAGAGTTCATTGGGATGTAGTTAAAAGATTCTTCAGATATTTGTGGGGTACCTCAGAGTAGTCCTTGTGTTATCATGGTAATTTGATAGGAGATAAACATTCCCTTGATATTCATGGTTATGTGGATTTAGACTGGGTAGGTTATGTTGATAGAAGATGATCCACCAATGCTTATGTCTTTACTTTATTTGGTGTTGCAATTAGTTGGATGAGTAAGTCACAGGATGTGGTTACTTTGTCCACTACTGAAGTTGAGTATATGGCAGCTACTCACACTTGTAAATAATCCATTTGGCTTAAGACTATATGTTTAGATATCAGAATAAAATAAGGTGCAGTGGTAGTTTTTTGTGACAGTTAGAGTGCATTGTGTGATCTGCCTAGCTAAGAACTTGACATTTCATGATAGGACCAAGCACATTGATATACAATATCATTTTGTCAGAGATATGGTCAAGCATAGCAGGGTGAAGCTAGTTAAGGTAGAGACTTTTATGAATCATGCAAATTCATTAACTAAGCTTGTGAGCATAAATAAGTTCAGATGGTGTTTAGAGTCTATGGGCCTCTCAGCCCCTAGAAATTAAATCATGGGGTTGATATTCCCTTTTCTCTTACAAGGTGTTCGACAAGTGGGAGAATGTTAGGAAAGGTGTCTCAACCTTACAATTACAAAAGATGTATAGTAAGTTTGCGTTTGAGCATGTATAAGTCTGAAATTTTCCCCAAATCCATGGAATTCCCAAATAAAAATATTAGGCGAGTTTCAACCCAAGGTAATGTCTAGATGTCAAATTATTAAAGTTTATAGGATTTTGAAATACTTGAAAGTTTCAAAATCAATTTTAAGGTATCTAGAGGTTATTTTTGGCTCCAAAATTTGCTATAAGTAACCTATTGTGCCTTGCACACATGCCTCATTTTTCCAAATGGAGACCCCATCTTTTTGCTTTAGCTTGGAGTCTCAGTCTTTCTTCCTTATGACAATGAGAAGGTGAAGTTGTGCTTAGAATGCAGGATTTGCTCCATATTTGAGTATCTGACATTTTTGAAGTCATTTGATGTCTTTCATGATTGATTTGGAGGAGTCTTGATTGGGTTTGTGCTTAAGAGATAGACATTTGTTTCCTTTTGTGTTGAAATTGGGTGTTGCTGCATTTTGTGTTAAAATCCTATGTCACTGGATATGGTGCTTGAAATTGCTACTACAGGATGTGTCAGGTCAGAATTCTTAGTTTCCATGCCTTAGAATTGCAAAATCATGTCAAATTCCACAAGGGTTCACTAAGGGATCCATAGGCCTTCATCTTGACACATGTCTCTAAAACCCTGAAATTAGCTAAGTTTGACATCCTGAAACCCTGAAAAATTGACTAAGTTTGAAATTTGGTGGATCCTCAAAAATCTAGAATCTGCATGTTAAATCCTATGGATCTGGAACCTGTCTCAAACATCCTGACAGTATATTTAAAAATATTTAAAGTTAAATATGTTTTTAAATATCCTTTACCCTGGGAAATTCAAAATCTAGCAAAAGAAACACCTCCTACTGCATTTTGCACTAATATCTTGTGTCACTCGATATCAGCACTGGACTCCCCTTTGCACACTTAGTGCTAAAAACCCACTTCACAAGATTGGTGCTAAAAATCGCGTTCACAGGATATATCCTGAGCACCCAAAAAGCTTCACCGATCATGTTGTTCCAAAAATCCCTGCTAAGAAGGTTTTGCGCTAAAATTTGCCTTGACAGAACTTGCTCTAAAAACAAGCTCAACCGGATATATCTGGCACCCCCCAAAACTCATGCAAATTTGATGATTGTTAGAATCCCTGCCGGTGAATTCATTAAGTGCTTAGCGCTAAAAGTTGAGTGCATCAGATAAGTGCTAAGACATGCATACACTAGACATATCCAATGACCTCCATTTTCCCCGCTATGTCCTGTGACAGGTCAAATCCCCGCTGGAGGTGTTTTGAAAGTTAGCAGGCATTTTCCTCTTCACGTGATATGTCATGTGACCACCCAAATCCTTGCCAATCCAGTGACACCTAGAAACCCCATTTTTTGACATTTTGGGCTAAAAAACTCATTTTTCAAAGGTAAAACTTGGATTTTCTTGATGAATTTGAATTACACATCCATTTACTACATCATGATGAACATTTTTACCAAGTTTGTGTGGATTTTAGGCATCTTTTGCATTAATTAATGTCACTGCACCTGAATATCCAGTGACCCCCAAAAATTCTACTTTTGCAAAAAAGGGGCTAAAAATGTGAAATAAAAGTCTTTAAATGGATCCTAATGGATGCAAAAACATCCCAGATCATTACATATGCCAAATGGGTACTTGAAAATGATGGAAAACTTAGAAAATCATGTGAAAATCAGTGGATTTGTGAAGATGGGCACAAGAAAGTAACATTGACCACGAGTTGTTCCTGAGTAATTCATGGTTGCAAATGGACATGTTTTGATTCAAATTGATAGAAAATAACTTGTTATGATGAAATTAATGCTTGGTATTGTGAATTGTAGGTGTGAGAGGACACATGAGCCTGTTGGAGCTGTCTTGGAAGGATGAACACAGAGATGTAGTGCTAACCTAAACATGCAGAATCTTCATTCTATCAACCAAATTGCTTTTGCACCTGCAAAAGGAGATCAATATGATATCCAAGATGATGGAGATAAGCCTTAGGAGCTAGAAGACACAGGAGATCAAGTCTACTTCATTATTGTTCCTGCAAATCCTATCCAATGTCTGAGACTTGTTCATAGTTGTCCCAGTCATCCAGTCATCAAGAATCAGTCCAATAAGCATCCAGTTGGACATGCCTTCACCAAAAATGTGCCACATACTCATGTTGATCCAATCAGCACTTGGAATCCCGTCAAGCCACATCAACTCAAAATTTCACATGTCAAATGACTTCATTTTGACTTCTTGTGGCCTTGGAAATTGGTCCTTCCTACTAAATAGCCAAATGGGTATCTATTTTGTCTAGATTCAATGTATTTCAAGGCTATATTTTGTCCTTTCTATCAAGACAAAAACAAATCCAAAAATGTAACTAATTGATGTACCTCATTAAATGCCATGTAATCTGGGCCATTGGTATTGAGTTAATCTCCACCTTCCATTGAAAAACTTGGTATGGTGCCTTGTCTATAAAAGGGCCATCCTTTTCTCTCATTTGTAAGTAGGATTTGATAGTGAATTGGTGAGACTCTGGCAAAATTTAGTCTATACAAAGCAAGTTTTGCAGGTTGCTAGGAATTTGTGTTTCTGTGTTTTCTTATTTTGGATTTCATGGTTCATGTCAATCTGAAATTAGTTTACATTCAGTTGTAATTGTGATTAATTATTCAAATATTTGATGGATTTCTTGTCCATATCATTGATGGCTTGTTGATTGTATGTCATTTTGCATGGTTAGTATGGACATTTTTTCATGAGCTAAGTTTGATTCTGTGAATTAATTGAGCTGCACCAATAGTTGGGTGTTTGATGAACCCTCCACAATTTAAATATCTTTACATTTCCTTAGAAGATTGCACAGTCTCTGTGGCATTGTGGGCTGCCTGGTTAAGCAGAGATTTGTTTGTTGTTGGGAATCTGTCTATCTATGTGTTGATTATTTCTATAATTGTCTATAGGATCTCTCTATCCCTTTCTCTCCCCTTTTCCTTTTGCATTTTATTTATTAGATCTCGTTAGATTACATTTCATAAAATTGCAAAGTGTTGTCATAGAATTCATACTTGGTGAATGCAAGTTAGGAGATTGCTGGTTACATGCTGAAATCACATGTTCTATAGCAATCTAGGTATACATCAGTTTGTTTATGCATTGTTACATCAGAAAACTGATCAAGGTCATGTGGAATCAAACCCTAATGCACTAAAGTTTATTTGCATTGCATGTAAGTCCTCTTGTTGATACAGTTGAAACATTCCACTAAAGTTAGTCCTGCAAGCTAAGACCTAGTGGAATAAACCTTCAGGAAGTCTTATCTAGGATAGGATACCTTTCAAGAGAGGTGAGGTGCTTTGTATTTCATCTACATTGTTGTGTGCTAAAACCACCATCAACATAACCATGTTTGTTATAGGGTTATAGACCTATTCACGAGCTTTCCAACACATCAAACAATTCTTCAATCAGATATCCAATTCAAAAGTTATGGCATTTGAAAGTTGGGTCTCCTATTTTGGGAAATGTGAAAGCGTGTTGGACACTTAAAAGAGTTGTAAAGGGGAGAGTTACATGTGTTGGTGTGTGATTTAGCACATCACAAGGCATCTTTGATTGGAGATAATTTGGGCACCACTTTGGGTGGTTTTGGCTCATGGTTTTGTAATTACTGTTGATGATTTACTATATTGTATTTCCTATATATCAGGAGCTTGAGATGGAAGTTGTTTGTGAGAGTCTTATAGATGTTGAGTTGCCTCTGGATCTCTGGTTGGTTATACTCCTATGAAAGATTGCTTTGCAGGTATATTGTAATCTTGTTGATTTCTGAGTAATATACTGGGTGGCTTTTAGAGTGTTGGGTTTTTCTCCCAAAATGGTTTTCCCCACATAATTACTGTGTTGTGGTATGATTGCTATTTAGGTTTAATTTATGTAACTATTGTACAAGATCTAAAATGTTTTGCATCGCCCTCCTCTCAAGATTAGTGTAGGAAGTTGTCCCACTACCTTAGCTTCCTTACAATAATTAAATATCTACCATTATCAATGGACCCCACATCCCTTATGAATGCATTTACAAATAATATTATGAATAATTAATGACATAGGAATTACAAGGTTGATGGCATCTTAATCCTAATATTCTCTCACTTGAAATCATACAATGTAAATACATCCATTAGAAAACATAAATCAACTAAGTACAAGATATGAGGCCCATAGCCTTCCTACACCAAGTGAACCTTTCTATGCTCACATGCTTGGTAAGATAATATGTGATATTCTCTTGAGTGTCAACCTTCTTCAACTCAATCTGCCTATTTGCAACCATTTCCAAAACAAAGTGATATTGAACATCCACATGCCTAGTTCGAGCATGTTACATAGGACTCTTTGCTAAATTGATTACACTTTGGTTATCACAACCAATCTAAATTATTCTGCAATCAAAATCAATACTTGTACACAATCTTTGTAACCATACTATCTCCTTAGAGACATGGGTAGCAACCATATACTTTTCTTCAATGGTGAATAAAGCAACCATGGGCTGCCTCTTACTCATCCAATCCATAGCTCCTCCAAACAAAGTAAATATATACCTACTAGTGGACCTTCAACTATCAAAGTCACCTGCTCAATCTGTATAAAAAAATTCTATATGTCCAATGTCTTATCTTCACTGTTAGTACCAAAATAAACCAAAAAATAATAAAAAATACCACATAAATATCTTAATTCCCTCTTCACATAATTCTAAAGCTCTCTATCGGGGTTAGGCATAAAAATTCTCAATACTCCCACTTTGCATACATCAAACTTCCTACTACACTAGCATATGGCACATTAGACATATCCTCAGAATCATTTCACACTTGGGACACATATTTAAAGTAATGTTAGTGCCAATTGATAAAGGAATTTTAATTGGATTATAGTCATGCATATTAAACCTTTGCAAAATAGTATTCACATACTTATTTCTGACAACCAAATCTTTTTGTTCTCATGATCCCTCCTGATTTCTATTCCTAATACGCACCTTGTTGTCCCCATATCTTTCATCTCAAATGCACCTGAAATTTGATCTTTCAACTCACTAATGATACCTTTGGTGTTATTGAAAAACAATATGTAATCCACATACATGGCAACAATTAGTATATAATCATCAACACATCTAATGTAAACACAATGATCCTCTTCATTTCTTACAAAACTTAATTTCAGCATAAAAGAATCAAATTTTTGATGCCACATCTAGGGTGATTGTTTTACACCATAAAGAGGCCATTTTAATTTGTAAACCAAGTGTTCTTTCCCTTTTACTTCAAAACCTTTAGGTTTTTGCATATAAATTTCCTCTTCTAGGTGTCCATGCAAAAATGCAGTCTTAACATCCATTAAATGCTCAATTTCAAAATCATAAGCAACAACTATGAATAAAACAAATCTAATAAAAGATATAATTTAGCAATAGAAAAGAATATTTCACTGAAATTTGTTAGTGTAAAAATAGCTTTTACCTATCTAGATTTAATGTTACATTACATGTAACATTAACAACATTCGTAACCACCAGGAGTCTTCACTGAACCACATCATTTGATGTTACAATTACCATTTTATGTAACATTTTATATCACCTTGTTGTAAACAATAACATTTATTGTTACTTTGAAACCGTGACATTTGATGTAACCTCCAGTGGTTAGTAAACCATCACGGAATTTTTTTTTATGCTAGGCTTACCCTTGATTTTACATAGTGTGTGCAAAGAGGGGCTTTTTTCTTTTTGCCATAACTTTCACTCACGGAGGCATTTTTTGGCAAATTTATAGTCAACGGAAAGGTATTTCCATCAAATTCATTGTGGTGAAGTCCTTTTTTCCCCAAATTACTATTTTTTTGGAATTTTCCTCTGAAGTTCAATTTCACTTTATTTTTTTAAATTTTTTTGACAAGGCATATCTTTTGCCCACGATGTCAAAATCAAGAAAACTTTTTTTTGAAGCTAATTAGAAAAATGAAGGAATGCATTGGTACATATATATTTTTCTTTAGAATTCCTATTTTCCTAGAAATTTGTAAAATTTCCGTGTTATAAATGGTTGATTTAGGCTTTCAAATTGTACTCAATCTTGTATTTTTCTGGGGGGCATCTTTTACAACATTGTTTGTTATGTGGGGTTACATTTTTGTAGTTTTTTTCATTTATTTAAGGTTTATAAGGTATTCTTAGTTTATGTCTTCATTTTCCACCTCATGACATTAACTCATTTCATCCTTTTTGGACACTTGTAAGAAGTCCAACTACATATTTGTTTATAAATGCACTAATATAAAGTGCGAAAAACTAATTTTATGTTTCCTTTTTGGGGGGATTTTATGAACATCTCTACTGCCTCTTTGTACATGCACTGATTTATGAAGTGCCATGGGGGTTGTGTTAGTGCATTATTATTTTCCATCACAATCTAGTCCAGTGAGTGTACCTCCACGACAACATTCTAGCCTCATGTGTGTGTGCCTTGTTTTTGTACACCCTTTTCCAGTTGCTTGTATAATTTTATTGGACTTGATGTTGCATCTCCATCTACTTGCACATATTTCAATTTATCTGCCAATACCTCTTCCTGTATGCATTATGGGGGGTATCACTTGGTTCTGTTAATGCTTCTTTTTTAGTGAAGTATTGGACACATCATCTCTCTCATTTTCAGTTGATTAGTATTCATGAGACTGTAGTCTAGTATCTTTGTAGAGCACCACTTGCACATTTTAGTAGTGTCGATGGGGTCACACATGTAGTGTTTTGTGCCTCTTTGATCATTGTACCATTTGTATTTTCAACTTCATAGATTGTTTGCCTTTGTTTCCAGTTGTGTATATATAGTTGAGTAGTGTTCTTGAGGGCACTTGTACAAAGTTTCGTGTCTCATCCTAATCTACATTCTTGGATCCCATTCGTTGATTCCAACAGACACCAGTACTTCTTCAGTAGAGTTTACAATTTCCACATTCTTCAAGAGTTCATCATGTTCCTATCTTTCATGGACATCCTTGAGGAGGTTTATTTGTCCTTCTCATTCTCTCTTTTGAAGAGGAGTTTTTCCCACTGGGGTTTCTCCTTTTCTCCGTTTGTGAGAGACCTTGTTGTACATGGGTACCTTATCAGGCCTTGTTGTTGGAACCCATCTTTTGTGTTCTCCCTAAGCATCACTTAATGGGGTGTTAGTGTGAAAATAACTTTTAAACCTATCTAGATTGACTAGGTCCTATTCACACTATGTTTAAGATCACTTAGATAGGTTGTTTAGACTTTTGTCTCACCTCATGTGGTTGAGACATGTGTCCCAACTTTCTGAGACACCTAGTACATGCATACTTACCACTTGCTCAAACACATGTCATTTGAGCTAGACAAGTGTTGCTTCTTTGGAGGGTTAGTCAGTTGTTGTGTTTGACCATCTCACCTCCTCAACCTTTCCTTTATATGCAAGGTCTATTTGTACATTTCACATGCTCCACATTTTTTATGCTTTTTGATAGTTGTTTGGCTTTGTTTTGTGCAATTCAACTTTGTGAAAATGTTTTTGATTTTGCAAGTGATCTTGGCTACTCCAACAAAATCAACTCCCTCCCTTTGGGAGTATCTCTTGGCTACTAGTCTAGCTTTGTACTTTTCCAATGAATAGTCTACTTCAAATTTCTTCTTGTAGACCCACTTACATCTAATTACCTTCCTTTGGGAAAATGAACAAGATCCTAGGTATTGAATGAGTTTAAAACCATCATCTCCTCTTGCATGGCTTGCTACCAAGATTCACTGTCATTTGTAAGAATAGCTTCTATAGGATCTAGGTTCATCCTTAGTACTTAACAAAGTAAATACACTACAAAAATCTAGTGGGCTATATCGATCGATTGGATTCTATTGTCTTATGGATCTTCTCAAGGGTGGAGTAAGGGATTTTTCCTCTTGTTCTTCTGCATGCTCAACCTCTTTAGTAATCTTAGAGTCATACTTCTTAGTACTCCCACTTGAACCCTCTTCTTCCTCCCCATCCTCAAATTCATCATTTTGTTCTTCCTTATGTGCATCTTCTTGCTTCAATTCAAAATGCACAATCTTTTTATTTTTATGTTTTGGTTGTTTAGGATTAGAAATAGCTCTAAGTTCCTTGAAAATCACATCTATAGAGTAGACAAATTTCTTGATTAAAGGATTCCAAAGTTTATAACCTTGAACATTCTCACCATATTCAATGAAGATGCATTTATGTGCTTTTGGATCCAACTTAGAACACTTTTCTTTAGACATATGAACAAAAGCCCCACAACCAAAAACTCTTAAATGTGAAACATAAAGTTTCTTACTTATCCACACTTCTTAATGTGTTGATTGAAGAGCCTTGCAAGGAGATCTATTAATCAAGTAAACAACAATACTCATAGCGTCTACCCAAAAGAATTGTCCAACTATGCACCACTTAACATACTTTTGGCTCTTTCCATTATAGTTCAATTTAATCTTTCTACAACCCCATTATGTTGAGGTGTGTAAGAAGTAGTCTTTGTATTATTATACCTAGATGTTTGCAAAACTCATCAAATTCCTTAGAACAATATTCCGCTCCATTATTAGATCTCAAAAACTTTATCTTTTGATCTGATTGGTTCTCTTTAATAAGAGTTTAAACTCTTTAAACTTAGTGAAAACTTTCTATTTCTATCTCATAAAATAAATATAGGTAAACGTTGAAACATCATCAATGAAGGACACAAAATATCAAGATTTTCCAATAGAATCAGCATCCACATGACTAAGAAGGCTAAAACTAGGAAAGAGGACTTGGATAGGGTTGAGGAACCTGTGAAAGTCATAGATTTGGACTCAGGACCTAAACAGGTGTGGAGTGATGATGGGGGTGGTGCTGGTAAGCATGGTGTTCACGGAATGCGTAGGTCCAGCCATATTGTTGGAATCCCATCCACTAATCCCTAGGGTATGGAAATTTCTGAAGATTTTGAGTTTGTTGAGGATACCATTGGGGAGGGAGAAGATGAAACACCTACCGAATCCGTGCATGAAGATGGTGTGAGTTGCTTTGCCAAATTGAACAAGCCTAGCTCGAAGGAGATAGAAGAGGCTGCTAAGGAAGTCCAGGGCCAGAAGAAGAAGGGAAGCTGCTTGTTGTGTGTCAAGACTGCTAATGAACTGGTGGTGCTCAAGGCTAATATGGACAAAATACAGAAGAAATGGAGGGTAATGATAGAATTTGCTGCCAAGGCTCTTCACTGCACGGCTTTGGTGTTTTCTATTGTTAAGGACTTTGACAACAAGGTCAGAGATGTAGGGGTGGACAGCCTTGGCAACTATAAGGATATGGTCAATTTCTTGGCCAAGTATGGGACAGTTGATAGTCCTTAGTGGTTCTGCTAGTTTTTGTGTTTTTGATTAGTCTCATTTTTTGTTTGTTGTTTATGTGTTGTTAATGTACTGTTTCTGGCACATTTAAGGCCTTTTTGCCTCGGGGGCTGCTTTGTATAGGGTTTAGGACCCTTTTTTCCTATTGAACTAATCAAAAACATCCACATGACTAAACACATCCATATGATTAATTTCTAATTTACTCATTGATTTATTAGTTCCTCAAGGAAATGATGCACTATTTTATTTCCCAAACACACAATGCTCACAAAAATCAAAATACTCATCGAAATAGGAAAAACCGTCAAACAATTTTTTATTCATAATAGTTTTTAAACTTTTTTCACTTATGTGGCCCAATCTATGGTGCCATAACATACATATATTTTTAGATTTTTTTAGTCACATTGGTGGATTTACATAAAGTAGTGCATTCATTCTAAATAGAGTTCCCAATCTTGTCCCTCTTGCTACCACCAAGCTCCCTCTCACCAATCTGCAACCATGTTTATCAAACATTACATGCATTCCCAAATCATTCAAGTTAGATACAAAAAATAATTTTATAGTCAATCCAAGAATATGTAAAACACCAAGGAGGGTTTTTATCCTCCAATCACCGAAACACAACTGTACCTTGTCCCATCCAACTATCAGATATGAATTGTTGCCCCCAAGGTAGACTCTGCCTCCATAATATTCTTCATATGTAGAAAACCACTCCTTATGAGGAGTTATATGATATGAGCATCCTGAATCAACCAACCAGTGTTATAAATAATAAGTTACATGAAGAAAGAAAGATTTCATCACCTAATTTTGAGGAATTTTTTGTAGAGGAATCCCATTATTTCTTCTTGTTTCTACATTCCTTCTTAACATGTTCCCTCTTTCCATAATTCCAACACTTCACTTTGTTCTTTTTACCATATTTTTAGATCTACCCTTAGATTTATCTTTAGGCCCCTTCTGTTCTCATTTAGATCCACCTCTTTCCTTGGAAATTCTCTTGACATTAAGAGCATCCATTGAGCTATTCATAGCTTTCTTTCTTATTTCCTAGGACAATATTGTTGTAACAAGAACATCCAACTTGGGATCTTCAAGATTAGCACTAATAGTAAGAATGAAATTATTCCATGACTTAGGTAAAGAACAAAGAATCATAATGCGTTTATCTTCTTCCTCAATCTTAACATCAACATAGGCTAATTGACTTAAAATTAAATTAAAAGTATTTAAATGCTCTAGAATCAAATCACCTTCCTTCATTTTAAGAGAACACAATTTTATTTTCAAATATAATTTAGTTACTAGACTCTTGTCTTAGTAGATCTCACCCAAATGTTTACAATATAGATCATATGTAGTTTTCTCTTTTGAAACATTCAGTAGGACATAGTCTGCAAGACAAAGCTAGATTGTCCTCCATACTTTCTTATCCATATTATCCCACTCATCTTGATCTATTTTGTTTGGTTTATTTTCCTTTGTTGCAACAAACCATTGGTCCTTCTCTTTAAGTAGATTCTCCATCTTCAAATTCCACAACTCATAGTTATTTCGATTGAATTTCTCAATATCCAACCAAGATGTTGATGTAGCCATGGCTTCCACATACACAACTTTAGAAAATAAATTCAACCAGAACTCCCACTATAGCACAAAGAACCTTCACTCTTCCACCCAAGAAGCAAAGCTAGTTAGGCTCTGATACCAAATGTTAGAAATGAAGGCAAACCACTACAATAGAGAAATGTAAAATTATATTACAAAACTAAAATTTAATCTATAAAATGCCAAATGGAGATTAAAGCATGTAAAATTAGCAACAAGGAAAATCAACAAACACATAATGATTTCACAACATAGAGTTTATGTGGAGAAACCCCTTTGGAGTAAAAAAACTCCACTAGGAAAAGAGGCCAAGCGTTGTATTATCTTTGAACAAGAGTACAATATATCCAGTTCCTTCAATCTTGACAAAACCTCTATATTTGTGAACTCTCAACTCATACTATATAGCCTCTAGCTTTTGTTATATAGAAAAATGCAAGCAATAGGAGAGCACATAGAATATGGCATCCAAACTTGGGAAAATCCAATGCCTACTTTGGGAGATTACAAAATTGGTAATTATTGACACTTACATCTATAATAAGCACCAAAATGCATGTAGTGCTCCACCTTGACATATTCTCATGCCCAAATTGGAAATAATCAATAATAGGCCAAAAATAGCCTCTTACACCTTCTTATAGGTTGTCATAAAATGCCATGCAAAGATGATCCAAAAATAGTTAAAAATGATGCTCTTACACCTATCATGAGACAAGAATAGACTTGGATACCCCACATTTACCTATTTATTATCTGGTAAAACTATCATAAATTACTGACATCATAATTAAATATTTATTGTTGTCAATGGATACCACATCCCTTATGAATGCATTTACAAATAATATCAGGAATAATGAAATGACATAAGATTTACAAGGTTGATGGCACCTTAATCCTAACACATCCAATATAGATCATAAAATATCCTTCATAGATTTACCAAACCCTATTAGTTATAAATGTGTCTAAATTATTTCCAAATTTGCTTACATTGGGCAATCTCACCAAATTTGGCGTCTTTCCTTTGATCTCCATCATTGTTATCATGATACTTGACTATCACTAGTGTTGAAATGATTATCCTTTCCTTGATCCATAGCATGTCATGTTTTCTTCATCCATGATAACATTTTATGATAGATTTTGACCACACCAAATAATAGATTGGATATTACAAATGATTGTATTGACATGATGGGACAATGCATTTGATGTCTATGACTGATGTGATAGTTATTTCTCTACTTATATGATTATTTCATGGCTCTATTACATTATTAATCACCACTTTGTGATAAAACAACCATATTTGTGCTTAATGTTACAACCTTAGAGTGATCATGCTAGGGAGATCCTTAGTCTTGTGTAGATGACTTGATTATTCTCCCTCTTGTGATTTCAATAGAACGTTTACTAGTTATCATGATCTAGGTATGTTTAGATAATATGAAGTGTCATGATAGTCTCTTGTGAGATCAATAACTTTCTTGCCTTTGTGATAGATCCTTTGTTTGAATATGACAAAATTTCAAGTTTGATAGTTTTCTAGAGATGAAGATAATGTGTATGCATTAAGGATTGTCTTCTTGTTTTCTATAGGTAAAGACCTATAGTTTTGACTAGTGATTGTAGCTATTGATAGTCCTAGAAGTGATTTCCTTAATGACATCCCTTCTATGACATATCCTTATTAACATAATTGGCATATTAAATTTTAATGATAGGGTTTGGAGGTCATGGCAACTATTCTGAAGACCTAGAACAATACTACCTTGGTTTCTTGACTATCCATTTGAATTGCCTCTTGACTTCATATTGACCCACTTTCATGACAACTCCCCCAATCCATGACTACCTTAGTCATGAAAATGTTAGCATAATGCTTTGTAAAGTTTTGACAATGTGTAAATGGTGGGATTGTGGCTTTGCTACTTGTTGCAAGTATGTGCTAATCGGCGATGTCATCGATGTGAACAAGCTTGTGTTGTCATTGGTATCAACTGTGTCAAGAGTATGAGTAGTTTGTGTTGTGCAAAGATAAGGATATGAACTATTGTTGAAGGTGATTTGGTTGCTTTTTAAAGGTGCTGAAGATGTTGAGAATATGCTTTTGTTGTTTGGTTTCCAAGTACTTTTGAGAAAATTTGATTAATAAAGAAAATAGTGTGTTGAAGAGACCGACTGGCTTAACAGAGTAGTGATCAATTTTTGCTCAGCATTTTTTCCTAATTGAATATCTGATTGTGCCTTTTGGATGTTGTTCAGAGGCAGTCAGAGATGTTATGTTTTAGATTGTGTTCTCTAGTTTTTTGTGCAAAGAAATTTGTGTTCACCAATGTGCGAACAATGTTTCTAAGTTGTGCATAAGTGTCTGGGAGAAATTGTTTGCTCTGCATTCCTCCATAAATCTATTTCTAGAATTGTGATTGTGGACTTATGCTTAGAAGGTCTATATCTTTCTTTAGTTCAATTGGTTCATGGTTTGGTGCTCTGCAAGTTCATTTCTTGAGTTACAATTGATGGTTTCTTGAGTTGCAGTTGATGACAGAGTAATCTAAGTGCTCTGGTGTGAACTTCCTTCAGGTGAAAGATGTTGCAAAAGATTTTGTTGGTTTTCACGTGCTTGTGGATGTTTCTAGATCATGTTCAAGCTTGGTGCATGGTTTGCATATTGTCTTTTGGTCTTGAGGAAGAGTGCACTTAAAAGTTCATAGTGTTAACACAAGTTTGGCCAACATGGTTGTTTACACTAATTGCGGTTGTGCTTCATTGATTGTGAAAGCGTGTTGAAGCATGTAAGGGTGGATTTAGGTTTGTGCTAAGGTGTGATGTGGTTTGCATTCATTCCTTTCCTCTGTAGGAATGTTTTGGTCCAGACCTAATTTGAATTTTATGGGTTAAGTTGTGTTGCTGACCTTAGAGAATATTTTCAAGGTTGATGATGGTATAAACAAGTGTCAAGGATTCGTGAATGAAATCATGTGCGATGGATATGATCTTTGTGATGTAAATTTGATAAGTGCAATGAGAGATTTCATGTGTTAGGGTACTAGATGTAATGAACAGAAGGTGTCTACTATTTTTCAGTGTTGCTACAAAGGTGTTGTTTGTGTTGTGGTGAATATTGAGCTTCATTGGAACTAAAATCCATGCATAGGTTAGATGCAATTATAACAGTTCAACCTTGGTAATGAGCCTCTTCTTCTATCTCTTTCTTCTGGATAGTGAGCCTTTATTTCTTTTGGGTAGTGAGCCCTTTGGGAGTGAGCCTTTTGTAATTCAGTATTGCTACTACTTTATATTGTGAGCTAATCCTCACTGTGGTTTTTCCCTTCTTGGGTTTTCCACATAAAATCTGGTGTTGTCTTGTGTTTGGTGTTGTTATGATTTAGTTTTTTTTATCGCTTTTCATGCTTAATCATCATAACAAGTTTAAAGGTTAATGTGGATCTGAATGTTTGTGAGGGTTTAAAATTTTTGATACAACTGATTCACCCCCCTTCTCAGTTGTCTTGTGCATTCAACAATTGGTATCAGAGCAAGGTTCCTTTGAAGAAAGATTAACAGCTTGAGGTAGATCTGGGATGGCACATAAGAAAAGAAGCATATTCCTTTGTTTGATGGATTAGACTATGCTCTCAAGAAGGTAAGGATGGAAGCCTTTATAATTTCTCTTGGTTATGAGTTATGGAAATCCGTTGGGTCTAATTACACTGTACCTAAGAATGGTATAAGTATTGAAGATGAGATCAAAGCTACTGAAATAGATGGTAAGGCAAAACATGCTCTCTTAAGTGGACTTACTAATTATGAGTTGGTGAAAGTTGTGAATTTGAAAACTGCTAATGAGATTTGAAAAAAGTTGGAAAGTGTTTATGAAGGAGATGATAAGGTCAAACAAGCTAAATTGTAGAATTTGAAGCTTACATTTGAGACAATGTGAATGTCTAAAGATGAAAACATTACAAGCTACTTACAAAAGGTGGATGAAGTTGTCAATGGCATCAAAGGACTTGGTAGAAATATAGATGATAAAGAAGTGATATTGAAGGTACTTAGAACTCTTCATAAAGCTTACAGTCATAAGGTCTCTATTATTGAAGAAGTACAAAATTTGAATCAGTTTACCAAAGATCAGTTTCTTGGCACCTTAATTGCTTTTGAAATAAGAGAGTTTGGCACACCTAGTGGAACTGCAAAGGATGAGACTTCTTTTAAGGCTATCAAATCAAAGAAAACTGTGGAATTAGATCCAAAAGACCTTGATGAAGTGGAAGCTAACTTTGTGAGAAGGATGAAAAGGGTATTGGAAAGTTCGGTGGTAAGTTGTCTTTTAAATGTTTCAGTTGTGGAAAAATTGGTCATTATGCTTCAAGATGTCTAGATAGAGCTCTGAGAATTAAGAACGGGGAAAATAGAGGTAAGATTGTTAAGAAAAGTTACTATGTTAGAGAAGATGCAAGTATATCTGATGATGAATTTGATTATGAGGATGATAATGAATGCTTATTCATGCACTAAGAGATGAAACTATTTCTACCAACTTTGGAAGTTGTGTGAAGGAAAAGGGTCCGGAAGCAAGTACTAACCCCGAAGGCACTATAATGTCTGCTTTTTATGCTAGAAGAGAAAATGATGACTGGGTCATTAACAGTGGATGCTCAAATCATATGGCAGGTGATAAGAGTAAGTTTGTTAAACTTGAAAATATGATGGTGGAGTAGTTAGGTTTGGTGATGATGTAGCTGCTAAGATTTGTGGAAAAGGTTCAATCAATTTTGATGGAAATAATAACACTGATGATGTTCTTTATTTCAAAGGTTTAAAGCATAATCTCTTGAGTGTTGGATATATGTGTAGCAAGGGTTACAATATTATGTTTCAGGATGATGGCTATGAGATTAGAAAAAGCTCTAGAACAATGATTGCTGCTGGAAAGAGGATAGGTGGAAATGTTTATCATCTCAAAGGTGGTGATAGTTATTGCTTTATGAATCAGATCATTGGGAGTTGGCTATGGCATAGAAGATTGTGTCACATCAATTTTGATAGCATGGTAAGGATAAGTTCAGTTCAACCTGTGAGAGATCTACCAAAAATTACAAAGCCCATCAATGATGTCTATAAGGAATGTCAGATTGGAAAGAAAACAAGAAGAAGCTTCAAATTCAAGGATCAATCATCTACCAGACTGTTGGAATTGGTACATACAGATCTTTGTGGTCCTACTGGTGCAGGAGCACCCAAGCCAATCTTAGCTTAACACTTAGTCAAATATGAGTGTCCAAAGAGTTTTTAGGAAGTAATTTAGTCTTAGATCCATGTGACAAGGTCTAAAAGGAGGAAATTTGGAGTTTAGAGTCATAATTTAGGTTGTTGTTAAAAACAAAGTCTAAAAATGTAAGTAATAAGAAGAGTTTACTATGTCAACTTAACAAATCATGTAATTAAAGGCTCCCAACGGTCATATACTTTGAAATGAAGTCACAACCAATGGGAAATACGTTCAAACATGTATATTAGAGCCTTCACACATTGGAGGGAAGGTAGCATTGATATTTAAAGCATAGCATTGTAAGAACACATTTTGATTAATAAAAAGTTTCATTTTTCTGATTTTTTCTACAATGTTGATGTTCCCGAGGATGGTACCGCCCCATATGGTCTCCAAATGACATAAAATTGGATTTTTTGGAAATATATTTGAATCACCTTTCATTTTATTCTAATTTTATAAATTTTTATTGAGTTTTACAAAATTTACAACCATTTTGGTAAAAACTGTTTTAAACTGCCAAAACCCTCATCTAGGGTAACAGTCCGGTTGTAAAGCATGGTACAGCCTCCTAGAATACTTTCTGCATAAATTATTGAAACCCATTTTATAGGGCATTATTAGCTCAAATGGGTTTTTTATTAGGTTCAATTTCATTGAGTTTGGAAGGAGATATCCCCATTTTTCTAAAATTGGTCTGAAATAACCTAGTTTTGAAGGATCATTGTGAGAGTTTGTGAAGCCGAGCATAAGTTTGTAAAAATTTGTAAAACCAAGTTTTTTCCACCTCTATTGCATCAAAGTGGTATCAAAGATTTAGCGATTAGATCTTTTGAAGGTGATAAAGTTGAGAGAAGTTGAGAAGCAAGGAGAAGTTTGCATGAGTAGAGAATATGATGTATTTGTTGAGAAGACTTTTGCAGGTAGAGGATTCACAAATGAAGAAGAAACAAGAAGAAAAAGAGAAAAAGAGGAAAGAGGAGAAGTTGAGGCAAGAAGAGTTTGAGAAATAGGTAGTAGCCCTAAAACAAGACATAAAGAAACATGATTTGGAGTTCCAGGAGTTTCGGATGAAGATAGAGCAAAGGATTAACCAAATGACAAGTTGGCACTTGAAGGTAAAGAGGAAGGTTGTGTGGCCTATTCAAAGGATGATGCAAAAGAAAATAAAAATGAAGGCATTAGAACCAAATGTGAAGGCACAAGAACCTTTGATGGAAAAAGGTAGTGAACAAGCAAAGGAAGAAGAAGAAGAAGATATGGACATTGCAGCCATTCCCAAACAAGAGGATGTTATCACAACAGAGTGGAAGAAAGAGTTCCTTATGAAGACTCAAGATGAGTTGAAGATGCATGATAGTATGGTGGTTGAGGCAATACTTTGTTTATTGTTTTCAAGAGAGGATAAAGGACAATTACACTCTACCATTCCAGAGGTTTGCAAACCTGATCAGACAGAGATAATTAAGGAATAACTCCTTGAGGGAGTAGAGGACTTGAAGGACATTGAGATTGAAAAATCCATTGCTACATGACAAAAGAAAAGAGTTAAAGAGAGAATATATCCCTTCATGATTGCAGTCTTGATGGGATATAAGCCAAGGTACCAAGTACATGAAGAAGGACAAGTTACTGAGATGAAAATTGAAGTGCATCAAAACATGAAGAATCTGATATCAAGTGGCAAGATAGGGAGAAAACTGATTTGCATGGACAAAGTAAGGCCAAAGGTGAAGATGAAGATCAAGTGGAGCCTTTTCAACAAGCAGAGCATAGAAGAACACAAAGAGGAGCATTTACATGATGAAGACTTGTTACTACTTTCACTCCAAGTGGACTTGGAGTCTTCATTTGGCCGAGAGTATGGTGCAGGAGCACCCAAGCCAATCTTGGCTTAACACTTAGTCAAATATGAGTGTCCAAAGAGTTTTTAGGAAGTAATTTAGTCTTAGATCCATGTGACAAGGTCTAAAAGGAGGAAATTTGGAGTTTAGAGTCATAATTTAGGTTGTTAAAAACAAAGTCTAAAAATGTAAGTAATAGGAAGAGTTTACCATGCCAACTTAACAAATCATGTAATTAAAGGCTTCCAACGGTCATATACTTTGAAATGAAGTCACAACCAATGGGAAATAAGTTCAAACATGTATATTAGAGCCTTCACACATTGGAGGGAAGGTAGCATTGAGATTTAAAGCATAGCATTGTAAGAACATATTTTGATTAATAAAAAATTCTATTTTTCTAAATTTTTTTGCAATGTTGATGTTCCCGAGGATGGTACCACCCCATACGGCCTCCAAATGACATAAAATTAGATTTTTTGGAAATATATTTTAATCATATTTCATTTTATTCTAATTTTATAAATTTTTATTGAGTTTTGCAAAATTTACAGCCATTTTGGTAAAAACTGTTTTAAACTGCCAAAAACCCTCATCTAGGGTAACAATCTGGTTGTAGAGCATGGTACAGCCTCTTGGAATACTTTTTGCATAAATGGTTGAAAGTCATTTTATAGGGCATTCTTAACTCAAATGGGTTTTTTATTGGATTCAATTTCATTGAGTTTGGAAGGAGATATCCCTATTTTTCTAAAACTGGTTTGAAATAACCTAGTTTTGAAGGATCATTGTGAGAGTTTGTGAAGCCAAACAAGAGCATAAGTTTGTGAAACTTTGTAAAACCAAGTTTTTGCCATCTTTATTGCATCACTACTAGAGTAAGGAATTTTCAAGGTGACATGTATTTTATGTTATTTATTGATGATTGTTCTAGAATGACATGGGTCACTTTTCTTAAGGAAAAATAGAAGCCCTAGATAAGTTTAAAGCCTTTAAAGCAATGGTTCAAAATGAAATGGATATGAAGATCAAATGTTTGAGGTTTGACAGAGGTTGAGAATTTACTTCTAATGAGTGTAACATGTTTTGTGAGGATCATGGGATAAAGAGGCATTTATTTGCTTCTAGGACCACTCCAGAATGGAGTGGTTGAAAGGAAGAATAGGATTGTTCAAGAAGTTGCAAAGACAATGATAAAAGAAGCAAACCTACTAGAAGTCTACTGGAGAGAAGCAATTCATATTGCTGTCTACACACATAACAGAGTACAATTAAGAGCAAATGACACAAAGACTCCCTACGAGCTATGGTATGGAAGGACTCCTACTATTAAATATTTCAAAGTTTTTGGAAGCAAATGCTATATCAGAAGAGATGAGGAACTAGGAAAGTTTGATGCAAGATGTGATGAAGGAATTTTCCTTGAGTATTCTACTAGAAGCAAAGCTTACCAATGTTGCAACAAAAGGCTAAGAAAAATTATTGAAAGTGCTAATGTTAAGGTTGATGAAGATATACATATAAGATTTCAGAGGTTAATGGATATGAATCAAATGAGTCTTCTTGCAGAGAAGAAGAAGATAAAGAAAAAGAAGTATAGGTTTAAGAAAAAGAAGCTCTGGATAGAATCCCTAAAACTCCCAAGTATGTGCAGAGGCATTACTCTGAAGACCAGATCATTGGTGATAAGAGCAAAGGTGTATTGACAAGAAGTAGACCCGCTGAAGAATAGGTAAATCTATGTTTACTTTCTAAAGTTGAACCTAAAACAGTCATTGAGGCATACAAGGATGAGTATTGGATCAAGGCTATGGAAGAAGAACTAATGCAGATTGAGAAGAATCAGACTTGGGAACTTGTCCAAGACCAATGAACAAAAATGTAATTGGAACTAAGTGGATATTCCAGAACAAATTGAATGAGAATGGAGAAGTGGTAAGGAACAAGGCAAGACTTGTGTGTAAAGGCTACTCACAAGTGGAAGGAATAGACTAGGAGGAAACTTATGCTCTGGTGGCAAGAATGGAGGCCATTGGGATGTTTTTATCTTTTTCAGCACGTAAGGATTTCAAAATGTATCAAATGGATGTGAAGTCTACTTTCTTGAATGATGAGTTGGAAGAGGAAGTGTACATAGAGCAACCAGAAGGATTTTAGTTGTCAAATAAGCTAGATATGGTTTGTAGGTTGAAGAAGGCACTTTATGGATTGAAGTAAGCCCCTAGAGCTTGGTATGCAAGGTTAGACATGTATTTATTATAACAAGGATTCAATAAAGGGTCTATAGATAGCAATGTGTACATCAAAGTAAGTGGAGATTAGATTTTGTTTTTGGAAGTGTATGTAGATGACATAAGTTTTGGTTGAAATGAAGGTCTGTGTAAGAGTTTTGCAAATGAAATACAGAAATATTTTGAAATGTCAATGTGTGGGGAAATGAATTCCTTCCTTGGGTTACAGATCAATCCAACAAATAAGGGTACATTCATTTCTTAGTCAAACTATGTAAAAGAATTGTTGAAGAAGTTTGGAATGAAAGATTCTAAACCAATTTGTACTTTTATGGTTACTGGTTGTAAGTTGAGAAAGAATGATGAATCTCGTAAGGCTAATAAGAGAAAGTACAGATCAATGATTGGAGGATTACTGTATTTGACTGCTACTAGACTAGATATTATGCATGCAGTTTGTCTTGTGACTAGATTTCAAGCAGATCCTAGAGAGTCACATGTTATGGCAGTGAAGAGGATATTCAGATATTTGAAGGGAACTCCTAATCATAGCTTGTGGTATCCAAAAGATACTGACTTTACTTTAAGTGCTTATACATATGCAGATTGGGTTGGTTTTGTAGATGATAGGAAAAGTACAAGTGGTGGTGCATTCTTTCTTGGATGCAGATTGGTGTCTTGGCTAAGTAAGAAACAAGATTCAATGTCTTTATCTACAACAGAGGTAGAGTATATTACTGCAGCATTATGTTGGACACAGGTGTTATGGATGAGACAAACCTTGAAGGATATCAAAGTTATGTATGATAAGCTAATTTCTATTTTCTATGATAATACAAGTGCCATTAACATTTCAAAAATTTGGTGATGTATTCAAGGACAAAGCATATCTGAATTAGGTATCACTTTCTGAGAGAGAAGGTTGGAGAGAATGAAGTGAAGCTTGAGTATGTGCCTACAAAGGATTAGGTTGCTGACATATTCACTAAGGCTCTTCCTAAGGATACGTTTGAGTATCTCTAGGAGAAGTTAGGGGTTATTGCCCCTCCTTCTTTGAAGTAGATGCATGAGGAGATGCATCAGCCCAATGGATTTTAAGATTCATTCCTTTCTGGACTGATGTTGGAGGCTACCTCTCAGGGGGAGTGAGTAGTGGTCATGATGATTGTTGTAGTCAGGGGAAGTAAGAGTTGATATAGTTTGGTGTGCACACCTTAGGGGGAGTATTCAGAGTAGTGAAAATAAAAGATCATGTGATTTGATGTGTCGCCCTTTGCCATTGATGTCAAAAGGGGAGAGAGAGCAATGTGAAAAAGAAATGAATCAATGATCAAGGAGAAAGAGCAAGATGTGTAAAAGAAAGGGGGAGATTAAGAAAGTAAAGAAGATTGGTGCAGAGTTGTGTCTTGATGGTTTTTCACATTATGTGTTTCCATCAATGACAAAGGGGGCGATTGTTGCAATTATGTGCTAATTGATGTTGTCATTGGTGTCAACTGTGTCAAGAGTATGAGTAGTTTGTGTTGTGCAGAGATAAGGATATGAAGTATTGCTAAAGGTGATTTGGTTTCTTTGTAGAGGTACTAAAGATGTTGAGAATATGCTTTTGTTGTATGGTTTCCAAGTGCTTTTGAGAAAATTTGATGAATAAAGGAAACAGTGTGTTGAAGAGACTGAATGGCTTAACAAAGTAGTGATCAAGTTTTTATCCACATTTCTTCCTAATTGAATATCTAATTGTGTGATTTGGATATGTTGTTTAGAGGTGGTCAGAGATGTTATGTTTCAGATTGTGTGCTCTGGTTCATTGTGCATAGAAATTTGTGTTCACCAGTGTGCAGACAGTGTTTCTGAGTTGTGTAGAAGTGTTTGGGAGAAATTGTTTTGCTCTGCATTCCTCCGTAGATTTGTTTCTGGCATTGTAGTTCTAAACTTATGCTTATAAGGTCTATATCTTTCTTTAGTTCAAGGGGTTCATGGTTTGGTGCTCTGCAAGTTTGTTTCTTGAGTTGTAGTTGATGGTTTCTTGAGTTGCAGTTGATGACAGAGTAATCTAAGTGCTCCGGTGTGAACTTCCTTCAGGGGAGAGATGTTGCAAAAGATTTTGTTGGTTTTTAGGTGCTTGTGGATTTTTCTAGATCATGTTCAAGCTTGGTACATGGTCCGCATACCATCTTTTGGTCTTGAGGAAGCATGCACTTAAAAGTTCATAGTGTTAACACAAGTTTGGACGACTTGGTTGTTTACACTAATTGCGGTTGTGCTTCATTGATTGTGAAAGCGTGTTGAAGAGTGTAAGAGTGGATTTAGGTTTGTGCTAAGGAATGATGTGGTCTACATTCATTCCTTTCCTCTACAGGAATGTTTTGGTCTAGACCTAATTTGAATTTTATGGGTTAAGTTGTGTTGCCGACCTTGGAGAATGTTTTCAAGGTTGATGATGGTATAAATAAGTGTCAAGGATTTGATAATGAAAGCATGTGTGATGGGTATGATGTTTGTGATGTGAATTTGATAAGTATAGTGAGAGATTTCATGTGTTAGGCTACTAGATGCAGTGAACAGAAGGTGTCTACTATTTTTCAGTGTTGCTGCAAAGGTGTTTTTTGTGTTGTGGTGAATATTAAGCTTCATTGGAACTAAACTCCATGCATAGGTTAGATGCAATTATATTAGTTCAACCCTAACAATGAGCCTCTTCTTCTTCTATCTCTTTCTTCTAGATAATGAGTCCTTTGGCAGTGAGCCTTTTGTAATTTGATGTTGCTACTACTTTATATTGTGAGTTAATCCTCACCATGGTTTTTCCTTTCTTGGGTTTTCCATGTAAAATATGGTGTTGTCTTGTGTTTGGTGCTATTATGATTTGGTTTTTTTTATTTGCTTTTTATGATTAATCGTCATAACAAGTTTAAAGGTTAATGTGGATCTGAATGTTTGTGGGCGTTTGAAAGTTTTGATACAACTGATTCACCCCCACTCTCAGTTATCTTGTGCATTCAACACTACTATGATAATAGTGCCTATTATATAAGAGCTTCAAGAGCTTTAATAGAAAGTCTCTAGGAATTTAGGACAATCCTACTAGCAAGGGTTGCTTTAATAATACATATGATTATCATCTTCATATGATGATTTTTTAATGATTCATGTCTACACCTCTGACCTTCCCACAATCTATTATCTTCCCCAAGTAGTCTTAAATAAGGTTTATGATAGTCTGTTAGGCTCCCTAACAACCCTTTGTTCTTCAAGTGAATGCCTTGGATCCTTATATGTCTATGCACTCCCAAAATGTTGAAAAATACCCCAAAATAGTGTTATTTGTCATATTGTTTGTAGACAATCCCTTTTTTATGATAATAAAATGAAACACTTGGCATAAATTGACTTCTCCTAACTTGTATGTGATGACTTATCTCTTTTCAATTGCATGAACTTGGTGGTAGTTATATGTTCAAGTGGCAGACTCTCAGTTTGGGGAACATGATTGTTTGTTAATTATGGTACTCCTAACTGCCTCTTATTGATGTGAATACTATGATAGTCCCTTGATTGCTACAATATGATTGTAATTATCATAGTTGTATACACCTAAAAATGGCCCTCAGGGAGCTTGCTTCTTTGCTTCGATTCCTCAAGATGACAAGGAGAAATGGCTATGATACTTTGTTGTGTTGAAGATGAGCTTCAAACACAATGATAATGGATGATATGAGAATGGCTAGAATGAGGAGATTTGAGAAGAATGTGGGCATGAGAAGGATGCCAGAATGAAGTTTCTAGAAGAAATTGGACATGGTAAGGATACCTGAAAGAAGTCCCCCCTCAAATTGCTTAGAGAAGGGTCTTATTTATAGATTTTCTGAAAAAGGAATGGAGGGTGAGGATCAACAAATGAGATCAATGGCTAGGAATAAAAGTGAATCTTTTATTCATAGTGGATGAATTAAAAATTCATTTTTTGGGAAGAGTGGAGGATAGTGGATGAGTTAAAAATTCATTTTTGGGAAGAGTGGAGGATAGTGGGGAACAATTGAATTGAAAATTCAATTGGTGGAGGATAGTGGGGAACAATTGAATTAAGAATTCAATTGGTGGAGGATAGTGGGGAACATTGAATTAAATATTCAATTGGTGAAGGCTAGTGGGGAACATTGAATTAAATATTCAATTTGGTGGAGGCTAGTGGGGAACATTGAATTAAATATTCAATTTGGTGGAGGATAATTGAATTAAAAATTTATTTTGGATAATAGAGGATATTAGCTAATTAAATATTAAGAATATTTACTTACATGTGCAACATGGTGAGGTGGAAGAGATGAGGTGGATTGATGAGGTGGATTTTGTGAGGTAGATTTTAGGACTTGAGACATTAGAAGAATTTAGGGAATTTAATTAAATAAAATGATTTTATTTAATTGTAGGATAATGAATCAATCAAATAAAATTATAATATTTATTTAATTGATAGAAGGAAATAAGAATTAAGATAAATATCAAAATATTTACTTAATTCAACCTGAGCCAATTTTAGGTGTATACAATAGTAACTAACTATATTGTTTCTGGTATTGTGATAACAACATTTGTGAGGGGAGACAGTTCCAGGGTTATAAGTAATATGTACAAATCTATCTATAGCCTATTGGGATAGTCTTTAAAACTTTGTAACTATCTTATTTTAGACCAAGACAATCTTTGGGCCATGAAGACAGTGCTAGGGTTTAGACAAAAGTCTACTCAACTTAGTGACAACCATGGAGGCTTGTAGGTGACTTGTTTTTTGAGAATGTGTTACAATGAAATAAATCCTTTGTCTACACAAGCTAATATTTCACTCCCTATTTATGACTTCACACTTGGTAGGATACTCCCTAGGAGACTATCTTAGGGATTTTCTCTGACAATCCAAATAACTTAATAGTACTTCTCTTTACCTATTCACTACCATGATGGTTGTGATAACAATCATAAATTGTTCATTTTTTACTATCCATGGTTATGACAGTTTATTAATGATTACTTTTAGGTAATTTAGGAATATCTCTTAAGCCTCGGAGTGCTAGGTTTTTTCCCAAGTGAGACACATGACCATAGTCAATGACTGGTATGACAACTTCTATATGATAACAGTCCTTTATTGTTGTTATGGGGTAGTCTTGATGTCTCTAATGGTATCTATCACAATCATGTCCATGTAAGACAACTCATGTCTTTGTTGGTGTAACAATAATGTACATAATCCTAGGAGTAGTAGGATAATATTTATATTTTATATTTCCTAGTTGCACTAGAAGCTGAATAATCATCCAAAAGATGAACTAAAAAATTATTTTCCTATTGTTAAATATGTACATTGTATCACAATTTAATCAATGAATGCATTAAATTTTGATGAATGTTATTAATTTCAGTGAATATTGTCCCGTCCATTATATTTTTCAATATTTTTCTGTATTTCATTCCTGACCCTAACATTGGTATTAGAGATTAGGATTTTTTTATTTGTTTTACATCTACCATTATTCCTCTTTGGATATAAATTTCATTTCCAACCCCACACAATAGCTCTCAAGCTTCCTCTTTTTATATGTTTCCCATACAAAAATTCAATCAGAGCAATGTGTTCTAGCCAACAAAATTTATGGTTGTTTCCATGAAATCACATCCATAAGGTGATGTTGAAGGCATTTTTGTTGTTAGAAGGAACTATTGAAGGCATTTTTCTATTACAAGGTATCTTTGAAGGCATTCTTTACTGATATAATGTATTTTTTCTTTAATATAAGTTGATTTTACTATTATTATAGTCTTCTAGGAGCAAGAGTAGACTGCCATATCTTATTGGAAGCAAGAGAGGACTGCCACAACTTGCTAGAAGAAAGATAAGTCTATTGTAGGAAATCAACTCCTCTATCTATGTTTACCATCATATCTTGATCATTATGTCAAATTTGTCTCTAAAACTTACCTTTTTGGAAACTAGATTCATCCATAATTCCAATGAGTATAAATTATTAGGGGTCAAATTTATCCACAATAAATTGTAATCCCTATAAGTCATGACAATTTATTGAAATTGCATTGGAGAAGGGTCTGTCTTGTCTAAAATTAGTTAGAATTTTCAAAACAATATAAATTTTGCATATGGTGGCAAAATTTGGCTTATGACCACTTGTTTTTTATGTAACAAATATTTTGAGATCATCTATGCATCGGTGAATTTTGTCTAAAAATAAAATTTTCAAACCAAAACAATCATAGTGTTTAGTATTCAAGGTACCTCTAGTTCATGTTTATGGCTCAAGATGTCATGAATGAACTACTATACTCAATGTCTAATATAGATGCAACAATGACTTATATAGCTTTGATTTATAAATCATTAAGGAGAAATAAGGGCACTTTCATTTTCATTTCCCTCCATGACCCATTCATTGCTATCATAAGGCGTAAATCTTGATGAAAATAAATTTTAATTTCTTTCTAAGAAAGTGTAATTGATAGGGCGAATCATTTTCACATGCTACCTGTTGGTGCCTGAATTCACTGTCAGTTAATTTAGCAATTTTCATGCAGGCACCATCCCAAAATATCCAAAAGGTTCTAAGTTTTGGCACCCCTTCAGTACTTTTCAGCATCTGCATCTCATTTCTTGAGGAGGGGTCTTCGTCTTTTCTCCATCGGCATGGGTTCATTTTTGTGTCTTCGACATTTCAATTTGAACTTGAACCCTTTTTTCTCTAAGTTCAGTGGTTCAGTGGTTTAGGGTTCAATTTTCTTCTAACGGGTTGCATTATGCATTTGCCTTGCGCAAATATTACATCGTTGAACCTCCCACTTGAACCTTTTTGTTTTGGTTCAAGTTTCAATGGTTCGAAGCTTTGTTGCCTATGGAGTATTATTTTTGATGTTTGAACCATCGCGTTGAACCCTCGTGTTGAACCCTTTTGGTTCGGGGTTCAACGGTTCAAGGCTTTATGTTTTTGGTCTTATCGGAGTGATTGGCTTCATCGGCGAAAGATTTCTTGAGTGCTCTGATTGTTTTGGTCTGGTCAATGGATGTCCATCGGCGTGTGTTTGGCTATCGGCAAAGCAAATTTTTGGGCCACTGATGTAAGGAGTTTGCCCGAGGGGGAATGCCATCGGAGTAAGATTGCATATCGGGCTAGCAGTTGGAGGGTCCGCCGATGGGTCTTCTCTGGCCGATGTGGAAGTTGGAGGCTTTAGGGAGGTGTTCGTCGGTGTGACTAAGGGTGTCGGCTAGTGTTTTTTTAGTTGCTCCGATGATGAGTGTTTGGCTGATAGTGGAGCAGAGTGTGGCTCGTTGGTGGTCGGTGTGACTGGCTGTGTCGGCAGGGATGGAATGTGTTGGCCCGATGATGTTTCTCTAGCTGATGGGGAATGCGAAGGTAGGCATCGGTAGGACTTTTGAGGTCGGTGGGAGCTTTCATTGGTGTATCGATGGTCTATGTCTTGGCAACAAGGGATTTGGAACGGTCATCGACATGACATAGACTGTCGGGTGAACGGGCAGATGTTGGGCCGACAGTGGAGGTTTCGTCGACGAGGGTGTTTTGGTGGCCATCGGGGAGAGTTGGTCTATCAGCCAAGGAAGCTTTTAGGCTGGCCGATAGACTATGTCTGGCCGACAGAGGCTTGCGAAGGTGTCGTCGGTGAGACGATTGAGATCGGCGAGAGGTTTTTGGGGCAAGCTGATGGCGTAGATTTGGCCGATGGGCTTTTGGCGAAGGGTCGTGTGTCGAGCGCGGCAAAATGCTTGACACCTATTATGCATGCAGCTATGTTTATAAAGTGCTAGTGTGGTCTCGACACCGTGCATGTGGGATTATTCCCCTGTGTAGTTTGAGCCTGCGAAGAGGGTGTTTTGGCAGGAAACTTCCATTTGAACGCAGCGATAGTTTTCTCGATGGTTGCAGGGTGTTGGGCCATCAATGGCGACTGTAGAAAGAGTATGGGCGATGGTACAAGCGATTAAACTGCCTGATTGTGAATGAAGACTCCCAGATGGCGGCGCAAGGCTCGAGGCCTCCCTTGTCTGCTGCATTGATGGCTTCTGAGCGCCATTCCCTCTGATGGATGTATCTGGCAGATTTTTGACTTTCGGCCATGTAATTAATTGCTGAATGTACACGGTTCTGTATAAATGGTTTTGGCTGTGTTACTTTTGAGAGGTTGGAGGTTTTTTGGGCTTTCGGCTTTGACTCTGAACATAAGGTGTTCACATTTTGAAAGGCATTTTTTGCTACAGACTCGGTCCTTAGTCTGGTGTACTAATCTATCTTGGATTGTAAATGATGATTTTCTCTGTGATGACCTTCTATGCAGATTGATTTTAAATAAAAAACACCTATGTGTATATTGTTTCTGATTGTCTCTTATATGTCATTTGTTTTCCTTTCAAACAAGGTTGTCAAGGACTTCCAAGTTTTTCAGTGTATGCATACTGTGTGTCTGATTTATTGCGTCTACTCAAGGAGTGGTTAAATAGGCTTTTGATCAGATACAAAGGGAAATAGATTGCATCATAGGATCTGTTAAGCATGATCATTAATGATACTCTTTCTTGGACATGTTACTGTCAGGCAGTAGCATTATTCTTAGGTCCTCTGGATATGAATTTATGTTGTCATGGGGAGACATTTACAGTCTTAGATATGACTCTACTGCCCAGATAAGGCACTGGTTTGGGAATTTGTCTGTTCAATGGGTCTAGGAAAGTCCCATCACTCCAAACACCATTTCAACCCATCTCATCACTTCCACCTGTTAGTTGTAGGATTAGGATTAGGAACCTCTACATGCTCTCATACCTAACTGGACATTATGTCCAAGAATGTTGCCAACCTTGTGATTTGTTACACAAATCTTGGTCCATACATGAGAGTATTTTGCCTGTTGCCGTCAAGTTAAATCCTTCTGTCATTGAGCTAGTCAAGGTTATACTTTTATCAAATAGGGACACCTCCCTTGGTGCGGCAGAACCAGAAGTGAAGGGGAGGAGCTCACGCAACCTCCTGTATTCAGTTGGCTGAATCTGCCTGTGCATTAGAACTGGCAAACCCTAATGCTAATTCAGAAGCAAAAACCAAAAAAATGGTGACTCTGCTAGGGATGGTGATTTGAAAATTGTTATTTTTGTCCTCCCTGGTGAAATATCTGTGTGCCCATCCGAGTCACCAACAAAATGGTGACTCTACTGTGGAGTATTTCATGTGAATAATGATGCTCTGCTGGTGGTATGAACTCAGAAAAATATGTGTTGAGCTTTCAGCTGCTGTAAATTTTGTCCTTTCTGGAGAGGTGGCGACTTTGCAAAAGATCTAAATGCACATGAAAAGTTGATGTGTGTTGTGACAAAAATGTGTTGTTCAGACTTCAGCATCTGTATGAGAAAAGGTACCTTGTTCCTTCCCCTTTATATTTGTTGTTTTACTGCATAAGTTAGATGCCAGGGGAAGCCTTAGGTCTTAGGCAGACAAAGGATGTCTAAGAGTAAAATTTTTATGAATCCAAGTATGAATTATCCCATACTCAGCGGTGAAATGTTGGATAAAAGAATAGAAGAGATAAGAAATAGGTTGATATTCTTAGAGGCTGAGCAGGCCCAGTTAAAAAACAATAACCCTGTTGTGTCTACCAGTCAGAAAGCTAAACCTCCTACCACCCCTTTTGATCCTTTGTATGACCAATTAGATTTGTCATGGGTTGACTATAAAGTAGAAACTATGCCTGCTAGGATATACTGTTAGATGCCCAGATTTAGTGGTCACAGTGTATGTGATGGGAATGCACATATCCAAAATTTTCATGAGTTCATGGGAAAGCATTCATTCAGAGATGAGGATATGTGGATGAGGTTTTTTGTTAGGTCCTTTGATGCAAAAGAAAAAGACTGGTATTTGAGCTTTTCAAAAAGATCCTTTGCCTGTTGGGATGAGCTTGCTGACTGTTTCAAAGAAGAATTTGCAAAAGAACCGGCTGATCTTGTTGCAGAATTGATGAAAATCAGAAAACAAGATGAAGAGCCATGTGTTGTTTTCAGTCATAGGTTTGCAGTAGCCCTTTCACAGATCCCAGAAGTCTTCAGACCTGATATTTTAGCCTGTGTTGGCATATTCTTTGAGGCTTTTGAGGAGGGCTCTAGTGCATTACTGAGGGATTTCAAGGTGACAAGTATGCAGATGGCATACAAGTTCGTAGAAAATATAGAAAAAATCAGAAATGAGCACTTGTTGAAACCCCTGTCCACAGGCTTTGGTGTGAAAAATAGTTGTGAAGCTGTAAATGACCAAATAATTAAAGCATCATGTGCAGATAAAAATGAAAATGAAAGCATAGAGGTTGAGACTGTTGTATTTAAACATAATGCTAACAATACAGCTCAACTGGATTGTTCACCAATTAAGGATGCCAATGAAGGAACTAATGAAGACTCCCATTGCAATGATGAGGCAGCTGGCCATGAAAACAACAACGAGGTTGTGGATAGTAATGAGCAACTTTTGGAATGGACCTGTGGAGACAATTGTGAGTATTGTACTCAAGACAAAGAAGGTATAAGCAAACAGAAAAATAGTCCCATGTGTGACCCATTGCCTACCTTTCAAACACATGGAGATCATGAAGAGCAGTCAGAAATTGAAATAAGTGCTAGTGCAGAGCATGATTGTTTTTCATTCGATGGCTGTTTTGCTTATGACACACAGGCTGATACTCCTCCACATAGTGAATCCATTGGTGATGAAAATGTGTGCTCTGCTGCCCATGAACCAATGGCATACTACGATGAAACTGATGCACCTGGGTCACCCATTTATGACACATGTGATGATGAGGATCTGTCTGAGTATGGTGAGGATCTAGACATTGTTTTTGACTTGGATTCTGTTTCTCATCCTGATGAAAGAGGAAACAAAATACATCAGGTAAGTGACTATAAAAATGTACCTGATTTGAAAGAGATGCCAGAGCCTGATCTTTTCCAGTTTGGTGCTGCTATTGGTTGTGTGCATGATGTGCACAATTGTGAATTTGAAATCTTTTCTTTTGAGAGGCCAGCGTATAAAGAGAGCTCTGTTTTTCCTAGTTGTGTGGTGGACTTCGAGTGCTTTCAATTTTCAGTCCAGCTAGGAAATCATTTTGCAATGCATAGTGATGATAACCTGTGTTCTATGCCATTTGAGTATGCATTGCTTGATACATTCTGCATCCATTTGTTGCCTGATGCTGAGGGTTGTTTGCATAAGGGTGACAGTGACAAACTGAATCAGAAGGTTGAACATGCAAATGACCAAGGTAGCTTATGGTCAGATCATGGCAGTACTCTCAGGCTTGACCCAGTGTATGCAGATGAGAACAAGGTGTTTGACAAGGGGAAATATTGGTTTTCCTTTTCTTGGTGGCCTTAGGCCATCAAGTTTGATTGGTGATGCAGATCATGGTAACTTCATGACTCTATGCCCAATGGATAAGGTACTGGTCTACATCCCAGAGATCTGGGGTTCTCGCTGCAGTCTTGCACCTGCACGTCCCCAATCAGAGCCACTATTGGTGCCTGAATTCACTGTCAGTTAATTTAGCAATTTTCATGCAGGCACCATCCCAAAATATCCAAAAGGTTCTAAGTTTTGGTACCCCTTCAGTACTTTTCAGCATCTGCATCTCATTTCTTGAGGAGGGGTCTTTGTCTTTTCTCCATCGGCATGGGTTCGTTTTTGTGTCTTCGACATTTCAGTTTGAACTTGAACCCTTTTTTCTCTAAGTTCAGTGGTTCAGCGGTTCAGGGTTCAATTTTCTTCTAACGGGTCGCATTATGCATTTGCCTTGCGCAAATATTGCATCGTTGAACCTCCCACTTGAACCTTTTTGTTTTGGTTCAAGGTTCAATGGTTCGAAGCTTTGTTGCCTATGGAGTATTATTTTTGATGTTTGAACCATCGCATTGAACCCTCGTGTTGAACCCTTTTGGTTCGGGGTTCAACGGTTCAAGGCTTTATGTTTTTGGTCTTATCGGAGTGATTGGCTTCATTGGCAAAAGATTTCTTGAGTGCTCTGATTGTTTTGGTCTGGCCGATGGATGTCCATCGGCGTGTGTTTGGCTATCGGTGAAGCAAATTTTTGGGCCGCCGATGTAAGGAGTTTGCTCGATGGGGAATACCATCGGAGTAAGATTGCATATCGGGCTAGCAGTTGGAGGGTCCACCGATGGGTCTTCTCTGGCCGATGTGGAAGTTGGAGGCTTTAGGGAGGTGTTCGTCGGTGTGACTAAGGGTGTCGGCCAGTGTTTTTTTAGTTGCTCCGATGATGAGTGTTTGGCCGATAGTGGAGCAGAGTGTGGCTCGTTGGTGGTCGGTGTGACTGGCTGTGTCGGCAGGGATGGAATGTGTTGGCCCGATGGCATTTCTCTAGCCGATGGGGAATGTGAAGGTAGGCATCGACAGGACTTTTGAGGTTGGTGGGAGCTTTCATTGGTGTGCCGATGGTCTATGTCTTGGCGACAAGGGATTTGGAACGGTCATCGACATGACATAGACTGTCGGGTGAACGGGTAGATGTTGGGCCGACAGTGGAGGTTTCGCCGACGAGGGTGTTTTGGTGGCCATTGGGGAGAGTTGGTCTATCGGCCAAGGAAGCTTTTGGGCTGGCCGATAGACTATGTCTGGCCGACAGAGGCTTGCGGAGGTGTCGTCGGTGAGACGATTGAGATCGGCGAGAGGTTTTTGGGGCAAGCTGATGGTGTAGATTTGGCCGATGGGCTTTTGGCGAAGGGTCGTGTGTCGAGCGCGGCAAAATGCTCGACACCTATTATGCATGCAGCTATGTTTATAAAGTGCTAGTGTGGTCTCGGCACCGTGCATGTGGGATTATTCCCCTGTGTAGTTTGAGCCTGCGAAGAGGGCATTTTGGCGGGAAACTTCCATTTGAACGCAGCGATAGTTTTCTCGATGGTTGCGGGTTGTTGGGCCATCAATGGTGACTGTAGCAGGAGTATGGGCGATGGTACAAGCGATTAAACTGCCCGATTGTAAATGAAGACTCCCAGATGGCGGTGCAAGGCTCGAGGCCTCCTTTGTTTGCTGCATTGATGGCTTCTGAGTGCCATTCCCTCTGATGGATGTATCTGGCAGATTTTTGACTTCTGGCCATGTAATTAGTTGCTGAATGTACACGGTTCTGTATAAATGGTTTTGGCTGTGTTACTTTTGAGAGGTTGGAGGTTTTTTGGGCTTTCGGCTCTGACTCTGAACATAAGGTGTTCACATTTTGAAAGGCATTTTTTGCTACAGACTCAGTCCTTAGTCTGGTGTACTAATCTATCTTGGATTGTAAATGATGATTTTCTCTGTGATGACCTTCTATGCAGATTGATTTTAAATGAAAAACACTTGTGTGTGTATTGTTTCTGATTATCTCCTGTATGTCATTTGTTTTCCTTTCAAACAAGGTTGTCAAGGACTTCCAAGTTTTTCAGTGTATGCATACTGTGTGTCTGATTTATTGCGTCTACTCAAGGAGTGGTTAAATAGGCTTTTGATCAGATACAAAGGGAAATAGATTGCATCATAGGATCTGTTAAGCATGATCATTAATGATACTCTTTCTTGGACATGTTGCTGTCAGGTAGTAGCATTATTCTTAGGTCCTCTGGATATGAATTTATGTTGTCATGGGGAGACATTTACAGTCTTAGATATGACTTTGCCGCCCAGATAAGGCACTGGTTTGGGAATTTGTCTGTTCAATGGGTCTAGGAAAGTCCCATCACTCCAAACACCATTTCAACCCATCTCATCACTTCCACTTGTTAGTTGTAGGATTAGGATTAGGAACCTCTGCATGCTCTCATACCTAACCAGACATTATGTCCAAGAATGTTGCCAACCTTGTGATTTGTTACACAAATCTTGGTCCATACATGAGAGTATTCTGCCTGTTGCCGTTAAGTTAAATCCTTCTGTCATTGAGCTAGTCAAGGTTATACTTTTATCAAATAGGGACACCCCCCTTGGTGCGGCAGAACTAGAAGTGAAGGGGAGGAGCTCACGCAACCTCCTGTATTCAGTTGGCTGAATCTGCCTGTGCATTAGAACTGGCAAACCTTAATGCCGATTCAGAAGCAAAAACCAACACTACCTATGTGCCAGTTACCTCTCTACTCTCACGTGTTTTAACATTTCTTTCACATAGGTATATAGAAAGGATAGGATTCTTTCACATACTAATGGGTATATCAAAAGGGTGAGAATATTGAGAGGTTTGGTATATTGGTTTGGTGGTATATAGAAAAGAGAACCTATTGGAGTGATAAGGAACCAATCTATCTCCACTCAAGATAGAAAAATACATATGGTGTTGTGAATTGTATTATCTTTGAGCATTATCAGTGGAACCTAACTTGAAAGTGCGTAATCTTTGTAATCATGTCCACATTATACACCAATGATATGTTATATTTCTAAATTAATGTCAACAACAAATAAGAAGTAGAGATAATATCATAATGTTAGCATCAATACAAGCCCTTGTTCATGCAATTTTTCAACCAACACAAGATGTTGCAACAAGAAATCAATAGGTTGTAAAATCAACTACAAGATTACACACCTAATGCCCTTACCAAAGAAGAAAGATGTTGTCAACAGTGATGCTCCTTCAAGCAATTTGACTCAAAAGACTACTAACTTAGACAAAAAGTCCTTGAAGAAGAATGTTAAGCCCCCTCATGTGTCACAAAATAGAATTATAAAGAAGAAAGATGTTGATGTCCCTTCAAGAAGTACAACTCAGAAAGAAGGAAAAGGCATAAAGTCTTTGAAGAAAAGTGTTGAGCCTCCTCATGTTCCACATAAAAATGTTGTCTAAATCAAAAAGTGTGTTGTCAAAAGCCATCAAGGATATTGTAGATACCTAAAATTGTCCACAGTTCGTGTCATCCCTAAACATCCCTAACTCATCCTTAATTCATCCCCAAACTCCTCTAAACCATCACTAAACATCTCTAAACGTCCCTAAATCACTATCTCTACCACATTAACTAAATAAACACATGTTTAGACAATTAATTGATCAACTCCCCTTCAATCCATGATTTTACAATATTTTATTGTCAAAATCACTATTCACACACTATTCACTATTCATTCATACCTACATTGGTACTTGATTGATACCTAGCACTGGACAAAATGATTTATTAATCATTTATGCCCTTTCTCCCTAGTCCAAACATTAGATAAATTTAATTTATCTAGTATCCCCTTATCCCATCCCATGAATTAAATACACATTTGTATTTATTTAATTCCTATTTTCTAAACTTTTGATTAGGTCACCTAAACCTAATTAACTAACAAAATCCCCCACTTGCACAACCTAAACCCTAATCTAGCCTTGGTCAAATCTTCTCCATTCCCCCAAATGTACAAAGGCATGGGCCTCTTGTACATGTCCACATGGCCTTCTTACAAAAGTCATGGTCAAGGACGCATGTACAAAGGTCCTTTTGTCCTCCATCCCTGATGCAATCAAGGTAGGAGGGTCCAATGAAGTACTATCCAGCCTTGCAGCCTAATCAACTAACACCATGATCATAATGGATATGCAATAGAAGCTAACAGTTAATCAACAGAAAGATAAAAGATATTTGTGAACACATAACACAGGATGTATCCTGGGAAACCCTAATAGGGAAAAACCCATCCTTCAAAGCTCATTCTTCTCATATTATGATCTCAAAAATGTATTACAGATGCCTCTTGAGATTTACAGATGCTAGGCCGTAGCCAAGGTTACAAAATATTCATATAGAAACATTATTTCATGATTCCCTTCACCATCTTCTCGATTCTCTACTCTGCAACTTATTTTGTTCTCTGCTCTGCTCTTTGCTTCACTTTTGCTTCCTCTTTAGATCAAAACACTTATGAATTTGCTTCATGTCTTCACATGCTTCCTCATTTTGTCACTGCTTCTTGTAACAAATCATTATCCCTCATTTATATCCTATGTAAGCCTTTGAATCATCATCAAGTTGGCCTAATTGCAACTATTAGCATGAAACGTGTGTAAATGGATAGGTCAGACCTAAACATGAGGCATTGTTCTACTTATGCATAGAAATTTGTATAGATCTCCATGAAGGTCAACTAGGTCCTATACTTCATTTGAATAATGTTTCTTTAGGCTTCGTGAGTCACGGATTTGCTTTGCAAGCCAATTAGACTTCACTGAACACGGTCGACTCTGCTTTGTGAAAACAAGTAAAAAGAAAGTAATCTTCTTATAGTGATATCTCTCTAGAATCAAATCCAAATGATCTAAATTTAGGATATGTCTAGATGCTAAGTCCAGCTCCATATCTCCTAATATGATAATGTGGTAAAATGTGGTATTCTCCAAGGTCACTCTCTCGGTACTCTGCACTCACTGCTAACTGTACCAATTGAATTGAATGCTTCCAGATGCTCTTGCATCAGACTCTCAGGGTTAATTGAAAAGTGAGCCTCTTCACTTTGGTCTATATTATGCCAAAATCAATGTTGTTTCTTTGAATAGGTTCAGCGGTCTATTCACAAGTACTTGCAACTACCTCAAGGTCAGCGGTTTGTTCAAGTCCACCCTACAAAACTACCTCAAGTTCTTCTAAGTTTGGCATTCTACTTGCAAGCCTTGCACTGCCTCAATGATTGGCAGTTTGAGAAAGTCTTTTCCACAAGATTCCTTAAATTCTTCATCTTGTCATGGTCTAGGTTCGGCGGTCTACTTGCAAGCCTTGCACTGCCTCAATGATCGGCAGTCTGAGCAAGTCTTCTCCGCAAGTTGCCTCAAGATCAATGTCTGCTTCAATCAATTAAGAGTCAATAAATACATACTTTCATCCTCCAGAACAATCATGTTACTTCATTTGATACAGTCAATACATTCTTGAATTTCTTTGCAAAACTTTCTGATCTCTGTTCTAGATACAATTTCTCTCACACACTTCAGAATCTATAGTTTCTGCATATACTTCTCCTATACTACTCTCTATTTCTTTTACCATATTCACTTCAATCTGGTACACAAACTTTCCCTTCCATTAGAATATCTTGTCTTTCCTTCTTTCTCTGCAATATGAATTTTGTAGGAGTCCAGGACAACACTGAGAGGGGGGGTGAATTAGTGTTGTATTAGTTTTCAAATCTTTTACAACTTTTTGCAAACTTTATCTTACAAGACAAATAGAGAAGACTACATTAATGATTTGTTGAGCTCATATGCACAAGACTAATAATGAAGGATGTGAACAAAAAATATTAAGAAAAGCACTAATATACACACATACAGATGAAGACAACATGAAACATGACACATGCTTTTCACGAGTGGAAAACCCTTCTGGGGTAGAAAAACCACTCAAAACTGCCTCACTGGCTTAAGCAAAAACCTCACTAGTTACAATGTTTAGAAGCACCAACTTCAAGGAACACCAACCCCTAATACATACAAATAGGTCTCACTGACCATACAAGCCTCATTGGCTACAAGATGCCTCACTGGCTACAATATGTGTCTCACTGACAAATGTAAGGTCTCACTGACCTACAAGCCTCATTGGCATACTGAGCCTCACTTGAAAACACAATCACCATTAAAAAGATAAACAAAATCAGAGGGTTACTCTGTTTCCATTCAATTCATTAATTCATTCACCTAATTATCTCTGCATAACAATTCACCTGATACACCATCATTGCCTTCAAGGTTCAATCTAAAAATATGTTGCAACAAGGAGATTATCATTTCTGCATTATGGTCCTCACATCAACTCTCTTCATCTCAATTTTCACTCTCCAATAAACATTTGATGACCTTGTCATTCTCTATATTTACCCTTGCAAAATATGATCTCATACATACAAAAATCATCTGTATCTTCTCAAGGATGTCTTCAATTCACACACACAATATCAATGTACCTGTAACTTCATTATATACAAATTTAATGACCTTTCACATTCTCTGAAAACAAAATCATCTTCTACAATTTTGTGTGCATAAAAACATCATATATTTCTTCACTGCATCTATGAAGAGCCTGCAAAGAAAAATAAAATCAATTTTCTCTTCATTCCCATGACCATTCATTTTCTTCTTCTCCATCCTGCAAGAAAAAATAAAATCAATCTTTTTCAAGACCATCCTCTTTCCTCTATTTCTCTGAATCATATGCATAAGTCTTTTCACATTTGGAGCCTTCAATTTGCTCAAATTCTCTTTCATAAAAATTTCATCTCAAAAATCTTTAAAAAAAAAGACAAAAACAACTTCTCCCAAGAAAATCATTCCATAATATCTCATGCAATACACAAATGACTTTCAAATTATCTATTTTGCATACCTTCATCTCTTCATGTTCTCTAAAAAAAAGTCTCTTCATATTCTTTAAAACCTCCTCTCCAAAAAATCACTTCACAAAAAATAATTTCCAATTTAATAAAATGTCTAAAATAGGCCCCTTAAATCTCGAGAGAGAGAGAGATACTTGTGTTTTAGATTTAGAATAATATTTAAAAAATATTTCTAAAAACCTTTTAAAACTCCTTAAAAAAATTCTTTCTAATCAGGCTAAAAAAGACTCCATAAACTGCCAAATATAACTTCAAACTGCAGTCATAAAACTTCTGACATCCATGAGCACATCAAAGTGCAAACATAGGTGAAGGAAACTAAATTTAAATGATGGCCACTCATCTTACAAAGAATGCCCATTCAACTTTTAAATATGGCCTTTGATTTATATTTATCGCCCATTCACACATTGCATAACCAGTGGGTTTGGTGGAAGGGATGGATGGGGTGGGTTGTCCACAACACCTCAATACTCTAGCAATTTACCCTTAAGTGAAGTGACCTATTGCATCAAGTCACTTACAAATTATAATAAAAGTGCAATTCACATTAGACGAGTAGAGAAATAGATAATTAGGATATTTAGAAATGTGTTAGAATTTAAGAAATTCAAATCACTTCATTACAGAGCTTAGCTCTCTGCCATCAACCAACTCTGTACTACCACCTGTCATCCTTATGAGCATAATGTATATAATTTCTTAAGGATTAATAACCATCTTATATCCATATAACATCAATCTTCCTTATCAACAATATTGCATTTTTTCTTTTTGAGTCAAGACATTTTAGACTTGAAAAGAGAGAAAACTCTAGAGCATAATCATAACTTGATTTAAATATCACTTGATTATGCAATTGTACTCCTATCACATAGCTACTGTGTCATTTTCAAACTAGAAACCAACATCAAATTTGGCCAACCTTGTCTTGTGGACACTTGAGTGTGAAAGCAACATGATAAGAACAACTTGTCTCCTGTCATAAGATCCTATGACCACTTGAGGTGGAAGCAACAAGATGATATAGTTTTCTATCATGATAAGTTGAACAGCTGCAAGGCATTGTGAAGTCCTGATTCAACAACAAATAAAGCAAGAACATGATCAACCTATGAAGTCAATGTGAACACCATCCAATCTGTGGATTACATCATCCTCCTCAACAAATGAAAAATCAACATCATTAACACCCAAAACAAACACCATACCAACAAGCAAACTTTTCAATGTCTTTTTTGCCTTGCATCTTACCACAAACATGAATCAACTTCAAACTCTCTGAAATGGATATCTTGACATGAAGACCATACCAACATCATCCTCTGAAGACACCTCAACATGATGAACAACATGAGGCAACACACCAAGTATCCTTTTTGACATCAATGACAATCAGTCACCATCAAATTCCTCTTTCCTGATATGCTTCACATTGGTCCACACAAACTTTCTCTTTCTCTAGTTTCTCAGATGGTTGGTCTACAACACAATTCTCCTTAAGATTAATGGTTCTCCTTCTTCCGGTTCCTCAATTAAACTCAATGATTCAGTAGGTTCTTCTTCTTCCTCTGCATAAACTGCTTCTTCATCATTTTCTTCTGGTCCCTCTGTCAAACTTAATGATTCACTAGGTTCCTTTTCTTCTGCATAAGCTACTTCTGTATCCTTTATTGTTTCCTCTTCATTAGCTTCTCCGGTAAGAGGATCTTTGTGACATCCACTGCTTGATTCTTTTCTCCTCCAAACTTGAAAATAGGTTCTTCTGAATGGTCTTCTATCAAGTCCTCTTTCTTCTCTTATGTATCCTTCATTGTGATAAGAATTGTGACTCCTGTCATCTCTCCCTCTGTAGTTTGAATTAGTATCCTTGTTCTGCTCCACATAAGGTCTATATCTTGATTTATATATTCTTTTCTCTCCAACATATGAATACTTCCATCTATACAACCTTCTGAACATACAAGTAACATGTTTCCATTTTACTCCATCAATCCATCCATAATCCATCTGCATACAATCTATCATAGGCTTTCTCCTTCTCATTTTATTCCAACACATCTTTTCAAAATGATTCCTTAATCCACAAAACTTACAAGGGTATAGATCCCAACACAATTCCTTTTCATGTCCATGTCTATTACAATGTGATTAATACATACCTCTTCTTCCTAGATTTGATTTGTTTGAATTTGTAACATCTTTACCTTTGTCATATCCAAGGCCTTCACTTCTTGATCTTATTACTGGTTCAATAGGTTTTGTAATTCCTTGTTGCTGATTTCCCAATCCTTTTCGTTCATATCCCATTCTTTGCATGATTTTGAAACCAATACCATCACCAACAATTGCAGGCTCAGTCACACTGTCATCTTCAATTTTACTTTCTAAAGAAACTTCTACATTATTACACAATTCATTAGTATCACAAGAAACATCACAAAACTCAGGCTTAGATCTTAGACTTTCATTCTCTCTTCTGCATGCTATAGGTGACTGTTCCAACTGATGTATCTGCTCTTTTAATTCAGATATCTCCTTCTATAGATTATTTTCCTTTTTCAATTCTTCCAAACTTTCTTCTAGATCTCTGTTCCTCTTTTCCACCTTCCCAAACAACTTAAATCCTTCTTCCAATTCTTCAAATCTCTTTTCAATATCCCCAAACAAGTTCAGCTCTACTTCTAGTTCTTCATTTCTCCTCCTTACATTTTCTAGTTCTTCTTCAAGAGCATCATACTTGTCTTCTCCTAGTTCCTTTATCCTTTCCATCAACTCTAAATTACACCTCTTGATTTCGCTCAATTCTCTTTCTAGAATATCCTTTTCGCAGATTAGGTTCTCATCTTCTTTCTTTATTCTCTTTCCAATCTTCCCCATTGAAACAAATCAAATAAATGACTTAATTTGAAAGGCTTACTTGAATATTTCTTACCTTGATCTTATTCAGCGTTGATATCTATTACTTCTAGGGTTTCACACTTTTTTTCCAACATTTCTATCTTCCTTCAAATTCGCCACCTTCCCAACAGATTCACAACTAGTCCAGCAGATTCAAAACTAGCTCTAATACCACTTGATGCAGTCAAGGTAGGAAGCTCCAATGAAGGACTATCTAGCCTTGTAGCCTAATAACCTAACACCATGATCATAATGGATACGCAGCAGAAGCTAATATTTAATCAACAGAAAGATAAAAGATATTCGTGAACACATAACACAGGATGCATCCTAGGAAAACCCTAACAGGGAAAAACCCAGCCTTCAAAGCTCATTCTTCTTATATTATGATCTCAAAAACATATTATAGATGCCTTTCATGCTTTACAGATGCTAGGTCATAGCCTAGGGTTACAAAACATTCATATAGAAATATTATTTCATGTTTCACTTCGCCAGCTTCTCGATTCTCTGCTCTGCAACTTATTTTGTTCTCTCCTCTACTCTCTGCTTCACTTTTTCTTCTTCTTTGGATCAAAACACATGAATTTGCTTCATGTCTTTGCATGCTTCCTCATTTTGTCATTGTTGCCTGTAACCAATCATTATCCCTCATTTATATCCTCCACACGCCTTCAAATCATCATCAAGTCATGAAATGTGTGTACATGGATAGGTCGGACCTAAACATGAGGCATTGCCCTGCTTATGCATAGAACTTCGTACAGATCTCCATGAAGGTCAGCCAGGTCCTATACTTCATTGAATAATGTTCCTTTAGGCTCTATGAGTTATGAATTTGCTCTGCAAGCCAATTAGAGTTCACTGAACACTGTCAGCTCTGCTATGTGAAAATAGGTAAAAAGTAGGTAATCTTCTGATAGCGATATCTCTTCAGAATTAAACCCAAATGATCTAAATTTTAGATATTTTGTGGATGACTATGTCTAGATGATAAGTCTCGCTCCGCAGCTCCTAATATGATAATGTGGTAAAATGCAGTATTATCCAAGGTTGCTCTCTCGGTACTCTGCACTCACTGCTAACTGTCCCAATTGAATTGAATGCTTCCATATGCTCTTGCATCAATCCCCTATTCCTCCAATTTTAAATTGGGCATGTACCCATGCTTCCAATTTAAAATCCAAATCAAATCCAACTCATCTCTTTTCCTCCAGTTTAAAATTGGGCATGTACCCATGCTTCCCAATTTAAAATTCCAATCAAATCCAACCCATACCTCCCATCTACCAAGACAATCTCATCCCTCCAATCTTCCCAAAGCCCAATCTTGACCATCCATTCCTCCTTGATCCAAGGACATCTCGTCTCATCCAATCTCATCGTGACACTTGGAAAGCTCTCCTTTCTTGAGATCTCTCAAGAATCCTCCACCATTGATCTCCAAATCCAATCTTGACCATCTAATTGAGCCTCCAAAAATCTATAAATTGGAGCTCACCCCTTCACAAATCATACAACTCCTTCATGAAACACAATGATTCTATTTTCACTCCAAGACTCTACAAGAAGCAAGGTTATGCTACCCATTTGAGGAGCCATCCACATCAACACCATCAAGGAGCACATCCACTTCAACAAAGGTTGCATGGTAACTAGTCTTGTTTAGTTTCCTTTCTTTATGCATCAATTATTTTCTCAATTCAAGGTAGCTTATATTTTGGGTGAAATAGGTTAGTGTTTAACTTGTTTCCTTTTCTTGAAATTTCTATGTCATACATTCTGGCACACCCAGTGGGACCTCCACTGCCTTAATCTAAATTTCTTGTGAGTTTCTTTTCAAGTGTTGTCATGCAGGTTATAGTCGCTCCTACACATGTGTTTCAGTGCCTATGCAGTTAGGATCAATGCCTATATTCTGTGTTTCAGCACCTATGTACTAATACACTATTTTGCAGGTTTCTCCTAGTTTAGCACCTATACCTCATCTTGTAGCACCTACACTTCATCCTGTAGTACCTAAACTACATCTTTAGTGCCTATACTTCTTCCTATAGCACCTAGGTCTCATTCTAGTCTCTGTTTCATCTTGTAGCACCTAAACTACATCTTTTAGTGCCTATACTTCTTCCTGTAGTGCCTAGGTCTCATTCTTGCCTTTGTGTTTTCCTGTCAGTAGTTTAGTACCTTCACCTCTTTATGTAGCACCCAGGACCTAGATTGGCACCTATACTTCTTCCCTTAGTGCCTAGGCATGTCTGATAGTGCATGCATCCTAGAAACTTCAAATGCTCATAACTTTTGCAAAATGTAACGAAATTTGATGATTTTTTTTGAAATGGCTTAAAATTTCATAAGGAATCCAAATATCTTATCTAATCTACTATATCATTTCATATAACATTTTTTTTTATAGATTTTATCATTTCAATCTAACACACTTGCTTGTAGCACATCATTGGTCAAAGATCAAATCATCCAAACTAACAAATTGTTGTAGGTCTGCTTGCCAAAGGATCTATCTTTTTTCCACTAAATATATGCACACTTTTTTTTTGGGATTAAAAAGAACTTATATGTTTTCTTTGGGTTCATTTTAAGTTGTATTCTCTCTCCTCACGCCATTTGGCAATCTTGGAGATCAAAATCCTTGATTTGATCTCAACTTTGTTATCATTGTTCATCCTAAGGTCCTTGGTGTGAATGCTCTCCCCTTGCGCTTTGTGCGATCTTGGGTGATCAAAAACACCTTGGATTCTTTCCTCTAGGGGGCTTGCCTTGGATTTCATCACCAAGGGGATGACCTCAACCCTCGTGTTCTGATGGGGTATACAAATTTGGAAGAGAATCAAAAGACTCTTCCATTGGGGGACATTTGTCATTAGGGTGAATCTTGCAAGAACTTTATACCTTACAAAGTGAAGGAGGAGAGTGCGTTACCCTCTAGCACCACACCATTTGACATACCCCTCATCTCATAGATTTAGGCCTCACTCACCTTGAGTGTATCGAGGATATCCCCTAGATGCCCATACATCCTAGCTTAATACCCTTTGATTGTCATATCTTGTGGTGCACCATTGCAGTAGGAGGGGAAGACGCTCACATGTACCATTATACTTGGGATAGGGTCTACTTTGGGCAAGATGAACGTCTCCAAGGTAAGGGGTATATGGTGGTACATGACCATATATTCCCTATCTATCCAAGTTATAGCATCATGGTATTAATGAGGGTGGGAATTGCTTCTCTATTTTGAGTTGAGATTGACCCACAACCATTTTGTGAGATCCATAAGATATATCACACCTACTTGACTAATCTAGGGTGTTGGTGTGTTTGGCATGTCTTCATTGTCTAAACCTGTGAATCCCCTTAACCCAAATCCTTGGCAAGAATTGTGCATGTATGTGTGTTTATTTTATTGCAAAGTTTCCTAAGGTCAAGAACCTAGCCCATCTTAATCCTCATCCAAATCATCCATTTCCTAATCCAAATCCAAATAATCTATTTTCCTTTTAATCCACCTTATCCTAATCCAATTTCATCCCATCCACATTATCTCAATCCAATTTCTTCTAATCACCCATCCAATCATCCAATTTCATCCTAATCCTTATTCTAATCATCCAAATCGTTATCCTAATCATCCAAATTGTTCTCCTAATTTATCATCATTATCCTAGTCTAATCCCATCATTTGAGCTTAATCACATCCCATCCTTGAGCTTAATCCCATCCCATCATTCTAATCACCTTCTAATCCAATCATTTATCCATAATTCATTTTCCCTAATCATACCTAAGTCAATATCTTAATCCATTTTCCATTATCCAAGCTATATCACTTTTATACTAATCCAATTAGATTCATCACCATCTTAATCCCATCTTAGTCATAATCCATTTTCCTTAATCCCCAAATCACTTCATCCACTTATCATAATCCAATCATCTCTTCCTATCATTATCTTAATCCAATTATCTCCCATCCCTCATCATGTCATCCATAACCACTCCTAATCCTACTCCCATTATTGAGCTTCATCTTTCATTCATTTTTCTCCTAATCCACATCATAATCCATTTCTCTAATCCAATTCTCCATCTCCATTCTAAATCAATCCCAATTACTTCCTCATCCTCTTAATCCAAATCCCTTATCCACATAATCCCAACTCTCTTTTGCATCTAATCCAATCCATTATCCTAACCATCTTATCCTAATCATCTATCCCTCTATCCACCTCATCCATTTCCCAATCATCATCACTATCTTAATCAATTCCCATCAATGGAGCTTACTCCAATCCCACTATTTGAGCTTAATCAATTCTCTAATAATCCATTTCATCCTTAATCATAATCCATCTTCATCATCCAATCCTAATTCATTCCATCCGTAATCTTAATCCAATCCATCTCCCCAATCAAACCTATCATCCATTCTAATCCAATCCCATCAAATATCCCAAATCTCTTCATCCACTAATCCCTAATTGTATTCCAATCATCCCTAATCATCCCATCCATTAATCAATTCTAATCATAATCCCATAGTTGAGCTTAAATCCAATTCCATCCTAATCATCATCTAATGGAACTTACCTCCCATCCTAAATTAATTATACATTATTCCTCTAACCATCCTTCATCATAAATCCAATCCCAATCCTTAATCCAATAATCCATCACTTGCAAATAAAAAATTGGTTAAGGACTTAACCTTTTTCAACCCTCTCCAAATCATAATAACAACCCATCCAATTTCATCAAACCCATAATCATTTTCCTCCAATCATCATCCAAATCATTGTCCAAAGGGCCCTTGGCCTAATCCTTAATCAAATCACTTAATCCAATCCAAACATCAAAGAGCCTTTGGCCTAATCCAAATCATCCCCAATCAATCCAAATCTAGTCAAGTGTCATATATTGTTGGCCTTGACTAATAAAATCAATTCAAATCCATCCTAGCATCAAGTGTCATATATCATCAACCTTGATAAATCCAAATCCCAAATAAATCCAAAATCACCCAATCCTAGTTAATCCAAGCTCGCATCTAATCCAAATTCTAAATCAATTTCATCAAGCTATCTTATGTCACATCATCCTAAATCCAAATCTAATCATGACTTCATATCTTCTTGAAGATTTTGTTGAACATCTAAACTCGAAATCCTTGATTAAATCATTGCAAGTAAGCTCACCATAAACCACCCTCAACCATCCATAAACATGCAAGCACCCTTTGATCATGCATTGGGTAGCACAAGCTACACCCCCGTGCCTAATTTCTTATCCTATGGTCATCTTTATGCTACCCTTGACAAGGGAAATCCATTCTATCCCCCATCCACATCGCATCATCCATCCTCATATGAAATCCCTGCCACCTCTACCTCTTATCCACATCCTTCTTATCCTTATCCCACTTATCCAAATCCTTCATATCAAAATCCACCATCCTCTTATTTGAATCTGTCATATCCAAATACACCATCTCTTTACCCATCAACCTCACCATCTATCCCACTATCCAATCTCCCATCTACTCCATCATCCAAATCCCCTACTAAATCCATATCATCCTTTCTCCAAGGACTCCTCGCTAAGGATCTAGAGACAAATCATGAAAAAAAACTTATGGAGTCATGTCACCCCACTCCTCCCCAATCACCTACATGTGTCATTGATGATCCCATCATCCACCTCACACCCATCAAAGCCACATCACCATCTTCCTCCATCTTATCCAAACTCTTATCCAAAGTATCACCCTCTCCTCCATCCACCCTTTCCAAGGAACCTATTCAAATAATTAAAACTACTTGCTCTTCCCCTATCACACCATCCATGCAAATCTGACTATGTCAAGAGCATTGTCCAAAGCATGTTGAAACATCCACTCCCCTTCCTAATCATGATCCAAGCTTTCCAACTAATCCCGATCTCGCACCATCTTCTATCAATCCCCTATCATCCCCCATCAATCCTTTACCATACCTAATTGTTCCTTCACCATCACCTATTGACCCCATCCCAAATCCATCATACTATCCTCTTGGTCCTGCTACCTTCCTCCATGGTGGTTCTCTCATAGGAGAGGAAAACAATTCTTCCACCACTCATCCCCCTCCATCTAATAATGGACTTGTGTCTTGTTTCCAAAAGAACACCCATCCCATCACACAACGTATGCTCCAAAACATGAACTATCATGGTAAAGGTCTAGGCCTTCATGAAGACGGCATTTTGGAGCCCATCCATGTAAAAATCCATCCACGCACACATGGCCTTGGCTATACATCCCAAGGCAAACAATCCAAATATGTTGGTACCACCCACGCACCTTCCCAAATCCATTCATCCAATCCCAAACCTAGTGCATCTCATCACACATCCAAAGCATATGCCTCCATCCCCCCTCCATCCTATTTCATCCACCAATCCCAAAAGCATGTGACCATATTGTTGGCCCACGATTATCGTTAAACCAAAAGGTCAACCTGTTAATTTTGGATACAAGTGCCAAAGTTAATGAATCCATGGGAAGCGATGACCATCTACCAAGAAACTCCCCCTAGTGTTACTTGGGGGGATTCAAAACTGTGACCTTTGGCTCTAATACCAATTGTTGGCCCATGATTGTAGTTAAACCAAAAGGTTGACCTTTCATTTTCTGATACAAGTACTAGAGTTAATAAAACCATGGGAGGTGATTAGTCCATGTCATGAATCCCACGGGGAGTGCTGACCATCTGCCAATAGATACACCTCCCTAAATCTACACTTCCTCCACTACTTCCAACTCCTAATATCCCCATCCTCAACACCCTCATTCATAAATCCTGATCCCCTAAATTCCAAATCAAGGTCAACCTAAGCACACACCATCCAAACATGAAGCTTCCACTAAATAAATGGGATTCAAAAAAAATAATTTGGATGCCTCCCTACATAAAGTACAAAACCACAAAAGCCTAAAGAGTATCATGTCGTAGGACATTAATACACAACATCCAAGAACAATCCATCTAAAAGGCTACATAAGCCCACACCACCAAAAGAAAAGAAAAAAATGGTGTGGGTCCCTAAACAACAAGCAACAAATCCAAGTGGAGCATCCACATACCATACCATTCCATTCCCAAATCCCAAAAATTCCGTTCCCCATCAAAAAATCCTAGAAATCCTAAGTCCATCTAGGTCCCTAAATTCCTAAATCGGCAATCCTCTAATTCTTCATCCTGATCCCATAATAAAACACCCCCATTGCTCCCCACTCCCCATCCCAAATATAAGCTTCAAAACCCATCACAGTGTGTGCAACCGTTGGTCTTGATTCCCACGTCATTCTCGCATCCCTTCATCTCTCCATCTTATATCCCTTATCCCACATATCTCCCACATCATATCCCTATGGTCCATGATTTTGCATAATCCCCCCATCCATCATCCATCATTACCATGCATAATCCATATCATTATCCACTACCGCCATCCATCCTTAATCCACTATTCACCCTTTACCAACATACATGTGTGTCATAACATTAGACATGGTCCACGTGTGACATCCATCCAACATGGGACACTTCCCCTTGTATGGAATCTGACGCTTGAGTCCCCATCCTTCTTCACACTTCCTTCCTCTATCCAAATCCATCCATCCCATCCAAATATCAAAAGAAAAAAATCATCCAAATATTAAAAGCAAAAAATAAAATAAAAATAGAAAAAGAAAAAAATAAAAAAATAGAAAAAGTAATGAGAAAATGATGAAAACCATTCCTTGTGGCACCTTGGGCAAGTACCATGATGCAAACCCCTTATGGGCGTCATTTGTAATCACTCATCTATTTGCACCCTACACTTGGGGGCAAATCTCACCTTGCATATCATTTCCCCACCCATTACATATCCGCATCCTATCATCCTATCCATATACTTATCCATTAATCGGGCCTTCACTATTCCTATCCACTTATCCTATTGTTTCCTATATACTCATCTTCCTATCGATACTATCATCCTCCCATCCTTCTTCCTTGCTTGTGATCCTTTTAAAGACAAGGGAAAAATATGTGAAACAAGCTTTGGACATCTCTTGGGATACATCCTTTTGAGCATCTCCTACACCTGATCATGCATGACCTATCTAGAGTGGGGCATCCTCTTCCTAAGTGACGTAGTCCTTGGAGATCACCTTCGCACTTCCTCTATCCACCATCTGTCATCCTCTATCACCTACATATCCTCCCACATTCTCTATCCCTTCTTCCTAATCCATCATCTCCCTATCCCCACATCCCCTTCCTTTTACTTCCTCTCCACTGTCTATTATCAACTATCCACTATCACCTATCCATCATCCCTTTATCACTCATCCTACCTATCCATTATCCATCATCCCCTTATCATTTTACCCTCATCAATCCGTCATGCCTTGTTGATAGGCTTGGATTTCCCTTGTCATTGGTAACTATCTAAAGGCTACCTACATGCAAACCAATGCAATCCTCTCCCAGCAATCCAAATCCCCAAATATCCAAATGTTCCAAAAATCCAAATCCTAAGATCATCCTTATCAATGTGAATCTCAAGCTAAGCATCATAATTAACATCATCCAATTGCATCCATGGTCTTGTTCCCAACCTTGTTGCAAGCCTTTGATCCACATCATCCATCATCAGGATATATCGTTCCCAATCCTTGTGTTGTTCTTATCATCAACAACACAATCCAACATCATCAATCCATCAATCTTTGGCTTTTTAGCTTGACCAGGGGCAACATCATGTTTGTCTTTGAATCTTTTTGTGCATGTGTGCTTTCCTGTGCATGCACATTATGTTGAATGAACAAGACAACTAAGAGGGGGGTGAATCAGTTGTAACTTATAATTTTAAAAACCCTCAACCACATTTAGATCCACATCAATCCAATTAACCTTTAAACTGTTATGATCATTAAGCATGAAAAGAAAATATCAGAAACTGAATCGAAACAACATCAAACATAAGAGAACACTAGATTTTACATGGAAAATCCAAAATAGGGAAAAACCATGGTGAGGATTATCTCACAATAGAATATGATAAAACAACCAGTTAAGGTTGGTACAATTGGTGGCTCATTGCCAAAGGACTCACTGTCCTACAAGAAAGAGATAAAAGAAACAACTCACTGCCAAGATTTGAACTGTTATAGTTGCATCTAACACATGCATGGAGTACAATTCCAATGAAGCTCAATATTCACTGCAACATCAACATCATCTTCACAACATCACTGAAAGATAGTAGACAACTTTTGCTCACTACATCTAGTAATCTAACACATGAAGGCATGTGCTACTCCACTCAATCACTTTATTACTCACATCATATCCATCATGCACGCACACAATCACAACCTCTTGACTCTTATTTATACTGTCTTCAACCTTGAGAACATTCTCCAAGGTCGGCATCACAACTTAACACATAAAATTCAAATTAGGTATGGACCTAAACATTCTTGTGGTGGAAAGGAATGAATCCAAACCACAACACACCTTAGCTTGGACCTAAATTCATCTAAGCATGCTACTCCACACTTTCACAATCACCAAAGCAACTCCTTAATTAGTGTAAACACCCAAGATTGACCAAACTTGTGTTAACACAATGAACTTTTAAGTACACGCTTCCTCAAACCCAAAGACAACTTCCAGATCACATGCAAGGCTTCAACACAATCTAGAGTATTCCACAATCATCTTGAAACTTCTTGAAATCCAACAAATTCCTCCACAACAACTTTCACCTGCCACACAACCTTATCTTGTTTACCCAACAAGCTCAAATGTATTTGTCATACACTACAACTCGATAAGTCCTCTTCTGGAGAACCAAATTATGAACAACCTTGACTGGAGAAAGTTAGGAACCTTATAAGCACAAATCTAGAATTGTGAGACCTGAAACCACTTTGCAGAGAAATATGGAGCAAAGACATGTCTCCAAGACACCCCTGCAACACCAAGAAACATAGTCTTCATATTGGTGAACACAACTTTCACTTCACAATGAACTGGAGCACGAAAATTGGAATATAACATCTTTGAATATCTCTTAACAACATATCCAAACCATATGGATAGATCTTCAACAGAGAGGAAATGTGGAGTAGAACTAGATCACTACTTTATTAAGCCAGAGAGTCGCTTCAACACACTATTTCCTTTATTAATCAAATTTTCTCAAAAGCACTTGGAAACCAACCAACATAACCATATTCTTCAGTTCTTTAGAACTTCTTCAAGGCAGCCAAATCATCTTCAACAAAGCAACTCAATCAAACAACAACAACCTCATCAGTGGACACAGTTGACACCCATGACAACACAAGCTTGTTGACATCAATGACAACACCGATAGCACATACTTGCAACAATCTCTCGCTTTGTCATTGATGGCAACACATAATGTGAAAAACCATCAATACATAGATCTGTACCAAACTTATTTTCTTTCTCACTCTCCCCCTTTCTTTTACACATCTTACTCTCTCTCCCTGATCACTGATTCTTTTCTTTTTCACATTGCTCTGTCTCCCCCTTTGACATCAATGGAAAAGGGTGACACACCTCTTCTTTCACTCTTATTAGGTCACATCATCTTTTTTTTCACTGCTCCGAATACTCCCCCTATATGCAACAACCATTATGACTTCTGCTTGCTCCCCCTAACAGGTAGCCTCCAACATTAGTCTAGAGAAAAGAATGAATCTTGAAGTCCACTTGACTGATGCATCTCCTTATGCATCTAGTTCAAAGAAGGAGAGGCAATAACCCTTAACTTCTCTCGAAGATACTCAAATGTATCCTTACGAAGAGCCTTGGTGGATATGTCAGCAACCTAATCCTTTATGGGCACATACTCATGTTGGAATCTGAGAGGGGGGGTGAATCAGTTGTCTCAAAACTTTAATACTTGCTGTAATTAATTCTTCTCTACCACTTATTTATAGATCATTATTATAACCATGAAAGCATGAATCAATAACACATGACTAGAAATAAAAATAACACACATGACACCAAGACTTTTAACGTGGAAACCTAGTTAAGGGAAAACCACGGTGGGGGTTAACCCACAAGAATTAATACCCTATTAAAAGTATTACAAATGGAGAAGGCACATGCCTTTAGGCTTACTGCTCAAATGGAGAATAACTACCTAAAAGAATGATTACAAGAAGATTATAGATTTGTTTGAATTGATGAACAGTGTCTACCAATGCAGGAATTCAGTTTTGATTAAGCACAAAATACTGATCTTACACACTTCATCCTTGCTCTACCTTGGTTACTGCTCTACCATGATCCAATCCTTAGATCTCTTCTCCTTCACACTTCTTTTTTCTCTTTTTCACACTTACTCCATCGTCACCTGCAATCACCCACCAAAAGACTCGAATCCATCGGCTATATATATCCACATCAAGAAATTCAATCAACTATAGTCGGCTTTAATAAAACTTAGAACATTTATTAATCACTCTGCTTTGTTGGCTGAATCTATGCACAAATATCAACACGGACCAAAAACTTGTGTTCCCAGATCATCAATCATGTCAGCCAATAATATTGATTATCACTAATTGCTTATCCAACAACTTTTTTGCATTCAGATCAAGATCAAATACTAGGTTGCCCTATTCTTCTGACTGTGCTGACTAACTGGAACCTGATACTCAAATCCTTATAACTTTTGAATCCTTTATCACTGGAGTCTAAATCTCTAGATTTTGAAGGTCTTGACAATCCTTATCACTCCCTTAGATCTGCGGCACATTGTGAATTACCATCGGAGAGATCTAGACCAAGATACTGGACCCTGTCACATGTTCTATTTTTGACATCCAAACTTAGACAAATGCTCACTTTGACTTCTGGTATGAACAAATCATGTAATGTGGATGTGTAGGATTGACTTAGTTGCCATCAATGACAACACCTGTCATGTGTAGCATTGTCTCTTGCCAACAATCTCCCCCTTTGGCATTGCTGGCAACACTTAGCGAAAAATGACTAAGTGTCAGAACAACTCCCCCTTTCTATGTACACTTGTCCTTTTCACTATTCTTCAAAGCTCCCCCTTTGTTGGATTCCTCATTTTTCACTGCTCTTCACTCCCCCTTTGACATCAATGGCAAAGGGTAGGTTCTGTAAATCAAATTTTACACAAAAATTTTTTATACCAGGCCGCATATGTATAGACAATCCTTAAGTCCTATTTACATATACTTGAGTACATCTCCAAAAATGTTCTTCAATTATGCCAGCTCGCTATCCCAGCTCTTCTTTATAGTAATCAAAATTGAAATGTGACCACTGAAGAGAAATGCTTGTGACTCTATCATCCACAGATCAATGAGATCACTTGATTGAGCTGCAGCTTGGGCTTCAGTTAAGGCATTGAACATTGCTTCCATTTTGGGGGAAATTAGTCCCCGGAGCACACTCATCCTTGTCTCTATGCTCTCCTTTTCTTTTGTCAATTTCTTTATATCTTCAATCAGGCTGATTGTTTGACACTCTTGGCTCATCATTGAAACTGTCAGAGGATCAAAAGATTGGGATACATTTGACATTTTTTCTTTAGACTCCTTTATTTTTATTTCAATGTCCTCTATAGCTTTAGGACAAGACAAACAAAATTTGTATATATTCCCTCCATCTGTAAGGGCATTTTGAATACTATTTACACTGACATCCAGCACCATTCTATCAAATCCAATCAAACCTTTAAGAGCATCAAATCTTTTGTCGTTGAATTCCTTTTGGACCTTGACCTCTTCAGACTTCTCTAAAGATTCAAAATGAGAGCTTACCGAGTTTATCAAGTTCTTTAACTATTCGGAGGGGGATGTAGAAGAATCCTTCTAGTATGTTGGCATGATTTTCTCTAAAATCCCTAATGTCAGACAAAGTAGCTCACTATCTTCTATGTGAGACTTCAAAATGTCTTCTCTGGCTTTAGCTTGAGCAATGGAAGTCAACTTTATCTTTTGTATCGGAGATAATGTGTCAAAATTTATTGGACCTTGGATTATGTCCTGATCTTCTTCAATTTATTTGTCCCTTTCCAAAATTTCCTTTACTACCTCCACAGTGTCTCTTGCCCAAGATGATGATGTGTCTATTTGATTCTTACGGGTACCGTCAACTAGATTATCCTTCTTGGGCTCTTCATCATCCTTTACAACTTCTTCTTCTTTATCATTTTTTTCCTTGACTTCTTTTGCTTCTTGGTCCTTAGCCTTTTCTGTTTCATGTCAATGAATCATCTTCAATTTGACAATCTATTTCTATATTCATCTCTGTATCCTTTTTATCAGAATGATCTAAAGGAGTTAGAATACCTTCTGCATCAATAGTTTCATTTGTCATCTTTTCATCTTCCTTTCTTATTGTTTCCTCTACCAGGAAAGGGGAGTTATCTATTCCAAATTGTTTCTCATCCTTCTGCTTCTCTTCTTCATCCAAAACTAATGTGTCATCAGTAGGTTCATCTACAACCACAAAGAATTTGTTTTTGTCTAATGCTTTCCTTAGTATTTGTTCAATTTCTTGGACAACTTCATCTATTTCTCCAATCATCAGTTTGTTCATTCTTGTCTTACTCTTGAATTCACTTTTGACTTCCTTGAAACTTTTATCTGCTTCTCTGCTAGATATCACCGGACGTAGAGTGGTCAACACATGTTCCCTCAACTCCATATCTTTTGTCTTGGCAACTTCGTTTCTTATTCCAAGAGGTCTCTTAAGCCTTTTGGAACTTCTGACAAAATTTCTACTAGTGCTCGATTGTATACATTCAAGTACTTGATAATGGCTTCTTCCAAAAGTCTTTTGTTAGCATCATTGTAAAGATCATAGAATTTAGTCAATGGTTTTAAATTTCCATCAACAGTGATTGTCTTGACAATGTTTTTCATAGAGGGAATTGGCTTCTTGTTGTGTGGTTACACAACACGCCCCATTTTGACTTGGCAAAACAGGGACCCAACTTTTGGTTTGGCTTGTGTTGTCTGCTTTCTGGTGGTTTGGTAAAAGTAAGTCATGTGCATCATCATGTAAAAATCAAGATGAGGTAAGTCATCATTATGAGGTTAGTTTGTCAAAATTTGTATTTCATTTCTATGACTTCATATTTAGAAAGAGCATTAAATTCCATGCAGGTTTTCCTTTTACATCACCCTGATATTCATCAGGATGTGAGAGTTGTGAATAGTCAAAATTTTGGTCAAACCTGATATTCGCAGGAGGAGGATCATATTTTATAACCTCAGTCATGTTATCGAAGATCATCTTGATTTTGGTACATCACCTGATAATTCATGCGGTCCAAATATCCGGACGTCAATTTTAAGTGATAATGACCCTTACCCATCAAACAACCTTACATTTCGCAAGCGTCATATTTCCAGATGTAACCTGATATTTCTTAATATTCTCCTGCCATGAAATATCACCCTAAGCCAATATCCCGGTGACGTCATCTAACCTCGATAAATGAAGAAACAAACATGACGATGACATCATCATCATATTTACCTCTCGGCAGGATATTTTCTAAACATGATCATGTTCGCATAACATGACAATGACGTCATGATGCCTTTCCGATATAATGAACGAATATCTGGATGATGTCACCCCGATATCCCTAGAGTTAGAAAAGAACTTCGGTCATCATCATCATCCAAAAATACAGCCCGATATTTTCAAATATCCTCCTGACGTTTAAAGCATAGCCTAATGGCGCGAACATCACCTGATATCTAAACATAACCTGACGTTTTCAAATATCATCCTGCTGTTTAAATATCACCCCACTCCCATTGCCGCCATTAGCATTGAATGCGCGCAGACATAGTAGGTGGTTCCCACCGATCATTAAAACCTGATGGAACACCTAGCGAAATCCTGACTTGCCGTGCAGAAAATCAATGAAATAAAATCTAATCTGTCAGGATTTGCCCTAAATTTACCCTAATCACAAGATTAAAAGGATCTAATGCCATTTTCATGTTTAACTTGCGAAGAAATTACTTTTTTACAGAGCACAGCTTCCATATCTTCCTGTAGGTGATATTACAACGAGCTAAGCTTGTATGCAGTAGAAAGCGCGTGATCATCGGCAAGAATTAAGAGCACTTTCAGAATTCCATTGGTATAAAAGGAAATCAGCATAACCAGGTAAGTAAATGAAACCCTCATCGTGTTGTTTCTGTAATAGACCCCTAATGTTATAGGTCTGATTTATGCATCCCCATGATGGACTTATGCTGAATGAATGTAATATGCATGATGAATATTAAAGATAAATTGTTATAGGCATGCATATATATACCCCTTGTAAGATGAGATTTTTGTTAATTGCAGGTACCCATGGCTGACAAGAGGTTCGTTAAGTGTCAAGCAGAATTTAGTAAGCCCATGTTCTCATCTCATAGGGGCGTCCTGTTTAAATACGGTGCAATCACAGATACCCATCAGGGGAGTACCAATTTGGAAGCCTAGTCAGCTAGGCTGAATGGTGAGAATAACAATAGTCCTGTGCTGGATGCAGTTTTCGTATCCGGAATGTGGAACGCCACCAGTTTTCCATACTCTATGGAATCTTCAGAGCTGGTCATCGAGTGTGCCTGGAACTATAACCCAGAGACCAGGCGAGTGATGAAGCATGGGAGGATATATGCCGACCTATCCATCAGGGGTCTATCCAAGACATTTGGATTGCCATTGGGTAGCAAGGTCAAAAGTGTGGACCTGAAGAAGTTAGAAAAGGAATATGAAAACAATAAGAAATCAGCCAGGAAGAATATGTATCAATGGAGGGCTGAAAATAGTACATATCCTGCAGCAGCCAAACTTCCTGTGCATCTATTCAAATATGATTTTGCTGATGAATATCAGTAAATTATTACACTACTAAACAGAGTAACAGGCCAGCCTGATGCTGGTAGTTTCAGGGACTGGATGTATGGAATAATAATGATGTGTTTATATTCAGATATCAAGCCACTGTGGGGCCAACTAATAAGTGATGCTCTGCATGAGCAGCTGATGAACCTGGGAGGTTCAAATTGTGCTTTCTATATGACATCCTATATTGTCTATTCCTGTGCATACCAAGGCACATTTGATGCACTAGCTACCGATGGAAAGCTTACACGTACAAATGCTGTGCATATCTGGGATCATCATCCCCAGCTGCAAAGAACCAATTACCTCCAAGACTAGAAACTGGTCAATGATGCATTCTCTATGCATCTGGTGAGGACCATGGAGGAGGACAGAACAAAGAGATTAAGCATGGAGGCTCAAGAAATTATCTACAGGCATGGAGCTTGGTACATACAATTTGCCACCTTTTCTTACATAAGGATTGAAGGTTTCAAGGGACATCCTCTCATGCTGCCAAGGTATCCCACTGATGCAGTGATACTAATGGAGTTCATCAGGCAGGGCTCCACAATGATAAAAACGTACAAGGATGCCAAGAAACTGCCACCAATTTTGTTTCCAATCACCATTGGCTAGTATATGTGCCCAGATTCTGAACACATAAAGAAGGTGATGATCACCTTGAATAAGATGAATCTGCAGCCTTTTCCACTGACCAGACCGTATGATCCTTATGACAGGATGCAGAAAATAGTAGGAAAACGTATTCATCAGAGGCACTTAGAAGATTTCTAGGCTGACTGTGAGGAAGAAGCAGAAGCAAGAAGAAGAAGGTATCAAAGGTTAACATTGAATCAAATCAGAACCTTTGATTGCATCCCCATCCCCCAACAATTGAAGAAAGATGATGGCAGGATAATTGCAGATGAGTATGAGCAGAAGAAAATATATAACAATACCATCTCTGCACCTGACCTCACTATACAGGAGGATATATCCTTGGACCCCTTCATTGTCAGGACCATGCAACTAACCCAAGCTTGGGTTGATGAACAGATAGAGGCATTGAAGAAGAAGGGTGTTGCCATTACGGTGGACAACAAGAAGAAGGGGCAGGTATTCCCAGGGATGAGTTTGATGACTTCTTGAATGAAAAGAGGAAGACTAAGGGGGATAGACTCCCTCCACCACAAGAACAGAGCAAAAGACCCCCAAGGGGCAAGAAGGTAGATAAGGAACCCAAAGGGGTTATTATCAAAAAGGTAGTATTTGTAGCTGAGGAGGCAGTAGCATCAAGATCTGGATCAGAATCAGCATCCCGTCCAAGGACAAGGAAAGAAAAGTCCAAGAAGAGTAAGACAGTAGAGGCTGGAATCACTGAGACCTTAGAAGAGGGTCAATCCTCAAGGAAACATGGTGAAGAGGATATCCTCATGGAGGAAGAGCCTAAAGAAGAAGAGGCTCCTTTGATAATAAAGAGGAAAAGAAGAGCTCCAGAGGTGGTGGTGTCTACCCCACCCAAGAAACAAAGAACCTCCATGAGAGGTGAAATAAGACAACCCCCTACACTATTGCAAGGGGCAGGTAGTGAAGTACCCAAGGAACTTCAACATGATGTTCCACTTCCTACCATCGTCAAGTTCAAAACTGAACTTGCAGAGGAACAAATGAAAGAAACTTCTCAGGTACAAGCAGAGCACATCTCATTAGATGAAACAATAAATTTGTCTGATGATGAAGTTGTACAGGAAGTGACTGCACATAAGATGGAAACACTTGCTGCTGGTACAAGCATGACCCCTCACAAGCCTCCACCAGTTCAAACTATACTGGAGGAGATGAAGCAAGTGGAGGCAGAACAAGAAAAGAGCCCAGAGTAGATAGCTCAGGAAATAGGGCTAGAAACATTAATTACCCAGGTGACAAATCCTGCAATGGTGGAACTAACAGAGAAACAGGATATGAATCCTGAACATCCAGTAGGATCACCTGATAGGGGACACCCTGCAGAAGAAATAAAGGTGGCAGAACCAGAGAGCCATACTTCAGAAGTAAGCCCACCAATCACACAAGGTGCATCTACGGAGCCTGCCACAATAGAAGTTTGAGAGAAGGCAGCTGATGAGGAGAAAATAATAGAAGATCTTGCTGCCAAAGCTCAGGAGGCTAACAGTATAGGTGCGGAACAAATAATGGCTTCAGAACAAACGCCAGCACCTCAGGCAGACTCCACAATATCCAGTACGGTGGATATGCAACAAGAAATAGAAAAGCCAAAGGAGGATGATGAACCTCAACAAGGGGAAGAGTTGAAAACAGATGAAGTAATGACGGAAAAGGATCATGATCAACATATAGATACAATACATGATCCCCCACCCCAAGAAGATGCTCCTCCAAAGAAAGAAGTCCCTCAACAGGAGGATGTGCCACAGGATCAACAACAAGGTGAGCATCAAGAAGAAGAATTGAGAAAATCACCATCTCCACCGCATCTGCTGACAGAAACAGGAGACACAAGTGAACATCATGATGATGTAGAAAAACATGATCAGGTGCCTCCGTGGTTGGAAAAGGAGGTAAGTGCAGAAGAAGATTTTGAGATTCAAGAATTTGATGTGTCCACCTTATTCTCCGAGAATATAATGAAACCCAAGAGGAAGGCCAGAATGACTTCGGCCATTAAAAGAGATCCAACAACTGGAAGAAGGACTGCACAGATTGCAGTACCTACTGTGGAGAAAGAAAAGGGTAAGATCACCTTAGATGAATTTCAAATTAGCACAGTGGATCTAGGTTTTGCCAATGAAGACCAAGAAGGTCAGGAAGGCAAAGACATTATTGATTCTTTGATTCAAAAAGTGAAAAGAGAGAAAGAGAAAAATAAGCAACACAAAGAGCACATTGCTCAGTTGCATGCCTACATAAGAAGGCTAACTACTACCGAAGAAACTTCAACCGAACATGCAGTCCCATTGACTGCTATTTCTCAAGAGGAGGTGAATAAATTAGACCTCATGAAACATGAGGCATCTGTATTAAGGAAATGGATGTCATCCACATTGGATGATGCATAAGAAGTAGTAAAGGCCTCTTTGAAGAGGTGGAGCACTCTCAGTGACTCCAGGACCAAAGTAGACAAATTGCAAATGCAGACAGGAAAAAGGTCTTATAAATTGGAAAAAGTCCTAAGCATCCTGGGAGAAATAAAGAGGATAAATCCTCAGCTGCTTATTAATAAATAGGTATTGAATAGTAATACCACCTTGTTGATTGACATTTGGTATAAGGACATTCAATTTGAATGTGGGGTGCTCAGGAGATGCAACAATAAACTAAGAGAGATCAGCATGAAGCTACATGATTTAATGGCTGTTGAGGCAGAAATATTAGAAACATTGGAAGGAAAAGTGGAAGGGAAAATAGAAAATCAAGATGAGGAATGTGCCATCAAAGCTTTACATGACAACTTCCAATCAGTAGCAGATGATCCACTTGTCCACTTGACAGAAGAAGTTATAGATAAAATAATGAGGATCAAGGTCAAGATGGAAAAATACAATGAGACACTGTAGGATAGGAAAGACAAACTGGATAGCAGTAGAAATAAATATGAGCACACAAACACGCCATCATCAAAGGAAAGACTCAGGATGGCGAAGGAATAGATCAAATTGTGCAGTCATATGAACAGATCAGGAGCAGCATGCAGCCTCATATGTGGCGTCATCATCATCAGGATAGTGAAAGTTCAGGAAGTGATGCACATGATGATGATCCACATGAATCAGATAAGGAGCATGATGAAGGCACATCATAAAGGGAGATATAAGTGTAAATAATCCAGATAGTTGCCAGCTGGCAACTTGTGCCACTTTTGGTAAGGTTGACGTAGTCAAAGGGGAATGGTGACCATAGATGTGTATTGATAAATCAAGATCGGGGATCTTTTTGTAACGGATTGCTCACCTTGTTCTATAAAAGGTGATGGAATGCCTTATTGTAAATATTTGAAAATTAATTGAAATTCTTCTGCTGAAACATTCAGAGCTCATTTCAAAGTTTTTGTATACATTTATATTTTTGTATGCTCAATGAATGAGAAGATTGTGCTGATTACAATTCATAGTAAATCTTGAGTAATCAGTGTATGAATTCTGGACATATGTGGTGATTTGCTACATCCCTTGGAGTGCATGTTTACTTACATGTGTTGTATTCATACAAATTCCTTTGAAGTTAGCATCAACTATATCTAGCTATGGAATGTCCTGGTGAAAATATGGTTTGGTTTTCTTCTCTTCATGACAGTATCTAATATACATGTGGCTCAAAAGCTAAAGGTTCAACTTTAATTTGAAGCATTTCTTCCAATTTCTTTTAAATTTCAAAGCATTTCATCCTCATAATTGCAAACGATTGATGATCTTAAGCAAATAACACAAATATGTGGACATCTCGTAGATAAATGGAAATATTTAGCATATTTGAACACCGAGCATGCATAATCAAGAGTATCATGCAAAGATTGAAGTATTTCTGCATCATTTCACCAAATAAATGTATAATATGACTTCTCTGTAAAGAATTTCTGTAGGAATATCATGATGATGATGAACTTTCACGTAAGGCCCCAAAATGGAAACAACAACTCACATTAACCTCTAAGTAACGTCAGACGATTAAGACCTAATCAATGGAGACTTGGGATCATGAATTCTCTGAATTCATTGTATCTTTCAAGATGAATAAAGGTTAATGTGTACTTTTATTCTATGCTTGTTTATGACTAACATCATGACCAACACTTCTCAACATCAGCCTCTTATTTGTCATCCTGATTTGCTTCTCCTTAGACACTTTGACTGCTCTAGTGCCTATGGCCTTTAGCTCTTTATCCCATCATCAGAATCTGTCTTTTCTTCATCCTCTTTTTCCAAGCTGCCATATGGTCTTTTTGCCATTACTTTTGTTCTTTTCTTTTCCTTACTAGATGATTTGTCTTCCAGTTTCTCAGTCTTGGTAGATCTTGGGGGAACAAGGGCAAAAATAGAGCTCCTAGTTTTTCTAGGCTGGTTGGAGGAGACTTCCAAAGCACTTGCTTGTTCCTTATCCTGCTTTTCCTTCTCAGCCTTTTCAGTTCTTTCCCTAAATTGCCTCATAGATTTCTTGGTGAGGCCTAGATTCTTGGCCAACTGCTCAACATCTTTCCTTACTTTCCTATTGGTTTCAAGTTTTCTGAGTTCAACATGCAGTTTCACACTTAGCTCCTCATATGTCCCAAATCTTTCAACTGTTATATCCTTTGGCTTGCCCAAAAGGTGTTGAGCATACATATTCAAAATTTTCTCATCTACCTCATACCCCATGGGCATGATCTAAATAGTTCTGGCTTCTACTACTTCCATTAAGCACTGATCAGTGTCCACCATGAAACATATGTCATTTTTGTATTTCTCAACAATTGATTTAGGGATCCTTTCCCTAGAGTGCATCATACTCTAATTTTTTTAAAATATCCCCAGATTGCAATTTTCTGTGCATTAGAGTCTCCAATGCTATGTAGATGATCTCTTATTTGCATTGCAACTAGCCTGTCATTTGTCCAGTGTACACCCTTTACTCTAGGCACTTCATTCATGAAGTAGAAAAATAAGCATATAACCAAAGAACCATATTTGAAGGTGTTTTTCTTGTCCTTGATTTTATTCAAGTTCTCAATTAATTAGTTTTGTAATAACTCACACAAGTCATAATCTGCATTTTCTTTCAACATTTGGTATGCAACATATATGGTCATTTCAGACACAAAATTCTCCCTGCTGGAGTGATAAATCTTGTAACCAATTACCATAGAGGTGAACTTAACATCCAGATCAATAATGTCATTGATGATCATTTCCCTCTTGTTGAACTTGGCACTAGTTGCATCAGTAACGGTCTAGTTTTTCACAGATTTCAACATGGGTAAACCACTAGTTGAATTTAACCAAGTTACAATCTTGATAACATCCTTTGTAATCTTGAAAGGTTTCAACAACCATATAAACTCATCATGCATTCAGCTTAAGATGTATCGAACCCACTCACTCTCATCAAATGTTGGAAATTCAATGACCTATAGAAAATGTTTTCTTTCTAGGGCTTTGTATTATGGTTTCAGATCATAATTATCATTCTTAAGGTAGTTATCAAACAAATCTAGCAATTTCAGGTTACCAAATTCATCTATGCTACAGTGAATGTATGCCTTAATATCCTCAACATGTAGCACTCCGTAAGGCACACCAAAAAAAGTTCCTAATGGTTTGACTTCGACTGATTTGTGTGGATGCTTCTTAAATATAGGTCGGGGCCTTTCAGTAATATCAACAACATGAGGAGTAGCCATCTCAAAGATTAAAGCTTCACAGAAAAATGCCTTTTTCTTCCATGGAGTTAGGGTTAGCTGATGAATTCCTTGATCACACTTCAAATCCTTGAAATCTTAGCTCAGGTGTTATTCTGCTTGCTCTCCTCGAATGCAAAGTGATTCAATTGCTCAAGTGAATGACCTTTTATCCTCAACAAAACCTAATTTGTCATTGTAATAAATGCTCTACCCTAAAACATCCAGTTACACTATTTTTGCATGTAGTCAATCTTCAATTGCTCTGCAATCAATCACATTGTCTTCTTTTTTTTTTTCTGAAATTTGCTTCAACAGGTCTACAATAGGCTTTTCTAACTTTAATCATTATGCTAGATTCAGGCACCTAGTTACTGGCTAGGGGAATTTGTTTTTCTATGCAGCTCCCCCTGAGCCAGAGCTCCTAATTTAATTCTCGGAGGAGTTACCATCATCAGATTCCGATGCGGACCCATCATCATTATTCATTGCACTTTTCTTCACCCATGTCTTGATCATTTCATTCTGGACCTGATTTACATCAACTTAGATCTTGCCTTTGTCTTGTCTATGCTCATCCACTTTTCTGTTTACCGGACCTCTCCTTTCATTATTCCTGCTTCTGCAGAATTTTGCAATATGACTAGATCGGTTACAATTGAAGCATACAACATTTCTTTGCCCATTTGATTGATTTTCTCTTGATCTACATTGATTAGCCACATGTCTAAATCTATTGCATGCAAAACATTTTCCATTGAAAGAATTTCTATTTCCTCTATTGTTAGAGTTATTCATTATCATATTTCTACATTCATTGGATCTATGACCATACCTCTTACATGTGAAGCATTGACTGAAGAAAGATGGACCACTTTGATTTACTTTGCTTCTGCACTGAGCAGCTCTATGACCAAATTTATTGTAATTGAAATAGTTTCCATTGAAAGATGGATATCTTTGAGCATTAGGCTATCTTACTGGAGGTCTTCTAGGTTTGTTTCTCCCATTCCTTAATAGAGAATTTCTTTGTCTAGATTTGGAGCTTTTGTCTTTCTCATACCCAAGACCATGCTTATCATCAGCCTTCTTCTGACTCTCAAGCAACACTTCAAGTTTAGTTGACCTTATCTTGAACTTCTCCTTGTATTCATTTGCAATTTCTAGGTCATGTCTGAGAGTGATAATTTTCCTTTCAAGTTCCTCCTCATTGTATTTGTATTCTTGTAGATCATATTTTAGGTGGCCAATTGTTCTATCCATTCTGTAGCATTCTTCTATTCTTTCCTTCAGAGTTTGATTCAGATCTTCTTCAGTCTTCTTCCTTTCCTCAATTTCTTTGGTTAGCCTCATCACCCCAGATTCTATCTCATATTTTAGAATAGAAACTTCTTTTGTCAGCTTCTCACATTCCTTTGTCTTTTCTTCCAAAGCTTCATTCATGCCATTTTCTTCAGTAAGATTAGCTAGCTAATGAAGTAGTTCCTTCCTTTTCTCCATAGATTTCTTTAATTATCTTTTAGCAAGTCAATACAATCATCAGCATCCTTAAGGTTCACTTTCAGGTCATCTACTTCTGCTTTGGACTGGTCAAGATCTTCTAAAGCCAATTAAAGTTGTTCTCCAAGTGAACCCATTGAAACTCCTTCCCAGATCTTCCTCAAGCTGTTAGGCTTCTTCCAAGGAACCTTGCTCTGATACCAATTGTTAGAATTAGGGAAGACAACTAAGAGGGGGGTGAATCAATTATCTCAAAACTTAAATACTTGCTGTAATTAATTCTTCTCTACCACTTATTTAAAGATCATTATTATAACCATGAAAGCATGAATCAATAACACATGACCAGAAATAAAAATAACACACTTGACACCAAGATTTTTAACATGGAAACCTGGTTAAGGGAAAACCACGGTGGGGGTTAACCCACAATAATTAATACCTTGTTAAAAGTATTACAAATGGGGAAGGCATTTACCTTCGGGCTCACTGCCCAAAGCTCACTGCTCAAATGGAAGCTCACTGCCTACAAGAAGATTATAGATTTGTTTGAACTGATGAACAACATCTACCAATGCAAGAATTCAGTTCCGGTGAAGCATAGAATACTGATCTTACACACTTCATCCTTGGTCTGCCCTATTTACTATTCTGCCATGATCCAGTCCTTAGATCTCTTCTCCTTCGCACTTTTTTTTGCTCTTTTTCACACTTACTCCATCATCACCCATAATCACCCACCAAAATACTTGAATCCATTAGCTATATATATTTGCATCAAGAAATTTAATCAACTGTAGTCAGCTTCAATAAAACTTAGAACATTTATTAAGCACTGCTTTGTCGGATGAATCTATGCACAAATATCAACACGGACTTGTGTTCCCAGATCACCAATCATGTCAGCCAATACCACTGATTATCACTAATTGCTTATCAAACAACTTCTCTGCATATGGACCAAGATCAAATACCAGGTCACCCTATTCTTCTTCTGACTGTGCTGACTAACTGGAACCCGATACTCAAATCCTTATAACTTTTGAATCCTTTATCACCGAAGTCTAAATCTCTAGATTTTGAAGGTCTTGACAATACTTATCACTCCCTCAGATCTATAGCACATTGTGAATTACCACTGGAGAGATCCAGACCAAGATATTGGACTGTGTCACATGCTCTGTTTCTGACATCTAGACTTAGACAAATACTCACTCTGACTTTAGGTATGAACAAATCATGTAATGTGTAGGATTGACTTAGTTTCCATCAATGACAATACCTATCATGCATAGTAGTGTCTCTTGCCAACAACTCAAGCTTCACTTCATTCTTTGCAACCTTCTCTCTTAGAAAGTGATACTAAATTGAAATATGTTTTGTTCTTGAGTGCATCACCAGATTCTTTGAAATGTTGATGGCACTGGTATTATCACTGAAGATAGGAATTGGCCCCTCATACACAACACTAATATCTTTCAAGGTTTGCTTCATCCACAACACTTGTGTACAACAAGATGCTGCTGCAATGTATTTTGCCTTTGTAGTAGATAGAGATACTAAATGTTGCTTCTTGCTTAACCATGACACCACTCTATCTCCAAGAAAGAATGCACCACTACTAGTACTTTTCATGTCATCTACACATCCAGCCCAATCTGCATCTGTATAATCACTCAAAGAAAAGTCAGTACCCTTTGGATACCACAATCCATGATCCGGAGTGCCCTTTAAGTATTTGAATATCCTCTTCACTTCTACAACATGTGACTCTCTAGGATCTTCTTGAAATCTAGCCACAAGACAAACTGCATGCATAATATCCGGTCTAGTAGCAGTCAAGTATAACAATCCTCTAATCATTGACCTATACTTGCTCTAATCATCCTTAGCCATTCATCATTCTTTCTTATCTTGCAACTAGTTGTCATAGGAGTACAAACTGGTTTAGAGTCTTCCATTCCAAACTTCTTCAACATTTCCTTGACATACTTTGATTGTGAAATGAAAATTGCTTTATCTGTCTGATTGATTTGTAGCCCAAGGAAGAAGTTTATTTCTCCACACATTGACATCTCAAATTCTTTTTGCATCTCATCTACAAAGTTTTTACACATGCCTTCATTTCCACGGAAGATTATATCATCCACATATACTTCAATAATCAGAATCTAATCTTCACCTACTTTGATGTACAAATTACTATCTACAAAACCCTTACTGAAACCTTTTTGTAATAAGTACTTGTCTAACCTTGCATACCAAGCTCTAGGGGCTTGCTTCAATCCATACAGTGCCTTCTTCAATTTGCAAACCTTATCCTATTTGTCTAATAACCGAAATCTATCTAGTTGCTCTATATATACCTCCTCTTCTAACTTGCCATTCAAGAAAGTAGACTTCACATCCATTTGATACACTTTGAAGTCTTTATGTGTTGCAAAAGCCAAAAACATCCTGATGGCTTCCATCCTTGCCACCGGAGCAAATGTTTCCTCATAGTCTATTCCTTCTACCCGTGAGTAACCTTTACACACAAGCCTTTCCTTGTTTCTTACTACTTCTCCATTCTCATCCAGTTTGTTCCTAAATACCCACTTAGTTCCAATCACATTTTTGTTTGCTGGTCTTGGGACAAGTTCCCAAGTCTGATTCTTTTCAATCTGCATTAGTTCTTCTTCCATAGCCTTGATCCAATACTCATCCTTGCATGCTTCGCTTACTATTTTAGGTTCAAGTTTAGAGAGTAAACACAGATTTACCTGTTCTTCAATAGCTTTCCTTCTTGTCAACACACCTTTGTTTTTTTCACCAATGATTTGATCTTCAGAGTGATGCTTTTGCACATACTTGGGAGTTTTAGGAGTCTTTTTTGGAGTTTTAGGAGTCCTTTCTGGAGCTTCTTCTTCAATATATATACTTTCTTTTCACTAGCATTTTCTTCTTCTCTATAGAATGACTCATATGATTCATGACCATCAACTTCTGAATTCTTTTGTAGATCTTCATCAACTTTGACATTTGCACTCACAACTGTCCTTCTTAACCTCTTGTTGTAGCATCGATAGGCTTTGCTTTTAGTAGAATACCCAAGTAAGATGCCTTCATCAGATCTTGCATCAAACTTTCCTAGATTTTCTTCATCCCTTCTGATATAACATTTGCTTCAAAACACTTTGAAGTACTTAACAGTAGGAATCTTTCCATACCACAACTCATAAGGCGTCTTTGTACTATTTGTTCTTACCTACACTCTGTTCAGTATGTAGACATCATTATGAATTGCTTGTCTCTAGTAAACCTCCAGTAGGTTTTCTTCTTTTATCATTGTCCTTGTAGCTTCTTGCATAGTCCTATTCTTTCTTTCAACCACTCCATTTTGTTGAGGAGTTCTAGGGGCAGATAATTGCCTCTTTATCCCATAATTCTCACAGAACATGTTAAACTCATTAGAGGTGAACTCTCCACCTCTCTTAGATCTCAAAAATTTAATTTTCATATCCATTTTTGTTGTTATATGGAGCCTAATCAGACTCAGAGGTTAAATTTACGGTTGAGTGGGAGCAATGGCAGATGAGGGTAAATTGAAGGTAGATAAATTCAATGGGCAGAACTATCAATTATGGAAGATGCAGATGGAGGATTATCTCTATCAGAAGGATTTATGGAGGCCATTGGAAGAAATAGCCAAGAAACTGGTAGCAATGACTGATGAGGATTGGAATCTTCTAGACATAAAGGCATTGGGAACCATTTGGTTGTGCCTGGCACCATTTGTGGTGTTTAATATAACATAAGCGATGACAAAAAGTGAACTGATGAAAGATTTGGTTAAACTGTATGAAAAAACCTCAGCCTCAAATAAGATATTTTTCATGAAGCATTTGTTTAATCTGAAAATGATTGAAGGTGGATCTATGACAGATCATTTAAATGAGTTTAATATGATTACCAGTCAGTTAACTTCTGTAAAAGTAAAATTTGAGGAAGAGGTGAGGGCTCTGTTGATATTATGTTCTTTTCCAGAAAGCTAGAATAGCTTGGTAATGGTTGTAAGTAACTCTATCTCTGGTTCAAATACTTTGAAATTTGATGATGTTGTTGGTGTTATGCTTAGTGAGGAAATGTGATGAAAAAGCTTAGGAGGGTCCACATCAAGTAGTGTTTTGAATGCAGAAAGTAGGGGCAGCTCAAAGGAGAGAGGAAAAGGTTCTGGAGGTCATGGGAAGTCATGCAAAAAATCAAAGGACAAGAGGTCCCAATCTAGAGGACATAAGGATTGATGGTACTATGGGAAACCAGGTCATCTAAAGAAAGATTGCTGGTCTTAGAAGAATAAAGAAGGAGCTAAACAACAAGGCAATAAGGAGGCAAATGTGGTAAGTAATAAATCTAAAGATGATGCTTTGATTCTTTCCCTAGATAATGTTGATGATTCATGGGTTTTAGATTCAGGGGTCTCATTTCATGCTACGCCCCATGTAAGTTTTTTTCTTGATTATGTCTAAGGGGATTTTGGGATGGTTTATTTGGGAGATAACGAACCCTGTCAGATTGTTGGAAAGGGAAGAATCAAGATTAAATTGTAGAATGGGAATCATTGGCTACTACAAGAGGTAAGATACGTTCCAAGGCTAAGTAGGAATTTAATTTCAGTAGGGCAGCTAGCTAATGAAGGTTGCATTGTTACATTTACTGATAAAAATTAGAAGGCTTCAAGAGGTGCCTTAATAGTAGCAAAAGGTGTGAAAGTAGGCACCTTATATCTTTGTACAGGTCATATTGTTCCTTCTACTTTAGTTATTGTAGAGAAAAAATAAACAGGTTTAGGAATAGTTGTTGTAGGTTCGCAGGAAGAGACTGAAACAGTTGCTATAGGTTCTGAGACAACACTGTGGCATAATAGACTTGGGCATATGAGTGAAAAAGGCATGAAGGTACTTCATTCTAAGAAAGTTTTACCAGGTCTAAAATGTATTAATATGGATTTCTATGAAAGTTGTGTGTATGGAAAACAAAAGAGAGTCAGTTTTCTCAAGGATGGGAAGCAAAATAAAGATAAAAAGTTGGACCTTGTTCATACAGATGTATGGGGACCAGCTCAGGTATCTTCTCTCAGTGGCTTTCAATATTATGTTGCATTCATAGATGATACAACTAGGAAGGTTTGGATTTATTTCCTTAGGCAGAAATCTGATGTATTTGAAACATTTAAGAAATAGAGAAGCTTGGTTGAGAATGAGATGGGTAAAAGATTAAAATGTCTCAGATCTGATAATGGTGGTGAGTATTGCAGCAAATAATTTGAGGATTATTATTCCTTTAATGGAATCCGTAGGCAGAAAATAGTTCTAGGGACTCGACAGGAGAATGGAGTAGCTGAGTGCATGAATAGGACAATAATGGAGTGTACAAGGACCATGAGATTGCATGTTGGGCTACCTTTAAACATGTGGGTAGAGGCTATCAACACTGCTATATATTTAATTAATAGAGGTCCTTCAGTTCCTTTGGGCTGTGGTATTCCAGAGGAAGCATGGACAGGTAAGAAGGTGAGTTATTCTTTTCTCAAAACCTTCGGATGTGAAGAATTTGTACATGTAGATTCTAAAAATAGAACCAAGCTAAATGCAAAATCAAAAAAATGTACCTTCGTTGGATATGGCATTGATGAATTTGGTTATAGGCTTTGGGATTTTCAAAATCAAAAAATTGTGAGAAGAAGGGATGTTGTATTCAATGAGAAGGTGTTGTACAAAGATCAATTGCAGTACCATGAGAACAAAGAAAAAGATTATGTGGTGCTGGATGATACTCCAAATAGTGATGTTCTTGTGGTTCCTCATGCTCCGCAACAACAACAACAAGAAATACCACAAACTCTAGTGAATGTTAGACGGTCAACAAGGCTAAGTAGATCTCCTAAAAGGTTTTCTCCCTCTTTGTATTCTATTTTGTTAACAGATGCTGGTGAACCAGAAGGGTATGATGAAGCTATGCAGGTGGATACAAAGGTTCATTGGGAGCTTGCAATGAAAGAAGAAATGAAATCCTTGCCAAAAAATTAGACTTGGGAATTATGTAAGTTGCCTGTAGGTGAAAAGGCTTTACCAAACAAATCGGTTTATAGGCTAAAAGAGGAAGATGGAGGTAAGAAATGATTTAAAGCTAGGTTAGTTGTAAAAGGATTTGTACAGAAAAAAGGTATTGATTTTGATGAGATATTTTCTCCAGTTGTCAAGATGACTTCTATTCGCAGTGTTTTAAGTATTGTGGTTGCTGAAGATTTGCATTTGGAATAGTTAGATGTGAAAATTATCTTTCTACATGGTGATTTGGAGGAGGATATCTATATGGAACAACTACAGGGATTTGAGGTCAAAGGTAAGAAGAAACTAATGTGCAGATTGAAGAAGAGTTTATATGGCTTGAAACAAATACCTCGGCATCAGGTATTTGAAATTTGATAGTTTTATGGCTAAGCAAGGCTACAGTCAGTGTAATTTTGACCATTCTTTTTATTTTAAGACATTGGATAATGACAGCTACATTATTTTATGTTTATATGTTGATGACATGCTTGTAGAAGGGTCTAACATGGATCACATAAGAGATTTAAAACAACAGTTAGCACAATCATTTGCTATGAAGGATTTGGGGGCAGAAAAATAAATCCTTGGTATGAAAATTTACAGAGATAGGAAGAACAAAAAATTGTCTCTATCTCAAGCTGATTATGTTGAAAAGTTGTTGCAGAGATTCCATATGGAGAATGCAAAAGTTGTCACCACACATTTGCCTAGTCATTTGAAATTGACTAAGGAGATGTGTCCTAAGACATAAGAGGAGGAAGAGAAAATGTCCAAGGTACCATATGCTTCAGCTGTAGGAAGTTTAATGTATGCCATGGTATGCATGAGACCGAATATTACACATGTTGTAGGATTTGTAAGCAGGTACATGACTTATCCCGAATTGGAGCATTGGAATGCGGTAAAATGGATTCTCAGATATTTGAGAGGTACATCTAATAGACACTTATATTTTGGGGGCTCTAATACTGATTTAGCAAGTTATGTAGACTTAGATTTGGCAGGAGATATTAATACCAGGCAGAGTACTATAGGTTATGTCATTACTGTAGGTGGGACAGTGATGAGTTGGATCTCCGGGTTGCAAAAGGTGGTTGCTTTATCCACCACAGAGGTAGAGTATGTAGTTGCAATAGAGGAAAACAAGGAGATGATATAGCTACAATCTTTCATGGAAGAATTGGGTGAAAAATAGGCTAATGGTTCTTTGTATACAGACAGTCAGAGTTCCATACATCTTACAAATAATTTTGCCTTGCATTCAAAGACCAAACACATACAGCTCAGGTATCACTTCATCCGGTCGGTGTTAGATGATGGACAATTAAAGCTGGAAAAGATACATATAGATGAAAATCTAGTGGATATGTTTATGAAGGTAGTGACAAGGGAGAAGCTGAGCTCCTCTTCAACTTCGGTTGGTCTTCAAGACTGAAAACAAAAAATTAGAACAACAAAGTCTAGGGTTCTTATTTCTAGTGGGAGCTACAGGGTCAGTGATGTTATAATTAGTCTCCAAGTGGGAGCTAATATGGTGTGGAGTTTGATTAGTCTCCAAGTGGGAGATTGTTGTTATATAGAGCCTAATTAGACTCGAAGGTTAAATTTACCCTACTTTTATTGTCGTAGTTTTCCCCCAAATTATTTAATAGGGTCAAGGGGCAATGCCCCTTGCGGGGGTTTGGGGGCAGCACCCCCAAGTCAAGAGTTATTTTTCTATTGGTCGACATAAAAAACCCTATTTTTGTAACCAACATAAGTCTTGATAAAAATGACTAAAGGTTAGGGTTTCTGTTGATATTGTATTGTAGCATTTGTAGTGGTATTGAGTTTCAAGGATTGCTGGTTGTAATTGGTTTGATTTACTGGATAATAATATTGGACTCTCTGTTGGTGGATGTAGCCTAATTTTGGGTGAGCCTCGTTAAAATTTTCTCTCGTTGTTATTATTTCTGTGTATTTTTCATTCCTTTATTTAATCTTTATTTGCATTTAATTGATATCTTTTGCCGGCTAACCCTAACAATTTCATTCTCAACCATGACTTTGAATGCTTTGAACTTATCTAGGGCTTCAAATTTTTCTTTGAGAAAAGTAACCCATGTTATTTTAGAATCATCATCAATCAATAGCATGAAATACCTGTCACCTCAAAAACTCTTTACCTTGGTAGGGCCACAAATATTTGTATGCACCAATCCCAATAGTTCGGTACAAGACTGATCCTTGACTTTGAAGCTTCTTGTTTTCTTTCCAATCTAGCATTCCTTATAGAAAACATTGATGGGATTTGTAATCTTTGGCAGATCTCTCACAGCTTGAACTGAACTTATCCTTACCAAGCTATCAAAATTGATGTGACACAATCTTCTATGCCATAGCCAACTCTCATTGATCTGAGTCATGACCATCACCACATTTGAGATGATAAATATTTCCATCTATCCTCTTTCTAGTAGCTATCACAGTTTCAGAATCTCTTCTGAACTCACAACCATTATTTTGAAACACAAGATTGTATCTTTTTCTACACATTTGTCCAACAATCAAAAGATTATGCTTTAAACCCTTAACATAAAGAACATCATTAGTATTGTGCTTGCCATCAAAACTAATTGAGCCTCTTCCACATATCTTAGCAACATTATCATCACCAAATCTAACTAGTCCTCCATCATATTTTTCAAGTTTAAAACAAACTTACCCTTATCACCAGTCATATGATTTGAGCATCCATTGTCAATGACCCAAAGGTTATTTTCTTGTGTAGTATGAAAAGTAGACATCATAGTCCTTTCATCATTAAGACTTACCTCCGGAGCCTTTTCCTTCACACATTTCCCATAGTTAGTACAAACAATATCATCTCTTATAGCTATGAACATACATTCATTATCCTCATTGTTCTCATAATCAGATTCATCATCAAATATACTTGTATCTTCTTTGACATAGTAGCTTTTCTTAGGCACTCTACTTTTGTTTTCCCTATTCTTGCTCTTCAATATTCTTTCTAAACATCTTGAAGCATAATAACCTATCTTGCCACAACTAAAACATTTGAAAGGTTACTTACCAGTACCCAATTTCATTCTTCTTGCAAAATTGACTTCCAAATCATATGAATCCTCCTAATCTGATTCCACAATCTTCTCAAATTTGCTAGCCTTGAAGGTAGTTTTAGTCTTTGCACTACTTGAACCAAATTCTCTTATTTCAAAAGCAGTTAAGGTGCCAAGCAACTGATCTTTGGTAAACTGTTTCAAATTTTGTAATTATTCAATAGCAGAAACCTTATGACTATAAGCTTTAGGAAGAGTTCTGAGTACCTTCAATATCACTTCTTGTTCGTCTATCTTTCCACCAAGACCTTTGATGCCATTGATAACTTCATCCACCCTCTGTAAGTAGGTTGTAATATTTTCATCTTCAGACATTCACATGGTTTCAAACATGAGCTTCAAATTCTACATTTTAGCTTGCTTGACCTTATCATCTCCTTCATGTATACTCTCTAGCTTTTTCTAGATTTCATTAGCAGTTTTTAGATCCATGACTTTCACCAATTTAGAATTAGAGAGACTACTTAAAAGAGCATACCTTGATTTACCATTGATTTCATAGGCTTTGACCTCATTTGTTGTGCTCAGATCATTCTTAGGTAGTGTATATGCATTCATTGCAGACTTCCAAATGTCATATCCAAGAGAAATTAATAACCTTCCATCCTTATTTTCCAGAAAGCATAGTCAGATCCATCAAACAGGGGAACATCCTTCTTGTACACCATCTCGGATCTACCTCAAGCGGTTAAGATCTTTTCCAAGGAACCTTACTCTAATATTAATTGTTGAATGCACAAGACAACTGAGAGGGGGGTGAATCAGTTGTAACTTATAATTTCAAAAACCCTCAACCACATTTAGATCCACATCAATCCAATTAACTTTAAACTGTTATGATCATTAAGCATGAAAAGAAAATATCAGAAACTAAATCACAACAACATCAAACACAAGAGAACACTAGATTTTACGTGGAAAACCCAAAATAGTGAAAACCACGGTGAGGATTAGCTCACAATATAATATGATAAAATAATTGGTTAAGGTTGGTACAATTGGTGGACTCACTATCCAAGAATGCTCACTGTAGGTGGCTCACTACCAAAGAACTCACTGTTCTGAAAGAAAGAGATAGAAGAAACAACTCACTACCAAGATTTGAATTGTTATAGTTGCATCTAACACATGCATGGAGTACAATTCCAATGAAGCTCAATATTCACCATAACATCAACATCATCTTCACAGCATCACTGAAAGATAGTAGACACCTTTTGCTCACTGCATCCAGTAATCTAACACATGAAGGCTTGTGCTACTCCACTCACTCAATCACTTTATTACTCACATCATATCCATCATGCATGCACACAGTCACAACCTCTTGACTCTTATTTATATTGTCTTCAACCTTGAGAACATTCTCCAATGTCAGCATCACAGCTTAACACATAAAATGATGTAGGAGCATCTAGTGGTGTAAGGGCAATCTTGCATCACCCAAAAAGAAGTTAATTCAAAATCATTGTAGTTGTTTTCATTTCTTTCCATAATTAGTGTTTCTGGTTCCATAATATCCAGAATAATGATGTAGGACTTTCAGTTTTTCCAAAACTGCTAAAAATAGCAACCTGCCTATTTTGGAAAGTGTACCTGCCATTTTAGGAAAGTTTGCATTTGGGTACAGATTGAAGAAAAAAATTACAAAAGTTACATAACAAAAATATAAGACCTTTGGCAAAGGAATCAGGCAAAGATCATTTGTGAGCTGAAAGATATTAAAGTTTTTGTTTTCTGAAAAGCCCCTAAATTTTTTTGAAATGAGATATGAGGCACTAAAACATCCCATAACATCCCAAAAAGTTGACAGAAATCCATTTCTAGATTTCTAGCATGATATTTCACATCGTGAGATTTCTGGTGCTTAAAACGGTTCGTCAATCAGACACCCAGATCAAAAGTTATGCTTCCCGAAAGTTGACCTACTTTTGGAGGGAGTTGCAAATTTTGAAATTTAGCTGGAGGCCACCAAAAAGTGCTATTTATGACTATTTTGGAAACCCTATGCAGTAGTAGAGTTAAGGGGGCAAGTGTGGAGTCAAGAATAGGTAGAGAAAATAGAAACCCTAGCTGATTTGGGGTTATAGAAGGCAGAAGATTCTAGACCCTGGAGAGGTGTAGCTATAGTGTGTTGCAGCCTATGGAGGATTGATTCCTCAGATTGTAATTGAGCTTCTATAATGTAATGAGTAGCCTAGATCAATAAAGAAATATTCTATTTTCTATATTCTATTTCTATTGTTGTGTGTTTTATGATTTACCCCCTTCATCAAGTGGTATTAGAGCAAGGGTTCCTGAGTGTGTAGACAGATCATCGACCGTGAGGCAGTTGCACCAAGACCTGAGGTTGTGGGCTTGTTGTGGAGATCAAGATGCCTCCACGAAGAAATCATGTTGGGAGGAATGCTTTGATGGAAGAGGGTTTTAGAGCTCTGCAAAGACAAATCGATGCATTGCAAGAGGAGCTACGAAGAGGGTTTGATCCGAGAACAAGAGAAGAAAGCGAGGATGAAGCTAAAGAAGAGCTATCTGAGGAAGAATAAGAAGCTGTAGGAGATCCTGCAAAAGTTAGGTTGTTGAGGGCTATTTCTAAGATTGGAAAGAGGCCCAGGATTGAAGTTTCTACATATTCTAGAGGTTTGAATCTGGAACAGCTCATTGATTGGATCAATGAGATGGAGGAGTATTTCAAGTATGAAGACGTGGAGGACCCAGATCGGGTCAAGTTTGCAAAAACAAAGTTGAAGGGCCATGCAAATATTTAGTCAAAGGAGGTCCAGTTAGAGAGGAACAGAAGAAGAAAAGGAAAGATCACCAGATGGGATCAGATGGTGGAGAAACTAAAAAAGCAATTCATTCCTGTGGACTATGAGATGGAGTTGCTGAAGAAGTTGTAAGGACTGAAGCAAGGTAACAAGTCTGTTAAGGAGTATACAAAAGAGTTTTATAAAATTACTATTAGGACAGGATATGCAGAGCCCAACAAGGAGAAGGTAGCCCGTTACATTAATGGGTTGAGGCTGAGTATTCAAGAGGAGCTGAGCCTGGTCAGAATGACCACCATAGAAGATGCATACCAGTTTTCGTTGAAAGTGGAAGAGAAGCTGAATAAAAGATTTGACAACAAGCAAAGGGGAAGAGGTCAAGGCAAAAGGACTGGTGGAAGACCCTATGGAGGCTGTAATGAAGATCAAAAGAAAAGTGAAGAAGCCGGCACCAATCAAAATTAGAGAGGGGATAATGCATACTGCCCTCGTGACCGGAACAATGGTGAGAAAAGAGGAAGAGGAAGAGGCCGACTTGGGCAAGGACCTGGAAGAGGAGGTTTTAGAGGAACTTGTCTCCAATGTGGAGAAGAAGGGCATCAAGCATACGAGTGTCCGCAACATCAGGGAAGGATGAATAGAAGACCTGAAGGTAATGCACAAGTTGCACATGTAGATGAAGATGCACAGTCTAAGCATTCTAAAGATGCTGAGAGGGGAGAAACCCTAGTTGTCAGAAGAACTTTGCTAAATGAGGAGAAAGAACCAAATCAAAGGAAGAGTTTATTCCGCACAAGGTGCAAATGTGAAGGTAAGTGTTGTGATATTATTATTAATAGTGGAAGCACTGACAATCTTGTTTCAGAGGAGATGGTTGACAAGTTGAAGTTGGCAAGAAGAAATCATCCACATCCATATCAGATTGCATGGTTGCAGAAGGACCACAGAGCTTTGGTCTATGAGTAGTGTTTAGTGAAGTTCAAGATTGGGGACTACCATGATGAGGTGCTATGTGATATCATACCGATGGATGCATGTCATATGTTGTTGGGGAGGCCGTAGCAGTATGATAAGAGTGTTGTCCATGATGGCCATGCAAACACATATTCCCTAACAAAAGATGGAGTTTGCCATAAATTGAAGCCCTTGAAAGAGGTGGAAGAAAAGGTATGTAGTACCACCAGAATTTGCTTGGTAGATGGTAGAAATTTTTTGGAGGGTATGAAGCATGAGCATCATTATTTTGCATTGATTCTTAAGATTAGTCAAGAGAAATGTGAAGATGTACCAACATAAGTTTCAAATATGTTGGAAGAATTTCAGGACATTATCTCTGATAATGTACTAGAGGGTTTACCACCAGTAAGGAAGATAAGTCATCAAATGGATTTGATACTAGGAGCTAGTTTGCCAAATAAAGCAGCCCACAGAATGACTCCAATAGAGAATGAAGAGTTGAACAGAAAGGTCCATGAGTTGTTAAGGAAGGGACTAATAAGGGAGAGCCTAAGTCCATGTGCAGTACCTGTAGTACTAGCACCAAAGAAAGATGGAGAGTGGAGAATGTGTACAGACTCTCGAGCCATCAATAAGATCACAATCAAGTATAGATTCCCATTTCCCAGAATGGATGACATAATGGATTGTTTGAGTGGAACCAAGTACTTCACGAAGATTGACCTGAAGAGTGAGTATCACCAGATCCGTATCAAAGAAGGAGATGAGTGGAAGACAGCCTTCAAGACAAAGGAAGGTTTGTATGAGTGGTTAGTCATGCCATTTGAGCTAACCAATGCATCAAGCACATTCATGCGGCTCATGAACGAGGTACTGAAAGAATTTTTGGGAAGTTTTGTTATTGTCTATTTAGATGATATTTTGATTTTCAGTAAGACTTGGGATGAGCATCTGATGCATATTAGAAGAGTTTTAGAGAAGTTGAGGGAGGAAAAGTTGTTGATTAATATGAAGAAATGTAGTTTTGCAAAGAAGGAATTGGTATACCTGGGATTTGTTGTCTTAGAGGAAGGTCTTAAGATGGACCCAGAGAAGGTGAGGGCTATCATTGAATGGCCTACGCCGAGGAGTACCATAGACGTAAGATCTTTTCATGGTTTGGCAAGTTTTTACAAAAACTTTATCAGGAATTTTAGTAGCATTTGTGCACCCCTAACTGAGACAATGAGAGGGGATAGAAAAGAGTTTAGATGGACTAAAGGAGCAGACAAGAGCTTTGATACAATGAAGAAAAAAGTCGTAGAACAACCTATTTTGGCACTTCCAGATTTCAATAAGGTATTTCAGGTAGATTATGATGTTAGTGGTATAGGAGCTGTTTTGAGTTAAGAAGGTACGCCCATTGCCTATTTTAGTGAGAAGCTTAATAATGCAAAGAAAAAGTATTATGTTTATGACCAGGAGTTTTATGGAATAGTTCAAGCTTTGAAGAAATGGAGACATTATTTGTTGCCAAAGGAGTTTGTTTTATATACTGATCATCAAGCTTTGCAGTATCTTAATAGTCGAGGAAAGTTGAACCAAAGGCACTTAAAATGGATTGAGTTTTTGCAGAGCTCTACTTTTGTTTTGAAGCACAGGAGTGGGAAGTCCAACAGAGTTGCAGATACCTTGAGTAGAAGGTAAAATTTGTTGACAAAAATGAAGATAGAGGTCGTTGGGTTCGATGAGCTCAAAAGTTTGTACCCAGAAGATCTAGATTTTGCAAAGGCTTGGAAAGCTTGTTTGGAACCTGTTACTTTGGATAGGAAAAAATGGTTGGAATTCATTATCCACGATGGCATGTTGTTTAGAGGAAGCCAGTTGTGCATTCCAAGGAGTTCCATGAGAGAGAACCTGATTAAGGAGAAGCATAGTGGGGGATTGGCTGGACACTTTGGTCGAGATAAGACCATTGCTATTGTTTGTGAAAATTATTAGTGGCCACAGTTGCAATAGGATGTGAGGAAATTTGTGCAGAGTTGTAGAGTGTGTCAAATGGCAAAAGGAACCAGTCAGAATACAGGGCTATATCAGCCATTACCTGTACCAAAGAAGCCATGGGATGATATTAGTATGGGTTTTGTTCTTGGTTTACCAAGGACACAGAGAGGACATGATTCCATTTTTGTGGTGGTGGACAGATTCTCAAAGATGACACATTTTATTCATTGCAAGAAGACTAATGATGTTGTTCATATTGCAGAGTAATTTTTTAGGGAGGTGGTGAGATTACAAGGTCTACCAAAGAGTATAGTTTCAGATCGAGATACCAAGTTTGTTGGTTATTTCTGGAGGACATTATGGAAGAAGTTGAAGATAGATTTAAAGTTTAGTTCTGCACACCATCTACAGACTGATGGATATATGGAAGTGGTGAATAGGAGTTTGGGTAACCTACTATGATGCTTAGTAGGAGATAAGCCCAAGGGATGGGATTTGATTTTACCATAGGCAGAATTTTCTTACAACAATTATGTCAATAGGAGTACTGGTAAATCACCATTCCAGATTGTATATGGCAATAGCCTGAGAAATGCTTCTGAGTTAAGGAAGCTGGACAAAGGAGAAAAGACGAATGCTGAAGCTGAAGACTTTGCTGAACATCTGAAGAATTCGCATGAAGAGGTGAGAAAGCACATTAATAAGATGAATATTCAGTATAAGGCTAAGGTAGATCAGAAGAGGAGGTATAAGGAGTTCCAGGTGGGAGATGAAGTCATGGTTCACTTGAGAAAAGAAAGGTTCCCAATTGGAACATACAATAAGTTAAAAATGAAGAAATTTGGACCATGCAGAATCCTGACAAAGCATGATTCAGGAAATGCATATGAGGTAGAGCTTCCAAGTGGGATCAATATTTCCCATGTTTTCAACATTGTTGATTTATCATAATATCATGACGGTGGAATAGAGGATGGATCAACAGAAGTGCAGTGGAGTATTCTGGCATCTACTTCAATGGAGGAGATAGAAGAGATCTTGGATAGCCATGTGGGAAGAAGTACTCGGAACAATCAATATGAAGAATATCTGGTAAAATGGAAAGGAAGGCCTGTTGAAGATTCTTCTTGGTTGTCTAAGGTAGAGGTTGACCATTTGGGTTTTCCTCACAGAAACATCTGAGACGTGACAGGGTCACTTCTCAAATTACCCTAGGTGTCTGATGTAGGAGCATGCAGTGGTGTAAGGGCAATCTTGGATCACCCAAAAAGAATTTAATTCAAAATCATTGTAGTTGATTTCATTTCTTTCCATAATTAGTGTTTCTGGTTCCATAATATCCAGAATAATGATGTAGGACTTTCAGTTTTTCCAAAACTACTAAAAATAGCAACCTGCCTATTTTGGAAAGTGTACCTGCGATTTTAGGAAAGTTTGCATTTGGGTATGGATTGAAGTAAAAACTTATAGAAAGTTACATAACATAAATATAAGACTTTTGGTGAAGGAATTAGGCAAAGATCATTTGTGAGCTGAAAGATATTAAAGTTTTTTATTTTTTGAAAAGCCCTTGAAATTTTTTGAAACGAGATATGAGGCACTAAAGCATCCCATAACATCCCAAAAAGTTGATGGAAATCCATTTATGGATTTCTAGCGTGATAGTTCACATCCTGAGCTTTCCGGTGCTTAAAACGATTCGTCAATCGGACACCCGGATCAAAAGTTATGCTTCCCGGAAGTTGACCTACTTTTGGAGGGAGTTGCAAATTTTAAAATTTAGCTGGAGGCCACCAAAAAGTGCTATTTATGAGTATTTTGGAAACCCTGGGTAGTAGTAGAGTTAAGGGGGCAAGTGTGGAGTCAAGAATACGTGAGGAAAACATAAACCCTAGTTGATTTGGGGTTATAGAAGGCAGAAGATTCCAGAGCCTGGGGAGGTGTAGTTGTAGTGTGTGGCAACCTATGGAGGATTGATTCCTTAGATTGTAATTAAGCTTCCGTAATGTAATGAGTTGCCCAGATCAATAAAGAAATATTCTATTTTCTATATTCTATTTTTGTTGTCTATTTTATGATTTACCCCCTTTATCATAAAATTTAAATTAGGTCTGGACCTAAATATTCCTGTGGTGGAAAGGAATGAAGCCAAACCACAACAAACCTTAGCTTGGACTTAAATTTATCCAAGTACACTACTCCACACTTTCACAATCACCAAAGCAACTCCTCAATTAGTGTAAACACCCAAGGTCGTCCAAACTTGTGTTAACATAATGAACTTTTAAGTACACGCTTCCTTGAACCCAAAGATGACTTTCAAATCACATGCAAGGATTCAACACAATCTAGAGTATTCCATAATCATCCTAAAACTTCCTGAAATTTAACAAATTCCTCCATAACAACTTTCACATGCTGCACAACCTTATCCTATTTACCCAGCAAGCTCAAATGTCTCTGTCATACACTGCAACTCAATAAGTCTTCTTCTGGAGCACCAAATCATGAACAACCTCAAATGGAGAAATTTAGGAACCTTATAAGCACAAATCCAAAACCACAAGACTTGAAACCACTTTGCAGAGAAATGCGGAGCAAAGACATTTCTCCCAAACACCTTTGCAACATCCAGAAGCATATTCTTCATACTGATGAACACAACTTTCTCTTCACAATGAACGAGAGCACGAAACTTGAAATATAACATCTCTGAATATCTCTTAACAACATATCGAAACCACAGGGATAGATCTTAAACAAAGAGGAAATGCGGAGCAGAACCAGAACACTACTCTATTAAGCCAGACAGTTTCTTCAACACACTATTTCCTTTATTAATCAAATTTTCTCAAAAGCACTTGGAAACCAACCAACAGAACCATATTCTTCACTTCTTCAACACATCTTCAAGGTATCCAAATCATCTTCAACAAAGAAACTTAATCAAACAACAACCTGATCAGCACAGACATAGTTGACACCCATGACAACGCAAGCTTGTTGACATCAATGACAACACCGATAGCACATACTTGCAACACATTATCTTTTATCTTGCATCAATATGTGTCCTTGTAACCTACCTGCCACAATAGTATCATGGTCTTCCATATCATGGTGCTATTACGACATAGGGTTGCTTGTTACCTAATCAGTTGGATTTAATGCATGGGACACATTGTCACCTTGGTTCCTTATACCTTGGTGCATAGCTTCTCATGCCATATCAAATAAGGATGGCTCTCATTTATAAGTGCAGCATAACGCATAATTTATGGGGTCAAGAATTGTCATTACTCCAACTAATATTCATATCTTATGTGTGATGGAAAAGATTTTTGCATACCAATCATCCTTTTACATCTAAGGCCATTCAATACCTTTTGTGCACTAAAGACTTATGCTCTAAGTTTCCTTCCTCACACGTCTAAACAAGGTTGTATTATGTTGGGCACGTATAAGTTGCATCCATCCATTTTCCTCCATAATCTACTCATCCCATCTTTCTATCTCATCATTTATCCTATCATTTATCCCCCATCACCCCCTTCCTCCAATCCCTTACAACCAACCTATCTTATCCCCCCAATCCATGTGGTCTTTCAAATTCCACTCTCTTCTTTCTAATCCAACCATCCTTTTGAGAGCACACCTATGTTCTTCAAACTTGCCTTCCCTCTCGAGGGGACATCATCCCTACCATCATCCTCATCATCATCCCTCCTTGTCACTCTCATTTCAAGTGGCTCAAACATCCTTATCCTTAATCCTATCATCTTCCTCTATCGCATCTAGCACTATGTTTTATCTTTCCTTGAAATGATGTTGCTTCACAATACCATCTTAAAGAGGGGCAAAATGTAGACACCTAAAATTGTCCACTCTTCGTGTCATCCCTAAACATCCCTAACTCATCCCTATTCATCCCTAATTCATCCCCAAACTCCTCTAAACCATCACTAAACATCTCTAAATGTCCCTAAATCATTATTTCTACTACACTAACTGAATAAACACATGTTTAGACAATTAATTGATCAACTCCCCTTCAATCCATGATTTTACAAATTTTATTGTCAAAATCACTAGTCATGCACTATTCAATATTCATTTGTACCTACATTGGTACCTGCATTAGTACTTATCCCTAGCCAAAATGATTTATTAATCATTTATCCCTTTCTCCATAGTCCAAACATTAGATAAATTTAATTTATCTAGTATCCCCTTATCCCATCCCATGAATTAAATAAATATTTGTATTTATTTAATTCTTATTTTTTGCACTTTTGATTAGGTCACCTAAACCTAATTAACTAACCTAATCCCCCACTTGGACAACCTAAATCCTAATCTAACCTTGGTCAAATCCTCTCCATCCCCACAAATGTACAAGGGCATGGGCCTCTTGTACATGTCCACATGGCCTTCTTACAAAAGGCATAGTCAAGGACCCATGTACAAAGGTCCTTTTGTCCTCCATCCCCTATTCCTCCAATTTTAAATTGGGCATGTACCCATGCTTACCAATTTAAAATTCCATTCAAATCCAACCCATACCTCCCATCTACCAAGACAATCGCATCCCTCCAATCTTCCCAAAGTGCAATCTTGACCATCCATTCCTCCTTGATCCAAGGACATCTCCTCTCATCCAATCTCATAGTGACACTTGGAAAGCTCTCCTTGCTTGTGAGCTCTCAAGAATCCTCCACCATTGGTCTCCAAATCTAATCTTGACCATCCAATTGAGCCTCCAAAAATCTATAAATTGGAGCTCACCCCTTCACAATTCATACAACTTCTTCATGCAACACAATGCTACTATTTTCACTCCAAGACTCTATGAGAAGCAAGGTTATGCTGCCCATTTGAGGAGTCATCCACATCAACACCATCAAGGAGCACATACACTTCAACAAAGGTTGCATGGTAACTAGTCTTGTTTAGTTTCCTTTCTTTATGCATCATTTATTTGCTCAATCTAAGGTATCTTAGATTTTGGGTGAAATAGGTTAGTGTTTAACTTGTTTCCTTTGCTCAATTTCTATGTCATATAGATACAATACTTGTTAGTCCTCCTATTGTTGAATCTCCACTTGTTGTGTGTGTCTAGGAGATAATAAAACCCAACAAACATCGTATTGGTCTAGGGAATATAGGCGTTGTGAATTTCATGTACTAGAATATTCTAAACCAATCAAATTTGTGTCTAAAGGTATTCAAAACAATATTCAATTTGAGTCTTCACCTATAATCAACCTTGTGAAATTAACAAGTTTTCATGTCAATCAAAATCAACTTGCACTAAAACCCATCAAGTCCAAACTTGTTGTCATTGTGGATGTTGAGGACATGCCTCCCATGATTATTTTGATCTACATCCTTGTTTATAATGTGGTCAACACACACATTCTGCAAAATAATGTTATGTCGGAGATTTGCCAACACAATCAATGAGGCATATGCATTTTAGATGGTTAGATCATTCGAGATGGAAAATTGAGACTTGTATTTTGTCAAAATCCTATAAGAGAGTTTAATCCACAATTTTAGATGATATCTCATCTAAGCTTGATGCAAATGCTACTATTTATCCAGTCAATAATAAAATAAAGATCACCTATATTGTTGAGCAATGGTATGAAAGACTATTGATATTGTCTACTCATGATTTGGATGTTGTTATCGATCTAATTGATGATGAATTGAGCATTGTAAATATTGATACTTGTACTATTGAGAGATAACCTACAATGAAAATTGTAGACTTGCACTCAATTACCACATAGGATAATTATCCTCTCAATACCTTTGGTGCTAATAGAAGTAGTGGTTTTTTGTACTTTTGATTTCCCTCAGGGATGTTGATAATGAGCACATTGAGACTACCACATATTTAGCTCAATATAGATTATTTGAGGCTATGGATACTACCTCTTGTTGATTATAATTTTGTACTTGAGTTGTAAGTTGAAAAATAGCTTACAAACTCTTCCCATTAAGTTGAAAACCTAAAAGGGTGGCTTAATGGAGAGTTGTGATTAAAACCCCAAAGGGTGGCTTACAAACTCTTTCCATTAAGTTGAAAACTCAAAAAAGTGGCTTAAGGAAGATTCGTGATGAAAATCTAAGAGAGTGTCATTGAGTTGTGCATTACTATACACACGTTCATATGTGTTGTTCTCTTTCTAGGTGGCCTTGGCAATATCTCTCCACTCTCAACTTATAGGGGGGACATTAGGATTCAAATTTTGAGTTCTTTGAGCATGATACTTGGAGAAACATCAATATTTAGAATTTGAGCTCTATGAGCATGAAACTTGAATATTTCTCACATTATCCATTGAGGATTTATAATTGCAACATATTGTAAATTACAACATATTTCCACTCAATACGTAATGTTCAACTTAGTCCTTGAACACCTAAGATCACATACTTCTTTTTGGTTTTTGATGACTATGCCATGAAGTTCAAGATCATTATATCCCTTCATTTTAAATGTAGTTTTTCCTACCATAAGAAAAGTTTTATGTGTCAATGTTGTGGATGACAAATGGTTCACATCTTTAGCTTGATAGAAAGTTAGGCCATTTAGTGCATGCTTTAGCACACTTTTGGGTTACTCATGGCCGCAATTAGCATGGGTTATCCAATTTTTAAGGTCTGTAATGGATGAAAAGAGGGTTAAGGTAGTTGATTGGTAGTTTGATTAAGTCCTCCTTTCACTCAATACATTCAAGGACATTTAACCGAGTTGAATCACAACTTTTGCAAGAGGACTCAACTATCAAGTTGGCTGTCACTTGGAATGATAAGGAAATTTAGAATTTGTTGATTAATATGTTAACTTTAGCCTGATTAAGCCTAAAACCCTAATTATGCAAAATTGTAAGAAAACAGATGAAACACAACAAATCCTTCTATAGAAAGACACTAAATACAGATCAGATACATACTAGAATTTGAGTTTCAGAATGCAAAAACTTCAAGTTAAAGGAGCAGGTGCCCAAGCCCAAGGTGGTACTTTTTCTAAGGGCTTCAGGATGAAATCTACTATAGGCTGTAACCTTCTCTAATATTTCTAACACTGCAAAATTGGAGGTCAAAAGAGCGGGTGCCCTTGACCTTTTAGGGTTATTTCCTACCTTTTTCTTCAGATTCAAGATCATTCTACTCTGCAATGGTCCTCTACAACTCCTCTCTGCAAGATCCAATACCTATCACCTGTAATCACAAGAGAGGGGTTGGAGGTTGTGGTGTTTAGGAGCTTTCCTCGGTCAAGCCCTGGAATTGCATTCAATCCTTCCAACACCGTTGTTAGATAGAGAGTGTGTGTCCTTGTAGGACAGAGGCAAAAGACAATGATAAAATAGATAGATTGAATCACAAATAGATATCACCTCAAGGGTGTAGCTCTCAAGGAGATGATGATCTTTCATGCCATGAGAAGATGAAGCCAAATCTATAATAACAAACACAACACAATACTGCTCTACAACACAAGGAATGCCTTGAATGCTCTAAAATCATAAGTTTACCTTAATCTCAAAATCATCTTCTAGTTTGCAAATGAAGTCCTAAACATGATTATATATGCATTCCCGCTACAATTTCGTAATTCAAACTCAAGATGTCAACAACGGAAACCTTTTAACAGTCACCAACCGACATTCAAATTTGAGACCCCGATAAAATAGGTCAGGGGTGCAAGGGCGTGGGTACCCAAGCCCAAGGGCCTATTTTAGGTCTAGATTAAGCTCAGAGATGTCCCCTGAGTCTCATTTGTCATAGGTTCCAGGGGATTTTGTTTTAGGATTCATTTCTATGATGCATGATTAAAATTAAGGGAACTGGGAGCTAAACTTAGTAGGTAAAAGTCCTAGGGGACATTTTACGACATAACATTTAGCCCCCACTTTAATGTATGTATGATCTTACGACCCATACATGCATTAGAGTACCGTCGAAAACACAACAAACATGCCAGGCACTTGGATCTAAGGCATACACAAAGATTGAGGAACTATTTCTAGCCCCTAGTCTCAGGTAAGCATTAGAAAAGACATCGCAAACACACAAAACATAATGAAAATAGTAACAGGCATGCAAGACACAGGAGAAGACATGTAAAACACAATGAATACACTAATATTTTTTTCATTTTCATATATATAGATGCATGGAAAATAAAAATTGCAACACAAAACCCCAAGAATGTAGGGGGGACTCATCGCCACACCCTTTACACTACACCAAGGGGAGAAAACATGCCATACAAAACCCAAGCATACGGGGTACTCATTGCCACACCCTTTACACTATATGAGGTGGAAAACATGCCATACAAAACCCAAGCGTAGGGGGACTCATCGCCACACCCTTTACACTACACGAGGGGGAAACACGCCATACAAAACCCAAGTGTAGGGGGGACTCATCGCCACACCCTTTACACTACGTGAGGGGGAAAACACACGGAAGACACATGGAAAACATGAGCGTTGTATAGCATGCCATAGACATACTATAAAGTTTTAAACATGGTAAACAAGGTGATGGAAGGAGCTTATTGCTAAGTCCCACCATCTCATACACCCTGCAGACACACCTGACGGTTGGCCTTATGCCACAACAACCACCAAAGACATGCTTAAGGGAGGATAGTCTCAAGATCCAACCATGCCTTTGCAGAGGACTTTTGAAATAAAAGGATCTACACTACCTCAAGATATACACCATCCCACCTCCGTAGAGGGATTTTGAATAAAAGAATACGCACTAGCTCAAGAGATACATTATCACAACTCTGTAGAGGGCTTCTTTGATTGTAATATAGATAAAGATGTGTACTTGCACTGGTGATACAACATCCTGCCTCCGCAGAGTGCTTACAAACACAATTCATTAGTAGCAAAATCATCAGACAGATTACCTTATATATGCCCCCACCTTAAGGTGGTTGATGTCGTGTACTGATATCAAGCATGTTAAGGTAGAGAGAAAACACACAAGGAAACAGGGGCTTTCACAAAGCCCATGCCCCCAAGGTAACATGTGCTCACGATCGCCAAATGTTCCCACAAACACAATGATAAGATATGCTAAGATAAGATAACAAGAGAGGTTACAAATCTTACTCTAAGATAATAACCAAAGCAAAACATGAAAGCTATGTATGAAAACAAAATCACATCAATGAAACCAAGGCTACATATATGGGTTTGAATCTAAGTATAGACGTTGGGCTTATATTGTAGACATCTCAGAATTGAGTGTAACAATAAGGTGAGATACAAGACAATCAAAGTGCATGGAGCAGATGTATTGTTATGATTTGTTAGAAAATATAAGACAACATCAAATATCACATGAAGTGATTATAATAGCCAAGCATCAGATATATAAATCAACCCCATCTTCATGTATGGACTAGGTCCATTTTTACTTGCTTGCTGAAGGGACACACAGTCCATATTAGTCATTTGTTTTTCATCATCCACCGACTAGATAGAATCACTAGAAGAAGGTAAATAATAAAATGAGAGAGGAGAACAAGTGCCTTAGGAACACCATGTAGGAGGATGTCCCCAGATCATCAACTGCAACGCTATGACCCTAAGGCACAACACACAACAATAAAATAGAGGAGAGGTAAGATAGAAGAATGATGAAACACATAGAAGAATGGTCACAACAGAGGTGGCCTTCTGATATCCTTGACCTTACAAGAGTATCAAGGGTCATCCTAGGAGGCCTAAACAACACATAACACATCATGGGAGAACACAACACAAGAGGGCGAGGCCACATAAATAAGAAAACTATGCTACGACAAAGGTGGCCATCAGGGTTAGAAATACTTACATGTTACTAAGAAGGGCCCAAACTTGTGAGCATCTTAGAGAGGTGCTCCATTAATTTTTGTAAAAAGTGTGAGTAGTTCACATTTGTTTGATTTATATTTCGAGGATGATCAAGTGATGTTTGTTTCTCAAATCCCTGTATATTCAAAAATTTTGGTTGCTTGTGAGGAGGGGAATCATTGCTATTTCCTATTGATGATAACCACCTTGTTCTTTTCTGATCCTTTGATTTCTTGTTAAGCTTTTTGTGGTGGAATGGGGTATTTTCCACCATGGCAACCTTTTCTTGTATAACATGTTGTCACGGTTGTTCAATTTGTAAATCTAGTGCATCTTGGTTCACTCATGATCCTTGAAGGGATAATGGCAGAGGAACTTTAGCATAAACACCTTTTCCCTGTGGATGAGGTGAATTTGCAATTTTCTCCCTATCAACTTCTATCATACCAACTATTTCATCATAATCCAAATAATCATCTTCCACTTCTATTGTGTTTTGTTCGACCATATTGTTTTGGTTATGTCTAGGAAATGGATTAGTGAAGATCTGTAAATTTTGATTCAGAGGGACAACTGACTTATTTCTATTGGCATTCACACTAGTTACTTGTATTACATTTGAGTTGATGAGGTCTTGAATTTCATGTTTAAGATGCCAACATTGTTTAGTGTCATGCCCTTGTTGTCAATGATAATGACAGAAAGCATTAGCATCGAAGGGAGGTCATTGCATTCTATTACTATCCAATGGTTTGATGGGAGGAAGCTTCAAGAGATTATTGCTCACTACTTGATTCATAATAAAATGTAGAGAGTCAGATATCAGAGTAAACTATCTTTGTTGTTGTCGAAACAGAAATGGTGCCCTCTTCAGATTAGTGATAGCAGACACTTGTGAAAAATTGTTTGAATTCTACCCATTTATTTTAATGAAATTCTTGTTGTTCCTCTTGAAATTATTTTAAGATGTTCCAGCTTGAGCTTAATCACCTTGAGCCGATGAGTTTTGGTTCTCATACTAACCAGATGAAAGCTGATAATCACGAAGAGCCATGCATAGATGTTGAAAAGAGTTGTATTTCATCAAGAGGATCTTACCACGAATGTTAGGTTGTAGATTTGTAATAAACACCTTTTGAACATCCTCATCGTTCATCTGGTATTGAATTTGTACATAAAGAGCTTGATATTAACTAATAAACTCAGTTAACTTCTCTTTTGGACCTTGTGTTGCAATGAACTAAATCAATCAATGAGACTTGACGTCCAATGTTGGCTTGAAAATGTTGTAAGAATTGATCAACTAGCTGAGAGAAAAAGTGTATTAAATTCGAAGGCAAAGAGAAAAACCATTCCAAAGCAGTATCTTTGAGAGATCGCAAGAAGAGTTTTGCTAGAAAGTCCTCTTCAAAGAAGAAATCACTACTCATAGCCATGAATGCTACCACATGAGTTTTAGGATCACCTTTTCCACCATATTTTTCAAAGCGAGGAGTCTCAAACTTATCAGGCATAGGAGTTCTAAGGATTCCAAAAGATAAAGGACTATGAGCATGATATGTTGGTAAATTAGGTTGAGAAGAAATTGTCAAGCTTGTCACCTTCTGTTGTAAAGAAGTCATGCTTTGCAAGAGTTGGTTTAGGAGGGCATCATTATGAGATGCAGTTTGAGAATTAGAGGTTGTGGTCATGAAATTTTGAGGTGATTGATTATGAGTGGTAACAAAATGTGGTTGGGAATAATTGTGAGTGAAGGGTGGCTGAGAATAAGTGGAATGAAGAGGTGGTTGAGAGTGATTGTTCATGTAAGAAGTCACTCTAGGTGATTAGTTTTGATAATTGAATCCCACAACCTTGTAATTTTGTGAATTAATGCCCTTAGATACTCCAATACTAGTGGTAGCATTACTACAAGCATGTGCATTAGTAGCGAGAATTGATGATGTAAAAGTAGACATCCCAGTAGTCGGTATAGGTGGCGATACTTGTGTATGAGTCGATGATGACATATTATTAATAATGTTCGCATATTTAGTCATAGGCATAACATTATTATTCACTATATGCACTAAGCCTTGAAGCATGTTAACACCATCTTGTCATTCTTTTAACAGCTCTCTTATGTTGTGAACAATAGGCACAACTTCTTTCTCTATCCTTTCTTTTTCAATAAATGCTTGAAAATTAGCTAGTTCCTTATCAAGTTTGTTTATTTGTTCATTAGGTACATGTGTTATCACATCAATAGGATCTTCAAAATCATGAAATATTTGTTCTTCCATTGTATTTGTAGGAGATATAATATCTTGCAAAATTTGTGCTTCTCCTTTTGTAAAGGTGTTCAATGGATTTTTTGATGTAGGGACAGCATTGCTATCGGGAGCACTAGAACCCATTAATCTAATACTTCTCCTTAAAGGGGTATTTCTATTAGGGGAGTGGGTTATAAGACTCATGCAAAGGCATACAACACTCAATGCACAAACTAACAGAACAAACCAAAGGAGCAAGATATGCTTGTTGAAATACATAATGTATAAATGCACAATTTAAAATGTGGATGCAAAAACACACTATGATGAAACACTACTATCAAAATCAAATTTGAATGAGTGTTCAAAGGAGTAGTAAAATCTGAAACAAGATTTTAACCACAAACCCTAGCTTTTACAAAGACTAGGTTATATGAAAAATGCACAATTTCAAGCAAACCCTAACAAATAAAGTATGAAAATGCAAAGTAAATGATTATGTAATGATGTAATGCTGTAATTTATATCAGATCTGATGTAAATATCAGAGATTTAAATGATTTAGATGAAATTCAATGAAAATAGTGTAAAGTATGTCTAAATACAAGCCTAGGATGCTTGATTTTTAAAAAAAAATCAATTTTTTTGCAAGATTTTCAAATGTAAAATGATGACAATGAAATGTATGAATGCAAATCTGATTTACAACAGTTAGCAAGATGCAAATGTTCAGAAAAACATGGGTTCACCAAAATGTAATGGATGAAAAGAGAGTTATGGTAGTTGATTGGTAGTTTGATTAGATCCTCCTTTCACTCAATATATTCAAGGACATTTAATTAAGTTGAATCACAAATTTTGCAAGAGGACTCAACTATTAGGTTGGCTGTCACTTGGAATGATAAGGAGATTTAGAATTTGTTGATTAATTTTAGACTGATTAAGGCTAAAAAACTAATTATGTAAAATCGTAAGCAAACAGATAAAACACGACAAATCCTTCCATAGAAAGACACTAAATATAGATCAGATACAACCATAATTTGGGTTTCAGAATGTGGAAACTTCAAGGTCAAAGGAGCGGGTGCCCAAGCCCAAGGTGGTACTTTTTCTAAGGGCTTCGGGATGAAATCTACTACAGACTGAAACCTGCTCTAATATTTTTGACACTGCAAAATTGGAGGTCAAAAGAGCAGGTTCCCTTGACCTTTTAGGGTTATTTCCTGCATTTTTCTTCAGATCTGGGATCCTTCTACTCTGCAATGGTCCTCTGCAACTCCTCTCCACAAGATCTGATACCTGTCACTTGCAATCACAAGAGAGGGGTTGGAGTTGTGGTGTTTAGGAATTTGCCTTGGTCAAGCCCTAGAATGGCATTCAAGCCTTCCAACACTGTTGTTAGATAGAGAGTGTGTGTCCTTGTAGGACAGAGGCAAAAAGCAATGATAAAATAGATAGATTGAATCATAAATAGATATCACCTTAGAGATGTAGCTCTCAAGGAGATGAAGATCTTTCATGCCATGAGAAGATGAAGCCAAATCTGCAATAACAAACACAACAACAACACATTACTGCTTTGCAACACAATGAATGCCTTGAATCCTCTAAAATCATAAGTTCACCTTTGTCTCAAAATCATCTTCTAGTTTGAAATTGAAGTCCTAAACATGATTATATATGCATTCTCACTACAATTTCATAATTCAAACTTAAGATGCTGACAATGGAAACCTTTTAATGGTCACCAACCGACATTTAAATTTGGGACCCCGACAAAATAGGGCAGAGAAAGGGCACAGGCACCCAAGCCCAGTGGCCTATTTTGGGTTTGGATTAAGCTTAGAGATGTCCCCTGAGTCCCATTTGTCATGGGTTCTAGGGGATTTTGTTTCAAGATTCATTTCTAAGATGCATGATTAAAATTAAGGGACCTAGGAGCTAAACTTAGGAGGTAAAAGTCCGAGGGGACATTTTATGACATAACAAGGTCACATGGTGTAGCTAGCACACTTTTGGACTACTCATGGACACAATCAACCTAGGTTCTCCAATTTTCACTCATAGAAGGGACAAAGATAGAAGTTGAACAATCTTCTACAAATTTCATCACTCAAAAAAAATGGTGATGAAAATTTTCATAGAAAATGGGTGCAATGTTATCTCAAAATGGGATATAGCATCATAGAAAACTGACTTGACTTGAAAAAATAAACTCAGGTCTAAATACCAAGTCCATACCTCGGTTCTTGAAAAACTATATAAGGGAATCACTTAGGAAAAAAAATTTGTAGAACACTAGAGTTTTGTATCAAGAAAAAGAGGTCCATAAAAAAGTTTCCCAATGCACAACACAAACAATGGTTTTACCACTACCCCTACAGATTAAGGGGGATGTAACAATAATGTACATAATCTTAGGAGTAGTAGGATAATATTTAATATTTCCTAGCTGCACTAGAAGTTGTATAGTCATCCAAAAGATGAACTAAATAATTATTTTCCTATTGTTAAATATGTACATTGTATCACATTTTTGATAAATGAATGCATTAATGGCATTGACTATTATCCCATCCATTATGTTTGTCAATCTTTTCTGCATTTCATTCTCAGGCCTGATAGTTGGGACATCGTTTCATCATTCATAACAGTCATATTATGATCCATGGATATACTTAAGATTTTTGATAACAAGATAATCTTACGGCTAATAACTAGTCTTTTACCCTATGACCCTAGGGTTTGAAACAATATTTTGTTAATGAGGAGTGTTTTGCTAGAACATTACAACCAATTTTTTTTTCCAATTGTCCATGATGTTGTGATAGCATTATTATACCAATGACACCCTATGAAGTGGAGATCAAGAGCCAAAGGTTATTATAATTTTTTTCTACACAAGTCTTGATCTAAGATGAAATAACAAACCTCTTCACTTTCTCCCCTTGATGCTAATATTCTTCTTTATTATTTAGTGAAAAATGCATCTCTATTGGGTGTTGGGGAGAAACATAACTTTCTCCCATCATGTCATGACTATCCTTCTTGACAATCCCATGACTGCATCTCTTTGGTATGAAACCCTCTCATGTCATAATGTCCTTTTAAGGTTCCAAGATTATATAATTATCCTGTAACTACATAAAGAAAATTAAATATCATATTTTTTGAATACCAAAGCATAATAAAAAATAGATATTTCTTTCAGCAATAAATTAAAAAAAAGAATAAATTGTACGGTTTCAAACCCTTAACACCCTTATTAGTGTTAGGCAGGGCGTCTCAACCTTGCAAATACAAAAGGTTACTATTCTTCCCAATTTTGGTCTTTTTGAATACCATGTATCTTGAAGAGTGGTTTAGAACTTTCAAAGTTACCAAAAGGGCTAAAAAGGCAGGGATTACTATTTTTAGTAACTCTACATTTGAGCTCAGATGGACCTGAGATTTTCCCAAAAGGTGTGAAACTGCCAAGTAAACATCTCGGGTGAGTTTCGAATCTAGATCATATCTGGATTGCAAGATATTAAAGTTTCTATTTTTTGAAACTACCAGAAAAAGTTTCAAACTCAAATTTGATGAACTTAGAGGTTCCTAAATGCCTTGAAATTTGTCGTAACTAGTGAAGTGGGTTATAGCTTGATAGATCTCTTCATGATATTTATGACGCATCAAACAGTTTGTCAATTAGACACCTGAATCAAAAGTTATGGCCTCCAGAAGTTGAAGCTCCTATTTTGGGAAATGTGAAAACATGTTGGACACTTAAAAGAGTTGTAAAGTGGAGGTTACACATTTTGGTTTGTGATTTGGCACATCAGAAGGCATCTTTGACTGGAAATAATTTGGGCACCACTTTTGGGTGGTTTTTTCTCATGGTTTTGTAATTACTGTTGATGGTTTACTGTATTGTATCTCCTATATATCGGGAGCTTGAGATGGAGGTTGTGTGTAAGAGTCTTATAGATGTTGAATTTCTTCTGGATCTCTAGTCGGTTATACTCCTGTGAAATCTTTCTCTACAAGTATATTGTAATCTTCTTGATTCCTGAATAATATATTTTGGGCGGCTTTAGAGTGTGGGGTTTTTCTCCCAAAAGGTTTTCCCCATGTAATTACTATGTCATGGTATGATTGCTATTTGTGTTTATTTTTGTAACTGTTGTAAAGATCTGAAAAGATTTGCATATCCCTCCCATCAAGATTAGTGTAGGAAGTTGTTCCACTACCTTAGCTTCCTTACAAGTGGTATTCAAGCTTGATCACCTTTGGTTTCAGTTGTGGGTTGTTGGGTATTTTGAACTAATCTAGTTTTGAGTGGGAGCTTGTGCAGAAGATACTTTGTGATCTTGTCGTAGGGATTTTCAGATAGCAAGCACATTAGGGAGAATAAAGGTAGAATTTTTTTTTGACCTAACAATTTTGAGATGTGGAAGCTAAAGATGGAGGATCTGTTAATTGATCAAGATCTATGGGATGCTATTGATGAGAAACTTTCAAGGCCCATAGATGCTAATTTGGTTGTTGAATATGATGTTATGGACCATAAAGCCAAGGGTCTAATTAGATTGTTCCTGACAGACTCTATTTTAATCAATGTCCATGAAGAGCCCTTTGCAAAGAAACTATGGAAGAAACTCGGTGAAATATATCAAGCCAAATCTTTAGTGATCAATATTTTCTTGATGAAGAAATTGTATTCCTTGAGATTGGAAGAGGGTGGATGAATTTCAGACCACCTGGAAGCATTCAAAATGTTGGTGGCTCAATAGGCATCAGCGGGTGTAAAAATGGATGAGGAGGAGAGATGTCAGATCATGCTTTGTTCATTCATTGGATTCTCTTGTTATGGTGATGGGAGTACTTCTGTTATCTTGAAAGTTGAAAATGTCATGGGTTCTTTGCTTTCTTAAGAAATGAGGAGGAAGGTATCCATCAATGCTAAAGAAGCCCTGAGTGTTCATGGAAGACCTAAAGAAAAAGGAAAGAAGAGTGAGAAGCATGACAAATCCAAGTCCAAGTGGATATCCAACTCTCCTAGAAAGTCCAAAGTTATTTGTTGGAATTATTGTAAGCCTGGACACTTTTGGAGTGTATAGAAGAAAAGAAGAAGAAAAATAAGAAATTTGATTCTAATTTTGAGTTTGAGAAGGAAGATGGTGATGCGTTCATTGCAACTTTGACCACTGTGAATGTAATGATGCATGGTTAATTGACTTAGGTTTATCTTTCGATATGACCCCTAATAGAGATTAGTTTTTTGAATATGAAGAATTTGATGGAGGTAAGGTGTACTTGGGTGGTGATTCTCATTTAAATACTGTTGGTCATGGTAAAGTTAAAATTCAATTTCGTGATGGTAGAATAAAAAAGATTAATGGTGTGTTGCATATCCCTAGATTAGCATGAAATTTATTATCTGTGAGCAAACTAATAGATGCAGGTGTGTAGGTAGTCTTTTCTGATGCATGATGCAAGATGGCTAGAGGTGCTATGGTGATCTCTAGAGGTGTCATACTTGGCACATTGTATAAGCTTGATGCATGCACTATTGAGTGCAATAGTACTTCTATGAAAAGCAAATCTATGACTACTTCATTGGAAAAGGAGAGAAATTCATTTTTAGTGGATGGTCATGGCTTATGGGTACCTAAGGGTGCTCTTTCTTCTTAATCAAAATTGTCTATAGAGAAGACTATGTTATGGCATCAAAGATTAGGCCACATAGGAGAAAAGGGTCTAAGGACCTTGAAAATAAAAACCTTGTTGAAGAGTTGACTGATTGTAATCTTGATTTTGATTTCTGTGAGCATTGCATTTATGGTAAACAAAATCGTGTTCAGTTTTACTTGAGTTCTCATAAATCTTGTGGTGTATTGGATCTTATTCATTCTGATGTGTTTGGTCTTGGATATGTTCCTTCCATTGGAAATTCCACATATTATGTTTGATTTATTGATGATTATAGAAGGACATGGGTATATTTTCTAAAGAGTAAATCTAAAGTTTTTAGTTGATTTAAAGAATTTAAAGCAATGGGTGAGTTGTAGACTAGAAAGAAAATAAAATGTTTGAGGAGTAACAATGGTGGTGAATTTTGCTCTAATTATTTTGATAGATTATGTAAATATTGTGGCATTTAGAGACAAAAGACAACTCCATATTCTCCATAGCATAATGGAGTTGTAGAAAGAATGAATAGGAGATTGATGCAGAAGGCTAGGAGTATGCTTAGTGGTGCTGGTCTAGAATAAAGGTTTTGGGTTGAAGCTATTACCACTACCTACTACTTGATTAACAGATCTCCTACATCAACTCTTGTTGATAAAAATCCTATGGAGGCATGGTCGGGGCACATGCCTTCGCTAAGATATCTTAGAGTTTTTGGTTGTGAGGCATATGCACATGTACCAAAGAAGTGAACAAAGTTGGAGAACAAGGCTGTGAAATGTATCTTCATCGAGTACAATTATGGTGTGAAAGGATACAAGCTTTGGGACCTTGTTGCATAGAAGGTAATATATAGTAGAAGTGTTATTTTTAGAGAAGCCAAGTCTTCTTCTATTACATTGTAGCTAGAACAAAGTGAATATAAAGATGTGATTCAACTCCCATCTACGCTTGAGAAACTTGAAACGAGGCCCCTAGATAGAGAAGAAGTTGAAGAGAGCTCATCTAGTTTTGAATCTTTAGAAGAGGAGGAAGAACCTCCAACTCAACTTGTTCGAAGGTCTACAAGGCATAGACAACCACATGAAAGGTATTCATCTGATGACTGGAGATGTATTTTTTCTTTGAATACTAACATAGATGAACCTAGATCTATAGAATAGGCATTAGGTATGAATGATGCATAGTCCTGGGAGATTGCTATGGATGAATAAATGGCAGCTTTGAAAAGAATGATACATCAAGGACCTGGTACCATTGCTTGAAGAATGAAAACCTGTTGGTTGCAAATGGGTATTCAAGAAAAAGATTGGTTCAGATGGAGGTATTGAGAAGTACAAAGCATGGTTGGTTGTGAAAGGTTACTCTCAGGTTGAGGGTGTTGATTATGGTGAGATATTTTCTCCTATTGCAAAAATGACATCCATTAGATTGTTGATGTCTATTGCCATCGCTTATGATCTAGAGGTTGAGTAAATGGATATGAAAACAACTTTCCTTCATGGTGATTTGGAGGAGGATATAATTTATATGACATAACTAGAGCACTACATGGTGAAAGGTAAAAGTAATCTGGTTTGTAAATTTAAGAAATCTTTGTATGGCCTTAAACAAAGTCCTAGGATGTGGTATCATAAATTTGATACATATGTGTTGAATTTGGGATTTGAGTGTTCTAAATCTGATCATTATGTTTATTATAAATTTGATAACTGTTTCCTATTTATTGCATTATATGTTGATGATATGTTATTTATTGGTAAAGGGAAATGAATGATTTCAGAACTAAAGTCTCAAATTGCATCTAAATTTGAAATGAAAGATCTTGGTGCAACTAAACACATTCTTGGGATGGAAATAAGAAGAGATAGAGTGAACATAAAACTATGGCTTGGCTAGAGTAAGTATGTCAATTCAGTTTTACAGAGGTTTAACATGCAAGATTGTAGACCATTATGTGTTCCTTTACAGTTGGAATGAAGTTATCTGCTTCACAATGCCCAACATCCCCATCAAAGATGGAAGACATGAGCAGAGTGCCTTAAAGTACCAGAGTGCAGTCAAAAGTTTGATGTATGTTATGGTTTGTACTAGACCAGACATTGCCTAAGCAGCGGGAGTTCTTTCTAGATATATGTCTAATCCTAGTAGAGTTCATTGGGATACAGTTAAAAGAGTCTTTAGATATTTGTGGGGTACCTCAGAGTATTCATTGTGTTGTCATGGTAATTTGATAGGATGGTAAGTGCAAAAAGATGAGTATAGATTTCATGAAAGTCTTCAGGGTAAGGAAAATGTCTCTTGGAATAGGAGCTCAAGCCTAAATGGATGCCCATTAAGAAACAGGCTCCCGCTTAGGATCAGGCACCTGAAGCCAAACGGGCACCCGTTATACCAACGAGCAGTCGTAAATGGAACGGTTACCCATTTTTTAAAAGTATATATTTTTTAAAAAACGGGCATGTGGCTTCATTTTAACAGCTACATGCCACAAAAAAGCAGGAAAGAAGACACCACAAAATAGGTACCCGCATCGCCTGACCCCACTACCCACCTCCAGAATGTCCCCGCATCCTCTAGACTGGCTATCAGTTGTCCCTGGTAGGTTGTCTATCATTTTCTGTAGTTTTTCATTATTTTTTTGTTTTGTTTTTGTTATTTTTTATTGTTCTTTCATTTGAAAGTATAGTTGCACTTTAGATAGAAATTTAGTTATTTTTCACACTTTTAAAATGTAAATGTTAAACCTTGAACTAAAAACACTAAACCCTAATTCATAAACCGTAAACCCTAAACTAAAAATACTAAACCCTAATTCATAAACCCTAAACCCTAAATTGAAAACACTAAACCCTAATTCATAAACACTAAAACGTAAATGCTAATTCATAAACATTAAACCTAATTCATAAACTAGGGTTTTATAGAACTTCTAGGGTTTCTTTTATATAAGCTTAACAATAAACCTTTAGCAATGATATTTCAAAATCATTTGAAATTATCTATACCGACCTCAAGAACTACTTGTACACTATAGGCATGTTCTTAGTCTTCATAGCTTTCAATTTTCCTAATGAGTCACATAGTCCTAAAACCATTTGTAAAATTCTTTTCATGAGGGCTTGGAACATACAAACACCATTTATATATTAAATTCAATGGACACTTGTATAAGCATATAAAATTTAGACAATTGTAATAGGTCGGTCCTATGGGGAAAAGAGTCAGGGAGCTATGACAATGTCCTCATTCATATGACTTATAAGGTATAATAGAATCTTATCAAGTTTTAAGGATTGTCATACCAACCACTAAGAATGTCAAAGTTACCCTAGGAAAACAACTAACTCATGTCACTTGATAACCTAGAGGGTTATTATCTAAGGTCAATTAGGATCACTTAACCAATGTCAAGATTCAAATCATCTAATAGTATTGTCATTAGGATGGGGAACAAAGAAGATAGTCATAATATGATAAGGTAGTCATCAAGGTCCTAACAAAGTTCATTACACCATCATCTAAATCTTAACACTGCCTCAACAGTTATATGACCTAGAAGGACAGACACATCTTGCAAATCTAATCTCTTGTCCTTGAAAGGAAGCTAGGTGTGCAGAAATCGCTTCTTACACTAATCTAATGAGGAGAGGGCTATGCAAATTCAAATTTATCCTAACTATTACAGCAATGTTAAACCATTAACATGAGATATTGCAGAAAAACACAAGAACCAGAAAGTAGACAGAAGAAGAGAGACAAAGATTTACGATGGGGAAAACCCTTATCGGGTGAAAAACCCCACTCAAAAACCTGCACAATGTATTAACAAATCTGAAAGTTGTTTACAATACACTTGAAATGCAAGCTTCAATGGTCTTTGACACTCATGTCTAGAGTCAATCTGGTAGCATAACAGTACTTGTAAACCTGTGATACAAACTCCATCTCCAAGCACCTGTTTATATAGGAAATACAAGGCAATATTGGACCTTTCTTAGAATGGGCATCCAACATGGCTTCATGGACCAAAACCCACGCCCAAGGACACTTGGTCAACATTGTAGAATGTTCTTGACACTTGTCCATAGCTCCCATCCCAAAGAGGTTTCCTATTTCCAAAATGGTCTATGACAGATGCTCTTACGACACTTACGACGGTCATAGAATCTGTCATAGCGGTTACAACTTACAGCTATAAGAGAATCTATCATACACATTCTATAAATAGCATATTCTCTTACAACATGTCATATTCCACCTTGGGGCATCCAAATATGCCTTATTCAAAGATGCTTCATGACACATGTCATCACTTATCTTATAACCTTCTATTTTCTACTCTTACATGTCATAGATTCGTCATAGGAATTTGTCATAACCATTTCGGTCAAACATTCCCTTACACAACATGGAAGGTGCTGACACATGGAAAAATGCTCCTACCACAAAGTGGGACACCTATCTCCTCATGTGAGGACAAAATTACAAGTTGTCATATTCCATGTAGGATCGACACATCACTGTGCCACATCCCACAATATGACAATATGGAATTTACAAATATTTACAACATAGGCAATTAAATAATAAATGCAAACATTACAAATGTAAGGAATTACCAAGGTTGAGACACTTTAATTCCCAACATTCTCCCACTTGTCGAACACCTTGTAAGACCCAATAGAAAAATAAGATTTAACTGCTATAGGCCGAGAGGCCCATAGACTCCGAACACCATCTGAACTTCTTTGTGCTCACTGGTTTCGTCAATGCATCTGCAACATTTTCAAAGTATCTACCTTCTCCAAATATACCTTTCCATAATCAACCATGTCTCACACGAAGTGAGACTAAACATCAATATGCTTTGTTTTGGCATGGAAAGTTGGATTCTTTGCAAGGCAAATTGCACTCTAACTATCACAACTGATCGTGATCTAACCTGCATCAACACCAATATCTAAACACAATCTCTTAAGCCAAATGGCTTCCTTACAAGCATGAGTTGTTTCCATATACTTAGCTTCTGTCCTGGATAAAGCAACAATAGGTTGTCGCTTACTCATCCAACTAATAGCACCACCAAATAGTGTAAACACATAAGCACTGGTGGATCTCCTACTTTCAATGTCACCTGCCCAATCTGAATCCACAAATCCACGAATATCAATAGAATGCAAAGGTCTTGAAACATTACCATGGTAGCAAATGGAATACTTAGAAGTACCCCTCAAATATCTGAACACTCACTTAACTGCATCCTAATGAACCCGTCCAGGATTAGCCATAAATCGACTAAGGACTCCCACTGCTTGGGCAATGTCTGCTCTTGTGTAGACCATAGCATACATCAAACTACCAATAGCACTAGCATAAGGTACTCTGCTCATGTCCTCAACCTCACTAGGAGGTTTTGGACAATCCTCAACAGACAACTTTGTCCCCAAAGAAACGGGAACACACAATGGTCTACAATCTGCGTTGCTGAATCTATCCAACATGGTCTTAACATACTTACTCTGGCTTAACCAAAGTTTTATGTTGGTTCTGTCTCTTCTAATTTCCATTCCTAGAATGTACCTAGCTGCCCCTAAATCTTTCATTTCAAACTGAGCTGACAACTGAGATTTAAAATCATAAATCATATTCTTACCCTTCCCAATGAGCAACATATCATCAACATACAGTGCAACAATGAGGATATGATCACCATCAAATTTATAATACACATAGTGATCTGATTTCGATCTCACAAATCCAATTGACAACACAAAGGCAACAAACTTCAAGTACCATCTCCTAGGGGATTGCTTCAAACCATACAAAGACTTTTTAAGTTTGCAAACCAAATTTTCTTTACCTTTCACCATGTAATGATCTAGCTGTGACATGTAGATTTCTTCCTCCAAGTCACCGTGAAGGAAAGTTGTCTTCACATCCATCTATTCTACCTCCAAGTCATAGGCTGCTGTGAGAGACAACATGAATCAAATGGATGTTAGCTTTGCAATGGGAGAGAAGATCTCACCATAATCTATACCCCCACTTGTGAATACCCCTTCACAACCAATCTCACCTTATACTTCTCAACACTGCCATCTGCACCAATTTTCTTCTTGAACACCCATTTGCATCCAACAGGTTTTCATCCAGGAGGCAAAGGCACCAAGTCCCAAGTTTGATTCTTTTCCAAAGAAGTCATTTCTTCCTCCATGGCCTCCTTCTAGGAAACTGCATCTTTCATATCCAAAGCCTCTGACACAGTTCTAGGTTCATCATTGTTAGTGATTAAAGCATAAGCACAACTAGAATCAAGCAATGTAAAACCAAACCTTTCAGGTTGCTTTCTTATCCATGTAGACCTCCTCAAAAGCTGAGGTTGAGGTTCAGCTTCTTCATCTAAGCTTTCAGATCTTCCAGAGCTCTCCTCATCATCAGGCCCAACATTGTCTTTATGTTCAGTCTTCTCAGGGGTAGGAGGAAACTAAACAACATCCTCTTTCTTTACTATTTCTTTTGGCTGCAAAATAGTGGAAGAAGGTGTAAGCTCCCTAAAGATGACACTTCTGCTATACAAAACTTTTTCAGCCACGGGGTCCCAAAGCTTGTATCCTTTCACACTGACACCATAGCCAATGAAGATACACTTAACAGCCTTGTTCTCCAACTTTGACCGCTTCTCCCCAGGCACATGTGCATATGCCTCACAACTAAAAACATGAAGATGCCTTATCGAAGGCTTTCTACCAGACCACACCTCCATGGGTGTCTTTCCAACACAAGCTGATGTAGGAGATCTGTTTACTAGATAGCAAGCAGTGGCAACAGCTTCAGTCCAAAACTTTTGTTCTAGGCCAACTCCACTAAGCATACTCCTAGCCTTCTCCATCAGTGTATTGTTCATCCTATTTGCAACTCCATTTTGTTGCGGGGTCTTCCTTGCAATACTTATCAAATTCTATAGAACAGAACTCACCACCATTGTCAGTTCTCAAACATTTAATCTTTTTACCAATCTAATTTTTAGCAAAGGCCTTAAACTCTTTAAACTTGCTATAGACTTCAGATTTGCTTCTGAGAAAATAAATCCTTGTCCTTCTACTATAATCATCTATAAAAGCTACAAAGTATATATTTTAATAATGAAGGAACATTAGCAGGACCAAACACATCATAATGAATAAGGTCCAACACACCAGAAGAGTTATGAGAACTCGAGTAAAACTAAACACAATTTTGTTTTCCATAAATGCAATGTTCGCAAAAGTCAAACTCAAGATTACAATCATCTAACCCCTCAACGAGGTTCTTATTTTTTAGGGTACGCAGACCCTTCTCACCAATGTGGCCAAATCTCTTATGCCATAACATTGTCTTTTTAGCAGGAAGTTTAACTTCCAATGCACGATTACAACCATCAAGGCTAGAAACAACAGATTTCTTCACTTCTCGTTTAGATGGTGGGGATGAAGTGACTGTTGCCCTCTTCCTTGAGTCAAAAGAACTATTGCATTGTAGAATGCATGTCTCCATCTGAAATAGAGTACCTCTCCTAGTACCCTTAGCAAACACCATTGCTCCTCTAGTCATCTTGCATCCTTCTTTCAAAAAGACAACCTGCACACCTGCATCATTCAAACTACTTATAGAAAGCAGGTTCTGTGCTAAGCCTGGGATGTGCATAACCCTAGAGATCCCCTTCACTCGACCATCAGGGAATCAGATAGAGACTCTTCCATGACCCACAATCTTTAGATGAGAGTCGTCACCTAGATACACCTTTCCACCATCGAACTCCTCATACTTAGTGAACCAGTCTCGATGCAAGGTCATGTGGAATGAATCACCAGAGTCGATTAGCCACACATCATTAGATGCATGGGTTGCCAAGCTTGTGATGAAAGCATCACCGTCATCTTGTGACTTATCAAAATCTGAATCAGGGGCTTTCTTCTTCTTCTTCTTCTCCTCTTTGCATTCCTTTCAGAAATGCCCAATTTTGCCACAGTTCCAACAAAGATCCTTGGACTTTCTAGGAGATTTGGATCTCCCACGGGATTTGGATCTACCCTTCTCAACTTTCTTGTCCTTCTTCTTCCCTTTCTCCTTGGGTCTTCCATGAACTGCAAGGACCTCTTTAGCTGCCTTAGAAGACTTTCTCTACATCTCTTCAGACAACAACAAAGAAACCACTTCTTCCATTTTGAATGTGGATGTGGTGCTTCTAATTGCCATGACAAGATGATCCCATGAGTCCGACAGAGAACAAAGAAGGGTCATACAATGATCCCCCTCCTCCATCTTTACACCAATAGATGTCAATTATGCAACCATCATGTTAAAATCATTCATATGTTCAGCAATGGATCCTCCGTCCTCCATTCGAAGGGAATACAACTTCTTTCTTAGGAAAAGTTTATTAACTAGGGATTTGGCTTGATACGCATCCCCCAACTTCTTCCAAAGTAGTTTTGTAGTAGTCTCCTCATGGACATTTAACACAATAGAATCAGCAAGACTAAGTCTTATGAGAACCTTAGCCTTCCAATCCTTGAGATCCCACTCATCTTGTGACATTGTAGCTAGTTTAGTTCCATTAACACTTTCCCAAAGGTCTCGGTCAACAAGCATGTCTTCCATCTTGAGCTTCCATAGCTCGAAATTACTGCCATTGAACTTCTCCACTTCAAACCTTCCTGATGTGCTTGCCATCTCCTTGCTACAATAAGATACAAAATGCTCTACACAGACTCCCACTCAACCTAAGATTAGTTCAAAAAACCCCTACCCAATAGCTAGGACCAAAGGTGATCAAGCTCTGATACCAACTAAAAGGAAGCTAGGTGTACGGAAATCACTTCTTACACTAATCTAATGAGGAGAGGGCTATGCAAATTCAAACTTATCCTAACTATTACAACAATGTTAAACCATTAACATGAGATATTGTAGCAAAACACAAGAACCAGAAAGTAGACAGAAGAAGAGAGACAAAGTTTTACGGTGGGGAAAACCCTTATCGGGTGAAAAACCCCACACTCAAAAACCTGCACAATGTATTAACAAATCTGAAAGTTGTTTACAATACACTTGCAATGCAAGCTTCAATGGTCTTTGACACTCATGTCTGGAGTCAATCTGGCAGCATAACAATACCTGTAAACCTGTGATACAAACTCCATCTCCAAGCACCTGTTTATATAGGAAATATAAGGCAATATTGGACCTTTCTTGGAATGGGCGTCCAACATGGCTTCATGGACCAAAACCCATGCCCAAGGACTCTTGGTCAACATTGTAGAATGTGCCTGACACTTGTCCATAGCTCCCATCCCAAAGAGGTCACCTATTTCCAAAATGGGCTATGACAGATGCTCTTACGACACTTACGACATTCATAGAATCTGTCATAGCGGTTACAACTTACAGTTGTAAGAGAATTTGTCATACACATGCTATAAATAGCATATTCTCTTACAACATGTCATATTCCACCTTGGGGGCCCAAATATGCCTTATTCAAAGATGCTTCATGACACATGTCATCACTGTCTTATAACCTTCTATTTTTGACTCTTACATGTCATAGATTCGTCACAGGAATCTGTCATAACCGTTTCGGTCAAACATTCCATTACACAACATGGAAGATGCCGACACATGGAAAAATGCTCCTACCACAAAGTGGGATGCCTATCTCCTCATGTGAGGACAAAATTACAAGTCATATTCCATGTAGGATCGACACATCATCGTGCCACATCCCACAATATGACAATATGGAATTTACAAATATTTACAACATAGGAAATTAAATAATAAATGCAAACATTACAAATGTAAGGAATTACCAAGGTTGAGACACCTTAATTCCCAACAGTCCTTGTTATGGACTATTATGCATGAACATCTAGAGGAGTTGTCACTAGAAGAAAAGGACCATAGGACTACCAAAATAAGGATGTAGTTGTGTTGTTCACAATAAGAGAGGGCAATCACCCTAAACTAAGAAGAGAAGAAAATTAACAATCAAGAGACTATCATTAATGGTTGTCATGAGCATGTTAATGGACAATTAGTTGTCATCTTAGTCATAACACTATCCTGTTATTTACACAAAAGAACCTATAGCAATGAGAGGATAGTCATTGGAGAACCTATCTCAGTCCTATAGTCAAGGACAGTCCCATCACACCACTAGATCTACGCCTTCCAAGGGACAAGCATTTCAACCATATAATGGAAAGACAATGATATGTATGCTACAAACACAATCATTTGGTCATGTTGTAATCCTCTCTCCAAACTATGCAGAATCCGAATGGTGTTTGGATGAGCTCCATTTGGTCATACAAAAACCATTTGTAAGATTCAACATGTAAATCACACACATGGGAAAAGGGATAAAAAGGAAACATAATTTTAGTAAGGAGTGGCCTATTCTAAAACCTAAATGACTTATTAAACCTAAACCTAAAACCTAGAAGTCACTTTATTATGTTTAAATCTTTAATTTAAACATATCATGGATTTATATATAATATTTGTAAAGAGTTATGGCCACATGACAATCCCTCCATGAACTAGGGTTTCATAGAACTTCTAGGGTTTATTTTATATAGGCTTAACAATAAACCTTTAGCAATGATATTTTAAAATCATTTGAAATTGTCTATATAGACCTTGAACTAGTTACACACTATAGGCCTATTCTTCTAGTCTTCATGGCTTTCAATGTTCCTAATGAATCTCATATTCCTAATTTAACCATTTGTAAAACTCTTTTCATGAAGCTAAAAACCTACAAATTAGACATGACATGACCCTAATATATTTTTGTAGACCTAACCTAAATGACTTATTAAACCTAAACCTAAAACCTATAAGTCACTTTATTATGTTTAAATATTTAATTTAAACATATCCATATATATATATTTATATAATATTTGTAAAGAGTTATGGCCACATGACAATCTCTCCATGAACTAGGGTTTCATAGAACTTCTAGGGTTTCTTTTATATAGGCTTAACAATAAATCTTTAACAATGATATTTCAAAATCATTTGAAATTGTCTATATAGACCTTGAACTAGTTATACACTATAGGCCTATTCTTCTAGTCTTCATGGCTTTCAATGTTCCTGATGAGTCTCATAGTCCTAATTTAACCATTTGTAAAACTCTTTTCATGAAGCTAAAAACCTACAAATTAGACATGACAAGACCCTAATATATTTTTGTAGAACTAACCTAAATGACTTATCAAACCTAAACCTAAAACCTAGAAGTCACTTTCAAACCTAAATAAGAATCAAGAGTGGTGATGAAGGGTTTCCAACAAAACAAGGCTAGATCTATGACAACTTGAGGCTTAACAAAGGGGTAAAGGGGACAACAACAATGGAAAAAATAAAATAATGTTGAGTACATAGGATGGGTTCAAAGATTGAATAAAATAAAAAAATTGGGAAGGATAAACATGGATTAGGAACATAATAGGATGGTAACATGGCTATAGAATGACATTTAGGCTATGATTTTTTGCAAAAAGGGTGAAAATGAGATGTAAAGCACACACATGGGAAAAGGGATAACATGGAAACAAAATTTTAGTAAGGGTATATGTAAATTACAAATTATATTATACTTAAATACAAGATGAATTTAGTGATACATTGATTAGAGATAAAAAATGGTTTAATTCATGTCATGATTCTTAAACATAAAATTTGATTTACATTTTCTAAGTTTTAATTTTTTCTTGGAAAAGGTCACTTGGTTGAATGCATATATTTATACATACATTATTATGTAAAATTAAATGTTTTAATGTATTGTTTAAACCATGCAAATTTATATATTTCTATGTTTTCAATTTATACATGTATTTCAACACATGTTGTACATGCAATATATATATATATATATATATATATATATTGGAAAATTGGATTTGTTAATGTTTTAGTGTTTTGATGTTTGAATCTGCCTTTCCACTTTACATTCAAGGATCTAGGGTCGAGTGGCAATTCCCTATCATATCCTAGATCATTGTGAGATGTAGGGAAGCTCGGATTAGGGAATTTAATCACCAATTTATCTTCTCTTATGCTCAATTGACCATTAAAACCCTAATTATGCAATTATGGCAATAAACTGATGAATAATGGAAAAAGCTCTTGCAGATGGAAGTAAAATAGCAAATCATAGAGTACCTATTTTCGGGGTTTCGAGGTGGAACAGTTAGTGACACTGGAGCGAGCACCGTAGTCCAAGGTACCAGTTTCTTTGTAGGATCCAGACCTCCTTCCGACACTAATCAGCACTATAACTTTGATTTCTAGAAATTTAGCTACAGAGGACACTAGAGAGAGCACCTAAGTCCTGGAAATGCTCCGATGTCATGTTCTCTTCAGATCCTGAATCCTTGATGTTTGCCAATCCTTCCTACAACTTCACTTTTCCCAAATGCGACACCTCTAACTTGAAATCACAAGACTTTGGGAAGGGGTTGTGGTGTTTAGAGGCTTGCCTCAGTCAAGCCCTAGAGGACACTTAAGTCTCCAAACACCATTGTCAAATAGAGAGTACGTGCCCTTGTGAGGCAGAGGCAAAAACCAAAGGAATTGATAATGAAAACACAATATAATGTCACCTTGTAGTGAAGATATCATGGGAGGAAGATACTCTTCATTCCATGATGAAAATGGATGCTCAAATCTACAAATACAACACACAAACCACACAAGTCTGCTCTTACAACACAATGAAAGCCTTGAATCACCTTAAGAACACTTGAACAACACAATTGTCATCTAGTTTACAAATGAATGCCTAAACATGCTTATATATGCAACTACAAGCACTCTCACCAAGATTTTCGTAATTCAAACTTACCATATCGACAAAGGACCCAAATAACGGTCATAAACTGACACTCAAAAATTGGGGCTGCCCCAAAATAGGGCAGGACTAGGGTATGGGTGCCCAAGTCCTCCCCCCCTATTTTGACTAGGGTACAGCTCAAGGGGTCCTCCTAGGTCCCATTTGTCATGTTACCTAGGGCTCATTCCATCAAGATGCCAAATTATAAACTAGGATGTCCTAAATGGATGCAAAAGACCCCAGAGCTAAACCTTAAGAGGGAAAAGCCCCCAAGGGGACATTTTCCAACATTACATTTAGCCCCCACTTTAATGTATGTATAAATGCGAGGAGAAGACACACCAAGCACGGAGAAGACACGCCAATCACATGGAAAATAGTAACAGGCACGTAAAACATGGAGAAGACAGTTACAATCACGCAAAACACAGAGAAGACAATCAACGCATAAAAGACACATTAATGCATGGAAGACAGGCATGATTCTTTTCTTTTCTTTTTCTCATATATATGAAATGTAGATGCAAGTACTGGAAAGTAAACAAACCTCCTATAATACATGATGCACTCATCGCGCAGGTCTTTGTATATATGGGGCAACACACACGCAAGACACGCAAAACCTCCCAAAATGCAAGAAGCATATGGGGCAACAGACACGCCAAACACACACACTTTGAAGACACAGAGAAAACATGGAAAACAAGTGATGGAGTGTACCTATTTCTAGGTCCAACACCATCTCAGGCACATTACAGGTACACACCGATGATTGGGCTTCACCACAACAATCACCAAAGACATGCTTAAGGGTTGAGTTAGTCATAGAACCGCTCCCTGCCTCCACAGAGGACTTTTGAAAATGCATCCCCACCCACGTCACGGAGATGCCTTACAGTGAAAAGGAAGCATGGCTTACAACCTCACCCGCATCACGGAGATGCCTTACAGTGAAAAGGAGGTATGAGCTCAAAAGTATACAATCCCACCTGCATCACAGAGACACCTTACGATGAAAAGGAGGTATAGAAAATAGATTTCAAGATAGATTGATTGATTGCAAACAAACTCAGGACGCAGGAAGTACTCATCGCACTAGTCTGCACCTGAGGACAAGCACATTGCTAACATCTACAACAGACAACTTACCTTATATGCCCCCACCTTAAGGTGGTTGATATTAGGTATCGATATCAAGCACGTTAAGGTAGGAATAAAACACACAAGGGAACATAGACTTTCGCAAAGCCCATGCCCCCTAGAGGTGACATGTACTTTAAGATTGCCAAATGTTCCCACAAACACATCCTTGCAAGAAACATGTTACTGTCTACAAGATCATGATAACAACATCAATGCATATGATTAACCACACAAAGAGCCAAGGTTATACAATGAATTCAGAGTTTGAGGATAACCGTGGGGCTATATCACAAAGCTCTCCGAATTGAGTACCACCAAGGCTAGATTCAAAGGCAAACAAAGGTGCATAGAGCAGTAATATTGTTAAGGTTTGTAAATGCAATATAAAAATCATGAAATTCACTATGCGGAAAGCACGAGTGCTTCCACTAGCCAAGTGTTGGATAAGATATACAACCCCATTGTCATATTAGGAACTAAGTCCATTTTTTTATTGCTCTTGAAAGGGACACTAGGTCCACATAAGTATAAATGTTTGTCATCATCTACCCGCTAGATGGAAACACTAGAGCAAGGGAAACAATAAATAAGAGAGGAGAAACAAGTACCTTAGGGACCGTCACATAGGAGGGTGCCCCCAAGTCACCAACCACAAAGCTATGTCTGTAAGACACAACACTCAACAATGAAATTAGAGAGACACAATTTAGAAGAATGATGATACAAATAGAAGGTCACAACAAAGGTGGTCTCTTGGTATCCTGGACCTTATGGGAGAATCAGGGATCATCCCAGGAGGCATAAACAACACATAACACATCACGGGGGAAGCACATCATGAAATAAATAAAGGGTTAGAGATACTTACATGTAGGGTCTTCGTATTATATCTTGGAGCTCGCAAACCTCTTGGAGAGGTACTCGATCATATTTAATGCAAAATTTGAGTGGTTCTTATGAAAGTCTTTTTTGTTATCATATGATGCTTGTTCCTTAAATCTTGTTTAAATGAGACATTTTGTTGTTTATGAGGGTGAGAACCACTAGTATTTTTGACTATTGATTGTCATCTTGCTCTTTTCTAATTTTTAGCAAGTTTTCGTTGTTGAATCTTTCTAGAATAGTAACAAGAATCATCCTGTACCATCTTACTCATCTGTATCAGTTATTGTTTTTTCTTTTCTGATGCATTTTGATTATCTCTCAATCCATATAAGGATAACAGAGGAGGAACCTCAGCATAAATTATGTTTCTTCATGGACGAGGTGGATTATCCATTTGTGTCTTATCCACTTCAGTCATTCCTACGATGCTATCATAGTCCAAGTAATCATCCTCATCTACTTCCATTAAACCCTATTCCACCATATTGTTTTCAGTGTGTTTAGGGAGAGGATTAGTGAAGATTTGTAAATTCTGATCAACCGACTTATTTCCATTATCATTCACACCTGATACCTGGATGACATTTGAATCAATAAGGTCTCGTATCTCATGTTTAAGATGCATACATTGTTCAGTGTCATGTCCTTGTGTTTGATGATAATGACAAAAGACATTAGCATCGAAGTAAGGTTCTTGTTTACTAGGATCAATAGGCTTGATTGGTGGAAGCTTTAGAATGTTGTTACTCATAGCTTGGTTCATGATAGAATTATAGGACTCAGATATCAGAGTAAACTTTCTTGGTTGATATGATGCTTTCTTTGAATTATTTATAGCAAACAAATTCGTATTTGGTCCATTGGTCTTGATGAAACTCCTATTATTGTTCCTCTTAAAATTGTTTTGTGATGATCCACCCATGGATTGACCAACTTGAGCCGATGAGTTTTGATTTTCATACTGACTAGACGAAAGTTGATAATCACGAAGAGCAGTGCATAAATGTTGAAAGGAGTTATATTTCATAAAGAGGATTTTATCATGAATATTAGGTTGTAAATTTGTAATGAATATCTTTTGAACATCTTCATCTTTCATCTAATACTAAATCTGTGCATAAAGTCCTTGATACCGACTAATGAATTTAGTCAATTTTTCTTTGGGACCTTGTTTGCATTGAACCAAGTCAATAAGGGTGACTTGGGGTCTGATATTTGCTTGAAAATGTTGTAAAAATTGATCAATCAACTATGAAAAGGAGTGTATTGAATTCAAAGGCAACGAGCAAAACCATTCTAAAGCAGTATCTTTGAGAGATCATGGGAAAAGTTTTTCTAACAAATCCTCTTCAAAATAAAAATCACTACACATAGTTGTAAATGTTGCCACATGAATATTAGGATCACCTTTTCCACCATATTTTTTAAAGTGGGGGGTCTCAAACCTCTCAGGCATAGGAGTTATCAAGATTGCATAGGAAAGGGGATTACGGGCATGATATGTTGGTAGACTAGGCTGTGAAGAATTTGTTAAGTTTGTTACCTTTTATTGCAAAGCAGTCATGCCCTGTAAAAGTTGGTTTAGGATGGCATCATTGGGAAATGTGGTTTGTTGTGAGGAATTAGAACCAAAGTGAGGAGGTGAATGAGCTTGAGATACAATAGGCGAAGGCTGAGAATATGTTAACAGTGGTTGGACATAGTGATAGGTAGAAGATGGTTGTGAGTAGGTAATAGGTGGTTGGAAATGTGTGGAATAGATAGGTGGTTGAGAACAATTATGCATAGAGGAGGTCCCTTTAGGAACCAAATTTTGATAATAAAATCCAATAGCTATGTAATTAGTGCCATTAGATACTCCAATACCAGTGGTAGCATTACTACAAGCATTTGCATCAGTTGTTAAGATTGTTGATGTAAAAGTTGATATTCCTGTAGTTAGTATAGGTATGGATACTTGAGTATGAGATGGTGATAAAGTGTTATTTATCGCTTGTGCACATTCGGTCACTGAAATGATATTGGTTTGTACAATATGTGCTAGACCACAAATTCAATTTACACCATATTGTCCCTCTTTTATCAATTCTCTTATATTATGAATTGTAGGGACATCTTCTTTGGCTATTCTCTCATTTTCCATGAATGATTGAAATTCAGCTAGCTCTTTTTCCAATTTTTCTATTTTCTCATCAGATACATATCCTATTGCCTCAATAGTATTATCAACATCATGAAAAGTTTGTTCTTCCATTGTGGTTGGAGGATGTATAATATCTTGCACAATTTGAGTTTCTCCCTTTGTAAAGAAGGTGCTCAAAGGATTATTAGAGGTAGGAATGTCGTTTTCAAGAGCACTAGATCCCATTAACCTTTTACTTGTTCTCAAATGGATATTATTTTTAGGACAGTGTGTCATAAATATTACACAAAATCATACAACACACAACACACAAACTAGGAGAACAAATCCTAGGAGAAGAATGTGATTGACGACCAAAATGCTTGGTTTTCTGTACCTTTTCAATGCAGATGAATGAAATAAAGAATGTTATAAGGATTTTGATCAAGGGTAGAAAATTATATGTTTGGTATCAGTCCAAAATAGCAATATTATCACTCTCAACACACTCTTGATGCAAATCCAAGATAATGCCAAGTCAAAATATAGTGAAAATATGTCAAAATAGGTAATTTTTTCACCAAAACTCAATGCAAAAGAGCATAACAAAGGGGTGTTGTGAGGAAAATGATGATGGATAGAAAATAATATCAGTAATAACAGCCACTTGGTGCCAAAATACCCAACACAACATTCTTTTAGTGCCACTTAAGGTAAAACCCTAGTGAAAATATAGCAAAATATGCAATTTTTCATGGTTTTTCAATTCCAAGACCTAGCACAGGAGGCGTTGTAATGAATCTCAGGATGTAAAACAAATAATATCAATGATATCAGTCTCCTCAATCCATAAAATTGATCACAACATGCTTGGAGTGCAAACCAGGTCAAACCCTAGGGCAAAAATAGTCAAAATGTGTAGTTTTTCACCGAATTTTCAATACAAGAGCTCGTTAAAAGCGTGTTGTGAAGATTTTTATGAGGGGAAGAAAATGATTACCCTAATAAAATCTAATTAATTAAAAAATAATTTTCACAACATGCCTATGGTGCGAGTTTATAGAATCGATAAGGCCAAATTTAGTGAAAATCGTTATTTTTGAAGCCCTAGGTTTGAGATCTTGGGACAAAATGCTATGTGAATTTTTTGAAGTCTAATTTATGATGGAAATGAATTATTCTCAGATCTGAAAATAATTTTCAAGCTCTAATAGGTAAAATGTCAATGCAAATCTAATGAAAATGCATGAAAATTGCTAGTTTGGTTGAAATTTTCAATGCAAAAATGCAAATATTTTAAATCTAAATGCAAATTTACACTAAAATACAAGACTACAGACAAATGCAAATTTGAATGACCCTCTAAAAGTAGTATAAAAATCTTAAAGAAGATTTTGCCTACTAACCCTAGATTTTGGAATTACTAGGTTTAATGAAAATTGTCAAAATTTCTACAAAAGCCTAGCAAATTAATGATGAAAATGCAATGAAAATGATTTTATTTTTGTGTTTTTCTGTAATTTATATCAGATCTGATACAAAAATCATGAATTAGGAAAATTTAGAAAGAATTGATTCAATTTAGTAAACCAAACAATGCAATTTTTTTAATTGAATTTTTCAAAATTTTCAATTTTTTTTGAATTTTTCTCAATGCAATAAAGTGAAAGACTATATGAATTAATCAAATCAATCCAAATTTGAAGACACACACTCATCAAGTTGCAATTTAAGTCCAAAAAAAGGGTTCACCAAAATGTTTAGTGAAAAATTGGATTTGTTAATGTTTTAGTGTTTTGATGTTTGAATCTGCCTTTCCACTTTACATTCAAGGATCTAGGGTCAAGTGGAAATTCATTATCATACCCTAAATTTCTATTAGATGTAGGGAAGCTTGGATTAGGGAATTTAATTACCAATTTATCTTCTCTTATGCTCAATTGACCATTAAAACCTAATTATGCAAATACGGCAATAAACTGACGAATAACAGAAAAAGCTCTTGCAAACAGAAGTAAAGTAGCAAATCACAGAGTACCTATTTTTGGCATTCTAAGGTGGAATAGTCAGGGACACTGGAGTGGGCACCCTAGTCCAAGGTACCCATTTCTTTGCGAGATCCGGACCTCCTTCCGACACTGATCAACACTGTAACTCTTATTTTTGGAAATTTAGCTGTAGAGGACACTAGAGGGAGCACCCAAGTCTTGGAAATGCTCTGGTGTCCTGCTTCTCTTCAAATCCTAAATCCTTGATGTTTGCCAATCCTTCCTGCAACTTCACTTTTCCCAAATGTGACACCTGTAACCTGCAATCACAAGACTTTGGGAGGGGGTTGTGGTGTTTAGAGGCTTGCCTCAGTCAAGCCCCAGAGGACACTTAAGTCTCTGAACACCGTTGTCAGATAGAGAGTGCATGCCCTTGTGAGGTAGAGGCAAAAACCAAAGGAATTGATAATGAAAACACAATATAATGTCACCTTGTAGTGAAGATATCATGGGAGGAAGATGCTCTTCATTCCATGATGAACATGGATGCTCAAATCTACAAATACAAACACACAAACCACACAAGTCTACTCTTGCAACACAATGAAAGCCTTGAATCACCTTGAAAACACTTGAACATCACAATTGCCATCTAGTTTACAAATGAATGCCTAAACATGCTTTTATATGCAACTACAAGCACTCTCGCCAAGATTTTCATAATTCAAACTTACCGTGTTGGCAAATGACCTAAATAACGGTCATAAACTGACACCAAGAAATTGGGGCTACCCCAAAATAAGGCAGGACTAGGGCGCAGGTGCCCAAGTCCTCCCCCCTATTTTGGGTAGGGTATAGCTCAAGGGGTCCTCCTAGGTCCCATTTGTCATGTTACCTAGGGCTCATTCCATCAGGATGCCAAATTATGAACTAGGATGTCCTAAATGCATGCAAAAGACCTGGGAGCTCAAACTTAAGAGGGAAAAACCCCCAAGGGGACATTTTTTGATGTTACTATATATATATATTCAATTCCTAATTCAATTTTAATTTTTTTTGTATTTGTAGCTCTACTTCTAGACCCAATTTGTACACATGGTTGATCCCCCTAGGACCCCCCACCCCAACCCCCCCCCCCCCACCACCACCACCACTATATGAGGCTCGCTTGCGAGCAATGATTGATGAGAATTTACAAACATTGCAAGAAAGAATCAATTTTTTGTAAAACCAAATCCAAACTCCACCACACATTTCACGGTTTGCATCTATGATGCAAACTATTATTGATTTGGTGAGAGCTATTCACACCAATATAGACACATTCTGCTCATGGCGGGAAGAGAGGAGATAGTTTTACGAGGATGGTCTCTTGTATAAAGAGATCAATGATCTGCATATTACAAAAAATAAATTGCCGCATTTTTCATTGATCCCTCCACAGGCCAACAAATACCACCAAATAAAAAGAGAATTTCAATAAGGTGGTGCACACATCAGTAGATAGCTGATCATTTTTGGGAGTGGTGGTGGATGGTTTTTGACCATCCACCTCATGCTAATTATGAGGTTCCCTTTTGTTTTTTGAAAAATTATGGGTGGAGTTTGTGATGGGCTTAAAGCCCAATTATTTTGATATGAGATCATATCAGGGCGTGGGTGGTGGAATGCCACAACATTGACTAGGGTGTGTTGATCCAAATCGATATTTGCCCCTTGCACCTATTGTCCCTTCTTTGCCCTCTGTTCCTGTGCCTTTTCACCTGTGCACGATCGTGTCGGTACTTAGAGTGTTACCACTGCTCTCAGGAAACTTAATTGACCAAGCTACCTGCTTGGCAAATGAAGTCAATCCCAAAGAGCCTGCAGAGCTTGGAGGAGCATATGGTGTTGGTCCTAGCACCTCACAGCCATTGACACCAGTGCGGTCCACACCGTATTTTTATCAGAATTGTAATCATCCATGTTTTGGTCCTACATCTACTTCAGAGGAGTCCTTTTTGGCTACATTAGTCTCTCCTATGGACTCAGTATATATGCCACATTTAATAAAATTAAATTTAATATAAATTTATATAGATCCAATTATCAATCTTTTTAATAAATGTTAAATATATTAAACATGTTGATTGGTACAGATGACTCCATCAGGTACTACCAGTTCATCATGGTTGGACCATTTAGTGTCAATGACTGTAGAGATGGGTAGACCTTATACAGTTGAGGTATAAAAATTAGTCTCTAGAGATTATTTAATTGGATATATCTATTTTAATAATTATAGAATAATATGAAAATGTGATGAACTTTTTTTTAATTTGAAGCAAATGGGAGGTCCTGGCACTTTTGTGTCAAACCAACCAAGTCATCTAGGACCAGTGCCACCATCATCTATGCAGGAGCCTACTTCATATTCCATGGTTGATAGCTTAAAATTGTACATTTTTTGTTTAAATTTGAATTTCCAATATAATTTCATGATTTTAAATTCTTCTTTCAAGTTGAATTTATATATATGCATGTACATATATGCAAGATGAGATTAGTATAGGTGTAAACTCAATTAATCCTACCATTGATGAGCTTGCACAGATGCATGATTCATCTGTCATATTTTAGGTCCTATAATTAAATCATATGTCATTTCAAAGTCTTTTATATCATTCAACCTTGTATTTTGTATTTATACTCTAGTCTAATTCATGTTTTATTGAAATATAGGAATTGGCAACATAGATATTTACTCTACCAAAAATTGGTATCTATTGCACACGAGCATGACAGGAGAGATGATGAGCCCATTGTGGTATGCTTAGACATTTTCAAGTTTAGATTTAAAAATTTAATTTGATGGTTTGGTTTTAAATATTTGATTTAAATAATTTGGATGTAGTTTTGACATTAAAATTAATTTGAAGCTTCTTTTTTCTTGTACACAGCATGAGTCACCCTCTGAGTCACATGGAACCAAAAGGCGGATTCAAATGGATGATGATCAAAATTAGGGCACACATGTGTATTAGATTGTTTATTTCATGTGGATTTTATGACTATTTCAGTATTAACTGGACATAGATTGTTATTATTTCACTATTTTACATGGACTATTATTATGTCAGTATTTATCTCATAGACTATTTCACCTATTTCATAGACTATTTTACTATTTGTTGAATGTCCACTATATGCATCTATATTCAAAATTTTATTTCATATCTCATATTTAACACTTCAAATTATCATGTGTTTAATTATAAAATTGCAAACTACTAATTCTAATTAGATAAGAGGAGAATTTATACAATAAGTCACAAAAATTTGCAAGTCCTAATTCTAACTGCTAGTTACAATTGTAATTGTGATTGATTTATTGTGATTGTAACTGATATAGTTAGATTAATACTTAAAATTATCATGTGTTTTATTGTAATTGTGATTGCTAGTCAAAATTGTAATTGATTCTAATTCCTAGTCAAAATTGTAATTGTGATTGATTGATTGTGATTGTAATTGATAGTCTTAATACTTAAAATTATCATGTGTTTATTTGTAATTGTGATTGCTAGTAGAAATTGTAATTGATTCTAATTGCTTGTCAAAATTGTAATTGCTAGTCTTGGTAATTCTAATTTCCATATTGGAGTTAAAAGTTTCCTATAATTTAGCATTGGAGGGAGAATACAAATTCTAGATTATAAAGGATAGGTCGACAATCCAAAATAGCATACATATATAAAAAGCACAATATATTTAAAATTTTAAAATTTTCAATGATCTACATACTAATTAAAATTGTTGTAATTGAAAAAGTATATATTCAATATACAATATTCTTCAACATATATGAGTATCAATCACTTGATGACCCTACTAAATAGTAACAACAAATATAAATTCTCACAAGAACAAATAATCTACACAAAATTTACCTATAAACATGTTATAAAAGAAAATTTATTATGTGTTGAACCATAACATATTAGGTAAAATAGGTAATAAGATGAAGTAATATATTAGAAATAATATATAATAGGAAATATTGAAATACATTTATAGTTTGTACATTCATCTCATAACAAAAAGTTCATATTTTTTTATATAATGGTCATGTTTTACATAATTCAAGTGAAAATGTAGTGAATAATTTATATATTAATTGAATTTTGAGGCGAGGTGTATTCACCCTTAACCTCCAAGTTGGAATAGGAAAGATATGCACTTTTCTAGGATTGTAATCTTCTTTTACTTATCACTCATGGGGTCATGAGATTATCTAGCTTCACTTTTGTTATTCAATATGGAGTTGTAATATTGGTGTCACCTAGTATGCTATGTTAAATCTCTCTCAATCTAATTTCCATATATATGATAGGATGAGTTAGGTTTGTAGCTTATTAGGAAATGATCTAGGAGAATTAGGAATATTAATATGAAGGTGGAAATGCTACCCTCTCCTACTGCTCAAGTAAGTTAATCCAACTTCTAAAAAGATGCATGAATTCTATCTATCTTAGGTGAATCAAGTAGAAACTCTAGTTCAAAGAAACGTAGCACATTTGTTTGGAGAAGATTAAAAACTAAGAAAATAACTTGAAAACAACTTCAAAATTGAAAAAATGTATTCCATAGTCAAGCCTCCAACCCTCAAGTATACTTTTTTTGTTGATTCTATTTAAATAGGATATATATCAAAAAAGGTTAATTTACAACCACAACAATTTGGAATAATTGTAAGTCAAAATATATAGTCAAAATTATAATTACATGAGTTCTATTTCAAGGTTTTCGACTCCTAGATTATAGTAAATCGTAAAATATAAAATTTCTTTGATTTGAAGGGATGTCATATCTCACTTGCATAGAAAGTACAAATGATGACAATTATGTCATCTAGTTGTAGGATCTACCTGAAACAGAGATGATAAAATAATTAAAACTATAAATAAATAAATTAAAACTATAAATACAACTATAAGTCAGGTGAGAAAATTATATAAAATAAAGTTGCAAAATTATGGTAGAAATTCCATACATTGAAATGATATGTAGCATAGGAAATCCAATATGAATGTCAAACGTTGAATGCACCGACTTAGTGATAATCATTCCAACTAGTTGTAGGAGACCTGAAATACATTAAACTAAACCAAATCCAACATTTACTATTAAAGTAAATTAAACTTACCTAATGTTTGAAACTTAGGTAGGGGATGGCTAAAGGGGAGTTAAGAGGATGGCTTAAGGGGAGATACAATCAATTAGTATTTTGGTAATGGTGCACACTAGTAAATCAATTACTTATAACTATACTTGATCCAAAACTCACATTCTATGAACTACCTAATTAAACTAAATTGTACTTACCTAACTTATGGAACATAGCTAGGGGATGGCTTAATGGGAGTTAAGAGGATTTGTTAAGGGGAGATGGAATCCACTCTAGTATTTTGGTAAGGGTGTACTAACTTATATCAATTAACTATATTGAAGTTATTAAACTAAATCCTAAGTTTACCTAACTTATGGAACATAGCTGGGGGATGGCTTAAGGGGAGTTAAGAGGATAGCTTAAGGGGAGTTAAGAGGATCTCTTAAGGGGAGATGGAATCAACTCTAGTATTTTGGTAAGGGTGTGCTAACTTATATCAATTAACTATATTGAATTTATTAAACTAAATCCTAAGTTTACTTAACTTATGGAACATAGCTAGGGGATGGCTTAAGGGGAGTTAAGAGGATGCTTAAGGGGAGATGTAATAAATTAACTATCAATCATATTAATCCTAAACTCACATCCTAGACCAAATTCTAAAGCTATTAAACTAAATTGTAATTACTTAATTTATGAAACTTAGCTAGGGGATAGTGGAAGGGGAGTTAAGAGGATGGCTTAAGAGGACATGAAATCACTTAATAATTTGGTTAGAGCATGAAAGTAAATGAATTAGTGCTATCAATTAAATATGTATACAACTATACATTAGTCAAAAAATAAAGATTAAAAGTTTAAAAATTTCTACATACCTGTTAACCATTTAAAAAAATTACTTGACTATACCATCTACATCCTCTCTTTTTTGTAATGCATCTATGATTGCCTCATGATCTTCCATAGAAAGTGTCCATAAATCTTTTGTGTCAAGTCTCTGTCTATATCTCACTAATTGTATATTTGTTGCCACAACCATATGCGAGTAGTGCAAAATTTTCTTATGTCTTTCATAATCTTCAAATCTAGGTATACCATTCCTCTTTATTAGATATTTATGTAGCCAAGTGCCAACAACAACCATAAAACCTATCAGATACTCAAAGTTATCATCATCTACTCTAGGCTGTAACAACTTGTGTTTTTCCTCAACACACCGAGCCAACCAATACTCTGTTTTCTCTTCATTATCCTCGGGTGCAACAACAACATACACATGTCCTGCAACAAACTTTCAAATTCAATAAGTCACAAAAATATACATGCATGTATACAATTAAATATAGATACAAAAAAATGTATTGAAACCAAATATTGAATTAATGTACCTTCTTGTATAAGGTCTGAAATACAATCATAGTCATTTGATGCTTGCAAATAATTATCCTTCTCAAATATTATCTCATTTTGATCATGTTTTTGTAGAGGTTTTAGGGATCTTTGTTTTCATTCTTCAACCCAATATGTATTTTCACATGCTTCCCCCTCACCTCCGATACAAAACTAACAAAAACATGTGAGCTTCCTAGTCTATATAGTCCACGTTCTTACATTTGAACTCTTAAATGAATGCCATTTTTTTGATCCACTAATTGTATCACAATCATATTGGGGAGGAATGTTTTCTTCTTCAACCAACCAAAAAAATTGTTGAACTTTAGAGTTTTCACTTGATCCTGTAGTCAATTTTGCATTACACCAATCCACAATTGCACGTGCATCTTGAAACTTTACTGCATCATGAAATTTTTGTTTCTCCCTAGCAAGAGCCCTTTTCACACATGCTCTAGCTCCATCATGTTCTCCTTTACCATGTCCAACTTCAAAGAAACTCCACATATGTTGGATATTGTTTTCTTTATGGGCCCTACTTAACCAATAAAACATTTGAGCATTTTTAAATTATCCTATACAATTGTCTGACCATATGGGATGTTGAACTTCATCTGGATTTGTCTTTCTTTTAAGTTGTCATTAAATACTTTGAAATAATACTGCACAAACTCTGATGAATTTAACCGGTTATCACTCACATAGAAATGGTACTCCCTCAAAATTTTCCTATCATCTTCTGTACTGTCAACTGCATGTTTGTATACAATATGAACAAAGATAGCTACATGTATTAAGTTATAATATTGTGACTGAATCTCCTCTTGTGGAGCATGGGTATAGTTTTCTGTAAAGTCAACCACTAAAAGTATAGTTCCAATTGGAAATGTGTTCTTACATCTATGGAAATGTTCATTAAGCCACCAAGCATATTGAGAGTGTTTCGCATATTTATACACAATATTATTCTTGAACTCTGTGATGAATGCATGTACACTACTTTGTTCTATGACTGACTCACAACACTTTCCAATTTTTCCATCCTTTAATGGATATTGAACATTGGTGAACCTCTTCGCATCCACTAATTGTTGTCCAAAATCATGTGAACTACTTTCATGCATGCATTCTCTTAACAATGAAAGGTTACCACATCAATTGCATTGTCCAAAAACACATAGTTTTGAAAAAAGAAATGTCCATCAGTTGTTTCACAAAGTAAACTTGTTATAAACTCCTTAATTGTTGTAGGTGGCATATTAATACCACATTCCTGCATAATTTGGTTTGTATGTAAAATACAACATATATATCAAAAAACATCATAATAATAATGAAATTGCACATGAGTTTTGCAACAACAAGAGATTCATTACTTATTAATCTTGACATACCAAGGTTTACATTTCTCAAATGATCTGACTTATGTTAAAAACATTTATAACTGAATCATCTAGAAATTTTATATATAATTTTGTTTGATTCATGTATAAAAGATGTTTTGGATGAGGAACACATTTTTTTGACCCCACCCTTAATTTCAAAACATCTCTAGCATTTGATGAAACCCTTGTAATATCACATCAAAAAATTTCAATCAAAGACCTAATTTCATTATTTAATTTCATGTCAGACCTTGGGAGTCTACCACTCAAAGTCCAACATTGGTTAATTGAATCATCTTCAATACTTACTCTTCTCTTTGATGCTCTTCTTAAAGTTATAGCATGCACATTTAAATATCCGCTTGTCTTGCTTATCATTCTTTTGCTCACAATTAATTTATTAACTAAAGTAGCTGTTATTGCTCGACATGTTGCATTCTTATCCTTAGATCAACTATTTTTACAATAGAACCAATAGCATTAGCAACACTAAACATAACTTGTTTCATTGATTCATCCACCTTTTTGGGTTTTACAAATATGCCTAATTTTTTCATTACTTTTCTCATTTTTGACATTCTCATCAATTGTAATACAAGTTGGTATTGAAATCCAAAAGTTTTTCTATAAAAAAATTGTTTGTACAATCTATTTGCATGGGTTTGAATTTGTCCCCAAGATATCTTACCATGAAGATTCTTCAAAACATTACTTTCAATATATATATATTCATCTTCACGCATACAAGGGTTTTCATTTTCATTTTTTATTGTCTTGTTTGTAGTAGAAGAATTTATGTCAACAATGTTATATCCAGCTTGCTTTAAATCATTAATCTCATTATCATTCAAGGGATTTGAAGACATACCTAGATTCATTCTTATATTTGCATTTTCCATATTCTTGACCTCTTCCACATTTGCATATTCTACATTCACTTCATCCATATTGGTCTCTTCAATGTTCTCCTCTTCAATAGTCATCAAACTGGATGCTACATCATTCTTCATTTTTTTAATCCTCTCTCTCATATCTCTTTGTCATTTTGCCTCTTTCTCTCAATGTGCTTCAATTTCTTCAAGTGTCATAACCTTCCTCTTATTTTTTTGTTAACATTAATTTGATCCCATGATTACCAAAATGTGTTGATAAAATCAACAAATAATATTGTATTATACTTAGAGTTGGATCCCTTCTTAAAATTTATGAAATACAAGTAGATGTAGACCCTTTGTTCAATATGATATTTTCTTGATATTTGTTTGATCTCTTTAAGAAATTGAATCCCTATAAAAATTGGATTTTCTACTTCATTCCATCTGAAAATGCTCCTTATGATTGAATCCTTGTAAAAATTGCATAAAATATGTCCCATTAAGAGCTCGAATTGACACCTCGCATATAAAAAAATCATAGAATTCATTGCTATCGTCCGTACTGGTAAAAATGAAATTTGTAGAGTATCTGTCGTACTACAAATTTATGAAAAAAAATGGATAAATAAGAACGGGTGCCCATTTTGAAATGGGTACCCGTTATTTTTAAAATGGGTACCTATTTGTAATGGGCACCCGTTACGAGCAGGCACCCATTTCTAATTGTTTCAAACTGCAAATCTACCAATTTGCATTGGTTTTAGGTTTGGTAAAGACTTGGAAACCCAAGCCTTAAGCTTTGGACTTGCAACTAACCTACAACTAGGAGACCATGAAAATAATAAGAGAAAAAACTAGTTTCACCACTGTGGCTAACAACTTTTTTTTTGAATATTTTAACAAAATTAAAACCCATTGTAGATCTAAAAGTCTAGTTTTCAAATATGTAAATTTTTCTACTATTGGACATAATTTTCTATTTATTAATTATTTTCTAAACAAATAGACTCATTAACTTGAAATAGCATATGTTACTATTTTTTAATAACTTTTTATTTTGAAAGTTTCTTGAAAAAAAAAAGTTTGACCAATTGAGATATCATTCTCTACATGATGAAAAAAAGTTAGTGAATTGATTAGTTTAGCTCAAATTATGTTGGTCGTACACGAGGGGTTTTAAAAAACACTAATTAGGGCCATCAAAAAATTTATAAAAAAAATATTTTTCAAAAAATTACAAATTCAACATCCTGACCAAAATTCAACATCCTATGCATCTTTCCACAAGAGGAATTAGAAAAATACCTTCATTGAGGTCAAATTATGTTGGTCGTACACATGCATGCTTTGGCAAAAAATAGGGGACTTTTAAAAAGACATTTTTGTACATCCAATGAAAAGCCAACTTTCATCATTTGGGTATTAGAAAAAAAATACATATTTGAAAACTGAAAACAAAATCCTATATTTCTTATTTTTACATCATCTTAATATTTTATGTGCAAGTGCTTCAAATTGTCACTCTAATTATGAAAATTTTGAAAAATAGGAAAAACACTTCCATTGTTTGGCCAAAAAGTGAACTCATCTTGCACTTACCCAGGAGACATGCATTCCCTTGATATTCATGGATATGTAGATTTAGACTAGGCAAGTGATGTTGATAGAAGACGATACACCGATGCTTATGTATTTACTTTATTTGGTGGTGCAATTAGTTGGATGAGTAAACAACAGGCTGTGGTTGCTTTTTCCACTACTAAAGCTATGTATATGGTGACTACTCATGCTTGTAAAGAAGCCATTTGGCTTAAGAGACTATGTTCAAATATCAAAATAAAACAAGGTGTAGTGACAGTTTATTGTGACAGTCAGAGTGCAATTTGCCTAGCTAAGAACTCAACATTTCATGCTAGGACCAAACACATTGATGTACAATATTATTTTGTTAGAGATATGGTCAAGGATGGCAGGGTGAAGCTAGTTAAGGTAGAGACTTTGATGAATGTTGTAGATTCATTAACTAAGCCTATGAGCACAGAGAAATTCAGATGGTGTTTGGAGTCTATGGGCCTCTCGGCCCCTAGCAATTAAATCATGGTGTTGATACTCCCTTTGCTCTTGCAAGGTGTTCAACAAGTTAGAGAATGTTAGGAAAGGTGTCTCAACCTTGCAAATACAAAAGGTTACTATTCTTCCTAGTTTTGGTCTTTTCGAATACCCTTTATCTTGAAGAATGGTTTAGAACTTTCAAAGTTTCCAAAAGGGCTAAAAATGGTAGGGTTTACTATTTTTAATAACTCTACATTTGAGCTCGGATAGACCCAAAATTTTTTCAAAAGGTGCAGAACTACCAAGTAAACATCTTAGGTGAGTTTTAACTCAAGATCATATCTAGATTGCAAGATATTAAAGTTTCTATTTTTTGAAACTTCCAGAAAAAATTTCAAACTCACATTTGAGGAACTTAGAGGTCCCTAAATGCCTCAAAAGTTGTCGTAACTGGTGAAGTAGGTTATATCTTGATAGATCTCTTCATGAACTTTCTAACGCATAAAACGGTTTGTCAATTAGACATCCAGATCAAAAGTTATGGCCTTAGGAAGTTAGACCTCCTATTTTGGGAAATGTGAAAACATGTTGGACACTTAAAAGAGTTGTAAAGGGCAGAGTTGGACATGTTGGTGTGTGATTTGGCACATCACAAGGCATCTTTGATTGGAGATAATTTGGGTACCACTTTAGGTGGTTTTGGCTCATGGTTTTGTAATTATCGTTGATGATTTACTGTATTGTATCTCCTATATATTAGGACCTTGAGATGGAGGTTGTGTGTAAGAGTCTTATAGATGTTGAATTGCCTTCGAATCTCTAGTTGGTTATACTCCTGTGAAAGCTTGCTCTAAAAGTATACTGTAATCTTCTTGATTCCTGAATAATATATTTTGGGCGAATTTGGAGTGTGGGGTTTTTCTCCTGAAAGGGTTTCTCCACATAATTATTGTGTCATGGTATGATTACTATTTGTGTTTATTTATGTAACTATTGTAAAGATCTGAAAAACTTGTGCATATCCCTCCCCTCAAGATTAGTGTAGGAAGTTGTTTTTCTACCTTAGCTTCCTTATAATTAGGATATTACCCTATTAAACCATGAGTTGTATCTCACTCAATAAAGAGAGAAAAATTTAGTAAAAGACATATCCTTTTAGAAATATGAAACAAGGTTAATCAATGGAGGTTATCATCAAAATGCAAAAGTAAAGAACATAGGCACTACCTTGAACCATGATCACCTTATATGGGGAAAAATCAAAGTATAATAATTTAAATAAGGTGTCAAAGGCACTACCATACCACCATGCATGTGAGCTAGATATCATAAGGGTGAGTGCCCAAAAAATTACCTTTTACAATTGTCTAAATGTGCAAATAGATGGTAGAAAGGTTATGATAGTCAAAAGAGGGTTTGGATAGAAGAGAAAAACATCAAATTTAAACTAAACCATAATGCCAAAATACATTATAAATAATGTACAATTAAATGCACATCCTAGGGTGGAGTTTGTAGGATTAAAATATAAAGGCTAATATTTAAAATTCTCCAACAAATTCACCTTCTCTCCACTCAAATTTTAAATGTTTTTGTACCAAGGACCCTTTTGGGACTACTTGAGGGTTTTGGATGGTTTGAGGACCTCTTGCAAGGGTTTCAAGTATTGTTAGAGGGTTTTAAAGATTTTATAGTGGTTTGAGTGCTAACTTGGAGTCAGCCCTAAGATACCTCATGCAAATTTGACTAGCATGGGTCCAAAATACAATATAATAAAGGCTTTAAGTAACTCCTTAAAGGAACTAAAATCAAATGGAGATCTTTGAATTCAACCTAGATGGAGTGAAAACTAAAAGACCATTATTTACATGATGTCAAAGGTTCAATGACTTAATACTAGACTAATATAATAGAATCCAATGTTGAGAAAAAGACTTTTAAAGCATGAACCCAATGCCAATACCCTATGACTAAAGATGCATCACTCAATCAAAAAAAAGAAAATTCCACTATAATCCTAAAATCATAGGTCTTGACCAAAGTTTAATGATCCAAGACCAATCCAAGACCCATTTGACAACCATGAAATAAGGCCAAGGCTTGATAAGAGAAATAAAATAAACTTAGAAGGGTCGAAAACTAATAGAAATAATGGTGAAACACTTTTAACTCATGTAAGAAGAAACCAAACCCCCTCCATAAGGCATGGTCATAAAAACATCTAAGATAAAATGTACATATATCTCATCTACCAAAATGGAATGCTCCTCAAAAATTAAAGAGTAAACAACAAAGATGTGACAACCACCTAAATACTTGAGAGGATTAAGTGAACCAAATGGTAAAACATGATCTCCTAGAATAAACTCAATCATGCAATGGCTAACTAGGACTAAAGACTAAGATCATGCTCACCAAGAAAACCAAGATACCAAAGGAGATTGAAAAATTGGTCAAGGACTCAAATCAAAAGAGGGGATCCTCATTTTCCTCAAGAAAAATGGGTCATGTGTATGAGGCACAAAAAATGGTGACTCTACTAGGAAATGCTCTTGATTATTTTAGAATGAAAGAACCAAGCAAAGAACCTAGGATCTCTATTCAACACAACCACAATAAATGCATGAGTACAAGACCAATAAAGAAAATGATGATCATAGTATGTAACATCAAATGCACCAGAAACCCAAGTGTGTGCATGTGTATCCATTACCTTTCTTAAAACATGTTGGAAGTGTAACATTGTAAATTGTGCTCGCCCACAATTTCATGCTATGTTTGGTACTTGCTTTGGTGTCCACACCCTAGTATGTTTTTAGGATCATTTCTAGCCTTGGCCTTACCCTCAACCCATGAGAGATGTCTTGCACTGCTTTGACTCTTTATGCTGATCATATCCAAAAACTACAAAAGTACCTAAATCCTAGCTTTGTCCTTAGGGAATTAGACCTTTTAAGAACTGTATTTTCTAGGACTCTAGGACTTAGCACAGACGTTTGCACCAGGCGAATATGTTTTGATAGCCTTTATCAGTCCTATGATAATTTTAGAAGTTGTCTTTTCACTTGTGTGATTCACCGAGATTTTCTAAGTCCTTATTTGTGCTCAAACGACTCTTAATCATTGATTTTTCATTCTTGCATTCTCTATATAAGCAAGTTAGTTTATCATTGCAAAGGTTCAATCCTTTTCCACAACAAAGATCTGCTGAAATCCATTATCTTTCATGGTAAAACCCTCTTTAGATTTGAGAACCAACAATATTGATTAGTTTTACCAAGCTCTTACTGCATTTATTTCATCAAAGTGTGGCAAACTCTGAAGGATCTTGATTGGAACCACTACTTGCTGAGTGGCTTTCATCTCCTGTTGTGAGGTGACAAAGTTCTAGTTGATCCTCACCTTCACTCTTCGATCCTTGTGATCTATTTGGTATCATGCTCATCTTTGTGGGTTGATTTAACATTACCATTTTATCTCTTGCATGTAGAGATAGTTGTGCAAGATTTCTCTAAGTCACTGAGTAGGTTTTTATTATATTATTGTTTATTGCTTTGTCACTATTCGCCACAATCATAGACACACTTACAATTCAGAACACACGCTATTTTATCTATCTATTGATCTAGCTGTCATTGAGGTGGAAACACCAAAACAGGGTTTGATTGAGGCAAGCCCCTATACAACCCAACCCTTTTCCTTTGTCTATGTGTTTGCAGGTCTCATCCGAAAGTTTGATGATACAAGGAACTAGTATGAAAGACAAGCATGAGGATCAAGAACTAGAATCTGAGCCATACTATGTCACATAGACTATAGAATGACATGTAGGTGTCTACACCATGCACTATCATCCTTGGCATTGGGCTCCTACTTCTGGTGTCAGGTTCTCTATTATTTTAGTTTTCTATTTCTATATCTCATTTTTAGAAATATTCTCTATACCTCTGTATTTTCCTAGTTTTTCGTTAATTTAGTTATCTATCTTGCTACTCGAATACAACAAAGGGAGATAGCTTGGTCCATTTCATGTTCCTTAATTGGATAGAGGTGAAATATACGTCTTCGTCAGCTAGTGTCCTTATAGACACCTAAAATTGGCTCAGGTCGAATTAAATAAATATTTTAATATTTATCTTAATTCTTATTTTCTTTTGTCAATTAAGTAAATATTCAAAATTTATTTGATTGGTTCATCATCCCATAATTAAATAAAATCATTTTATTTAATTAAATTCCCTAAAATCTTCTAATGTCTCAAGTCCTAAATCCACCTCACAAAATCCACCCCATCTCTTCCACCTCACCATGTTGCACATATAATTAAATATTCTTAATATTTAATTAGCTAATATCCTCTATTATCCACTATTGAATTCTTAATTCAATTGTCCTCTACTCCTCCACTATTGAATTCTTAATTCAATTGTCCCCCACTATCCTCCACTAATTGAATTCTTAATTCAATTGTTCCCCACTATCCTCCACTCCTCCACTATTGAATTGAAAATTCAATTGTCCTCCACTAATTGAATTAGAAATTCAATTGTCCTCCACTATTGAATTGAAAATTCAATTTGTCCTCCACTAAGTTGAATTAAAAATTCAACTTGTCATAACCCACTCTTCCCAAAAATGAATTTTTAATTCATCCACTATGAATTTAAAATTCACAAAAAATGAGAGCCACTTGATCCTATCCATAATCCTATAACCATTCACGAGCAAGCTATCCAAATTCAACCCATCCATAACATTTACCTTTTTTATGATGAAGATAATATCTATGATGAAGAAGCTATCCATGAGCACCTTGATCCTATCCATAATCCTATATCCATCCATGAGTAAGATATCCAAATTGCTCCTAGTCATCTGCCATCTAGCCCTATCTAGAATGAGCAAACATCCACTTGTCATGATGAGACACTTGTCCCCCAAGTAAGCATAAAAGATCAAACAAATAACTTGGATCTTAGTGAACACAATGCTAATCAAGATCCTAATGACCCTCCTTCCACATCCACAATCAATTCCACTTCAAATCCACTATCATGTCCTATTGGTCTTACCACCCTTATACATGATTGTTCCTCCTTAGGACAACAAGGACCTTTATCCACTTCACCTTCTCCATCCAATAAAGAGCTAAAGTCTAGTTCCCAAAGCACACCTAGTCCCATTGTCCATCGCATACTCTGAAACATGAACTACCAAGGTAATTCCACTTCCTATGCTAAGACACTTGCCTCCCAAGTGCACATGGACGATCAACCCCATAACCAGGACCATAAAGAGCATAATAATGATCAAGATCCAAACAATCCTTCACCATCCATTATTGACCATGCTACAAAGCCTCCACCATATATCCTTGGTCTTACTACCTTCATGCATGAATGTTCATTCTTAGAACACCAACAACCATTATCCACTATCTCACCTTCTCCATCCAATAAAGAACTTGTGTCTAGTGTTCCACCTACACATAATCCCGCTGTCCACCGTATACTCCAGCATATGAACTATCAAGGTAAAGGCTTAGGCCTTCATGAACAAGGTATTTTGGAACCTATCCATGTAAACGTTCCTCCACCTTCATACGGCCTTGGATACATACCCCAAGGTGCACAAACTCAAGATGTTGGTACTTCCTCCACTCCTCCTAAGTCTACCACTTTCCATCACAAACCCTATCATATCCCCAAAACATATATCGCCATTCCACCTCCATCATCCTATAGTTGTCAAAAGCATGTGACCATACATCTTCCAACCTCCACTTTGCCTCCACTTTTACCAACTCCAAATATCCCTCCATCCACCTTGCCACCGTTGCTTCCGACACCTAACATACCTATCATTCATAAGTATCCTTACATCCCTAATCATGGCTAACAAAAGAACACATCATTTAAGCATAATGCTTCCAATCATTCCATCCACTCCACCCATCCCATAGGATTCAAAAGCAAAATTTTTTATGCCTTTACCTATAAAGCCAAAAATCCAACTAAAACTCCTAAGGACCCTCATGCCTTAGGGTATCAATGTGAAAAGTCTCTAAATCATCCATCTGCTAAGCAAAGTACATCTACAAAGCTATCCAAGCTCATACCTCCACAAGCAAAGCCCAAAAGCAAAATGGTTTGGGTTCCTAAGAAAATAGTTAGCAAGTCACATGAGGCATCCTCATCCACATCTCATGAATCCCAACCACCTATATCCATCCAAAAGCCTACTTCCATCCAAAACTTCCATTCCCTTCAAAAATCCCACAAGCAAAAAAAAAGCACTAAAAATACTAAATCTATGTGGGTTCCTAAATCACTTCATCAACCATCTCCTAAGCAAACATCTCCATTGCTTCCTACACCACCATCTCATCAAAAGCTTCAATGTTTATCACAGTGTGTGCAGCCGTTGGTCATGGTTCCTTTCCACTTCACAACACCTCCACATAACTACATCTCCCCATCTTCCATCCATTATCCTACACATCTTCCTCATCCTATGCCTGTGGTCCATGTTGTTGCATAAGCCTTCCCTCCATATTCTGCATCATAATCCACTATCTACCTATGCCATATCACTTTCATACGATCCCCTACCAACATCTATGAGCACACGGGACATGGTCCATTCGACAGTATATATCTAGCGGGACTATCCCCTTTCAAGGAACTATATACTTAAGTCTTTCCATATCCACTTTCTCCAATCTAAATATTCAAAAAAAAAAAAAGCAAAGAAAAATCCCTTCGTCCAATGGTGAAAACCTGGTAAACAGGTGCCTTGGATACGTACCATGATGAAAACCTGGCAAACAGGCATCATGTGTAGGTTGATCTTCTATGTCACTTACATTTGGGGGCACATTGTCTCATCCAACCTATACATTTCCAAACTATCTATCCCATTATATCATTTTCCATCCTATCCTGTCCTACCATTACCACACCATCTTACCATCCTTAGCCATTACATAAATATGCCTATCCTATTGAACCCATTTACCCATCCTTCTGCCTTTTGATTTTGATGAAGACATAGGGGCAAAATATTGAAACATGTTTGGATATATCTTGGCATACTTTCTTTACAAACCAAGTCCTATCCATTGACCATTTATCCATCCCATTTAAACTGATCCATCATGTCATCCTATCATCATAAGCACCATGTAAAATCCAATCATGTCATCCCTTGGTCATGAACTTTGTCCTGCAAAAAATTCTAAGCATTACCACCTAGAATGGGGCAAGTTATTCCTATGCAACATAGCCTTTGAAGATCACATCCTAGCTCCCCTACGATCCATCCACTATGGTGTATCCTTATCATGAGCTTTCCATCTTATAGCTTATCCCCATCTGTTTATCATGAAGCTTTCCACTATAGCCTACCTATCCATTTATCATGAGGCAAGCATCCATCCCTTATATGGCCTATCCTCTTATCTATCCATCCAACTCTCATGAGCCTTCCATCCCATTCACTATCATCCATCCTTTCATCCGTCCTTTGCACCTAGACTTGGTTTTCTCTCTTATCATTGGTATCTAGCACAAAGGCTACTCAATTGTAAATCCATCAACATTCAAAACATTTCAAAAACTCCAAAAAAAACAAATATCCCAAAAAAAACTCCAAAAACATCAAAATATTCTCAAAAATACAAAAAAAAATTCAAATATCCAACAAAAAATCCAAGCAATAAAACCAATCATATCATCCAAAACAATCCACTCCATCAACATCAAATCAAAATCATAATCATCATCATCAATTCTTCCTATCAATAACATTCATTCATCCATTTCAATCAATCACTTCTTCCAATCATATCAATCAAATCAATCTAAACAATGATCTTAAATCCAAGTCACACTAATCCATATCAAGCAAGCTAATCAATCAAGGAACATTATCCAATCAAATCAACAGGTTTTGATCCTAATCCTGTCATGAACCAAATCAATCATCATCAATCATCATCAATGGGATACATCATTCCCACATCATCCTTGTGGTGATCTATGGATATAGCTTTCCCCGCAATGACAACACTATCTATCATCATCAATCAGCAATCAATCATTGGTTTATGACTTGACAAGGGCAATACCTTGTTTGTTTTACCTCCTTTGAGCACACTGAGAACACTTGCTTATGCTTAGATTGAGTGGACACTCTAATCATCACACCATCACTATCATCATTCAAAACAATCCAATCATTAAAACAATCAACCTGTCCAAGGCAAAATAGAGCACCATACCAAAACACTCAAGCTAATTTTATACCAATTATGGCAAAAAGACACATCTAATGCAAGAATGTTTTGTGATTGGTTAGATTAACTTACAAAGTCTTGATTTATGCTATCATGCCTTTCTATGCTACTCGAGGATGCCAAAAGCTAGAGATGCTATGATGGGGGCATGATTATTTTCTTTGTCTGCTGCTTGTGGATTAAACTTTAGTAATGTGACAATTTCTGTCTAACGACATGATCAGCAAAAGATCATCGAGGACTCCGAGATCTAAACATGAAAAGGGGCAATCCTTGTCTGTTGAAAAATGCAAGAAGTACTTAGGTCATCTAGATTCAATTTTGGCTAGATGCTTGTATTGACTTGCTAAATCAAAATCCATGTAAGCAATACTCAGGTCATCTAGGCTCAATTATACCTGGATGCTTGTATTTTCTTACAACATAATAAAGCCCAATGATGAAAGCACTTCAAAATACTTGCTATATCAAGGTGACAAATATCCATATCCATATCCATACCATATCCAACTACTGTTCATATACCATTTCCATGTCTATATCATATCCAATTGCGCCTCATATCCGTATCCATATCCATATCCATACCATATCCAATTGCAAGTCAATCCTTAATCCATGCCAATCAAGTCAAATCAATCTTGTCAAATGATCAAATCACAATCAAAGGTCTTGATCCTTGTCCGATTGTAAACCAACTCAATCAATTAATCAATCAATTGTCTTATACAGGATGTTGCATTTGTCGAAATCAGACCAACACACACATCTTACACGACATGCTTCATTTCTTGAAACCAGACACTATCCTTCATGTTGCTCTAGGGATCCATCATTCCCCGCCATGACAACATGCCTGCCGTGTTGGTCTAGGGATATATTGTTCCCTGCCATGACAACACTATCGTATCAAATGTCTTAGACATGATGTTATATTGTCGAAACTAGACCCGAAGTCTTATACGACATATTTCATTCCTGAAACCAGACATCATCAATCCATATCATTGGTTTACTGCTCGACAGGGGCAATACCTTGTTTGTGCTTGAGTCATTTGTGCATACTGGCTACTTACTTGTGTGTCATCATTTTATCTTGCATTCCATATCATTCATCCCTTTCTTCTGCATTCAACCATTTCATTTCCTGTCAACATATCTTATCGTGAGATTGTCCGTCTCACGCCTTCTACCTTCTCCCCGTCCAATCTCCCGAGGGGGCATCCTATCACCATAACCTGTACCAGGGGCAAACTGGGGCACATATCATTGCTAGAATTTTTTTTTATTTCTTTGAAACAACGTGATAAAACACATTGCTTCAAAGAGGGGCAAAATGTAGCCACCTAAAATTGTCAGGTCGAATTAAATAAATATTTTAATATTTATCTTAATTCTTATTTTCTTCTATCAATTAAATAAATATTCAAAATTTATTTGATTGGTTCATTATCCCATAGTTAAATAAAATTATTTTATTTAATTAAATTCCCTAAAATCTTCTAATGTCTCAAGTCCTAAATCCACCTCACAAAATCCACCTCATCTCTTCCCCTCACCATGTTGCACATATAATTAAATATTCTTAATATTTAATTAGCTAATATCCTCTATTATCCACTATTGAATTCTTAATTCAATTGTCCTCCACTCCTCCACTATTGAAATGAAAATTCAATTGTCCTCCACTATTGAATTCTTAATTCAGTTGTTCCCCACTATCCTCCACTAATTGAATTCTTAATTCAATTGTTCCCCACTATCCTCCACTCCTCCAATATTGAATTGAAAATTCAATTGTCCTCCACTAATTGAATTAGAAATTCAATTGTCCTCCACTATTGAATTGAAAATTCAATTTGTCCTCCACTAAGTTGAATTAAAAATTCAACTTGTCATAACCCACTCTTCCCAAAAATGAATTTTTAATTCATCCACTATGAATTTAAAATTCACAAAAAATGAGGGCCCTTGATCTCAACTTTTGATCCTCACCCTCCATTCCCTTTTCAGAAAATCTATAAATGAGACCCTTCTCTAAACAATTAGAAGGGACTTCTTCTGGCATCCTTATCATGCCCAATTTCCTTTAGGAAATCTTCTTCTGGCATCCTCATAATGCCCAATTTCTTCTCTATTCTCCTCTTCATACCCTCCTAATGCCGAATTCATTCTAGTCTATCCATATCAATTGAATGCAGTTAATCTATCCATCCCACATCCTTCATTGTCCCTGTGTTTGAAGCTCATCTTCAACACAACAAAATATCACAGCCATTCTGTTCTTGTCACCGTCAACAAGTCACTGAGGGCCAATCTTCTTCATCAAGGGCGAGGACAGATAGGCGAACAATGGAAGCCGCAGGGTAACAAGTTTGTAAGTTTTGTGCTTTCATTTGTTTATTCTTGTTACTCACATATTTCATTGATGTTTGGGTTTTATTATCTTAATTGATCAATCCATTTTCACCCTTAACAGTCCTAGTGTTCAATAGAGAATTATTTTGATTATGAGTAGATCAATAAAGCAATTTTTCTATTAAACATTTTGGTGATCCTGACATCTTTCTTCTTGCATATTTTGATAACTTATTGTCATTTTTAGTTTGGAAGTAAGTGTTTTATTATGTCAGATTTCTTTATCCAAACCTTTAGCGCTTATGATGAATTGTATAGCAGCGATGATTTTGACATGTTAGATGAAGTTCTTGACGACTTCATCTTTGTCGAATCTTTCTCTACGGTTCCTAAAATATCTTTCTTCAAGAAATTGATAAATACAATTTATATTTCTGGTTCTAAACAAGAACCTGTAAAAACCAAAAATCATTATTCATCTCTAGTTTGAAACACAACAACCACCTAAACTAATAATCATTATTTGATGTGCTAAAAACCCACTTTGACGTCCTGATTACTTCACAAATGTTGTAACAATCACTTTAAATGTGTTGCAGCCACCTCATTATCATTTAATTTCTCACACATACAACACTAGACTTAACAAGAAAAGTAAACAATCTTCTTTTATTCCTCCTTCACTTCAAATTTCTGCACCTTTTCTTCCTCCAACTCCCCATGTTCTCCCAAACACAGGAAGAGAGTACGATCTAGTAGAGCAGCTCCATGCTATTCCTAAAAAAATCTCTCTTCGGGAGTTGGTTGAGATGTTCTGCATACCATGGAATGCTCTAGGTGGCTCTATAGAAGGTATTAGTTCCACCTTATGTCTAGCCAAATGATGTAGCTATTGGCAATATGTGTTGTCATTGATGTCAACACTCAGTTTTTGGTTGTCTAATGTGTTTGATGTGAATGTATGATGATGATATACTATGTTTTTGATGTTCATGGTTGGTTGTTGATGTTCATGGCTGGATGTCATGCCTTGATCAGTGTCAAGTAATATCCAAGATTTCAAGTCATGAAACCTTCCGCAGTAAAATTTATAAGAGATAGAGTTCCAGTCTGTGCTCTGGTAGAATGGGGTGATGATGAAGGATCGTTGGAATGCTCCGCATTCCTCCACAATGATAGATGTGGTTATGCATTCTTGTGGACATGTTCAAGGAAGCACAATTCATGTTTATTTGCAGTATCAAGGGTTTTGGAGGTACACAAGTTTAGTTTTCAAATAATAGAAGTGTGACAGTGAGTTCCAGATGCCTGACTGTTCCCAGGTCACATGATTAAATGTGTGTGGCACAAAATCTTTGTTGTGTAGAGTTCAAGGAGTACTTGAAGATGTTGTATGGATTACGCTAACTCATCTGGAAGAATTTCATGAAGATCCTTCATGTTTCCAGTACCACACAAAGTTTTCAAGTTAGAGTTGTTGTTGAGTCCAACTGAGGAATGTTGATGATGTGCACTGCAAAGTTGTTGTGTGGAGTTCAAGGAGCATTTGGAGATGGTGTATAGGTCCTACCGACTTATCTGGGAGAAGTGCAAGCAATTTTTTATCATTCATGAGTACCGCCAAGATTGTCAAGACCGTTGTCCTACATGCTTGATGTTTTCTTGCTTAAGGGCGACCTATTTCAAATTTGTGAAGCATGCGGATGTTATTCCTTGAAGGGTGATGCTATGAAGGATGTTTAGGACTGTACTAAGAATGTGTTGGGATTTGTAAGGCATGTGTCTCTTCCTGGAGTAGCGTGTAGTTCATGTTAGAGCTTGCCCTCGACATGTTTCATGTTGTGTGATCTCTGGCTGAATTGTAAAATGTAATATTCTTGTTGTATTGGCTGACTTGTAATGAAATCAATGTAATGTCATGTATATATTGTAAACCTAGTTGATCTAGGTGAGGTATGATTGTGAATATGAATGTGTGAAGAACATAATATGAATATGATATGCATTATGATGTGCGACTGAAGGAGAAAGAGCAGAAGCATTAAGGTCAGTCTGGATTCATCTTGAAGACATTCTTGTGACAGGATGGAAGTGAAGAGTGTGCTTAATTGATCCAGTCATCATAAGCAGAGTGAAGAGGTAGAATTGCAATCATCAAAGGTGTGATCTTTAATGTCAGTTTTCAGATAGTAGGACTGTCATGCTGTAATCTTTTATGAGTTTATTCTCAGTTCAGGGAGTAATTGCTTCCTTGGGTTGTATCCCTAAAACAAAGTCAGTAGGGAGTAGTAGCTTCCTTAGTTTGTAGCCCTAAAACAAATTTGTAATTTTGAGCTTCATATATTGTGATTTAATCCTCACCATGGTTTTTCCCCTTTTGGGGTTTTCCATGTATATCTAGTGTTATGTGTTGATGTGCATTGTGTTTGTCTTTCATGTTTATGTTAATGATGTAATGTTTGAGTTTTAAACTGCTCTAGAGGATTTAAAGTTTGTTTGATACTGATTCACCCTCCTCTTAGTATCCTGGTGTGTTCAACAGTAGCAGCCTACTTAGATTGTATGCATTCGACTGCTTCAGACATTGTCTTTCAAAAGCATGAGTTACCTTTCATAGAGGTTCAACAGTAAAATGATCCTCTTTTAATCATTGTAGTCATCAATAATTATGGAGTATAATGTACACTTATTGACAATGGATCAGGTCTCAACATTTGTGGGATAGACCTATTACATAATCTTGACATAGATATGTCTTACATTTCACCTGACACTCTCTCAATCTATGGCTTTGACAATGTTGACATATAGACTCTCGGCATGATCACATTACCAATTGCATTGGTTCCTATAGTCCTACCTATTGTTGTACATGTTATGCCCAACGCTCTTTCCTACAATCTTCTTCTTGGTAGATCATGGATTCACACCATGGGCGCGGTTTTGTCTATCTTGCATGGTTCGATAAAGTTTGTTCATAACAACAAAGCTTATACAGTCAAAGTTTATCTGAATCTAGATTCTTGCCAACATGTGGATTCCAGGAATCAACCTACTATATCTAAAATGTTGCAGAACTTATTCCCATCTTCAACAAGAGTTGATTTTCAATCCTTTGTTGTTGACAAGAATGTTAATAAGGAAAGTGATTCATCTCCAAACAAATAGCTAGGTGACAATTGGGGCTCATTAGACTTTACTCCTTTTGTCATAGAGTATGATGTCCCACCATCTAAACTTGATATTTTAAAAGTAGCTTCTACTTCCTCTTCACAACCTATTTATTCTAATAAACTAGAACCTTGTAGTCCTTCTTCAATAGATACATGTGATTATACATATAAAATTGACTACACCACTAATGGTGATCCGCTGCCTTTCACATAAATGGAATCACGTTATGGTCGTGGTTTTCACATTTTGTCTCAGATTGGGTACAGAAGTAATGGATGTGGCCGAAAGGAAGAAGGAATCAAAGTCCCTTTGGAAGCTAATCCCAAGAATTACTCCAAAGGCCTGGGATACCTCCCTTCTTAGCCCTCTCACACCTCTCATCACCCCTCTTTAAATGTTAACATGATAACTTCTCCAACTTCTTCCTCTCTCTCTTTGCTTTATCTAGAGATGATCGAAGTAGGTTCTAGTTCTAACACTATTTCCCTTGACTCTTTCTCAATAGATGAGGCTACATCATGTTTATATTTCAAGTGATTTGGATTTGTATCTTAAAAATTATCACTACAAGAGATCATCAGCTTTCACAGAACAAAGTATTCAAGTAGATAGTTGAGAGGATAAGGTTTGCGGAGCACTTCCATGACTTGTGGAGCCTAATGGAACATCATACATGACACATAAGGACTAGATAGACCTTCCTTGAGGTCCAAACCAAGTCTCATTCATTTGCAGAGCAATACCATGTGTTGTAGGCTGACCTACATGTTTCTACACGTTACATCTTTCATTGGAGTTTGTAACTTCTTGTGGCTGACGTGGAGGATTTTATGAGCTTGAAGATGATATATATAGATCTCTTAGATGCATTAGGAAATAAGTTAGTTGATTTCATAAGATAGATAGTTAGATTCTTTCCGAAAGGCACTTCAATGCCATATCTTGCATATCTGTTGTAACTCAGAAAACAGGCCTATGTGCCCTTTGATTATAGCCCGCATGTTGCTGGCATATAAGCATTATGTGTTGAACACCTAGAATATAGAGAGGGGGGTGAATCAATTTTTCTTTAAACCATTCACACATTAAGAATTTAATCCATTTACCAGTTTCAATAACAGTAAAGTAGATTGAGCATAAAAACATGTAACCACAAACCATAACACATGAACACCAAGATTTTTACGTCGAAAACCCAAAAAGGGAAAAACCACTGTGAGGATTAGCTAACAATATATTATAATAAAGAAACCATTTAAGGTTGATACAATTGGTGGACTCACTGTCCAAGAATGCTCACTGCAGGTGGACTCACTATTCAAGTGGACTCACTGTTCAAGTGGACTCACTGTTCAAGTGGACTAACTGCCCACTGAGAAAGAAAGAGAGAAAATATGGGAGGCTCACTACCAGAATTTGAATGTTTACAATTGCATCTACCTATGCATGGAATATAGTTCCAATGAATCTCAAGTTACATAAACAAAACTGATCTAAAATATCACACTGCCTTGCTCTGTATTTCTTCAATTCACAATTGTAGGCACTTGTCGCATCATTTAGATCACACTCACATATCACACCATCTGCAAAATACCAAAAACATTCCTCTATATATATCCACAACATCCACGACACTAATTAGGTTGGCCTAATTAGTGTAACAGTCACAATATCAAACTTACAAGCATTCGGCCCCAAATCTTCATCTACACACTTCGCACCAAGCATCAAACTATGAAACAATTTGAAATAAGTTGGGGTGGACCTAAAATAGCTCCCACTTAATTTCATAAAACATTTTTACCCTTCACATACCACCAATACTATCAGGTCAACTCCACTAGCAAAGTAACAATAACATGAACCAACTGTCAAACCACAAATCTGTATCAGGAGCTCCAAATCATCTCAAATTTGGAAAAAACAATCTTTAGACATCTACAACCACATCCCTAGATCCGCACAACAAAATGTTTCAATGCGGTGAAAAGAAGAGTACTGGAACTTGGTCTCTATCACAGTCAAATGTTGTTTATCCATGCAGCGATGTTTTGACAAACTTGTCTATCATTTCGAAAGACTTCATACTCTAAAAATTTGGATTAAGGATATCTAGGAATATGCCAACAACACTTTAGAATTGCAGAAAGAAATATGTCATACTAAAAATATGCGGTCCAAAACAATCATATACTCTACACTAGTTAAGACTAAACTTTGACATGCCAAACTTCTTCTACATGTAACCTTAATTCCGGAGAACATAAGAGGATGAACTTCTAGATTTAGGTGCCTCTAATGATCCATAACAACTTACCAGATCCACAGGACAAGATCTTCATCATCTCACAAATGCAGACCAAAATACTGTAGCTTTGTACACTGAGTGCAACATTCTGACACTTAGCCAATTTTTACCAAATCTTCTTCTGGATCAAAACTTTTGTGTAGGTAACTTTATGAGGATAACCTCACAACTCAATTTTAGTCTCTAATCCAAATCTTTGATGCAATCTCTAATTACTAATCTTTGAACCTTGTTTCCAAACCTTTAAGTCTTGTTTCCATTAGTCTTTAAACTTTGTTGCCATTAATGACAACACTTCTTGAATATCATGTTCATCAGCATACCAGCAGTCTCTCTAACAATGATATCTAAAACAATCTCCCCCTTTGGCATTGATGACAACATATGATGTGAAAACCATCAAAACCAAATCTTTGAATATTCTCCCCCTGAAACAAGTATTTTCCACATTTGCATCTCTCCTTTAGAAATAACTTTTTTCACATCTACTTCTCTCCCCCTTTGACATCAATGGCAAAGGATATGAACTTTTTATTGGATCTCCCTTTGACTAGAGTCCATGAGTATATACAATCTGAAGTTTGCTCACCCTAAGTAATTGATTTCTATGTACATCAAAACATCTTAACCTTCCGCATATATACAAGAAATTAAAAAACTTTCTGAATCTTAGGAAATATAGCACTATAGATATTCTTCAATTGTACAACATCTAAATCCCATCGTGCCTTTGCATAGCTCAAAAACTATACATGCCCATTAATCTGAGATAGAAGATCTTCTGCCTTATCTACTGTGGCAGGGGCTTTTGTCATCTTCTTTACTTTATCTGCTTCACTGATCAGACCCATCATAGAATCCATCTTAGAGATTACAACTTTTCTTAATTGGCTCATCTGATATTTAACTGTCTCCTTTTGATTCTATAGATTCTTGATTGTTGCATGAGTTTTCTCTATTGCATCTCTTAAGTTTCCATTAGGATCTTTCATTGAGTTATAGGTACCAGAAATTTTAACAAGCTGATTCTCCAGACCATCAATCTTATCCTTTATATCCTTAGTTGAAATTGGCCATGATAAACAAAATTTATACATTGCATTTGCATCATTGATAGTTGTTTCAACATACTTAATGTTATTATCTAACAAAATTTGTGCCTTAGAGTATTTTTCAGTCATCTCTACTAACCTCTTATTGTCAATCTCTTCTCTAACTTTCTTTTTTGTCGCTTGTTCAAATGATTCAAAATGACTGCTCACTGACTCCATAATCTTCTTCATTGCAGAGTGGGAGTCAAAGATGTATCTCTCTTAACTTCTGGCATAATATTTTCAAAAATTGACATTGCTTCCTCTACAAGCTCATTGCCTTCAGTATGTGACTTCAAAATCTCCTCTTGAGCGGTGGCTTGGAAAATTGTCCCCAATTTTAGCTTCTATAAGGGAGACATACTAGCCAAATTTATTTGTCCATCTAATGATGGCACTTGAAACAAATTAGGGATAGACACACTTTGTGACTCTCTTTGTTTAGCGAAAAATTCTCTTAAAGAGTCCAAAGGTGATGATTCTGAGCTCTCACTAGCAGTGTCTCTTCTCTCATTTCCAGAAGACACTTGTGTAGCTCAAATCTCCAAAGGATTTTCTCCAACAGGTTCTTGTTTCTCTGCTATATTCTCTAGAACAAAAGTGTCATCCACTTGTTCTATAGCTTCCTCTTTCTTCTTTTCTTTTTCTTCAATAGTCTTCTCCTCAGCTAATTCCCTTATTTCTTCAATGTTTTCTAAGGTTACCGGAGGGGGGATCACACCTTGATCCATTGTATTTGTGGGAAGCGATGGAGATGATACATTTTTTTTACCTACCACATCAAGGATTGCACTTGAGTTGCCAACATCAAAGTTCATCTGCTCTCCTTCATTTTTTTATGCAATAGTTGGAATTTGAAGTTCATCAAGCACACTCATGGTTATCTCTGTAGTTTCCTTCTCCAACCTCTTAATTTATTTCTTATCACCAGCCATAAGAGTATTTACTCTTCTTTTGGTTTTGAACTCTTTGTTGAGCCTCTGAATCGCTTTGATTCTGTCTTTCTTAGAAAGGCTTGGACAAATTTTCTTCAAAATTATTTCCTTCATTTCCACATCTTTTACCATAGCCTCATCTCTTTTAGCAGTTAAAATATTGGCTAAGCTATCAAGTAAGTCATTAGTTATTTCAATTAAAGCCTTATTGAACATATCCAAATACTTGATAACAACTACTTGAATAGTTGCTTTATCTTTGCCTGATCTTTCATCGTACAAGTCTGTCACTTGCTTTATATTGCCATGTTCAACTATGACATTAATTGTAGCTTCAAATGTCAGATAAGTATCATCATTCTTATCCTTATCATTTTTCCTTCCTTTTTCATTAGAAGTAGCTTCTTTTCTCTTCTTCTCCTGGGCTTTTGAGGACTAGCCTTCTTTCACTTTTTTAGAAATTTCTTCTTTTTCTTTTGCCTGATCTCCTGGAACAGTAGAGTCTTTTCCTTTCTAGACCAATTTCTCTTCTTCTTCTTCTTCCTCTTCTTCTTCACCACCACCATGGCTGACATATACATCTTTGTGACCTTTTCTCTTGACTCTTTTCCTCTTTACCAGTTCAAAGGCACTAGCCTCAACATTCTTTTCTGTAATGTTAGTTGTAGGGGCTTTGAAGGCCTTAAATGCACCAGCAGGGGAGGATGAGGTCCTTATTGTCCTTCTAGTGCTAGGTGTAGGCTTCTTGTTGCAAGTATGGGCCTAATCGATGTTGTCATTGATGTCAACATACACCTATTGCATTGATGATAAGGATTGGATGAGTTGTATGCTGAGGATATTGAGAAAATTAGCCCTATCAGGAACAAAGAAGAACAATGAAGATAGTGAAGTAAAGATCCCAGCTAAGATGAATATTAGAGGATGTACATAAAAGGGCTTGTAGATATGTGTCTTGAGATGATCCAGTAAAGATTTCAGAGGTTCGCATGAAGATATGAAGAAGTTATGGCCACTTAAGTAAAACTAGTTCTGGCAGGTGTTCAGAGGTGATAGAGTGATACAGATAGGTCCGGTGAGATCCAGAAATGCAATATCGTGTTCTGCTGATTTGATGGAGTGTTTAGAAAGTCAATGAGAAGTGACAATGCAATTGCTTCATGGTTTGGAGGTCCGCAAGCATCTATTCCAATATGACAGTGATGACAGACTATGTTCTTGAGGTTCTGGATGAAGGAGAGAATGATTTTAGTAAGCAGAAGTAGTGTGGATGTTTTTGGTGATTCAAGAAAGCTTGTGGAGGTCTTTGGATTGTGTCTAGTTCATGTTGGTGGTCTGCATTGAAGATTGAGCTTGTAATTGAAGAATTACTTCTGGACGATGATGTTCTTCCTAAGTTTGGCTGACTGAATGAGTTACACATCATGCGGATGATCTTAGAGATGTTCTGTGAAGATTGGCATGTTCCTAAAGGAATATTGGAGTCTCATATCTGTGTGGCCGATAGTGTGTTGATCCACATGAAGTCTTTTAGTCATGTTGCATTTATATATTTTCTCTGTAATGTATGCCGACTTGGATGGTTATTCCTAAGTCAATGTCTTGTATAAATAAGGAGTTGTAAAGTCATTTTCAAATGTATCTTGTGGAGATGAGAGTGTGGTAGAGAGGAGCAGAGTGAAAAGGTAGAGAAGAAGTATTGATCTTAAATGGAATTGACTCAAGCATGGTGAGGATGCTATTTTTTAGTTCAAGTATGTAATACTTATTATTTTGTAGACAGTGTGTCTCCTATAGGTAGTGAGCCTCTTGTGAGCAGTGTGCTCGGGCAGTGAGCCCTAATTGGCATGTACCATTTTGTTCTTTCTATTCTTCTAATAGAGAATAAAATCTTGGGTTAATCACCCTGTTGTTTTTCCCTTAACCGGGTTTTCCACGTCAAAAATCTTGGTGTCTTATGTGTTAATGTGTTTTTGCTCTTGAATTGTTGCATTATGTTTCCATAATTGATTTATTATTATACTGCTAAATTAAGAAAAGGATTTAAGTGATTAATTGGAAGAAAGTTTCACCCCCGCTCTCAGTTGTCTGTCCTAAAACTAACAATTGGTATCAGAGCTAAGTTCCTCTAAAAGAGATTAACTGCTTGAGGAGATCCAGGATGTCGTCCTACAAGAAGGATAGTTCGAGGTTTGATGGAACAAATTTCACTCTTTGGAAAAGTCGCATGGAATGTCACTTGCAATGTATGGGAATGCAGTATTGGATCATGGCCTCAAAGAAGTATGATCCTCCACAGAATGGTCCGCGTACCGTAGATAAAATCAAAGATGCTGAAAATAATCTATAGACTAAAGAAGCTCTTCTAAGTGCCTTATCTGATTCTGAGCTGACAAATGTTATTAATCTAAAAACTACATATGAGATTTGGAAAAAACTGAAACTTCTACATGAAGGAGACAAGTATGTTAAATGTGCCAAGCTACAGAGTCTGAAAGGAAAATTTGAAAACCTAAAGATGAGAGAAGATGAAAATATCACTTCATTTATGCCAAGAGTAAATGAGCTTGTTTGTGGCATTAGATGTGCTGGTGGAATCTTGGATGAAGATGAGATTGTTGGCAAAGTTCTTAGATCCCTTCCTGATTCTTACAAATACAAGGTTGCTACTATTGAAGAATTCATATCCTTTTCAGGTATCACAAGAGACCAATTGGTTGGTAAATTGGCTGCATTTGAATTGATCGAGTTTGGAGATGCACCCCCTAAGACTGAATCTGCATTCAAAGCTAGTGCCTCTGTAAAAGGAAAACAAAAGTTTGATCTGGAAGAGAACTCTTCAAGGAAACTATCATGGTATGAAAAAGAAAGAAAAGACCTAGAAGAAGATGAAGTAGAAGATGCTCAACTTGAAGCCCTTATTGCAAAAAGACTGCCAAGAGGATCCAGTAAGTATGAGGGGAAGTTTCCTTTTAAGTGTTTTAACTGCAATAAGATTGGTCATTTTGCCTCAAGATGTCTAGAAAGGTTTTCAAGGCCAAATCCTAACAGATCAAGGTTCCAAGAGAATTGTTACTATGTTCATGAAGATGATGATAATGAAGGAGTAACAGATGATGAATCAGAGATAGGAAACAAATCTAGAAGTGACTGGGTGTTTATTGCCATCAAGGAAGAAGATCCAATGCCCTCTGAATCTGTCAATCATAAAATTGTAGAAAGAGCTCTGGCTGCCCAAGTTGAAGAAAATGATGATTGGGTCATTGACAATGGATGCTCTCACCATATGACAGGTGACAAAAATAAGTTCATAGATTTGGAAAGGTATGAAGGAGGAGTGGTAAAGTTTGGTGATAATTCTACTGGCAGAATCAAATGTAGAGGAACCATTTCTTTTGATGGAAAGAACAAAACCAGTAATGTATTGTATGTTGAAGGTCTGAAGCACAATCTTCTTAGTGTTGGACAGTTGGTGGACAAAGGTTATGATCTCTGATTCAAGAATGGAAAATGCAAGATCTTTGGAAGTTTCAGAATAGAGATTACATCTGGTACTCAAACAAAAGGTAATATCTTCCACTTGGTTGGTACTGGTAAAAGTTGTTTATTTGTTCAAATTAATCAGAGTTGGTTATGGCATAGGAGAATATGTCATGTGAATTTTGATAATATCATCAAGCTAAGTAACACTTAGGTTGTAAGAGATCTTCCAAGATTGGTAAAACCTACCAATAGTTTGTGCAAAGAATGTCAGTTGGGTAAACAAAGCAGAATCTCATTCAAAAGAAAGGAACAATATTCTACCAGATTAATGGACTTAGTTCATATTGATTTATGTGGTCTGGAAAGAATCAGGAGTGTGCAAGGTGATAGATACTTCATGTTATTAATTGATGACCATTCCCGGATGATGTGGGTAACTTTTCTGAAAGAGAAATCAAAAGCTCTTGAGAAATTCCAAATATTCAAGGCTATGGTAGAGAATGAAACCAGATTAAAATTAAAATGTCTGAGGTCTGATAGAGGTGGAGAATTCACATCCGGTGAGCTCATAGAATTCTATGAGAAACATGGAATAAAAAGACAGTTGTCTGCTCCTAGGACTCCACATCAGAATGGAGTAGTGGAGAGAAAGAACCGGACCATCTAGGAAGCATCTAGAACCATGATGATAGAAGCAAATGTTCCTCAGATCTATTGGAGAGAAGCTATAAGCACTGCAGTCTATACTCTCAATCAAGTACAAATAAGAAGCAATACCAATAAGACTCATTATGAACTTTGGTTTGGCATCACTCCCACTGTGAGGTATTTCAGAGTCTTTGGTAGCAAATGTTACATTAAAAGAGATGAAGATCTAGGAAAATTTGATGCTAGAAGTGATGAAGGAATATTCTTGGGTTATTCTACTCAAAGCAAAGCATACCGATGTTATAACAAGAGATTAAGGAAGGTTGTAGAAAGTATAAATGTGAAGGTTGATGAAGGTATTGAAAAACCCTCAAGGTTTTATGAATATGATGAAGATGATCAAAATGATGATTTTGTTCAAGAAGTCCAAGCTCCCTCTGAAATTCAGATTCAAATTGATCCAATAAATCAGGAAGAAGAGATACGTTTGAATGAACCTGTTCAAGAATCAGAAGTGCAAGTAACTCCCAAAGTTCCCAGGTATGTAATACTGAATCACTCTGAAGATCATATCTTAGGTGATAAAAGCAAAGGTGTACAAACAAGAAGAAGGATTGCTCAAGATTCAGAAGAGTATTGTCTGATTTCAAAGATTGAACCTAAGACAGTGAATGAAGCTTGCAATGATGAAAACTGGACTAAAGCAATGAAGGAAGAGATGATGCAAATTGAGAAAAATCACACTTGGGATCTTATTCCCAGACCTAAAAACAAGAATGTGATTAGAACCAAATGGGTCTTCTAGAATAAACTGAATCAAGATGGTGAAGTAGTCAGAAACAAAGCTAGATTGGTCTGCAAGGGTTACTCCCAAGTAGAAGGAGTTGATTTTGAAGAAACTTTTTCTCTGGTGGCAAGAATTGAAGCAGTCAGATTATTTCTTGCAGTTGATTCATTCAAGGATTTCAAAGTATATCAAATGGATGTCAAGTCTGCCTTCCTGAATGTTGACTTGGAAGAAGAAGTTTACATTGAGCAACTGGATGGATTTTAATTGTTTGATCATGGTGATATGGTTGCAAGTTGAAGAAAGCACTGTATGGACTCAAGCAAGCTCCAAGAGCCTAGTATGAAAGACTGGATAAGCATCTTTTGAAGATTGGTTTCAACAAAGGTACTGCTGACAGTAATTTGTATTTCAAAATTGATCATGAAAATATCTTGATTGTTGAAGTGTTTGTTGATGATATCATTTTTGGAGGAGAGATAGTATGTGCAAAACCTTTGCAAATCAAATGAAAAGTGAATTTGAGATGTCCATGTTTGGGGAAATGAATTTATTCTTGGGTCTGCAAATCACTCAAACAAAGAAAGGAATCTTCATTTCTCAGGCCAAATATGTGAAAGATTTGTTGAAAAAATTTGGGATGGAAGACTCAAAACTAGTGAATACTCCCATGGCAACCAGATTTAAATTGAGTAAAGATGATGACTCTCCTAACGCTGGTCAGAAAAAGTACAGGTCAATGATTGGAGGACTATTTTATCTTAGACTAGACCTAACATTATGAATGTTGTTGGTCTTGTTGCTAGATTCCAAGCTGATCCTAGAGAATCTCATGTCATGGCAATCAAGAGGATTTTTAGATATCTAAAAGGGACAGTTGAGTATGGGTTGTGGTATCCCAGAGATCATGATTTCTCTCTTCATGCATATACAGATGTGGATTGGGCAGGAGATGTGGATGACCGGAAGAGTACTAGTGGTGGAGCATTCTTTTTGGGGAAGAGATTGGTTTGTTGGTTGAGCAAGAAACAAGAGGCAATATCTCTGTCTACTGCAAAAGTAGAATATATTGCAGCAGTAGGTAGTTGCACTCAAGTATTATGGATGAAGCAAATGCTAAGAGCTATCAGAGTGGATTATGAAGAACCTATCACAATCTTCTGTGATAATTCAAGTGTAATTAACATATCAAAAATCCAGTGTTGCACTCAAAGACTAAACAAATATCCATCAAGTTTCACTTTTTGAGAGAGCAAGTGAACAAGAATGAAGTCAGATTGGAGTTTGTGCCTTCCAAGGATCAGATTGCAGATATTTTTACTAAACCTCTACCTAAGGACTCTTTTGAGTATCTCAGGGAGAAGTTAGGGGTTATTACCCCTCCAGTTCTGAATTAAGGTGCACTGATGTGCATCATTCCAGTGGATCTCACAGTCATATCTTGTGGTCCAGATTGATGTTTAGGAAGTTGTTACTCAGGGGGAGCAGCTTGTATGATTCTGAATTGATGCAAGTATATGCCCTTTGCCATTGATGTCAAAGGGGGAGAGAAGACATGTGAAAAACAAGTAATTTTTTATCAAAGGGGGAGCAGGAAAGGAAGAGAAGACATGTGAATGGTTGTTGTTGATAGGGGGAGTTGTGACAGTGAGGAGAAGTTCTTGTCTTGATAGTTAAAATAGTTTTTCACATCATATGTTGCCATCAATGACAAAGGGGGAGATTGTTGCAAGTATGGGCCTAACCGGTGTTGTCATTGATGTCAACATACACCTGTTGCATTGATGATAAGGATTGGATGAGTTGTATGATGAGGATATTGAGAAAATTAACCCTATCAGGAATAGAGAAGAACAGTGAAGATAGTGAAGTAAAGATCCCAAATAAGATGAATATAAGAGGATGCGCATAAAAGGGTTTGTAGATATATGTCTTGAGATGATCCAGTAAAGATTTTAGAGGTCCGCATGAAGATATGAAGAAGTTATGGCCACTTAAGTAAAACTAGTTCTAGCAAGTGTTCAGAGGTGACAGAGTGATACAGATAGGTCTGGTGAGATCTAGAAATGCAATATCCTGTTCTGCGGATTTGATGGAGTGTTTGGAAAGTCAATCAGAAGTGACAACACAATTGGTTCATGGTTTGGAGGCCCACAAGCATCTATTCCAATATGACAGTGATGACAAACTGTGTTCTTGAGGTTCCGAATGAAGGAGAGAATGATTTCAGTAGGTAGAAGTAGTGTGGATGTTTTTGGTGATTCAGGAAAGCTTGTGGAGGTCTTTGGATTGTGTCCAGTTCGTGTTGCTGGTCCGCATTGAAGATTGAGCTCATAATTGAAGAATTACTTTTGGATGATGATGTTCTTCCTGAGTCTGGCTGATCGAATGAGTTACACATCCTGCAGATGATCTTGGAGATGTTCTGTGAAGAATGGCATGTTCTTAAAGGAATATTGGAGTCTCAGATCTATGTGGCTGATAGTGTGTTGATCTGTGTGAAGTCTTTTAGTTATGTTGCATTTATATATTTGTTCTGTAATGTATTCTGACTTGGATGGTTATTCTTAAGTCGATGTCTTGTATAAATAAGGAGTTGTAAAGTCATGTTCAAATGTATCTTGTCGAGATGAGAGTGTGGTAGAGAGGAGCAGAGTGAAAAGGCAGAGTAGAAGTATTGAACTTAAATAGAACTGACTCAAGCATGGTGAAGATGCTATTCTTCAGTTCAAGTATGTAATACTTATTATTCTGTAGATAGTGTGTCTCCTGTAGGTAGTAAGCCTCTTGTGAGCAGTGTGCTCGGGCAGTGAGCCCTAATTGGCATGTGCCATTTTGTTCTTTCTATTCTTCTAACAGAGAATACAATCTTGGGTTAGTCACCCTGTGGTTTTTCCCTTAACCAGGTTTTCCACATCAAAAATCTTGGTGTCTTATGTGTTAATGTGTTTCTACTCTTGAATTGTTGCGTTATGTTTCCATGATAGATTTATTATTATGCTACTAAATTAAGAAAAGGATTTAAGTGATTAATTGGAAGAAAGTTTCAAACAACTAATTCACCCCCCCTCTCAATTGTCTGTCTTAAAACTAACACTTCTTTCCTTCAATTTTCTCTTTTGGTTTCTCTACAACACTAGCCTCTTCAATAGCTTTTCTCTTCAATGCTCTATCTTGTTGTATTTGGTCTCTAGTTATCCCTATGCTTTCAACATACTCCTCAACCTTTCTCTGTACTTTCCTCTGAGATTGTGGCTTGGTTTGCTCAAGATGGATTTTCATGGACTTTTTCCTCATAAGTGCCAAACCTCTCTTTTGTGGTATCATGAGGTTTGTTGAGCATTAGTTCTGCTATACCTATAAGAGTATCTTCTAAAACTTCATATCCCATCTCCGGGATCCACACTGTTCTAGGCTCAACTGCTTCCATCAAACATTCATCTTTTGTCACCATGAAAGTGATGTCATCTTTGTATTTTTCAACAACACTTCTAGGGATTCTTACCCTAGCTGGCATCTTTTCTTGGAATACCTTGAAGTAAACCCACAGAGCTACATTTTGTGCATCATCATTGCCAATCCTTTGCAGGTGATCTCTGATTTGTGTAGCAACTGGAATATATCTCAACCACATAATATTTTGCACTCCAGGTAGCTCTAAATCAAATAGTAAAACAATAAACAAATAATAAGAGTACCATATTTGAATGGTACTTGGAATCCTTGGTTTTCTTCAAATTCTCCAAAAGCTATTGCCGAAGCAACTCACAAAGATCATAGTCCACATTTTCTTTCACCATTTGATATGCAGTATAGATGCTTGTAGCTGATACAAAGTTTTCTTTGTTGGTGAAGTAAATTTTGTAGCCAATCATCATAGAGGCATACTTGACTATCGAATCCTCTATGTCATTCACTGTTAAAGCTCTCTTATCAAACTTAGCTCTTGTAAGCTTCATCACCATGTCGTTCTTCACAAATTTTAGGGTTGTACATTACCGATGGATTATAAACCTGTCACGACCTTGATGGCCTCCTTGCTGATCATATGAGCAACATCCAACCACATGAACTTGTCATGGATTCTTCTTAGCACATATCTCACCTAAGCATTTTCATAACGTAAAATGGGAAAGTTGTTCCATACATCCAACGTTTTCTCCGCTAGGGCACTAAATTCCATCTTCAAACCAAAGTTATCATCAGTTAACTCATCCACCCATACTTGCCCTAGCTTGGCATGGTTATATTCTTCCACATTTGCATGAATGTAAATCCTTATATCCTCAGTGTGCAAAATCCCATAGGGTACATCCAAAAATGCACCATTCGGATCAGTTACCGTTGACTTGAAAGGGTGTTTATTGTATTTAGGGCGAGGTCTATCTACAACATCTATCACTTGTGGAGTAGACATTTTCAATATTCAATAGAGAACTTTCTAGGGCAGGATAATAAACTGTAAATACCTTTTCAAACACTTCCAGTTAGGGTTTGATGCACTGATCTCTGATTCACCTTGAATTCTTCTTCTGCTCAGATGCACTCTCAAATTCGCTCTTCAAAAGTTTTGTGAATGATTTTGTAAAAAAAACTCCTTTTGTAACCCTTTATCCTTCATGACCTAATTCATCATAAATGCTCTATTCAATAAAGTTGTTAATACTTCTTATGATGACATAGTCGATTTAAATTGCTGCGCAATCTTCTACAATTTTCTTCAGTAGGTCGCGTATGTTGATCTTCAGCTTGTATCTTCATGTTGAGACATCACTACCAATCCTTTAGCAGAGGGTGAAATATTTCCATTAAATCTCCCCTTAAGCCAAAGCTCTCATCTTAGTTTCCAGAGGAAATGTCTGCACTAGATGCCGGTATAGGTTCATCATTAATCTCTGTTACTTCCTTCTTTATCCAAATCTTATTCATCTCCTTCTTAGTCTCTGCTAGATCAATCTTTTGTACTAGTTTGTTCTTCTCTGTCGGATGATTCTTCTTCATGCTTCTACTTCTGTAGATCTTTGAAATGTGTCCAGGTTAATTGCAATTATAACATACAACATTCCTCTGACTAGTATTCCTTCCATTCATCCTAGATCTGCATTGGTTAGTTTTGTGCCCAAATCTATTGCATGTATAACAGTAGCCATTGAAGGATTGAGTCATTCTACCATTGTTATAGCCATTCATCCTTTGACTTCTACACTCATTAGCTTTGTGAGCAACCTTCTTGCGTGTAAAACATTGACTAGAGAAAGATGGAACATTTTGATTCCTTCTGCTCCTACATTGTGTAGCCTTATGTCCAAATTTATTGCAAGAACGACAATAACCATTAAAATATGGGTACCTTTTAGCATTAGGTTATCTAACCAGTGGTCTTCTACCTCCTTTCTTTTAATTCCAGGTCTGCTTGCCATTATTCTTCTTGTTTTCATCTTTTGATGCTTGACCTAATTTTGAACTTTCACCTTTTTCAAGCCCTAAGCCTTCTTTGTCATTGGGATCTTTCTGACTTGCAATCATCTCATCAGCCTTGCAGAACTTATCTTAAATTTTTCTTCATAACTCTTTGCCTTCTCCAGATCTGATTTTAGTTTCACTTCGTGTTCAAGCCTTATGCATTCTTCAGATTTACCTTTCACCATTGAATTCAGATATTCCTCAATTCTTTCCTTTTCTTCAACTTGCAATTTTAGACCATTCATGGATTCATTTGTTAGCCTCAATTGTTCACTGACCTCCTTATGCCTTTCTTTGAACTTCTTGAATTGCTCTCTCAATTTTCTGATACATCCATCTACTTCTTTGACATTCTCCTTCAGATCTTTGATTTCTTCTTCAATTATCTGTAGGTCTTCAAGAGCAACCTTGAGTTCTTCACTACTGACAGACATGCATTCATCTTCTAAAAATTCAATAGTAGGAATCTCTTCCGGAGGAGTAGGAAACTTTCTAACTCCCATGTGTTCAATCTCCAAGATCTTCCTTGAGCAGTTAAGCTTCTTCCAAAGGACTTGGCTTTGATACCAATTGTTGAACACCTAGAATATTGAGAGGGGGGTGAATTAGTATTCCTTTAAACCATTCACACATTAAGCATTTAATCCATTCACCAGTTTTAATAATAGTAAAATAGATTGAGCTTAAAAACATGTAACCACAAACCATAACACATGAACACTAGGATTTTTACGTGGAAAACCCCAAAAAGGGAAAACCACAATGAGGATTAGCTCACAATATATTATAATAAAGCAACCAGTTAAGGTTGATACAATTGATGGACTCACTATCCAAGAATGCTCACTACGGGTGGACTTACTATCCAATTGGACTCACTGCCCACTAAGAAAGAAAGAGAGAAAAGATGGGAGGCTCACTACCAGAATTTGAAGTATTACAATTGCATCTACCTATGCATGGAATATAGTTCCAATGAATCTCAAGTTACATAAACAAAATTGATCTAAAATATAACATTGTCCTACTCTGTATTTCCTTAATTCTCAACTGTAGGCACTTGTCGCATCATTCAGATCACACTCACATATCACACTATCTCCAAAATACCAAAAACATTCCTTTGTATATATCTGCAACATCCACGACACTAATTAGCTCGGCCTAATTGAGTGTAATGGTCACAATATCAAACTTACAAGCAGTCGGCCCCAAATATTCATGCACACACTTCGCACCAAGAATAAAACTATGAAACAATTTGAAATAGGTCAGGATGGACCTAAAATAGCTCCCACTTAACTTCATAAGACATTTTTACCCTTCGCATACCACCAATACTATTGGGTCGGCTCCACTGGCAAAGTAACAATAACATGAACCAACTGTCAAACCACAAATCTGTATCCGGAGCTCCAAATCATCTCAAATTTGGAACAAACAATCTTTAGACATCTACAACCACATCCCCAGATCCGTACAACAAAATGTTTCCATGCGGTGAAAGGTAGAGTACTAGAACTTGGTCTCTATCACAGTCAAACATTGTTTATCCATGCAGCTATGTTTTGACAAACTTGTCTATCATTTCAGAAGACTTCATACTCTAAAACTTTGGATTAAGGATCTCTAGGAATATGCCAACAACACTTTAGAACTGCAGAAATAAATATGTCATACTGAAAACATGCAGTCCAAAACAATCATATACTCTACACTAGTTAAGACTAAACTTTGACATGCCAGACTTCTTCTACATGTAACCTTAATTCCGGAGAACATAAGAGGATGAACTTCTAGATTTAGGTGCCTCTAATGATCCATAACAACTTACCAAATCCACAGGACAAGATCTTCAGCATCTGACAAATGCGGACCAAAATACTCTAGCTTTGTACACTGAGTGCAACATTCTAGTACTAAGCCAATTTTTACCAAATCTTCTTCTAGATCAAAACTTTTGTGTACTGTGAGGGATATTACTATAACCTCACAACTTAGTTTTAGTCTCTGATACAAATCTCTGATGCAATCTCTGATTATTGATCTTTGAACCTTGTTGCCAAACCTTTAAGTCTTGTTGCCATTAGTCTTTAAACTTTGTTGCCATCAATGACAACACTTCTTGAATATCATGCTTATTAGCATACCAGTAGTGTCTCTAACAATGATATCCCCAACATTTTGATTATCTGATATATTGAGCGTTTGAAACTTCCATTGCATTCTATATTTGTGTTGTTTTTGTTGTGTTTACTCTAGCTACATGGTTTGGATAGTTCATTCTGTGAACCCTCCTACCATGACTGCACCAAGTGGTATCAGAGTGAAGTTTTGCATCCTTTGGGAAGTGAAGGCATTCCGTAAGATCTTGTGGTGAACAAAGCACTGACCCAAGGTGGTCTAGTTGTGTTTGTCAACAGAGCGCCAATTGTGAGGTAGTTGCAACCCTATAGTCAAATCGCCGAATTGAGGTAGTTACACTGGATCCTAGGAAGAGATGTCATCGAGGACGATGCCTGCTATGTACAATGTTGCTGGAAGAATGGAAGAAATGATAGACATGATGAGGACAATGAAGGTTAGATTGGATGTTGTAGAAGAAGATAGAAGAAGAGGACTGAACCCTAGACATGAAGATGAAAGTGTTGATGATGAATTTCAATCAGCCGACCAAAATGAAGAAGCCCTAGAAGAAGAAGAATCAGATCAAATAAAGATGTTGAAAGCTATTTCTAAAATGGGAAAGAGACCTAGAGTGGAAGTACTGAACTATACTAGAAATTTGAATCTAGAGGAATACTTTGAATATGAATAAATTGAAGATCTAGAGAGAGTGAGATTTGCAAAAACTAAGTTGAAAGGACATGCTGCTATTTGGTGGAAAGAAGTTCAATTGGATAGGAATAGGAGAGGAAAAGAGAAGATCATAAAATGGGATAGGATGGTGACAAAGTTGAAAAAATAGTTCATACTTGCTAACTATGAGTTGGAATTGTTGAAGAGACTACAAAACCTAAGGCAAAATGAGAAATCTGTGAAGGAGTACACTCAAGAATTTCATAAGATGATCATAAGGATTGGACATAGTGAAGAAAGCAAGGAGAAAGTGGCAAGATACATAAATGGACTGAGAATGAACATTCAAGAAGAACTAAGTTTGGTGAGAATGACAACAATAGAAGAAGCATATCAGTTTGCATTGAAAGTTGAAGACACGTTGAATAAGAGGCATGAGCAAAGACAGAGAGGTAGAGGAGGTAAATTTCAAAGAGGTAGGACATATTCCAGAGGAGAAAGACCTTATGTGGAGAAAAACAAAGAAAGAAGCCCATACAAGAAGGAAGACAGAGATAATAATTCATACTGGAGGGATGATAGAAATTTCTACCACAACAGCAGAGGGAATCATAATTCTTACCACAATGAAGGATACAGGAGAGATGAAATAGGATTTGATAAGAGATCATTTAGAGGAACTTGTTTTAAGTGTGGAGGTGAAGGCACAAAGCATTTGAATGCCATCATGGAAGTACAAGCAAGAGAACGAAGAATAGTGCAAGAGCAGCTTATGCGGAGGAAGAACCTATTGGATCACCTAGTTCAGTTGGAAACCCAAAGAAAGGAGAATCATTAGTCATGAGGAGAGAATTATTTCAAGTAGAAACAACTGAGAAACCACCGCAAAGGAAAAGTTTGTTCCAGACAAGATGCAAATCAGGAGGTAAATGTTGTAAGGTTATCATTGATAGTGGTAGTACTGATAATTTGGTTTCAAAGGAGATGGTAACTAAGTTGAACCTGGAAAGACTGGAACACCCTAAGCCCTACAAGATAACATGGATTTAAGATGAACACAAGGTACTGGTGTGTGAACAATGTTTGGTAAAATTTTATATAGGATCATATAATGATGAAGTATTGTGTGATATTATGCCGATGGATGTATGTCATATATTGTTGGGGAGACCATGGCAGTATGATAGAAATGCTATACATGATGGAAGAAAGAATAATTATACTATAACATCTAATGGGAAGAAACATATCTTGATACCTTTGGAAGACAAGCCTAAGAGTGAAGTGTGTGGAATCGCTAGAATCTATTTGGTTGATGGAAGGAAATTTCTAAATGGATTGAGACATGAGAATATGTGTTTTGCTTTGATTCCTAAAAAGTGTGAAGCCCTAAGTGTAGAGACTGTTATCGAAAAAAAAAAAGAACCACTATCAAAGGAGATAGCAAAATTATTGATAGAGTACCAAGATATCATATCAGATAATGTGCCTGAAGGATTGCCACCAATCCAAAGTATCAGTCATCATATGGACCTTATACCTAGAGCTAGTTTGCTTAACAAAGTAGTACACCAGATGACACCAACGGAGAATGTGGAGCTGAATAGACAGATACAGAGATTGTTGAGGAAAGGATTGATCAGAAAAAGTTTAAGCCCATGTGTGGTACCTGCAGTACTAGCACCAAAGAAAGATGGAGAATGGAGGATGTCTACACACTTTAGAGCAATCAATAAAATAACAGTTAAGTATAGATTTCCATTGCCAAGGATGGATGTCATCATGGACTGTTTGAGTGGAGAAAAATATTTGACAAAGATAGACTTAAAGAGTGGATACCATTATATTAGAATCAAGGAAGGAGATGAGTGGAAGACTACATTCAACACAAACGAGGGATTGTATGAGTGGTTAGTGACGCCTTTTGGATTGACTAATGCACCGAGTACTTTCATGAGGTTGATGAATGAGGTTTTGAAGAAATTCTTGGGTAAGTTTGTTATTGTATACTTGGATGATATTCTGATTTTCAGTAAGACAAAAGAAGAACATTTGTGGCATATTAGACAAGTATTGCAAAGGTTGAGAGAAAAGAAATTGTTGATAAACATCAAGAAGTGTAGTTTCATGAAGGAAGAATTGGTATATTTGGGATTTGTGATTTATGCGGAAGGATTGAAAATGGACCCTAAGAAAGTTAGAGCAATTGTTGAGTGCCCAACACCTATGAACATTGGAGAAGGAAGATCACTTCATGGACCAGCAAGTTTCTATCGAAAGTTCATTAGAAATTTCAGTACAGTATGCACACCAATGATAGAGACAATGAGAGGTGATAGAAAGGATTTCAAGTGGACATCAAGAGCAGATAAGAGTTTTGAATTATTGAAGTAGAAAGTGATAGAGTAGTTAGTGTTAGCATTACTAGATTTTGACAAAGTATTTCAAGTTGATCATGATGCTAGTGAAAATGCAATAGGAGCAGTGTTAAGTCAAGAAGGGAGACCAGTAGCATATTTCAGTGAGAAGATATTCAGTTTATGATCAGGAGTTCTATTCCATAATTCAAGCTTTGAAGAAGTGGAGACATTACTTGTTGCCTAAGGAATTTGTATTGTACACTGATCATCGAGTTTTACAGTATTTGAATAGTCAAGGAAAGTTGAAATAGAGACATATGAGATGGGTAGAGTTCATGCAGAGTTACACATTTGTATTGAAGCATAGGAGTGGGAAGTTAAACAAAGTTGCAGATGCATTGAGTAGAAGAAGGAATTTACTGACAAAGATGAGAGTAGAAGTATTAGGATTTGAAGAACTGAAGCATATGTATGAAGAAGATCTTGATTTTGCAGAAGCATGGAAGGCATGTAAGGAACTTGTTGTGACAGATAGAAGCAAGTGGCTAGATTATTTCATTTAGAAGAATATATTGTTCAAGGCAAATCAGTTGTGTATACCTAGGAGTTCAATGAGAAATAATTTGATCAAGGAGAAGCATAGTGGTGGATTGGAAGGACATTTTGAGATTGACAAGATAGTAGCTTTGGTAAGTGAACATTACTTTTGGTCTCAGATATATAAGGATGTAAGGAAATTTGTTCAGAGTTGCAAAATATGTCAAGTTGCAAAAGGGAGTAGTTAGAATACTGGTTTGTATAAATCTTTGACAGTACCAGAGAGACCTTGGGAAGACATAAGCATGGATTTCATATTAGGTTTGCCAAGAAAATAGAGGGGATATGATTCTATATTTGTAGTAGTGGACAGATAAATTCAAAGATGTCACATTTCATTCCTTGTAAGAAGACAAATGATACAGTGCATGTTGCTGATCTATTTTTCAAGGAGATTGTAAGATTGCATGAATTACCTAAGAGTATAGTTTTAGACAGGGATACAAGATTCATTGGATACTTTTGGAGGACATTGTGAATGAAGATGAAGATAGACCTAAAGTTCAGTTCAACATTTCACCCACAGAAAAATGGACAAACAGAAGTGGTAAACAAGAGTTTGGGTAACTTGCTGAGATGTTTAGTAGGAGACATGGTAGGAAATTGGGATCTAATTCTACCGCAAGTAGAGTTTGCATAAATTTAATTCAATAAATAGGAATACATGAAAGACACCATTTGAAGTTGTGATAGGAGTGAAACCTAGAGGAGTTGCAGAGTTGAGGGACATGTATGGAGAATAAGAGAAGTGCAGAGGCAGAAGAATTTGTACGATACATGGAGACACTACATAATCAGGTCAAGAAACATTTGGAGGAGATGAATAGCAAGTATAAGGAACAAGCAGATGAGAAGATGAGACACAAAGAATTTTCAGTTGGAGATGAAGTAATGGTATATCTAAGAAAAGAGAGATTTCTAGTAGGGACATACAACAAGTTGAAGCTGAAGAAGTAGGATACTTAAGAAGTTTGATTCAAGGAATGCATATGAAGTAGAGCTATCGGAGACATTTGGTATATCGCCTATATTCAACATTGCAGACCTATATAAGTATCATGAAGGAGAGGCAAGTGACAGCATTGAAGATGAATTGAAGAATCAGTTACCACAACAACAACCAGAGTAGATAGAGCAGATCTTGGACAACAGAGTTGGATGCAATACCAGAGGCAAGCAATACAAAGAGTACCTAGTCAAGTGGAAAGGAAGATCGGGAAAAGATTCATCATGGGTATCTTAGGCTGAGGTAGACCGCCTTGGTTTTCCTCTAGCCCCAACAAAGTGAGGTACTCACTTTTTCAACAACCCCAGATGTCTGATGGAAGAGCATCCTAGGTTGCAGAGCAATCTTGCATCAACCAAAAATTTTTGCATTCTTTTGTTTTCTTTCATTTTCAGTTATGTTTAGTCATTGTCAGTTTCAGCATTTTGTACTACATTTTGCTGCATCTTCATATCAGAGCTCACGAAGTAAGACTTAGCATCTACATAGTGTCATCTACATCATATTCAGATTTCAAGTGATTTGGATTTGTTTCCTGAAAGTTATCGCTACCAAGAGATCATCAGCTTTCACAGAATAGAGCATTCAGGTAGACAATTGAGAGGAGAAGGTTTGCAGAGCACTTCCATGACTTGTGGAGCCTAATGGAACATCATACATGACACATAAGGATTAGATAGACCTTCCTTGAGGTCCTCATCAAGTCTCATTCATTTGCGGAGCACTACCATGTGTTATAGGCCGACCTACATGTTTCTACATGTTACATCTTTCATTAGAGTTAGTAACTTCTTGTGGCCGATGCAAAGGATTTTATGAGATTGAAGATGATATATAGATCTGTTAGATGCATTAAGAAAGTAGTTAGTTGATTTCATAAGATAGTGGACCCTTTGATTGTAGCCCGCATGATGCTGACATATAAGCATTCTAATTATCTGATATATTGAGCATTTGAAACTTCCATTGCATTCTATATTTGTGTTGTTTCCATTGTGTTTACTCTAGCTCTATGGTTTGAACTAGTCATTTTGTGAACCCTCCTTCCATGACTGCACCACAGTGCCTCTCAACTCCATTGCCTCCAACCTCAGATCCACCTCACGCTGCTGTAGCTGGGCCACCTCATCTCGTAGCCTCAGTCTCTATAGTCAGGGTTTGTATACAAGGATCCATGATAGTAGATGCTGATGTCGGCTGATCTCCTTGAGAGTTACTGCAAGAAGATCTAATTGTACCTACAGAGTGTGGCACTTCTACTCAGCGCCTGCTACTCTCAATACAACCTAATCCCTCTCAGTTGTGACCTGCCCTAGCTGCACCAGGCTCTCCTCATACATAGTCTGAAGCTACAGAATGGGCTCAAAGATGTCCACATGCCACCTAGCAGTCTACAGTGGCCTATAACTAGCCTACACTAGTTGTTGAGGTTGTACAGGTGGTGCCATCTCTTCTGCCTATATAAAAACATATATAATTTTCTATTTTATATCAATATAATTTTACCATTCTGCCCTCCTTTGGGCCTAATAGTGGTATGAGAGCATATTGTTTCTCTGTGCCTGTGAAAAGATGAAAACTGGCCATAAGTGCAAACTCGTGTGAGAAGGGATTCATAAGTTGTGTGAAGAATAGAGGTACGACTAGTATGCACAATAAAGGGGCAACCGGTAGAAGAAAAGGTTCTGGTTTAGCTGTTGATTCAGGCCATTGTATTTGCTATGCGTGGAGAAGGCATTTGCAATGAGAAGGTAACACTTTTACTCCAAACACTTGTGAAAAAGGAAGTAATGTTTAGGGGCAGAAATGTGAAAGAATATAGCCGAGTGTATTTCTATTTGTGACCAAAATTTATTAGTCATAGAACATCTTTGTTGCTACCCTCATTTAGCAAAGAGGCGTAAGACAAAACATTGATCTGGATGCAACAATTACTTGAATTCCATTTCTAGAGACTAAAATAATAGCATGAGAATCTCTTCAAACATAGGAAACCACATCATAGTCATCAAGGAGCCGTGAGGAATTATTTTGCCTATCTTTTCATAGTTTTCTTTGATACAATCTGTGTGGAAAATAAAATTACAAACTGCTATAGAAATCTGATTTGTAAACTGCCAAGGATATCACTTTCTTTAAATATAATTCTGAATGTGTTATTGTTCCATTGTGGAGACCACGAGGTGATTGGTATAATATGGTTTGGAGTTTTGGCATTGAACAACTTTAAAGATTATGAGTAGTTTATTTGAAAGTTTGATCTTTAGCAAAAGTGGCACTTGTCTCCAAAGCGGGAGCCTTTAGGAGTATTGAAACCATTGCATAGTCCAGTTTTATAGCCATTAATGGTTACATTGGTAAAAATTTTGAGGCGTTGGCACCTTTTGATTTAAACAATTTTATTTTTTATTTTTTATTTTAACTAAAAGAGGGGTAAAAATTTATTCAAACTAGAAAAAGGCAATACAAAGCGATGACATTACACACCCCTATCTATCTCCACTAATTGGTCCAACTTTTGTGACAAATCTTGGGGTAATTGACCACTTTCCACAATATTCCAATCATGCAAATGATCAGAAGCCCATTTAGCCAAACAATCCGCAACCCCATTCCATTCTCTAGGAATATGACAAAAAGAAACATAACCGAGAGAAGCACACAAATTAAGAATCTATTTTATAATAACAGCCAAATGCCAACTGACATTCTCTAACTGCTACCTCTTTAGCAAAGTCACCACCACCTGAGAATCAGATTCACAAATGATTTGTCTCCACCCAAGAACACAACCACGCTCCACAACACATAAAATGGCAATACCCTCCATCACATTGTTAGTGTACCAACCCTTATAAATAGAAAAGATAAACTCAACAGTCCCAGAACTATTTCGCCCAACACCTTCAATACCACCATGACCAGGATTTCCGCGAGAAGAACCATCAGTGTTGATTTTCAGCACACCCTGTGGAGTGCAAATTATTTCAAGATACATTGGTGCTTTTGTATGTATTGGAGAATATGTGTCATTTATTTGCATAATTTGCATATAAAGGACATTATTTTTTACATTTTTATGTTGTTTAAAGTGATAAGAGTATATATGAAGTTATAAGGTGATTATTGGTTGAACCCAACTAGTATCAAGAGTAGTTTTCTTTGAGTTGTTTTTACATTTTGCATCATGGGATCTACTTTATATGAAGATGGCATTTTATTTTTATGGGTTAAGGTTGCAAACTTAGAAGAAGCTACTAAAATATATGAGTGTTGGAGGCAATTTCAACCTACTTTTATGTAGTTTTGTGCTCAATATATCTTGCTCCGACAAGAGATAGATAGATTACAAATTCATACACCCAATGCTAAAGCACAAAAGAGAGATGTAAAGAAGAAAGATGTAAAGGAGGATGTGCCTTCTTCTAGCACTCAAAACAACAAATGGGTAAAACAAACAGTGTTTGGTCTCCTCTTGTGTCACATACACAAGATGTTGTGCCTACACCTATGACCCAAAAATTGCCACCAATCAAAACCCATTGTGAGAGTTTGGGAATGTCAAAAAATAAATAGGGGAAAATGTGGTCTTGGTTATCAAGGTTTTTTTGGGTCTTATGTTCCAAAGTATTCGAAAACCGTCAAATTTGTATCTAGAAGGCTTATGAATACATGTCAAGTTGACTCTTCCTCTACTAGTATCAACTCAGTTCAACCAAAAATGTGTTCTTATTGTGGTCGTCATGGTCATACATCAGTTTCTTGTTTCGATATGCACCCTTGTACATCATGTGGTTTGCATACTCATTCTGTCAAACACTGTTACCTACAAGATCCACCTCCAAAGTCTATGAGGTGTATGCATTTTGGTTGGATAGATCATTTTAGACGGAGATCCAAGGTTGATTTGTTAACCAAATCCTATAAGAGAGTTCAGTCTATTGTTGATGTTGAAAATGTGCCTACACATAAAAGTGATGATGTTCTCTATCATAATTCTTCTAATGATGATGTGGATCTTATTGAGCCTACATTGTCTAGAGTTAATGTTGATATTTCTGAGATGCCACTTGGTATAAGAAAAAAATTGTTGAGAAGATCAAAGAATTAAATGCAGCGTATGATGATGTTGGTGATGACAATGAAAATGACATTTATTGGTTATAATGTATTCTAATTATTTGAGGCCATGGAGATTAAACAGTTGCCTCTTGTTGATTCAATGAGACCAAGTTCTTAGCATTTTCCTCTCTCATCTGCCAAGGGGGGAAACTTGTGTGTATGTCAGATTCGAGTGGAGAATTCCAAGATTGTTGACTACTCATATTGGCCACTAAGGTCATTTCATTCAAAATTTGAGACCTGTCAAGGCAACAGGCTCAGTATTCCAATTTGAACCCTGTCAAGGTAACAGTGTTAGTTCAAACAAATTTAAGCCTTGTCACAATAGGAGGCTTTTTTCAAACAGCTTCAGATTATCCAGCTATTATTCTCACCAAAGTGTTTGGTTGACAGAAGTTTGAGTAGTTCAATATACTGCTGCAGTTCAATATACTGCTTAGTATTATGATAACCCCTTCAGATTAAGGGGGGGATGTTAACAGGTTAATCACCAGGTGACAAGGTTAACTTATGTAATCTATGTAATATATTTTTCAATTTTCATAGTTATAGACAGTTAAACTATTCTTCTACCTATATAAACACATATGTAATCTTCTATTTTTATATCAATATAATTTTACAATTCTACCTTCCTTTGGGCCTGACATTCAGCTCTGTGGTATGTGGAGAAGCACTCGCATGATGCAATCTCTCACCATGGGAAATTGGCAGAGGATGTTGTCTTCGTTGATTATCTTACTTTGGGTTCTATTCCTTGAGGTACCTATACTCGTACAAATATTTGAAATTATTTTGATGTTTTGTGAAATGATATATTGTTGTTCATATTTGGTTGATTTGACTAATTCGAAATGCAGGCATATATAGTTCAACTTTTCTATTTAACGTTGGATAGAGTTTGAGCAGTTTGACAGACGAGGATAAAATGAAACACTTAGGAAATGAGTTTCCAGATTTCTCATTATAGTTAAGCATTAATAGCGTTCATAAATCAATTTTAGTTAAAATTTATTGTATTTTATAGATCATTTGTTCTATTTATTTATACTTCATAAAAACTGGTTGTAGTTGAACAGACAGGATCAACAAATGTATCGTATTCAGAATCAGAATTCAGAATATAAATTAGATTTTCGTATTGACCATGTTAAACTATTAAACTATTTACTGATTTTGTTCAAACTGTCAAATACAATGGTACTTGTTTGTACATTAGCTGAAATGTTAGGGTGATTACAGAATGTTAGGTAGTTACTAATTGCAAACCAAATCCAAGAAACACCTTGATGTTATATTATTACCATAGTTAATTCTTGGCTTTACATGTTTATCTTAAATCGAATATGATTGATATTTATATCCTAAGAATTTGGATTGGAAAGAAATTATTAGTAAATAAAGAACCTCACTTGCCCAAGTAAATAGGGTTGTGACAAATGGGGTTTGGGGTGTTTCCATGTATCTGTGTGACCAGTGATTTTGTATTTTGAGTTGTGACAAATGGGGTTTTGGTGTTTCCATACTAAATTTTAGCATTACATTTCCTCTTACCTGTTCTGAATTGAAGTAACAATTATGTAATGTGTAAATATCTCATTAAAAGACGAGGTGCAGTTGATCACTTTTTTAAATTAAATTTTCAATCCTTAATTTTTTTTGGTCATATGATACGTGTATACCATATTTTTATGTATGGAAATTTTTCTTCCGAAAGGATTTGTTTTTTGTATGTATTTTTTCGTGGTTATTTAAGTTAGTTCACTTGAATGTGAAGGCACAAGACAAATTTTCTTCTGGGAACAAAATTGAGAAATTTTTACCTGTACTTTTTTACTGGTACATTACCAAATTTTCCACATAAATCTATATTGTCTTTTTATATGTTTAATTGCTATTTCACTGTTATTTTAATTTTACACTACATATTTATATAACACTGTTGATCACTTTTTTAAATTAAATTTTCAATCTTTAAAAAAATTTACAGACCTGCCTGACTGACAACCGTTGGACATTCGCTCAGGTCCACTAAACCTTATATCGTGCACATATTCTTGTCCTGGTTGTTAGGGTATGGGACAATTTATTTTTTGTCACACCATTAAATCCAAATCCCCAAGAAAGGAAGCCGCTGTACAAGAAATATTAAAGGAAGTTGACAAGTGGAAAGCTAAAAGAAGAAGAATAACTTGAATTGATTACTTCGCCATATTCCGCTCAAAAAGAAGTGCCTACTTAAAATTAAAAAGTAAACGTGTGCTCTTGCAATGCAAAAGAACTGAAGGAAAGTAAATCCAGAATTGCACAGTAATTTTTAAATAAGTCCTAGGAGAAGATTGATAAAATCATTGCAGAACCTGCAGGGAGATGTTGCTCCTCATACAACATAATGGTAGAAAAATCATACAGCAGCGAGGATTCATGGAGAAAAGCAATTGTATTTGCAACACGCTTCCTCTGCCTTTTGGCTCTGAGATGGCATCATAATCTTGTTCAAGCAGCTGGTAAGGCACTCTTTCATTTTGCATAAACCATGTTTATGTATATAATAGATTCATAGCTATGAAATGTCTGTTTTAGGAAGGTAGTAACTTTTTGAGGTATAGTTTGCTTTCTGCCATTGAGGGGAAAATAATTGAGTGTTTAATATCACTTTTTATGAATGATTATGGGATAGGAAATAATGTTTTTATTGTATGAAACATAGCTATGATATACCTTTAACGGGAGGGAACTATGCTTGAAAGCCAAATTTTTTGAGTAACAGAGAATGAAACTAATGAAGAGGACTGCATATTTTATTTGCAATTCTCTTATCATTTTTTAAGAAACAGAGAATGAAACTAATGAAGACGACTGCATATTTTATTTGCAACTCTTATCTTATCTTTTCATTCTGATGATGGATCAATTAATAACATTGATAAAATTACAAGCACACGGTAGTTTTTTCCATAAGCTTTCTACATTAATTACCCATTTGTTCAGTATAAATAAATACAATAAGCCATGCATACAATTGGAATCTCCATGCCTTATTGAAGGCTTCTACATTTAGGACAGTGCATCATCACATGCCTTCCATCCTCATTTTAATCTTTCTTGTGAACTACGAACATCATCACATGCCCCGTTTCAAAGTTTAGTCTGAAGTATCTCTTCTATGTAATTTTGTCTGTGTAGATGATCGTTGGCTTGATTTCACATTAATAGAATCTCATTCTCTCAGAGATCCTACCAGAGCTTGTCTATTGTCTGATTTTGTACAAAGTCCCAAATCTTTAATTGGTCTTAAAACAAATCTGCTTCTTTAATACCCCATTTTATAGTTCATCTTGGTATTAAGAAATTGACCATTTATATTGGGTTGCAAGCATTGCTTTGTATGGTACTCTGTATCCACGTATACACCTTACATTATTTAATATATCACAAATTATCCTAATAGTTTATTTTAATTAAATATGTGACGAATTCACATAATATATTTTCTTCAAATGGTAAAATACTGCTGTGCCTTTTGTTTAACAGTACAAATTGCTTATAATGCATAGTACATGATTGAAGATCTTTTGCAGAATGGTGATTTTGAGGCTCCTCCTGCAAAAATAAGGGTAAATGAAACCAACCAGAGAGCTGTCCTGTCTCCTTCAAATAAACTATCAGGATGGCAATTTGGAGGTATTGTAGAATATATCAAAGGAGGAGGAGATATATCTTTGCCAGACAATGGGCATGGTATTCAGCTTGGCGAGAATGGATGGATTCGTCAGAGTTTTAGGTCTAAGCCAGGTTCCCTCTATTTGCTCACATTCACTTTTACTGCTGCTGGGACAGACTGCTGGTGGACTCCAAGCTATCTAATTTTATCAGTGCCTCCACATTCTACAGTGTTTTATTTGCAGCAGAGGTATGGCCATGAATCTTGGGAAACCCATGCTTGGGGATTCAGAGCAACCACTGTCAAAACTATTGTTAAATTTGCCAGCCAAGCTCAGATTTATGCCAACATTTCCTGTGGGCCTCTTCTGGATGCTGTTTACGTGAAAGAACAGGGGAATTTGGAGACTGTATCAGGTAAAAACTTTGATTAGAATGGAATCTGATTATTTTTATTTAGGTTTACAGGTGTCATGACCACATCATGTGGTCATGACAACAGGAGACTCTTGTGGATCTATGGGATGAATTACAAAAATTTGTAAAACTCAGAACACTGTTATTAGCAATTTAGCTGTTATTTGTTTCAAGGATGTCATTACTATAAGCCATACCCATCTATCAATGCTAAGTCTTTGACAGACTACGGTCTCATAGAAACTGTATGTGAAATGTCCTCAACAAGCATTATAGAGAAAATTTAGGAGCATTTTGCAGTTTTATGGTGCCATGGAAAAGAAGATCATTCCCTTTACAGAAGCTTTCAGGATGTCAATTTTTATTTTTATTTTTTCCCAATGAAAACATGTAAACAAGTTAGATCACAGTATACTGGCATTTCTCAAAAATCATTTCTTTAAAAATTTTCCCTGCTGCCCCAAACTTCTACTCCCCACTTGCCACAGTAGCAGAAATCGGTATTCCTTATAAGTAGCTGTTCATATTTTCAAAGAGAAGACTAAATTCTGCTGTCGCTGGAATTTATATGTTTTACTGCTCCACTCTTGCAAATAGAAGTCATAGCCCTCTCCATGGGACCCTGTCCCAAATCATTCTTAATATCTCTCTGGTTATTTAATAGACAAATTCAATGAGCTGTATTGGGCCATTGGCTATTCAAAATTTCATACCTTACTAGAAATTTAGAACACAAAAATCCAATATCATATCTTTCATCTTCAGTTTCTTTGCTTGCAAAGTAAATAAAGGTTCCTTTTGGCATTTATTTTCTATCTTTCTGTTTCAACTGCTAGAAGGAGCTTAGCCTGGGCCCTGGATTGAAAAATTGTGTCATTTATGCTTATGCATAGAGAATTTCTCTTTCAAGATATGTTATTCTGTATAGATGATCAATAGGTTGATTTCACATTGATCGAAACTTATTTTCTCACAAATATCTAGGATATGCTTCTCTGTTTCCTTGAATTGTACTAAATATTGAATTGCACATGATTCTCCAGGGCAAGTCTACCTCTTCAATCCCCACTTTTTTATTTAATTTATCCCTGATGTACCAACACTTCTCTTCAGCTGCAAATAATCCTTGGTAGGCTAAGCCGGAATTAGAAATTATCTGTTTAGATTTTCTCTTTGAGGTATGTTGTTCTGTATAGGTGAAGAACTTCTCCAATTGATAGAAACTCGTTTTCTTCAGAATTTTGTGAAGAACTACTTTAACTGCCTGCTATGGTAGCCTGCTCCTGTAATGCTTATTTTGATTAAGTCACACATTGCAATGATACCTCTCCTTCTAACAGTAAGATGCCTAGATTTGATAGGTATAACAGTGTGTATGGATTTATCGAGGTAATGAATTCATGTTTGTTATTGCAGATAATATTTTGTTAAATGGGGACTTTGAACAAGGACCATCCTTCTACCCCAAATCAACCAGGGGAATTTTGCTGCATCCAGTAGATGATAGAGATGGAGAAGCATCTTCTCTTCCAGGATGGAAAATAAAGGATACAGTGAAATATATAGATTTTGATAAGGGAAACAGGGGCATTGAAATAGTTTCAGGTCCCATAGGGGGGATTGAACAGAGTGTATTGCTGGCAATTGGAGTCAAATATGTTTTGAAATTTCAAGCTGGAGATGCAAACAACTTGTGCTATGGTGGATTGGCAGTTGGGGTGACGGGTGGATCAAGTGCCCACAACTTCAGCTATATGTCATATGGCAGGGGTGACTTCATGGATTTCTCAATGGAATTTACTGCATTTGCCCAAGTTACAAATTTATCTTTTGTTAGCCTTTACAGAGCTGAGACCAAGGACCTTACGTTTTGTGGACCTGTCATTGACAACATTGTTCTTGTTCCATCACAGGGTGCACCTAAGGCAAAAGCATCTAACCATATGGCAATGATGCTTGCCATTCTTTTAGCCCTCCTAGGGATGAAATCTCTAGCGTGACGACTTAGTATTTTGTTACTATATGGCCAGAGGTTCTGAGTTTTTGTCTAATGAAATTGTGGTTGCTCTAGTGGTGATACAATACAAGTTTCTCCTTACACTCAGTTTATCAGGGTTTTGTTTGCCTATACTAGTCTAACTCTTTTTCAAATGTCTATCATATAACTTATAGAATGTTTCCATAGATATACCTTAAATTTGATGTTACTTTTCTTTAACTAGAAACTTTAAAAGGGCCATATAACAATAATCTTTACTGGTTTAACCAAAACTCCTTTACAAATGACATGCTCCCAACAATCTGCTAAGTGACATCATGAACTTGGGGTTTGATTCAGAAAAAGTCATATAAATTAGAGGATTTCCTAGCTAAGAATTTGAACTTATTGTATATGAGTTCTTTTATCAACTCATTGATTTCATTCAAGATAAGGTAGGGGAGGATAGAATTCTTGTCAATTTTAATCTGGTGTGATTGTTTATTTAAAGTTTTGATTAGTAGGGGCATTGAGACAGTAAGAAGTCGAATTCACATACAGACCACTTCCTATGTTGAATTAGGTTTAATTTTTTTTTTCCCTTGTTGAGAGGGGTTTTTATGAGCAATTAGAGGGGGTTATTATTGGTTTACCTTTGTCTCTGTTGCAATTTTTTTTATGGAGTATTTTGAAAAGAAGAGTGGTTTAGAGTCAATTTCCTGTAGTCGGGGCTATTTTTCTGGGGAAGGGGATGGTCTGCTTCTCCTTGTGGTAAAGTTTTAGTTCTTGGTAGGGTACTATGTTAATGCACTCACCATTAATTGTGAGCCAGCAGACTGTTAATACCATAGTAACATTATAAGCACATGTCAATGACAGGGAAAACCAAAAGTATAAATGGAGTTCAATTACACCAGTTTAAATTCAGAAAAAAAGGTAAATTAAAAGACACTAAAATATTCATAAAAACACAAGAAAAAACTACAAATGTTTATAAGCAAAACTCCATGGCTTTTAACTAGAAAGACTGCCACATTTTTTGAATAAATATTATAACATATAAAGTAGAAGTAAAACATATGTGATAATATGTAAAGTTAAAATATTAAAAAAATAAAAAATATTATAAGGGCATTATAAGTAATAATTATAAAAATGCTTTAAAGAGATGCATTTTAAAATGTTATTGTTATTATAATAAATTTATCATTGTATAGTTACTTAGAAACTGAAAACAAACACTGTAAACTTTATGAATTTTTATCACTGGGCTTACACTTCTAGCCATCAATGTGATCCTTCACCATAGCTTCGTATTCAACTTCTCCCATCGCTATGCGCATCCGAACCTGGCATTGCCTATCCCTAGTGTGGAATCCACCTGTAGACACCTGAAAATGACATGCCTTGCACCACCATTTTACGCCATCTCCCTAACATCTCCTTCTGAGCTAACTTATCCCCTTCCTCATCATTAATTAAATAAACCATTTTATTTAATTAATTTAGCCAATCCTCATTATCACCTACCCAAAATTAATTAAATAAATAATTAATATTTATTTAATTAATTACCCCTCTTCGTCATTAACCCCAATTAATTAAATAAAGTCCATTTATTTGATTAATTTAACCTTACCTATAGCTAGACCTTGGTTAATTAAGTAAATCTAGTTTATTTAATTAACTAACCTATCCTACCAAACCCTTACAAACAAATTAATTAAATAAACCTCTATTTAATTAATTTGGATCACTAATCAACTCATCCACTAATTTCCTACAACCATATTAATTAAGTTAATCCCCTATATAATTAATCTAACCATCATTAACCCATCTCCCCATAATTAATTAAATAATATACATTATTTAATTAATTAAACTCACGTGTCTCCACCTCACCTTTCTCAATCCATGCACTTGTCTTATCTCATCCCACTCACCCATAAAATGAATTTTTAATTCATTCACATGTCTCCATCTTCATTAATGCAAAGTCCTCCCAAAGCCAAATTAAAAATTCCAAAATATTGCGAGCCCTCCATCTTTGTTGATGAAACCCTATCCATTGATTTCCCTGTGAAATCTCATCCCTTGGATCTCACCTTTAAATCCCAGCCATTGATCTAAAATCGTCCAAAAATCTATAAATAGAGAGTCTCTCCAAACATTTTAAGCTCTAACTAACCATGAACTATGAACTAAGCTCCAAGTATCCAATTCATGCTCCCATAATCCCATCACCATGACCAAATTATAGTCAATTCCTTACCCTCACTATGTTGGTTTATACTTGAGCAATCCACATTTGATTTATATTGGGTAAAGCTAGTATTTGTAGTTGGGTGCATGCATTTCCTCCACCTTATCAAGGAGACTAAAATGGAGTGAAGATTGAAAGTATAATCCTTTATTTATGTTTATTTTGTATTTAACATCTTCACCACATTTTACCATCTTCATTTGGCATGTCCGGTGGGACGAATCTATCCCTGAATTTAACTTTTTGGAAATAAATCTATGTTTGTTTTCTATGCACGTGACGGATTAGCGCTTTCGGTTATGGATTAGTGCCTCAATTGAGAGGAATAATGCCTAAGACCTTTTGTTTAGCGCCTTCATATGTCAAAATAACACTGTGTTTTGTAGGAAGAGTTTAGCACTTTAGAGTCCTCTGTTAGCACCTAGGCTTATTCTATTAGTGCCTGCGAGTCTTGTATCGGCACATGTGTGTCCCCCAGTAGCACCTTTATAGTCTAGAATAGTGCTTCTATTCTAACTTGTTCTGGTTTGAAATTGTTTACATCTTTGTGGACTGGCGGTGGTATTTGCAGTTGTTCTAACATCTTTCCTACATGTCTATTAGTCTTTTTGCTAGAAATTAATTGATCCTATCTACAGGAAATGATCTAATTCATTTGTTTTGGAAGATTAACATTTTTCTTTGTAGGATCTCTACTTTCAGTTAGGATAGCGCCTTCTCTAGCAGGTTTAATGTCTTCAACTACAGGTAAAGAATAGGTATAGCACTATGTTTTAGCACCTCTGAGTCTTAGATTAGTGCTTAGGTGTCTTTGTTTAGTGTATCTAATATTCTAAACATAGCACTTCTGAAGTTTTCTTGTAGCGTTTGAACTTTATTATTTATCACCTAAGTTATATCTATTAGCACCTTAGCATCTTCTGTTAGTGCGTTAGTAGTTTCTGTTAGTGCTTTAGTGTCTTGTAGAAGCACCTAAGTGACCTCTATCAGCGCTTCAGAGGTCTTTGTCAACGCTTTTGTCTGATCAAAATATTATCTTATCTTTTGGACATTAATCTAGTTTTTTGCAGCTCATACATTTGACCAAGATATCATTTACAAACTTCTAACGTTTTTTGCAGCCCCACAGTCAAAGTTTATTTCTTTTCTTCTAGTTTTAGTTGCACATAATTAAAGTAGAAGGAAAATAACTTGTTTGTTGTGTCTTGATTTGCACTAGAACGTATGCCAACCCCTCACACCCTTGGGTGATCTTGGGGATCATAAATCCTTATGTAAATCCTTTGTTTTTATCTACCCAAAGAGGCACTACCTTCACGTATGCTCTCCCCTCACACCTTGTGCAATCTTGGGTATCAAAAGTGAGTAGTGTTTTCTTTCCTAGGAGGCCTTCTTGGAGATACACCCACTTGGCAGGGTATATAAATGTTGTGAGAATCAAAAGACTCACTTCAATAGGGACCTCATCTAGTCTAAACAAAACTCTCAAGACCTCCAGTCCATCGAGACTAGAGTGGTGGCATTCTTGGTTGGATGCTTGGTAATCTCATGTTCATAGATTTGTCCCCCGTACCTTGTGTACATTGGAATGCCCCCTAGAAGCTTGTAAAGCCTAGTCAAGGCCATTAGTCATTTTCTAGTGTGGTGCAAGGGATGCAGACCACCCCTTGAAGTTACCATCGTACCTCCTTGAAGCCAAGATAGAAGTTTTCTTTGGGTAAGGCAGAAAAGCCTCTAAAGAAAGGGGTATTCAATTAGGGTGAAGTGTTCTTAGTTAGGTAAGAACATGGATAGATATTCTATCATGTGGGCTGACATTACTAAATCACTCCTACTTGAATAATTTTAGGGAATGTTTATGTGCTTGAAGTGTCTTCATGTGATAAACCTGTAAAATCCTATCAGCCTTATTCCCTCAAATTACAATCAGTCATTGTGTCTTATTGTTTTTCAAATCTCTTGCCAAGAAATCCCTTGAACAAAACACAAAATCATTCATAGATTAGAGCCTTTTAGTTCCTTAGCATCCCCTATTAGTGCTTTTGATTCCTCTATCAGTGCTTTCGCAGCCTCTGTCAGTGCTTCTGCAGTCTCTACTAGAGCTTCTACAGTCTCTGTTAGCATCAAGTTCAGCCCTGTCAGCACCTCTACAAAATAGTCAAACAACCAATCATTTGAACCTATCAACACTTTCATAGTCTTTTTCAGCACTTGTGCCTGATCTGTCAGCGTCTGCGCTTAACTTGTCAACATCTACGCTTGACTTGTTAGCTCCTAAGATCCCTTTGTTAGTGCTTGCACTTCATTTTCCAATGCTTGCACTTGACCTATCAGTGCCTAGGTTCACTCTATCAGTGCTTGTGCTTCCTTTGTCAACGCCTGCGCAGACTCTGTCAATGCCTGCGTAGACTCTGTTAGCACCTTTTCTTATAACCTTAGATAGCCGAACATAACAATTTCCAATGATAAATTTGATTGTCCGTAGGATTTTAGCAAACTTTGACAGTGACCCAAATTCATCTATTTTTTAATTTCACTAGACCATCCCTCCATAGAGTCATCCATTTCATCAAAATATTCATTCCCCTAATGATTCCACTTTCAAATTGGAAACCTTAGAAACTTTGATCATTTATTTACCTACTTTGGACCCATACCTTCATCTCATCAATTGAAACCGTACCAAAATCTTCATCAACATCAAATCCATCCCCTATCAAAACAAAGCTTCCATTTCATCAGGTCATATCATCTTTTCACCAAATCTATCCCAAATCAAAATTTGGCTCAAGTTAAATCTAGATCTTATCATCATCCCCTAATTTAAATTAAGCTTAAGAGTCTATCTATCTTAAGTTTTGTCTAAATTAGCCCTTATCAACCTTGGATAAGTTAGCTTACGAGCTTAGACTGCTCCTAAGTTAGTGAATTCAAAGAATCCCATTTTAATTGGTGTGTCTTGTATACCCCAAGTGAAATATCCTTATATCCTTATTTTGCTTAGTATCTTGTCTACCCAAAGTAGGAGAGGATAAATCCTTTGGTATCCACAAGATCTATGCACTTTCCCTAAGTCTCCTTTGATTTGAAATCAAAAAATCATCACTTGAATCAATCTTATCCAAGGTATCATCAAAACCACCCTTATCATCCTTTAATCACTCATCATCCAAGACCATCCTTTGACTATACCAAATCATCCTTCATCCACCAGCCAACCTTCATCCACCAACCAATTTCACTTGGTCCAAACCTTTTGAAAATCAAACAAAAAACAAAATTCTAAGGTTCAACACCCTCCATACAACATATCCATTCCAACATCAATTTTGGGTCATTTCTTTGTATGCCCCTAACCTCAAGGTTACAAGATAAGAAAAACAAAAAGATGGAACCCAATAGAGAGTTTGGGATGCCTAATGACTTTGGAATGAGGGACATGGATGCTCAAAACATGATTGATCATCCCCATCCTTTTCCTTCCCCAAATCAAGAAAATCAAAATCCAAATCAAGAAGTGATGGACTTTACACAAGACCCCAATGCCATGGGACTATTAGACCGAGTTTTAAAATCTAATCCTAATAGATATCTAGAGTTCCTACTTCAAAATGGTGCCCAATTATCAAGTAATCCTTCCACTAACCCATCACAACCTTCCTTATCCAACAATACATCCAACACGACAACACAACCAACCTCTAAAACCACTATTTCAACATTAACATCAACATCAACCACAACAACATCTAATCCACAAATCACCCTCAACATCCCAAACAATCCAACTTACACTAGCATCTCCATTAGCGTCCCCCAACTCGATAAAAATACCATAGCATTCATATCCCAATTTCTTTCCCAATCATCTAATCCTACATCCATATCACATCTCAAATCAATTCCCAATATGCCACATCAACACAACCCTCTACTTCACAACCACCAATATCCTCTTCCACTCAAAACTTCAATCACACATTCCTTCAACAACTCCAACAACTCCAACTACAACAACAACAACTGCCCAACTTCCTTCAACAACTCATCACCCAACAACAACAAAATCAACAACAATCACCACCCAATTTCCTCCAACAACTCATCAACCAACAAGCGAATACACCCCAACCACCCACAACATAACACAAGTAGTCCAACAATTGATGCAAATGATGGATGACATGCAACAAGGGCATAAAAGGAAACAATATTCCTTTGCAGATATTTGTCCATATCCTTTTGATCGCTTTCTTAACATGCCACCTTTCCCCAAGAATTTTGAAATGCCAAAATTTTACAAATACAAAGGAAAAGGAGATCTTCGAGAACACCTCAGGGAATTTTATATTGCTTGCTTAGAAGTCTCCTATGAAGATTCCTATCTCATGAGGCTTTTTCCTTGAAGCTTAGGGTGTCAAGCTATAGAATAGTTTGCACACCTTACCCCTGGCATTAAAACATTCCATGAACTTGTGGAAAAATTCATCAATCACTTCTCCTATAACTTTGAACATGAAGTGTCCATGATAGATCTTTGAAACATGAAACAAAAGAATGGGGAAACCTTCGCTGCCTTCTTTCAATGATGGAGAAGCCTCACAAGCAAGCTCCCTTGGCCCATCCCAAATAATCAATTGGTTAATGTGTTTGTAACAAACTTAAACCAAGAAATGGGCTTTCACCTTCAAATCCAATGTGCCTCAACCTTCAAAGAAGTTATTGACAAAGGCCCACCTCTATTGAAAGAGACCTCATTACAAAAGGGGCTATCAAAATCTACAAAGAGAACAATGACAACAAGAACAATAACCACAAAGTCAACAATAGCAACAATAACAATAATAATAACAACCAATCCTATGAAAGACACTATTTTTGGGGCAAAAGAAAGAACACTTTCAATGATGGTGTGACAGATATAAAAAATGTTCAAAATATACAATATCCACCACCATCTAACCCATCTACAAGCAACAATAATGTCAGCATCCCTAAAGGACCACCAAGACAAAACAATGCACCTAGAAGAAAATTTACACCTTTAGGAGAACCCATCGAAAACATTTTGCATAATTTGGTTAAAGATGACTTAATTCAATTACCCACTAGTCAGCCCTATGATGATAATCAATTTAAACCCTCGTGGTTCAACAAAAATGCCTACTGTGGATACCATAGGATAAAAGGCCACAAACATCTAATTGCATGAGATTAAAGAATTGTATACAAGACCTTACACATCGTGGTGATATTACAATTACAATCCTCCTAAAATATCACCTAATGAGTACTTAGGTGCATACAAAGATCCACTTCCTAACCACAACAAAGGGAAGGCCTCTAGCTCAAATCAATCCTATAACATTGTTCCTCCCCCTTCTTCTTTTGATTCCATGTGCATAGCCAACTGCATAGCCACTATCACCATAAAAGCCAACACTCCTAATTGTGTTGTTACCACTTGTCATGGGCACATCACCATTCAAGGAGCCTCATCCGAAGCGCTACCCACAACCACCACATCCTCAAGCAAATACAACATCCTTGATCACCTTGGAAAAACTCCAACCCAAATCTCTATTTTGGAGTTACTCTACACTTCACCCCTCCACAAATAAGTCCTTGATAAATCTTTAAAAGAGACTCACATCCCTAATGAACATAATGTAAATCAACTTCAATCCATGGTGGGACTGTTGAATACACCAAGATACTGAGAGGGTGGGGTGAATCAGTAACTAAACAATCTTCAATTTTAACAACTTCAACTTATCTGGAGAAGATTAAAACTTAAGCATCACAGTATGATCATAAGCATGAAAGATTAACACAATGCACATCAACACATTATACCAGATATACATGGAAAAACCTAGAAGGGAAAAACCATGGTGAGGATTAACTCACAATATACGAAGCTAAAATAACAACTTTGTTTTAGGGATACAACCCAAGGAAGCTACTACTCCCTGAACACCTTGATTTAGGGTCACTCCCAAGGAAGCTACAACTCCCTGAAGACTTTGTTTTAGGGTCACTCCCAAGGAAGCTACTATTCCCTGAAATGAGAACACACTTACAAAAGATTATAGTATGACAGTCCTATTGTCTGAAAACAGGTATTGAAACTCACACCTTTAATGATTGCACTCTACCTCTTCACACTTTCTTTTGATGATCTGATTAGTTAGGCACACTCTATACTTGATCACTTTCACAAATATGTCTTCAATATGAAACAGGGCAGCATCAACAACTTATGCTCTTTCTCCTTTAGTTGCACATCAGCAATGCATTCATTTTGCCTTTTATCTACTTGCGAGCTTTTTAATCAACTTGCAATCACACCTCTTCTCACTCAATTTGATTCACTATTTCTACATTATATTACATTGATTACATTGCTTGTCATCCAAATACAACATGAAAAACATATTTACAAGTTGGTCAGACAACACACAATATGAAATGTGTAGAAGATAGGTCCTAAGTGAAACCACACGTTACACCAACAGAAGATTCATGCCTTGTAGACACCAACACTTGCTTAACTAGGTCCAAAACATCCTTCATAGCTTTAAACACCAAGGAATTACATATGCACACTCAGCTCATTTGGAAATTGGACAACTTTTAGCAAAACACATGAAGATTTGAAGTATAACGGCCACATCAACTTGAAAACCTTGTGCGGTACTGGAAACAAGAAAGATCTTCATGAAACTTTTCCAGATGAGTCCACATGACTCATACAACATCCTCAAACAGTCCTTTGCCACCACACATCAAAGAATTATGTTGCACAGCTTCAATCATTAACTCTGAGAATAATCTATCATCCAGAACACACTGCAACATGTTGTCATTTTAAAAAAATTGAGTTGCAGACCACCAAGAACCTTGAAATTGTAAGGAAGCATGTAATACACATCCATAAACATGTCCTCAAAATTGCAAGGGCAATCATTCATTTCTAGAGGAATACAAAGCATTCCAATAGGCCTAAACACTAGCAAACTTTGCTAGAACAAATTTCAATACTCTATCATGCATAACTTTCACAGCGGAATGACAAATGATCTGAAAACTTGGAATTATCACCTTCACAACATCCTGAACACAATTCTAGAACCGCATGGCCATATCTTCAAATGCAGAGGAATGAGGAGCATTCCATTGTCCTACACAGAACATCTTCATAGAGACAACACTGTCTTCAATCAGTCAACAGTAAAACACTCTTCTGGTAATGCAATCATCATGAAACTTGGAACATACATACTTCAAGCCATCAGTAGTATTAGCAATGCATCTGATCATCTTCGTGCTTCTAATTCCTATATTAATATGAACTATATCTTCTCTCTTCTCTTGTTGGATGGGACATGACATCCAACCATGAACTATATATTCCTCTCTTGTTGGATGGGACATGACATCCACCCATGAATTGTATCTTCTTCTCTTGTTGGATGTGACATGACATCCAACCACGAACACCATCACACTACTATGATAGTGTTGACATCAATGACAACCTAGTGACAATGTTGACATCAATGATAACCCTAGGAACCATATGTGTAACAATCTCCCCCTTTGGCATTGATGACAACACATCTCTACTTCTCTCCCCCTTTGACATCAAGGACAAAGGGAAACCACTACCTCAGTTAGAGACCACATGACTTCTTCTTACAGCAAACAAACTCCTCCTAACATCAGCAACCACTACCTGCTCCCCTTGAGAGGTAGCCACCATCAGTCCAGGAACAAGATATAACATGAACTCCCCCTGGATGGATACACCACTATGCATCTAGCAAGAAAAAGCAGGGGCAATTACCCCTAACCTCTATCCGATACCTCAAAAGTATCCTTTGCCAGAGCCTTTATGAAAATATTTGCTATTTGATCCTTTGTTGGAACATATTCCAACTTCACTTCCTTATCTGCAACCTTCTCTCTCAAAAAGTGATACCTAATTACTATATGCTTGGTTCTAGAATGCATCATTGGATTCTTGGAAATATTGATAGCACTTGTATTGTCACACAAGATAGGAATAAGTTCATCATACAATACCTTGATATCCTTCAGGGTTTGCTTCATCCACAACACTTGTGTACAGCAGGATGCCGCTGCAATGTACTCTACCTCTGTAGTAGATAGGGACACTAAATCTTGCTTCTTTCTCTACCATGAAACCAATCTGCTTCCTAAAAAAAAAGCACCACCACTTTTACTTCTTTTATCATCAACGCAACCATCCCAGTCAACATCAGTGTAATCACTCAAATCAAAGTTATTACCTCTTGGATACCATAGGCCATTGTTCGGAGTTCCTTTCAAGTATTTGAATATCCTTTTCACTACCTTCTCATGTGTTTTCTTTGGATTGGCTTGACCTTTAGCAACCACACATATCGCATGCATGATATTAGGTCTAGAAGCAATCAAGTACAGTAGTGCTCCAATCATAGACCTATAGATAGTCTGACCCACCTCTGGAGACTCATCATCTTTGGTCAAGTGACATCTAGTGACCATGGGAGTACTCACTGGTTTTAAATCCTCCATACTAAACTTCTTCAACAACTCTTTGACATATACTTAGCTTGAGAAATAAAAATACCACCATCTAGCTAAGAAATTTGAATTCCAAGAAAGAAAGACATTTCACCAATCATAGACATCTCAAATTCTTTTTGCATCTCCTCTGCAAACCTCTTACACATATCATCATCTCCACTAAAGATGATGTCATCAACATATACTGCAACTATCACTATCATGTCTCCTTCTTCCTTGATGTAAAGATTTCTATCTGTTGTACCTCTCTTGAAGCCCTACTGAAGTAAGTACTATCCAACCTAGCATACCAAGCTCTAGGTGCTTTCTTAAGACCATACAAAGCCTTCTTGAGCTTGCACACTATGTTCAGATTTTTTGATATCTACAAACCATCTAGTTGTTCAATATAAACCTCTTCCTCTAGGTCACCATTCAGAAATGTTGACTTAACATCCATCTGATATACCTTGAAGTTCTTATGAGCAACAAGAGAAAGGAACATCTCGATTGCCTCCATCCTTGCTACCAAAGCAAAAGTATCCTCAAAATCAATACCTTCAACTTGTGTGTATCCTTTACATACTAGTCATGCCTTGTTCCTTACAACTTCACCTTCTTCGTTCAGTTTGTTTTAGAACACCCATTTTATTCCTATAACATTCTTATTTGCTAATCTGGGAACCAATTCCCATGTTTGATTCTTCTCAATCTAATCCAATTCTTCTTCCATGGATTTTATCCATCCATTATCCTTGCTGGCATTAGCAAAGTTTTTGGGTTCCACCTTTCATAACAAACACAAGTTTACTTGCTCATGTGTCTTAGTTGTTGTTATATGGAGCCCAATCAGATTCAGAGGTTAAATTTTCCTCTTTTGTTGGCACATTTTCCCCTCAAATCAATTAACAGGGGAATTGGAAGGGGGTCGAGCCCCTCTTGTGGGGCACTCGGGGGTAGCACCCCAGAAGCAAAAATTTCCTATTATTTTATAAAGGTGTCGACAGTTATTTTTCTATTGGCCGACATATAAAACCCTATTTTTGTAACTGACATAAGTCTTGATAAAAATGGTTGGAGAAGGGAAAAGGCTTAGGGTTAGGGTTTCCATCGATATTGTGTTGTAGCATATTGCAGAGGTATTGAGTTGCAAGAGATTGCTGGATGTAATTAGTTCTTTTTTGCCTGATAATAATATTGGACTCTTTGTTGGTGGATGTAGCCTGAGTTTGGGTGAACCACGTTAAAATTGTCTCTTCTTGTTATTTCTATGTATTTTAATTTCTCTATTTAATCTTTGATTATCTGCATTTAATTGATATCTTCTGCATATTATTCCTAACAAGTGGTATCAGAGCCAGTTATGTTCGATTATCGTTTGCTGGAAGATCTTGCAATTGAGTGGGAGTCTCACAATTAAGTGGGAGTAATGACAGACGAGGGTAAATTGAAGGTAGATAAATTCAATAGGTAGAACTGTCAGTTATGGCAGATGTAGATGGAGTATTATCTCTATCAGAAGGATTTATGGAGGTCATTGCAAGGGAAAGCCAAGAAACTAACAGTAATGACTGATGAGGATTGGGAACTTCTGGATAGAAAGGCACTGGGAAGCATTCATTTGTGCCCGGCACCATCAGTGGCATTCAATATTTCAAAAGCAAAGACAATGGATGTGTTGAATTGACAAAGTTATATGAAAAGCCTTTTATTTTGAATAAGGTATTTCTTATGAAGCATTTATTTAATATGAAAATGGTAGAAGGTGGATCAGTTACTGATCATTTAAAGGAGTTTAACACAGTTACCAGTCAATTGACTTCTGTAAATGTAAATTTTGATGAAGAAGTTAGAGCTCTCTTGATATTATGTTTTTTTCCTAAAAGATGGAATAGTTTGGTAATGGCAGTTAGTAACTTTGTTTTTAGTTCAAATATGCTAAAAATTGATGATGTTGCTGGTGTTATTTTGAGTGAGGAAATTCGTAAGAAAAGTTGAGGTGGAACATCCACATCAGGCAGTGTTTTGAATGCAGAAAGTAGGGGCAGACCAAAGGAGAGAGGAAAAGGTTTTGGAGTTCATGGGAAGTCATGAGGAAAATCAAAGGACAAGAGGTCCCATTCCAAAGGAAAGAAGTATTGTTGGTACTGTGAGAAGCCATATCATCTGAAGAAAGATTGTTGGTCTCGGAAGAATAAAGGAGACAAACAAGAAGGCAATAAGGAGGCAAATGTGGTAAGTAATAAATCTGAAGATGATGCTTTGATTCTTTCCCTAGATAATGTTGATGATTCATGGGTTTTAGATTTAGGGGCCTCATTTCATGTTACACCCCAAAGAAGTTATTTTCTTGATTATGTCCAAAGGGATTTTGGGCTGGTTTATTTGGGAGATAACGAACCCTATCAAATTGTTGGAAAGGGGAGAATTAGGATTAAGTTGCGAAATGGGAATCATTGGCTACTATAAGAGGTAAGGCATGTTCCAATTCTGAGTAGGAATTTAATTTTAGCAAGGCAGCTAGGTGATAAAGGTTGCATAGCTACTTTTAGTGATAAAAATTGGAAGGTTACAAGAGGTGCCTCAATAGTAGAAAAAGGTGTGAAAGTGGACACCTTATATCTTTGTATGAGTCATATTGTTCCTTCTACTTTAGTTTTTGTAGAGAAAAATCAAACAGGTCCAAGAATAGTTGTTGCAGGTTCGTAGGCAAAGATTGAAACAATTATTGTGGGTTCTGAGACAACACTGTGGCATAACAAACTTGGGCATTTGAGAAAAAAAAATGTATGAAGGTACTTCATTCTAAGAAAGTTTTACCAAGTCTAAAATGTATTAATATGGATTTATGTGAAATTTGTGTGTATGGAAAACAAAAGAGAGTTAGTTTTCTCAAGGATGGGAAGCAAAAGAAAGATGAAAAGTTGGAGCTTGTGCATACAGATGTATGGGGACCAACTCAGGTATCTTCTCTCAGTGGCTCTCAGTATTATGTTACATTCATAGATGATGCAACTGTTGATATGCACTGGACAACTGAGATGGGGGGTGAATCAGCTGTCACAAAAACTTAAACACTTTCTGCAATTAAACATTCATTAGTTATCCATAATTATTATGATTTAACAATGAGTGCATGAAATAAGAATCTTAACCACAAATACAACATCAAACACAAGAGGCACTAGATTTACGTGGAAAATCTCAAGGTGGGAAAAAACCACGGAGAAGATTAACTCTCAATATATATTGCAATCTTGAAATAGTGATGTTCAGGCTTGGTTACCCCATAGGCTTAAACATACTAGCTTACTACCATGAAGAACAACTAGGTCTAGTAAACTCACTACCTCAACCCTAAACCTATCAAGATTACAATAAGGGCTGTTAAACCCTGAGGGATATTAAACCCTACTGGTGTCTTACTGCCAGACTCACTACCATAATCAACACCTTTCTGTATTGTGAATAAACAATTCCTCAACTCTGCTATTCCTCTGCTCTACTCCTCCTCTGCCCTACTATTCCTCTTCTTTCCTCTGCCTCTTCTCTGCTCTGCCTTTGGAGCTTTCTTAATATCTTATCATTTCCACTCAAGGATACCTTTTCCATGACTCGCTACAAGTATTTATACACTACATCAACCTTGGAATGATCATCAAGGTCGGCATAAACTATTGGAACAATCTCCAAGGTTGGTATTACAAACATTTACAAAATAGGTCCTAACCTATTGCAACATCATGCAAAGGGAATGAAATGCAAATCATGCCATGCCTTAGCTGGGACTCAAACACGATCTTCCATGTCCCAACACACTTCCTCAATCTTTCATAGATCTCCACAATCACTGGGATCAACCAAGTCGGCCAAGACTAGTTACATGCTACGTTAACTGGGAACAATCTTCACACACCATCTCAATTTCTTAACGCAGACCAAAGTCCAGATAGGAACATGACTAGGAGACATCCATAAGCATGCTATAATCATCAGAGTAACCGCACAAAACTTAACCACTTTATCCATAGGAATCTTCTCACTGGAACACATGAGCTTCACTGTCTTCAACTGTCATAAAAGAAAGATAGCTTGCGGACCACCAAACCATGAACCATTGCAACTGTAGGCACTTATCATCATCCCAGACTTCCCTCTAGAACCGCGGATAAAAATACTTTATTGTGAAGGATTGTGAAGCCAAATATTGTCTTCCTGTCTCAACTGAACTTACAGAAAAAGCAGGCTTCACTTTGGTGAACACAACTGCCTCAGATCTTCATACGGATGGCTCAGACCTGAAATGTAGCATCCTCAGATATACCTCTAACTTACTTACAATCTATAGACCATGATCTTCAAGCAAGAATAAATGCGGAGTAGTTTACCATACTATTCTTCAGCATACAACTCACTGTATGTACTGCACTTCTCTGTAACTCACTTGTTTCTTCCAGAGAGGCTAATTTTCTTAATATCCTCAACATACAAGTCTTCTAAACAAGTAATAGAATAAGATATAGTTGACACCAATGACAACAAGAATATGTTGACATCAATAACAACACCGATTAGGCACATACTTGCAACAATCTACCTTTTTGTCATTGATGGCAACATATGATGTGAAAAACTGCAACATCCATCAAGACAAGATTCTCTCCCTTTCTTTTTACACACCTACACTCTTTCTTTCTCCAAAATTCTCCCCCTTTCTCTTACACATCTGCACTCTAAGTTTTTCACATGACTTATCTCCCCCTTTGACATCAATGACAAAGGGCACATACTTTCTCTCATCTTCTCTGATCCAATCTCTTTTCTGAACTCTCTAACTACTCCCCCTAAGAAGTAGCCCTAAAAAGCATCAATCCAGACCTTTGAACACCTCTGGATTGATGCACCATTTTGTATCTTAGTTTAGAGCAAGAGGGGTGATGACCCCTAACTTTTCTCTGAGATACTCAAAAGTATCCTTGGGCAAAGGCTTGGCAAAGATGTCTACAATTTGATTCCTGGTAGAAACATACTCCAACTTGACTTCATTCTATGTCACTTTTTCTCTCAGGAAATGATACCTAATGGATATGTGCTTGGTCCTTGAATCCATCACTAGGTTCTTTGATATGTTTATGGCACTTGTGTTGTCACAAAAGATTGCAATAGGTTCTTCATACACAACTTTGATGTCCTTCAAAGTCTACTTCATCTATAACACTTCAGTGCAACTGCATGTTGCTAAAATGTATTTTGCCTCTGTAGTAGATAGGGATATTGAATCTTGTTTCTTGCTCAACCAAGATACTAATCTTTTTCCCAAGAAGAATGCACCTCCACTTGTCCTTTTTCTATCATCCACATCTCCGGCCCAATCTGCATCAGCATATGCACTAAGAACAAAATCATTGTCCCTAGGGTAGCACAAACCATAATCTATTGTACCTTTTAAATATCTCAGAATTCTCTTAACTACCATCACATGTGATTCCTTGGGTTCTACCTGAAATCTTGCCACAAGACACACTACATGCATTATGTTAGGTCTGGTTTGAGTCAGATAAAGTAATCTTGCAATCATAGATCTATACTTTTTCTAGTTTGCCAAGGGTGAGTTATCATCTTTACTCAACTTACAACCAGTTATCATAGGTGTGCATACTGTTTAGAGGCTTCCATCCCAAATTTCTTTAACAATTGTTTCACATACTTAGACTGAGAAATGAAGATACCCTTATCTGATTGACTTATTTGCAAACCTAAAAAGTTCATCTCCACAAACATAGACATTTCAAATTCACTTTGCATTTTGCTAGCAAAAATTGAGCACATACCTTCATTGTCTCCAAAAATAATGTCATCAACAAAAGCTGCAACAATCAGGGTTTGTTCATCATTGATCTTGAAGTAGAGATTACTATCTGTCATACCTTTATTGAACCCTATCTGTATCAGGTACCTGTACAATTGTGCATACCATGCTCTGGGAGCTTGTTTTAATCCATACAATGCTTTCTTCAATCTGCATACCATGTCCCCTTGCTCTGATGACTGAAATCCTTTTGGTTGTTCAATATAGACTTCCTCTTCCAACTCTCCATTTAAGAAGGCAAACTTCACATCCATTTGATAAACCTTGAAATCTTTGTAAGCTGCAAAAGCCAGAAACATCTTTATTGCTTCAAACCTTGCTACTGAAGAAAAAGTTTCTTCAATATCTATTCCTTCAACCTGAGTGTATCCTTTGCATACTAATCTTGCTTTGTTTCTTACCACTTCACCATTCTCATTCATTTTGTTTATAAAGACCCACTTTGTGCCAATTACATTCTTGTGTGCTGGTCTGGGAACAAGATCCCAAGTCTGATTCTTCTCTATCTGCATTAATTCTTCTTCCATGGCTTTTATCCAATTCTCATCTTTACAAGCCTCATCCACAGTTTTAGGTTCAATCTTAGAGATCAGACAAAAATTTACTTGTTCTTTTGCATCTTTTCTTCTGGTTAAGACCCCTTTGCTCTTATCTCCTATGATTTGATTTTTAGAATGACTGGTTCTTACATATCTTGGAGTTTTGGTAGAACTTGTCGGAGCTTGTTCTTCTTCATCTGTGTTGTCTTCATGCTACACCACTTCTAAAATATCTGGATCATCTGACTCATATCCACTTGATTCTAAAGACCTTTCCTTACACTCATCAACTTTGACATTTGCACTTTCAATGATTTTATTCAGCCTCTTATTATAGCACTGGTAGGCCTTACTCTTGGTGGAGTAACCAAGGAAGATTCCTTCATAACATCTAGCATCAAACTTGCCTAAATCTTCTTCTCTTTTGATATAACATCTACTACCAAAGACTTTGAAATATTTCACAGTAGGAACTCTACCATGCCACAATTCATAGGGAGTTTTTGAACTATTACCTTTTACTTGAACTCTATTTAGGATACATACTGTAGTGCAAATTGCCTCTCTCCAATATGCTTTCAGAAGATGAGCTTCCTTCATCATGGTTCTAGTAGCTTCTTGAACTGTTTTATTTTTCCTTTCAACAACTCCATTTTGTTATGGAGTTCTAGGCGCAGATAGCTAACTCTTTATTCCATGTTCTTCACAAAAGAAATTGAATTCACTTGATGTGAACTCTCCTCCTCTATCATACCTCAAGCATTTGGTTTTCAAATACATCTCATTTTCAACCATTGCCTTAAATGCTTTGAATTTATCTAGAGCTTCATCTTTCTCTTTCAAAAAGGTGACCCAAGTCATTCTAGAATAATCATCAATGAGCAGTATGAAATACATGTACTCTTGCAAACTTCTTACTCTGGTAGGTCCACATAAATCTCTATGCACTAGCTTAAGTAGTCCTCCAACTGATTGATCCTTTCTTTTGAAACTTGTTCTTGTCTATTTCCCAAATTAACACTCCTTGCAAACTAGATTAGCAGGCTTCAGAAGCTTAGGTAAATCTCTAACAATCTGTTCAGTACTTATCTTCATAATATTATCAAAATTTATGTGACACAACCTTGTATGCCATAACCAACTCTCATCAATCTAAGTCAACAAGCAATAGTTCTCGGTTCCTTTCAAGTGATAGATATTACCTCTGGTCTTCTTACCAATTGTAATGACTATTCCAAAGCTTTCCTTGATCTTGCATCCATTGTCCTTGAAGCTTAAGTCGTAGCCCTTGTCACACATCTGACCCACACTCAAAATATTGTGCTTTAATCCTTTCACATACAAGACATCTTTAGTATTATGCTTGCCATCAAAAGAAATAGATCATTTTCCACAAATCCTACTAGTTGTATCATCTCCAAACCTAACCAGTCCACCATCATATCTTTCCAAACTTAGAAACTTACTTTTGTCACCAGTCATGTGGTGAGAGCAACCATTTTCAATAACCCATTCATCTTTGTCCTTAATGACCTGAGCAACCAAAGCACTTTCGACTGGTTTTTCTTCCTTCATATAGCTAGAAGAATCAGTAGACACAAGGTCTTCCTTAATAGCAATGAACACGCATTCATTTACAGAGGGATTAGCATTATCTGGTTTGCCATTATCTGATACTCCTTCATCATCATCAAAATCTTCAACATAATAACACTTTTTTTGGGTCCTAGGCCTGTTCTCATATCTTCTTCTATTTCTTTCAATTCTTTCAGGACATTTGGAAGAAAAATGACCTACTTTACCACAGGAAAAACATTTGAAAGGTAATTTGTCTTTATACTTATCAGATCCTCTTTGCAGCCTATCCACAAAGTTGGCTTCAACTTCATCTATCTCATCATCAGATTCTACTTTATACTTTTCTGATCTAGAAGTACTTTCAGGAGCACTAGCTTTGAAGGCAGTCTCAACTTTTGGAAGAGCATCATCTAACTCCCTCATTTCAAAAGTAGTAAGCTTACCAAGCAACTGATCCCTATTAACTATTTTTACTTGCATGAATTCTTCAATCGTGGCTACCTTGTGACAGTAGGACTTGGGCAGAGATCTGAGTATTTTCATGACAATTTCCTTTTCTTCAAGAGTTCTGCCTATGGCTTTTATCCCTATAACAAGTTCATCAACTCTTTACATAAAATCTAATATGTTTTCATCATTGTTCATCTTCAAGCTTTCATATTTCACTTTCAGACTTTGTAACTTGGCTTCCTTCACAAAGTCATTTCCTTCATATAGATTTTTCAAATTTTCCCATACCTTATTTGTAGTTTCAAGATCCACCACTTTCATCAGTATTGAGTCAGTTAATGAGATTAGTAGAGCATCCTTTGCCTTGATATCTATCTCATGTTCTTTGATTTCGCCTTCAGTCATCAGACCATTTTGAGGTATGGTGTATTATGTTTCTGCAGCTTTCCAAACTTTGACACCAAGAGAAAGAAGATGGCTTTTCATCTGAGCCTTCCAGAGAACATAATTAGTTCCATCAAAATGCGCCGCTTCCTTCTTGTAAGACATTTTGGATCTTCCTCAAGCTGTTAAACTTTATTTAGAGGAACTTGGATCTGATACCAATTGTTGATATGCACCAGACAACTAAGAGGGGGGGTGAATCAGTTGTCACAAAAACTTAATCACTTTCTGCAATTAAACATTCATCACTTATCCACAATTATTATGATTTCACAATGAGTGCATGAAATTAGAATCTTAACCACAGATACAACATCAAACATAAGAGACACTAGATTTATGTGGAAAACCCCAACGTGGGGAAAAACCATGGAGAGGATTAACTCTCAATATATATTGCAATCTTGAAATAGTGATGTTCAGGGTTGGTCACCCCATAGGCCTAAACATACTGGCTTACTGCCATGAAGAACAACTAGGTCTAGCAGACTCACTGCCTCAACCCTAAACCTAGCAAGATTACAATAAGGGTTTTTAAACCCTGAGGGATGTTAAACCCTACTTGTGGCTTACTACTAGACTCACTACCACGATCAACACCTTTCTATATTTTGAATAAACAATTCCTCTGCTCTGCTCTTCCTCTTCTTTCCTCTATCTCTTCTCTGCTCTGCCTTTGGACCTTTCTTAATATCTTGTCATTTCTACTCAAGGACACCTTTTCCATGACTCAACTATAAGTATTTATACACTAAATCAACCTTGGAATGATCATCAAGGTCAGCATCAACCATTGGAACAATCTCCAAGGTCGGTATTACAAACATTTACAAAATAGGTCATGACCTATTGCAACATCATGCAAAGGGAATGAAATGTGGATCATGCCATGCCTTAGATGGGACTCAAACATGATCTTCCATGCCACAACATGCTTCCTCAATATTTAAAAGATCTCCACAATCACTGGGATCAACTAGGTCAGCTAAGACTGGTTACACGCTACGTTAACTGGGAACAATCTTCACACACCATCTCAATTTCTTAATGCGGACCAAAGTCTAGATAGGAAAATGATTAGGAGACATCCACAAGCATGCTATAATCATCGGGAGCAACCGCACAAACCTTAACCACTTTATCCATAGGAATCTTCTCACCAGAACACATGAGCTTCACTATATTCAACTGTCTTAAAATAAAGATAGCTACAGACCACCAAACCACGAACCATTGCAACTGTAGGCACTTATCATCATCCCAAACTTCCCTCTAGAACCACAGACCAAAATAGTTTATTGCAGAGGAATGTGGAGCCAAATACTATCTTCCTATCTTAACTGAACTTACAGAAAAAGTAGGCTTCACTCTGGTGAACACAACTCACTCAAATCTTCATGGGGATGGCTCAAACCTGAAATGTAGCATCCTCAGACATACCTCTAACTTACTTCCAATCCACAGACCATGATTTTCAAGTAGGAATAAATGCAAAGCAGTTTACCAGACTATTCTTCAACATACAACTCACTGTCTATACTGCGCTTCTCTGCAACTCACTTGTTTCTTCCGGAGAGGCTAATTTTCTCAATATCCTCAACATACAAGTCTTCTAAACAAGTAATAGAATAAGATATAGTTGACACCAATGACAACAAGAATATGTTGACATCAATGACAACACCGATTAGGCACATACTTGCAACAACAACTAGGAAGGTTTGGGCTTATTTCCTTAGGAAGAAATTTGATGTATTTGAAACATTTAAGAAATGGAGAAGCTTGGTTGAGAATGAGATGAGTAAACTTGATTAAAATGTCTTAGATTTGATAATGGTGGTGAGTATTGCAACAAAGAATTTGAGGATTATTGTTCCTTTAATAGAATTCATAGGCAGATAATGGTTCCAGGGACTCCATAGGAGAATGGAGTGGATGAGCGCATGAAAAGGACAATAATGGACTATGCAAGGAGCATGATATTGCATACTAGGCTTCCTTTAAACATGTGGGCAGAGGTTGTTAATATTATTGTATATTTAATTAACAGAGGTCCTTTAGTTCCTTTGGGTTGTGGTAGTCTAGAGGAAGCATGGACATGTAAGAAGGTGAGTTATTCTTTTCCCAAAACCTTTGGATGTGAAGCATTTGCACATGTAGATTTTGAAAATAGAACCAAGCTAGATGTAAAATTAAAAAGTTTATCTTTATTGGATATGGCATTGATGAATTTGGTTATAGGCTTTGGGATTTTTAAAATCTTAAAATTGTGAGAAGCAGGGATGTTTTATTCAATGAGAAGGTATTGTACAAAGATCAATTATAGCTGCATGAGAAGAAAGAAAAGGATTCTATGTTGTTGGATGATACTCTAGACAACGATGTTCTAGTGGTTCCTCATGCTCTGCAACAACAACAACAAATACCACAAACTCCGATGAATATTAGATAGTCAACAAGGATAAGTAGACCTCCCAAAAGGTTTTCTCCCTCTTTGTATTCTATTTTTTTAATAGATGCTTGTGAACCAGAAGGGTATGATGAAGCTATGTAGGTGGATACAAAGGTTCAGTGGAAGCATGCAATGGAAGAAGAAATGGACTCATTGCTGAAAAATTGGACTTGGGAATTATGCAAGTTGCCTACAGGTAAAAAGGATTTACCAAACAAAGGGGTTTATAGGCTAAAAGAGGAAGATGGAGGTAAGAATCAAAATTTAAAGCCAGGTTAGTTGTAAAAGGATTTGCATAGGAAAAGGGCATTGATTTTGATGAGAGTTTTTTTCTAATTGTTAAGATGACTTCTATTCGTATTGCTTTAAATATTGTGACTACTAAAAATTTACATTTGGAATAGCTAGATGTGAAAACCACCTTTGTCCATGGTGATTTGGAGGAGGAGATATATATGAAATAACCACAAGGATTTGAGGTCAAAGGTAAGGAGAAACTGATGTGCAAATTGAAGAAAAGTTTATATGGCTTGAAACAAGTACCTCAATAATGGTACTTGAAATTTAATAGTTTTATGTCTGAGCAAGGCTACATCTGGTGTAATTCTAACCATTGTGTTTATTTTAAGAGATTAGATAATGATAGCTACATTATTTTATGTTTATATGTTGATGACATGCTTGTAGCAGGGTCTAACATGGCTCACATAAGTGAGTTAAAACAATAATTAGCAAAATCATTTGCAATGAAGGATTTGGGGGTAGCGAAACAAATCCTTGGTATGAGAATTTGTAGAGATACGAAGAACATAAAATTGACTCTATTTTAGGTTGGTTATGTTGAAAAGGTGTTGCAGAGATTCCATATGGAGAATGCAAAAGTTGTCAGCACACCTTTGCCTAGTCATTTGAAATTGACTAAGGAGATGTGTCCAAAGACACGAGAGGAGGAAGGCAAAATGTCTAAGGTACCATATGCTTCAGCTGTAGGAAGTTTAATGTGTGCCATGGTATGCATGAGATAGGATATTGCATATGTTGTAGGAGTTGTAAGTAGGAATATGAGTAATCCCGGATTGGAGCATTGGAATGTGATAAAATGGATTCTTGGGTATGTGAGAGGTACACCCAATAAAAATTTATGTTTTGGGGCCTCTAATACTAATTTAAAAGGCTATATGGACTTAGATTTGGTAGGGAATATTGATACTAGATGAAGTACTACAGGTTATGTCTTTACTGTAGGTGGGATAGCAGTGAGTTAGATCTCAAGGTTACAAAAGGTGGTTGCTTTATCCACCATAGAGGCAGAGTATGTAGCTGCAACAAAGGCGAGCAAGGAGATGATATGGATGCAAACTATTATGGAAGAATTGGGCAAACAACAAACTAAAATTTATTTGTTTACAGACAGCCAGAGTGTCATACATCTTGCAAAGAATTATGCCTTGCATTCAAAGACTAAACACATACAGCTAAGGTATCACTTTATTCAGTCAATGTTGGAGGATGGATAGTTAAGGCTAGAAAAGATACATATAGATGACAATCCAACGGATATGTTTATGAAGGTGGTGACAAGGGAGAATCTGAGCTCCTCTTCAGCTTTGGTTGGCCTTCAAGATTAACAATAATAAATTCAGAACAACAGGGTCCAGGGTGCTTATTTCTAGTGGGAGCTACAGGGGTAGCGGTGTTATGATCAGTCTCCAAGTGGGAGATGATATGGTGTGGAGTCTGATTAGTCTCCAAATGGGAGATTGTTGTTATATGGATCCCAATCAGACTTAGAGGTTAAATTTTCCCTTCTTTTGTCAGCATGTTTTCCCCCCAAATTAATTTACGGGGGAATTGGAAGGGGGGCAGAGCTTCTCTTGCGGGGGGCTCAGGGGTAGTACCCTCGAAGCAAAAATTGCCTATTATTTTATAAAGGCATCGACAATTATTTTTCTGTTGGCTGACATATAAATCCCTATTTTTGTAACCAACATAAGTCTTGATAAAAAAGGATAGAGAAGGGAAAAGGCTTAGGGTTAGGGTTTCTGTTGATATTGTATTGTAGCATGTTGCAGCGGTATTGCATTGCAAGAGATTTTTGGTTGTAATCAGTTCTTTTTGTTGGTGGATGTAGCCTGAGTTTAGGTGAACCACATTAAAATTGTCTCTCACTGTTATTTCTGTGTATTTTAATTTCTCTATTTAATCTTTGATTATCTACATTTAATTGATATCTTTTGCATGCTATTCCTAACATTAGCAAGCCTTCTTCTTGTTTCCACACCTTCATCCTTATCTCTAATGACCTGATTTGTTGAGTGATTCTTCTGAACATACTTTGTTGGAGTCTTAGGCATCTACTCTGATTCTTGTTCCTTTTCTTCTTTCACTTCTTCTTCATCTATAATGCATGGAAAGATATCAGATTCAAAGTCCTCTGATTCATGTGAGATCTGATACAGGTCTTCATCTACCTTGACATTTGTCCTTTCAATCATCTTTCCCAACCTCTTGTTATAGCATCTATAAGCCTTGCTTCTAGTTGAGTAGCCAAGAAAGATTCCTTCATCACTTCTTGAATGATCAAACTTTCCTAGGTCTTCTTCATCTCCTTTGATATAACATTTGCTGCTAAAGATCCTGAAGTATCTAACTATTGGAGGTCTTCCATACATATCTCATAAGGGGTCTTAGTGTTGTTAACCCTCAGTTGCACTTTGTTAATTAGATAGAAAGCAGTATGAACTGCATCCTTCCAATACATATCAGGCAAATCTGCATCCTTCAACATTGCCCTAGATATCTCTTGCATTGTCATATTCTTTCTTTCCACTACCCCATTTTATTGAAGGGTCCTAGGAGCTTACAGATGTCTCCTAATACAATTATCTTCACAAAAATTTTCAAATTCATTTGAAGTAAACTCACGTCCTCTATCAGACTTCAAACATTTGATCTTGGCATCAATTTCATTCTCAACCATAGCTTTGAACATTTTAAACTTATCAAGGGCATCTAATTTTTCTCTTAATAAAGTAACCCAAGTCATTCTAGAATAATCATCAATAAGCAACATTAAATACCTCTCACCTTGTCGACTCTTTACTCTTGTAGGGCCACATAGATCAGAGTGAGTCAGCTCCATTGGCTTTGAAGAAGAATACTCCTTGCTTTTGAAGTTTGTCTTTGTTTGCTTTCCCATTTGACATTCCCTGCATACTACATTTGTAGGCTTGATTATCTTAGGCATATCTCTCACTGCATGAGTCAAACTAATCTTTACCATATTGTCAAAATTATTGTGTCCCATTCTCTTGTGTCATAGCCAACACTCACTAGATTGAACCAACAAACATGTTCTTCTATTTACCTCCTTCATATGATAGATGACACCATATGTCTCGATACCTTCTGCAACTAGTTTTCCAGATCTAGCCTTCCTAATTTCACAGCCATTGGCATGAAAGGTGAGATTATACCCCTTGTTGCACATCTGACTAACACTAGGAAGATTGTGTTTTAGTCCTTTGACATAGAGGACATCCTTAGTCTTGTTCTTCCCATCAATAGTTATGGTACCTTTTCCACAGATCTTTGCTGACTCATCACCACCAAACTTAATAGCACCACCATCCCACTTTTTAAGGCTGATAAACTTCTCTTTGTCACTAGTCATATGATTTGAGCATCCATTGTCAATTACCCAAGCCTTCGCTTCTTCTCTTGCATGAAAGGCAGACTGGATACAACCATTGATCTTCCATTATTTTGTTCTTCTTGCAAGGTATTAGTCTTTTCACATTTTCCAACATCATCCTTTTTGTCACCAACACTCAAGACCATGAAAAGAGTTTCATCATTTGAACCATCGTGATCCTCATCTTTTGAAGAATAATTGCTTTCTATGGAATACAGACTTCTCTTGAACTTGTCTCTTCTGTTACTACCCCTTGATTCTTTGAAAGGACATTTAGAAGAAAAATGACCAACCTTTCCACAATTTAAACATTTGAAGGGTAACTTACCTTTGTATTTTCCAGTGCCTTTCTTCAGTCTTCTCACAAAATTTGCTTCAACTTCATCAGAGTTTTCATCTTCAATAGAAACTTTTTCCTTTGTCTTCACATTGGCTTTGAAAGTAACTTCTTTCTTTGGAGCTGCCAAACTCTCTCATTTCAAAGCCAGTAAGGGAACCAAATAATTTTTCTATAATGTATGTATCCAAGTCTACATTCTCCTCAATGGTAGATACCTAATGACTGTAAGATTTGGGAAGAGATCTCAGAACCTTTTTTGCAACCTCATCTTCTTTCACTTCTCTACCAAGACCTTTAAGCCATTGACCACTTCATTCACCTGGGGCATGTATCCAACAATCTCTTCATCCTCTGACATTTTTAGGTTCTCAAATTTGCTCTTGAAGATCTACATCTTGGCTTGTTTTACTTTCTTATCTCCTTCATAAATGGTTTTACATTTATCCTAAACTTCTTGAGCAGAACTCCAACTCATTACCTTTGAAAGTTCTGAATTAGCTAACCCACTCATGATAGCAAACTTTGTCTTGCCATTGTTATCATACAACTTGACTTCATCTGCATCTATAGGAATAATAGTAGGAACTATGTAACCAGACTTAACAGATTTTGAAACACCACACCCTAGAGAATTAATATAAGCTTCCATCCTTAGCTTCCAAAAAGCATAATTTGTTCCATCAAACCTAGGTATCTTTCCAGATCCATTCTATGCCATCCCAAACCTTCCTCAAGTGGTTAATCTTCCCTTAAAGGAACTTATCTTTGATACCAATTGTTGAACACACCAAGATACTGGGGGTGAATCAGTATCTAAACAATCTTCAATTTTAACAACTTCAACTTATCCAGAACAGATTAAAACTTAAGCATCACAATATGATCATAAGCATGAAAGATTAACACAATGCACATCAACACATAACACCATATATACATGGAAAACCCTAGAAGGGAAAAACCATGATGAGGATTAACTCACAATATATGAAGCTCAAATAACAACTTTGTTTTAGGAATACAACCCAAGGAAGCTACTACTCCCTGAAAACTTTGATTTAGGGTCACTCCCAAGGAAGCTAAAACTCCCTAAAGAATTTGTTTTAGGGTCACTCCCAAGGAAGCTACTACTCCCTAAAATGAGAACACACTTACAAAAGATTACAGTATGACAGTCCTACTGTCTGAAAATTGACATTAAAACTCACACCTTTGATGATTGCACTTCTACCTCTTCACACTTTATTCTAATGATCTGATCATTTAGGCACACTCTATACTTGATCACCATCACAAATATGTCTTCAAGATGAATCAGGATAGCATCAACAACTTCTGCTCTTTCTCCTTCAGTCGCACATCAATAATGCATTCATTCTGCCTTTTATCTACTTGTGAGATTCTCAATCAACTTGCAATCACACCTCTCCTAACTAAATTTGATTCACTATTTATACATGATACTACATTGACTACATTACTTTTTAGCTAGATACAACATGAAAAATACATTTACAAGTCAGCCAGACAACACACAATATAAAATGTGTAGAAGATAGGTGCTAAGTGAAACCACACATTACACCAGCAGAAGATTCATGCCTTGCAGACACCAACACTTGCTTAACCAGGTCCAAAACATCCTTCATAGCTTCAAACACCAAGGAATTACATCCGCACACTCTGCTTATTTGGAAATAGGACAACTTTAAGCAAAACACATGAAGATTTGAAGTATAATGGCCACATCAACTTGAAGACATTGTGCAGTACTAGAAGAAAGAAAGATCTTCGTGAAACTTTTCGAGATGAGTCCACTTGAATTATATAACATCCCCAAACACTCTTTTTCCACCACACATCAAAGAATTGTGCCACATAGCTTCAATCATTAACTATGAGAATAATTTGTCATCTGAAACACACTACAACATGCTATCATTTAAAAAAACTAAGTTGTGGACCACCAAGAACCTTAACACTACAAGAAAGCATGTAACACATATCCATAAACATGTCCTCAAAACTGCAAGGGCAATCATTTATTTCCAAAGGAATGCAGAGCATTCCAACAGGCCTTCAACACTAGCATACTCTGCCAGAACACATGTCGGTACTCTATCATGCATAGCTTTCACAATAGAAGGACATGGTGTCCAGAAAAACCAGTTCCCAAGGTGCCCCATTTTGCCCCCAAAAATCCATCTTGAAATCCCACTTTGTGCCCTCTTTTTTGAACCCATCAGTTATAACCAATCAAAGACATCTTCCATGGGTTTCCATTTGTGTGTGCCTTTTGAATACAAGGAAAGAATCCTAAAAATGACTAAGTCAAAAATTATGTGTGTTCCCTTGTATTTTTTCACCTTGTTGGAGTTTCGGCCTCCTACTTTCCTTCATGCCTTGTCTATTGAGATCAAATTTTCCTAAGTGTTGAAGTGTCTTCATCTTCGTTGGAGTTTTAGAGTTCAGAGTTCTTGTCTTCGATCTTCTGCAAGGTAGGTGTCAGGTGGAAGGCCTGAGGACCGAAGTCCGACAAGTTTACATGAAAAATATTCTAAGTGTTGGTGTTTGGTGGAGTGACAGAGGTCAGAGTTCTGGTCTTCCGTCTTCTTCTGTGTTGTTGTTAGAAGCTAGAAGACCCAAAGGCTAAACTCTAACCTTTTCCCTTTGCAAAGTAGTTAGGTGTTCGAGCGTTGAACTTCAGGGTTTCTCTCTTCCACGTTCTCTTTTAGAATGCGTAAGGTGGAAGGCCTGACAATCGACTCCTGACAGGCCATGTGGCTTGTTCTAGTTACTCTCTTCCATTCCACGAAGGATATTTTATTAAGGCAAAAGGCAGGTGCGGAACCACGAAAAATTATCAGGTGGTAGTGATGTCATCTAGAGGGGAGGGTTCAGGGCTTGTGTCCCGTTCCTTTTTATTTGAAATGTTTCTAAGTGTTTTGGAGTTTCAAACTTCAGGATTTTTGTCTTGCCTTTTCTTTTCTTCAGAAGGAGGAAGGTCAAAGGCTTGAACTCCGAACTCCAATGATTTTTAGTGTTCAACATTTTATAAGGCAAGGTCGGGGCTTCTCTCCTTCCTCTTCTAGATTCAGCAGGTGATAAGGTGAAAGGCTTGAGCTCCAAAGTCTGATATGTCAGAGCTTGCCCCTTTTGCCTTCTAGGGCCATTTTTCACCATGCAAAACATGACGGGACTGCTCAGTGACCCCCTTGGTCACCATTAATACATTTTTAGAGCCCGATTTCATGTGGGAAATGGATTTCTCATTTCCCCATGCCATTGTCCCTCATTTGCATTGAATTTCTTGTACCCATGGCATGGGCAAACTTCCTGTTTCAACGGATTTCTTGGGAAGAGCCATGTGGGTGCGCTCCAAGGACACTGAAATGAAGTTATTGCAACATGGGCAAGGGTTCCTTCTTGTTGGCTTCTCTTTCCACGTCCATGACTGCTATAGTAAAAATGAAATGTTATATATGCATGTTAGAAAGATGTAAAAGAGGTTGGTCTCTAAGCCAATTGTCTGGTCTGGAAGAGCCTAAGGAGTTTTGTTGGCATCAACACATGATTTGGTCTAGTTTGTTAGTGAAGGGATATATTCAGTATTGTGTAGGAAGGTTTTATATTATAGATTTGAATGTAGTGGATGTCTCCACAGGATTTTGTAGTGATTTTGGTAAATGTATAATCGCAGTTATATATTCTCCCTTGCCACATTTACTGGTATGAGTGTAATAGGTGTTTGGAGATGTGTGACAGCATCTAAATAAATACAAGTCTTTGTATTTTCCATCATTTTGTTATACAAGAATCACTGTAGTCCTCTTTTGGATTATTAAGTATGTTCATTGTATGAAAATCTATTAGAAAGTCATATATGTAAATGTATGTCTAGTTCTATTGATCCTTTGCTGTGTATTTCTTTTCCTCCTTGCATTCTATGACTTTGTTGCCCAATGGAATAGGCACCGGTCCATATTGGAGAGGGATCAAACAATTTTTATAAATTAATAAAATCATTCACCTGTGGTTTAGGGATGAAAACCATCTTTCCTATGAATGTACATTCGCACAGTTGAATCAGCTATATAAGGGTTATTATGGCATCTAGTCATTCTTGACTTAGTGACAACTTTTGGAGTCAAGATGATGAGTTGGGTTTGGTTGTCCAGTTATTTTTAGTTGTTCATCTGATTTGAACTTAATACCTATTCAGGTATACCCCTTGGAATATCCCTCCAGAGTCTAAGCTGAGCTCAAAGTGCAGAGGAGTCTACCCATTCCTGTTAGTTGGCCAAGACCACCCAAAACTTGTTGATAAACCTCTTCCTATCACCCTGACGACAACCCCTAGCCTAGGTGTTTTAGGAATGTTTTAGAGTTTTGTGTTGCTGTTATTTTAGGTCCCAACAGATTGGCACTATTGCCGAGGAATGAATTAAAAGGTTAATCAGTTTGTACCCCCTATAATAGTGATTTGCAATTTGCATGTGTTTGGTTAAGTTGGCAGCTCATCAACTTACACCAATAGATTGGCGTCATTTCCAGGGATGAGTAAAATGTCAGGTTATAAAATTTTGAAGACTCAGTTTGTACCCCCCTATAATAGTGATTTGCAGTTTGCATGTGTTTGGTTAAGTTGGCATCTCCTCAACTTACACCAACAGATTGGCGTCGTTTCCAGGGATGAGTAAAATGCTGGTGAGTTGAACCCATAATCAATTTTGAAGCCTTGGAGATTATCACGCTTCAAGGGATTTCCTTATTCATTGATGTGGCAACTCTACTATCAAAAGAAAACAAAGTGTTGTTGTTGTGTGCACGTTTCAAGGAGGTTGTAGCTAGTTAAGGTACAAGTTTTCTTTCTTCCTTGACCATGGTTTCTTTCTCAATAAAGGAATGCATTGTTTGCTTTCCTTTGTCTTGCACAAGTGGTTTATAGTTGGCCATGGCCAACTATTATGAATATGGATACCCTAGGGAGGATTCTTGCGCTACATCTTCTTATGTTGAAGACCCTAGGAATTATAAGGCCTTTGACCATCTTGGTAATGCATTTTCTGATCGTAGCCCTGCCAATTTTACAAACCCAGAATCTTTTAAGCCCTTGCATAATAGAAATCAAAAGTCTTGGCTGCAAAAGAAATTTGAAAAATAAAAGCAATTGTTAGAGTCTTTGTTGCAGCAAGAAAAAGAATTAGCAAGCCGAATCAAACTGCAGTAGATATGTTGTAGTCTGATTCCCCTCTTGTTGTTCCCAGTTGCTCTTTTCCGCAACCTCCCCCTATTGTAAATGAAAACACCTATAGACAACTGGACCTCTCATGGTCTAGTTATGAATAGTAATCCATGCCCAAAAAGATTTACAATCAGATGCCATTATTTGATGGGTGTGAGCTTTTCTATGGGAGGGCACACATTGATACATTTTTAGACTTCATGGATAAATTTCATTTTGGAGATGATGATATGTGGATGAGATTTTTTGTGAGATCTCTATGTGGAGCAACACAGAAGTGGCTGGTTAGTTTCCTTGACCACCATTTTGCTTCCTGGGATCAGTTGGTGGCTGCCTTTGAAGACTTTGCAAATAGTCTAGACCCTATTTTTCTTGTCCAAAAACTAGAAAATATCAAAAGGCAAGAAGGAGAGTCTAGCATGGAGCTCAGCTAGAGATTTGTAATGGCCCTGTCTCACATCATAGAAAAATTTAGACCCGATCTTCCTGTATGTATTGATATGTATTTGAGGGCTTATGATGCTACTTTGAGCCCAGTTTCTATACAGGGAGAGTTCAATATAGTGGGTTTGCAACAAGCCTATGTGTTCATTGATTATGTTGACAAGGTTAAGTAGGATATGATTGCAAAATATATATCCCCAAACACACAAATAGTTGGTAATGAATAGGTTGTTGTAGACATCAAGGATGTGAACATTTCATATGATCTAGACACAATATCAAGTGACGATTGTGTATGCAGGAGGGTAGATGAAGGTGATGGTGTAGTGTATGATAGAAATTCAAATGAGAATAGTAGTGACTGCACTTGCATTCCCTTGGACCAATCATGAGTGGATGATGAAAATGAGAAAATCAATGATGGCATCCAATCTAGTGAAGAGATTTTCGACCACGTTGCATGTTGTTGTATTATAGACCGCCTGGGAAGTATGTATACAAGTGATGCATCAAATGTCTCAACTCATGTAATTGATTATATAATGAATGCATATACTAATGAAGCAAATGATGATGAAGAGATGAACATAAGTGATAATGCTCTTTATGAAGAGCATGCAAGTCCATCAGATAGCACAACTTGTGATTTTAATTGGTGCATGGATAATCCTCTTTTTCAAGATGACTTTGGGCTCAATGAATTTGAGCTGTTAGCTTTGAAGTTGGAAAGTCATATGCAATATGACATGATTGCTTGTGGACCACAAGTGGAAAGAGAGGAGGTACAAAATGATGTTGAGGGTGAAAAAGAGATCGGTCTCTTGTTTGGTGTGTTACCGTCATTTATCCCTGATAATGAAAATAAGGTCATAGGCAATTGTTTGTATGAGGATGATATGACTTATGCTTCAACTAGACACCATGAAGGTGTTGCTACAACTACATGTGATTTTGAGGTAATTGTTCCCAGTCATGAAGACTCTATCATAGATGATTTTTTAGAGTTTTGTTTGGAGCAGTTACCTCTCATTAATATGGATCACATTGAGAGTGTATTTTTGAGCTCATTGGTTGGGCCTATTAATGACGAGGCTAGACATTCAAGTGTGGGTCAAGTTGTTGACCTGTAGGTTGATGAGGAGAAAATCATTTTTTATTTTCTTAGCAGCAAATTTTACACAGCAGTGTGTGCCAAGGAATACAAAACAAAGAGGTGGATTGAAGATTGTGAGTCTTCACTTGAAGTGCCTCAAATTTTAGAATTATATGCTAATGGTGGAGATTTAAATCTGAATCATGCCTTTGATTTGGTCATTGAGGAGTACATTAGCATCAGTCCAATTGGGCTGGATGATTTTCAGTTTGATCAGTTTCTCCATGTTGATATTTATGCAGGCCTAGAAATGCATCATGCTAACATGGAATTTGAAGGTGAGTACTCTTATATGAGTCAGCATGATGATGAGTCATATTATCTATGGCTACCTTGCCCTAGTGAAATTTTTTTCCATCTTTAGCATGGTGATATGAATGCATGCATTTTGTATGTGCATGCATGCAAAATATTTTTGTTGTCGATGTTGGATGACCAGTGTAGCAAAGGATTGAGGGAGAGCAACTCCTTCAATAGGCTTGTCTTTGACAAAGGCAAGTAACTTCACTAGTTTTTCTACATGGGTGGCCTACAGTGTCTTGAAATTTTGATACAGTCTTTGTGATTGTATGTTGTTGTAAATATTTTTGTGTGTGTCTCTTCATGTGTTTTGTGTGTTGGTCTACCTGGAGTTATTCTGTATTCTCTCTGTGACATTGCTTGTCATATGTCCCCAACCAGAGCCACTATTGGTGCCTAGAAAACTAGTTCCCAAAGTGCCCCATTTTGCCCCCAAAAATCCATCTTGAAATCCCACTTTGTGTCCTCTTTGTTGAACCCATCATTTATAACTGATCAGAGACATCTTCCATGGGTTTCCATTTTTTTGTGCCTTTTGAATACAAGGAAAGAATCCTAAAAATGACTAAGTCAAAAAATATGTGTGTTCCCTTGTATTTTTTAACCTTGTCAGAGTTTTAGAGTTTCGGCCTCCTGCTTTCCTTCATGCCTTGTCTATCAGGCTCAAATTTGCCTAATTTTTGAAGTATCTTCATCTTTTTCAGAGTTTCAGAGTTTGTTCTTCTTGTCTTCGGTCTTTTCCAAGGTAGGTATCATGTGGAAGGCTCAAGGGCCAAAGTCTGATAGGTTTACATGAAAAATATTCTAAGTTTTCGTGTTCAACGGAGTGTCGGAGGTCAAATTTCTAATCTTCCATCTTCTTCTGTGTTGCGGTTAGAAGGTGGAAGACTCGAAGGCTAAACTCCAACCTTTTCCCTTTGCAAAGAAGTTAGGTGTTTGAGCACCAAACTTTGGGTTTCTCTCTTCCACGTTCTCTTTTGGAATGCGTAAGGTGGAAGGACCGACGACTGACAGGCCATGTGGCGTGTTCTAGTTGCTTTCTGCCATTTCGTGAAGGATATTTTATTTAGGCAAAAGGCGGCTGTGAAACTACAAAAAGTTGCAAGGTCGCAGTGACATCATCCAGAGGGGAGGGTTTGGGCTCGTGTCCTGTTCCTTTTTATTCAAAATGTTTCTAAGTGTTTCAAAGTTTCAAACTTCAGGGTTTTCATCTTCCCTCTTCCTTTCTTCAAAAGGAGGAAGGTTGATGGCCCAAACTCCAAACTCCAATGACTTTTAGTGTTTAAGGTTTTATAAGGCGGGGTCGAGGCTTCTCTCCTTCCTCTTCAAGATTAGCCAGGCGATAAGGTGGAAGGCTTGAGCTCTGAAGTCCGATATGTCAGAGCTCACCCCTTTTGCCTTCCAGGGCCATTTTTCACCATGCAAAACATGACGGGACTGCTCAATGACCCTCTTGGTAACCATTAATGCATTTTTAAAGACCAACTTCATGTAGGAAATAGATTTCTTGTTTCCCCATGCTACTATCCCTCATTTGCATTGAATTTCTTGTACTCATGGAATGGGAAAACCTCTTGTTTCAATGGATTTGTTGGGCAAAGCCATGTGGGTGCACCCTAAGGATGTTGAAATGAAGTTATTGCAGCATGGGAAATAGTTATATATGCATGTTAAAAAGATGTAAAATAGGTTGGTCTCTGAGCCAATTGTCTGGTCTGGGAGAGCCTAAGGATTTGATCTAGCATCAACTCACGATTTGATCTAGTTTGTTAGTGAAGGGATATATTTAGTATTATGTAGGAAGGTTTTATATTGCATATTTGAATGTAGTGGAAGTATCCATGAGAGTTTGTCGTGATTTTGGTAAATGTATAATCACAGTTATATATTTTCCCTTACCACATTTTCTAGTATGATTGTAATAGAGGCTTGGAGGTGTGTGACAGCATCTAAGTTAATACAATGCTTGTATTTTCCATTTGTTTGTTGCATGTGAGTCATTGCATTTCTCTTTTGGATCATTAGGTATGTCTATTGTATGAAGATCTATCTAAAAGTCATATATGTAAATGTATGTCTAGTTCTATTGATCCTTTGTTGTGTATTTCTTTTCCTCCTTGCATTCCATGACTTTATTTCCCAATGGAATAGCACCGGTCCATATTGGAGAGGGATCTAACAATATTATAATAACAAACAAATATTTCACTGTGGTTCAGGGATAAAAACCATCTTTCATGTGTATGTACATTTGCACAGTTGAATCAGCTTAATGAGAGGCTTGTGCAGCCAGTTTGTCTTAACCTAGTGACAGCTTTAGCGATCACGTGTACATTAGGTATGACTGTGTATGTTTATTTTATATTTCATGCTGCTAGGAATATCCCTCTTATTCTAGCTGAGCCTGAAGAGCAGAGGAGTCTACCCACTCCTGTAGTTGGCCAAAATTCCCCTTTACTTGTTTATAAACCTCTTCCTTTCACCTTGACGACAATCCCTGGCCTGGGTGTTTTAGGAACGTTTTAGATTTTTGGGTTGGAGTTATTTTGGGAACCAACAGGAAAAATGATCTAAAAACTTAGAATTATCACTTTCATAGTATCTTGAACACAATTCCAAAACTGCATGGCCATATCTGCAAATGCGGAGGAATGTGGAGTATTCCATTGTCCTACAAAAAACATCTTCACAGAGACAACACTGTCTTCAATCGGTCAACAACAAAACACTCCTCTAGTAGTGCAATCATCATGGAACTTGGAACATACATACTTCAGGCCATTAGTAGCATCAACAATGCATCTGATCATCTTTGTGCTTCTAATTCCCATATTAATATGAACTATATATTCTCCCTTCTCTTGTTGGATGGGACATGACATCCAACCATGAACTATATCTTCTTCTATTCTAACTGTATCTTCTTCTCTTGTTAGATGGGACTTGACATCCAACCATGAACACCATCACACCACTATGATAGTGTTGACATCAATGACAACCTAGTGATAGTGTTGACATCAATGACAACCCTAGGAACCATATGTGTAACAGGGATACCTTTCCTCACCACATCACCTTACATTTTCTAGATGATAGAATTACATTATGAGCTCACAAAGAGAAGGTACTAGAAAAAGATTGTGTGTGAGTAAGAAAAATTAGGTTAGGATGACCAAACAATGCAAATCAAACCTAATCCTACCACATTAAAAAGAATCCATCTAAATGATATAAAAATGCAAACAAAATGAAATCAAATCACCTAGAGTATTGATTCCTTGGTTAGATTTGTGGATTGCTTCTCAATTGTAAACAATCATAGATGCTAAAGCTTCCATGATGATGGATGAAATGCTCAAAATGCTCAATGGATGCTAATGGAGGTATTATGCTTGAAACGATACTCTGGATGCTATATGGTGAGATGATAATAATGAGAATGAGTGGGTGTATATATAGCACTCAATAAAAGTTGATCAACGATGGAGAAGAAGAGATAGTTTGAACGGTTGAGATAAATTCATGATCATAGATGAATGTGCACAAGACAAGTGTCCTTGAAGGTTACATTTATTAAATGATTGTTGTTGGTTTGTTGGTAGTACTAAGATTGATTTTCTTAAAATAGAATGATTTTCTATTTTAAAGATATGATGACAAGGATAATTGCTTTTTAGAACCAATTAAATCATTTTTTGTATTTGATTTAAGATAGGACCTTTCTTGTACACATAGAAGAAAGCGAGATGATAAGATGATGATAGAGAAAAATGCTATTTTTAGAAGATTAGAAGACAAGTCATAAATTAAATAAATGAATTTATTTAATTTATGCTCATGATGAGAAAATAAATAAATAAAATATAGATTTTATTTATTTATAGAAGAACTAAATTAAATAAATATGTAAATTTATTTAATTTAAGAAGGATAGAGAAATAATTAAATAATTAAAAATTATTTAATTATACATAGAGGAAAATAGAAGAAAATAGATAATAAAATAGATGAACAATTAATTAAATAAATATAAATTTATTTAATTAATAGAAGAAATAGATGATTTAAAAGAAAATAGACAAATTATTCAAGTGTGTTAGACAAATGCAGATGATGAATAATGCAATAGTTTAATAATGATAACTAAGTCAATTTTGGGTGTCTACATTTTGCCCCTCTTTGAGACGATGTTTGTTAGACATTGTTTCAAAGAAAATGTGATACAATATGTTATTTTCGAAAAATAGATTTTGCCCCAGTGAAACTAGCGAATGATGCCCCCTCAAGAGGAAACACTAGGCGATCAGAAAAAGGTTGGGTTGACTCGCAAATAGATGACAAGATGAAGATAAACTAGGTTGACACAAAGAAATTAGGGCTTGGCTTAGAAGAAAGGGGATTAGGAAATGATAGGCGATACTATATTATGGATAATGATAATAATGGATAATGCAAATGGTATATGTCTAACACATTTGTTTTGACAGGATGAGAAGAATGAAGATGATAACAAGATGAAAAAAAAACAATGATTAATTCTATTGAGTACTATTGTGTTATTGCAGGATGGATGGATAGATGGAGGCAACTTTAACGATTGCCACAAAGTTATGAGATTTGCAATCCTTATGTTTGATATAGCATATAGATAGTATACACCAAGGTATAGAGGACTAGGGTGTCATGTATCCAATGCATACAATGTAATACAATCTTATCTAACATATGAGGTCAAGATGTTGATCCAACATACACAAGATATGAATATTAGCTACTTTTCTGAGGTGGACTTTTGACTCTGCAAACAAAGGTCTGAACTCAGCTCCACTAGACATAATGAAACCTTGTGGGTTATATGTATGAGAAATAGTCTTAGCATAAAATAGTCTTAGTGCATAGGAGACTGTTTAGCTTCTCAAATGCAAAAGATATTACTATGCAAGATGCTAATCCCAACACGTACAAGATACCATTAGGCATAGTAGGAGAATAAAATCATCCCACAAACACAACATACGAAAGCCAATGACCATGCACTAGCCTATACTTCATCTCAACATACCAATATATGATAGATCAAGGTAGTCTCGATTAGGTATAGAAAGGGACAAAAGATAAACAAAAGACACAGTCACCATGTCCTCTTGCCAAATTTAAATGCTCTTTGATGGGTTGGATAGTGCCTTGTTGTGAGGAAAGATATATCTTGTTGAAGGCTAAAGATGATTTGATTGAGATAGATGTAGCAGATATTGGCTTATGGTATGGTGGACAAATAACTGTTATCTTAGCTTTTGATTTAGTACGCTCTTGAGCTATCGAGTCATGCATAGTTTGCTTCCTGCTTGAGTTAGTCAAAAAGAAGAAGACGAAAGAAAGAGAATATGATAAAGGGATGGAAGAATGGATCATTGGTGCTTTTGTATTGGATGCTTTCTTCGTATTGTAGACTGCCTACATACCCTATATCCATGGAATCAAAGCACCACACGATGATGATGAGACATGATGAACATGTAGTTCTGGGTGTTTATTGATGACATGGGAGGTATGATGACAGAAGAAAGATGGGATGAAAGAAGAAAAGGATGATCAGAAGAAAGGTGAATGATGAAGAGAAGACTATTGTTTTTGCCTGAATCTAGATATTTCCTTCATACACCAGACTGCCTACATACCCTGTATCCACGAGATCAAGGCCTTAAATGATAGAAATGATATGTAGTTCTTGTTTATTATGGGATGGTGATGGTAGGGGATGAGTGATGAGTAGGATTGATGTGATTTGATGCAGTGGTGATTGGATTGGATTGGATTATGAATGGGTGTAGTCGATTGGAAGGAGTGATTTGATGGATTGATTTTATTGCTTGGAGTTTTTGTTGGTTATTTGATTTTTTTGGATTTTTGGGAATATTTGATTTTTTTTAATTTTTGGGATGTTGTAAAGTGTCAATGTATTTACAATTTTTTAAAAAATGTTTGATAATGACACTCTGAAGGTCCACTTCGAAATGAGGTGCAAGCAAGTGCCCCTAGTGCGAGATGAACTTATTACGAGGTGATCATGGGTTAGGTGATAACCTAGATGGTTTAGCATAAGATGGAACTCCAACTATTTCTAACCATAGTAGCATGCAAAGGTGGATAGATCTTATTGAGGATAAGCATCGTTATTATGGGAAAGGTATAGCGGATTATGATATGAATTATGTAAAGGACTAGTGGATTATGATGTGGATTATGATGTGGATTATGATGTGGATTATGTAGGGTAATAGTGGATTATGATGTGGATTATGTAGGAGACTAGTGGCTTATGATGTGGATTATGTAGGATAATTGTGGAATGGATTATAGAGATAAACAAATATGAAATAGATGGTGGGAGCTAGCCTTCTACGCATAGCACCTGTTTGCCAGGTTTTCACTATGGTACTTATCCAGGGTGCCTGTTTACCAGGTTTTCACCATAGGACGATTTGTTTTTAGATAGATACTCTAAGGATTAAGCATAAAATTTCTTGAGATGAACACTGTTGATGGGTTCATCCAAGGGGATGCCTTCTAATGTTGATAATTTATATGCTTCAAATCCATAAACTACTGTGATTATGAATGGTCCAAGCCAGTTTGGTTCAAACTTGCCTTTTATGTCACAATCCTGTTGATTCTTTTGATTTTCCTTTCGGACAAGGTTGCCTACTTGAACCCTTCTCTCTCTGATTTTCTTGTTATAGCTATGACAAAGATGATTTTGATATACTTGGAGATGATTTAGGGCCGCTAGACATCTTTTGTCAAGTAATTCAAGGTCACTCAATCTAGATTTTTTGTATTCTTCATTAGAAACAATGTGTTGCAAGGAAACTCTCAATGATGGGATCTTGACCTCAATGGGCAAAACAAGTTCAGTTCCATAAACCAAAGAGTAAGATGTAGCACTAGTTGGAGTTCTAACACTAGTTCGGTAAGCCCATAATGCTGGATTAAGCTGTAAGTGCCAGTCATGACCAGCTTCATTGACTATTTTCTTACGGATCTTGATGATAGTCTTGTTTGAAGCCTTAGCTTGGTTGTTTCTCTAAGGGTAGTATGGTGTAGCAAATATGTGTTGGATATAGAACTTATGACACAAATCATGGACTTCTTGGTTCTTGAATGGATGACCATTGTGAGTGATTATGGCTTGAGGAACACCGTATCGGAAAATGATATAATGAAGGATAAATTTGGATATCTTCTTACCAGTGATGTATGTCATGGGTATGGCTTCCACCCACTTCGTGAAACACTCCATAGCTGTAATGATAAACTTGCGACCATTAGAAGATGACAAATGGATTTTCCCTATGAGGTCGAGTCCCCATTGTGAGAATAGCCATGGAGTTATGAGGGGTTGTACTTCATGCGCTGGAGCATGTATAAGATCACCATGTTGTTGACACTGCAGACATTTCATGGCAAATTGTTGTGCATCTTTCTCCATTGTCAGCCAATAGTAACCTGCTCTCAAGAGTATTTTAGTAAGATTAGGGCTAGCAAAATGCTATCCATAGACACCTTCATGTACCTCACGTAAGGCATTTTTAGCTTCATCCAAGTCAAGACATCTAAGTAAGATACCATCAAGGCTCTTTTGATATAGGGTATCTCCAATGATAGTGTAGCGGGAGGCTCGGTGTATGAATGTTTTGCATTGGGAGTTTGAGAAGTGGAGAGGGAAAGTTTGGTTGTGAAGGTATTCATATATATCCTTGTACCAAGGAAAATTGGGACCAACAACTTCACATAAAAGCTCGAATTGAGGTACTTCAAATGCTGAGATCAAAATTCGTTCTACTAGAAACTCATATTTGTGTGCATTGGTGGGAATGTCTAGAAGAGAACCAATCATTGCCATGGCATTTGTTGCTTTGTTATTGATCCTAGGAATCTGATCAATTGTGATCTTAAAAAAGTACGTTTTGAAATCATCAACCATTAGATTGTAAGGAAGAAGCTTTTCATCCTTTGTTTGATACTCACCCAGGACTTGTTTAATTACAAGTTGTGAGTCTCCAAAGACTTGTAGTTGTTTGATGTTCCATTGCACTGCCATGCACAATCTTGTGATCAATGCTTCATATTCTGTAATGTTATTTGTACAATGAAAAGCTATCCTGTATGCTTTAGGTATACAATCTCCTTGTGGAGTGATGAACAATATTCCTGCTCCAGATCCATGCTATGTGAATGAACCATCAAAATATAGTTGCCAAACGGTTGAAGGATGTAAGTTGAATAACTCTTCATCAGGGAATTCTGCACGAATTGGATGAATATATGTTATGGGTGCTTCTGCTAGTTGATCAGCTATTACTTATCCTTTTATTGCTTTTCGATCATCAAACTCTATGTCAAATTCGTTGAGAATCATTACCCATTTGTCTAGTCTTCATGTGAGCACTACTTTTGACAATAGGTACTTGAGTGGGTCAAAGTTGGATATGAGCTTGGTTCTCTAATTTAACATATAATGCCGCAACTTTTGGGAAGTTAACACTACTGCCAAACACGCTTTTTCCATTGACGAATAGTTGAGCTCATAACCTACCAAGGTTCTGCTGATGTAGTATATGGGTTGTTCTTTTCCTAGATTATCATGTTGAGCTAGTAAAGTACCTAGAGTTGTTGTTGTTGTGGGGATGTATAGTAACAATGGTTTATCAGGTATAGGAGGTACCAACACTGGTGGCGTTGCTAGATATTTCTTGATCTGAACAAAAGCTTGCTAGCACTTATCATCCCATTTAAAAGATTCTCCTTTACAAAGTAAATGTTGAAAAGGATGACATTTGTCTATTCACTATGCTATAAATCTGCGGATGGACTACAACTTACCTTGAAGACTGCAGAGTTGTTTTAGATTGGTTGGAGGAGGCATGTCCATTATGGCTTTTACTTTCTTAGAATCTACCTTGATACCTCTTCTTGATACTATATAGCCCAATAGCTTTCCTGATGTTGCATCAAACACGCATTTCTTTGGATTTAATTGAACTCAATATTTCTCTAATCTGTCAAAGATTTGTTCCAACACTTTCAAGTGATCTTCTCAAGTTTTAGATTTTCCCAGGATATCATCCACATAGTCTTCCATTATGGTATGGAAAAGGTCATGGAAAATTACTGTTATTGCCTGTTGATATGTTGCTCCAACATTTTTGAGACCGAATGGCATCACTCTCCAACAATAGGTACCCCATGGGCAGATGAAAGTTGTTTTGTGCTGATCTTCAGGAGCAATTAAAATCTAATTGTATCCTGAAAAACCATCCATTAATGATAGCATTTCATTCCCAGCTGTGAGATCTACAATGATATCAATGTTTGGCAATGGAAAATCATCTTTTGGACATGCTTTGTTTAGATCTTTGAAGTCTGTACAAGGACAAATGCTTCCATCTGGTTTTGATATTGGCACCAGATTCAACACCCACTCAGGATAGTCAATGGGTCTTATGAATTTGGCATCTAAAAGTTTCTGAATTTCCACCTTGACTAACAAAGCTACTTGACTATGCATCTTTCGAAGTTTCTACTTCACTGGCTTGGAATTTGGATATACTACTAAGTGATGTACCACAAGTGATGGATCCAATCCCAGTATATCTGCATAAGTCCATGCAAAATTGATTATGTGTTTCATGAAGAATGCTGTGAAATATGCCTTTTCTTTCTCTGATAATGATGCGGCCATATGTATGATTTTAGGATTTTGTTCTGTACCAAGGTTAACTTCCTGAGATTTTTCAATTAGCAAAGGTGATTGTTCCTAATATTCCCTCAAAGGAAGGTCAAGTCCTCCATCCTTAGGTTCCTTAGAGAGGTTTTTACCATAGATACATCATTTATTTTTACTTTTTCTCGGTCAAGAGGCACCTTGCGGTTTTCACCTAGAGACCTTTTATTTTCTTTTTTGTTCATTTCACTTTTACGACTAGAGGCCTTGACACTTCCCCCAAAGTATCCTAATTGAGGTAAATCCATTTTGTAGCCCACCTTATGATCTCTGAGTGGCAGACCTGTTCTTAGTCCCAAGAATTCTTCTAGAGCTTCATTGTTTTGAAATGTATCCAATACGGGTGCCCCTGTTGGTCCCAATCGACAAGGTTGGGGTATACGAGAGGTAAGTCGGATGATGAGGGTTGGGAAATAGAGGTTGTGAATGAGATCATGAAAATGAATAGGTCATGGAATAGTTTAGTGAGGTGAAGGGAAGAGTCATCGATGGTATCCAGATTAGAAGTCTCTTCTGCAAGGAAAGCTTCAGCTACTATGTTGAGAATGCATTCGATGTCTCTAGAAGGCGGGTCCTACTGTCCATACCCTAGACCTTGCTTATTGAACTTATTGGTTATAGTGATTGGTTCTGTAGGTCCTTTCCCATGTAGTCCTAGACCACCTTGTCCTTTATATCCCATGTTTTTGATAATGCGGAAACCATTGTTGTAATGCTCCACTTCAAGTGTTTTTTTATAATTTTCATCATAGAAAATCCATGATTCAATGTCTTCAATGTCTTTGTCATCTAGTAGCCTTGATTTTATAAACATTGTAGGAAGATATTTGATAATTATTTGAGATGATGATGTTGTAGATGCTGATGGTTTTCCATATGTCTTTGGGGATAGAGGTAATGTTCCAACACAATAGGATTCTTGCAATTTATACTCACCATGTCCTTTGTCCTTGTACTTGATCTCTATGTTAGGGATGGCTTTGCTTGAGGATGCTTTGTTGAGATCGGCAGGGTCAATATAGGAAGTGGATGGATATGCTTCAGTGTTGATAGGTATATGATTAGGAGTTTGATACTTAGCTTGATATGCTTGACAGAACTCAAAAGGATTGGGATATATAGGAATGGTGATCTTGGCTCCATTATGAGGGAATTTGAGGCATTGATGGTAAGTTGATGGCACAACTTTCATGGCATGAATCCAAGGATGACCAAGGATGATGTTATATGGTAATTCAATGTCAAGGACTTGGCAATGAGTATCTATAGTAACTAGACCAACTGTGATAGGAAAAGTTATAATCCCTTCTTATTCTCTTTTAGCATCATCATATGCTTTGATTATTATGCTTTTTGATGTATCAATTTTATCCTTAGAATATCCCAATAATTTAATTAATCTTAATGAACAAATATTTAGACTTGCTCCACCATCTATTAAGTTTCGTTTAATGCGGCGTTGATTAACAAAGACTTCAATGTGGAGGGCTTCCTTATGGGATGAACCAAGTGGTGATAGGTTTTTGTCGAAAAAGGTTAAGCAATATGGGATGCAATGCTTGCTACCGTGGCTTGAAACTGTGTAGTGTCTATGTTATTAGGGACCGATGATTCTTGCAATGCTTGGTCAAGGATAGCTTTATGTGCGGGGGATATGCGTAGCAATTCCAGAATGGAGATATGCGTGTGAGTTTTGTCTAGATGATCAAGGATATTATATCCCATAGTCGGTCTTGGAATGGATGGTGCAGCTTGGATCAACACATGACCACGATGAGTGGTAACAGCACAATTAGACTCTTTTGCAACTTGGATACGAATAGGTTCTTTAGCTTTTATGGAGATGGTCGATATGCAAGCATGGTCAATGTGGCCAATGGTGGATGACTCATATGTGTATTGGATATTTCTCCCTAAAGAGGAGGCACTTGCTTTATCATGAGCAGGAAGCGGATCTTTCAAAGCATCAAGATCATAGTTCGATGTGTGCTTAGGTTGTTCTAAATGGACTTGGCCTTGATCAATCAAGTTTTGAATGAGATGTTTTAGTTTCATGCATCCAACGGTGTTATGTCCTTTCACTCTATGGTATTCACAATATTCATTATCTTTGTAACAATTGGGCTTGAATTGAGGTTCTTCATTTGGTTTTTCTTCTGGTAAAATAATAGCTCTTGATTGAACAAGTTTCTTCAAAATAAGCTCAATAGGTTCTCTCAAAGGAGTGAATTGGTGTCTTGGTGGTGGATTTTCTTGGATTTGATCTCTTGGGAGGAATGGTGTGTTTCTATTTGCAATGCTTCTGTTCGTGGCTTGAATATGCACAGGAGCTTTCACAGTTTGGACATGTTTTGCATCTACAATGCCATCATTGACAATATTTTTGTTCTTGTTCTAGAAATGAGATTTGTCATTTGAAGATTGTGGGTTGTCTTTGTTGTCTTTAAATATTTTAATCACTCCTTTGGCAATTAAGTCTTTCTCAATATTTGTTCCCTTGGCAATGATTTCATCAAATGAAGTGGCACTTTGCAATTGCAGTTTGAATGAAAGTTTTGGATTGAGATTTTGGACAAAGATATTCGCTTGTTGTTTTTCGGGCATTTGCCAAGGAAGTTTGCTAGCCATGTTGGGCCATCATTGTAGAAAGGATGCAAATGTCTCACCATTGCATTGTTTGTTTGTGACAAGGTCATTCATGGAGATCTCATTTTCAATGTTGAAAGCAAAGTGTGACAAGAATTTTTCAGCCAATTCACTAAAAGTTTTGATCCTTGAAGGAAGATGAGCAAACCATTTGATAGCTTGTCCCCCTAAATTGTGAGGGAATAGACTCAAGAGGTATCTGTCATTATAGGCAACGTCTAGACAAGCAACATAAAAAGCTTGAAGATGGCCATGAGGATCTCCTTTCCCTTTGTATTTGTCAAATTGAGGCACTTCAAAATGTGGAGGAAAAGTTGTCATTTGCAATGATTTATCCAATCGATAAGGGCATACTTCCTCAAATGAAAATGTTTTCTTGTTGCGACCCAATTGAATATTTTTATCATCTTGTCATAATTTTAGAAATTCCTCAGGAGTAAACATTTGTGATTGTTGTTGTATGTGACTTTGATGGCTTGGATGCAGTTAATGGTATTGCTGATTTGGATTTGGGATATATGGTGGTTGGGTATTATAGGATGGGATGTATGTGTTCTGCCCTTGGCTACCAAGTGGTGGATGAACAAATGAATGTGCGGCGGTATTGAATTTGGATACAACTATCACGTGTGAACCATAGGATGGATTGACATAGGTTACTTACAGAGTGGAATTGTGTGGGGCTTGGGAGACGGTCAACGGATTTTGGATTGCAGGATTTGGGTTGACATAGGATATGTATGGAGCTTGGGATATGGTAAATGGATTTTGGACATTAGCAAATGGGTTGGTATATGATGCATATGTACCAACAAATGGATTATCTTGTAATGCAGCAGATACATTTGTCAATGGAGGTTGGGATACGAAAGATGGATTGGTAGATGGATTAGCTTGGAATTGTGCTTGTGAGACAATGGGTAGATTAACATAAGAAGCTTAGGTATTGGAAGGCTATAATCCAAATAAAAGTTGGTCAAGTGGAGAAGGATTGGTGTTGGGAGGATTGAGGTTAATGAGGGGAATATTCGAATAAGTTTGGTGTACGGTTATGGTATTTATGGAGGAAGTTGCATTGGATGGTTGGGATGGTTCAACATGCGACACATTGGTAATTGACGCTTACGACACTTGAGGTGTTTGGACTATGGTTGTAGTGCTTGATGTGGCATGGGGCGCATTAGCAATAGGAACATTTTGAGTAGAGCTTACAAGTGCTTGTGAAATTAGCGTTGCATTTTGATTTGCACATTGAGAAGCTAAGGACTCATGCATTTTGGCAATGATGGTTGGTTGTATGAGAGGTTGTGCAGTGACAGGAGTATGAAATGGAGGAAATTGAGGCAAGGAGGGTGACATGACATTAGATGGTGTAGTTGGGGGCTTAGTGGACATGGTAGTGATAGCAGCGGGAGTGACATTTGAAGGTGCTTATTTTTGGATAGTGGACAAATCAAAGTCACTTGGCAGCAAAGTTCCACCTTTGAGCAAATTCACAAGTATTTTTTGTCGATTGGCTTCTATAATCTTGTTGGCATAGTGCATGGCTATTGGATCTTGAAGGGACATTTGGTCATCTTCTGAAGAATCTTCATGGACAAGTGTGTGTTCTTGTGGCACTGAAGTAGAGGATGAAGCTCCTAAAGTGTAACCTTTGGGTAAAAAATGTTGCGGGTTCATTCCAGTTGTAAATTGTGAGGCATCCTTAAGAGGAGTGTTTTGGAATTATTGCAAGTTTTTCTCCATGGCTTCTTTGTATTGTTTCCTTGTTTGAGGCATTGGATGATGTTGGCCTAGATTGGTGGACTTGTTTCACAAAGTTTGAAACTCCAAAGTTGATTAGGATGATGGTTGATTGTTTGATGTTTGGTTGATGGGTTGCTAGGATTGATCGTTTGCTAGGATGTTTGTTTGGATTGGATTGCTTGATTGCTCTATTAGATTGGTTACTGTTTTGATAGCTTTGATATGGTCTAATTGATTGATAGGCTAATTGGATTGCTAATTGGATTGGATGCTTGGTTGATTAGATAGTTTCTCAATTGTTTGATTTGGTTTTGGATAAGAAGTACCCCTAGAGATAGACTCTTGAACTCAAGGGATATGTTGTTGTTGGATATGATACTAAGGATGATGATAATCAACCTGAGTGATGGTTTCAGCTATAGAAAGTCACTGATTTGATTTGATGATTCGTTTGCTATTTTGGAAGTCTCAATGGATATGAGTGTTCAAAAGTCCAAAATAGATGATGATTCTAGGCTCAATGAAATGATTGCTATGTAAACTAGATGATGGATGCTCAGAATAAAGCTTGCAGACTAGAAATAATGCTTAGACAACAACGAAAATGAGGATTTAAGCAGAGATTTTGGATAACTATCTGTAGATGACCAATTGCGAGGTAGGATAATTCAATTACGATGGACAATAGCTCAATTGCAACCAAGAATAAGCCAATTGCAAAAAACTACAGTTGAATTGTGACTGGGTTTTTGACAGATGTGACAAACTATGGCTCAATTGCATCTAGAAATAAATAAATGCGTCTGACAGGGATTTTAGCAGTAGGATTTGATAGAGACCAATTGCGTACAGATTTTGACCAAATGCAATGAACTGTGGCTCAATTGCGTATGCTTTTCTAACAAGTGCAAGGGTTTACTATTCAATTGCAATTTTCTGTTGTTTAATTGTAGTTTCAGACTGTGTTTGACAGAAAAATGATGGTTGTAAGAAAACAATCACTCCAATAGTCACAAACATGTACTACCTAAGCTAGGCAAGGACAATATCTATTGAGTTCCCACTTGGATTGCTCCAGCAGCACCTACTTATGGTGTATAGCACCAGGAACTTGGGGCACGGGCTCCCCCTTATAGTGCACTCATTTCTCAGGCACACCAAGTTCCAAGTCCTTAAGATGCACAGATCTTAAGATACTCTGCTATCTTTGCCATAAGCTGTGAAAATGTGGGATGACTATCAGAGGCCTAATCAATTGTCCTCCTGTATCAACAGATAGAGGGTTTTTGGCTACTACACAAAGGTTTCTAGTATGGGCATCTATTCGGGTGGCTACACATGTGGCAATTCACTCCGTTAATGGAGGCTTCCTAGCCCAAAGAGGTTATTCTCTACGGAGTTTGGGGGGAAACATTCGTTGGTGTAACACAACAGCACCCATTGCTTATGACTTTCGCCACAAACACATTTTTTATATAGCAGTTTGGAGGAGCTTGGCTTTAGCTTGTTACCGTTTGGGTCATCCCCTTCTCACATTGGGAAGGTAGGCCCTCTAAAGATAATAACAAGTTCTCTTGCACCCAAGATCCATTTGATAGGCAAGGGGAGAGGATACTTTTGTTATTAAATTTGGGTTACACACATACACAACAAGCAATCAAAAAAGATGAAACAAACATGGATCAAACAATGGTTCCTTTTAAGTACCAAATCCAAATGTTCCTAGATTAGTGATAAAAATGATATGTCTTGGACCGATCGATGCTATAACAAATGGATTAGTATTTTTGAAAGCCTCCTTTCTTTGACAAACAGATAAAGATGTTGCACAAGAAGATGGTTAGATGCTGAAGAAATCAAGCACAATTAAGATTCATCCAAATGCGTATCAGAAATACCAAGTACGATGATCTAGGTTACAATTGCGCATGAAATAAAGCCAGATGTGAAAATTTACTGACCAATTGCATATGAATTTAAGCCAAATGTGATAGTCTATCATTCAATTGCGATCAGATCTGAACAATTGTGCACAGCTTGCAAAACAAAAACCCTAACTAACCAGATGCTACTGAAAAAACCAGATGTGACGCTCTACTGTGAAATTACGCTTGAAATATGACCAAATGCAAAAAATTGTGGATCAATTGCGCTCTGTTTTCATTTTGGCCAATTGCGGTGATCTACGGTGTGATTGCAATTTTTTGTTGAACAATTGTGCTTGGAACCTTGCAAAAATCCAACTTCACAAAAACAACTATACAAAAAAATGTTAAATCAAGGATGTGGGTCCCACCAGGCATGCCAGAATGTGTGAGCAAGAAAAATTAGGTTAGGATAATCAAACAATGTAAAGCAAACATAATCCTACCACCTTTAAAGAATCCATTTAAATGATATAAAAAATGCAAACAAAATGAAAGAAAATCACCTATAGTATTGATCCCTTGGTTGGAATTGTGGATTGCTTCTCAATTGTAAACAACCATAAATGCTAAAGCTGCCATGATGATGGTTGAAATGCTCAAAATGCTCAATGGATGCTAATGGAGGTATTATGCTTGAAACAATACTCTGGATGCTATATGGTGAGATGATAATAATGAGAATGAGTGGGTGTATCTATAGCACTCAATAAAAGTTGATCAACAATGGAGAAAAAGAGATAGTTTGAACGGTTGAGATAAATTCATGATCATAGGTGAATGTGCACAAGACAAGTGTCCTTGAAGCTTACATTTATTAAATGATTGTTGTTGGTTTATTGGTAGTACTAAGATTGATTTTCTTAAAATAGAATGCTTTTCTATTTTAAAGATATGATGACAAGGATAATTGCTTTTTAAAACTAATTAAATCATTTTTTGTATTTGATTTAAGATAGGAGCTATCTTGTACACATAGAAGAAAGCAAGATAATAAGATGATGATAGAGAAAAATGCTATTTTTAGAAGATTAGAAGACAAGTCATAAATTAAATAAATGAATTTATTCAATTTATGCTCATGATGAGAAAATAAATAAATAAAATCTAAATAAATAAATAAAATATAGATTTTATTTATTTATAGAAGAACTAAATTAAATAAATATGTAAATTTATTTAATTAAAAATTATTTAATTATAGATAGAGGAAAATAGAAGAAAATAGATAATAAAATAGATGAACAATTAATTAAATAAATATAAATTTATTTAATTACTAGAAGAAATAGATGATTTAAAACAAAATAGACAAATTATTCAAATGTGTTAGACAAATGCAGATGATGAATAATGCAATATTTTAATAATGATAACTAAGTCAATTTTGGGTGTCTACAGATTGCATATCCAAGATGAAAAATACAAGATAGGTAGTGAGTTTATATAGACCAAGGAGAGAGTGGAGGTGGAAAAACTATCCAATTGGGAGTGACCACCATACAAGCTATAAATAGAAAATGTAACTCCCTTGTAGGATGGTGACACCTCAAACGACCCACTCACCTAATTAAACTCACTTTATTAAACTAAGAAAGCTTAATAAAAGTATAGGAAAAACCTTACGAAAAGGAAATAAAAACCTACACTAACACCCCCCTTAAGCATATCTTAGGTGGGTCAAAAGATGGGTCCTAATAAATGAAGCCTGATGAGGTAACCATGTATAAATATTCCCCCAAAGAGAAGAACCCCCCCAACAAAAGGAATAGAAACCCCTCCAAATAGAGAGAGAACACCCCGCAAAATAAAGAGAAAAGAGAAGGACTAAGAATCCCTCCAAAGTGGACACCTATCGCATCCCCAGTAAAGCTCACAAATGAAGAAACTTGAACTCAATGAAGGGTTTGGTGAAGATGTCTATGATTTTCTGTGATGTTGGATAGTACTGAAGATCAATGATCTACTCATCAATCAACTCCTGAATATAGTGCATATGGATCTCAATGTGTTTGGTCAATTGGTGATGGACCGAATTGCGAGAGATCTAAATCACACTCTGGTTATCACAAAAGATGACTGTAGGATTTATGAAAGGAATGCTAGACTTAGAGAGAATGTTCTAAAGACAAATGGCCTTAGTAGTAGCATTAACTACTCCTTGATACTCAGCCTTTATAGATGAAAGAAAATTTGTAGAGTGCTTCTTTCTCGACCAAGAAACTGGACAGGAAGCAAGTGAGAAGCAATACCCTAAAGTAGACTTGAAATCTTGAGAATCACCTACCTAATCTAAATTTGTGTGTCCCACCAAGTCAATATCCATACTTTTTGCATACTAAATCCCAAAAATATGAGTTTCCTGCACATAGTGGAGAATTTACTTACCTACTTTCCTATGTAGCTCATGTGGCTCCTACATGAACCTGGAGACCAAACCCGCAACATATGAAAGATCAAGCCTCAAGTGACTCAAGTATATGAGACTCCCAACTAATTGGTTATACAATGTAGCATCAACTAATGGTCAAGAACAGTGAGCCTCAAGTTTGACCCATGATAGAAATGGAGTCGGCGTAAGATTACAATTAGCCATAAATCTAGAGAGCATGTCAAGTGCATACTTGGGCTATGCAATAAAGATACCAGAATAAGACTAAGTGATTTCAATCCCTAGGAAGTAGTGCAGAAGGCCCAAGTCTAAAATTAATAAATGATCATGAAGGGTAGTTTTCACTACCTTAATGGTGGATGAGTGACTTCCTGTGATCAACAAGTCATCAACATAGAGAACAAGGAAGGTGAGAGTATCATCTTGCTACATGTTATAAGTATTCAGATCAAAATGGTATCGAGTGAATCTAACTAACAAAAGGAATGAGTCTATCTTGGCATTCCAGGCCCAAGGGGCCTGTTTGAGGCCAAGAGAGGCTTCTAAAGATAAAAAATAAGTACAGGATCCTATACAAACCCTTGTGGCTGCTCCATGTAGATTTCCTCTTAAAGGTCACCATGAAGAAAATCACTCTTCACATCCATCTAATGAACTTCCCAATAATGGGTTGTAGTTATAGCAAGGACAAGTTGAATGGAATTTAGTTTGGCAACTAGCACAAAAGTCTCAAAGTAGTCAATCCCATGAACCTAGGAGAATCCTTTGGTGACCAAGTGAGCCTTATGCTTATCAACCAATCCATCTATGGAATTTTTTTTGATAGATTCACTTGCATTGAACAAGATTCCTTCCCTTAGGAAGGGGGATTAAATCCCAAGTATGGTTCATCTCCAAGGAACTAAACTCTTCCTACATAGCAGCATCCCACTTGGGGACACCAGAAGCTTCCCAAAAGGATTGTTGATCAAAAGCTGAAGCAATCAGGAGATGTGGAGCCTACTAAAACTGTGACCTTGTTCTTCTAGTATCTAAAGGATCACCAACCGAATCACCCACTGAAACTATGACCTTGTACTTCTAGTATCTGAAGGATCACCAACCCAATCGCCTACTGACTCTAATGTATGATGAGCCCAAAGAGGCCCAATGGATTGAGAATTAGGAGAATCTAAAGGAGAATCATTAGCCTCTGAATTATGACTAAGAGAGGAGGAAGATGAATCCTCACCATCATTGTCATCATTTGAAGTGGAGGAAGAAGACTCCTCATCAAGATCAAGATGATTAAGACTCTCTAAAGAACTATCATCATGCCATAGTGTCTCCAATGTGATGGTAGATGGAGAAGTGGTAAGAGAATAATTGGAAGTATCATCCTCAAAACAAACACTCTTCTCAATGAACAACTCATCAGTGATGAGTTGGAGAAGCCTATAGCCTTTCCCACAATCTAGGTACCCAAAAAATATGCAAGGCTTGCTCTATGGATCTATAGCCTTGCATTTCTCTACTATAATATGGGCCCATATAGGAGAACTAAACAATTTAAAGTGCTTCACTATGGGTTTCCGACTAATCCAAGCTTGAAAGGAAGCTACCCCCTTCATAACTCAGTGAGGAACTTGGTTCTAGATGTAACATGCACAGTTAATGGCCTCCACCCAGTACCGAGGTGCCAACAACCTTGAGTGAATCATACAATTGGCCATCTCTTTCAAGGACATGTTCTTGCATTTTGTAAAACCATTCTGCTAAGGAATATAGGGAACTATGTGTTGCAAGTCAATGCCCTCATAAGCACAAAATTTCTCAAACCAATGGTTCACATATTCTGCCCATTGTCTATGCATAGAATCTTGATGGCCTTCCCTGATTGTTTCTCTATGAAAGATTTGAAGTCTTTAAAAGACTCAAAGACCTCCAAATTCTATTTGAGAAAATATACCTGTGTATCTGAAAAGATCATTGTTACTAAATTTTGTTCACACTAAATTTAGTTAGACCTAAGTGCAATTGTTTCAGGAAGAATAAAAGAAAACTTTGAGGTTATTGCACTTAATGAATAGTTGATTTCTTGACAAAGCAGAGATAGATATTCAGTTGTCAGGATAACCCATCAGTCTAATCAGGACTAATGAATCATCATAACAAGTGAATCAAAATGTCAAGAAATCAAAGATTCAAGAAATACAGTTGATCTAACATAGTTTTATCTTTCAGGAGCTATAAGACAAATTGATTATTCAGTTGATCATATTTGAAAGAAAGAAAGAAAGATATTTATTTAAACTATTATTTCATGTCATATTTGGAACATACAATTCACTATTTGTTACTTTATCCTATGCATTGATTGAAAAAGAAAAATACATACATCAAGTGCATAAGATAAATTAACTGATCATGTTTAAAAGAAGTGTTCAAATGTGTCCCACACAAGCTGTGGGAGTAACTAAACTGAGCAATGTAGACATATGCAAGCTATACATCTGATGATAAAAGAAATAAGGAAGAACACAAGATAAAACTAAATATCCATCATTACCTGAGCAAGGAGGTTGTTGAGCTAGTTGACAGTTGAGCTAGTTGACATTTGATCTTCAGTCCTCATCTTCAGCTCCAGTTCTATCAGTTGTTCCTGCAAAAAATTGGGGAAAGTCCTGTAAGAGCTCCAGATATTTAATGTTATCATATGCTTTTATCAGCAGACATATCAACTTGTCACATCATGCGTCTCATATGAAAGAGTCAAATCAGACATGTGCCATAAATCAGAACATCATGAAGAGGATCAATCTACTCCATAAGGTATGTTTTTATGCTAACATGTTTGTTCACTATGTAGGTATAGGAAAAGTAATGTTGCTGATTTGAAGACATTAAAATATGTGGAGAAAATGTGGCTCCCACAAGGGTAGAGCCCAACATGTTTTCCTTTTTTGAAAAGGATATCAGATTGCAAAGGATAGGAGTACAAACATAAAAGGTATTTTTCCATCTTCTGATTATGATTGGAATATGTTTGTGTTGTCCACATACATGCCATAGGTATGGCAGTCATCTAGATAGGTGAATATCATGATAAACCAACCTTAGATGTCATAAAAATGCATAAAGTGCCCTCATGATCATTCATAAACTGAGAGATCCAATGATATGATAAATAGCCTTACGTGGATCATCATACTATACTATGAGGAACAATAAAGACAGAGTCAGCTTGATAGTGTATACACATGGATAAGACAACCTCATAAATGAACAGTCAGACATTCCCATAAGGCAGAAATGTCAAAAGAGTAGTAAACATGCACAAGGAGCAGCATAACAATGTGCAGGGATAATCTCTAATGAAATCACAATCATCAACCAATGCAAAAGTAGCAGTAAAGGGAGAAAAATCATCATGATTGTGTTAGCAATTTGAGATAGACCCAATGAAAAGAAATGAAATCTGTGGGGTACTTTGAGTAAATTTGCTAGAGTGACAGTGAACAAGCATCAAGATATTAGGAAGCATAAAGATAGTTATAAGCATAAGAACAAAGGAAAAGGAACAACAAAAAGTGTACAGTATCATTACAGAGAGCATAAAGATCATCAATTTGATGTCAAACAATAGTCTACCATCATGTAAAAGGACTGTCAAGGTGGAAGAATATTCATGCTAAAGGATAGTCTTAGTATGAAGAACAGCCAAAGTCTAAATGCCATATGGATAAATCACAATGAAGAAACACATATTTCCAAGTAGAATCAGCCATATCCAAAGATCCCAACATTGCCTATAATGAGAACAGTCAAATTATGTCCTGTAGTGGCTTCAAGAGAATGATTTCATTCATAGGGTGGTTGCCTGCTATACCTGAAACTTCTTTTAAAGGTGAAGAAGATGGTGAGGCCTACAATGAAGAAATGGATGAAAATAATAACAAAAAATCATCAGGGAAAAATGGTTGTCAAGAAACCATGTAGATTGAATATGGGAATAGGATACATATTGAAATAGAAAATCTTTGTAGTATTAACCTTTTTCCAACTGTCTGTGAGAATGGCACTTCTATAGAGAAAATGCAAACTAAATAGCAACAGAAGATACATAATGTTAGAAGCTTTAGTTCCTTGTCAAATGGATAGCATATATGTATGAAAACATTCATGGAGAAGCTTTAAAGATCATACATATGTCACAAGGATTAAGGAGCAACTAAAAGAGTAATCTTCATAATGCAGATATCAGTGAGTTCATAAACAAATGTAGCACCATTGAAGGAATCTTCAAAAGATACAAAAAGTTGACTCTTTTAAGGATATATTTTTGAGTTGATAGAATTTGCACTAGTCTTGGTTCTCATAGCATCATTGGACTATGCCTTAAAACACAAGTTTGTCCGTTTTGCAACAAGAAAAGAGTAGTACAAGTACCAGAGACATGGAACATAGATAGTGCATGATAAAGCTGTGACAGCAAATCTTTTAAAGAACTAGCCAAAATTCACTCCAACAACCAGAAGTTTGGTTTGGCAAATAAAAATAGGACAAATATTTACCACTTTTTGTTGTGAATAAGGTGTAAAATTTATGTTTACAATCATTTGAAATGGCTGGTAAAAACAATCTAAATAGCTGCAACAGTAATCTCATTGACTGTAAGCAACAAGTCATGTGAGTATAGGCAGTAGTTTGAAGATTTATGAAGAGTTTGCTAGCAATATCAAAGAAGGCTATTAATAGCAAAGAGACTCTCCTTCATCATTTTCACACAATAAGACACCTTTGCAAAACACAGAGCAAGAGCAATAAAAGTAAGGTAATCAAGAGCAAGATACTCATAGTTTCATGTAACTAGGCTAATAGGGTTTGTCGAAGATAGTGAACAAGAGCAGCAAAAGAGGACATAGTTTTCACCATTTCTTTTTTATTATTCACCAAAGGAGACATCTTATCTCAAAATCTACAACAGAGTAGAGATTATACATAAGAAGATATAAATAGAATCTCACCTTTTCAGAAGCACATTCCATAAATGGTATCAAGCAGAAAAGATGCCAAATGAACAAATGTAATGGAGGAGATAAAGAACAAAAACCCTAACAAGGATTGTTGAATAAAAGAGGCCCTGATCTTTCATAAATGCCGGAATACAATTTTTTCGTGATAGGAAGCATTCTCCAAAACATAAAGAAATATTCATTCAAATGAAGTATGCAGGAAGGCTTTTCTCTGACCGTATTTTCTAGTGAATGGGGATGGACATAGCCAGAAAGGAGTTCTTACGACCTTAACAAAGAAAGAACCACAATAATAATGAAGTGGAGTTATCAAATACTAGTTTTTCTTTTCTTTGTTATCATTCATAGAAAGGCATTTCTTTCACTATATATAACAAAAAATAGCAGAGATACAGCAAAAAGGATACTTACAGGTGCTAAAGTGGAGAGAAAACAATAGTAACATGATTCCAAGGAGCTATCAAATGTAAACCTAGACCCTTCATGTCGACAGCCAGAGTATGAAAACCAAGGAATGTGAAGTGAAAATGATAAAACATATTTAGGGTTTTCTTCTTTCTGGGTTGCTGCCCTAGCTCAAATTGAGCTTTTTGACTTTTGTTTATTTTTTAGATCATTGCTATCCATGAAAGATCCGTGGTCAAAACCTTGATGATTATTAAACCTAGTGATGAGGTAAAAGGAGCTTGTAAGGGCAAAGATTATTATTTCCTTTTAATGTATGCATAAAAGTCAAAACAGTGATCAATGTTTAAAACCGAAATGCCTCATGTATTTTGTAAAAGGTATATGTTAGCAAAATCAATGAAGGAAATAACTCAAAAGTATGAAGCCTAGTGATACATGAGGAGTAATAAGGTGATACCTTGTTATGTTTTTGTATGCATCATAAGTGTGGATAATACATGATGCATGTCTTTTCTTGCACAGAGTGATGGGGCATAGGTCAAAAATGGGAAATGCATATAAAGATAAATGAATGTCAAATGCATGCAAAGAAGATAAAGGTGGTATGCAATATGAAGATAGGTGCATGTCATGAAAACTAGGGGTTTTTTCTCACAAGGAGATATAAGGGATTTTTATTTTCTTCTAAGTCCTATTTTTGCTTAAATCATGCAATTTAGGCAAATGTAATTGGAGAGATAAGGAGATTTATTTTTCTTTTCATCATGCATGATTTTACAAAATAAACCAACATAAATAAATAGTAAGTAATATTCTTCAAATTACTTTATTATTTTTCACAAATTCTAAAATAAAAAATAGTACAAGTTGTAACTAACAATAGAGTAATTATTCTAATTACTTTATTATTTACTCACATCAATTTTTGTAAAAGCAAAATCATGGAAATTGATGATTTGAGTTAATTGAGGCTATTTGGAGCCTTTTTGCATGATTTGAGGAGCGATTTGAGGGGTTTTGGCTAAATTCTTGGTCAAACACATGGAGAGGGTCAACTTGGAGCTATTTTTGCTCAATTTGTGGCAGTTTGGGCCCTTATTTTTAGGGATTTCTTGGTTTGCTCGTGGATCACTTTGGAGGACTTATTTTTAGAGGCAGTTAGCTGTAGTTTCATTTTTTGCATGCCTCTTGGAGAGAGAAAACTATTTATTGTTAAGAAAAACTTGGTTTTTGTTGATTCTTGCCTTTTTGCTCTTTTACACATCGAGAGAGAAGAAGGTTTTTGTAGCTCATTTTTTGACAGTTTTATAGAGATCACAGCAGATTCAGGTCCAATTTCTTTATTTTCATGCAATATTTCCTTTATTTTTTGGAATCAAGTAGTTGCCTTTCCATTTGATGCTAATTGTATGCAGTGATTTGATGAAGATTTACTGTGTTTAATTGTCAAAACCTTTAAAATTAGTGTCTCACTCTTACTTGCAGTGTTAAGCATAGTGATATTACAGGCCTTAGGTTGTGTTACAGAAAATAGTTCTTTTATGTTGTGAAAAGTCATTTTCCTTCATGAAGAGTTTATTTTCCAGCCTTCTTCAGAAATACTTTTTGTGATATTTATGCCAAGATTGGATTGTGTGAGTCAGATTTCTGAATTCTATTGTGAACTAGATTGCAAATTTTCCATCCTTATTAGGTGCATCACCAAATTTTACAGTTTTATTTCCTTATAGTTTCCTTCTTACCCTTTTCCAAAATAGAAAATCATAGTTTTAAATAGAATATTTTAAGGGAGCTAGCCCACAATCTGGAGGTTCAAACTCACTATAGGTTACCCACAGTTTGAGTTTGTCCCCATGTTTTGAAGGATTGCAAAGTGTCACAACTTTGCATAAGGGTGCAATCCTCATCGACAACAATCATCAATGAAAGTCAAAACATATCTAGCCTTGCTAAAAGATGATGTGGAAATGGGCCTTCCAAGTCATTGTGTACTAACTCCAGAAGTTGTGTGGTCCTCCAGTCTTTGTCTTTTTGTCATATTTATCCTCAAGATGCTTACCAAGAATGCACCCGTGGCAAACTCCTTTAGAAAATTCAATAGAAGGATACCCTGAAACCATGTCATGTTAACTGAGCTATTACAAGTAGCGATAGTTCAAGTGGCCAAATTTTTGATACCACAAATGGCTCACCTCATCTGAGTGAGTGAGCAATGCAAGCTAAGAAGAATCAAGAACAAAATGAGAAAATTGATATAGTTTAGATGGGTGATCAGATTTCCCCATGGTAACTATAGACCCACTATGCAACTCATTAATTACCATTGTGTCTGTTGACTTTTTCCCAGACTGGATGCTTATTCCCAGATATCCCTACAAGGTAGCCATCTGTGATCAACAGGATCTCTGGGCCAGGGGGTCAACAGTGTAGGAGATAGACTCTATATTTTATCTCCTCTTCTTCTTCAGGCTCTGCAAGACCTAGGGGGGTATTCCCTACTCAACATCCATGAGGATATGCATACAAGGCTGGGATGCTGACAGAAAGCAGATAGTCCTCCTGTAAGTAGACCAAAACTGAAAGATAAGGGCAAAGGGGCTAGCTTTGGGCCTATTTGCAGTTGCAGACAGAGGACTGAGGTTCCTAAACTAACTCTAATGTCCTAATGTTGGTTTTAGATTTTGCTTTGGAGTTTAAGTGTGGATGCAAAGCTGGGTATGGTTATAACACAAAACAAAGCCTGATTGGTGCCTATCCAGGGCCTGGAGTCAATAGACATACACCTGTGAATGATCAGCATAAACAACTAAAACTGGATTTCAAGGGGATCTATGTGATACCTGCCTTACAGGCATCTCCCAATACAAAGTGTTAGGTTATCTCTACTTATGGTATCCCTACTGCAGTATACCCTTCCCAATGTTCAACCTGAAAACAGTTTAATCTACCCCTTGAGTAGAAGTTAAAAGATCAGACAGTCAACATAGGAATTCTATGCTCTAGAATCTAAACATTACTAAACATCCAGATTCAGAAGAAGAATACATGCAATACTGGAGACAGAATTAACACAACACATGCCAAACAGCATTTCTCATATAAATTTAATCATGAAGTCAGTGGGTTCATGCCTAAAACAAACAACAGGAGATACATAAACTCACAGGTAAGCTGTACAGAGCAACCAGATCAGCTTGTTATGCGTTACAGAGCCAGAATCATCAACTTTCAACAACCACAAATGAACAACACAACCTGCTTATAACAGCCAGGTAGGTGCTCAGCAATTAATTACAATGTTGACCAAAATCTCGCCAGATACACAGCATCATGGAAATGGCGCTCAAACACAACCGGATTGGCGCCCAAACTTGAATGCAGCAGGTGGGGGAGGAGACAGGAAGATTTCTCGAGCCCTGCGCTCCTGCCCGCTGATTGACACCTCCAGTCGGGTACAAGATCGACCCACGCCATCGCCCATACCTCTGCAACAATCGCCATTAATGGCGCACCAACCTGCGGCCTCGGGAAAATCATCAAATCTGCAGTCGCAACCATTTCCCGCCGAGACTCATCATCATGATATTTGAATATGCAGGATCACATTATCCCACATGCACCCCGCGATGACCTCAATAACACTTTATATACTAGGTCATGAGCATATATCATGTCGGTGCTTTTGCTCCCGACGACACTAGTATAGACTTCATCATCATCATCCTCCAGCAGCATGATATCCTGTTGTTCGAAATATCACCGTGACGTCATCATGATATTTGAAATATAACCTTCATGATAATCGGCACAACCTGATCCTTCGGAGGAACATCCTCCTGCTGAGCTTATAACAAAAGTCTGGCCGATGAACATCCTGATGACGTCATCATCATATCCTGCTGACGTCATCATCATATCCGCCTACTGCGCACCTCCTCACATCCGGATGACGTCATCATCATGTTTGCAAATATCAGGAGGTCTCTTCAAGATGATCAGTGTTAGAGATATGACCCCCGCGGACCTTGATGACGTCATCATCATATTTACATCATCATGATATTCGGAAGACAACCGGATATTTGGAAATATCCTGATGATGTTCAAATATCAGGTTGCACTGTAGCTCCTCTGTAAGATCGGGGCGAAAACTGAATATGATGATGCTGCTTGAAAAGATCACCCTCAATAGATAACACGCGAAACTAGCAGGCGGATATCTCCTCAACATCATCATGATGTTCGAACAAACATATATCCGGGTGATATGAAAATATCACCCCCTCCTTCGCAAATATCATGATGCAGATAGGCAGAAAGAAAAATATCACCCTGATATACGGATGACGTCAGCATCATCAGGATGAGAAACAAAGAAAAGGAAGTGATACAACATCATCAGGATGATATTGACTAAGATCATCCTGACGTTCCAAAATATGATGACCCTAGTGAATATCGGGTCGCAATTACAACTCTTCAACAACATCATCAGGATGATGTTAACCAAGATCACCCGATGATAAAAATATCACCCCGGCGAAATATCATGAAGGCAGAAAATATGATGACCTCCACAAGCAGCAGGATGATAACTGGAAATATGATGATGATGAACACGACCCTTAGGAAAAAACAAGTTAGGTCGAGCAATTCAAAGAATGAGCAACATCATCATCATGCTCGCGCAAGGTGATAAATGGAAGATCACCGGAGACTTTGAAACATCACCCTCGCAAGCAGATCAGGGCGCACTGTAGCTCGGCAGCATCATCATGATAAAAACCAAACATCACCCGACAGTTGAAATATGATGATGACGTTGAAAAACAAGTCGACGAGGAACATGATGATGCAGATCATCATCGAAGACAAGATGATGATGATGACCTCCTCCTCAGGAAAACATGATGCTGCAGTTGAAAAATGCTGAGGAGGTCCAACACTTAGAAAAAATGGGCAAGAAGATAAAGGCTTCAAATGAAGAAACCTCCTGATCATGACAAATCAACCCCTGGTCAAAATGAGTGTCAACAGTGGCTCCGAATGGGGACGTGCAGGTGAAAACCTGCAGCGAGAACCAGATCTCCGGGCAGACCTGACAAAAAGCCAAAAAACGCGAGCTGCACAAGGCATTTACACTACATACATATTTTACAAATGTGCACAGCAACCAGATATTCATGTAAAATAGAACTTAAGGAATTGGCCATGCACAGGCAATTCCAGAATTTCACCATCTAGGGCCTGGAGGAAATAAGAATCCTCCCCATGAGTATTGCAAACCTGATATGGGCCCATCCATAAGGGCTGAAATTTGCCATGTTTACCCTTTTCCTGATCTTTAGCATTCCAAATAAGCACCAGATCATTAACCTGAAACTTCCTTTTTGTAGTTCTCCTGTCAAACTGATATTTCACATCCTGTTGTCTTTTGAGATTGATCTGGTGGGCTCTCCTCCTATCTTCATCCAATGCAACCAGCTGATTCACTCTTTCTGTCATGGGATCTTCAAGGTCTTCATCATACTCTTGAATGAATCTGTAAACTGGTAGGAGATTGTTTATGGGCAGTCTAGCTGATGTACCATATACCAGCTCAAAAGGTGACTTCCCAATAGCCCTTTTCACAGTCACTCTGTCAGCCCATACTGCTAAATTCAACTTTGAATCCCAAGCTCTCTTGTTCTTGTCCAGTATCCTCTTGACAATTTTCATGATGCTCCTATTGCTTGATTCTGCTTGACCATTTCCTTGTGGGTGATATGGTGATGTATATGACAGGCTTATCCCATACTTGTTGCAAAAATCAACAAACTCACCTGATCTGAAGCACATAGCATTATCAGTGATTATTTTAGATGGTACTCCAAACCTGATGATGATGTTCTCTAGTATGAAGTCTGTCACCACCTTACTTGTAGCTCTTTTAGTTGGAATGGCCTCAATCCATTTGGTAAAGTAGTCAGTTGCCACCAAAATCCAACTGTGTCCCCCACTTGATTTGTCTGCAATTTCCCCTATAAAATCAATTCCCCATTGCTGGAATGGAGCATCCACAGGTGCAGCTCTGAGGGGTAAAGCACCATGATATTTTAGCTTTCCTGAGAATCTCTGGCAAGGGTCACATTTTCTTACTAACCTCTGTGCATCTGAAAAGAGAGTGGGCCACCAATATCCTGCCCTGAGAATTTTATGAGCTGTTGTTTGGGCAGTATAATGGCCACCACACAATCCTTTATGCATGTCAATCAAAATATTGTTAGCCATATTCTTATCCACACATCTCAGCAGTACACCATCAGGATTCTTCCAGTACAACTCACCTTGAACAATGACATACCTGATTGCATGTAGCTTCAGAGTCCTCTTTTGATTGTCACTGAAATGGGAGGGACAATTCAGATTTTGCAAATAATAGACAATATCCTTGTACCATTCAGATCCTGATGCACTTACATTCTCATCTTGGACTGCATTAACTTGGCATGCTTCCAAGTTTGACTGTGCCATCATCTTGGCTAATCCTTGTCCCCTTATCAACTTAGTAACTTGTATGTCTATGTTGAATTCCTGCAGTTTGTTTATCCATCTGCACCTTCTTCCAGTCACCTCCTGCTGAGTGAATATGTCTTTGACTGCAGCATGAGGTACATATGCAATTATATGTGACCCTACCAAGTATGGTCTGAAACTTTTAATGGCTCTAACAAGTGCATATGCCTGCTTCTCCATAATGTCATATTTCAACTCAGAGGCCTGCAGGGACATACTGAAGAAAGCAATGGGCTGTTCAAAACCATCTTCATTTTTCTGTAACAAACATGCAGCTACAGTATGAAAGGAAGCAAATGAGAACACCTGGAATGGCCTAGAAAAATCAGGAGATTTTAGAACAGGGGCCATCTTTATTGCCTCTTTGATATTCTGAAATGATTCTGTTGCTTCCCTTTCCCAGTTGACGGTTGCATCCTTCTTCATCATCTTGGAGATGTTCCTTGTGATCTCTGCAAAGTTGGGAACAAATCTTCTGACAAAGTTTACCTGTCCAAAGAAGGACTGAACTCCTTTCACAGTTTTTGGCATTTGGATCCTGTCAATGGCTGCCACTCTGTCTGGATCTATCCTGACTCCATCCTTGGAAACAATATGTCCCAGAAGCTTTCCTTCAACTACTCCAAAGGCACACTTCTTTGGGTTTAGAGAAATACCATATTCTAGTGCTCTTACAAAAATCTGCTCCAGATGCAAACAGTACTGCTCTTCCTTCTTTGAGTAGGCAGTCAGGTCATCCTGATATACTGCCAGGATTGAATCAATCAGCCCTGCAAAAGCAACATCCATTGCTCTCTGAAATGTAGCACCTGCATTTGTTAGTCCAAATGGCATTCTAACATACACATATGTTCCCCATGGAGTGGTAAAGGCAGTCTTATACTGTTCTGATTCTTTTACCTTTACCTGATTATATCCTGAAAATCCATCCATCATGGATAGGAGTTCACAACCAGTCACCTTCTGCAACATAGCTTCCATATTAGGCAATGGATAGTTATCCTTCAAAGAGGATACATTCAAGTTCCTGAAATCCACACAAAGCCTAATATCACCATTCTTTTTCCTGACTGGGACAAGGTTAGACACCCAAGTTGAATGTCTAATGGGCACAATTATTCCAGCATCCCTGAGCCTTTTGAGTTCTTCCTGCATCTTGGGAGCTAAGGTAGGATTTATAGGCCTCTGCCTCTGTCTAAATGGCTTAGCTTCAGGCTTCAGTGGGATCTCATGCTGGAATAAGTCTTCTCTATAAGCTTTTAGGTCCTCATATGACCAAGCAAAAACATGTTTATACCTTTTTAGCAATGCAATCAGCATACTTCTTATGTGTGGTTTGAGCTGTTTGCCAATATATACCCTCTGAGGGGCCTGAGATGTCCCCAAATTTATTTCTTCTAAATCCTCCTTATTTGTGGGGGATGTCCTTGTGACCATTTTGTCTCTACTGTCAAAGGCTCTTTCCAAAGCCACTAACCCTCTAGGGATCTTGTTAGTCTTCAACTGGATGATCTCCTTCCCTATAAGAGTCTCTTTTCCATCTACAGTTTCTACAAAAGCTTGGAAATCAATCTGTTGGTTCTCATACTCATCTATGCAGTGCAAAAATTTCAGCAAATCCCTATCATCATTAAAAACTTGCCAACTGCATATGTTTTCTGGTATGGCAGGCCTAATTTTAACTTCTACATCTGTGACACCTGACAGAGTGATGTCATCTGGCCTTATTGCAACATTGGCTAAGAAATCAGCCATAACATTTTTTGACCTTTCTACCCAGCCAATTGAAAATGCATCAAATAACTCAATAGTATCCCAAACAGCATGCTTGTATTGTTTCAGTCTTTTATTCTTTGCAGCATACTTATTTCTGATTTGGGATACAATCAGCTCAGAGTCTCCAAATACTCTTAACATTTTAATTCCATGTTTGAGAGCAATATTCAGGCCTAAAAGTAAAGCCTCATATTCTGCAATATTGTTTGTGCAATCAAACCTCAGCAAGAAAGAGGACTTGAGGAGCTTACCAGTTGGAGACAGGAAAACAACTCCAGCTCCAGAGCCTTCTTTTGCACAAGCTCCATCAAAAAACATGGTCCACAATCCTTGCTGATCCAGCTCTTCAGTGCAGACATTTTTCTTTTTGTCTTCTGCATCATCTGAGACAACCCTGAAGTTATCACAGTCAGTGTCTACAAAGCATACCTGTTCATTTGCTTCTTGGTCTTCCACTGTCTCTGATGATCTCTGCTCTCTGATTAACTTGACATCCCTGCCATTCATTGGAATCATGGCATATGATAGGTCCAGCTGCATACTTCCACCTATTAGTGCTGCCCATCTTCTTGACAGCAGCATACCATACTGTGGCTTGATGTCAACCACTGTTATATTCATCTTATATTTCTTTTCAGGAAATGCTGCCAGTTTGAAATCTACATCCTTCATGATTCCAATAACTGGTACCTCTCTGGCATCCATTGCATAGCATTTTCCACATGCCTTGTCAATTTTTAATCCTGTTTGTTGCATGATAGCCAAAGGCATGACATTTGTGGATGCTCCAGAGTCAAGCATACAATTTCTAATTATTTTACCATTTATAACCAGGGAAACATAAAATGGTTCAACCTGTGAAGGACACTTTGTCATGGTCATTCCTAAATAGACTTCAGGAGTCTCATCTTCTTCATTGCACATGACCTGTTTCTCACCCTGGGTCTGATCATTTTGCTTAGCTTGAAAAGGTACCCCTGAGATTAGGGATATTGTTCTATTCTTGATCTCTTCCACTTTCATGAGTTCCATAAGTGGAACAGAGACCTTTACCTGAGAGAGGATCTGGGCTATATCAAATGGAGCACAATTTTGTACAGCAGTTGTAGCTTGCTCCACAACCTTGCTTTTATCCTGAGCTGATTTAGTTTTCATTTTCATAGTTCCCTGATCATCATTCCTGTCTTGGGAACCTCTACTTTGATCTTCAGCCTGAGGGGTTTTGTTTTCTGGTCCTTGGAAATCATGACCTGTTCTGTATCTAAAGTTCTGCTTGTTATTTACCCACTGCCTTTTTTGTGGTTCAGTTCCTTTATGACCATGCATCTGCTGACCTGCAGAAATATCTTCTGGCTGATGTGGGCTGCCAACCTGATTTTTACCTCTGAGATTGTAGTTGCTCTTGACCTGAGCAACTGCTGCAGCTGTGAAGGCTCTGATTTCCTCATCAGAAGGTCGGTGTAAGCTACTCAGAAAATTGTGTGAGTTCTGAGCATACACATAATTATCCTCATGATCTTCATCATATGGGGACTGTTGGCAGGCCTGAACCTGATCATGTGTCTTCTCATCAGCACCATATAGAGTATATCCATTACCTATGGACATCATGTTAACATCATCATCCTGCACATGATGTGGCTCATTGCACTCATTACAAGATGTAGCATTATCATACAAAGATTGGGCAATCATGCACTGTGACTGTGAATGTGGCATCTGACAGATTATACACCACGGAGCATCATCAGCAATATTTATAGTTTTCTTCAGGGGATCAGGAGTTTCCTTGGCATGTTGAGCCCTCTGACTTGTGTTGTTACGTGGATATACAGGCTTACCATCATGCCAATTGGTGTTATAAGGCATATCATGTAATGATGGCCTCTTTTCCTGTCTTTGATGGATTTGCCTGTCAGGACCCATCCCTTTTTCACTTCTAGCTAATCTATAGCTCAGGTCCTTAACAACATTTGCCAGTTTGTCTATCTTATCTTCAGGAGCAGTTGTACTACCTTGAGTGTTCTGAGGCTTATTTGGATTCTGCAGAATTTTTACATCATCCCTTCTATTTGTCTTGCCTGATGCTTTCCTATTGTTTTCAATATTTACTGCAATCCTGAAAGCCTCCCTGAGAGTGGCAGGACCTTTATCTCTCAGTCCATATGCAGTCTTTGCATCAAAGGCATTGATGTACAAAATTATGCACATTGGTTCATTTGGCCTCATATGATGTGGCAATTTGTTCAACACTTTAGTAAATCTTGCATTAAAGTCTGCAACCTGTTCATTTGACCCTTTGGTGATGCTGGTGAACTCATTTACAAAGAAGCTAGGGTCAGTTTTATCACCATATTGCTCCTTGAACATCCTCTTAAAATCATCCCATGATGATATGCTCCGGTCAGGCAGATTCCTGTACCATTCTCTTGCCTCATCTATTAAGGATTGCATGAATGACTTCATGAAAACATCCTCATGCTCAACCTCAAAATTATCCATGACATTTTGGAAGGCCTTTAGATGATCTTCTCCTGACACTGTGTTGTTTCCTGAAAACTTAGGCACTTGCAGCCTCAGATGCTTGTCAATGGGGTTAGGATACCCAGGAATACCATCAAACACCAGCTGTCTGAATCTATCTAGCTGCATGGGCTGTCTATTTGGCTGATTAACATTAACATTTCTATTTGCATTTTGGTTTCCTGCATTGTTTAGTGGTATCCTAGCATCATTCACATTTTGTCTGTCATCATGATGCTGATGATGCATGTCATATCTTTGCTGATGTCTTTGCATATTTGCATTTTCTAAGGTAGGAACTGAATTATTTTGGGCAGTTCTCAAGGCTTGCACTTTCTGCTGTATATCATCTCTGATTTTCATGGCTTGTAGGTATTCTAATTCTGCTCTTAGGCTTTTGATTTCTTCTGCCAATTGTTCATCCTTAGGTCTGGAGGTAGATGGTCTCATACCATTTGGGTCATCATCTTCATCATCCCTTAGGGACTCTGCCTCTTCAAACCTCTCACTTGGGTCTAGAAAAGGGCGTTCTTGGAACACCTCTGACCTCATTCTCATACTACCACCCTGTTGCCTCTCATATGCACCTTGGATATCAGCTTCTGCACTTGAAAAATAAGGAGCATGCTGTCCTGATGGCCTAGGGTTATCTTGTACATCATCACTTTTTCTGGGGGAGCTCTCATGACTAGCTGAGACAGTTCCCTTTCTTCTATACATCATTCTTTTTGTTAATGGTAACTCTTCAAATAGAGGATTTTGTTGGGATCTTCTCCCCTGCATATAATTTTACTTTGACCGGTTGGGAGATTACTTCGGAGTCGCCACCTATTTCTAGGAACTGTTTTCTTCTGAAAACCAGGGTTCTTTCACAAGGTTCCCCAGGGTGTTTTCTTCTGTTGCTGACTCAGATGGGTCACATATATATCACTGGAGATGAATAGATAGCACTTTTACTTCTCAGTCCCCAGTAGAGTCGCCAATTTCTGTTGACTTTTTCCCAGACTGGATGCTTATTCCCAGATATCCCTACAAGGTAGCCATCAGTGATCAACAGGATCTCTGGGCCAGGGGGTCAACAGTGTAGGAGATAGACTCTATATTTTATCTCCTCTTCTTCTTCAGGCTCTGCAAGACCTAGGGGGGTATTCCCTACTCAACATCCATGAGGATATGCATACAAGGCTGGGATGCTGACAGAAAGCAGATAGTCCTCCTGTAAGTAGACCAAAACTGAAAGATAAGGGCAAAGGGGCTAGCTTTGGGCCTATTTGCAGTTGCAGACAGAGGACTGAGGTTCCTAAACTAACTCTAATGTCCTAATGTTGGTTTTAGATTTTGCTTTGGAGTTTAAGTGTGGATGCAAAGCTGGGTATGGTTATAACACAAAACAAAGCCTGATTGGTGCCTATCCAGGGCCTGGAGTCAATAGACATACACCTGTGAATGATCAGCATAAACAACTAAAACTGGATTTCAAGGGGATCTATGTGATACCTGCCTTACAGGCATCTCCCAATACAAAGTGTTAGGTTATCTCTACTTATGGTATCCCTACTGCAGTATACCCTTCCCAATGTTCAACCTGAAAACAGTTTAATCTACCCCTTGAGTAGAAGTTAAAAGATCAGACAGTCAACATAGGAATTCTATGCTCTAGAATCTAAACATTACTAAACATCCAGATTCAGAAGAAGAATACATGCAATACTGGAGACAGAATTAACACAACACATGCCAAACAGCATTTCTCATATAAATTTAATCATGAAGTCAGTGGGTTCATGCCTAAAACAAACAACAGGAGATACATAAACTCACAGGTAAGCTGTACAGAGCAACCAGATCAGCTTGTTATGCGTTACAGAGCCAGAATCATCAACTTTCAACAACCACAAATGAACAACACAACCTGCTTATAACAGCCAGGTAGGTGCTCAGCAATTAATTACAATGTTGACCAAAATCTCGCCAGATACACAGCATCATGGAAATGGCGCTCAAACACAACCGGATTGGCGCCCAAACTTGAATGCAGCAGGTGGGGGAGGAGACAGGAAGATTTCTCGAGCCCTGCGCTCCTGCCCGCTGATTGACACCTCCAGTCGGGTACAAGATCGACCCACGCCATCGCCCATACCTCTGCAACAATCGCCATTAATGGCGCACCAACCTGCGGCCTCGGGAAAATCATCAAATCTGCAGTCGCAACCATTTCCCGCCGAGACTCATCATCATGATATTTGAATATGCAGGATCACATTATCCCACATGCACCCCGCGATGACCTCAATAACACTTTATATACTAGGTCATGAGCATATATCATGTCGGTGCTTTTGCTCCCGACGACACTAGTATAGACTTCATCATCATCATCCTCCAGCAGCATGATATCCTGTTGTTCGAAATATCACCGTGACGTCATCATGATATTTGAAATATAACCTTCATGATAATCGGCACAACCTGATCCTTCGGAGGAACATCCTCCTGCTGAGCTTATAACAAAAGTCTGGCCGATGAACATCCTGATGACGTCATCATCATATCCTGCTGACGTCATCATCATATCCGCCTACTGCGCACCTCCTCACATCCGGATGACGTCATCATCATGTTTGCAAATATCAGGAGGTCTCTTCAAGATGATCAGTGTTAGAGATATGACCCCCGCGGACCTTGATGACGTCATCATCATATTTACATCATCATGATATTCGGAAGACAACCGGATATTTGGAAATATCCTGATGATGTTCAAATATCAGGTTGCACTGTAGCTCCTCTGTAAGATCGGGGCGAAAACTGAATATGATGATGCTGCTTGAAAAGATCACCCTCAATAGATAACACGCGAAACTAGCAGGCGGATATCTCCTCAACATCATCATGATGTTCGAACAAACATATATCCGGGTGATATGAAAATATCACCCCCTCCTTCGCAAATATCATGATGCAGATAGGCAGAAAGAAAAATATCACCCTGATATACGGATGACGTCAGCATCATCAGGATGAGAAACAAAGAAAAGGAAGTGATACAACATCATCAGGATGATATTGACTAAGATCATCCTGACGTTCCAAAATATGATGACCCTAGTGAATATCGGGTCGCAATTACAACTCTTCAACAACATCATCAGGATGATGTTAACCAAGATCACCCGATGATAAAAATATCACCCCGGCGAAATATCATGAAGGCAGAAAATATGATGACCTCCACAAGCAGCAGGATGATAACTGGAAATATGATGATGATGAACACGACCCTTAGGAAAAAACAAGTTAGGTCGAGCAATTCAAAGAATGAGCAACATCATCATCATGCTCGCGCAAGGTGATAAATGGAAGATCACCGGAGACTTTGAAACATCACCCTCGCAAGCAGATCAGGGCGCACTGTAGCTCGGCAGCATCATCATGATAAAAACCAAACATCACCCGACAGTTGAAATATGATGATGACGTTGAAAAACAAGTCGACGAGGAACATGATGATGCAGATCATCATCGAAGACAAGATGATGATGATGACCTCCTCCTCAGGAAAACATGATGCTGCAGTTGAAAAATGCTGAGGAGGTCCAACACTTAGAAAAAATGGGCAAGAAGATAAAGGCTTCAAATGAAGAAACCTCCTGATCATGACAAATCAACCCCTGGTCAAAATGAGTGTCAACAGTGTCTTATGTGCCTTCTTTCTACATTTTCTTTTCTACACGAAAATGGATCAATTAATAGTTTCATTACTCACACTCTACAACTATTTTGATTGGAAGTCCAAAATGACTATCTATCTCAAGAAGAAAGGGTTGCATAGGTAACAATGGGGCTTGAAACTAAACCAACATTAATTATAGAATAGACAAAATGGTTTAACAAATGTGATGAAGCATACATGGTACTTTATGGATGTTTGTATCTCCATATTTACTCTTTCATATTGGATTTTCTACAACTCAAAATAAAGTCTAGACTATATTAGAATGTCTCTTTGGTAAATAGGGTGAATTAAGAGGTCATCAACTAGAGAATGAACTCATAGGGTTGAATCCATGTAATTTTGATAGAATTTAAGACTTCTTCACAAAGATAAAATCCATTAGGTTGCAATTAAAGTAGTGTGGGATTGAAAAGAAATATACAACTAATTTTAAGTTTTCTCCCTAAACTTGGTCCAAACTAAATTCAGTTTTTGTTTCTACATTTCATGCTACTAAATGTGCCCTAGGTTCTACCTACAAAATGCCCTCTCTTGATGATTTTATTATTGAACTCACTGAGAGGTAGGTTAAATTGGTTCACATGGGTACAATTAAACCCTCTAAGTCTTGTTCCTTGGTTACAAATCAGGGCACTAAAGATTAGAAATGGTCTAGCAAGCAAAATAAGAAAAAATAGAACCAAGGAGAGAAGAAACAAGATCAAAAACCAACTACCTCTAATACATCTAATGAGTCCTCTTCTTCCAGAGGCAACAAGACTAAGAAGGAGAAGGCAAAGTGTGCTTATTGTAAGAAACTTAGTCATGATGAACACAAATGTTTAAATAAGCAAATTGAACACAAGTGTTTAAGCCACATTACAAGTGCTTGGGGCTCCTAGTCTAGCTCTGATGTCAATTGTTGACTTAAACTCATATGGACCAACTAGGACTCGAACCTAGGACCTTATATTTTCTACTAGAGTGCTTTACCAACTAAGCTACTGGCCCCTTTATGTCCAATCCATCATAGGTCTGAGTGTGGCTTATTTCCAACACTTCATGGATCTATTGTGACCTCCTTACCTACTAGGATGCTAACCAAAAAACCTTCCAATTTCTAAGAGTTTGAGGAGGGTAGATGATTACCTTGTATGACATCTACCACATCTTAAGTGATCTGGTTTGACAGGAAAGGCTAACATTTTCTGAGGATAATCTAGAGTTACAAAGACTTTCATGGGTAGCCTTCTTGGGGTTTGATCATCTAGGAGATAAGTTGGGGATCTAGCATACCTCAGTTCCTTCATGTGTTATTCTGTGCCTATGGAAGGTTTTGATAGGTCTTATTTCCACTTAGTTTTCAAGAGGAAAAAATACTCCTATGTTGACATGGTGTTGGGCACTAATCATTCAAGAGATTGAGTAGGGGAGATTCTATGCCTAGGAAGTTGACATACTAGCATTGGCTTACAAAGATTTATATTAAATTGCATGATGAGGAGAACTAGCCTTCAATCATCACTCTCTATTTATGGTATGGAACCTAAAGCACATTAGACCTTATCAGTGTGAGATTCTCCCATTGGAGCCTACTAAACCAAGAGCTATGAGATCGCATAGACTTGAGCCCTTTGATGCAACCACATGAGTAGTGGTGACCTTGATAGATGATGATTTCATTGCATATCCTTAGGCTAATATGGAGGGTCGATGGACTAGAGATATGGTCATTCGATCCTATTGTTAGGGAGTGCACTCTTTGATAGATTGGAATGGCCTCGTTGAGACCCATTCTATTTCATGAGTTATAAAACTATTTGGTGAGGATTTTCTTATAAACTTGTCATAGATGCCTCCATTCTATCAATCTCTTTAGGAGATGATAGAGGCACAATGCATGATATATTTGTAAATACCTCTTACTCTTGGGACACATATTACATGACCATTTTGTGGATAGGGTTAGAGACAACTTTGAACACATAGGGGTCACTTAGTTTATGATGCAAATAGTAACTAGGAGGAGGAATATGAGGATTACATTCCTAAGGATAGAGAGGAGGAGGAGGATGCACCAGAGGATGAGGAGGCACTGAGAGTGCCTCTGACTACTTTTTATAGTCAAATGACAAATGAGCAGATGAGGATGTTTGATCCCACATGGAAGTTAGGGATCCTCGTGAGTACCTCACATCTCAAATTATTACTTTGGTTTTCTTAGCATAGCCCACAATTTGATTATGTTATAATATTGAATTAATTCTCTTGTTGCTTCTTTTGTTGTTTGATCATGTAGGCACACTTGATGGCTAGAGGGACCTAATTAGGATTGTATCCCTTGATCTTCTCTCTTTCCATGGAGAGAGAATGATGCACTCTTAGTGGATCCATGAAAGCCTATAATGGAAGGGACACATACTAACATATTTTCTCATGTATTTCATGCTATACATAGATGCATGCTAACATAGATGCCATGCTATCATATTTTTATACTTTTTTATGTATGTATACAATGTGTAGTGTGTATGGATGTATAATATGGTTTGATGGTTATGACACACTGGATTCACATATGATTTTATTTTTGCAAATGCCATTTTCTATGACATTTATTTTATATGAAATGTAGATTATATAATTAGTGAAGTTTTGTGGGATTTTTGACTTAGGGGATTGTAGTTGACTTAGCACAGGATGACTCACTAAGCTTCAAAGATAGATTTTTAGGGGATTAAGTGGGTATGGGGATGTGAGGGGAAAAATTTTTATTATGAATTTTTAAATGGTTGAAGATTGATCCTATTCTAGACTAACCACTTAGACTAGCTTTAGAAATTTTGACAAGTAAGAAATTTTATTAGTACCCTCTAGACTTAGACCAAAAATATGGCAAATAGGTCAAACCTAGGCTAAAGGAAAGATCCTTTGAAGCATGGTCTTTCGAAGGTAAACTAGACTCTTAGTTGTTTCACCCAGTTTGTGCATGTACTTTTCTTATTTGACTCCTTTTTTTAAATTTCACCCTTGTAGCTTTGATCTTGGGTCTCTCCACATGAGAGTATAGACATTTGAACATTTTTTATTATTTTTCATTTTGTTTTTACTTTTGACTTATCTTTGTACTTTTTTCCTTTGATTTTTGCTTTTGACTATTATATAATTAGATTTTTTTCCCCCTTGACCTAGCCCCATGCTATCAATAAGAAGCAATGACTTGTCACTGAAGGCTAGGTAAGGTGAGTAAGGGACTAAGCACAACCAAATAGGCACTAGCCACTTCTAAGACTCTAATTGACTAAGGAGAATTAGGGATATTTTCCTATTATTTTCTATTGGGTATTGTTGGCCTAAAGACTTGTTTTGTGTTTTGGACTAGATTTCATGACAGGTAAGACTAGGATTAGTTTAAAGATTTGAGTAAATTATTTTGAATAATGGGAATGAAAAGAGGATAATGGTAACAAGGATTTTAGGAATCTATGACTTAGTAAAGGTAGACTATATTAAGTAACTTAAGTGGTGCAGTCACAGTCAAAGGGTTCACAGAATGAACTATCTAGACTGTGCAGCAAGATTAAACACAATGAAAACAACTCAAAGATATGGAACACATGTAGATTCAATCATTTAGTATATCATAGAATTCAAATACAGATCAACTGACAAGATGCAGGCTTACAATTAGGGCTCACAAGCCTGATTACAGAATATCAGAATATGCACTAGATGTAGCTTTGAAGATCCTTTATGGTGTAGGAGCACCCCTTCAAAAATATAAATATGCACAAGAGGGAGAAGAATAAGATTTTATTATGTTTAGACATTTCATGTTACCATGCAGCATTTATATGTCATTGACAAATTTAGCATTTCATGTTTGTAAACATCAAATTTGACATTTTAGACATGTTGGGTTATGTGGAGAATTAAACATAGGTGTCTTATTATTAAGTGTTTTGCTGTCTTATGCAAAACAGGTGTCGTGGGATTAGTTAGGGTTTATGACTATAATCTTGGTTTAATAAAAATCCTGAAAACAAAGGAGAGGAGAGTTTGGTAATAAAATAGGGAAGGTGGTCGAGGAATGGGGAGTTCTTCCACCTTCAGAAAAATCTCTGTAATTAGTCTGTGGCTGAAAAAGTTGAAATGAAGAAATAGAAATTCTGTAAATTGTGTGCTACCAATTCTAGATCCTGTGTAAATTCCCTATATATATCAAATCATTTTGTATTTAATTTAGTTCTTCTGTGGTCGAGATGCACGATTAAATCCATTCCACTGGTGGATTTCTGTGAAATTAGTGGAATGGATTGTGTATATTAGTTTTCTGTTTGTTTTTCTTTTGTTCGATGGACATGGCAGAATAGAAATTGCGGAATTCATCGCAGAGGAAGTTATCAGTGAGAAGTACAAATACACATCAATTGTATGCCGAGATAGTCTGTGAATATATCACATTTGAATGCGAGCAACTTCCTGTATATATGTTGTGAGGCCAATTATTGTACCTTCCATATTTTGATCATTATACTATTCAGTAGATGACACTATTAGACCTTAGTGACTATGCTTCATTTTGTAGACTTGATTTGATCTACTGATTATGTTAGGACTTTGATTTGACATATGCGGTTTGATTTGATCATAGTGATGCTATCTTGTGATTTGACATGCAAGTTATATAATTGATGATGTTTTGTGATGAGACTCTAGTTATTGATGTGATGTGGTCTAATTGACATGTGATTGGATAATGCAGTTATTTGGATTTATGTACTGATGTTTATTATTGTATTCGATTGTGTGAATTTAGTTCCAGTTGCTTTGACTATCACTTTTCATGACAGAACTGACACTTGATCGAGATGTGCAGTTTTACATTCCCTAGCCACGGAAAATCAGAGGTAGGATTCACACCATGTTACTCCCTGTAAAGCCGATCCATTCCCAAGAGGGATAAGGATCACGTTTGAATTTGAATGATGATTTATTGTGCTTGATTTAATTTTATTTATTTTTAACCTTAGTACCCTTTTTTATTTAAAATTGATTAATAATAAATGTTGTATAATTTTATTTAATTTATACCACTTGGTATTTTTATTATTTTTTTAGGCCATTTAAATGTGGATTTTTAACCCTTTTCATGAACCCTAGGGTCCCAAAAGTTACCCTAGGTGGTCAACCATGAGTCTAGGGTCAACTTAGACCATCTAACCCTAGTTTTGACTCACCTTAGGTCACTCTAAACCATGGTTTAGTAAAAGTGACGAATTTTAGAAATGAGGAAAGATGAGGGATGGGCCTTGCCTTGGGAAGAACCCATCTCCCATCCCAAAGTCTTGGGAATCATTCCCAAGGAAGACTTGGGAGGTCTCCAAGAGTCCTCCCAGACTCCCAAGTGAGTGGGAGCACCACTCAAGACTCTTGTCTTCTTGGAGGTGTGAGTGGGAATCCAACTCACCCTTTGTCCCCCTCCCACTTGTGTGGAAGCACAAGTGGATGAGGTGGAGATGGAGGTGGAAGGAGAGGAGAACATTTGTCATCCTCTTACCTTCTCACTCTTACAAGTGGCTTTGGTGGAGGGAGGAGATGGTGACAAATGTCACCCTCTCATTCCCTCAAGGCCAAGTTGATGGCCTTTAATAGCTCCTCTTGTAGAGGAGTGGGGGTTCTTCTCTTTTCTAGTTCTATTCCTTGTAAATTTTGGGGAGAGTTCTTGCAAATTTTAGTTTCATTTCTAGTTTGGAAGAGTTTGGAGAAATTCTAGAAGTTGGAAGGCTTGGGAAGGCTTGGAGCTCTTCACCAAACTACTTCCATTATAAGGGCTTGTAAGGTAGGCTTCTTAACTTGTTATCTCAACTTGCTTGTATAATTGTGTGGTGTTTTAGTTTGTGGTTGTTTTGTGGTTTTGTATTGTGATGTGGGGATGGGTGTTATGGTGAGAGCAACTCTAATGGAGGTAATGCTCAACTTGTACGGGTAGGGGAGAGGAACAACCCTTGGGGGCTCTCCCTCAGATGTATTTATGCCTTGAGGACTTTTATTTGTGAAGGAGAATATTGAATGGCAAGAGTGCCATGGAGAATTTATGTGACATTTGTGGAGGTTGGTGTTATGGAGTAGTTTGTGATTTAGAGGATGGTGGTGTTTGATGATTTTGGCTTGAGGCCATGTGTTGAGATTTTTTTAATCATTTGGGAGCCCTTTTAAGTTGAGAGGTCTATTCCCTACCCTCACCAAACTCAGTTTTATGATTTAAGTTAAGTGTTAAACCTATGGGGTTGTTCTGATTCTATGTCATTATGATTGATTTTGTAGTGGAATGAAACCCGATGTGAAACCCCTACCTCCCTAGCTCAGGGATGACCCACTTGCGGGTCTACGGTAGGGAGGAGAGCTTTCCTTTTGAAGTGGCTGGCTTTTGTTGCTTCATTGTTGTGTTTAGTTGCAGGTTGTGAAGGGAAGAGAAGAAGCTGTTTGGGAGCTCATTTTGGTGTTCGAATGGCTTCCCTTGTAGTATTGTAGTGGCTGATCTAGCCATGGCCATTATGGCCTTATTGGATTCTATTTATGATAGGACTGCTGAGTTGTTTACCATGGATATGGCTGTGATGTATAGTGTATTGTTAACTTCCTATGTTTAATAAAATGTTGTTTACTTCTATTCTGAGGAGCTGTGAAGTTGTGAAATACTTGTGAAGACATAAATTGATGCTGTCATTATCTTTCTAAAAAAACATATATGTGTACATGCATCAGATTTTTACTATCAAAGCATGTTCTTTCTGGATCTTGATTTATTCATGAAAGAATATTTCTCTATGGAGTTTTCATTAAGTTTATCATTTGAAGCAATTTAGCAAAAAAAATTGGAATGGAAGAGCATGAATTTTATGTAAAACCTTTTCTAGTTTCTACTATGTGAATGCATATTTTAATTTATTTCATTGGATGCAAGAACTTTTGAATAAATGATAGTTAATTATGAATCAGCATGCTCTGTGATGTATGAGACTGAGAATTTTCTGTAAAACAAATTCTATTTGATCATGATGTTAGACAATTTCCTCAGACATAGTATTTCTAGAGTCCATGCTAGTGTAACATAAGAATGCTTCTAGTTTTAGAAGAGTAATAGTTTTAGCATAATCCACTTTCCCATTCTCAAGTCACCTCCCATTTCATTCAACAATCTCTGCAATATGTAGCTTATATTGTTATATATACAGTATATCTCTATTGGCTACTTTTTTTACTTTCAGTTTAATATCTTCAAATAAAATGTTCAAAAATTAGATTTGTCAATAAAATTTTCAAATACTATTACAAAAAGTCATTGCATTTGACAGAAAATTGATGTAGTGATAGTAAATACTGCTCTTTTAATTTTTTTTCAATCTCTCACGTAGACTGTATAATAACAATATATATTTACTAATATTTAGATGAAAAATATTTATTGTCCTTAGTACTTGTTAGAATCTTTGTCGATTATAGTAGTCGTCATCCCCAAGCTGGTTGTGAGTAGGTGAAAATAGTAATCAAATTTGCATAAACTATCCAACTGTTAATCTTGTAAATGGGAAAATATTAGGTGATAGTTCAAATAATGAAGTAACAGTCTCCTCCAAAATTTTACTGTTAGCCATTGCAAATAGCAAATACAATTCTATAAAAATAAATAAATAATACAAAAAAAATGAGAGGGACTGTGGTAGTACCCACAGTCCCCGTCCCTCATCCCATACCCTATACTCCCCGAGCCCCCTGTGCGCCGCCCGCACCACCAACAATGCTGTCTCCCGCTGCCCTCCGCGGCTGTCCCCACACCCCTCCACACACACCCTTACCACCGGAAAAACCTCCACTCCTCCCCTCAACTGCCACACCCCACACCCCTGAAACGATCCCTACGGTGCCACGCAGACCCACCACTCCCCCTTCCCATATCCATGATCGCAACCTCACCACTACCTCCCGCTGCCTGTCATGGCCCCAACAACCCTCAACTCTGCCGGAACCCCCCCATCACGCGCAGTACCGTGTCCTCTCCCGGCGTCAGCTCCCTCTGCCCATCCTAAACCCGTCCTCCGCCGTCCTCAGCTCGCGACCCTCTGTGGCCACCAACACCTCCCATCTCCATCTCCGCGGCCCTCCTCCATTGCCGCCGCCGCCACGCCTATACCCTGCAAGCCCAAACACAATAAGGAAATTAGGGTTGCTCTATGTGGGATTAAATGGGAATGCATGAGTTAGCTTTGGACTATCTCATAAAAGTATTTAGAACAAAGAAATTTCCTTCAAACCTATGTTATTTTTATTTGCTTATTATAAAGATAACAAATACTTAATTAAAGTATTTTTCCTATCCTCCTTTTAGAATCAAGTAAAAAAAAAAGGTTTTATAAATCTTTTTTAAAATCAATGAATATCAATTTTGGCAATGACCATTTGTGCTATAGAGGTTAGAGATGAATACGAAAATATAATGAAGGTAATTAATGAATTTAGTTATATGAGTTATGTTATGTATCCATTTACAAAAGAAAAGATTTAAAAAAAAAACATTTTAGGGTTGTGTTATGTCCTTAAGAATTAGGTATTATATTAGGTATAATGCCAAGTTGTGTTTCCTTGACTCAAATTTCACAACTGATCACGTTTTTTTTGCATACTTAGCTTGATTGGGGATGCTTCTTTTCCCCAATAGATTTAATTTAAAATTGTTTAAAGATATTTTAGTAGTTTTAGTTTAATATTGTTTAAAGAGATTTATTTTAGTAGATAGTTTAAAATGAATACTTAGGAAAATATGAATGCGGGTAAGTAGTCTAGTTTATTGATCATTATATAAATGTATTATAGAAAGGAAAGGAATTTTCTTGCTGAGATCTTTTCATAGCCTAGTGGAAATGTACTTAGATTTATTTCATTATTATTTTGGTGTACTTCTTTCCTTGGTCTCATTCAAAACTATCTGTTAAATTAAATTATTCTTGCTTAAGCTAATTAAGTTTGGATCGCATTGAAAAAAAAACAAAAAAACAAAAAATGTGCCTCAAGTTATACAAGTTTATAAAGGAATAATAATATGGAATGAATAAAAAGAGAGAAAAAAAAAACAAATGTTAATATGTATATATTGAATGATAAAAAAAGAGTAAAATGAGAAAAATTATAAGGCTATTTATATAAAATGAGTTGTAAGACTATATAACAATGGAAGTGTCTATTTCCTTAGGGAAAGTATAATTATTTAATTTAGCTAATACATTCATGGTTTTGTGATTAGGCTTTTAATGGAATTATAACTATTTATATAATTAACTCCTCTTAGCGCCATGTTGTAATAGTTGCTTGTTAAGAAATTATAATGTTTAAAGCTCAAGTATGACCTTCATCACTTCTATCTAAGAACAAAAATAATATAGTAGTATCTTGCATGTATGTGTTAGTTGTGGCTTTACTTAAAAGGAGAGTGCATCATCCACGTGTGGCACAACTTAGATGTCAGCAATCCATTACCACCTAGTTAAATTAGGGTATTGATTGGGATCGATCTAACCCTAGAAGCGTCACACCTCGTGTCGCTTACTCCTAGACGACCATCACCATCACGGTCATGATGACACGTTTACACCATTGCGTATAGCCACCGAGCACGTAGACGCGTGCAAGGGGCTTCTTAGGGTTGGAAAGAAAAAAATTGTGCAGCCCGTGTCGTGACCACATGGCGAATGTGGTCGTGACACGGGCGTTTGTACATCGCGTCCGCGTGGCAGATGCGAGCATGACATATGCTGTGAAAATGGTACGTATAAAAGTCTGTTTGAGTTAAATTTGTGTTGGTCGCTGAATATACAATTCTTGTATATATCACAAATGTATGAAGGTACATTTCATGTATATATCGCATTTGTATGTGAATATACATTTCGTGGATATCCTGCATCTATGTATCGGGTTGAAGCATATTGGGGGAACCAATAATAGATGTTTGCAGGTGGTTGAACCAATTCAAAGGTTCAACAGGTTCAACGGCTCATCGTAGTAAGGGTTGCCGACAGTTGAATCATCGGTTGAACCAGTTCAATAGTTTAACGGATACAGTGGGTTCAGTTGGTTCGTCGGTTTAACAAGGAACATTAGGTTCAATGGTTCAATGAATTCGAAGGTTCAATAGATATAGTCTATGCGACAGGAGTATATTGAACCAATAGTGTAGGTTGAACCAAATAATTGAAGGTTCACGGTTCAACGGGTTCATCGCTGATAGCGTTTAAGTGTGCGATAGTTGAACTGGCGGTTGAACCAGTTCAAGGATTCAATGGTTCGACGGTTCAATGGTTCAACTAATAGTTGAAGGTTTAATGGTTCATTTAGTCCCTTTGGTTCAATGAGTTCATCTGACTCAAAAGATTCAAGGGGTTCTTTTGGTTCGACGGGTTCACAGATTCAATGGATAGAGGGGGTGTCCAGTGGTTAAACAGTTCAACCACAGAGGCAGTCCAACAATTCTGATCTACAAAACTGAATGTATTTGACCGATGGGTAAACAGACAATAGTAAATGTTTGTTGATGAGGAGATGACATCAAATCTCTACTTTTTTGTTGCTTTACTCTATGTCATAGTGGTATCAGAGTGAAGAAGTGTTCTTTGGGTAGAAGAAGAAGATAAGATGTCAGAAGGAGAAGGGTCAGAAACGTACCCAACAAAGATGACCAACACTGAGTTGACGGCCTTAGTAAGAAAGTAAATGGCAAAGAGCAGAGCAGATCGAGCTCAGAATTAGGCATTGAAAGAAGAGGTAGAAAAGTTGAGGGATAGAGTAGAGAAAGGGGAAGAAGATTCTGGTAAGCGAGAAGACAGGGATGAAGAGGATGCCCCTAAGCAGGAAGAGATAGAGGTTCCTGCAGACTAGAGACCCTTACTCAATGCCCTCAAGTCCATGGAAAGAAGAACCATGGATATGAAAATAGACCTGCCAGTGTTTGCAGGAAAAATGGAACCTAATTCAGTGATGGAGTGGATAGACTCCTTGAGTAATTTCTTTGAGACCGAGGAAATACCAGACCACCAAAGAGTGAAGATGGCTCAGTCCAAAATGAAAGGAGCTGCACTAACTTGGTGGAATTTCATCCAAGATGACAAGGTGAAAGAAGGAAAGAACAGAGTTGCTACTTGGAAGAGAATGATGGCTTTAGTGAAGGAGGCCTATGTTCCATTGGATTACAACATCCAATTACATAAAAAAAAAAAAATTGAAGCAGAAGGAATTAGATGTCAGCTCATATACAGAAGAGTTCATTAAATTATGTGTAAAAATAAAGGTAAAGGAGGGTGAGGAAGAGAAGGTAGCAAGGTACCTCAATGGATTAAGGTTTAACATCCAAGAAAATTTAAATCTGCATAACCCAGATACAGTCCAAAAGTGCTACCAGTTAGCACTCAAAGTGGAAGAGAAATTTAAGAGAAGGCATGAGTAGAACAATAGAGGAAAAGGGAGACAGCAAAGGGGAAGAAGAAGTCCTTTCAGAAGTAGAGGAAATGGATTTGGATACCAGGGTGAATCCAATCAAGAGAACAACAAAGGAGACAGTAGTGAGAACCAAGGGGGAAGCTACAATCAAAGAGGGAACTTCAGGGGCAGAAGACCACCATGTAGAGGAAGATCTCAGGGTAGAGGACCTATCAGATGTTACAATTGTAATCAAGAAGGCCACATAGCCAACAGATGTCTAGCAAAGGCAACAAGTTCAATAGGAGAAAAAAGGATCAATCTGATCCAAGAATCTGATTGTCAAAGTGTAGAAAGCTCAAGCACTAATCAAAGTGTGAATGCTCCTGACAGTTATGGGTATCCTAAGAATGGAGAATCTTTGATGATTAGGAGAGCAATGACCACCATGAAGGTGCCTTGAAAAGAACCTCCACAAAGGAAGTCTCTCTTCAGAACTACTTGCAAGGTAGGAGGAAAGGTATGTAAAGTTCTGATTGACTCTAGGTCTACTGAGAATTTTGTGTCCATTGAGATGGTAGAAAAGCTTAAGCTTAGGAGACTGCCACATCCTTGCCCCTATAAAATTTCATGGCTCACCCAAGGTCAGCAAACAGTTGTGGGAGAACAGGCTTGGGTAGAACTTCAAATTGGACCATACAAGGATAGGTTACTGTTTGACATTGCCAAGATGGATGCTTGCCATCTCCTATTTGGAAGACCATGGCAGTATGACTTGAAAGCATATCATGATGGTGTTAGAAACACATATTCAATCACAAAAAATGGTAAGATGATAGAGCTACTACCATTAATGGAGAATGAGGTGGAATCAAGAGGAAAAGAAGTTAAGGTCATGATGGTAGAAGGCAAACAATTCATGAAAGGGATAGTAGAAGAAGGAGCAATTGCATATGCTCTAATTCCATGCCTAAAGGTGAACAAGGAACAACAGCAAGAAGTCAAGGGAGAGAAGAGGCAAAAGTTCATAGATCCTGTTGTCCAAGAGCATTGGACAAGTACCAAGGCATCATCTCTGATGGAATACCAAGGTCCCTACCACCTATGAGGGACATCATCCATTGCATAGATCTGATCCTTGGATCTACACTCCCAAACAAAGCAGCGTACAAGCTTACCCCAGAGCAGAATACAAAGGTAGCAAGGCAGATTGAGGAATTATTGGAGACAAGCCTAATTGGCAAAAGTTTAAGTCCATATGCAGTACCGGTTGTACTAGCACCAAAGAAGGAAGGCACTTGGAGGCTTTGTACTAATTCAAGAGCTATCAACAAGATAACAATCAGGTATAGGTTTGCAATCCCTAGGATAGAAGATTTACTTGATTGTTTGGGGGGTGCTAAATATTTCTCAAAAATAGATTTAAAGAGTGGCTATCATCAGATTAGGATTAGGCCAAGAGATGAATGGAAAACTGCATTCAAGACTAATGAGAGTTTATATGAGTGGAAGGTCATGCCTTTTGGGTTGTCCAATGCCCCTAGTACATTTAAGAGGTTAATGAATGAGGTCTTGAGGGAATTCATAGGTAAATTTGTCATAGTATATCTAGATGATATCCTGATTTTTAGTAATACAAGGGAAGAGCACCTCAACCAGATAGACTTGGTTCTCAAAAGGTTACATGAAGAATAGCTAATGATCAACTTAGCAAAGTGTTTGTTCATGCAGGAAGAAATTATCTACTTGGAATTTGTTATCTCACATAACAAACTGAAAATGGATCAAGAGAAGGTAAGTGCCATATTGTCTTGGCCAACTCCTAAAACCTTGAGTGATGTTAGAAGTTTCCATGGGTCAGCAACCTTTTATAGGAAGTTTATAAAAGGGTTTAGTCATGTTTGTGCACCCATGCTTGACACCATAAAAGGAGGATAGAAGTGCAGATTCACATGGACAAAGGAGGCAGATGATTCATTTGAAACATTGAAGAAGAAGGTGGCAGAGCAGCCAGTTCTTGCACTTCCTGACTTCAACAAGATTTTTCAAGTAGAATGTGATGCCAGTCACATGGCAATTGGAGCAGTACTCAGTCAAGAAGGTAGGCCTATTGCATTTTTCAGTGAGAAACTAAATGATGCAAAGAAGAGATACTCATCATATGATTTGGAGATGTATGCTCTAGTACAGTCACTCAAAAAGTGGAGGCATTACTTGATGCCAAAAGAATTCATAGTGTTCACAGATAATCAGGCCCTCAGTTTTATAAACAGTCAAGAGAAACTGAACCATAGGCATATGAAGTGGGTGGAAACTTTGCAAGCTTTCACCTTCACACTCAAGCACAAGAAAGGGGTCAAGAACAAAGTAGCAGATGCTTTGAGCAGGAGGGTTCTAACCGTAAATCAGATTCAATTAGAAAGTATTGGCATTGATTCTTTGAAGGCCATGTATGATGATGATGAAGACTTTGAAGAGATCTACAAGGTATGTGATGCAGAGGCATCCACACTATAACCTTGACATACAGCATGGATGTCCGCAACCCTTCATCATCATCATCATATTTCCCTTAACACTGTCAGCATCATCATATTTACTCTGCCGACCGATATCCTCCTGCAGACAAACCTTCGCCCTTTCGCCTGTCAACAGCATCATCATATCCGACTATCGGCAGCATCATCATATTCAGCAAGCGCAAACATCCTCCTGACGTTCACTGTTCATCTTACCGCCAACCTCTTTCTTCAGCATCATGATGTTCAACATCATGTTCATCAGCAGGATATAGAACATCCGGTTCCTCCCATATATCCTGATGATGACAACCTCATGCACCCTTCCTTTGATGCTTACGTCACCCCGATATCCTGATGACGATTATCCTGATGACGATGACGTCACATGCAGCTCCTTCAATATCCTGCTGCCCGATATCCTGATGACGATGACATCATATGCAGTTCCTTCAATATCCTGCTGTCGGCCAAACTTAACATTATCAGCCCGCGATGACTTTATCAACCCGATCTTCTACCTTATGCCGATGCGCTCCTCCTCGGCAACACCTGATGATGATCACCCTAATGCACTTTCACTTTATGCAACTGACTGCATCATGCTCATCTCCACTTATCCGGATGACGCCCGAAGTACCTGTAGGATATACGCAGAAATATCCTGGTGATGCCGTTGCGAAGGATTTTTCCAGCCTTAGCGAAATTCGATCCGCCGAACCTCCTGGGGTGACCCAATTCACTTTCAGGGTGATCTTCCAAACTCTAACAACCAGCACGACCTAGCACATACCCATGCTAGGGTTCTCAACACCTCTCGACGACGATCCTGCAAACAGACATGCAAACACACAGAAAATGCAAACTATAACCTAAACTACTGTACACAGCCATTCCACCGATTTGACGAATCAACCGGTGGAATGGATCAGCGGATCCATGAAACCACCAAACCAGCAAATCGATTTCACAATGGAGATCAAACAGAAAATAAACACAAACAGGATCTTTATTGATTTCAAAAGATGCAGTACAATACTCAGTCTCTCTCTGAAATCTAACTCCTCTGCTCAATGCAATACTATCTCTAAAACCAACCGATCCTCATGCATAAATAGGATCTCCTGCGAGTACTGCCACTCGACTCCAAGCGGCTGGGGAAATCTCTCCAGGCGGCTGGGAGATCCAACCGGACCTACAGCATAACAGCTGTCTTAACAAACTAGCTAAAAATAGTAAAGCATGGTCAACATGACCTTATTACATGCATTGGTCTTATCAGACCTTCTTGGAAACATTAACAAGACTCAAAACAAACTAACTGCCTCATGGAGGCCAGCTGTCAGGTAGGTGCTCCTGCACCAGTATGTACTTCTTTTGGAGACAAATATCATGTTGAGTTCTTTGAATTTCTGATCCAAGATGGATTACTTTTCAAAGGTGGACAATTGTATATTCCAAGATGTTCTATGAGACTGAATATTATTCAGGAGAAACATTGTGGGGCCATGGCAGGACATTTTGGTCTAGATAAGACTCTTGATCTAGTAAGGAGACATTACTATTGGCCCAAGTTGCAGTCAGATGTGAGGAAATTTGTGGAGGCATGTGTGATATGCCAGAAAGCAAAAGGATGATCCACTAATGCAGGTTTGTATCAGCCATTACCCATTCCTTCTAGGCCGTGGGAGAGCATAAGCATGGATTTTGTATTGGGTTTACCTAGAACAAGGAAAGGATATGACAGTGTTTTTGTGGTAGTAGACAAATTTAGTAAAATGGCACACTTCTTGCCATGCAAAACCACTTGTGATGCTTCATATGTTGCAGACCTATTTTTCAAGGAAATAGTGAGGATACATGGATTGCCATTGAGCATAGTCTCAGATAGAGATGTAAAGTTTATTGGCCACTTTTGGAAGACTCTTTGGAAGAAGCTTGGAACCAATTTATCCTTCTCATTAGCCTACCATCCTCAAACAAATGGGCAGACTGAAGTAGTTAACTGTTCATTGGGAAGTCTGTTAAGATGTTTGACAAGGCAACATGGAGATAAGTGGGATAACATCCTACCACAAGCAGAATTTTCCTATAATGACACCATCAATAGGAGTACAGGGAAGTCACCTTTTCAGGTGGTATATGGTATTCATCCAAGATATATTTTGGAGCTAAGAGATATGCCTATAGGAGAGCCTATTAGTGCAGATGGAGAAGCTTTTTCTTCAGCTATCAAAGAAGTGCATGATCAAGTAAAGAACCAACTTCAACAGACCACATTGAAGTACAAAACATATGCTGATAAGAAGAAGAGGGATGTACAGTTTGATATTGGTGATTTGGTATGGGTTAATCTAAAGAAAGAGCGGCTCCCAAAAGGTAAATATACCAAGCTAATGCAGAGGAAGATTGGACCATGTCATATTTTGAAGAAGTGTGGGCAGAATGCCTATGAGATCCAACTTCCTCTTGATCTTGGATTGTCACCCATATTCAATGTATGTGATTTAACTCCATACAAGAAAAATACAGATGTAACACAGGAATCATTACAGGATGCAGCAACTGATGATATTACTAAGCATGATCCACCGAAATTAGAAAAGATCTTAGACTCAAGAGTGATAAAGAAGACACAGAACAAAGAATACATGGAGTACTTGGTGGCTTGGCAGGGGAAACCTGATTCAGAAGCAATTTGGATGACTGAAGATCTGATCACAAACAATGGTGTAGACCTTCAAACTCTAATCTCAAAGGGGCTTGAGATTTCTTCTCCCAGGGAGTATGGTGCAGGAGCACCCCTTCAACAATATAAATATGCAAAAGAGGGAGAAGAATAAGATTTTATTATGTTTAAACATTTCATGTTACCATGCAACATTTATATGTCATTGACAAATGTAGCATTTCATGTTTGTAAACATCAAATTTAACATTTTAGACATGTTGGGTTATGTGGAGAATTAAACATAGGTGTCTTATTATTAAGTGTCTTGTTGTCTTATGCAAAATAGGTGTCGTGGGATTAGTTAGGGTTTATGACTATAATCTTGGTTTAATAAAAATCCTGAAAACAGAGGAGAGGAGAGTCGAGTAACAAAACAGGGAAGGTGGTCAAGGAATGGGGAGTTCTTCCACCTTCAGAAAAATCTCTGTAATTAGTCTGTGGTTGAAAAAGTTGAAATGAAGAAATAGAAATTCTGTAAATTGTGTGCTACCGATTCTGGATCCTATGTAAATTCCCTATATATATCAAATTGTTTTGTATATTATTTGTATAGATTTGCTTTTTATTTAATTTAGTTCTTCTGTGATCGAGATGCACAATTAAATCCATTCCACTAGTGGATTTCTATGAAATCATTGGAATGGATTGTGTATATTAGTTTTCTGTTTGTTTTTCTTTTGTTCGATGGACATGGCAGAATAGAAATTGCGGAATTCATCGCAGAGGAAGTTATCGGTAGGAAGTACAAATACACATCAATTGTATGTGGAGACAGTCTATGAATATATCACATTTGCATGCAAGCAACTTCCTATATATATGCTATGAAAATGGTACGTATAAAAGTCTGTTTGAGTCAAATTTGTGTTGGTTGGTGAATATACAATTCTTGTATATATCACAAATGTATGAAGGTACATTTCATGTATATATCACGTTTGTATGTGAATATACATTTCATGGATATCCTGCATCTGTGTATCGGGTTGAAGCATATCAAGGGAACCGATAATAGATGTTTGCAGGTGGTTGAACCAATTCAAAGGTTCAACAGGTTCAATGGTTCATCGTAGTAAGGGTTGCCGATAATTGAATCATTGGTTGAACCAGTTCAACGGTTTAACGGATACAGTGGGTTCATTTGGTTCGTTGGTTCAACAAGGAACATCAGGTTCAATGGTTCAATGAACTTGAAGGTTCAATCGGTATAGTCTATGTGACGGGAGTATATTGAACCGATAGTGTAGGTTGAACCGAATAATTAAAGGTTCAACGGTTCAACGGGTTCATCGCTGATAGCGTTTAAGTGTGCGATAGTTGAACCGGTGGTTGAACCAGTTCAAGGATTTAACGGTTCGACGGTTCAATGGTTCAACTGATAGTTGAAGGTTCAATGGTTCATTTAGTCCCTTTGGTTCAATGAGTTCATCCGACTCAAAAGATTCAAGGGGTTCTTTTGGTTTGACAGGTTCACAGGTTCAATGGACAGAGGGGGTGTTAAGTGGTTAAACAGTTCAACCTCAGAGGTAGTCTAGCAATTCTGATCTACAAAATTGAATGTATCTGACCGATGGGCAAACAGACAATGGTAAATGTTTGTTGATGAGGAGTTGACATTAAATCTCCACTTTTCTGTTGCTTTACTCTACGTCACTTCGCATAAATTCAAACTATCAAACTACCACTATGTGAATCACTACTTTCCTAGGGATATATTACATCATTATATATCATCTCCAAAACCAAAGATTCCTCTACGTCGGCTAAGGAAGATCACAAAATCCAATGAAGAGTTGTAACGTGTGTACATGGATAGGTCGGCCCTAAATGAGTAGAACTCCTCCGCAAATGAATGGAATGATGTGTGGATCTCAAGGAAGGTTAGACATGACCCAAACAACATGGAGTGATGTGTCATTAAGCTTTGAAGGTTGTGAAATGCTCCGCAGGTCTTCTCCTTTAGCTGATTGTCTGAGACTATCAGGATGCTCTACTCTAAGAAAATAATCGATCTTCTAATAGCGCTAACTTTCTAATACTTTATCCAAATGCTCTGAATTCTAGATATGATGTAGATGAATGAATCGAGATACTAAGTCTAGCTCTGCAAGATCTAAAATGCAACTATGGTAGAATGCAGTCCAAAATATAGAAACTGCTACTAACTAAACTACTTGAACTGAACTTGAAAAGAAACAAACTAAACTGCAAACAAACTAAAATGCAAATATTTTTGGTTGATGCAAGATTGCTCTTGAACTAAGGATGCTCCTACATCTGACATTCATGGTTATTGAAAAAGTGAGTCCCTCACTTTGCAGGGGCTAGAGGAAAACCAAGATGGTCCACCTCAACCTGATAAATCTATGATGAGTCTTCTTCTGGTCTTCCTTTCCATTTCATAAGGTATTCTTTGTATTGTCTTCCTCTGGTGCTACGTCTAACTCTATTGTCCAAAATGTCTTCAATCTGCTCTGGTGCTTGTTGTGGTAATTGCTTCTTGAAGTCTTCTGCCATGCTGTCACTAAACTCTACTTCATGATATTGATGCAGGTCTGTAATGTTGAAAATAGGTGGTATACCCAATGTCTTCGATAGCTCCACTTTGTATGCATTTCCTGAATCAAACTTTCTGAGAATCCTACAAGGTCCAATCTTTTTCATCTTTAACTTGTTATAAGTGCCAACTGGAAATCTTTCTTTTCTCAAGTACACCATCACATCATCTCCAACTACAAATTCCTTGTCTTCTTTTCTCATCTGCTTGTTCTTTATACTTGTTCATATCCTCCAAATGCTTCTTCTCTTGCTTATGCACTGTCTCCATATGTTTTGCAAATGCTTCAGCTTCTACACTTCTCTTATCTACCATACTGATATCTCTCAATTCTGTAACTTCTCTAGGGTTTATTCTAGTAACAATCTCGAAAGGTGTTCTTCCTGTACTCCTATTTACTAAATTATTGTATGTAAACTTTGCTTGTGAAAGAATCAAATCCCAACTTCCTGAATTATCTCCAACCAAACATCTCAACAAGTTTCCCAAACTCCTATTCACTACCTCTGTCTATCCATCAGTCTATGGGTGAAATGCTAAGTTGAACTTCAAATCCATCTTCATCTTCTTCCAAAGTGTCTTCTAAAAGTATCCAACAAACTTTGTATCTCTATTTGAAACTATACTCTTAGGTAATCCATGTAATCTCACAATCTCCTTGAAAAATAGGTCAGCTACATGCACTGCATCAGTTGTCTTCTTACAAGGTATGAAATGAACCATCTTTAAAAATTTATTCACAAATATAAATATTGAATCATGTTCTCTCTGTATCCTCAACAATCCCATTAAAAAATCCATACTTATGTCTTCCCAAGGTCTCTTCGATATTGTCAAAGGTTTATACTATCCAGTATTCTGACTACTTCCTTTTGTAACTTGGCAAACTCTACAACTTTGCACAAATTTCCTAACATCCTTATGTATTTGAGGCAAAATGTAGTTTTCACTTACCAAAGCTACTATCTTATTAATGCCAAAACGTCCTGCTAATCCACCACTATGTTTTTCCTTCATCAATTTGTCTCTCATAGAACTTCTAGGTATGCACAACTGATTTCCTTTGAACAACATATCTTCTTGAATGAAATAGTCCAACCACTTACTCCTATCTATCACAACAGGTTCCTTACATGCTTTCCAAGGTTCTACAAAATCAAGATCTTCCTCATACAGGTTCTTCAATTCTTCAAATCCCAATACTGTAACTCTCATCTTTGTCAATAAGTTCTTTCTCCTACTCCATGCATCTGCAACTTTGTTTGATTTACCACTCATATGCTTCAAAACAAAAGTATAACTCTACATGAACTCTACCCATCTCATATGTCTTTGATTTAACTTTCCTTGACTATTCAAATACTACAAGTCTTGGTGATCTGTATACAACACAAATTTCTTAGGCAACAAGTAATGTCTCCACTTCTTCAAGGCTTGAATTATGGCATAGAACTCTTGAATATAAACTGAATATCTTCTCCTTGCATCATTCAACTTCTCACTAAAATATGCTATAGCTTTACCTTCTTAACTTAACACTGCTCCAATTGCATTCCCACTTGCATCACAATCTACTTGAAATACCTTATTGAAATCTAGTAATGTCAAAATCGACTGCTCTATCACTTTCTGCTTTAACAACTCAAAATATTTATCTGCTTCTGATGTCCACTTAAAGTCTTTTATGTCACCTCTCATTGTCTCTATCATAGGGTTACAAACTGAATTGAAATTTTTGATGAACTTCCAGTAGAAACTAGCTAATCCATGAAATGATCTAACTTCTCCAATGCTCTCAGATGTAGGCCATTCAACAATTGCTTTGACTTTCTCAGGGTCCATTTTTAATCCTTCCGCAGAAATAACAAATCCCAAGTATACCAATTCTTCATGAAACTACACTTCTTGATGTTTATCAGCAATTTCTCTTCTCTCACTCTCTGCAATACTTGTCTAAGGTGTTGCAAATGTTCTTCCCTTGTCTTATTAAAAATTAGAATGTCATCCAAATACACAATAACAAACTTACCCAAGAATTTCTTCAGAACTTCATTCATCAACCTTATAAAAGTACTAGGTGCATTTGTCAGTCCAAAAGACATCACTAACCACTCTTACAATCCTTCATTTGTCTTAAAAGTAGTCTTCCATTCATCTCCTTCTCTGATTCAGATTTGATGGTATCCACTCTTCAAATCTATCTTTGTGAAATATCTTGCTCCACTCAAACAATCCATGATATCATCCATCCTAGGTAAAGGAAATCTATACTTAACTATGATCTTGTTTATTGCTCTAGAGTCTATACACATTCTCCATTCTCTAGCTTTCTTAGGTGCTAACATTGTAGGTACTGCACAAGGGCTCAAACTTTCTCTGATCAAACCTTTCCTCAATAACTCTTGTATCTGTCTATTCAATTCCTCATTCTCTATTGGTGTCATTTTGTGTGTTGCTTTGTGAGGTAAACTAGCTCCAAATATAAGATCCATGTGATAATTGATACTCCTTATAGGTGGCAATCCTTTAGGCACATTATCTGATATTATGTCTTCATACTCTGTCAGCAACTCTGTTATCTCCTCCAATTGTGATTCTTCAGTCTCCATCTTTAATGTTTTAGGCTTCTTAGGGATCAAGGCATAACACATATTCTCATGTCTCAAACCATCCAGAAATTTTTTTCCATCTACCAAACAGATTCTAGCATTTCCACATACTTCATTCTTACGATCATCCTCCAAAGGAATCAAGGTAATTCTCTTTCCATTTGATGTTATAGTGTAGGTATTCTTCCTTCCATCATGTATAGCTTTTCTATCATACTGTCAAGGTCTACCCAACAAAATATGACATACATCCATAGGCATAATATCACACAAGACTTCATCATGATAAGATCCAATATGAAATTTCACTAGACACTATTGACTCACCAATACCTTATGATCATCTTGAATCCATGCTATCTGATAGGGTTTAGGGTGTTTCAATCTTTCCAACTTCGGCTTAGTCACCATCTCTTCTGAAACTAGGTTATCATAACTACCACTATCAATTACAACCTTACAACATTTACCTCCTTATTTGCATCTTGTTCTAAACAAACTCTTCCTCTGTGGTGGTTCTTCATTTGTGTCTGCTTGAAATAGTGCTCTCCTCATCACAAGTGATTCTCCTTTCTCAGGTTTTCCAACTAAATTAGGTGATCCAACAGGGTCTTCTTCAACATAGGTTATTCTTCCACTATTCTTTGTTCTTTTACTTGTACTCCCTTGATTGCATTCAAATGCTCTATATCCTTCACCTCCACACTTGAAACAGGTGCCTCTGAATGTTCTCTTATTAAATCCTCTTCCCTCTCTTCTATGTCCTTCATTCCGGTATGAATTATAATTACCTCTGTGATGAAAACTTATGTCATTGCTCCGGTAAGTATTGCTATCTCTGTCATCCTTGTTAAATGGGTTGTCTAGCTTGTTCTGCTCCGGATATGATCTAACTCCTCTAGAAAATGTTCTGCCTCTAAAATTTACCTCCTCTTCCTCTCTATCTCTGATCATGCCTTGTGTTCAACTTCTCTTCAACTTTCAGGGCAAATTGATATGCTTCCTCCAAAGATGTCATCCTTACCAAGCTTAGTTCTTCTTAAATCTTCAATCTCAATCCATTGATGTATCTAGCCACTTTCTCCTTGCTTGCTTCACTATGTCCTATCCTTATGATCATTTTATGAAATTCTTCAGTATACTCTTTCACAGATTTCTCCTTTTGTCTCAGGTTTTGCAATCTTTTCAACAATTCCAACTCATAGTCAGTAGGTATAAACTGATTCTTCAATTTTGTCACCATCCTATCCCATTTTGTAATCTTTTCTTTTCCTCTTCCATTTCTATATACACCTAAAAATGGCTTGAGTTGAATTAAATAAATATTTTAATATTTATTTTATTCTTATTTCCTCTATCAATTAAATAAAAATGCTAATTTATTTAATTGGTTTACTCTTCCAAAAATTGAATAAAAATCAATTTATTTAATTAAATCATCCAAATTCTTCTAAGTCATCCTTAATTGAATAATTCTAAATTATTTAATTAGTCATCTATCCTAAAGTCCTAATTCTATAAAATCCACATCATCACTTCCACCTCACCTTTACACCTCATCATGTTGCACACATAATTGAATATTTTTAATATTTAATTTGGCAATTATCCTCACCCACATGTCCTATTATTCCACTAACCATTCCTATTCTCAAGAACTTGGTTCCTTTATGTCATCTTAGTCAAAGGAAACTTAGAGACACATGTCTCATTAGTTCCTAAATTCCTTCCAACCTCCTTACAAAGAAGGACTCCTTCTTTGACCCATGTTCTTTGGTCCTTGAGAGTATTGTGACAAGTGGCCTCATTCTCACACCTTTCTCTCCACCTTGTCATCGTAGGAGGAACATTCTCCACCTTTATCTCCCTCATCCCAACTAATCAAATCTATACCGTACACCTCATATGACTCATTCTCTATCGTTGAGATTGTGACACTTGGATCTTGACCTTCTCAAGCCTATAAAAGCATCTCTCATTCCTCATTTTTCACACAACTCAAGCTTTTGCAAACTTATGCTGCAGAAATTCCACTATAGCTATCAAGCATGCCTTTGGCTCCCCTCATTGTATAATCATCATCCATGGATTCATATCATAATCTCCATCATTCATCTTAGTGTTGCATTGTAGAAACCATTCACATTGCATAATCCTCCACAAAGCTATTCTCTCTTTGTCATCTTAAAACAACAAGGAAGTCTACTTCTGAGAGCTCAATCATAATCTACAAAGATCATTTAAGAGATAGGCAACAATGGAAGACACGAGATAAATCAGTTCGTCAAGGTATAACTTTGGTTTATTGCATTTATCTTATTTTCATTGGAGTATTGAATATTTAAGTAGATTCTACTGTAGTTCAGATTTTCTACAGTAACCAGAAAATTTTTATTCTTTGAAACAACGTGATAAAACACATTGTCTCAAAGAGGAGCAAAATGTATGCACCTAAAAATGGCTTGAGTCGAATTAAATAAATATTTTAATATTTATTTTATTCTTATTTCCTCTATCAATTAAATAAAAATCCTAATTTATTTAATTAGTTTAATCTTCCAAAAATTAAATAAAAATTAATTTATTTAATTAAATCATCCAAATTCTTCTAAGTCATCCTTAATTGAATAATTCTAAATTATTTAATTAGTCATCTATCCTAAAGTCCTAATTCTATAAAATCCACATCATCACTTCCACCTCACCTTTACACCTCATCATGTTGCACATATAATTGAATATTTTTAATATTTAATTTAGCAAATATCCTCACCCACATGACCTATTATTCCTCTAACCATTCCTATTCTAAAGAACTTGGTTCCTCCATGTCATCTTAGTCAAAGGAAACTTAGAGACACATGTCTCATTAGTTCCTAGATTCCTTCCAACCTCCCTACAAAGAAGAACTCCTTTGACCCATGTTCTTTGGTCCATGAGAGCATTGTGACAAGTGGCCTCATGCTCACACCTTTCTCTCCACCTTGTCACTGTAGGAGGAACATTCTCCACCTTTATCTCCCTCATCCCAAATAATCGAATCTCTACTGTACACCTCATATGACTCATTCTCCACCGTTGAGATTGTGACACTTGGATTTGAGCCTCTTTTGCCTATAAAAGCAAGCTTCTCACCTCCAATTTTCATCACAAGAACTACTAGCAAGGAGTCAATCATGTCACCAAATTCCTATTCCTAAACCTACGAAAGACTCTTCCAATGACATGTCCAATCCTACAACCCCATCATATACTCTACAACCCCTTGAGCCTATTGAATAATCTCCACCAATGAATCCAAGTCAAGATCCATCATCCCCGCATGTTGATAACCCTCAAGAGCATGACAAGCCTATCTAAGATCCTTCCAAAACTATTCAAACAACCTAAGAGGTATGTCAAGAACATAATCCTAAACATGAGAAAACATCAAGCCCTTGTCCTAATCAAGATCAAATAACTTTCATTCCACCCATCCATAACATTTATCTTTTCCATGATCAAGATATTACCCATGAAGAAGCTATCCATGAGCAACTTGATCCTATACCTATCCATGAGCAAGAAATCCAAATCCAACCCATCTGTAACATATATATTTTCCATGATCAAGATGATTCTATGATGAAGAACTTATCCATGAAAACCTTGATCCTATTCATACCCCCACAACCATCCATAAACAATATACCTGTTGTCTCTCAGATTTGCACCCTAGCTGCAGTTGTAAAACTTCAGCAATCTAGAGAAACATGGGAATGATCTCGAAGTGTGGGACCTTGTGAACTGAGATCAAACCTCTGGAGAAGGCCGGCTTCCTTGACTGGTTATCACCTAAAAACTACTAGATCTTCAGAGGAAAAGGGAGAAGGAATGCTTTTAAAATGAAAGATAAAATTAGAAAACTTGAAAGTAAAGGGTGATTCACCAAGTTGAATAAAAGAACCCTCATAGTACTAAGAAGATGCACAACATAACCAGATATACCAAGTAGACATACACAGATTCAGATGCAGAGGTGAGAAACAAAATGGTTGAGAGGAACAAAATATTCACAGACAATCATATGTAGATTCACACTAAACTAAAAAATTAGCAAAAGAGGTAAAATAACTTGCATATATTCAATAAGAAGGCATAGTTACAGTAGAAGAAAGCTCTGTTTGGAAATAGAAAGATAGAATACTAAAAATTTCCAACCTTTTTTACATCTCCTGCCAATGCATATGTAGCATTTACATTTTGACCTAAGTCAATTACAAACAATTTGCCCATGGGCCTTGTCAGGAAAAATATCTGCCTCTAAAGGGACGTCCATCTGCAAGAAGTTATGGAATAAAAATATCTGGAACAGGGGTAGATGGAAGATATTTTGAATCTTCAATGTGAGCCGCTGAATCATCGACATGCACTCATAAATGCCACAAATATCTGCATCTGTATATTTCAAATTGGTCACTAAAATGTCCAATCGAATGAGCATGCAAATCCAGATCCAAATTTTGAAAGTGAAGATATCCTTCTTAAAGTCTGCCAGATGAAAGAGGAGGCAAAAATAAGTACTTTTTCCTTTTGAAGCATGTTGAAATTCGCCAGGATGCGGAAGATATTCATGGTCAAAGTTATGGTCAAACTGCATCTATATCTGCATATCACTCTGCATATCGCATATACAACTATGGTATATATCAGGCTATCGGGGAGAATATGAGTTGAGCTGCCGATACACTATGGTCTTACCGATGCCCCTACATGTGCTTTTTGTAAATGCTTGTATGTGCAAATGTATATACATACAATCGCTAACATACAAAACTGACCTTGACTTTTGCATCACCCTTTGTATGTATGCCCTTGCCATGTGTCATCACTCCATTGGTTGCTTATCTAAAAATTGGGACCCATCGCTGAAGAATCGCATGCTTTATTAGCTGTCGGAGACTTTAAAATGAGCCACTGATAGACACTGTCTCGCCGAAAGAACCCCTTGCATGTGCCTTTGTATATGTGAATGTATGTGAGATACAATCGCATATACATACAAGTGTAGAACTCAGGAGATTATCAACTAGAATGAAACTTTAGAACAAGTCTGGCCCTTGTATATTTTCTTCTTTGTATTTTGGCATATACAATGCACTTAACATACAAATTGCGGACCCCACTTTTAGTTTGCCAATTTTCATTTTCCAGTCGGGTCCTCTTTGTATATTGCCTTTGTACCTAATCCTTGTATATCGCATATACAATGCAAAATATACAAAGGAAAAACTACATAGAAACCTGTACATGCAAACATTTCGTCTCGGCATATACATGTGACCCTTGTATATTGCTTTGTATATGACCTTTCTATGTCTAAACATACAATGCGAACATACAAACAAAAAAATGCATACAATCGTTTGTACCTTTATCAACCAGAATGTATATTCCTTCAAGTCTGGGACTTGTATATCAGGAAAGTATATGCCCTTATATATGCAATTGTATGTGCAAAGATACAATTGCATATTCATACAATTGGTGGGCCCTAGGCTTTGTATCTTTTGCTTGTGTATAGACTTTGCATCTTTCCTTTGTATCATTGTCTTGTATATCACATATACAATGCGATTTGTATATGAGATATAATCACCTTTGTATACGAAGCGGACCCCACCTTTTGTATCTCCCCCCTTTGTATGTTTGCATGCATCAGCTATCGGGGAGATCCTTAGCTTGGCCACTGATAAGGCTTGTCTAGCCGATGACCCTTTGTATATTTGTTTGTATATTGCCTATACATCTGACCCTTGCATCTGCATCGGCCATCGGGGAGATCCTTAATTGATATGCCGATGCTTTTTGTCACGCCGAAAAAACCTTTGTATGTCTACCTTGTATATTGCCGATGTACATTCCTTTGTATCATTTGCCTTTGTATATTCTCTTGTATATGTGAACATACAACGAAACATACAATTGTATATGCATATAAAAATGACTAAGTATAAAACTAAGAATTATCTGTGATGGAAAGCACTTGAAGACAAAAGATTTCTGGGTTTTTCTGGGTTTTCTAAAAGGATTCTCAAGGTGAGATTTTTAGGATTTTTTGCAAGGCACAACATGAATATTTGAAGGATTTAAGCTTTACAGGGTCACTTTTGTGCCATATCGGGTCCTAAAAGATATTCAAGGAATATACAAGGTGAACTATTTAGCTTTGGATAGAGGAAAATAGATCAACAATTTGGCGACTTCTAAGGGATGTTTGCTTGCTAAACATAAGATCAGTGGCTTTATAGATCCATTGGGCATAGGGTCATACAGAGACTTAAAATATATCTTTGACAATCAATCATGCCCTCATTAAATCAGCATCTCAGTAATGAAGAACACTTGGAAGACCAAAACCAAAACAAAAAAAATGTTGAAAGCAACTCCTCAACTGTGCTAGACAACACTTAGGGAAAACAAAAGGGATCCAAACTATTGTGCAACAGCACTTATTGAAAGCAAGAAACCTACTCTACTGATTTACAAGGCAACTCATACCTCAAAACACCTCTTCAGGTATATCCCATTGACTGGGATAGGCAAATTTTTTCCATCCATGTTTGATAACTAAAATGCATTGTGCTCCTTGCATTCAGTAATGATAAATGGGCCACTTCACATGCTGTCAAACTTGGAGTGCTTCCCTGGCCTACTTTTCAACTCATCCCATTTGAGTACCATATCACCCTCCCTAAAGATTCTTGGAGTGGCTTTCTTATCAAAATTTCTTTTTGTTTGAAGCTGATGATACTCCATAGCTTTCATAGCTTTACCTTTGATCTCTTCAAGCTCCATAAGTTGAGCATATCTGACAGCCATGGGGTCTTCTTCTTCAAACATCTCCAGCTAATTCATGATATCAAGTGCTGGCATCTCCACAGATATAGGCAATCTTGCCTCTTTCCCATAAACTAACATATGTGGGAGTTTCTAATAGACCTCTTCAGAGTTATTCTATCTGCCCATAAAGCAGATTTCAGATTGGTGTGCCAGGTTCTCTGGTTGTCTTCCATTGATCTTTTGATAATCCTTATGAGATTCTTATTTGTGGATTTAGCCAAACCATTACCCTGTGGGTAATAATTTGATGAAGTGTTTAGATAGATTCCATTCTTAACAACCCAGTCAGTTATTTTCAATCCAACAAAGGCTAAAGCATTGTCTGAGATAATTGACTCAGGTAGTCCAAATCTAAATATCAAATCACAATAAAAGTTTAAAATAGCATTCTCATTGGATTCCTTTAGAGCCACTGCTTCAGTCCACCTTGTGAAATAGTCTGTTGCTGTCAGTATCTACCTGTGGCTTGCACTTGATGGTGGGTTAATGGGACCTATAAAATCAATGCCCCATCTCATGAAGGGCTGCTCTACTTGAATTGGTTGAAAAGGTTAAGCTGGCAGCCTTTCTTTGCCTGCAAAAATGGCACATTTTACACACTTTCTGGCCCATGCATGAGCATCCTTAAATAAGCTGGGCTAGTAATATCCATCTCTCATTATTTTCCAAGTAGTAGTCCTTGGGGCAAAATGACCCCATGTTGTTCCATCATGAAACTCATGCAGCACCTTGTCAGTCTGATCATTATCAATGCATCTTAACAACACATCATTAAAATCTTTTCTGAATAGGATATCATTTATTAAAACATATCGAATAGACTGCAGTCTAAAATATCTTCTCAAAGTTCTATCTAAACCTACTGGACATTCACCAGTTTGCAAAAAATGAGTCATGTCATTAACCCAACCTGTTCCAACTGTTGTTGTATCATCCTGATGTTCATCTTTAATGGTCAGAAGTACCTCCTCTTCTTTCTCTATCTCTTCAGAACTAGTAGCAAGTTGTTCACTGAGTCCTCTACCTCTGATGAGCTTGGTTATCTTGATATCTACGTCATATTCCATGACTTTGGTAATCCAACTAGCCCTTTTCTCATGACCATCCTTACCTAACAAGAACTCTTTCACGCTAGGGTGAGCAACCATCAAATGTATCTTATTGTTAGAAATAAGATGCCTAAACTTCTTGAGACTTTTTACCACTGCAAGGACATGTTTTTCAATGAAAGTATACCTTTGTTCATACTCTTCCAGTCCTTGGCTAAAGAAAGCAATTGGCTGCTCAAAGCCTTCATTTTGTTGTTGTACCAGAATTGTAGAAATTGTATCTAGACCGCCATAAGCATACAAGATAAAATCTTTTGAGAAATCAGGATTTACCAGAGTTGGTGCAGTCGATAATGCTTCTTTTATGGACTCAAAACTGAGTTTGGCCTCTTTTGTCCAACTGAAAACTGTATTTTTATTTAATATAGAGGTCAATGGCTTCAATAAATTTGCAATGTCAGGTATAAATCTTCGCAAAAAATTAATTCTACCAATAACAATTTGCAATCCCTTCTTGTAATTGGGTAAAGGCAGCTCTAAAATAGCTCTTACTCTTTCTGTATCAATGGTAACTCCCTCTTTTGACATAATGTGTCCTAAAAGCTTGCCTTCATGCACAACAAAAATGTATTTCTTGGGATTGAGAGATATCCCAAACTCTTTACATCTTTCAAATACTTGCCTCAAGTGGAACAAATGTTTAGTTGCATCCTTAGAGAAAACTGTGATGTCATCAAGGTACACAAGTACCAATTTATAAAGCAAACCTTTAAAAGCCATATCCATAGCTCTCTGAAAAGTAGCGCTAGCATTTGATAGACTAAAAGGCATCCTTTTGTAGGCCATGGTGCCCCATTTGGTGGTAAAAGCAATTTTAAACTGATCTTCCTCCTTGACTAACACTTGATTATAACTAGAATATCCATCAAGTAAGGAAAATCTTTCTGAACCAGCCACTACTTGCAAAATTTGCTCCATTGAGGGCAGCGGGTAGTGGTCCTTCAGGGAGGCTCTATTAAGGTCCCTAAAATCAACGCACAGCCTAATCTCTCCATTCTTTTTCCTCACAGGAACAAGATTCGAGACCCAAGAAGTATGCTTGATCAGAAAAATGATATTCCCCTCGATCAGTTTGGTTAATTCTTTAATCATCAGAGGCTCAAGCTTTGGATTTAAAGGTCTTTGTTTCTACCTCATAGGTTTCGCACCTAGTTCTAACTCTATAGTATGCTAGGCAATATGAGGGTCAAACTTCCTTAAGTCTGAGTATTCCCAAGCAAACACATCTTCAAATTCTTGACAAAGAGCAATAAAAGCTCTCCTATCCTCAAGTGAACAGATTTTACCAATTTTGAGAAGCTTACCTTTAAAAATTTCCAACTCCTCATAATGTTCCTCTTTGACCTGCATACTAGTTTTGCTCTTCTTCAACTGATCATCAGTACCAAAAATGGATTCCAAGGTCACCAATCCTCTGGGTAGCTTATTAGTCCTTAGCTGAACCACTTGATCATCATCATATTGTTGTTTGAGTTTGTTCTGATTCACCATAGAGAACTCATCCTCTTCTAACAAGAAACGCAGAACTTGCTCATCACTCTCAAAAACCTGCCAATGAATATTATTGTCAGGGATGGAGGGCCTATCAACTATTTTCACATGAGACTGCACCTTTTCTCTTTGAATATCACTGGGGATATTGAACTAACTCCCAATTGCGGCTAACCTATCTACATGATTGCTCTGATTTCTAATAATAGAGATTAGATTGAAAGCATCAAACTCCTCAATCATATCCCATACCCTATGTTTATAGCATTTCAAAACATCATTCTTTGTAACATGCAGTCCCCTCACTTGATTCACAATAAGTTCGTTGTCCCCATACACTTGCAAACAACCAATTTTCCTCTTCCTTGCCCACTGCAAACCTTGGATCAACCCCTCATATTCAGCAGTGTTATTTGTACATGAAAAAGCAACACAAAAAGTAAAATAATATCTGTCACCTTGTGGAGACACAAGCATTACACCACCACCAGATCCATTCCTATTCCTAGAGCCATCAAAGTACATTTTCCATACTTCATTTTGTTGTTCTATCTATTGTTCTGCATTCTTTACCAGGTTTGGGATTTTTGTTTCAGGTTCGTGCAATATGTAAACCCCCATACTAGTTTCTTGAATATGTCCTTCAGGATCATCTACAATATTTTCTAAGGCCCACTCCTTTAACAGCACCTCTGGTGTACTTTCAGCTTGTAGTTCTTGAGCAACAACAAGCTTAGGATTATCAGAAATAATGCAATTTGCATTAACAGCACTTGGGACATAAGGCTCTATGTGATATTTGGCAAGCAATTTAGATTTTAGGGTCACTTTTGTGCCATATCAGGTCCTAAAAATCATGTGGGACCAGTTCGAGGATAAATATCCTCCTGTCTTGGCTGTGAACTCTCTTGACAAACACATGGCAAAATAAGGAGGTAAATCTATGACGAACACCTCCTGGGAAATGGAAACATTTGGGCAGGTATGTAGAGTCAAGACCTAGATCTTTCATCACACCTATAGTGTTAATAGCTATGCCATCTAGCTGGAGTACACCCTTCTCCAGGGGTTGGTATTTCAATCCTAATTGGTCTGTAATCTATTTTGGCATTACAGAACTGCATGCACCACTATCCACCATACAGTTATGTACTAACTTGTCTCCAATTATTAATGACACATAAAACGAAAGTGGTTTAGCACTCTTGTTTGGTTGTTTGTTGTTGTCCTAGGATGAATTGGTAAGAACAGCCCTAGCTGGGTCAACAGTTGCATCATTTGACACTTTTAAATCAAACAAAGTAGATTGTAACATGTCTTTTTGACCTGGGATTGCTAACGAATCCCACAGAGATATCGTCACATTCATTTTCTTCATATTTTCAATGATATTAAAAGGTGGAGTGATGCTTACCTTCTGATGTGACTTTGCAGCAGCAATATCAACCTGCGAATGAGGTTGTTCCCTTGCAGTTGCTTGAGTATTTCTTTGCAAAATATGGGGAATATGGGATATAGAAGTATCAGCAAGTCCTTTTTCTTTTCTTGTTGCTTGATCTATCTCATAACCCCTCTTTTTAGCTCTTGTATTTGCTGCAACTGAAGAATTATTGTTGTTTACGCCACAGAACTCATCTTCCTACCAGTTTAGGAAGGTAGAATCATTCTGAGGCTACTCTTGCTGCTGTATAGTCCCATCATTAGGTGTGTTTGGCTGTGAAACTGCAACATTTTGTACCATTAGAGCCTGATTTATCACTCCATTCGAACAGGTTGCTTGACTGTGTGGTTGATTGCATGGAAAACACCATTCATACTCAACTACAAGGTTATTCTGAACAGGGACAAGGTCCCTAACTGCATTAATGGGCAAAGGATTGTAAGGCTAAAAAGGTGTCTGGTTCACATTCTACCTGGTACCCTGGTAACTGCTTTGATATGGAGGCCTATTGGCTTGATATGGTTGGTTTTGCCCTTGATAAGGTTGATTTTGCCCTTGGCTGAGTGGCTGATAAGGTTGTCTGTTCTGGGACTGTTGTCTTTTGATATTCACCAGATCATTCCCAAAAGTTTGCAGGATGTTCTCTATTTTTTGTTGGCTGCTTTTAATCTCCCTTAACTCCTGTGATGAGCTGGAAACAACAGTCTCAGGATTGGCAATACTTGGCAAGGCTGCTGCAACAGGTAAAGGGGCAAAATACGGGATCGGCAAAGGCATTGAAGCTTGAATTTCAGGAAAAATGGGTACTGGTGGTCTAGGTGCTATTTTCCCAGCCTGAATCAGGTTGTTTTCTGCTCTAATAGCTATTTCATATGCATTAGGTAGACTTGTACCTCCCAACGATTGTATTATTACTGAAATATCACTATTTAGAGCTTTTAAAAAATACAGAAAAGCATACTCTGATGGAGGCCTTACCGTGGCAGGAATTTTGTCCCATGTCTTCTGGAACTAGAAGTTGAAATCCATCATTTGCTCCTAGGGAGCTCTCTTTATTGTAGTCAGCTGTTCAACCAGTGATAAGTTATCTAACTTATCTTGAAATTATTTGTTCAACTTATCACCTAGATCATCCCAAGTTGCAATGGTTTGCACTGGTAAACTCCTGAACCACTGTAATGCTTTTCCTTTAAAAGAGGCAGCCAGCAACTTGATGGCTACATTTTCTTGGGTTACATGATGAACACCACATAGAGAAGCTACGTCTCTAATGTGCTTGATTGGGGTAGTTTGATCCTCCCCAGTGAAATAGGGCAGACTCTTCAAAGCTGCCATGGGTGTGTTGTCATGCACTATCAAATTCAATGGGCTGCCCCCATCAAAAGCTACAAATGGCTGATTTCTTACCACTGGAACAACTGGAGGTAGGTTTTCTTGAACCGGTACAAGTAGTACAGGTACTACTAGCTTGAAACTTGGTGGAGTTGATTGTATTCTTTTGGAAACTGTAGTCCTTACCACAGCTCTACTCTGTCTTCTAGGTGGAGACAGCTACAAGTAATCAAATGAACTTGAACTCTGAGTTTGAATTTTTCTCATAAAATGTAACAGCAGTACTAACCTACTTGTCTTTCCTTAGTATGAGTCACAAGATATGCAGGTTTTAACCTCTTACAGGTCTGAAAATCATTGGCTGCACATCAAAACCAGCAACAAAAGGTAGTATTTGATAGTTTTTCTAATTCCACGGTCCCACCAGGCGTGCCATAAACTGTTGTCTCTCAGATTTGCACCCTAATTGCAGTTGTAAAACTTCAGCAATCTAGAGAAACATGGGAATGATCTCGAAGTGTGGGACCTTGCGAACTGAGATCAAACCTCCAGAGAAGGTCGGCTTCCTTGACTGGTTATCACCTAAAAACTACTAGATCTTCAGAGGAAAAAGGAGAAGGAATGCTTTTAAAATGAAAGATAAAACTGGAAAACTTGAAAGTAAAGGGTGATTCACCAAGTCGAATAAAAGAACCCTCACAGTACTGAGAAGATGCACAACATAACCAGATACAGCAAGTAGACATACACAGATTCAGATGATTCTAGCAGAGGTGAGAAACAAAATGGTTGAGAGGAACAAAATGTTCACAGACAATCATATGTAGATTCACACTAAACTAAAAAATTAGCAAAAGAGGTAAAATAACTTGCATATATTCAATAAGAAGGCATAGTTACAATAGAAGAAAGCTCTGTTTGGAAACAGAAAGACTGAATACTAAAAATTTCCAACCTTTTTTACATCTCTTGCCAATGCATATGTAGCATTTACATTTTGACCTAAGTCAGTTACAAACAATTTGCCCATGGGCTCTGTCAGGAAAAATATTTGCCTCTGAAGGGATGTCCATCTGCAAGAAGTTATGGAATAAAAATATCTAGAACAAGGGCAAATGGAAGATATTAACTGTTGAATCATTGACCTGCACTCATAAATGCCACAAATATCTACATCTGCATATCTCAAATTGGTCACTGAAACATCCAATCGAACGAGCATGCAAATCTAGATCCAAATTTTGAAAGTTATTCGCCAGGATGCGGAAGATATTCACAGTCAAAGTTATGGTCAAACTACATCTGTATCTACATATCGCATATACAACCGTGGTATATATCGAGTTGTCAGGGAGAATATGAGTTGAGCCGTCGATACACTATGGTCTCGCTGACGCCCCTACATGTGCTTTTTGTATATGCTTGTATGTGCAAATGTATATACATACAATCGCCAACATACAAAACTGACCTTGACTTTTGCATCACCCTTTGTATGTATGCCCCTGCCACGTGTCATCACTCCATTGGTCGCTTATCTAAAAATTGGGACCCATCGCTGAACAATCACATGCTTTATCAGTCATCGGAAAGACTTCAAAATGAGCCACCGATAGACACTATCTTGCCGAAAGAACCCCTTGCATGTGCCTTTGTATATGCGAATGTATCACATAAACATACAAGTGCGGAACTCAAAAGATTATCAACTAGAATGAAACTTTAAAACAGGTCTAGCCCTTGTATCTTTTCTTCTTTGTATTTCGGCATATACAATGCACTTAACATACAAACTATGGACCCCACCTTTTAGTTTGCCAATTTTCATTTTCCAGTCAAGTCTGCTTTGTATATTGCCTTTGTACCGAATCCTTGTATATCGCGTATACAATGCAAAATATACAAAGGAAAAACTATATACAAACCTGTACATGCAAACATTTCATCTCGGCATATACATGTGACCCTTGTATATTGCTTTGTATATGACCTTTGTATGTCTAAACATACAATGCAAACATAAAAACAAAAAGATGCATACAGTCGTTTGTACCTTTATCGACTAGAATGTATATTCCTTCGAGTCCGAGACTTGTATATCAGGAAAGCATATGCCCTTGTATATGCAATTGTATGTGCAAAGATACAATCACATATTCATACAATTAGTGGGCCTCAGGCTTTGTATCTTTTGCTTGTGTATAGACTTTGCATCTTTCCTTTGTATCATTGCCTTGTATATCGCATATATAATGCGACTTGTATATGAGATACAATTGCCTTTGTATACAAAGTGGACCCCACCTTTTGTATCTCCCCCCTTTGTATGTTTGCATGCATCAGTTGTCGGGGAGATCCTTAGCTTGGCCACTGATAAGGCCTGTCTGGCCAATGACCCTTTGTATATTTGTTTGTATATTGCCTATACATCTGACCCTTGCATCTGCATCAGTCGTTGAGGAGATCCTTAACTGAGCCACCGATGGTCTTTGTCACACCGAAAAAACCTTTGTATGTCTACCTTATATATTGCCGATGTACATTCCTTTGTATCATTTTCCTTTGTATATTCTCTTGTATATGTGAACATACAATGAAACATACAATTGTATATGCATATAAAAATGACTAAGTATAAAACTTAGAATTATTTGCGATGGAAAGCACTTGAAGACAAAAGATTTCTGGGTTTTTCTGGGTTTTCTGCAAAGATTCTCAAGGTTAGATTTTTGGGATTTTTTGCATGGCACAACATGAATATTTGAAGGATTTAAGCTTTGCAGGGTCACTTTTGTGCCATATCGAGTCCTAAAAGATATTCAAAGAATATACAAGGTGAACTATTTAGCTCTAGACAGAGGAAAATAGGTCAACAATACCCAAGACCCTATACTCCATTTAATAAAAATATTGTTGACCTACTTGAGCATTCACCCTGTTTCATGGCCTTCCTTCAAAGTAAAGAGACTTCTTCTTCATCTAGCCCTACCTATGATCAACAAACATTCATTTCCCTTGATGAGACACTTGGCTCCCACGTGCATATAAATGATCAAACCAATACCTTGGATCTTAGTGAGCATAATGATAATCAAAATCCTAATGATATTCGCTCATCCATTATTGACCATGTTACAAATCCCCCATCATATCCCCTTAGTCTCACCACCTTCATCCATGAATGTTCTTCCTTAGGAGAGTAGCAACCATTATCTACCACCTCATCTTCCCCATCAAATAATGAGATTGTATCTAGTATCCAAATCACCCATAATCCAAATTATTCACCGCATACTCCATAAAATGAACTATCAACGTAAAGGCTTAGGCCTTCATGAACAAGGTATTTTGGAGCCTGTCCATGTCACAGTCCCTCCATGCTCTTATGGTCTTGGTTATATTCCCCAAGAAAATCAATCTCAAGATGTTGGTACTTCCTCCAGGCCTCTTAAATCCACTCCTTTCCATCACAAACCTTATCATATACCCAAGACGTATGTTTCTATTCCACCTCCATAATCCTACAAATGTCAAAAGCATGTGACCATACACCTTCCACCATCCACTTTACCCCCACTCCTTCCAACTCCTACTATCCCACCATCCACTTGGCTACCATGTCTACCTACACCTAATTATCCACTTATCCATAAATACCCTAAAAATCCTAATCAGGACCAACAAATGCATACATTGTTTAAATATGAATCTTCCACTCATTCCACCAACCCCAAGGGATATAAAAATAAAAATGTGGATACCTCCTATAAAGAAAAATATCCAAAAAATCCTCATGCTTTAAAGCAAAGTACATCCAAACATCTATCCAAGCCCTACCTTCAAAAAGAAAGGCCAAAACTAAAGTAGTTCGGGTTCCTAAGCAAAAATCAAGCAAGTCAAATGGAGCATCCACATCTCAAAAGTCCCAACCATCCCCTTCCATCCAAAATTCCCATTCCATCCAAAAATTCCAAAAATCCCACAAGAAAAACAAAAATCATAAAAATACTAAGTCTATGTGGGTACCTAAGTTACTACGTCACCCATCTCCTAAGAAAACATTGCCATTGCTTCCTACACCACCTCCACATCAAAATCTTCAATGTTTATCATGGTGTGTGCAACCGTTGGTCATGATTCCTTTCCATTCCACAAAATTTCCACATACCTCCATCTCTCCATCCTTCATCCACTATCCTACATATCTCCCCAATCACTTCCCTATGGTCCATGCTTTTGTATAAGCCTTCCATCCATCCTTTTGCATAAGTCCTACTTAATCCACATCATAATCCACTATCTACCTAATCCATCACCCTTTCATGAAATCCCATACCAACATCTATGAACATAGTGAGACTTGATATGGTCCATGTGATGACATCCATCCCTAGTAGGACTACCACCTTTCATGAAACTCAACACTTGAGTCCCTCCTATCTATATTCCCCTTCTCCTATCCAAAAAAAAAGTAAAGAAAAATCCCTTTGTCCAATGGTGAAAACCACCCCTAGTGGCACCTTGGATAAGTACCATGATAAAAATCTGGCAAATAGGCATCATGTGTAGGTTGATCTTCTATGTCACTTACCCTTGGGAGTACATTGTCTCATCGACCCTATCATTTTCCATCCTATCTTACCATACAATCCTATCATCCTTACCCTACATGTGCCTATCATATTGCTATCCTTCCATCCTCTCTTTCTCCTTTTGATTGCGATGAAGATTGGGGGCTGATGGGGAGCGACAACGGATACCACAGACCGAGCCCTAATTCTTCACAGTCGGCAAAACTCAACAAAATAGCCACTGATACATCTCGATCGGTATGACAATAATGGTCGGAACAACTTTCTAAAGTCCCTCCATCGTCTGACTTACGCTGATAACTGACTTCCTTCGGTGAGACTTACTTTGTCGACCAAGACTTCCATCCTTCTGCCGATGCACTGATGAACCAACACAGTGGTCCGTGATTAGGGTTTTCAACTCTCACATAGTCTGATCTACACCCTACGCCTAGCACATAGAGATGCTAGGGCATGCTACTGTGCACAGTCCTCAATCTGGAACGCCTACCCCGTCAAATAGGAAAACAAAATAGGAAACAAAACACACATATTGTACAACGAAGCCATTCCACTGATTTTGACAGAAATCTCACCAGTGGAATGCTTCATGACGACATACAGCAACAAAATGGAAAGCACAGAGAGAATGGAAATCTACAACTAAACAATTTGTAGTTACAGGAAACAAAAATCAAATTGACAAAACATAATAGCTTTATTTCTTTCAAGCACAATACAATTACATTCACACCCTTCTTCAATCTGATTACATTCGATGATTATTTAGTTCATTCCTCTGGGCATTTATCAACTCACCCTGAGTAGTACCGAACTGACTCCAAGCGGCTGGGAGATCAATCCAAGCAGCTGGGAGCCAACCATCTAAACAGCCTCCAACTACCCAACTGCCCTATTTTGGCATTATACGGTTACAATTTGACAAATGTCCCCTAAGTCACTTGGGACTTACAAAATGAACCTAGATACAAACTAAAATGAAAATGCATTGATCAAATAGACCTTATTACAAAAGAAAACATGATATTCTAGGTGCTCCTACACCATACTCCCTGGGTGAAAGTTGTCTCAAGTCCTCTTAGAGACTAACTGCTACAAATCACCACCCTACTTCTTGATGTATGCTTCCAGCATCCATGTGGCTTTTGAGTCTGCAAGTCCTTTCCATTTGACTAAGTGCTCAAAATAGGTTTGATTTCTAGTCTTCTTGTCTATCCTGCTATCCAAGATACACTCCATTTGCGATGGTTCCTTAGGTGGCAAATGCTACACCCACTCTGCATTGTCTTGGACAGAATCTGTTGTACCTTCGCCTGTATCAAGACTCCTATATAATGTCTGATCAGCAACATTGAATATAGGTGAAATAGCAATATCATCAGGGAGTTCAATTTTGTAAGCATTAGGACCATATTTTTTCAGAATCTGACAAGGTCCAATTTTTTTCATCATCAACTTGTGTTTTCCTGTGGGTAGTCTGTTCTTGTTGAGATGAACCATGACCATATCTCCTATTTGGTACTGCACATCCCTTCTTCTTTGATCCACTCTAGCCTTGATCTTCTGACTATTCTTGTGTAGAGTATCTCTAACTTGTTGATGGATTTCTTTCATAGCCTTTGTAAAAGTATCAGCATGTCCACTCCTTTTGTCCAACCCTTGAACATCTCGCAATTCAAAAATACCTCTAAGATGACTACCATAAACAACTTCAAAAGGACTTAGACCTGTACTTTTGTTTGTAGAATCATTATAGGCATACTCTGCTTGTGGGAGTACCACATCCCAACTACTGCCATGTTCTCGTGTCAAACATCTCAACAGATTGCCTAATGACCTATTGACAACCTTAGTTTGGCCATCAGTCTGAGTATGATAGGCTGAACTAAAAGACAAATTTGTACCCAATCTTTTCCACAAGGTTTGCCAGAAATGTCCCACAAATTTGTTGTCTTGGTCAGATACAATACTCAAAGGTAACCCATGAATCCTGACAATTTCTTTAAAGAACAAACCTGCAATGTAACTAGCATCATTGATGGTCTTACAAGGAATAAAATGAGCCATCTTGCTGAACTTGTCTACCACAACAAACACACAGTCATAACCTGTCCTTGTCTTGGGCAATCCCATCACAAAATCCATACTCAAACTTTCCCAAGGTCTGTTTGGTATGGGCAAAGGTTGGTACAATCCTGCATTAGTTGAGACCAATATGATGGGGAGCGATAGCGGATACCACAGACCGAGCCCTAATTCTTCATAGTCGGCAAAACTCAACAAAACAGCCATCGATACATCTCGATCAGTATGACAACAATGGTCAGAATGAATTTCTAAAGTCCCTCCATCGTCTGACTTATGCCGATAACTGACTTCCTTCGACGAGACTTACTCTGTCGACCAAGACTTCCGTCCTTCTGCTGATGCACCGATGAACCAACACAATGGTCCACCATTAGGATTTTCAACTCTCACACAGTCTGATCTACACCCTACTCCTAGCACATAGAGATGCTAGGGCATGCTACTGTGCACACTCCTTAGTCTAGAACACCTACCCTGTCGAACAAGAAAACAAAATAGGAAACAAAAAACACATATTGTACAATGAAGCCATTCCACTGATTTTGACAGAAATCTCACTAGTGGAATGCTTCACGATGACATACAGCAACAAAATGGAAAGCACAGTGAGAATGGAAATCTAGAACTGAACAATTTGTAATTACAGGAAACGAAAATCAAATTGATAGAACAGAATAGCTTTATTTCTTTTGAGCACAATACAATCACATTCACACCCTTCTTTGATCTGATTACATTCAATGATCATTTAGTTCATTCCTCTAGGCATTTATCAACTTGTCTTGAGTAGTACCGAACTAACTCCAAGCGGCTAGGAGATCAATCCAAGCTGCTGGGAGACAACCGTCTAAATAGCCTCCAACTACCCAACTGCCCTATTTTGGCATTATGCGGTTACAATATGACAAATGTCCCCTAAGTCACTTGGGACTTACAAAATGAACCTAGATACAAACTGAAATGAAAATGTATTGGTCAAATAGACCTTATTACAAAAGAAAACATGATATTCTAGGTGCTCCTACACCAGGGGCACAATGTTGACAAATGTTTTGATTATCTCTTGACATACCTCATCCCTTTCAAATCAATCCTATCATCCTCCTTTGTCATAAGCTTTGTCATGTCAAATCCCAGGCCTTACACCTAGAATAGGGTAAGTTATTCCTATGTGACATAGTCTTTGGAGATCACATCCACCCTATCTTACACATGCCTTTGTTCCATCCCTTATCACCCATCCTTTTATCCATCCAATTCCACCTAGTTTCTTACACCTAGACTTGGTTTCCCTTTTTCATTGGTATCAAGCAAACATGCGCTATTTGTGATAAACTTGCTTCCTCCATCTTGTAGGATTTCAATCCTCATCCAATTTTTTCTTACCGCATCCATCGAACCACATAAGGATACCTATCATGGCTTGTGTTTGCTCGCCCTTATCGCCTCATCACCTCAATCTATCCATATAATCTTTTATCCATCTTATCATTTATCGTGACTCCATCATTAGTGTCATTGTTGAACTATGTCACCTCTAAGCTATCATGTAGGCAAGGCCATCATTGATGAGCCCCCAAGGCTTCTCATCCATTTGTATCCCTTGTCATATCATAAACCTTTGTTAAACCATTTATTCAGCCATCACCATTGTCAACCTACCATTGCCTGAACTACGTCACCTTTGAGCTATCATGTAGGCAAGGCCATCATTGATGAGCCCCCGAGGCTTCCCACCCCCTAGGTGTTAGGTCCACATGGTCCTCATCCCTGAACTACATTGCCTCTGCATCGTCATGTAGGCAAGGTCATCATCGATGAGCCCCCGAGGCACTAGGTCAGTCCCTTAGAGCCTGTCATATCAAGTTTCCCATTATTTCATCCACGTGTTTCATCCATAATAAATCAATCCTTTACTTGACTAGGGACAAAATCCTCAACCTAGTTGGGAATTGGATTCTTGAATGTCACAAAATCTCAGAGGATAACAAAGTAGATCACAATATTATCTCTAGACAACATGCAGCGCTACAAACAAACCTTTTCAACAAAAACTTGACACAAGAGCATTAACCGGTATCGAACAACAATGTGCCTAAACTATCAAGATGATTTTATATGTTTTCATTGCAAGAAAACATATTTGTGGCAAGAAGATTTGATGCTTATTCTTATAGGTTTAAGTCTTAGGTCTTCATTTTTGTTATCATGTTTCTTATGCTACTCAAGGATGTCCAAGACTCGAGGAGCTATGATGGGGGCATGATTATTTTTATTTGTTTGTTGTTTGTGGATCAATCTTTAGTAATGTGATGCCTTGTCTAACGACATGATCAGAAAAAGGTCATCGAGAACATTATGGGTCTTAGCATGAAAAAGCACAATCCTTGTCTATTGATACATGCAAGAAATACTCAGGTCATCTTGGTTTAATTTTGCCTAGATGCTTGTATTAACTTTCTAAATCAAAATCCATGTAAGAGATACTCAAGTCATCATGGTTTAATTATACCTAGATGCTTGTATTTTCTTACAACATTTTAAAAGCTCAATGATGAAAAAAGTACTTCAAATAATTGTATACAAGATGACAAAGCCTCATTTGTGTATGTTAGGTTTGCATTTCATTTCATTTATAAGCATTTCATACGTATCATTTTCCAAGTGGCTTAAGATCCAAGTCCTTTCTTTATCTACATCTCTTTATCTACTCACCCTTTTCCCTCTTTTCATTTCAAGAGCACACAAATTGTCCTCTCGAGGGGGCATCATCATCATCATTCATCTTATTTGTTAACTTACCATTATCTTTCCTTGTCACCCTTTCTCTTGAGTGACTGGGGTATCACCAATCATCAATCCAATCATCCATACAATCATCAAATCAATTCAATCAAGTCAAACAATGATCCAAATGCAAGTCATCCTTAATCCATAACAATCAAGTAAATCAATCTTGTCAAATTATCCAATCGCAATCAATGGTCTTGATCCTAATCTTGTCGTAAACTAAATCAATCAATCAATCATCATCATCATCAATGGGATATATCATACCCACATCTTTGTGTTAATCTAGGGATATGTCTTTCCCGCATCTTTGTGTAAATCTAGGGATATATTGTTTCCCGCAATGACAACACTATCATCATCAATCATTATCAATTAATCATTGGTTTACAGCTTGACAGAGGCAATACCTTGTTTGTTTTTTGTATCATTTGTGCATACTTGCTTGCTTGCTTGTGTGTGTTATCATTTCATCTTGCATAACATATCATTCATCTCTTTCATCCATCCCTTATCTTGCATCCTCCATTTTCTTAGCCATCCTTTATCATTCTTGTTTGTCATGAGATCATTCGTTATCCTTTTCCAATCTCCTGAGGGGGCATCCTAGCGTTACCAAACCTGTACCAGGGGCAAACTGGGGCATGTATCATAACCAAAAAAAATTTATTCTTTGAAACAATGTGATAAAACACATTGTCTCAAAGAGGGGCAAAATGTATACACCTAAAAATGGCTTGAGTTGAATTAAATAAATATTTTAACATTTATTTTATTCTTATTTCCTCTATCAATTAAATAAAAATCCTAATTTAGTTAATTGGTTTAATCTTCCAAAAATTAAATAAAAATCAATTTATTTAATTGAATCATCCAAATTCTTCTAAGTCATCCTTAATTGAATAATTCTAAATTATTTAATTAGTCATCTATCCTAAAGTCCTAATTCTATAAAATCCACATCATCACTTCCACCTCACCTTTACACCTCATCATGTTGCACACATAATTGAATATTTTTATTATTTAATTTATCAATTATCCTCACCCACATGTCTTATTATTCCTCTAACCATTCCTATTCTCAAGAACTTGGTTCCTCCATGTCATCTTAGTCAAAGGAAACTTAGAGGCACGTGTCTCATTAGTTCCTAGATTCCTTCCAACCTCCCTATAAAGGACTCCTTCTTTGATCCATGTTCATTGGTCTTTGAGAGCATTGTGACAAGTGGCCTCATGCTCACACCTTTCTCTCCACCTTGTCATTGTAGGAGGAACATTCTCCACCTTTATCTCCCTCATCCCAACTAATCAAATCTCTACCGTTGACCTCATGTGACTCATTCTCCACCATTGAGATTGTGACACTTGGATCTTGACCTTCTCAAGCCTATAAAAGCACCTCTCATTTCTCATTTTCACACAACTCAAGCTTTAGCAAAATTATGTTACAGAAATTCCACCATAGGTATCAAGTATGCCTTTGGCTCCCCTCATTTACATTGTAATCTCATTATCCTCATTCCATAATCATCATCCATGGCTTCATATCATAATCTCCATCATTCATCTTAGTGTTGCATTGTAAAAACCATTCACATTGCATAATCCTCCACAAAGCCATTCTTTCTTTGTCATCTTAAAACAGCAAGGAAGTCTACTTCTGAGAGCTCAATCATAATCTACAAAGATCATTGAAGAGATAGGCAACAATGGAAGACACAAGGTAAATTGGTCCGTCAAGGTATAACTTTGGTTTATTGCATTTATCTTATTTTCATTGGAGTGTTGAATATTTAAGTAGATTCTACTGTAGTTCAGATTTTCTACGATAACCAGAAAATTTTTATTCTTTGAAACAATGTGATAAAACACATTGTCTCAAAGAGGGGCAAAATGTATACACCTAAAAATAGCTTGAGTTGAATTAAATAAATATTTTAATATTTATTTTATTCTTATTTCCTCTATCAATTAAATAAAAATCCTAATTTATTTAATTGGTTTAATCTTCCAAAAGTTACATAAAAAATTAATTTATTTAATTAAATCATCCAAATTCTTCTAAGTCATCCTTAATTGAATAATTCTAAATTATTTAATTAGTCATCTATCCTAAAGTCCTAATTCTATAAAATCCACATCATCACTTCCACCTCACCTTTACACCTCATCATGTTGCACACATAATTGAATATTTTTAATATTTAATTTGGCAATTATCCTTGAAGACAGGGAAAAGCTAGCTAATCATGTAGAATGAAAACACAGCTATCCCTAGCTCCCAATCGAGTGCATTCTAACTTAGACAATAATCAAATAAATAGAAAATAACTAAGAATCTAAGCTAGTAATGACTTCTCTCCATTGTCCTCCTCCATCTTTGCATTATGTTCTCAGATTTGCAAGTTCATGCAACAATCATGAGAAGCTCTAGTTGATGAATGGGCAAGATATTGGAGAATTACAGCAAATTTTAGATGAAAATAAAGCATAAGGGGTCAAAATGAGGTTGAATGAGGTGTTTTATAGAAGAGCATATTCGAATGGAGGGCTAGGATTGAGAGTTGACCTTGAGACCAAATCAAGGGTGGAGGTTGATTAGGGTTTCCTCATCACTAGAGGACAAGAATGAATTTTAAATTGGGATAAATTGGGAGGTGGGAAATGTGATTTAAATTAAATAAATTGTATGCATTTATTTAATTTATTTAAGAAGGGGTTTTTGTGATGGGTTTGATTTATTTGTTTGAATAAATCAAATGAAGGGGACATGTGAACCTTAATTAAACAAATGGAATTTATTTAATTAAGTGAGTGAAAAGGGATATTAGGACATGAATGATTAAACAATTAACTAATTCAAATCAATTATTTAACCATAGAGGCAAATTAGGGAAAATTGGTAGGATGTGGAAATGTTTAGGATTTTGCGATCCAAGGACACTTTTAGGTGTCTACAATCCTCATCCACATGTCCTATTATTCCTCTAACCATTCCTATTCTCAAGAACTTGGTTCCTCCATGTCATCTTAGTCAGAGGAAACTTAGAGACACATATCTCATTAGTTCCTAGATTCCTACCAACCTCCCTACAAAGAAGGACTCCTTCTTTGACCCATGTTCTTTGGTCCTTGAGAGCATTGTGACAAGTGGCCTCATGCTTACACCTTTCTCTCCACCTTGTCATCGTAGGAGGAACATTCTCCACCTTTATCTCCATCATCCCAACTAATCAAATCTCTACCATACACCTCATATGACTCATTCTTCACCATTGAGATTGTGACACTTGAATCTTGGCCTTCTCAAGCCTATAAAAGCACCTCTTATTCCTCATTTTTCACACAACTCAAGCTTTAGCAAACTTATGATGCAGAAATTCCACCATAGCTATCAAGCATGCCTTTAGCTCCCCTCATTTATATTGTAATCTCATTATCCTCATTGCATAATCATAATCCATGGCTTCATATCATAATCTCCATCATTCATCTTAGTGTTGCAATGTAGAAACCATTCACATTACATAATCCTCCACAAAGCCATTCTCTCTTTGTCATCTTAAAACAGCTAGGAAGTCTACTTCTAAGAGCTCAATCATAATCTACAAAGATCATTAAAGAGATAGGCAATAATGGAAGACACGAGGTAAATCGGTTCGTCAAGGTATAACTTTGGTTTATTGCATTTATCTTATTTTCATTGGAGTATTAAATATTTAAGTAGATTCTACTGTAGTTCAAATTTTCAATCACAATTTCTATCCAACTGAACGTCTTTCCACCATATAGTAGCATGTCCTTTCAACTTTGTCTTTGTAAACTTCACCTTCTCCAAATCTTCAACTTCTTCATAATCAAAGTATTCTTCCATGTCATTTATCTAGTTAATCAACTCTTCAGGGTTCAAATTGCTAGTGTAATTCAGTACATTAACTCTAGGTCTTTTCCTAATCTATGAAATAGCTCACAGCATCTTTACTTGATCTAATTCTTCTTCTTCTTCACCTCCTAGGGTTTCACCAATTTGTTCAACAGATTGAAATTCTTCTCCATCATCACTTTCAACATTAGGTCTAGGTGTCAATACTCTTTGCCTATCTTCCTCCACAACATCCAATCGAATTCTCATTGTTTTCATCATTTCCATCATCTCATCCATCCTACTAGCCATTGCTCCAATAGAAGGGATTCTCCTTAGCGGCATTCTTCCTAGGATCTAGTGCAAACTGCCTCAAATTCGGCGATCGGGCTACAAAGTGACAACTGCCTCACAATTGACGATCGGTTGTGACACAAGTGACCTGCCTCAGATCGATGATTTGCTTACAAAAAGATATTATGGAATTCCTTCACCAACTTCATTCAATTCACTCCCACAGATTCAAACTTTCGATTTGATACCACTTGGTGCAGTCACAATAGGAGGGTTCACAGAATGAACTGTCCAGACCGTGCAGCAAGAGTAAACACAATGGAAACAACTCAAAGATATGGAACAAATGTAGATTTAGTCATTCTATATTTCATAGAATTCAAATATAGATTAGCTGGCAACATGCAGGATTACAATTAGGGCTCATAGGCCTAATTATAGAATATCAAAATATGCACTAGATGTAGCTTTGAAGCTCCTTCGCATAAATTCAAACTATCAAACTATCACTATGTGAATCACTACTTTCCTAGGGATCTATTACATCATTATATATCATCTCTGGAACCAAAGATTCCTCTGCATTGGCCAAGGAAGATCACAAACTCCAATGAAGAGTTGTAACGTGTGTACATGGATAGGTCAGCCTTAAATGAATAGAACTCCTCCACAAATGAATGGAATGATGTGCGGATCTCAGGGAAGGTCAGCCACGAACTAAACAACATGGAGTGATGTGTCATTAAGCTTCAAAGGTTGTGAAATACTCCACATGTCTTCTCCTTTAGCTGATTGTCTCAGAGTGTTAGGATGCTCTGCTTTGAGAAAATAGTCGATCTTCTGATAGCGCTAACTTTCTAGTACTTAATCCAAATGCTCTAAATTCTGGGTATGATGTAGATGAATGAATCAAGATGCTAAGTCTAGTTCTGCAAGATCTTAAATACAACTGCAGTAGAATACAGACCAAAATATAGAAACTTCTACTGACTGAACTACCTGAACTGAACTTGAAAAGAAACAAACTGAACTACAAACAAACTGAAATGCAAATATTTTTGGTTGATGCAAGATTGTTCTTGAACTAGGGATGCTCCTGCATCATTAAGACTCCTACTAAGATGAAAATTAGAAGAGATAAAACCACTAACATATGGAAAGATGGAGTTGTTGCAAATATGTGCCTAAGTGGGTTGTCATTGATGTCAACATATCCTTGTTGCCATTGGTGTCAACTGTATCCTATTTTGTTGTCTACATAGAAGACTGGACTGTTGAGTATATTGAGAAAATTAATGGCAATCAATGCATGCGGATCATGTGGTTCTATAAAGGATTGTCAGAGATTGCTCCAGTTAAGATTTGAGAAATCTGCATGAAGATTTGAAGGAGTTATGGCCATCTGAGTAAAACTGGTTCCTGCAATACTCAGGAAAGACAGAGTGACAGGAAAGAGGTCCTGATTACTCTGGTAATATAAAATTGTGATATGCAGATTTTAAGGCATATTTGGGAAGTCAATGTGTATCATCAACACCAGTGGTTCGTGGTTTGGAGGTCCGCAAGCTATCCATCTAGTTTGACAGTCATGGCAGAGAGTGTTCTTGAGGTTCCAGAAGAATATTCAAATGCTTCTGATAATTTGATTTAGAATGGATGTTATTAGTGAATTCAATGTGCTTGTGGAGGTTTCTAGATTGTATGACTACTATGTTAGAGGTTTGCATTGAAGTTTGAGCTTGTTGATTGAAGATTTTCTTTTTGAGGTTGATGTTCTTCCTAGTCTTGGCCAACCGGATGTTCCTAGCTTGTTGCAGATGCCTTAGACTATTTTTATGAAGCGTGGAGTGGTTATAGAAGAAGATTCAAATCTCAATTGTGTTTGGCCAATAGTGTTATGATTCGCGTCAAGGTTAGCTGACCTTGTTGATCATTCCAAGGTTGATAAAGTATATAAATACTTGTTGAAGAGGTATTGAAATCATCCTTGTACAAAATAGATCAATCCAAAGAAAGGATTAGGAATAGAGAAGAGAAGAAAAGGAGCGAGAGCACTATAGAGTGTGAAGAAGAATTTGGGGCAAAGCAAAAGTTCTTGAGAATTCATTGAAACTGAATCAGGCATGAAGTAGATGATATTTCTCAGTTAATTCTTTCTAAACAAATTCTATAGGCAATGAGCCTCTCTTTTGAGCAGTGGGCTCTAGGCAGTGTGCCCAAAGGCATGTGCCTTCTATTTTACTAAGTGCTTTTAACAGGGTATGCATTTTGTGGGTTAACCCCCACCGTGGTTTTTCCCTTAACTGGGTTTCCATGTCAAAATCTTGGTGTCAAATGTGTTGATTGTGTTTCTACTCTTATGTTGTTGATCTATGCTTTAATGTTTACATCACTAATTTGATAGTAAGATAATAAAGAAGGTTGAAAGAAAAAAAGTTTTTATTGTGGGACAACTGATTCACCCCGCACCCCCTCTCAGTTGTCTAGTTCCAACAGGAGTGAAATAGAATGCAATGCATTTTTTATTTTTTGAGATATATGAGTTTTTTTAATGTTTTTTATGGCTTTTCAAATTTAATACCTTTTGAGATGGAAAGCATTGATAGTTTTGCCAAATTATTCACCTTCCATCATGCACAAGAGATAGGTGTTTTTTCTGACATCTTCCTTAACTATATGTGAACCACTTTAGTTCAGTCTAGATTTTGGCCTTCATTGACCCTTTTTTCAATTAGATTATCAATTCTAAGTATGAGCTCTATAACCTTGAAAGGTTTGCGAATGACTTTCTTATTGTACTACTCACTTGTGCAAGCCAAGTATTTCTCATACCTTTGAACTGCTCTCAATCATTTCTTATCTAAATTTTATGGCTCTACCAACCTAACATATTGATATTCTCCATTATTCTTCATCATCCAAGAGCCCTTGTAAGAATACTCAAAGACTAGGAATCTTGACTTAGGAATCTTGACTTATAATGGAAACACTCTTCGGATCTGAATATAAGTGCATACAGGGTTATTGTCATGAGCTTTCATATGCTAGTCCTATAAGCCTAGAGAGCTAGATATAACTGCAAGTGCCAATCTTCTTTTGAATATTTGACAATCTTAACCAATATTTACTTTAATGTTTTGTTCACAGATTTTGCTTGTCCATTTCCTTAAGGATAATAAACTAATATAAAATTATAATTGATGTGGAACCTTTCACATAACTCATGTTGTTATATGGAGCCTAATCAGACTCGGAGGTTAAATTTTCCCCACTTTTATCAACACAATTTCCCCCCAAATTATTTAATGGGGGAGTGCAGGGGGTAGAGCCCCTGCTGCACCCCCCCAGCTGAGGGCTTGGGGGTAGTGCCCCCAAAACAAAAATTGCCTATGATTTTATAAAGGCATCAGGAGTTATTTTTTTATATTGACCAACATAAAAAAACCCTATTTTGTAACTGACATAAGGCTTGATAAAAATGGCTAAGGGTTAGGGTTTCCATTGACATTGTATTGTAGCATTTTGTAGTGGTATTGAGTTGTAAGGATTGCTAGTTGTAATCGGTTTGATTTACTGGATAATAATATTGGACTCTCTATTGGTGGATGTAGCCTGGGTTTGGGTGAACCACGTTAAAACTTGTGTGTCACTGTTATTATTTCTATGTATTTTCATTCCTCTGTTTAATCTTTATTTGCATTTAATTGATATCTTTTGCATGCAATCCCTAACAAGTGGTATCAGAGCAGGTTGTGTTTGATTATCGTCTGCAGGAAGGTCTCACGATTGAGTGGGAGTCTCATGGTTAAGTGGGAGCAATGGTGGACGAGGGTAAATTGAAGGTAGATAAATTCAATGGCCAGAACTATCAATTATGGAAGATGCAGATGGAGGATTATCTCTATCAGAAGGATTTATAGAGGTCATTGGAAGGAATAGCCAAGAAACTAGCAACAATGATTGATGAGGATTGGAATCTTCTAAATAGAAAGGCACTGGGAACCATTTGGTTGTGCCTAGCACCATTGGTGGCCTTCATTATAACAGAAGCGACGACAACAAGTGAACTGATGAAAGCTTTGGCTAAATTGTATGAAAAACCCTCAGCCTCAAATAAGGTTTTTCTCATGAAGCATTTGTTTAATCTAAAAATGATTGAGGATGGATCTGTGACAATCATTTAAATGAGTTTAATATGATTACCAGTCAGTTAACTTCTGTAAAAGTGAAATTTGATGAAGAGGTGAGGGCTCTCTTGATATTATGTTATTTGCTAGAAAGATGGAATAGCTTGGTAATGGTTGTAAGTAACTCTATCTCTGGTTCAAATATTTTGATATTTGATGATGTTGTTGGTGTTATCCTTAGCAAGGAAATGCTACAGAAAAGATTAGGAGGGTCCACATCAGGTAGTGTTTTGAATATAGAAAGTAGGGGCAGATCAAAAGAGAGAGGAAAAGGTTCTGCAGGTCATGGGAAGTCACGAGGAAAATCAAAGGATAAGAGGTCCCAATCCAGAGGACAGAAGGATTGCTTGTACTATGGGAAACCAGGTCATCTAAAGAAAGATTGCTAATCTCAGAAGAATAAAGAAGGAGACAAACAAGAAGGCAATAAGGAGGCAAATGTGGTAAGTAATAAATCTGAAGATGATGCTTTGATTCTTTCCCTAGATAATGTTGATGATTCATAGGTTTTAGATTCAGGGGCCTCATTTTATGCTACGCCCCATAGAAGTTATTTTCTTGATTATGTCCAAGGGGATTTTGGGCTGGTTTCTTTGGGAGATAACAAACCCTGTCAGATTGTTGGAAAGGGAAGAATCAAGATTAAGTTGCAAAATGGGAATCATTGGCTACTACAAGAGGTAAGGCATGTTCCAAGGCTGAGTAGGAATTTAATTTCAGTAGGGCAGCTAGCTAATGAAGGTTGCATAGTTACTTTCAGTGATAAAAATTGAAAGGTTTCAAGAGGTGCCTTAATAGTAGCAAAAGGTCTAAAATTAGGCACTTTATATCTTTGTATAGGTCATACTGTTCCTTCTACTTTAGTTGTTGTAGACAAAAACCAAATAGGTTCAGGAACAGTTGCTGCAGGTTCATAGGAAGAGACTGAAATAGTTGCTCCAGGTTCTAAGACAACACTGTGGCATAACAGACTTGGGCATATGAGTGAAAAAGGTATGAAGGTACTTCATTCTAAGAAAGTTTTACTAGGTCTAAAATGTATTAATATGGATTTGTATGAAATTTGTGTGTATGGAAAACAAAAGAGAGTAAGTTTTCTCAAGGATGGGAAGCAAAAGAAAGATGAAAAGTTGGATCTTGTACATACAGATGTATGGGGACCAGCTTAGGTATCTTCTCTCAGTGGCTCTCAGTATTATGTTACATTCATAGATGATGCAACTAGGAAGGTTTGGATTTATTTCCTTAGGCAGAAATTTGATGTATTTGAAACATTTAAGAAATGGAGAAGCTTGGTTGAGAATGAGACGAGTAAAAGATTAAAATGTCTCAGATCTGATAATGGTGGTGAGTATTGCTGCAAAGAATTTGAGGATTATTTCTCCCTTAATGGAATTTGTAGACAGAAAATGGTACCAGGGACCCCACAAGAAAATGGAGTGGTTGAGCGCATGAATAGGACAATAATGGAGCGTGCAAGGACCATGAGATTGCATGTTGGGCTGCCTTTAAACATATGGGCAGAGGTTGTCAATACCACTGTATATTTAATTAATAGAGGTCCTTCAGTTCCTTTGGGCTGTGGTATTCCAGAGGAAGCATGGACATGTAAAAAGGTGAGTTATTCATTTCTCAAAACCTTCATATGTGAAGCATTTGTACATGTAGATTTTAAAAATAGAACCAAGCTGGATGTAAAATCAAAAAAATATACCTTCGTTGGATATGGCATTAATGAATTTGGTTATAGGCTTTGGGATTTTGAAAATTAGAAAATTGTGAGAAGCAGGGATGTTGTATTCAATGAGAAGGTGTTGTACAAAGATCAGTTGTAGCAACATGAGAAGAAAGAAAAGGATTATGTGGTGTTGGATGATACTTCAGATAGTGATGTTCCAGTGGTTCCTCATGCTCTGCAATAGCAATAAGAAATACCACAAACTCTAGTGAATGTTAGACGGTCAACAAGGATAAGTAGATCTCCTGAAAGGTTTTCTCCCTCTTTGTATTCTATTTTGTTAATAGATGCTAGTGAACCAAAAGGGTATGATGAAGCTATGCAGGTGGATACAAAGGTTTAGTGTGAGCTTGCAATGAAAGAAGAAATGGACTCCTTGCTGAAAAATCAGACTTGGGAATTATGTAAGTTGCTTGCAGGTAAAAAGGCTTTAGCAAACAAATGGGTTTATAGGCTGAAAGAGGAAGATGGAGGTAAGAAAAGATTTAAACCCAGGTTAGTTGTAAAAAGATTTAGATAGAAAAAAGGTATTGATTTTGATGAGATATTTTCTCCAGTTGTCAAGATGACTTCTATTCATACTGTTTTAAGTATTGTGGTTGTTGAAGATTTGCATTTGGAACAGCTAGATGTGAAAACTGCCTTTCTCTATGGTGATTTGGAGGAGATATATATGGAATAGCCCCAAGGATTTGAGGTCAATGATAAGGAGAAACTAGTGTGCAGATTGAAGAAGAGTTTGTATGGCTTGAAACAAGCACCTCGTCAAAGGTATTTGAAATTTGATAGTTTTATGGCTAAGCAAGGCTACAGTCAGTGTAATTCTAACCATTGTGTTTATTTTAAGAGGTTGGATAATGACAGCTACATTATTTTATGTTTATATATTGATGACATGCTTGTAGCAGGGTCTAACATGGATCACATAAGAGAGTTAAAACCACAATTAGCACAATCATTTGCTATGAAGGATTTAAGGGCAGCAAAACAAATCCTTGGTATGAAAATTTGCAGAGATAGGAAAAACAAAAAAATTGACTCTATCTCAGGCTAATTTTGTTGAAAAGGTGTTGCAGAGATTCCATATGGAGAATGCAAAAGCTATCAACACACCTTTTCCTAGTCATTTGAAATTGACTAAAGAGAAGTGTCCAAAGACATAAGAGGAGGAAGACAAAATGTCTAAGGTACCATATGCTTCAACTATAGGAAGTTTAATGTATGCCATGGTATGCACAAGAATAGATATTGCACATGTTGTAGGAGTCGTAAGCAGGTATATGAGTCATCCCAGATTGGAGCATTGGAATGCGGTAAAATAGATTCTCAAATTTTTGAGAGGTACATCCAATAAACACTTATGTTTTGGGGGCTCTAATACTGATTTAGCAGGTTATGTAGACTCAGATATGGTAGGGGGTATTGATACCAGGTGGTAGTACTACAAGTTATGTCTTTACTGTAGGTGGGACAGTAGTGAGTTGGATCTCATAGTTGTAAAAGGTGGTTTATTTATCCACCATGGAGGTAGAGTATGTAGCTACAACAGAGGCAAACAAGGAGATGAAATGGCTGCAATCTTTCATGGAAGAATTGGGCAAACAATAGGCTAACAGTTATTTGTTTACAAATAACTAGATTGTCATACATCTTGCAAAGAATTATGCCCTGCATTCAAAGACCAAACACATATAATTGAGGTATCACTTCATTTGGTCAGTGTTGGATGATGGGCAGTTATAGCTGGAAAAGATCAATACAGATGAAAATCTAGTGGATATGTTTACAAAGACAGTGACACGGGAGAAGCTGAGCTCCTCTTCAATTTCAGTTGGTCTTCAAGATTGAAAACAAAAAATTAGAACAACAGAGTCCAGGGTGCTTATTTCCAATGGGAGCTATAGGGTCAGCATTGTTATGATCAATCTCCAAGTGGAAGATGATATGGTGTGGAGTCTTATCAGTCTCCAAGTGGGAGATTTTTGTTATATGGAGCCTAATTAGACTCAGAGGTTAAGTTTTCCCCACTTTTATCAATGCAGTTTCCCCCCAAATTATTTAATGGGGGAGTGCAGGGGGGCAGAGCCCCTCTTGTGAGCCCCCCTAGCTAGGGGCTCAGGGGCAGTGCCCCCAAAGCAAAAATTGCCTATGATTTTATAAAGGTGTCAGAAGTTATTTTTTTATATTGGTCGACATAAAAAAACCTTATTTTGTAACCGACATAAGGCTTGATAAAAATGGCTAAGGGTTAGGGTTTCCGTTGACATTGTATTGTAGCATTTTGCAACGGTATTGAGTTGCAAGGATTGTTGGTTGTAATCAGTTTGATTTACTGGATAATAATATTAGACTCTCTGTTGGTGGATGTAGCCCAGGTTTGGGTGAACCATGTTAAAACTTGTCTCTCGCTGTTATTATTTCTGTGTATTTCCATTCCTCTATTTAATCTTTATTTGCATTTAATTGATATCTTCTACATGAAATCCCTAACAACTCCTACATCTAAGGAATTTTAAAGGACATAGTGTTATTTGAGACTACCAGTTGGGGAAACTCAAATAGATAAATGATTTTGTTTAAGATGAGTTTAGCTATGACCAAATTGAAGACACTATTTAGGGGCATTGCCTCCACCCATTTTGTAAAGTATTATGTGGAGATGAATATGAAATTGTGTCCATCTATGGAAGGTAGGGAGATCTCTCCAATTAAATCCAATCCCTATGTGGAAAATGGCCGTGGCGTAACTATGGGTTGGAGATCTCATGTAGGAACATGATGAACATGCATGTATTTCTAACATTTCAAACACATTTTCACAAAATTGATAGCGTCTCCTTCAAGGTTGGTCCAAAAACAACCTAAGTGATGGATTTTTTCTTATAGTGGCATGTCCACCAAAATGTCCTCCGCAAATGTCATCATGGCATTCTTCCAAGATTTGATGTGTATCTTCCTTATCTATGTATTGGAGTAAGATTCCATTTAAGCCTCTTTGATATAAGGTATCATCAATCATTACATATTTTGAGGCTAAAATTCATAGGCATCTTTTACCAAGAGGGGTGGTGTCTTTATAGAAAGATGCATTTACAAGATAATTTACAATGTCTTTATACCAATAGGAGGAGGACTGCTTTTTAATATTCAACACACACTCCCCTTCATCAAGGAATTTTTTTTAATTGTCTCCTCTTGGGTTACCAGATTATTTTCTAGCCAATCAACAATTACTTGTCCCTTGATAGATTTCTAATTAACATATGTTAACTCAATTTTGTTGAGAAAAGTCTGGAAACATCTTGTTAAGTATTGATAACATTGGTTGTGTGAAGAAATTCTACAGGCATTCTAATCTATTGATTACCCATGTTTCTTGGTTTAGCATGTAATGATGTAGGTGTTGTGTGACAAACACTATAGCTAGACACTCATTTTCAACATGAGTGCAGTTCTTCTTGTAATCCAATAGGGTGAGACTAATGAAGTAGATTGCACTTTCCTTGTCATCATCATTCTCTTGTGCTAACATGCATGTGATTGATACCTCTATAGCCCTAAATATAGGATGAATAGGCAATCCTATTTTGGTGGCATAAGCATAGGAGGAGTGAGAAGAAACTTTTTGACTTGATCAAAAGCAATTCGGTAATCTATCATCTAGGTTATTTGGACATTCTTTTTAATCGACTAGTTAATTAAATGTATCTTAAAAGTGAGGTTTGTTATACAATGTTGTATTACCCTTAACTATCCCAAGAATGTTTTGATTGGAAATTCATTGGTTGGAGGGGTTTCATCCAACATGACTTTAACTTTAGCTAGATCGACATCTATACTATAATGAGAGACAATAAGCTTGAGTAACTTTTTAGTTGTTACTCTAAAGAAACACTTTTTAAGGTTTATCTTGACCTTGTACCCGTACAACTTGGTGAAGATTACCCATAAATGCTCTATGTGCTTTGATCTTTTCCTTAATTATGCAAGTAGGTTGTCCCACTCCTTGATAAGGTGGAGGAGCTTGCAAGGAGATTAAACAAACAAACTGCATAAAAACACTATGTTTATACCTTCAAAGGTCTCCCACTCCTTGATAAGGTAGAGGAGCTTGCACCCATGAGCTCCTAGCTTTACCCAAGTTTTGTTGATTTGAATGTGGATTGCTCCTTTTCTTCAACACAATAATGATTTGATAGAAGATAATGGCTAAAGATTGAGATGATTTGGATATGGATATGAGAGATATGAGATGAGAGATGAAAGGCTAGGAGGATTTTGGCATTATGATGGCATGATGGAGAGATTTTGGAGGAATTTGGGCATAGATTTGATGCTATGGAGAAGTTGTTGAAATGGCTTGGGTTGGCCTTGTATTTATAGGCAAATTGAGGGAGATTTGAATCCAGTGGCTAGGATTCAAAGTTGAAATCAAGGGTTGAGATGAGAGGATGAGATCAAGGGTTGAGATCTCATCAACAAAGATGGAGGTTTAATATTAAAAGTGAATTTTAAATCCACCTTGGGAAGGATGAGGAGGATTAAAGATGAATTAAAAATTCATCTTGGGAAGAGGTGGATAATGACATGTCAATGAATTAAAAATTCATTTCATGGGGGAGTGTTGAATTAAAAATTCAAGTTTATGGGAGGATGTGGAGACATGTGACACATGTGCTCTTTTAGGAATCACATGTGTGAGCTCCTTTGCATGGAGAAGAGCTCTTACATGGAAATGGAAAGGTGAGTTGGAAGGGTCATGTAACCCTTTTGATTAAAAGGTAATTTTTTATTTGTAGGGTGTGGGAGAAAGTGTTAAGTGAGATTTGACCAAGTTAATCAAGGGATTAACTTAATTAATGTGGCTGGAGAAAATTAGTTAGTGAGCTAATGGAGAATTAAAATTAATTAAATAATTATTTAATTAATTAATTTAGGTCTAGGGGTCATGTAGGCTAGGGTAGCTAATTAAATAATTGCTATTTAATCAACTAGGCTAGGTTTAGGCTATAGGATAGGGTAAACTAATTAAATAAACATGATTTACTTAATTAATCAGGTTTAGGAAAGTGGACAAATTAACTAAATAAATATATAACATATTTATTTAATTAATTGGGATGAAGTAAGGTCTAGTGATAAATTAGATGAATTAATTTATCACAAGGGATGGATTAGAGATAAATGATTAAGGGTAGATAATTAGGGATAAATTAATTAAATAAAATGAAAATATTTAATTAATTGGAAGGAATAGTTAGTGATGTGAAGATGCAGGAAAGTGGCTTGCGGGGCAAGTCAGTTTTAGGTGTCTACACCTAGCACACTACAAGAAGCAATTCAATTACAATTTGACTTAGAAACACCACCTTCTACCAATCAGCCATATAAGAAGAGTTCCAAGCATGAAAAATCATATCAGAATTTACTTGGTCAACCCAAGCCTACAAAGTTTGAAACACCACCAAAAATGGATCTTGAGACAAAGAATGATCTTCACAAAAAAAATTTATGTTTCTCTTGTAAAGAAGCATGGGAAACTAGTCATAGGTGTCTTGGAAAAGATAAAGTGCACTATATAGAGGTCACCTCTGATATTGATGATATGGAAGTAGACACTAGTTCAGAAAGTGAACATGGCCAGCACCACATATTGAGATTGATGGTAACAAAGGGAATACCATCACTTATCTTTCAGGAGTTCCAAGGTATAATCCATTTCTAGTTGAAGGCATCTTATTTGGGTGTAAGGTCATGGTGCTTCTTTATAGTGGAGCTACTCATAACTACATTGATGAGAGTTTGATGGTTAAGAGGGGATTGCACAATGATGATTTTGAGGGATTTGATGTGACTGCAGCAGGTGGTTTAATTATTCCCTACAAGAAGAAAATCGGCAAGCTTAGTATTCTCTTTAGTGAGTATACACTTTGTGATGACTTCTATGTTCTTGATTTGAAATATAATGACATTGTTCTTCAGTTGTAATGGTTAAATTCACTTCATAGAGTCATTCAAGACTTTCACACCATGGAGTTGAGTTTCCAACATGAGGGGAAACCAGTTACAATGAAAAAACTCAAGGACACACTACCACACCAAATTACAACCAAGAGTATGAGAGTTATGGACAAATAAACACTTCATTTTGATCATTCACAAGTACTTGCTATGCAAAAAGAGGACATTTATGTGGATTTTTTAGTGTTTACCAACACGGAGCAACAAAAGCATGATGGGGAATCATAGAAATTTAGGAAGTTTGTTGAATACATGTGGAGGATTGTGGCACTTTTAGAAAGAAGGTTACATAAACTCTCTTTTGCAAACCTTGTCCAGTATAGCATATCACACGAGAAGTCATACCAAAGTCCTAGATTAATTTGGGATATGGGAATTGGTTGGAGTCTTTGGGCTTGATGCAGATTTGTCTCATTTGATTGCTTGAGGACAAGCAATCTCAGGGTGGGAGGACTTGTAATGTCCCCTTTTTGTCTTCCTTAGCTGAGTTGACTTCACTAAGCCAAATTGAAGTTAGTTGAGCCATCATAGCAAAAGTGACTTGGAGAAAGGAAAGTCAATTAAGTGAAGATAATTTTAAAGTCACTTGGAGAAAGGAAAGATGTAACATAATAAAATATAATAAAATGTCAATAAATTATTATTTTATTATGCAAGTGGAGTGCACCACTTATGGATGTCAAAAAAGAATTAAAATGGTAAATTGGGGTGAACCTCTTGGAGGCTTTATAAGGAGGTCATTTGGAGTTTATTTCATCATATTATCATTTATCATTTGCATATTGGAGAGTTTCCTTTACAGCTGCAACAACTGGTTCAACGATTTCTAAGGATGAAAACCCTTAGAAATTAGTAGTTTGGATGAAAACCCAATTCTACTTTGAAGGTAAATCCACCCAAGGTTTACATTTGGACTTCACTGCTCGAGTTTAGCACATATCTATTGCAGGTCGCCATTGGATGGTTTCATTCACCAATTTGTGGATTTGTACCGAATACAAATTAGAAGTTATACACGATTGTATGAGGTAATTCATGGCAAATTATACTATATGGAAGATTATCTAGGGTTTTATTTATAGATCTTCGTAAGGCTTTAAGGTTAATTGTTGGCACCAACCTTGATAGAGATTGATTCATATATTGAGGACATCTTTTGGGCTTTATGTTGCATGCATATTGGATAGAAGTGATCACCATCCTTCAAGAGGGATCACTACTCATAAGTCCGCCACCTATAAGGAGTCGCTACTACCATAAAGCGTAGGAAATAGGTTTGTAGGGTTCCAAACCCTAGCATAACCTTTGAGAGAGAAATTGTTGGTCCTAGAGACCGATTGCTACCTTTTGGAGAGGTATGTGATGAAGAAATTAGTGCTACAACAGCCCCATTCATTTCAGAGATAAATTGCAATAGTCAATCATTTAAATTAGACATTATATCAGCCTTCATTCATTGGTATTTTGGCATGATATATGCATCATGTATTGAAGCCAATTCTGGGTATGTCAGTTATGGAAATGCTCATGTAAAATATCAAGTTTGTATTCAAATTTTAATTTGAATAAGACATATATTTGTTGTTGCAAATTCTATATCAAACCTAATATATGTTGTAATAAGTTATAGTATAATGATAATGGATGGATTTTTTATGATGGTTTATGGTAAATTTTGAATTCCAAGTTATTGGTTTGTTTCCCTCTTATTTGGTATATGTAGTTGCACATAATCTCTATCCAAACAAACATCAAACAAGCACAAAACATCAGCATATCAGTCACAGGTCAGAATACATGTCATCTGTTTGATGAAATGCCAAGTTGGGAAAACTAAGTTTTTGGATCAGAACTACTAGGGGTTCTTACAGTATAGTCCAATGTTTTGATAAAACCTATGTCTAGGAGCTTCATCAATTCATCTTTCATGATTGCAACCACCTTAGGCTTGATTGGTCTTAAATTTTGTTTAACTGGTTTCACCTTGGGCTTGACAACCAAATTATGCATGACTATATCTAGGTCTAGACCAAACATATCCACATACACCCATTTGAATATGTCCAAAAAATCAATAAAAATTTCTACATACTCCTCCACTTCCTCACTTGTTAGATCAACACGTAATTTTAGTATTTGTTTTTTGGGTGCCTATATTTTGTTCTCTGGTTTCCCTACTAGAAATGGGTGACCCTCTTCAAACTTTTGAGTGGTATGTAGTTTTGTATTTTACCTAACCTACAGAATGTCTAACTCACCCTCAAATTAGTTGTCTAGATTAGGTAGGATAATATAGCCTCTCTTGTGATAGACTTGTGGGAGACCATCGTAAGCATGGAGGTATTCTAGTATGGCTTCATCATTTTTTGTGTGATCTCTTGTAAAAGGTTCTACTCTATTTTTAGCATAATTGAGGATACTTGTTAGGTCCCCACTTTTTATTAACGGCCCCCCTCAAATTTTGTAATTTTGCTTGGAGAGAGAATATTGTGGTCAATGTTACCAAAGAATCAACTATTTGATTTTAATTCGTAGAATTTCTTGCATTGTGAAGTAGTCAAAGCGCTCTATTAATTTCTTGATTACATCTTTGTATGGGTGAATGAATTCTAATTTTGTTTTATAATTCTCCAAGAATTGGTTGACTATTAACTAGGAATCCCCAAATATTGAGACATTATTAACTCCTAATTTCATGGCCAATGATTATGAGGGAAAGGGCCCTTCGTACTCTATCCAATTATTAGTGCATAAGAAGTGATTTGGAGGAAAAAGGGAGTTTTTTCACTCTAGAGAGGTTAGGACCACCCCTAACCCAGATCTTATTTTGTACCTAGCTCTATCGAAGTGAAGAATCCAACAACTGCTAGGTTTTGGGAGGCTTCACAATGGCTTGCCTAACTCCCATGAGGGATTTGTTTCTTCCTCTTTTTATTTTCCCTCCTCATCTTCTTCAATTATGATTTTGACCATAGAAATATAGATATCATCCCCTACACATTCTTTAACTAGCTCAACTATGTAGATATTTATATCTTTTTCAAAAGCAATGGTTGTTAGGGTAAAAAGGGCACAAGGATTTGTTAAGTGATGATTGAAGGGAAATTCCCCTATGGTCTTATCTTCTATAGGTGTTATTGTTTTGTTGATTATTTTTGTGAAAATAGTTGTACTTTGATTTGTTGTTTTCATCTATCTAATTTTCTCATTCGAATACTTTCAAGGGTTGATTTACGTGTTGTGATCTTATTGGAAACTATCTCATAGTTGATTGATATTCTGGCCTTCTTTTTTGTTGTATCAACTTTTATCATGCTAAAGGGTTCTGGATCTCACTTGGTGAATTAAAACTTCCCTAAGTGTAGGAATAAAATTTCTAATGTTGAGGGCATTGCTTTCATCTTGTGGATCCAAGGTCTTCCCAATAGTAGGTTGTACCATGTCTCTTTGTTAACAATGTAAAAAGTAGTGGGTGCCATCTTAGGTCCTAGATAAATTGGGAGTGTGATTTTTCTAATCATTGTTGCTTTGAGGTTGTCATAACCTTGCAAGGTACCCCTATAGGTTGTAATGTTGGTGTGTCCATACCCCATTCTTTCTTGGAGGTAAAATGGAACTATGTTCACTACAGTCCCATCATTGACAAGTGTTCATTTTATGCAATAATAGTAGATCCATACTTGTAGATATGGTTAGTGTAAATAGTGTCATTATCTAACTAGTTTAGATATCACCTTTTGAAAGATTGACCTATTCATGTACATAGTCTTAAGTTAGTCTTTTAGGAGTTTGACTCACTTCGACATGTGTCCTTGGCTATGTGAGACACCTCTTTCTTTTTGTCTTGCCACTTGCCCTCACACATGTCATGTGAGTTAGACAAGTGTTGCATGCTTGTAGAGGTAGTCAGTAGTTCAGTCCTACTTTCCTACCTCTTTCTCCTTGCCTATTTATGCAAGGCTTCTCATTGTATTTTACACACTCTCATTGTATATGATAGATATGCTTATTATGCTCCATTTTTTACTTGTGGAAAGTTATGCTATTTGTGCTTGATGATCTTGGCTGCTCCAACATGGTATCAAAGCCATGCTTGCACATTTCTTCCTAAATTGGTGACTCCAATTATCCCTATCATCAAAGTGTCATAGAGCCAAATGGACCATGTCGTTGAGTTCAGAAGACTTGAGACAGTCAAGGTGACCTTTCGAACAACATTTTTCAGTAAAGTCAATTTAAAAAAAATTACCCTTAGGGTTTGTAAGTCCTCCAAATCCATATTGTACAATTTTTAGCCAAAAATGGAAAAACAATTAGTAGAGGGCAACTTTTGCCCCTTGCAACTAGTCAAAATTTGTTTTTGGTTGATATTTTATAAAAAATAAAAAAAATTAGCAGAGGGCACATCTACCCCCTGCCTATGGTTGAAATTGTTTAATTTTTATTTTCTCACATTTTTTGTGTAGTTTTTGTGGCCTCTCAGCCTCTGCACAATCTTCCAAAGCCCTCAGGCCCTTTGGAGGACATCTTCAACTCTATTGGTGTTTCCAACTCCTGTACTGCCTACCTCATCTTGTGTATTCTTTGGCCCTCTCAGGCTTGTTTCAAGCCTGACACCACATAGGCTCATTCAGCCTTCATGACGGATTTTTGCCCTCTTTCAGCCCTTTCTAGGCTACTTGGTCACCATTTCCATCTCTTTCTTGACATGAAAAGAAAGTTTGAGGTGTTCGGTCATAGCCACATCATCTTCCCCAATCAAGAGTTTGCAATGTTTACATCAAGGTCAAGTTTGAGGTTTATCTTAAGATGGTCACATCTTAAATCTTCAAAATTGACATTTGTCAAGCCAAATCCATCCGGTCCAAGGATCGCAGGATTCTTCAAAGGGTCTTCTTTTTTTATGTTTGGAATGGATCTGATAGTCCACATTTGCATCTTGTTCAGCCCTTGTGGGACCTGTTATGACTTCTCTGGACTCGGCTTGGCCCCGATCTACCTTTTGCTTCAGGGATTTAGTTCCTATTCAGGATGACTCTTTTGGACTTAACAATGACCCTGCTCTCTCACAACACAGCTTCCTTCACAATTTGCAGGTCGACTCCAATATTCATTACTTGGCCCTTTTAGCTTCAACTCGGCCCCTTCTCAACCCAAGCGGGCTCCGATCTTTGTTAGGTGGTTCTACATAGGCCTGTATATGCCTAAAAATGACATGATTCTGTCTAAATAAATATTCTTAATATTTATTCCATCTTTATTCCTCTATCAATAAATAAATAACCAAATTTATTTATTTGATTCATATTCTTCCAACAATTAAATAAAATCCTTTATTTAATTAAATTCTTCCAAACAATTAAATAATTCTTAATTATTTAATTAAATCAAATCATTCTTCCAAATTTAAATAAATCAAATCAAATTTATTTAAATTCTCTCAATCTCCAAAAATAAAATATAATCAAATATTTTATTTATTCTTCCAAATCATGCACAACAATTAAATAAATTTATTTATTTAATTTGCTTTCTTATCTTCTAAATTAAATAATACCAATTATTTAATTGTTTTCTTCCAATAATATCTTCCCTAAATTTAAATAAATCAATTATTTATTTAAGTTTTCTTTTTCTTCTAAATTGAGTTATCTCTAAATATAATTCAATCTTTTTGCACATGCAATTAAATATTCCTAATATTTAATAAAGCAAAATATCTTCTTATCCTCATGCAAATCCCTTCTTCTTGTTTTAGATCACTTAACTGATTATTATATTCTTTTAATTGCTTTAACTCATTCTTTTGTTCTTAGCAAATCCTCTCATGCAAAAGAAAGTAAGACACATGTCTTTTTCTTATTCATTGCACGTTCCTCAACCATTCTATATCATTGATCTTCTCATTCTCTCTATACCATTGATCTTCTCTTTTCCAAGTCTATAAGTACAACCATGTTCTTCCATTTCAATCATCCAAGCTTTAAGTATTGTTACTCTACAGGAATTACAGTGTGCCTTTGGCACCAATTCCTTCATTATTTGTGATCACATTTGCTACTACGCACTACGCACTACTACCATCATTGTGAAGCTCTTCTTCATTATGACATTACCCTAGCCATTCTCAATTGACATTATTGACAAAGCAAAGAAGTGCACTCACTGAAGGCCCTTTTTCATACACACAAGAATGATTTTTGATAGGCAACCAATGGAAGTTTCGATCTAAGGAAGGTTTGCTTTGTTATTTGATTCATTGTTATTTGATTTCCTTAGTTCACTATTCTATTGAGTTTTGGGTATTTGATATTGTTTATCATTGTATATTCATTGTTTATCCAAATTTTCCTTAACATTTTTGGCGCCCACCGTGGGGCCTAGCCCCAAATTTAACCAAAAACTAAGTTTTTGTGTTTAGAAAGTCGTACACAGAGGAAACAGCGCATACATCACTTCCTAACACGCATATGTTACCTGTCATGGTGCATCTATTTAATTAGCGCATACGCTCATTGTTCCAGTGCATATACGATCTGTTATGATGCATTTGTTCACGCAATGCATATATACACTGTTCCAGTGCTTTTATCCTCTGAGACGGTGCATACATCGTATCGGCGCATATACACATTATTTCTGCATATTTACTGTCTGTTTCAGCACATATGTATAACTGCGCTTCTGTTGACTATTTCTGCGCATTCAGTCTATGAAGCGGCGCTTCTGTTGTAGGCAATGATTTTAGGGTTTTCTAGGAAGATTTTGCTAATGCTGACATCTTTACAGGGACTCTCTTGATCTGTTTTACAAGATAGGTTCTGGTTTAGTTTCATATAGTTGCATTTTGTTAGCTCACACTTCAATTTCTAAAAGGATAGTAAAACAGATGCTCATGCAAATCTCACGTAGTTTTTAACTAGGAAAGAGGTAATTGGATCATTGCTATCTTGCATTGTAACATTGCTATCTTTTCAAAGTTATTGCTATGTGGTATAAAACTAAACTCATCATTGCTTTCTGGGGTAAAACTAAACCATTGCTATCTCGATTGACCATCACTTCAAAGTTAACAACTCATGCTATCGTGGTATAAAATTGAACTCATCACTACTTTCTGGGTTAAAACTGAACCATTGCTATCTTGATTGACCATCATTTCAAAGTTAACAATTCATGCTACGTGGTTAAAAATTGAATTCATCATTGCTATCTTGGTTAAAACTAGACCATTGTTATCTTGCTAAAATCACTTCAAAGTTCTGTGCTTACCCAAGTAGATAGCTCATCTAGTTTTTTTCATTTTAACTAGGGGAAAAAAACCACTGTATACTGTGTTTTTAGGAATGATACCAGGCCTATGCTCTCCCCTATCTTAGGTGATCAAAATGCCAGACATATCATTTTCGCATGTGTTTTTCCTTTAGAGGGGCCTGCTCATGGATACTATTCATCCAAGTAGGAACGACCCTAAATGGTAACAGGCTAGACGCCTAGCCCTTCCAAGCCACTATAAATAAATTGTGTTTGGAGTGAAAGTTTCAAACAATGAGTGAAGTTGTGTTATACCGACAGCCAACCTCCCCCAAAACCCTCCAAGGCACAACCCTTGCAGGTTGGGAGACTCCATAACGGAGAGTAGTGTTGTCGCATGTATAACCACTCAAATAGTTGCCTTCATTAAACACCTTTGTTCTAGTGGCCAAAAACCCTTGTAAACCATTTGAAGCCTAGGATTTGTACTTGTTATTTCTTTTTAGTCCAAAAAGAGTAAAAAAAATCACAAAAAAATAAAAAAGACATAAAAATATTCTGTGTTTGTTGTGTTTTCTTGCCATAAATTTAGAAAATTAGATCAAAAAGACCTTCTTACAACCAAAGTACCAAAAACATCAGAAAATTCCAAAAAAATTGCAAAAATATTGAGAAAAGCCAGAGCGGCGCATCCATCCTCTATTTCAGAGCATTTGTGCCGACCTACGGCGCATTTGCAATGACTTTCAGCACTTTTAAATCCTGTTCCAGCGCATATACTTTTTATCAGTGTGGCACATATATCCCAACTTCCAACGCATTTATCCATTTCCGCAGCGCATCTGTTTTAGTGCATGCATGACAGTGAGCACTTGCACAACTTTTGAGAGAAAAATCTTACTAGTTCTGGGTACCCATTTCAGTCTAGTTTCAAGATTAGAGATCAGATTCCACCTTGCAATCAATTTTCCATCCATTTCACATCAAAATCTCTCTTTCATTGGTCATCCCATTCACCTTCTATCAGGTCTTTCTAGTCCCAAAGTCAAAAACTGTCCCATATCAGGTCAGCATAAACCCTTTTTTCGTATCACTTGTGGATTCAAGGAAACCTAGTTAGTCACAGAACTTTGCTAGCAGGTCTTGGTACACAACTAGTCCCTACACAGTAAGACAGGTATCAAGTACCCTTACTAGTTTCTACCATCTTGTATCGGTTGTCTTACTTGGAATCATTGATCGAGAAAGTCCTTTGTCTAAATCTTTTCATAAGTATCCTATTATCAGCAATCTCCATCGGCACCTTGCCAAAATCTCTAGTCCCATTCCACCTCGTCTCATGTCACCTTGCATGGTTCTTACTAGATCTCAATACAAAAAACAACTTGAAATGGCTGGCTCATCCAACCACATCTTCACACCTCACGATAGTGATGAGGAAATCTCTAATGAAGACTATCAAGGAAGCATCCAAGATCAAAAATTCCAACGCTTAGTAGAGAAAGTGCTCCATGACGACCCTCACAAGTATTTCTATCATCTTGCTAGTCTTGGAATTAAACTACCCGCAGATTTTGATATAAACTCAATCCTGGAAAACATAGAGGATGATCATGAAAAGGGAAAGAAAGCCATAGACCCAAACGTAGAGGATAAAGGAAAGAAAGCCATAGATCCAAATGCTCCTATGGAAGAAATGAGGAAATAACTCGAGGGTCTAAAGCAACAAATGTCAGATCTCAAGACGGGTACAAACACTAAATACTACTCCTTGGAAGATATTGCATCGTACCCCTCTGATAAGGGTTTGATCATGAAACCATTTCCCTATTGATTCAAAATTCCTAAGTTTGACAAATACAAAGGAAAAGGGGACCCTAGAGATCACATTAGGGAATTCAACGCAGCATGTTTAGAAGTAGCTCACAATGAGACTTACTTAATGAGACTATTCCCTAGATCTCTAGGCAGTCAAGCTATGGAGTGGTTCTCACAGCTGCCACCGGGCATCAAAACTTTTGATGAGCTAGTCAACAAATTTATCATTCACTTCTCTTACAACATTGAACATGAAGTCTCTATGCTTGATCTATGCAACAACAAACAAAAGGGTGGTGAATCATTTACCACCTTCCTACAATGATGGAGACAACTAGCAAGCAAGTGCTCATATGATGTACCTGAGAAGCAACTAATGGAGATGTTTGTCCATAACCTCAACACTGATCTTGGCTATCAAATACAAATACAATGTCCTACATCATTCTCAAAAGTCATCGAAATGGGATTGTTTATCAAAAAAGCTATGATCGCCAAGGGGCAAATCAAGTTATACAAGGACACACCTACCTCCAACTATACGACTGACAAATCAAAGTTTTGGACCAAGAATCAGAATGTTGTCAACGATGGAGTGGTTGACGCTAAGGTGGAGGCTCCCAAGCAACAACCCATATTCACTCTCAAAGGAGAAGCAAATAATGTTACACCCAACAAACCATTCTCTTGGGAGCTAAGACCATGGTTCAGCGCAAATCCAAGGCGAAAGTTCACACCGCTGGGTGAGTCTCAAGAATCCGCATTACGAAAGTTATTGGCTAACAATGAAATCTCTCTACTGCCAACAAGTGATTATGAGCCCATAGTCAAACCTCCTTATTGGAAAGGCACTGACTATTGTGAATATCATAGAGGAAGGGGACATACAACCAACAATTGTATCCGTCTCAAACATGTTATCCAAGATGTGCTTGATCAAAATCAAGGAGGAACCCAACAACATACCTCCAATGAGACACATGTGGCTTACATGGATCCACTTCTCAATCACGACAGGTCGTACAACAACAATAACAACCATGGCAATAACAACAATGGCAACAACAACCATGGCAATAACAACAACGGTAACAACAACAACAACCACAACAGGCTGAATCAGAATAGTGGGAATAGTAATGCCAACTATGCAAGTGTGTCATTCGACTATACCATCAATTGCCTATCCGAGTATGTCCCACAAATCAATGTGGTCATGCCCAATCAACAATCAAAACCTAACAGAACTGGTTGTAGTATCATTACCCGTAGTGGTAAAGTCACGTTGAATACCGTCCCTCCAAGGTCGTCACCTTCTCAGTCCAACTTCCGTCAGTATAATGTCATAGACCAACTACAGAAGACTCCAGCCCACATTTCTATCTTGGAGTTGTTGCGTCTATCTCCTTCTCATAAGAAGATCCTCAATAAAGCCTTAGTGGAACCCATCGTCCCCACTAACTTGGCCCAAGAGAAGTTTTAGGCCATGGTAGGTAATCTGACCTCCTCAAGTACCATATCATTTACCGAGCAGGATGACCTCTCTCTGTCTCAACCCCATAACACCCCTCTACATATCGTCACCTTCATCCACAAGCACCGCATCAAGAGGGTTCTCATTGATGGGGGAGCCGGTTTAAATATTTGCATGTTAAAGCTAGTCCTTACATTGGGGTTCTCTAAAAATGCAGTTGATCCAAGAAAGAATATTACTATCAAAGCCTATGATGAAGAAGAGAGAACTACGAAGGGAACAGTAGTCTTACCCATACAAGTGGGACCAATAATAAAAGATGTTGTGTGCCAAGTCCTAGATAGGGAGCTCACCTATAATATTCTCCTAGCGAGACCATGGATTCATGCCATGAAGGCTATGCCCTCTACTTATCACCAATGCATAAAATTCCCACATAATGGCAAAAAAGTCACCATCCAAGGAGACCTTGACCCCTTCCAGCATTGCAACTCTGTCATTTCAAAACCTGATTGCATCATACCAAACAATAGAGCATCTACATCCCCTACCCCATAGCAAGACCATACCTCTAAAGCTTCCTCATCAAGGCCCAAAGAGCAGAAAAATACTATCAAAGAAACCAGAGTTGGGGAATACTCCATTGAGCACAGCCTTAATCTAGCCAACATGCCTTTATCTCCTAGATCCTTTGGTCGACCCAAGCATTTTCCAAAGCCATCTGCTCCTCCTATACATCCTATAGCTCCCTTTGTCAAATGGGGGACCTTATCCAATGAAACAGAAGAAAGAGATGTCCTACAATGGCTTTATACTAAAGAAGACGAGAACATACAACAGGAACCACCTAGGCTCCCAACAGAACTCTATGGGCGAGGTGAGGCTATCCTACACAAAATGGGTTACAAAGGACAAGGCTCTATTAGCCTAAGAAAAGAAGGAATAATAGAACCCATTCAACCTTCTTCATCCTCATTGGCTAGAAATACAAATGGCCTAGGATACAAAGGCAAGGGCAAGGCCAAAGAAAATACTTGTCTAGTAGAAATGATACATACACTTCAAGTGGACAGTGACACAGATTCCAATGAATATGAGTGGGATGAGCTGACAGAGCATTCCTACGATGACAAAGAATGTGATACCATTCAAACTTATAGCCCCTACCATGAGGGACAAACGCTACCGAATAGACCACTAGAGTCTGATTTGCCTATCTCTAAGAATATGACTTTCAAGGAAGGCTCGAGTTCTATCGCAATAAACAATTTGGAGGAAAGTACCATCCTGAACACTCCCCCTACCAATACTCCTAATATATCCATTCAAACTATCAACGAATCAAATCTATCCTCCGACTCCCTCCCCCTTGTACATCCTGAACTTATTGACTGGGATCTGCGAGGAACTCCTCAACTAGATGTGTTCCAAAATGACGATGCTTATATTGACTACATGGAACTTAGGGACCACCTACCCAAAGGAGATCATAAAGCTAGCTTCACTATTGAACTTAATACTGTGGCTTATTTCGAAGAGGATGCCAAGCCTTCCAGTCGTAAAAATGTCAAAATCAAAACTGGATCTAACGGTGAAAACCGTTATGCGGCAATGTCAGATCCCAAAATAGTAAAAAGAAAGGATGCATCCGAAGGTGAAAACCCAACTGTGGCACCTGACGATGGAAGGCTTGACATTCTCCCCAATGACATGCACTAGGAGAAGTCTCAGATTGTTGTGGAACCCACAGAGCCAATTAACATTGGAACATAAGAATAGCCTAAGATCATTCACTTTGCTAAATCTCTTACTCCACCAGAAAAGACCAAGTTTGTACCATTCTTCAAGAAAAAGAGAGGCAACTTCGCTTGGTCATATGTGGACATGCCAGGTCTAGACCCAAACTTGATCCTACATCATCTTCCACTAGATCTAGGTGTGAAACCAATCAAACAAAAGCTTAGAAAGAGGCATCCGCACATAGCACTAATGGTCAAAGAAGAACTGAAGAAGTTGTTGGATGTGGGGCTTATCAGAGCAATAGACTACCCAGAGTAGATATCCAACATTGTACCAGTGTCCAAACCAGATGGCAGAGTCCAATTATGCCATGATTTTAGAGATCTAAACAAAGCTTGCCGCAAGGATAATTTTCCGTTGCCAAACATAGATATCATAGTCGACTTGGTAGGACATACCATGCTATCTCTCATGGATAGATTCTCAGGATATAATCATATCAGGATAGCACCAGAGGACCAACACAAGATAGCATTTACTTGTCCATGGGGCACTTTTTGCTGGAATGTCATGCCATTTGGGCTAAAGAATGCAGGAGCCACATATCAGCTTGCTATGACCACTATATTTCATGATATGATGCATGTAACAATGGAAGACTATGTCGACGATATCCTAGCAAAGTCACTCACAAGAGAATCACACCTAGATGTGTTGGAGAAAGTCTTTCAGAGATTAGAGCAATTCAAAGTCAGGTTGAACCCAAAAAAATGTGTGTTTGGAGTCACCTCAGGCAAGCTTCTAGGATTTATTGTATCAGCAAATGGAATAGAGGTGGACACTGCCAAAGTCAAGGCTATCATGGACATGCCACCACCCAAGACTCTTACACAACTAAGATCACTACAAGGCAAGCTACAAGAAATCCGTAGATTCATATCACATCTGGCAGACAAGTGTCAACCATTCAGTCATCTCCTGCACAAAAAACATTCCATTCAGATGGGATGAGAGATGTGAAGAGGCATTCAACAAACTGAAAGAGTACCTTATGAATCCACCTATTCTCATGCCTCCTGTCCAAGGGAAACCATTGATACTATACATATCTGCTACACCTATAGCTCTTGGGGCTCTTCTAGCACAACAAGACTATGAGAATAAAGAGAGAGACATCTACTATATCAGTCGAACATTAGTGGGCTATGAGTTGCAATGCTCACAGATAGAAAGATCATGTCTTGCGATAGTTTTTGCTTCCCAAAAACTCTGACATTATATGCTTGCACATCTAATCAAACTTATTGCAAAAATAGATCCACTGAAATACCTACTAAGCAAAGCAACTCTCACAGGTCGCCTAGACAAATGGGTAATGCTCCTAAGAAAATACGACATTGAGTATGTAGACAGAAAAGCTATCAAAGGGCAAGTCATTGCTGATCAGTTAGTAGATGCACCACTACAGGACACCACACCAATGCAATTTGACTTTCCAGACGAGTCCTTATTCAACATCTCAACACATTCCTGGAAGCTCTACTTTGATGGGTCCTACACAAACCATGGATCGGGGGCAAGAATCTTGTTTGTAACTCCTCATGGCGACACCATTTCGAAGTCTAACCGTTTGCTATTCCCATGCACCAACAACATAGTTGAATATGAAGCCTTAGTCATTGGTATCAAGATGGAAATAGAGTGGAAAATCAAAGAGCTACATGTCTATGGTGATTCTCAACTAATAATCAATCAGGTCAACGATGATTACCAAACCAAAGATGAAAAGGTTGTCCCTTAAAAGCGGATGGTCGATGACTTTAAGGAGTACTTTGTGATCATCTCTTTTGAGCAGATACCTCAGATTGAGAATAAAGCAGCAGATGCCATGGTGACCATTGCCTCTCTTCTTGAGATACCAGAGAATGAGTCATGGTACAAGTTCTTCGTGGAAACTATTCGACAACCAGCTTATGATCTTCCTGAGAACTATTCCATATGCCTTTTAGTTGGATTTGATTCACCTTGGTACGGTAAGATTTACACTTTTCTTAAGGACAACACTCGCCCACCCGACCTATCTTCAAACCAACGACGAACCTTTATACGCCAAACCTCTTGCTATACCATTATTGCCAATACCCTATATTGATGTGGTCTAGATGGTACTTTACTCCATTGTTTAGAACGAGAAGAATTCATAACCACCTTACAAGACGTGCACGAAGGGATCTGCAAAACACACTGTAGCAGTCCTTCCTTAGCCAAGAAACTCATGCATTTGGGTTATTACTGGCTGAACATGGAAACAGATTCATATCAGTTTGTCAAGAAGTGCAAGAAGTGCCAAATACATGGGAACCTGATATGTGCACCAGCTCAAGAGTTGAGACCTTTAACGACACCTTGGCCCTTCTGCCAATGGGGACTTGACCTTGTGGGAAAGATCCATCCACCCTCATCCAACGGCCACAAATTCATCATAACTGCCACTGAGTACTTTACCAAGTGGATTGAAGTCGTTCCCCTCACCACCTGTCATAGGTAAGCAAATATCCTCATTTATCCTGAATTACCTCATTTGCAGATACGGAATTCCTTCATCCATTATCACGGATAACGGAAGACCCTTCAAAAACTAGGATGTCCAGGAACTCTGTGACCAATTCAAAATCCAACACTGTTTCTCCTCGCCCTATTACCCCCAAGGCAACGGTCAAGCCGAAGCATCCAACAAGACTATCTTGAAACTTCTCAAGAAGATAGTCAACGATGCTGGTCGTGATTGGCACATCCAACTCAATCCCGCTCTGTGGGCCTACAGAACCAGTATACACACTCCCACAGGTGCTACACCTTACACCCTTATCTATGGCTCAGAAGCTATCCTTCCCATAGAGGTTGAATTACCATCTCTCAGGGTGTCGTTAAAAGGTCTCATATCAGATGAAGAATACAGAGTCTCCAGATTGCAAGAACTAGAGTTGCTAGAGGAAAGGAGACAGAAAGCCTTTGACCATCTCAAATCATATCAACAAATGATGTCACAAAGCTATAACCACAGAGTTTTCCCAAGAGTCTTCAATGTTGGAGATTTGGTCCTTAAGGAAAATCCCCGCAATCAACATGATAGGGAAAAGAAGGGCAAGTTTGAACCCAACTGGCTTGGGCCTTATGTAATTGTAGGTACTTATGGATCAGGGGCATATCAGTTAGCAACATCAGAGGATGAGCTGTTTGATGACCCAATCAACAGCATGCATCTTCGCCGATTCTATACCTAGGAGAACCCCAATGTAAGGGGGGCCTAAAAATACAAAAAAATCAAAAAATTGGAAAAATACAAAAAAATCAAAAAATTAGAAAAGTACAAAAAAATTGTCCTTTGGTGAAAACCTGCCAAACAAGCGCCTTGGATAGGTATCATGATGAAAACCTGGCAAACAGGCATCATGTATACTTTCTATCTTTTCATGCAAATAAAAGCAAGTGGTGAAAACCTGGTAAACAGGTGTTACTTGTGATAAACTACCTTCTCCATCTTTAGGAAACCAATCACCATGTGTCCATTCTTCCTCATGTCCCATTCGATCCATGTCTATCGCATAATAAAATCCTAACAATAACCTATCATGGCTTGATACTCTATCTCTTTGTTGGCCTTGTCAACCAAGGTTTTATCCCATATTGTATCCATCGTGTCAGCCTGGCATAGTGTCTCTCATCGGTATCCATGGTCCGAGTCCGTGAACTACATTGCCTCTGCGCCATCACGTAGGCAAGGCCATTATTCTGATGCGCCCCTGAGGCTTCTTTGTCCATCCCATATCTTGTCATCTATCTTCTAGTCCATCCATGGTCCAAATCCATGAACTACGTTGCCTCTGCGTCGTCACATAGGCAAGGCCATTATTCTAATGTGCCCCTGAGGCTCCCATTGTCTCATCTGTGCCATGTCTAGTCCTTCTATCTATCTGAGTCTACCTCCACTTTCTACCACCTAGGTCTTAGGTCCGTTAGGGTTTACCCCGAACTACGTTGCCTCTGCGTCGTCACGTAGGCAAGGCCATTTAGCAATAAGCCCCCGAGGCACTAGGTCAGTCCCTTAGGGTCTGTCTCACCAATAAAGACTATGGAATCTTCTCACCAAGCAAGCAAGCACAAGAAAAGCCCACTTTCAAGTAGAAATTTTGACGCAACACCTTAACCTATCCAAAGCAAAGAAGAAAAACACCTAAGGCCTTCTAAATGATTTTACCCAAATTATGGCAAGAAACAAACACATCTAAATGCAAAAATGTTTTGTGGATTGGAAACATGGTTAAAATATAGAGTCTTGATGTTTTGCTATCATCTCTTTCTATGCTACTCGAGGATGCCAAAAGCTAGAGATGCTATGATGGGGGCATGATTATTTTCTTTGTTTGTTGTTTGTGGATTAAACTTTAGTAAATGTGAAACCTTGTCTAACGACATGATCAGCAAAAGATCATCAAGGACATCCAAGGTCTAACATGAACAGGGGCAATCCTTGTTTGTTGATATGCAAGAAATACTTAGGTCATCTTGGTTCAATTATACCTTGATGCTTGAATTAACTTGCTAAATCAAAATCCATGTAAGCAATGCTCAGGTCATCTCAGTTCAATTATACTTAGATGCTTGCATTAACTTACAACATTTGGAAAAAGTACCAAAAAAATCTCCCAATGATGAAATAAGCACTTCAAAATACTTGCACCATCAAGATGTCAAAAGCAAACACCATTCGCATCTATTATACATCCATAAAAGCATCCATACTGTACCCCATGCAATAAAGATCCAACAATCTAGAGTATCAATACAAATAAAAGTTTGTAAGTTCTTCTGTCGAGTCATTCTTCTATCAATCAGTCTTCTATCTATCGTTATGGTCCATTCTTCTCAATTTCGGTCAACCCGAGCAATGATCCAAATGCAAGTCCATCCTTAATCCATATCAATCAAGTCAAGTCAATCTTGTCAAATGACCCAATCATAATCAGTGGTCTTGATCCTTGTTTTGTTGTAAACCAACTCAATCAGTTAATCAATCGATTGTCTTATACAAGATGTTGCATTGTCGAAATCAGACCAATACACGCGTCTTACACGACATGTTTCATTTCTTGAAACCAGACACTATCCTTCGTGTTGCTCTAGGGATCTATCGTTCCTCACCATGACAACACGCATATCATGTTGGTCTATGGATATATCATTCCCCGCCATGACAACACTGTCATATCGTTGGTTTACTGCTCGACAGGGGCAATACCTTGATTGTTCTTGTATCATTTGTGCATACTTGCTTACTTGCTTGTGTGTGTTATCATTTTATCTTGCATAGCATATCATTCAGCTCTTTTTTCACCTTCTTCTTCGTGAGATTGTCCGTCTCACGTCCTTCTGCCTTCTTCCCGTCCAATCTCCCGAGGGGGCATCCTGTCGTCATAACCTATACCAAGGGCAAACTGGGGCATGTATCATTATCAGACTATCTATTCTTTGAGGCAATGCTGTAAACTGCATTGCATCAAAGAGGAGCAAAATGTATATGCCTAAAAATGACACGATTCTGTCTAAATAAATATTCTTAATATTTATTCCATCTTTATTCCTCTATCAATAAATAAATAACCAAATTTATTTATTTGATTCATATTCTTCCAACAATTAAATAAAATCCTTTATTTAATTAAATTCTTCCAAACAATTAAATAATTCTTAATTATTTAATTAAATCAAATCATTCTTCCAAATTTAAATAAATCAAATCAAATTTATTTAAATCCTCTCAATCTCCAAAAATAAAATATAATCAAATATTTTATTTATTCTTCCAAATCATGCACAACAATTAAATAAATTTATTTATTTAATTTGCTTTCTTATCTTCTAAATTAAATAATACCAATTATTTAATTGTTTTCTTCCAATAATATCTTCCCTAAATTTAAATAAATCAATTATTTATTTAAGTTGTCTTTTTCTTCTAAATTGAGTTATCTCTAAATATAATTCAATCTTTTTGCACATGCAATTAAATATTCCTAATATTTAATAAAGCAAAATATCTTCTTATCCTCATGCAAATCCCTTCTTCTTGTTTTAAATCACTTAACTGATTATTATATTCTTTTAATTGCTTTAACTCATTCTTCTATTCTTAGCAAATCCTCTCATGCAAAAGAAAGTAAGACACATGTCTTTTTCTTATTCGTTGCACGTTCCTCAACCATTCTATATCGTTGATCTTCTCATTCTCTCTATACCGTTGATCTTCTCTTTTCCAAGTCTATAAGTACAACCCTGTTCTTCTATTTCAATCATCCAAGCTTTAAGTATTGTTACTTTGCAGGAATTATAGTGCGCCTTTGGCACCAATTCCTTCATTATTTGTGATCACATTCGCTACTACACACTACGCACTACTACCATCGTTGTGAAGCTCTTCTTCATTATGACATTACCCTAGCCATTCTCAATCAACATTCTTGACAAAGCAAAGAAGTGCACTCACTGAGGGCCCTTTTTCATACACACAAGAACAATTTTTGATAGGCAACCAATGGAAATTTTGATCTAAGGAAGGTTTGCTTTGTTATTTGATTTCCTTAGTACACTATTCTATTGAGTTTTGGGTATTTGATATTGTTTATCATTGCATATTCATTGTTTATCCAAATTTCCCTTAACAAGGCACATTTAGGCTCCACATTGGACTCCCTTGGTTTGGCATCCTCCATCATTTACTTAATTTGGTTGATCTCCCATCATCTAGGCACCGCTTTGTTCCCTTTTGGGCACTTGGCGCTTGCAACGGGCTTCATAGGCCTTAAGGACTTGGCATTCTAGCTTCCACAAGCCCCTCTTCGACCCATTTACAATACGGCATTTGATTTGCCTTAACCAAGCAGTCTTCACAGCTGGCTTCAGCTCACTAGTCGAGCCCTATTCTTCTCTGACTAGGCATTTCATGATCTTGTAGGTCAGCCCTACACTCGGCCTCATCTCATCTTGTTCAACTATTTTTTACCGTGTTTGGTGTCCATTTTGGGACGTGGCCCCTACTCTTTGCTTATCATTTTATTACACTAAGTCGATCGCTCTTCATTTTTTGAGATTGCCTCTCTAACATTTCTGGTCAAAGTTCAAACTTGCATCACCTTTGAAGAATGCTGGATTGGATCAGCGGTTGTAATTTTACGTAGGTTTTGGAGTCATGTTATTTCTTGGCATCTTATGGTATATTTGTAGTAGCCTCCATTTGTGTGGCTTATACATCTAGTGGTCAGCCTTATCTAAGGTCGTGGTGGTTCACTCACACCACATGCAGAAGCCCCTATCAACCTGAATAGGGCCAGTAGGCCCAAACTCTAGCCACTCCAGCCGACCAAAGTGGCCATGCAGGTCTGACATTTGCCCCAGACTAGCTCCATGCATGCTGCCAAAATCAGCCCACTATGTAACTATTTTTGTAACCACTAGTTAGTTGTAGCATTTTATGCTACAATATCTTCATTCTAACATTTTCTATAATAGTTACACTTATTGTAACCACTAGTTGTTTATGCTTAGCATTTAATGCCAAACAGAGACTATCAAGCTCCTTAAAGTGCCCAAAGTAGGCCTTTTTTCATTTTGTAATAACTTTCGCCCATGGAGGTGAATTTTGACAAAATTATAGTCAACAAAAACCTCTTTCCATCCACTTCGCTTTGACAAATTCAAACTAAAAAAAAATCCTTTTTTGATGAGTTTTTAATCCATGAACCCCATTGTACTTGCAATTTTTGACAGGGCATAACTTTCGCCCACGATATCAAAAATTAGCGATTTTGTTAAACTATTTAGAATTTTGTAAGGAATTCACTAGTGTAGGTAAAATTTAGTTTTGGATAGCCAGTTTTCAAAAATTTGTAAAAAATTTTGTGTGTTATAAATGGATGATTTGGCTTCCAAACTTGCACAAATTGTAATTTTTCCATTGCATATCTTTGTGAGGGGCTTCTAAACCAGTCATACTCATTTTGGGGGCACAAAATTTCATTTCTGCTTTGATAGTCTTAAAATTTGATTATGTCTCTCACACACAATCCTTTCCATTTGAGTATTATCAATAAACCTTGTAATAAATGGAAGATCAAATGTGGATATTGTGGGCTAAAATGCAATACAACAAAAGAATGTCATCATCACAAAATCAATGAACTAAGACAACAAATTCTTCATGTATATCAACTTTCTATTGATATTAATAAAGCACTTGCGAAAAATCTTGTCTCACTATGTCATCTTGTGAGATACCATCAGTTGGGTATGTACACTATAGTCATATGACTTACATTGAGATCCCATCTACACCATCATCACCTGTTGCTACATCTAAATCTAGAGTTGATATCACCATGGCTTCTATTGATTCTCTGCACCAGGATATGGTTATCATTGTCCTAGATCCAACACATTGGGATGCATATCTACTCGACATTTTGTGTCTTTTTGTAGAGTCCCGCATTACAGATTTGGGAGACACCATTGAGGACATTCCTCTTCTTTTCGATGAAATCTTTGATGAAGTTGCATCTCCATTGTCTTCTTTAGTTATAATTGTTCTTCCTTCACCTACATCAGCTTCTATAGTGAGAAATTCTCCATATTTATGAGTCCACATATTTGACTCTATCATCATGTATTTTGACATCCTCTGTAGTAGTATCAGATTCTTCTAGGTCCCATTATTACCATACATCTATGCTCCCTATACCCAAATCTCAACATTTGTCACACATTAGCATTGGCTTGGAGATCTTTGAGCATCCTTCAAAGACATCATGGGCATCATCTACACCTTTGAATCATGTGCAGAATTTAGAGACCTTCATCCTTCTCCATGTATGTTCCTATCTAGAATGGGAAGATTCTTTGCACACTTTTGTGGTTTGATTTCTTCCTAAGGGGAGAAATGTTGTTCAGCATTTGTGGATCATTTTCAACATCCAGTCTCGAGCATCTACTAGCACTACAGGAGGTATTTTGAGGGGAGGTTGCATGGTTAGTCTTCTCATTTCATTTTTGGGAGGATCCATCTCTTTGCATGGAGTTCATGTAACACCCCTCCAAGAAACCCCAGAGAACAACTCAACTATGCTATACAAAAAGGACAATTTTTTTTTTTAAGGAAAGAAATAACAAAGAAATTTAAATCATATTTATTCCTAACATCAAGTTAAGATTATCCTCTAGGGTTCCACGAATACATTACTAACAAACTATTAACAAGATCTAACCAACATTATAAATTAACTAACAACCATAGTGCATTCTAAATCTGATTGCATCAAATAAATAAACGCATACATTTCCATATTATATCATCAAATAAGTAATCATCAAGATCTTGTATATAGGATTACAAGTACATATACAATTCCCTTTACATGAGGGTACACCATTACATTACTTACAATATCACTTTCTTGATTACATTGGAGTACATACATCAAGATAATAGTACATGATTCTATTGATATACAAAATTGGAACATGAACATAAGTTTATGTCTCCTCAAGCTAGAACAAGATCTGAAATCTTCCACATAAGGTACATCCTTATCGCACACAAACAATAGCAAGGGGAACCAATGGAGATAAAATCACAACCACCTAACCATGTGGAACCCTAAGGTCCACCCCCCGTGCTAGGAGATAACAATAAGGTCCCACGAGTAAATAGCCAAGAAGATAATAGGCTAATAGGTGCAAGGACTACACATGACTCAAATACAACACTGGTCAACAAAGACATCATAAGCAACTTAAACATCACTTACACACTTAACTATACTTCCAAAGTCACTCACACAACTGATGGAGGAAACACAACTAGGGAGTGCTAGACTACATTAGGGAGGAGTGTCATCACATAGCTTGTCATGGGTTGTCCTGGTAGGTCTTCCTAGGTCCCAACCCCCATCCCGGGTTGTCTTGGCAGCCTCTCCAGACCCCCAGCCCCAATACAAACTCATGCGGAACCAACATACCCTTCATGAGGACAAGGTAGTTGATCTTGCCATTCCAGGCCTTCTCATCTCATCTCAAGCCTAAATGAGCACTTGAGCCATGAGTGAGGCATACTTTATCTTGATTAATGTGAATTCTACCCTTTCCTCCTAACTCAAAATTAAGGCTATTACTAGATTAAGAAACCCTCCAATGGGTTGTCTTGGACACCTCTTTGGGTTCCAGCCCCCATTGAGAGCCACTCACCCTACTTGCAACTAGTAAACCCTATACAAGGCAAGGCATTAACCATCTTGCACGATTATCATTAACACGTAAATCTGTAAACAAAGCAAGGCATTACTCATCTTGCACATTTATCACAAGCACATAACACAGAGCAAGGCATTATCCATCTTGTATAGTCAATATAATCACATGAATAGGTACACTGAGCAAGGCATAAACCATCTTGCACATATATCATACCAACATGAATAGGAGGCAATATTTCAAGAATGCATTTCATTCAACTCACATGATGCACACATAGCCAACCCCCACACAATCACACCCTCCTAGGCCTCTGGAAACAACTTCCCCAAATGACATAAACACTTGACACCACTAAACACAGTGGTCTCACATCACATTCACTCTCAGATGGACATCATAAACTAAGATCCTTCATCAATATTTCAATGATCAATCATCTAACAAATATAAAGTGAATCTATCTCAACATTACAGAATTGTAACTAATAATTCTCAAGACTTATTTTAATTTCATTTAATTAAAATGAATGCGAACAACATGCAAATAACCCTAAGACATACAAATTAAACACAACAATTATTTACACTATTTACAACTAATGTAGATTTTGTTAATAATTTAGACAATTTTGTAAATACTATTAAATATAACTGTATAAGCAAGACTAAAAGCCTATAATATTAGAATGCTATAAATCTCTTACACTAGTTAGAATCACAAGATACAAAACTTGAATCTACAATGAAAGAACCTTGTTCTAAGGTTAGCTTGAGAGGAAAGGAATACAGAACAACAAAACATTCCTATAGATCTAACTTCATCAAATCTACCACACTTTTAACCACATGCATATGATAGGATCATAATGCATTTAAAGGATAGTTCAAACCAAGTAGAAGTATCATGGCTAAAGCAACTCAAGAGTGAACACTAATAGGGCACAAGTAAAAAAATAATCTTTTTCTAGGTTTTACCAAATTCCATTCAACACACAAACTAGTGAGAGGTAGACAGTCACAAAATATTCATATCTCTAAAATGATAAATTGGGTAAGGCTGATTTTTAGATATGATTTAGATAACTAGGTCGTACACCATATATTAAAAATTTAGAGGAACCCACTTCGTAAAAATAAAGTTATGGCTAACGCAACAAACTGTAAAAATAGAGATGAAATCGGTGAGAGAGTCACAAAATATTCATATCTCCAAAATGACAAACTACATAAAACTAATTTTCAGATATGATTTAGATAACTAGGTCGTGCACCATTTATAAAAAAATAGAGGAACCCAATTCATAAAAAATAATGTTATGGCTAAAGCAATAGATTGTAAAAATAGAGATGAAATCAGTGAGAGATAGACAGTCACAAAATATTCATATATCCAAAATGACAAACTGGTAAGGCTGATTTTTGGATATGATTTGGATAACTATGTCGTGCACCATATATAATTAGAGGAACCCAGTTCATAAAAATAAAGTTGTGGCTAATGCAAAACACTGTAAAAATAGAGATGAAATGGGTGAGGGATAGACAGTCACTTCAATCAGTGATTCCCAGAAATGCAATGATACAGACATGCACAATTGGATCTGATAACAAGGATTTTAATCTCTCAAGCAAATTACAATCGACAGGAAAAATCATAAATCAAACATTTGCTTCAACAGAAAACTGAGACAAAAATTAGAACCAAAGGAACCTAATTTCGCTTGCTTGACTGGGCTAAAGATTCGATGTCGGGTTCAACTGCTGCAGCCACAAACCAGTCTCTCCCATCTCCTCTCCCCCCAAAAGTTCAATCTTTTTTATCTTATTTATTTCCTTTTACAACTAGACAAGAATCATTTTTATTCTTATTTATTTAGTATTTACTATATATGAGTTTTATGACAACTCATAAATATTATCTATTTTTATTGCCACATAACACAACATTTAATTATATTTATTTATTTATTTATCTATAGCTAGCATTTACATTTATTTTTATTTTTTTAATTGTTTATTTCCATAAACTCAAATTCTCATAAAGACATTTATATTTATTTATTTATTTAACAAAAATGCTTTCATAACTAATAATATTATTTTCATAACTCAAGAAGGGGAGGATAAGTCCAAGAGTGATGATGTTCAAGAGGTTGTTATTGAAGATTCGGGTGGTGTTGAGGTGACTGATGGGCAAGAAATTCCTCCGGAGACCTTTGATACTGAGGGTAATAAAGGGTTTGAAATTTCTGCTCCTATTGGTGACTGCATTGATGTGGGAGCTACTAATACTCATGTGGAGGTTATTGACACTAATGATAACAATGGGAAGGATGTTCACTTGTTCCTACTGAGGTTCTTGCAGATCCTGATTTTATTTAGGAGGATTGCAACAGTAATGAAGATGGTATGGAGGAGGAAGCTAATGAGGAAGATAATCATTCTGATGTTTTGACTCAGTTGAAGGAGCAGGTAGATTTTTTCGAAAAGAGGGTCTTTTCTCTTGGCAGACTCATTACAAGCATGCTTTGTAGGCCGACTATGGCTAATCTCTCTATGCTGCAGGAACATGAAGTTCTCACTCATGGTGTTGATGATGACAGGGCTAAAGAATTTGACAGAATGTTTGAGTTTCTTTTTAAAGGCTGGGAAGACACCCTTTCCTAGTCTTCTTTCTAAGCTTTTTGTTAGCTAGCTTTTTACTGATAGTTTCTTTTTGTTGTATATCGGTTGTATGTAAGCTATCAGTGGTGGTTCTGGCTCTTTTTGTCTCCTGAGCCTTTGTTGCCCTTTTTGGGCTCTGCTTTGTAAGGGTTTGGCCCCTAGTTTTGCTGCCTTGTACTATCAAAAACAATTAACCAAAGCAACAAACAAACAATGCCAAACTAAATAACCCAAATGCTGAACAATACCTGACACAATGCAAATCGAAAGCATGACCACAATGATAGTGAATGACCATCATGCCCATACAAACAACACTGACTAGGTGCAAAACTGGATACTCATCCTTTTCAAGGATGATGGCTAACTAGGGGACCATATGTTATCTCCATTCAATAGTTTCCATTGGGTTTAAGGCACGCTCAGACCTGTCGATTCAGGTGGAGTCGATGCCTAGTACCTACAACTTGCAGCACACAACACGATCTATGCACAAGTATAATAAATATCAAACGGTCACAAAGTGAAAGAGAATTGCAACGTCGCCGAACGCTCAAGAATGAGTGGTACGACATTGTCTCTTTTCACACCACACAATAATCAGATCATCCTATAATACAAAATCAGTCGCATAAAAATCAATTCTAACTTATGACAATCATAGTAAGATCAACATCATAATCACCTAAATGTAAAACAATTTCAGAGCATATGGATTATCAGTGTCGCAACAAGGATTATCAATAAAACATGCTAACTATCATATGAAACCACACATGGGGATAATCAAGAATGTCACCAACATGAATGTAGCATCTACTAACATCATATAATGTACAACATCAACTGTCTAACATACCTTACATATTCCTATTATTTTACCTTCATCTTCATGCTCCTTAGCCAGACTATATGCACATCTAAGATGAGAATGGAGGGGCACTACATCCTCCCCCCCCTAAAACTTGACTTACTCCTGGAAGTCACAGACTAGGGTGGAAACATAACATATTAGTATTGCAATTTTCTATTGCCAACATACGCAACCATATTAAGCAATTATTCCTAAGACGGGCACAATCATTTGATAAAGACAAGAAGGACATACATTCCTTACCTTAAGACATCTCATGTGTACTACTTATAACCAATCACACATATTTTGAGAATTTCATGTGATTTAGAGAATTGCATTCACATTTTAACAAGGAAAAATACATCTCATCTCTTGTTTCCACTATGGTTCCAACTAATTACCAAACATGCAAGTACAATTCTCCGCGGAGTCTTCCCTTGTACATACTATCAGAGGCTTGAAAAGAACATGATAGAAATGACACTTAACACGAAATGGGGCCAACAGAAACAAACATTCAGAATAGCCACCATAGAAATTTAAAAAAAAATGCAAACCCAAGTGGGGGAATAATCAAATTCAATCTTAAGTCACAAAATGCCGGTAATTTTCGACAATAAATCAAGTATAAAGAAAAGAGTTTTGGTGGCCACTCCTATCATAAGAGAGTTCAAAGAAAACAAATTCATTGTTAGCCCACCAACAACACATGAAACAACTATCAAAATTTCTAAAACAACCAATATTACAAATCCACATCACAGTGTGACTAATTTTAGCCACAAAAGGGAGTATCCACTACACAACAACTCAGGACTCAAAGTACAGAATGCGTTAGAGAATGTACACCAAACACATGGACAACTAAGGTTTCTACATATTCATATCTAAGCAACTTTTATACAAGAATGTAAGGCAACACAGTCGCTACTTATATACAAAAAAAAAATTATATCTTTAATGCAGTATAATTTCTTTTTACCAAACTATGAACATATGCAATTACTTCCTTATGCATGAAGATATTTACAGAGGGAATGTATGATGTCACACACAAGAATAATTCAAAAATTTAATTGACTTATAGTATCACATTCATGATCTCATGGGTCCAAGGCAAGCTCCGATTTGATCTCCTACACCCGGTTCTTACACAGGCATACACAATGATAACTTCCACAACAAAACTTCCACATGAGGTCTGTTGATAACTGAGAGGGGGGGGTGAATCAGTTATCCTAATTATTGAACTTTCTTCATAATCAATGTAGCATCAATTTAATTAAGCAAACATAACCATGAAATGGAAATACACATGACACAATATTTTTGATGTGGAAACCTTGTTAAGGGAAAAAACCACGGGGTGATTAACCCAAGATTGTATTCTCTGTTAGAAGAATGGAAATACAAAATGGCACTTGCCAATTAGGGCTCACTGCCCGAGCACACTGCTCACAAGGGGCATGCTGCCTACAAGAGACACACTGTCTACAATTTATAAAGAATGTAATACAATACTTGAACTGATAAGAAGCATCAACATATGCTGGAGTTCAGTTCCGGTTAGGCTCTGTACACTGATCTGCTACACTTCATCTTTCCTCTTCTTTTGTGCTGCTCTCTTTTCACATACTGGACCTTCCTTTCTGCTTTTATTCAGCTCTACTGCTTTTCTTCACACATTACTCACCACCACAACACTTCTCATAACTAAATCCATCTTGTCTATATATCCGCACAAGTGATTTCATCACCTTTCTAGTCGGCACCCAGAATAGTCAATATTTTCCATAAACTCTGATCTGTCGGCTGAATCCTTGCTTACCAAGTAATGCGGATCAAGGATATACTTGTGAAAATAATTAATCATGTCGGCCAAACATAATTTATGCCTTCATAACCTTTACCAACATCAGTAACACATCCGGAATAATGGCTGATGTTCTGCCAGTCAGTTCTTCCTCTGTCACACTGCCAATCAGGAACCCGATACTCAAGTATTCATATCTTTTTCTTCATCTATCACTAGAGGCTAAATCCTTGGAATCTATCACTCAAGGTAGTCCTCTTAACTTCCCCAAATCTGCACTTCACCAAGATACTTCCTCTGAGAGATCCGGACCTGACTGTCAGACCTCGCCACATGCTCTGTTCTTGTTTACCGGACCACAACATTCTTCACTCTGACTTCCGGTATAGACATACCATGTCCTGCGGATGTGTGGAATAAACTTTGTTGCCATCAATGACAACATTCATGAATCCATATAGTGTCTCTTGCCAACAATCTCCCCCTTTGGCATTGATGGCAACACTTAGTGAAAAATGACTAAGTGTTTACACTATGCTCCCCCTTGGCTGATGCTCTATTTTTATATACATTTTTCGGAGCTCCCCCTTAGTTGGATTCCTCATTTTTCACTGCTCTTCACTCCCCCTTTGACATCAATGGCAAAGGGTAGGGTCCACATACCAAAATTTTCAAAATTTTGTCCACATAAGTAAATACATAAGGAATACTTACATATACTGAAGTATGTCTGCAAAAGTTGTTTTCAATTGAATGAATTCTGTAGCCCAACTTTGCTTCATTCTATCCAAAATTGATATATGACCACTCAACAGGAATGCAAACGCATCTGCCCTTTTTAGATCTGTTGGATCATTGGTCCGGGCTGTGATTTGAGCTTCTTTTATGGCCTCATGCATGGCCTCTAACTTAGGGACAATTATCCCTCTGAGCTCACTCAACCTACTGATTCAATTTTTCTTCTCTTTTTCAAGCTTCTTAATTTCATTCAAAACTACAACCGTTTGACATTCTTGATTTATTATGGATGTAGTAAGTGGATCAAAATTTTGAGAAAGTTTTAACAGTTTATCCTCCTATTCTTTCATTTTCTTCTCAATTTCCAATGTTGTTTTAGACCAGGATATACAAAATTTGTATACATCACCTCCATCTTTAAGGGCATTTTCCAAACTTTTTATCCCAATACCCATAACTCTTCTATCATTTGATATTAGCCCTTACATCTCTGAGAATCTCTTATCCAAAAATTCTTTCCTGACCTTCTCCTTAGCTGATTTCTCTAGAGAATTAAAATGTTGGCTAACACTATTGACTAGAGTTTTAAGATTATCAGAGGAAGAGGCTATGGGATCCTTTTGAAAAGATGGCATGATCTTTTCCAACACTCCGGATGCTACCTCTATAAGCTCACAGTCTTCCATGTGAGACTTTAGGAGTTTTTCTTTAGCCTTTGCATTAGCAAATGAAGCTATCTTCATTGTCTGTACCGGAGAAAGAGAATCAAAATTAAATGGTCCTTGTAGAAGCTCTGGTTCATCAATCTCCATTGTTTCTTTGTTCAGGAATTCTTAGACAATTTTTGTAGTCTCTTGCCGGAGATAGATTTTTCTTTTCTTCTGCATTCTTAGAGTTGTCTCTTGGAGTTTTCTCTCCTTCTACATTCTTATCACTGGCAGTTGTGGTCTTCTCTGTTGAAGTCTTCTCTCCTTCTGCAACCTTGGTATTGTCACCTTCTTTTTCCTTCACCTCTGATTCTTTCTCCTGTATTCTTTCTTCTTCTTTAGATTTGGAGACTGTAGGGGAATCCAAAGGAGAAATGTTAGTCTGTTCAAGGCCCACCTCTTCTATCATTTTCTCAGTAGATTCTTCTGTAACACTTGTAGTCGAGGGATCAGTACCCAAGTCCTCTATAATTGGAATGCTGAATCTTTTGAATGCATTCCGGAGGATCTCTTCTATCTCTTTTGCAACTTTGTCAGTCTCTCTTAGCATAAGTTCATTCATCCTTGCTTTGCTCCTGAACTCATCCTTACAATCTTTGAATACCATATTCATTATCTTAGGATCGATTGAAGGATATAGTCGAATTGCTATCTGTTCCTGGATTTCTAGGTCTTTGGCTTGGGCATTGTTCTTTCTTATTTCTAGTTCCTTCTCCAAGCTTTTGGGGATCAGAGATATAATTTCAATGAATGCTTTGTTGTAGATATTTAGCTACCTGACTGTGGCATCTTGCAATATCTTCTGATCTGCTTCACCGTAATCATCATAGAACTCAATCATTGGCTGAAGATTTCTGTCCACTGTAACTAATTTGATTATGTCATCAAATATGAAGAGTGGGTTTTTCAACATATTCCTCTATCTTTTCTTCTTCCTCTTGTCTGGTAGAGGGTTCACCAGATGTTTTCTTTTGTTTCTTCACTTTCCTGATTTCTTCATCAGATTCAGTCTCCTCTTCATCCCTTTGACTGGCATAAGCCTTTGTGGCTTTTGTCTTTGTTCTTTTCTCTCCTTTGCCGGATAATTTTGCTTCCGGTTTTGATGGTCTTGAGCTTTTGGTAGTGGTAGGTGCAGATCTCTTTGATGATCTGGTCCGGGTGGAGGATTTTACCGGAACACTTTCCTCACTTTTCTTTTCTACCTTTTTCTTCTCTTCCTCAGCCCTTTCCATCTTTTCCCTATTGGCATCAAGTGCCTCCTTTGATATGCCAAAGCCTTTTGCAACATCTTCAACTTCTTTTCTTACCTTAGTTCCACATGAATCTTTACACTCAACTCCTTAAAGGTTCCAAACCTTTCTGCCTTTGGATCCTTTGGTTGACTTAGCATGTGTTGAACATGTAGCTCCATAATTTGTTCATCAACTTCATACCCCATGGAAATGATCCATACAGTTCTTGGTTCTACTGCCTCCATTAGGCACTGATCAGTCTCTACCATAAAACATACTATGTCTTTGTATTTCTCAACAAGAGACTGGGGAATCCTTTCTCTTACTTGCATCATGTTCTAAAAATTCTTGAAATATCCCCACAGGGTTGTATTTCTTGCTTTAGCATCCCCAAGCCCATACAAATAGTCTCTGATTTGGATGGCAACTGGTCTGTCATTTTGGCATACCCAGCCATTAGATCCAGGAAGCTCATTCATGTAATAAAAGAATAGGTAGAGTATCAATCCACCATACTTGAAGGAGTTCTTCTTATTCTTCTTAATCTTTTGCAAATTTTCCAAAAGTTGGCTTAGAAGAAGTTCACACAGATCATAGTCAGCATTTTCTTTTAGCATTTGATAAGCTGTGTAAACTACAGTTCCCGGTACTAAATTTTCCCTACTGGAGTGATAAATCTTGTAACCAATTATCATGGATGCAAATTTGGCATCCGGTTTAGTGATGTCTTCAATTGTCATAGCTCTCTTGTCAAATTTTGATCCGGTTGCATCACTTACTGTCTGATTCTTAATAGATTTGAGAACAGGGATTCCATCGGATGAGTGCAGACCGGTTACTACCCTAATTGCATCTTTGGTGATCTTAAATGGTTTATTTAACCATAAGAAATTGTCATGCACTCTACTCAACACATACCGAACCCATTCATCTTCTTCAAAATAGGGGAAATGAATGCACTGTGCAAAATGCTTATCCTGGATGGCTTTATACTGAGGTTTAATCTCAAAAGAATCATCTAATAGCTGTTTGTGATAGATATCCACTAACTTTGATTCACCAAATTCTTAAATATTCGCGTGTATGTAAACCCTAATGTCTTCTGTATGCAACACACCATGCGGAACACTGCAAAAACCTCCTAGGGGATCTACTTCCAAAGATTTGCATGGATGTTTCTTGAATTTGGGGCGAGGCCTATCAGAGATTTTTACAATATTTGGAGTACCCATCATTCAAGGATTTAGAGAGATATTTGATAATGAGGAATACCTTTTGCACCTTTCGATTTCACGGAGTTAGCCGGATCGATTTCTAGATGAATTGACTTCTGTAAATGATCTTTGATGAGCTTGAGGAATTTTGTTGCAGAGCTTCACTTTTCATTTCTTCTTGAATCCAGAGTGAACAAATGCTTAATGAGAAAACCCTTATATTGCTCCACAAACCCTAATGTCAGGTTGCAATAAATGCTCAACCTAACTTATTCTGGTTTGCCTTATTCAGATGACTTGAAGAACCAGATCGATCCTGATCTTTAAACATCTTGCGAATCTTCCAAATCTAAACCATATTTTATTTGGATGTTTCCCTTATGAACCCTTTAATCTGTAACTCTTCTTGTGTCAGTTCCAGCACCAATTGACTGGTTGGGGGAACAAGGTTTTCTTTGTGTCTCCCCCTGAGCTAGAGCTCACTTTTTAGTTTTCGGAAGGAATATCAGCACGAGAGTCTGGTGCGGACCCATCTCCTACATTCTCTGTACTTTTCTTCACCCAAATCTTGTTCATCTCACTTTGAACTTCATCTGCATTCACTTTTCATTTTCCCTTATCCTGATTCTGATTATGATGTACTGGACCTCTTTTGTCCTGATTCTTGTTTCTACAGAATTTTGCAATATGATCGGATCTATTGCAAATTTGGCAAACAACATTTCTTTGCATATTTGATTGATATCCTCTTGATCTGCATTGATTAGCCATATGACCTATTCTATTGCATGCAAAACATCTACCATTGAATGATTTGTTCATTTGCATATTTCTGCATTCATGAGACTTGTGACCATACCTTTTGCAGTTGAAGCATTGTCCGGAGAAGGATGAGTTAGTCTAATTCATTCTCTTTCTGCACTGATTAGCTTTATGACCAAAGTTATTGCAGTTGTGGCAGTATCCATTGAAGGATGGATATCTTTGAGCATTAGGCTGCCTTACCGGAGGTCTTCTAGGCCTATTCCTTGGATTTTCTGATCCAAAATTCTTCTGACCAGATCCGGAGAAAACCGGAGCTTTCTCCTTTCTCATATCCCAAACCACACTTGTCATCTGTCCTCTTTTGACTTCCAAGAAGAACTTCAAGTTGAGCAGAACTTATCTTGAATTTCTCTTTATATTCATTTGTTAATTTGAAGATCCCTTTTGAGAGAGACAATTTGATCCTCAAGTTTTTCTTCATTATCTTTAGCATCTTCAAGATCAGATTCAAGATGTCTGATAATTTTATCCATCTTGTGGCAATCTTCTGATTTCTCCTTGAGAGATTGTCTTAGATTATCTTCAGTTTTTCTTTTCTCTTCAATCTCTTGGGTAAACTTTATAACTCATGATTCTATTTCATGTCTTACCATAATGATTTCTTTTGATAACTTTTCACATAACTTAGTTTTCTCCTTTAGATCTTCATTTGTATCATTGGCTTCACTTTGACTTGCCAATTGTTGAAGTAGCTCCTTTCTTTTTTTCATAGAGAGACTTAATTTGTCTTTTAGTTCTCTCATGAAATCATTAGCCTATTTGAGTCTTTCCTTTAACTCATTGACTTCAGAGTTTGACTGCTCAAGATCACCAAGGGCAGTCTTGAGTTGCTCCCTTAAACCATAGGCATCCATTTGAATTCCTAGATCTTCCTCAAGCTGTTAGACTCTGTTGGGAGGAACTTGGCTCTGATACCAATTGTTGATAACTGAGAGGGGGGGTGAATCAGTTATCCTAATTATTGAACTTTCTTCATAATCAATGCAGCATCAATTTAATTAAGCAAACATAACCATGAAATGGAAATACACATGACACAATATTTTTGATGTGGAAACCCTGTTAAGGGAAAAAACCACGGGGTGATTAACCCAAGATTGTATTCTCTGTTAGAAGAATGGAAATACAAAATGGCACTTGCCAATTAGGGCTCACTGCCCGAGCACACTACTCACAAGAGGCACACTGCCTACAAGAGACACACTATCTACAATTTATAAAGAATGTAATACAATACTTGAACTGATAAGAAGCATCAACATATGCTGGAGTTCAGTTCCGATTAGGCTCTATACACTGATCTGCTGCACTTCATCTTTCCTCTTCTTTTGTGCTACTCTCTTTTCACATACTGGACCTTCCTTTCTGCTTTTATTTGGCTCTACTATTTTTCTTCGCACATTACTCACCACCACAACACTTCTCATAACTAAATCCATCTTGTATATATATCCGCACAAGTGATTTCATCACCTTTCTAGTCGGCACCCGGAATAGTCAATATTTTCCATAAACTCTGATCTGTCGGCTGAATCCTTGCTTGCCAAGTAATGCGGATCAAGGATATACTTGTGGAAATCATTAATCATGTCGGCCAAACATAATTTATGCCTTCATAACCTTTACCAACATTAGTAACACATCCAGAATAATGTCTGATGTTCTGCTAGTTAGTTCTTCCTCTGTCACACTGCTAATCAGGACCCTGATACTCAAGTATTCATATCTTTTTCTTCATCTATCACCGGAGGCTAAATCCTTGGAATCTATCACTCAAGGTAGTCCTCTTGACTTCCCCAAATCCACACTTCACCAAGATACTTCCTCTGAGAGATATGGACCTGACTGTCAGACCTCGCCACATGCTCTGTTCTTGTTTACCGGACCACAACATTCTTCACTTTGACTTCCGGTATAGACATACCATGTCCTGCGGATGTGTTGGATGAACTTTGTTGCCATCAATGACAACATTCATGAATCCATATAGTGTCTCTTGCCAACAGAGGTCATGGCCAACAAGGAGATAGATATCAGATTATCAATCAACCATGTAAAGATACCCCACACACGACAACACCACATAACCACATGACTCGCGATGCATGATGCCAACGAATAATTAAATCATTCCAATACTTACACATATACAAAAACAATGCAATTAACATAAAGATGGTATGGTGCTTCCACACCCATAGCTAAACATAACCCCCAAGTATGACTACTTCACCACACCAGGGAACACAAAACACCACTAGCCTTTCACAACACCCCACATAGAATGGGTATAGGATATTCACATCACTAGAGGGGGCAAATACCACACTCTAATTACATGCACTAACAATAACCATGCTTCATTCTTCTAAAGCACTAGAGACCACAAAAGGAACTCAAGGCCTCAACAAATCAGCAAGCACTAACATTCAAGAAACTCATATTGGCAAATATATCATCACATTTTCAAAAAAGAAGGAGAAAGAACACATAGCAGACACATAATTAAAACAAGGCATAAAGAATTTATTTTTTAAAGAGCAAGTCTGTAAACTTATCAACCTTCTAACGTCATACCAAGGCACATAGGTGAGAAGTACTATTACCAACTCACCACAAAGAGAAAAACACTTAACCTAGAGCAACAACAACAATCTAGTGATCCTACTGTTGCAACCTGGATTTGATACCAAATGTAATGCCCCGCTAGGAAACCCCAGAGAACAACTCAACTATGCTATACAAAAAGGACAATTTTTTTTAAGGAAAGAAATAACTAAGAAATGTAAATCATATTTATTCCTAACATCAAGTTAAGCTTATCCTCTAGGGTTCCACGACTGCATTACTAACAAACTATTAACAAGATCTAACCAACATTATAAATTAACTAATAACCATAGTTCATTCTAAATCTAATTGCATCAAATGAACAAACGCATACATTTCCATATTATATCATCAAGATCTTGTATATAGGATTACAAGTACATATACAATTCCCTTTACATGAGGGTACACCATTACATTGCTTACAATATCACTTTCCTGATTACATTGGAGTACATAAATCAAGATAATAGTACATGATTCTACTAATATACAAAACTGTTGAATGGAGAACATAATTTTCTATCTCCTCAAGCTAGAATAAGATCTAAAATCTGCCACATAAGGTACATCATTATCGCACATGAACAATAGCAAGGGGAACCAATAGAGATAAAAACACAACCACCTGACCATATGGAACCCTAAGGTCCACCCCTCGTGCTAGGAGATAACAATAAGGTCCCACTAAGTAAACAACCAAGCAGAGAATAGGCTAAGGACCACACATGACTCAAATACAACACTGGTCAATAAAGACATCACAAGCAACTTAAACATCACTTACACACTTAACTATACTTCCAGAGGCACTCACACAACTGATGGAGGAAATACAACTAGGGAGTGCTAGACTGCATTAGGGAGGAGTGTCATCACATAGCTTATCATGGGTTGTCCTGGTAGGTCTTCCTAGGCCCCAGCCCCCATCCCGGGTTGTCCTGGCAGCCTCTCCCGACTCCTGGCCCCCATACAAACTCATGCGGAACCAACATACCCTTCATGAGGACAAGGCAGTTGATCTTGCCATTCCAGGCCTTCTCATCTCATCTCAAGCCTAAACGAGCACTTGAGCCATGAGTTAGGCATACTTTATCTTGATTAAAGTGAATTCTACCCTTTCCTCCTAACTCAAAATTAAGGTTATCATTGGATTAAGAAACCCTCCAATGGGTTGTCTTGGACACCTCTTTGGGTTCCAACCCCCATTAAGAGCCACTCAACCTACTTCAACTAGTAAACCCTATACAAGGCAAGGCATTAACCATCTTGCATGATTATCATTAACACGTAAATCTATAAACAAAGCAAGGCATTACTCATCTTGCACATTTATTACAAGCACATAACACAAAGAAAGGCATTATCCATCTTGTATAGTCAACATAATCACATGAATAGGTACACTAAGCAAGGCATGAACCATCTTGCACATATATCATACCAACATGAATAGGAGGCAATATTTCAAGAATGCATTTCATTCAACTCACATGATGCACACATAGCCAACCCCCACACAATCACACCCTCCTAGGCCTCTGGAAACAACTTCCCCAAATGACATAAACACTTGACACCACTAAACACAATGGTCTCACATCACATTCACTCTCAGATGCATATCATAAACTAAGATCCTTCATCAATATTTTCATGATCAATCATCTAACAAATATAAAGTGAATTTATCTCAACAATACAGAACTGTAACTAATAATTCTCAAGACTTATTTTAATTTCATTTAATTAAAATGAATGTGAACAACATGCAAATAACCTTAAGACATACAAATTAAACACAACAATTATTTACACTATTTACAACTGGTGTAGATTTCATTAATAATCTAGATAATTTTGTAAATGCTATTAAATATAACTATATAAGCAAGACTAAAAGCCTATAATATTAGAATGCTATAAATCTCTTACACTAGTTAGAATCACAAGATATAAAACCCGAAGCTACAATGAAAGAACCTTGTTCTAAGGTTAGCTTGAGAGGAAAGGAATACAGAACAACAAAACATTCCTATAGATCTAACATCTTCATCAAATCTACCACACCTTTAACCACATGCATATGATAGGATCATAATGCATTTAAAGAATGGTTCAAACCAAGTAGAAATATCATGGCTAAAGCAACTCAAGAGTGAACACTAATAGGGCACAAGTAAAAGCACAATCTTTTTCTTGGTTTTACCAAATTCTGTTCAACACACAAAACTAGTGAGAGGTAGATAGTCACAAAATATTATCTCCAAAATGACAAATTGGGTAAGGCTATTTTTGGATATGATTTAGATAACTAGGTCATGCACCATATATAAAACATTTAGAGGAACCCAGTTCGTAAAAATAAAGTTATGGCTAACGTAACAGACTATTAAAATAGAGATGAAATCGGTGAGAGATAGATAGTCACAAAATATTCATATCTCCAAAATGACAAACTGCGTAAAACTAATTTTTGGATATGATTTAGCTAACTAGGTCATACACCATATATAAAAAAAAATAGAGGAACTCAGTTCGTAAAAATAACGTTATGGCTAACGCAACAGCCTGTAAAAATAGAGATGAAATCGATGAGAGATAGACAGTCACAAAATATTCATATATCTAAAATGACAAAGTGGGTAAGGCTGATTTTCGGATATGATTTGGATAACTATGTTATGCACTATATATAAAAACATTAGAGGAACCCAATTCGTAAAAGTAAATTTATGGCTAACGCAATAGACTGTAAAAACATAGATGAAATGGGTGAGGGATAGACAATCACTTCAATTGGTGATTGGACCAGAAATGCAATGATATAGACATGCACAATTGGATCTGATAACAAGGCTTCTAACCTCTCAATCAAATTACAATCGACAGGAAAAATCATAAATCAAACATTTGCTTCAACAGAAAACTGAGACAGAAATTACAACCAAAGGAACCTGATTTCGCTTGCTTGACTGGGCTGAAGATTGGATGTCAAGTTCAACTGATGTAGCCACAAACCAGTCTCTCTCATCTCCTCTCCCCCAAAAGTTCAATCTGCTAAAGATTATTATGAGAGAGAAATCCCCCCCAATATCTTCAAGAAGATTCCTCTTATTAAAGGCAATAAATTTTGCCTAAATCCCTTTCTTACAATTTGCTATTTTTTATCATTTACAACCAAACCAGACAATATTATTTTTTCTATCTTATTTATTTCCTTTTACAACTAGACAAGAATCATTTTTATTCTTATTTATTTAGTATTTACTATATATGAGTTTTATGACAACTCATAAATATTATTTATTTTTATTGCCACATAACACAACATTTAATTATATTAATTTATTTATTTATCTATAGCTAGCATTTACATTTATTTTTTATTTTTTAATTATTTATTTCCATAAACTCAAATTCTCATAAAGACATTTATATTTATTTATTTATTCAGTAAAAATGCTTTCATAACTAATAATATTATTTTAATGCAACAATTAACCAAAGCAACAAACAAACAATGCCAAACTAAATAACCCAAATGCCGAACAATACCTAACACAATGCAGATCGAAAGCATGACCACAATGACACTGACTGACCATCATGCCCATACAGACAACACTGACTGGGTGCAAAACTAGATACTCATCCTTTTCAAGGATGATGGCTAATTAGGGGACCATATGTTATCTCCGTTCAACAATTTCCATTAGGTTTAAGGCACACTCAGACCTGTCAATTCAGGTGGAGTCGATGCCTGGTACCTATAACCTGCAACACACAACACGGTCTATGCACAAGTATAATAAATATCAAACGGTCACGGAGTAAAAGAGAATCGCAACGTCACCGGACGCACACGAATGAGTGGTACAACATTGTCTCTTTTCACACCACACAATAATCAGATCATCCTATAATAAAAAATTAGTTGCATAAAAATCAATTCTAACTTATATGACAATCATAGTAAGATCAACATCATAATCACCTGAATGTAAAACAATGTCAGAGCATATGGATTATCAGTGTCATAACAAGGATTATCAATAAAACATGATAACTGTCATATCAAACCACACATGAGGATAATTAGGAATGTCACCAACATGAATGTAGCATCTACCAACATCATATAATGTACAACATCAATTGTCTAACATACCCTACATATTCCTATTATTTTATCTTCATCTTCATGCTCCTTAGCCAGACTATCTGCACATCCAAGATGAGAATGGAGGGGCACTACAGTTCATTCCTTGACACTTTCTAGGGGGTCACATCGACCTTATCATCTTTTCTCTCCTATGGGGAGAACATCATATTGTACATTAGTGTTAGTAGTAGTCCTTGGGGGGTCATGTATAGTCCTCCTCCTTTCTTCTTCACTTGTATAATTCTATTTGTATCATTTCTCTTTTAAAGGAAAGTTTTTTCCCACAGGGTTTTCTTTCTTTCTTCACTTTATGAGAAATTATTTGTACATGGGTACCTAACATGGCCTAGTAGCCGGGACCCATCTTTGTATTCTCCCTAAGTTGCACTTTAGGGGGGTGTTATTGTAAATAGTGTCATTATCTAACTAGTTTAGATATCACCTTTTGAAGGATTGACCTATTCACAGATAGGCTTAAATTTACTTAGTCTTTTAGCAGTTTGTCTCACTTTGACATGTGTCCTTAGCTATGTGAGACACCTCTTTCTTTTTAGTTTGCCACTTTCCCTCACACATGTCATGTGAGTTAGACAAGTGTTGCATGCTTGTAGGGGTAGTCATTAATTTAATCCTACCTTCCTACATCCTTCTCCTTGCCTATTTATGTAAGGCTTCTCATTGTATTTTACACACTCTCATTGTATATGATAGATATGCTTATTGTGCTCCATTTTCACTTGTGGAAGGTTATGCTATTTGTGCTTGTTGATCTTGGTTGCTCCAACATATATAAAGTATGATCACCTTATCATGTTAATTTAGTATCCATGGGCATTTCTTTTAGATCAAATAAAATCTAGGATCATGTAATTTTGCATTGGGTGGACTCATGTCAAGGTCCACTTGATTGATTTGTTCCTTTTGAGGTGGGGTTATGTGATTTATATATTTGAGCCTAATTGCCTCTAGGAGAGTGTTTAGATGGGAGGAAGAGTTCCTCAGAAGGTTAATGAAAAATATTTTGGTAAATGTCTTCTAGAGGTCCTTGATTAAGTCATACAGACCAACTAGAATCGACATAGGATTGACTATCAAAATTGTGTATAATGTGTCTTCTATTTGTAGGATTGTAGGCTCCTCTTGAAGGTTTTTGTTTTGGGCCAATTCAATCAAGCCTAGAATTTTGGTCTCACCCTTAATGCCCAATTTCCATGGACCTTTTAATTCTTGATAAGGGATGTCATTAGTTGATTTTGGTTGACTTGAGCCACTCCCTTGTTGGTGTGCTAGAAAAGGGTCTTGGAAGATCTTTAAGTTTGAATTTTTTCAAGGGGAAAAGTTCTTGTCAATTGTGGTTTGGATTTTCTAGCGAGAGGAGAAATAATACCATGAATAAGTGCCTTTGGCATTTCAAGAGATCTTAGATGAATTGTTGCTAATCTTGATATAACCGTGTGTCATGCCCCCTTCTCTTATGGAATGTGCAATACTTTTTGGTGTCATAGTCATAAGGTCTCTAGGGTGCTACCACAATAGTGTGTCCCACTTATGGGACAACCTAATTTTTGTTTGAAATCACATATTTTTTAGAAAAATTAATGATTTAAGCCTTGAGGGGTTCCATCTAAAGGGGTTTAATTTAAGGGGGTTAGATAAAAACCCCTTAGATCAAATCCCATTGGAAAGAACCCCCTAGTCTTAAATCAAACCCTCAATGGAGTCTCCTCCACACCTATCAAAATGCTGACAAAAAACAAATGTTGCTTCACCTTTTGGGGGATCAAATGAAGTTATTTAGAAATTATATTTTATAAATATATAGTCCTTAGTATAAGATTTCCAAAAAGTATGATTTTGAATATGTTTCATTTGATTTTATATTTATTTTCTATTTTCTAATGAATGTAGATTTTTCACCGAACATCAACGTCTCTATTCCACACACACGGAAATATATATATATTTGTGCACTAGGTATTGATGTCCTTTTTTCAACAAAAAAAGAATAAGTTAATTTGGATTCATACAAAAAAACTTATGTTGTATGGTATAAACATATGTCTGAATTATAATTAACCTCACTTCAAAAATTAATTAAAATAAATATACAATAAAAAAATATGAAAAAATATATGCGCATTAGATATTAGTGTTACAAATCCATATTTAAAATTTTATAATTTTATCTTTTCTATAAAAAAAAAGTTATGTTGTATGGTATGAATGTCACTATCTAAAATGTTGTTAATTATAAAAAATAAGTTATTAAAAGTTACGTAAAAAAATTCACAAATTATTTCTTAATTTTTTTTTAAAAATACATTCAGAATCTACACATGAAATCTCAAAAGTCACTAGTTCACATCATCTTCAAATTCTTAATAGTTTAGTTGCTATAGGTGTCGAAAAGTGGAAATTTGGTTTAAAATGTTGATTTCAACGTCCTACTTTGGCCAAAAAGTGGGACACAGTATTGTGGGATCACCCTCTGCTAAGGATCGTGTTGATTGTTATTGTATGGTCTTGTTGTTAAATAAAGGTGAAGAAATATTACAATAAAAACTTTTCCAAAGAGATGCAAACCTAATTTTTAGTTATGCAACATTGGATTACCCATAAGAGATTATGTGAGTATGTAAAATCAACAATAAGAAAATCAGCAAACCATAAAGATTCAACACATGATACTAGATGTATGTGGAGAAACCCTTTTGCGGAAAAAATCCACCATTAAAGAGAGGTTCAATTCAAGAATAAAATGCATATGTAACATTCTAATCTCCCTTCAATCTAACCAAATTTTAGCATCACCTATGTACCTATGAAATTACATAATGAACCTACTATTCATGCCTTCATTTTATAGAGGAATGGGATAGGAATACCACAAATAGTTTCCCAAAATAATGTACCATCAAACCATGGTCAAATACAAAAACTATCACGTCCAAAATGAAGAGGATCTTCTTAAAATAGTAATAGTAACTCCCAATGATCTATGAATAGAAAAAGTAACCTTCGTACTAATAATAGAAAACATCTTTGACTTGTAACTCCTCCATAATGACACCCATCACAAGGTAGGTGTCCAAATTCACCTCCATGCATGCATGTGGACCCCACTAATAATGCAAGATGCTCCAATACTCAATTCTACCACCCAGGTTGTGCTAAAAATAGCTTTGTAAAGTTGCCACTACTAACTCCACCTCCTTCATGAAGGCCATTACAACTAATATTCCAAGTCATGGGAAAAAATACTAAAATATTAATCTTTCAACCACCTACATGGGCATCCAAGTACCCATTCCAATATGTTTGGATACACATAAAATAATACATTGGGATTACAATTAAATATTGCACTATCCTAATAGGTCTCTCATTTTGTTTACCCTGTTGTTCATAATCGTTTCATGGGGGATAGTCAATGACATTAACATTTTGGTTCCTCTAATTTGTGTAGTTATTTGAACCACCATAACTATTATAGATACAATTATTGTTGGTATTGGGTGGTGGGATGTTAGTAACTCCATCGGTAGTTGTGTTGCGGTTATTGTTCTTCAAGATTTTAGGTGCAAAGGAGTTATTGTTGTTATCTTGTGTTAGCAATCTTCAGTTGGCACCATACTCCTTTCTTCCACTATTAATTATGATTTGGTCTATTCTTAGAGAAATTTCTAAGGGCATGTAGGAAGAGATCACACGGCTACCTATGATCCATGTTTGGTACACTAGTTGAAGAGTAGAGGACCTACCTCCATCATGTAATGAAGCGTTCAACTGATGTTTTGGCCTCTTTTTTAACCATTAGGGATTCTTAGATTATTTTTTTGACTAATTTATTCATTTCAACTGTGGAAACAAATTCCAATGAACTTTATCAAAAGGAATGGGTTAACACCTCTAGGAGTTAGTAGTACTAATCCAAAACAATTCCTTCTAAGGTTTTCAAAAAGATTCTTGCGACCATCTCATCCCAAGAAAGGAGTTCTTGCACTATTGTAGTGTAAGCCTTGATGCTTGAGTTAGGGTCTCCTACTCCTTTAAACTTTGGAAGTTTAGGGAGAGGTCATGTTTGCATGACATTGTGAAGGTTGAGATCTAGAGGCTCTTTAAGATATTCCAAGTAAGTCCTTCGAAAAGGGTTGAGTATGGAAGAAGTTGTTCCTCCAAGCATTAGACCTATAGGGGGAGCCTATTATGTTTGTCACATTTGAAAGGATATGTTAGGTTTTTTATACCCTAGGAAGATAGGATAACTATGCACTATTGTGTTCTGTAAACTAGTTGGGATCATTTGAGATTGATTTTGTATGACAAGTATCCAACCTGATTGATTCATGCTTGCCATGTTGGATGGTGAAGGCAAGGGAAGCATGAAGGTCATGTTACTTCTATTGTACACATAAAAGTTAACATAAGGAGGAGTTAAGATGTTGATGGGCTGAATTACTGACCTCTTTTTATGTTGTTTTAAATGTTTTTAAGAACTTTTCTCTATGATCCTCCAGACACTTTACCAACATCACCATCATTATATGTTCTCTTTTTATATACTTTGCAAGACTTTGAACCTATGATATTAATATGGAATATGGTGATGATGTCATCAATTGAATGATTTAAATATGAGTATGCATGCAATATAAATGGACTCCTATGGTTTAGTCATGAAGGTTATTTGTGTGCATATGTTTTGTGAATTAACCCCTATGCAGCAAGAACGTGTCATCAAGGAAATGAGCATTTACAGCGAAGCTGAAGACAAGAGAATTAAAGGAAGTGAAGTTGGACGCCAAACGTGCAGGCATCTGGAGACGAATGTGAACCATCATGGACAGAAATAAATGAAGAAGAAGAAGACTTGTTTCAAACACAGCTTATGTGTGTTCTTCATGAGATCCGTTGCATAAGAATTGTTGTTTGGATAGGACTCTGCTTCCTTTGTTTAGTTAGATTAATAAATTGATCTCAAACCTGTATCCTAGTATCTAGGAATGGATTTATGGTTGAAGTCAGTTAGTAGTTGCATAAAACTCTCCCATTTTTGTATAAGTTAGAAGGGATGAGTTAGATATCGAGTTAGTTATTTCTTATTTCTAGTTACTCACTTGTCACTCTATTTTCTATATTGGAAGATGCAGACATGTTTTATTAAGGAATGTCATTATTGAATACAATTTGAAAGAGATTTTGTTTTATGATATGAAGTGAATGAACTATGTGTTATGAAGATGTGTAGAAATCTGAACTAGATTTGATTCTTAATTACGTGAGTCAGTCCCTTGAGTTGACCACTCAAGGTACTGATCCTCACTTTATTTATTTACTTGTTCTTTTATGCATTCATTGTTAAATCTATTTTTCATTTGCATATAGATACATCACGAGTCACTTAGATTTCTTTGGTTGTCAAATTACAAGTAGTATGGTTCATGAAGAAGTGCATGCTTTAACCACTTTAAGTCCTCCGGGGGTTAGCATTAGTTCTTTTATCATTTTGGATGTTTTTAGTTAATTATGTAATTTCTTGTTGATAACAGTCATCTACAACTTATGTTGTAGGTACCTATAGCCACTAGATTATGTAGTTGTTTTTACTAGTCTTATATTTCTAAGGATTCCAGCATAGTAGAATAGCCTGAATAGGTTTGGATAAGATAGTTTAGGAGGAATATGAGCCTTGAAGGCACATACAGTGCAGTGCCATCATAAGCTTACGCTCCCTGGTTGATAATTTAATGTAGGAATGCAATGATAAAGTGGATTGTTCATATAGGTTTAGCCCTGAATTATGTTAAGTCTACAACGCATTAGTTTTCCTCTACATTTCTGGTGTCATTTTCGAGGATGGTGCTACCTTCATAGGCTCATTTTTACATGCTTTCATAGTTTAAATTTTGATTCCAACATTAGGATTAAAAACTTCACTTTTCAGGAAATACCAGAAAGTATACTAACATTGTGTAGGACCGCTAGAATATAAAGCCAAATTCACTGTATGCGGAGGCAGAGAGATAACTGAGGTAGATTCTTCCCTTCAAATTTTTACATTAGTGAAGAAACAACTGACTTTATCAATTATACAGTAGAAAGTGTTGAAGAAGAATTTCCTTACATCTTCATCAACACCTTCTACATCTTCATCAACTTCTTCCACAACTATAGAAGGGGCCTTTAGAACCATGGCAAATGTTGTGGTGGAGGATCCACCATAGCAAGCGACATTTGAGTTTCCTATCACTAATCAGGAGAGGGCTACAATGCTAAAAAATATTCCACCATCAGCATTACCGGTCTTCTATGGCCTGGTGACTGAGGACCCAGATACATTCTTGTTTGAGTTTGATATCTTGTGTAGGAGTTATGACTACACCTCAGACGCTCACAGGTTGAAACTCTTTCCTGCTACCCTAAAGGATGCAACTTTGATATGGTTTATGGGGCTGGGAAAAGATGTCATTCCAGACTAAGATACTATGAAGGAGAAATTCTTAGAGAAATACCAAGATTACTGCCGAGGACATGATAGGATGAGAGATGACATCTTCAAGATGTCACAAAAGGAGGAGGAGCCACTTGAAGATTATGTTGAAATATTCCAGTTTGCTCTAAAGAAGAACCCCCAAAATAGATTATCTGAAGAATCCTTAAAACTAGTTTTCTTGAGAGGGATTAAGGATGATTGCATGGATGCTTTGAATCTCATTGGGCAAGGTGATATTTCTCAGCTACCTTTTGTTTCCATTTGTAAATTCTGTCAAATTCAAGGACTTTCACTAGACGACCAAGGGGAGAAAGGACATCAATTACAAACAAGGCAACCAATGGAGTTTCAAGAGTAGAAATCAGTAATTTGTTGTCCACTATGAAGGAAGACATAATCATCCATATTTCTACATAGCTAGACACTCTTCACATCAAGAAGAAACAAGAAGAAGCTGATGCAATGCTTGCTGAGTATTGTCCCAATTGTAGGCAAAGGAAGGTCAGTTGTAAATGCAAAAGGGTGGCAAGCATCTAGTAAGAAAAGGTTGAATGGCCAGAATTTTAGCCATTTGAAGGAGAGGATGGACAATTGTTCTTCATAGCTCAAAGGAGACCTTGGCAACAAAGACAAGGTATGCCCTCTGATCCACTAAATTTTAGTCCACCCTTTCCTGCTGTAAACCAAAATTTCTCTACTTGGAACACTCATCCATGGCCTAGTAATCAAAATCTCTGGTAGAACCCACAATGACCTACTCCATAACCCAGTTGGAACCAACATCAGCCAAACACATTGCCTCAACAAGGTTTTCAAGGTTCCAACTATAATCCCTAGTGGCCTACACAACAACCTTAATGGCAGCCTTAATGAAACAAGAACCAACAATGGCAGCAAAATGCAAATGACCAACAACCTATGATTCCATCTCAACCACAGCAACCAGCCATAATGTCACCATCAACACCTCAAAATCCACCTCCTAGACCTACCCAAATCCCTGCCAAACCTGCACCTAACCCTAACAACAAGCCTAATCAACAGGCTTATACTAACGACGTGATACAATACCCCAACTATGGGGTAGAAGTGAGTAATGTTCATCTCATATCAGGGAAGCAACTTGCAATTCCTTCGTCTCCCGAAATTACAAAACTTGAAGATGAAGAACCCACAGAAGAAGCCTCAGATAAACCACCTTTGGAACCTAAATTAACTCAAGAACCTCAGACCATTTCACATCCTAAGCCTCCTTTCCCTGAACACTTGGCTATCTAGAAACAACCAGCACAGTTTGAAAATGACCTCATAGGCCAGTTGCAAGACATAAGCATAAAGATTCCCTTAATCCAATCCATCAAAGATATTCCCATCTACACTAAGACTATCCAAGAACTATGCATAAAGAAACCAAGAAGAAAGAGAATAGACCCAAAGACAGTCCATGTTTTGGGCAACCTAGCTGACATAATGTTGGGGAACATAACTGTTCCCAAATATACAGATCCAGGTAGTCTAGTGGTGGATCTCAAAATCAATGGGACTCTGATTAAGAATATTCTAATAGATTTAGGTGTTGCAATTAATGTAATGACTAAGGAGACAATGCAAACACTCCAGTTGAACAACCTTAGGCCTACTTAGACAATCTTGCAATTAACTGATAGGTCTATAGTCAAACCTGAAGGAGTCATTGAGGATTTGGTCATTGCATTAGATTCTTGGGAATACCATGTTGATTTCATAGTCCTGTAGCCAAAGGTTAATCTTTCTAGTTATCCTCTTATACTAGGCAGACCATGGCTTGCCATAGAAGATGCATTTATAGGTTGTAGGTCTGGTAACATGATCATATCCAATGGGACTGTGACCAAGAAATTGGTTCTATATCCACCAGGCCAACCATACCATGAGCTTGAGCAGACCATTTGGCCTACCTTGGAAGATGAGGACAACTATTCCTTGCAAACCTTGATGACTATTGAGCGTAGCCCCTTACTGGATATTCAAGATGAAGATGATTTGATTATTCACATTGTACAAAATGATAGTGGAAAGCATCCGCAACAGCAACACTATTTATCTTTCTTAAAAGATCCCTTAGGAAGTATAATACCTACGAGTTCCTCAGAGGAAGTATCTCAAATATTTCATACTTTGTTACCATAGCAATGCTTACCAGTAATACCTAGCCTTGATTTGTCCTCTGTGCAAGAAATGTCTAAACCATTAGAAATCAAGCCAAGAAAAGTGTTGATTGTTAATAATGCATTGACTGATGAGTAGCAACAATCCCTGCATGTAGTATTACAAACCCACTCAACAACATTTGCATGGGATTACAGTGACATGAAGGGCATAAATCTTGCTTTGTATATGCATAAAATCTACATTGATGATGGTCACAGGCCTATAAGACAGCAACAGAGATGCATGAATCCTGCTCTTAGAGAGATAGTGAAAGAAGAACTTCAAAAGCTTTTAGATGCAGGGTTCATATACGCCATTTCAGATAGTGAATGGGTTTCACCATTAGTCATAGTTCCTAAGAAAGGTGGCAAATGGAGAGTTTGTGTTGATTATAGAGAACTAAATGTTGCCACCAGGAAAGATCACTTTCCATTGCCCTTCATTGATCAAGTTCTTGACTCTTTAGCAGGGAAGAAATATTTCTCATTTCTTGATGGTTTTAGTGGCTATAACCAAATCAAGATTGCACCAGAGGATCAAGATAAGACAACATTTACATGCCCTTGGGGGACCTATGCATATTTTGTCTTGCCTTTTGGTCTATACAATGCTCCAGCCACTTTTCAAAGAGTAATCCTTAGTATTTTCTATGATTTTGCCCATGACAGTATGGAGAGTTATATGGATGATTTCACCACATATGGTGAAACATATGATGAAGCTTTACAAATTTTGGAGAAAGTTTTGAAGAGGTGCATAGAGCACAACCTATCTTTGAGCAATGAAAAGTGATTTATGATGATGACACAAGGAATAGTTTTGGGACATTTTATCTCAAGTGCAGGCATACAAGTTGACCCAAAGAAGATTGAAATTATCTCTACCTTGCCTATTCCACAAAAACAGAAGGATGTAAGGAGCTTCCTGGGACATGCTCGTTATTATAGGAGGTTCATTCAGGATTTTAGAAAAATTGTTGCACCTCTGTTTACTTTGTTGACAAAGGACAGTGAATTTGAACGGACACCAGATTGTCAAACTTCCTTTGAAAAGCTAAAAGCATCCTTGACACAGGCTCTAGTTCTCAGAGGTCCAAATTGGACACTGCCTTTTCACATCCACACAGATGCATCAGACTTTTCCATTGGAGTAGTCCTAGGCCAACAAGAAGGAACTAAGGAGTATGCAATATACTATGTAAGTAAAAACCTACAGGGAGCTGAGTTGAACTACACTGTGACAGAAAAAGAAATGTTGGCAGTTATTTATGCCATTAACAAATTCAAACACTACATTACTAGTTATAAAGTATTCATAGATATAGATCATGTAGCAATTAGATATTTGATGAATAAGTCAATAGTGGGTGGCAGACTTGTCCAATGGTTGTTGTTACTACAAGAATTTGACATAACAATTGTTGACAAACCAGGGAAAGCTAATGTAGTTGCTCATTTTCTATCTAGACTGCCCACACAATCATCAGAAGGAGTGGTTGATGACTCTTTTCTCGATGAGCATCTATTTGCTCTAACTATACACAAACCATGGTATGTAGACATAGCTAACTATTTGGTTTCTAGGTAGATTCCAAGTTACTTTTCTCCAAGGGAGAAGAGACAGCTAGTTCACAAATGTTTTCCTTATTCTTGGATTTCTGGATTCCTATTTTACATTGGCCTAGATAACATTATGAGAAGATGTATCAGAGAGGATGAGGTGTTTGATATACTGAAGGCCTTTCATGATGAACCCTATGGTGGCCACTTTGCAGCCAAAAGGATAGCCTTCAAAATTGTTGTTCTCAAAATCAGCTATGTTCATTTTTGTAGACAACCCCTACGAAACTTGTTCGTTTTGTAATCTACACTCTAAGTTCGCAAATCGAGACAAGATTCTCTTGGCCTCGTGTGAAGTCATATGGCATCCTAAACTAGTTTACGACATTCCCTTGAATTGATTCCTTGAAGTTTGTGCAAATCGATTAGGTTGTAAACTGGTCAAAATACCAATTTTGACCATTTTTGCGGTGTTAGTAAAATTTTGAAACTTTATGTGCAAAGTCGGCAAAATTAACTGTCATTACATATCTTTTTGTCTGCTTGTGTTGTGTCAGCGAAATTGGCCGCTTTTACATAGTTTTTTTTCTTGGATATGCCCGAGCGGCAATTTTCGCCGCCGTTGCATGTTCTTATTGAAGGCAAGTGCATAGGTGGTACTTTTTGCCGCCTTTGCATTTCGGTTAACACATGTCGGGTCGGTGATTTTCACCGCCCGAGTAGGATCTTGCAGATCACAAACTTTAGTGGCATTTATTGCCACTCGTGTTGGCATTAAGATCTTACCTTTTGAGCCTTTTTAATGTGTAAACTCATTGTTTCTTGTTATTTCTATTTCCTAAACCTTCCAATTGACTCTTGAGTCCTTCCTAAGATAGCTCAATCATGTTGATTCTAGATTTGCATGAATTTTGGGGTCACCAAGGTCGCGCTTAGGGCTTCGGCTTACTATCAAAGTAGGTTGTTATTTTTTGTTTTCAATTTCTAGGGTTTCATTAAAATGATTGTTTGGTAGCTTTATTGTTTTGAATTTATCATTTATTTTTTAAAAACCTTTGTAAAGCGTTGCGTTTCTGTTTGATATTGTCGTTTTAAAATGGCTTAATCTTTTATATTGAATCCTTGTTCTTCAATGTGCATTGTCGAGGTCCCTGAATAGGTTGTAAGTTTTAAGGTTTTTCTGTTTGTAAACTTGTGAGTGTCATCGACGAAAATTGCCAACCAATACTTGTGCCCTAGGTTTTAAGGTGATATGCATCGTCAGTGGTTTGTTCTGACCGAACACCAAACCCATCTTACAATGCCTAAAACGTTAGCGATATTTGCTGATCGAAGTCCTATAAGTTTGTGAACAAATGCTAAATCAACGAAATTCACCGCCCTTACACAAAGAAAACCTAGAAATACCAATCTGTGATGTCGGCAAAGTTAACCGCCCAAACACTTATGATTTTCTCCCATATCACACGTAGTGTCAACATTTTTTGCCGCTCAAACATAAAACACTTGCAATTCTTCTAAAACATGCAAAAGCGGTTATTTTTGCCGCCGATACACTTGCATTTTTAGTTTACCTACAGGATCAGTAAAAATGGCCGCCCTGACACTTGTGAACTATCCCTTACATGCAAGGGTGGCAAATTTTGCCGCCCGTGCACACATTCTCTCAAATTTTTCTAACTCTGGGATATTTTCAATTTTGCTTTTCCAAGCCCACTTTCCTCCATTTTTTTGAACCTGCTCACACTCTAGCCATTTCAAGCGTATCTCCATAGTAGTGATCGTCGACATGCAATTTTCCTAGATTACCAGCATTTGCCCTAATTGCATGATCATGACTTTTTGTTGCAGTTTCTTCTGTGGATTTATTCTCTTCATCGACATCCTTTGGTGATAGCTTTTTCAGATGACTGAGTTGTCTCTGAAGAAGTCAAAAGCGATGAAGTATAAGTATCAAGGTGTTTTTCCCATCACCTCGGTTACTTCTAATGTCAATGATATTTGGGATACGAAGATTGGTCATGTGGCATGGCTGAATTTGTGGAAAGAACTAAGTCCAATAATTCCAGTTCTACAATGAAGAAGATTATTGATAGTAACATTCATTTGGTGTCATCTTTCCCGGTGGCATCCCATAACACAGAGTTTGTTCTTCAGTGTGCTCAGTTTTATAACAGAGATACTAGGACAGTGATGGATGCAAGTGGCAACGTGATAATCAGACTAGATCCTGAATTCATTGATAAAGTTTTCATGTGCCCTGCTGTTATAGAAGTCATACAGGTAGATTTTGTTGAAGCACAAAAAGAGTATGACAAAAATCCTGAGAAAGCTAAGAAGATAATCAATACTAAATGGCTCAAAACTCCACGGTCAAACTTATCCAGATGGCCACGGAGTCTTCCTAGGAGTGATTTTGTAGAAGAAGTTGGTGATCTTATAACTCTTCTTAGCAGGATAAGGGGATTGGCCTCTTCTTCACTATTTCATGAGTGGATGTACCCTTTCATCAAGGTAATACTCCAAGGTAAACAAGCCATCTTCTGGGGTGACCAAATCAGCAATGCTCTACATGAGCAATTGACAAAGGTATCCACTACCTTCAAATTCTACATGACTTATTATCTGGTATATATAGCAGTCTCCATGAGAATCTTTCTAGGTCTAACATCAGAAGGAGATAGGAGAGTAATTCATGTGTATCAGTACTATTCTCAATTGATGTTGAAGGGTTCTATTCACCACTACAGAAGGGTAAATGATGCTTTCTTCGCAATGTTCCTGTGTCTTTTTGACCCTCAGCTAGAACAAAGAAGAGTTTCAAATGAAGCTTGGACAGTGGTGAATGATTTTGGATGCATGTTCTTACAATTTCTTTCTTTCTCATATCTAAGGGTTGGCTTTTTCCCTTAGACAAACTTGTTTTAATGGAATTATGTAGACAAATGATTATCGTACATAATAAACAAATGGAGCTCAAGAAACCAGGTTTCAGGTTTTTAGTTGAAATTGGTAGGTTTTCGGTATCGACTACTGCAAAGGCTAGAGCCATGGAAACTGAAATGCAGCTGGTAACCATGAAACAATTCAAAAGAAGACCAAGGTTTGATTACAGAGGTGTGAAAGATAAGATCAAAAGTAAAACCCAGTTCCATGAACCTATGGTCGAGGATGTCTGGATAGATTTGAGAATAGAAGAAGATATCAGAAAGTTGGATTATAGCCGCTTATCTCTAGAGCAGATTGAATATCTGGGACTAGCTGATATTCCTAAAGATCTAGTGGATGATGGAGAGTTGATTGATGACAGATATAACACTGAATAGGTTGTTGGCTCTCCTCTCCCTCCGATCCAATGGTCTCAGAAAGAATTGACCTCTCTGAGGAAAAGATTTGAGCCTATATTGGCAAACACCAATAAGTGGCTAGAGGCTAAGGGAATTGCTTTGAAAGAATTCCTTACAGGATCAGAGACTGAGATCCAAGAGCAAACAGGTAAAAAGGTGGAGAACAGGACGAAGAACAAGAGTGATGTTCCCTCTTCTTCCAAGCCACATAAGTCCAAGATCAAATTTGTGACAAAGAAGTCAAAAGCTATGGAAAAAAAGTCTGAGATAGAAGATATAGAAATTAAGAAACAGAACACTGGATAGCCAGCCACTAAGGAAATGGAGGTTGAAGATAGGCCTACAGATCAACAAGGAGAGGAAGTTTTGTCTCCACATGAGAATGTACAACAAGAAATGGGAGTCTCTTCTCCTTTGTCTGATACACATGTTTCAGTTCCTTTGTCTATTTCCCCCATTGATATCCCTCTTCTGAATCTCCCTCACCTTCCAAAACAATTTTTGACAATCTTCAAAATACTTTTGAAGATGTTCTTTGTTCCACAGAGTCTATTCCTAGTTTGTCCTCTTCGTCTTTTGATATTGGGGATACTTCTATGTTTGATCACTTTGTAATGAATATTGAACAGGTATCTAATGTAAATGTAATAGGTGCAGTTTTTACTAATACTCCACCTATTGTTTCCACTTCCAGTGCAAGTGCAGTTTCGATGACACCAACAATGGGAATAGATCCTAATGTGAGTACTTCTGTGCTTCCACCATGGTTGTCAGCTTATACACCAAAAAGGAAAAAACAAGCCATCTCCCCAAATGACTTTGATTTTAGTAAGCTGGTGCCTGCAAAAGCTAAGACCCTGAAGAAGCCAAAGATTCTTTCGAGAATGCTTGGAGACAAGGGACATAAATTTCTTGAGATTGCGAGACGTCCAGAGGATGCAACCGTGGAAAATTTTAGTATGAATGATTACTCTATCTCTAGGGTTGAGTTAGGCAAAATAACTCATGAAAGTGCCAAGACTGACATGCAGTCAGCAATGGACATTCTAATTCAGAAGTTTGACAAAGAGAAAGAAATGAAAGATCATTACAAAGCAATGGTTGAACAGTTGACTGCAGTGGTGTGAAAAATCACTTTGAATTCAAAATCAGTAACTCCCAAGGCCGTTTCTGTAGAAGACCTTATTATCCAGAAAGCAGAAAAGACTCATCTTAAGGGAAGAGTACTTGGAGAGGATGCGCGCACAAGGAATATCTCTGCTTACAGAGCCATCTGAGAAGACAAACAAAATGGAGAAAATAAGAGCAGAACTTGATGAACTGATTGATGTTATTTCTCAAGATATCAAGCGTATAGAACAGAATCATGATAAGTGGGTGGAGATGAGAAAGATGAAAATAAGCGCTCTGATATCAATTGGTGTCATTCCTAATAGGGATTCTTATACTGAAACCAAAGAGGCATTGACATATCGGAGCCGTGTGCTGAAAGATTTGATCAATGACCTAGAAGCTGCAAGGAAACTAAGTGATCATAGTGATGTTAGTCTTTTGCATAAATTGGAGGAGCTGCCGTGCAAACTAGTGTCACAAGATAAACAATTTCTCTCTGTAGAAGAGATGGTTTAGGAATTTGAAAATATGTTCCAGAAAGAGTTCGAGGACAAAACATTTACAATGGCCTCCGTGGACAATATTCTTAACAATCAGTTAACTTTGGATAATCTGAAGACCAAGTTAACTTGTCACACAAAATCAGTCACCACGGTCAGAGATGCCATAGTTAAAGCTAGGATTATTTTCAAGAACACAGTTAGACCAGACAGTCTTGGGATGCAAGCAGCTTTCACCATGTATGATTGCCATATGAAGAAAGATGACAATACAAGTTGAAGTAGTTTTTCCATTACTTAGTTTATTTTTTACTTTTTAGATGTACTTTTGAAACAATTTTGGACATATTTACGTGTACTTTTCTGATATGTAATCACATGTAAAAACATAGGAAGTCCCAAATCAAAAAGGACTCCTTTGTTGAATAAGTCATAGTTAGTTTTTCTTTTCCTATTTTTGCTCTCAGTTCCTCTTATAAATAAAGAGGACCCCCATTGTAATTATCTATCTTTTAGTTATTGAAGCGAAACTCTGCCAAATTGAAGAGCATTTTGAGACTTTGTGTTCAAATTGTAAATCAAATTTTATCAAGTGAATAAGAAATCAAGTGACCATTCAATCTTTGTATTGGAATAACTTGTGGCGTATTGGAAATTGTTCTTATGTCCTTTTCCTAATACTATCTTATCTGTTTGATCAAATTGTAGTGTGAGTGTGAATAATTTGAGAGATGTTCTAAAGTTGATTGTGGAGACTTTGTGCTACAACAATTATCTTTAGTTTGTGATTTGGTGTTTCGAAGTAAAAGATATTGGAAAGGCTTTGAACTACTATTATCTTTTGTGATCATATATTTTGTCGTAGTATTTGGTGAAGACTTTGGGCTGCACCTTATTCTACTTGGTTCTAAGTTATAAATCAGTAAAAGAAACAACGATAGACTTTGTTCTCTCGTGGGTTCCTTGGTTATTCAAATTTGTATTAAGAAAGTGCTCTTTCATTTTGTAAACATCATTTTTGAAAAAAGAGAAATGGATGATATTGTCTCACCCCTAAGTTAGTATTTAGTTTAAATAAGTTTGTGATAGTTGATAGGGAACCTCCTCTTGCTGAGAGGAGAGATTTATCTCATTACACTATGGTCGATATAACCATTTTGCCTTCAATTAGTTGAAGACAAAATATTCACCCAACAAAAATATTGACAACAGGATATTACTAGCCAACACTTCATAAAGATGTTGTCAAGTATACTAGAAGTTGTGATCGTTGTCAAAGGATGGGGAGACCTACTAGAAGTGATGAAATGCCTTTGCAGCCACAAATCTCATTAGTTCCTTTTGATAAGTGGGGATTGGATTTTGTTGGTCCTATCTCTCCTACTTCAAACAACAAGGAATATATCCTGGTATGTACTAATTACTTAACCAAATGGGTGAAAGTTAAAGCCTTGCAGTTTGCTAGAGATGGCAATGTGGCAAAATTCTTGTATTAGGACATCTTCACTAGATATGGTGTACCAATGGAGATAGTGATTGATCAAGGCCCACAATTCACATCAAATTTAATCACTAAACTAGTAGAGGAATATCATAATATACACAAGAAGTCCACTCCCTACCATCCTTAGGCTAATGGTCAGGTAGAAGTCACAAATAGAGAAATTGAGAACATCTTGACAAAGATAGTATAGCTTCACAGAAGAGATTGGGTTTCGAGGTTACCGAAAGATGTTTGGGCATATAGAACCACCTAGAAGACAACTATAGGGTTTACACCTTATGAATTGGTCTATGGAAAGACAGCAGTCCTACCTATAGAATTTGAATACAAAACCTTGAGAACAACAATGGAATTAGAGATGGATTTGACAGCAGCTCAACAGGACAAACTACAACATTTGAATGCTCTGGATGAAATCTGATTAGAAGTCATCCACCACACAGAGGTCATACATAAACAAAGAGTAAAATGGCATGACAAGTATATCAAGACTAAAGATTTCACTATTGGTGATTGGGCACTCCTCTATGATTCAAGATATAAGGATTTCAAGGGCAAGCTTCAGTCTTGTTGGTTGGGACCCTATGAGATTAAACAAGTCTTCCCTAATGGTGCAGTCCAATTACAGACCATTGATGAGGTTTGGTTTTCATTGCTAGTAAATGGACACAGGTTGAAACTGTATAAGAAGCCACTTCAGAAGGATGACTTTCTTGTTTCTCTAGCTACTCAGTATGGTACTTTTGGCACTCCTGATAAAGTTTCTGTGACACCAGCTGATACACCATCAGAAGATGATCCACCAATCTTGTCTAGTGATGCAGAGGTTGAGTTGCAATACTCAAACCCAATCATTGAGACCTAATTTTTCATGCTTTATAATTCACATGCACACACAACACATTATCCATGATGACCACAGTCAAATCCAAAGGGACCTATTTTTCACTTTTAGTTGGGACTTGACATATTGCCTAGGTAACTATTTAGTCAAGACATGTGCTGGAGGCACCCGTAGAAACTTCCGTCTATAGATATCTTCACTACTTTGGCATGCAGTACACCATTTTTCTTGCTCATTTCAAATCATCTACACATTGCTTCATTCATCACCAAATAACTCTAGCACCACTGCAAAGGTGTCAACTCAAGCTAGTGAGTTGTTCATTCCCGCATGGCAAGTTGTCACATCAATCAACTCTGCAGTACTTGCCACCTTACCATTCATCCACATGCATGTCATCCTACTTGTATCAAATAAACTGACGAGTACGTGTTCTCAAATTTTGAGGTGCGCTGATCATTTATTCCATAACGTGTGTACATAGGGTAATTTTCAATGATTATACTTAGCTTTCCTTTTATATTCATTATTACTTCTTATTTATTTCATGCATGCGAAAATGTTTATCACCATTCCAATTAATAATTCCTCTTCCTTGCATTTCATTTCCCACGTGAAGTGAGGTCACTTAACAATTTAGTTGGGGGGAGGGGTTTAATTTTTTAGTTTTTGCCATTTTTTCTATCTTTATTTTTTTGAGAACATCTTATGCCATTTTCTAAAACAGTAAACCTTCCTTGTTTCACCAAAATATGAATTTGTTACCCTAAGAAAGTTGCAGTGGGAGGAATAGAAAAGTGGCAGTAAAGTGTAGGTTGGTTCTCTTCAAAGTGGTAGAATTGGAGTTTAGCAGAAATTGAGAAATTAAGACTTCAAGAAATTGTAGAATACAGACAAAATGGGGGGTGATGCAGTACAGTGAGAGCCATCTGCACATAAAGAAATATTAGAGGATGTGTTAGTGTTTCTGCTCTTTACCAGAGTAGGATGGTTGGACTAATTTTTAAAGTTGACAGAGTATGATAACGAAATGGCAAAGGAATTTGTAGCCACATTGTAGTATGATGAAGCAATGGTTAGGGGATTGATAGTAGATGATTCAGAGATGGCCATTGCCCTAGACACAGGATTGTCGCACATAGGGTTTGAGTATCCAGCTCGTGCTGATGCAGCCACAGCGAGGGAAGAATTTTGTGAGAGAGGAGAGCATTTGGACTTGACAACACAAGGTACAAAAAGATTATCCCTTCCATTTTTCTGGGGAAAATGTGCTTCATACATTATTAAATACAATACTTGTGATGGCTGGCATAATTTGATGTATACTATACATTTTAAGTTAAACATCTTCACCATGATAAGTTGTTCAACATCCCCAATTTCCTATATAATATGTTGAAAAGTATGGTATCTAAATACCAGAAGAAACAAGCGGACACCACATTATCCCATCATTGTTTAATAGCCTTATTGATAAAGAGGAGCCCAAAAATTCAACACCCTCAGGTTGATTAGGAAGATTTTAAACAATGTGTATATATCACAACACTGTTAGAGGAACCTGAAGTAGAGAATGAACCCTTGTATGACTCTGGAACTAAAATTGAGCATGTGCAAGAGGGGCTGTAAGAGGATAACACTCCAAAGGATAGGCCTGTAATAGCAGAGGGTCGACACTTGTTAAGAAAAAGAGAAATAAGAGAAGTGTTGAGAAACCTAAGAGCACTGAGAAGGGAGAAGATATAGGGAAAAAGAAACGGAAGAGGAGTAAAAAGAAAAGGAAAGATGAAACCAAACAAGAGACCTCTACTCCAGGTGCTCATGAAGGATAAAGAGGTAGAGTGTGAAGGAAAGAACTGTTAAAGAATAGGGGCAGGAAGAAGGTGAAGGATAGTAGCATTATGATCAACCACCAGTGAATTTAGATTCAGATAAAGGAGGAATTGCCCTTGATGATGTGCCTGCTGATGTTCTTGAGGATGTCTCTATTGATGCCTATGGAAATTTTAATGTATCTGCCAAAAAGAGAAGGTATGTTTCTTCGACTTTTGATTCTGATTTAGAGGATCCATTTATTGCAAAGAAAATGGGAAAGTTAGTTCCTAGCAGTTCTGCTAAGAAAGTTTTTGATATAGCTGGGACTGATAGTGATGAAGGTCTAAATTTTGAGAAAGAAAAATAATTGTTGGAGGATAGAGACATAAGAAAAGAACTGTGAGAAGCTCTTGATAGAATAAAACACTTGGAAGAGCGGGTGAAAGGATATGAAGAGAAGGATAAAGAAAAGGAGAAAAGAATACAAGAGTTGGAGGAGAGGATTCAGACCTATGGCCATGGAACTAATTTCGATTTGTTAGCACAGATGGTTGTAAGTAAAACAAATGCTAAAGAAAATGAGGTAATCACTCCACAACCTCCTGTAACAAGAACTCCAGTATACCACACTATTTTGTCTTTAGGTTTTGAGTTAATGAAATTCACTCATGAGTTTAATCAAGAAAAGGAAAACTAGGAAAAGGAAATACAAAATCTCAATGCGTCAATAGAAGAAAAGAATTTGGTGATAAAAAGGTTGGAGGATAAGCTGACAAAGGTAATTGATAGGGCTATACAGATCATTGGGTGTAGACCTCCACCAAGGGTATATGCATTATTTTTGAAAGAAAAGTTCCTTAGTTTTTAGTTTAATAGATTCATTAATAATTAGCCTGCTTTACGTTCAAGGCATATTTTCTATAGCCATTTTAAAGAAGTCAGTTTAGAGGAGCAAGACCAATTATGTGAATATTGTTTGCGTAACTAATTAATGGAAGAGGACACAGAATGGAACCCTTCAATGTATGTTGGGGATTTGCAGGTTACGGCACTATTATCATACCTCAAGAATGAAAATCTCAAAGGAGAGTTGATGGATAAGTATGAGGAACAAGAAAAAATAGTGACACTACAGGTCAGAAGGGAATCACTAAATCCTGATGTAATCCTCACCCAATGGCTAACACTCCTCTCACACAAAGGCCCAGGTAAAATAATTATGGATTTAAGACTGCGTGATCATAGGAGGATATAGCAATTAGCAGTGCCTATGCTTCAAAATTGTCTCAGGTATGTGCAAGATAGATGGAATAGTCTAATTCTAGCACTACAGAGGAAGGAGCCCCATTCTTTTCACAATTCTATGAATATGTTTGAGAGACTGCACAAGTATATCTAGATTTTAGAGAAAATAGGAGTATGATGGTTGCCACTCACATTTCATCCTCCTATTCTCCTTTATAAAGTACCACATTGGACAAGGGAAAAGGGTGATGAGTGTAGGAATGCAGAGTCAGTAAAATTGGATAAGCTTGCTTGTTACAATGGTTTTAATCTTAAGCAGGGTTCAGGAGTCAGAGAAATAATGGACTTGAGGCAGATTACTTTGCACTACAATCTTCTTCCCTAGGTGTTCAATTCAATGATTTTGCTTGAGGGTAAGCAAAAGGCTAAGTTGGGGGGAATGATGGGCTGAATTATTGACCTTTTTTTATGTTGTTTTATATGTTTTTAAGAATTTTTCTATATGATCCTCCAGACACTTTACCAACATCACCATCATTATATGTTGTCTTTTTATATACTTTGCAAGACTTTGAACCTATGATATTAATATGGAATATGGTGATGATGTTATCAATTGAATGATTTAAATATGAGTATGCATGCAATATAAATGGAATCATATGCTTTAGTCATGAAGGTTATTTGTGTGCATATGTTTTGTGAATTAACCCTTGTGCAGCAAGAACGTTTCATCAAGGAAATGAGCATTTGCAGCGAAGCTGAAGACAAGATAATTAAAGGAAGTGAAGTTGGACGCCAAACGTGCAAGCAGCTGGAGGACGAATGTGAACCATCATGGACAGAAATAAATGAATAAGAAGAAGACTTGTTTCAAACGCAACTTATGTGTGTTCTTCATGAGATCCATTGCATAAGAATTCTTGTTTAGATAGGACTCTACTTCCTCTGTTCAGTTAGATTAGTAAATTGATCTCAAACCTATATCCTAGTATCTAGGAATGGATTGATGGTTGAAGTCAGTTAGTAGTTGCATAAAACTCTCCCATTTTTGTATAAGTTAGAAGGGATGAGTTAGATATCCTGTTAGTTATTTATTATTTCCAGTTACTCAGTTGTTACTCTATTGTTACTCTGTTTTCTATATTGGAATATGCAGACATGTTTTATTAAGGAATGTCATTATTGAATACAATATGAAAGAGATTTTGTATTATGATATGAAGTGAATGAACTATGTGTTATGAAGATGAATAGAAATCTAAACTAGATTTGATTCTCAATTAAGTGAGTCAATCCCCTGAGCCGGCCACTCAAGGTACTGATCATCAGTTCATTTATTTATTTGTTCTTTTATGCATTCATTGTTAAATTTGTTTTTCATTTGCATATAGATACATCACGAGTCACTTAGATTTCTTTGGTTGTTGAATTACAAGTAGTATGGTTCATGAAGAAGTGCATGTTTTATCTACTATAAGTCCTCTTGATGTTAGCATTAGTTCTTTTATCATTTTGGATGTTTTGAGTTAATTTTGTAATTTCCTGTTGATAATAGTCATCTACAGGTTATGTTGTAGGTACCCGTAGCCACTAGATTCTATAGATGTTTTTACTGTTCTTACATTTCTAAGAATTCCAGCATAGTAGAATAGCCTGAATAGGTTTGGATAAGATAGTTTAGGAGGAATATGAGCCCTAAAGGCACATACAGTGCAGTGCCATCATAAGATTACACTCCTTGGTTGATAATTTAATGTAGGAATGCAATGATAGAGTGGATTGTTTAGATAGGTTTACCCCTAAATTATGTTAAGTCTACAATGCATTAGTTTTCCTCTACATTTTTGGTGCCATTGTTGGGGATGGTGCTACCTTCATAGGCTCATTTTTACATGCTTTCATAGTTTAAATTTTGATTCCAACATTAGGATTAATAATTTCACTTTTCAGGAAACACCAGAAAGTATACTAACATTGTGCAGGACTGCTGGAATATAAAGCCAAATTCACTGTATGCAGAGGCAGAGAGATAACTGAGGTAGATTCCTCCCTTCAAATTTTCACATTAGTGAAGAAACAACTGACTTTATCAATTATACAGTAGAAAGTGTTGAAGAAGAATTTCCTTACATCTTCATCAACACCTTCTACATCTTCATCAACTTCTTCCACAACTATAGAAGGGACCTTCAGAACCATGGCAGATGCTATGGTGGAGGATCCTCCAGAGTAAGTGACGTTTGAGTTTCCTATCACTGATCAGGAGAGGGCTACAGTGCTAAAAAATATTCCACCATCAGCATTACCAGTCTTCTATGGCCTAGTGACTGAGGACCCAGATACGTTCATGTCTGAGTTTGATATCTTGTGTAGGAGTTATGACTACACCTCAGACGCTCAAAGGTTGAAACTCTTTCCTACTACCCTCAAGGATGCAACTTTGAGATGGTTTATGGGGTTGGGAAAAGATGTCATTCTAGAATAGGATACTATGAAGGAGAAATTCTTAGAGAAATACTAAGATTACTGCCGAGGACATGATAAGAAGAGAGATGACATCTTCAGGATGTCACAAAAGGAGGAGAAGCCACTTGAAGATTATGTTGAAACATTCCAGTTTACTCTGAAGAAGAACCCCCAAAATAGATTATCTGAAGAATCATTAAAACAGATTTTCGTGAGAGGAGTTAAGGATGATTGCATGGATGCTTTGAATCTCATTGGGCAAGGTGATATTTCTCAGCTACCTTTTGAGTCCATTTGTAAAGTCTATCAAAATTATTCAAGGACTTTCACTAGATGACCAACGGGAGAAAGGACATCAATTACAAACAAGGAAACCAATGGATTTTCAAGAGTAGAAATCAGTAATTTGATGTCCAATAGGAAAGAGGACATAATCAGCCATATGGCTACACAGTTAGACAATCTTCACATCAAGAAGAGACAAGAAGAAGGTGATGCAATGCTTGCTGAGTACTTTCCCAATTGTAGGCAAAGGAAGGCCAGTTGTAAATGCAAAAAGGTGGCAAGCATCCAGCAAGAAAAGGTTGAAAGGCCAAAATTTCAGTCATTTGAAGGAGAGGATGGACAACTGTTCTTCATAGCTCAAAGGAGACCTTGGTAGAAAAGACAAGGTATGCCCTCTGATCCACTAAATTTTAGTTCACCCTTTCCTACTACAAACCAAAATTTCTCTGCTTGGAATACTTAGCCATGGCCTAGTAATCAAATTCTCTGGCAAAACCCACAATGACCTACTCTACAACCCGATTGGAACCAACATCAGCCAAACCCATGGCCCCAACAAGGTTTTCAAGGTTCCATCTATAATCCCCAGTGGCTTACACAACAACCTCAATGGCAACCTCAATGGAACAAGAACCAACAATGGCAGGAAAATGCAAATTACTAACAACCTATGATTGAGAATATATTTTGTGGCTGATGAAGATGCAAATTACCAGCAAACTAGTTACTTAGTTGTTACTCTCACTAGTACAAAAAGAGCAATATATTACTAAAAAACTACTAAAAACTTATTATAAATGACCAAACATGGTCACGTGACCATTAGTAGTTTATTGCCAGTCATTTATAACATGACCAAATTGATGACTAAACCATTTTTAGTCATTTATTGGTCGTTTTGATTGATCAATTTGGTAGTATATTTAGTCATTGATTGTTGTAATCTGGTCACTTACTTAGTCATTTTTTATTTACTGATATATTTTTTTGTTAATTTTGTCATTGATTATTGTTAACTGGTCACTTATTTAGTCATTTTTATTCACTGATTTCTGTCCATTGGTAGTATATTTAGTCATTAATTTGAATCATCATTTTGATGAATTTGGTAGTATATTTAGTCATTTTTTTCACTGATTTAACACCGGTCATATATTTAGTCATATTTATTCACTTGGTCACTAATTTCTATCAATTGGTAGTATATTTAGTCAAATTAATTATTAATTGACGTCAATTAGTAGTATATTTAGTCTTTTTGAAGCTTGCATTTAATCATTAGTATATTTAGTAGTATATTTTGAAGCTTGCACAATGAAACGGCTTTAAGAAGGTAAAAAAACTTGTTTTATTGATAAAAAAATGCTTACAAGCAGCATATAGATTTGAAAATAAGTTACAATGCTTTCTCTTTGCTAAAAAACCTTCATGGTTACAATACATAGCTCAAAGAATGAACAAGAAACTGATTTTCTGAGTATCACTAATTTTCTGAGTATACTTTGATGGTTATTTCACTTGACACTATCATGGTAGCTTCAACCTTTTCCTTTGATCCTTTATCTTTTCAAGAACCATTGTGGACTATCATCAAAGCTCCTACTCTCTACCTTGCTGGACTACTCAACACAAGTCTGGTCTATACTCTCACCTTGAAACACTTATCCTTTTATGTCACTCAAGATCTCAAAAACACTTATCCTTTTATGCTCTGGAAGTCACTGTGATAGTCTAGGATCAATGTGTTACAATTCAAAAAGACAGTGTTGTCTTACCCGCTGAGATTGTGCATGCTGAGATTCCATACTTGTCTTACCTATTGTCCATACTCTCTTTTACTCGGTGTGAACTGTGCTTACTCTGTCATGCACTGTAGGTTCTATTTTTTCTGAGTCTGGCTCCTTGAGAAGAACTTTGTGCTTGGCAAATACAATTGAATGTAACACTCGATTTACATCATCATCTTCCAAATTTAGTTGAGATTTGATGTCATCAAAACTAAGTTTCCAGCTTCAATGAACAACATTAATAAAGTGGCCTGCAGTTGATTACATAACAGATTTAGAGTCAATTAACATTGCACACAAAGAAGAATCATATTTTTTAGAAGTGCATCTCATATTCAAATAAATATTTGGGAATCCGACTTTATTTACTTCTAATAGAAACTCTAAGTAGGCTTGCAAATAATAAATTTCTCACAAATGGCAATTGATATTCAAAAACTAGTCCCCTGGTAAGTCGATAATACCATCTCTATTGTGTTGCCATCAAAACGACCTTTCATGGTGTAGGTCCCAAGAGAATATATCCATGTAAGTTTGCGTTGTTTATTTTCCTTAGAATAGAATTATTTATATATATCTATACATTTAGCCTGCATCAAAAAGGTAAGAATAAACAACTAAGACTAGATGTATTTTTTGATTAAAGAAATTACAAACAAGTAACAAATAAGTTTTACCAGCTCAATAGGAAGATTAATATAAGGGAACTTGTAGACTGGCCAATATCCATTAGTAAGGACTTTAATACTCCAATTTATTCCAACATGAATGTCTTCTCTGATAAGATGAGTGAACTGTGGAAACATAGACCAAGCACATGAACTGTTTGATAAAATGCCTCAAAGAAATGTGGTCTCATGGACTGCAATGATTGTAGGATATGTACAAATTGAACTTTTTGAGAAGACTTTAGAAATTTTCAAGCAAATACAATTGGTAGGTGTAAAGCTAGACTCCATGACCTTTTCCAGCATCCTCCCTGCTTGTGCCAAAATGGGAGCTTTGGAACAAGGTATGGACATCCATCAAAGCATGAAGGATAGAGGAATTTTGTCAGATGTTGTAGTTGTAATTGCCCTGGTAGACATGAATGAAAAATGTGAAAACATAGACAAAGCACATGAATTGTTTGACAAAATGCCTCAAAGAAATGTGGTCTCATCGACTGCAATGATTGCAGGATATGCACAAATTGAACTTTTTGAGAAGACTCTAGAAACTTTCAAGAAAATTCAATTGGCAGGTGTAAAGCTAGGCTCCACAACCTTTGCCAGCATCCTCCCTGCCTGTGGGAAAATGGGAGATATGGAACAAGGTATGGACATCCATCAAAGCATGAAGAATAGAGGAATTTTGTCAGATGTTGTAGTTACAACTGCCCTGGTAGACATGTATGCAAAATGTGGAAACATAGACAAAGCACATGAACTGTTTGACAAAATGTCTCAAAGAAATGTGGTCTCATGGACTGCAATGATTGCAGGATATGCACAAATTGAACTTTTTGAGAAGACTTTAGAAACTTTCAAGCAAATGCAATTGGCAGGTGTAAAGCTAGACTCCACAACCTTTGCCAGAATCCTCCCTACCTATGCCAAAATGGGAGCTTTGGAATAGGTTATGGACATCCATAAAAGCATGAAGGATAGAGGAATTTACCTTGAATATAGCAACATATAGCTTAGGGGTGGAAGCATCAACTTAAGGCAAGACAACCCACTTGGAATATAAAAAAAGATAGTAATACCACAAATTAGATTTTTGATTCTCAGTGACAGTATGTCCTTTCAATATATACTTGTGAATAGTAATCACAAAAGAAAGAAAAACCATATTAACTGGATAGATAGAAAATCTAGAATCTCACGACAGCCTGTCGATTGGCCATTAAGAATACAGCTGAAGCCATCTTAGCACTAACACGATCAAGATCAAATTCATTCAAAGGTGTGCCCTTAATAAACTCTACATGACCTTTATAATGTGCTAGAAGGGTCTTCATCTCGAATCTGTTCATAAGAAGTACCAGTACATAAAGTGAACAAACAAATTTTTGAGAAACACCAAAAAGAAAGGACACAATAATATGTGGATTTGTACTATAACAAATCCAGATATAAAACATTTGGAATAGAAGAATACAAAGACTATAGAATCATTCAAAGTAATTTGGAATACTTTATCTAATGTTAGAAGCTTACGAGGGTGTATATGGAGCCATAATCACAACTCGAAGAGGAAATGCTAGCATATCTGCAAAAATAAAATAATTTGCAAAGAATTAACCAATATTTTGGAGCATACCTTATCTCTGAATATTCAAGAAGATGCATTTACAAGACGATGTAACAATTCCAAGCTATGAACAAAAATCTTTAATAGTCGTTTATGCTTTAACTTGTCAACCTTTATCATGAGAAGGATAATAGAACTCTGAAAGAAAGTCATGTATGGTTCGATATGATAAATTTCCACTAATTATAATAAATCTTGAAACTTCCCTGGTAGATATGTATGCAAAATGTGGAACCATGGACAAGGCACATGAACTGTTTGATAGAATGCCTCAAAAAAATGTGGTCTCATGGATTGCAATGATTGCAAGATACGCATGGACGAGCTCTTCCCGCATCACTGCGGGAGCTATCAAGAGTCAGTACGAGAGTGTGGGAAGCTTCCCGCACTCCCGCATTGACTCTTGATAGCTCCCACAGTGATGCAGGAAGAGCCTGGACTGCATCTCCCACGGTCTACCCTGCCTCTACCATCCTCTTTTTCCCTCTCCTTAGGCTCTCCATACTTCTAGGCAAAATGATTAAAAATCTGTATTAGGGCCAACATTTGGGATAACTATTCAATGAAAAAAAAACCCCAATGGGTTTGGGTGTTTTCCTTCATTTAATCCTATGTTTTAGATGTGATATATTGGGTAGCCTAACTAAAATTTAATTTTTGATTGTTGTTATTATCTGTTTACTGATATATTGGGAATTGCCAAATAAACTTAATTTTCTGATTGCTTATAATAAATGTATACTCTTTGCAACCCATCTATGTTGCTCATAAAACTTTACAAGCATGGAGATTCATCCTTAGATAGAACTGGAGCTCCCTTGTAAGAATAGTTCTTAGAATGCCAATGCAAAGAAAGCTAGCCCTGGAGAGTAATCATCTATTGTTTTCCTAGTGCAAAAATCATGACTTGTCAAATGAATTTGATTTGAGGTGTGCCAATATTGAAATTTCTTAAGAAATCAGCATGACCAGGTAAGGATGTGATTTATAATTGTAAAGAACACGATCACCTATTTGATACTCTAATAGCTAATGTAAAATTTTCCTACTATTTTATTTTGAGGTGTTACAATAGGTTGCACCAATTCTACTATGTGTCATGCAAGTTATTAATAACTTTTTCATCAACAGAATCATCTGCTTATTGAAATTTAGTGCTGACATAATTGGAATCTTTGCACGTGTTTTGTTCTATTAAAATGTATAACCTATTAAATTACACTGTCAATGAGGTATAAGGTTGAACTTGTTTTTTTTATAAAATGATATTATATATTCAAAATATATTTCAGGGCTATGGCCTGGTTATGTAGCAAATTTAAATATGACTAAAGCATAGTAGATACATAGTCCCAAATGCAAATCATGTCTGTTGTTATATGTGGTGATCTGTTTCAGTCCCAGCAAGGCATCTTTTTCTGTATTTGTTTCCTTCTTTATTGTTTAACTCTGTCAGCATTCTTGTTCATATCATGTGTGGTATCTAACAAAAAATTGGTACCTTTTGGAATTTTTTATTTCATTTATATAAAAGCTTAATCTTATCTCATTTATATAAAAGCTTAATCTTATCCAAAATCCATATTGTTTCTGACCTTTAAGTGGCCACTATATTAAATATTTAGACATCATTCTTACATTTGTCCACTTTCTTTTTGATTCCTGAAGAAAGCATAATATGTCTCCTCTTATGAGATGCTAATGAATTATTATTTGTTCCACCTAGAAAATTAATGTAGTTCAGCATTTGGGAGATTCACATATTTGGAATATAATTATGATAATGACAATATGCTCAAATACTAGTTATGCACGAATCAAAATAATTGGGCATTATATAACATTTTTAAATTTACGTACACAAGTCAAAATACATAACCCTGTAAAATGGCCTCTGTACAAGCATCTACCATGATCCTTATCCTTTATGGTTTAGGGCTTATTTGAGGATTTTTTTAGTTGGGCTTTAGTGCAGGATCTACTGCACTTTACATATTACAACATTCAACGCAGATATATAAAATATTACAAGCAGAGGTTAATAATTTAGAAACTACAAGATAGCTACAAACTGATTTACAAAATTACAGGTAATAAATTAAATATATGTAGGAAATAAATTCTTACGTTTACATCTTGTTTGTCTTCTTTTGGTTGTTACGATACGACAAGATGAAAGTTATGCTAGTAAGGGCCAAATATAGCTCACGCACCCAAACAAAATATTCTTGGATCTCTAGAAGGCTTACATTTGCCAGTAAATTCTGGGTACACTATTGTTGGCAAAAATTGATCTTTCTTCCAATTGTTTAGGCCCTAGTGGTATCACAATCTGCTATATCATATGGAGGAAGCTTATAAGGTATAAAAAAAGAAATATAAGTTGAAATCACTGATACAAATCACCAAATCAAGGGGAAAATGACCAATGAGAGAGCTCATCTTAATCATGATATACTTATGGAACTTTTGTTTTGCATAAAGGCTTCCTTTTTTAGAGATTTGCTTCCTAGCTCCTAGGTACTGATCTTTTTCTACGAAATTTTGTATTTCACTACAAGATTGGCTCTGTATTCAATCATTACCCAATTAAAATAAACTATCTTTCTTATGGGTTCACTATTTTTTCTTGAACACTCTGAACATACTTTGTAAATAAATAAAAGCACCATAACAAAAATATGTATCCCTTTCCCAACTGTTATACCTACATCCCAAAGATGATTTTGATAATGGAATGCTACATATTAGGTCTAAAACAAATATTAGATGTTTCCCTTTAGATAAGGATAGATGGAAATTTAGCAACATAAAGCCATAAGACATATACTAGACATAAATAAATCTAAAAATTTTGCTTGAAGAGAGAGGGTTTACCAGGTAAGTTTGCCTTCATATCAATTGTTAACTAAATAGCTGACAAACTGCCCTTAGGAGAAATTGTTCCCATGATAGCCCAAGAATTGCCAACATGTGCAATCATAAGGTCCTGACCCTAATACAAGACAACTTCAAAGATAAGCCACTAAGAGAGAGGCATAGAATCTAGATGATAAATGCCAATCATCTTGATAGAACTAGTTCATTTCTAGATTTGCAATGTATCCGACGTTTAACAACTCTGTAAGCTACTAAATATATATAAGACATTTCTTTGCGAATATCTAGTTATAAAACTACTGCAATTAGAGGATTTATTTTCAATGAATGAATAGTTATGGCCATCCACTTGGTGCCATAGTCAATGGTTATGGCCATCCCCTGGGTAGCATAGTTATTGAGGAGTCACCAACATGATTAAACTTGTGACCCAATGATGTGTAAGCCAACTACCTACTGTTGAGCCACAACCCTCAGACACAATTAGAGATATTTTAATTACATCTATTTCACTATTGCTATTGCACTATAGCAGTTGTTCCCACTCCCAACATAGCACAAAAATCTCCAACATCTACAACCAGAATCCTAACCCCAACACAAATTAACTTCAAGGATATGATAATTCTGAGGGGTAAAGATGCTGAAGCAAATCCTATTCTTGAAGGAAAGATAAAAATAATACTCTCATTTGGAACTCTGAAATATTGTGGGACAACTTAGCAAGAAAAAGCTATATGAAATTAATTGAGCTCTTAAGTTCTTGTTATACAAATTAAGTCAACACATTGTAATTTATCCACAGTGATATTCAAAAAAAAAGAAAATCTCCATTTTGTAATTCTTCCTTTAGTATCTCCTTGAACCCATACTTATTACTAACCTATCTTGTGGTACACTAAACCTTCACAAATGGTAAGGGTTGGTTCATGTAAGACCTCTCAATCTGTAAATGAGGAGTTCTGAAAAAAAAACCATTTATCTATGTTTTGTGAACAAAAAAAACATCTGCCAATATTATTCATACAATCTAGTTTCATGCATATTTCTTAGTTGACTAGATTACGAGATCAAGTTTGTTTTTCCATAGGTGCCCTTAAACATTTCCATGAGACGAAATCTAACAATTAACAAACAACAAGTCCCTGGCTAGGAGTTATCAAATTGAAGTCGATTATATTTAGCCATTACATTGCTACATTCAGATGTTTTTCAAGAAGAAGCATCTGCAATAAGTACATGCATCCAATATAATGCTTAATCTTATTATCAAATACAAGGTGAAAAGCTTATCATAGTCATTGATAAAATGTGGAAGGGACAATTCTTATCCAAGATTGGAGCCACAAAGGAAAGAGATAAAATAAAATCTAGAAACATGAAGATATTGAGCAATATATACATTCAAATTTAAAACTTTTGTCAAGGTAATCCCCAGATAAATAACACAACTTATTTCACTATTGTAACTACCACTAAAATCTTAATGAGATTCATTCACTTTGGAGGGGCTACTACAATTTAACATGAATTAAGAAAACTTGGAAAGCATTAATTATGTTACCTGTTTGACAATGGTCACAGTAGTAGTCCCACTGCAGAAGGAGTCCAAAGTAGGATGTAACTTGAGTTCCTTATCCATCACCTTGAAAGCTCTTGGGTAAGATTCCTTCCACAATGCAAATATTTTGGGTTCCTCCTCTTTCTGATCTTGATTCACAACATCATTAGATTTGTACGAGTCAGTAATATCTGCATCATTACCATATGTGTTAAGGAATTTAGCTGAAAGTAGCTCATGCCACTAGTTTACCAACATAGAAGGTAGAGAGTCTCTGACCCTTCTTCCAACCATGTGTCCATTCATACCATGCCCATCAAAAACTCCAAGGAAGATTGCATCCTCCCGGGACTCAAAATTCTAGCACATCCAAAAAGAATCAAAGTTCATTCAGTAATTACTCATGTTTTTTCCAGAACAATTCATAGCAAAACAAGTAATTTCTCATTTCTTATGATTTGAAGAGTGGGTGATGCGGGGATTTTTGTCAGATATTATAGTTGTAAATGCTCTGGTAGACATGTATGCAAAATGTGGAAGCATTGACAAGGCATGTGAACTATTTGGCAGAATGACTCTTGAAGAGATGTAATCTCATGGAATGCAATGATTGCGGGATATGCAAAAAATGGATTTTTTGAAAAGGCTTTAGAAACTTTCAAGCAAATGTAATTAGCAGGTGTAAATCCAAATTTGACAACCTTTGTCAGCATCCTCCCTGCCTATGCCAAAATGGGAGCTTTGGAATAGGGTATGGACATCCATCATAACATAATGGAAGGGGGATTTTTGTTAGATATTATAGTTTAGGCCGTGGCTCAAATAGACCCCAAGAAAAAGAAAAAAAAGGGGAGTCAAGAGCTTCCATTTTGAAACCAGGTTTTTTCCTGGAGAAACGAAAAGAAATAAAAGAAAACATTTTTATAAAAAATGTGAAGGGAGAAACTCACAATAGCAGAGGCCTTCACCATGGTGTCCTTATCCTGTGAGAGACTTTCATGCTTGTCTATTGTAGAAATGAGCACATCAATAAAGTCATATTGAGCCCTCTGCGTTTGAGGATGATCATCCACCAACGTCTGAATAAAATTATTTCTTTTCTTCTGCAGATTGATCATAGTCTTGGTGAAGCCTTGCAAATCGAACCACTGGAGAAACAACATATAATCTCCCATAACCCTAAACCTCCTTAGCACACAGGTTGATCATAGTCTTTGTGAGGCCTTGCAAATCAAACCACTGGAGAAGCAGCAGATAATCTCCCATAACCCTAAACCTCTTTAGCACGCAGGTGTAATGAACAGAAAACTAAAACCATCACTTTGGTGCCTTAGCTTTTTTGATTTTCCCTTCAAAAAAAACACGCTTACTCTTAGCACTTAAAATTTTAAGCAATATGATTTTTTTTCAAAAGTGTTCTTTGAAGACATATTTAGTCATATGACTAATTATTTAGAAATATGACTAAATATTTAGTTGTTCTTTTGACACGACGATCAAATTAGTCATTTATAGTTGTGTTGCAAAAAATTAGTAGAATGCTAAAAGTTTTAGTCCCGTGACTAAAAATTTTAGTCACGTAGTCATTTATTTGCCCAAATTCTACTAGTGTCTATTGTTACTCTGTTTTCTATACTGGAAGATGCAAACATGTTTTATTAAGGAATGTCATTATTGAATACAATCTGAAAGAGATTTTTTTATGATATGAAGTGAATGAACTATGTGTTATGAAGATGCGTAGAAATCTGAACTAGATTTGATTCTTAGTTAAGTGAGTCAGTCCCCTAAGTCGGCCACTCAAGGTACTAATCGTCACTTCATTTATTTACTTGTTCTTTTATGCATTCATTGTTAAATCTATTTTTCATTTGCATATAGATACATCACGAGTCACTTAGATTTCTTTGGTTGTCAAATTACAAGTAGTATGGTTCATGAACAAGTGCATGCTTTATCCACTTTAAGTCCTCCAGAGGTTAGCATTAGTTATTTTATCATTTTGGATGTTTTGAGTTAATTCTATAATTTCTTGTTGATAACAGTCATCTATAGCTTATGTTGTAGGTACCCGTAGCCACTAGATTCTGTAGCTATTTTTACTATTCTTACATTTCCAAGAATTCCAGCATAGTAGAATAGCTTGAATAGGTTTGGATAAGATATCTTAGGAGGAATATGAGCCATGAAGGCACATACAGTGCAGTGCCATCATAAGATTACACTCCTTGGTTGATAATTTAATGTAGGAATGCAATGATCGAGTGGACTATTCAGATAGGTTTACCCCTGAATTATGTTAAGTCTACAATGCATTAGTTTTCCTCTACAGATGCCCCCTAGTTTTATTCAGTAGTCTCCATGGTAAAAGGATAGGTGTGAGGCTGATGCCTCAGAGACCTTGGTATTTCAATTGGTTGAGTGGAATTGTGTGTTGGTTTCTCAACACCCCCAGATTCAAGGGTCTTGATCTATTGGACTAGGGTGGCTATAAGGGATTCATGGGTAGCTTCTCCTTTGTTTTGTATTTCTCCACCATGAAGTGGGTTTTGTTCAGTAAGTGGAGGTTGAGTAGCCCATTAGTTCTTTCCTCAAGGAATCTTTTTGGTGCCTCTTGGCATGCTTTGGCTTGTTAATTTTGATAAGCTAAATGGAGAGCCTTCCAAGTTGAATGGGATTTTGTTAAGTCTTTCTCTAAATGACTCACCTTGTTGATTTGGTTGTCCATGTATCTATAATTCATGATGGAATGACCTTGTCAATGAATTTCTAATTGAATGAACATCTAGTTTGCTCTATTTTGATATGGATTTGGTTGAGGCACAACATCTTGGCTTCAAACTAGTTTATTATAAGTGATGAAGTTGTGTAGTTGTTTTCCACCCATCATATGAGTCAATGTCTTCATAATCATACCTATTTGAAATATGTGCTGAGGGATTGGAGGGGACGTATCGGTTGAATGACGGAGGGCTAATTATGTTTGAGGGACCATATATCTATTACACTATTGGTCTTGGCATATTTCAAGGTACTAGTATGTACCATAGGATGTCAAGAAGGGTGAAAGGTGGAAGAAAAGGAAGTGAAAAAGCTTTTCCAAAAAGGTCATCTCAATCTAGGATTCCTTAATCCAAATACACATCCAGTGTGAAATTCCAAGTGAGGGATAAGGGACTAAAAGAGAGAATGACTTCTTGAGTTTTTGTTTTCTTTATTGAACTTGTGTTTTCTTTGTTAGGTTTGTTGAATGCCTCATGATGAAACCGAGGGCTAATTTTGTGTTTTTTTTTTTACATTTGAAGTATGTTTTTGAATTTAAAGAACCTAAAAGAAGCTTTGAAGTTTCATTACCACCACTGTAATTGTGTCCTCAGAGAATTTATATTTTAGATATTATTTCCTCTCCTCTTCTATCCTAGGGGTACTACAATTAATGTAAAGGGAAGATTTAAATTGGGATTGAATTAGGAGGAAGGAAATTAACTTTATACAAGAGTCTAGGTATGAGGATTTAGGATTGGTCTTTGTAGTGAGCTTGCAATCTTCTAAGGTAATCCAATTCTAGGGGAAATGATGCAGGAGTATTCAAGTCCATAGGTGATCAGCATCACCAAAAATATTTGTCAATCAATTTATTTTAACTTTTGAATTTTCCTTAGGTTGTTTGGTTAGGAGTTGGTAAATATAATAAAAGGACAAATTGTTGTAAATAATTATTGGCCTCTATTTTGTAATTTTTGGTGTAATGGCTAGTCTAGGTGGCATCTTCATCCTTGTCATTTCATGACAAGTCATTATTGGAGAAATCAAGGCATTGGATTTTGGGAGATAAGGTCATGGAAAATATTCCCATCCCTAAAATGAAGGCATGCAAATCTTGGGCAGCAAAAATATAGGCATGCAAATCTTGGGTGCCACATTTCAAGTGGGAGTTACATTTGCTTCCTATTCTCTAGGAGAGGAATCTTGCAAGTTTGTATTTTTTGGAAAATTCTTGGAGGTGGATTTTAAGATGCTTTTGGAGCATTTAATATTTTATTTTAAAGCATTTACTAATCATTTTAATCATGTTGGGATGTTGCAAATGGAAGCTATAGCAAAAAATGGATATTTAGGATAAAAGGGAGATTTGACCATTTTTGGAGCTAGTCACTCAGCAAGAATTGTGAGAGAAGCTGATTTCTGCAGGGATTTGGGAAGGAGTGACTCAGAAGGGAGTAGTATCTGATGAAGATGTCCATAACAAATGTTTTATTGTAGGTCTGATGATGCTTGAACATCAAAAAAAGAATTGAGGCTCAGAGGTTGAAGAGTGTCAGCAAATGCATTGTTGTTGCAATGATGCATAATGGTGTTTGCAATTTTTGAGGAGTTCTAGCCTTAGGCGTAGAAAAGGAGAAGGAAATGAATTTGCATGTTTTTTTTAGGTTTGAAGGTGGTTTTTCAGCAACAACCAAGTGGTATTTCAGTTGTCTTCACTTGAATATTTTGGAGTGAATTTTGCAGGTAGTTAGCAGATCGTAGATTGAAGAAGGAAGGAAAGAAGTTTGCTGATTGTTGTGCTGTTTGAAATCTGATTTGTGATGACTTTGAGCAGACCATATGTCTGTAGAATGTTTGTAATTTCAGAGGTTCTCATCTTTAGAATATTGTAGTTTGGTTGTACACTTGAAAGAAGATTGTTCAATGAATTTGTGAGACAGTTTATGCTTCCATTCTCTCCGTTCTTTTAAATCTTTCTTGCTGATTTGTATGTGAGTTTGCAGCAATAGCTTGGTCTATTCCTTTTTTTTGCATAAGTGGTTTAAGAGTTTACAGTAGTTAGAAGGTTGTGCCCTTCCTGCCTGCATCAGGAAAGGATATAGAGCTTTTAGCAAAGAGTTGCAAAAGCAACCTAACAATCCTATCTATCCTATGGAGAGGAATTACATAAATCTTCTGTGAGTGGAGTGTTTCTCTACTCTTTCTAAGCTCTACTTGTTCACTCTCTTCTAGCTCTACTTGTAAATGAGAGAATAAGGGATTAAATAGGAGAAGAGTAGAGAAGATTAGGGAATAAAATAGGTTAAATATAGCAATTAAAACATGAAAGAAAGTGACAAAGAAATATGGAAGAAATTATGGCAAAAAGCTGGTGATCAGAAGGGAAGTTGGAAGAAAACTAGGTAAAAAGAAGTGAGTGTACTTTAAATCATGATAGGTTTGCCCATGTTGGAGTATGGGTCACCCCTTTTTCTAGGGAAGGTAACCAAGGCAACCTTGTAGCTTAACGTGGGTCACCCAGATGACCCTAAGGTCTCTTGGATGCCCCTGTAGCTTATAGTGAGAATCAACACTTCTACAAAGAAGAAAAGTTAAAGAAGCTAGGAGGATGGAAAGCCAGGATAAAAAAATTGAGGTAGGGTACTAGGACACTAGGAAAAATTCCATCAAGGAAGAAAATGCTATCAGGAGAAATGAGCACACCATGTGGGTCATGCACTAGATTATCCTATCATCATCAAACATGTATATTAACCCATACAATTTTAGGTGCTTATAGTACCTATCCAACACGAGATAGCAAAAGAATAGTATATAGAAAACAATGAGATAATATCATAAGCTACATCTAAATAAAAATTATATATCATTGGCATGATTAAAATATAAAGATGCATAATAAAATAATCACAATGTTGAACTCAATGAACATAATCATAATCACATATTATAGTGAAAGTAGTGAAACTAAACACAATATAAAGTCCAAATTTTATAAAAGTCTACACATTTATATCTAGGTAAAAAAATGCATACACCTCAATGAAAAACCACATGAACATCATCAAGTATGATAATTAGTATCAAAACACAAAATGATTCCAAGCATATACATATCCACATATGTGAATTCAAAATGCATGATCCATACACCTCGATGCCAATACAAAAATAACATCATTGGCAAGTACGATATAGCATTGAAACTAAAATACAACATGAGTAAAAAATGAAGTACATACATCTAGGTCCTTAAATCCTCCTCCCCCAAAATTAGCCTTACTCCTGGAAGCCTACAAAGAGGTGAGGATAAAGAAACCACAACTACATAGCATCCTACCATGTAGTTGTTGAATCATCAAGATGGTCCCACTAGACCCTTACCTGATCTAGGTCTCATCCCTGAAGGCTCAACCTTCAATGCCACAAAATATGAATGAGCTCCAAAGAAAGTTTCCCACCCTCCTCAACCACAAGGCACCCCAATCAATAACATGGGTTACATACTAAACATAGTACCTCATAATAGAAACATGGAACACATTGTGGATGTACGAGAGCCTAGGTAGCAAGGAAAGACTATAAGCAACAAGACCAATCCTCTCTAGTATCTTGAATGGCCCCAAGAAACATGGTGTGAGATTAGAACCTTTCCCATAATAGATCAAAATCTTGTGTAGTTTCACTCTAAAAAATACATGATCACCAACCAAGAAGTGTCAGTCCAATCTCTCGGCATCAACACACTTCTATATATCTTGAGTAGACAACAACTACTCTCTAAGAACCACCTGTTGCTCCATATATTAAAGCATCTTGGAACCAAGGGTAACACAATCCTCAATCCTATCCCAACTCAACATAGTCCAACAAGAATGACCATACAAAGCCTTGAACGATGTCATGCCAAGGGAGCTAGATGGTACCCATTGTTATATGCAAACTCTACCAAGTATGAATAGTCCTCCCACTTATATTGTTAGTCCATTATATACATACAAAGCATATCCTCAATCACTTGATTAACTTCTTAGTCTAACCATCTATCTCTAGGTGATATGTTGAGCTAAAGTTGAATCGAGTACCCAATGCATGCTATAGGGAAGTCCATAGAAAGATTTAAACATGAGATCATGATTTGAGATTGTCTTGAAAGGCACTCCATGCAAGTAGATGATGTCCTCCATGAAGACATGTACCACTAAAAGAACATTTTAGGATGATCTCATGGGTGACAATTAGGCAACATTGGTCAACTTGCCACTGTCACCATGATGGCATCATGATGATGGACAAATAGAGGCAAACCAATAATAAAGTCCATCAAGATCATGTCTCACTTCCACTCAAGAATGTCATGTGGATGCAGAAGTTCTACAAGATGTGTTTCAAGTATGTGCTAATTGGTGTTGTCATTGATGTCAACATGTTTGTGTTGTCATTGGTGCCAACTGTATCTTCTGATATTGTTGTTTGTTGATTGATTGAGTTGTCATGTTAAGAACATTGTCTAAGTATTTTGCTCCGCAATTCCTCTATGTTGAAGACCAGAGTATGAGATTTGGATATGTTTTAGAGATGACATTTGGATATGTTTTAGAGAAGTGTTTGAAGATGCTAAATCTAGAATTTGGTGGTCTGGATTGCTATGCAGAAAAAGTTATATTCACCAGTTTGAAGATTGTGCCTGGCAATGTTTGCAGAGTGACAGGGAGAAAGTATTTTGCTCTGCATTTCTCTATAGTTTAAATTTTGGTCTTGCGGTTCTAGACTTAAGTTTATAAAGTCCTTAGAAATCTTCATTATGAAGGATTTGTGATTTGGTGCTTTGAAAAGCAAGTTATTGATTAGTAGAGTTTGATAATGTTTGTTGTGAAGTAGTCTGTGATATGTCTTCAAGTGATATTTGTTGTCGTCAAGTGAGATCTGTTGCGGTTGGATTTTTTGGCTCCCAGGTGATTCTATGATGTTTTTGGATGTCTCCGGAATGTACTCAAGGCGTGTGCTTGATCCGCAAGCTATAATGAAGTTCTTGGAAGCATGTATCTAAGTATTCTTGATGTTTGCACTAGTTTTGGCTGACCTAGTTATTTACACTTGTTGTGGAGGTGATTCGGGATTGTGGAAGTGTGTTGAAGCATGTAAGGATTTGTTTGGATCTGAGCTAAGATGTGAAGTGCTCTTCCTTCATTCATTTGCTTCACAAGTTTGTTTAGGTCCAAACCTAATTTGAGTTATGTATGTATGCCGACCTTGGAGATAGTTCCAATGGTTGTAAATTGTATTACCGACCTTGATGTATGTTCCAAGGTTGATGATCGGTATAAATATATGTGATGAATCCTTGAGTGATGTGAGAGTGTGTGAAGATGCGAAGATAAAGTGTGTATTGTAAAGGCAGAGTGGGGGAGATATATTGTGCTTCAATGGAACTGAACTCAAACATGTTGTAGATGCTACTATATCAATTCATGGCAGTGAGCCACCCTTCGGCAATGAACCACCATTTGGCAGTGAGCCACCCCTTGCCAGTGAGCCTTTTTACAATGAGCATTCATTTGGGCAGTGAGCCCTTAAGGTAGTGAGCGTCTTTTGTTATTCAGTATTGTTACTACATTATATTGTGAGCTAACACTCACCGTGGTTTTTCCCTTTTAGGGTTTTCCACGTAAAAATCTAGTGTTCATGTGTGTATGGTTTTGATGTGTTTATGTTTTGATTCTTCTATTCATGTTTAATCTTCATAACAGATTAAGGAGTTAAAGTAAGTGAATGTGAATGTGATTTAGTTTAAAGAAGTTAAGGTTTTTGATACAACTGATTCACCCCCCTCTCATTTGTCTTGTGCCTTCAAAAATTGGTATCAGAGTGAGGTTCCTTGGAAGAAAGCCTAACAGATTAAGGTAGATCTGGGATGGCACACAAGAAAGACATTCCTCAGTTTGATGGATCTGACTATAGAAGGTACGAATGCAAAGTTATCTTATTTCTATTAGTTATAATGTTTGGAAGATGGTCAAAGATAAATACACAATACCTAAAGGTGGTCTGTAGTCTGATGAAGAGATTAAGGATTTTGAGACCAATCACAAAGCTAAAAATGCTCTATTAAATGCCCCGTCTAACACTGAAATGGTGAAAGTTGTGGATCTGGAAATTGCTCATGAGATTTGGGACAAATTGAAGAACATCTATGAAGGTGATGAATCTATCAAGAAGGCTAAGTTGCAGAACTTGAAGACCACATATGAAACCATGTGAATGGTTGAAGATGAGAACATAACAAGTTACATACAAAAGATTGATGAAGTTGTCAACAGCATCAAGGGTCTTGGTGGAAAGCTAGAGGATGTGGATGTTGTAGATAAGATACTCAAAACTCTTCCCAAATATTATAGTCACAAGATATCTACCATTGAAGAATTGTTTGATATGGGCAAGCTTTCAAAAGATCAATTGCTTGGTAAACTGACTTCTTTTGAGATGTGAGAGTTTGGTACTAATGATGGCCCTGTGAAAAATGAAACTATTTTTAAGGACAAGGAAGAACAGATTGCTAGATTAGATAAATATGTTGTGGAATCAGATGAAGAAGATTTTGAAGAGCTTGAGGCAAAATTTGCAAGCAGAATGAAAAGAGGCAACAAAGGAAAGTTCAAAGGTAAGTTACCTTTCAAATGTTTCAATTGTGGTAAAATTGGTAACTATGCTTCAAGATGTCCTGACAGAGCTTTGAAGATCAAAAACAATGAAAGTAAAGGAAAGATGGTAAGAAAGAGTTACTATGTTAGAGATGATGATGGAGTAACTAATGATGAACCTTATTCTAATGATGGTAATAGTAGTGAATGCATGTTTATTGCACTTAGAGAAGAACTTGTTTTTGCTAATCTTGCAAGTTGTGTGAAGGAAGGAAGTCCAAGAGAGTTGTATGCATTTCATGCTGAAAAAGAAGATGAATGGATCATTGACATCGAATGTTCAAATCACATGAAAGGAGATAAGAGTAAGTTTGTTAAGTTTGAAAAATATGATGGAGGACTAGTTAGGTTTGGTGATGATGCAGCTGGTAAGATTTGTGGAAAAGGATAAATTACTTTTGATGGCAAGCATAATATAGATGATGTTCGTTATGTCAAAGGCTTAAAGCATAATCTTCTAAGTGTTGGACAAATGTGTGACAAAGGGTATAATCTAGTGTTTAAGGACAATGGGTGTGAGATAAGGAAAATCTCTAGAACTTTAATTGTTGTTGGTAAGAAGACTCATGGTAATGTTTATCATTTGAAGGGTACTAATAATTGTTGTTTGTTGGTTTAGACAAATGAAAGCTAGTTATGACATAGGAAAATGTGTCACATTAACTTTGATAATTTAGTGAGAATAAGCACAGTACAAGCAGTGAGAGACCTGCCTAAGATTGTGAAGCCTGCCAATGCTATGTGCAAAGAATGTTAGTTTGGGAAGATGACAAAGACTACCTTCAAGAGAAAAGAACAATTCTCTACTAGTTTGTTGGAGTTAGTGCATACAGACTTATGTGGCCCTACAAGAACAATAAGTCTACAAGGTGACATGTATTTCATGCTTCTTATTGATGATTATTCAAGAATGACTTACGTTACCTTTCTTAGAGAAAAATCAGAAGCCCTAGACAAGTTTAAGGCATTCAAAGCTATGGTTGAAAATGAGATGGATTTGAGAATCAAGTGTTTGAGATCTGACAAAAGTGGTGAGTTTACTTCAAATTAGTTTAATGTTTTTTGTGAAGAACATGGAATAAAGAGACACTTGTCTTCTCCCCAGACTCCTCAACAAAATGGAGTGGTTGAAAGAAAGAATAGAACTGTTCAAGAAGCTGCTAGAACAATGATCAAGGAAGCAAACCTACTAGAAGTATATTGGAAAGAAGAAATACACATTGTTGTCTACATTCATAACAGAGTGCTAGTCAGAGAAAAAGAAACAAAGACACCTTATGAGTTGTGGTATGGAAGAAATCCTACTGACAAATACTTCAAAGTTTTTGGAAGCAAATGTTACATTAGAAGAGATGAAGAATTAGGAAAGTTTGATGCTAGACGTGATGAAGGCATATTCCTCAAGGGTACTCTACTAAGAGCAAGGCTTACCAATGTTATAACAAAAGACTGAGAAAAATAATTGAAAGTGCAAATGTGAAAGTAGATGAAGATATTCAGTCATATGGATATGAGTCAGATGGATCTGTTGATACAGAAAAGGTTGAAAAAGACAAAGAAAAGGAAGTTCAGACTGAAGTGCAAGTTGCTCCTGAAGAAGAAGAAGTTCAAGCTGAAGCTTCGGAAAGAATTCCTAAAACCCCTAGGTATGTGCAAAGAGATCACTCTGAAGATCAGATTATTGGTGACAAAGGGAAAGGTGTATTGACAAGAAGCAAAGCTGCAGAAGATCAAGTAAATCTTTGTTTACTCTCAAAGGTGGAACCTAAAATAATAAAATAAGCATGCAATGATGAATATTGGGTCAAAGCAATGGAAGAAGAAATAATGTAGATTGAGAAGAACAAGACTTGGGAACTTGTCCCTAGACCTACAAACAAGAATGTGATAGGAACAAAGTGGGTATTCTGGAGCAAACTGAATGAAGTTGGAGAAGTTTTCAGAAACAAGGCAAGACTTGTGTGTAAAGGCTACTCACAAGTGGAAGGAATAGATTATGTAGAGACCTTTCCTCCAGTGGAAAGAATGGAAGCTATCAGAGTGTTTTTGGAATTTGTAGCACATAAAAATTTCAAGGTATACCAGATGGATGTGAAGTTTGCTTTCCTGAATGGTGAGTTAGGAGAAGTCTACATAGAGCAACCAGATGGATTCCAGCTATCAGACAAACTAAATATGGTATGCAAATTGAAGAAGACTTTGTATGGATTGAAGCAAGCTCCTAGAGCTTGGTATGCAAGACTAGATAAGTACCTGTTGCAGTAGGGATTCAATAAAAGATCTGCAAGTAGTAACTTGTACACCAAAATAAGTGGAGACCCGATTATGATTGTTGAGATCTATGTTGATGACATCATATTCGGTGGAAATGAAGGTATGTGTAAGAAGTTTGCAGATGAGATGCAAAAAGAGTTTAAAATGTCTATGTGTGGTGAAATGAACTTCTTCCTTGGACTGTAAATCATCCAAACTAGTAAATGTATTTTCATTTCTCAATCCAAGTACGTTAAAGAGTTATTGAAGAAGTTTGGAATGGAGGACTCTAAATCGGTATGTACCCCTATGATTATTGACCAATTGCAAGTTGAGTAAGAATGATGAATCTCCTAAGACTGATCAGAGCAAGTATAGATCAATGATTGGAGGATTGCTTTATCTAATCTCTACTAGACCAAATATCATGCATGCAATCTATCTTGTGGCCATATTTCAATTAGATCCCAGAGAATCACATGTTATGGCAGTGAAGAGGATATTTAGGTATTTGAAGGGTATGCCTGATCATGGCTTGTGGTATCCTAAGAACAATGATTTTTTCCTTAAATGCCTATATAGATGCAGATTGGGTTGGATGTGTTGATGACAGAAAGAGTACAAGTGGAGGTGCATTCTTCCTTGGAGATACGGAAGTGTCCTGGCATAGAAAGAAACAAGAATTAGTTTCCTTGTCTACTGCAAAGGCAGAATATATTGTTGTGGTAGCATGTTGTACTCGAGTGCTATGGATGAAACATACCTTGAAGGATATCAAAGTTGAGTATGATGAGCCAATTCCTATTCTTTGTGATAACACAAGTGCCATAAATATTTCAAAGAACCCAGTGATGCATTCAAAGACAAAGCACATTTCAATTAAGTGTCACTTTTTGAGGGAGACAGTTGCAGAGAATGAATTGAAACTTGAGTATATGCCTACAAAAGATCAAGTTGCTGATATTCACTAATGCTCTTCCAAAGGATACATTTGAGTATCTCTGGGAGAAGTTAGGGGTTGTTGCCCCTCCTTCCTTGAACTAGATGCATAAGGAGATGTATCAGTCTAGTGTACCTCAAAGTATATTTTTCCTTTTTGGACTGATGTTGGAGGATACCTTTCAGGGGGAGCAGGTAGTGGTTTGAGATGATCGTTGTAGTCAGGGGGAGTAAAGAATGATTTTAGACTGATCAAGCAGTAGTGTGCAAGTGTGTGTGATGCCCTTTTCTATTGATGTCAAAGGGGGAGAGATCATGTGAAAAACTTAGAGGGAGAAAGAGTTCAGATGTGTAAAAAGAAAGGGGGAGTCCTAATGCAGAATTGTGTCTTGATGGAGGAACATGTTATTTAGTTTTCACATCATATGTTGCCATCAATGATAAAGGGGGAGATTGTTGCAAGTATGTGCTAACTGGTGTTGTCATTGATGTCAACATGTTTGTGTTGTCATTGGTGCCAACTGTATCTTTTGATATTGTTGTTTGTTGATTGATTGAGTTGTCATGTTAAGAACATTGTCTGAGTATTTTGCTCCACAATTCCTCTGTGTTGAAGACCGAAGTATGAAATTTGGATATGTTTTAGAGAAGTATTTGAAGATGTTAAATCCAAAATTTGGTGGTCCGAATCACTGTGCAGAAAAAGTTCTATTCACCAGTTTGAAGATTGTGTCTAGCAATGTTTGCAAAGTGATAGGGAGAAAGTATTTTTCTCCGCATTTCTTTGCAGTTTGGATTTTGGTCTTGCGGATCTGGACTTAAGTCTATAAAGTCTTTAGCTATCTTCATTCCAAAGGATTTGTGATTTGGTGCTCCGGAAAGCAAGTTATTGATTAGCAAAGTTTGACAGTGTTTGTTGTGAAGTAGTATGTCATATGTCTTCAAGTGATATTTGTTGTCCTCAAGTGAGATCTGTTGCGGTTGGATTTGTCGGCTCCCAGGTGATTCTATGATGTTTGTGGATGTCTCCAGAATGCACTGAAGGCGTGTTCTTGATCTGCAGGCTATAATGAAGTTCTTGGAAGCATGTATCTAAGTATTATTGATGTTTGCACTAGTTCTAGCCGACTTGGTTATTTACACTTATTGTGGAGGTGATTCATGGATTGTGGAAGCGTGTTGAAGCATGTAAGGATGCATTTGGGTCCAAGCTAAGTCATGAAGTGCTCTTCCTTCATTCATTTTCTCTGCAAGTTTGTTTAGGTCTAGACCTAATTTGAGTTATGTATGTATGTCAACCTTGGAGATAGTTCCAATGGTTATAAATTGTATTTCTGACCTTGATGTATGTTCCAAGGTTGATGATCCGTATAAATATATGTAATGAATCTATGAGTAATGTGAGAGTGTGTGAAGATGCAAAGATAAAGTGTGTGTTGTAAAGGCAGAGTAGAGGAGATATATTGTGCTTCAATGGAACTGAACTCAGGCATGTTGTAGATGCTACTATATCATTTCATGGCAGTGAGCCACCCATCCTGGCAGTTAGCCACCCTTCGACAGTGAGCCTTTTTGTAGTGAGCATTCATTTGGGTAGTGAGCCTTGGGCAATAAACCCCTAAGACAGTGAGCCTCTTTTGTTATTCAGTATTGTAACTACATTATATTATGAGCTAACACTCATCGTGGTTTTTCCCTTTTAGGGTTTTCCACATAAAAATGACGAAGGGGGTAAATCACAAAACACCCAACAACATAAATTGAACATAGAAAATAGAACTTTCTTTTATTGATTTAGACAACTTATTACATTACAGAAGCAAAATTACAATCCGAGGAATCAATCCTCCACAAGCTGCAACACACTACGGCTACACCTCACCAGGCTCTGGAATCTTCTGCCTTCTGTAACCCCAAATCAGCTAGGGTTTCTATTTTCCTGCTTGTTCTTGATTCCACACTTGCCCCCTTAACTCTAATACCACCTAGGGTTCCCAAAAATTATTATTAATAGCCTTTTTGCCGGCCAACAACCTAATTTCAAAATTTGCATCTCCCTCCAAAAATAGGTCAACTTCTAGGAGCCATAACTTTTGATCTGGGTGTCCGATTGACGAACCATTTTATGCGTTAGAAAGCTCATGGAGTGCTCTATGCGCTAAGAGCTAGCTCTGCCAATTTCAGCCATTTTTAGGCTAGTACAGGGTCGTTTAGTGCCTCAAACTTGAGTTTGAATAATTCTCAGGCATTATTTGGGAAACAGAAACTTTAATATCTTTTATCTCGCAAATGATTTTTGCATGATTCCTTCGCCAAAGATCTTATATTTCTGTTATGTAACTTCCTATAAATTTTTACTTCAATCCGTGCCCAAATGCAAACTTTCTAAAAATAGTAGGTTACTATTTTTAGTAGTTTGGAAAAACTGAAAGTCCTACATCATTATTCAAGCGATTATGGAACCAGAACCACAAATTTTGAAAATAAATGGAAAGAACATCAACAATTTTGAAACACATCTTTTTTTGGGTGATGCAAGATTTCCCTTACACCACTGGATGCTCTTACTTCAGACACCCAGGGTAATTTGAGAAGTGACCCTATCACGTCTCAGGTGTTTGTGTGAGGAAAACCCAAACAGTCAACCTCTGCCTTAGACAACCAAGAGGAATCTTCAACAGGTCTTCCTTTCTATTTCACTAGATATTCTTCATATTGCCTGTTCTGAGTACTTCTTCCCACACGGCTATCCAAGATCTCTTCTATCTCCTCCATTGAAGTAGATGCCGAAATACTCCACTGTTATTCTGTTGTTCCATCCTCTGTTCCACCCTCATGATACTCTATTAAATCAGCAATGTTGAACACAAGGGAAATATTAATCCCACTTGGCAACTCTACCTCATATGCATTTTCTGAATTATGCTTCTTCAGGATTCTGCACGGTCCAAATTTCTTCATTTTCAACTTATTATTTGTTCCAATTGGGAACCTTTCTTTTCTCAAGTGAACCATGACTTCATCTCCTACCTAGAACTCCTTATACCTCCTCTTTTGATCTGCCTTAGCCTTGTACTCAATATTCATCTTATTAATGTGCTTTCTCACCTCTTCATACAAATTCTTCATATGTTCTGCAAAGTCTTTAGCCTTGGCACTTGTCTTTTCTCCTTTGTCTAGATTCCTTAACTCTGAAGCATTTCTTGGACTATTTCCATATACAATTTGGAATGACGATTTACCAGTACTCCTATTGACAGAATTGTTGTAAGCAAATTCTGCTTATGGTAAAATCAAATCCCATCCCTTGGGCTTATCTCCTACTAAGAATCGTAGCAGGTTACCCAAACTCCTATTCACCACTTTTATTTGTCCATCACTCTGTGGATGGTGTGCAAAACTGAACTTCAAATTTGTCTTCAACTTCTTCCATAATGTCCTCCAGAAATAACCAACAAACTTGGTATCTCAATTTGAAACTATGCTCTTTAGTAGACCGTGTAATCTCACCACCTCCCTAAAAAATAATTCAGCAAGATGAATAGCATCATCAGTCTTCTTGCAAGGAATAAAATGTGCCATCTTTGAGAATCTGTCCACCACCACAAAAATGGAATCATGTCCTCTCTATGTCCTTGGTAAACCAAGAACAAAATCCATATTGATATCATCCCATGGCTTCTCTGGTACAGGTAATGGCTGATATAGACCTGTGTTCTGACTTGCTCCTTTTGCCATCTGACATACTCTGCAACTCTGCACAAATTTCCTCACATCCTACTACAACTGTGGCCAATAATAATTTTCACCAACAATAGCAATGGTCTTATCTCGACCAAAGTGTCCAGCCAATCCTCCACTATGCTTCTCCTTAATCAGGTTCTCTCTCATGGAACTCCTTGGAATGCACAACTGGCTTCCTCTAAACAACATGTCATCTTGGATTATGAAATCCAACCATTTTGTCCTGTCCAAAGTAACAGGTTCCAAACAAGCTTTCCAGGCCTCTACAAAATCTGGATCCTCAGGATACAAACTTTTGAGCTCATCGAACCCAACAACCTCTATCTTCATTTCTGTCAACAAATTTTGCCTTTTGCTCAAGGCATCTGCAACTCTGTTGGACTTCCCACTCCTGTGCTTCAAAACAAAAGTATAGCTCTGCAAAAACTCAACCCATTTTAAGTACCTTTGGTTTAACTTCCCTTGACTATTAAGATACTGCAAAACCTGATGATCAGTATATAAAACAAACTCTTTGGCAACAAATAATGTCTCCATTTCTTCAAAGCCTAAATTATTGCATAAAATTCTTGATCATAAACAGAATATTTTTTCTTGGCATCATTAAGCTTCTAACTAAAATAGGCAATGGGCTTACCTTCTTGGCTCAAAATAGCTCCTATACCACTACCACTAGCATCACAATCTACCTGAATTACCTTATTGAAATTTGGAAGTGCCAAAATAGGTTGTTCTACGACTTTCTGCTTTAATGTATCAAAGCTCTTGTCCGCTCCTTTAGTCCATCTAAACTCTTTTCTATCCCCTCTCATTGTCTCAATTAGGGGTGCACAAATGCTACTAAAATTCATGATAAACTTCCTGTAAAAACTCACCAAACCATGAAAAGATCTTACCTTCGTTGCACTCCTTGGCGTAAGCCATTCAATGATAGCCCTTACTTTTTCTGGGTCTATCTTAAGACCTTCCTCTGAGACAACAAATCACAAGTATATCAACTCCTTCTTTGCAAAACTACATTTCTTCAGATTAATCAGCAACTTCTCCTTCCTCATCTTCTCTAGAACTCTTCTAATATGCATCAAATGCTCATCCCAAGTTTTACTGAAAATCAAAATATCATCCAAATAAACAATAACAAAACTTCCAAAAAATTCTTTCAGTACCTCGTTCATGAGCCGCATGAATGTGCTCGGTGCATTAGTTAGCCCAAATGACATGACTAACCACTCATACAAACCTTCCTTTGTCTTGAAGGTTGTCTTCCATTCATCTCCTTCTCTAATACGGATCTGGTGATACACTCTTCAGGTCAATTTTCGTGAAGTACTTGGCTCCACTCAAACAATCCATGATGTCATCCATTCTTGGCAATGGAAATCTATACTTGATCGTTATCTTATTGATGGCTCGAGAGTCTGTACACATCCTCCATTCTCCATCCTTCTTTGGTTCTAGTATTGCAGGTACCGCACATGGACTTAGGCTCTCCCTTATTAGTCCCTTCCTCAACAACTCCTAAACTTGTCTATTCAGCTCTTCATTCTCTGCAGGGGTCATTTTTTGGGTTGCCTTGTTTGGCAAACTGGCTCCTAGTATCAAATCTATTTGATGACTTATCTTCCTTACTGGTGGTAAACCTTCTGGTACATTATTAGAGCTAATGTCCTGGAACTCTTAACATATTTGAAACTTCTGCTGGTACATCTTCACAGTTCTCTTGACTAATCTTAGGAATCAATGCAAAGCAATGATGCTCATGCTTCATACTCTCCACAAATTTCCTACCATCTACCAGGCAAATTCTGGCAGTACTACATACCTTTTCTTCCACCTCCTTCAAGGGCTTCAACTTATGACAAACTCCATCCTTTGTTAAGGAATATGTGTTTGCATGGCCATCATGGACAATGCTCCTATCATACTACCACGGCCTCCCCAACAACATATGACATGCATCCATCGGTATGATATCACACAACACCTCATCATGGTAATCACCAATCTTGAACTTCACTAAACACTGCTCATTGACCAAAGCTCTATGGTCCTTCTGCAACGATGCAATCCGATATGGATGCGGATGCTTTCTTCTTGTCAACTTCAACTTGTCAACCATCTCCTCTGAAACAAGATTATCAGTGCTTCCACTATCAATAATAATATCACAACACTTACCTTCATATTTGTACCTTATGTGGAATAAAATCTTCCTCTGATTGGGTTCTTTCTCCTCATTCAGCAAGGTTCTTCTAACAACTAGGGTTTCTCCCCCTTCAACATCTTCAGAATGCTCAGAATGTGCATCTTCATCTACATGTGCAACTCGTGCATTGCCTTCAGGTCTTCTATTTGTCCTTCCTTGATGTTGCGGACACTTGTATGCTTGATGCCCTTCTTCTCCACATTAGAAACAGGTTCCTCTGAAACCTCCTCTTCCAGGTCCTTGCCTAGGTCTGCCTCTTCCTCTTCCTCTTTGCTCACCATTGTTCTGGTCACGAGGGCGGTAGGTATTATCTCCTCTCTGATTTCGATTGGTGTCAGCTTCTTCACTTTTCTTTGAATCTTCATTTCGGCCCCCATAGGGTCTTCCACCAATCCTTCCGCCTTGACCTCTTGCCCTTTGCTTGCTATCAAATCTTTTATTCAACTTCTCTTCCACCTTTAGGGAAAACTGGTATGTATCTTCTATAGTGGTCATTCTGACCAGGCTCAACTCCTCTTGAATACTTGGCCTCAACCCATTAATGTAACGGGCTACCTTCTCCTTGTTGGGCTCTGCATGGCCTGTCCTAATAGTAATTTTATAAAACTCTTCTGTATACTCCTTAACAGACTTGTTACCTTGCTTCAGTCCTTACAGCTTCTTCAGCAACTCCATCTCATAGTCCACAGGAATGAACTGCTTCTTCAGTTTCTCCACCATTCGATCCCATTTGATGATCATTCCTTTTTCTCTTCTGTTCCTCTCTAACTGGACCTCCTTCCACCAAATATTGGCATGGCCCTTCAATTTTGTTTTTGCAAACTTGACCCGATCTGGGTCTTCTACATCTTCATACTCGAAATATTCCTCCATGTCATTGATCCAATCAATAAGCTGTTCTGGATTCAAATCTCCATAATATGTAGAAACTTCGATCCTGGGCCTCTTTCTGATCTTTGAAATGGCCCTCAAAAACCTAACTTCTGCAGGATCTCCTGCAGCTTCTTGTTCATCCTCATATAGCTCTTCTTCAACTTCATCTTCACTTTCTTCTCTTGTTCTCGGCTCAAACCCTCTTTGCAGCTCCTCTTGCAATGCATCAATTTGCCTTTGCAAGGCTCTAAAACCCTCTTCCGTCAAAGCATTCCTCCCAATACATTTTTTTCATGGAGGCATCTTGATCTCCGCAGCAAACCCACAACTTCAGGTCCTAGTGCAAACTGCCTCACAGTCGGCGATCTATCTACACACTCAGGAACCCTTGCTCTGATACCACTTGATGAAGGGGGTAAATCACAAAACACCCAACAACAGAAATTGAACACATAAAATAGAACTTTCTTTTATTGATTTGGACAATTTATTACATTATAGAAGCAAAATTACAATCTGAGGAATCAATCCTCCACAGGCTGCAACACACTACGACTACACCTCACCAGGCTCTGGAATCTTCTGCCTTCTGTAACCCCAAATCAACTAGGGTTTTTGTTTTCCCACTTGTTCTTGATTCCACACTTGCCCCCTTAACTCTACTACCACCCAGGGTTCCCAAAAATGATTATTAATAGCCTTTTTGGCGACCAACAACCTAATTTCAAAATTTGCATCTCCCTCCAAAAATAGGTCAACTTCTGGGAGCCATAACTTTTGATCCGGGTGTCCGATTGACGAACCATTTTATGCATCAGAAATCTCGCGGAGTGCTCCACGCGTTAAGAACCAGCTTTGTCAGTTTCGGCCATTTTCGGGCCCGTACGGGGCCGTTTAGGGCCTCAAACCTGAGTTTGAATAATTTTCATGCATTTTTCAGGAAACAGAAACTTTAATATCTTTTAGTTCACAAATGATTTTTGCGTGATTCCTTCGCCAAAGGTCTTATATTTATATTATGTAACTTCCTGTAAATTTTTACTTCAATCCGTGCCCAAATGTAAACTTTCTAAAAATAGTAGGTAACTATTTTTAGCAGTTTAGAAAAACTAAAAGTCCTACATCATTATTCAAGTGATTATGGAACCAGAACCACAAATTTTGAAAAGAAATGGAAAGAACATCAACAATTTTGAAACACATTTTTTTTGGGTGATGCAAGATTGCCCTTACACCACTGGATGCTCCTGCATCAAAAAATCTGGTGTTCATGTGTGTATGGTGTTCATGTGTTTAGGTTTTGATTCTGCTATTAATGTTTAATCTTCATAACAGATTAAGGAGTTAAAGTAATTGAATGTGAATGTGATTTAGTTTAAATAAGTTAAGGTTTTTGACACAACTGATTCACCCCCCCCCCCCCCTCAGTTGTCTTGTGCCTTCAACAAGATGTTGGTGCTCTATCTTCACCCTTTAAAACTCTAGGCATATACCAATAAACCTAACAATATTTTGCCTCATTCTTACCCACTGAAACAACTGCCAAAGATTGGCTTACATATTCTTCACACTAGAATGTGTTGCATAGGGTGTGTGATGTGCCTCAAACATCATGGCAATGCAAAGGTCACCAAAAGATAGAACATAAATATGGTCATGATGTCACAATAGATCATCAAAATTAAGATAAAAACTAGAAAAATTGCCCACCAGGGCCTTTCATGACTCAATCTCTACCCAAAACTCTTGATACCATGGATCCTATAGAAGTTTCTCAAGGATGCAAACTCACAAATCCATGCTTAAGGAAAAAATTAAATCTCATGTAACCTTCTACTCAAGGCATCCATGATAATATTATCCTTCACTTTAATGTAATGGACACCAAAGTCATACTCATATAAATTTCATACATTGGTGTTGACATGCATTCAAGTTTGATTGTAATGATTGTTATGAAACTTGAATCAATGGCTCAAAAGAAAATGTCTCCAGAACAACACATGGATGAAAATCGCCAACTCAAGGTCATGGGCAGGGTAATTGAGCTCATGGTCATTGATCTTTTGTTATTCATAAGCAATCACATGGTCCTCCCACATAAGGAAAGCGCATAACCCATCCAATGAAGCATCTGTACAAACCACAAAATCTACTACAAGATTAGGCACTACAAGGATTAGTGCACTAGTTAGCTACCCCTTGAAAACCTAGAAGGCTCTCTCACATTTCTCCAACCACAAAAAATTCTTCCCTTTCTACTAAAGAGAAGTAATAGGATGTGCCACTCTCGAGAAGTCCATGACAAATCAACGGTAGCAATCCACTAAGCCTATGAAACTATGAACCTCACAAACATTTGTTGGGGTAGGCTAATCCACAATAGAATAAATATTTCCATAAAGATATCATATCCACATTTAACTTGTCCCAAGTACTTCACCTTAGATTGGAAAAAATCACACTTTACTAAGTTTCCATAAAGTTGGTTCTCACCCAAACACTATAGAACCTAACGCAAGTAGATATCATGCTCCTTCATTGTCCTTGAATAAACTATAATTTTATCAAGGAACACAAGGTCAAATTAGTATAGGTAGGTGTGGAACACCCCATTCATAAGGCTCGTGAACACAGATCTAGAGCATTTGTCAACTCAAATGGGACTACAATGAACTCGTATTTCCCATAATGAGTCTGAAAGGTTGTTTAATAGATAAAAACCTCCTAAATACAAAGTTGATGGTATCCAAACTTTAGATCAATCTTGGAGAGCCCCTTGGCTCCCCTCATCTAGTCAAACAAATCATCTAACCATGGAAAAGGATAACAATTCTTCATTGTCACCTTATTCAACTACCAATAATCAATATAGAAATGAAGAGGCCCCTCCTTCTTCATGAAGATGATTAGTGCACCCCAAGGAGATACACTAGGATGAATGTGTCACTTCTTTAAAAACTCCTCCAACTGCAACTTGATCTCAGTAAGCATTTGAGTAGTCATCTTGTATGGCACATGCAATACAAGCTTTGCTCCTAGAATGAGGTAATGTGAAAGTCCACATCCTACCTGGGTAGAATACTAGGGATGACAATAGAAAACACATTGAAAAACTCCCTCAAGAGTGGGTGATCATCAAGGGAAACCTAAGGCACTCATCCTCTAAAAGATCACTCACTATAATAGCAAACATTTGGCATCCATTTTGCATACTCTACTTCAATTACATAACTAAGATCATACAAAGGGAGATGGGCCTCTAAATCCACGTTATCACTACATGATCACCATGATCATCAATACACTCCACTACCTTTTGGTGACAATAAATACTTGCATGGTCAACATCAAGTCGATCCATACCAAGGACAATCTCATACAATCCTAGTGGTAGGACATGCAAATCTATAGTGGTGATGAAGGTACCAAGATGCACTACACAACCACACACAAAAGAATCTAGTACCACCTTGGCTCCTGTAGCTAACTCTATATTCTAACTATTGTCCTACCTTGCTAAATCAAACAAGATAGAAACATGAACACCACCAAGCATACATGATATCTCAACCATTGTACCCTAATGTTCAACTTGGTGGATATCCATCATTTCAAACACTCTATGATATCTACCAAAATCCACAACCATCTGCTTTGACCTTGCAACACCCTAACCACCAATTGGCATTGTTCTCTACGGGCAATGCCTAACCATGTGGCCCTCTTGACCATAAGAGAAACATGGACCTAACACATAAGGATATGTGGGCAAAGGTCTACTTGAATATTAAAATCTTAAGAAGTCATAACTAGGATAGCCAACCCCTAACTTTTGTTAGAAATCATGCTCTCTAAAACATCCCCTCCCTCTATGATCAAGACCTTCATGAAATTGGCCACCCTTCTAACCTTGCTGAAGCTTCTACTTCTGGGGTGGTTGCTTCTACTATTGTGGAGTTCTAGGTGGTGCTAAGGAAGTCCTAAAATTCCTTTTCGTTTGGAGATGAGATCCTTAAACCCTAGGCCCTACCTAATAAGGTACCGTTGATTGTGAATTGAACTAACAATTATGACCTCTAACCATATTCTCCTCTACCAGATTTTCCTTTTCCACAACACTCTCAAAGGTCTTAGGTGTTGTCATATGAACCACACCTATAATGAGTGAGTTCAAACCCCTCATAAACCTATTCACAAGAAACTACTCATGCTTTATTAAAACCTACATATTGCTTCAGCTCAAAGAAATAATTCTCGTACTAAACCATAGTCATTCCCAACTATTGGAGTTTAAGAAACTTATTTGCACGATGTTGTTTGAAGTGCTCAAAGAGACAATAAGCATGGAATCTCTCTCGAAAGGTCTCCCATGTAATAATGGAGATGTCTAGATTCCACTTTTACTCCTCCTAGTCCCACCAAGTAGAATCATAACTACAAAGTTGCATAAGGGACAAATGAACCTTCGTTCTACTCTCATAATGCTATATGACAAAGCACTGATCAAGAACCAACAACTAGGCCTTTACCTTAGCTCCCTTAGTGGATCCTTCAAAAGTTAGTGGATGTCGAAGATGAATGAGATCCCATATGCGAATTACTTCTATATTGTTACCATCACCCACCTACCTGATCTCCTAATGAGGCCTCCCCTAATTGAGTTGTTCCTCCATCCTAGACTAGTGTGGGCTCCTAGAACACTCCCTTTCTTTGAATTGGCTCTCTCCCATTTCTTGAGATGCTGGGAAATAGCTACTCGTGCTTCCTTCTACCTCAAGGGAAACCTTAAAAGTAATTCTTGAAGTAATCACACTATTTATTGCATGCCAAGACCTTCCTCATATTGGGCTTACCTCACTACTAATGTATCTTCACTCTAGATCTCTAGAGACTCTCAATCAAGGCCTCTCTGACATGTGTAATAGTACCTCAAAGGCATTATCCTTCATAAGAAATTTGCATGGATTAGCATAAACACATTAATCCATGTTGGTCACAACAATACATGAAGAAAACAATTAAACACAAATAACCTAGAGCTCCCAATGTTGTATCATGGGCTCAATGTAATGCCCCAAGCCCTCACCCAAGACATTAATGAACAAAAACTAGAAAAAAAATCATGATACAAATTCAACACTAACATGTCACATTGCACTCCTATGTGCACAAGGTGTCACAACACAATGCAACAACACACTTTACATGCACACCAATATACTACACATGGTGGCATGAGCAGAAGACTTACTTGAACATGGGTCAAGTCACTATGATGAAAAACAATTAACAAGGTCCACATGCAAAATGTTGGGCTAACCTTGATTTGCAATTCATACCCTTAGGACTTTAGAGTCTAGAGACCACCTCAAAAACATGCAAAATGCCATACTATGCACTTCAAACTTTAGAGTCATGTTGCATATTTGAAGCCTATAAAATGCAAAACTAACTCTAAGTCTCGTTGACCCTACAATTTGTGCTTCAAAGCTTGATTGCATCGTTGCAACATACAAAATGCAACTCTAACTCCAAACTCCATTGGCCCTACAATCTAGACTTTAGAGTCTAATTGCACATTTGCAACCTACAAAGTGCAACTCTAACTTTGGACTTTGTTAGACTACACTTCAAACTTTATAATCCAATTGCACATTTGCAACATGCAAAATGCAACACAAAGTATACACTCTGATGGACTTGCATTTCAATATTTGAGGTTTGATTTACATCTTGCAACATACAAACAATGACACAAAGTCCAAACTCTGATAGACTTTCATTTTAGACTTTAGTGTCCAAGTTGCATCTTGCACATGTAATATGCAAATCAAAGTTCAAGCCCCAACAAACTTGTATTTTGAACTTTGAGGTCCAATTTGCATCTTGCAACATGCAATATGCAACTCAAAGTCCAAACTCCAATAGACTTGCAGTTCGAACTTTGGGGTCTGAATTAAATATTACAACCCTACACAAAAATCACAAGTCTAGGTCAACAAACTCTATTTTCACAAATAGTTGGGCGTGTTTTCTCATTTTGCATGTTGTACAAGAAAGACTCAGGCCAAGCATTTGAGCACATAAAGGTTATTCATTGGCCAAAAGAGAAATCCCTAGAAGCCTCACAAACTAAATAAACTCAATGTCAAGTTCCCATACCTGTATGGGTCTACACATGCAAAAAAATGACAAGGCATGAAAGGGAAAAACAACTACGGATAATGGTAAATGTTTTCGCCTCCAAAAACAACATATAATTGTAAAGCAAGTAAATTAAAACTAAACTAATTACATGTTTATTTTTACAAGAATCATAAATCATGCTTTCAAATCATATTTTCGGAATATTATCCAAACATGAGAAATTTCACTACACATGCCCTGCATGTTCAACTCCAAGGCCGATCAATGCTAAAATAAATGATAAGGCTCCCACCACAAATGTGGATGGATTACAATCTATTACATAAATGTCCTTAATCATAACTATAAATTTGCATATAAGGACTCAAATGTCCTGAATAATCTTCACTTTAATCGACTCACAACAACTAGTGTAAATGGAAGCAAGGGGGATAAATTTAATATTTTGAATTTAAAAGTTCAAGGTTCATAGATGATCTAGATTAAATATGCATTCGCATACCTAAACCGAAGCAACAAACAAAATATTTAGATATTGGGATCAACTTTTAGAGATAAATAATTATGGAATCAAAGTTAAGTGACATCATTTACCAAATTTCATATGAAATAGACCATCTTACACTCTAATTAATACATTTAAAGACAATCTAATCACCATAAATCTAAAACATTAAAAAAACAATGGCATAATTATACATCATTACCCAAATATAAAATACAAATTTAATATAAAAAAAGAAAGTGGAGGCTTTGTGGGCATTTTAAATGCGGCCCACAAAGAATTTATGCGGAGACTATGTCATTTCTATCATGTGTTGTCCTCCATCTTTCTCAAACGACGAGAGAATTTTACATTCAAGTTTAATATGCCTAATTATAAGTGTAAGTTGGGATTCAAATTCAATTATATTAAAATACTAAATAAAAAATAAATAAATATATACCCTCGTGATGTCATCATTCACAGCTATAATGGGGAGGAGGAATACGATGAAGTGAGTCTTGTCAGCTAGTGAGTGTTTAATGCAAACCTTTGTCTCTAACTTTGGGGCCATATTATTACACTCATTAACTTCCTAGAGTTTGGGTATGGTTAAGACAACAATCTAAAAACTCATGACATGCTTCTTCACATGTATTGATTGGAATATTGTATGGATTCCCATTTTGTGTGAGGATGAGACGTGGATAAATAGATGTTTTTGTAACGAATGGTTGTAGTTCAACATGTTGGAACATGGCTTTCTCACAATAAAAGTATCACTTAATTTTTGGAGGTATATTAAACTAAATGTAGAGCTTGAGACACAAGCAAGTAGATGCCCCTGAAATTAGATGTAATTGATGGTTGTTCAACACATTGTAATACAAACTTCACATGATAAAATCACTATTGTCTACTTTTTGTTATGGAAAAATAGTGGGGAATAGTTGACCAAAGAATTTGCATACCTTTCTCTAGATTCAAATTTTAAAAAATAGGATAAAAATATCCCTTATAATGTTAGTGGTATTATAAGTGGTTTATGTTAAAGTAAACCAAAGAAAAAAGTCATGTATGTTTACATTTATAAGGGAAAATAAACCAAATAAATAAATTATCTAGTAAATAACCTAGATAAATAAGTTGGGACTTGGAAATAATAAATGTTAAATTAAATGTAGAAATTGAGTAAATTTAAAAACAATACTTAGTTTGTTTTTAAAGGTGGAAAAATGATGTAGAAGGTGTTAGGAATCGATTCGTCGCAATGCTAGATTTTCAAGGTATCCCATATATGGACTTGAACATATGCCTAGAAGAATGAACCTGTAGAAAACTAACTATTAAAATTCACTCACTAAACCTGTAGAAAATTGACTATTGAAATTTAGTCACCTCAGTCTTTTGATATCTAAGTTTTGGTAAGGATTGATAGTGTTTACAAATACCTTTGGGGAATATGCTCAATTGCAAGGGTCATGTTCTTCTCAGTTAGACCAATTCAATGACTTTGGAACAAGGATAAAGGATAGTAAGCAAGTGTGCAATAGACCTAGGATGATGTATTTGATGTAATGGTCTAATAATCTTGTTATGATACTCTCATAAATGCTCTATGATGAATGTTCTTCAATGATTTCTAGGTTGTCCTTAATGTTTTCAAATGAAGGAATAGTGTCTTCAAATATAACAATATAACACACAAATCAACACAAATATGTGCTAGGTTTGCTCAAAACAACTAGTGAAAAGGTGGGCGAGGTGAAATTTTGACTTTAGAAATTTGTGAGGTTTAAATTTGTGACTACAAAAATGGCATGGGTCAAGTCTACACTCGTGGATCTGATCCATGGTGATGAATAGGGGATCTAGGGATCAAAGCCAATCTTTGGGGATGAGTGATGATGGGCTTTTTTGGATATAGTGATGTCATTAGCTAAATTCATACAAGAATATGCTACTTGTAGACCAGTCATTGAATTAAGAACACTCTAATCAAAGTAGGACCAAATATAAGGGAAAAGAGTATGGGTATGCAATTTTCACCATTACATTTTGCCCCACTTTGACGTGTATGCAAACTACTATACTAGGAAGATGCATGTCAAAGTAAAACAAGCAATTAACATGGAAATTAAATATTTTAAAACACTTAAAAGGTTATGGATTACTCAAAGCATACATATTGTTGTGCAAATATTTGCACACCATTAAAAAAAATAGTTGATGCAAACAAGGGATATAAAGAGTTGGAACGACACATCTTGTGGCTTGTAAACAAAGATTTAGATTGAATGGAGGGATAAAAAAGATTGGTGAAGCCAATATGGTATGACAAGAGAATATTTGATGAATGAAAAGGATAAATATGGACCATATAGCACTTAAGAGGATGCCTATAAAAAATCAAGGCTCGCAACCTTGGCATAGTGCTGACCGAACAAGATAGTAACCCGCATCTAATTGGGGGCTTGTGTGGCATAAAAATGAGTAATTAATTGAAGGGTAGTGCCAATTTGGCATTGAGATACCATAGCTCAAGCTTGGGCTTATACAAAGTTATGTAACATTAGTGTGGGTTTGTGTTCAAATTCTATGCGTAAATGTTCAAGCCAACATATATTTTGTTTTTAACTAAATGTTTGATGCTAGCTCATAATTGCTAATGCTCGTGCAACATATATTTTGTATGGAACAATAGTTTAGATTCCAATATGGCATAGATAGGAGAAGTAAGAGTAGAGTACAAGCCAAACTAGGTGTAAGAATATGATTTAATGCAAGGTAAAGGGAATGCCAGTGGGGCATTGGGAAGGGCCCACCTATGCATATGGAGGCTGCACAAATTAAATAGGGTTTTTTAGTATTACATTACTAGATTGACATAATGAATAGAGGTGCATCCTAGTGCCTTAGTATTTAAAGGTAGTGCTAGGTTTAAGAGGATTGGTGCAAAAAATTTGAAGGGCCAACTAATAAGTTTTATATTGGTATATTTAGAGGTGTATGGTGCTAAATTATGCAGTGCATGCCATCAAAGAAACTAAAGTAATAGCCTATAGGTCTTGGGCTAGCATGCAATTTATGATCACAATGTCAAATTGGTGCTACCATTTCTCAATGTGGAGGCAAATAGAAGTGAATGTGTATATTTTCAAGGAAAGCCAATAATGTTAAGGATGCCAACATAGTGCTATGTGTGTGTGGTATAGGAAATGTAGGTGATGACATAAAGGTTTCGAGCATGGGGCACCATCTAAAGATTCCAACAAAACATTTCAAACTAAAATATGAAGTGTGAGATAAGGATGCAACTAACAAGTAGGGTGGCATGCCTACTCAAGGTGGAGATTACATATATAAAAATTAATATAGAGAAAGGGATTGTGTAGGAGCTTAAAAGGTCACTAGTTTGACATTTTATCCAGGAAAGCAAAGGAGATATTGCATAGCAAAGATGGATCTTCCAATTTGTGGATTGGTGTAGTAGTTAGGGATGTGGTGCCTCTAATTAACTTAGCCCAACTTGCCCATAAATGTCACATTATGTTTAGGCTATCACCATAGTGGAGGGGAGCATATAAAAGGGCATGCACAACCAATATGAAGGCTTGCATGACATTCCAAGGTGCATATTAGGTGTGGTAAAATCCATGAATGCAACAAGGTAATTTAATCAATATGAAAAAGATAGATAGGTAACACGAGAATTAGCACAATGATATATAGTGTAGCATATATAAAGATGATGCAATTACAAACTTAGCATGAACAATTCAAAGGTGCCATGGAGAGATGAAACAGAAGGAAACACATAGTTATGGTCCAAGTGGCTAGTAATAAGAACAACATGGAAATTTTAAAGAATTACATAGGCAAAAATAAAAATGATGCAATGATATAGACTATGTCATGAGATAAGGAGAATGATGCATATTAATAGCTTGGCACAACCAACTTAGCAAGATAGTGCAACAAAATAACTAATGGCATAGAGATGTTAAGTACTAACATAAATATTTTTAGGGTTGTGTGAATTTTGAGGAATGACATACCATCTAGTCTATGGTGTGGAATATTCAGTTGTGTGAGTTTTCTTTTATAATGTGGTATGGATATTAGAAGGCTAGTATCTAGCCAAAAGAAGAATGAAATAATGTTGTAGCAATTCATAGTTGGGCTAGGCATTTTAGAATAGTGTGGAAATGATTTAGGGGCCTATGTGGTTATAGATTGATGAGGACATGATGAATCTTGGCATGAGAAATGAACAATGGGATAGAAGGGAAGACGAAGCTTGAGTAAGCTTTAAAGGATTAGAGACTCATGAGAAGTTGGATCATTAGATCCAATGGCCATTTGGGGTTTCTTATATTTTTCTTTGAAGTTTTATATTAATGTAGTGTCATTGGACAAAAGAGTCCAATATGGCAACTAAGTCCACCTAAATTAGAACTACACACCTTTCGTGAAGTCATGAAGTATTAAAAAAAGCATATATTTTATATTGCATCCCAGGAGATTGATCTGATCCAATCTAATGGCTCCTAAGAGTTGTGATAAGAACAAAGTTGGTGTCAAAGCCAAACTTGCCATTGACATATGACAGGGTTTGTAAGAAATATTATTTTAATCAAAATGATTAAAATAAGGCCCAAAAAAGCTATTAAAGGTCTATAAATGGTTTTAATAAGATCATGAGCATTGCAAAATCAAAGGCCCACACTCTTTTCTTTTTTTTAAGGCTAAGTGTCCATAAAAAGGTGGAGATGTATTTAATATTAAAGTAGACTTTAATATTAAATGCAAGAGGTAAATTCAAAAGTAAAGGGAATGGGAAAAGAGATCCACACTCACACATGAAAACAAAAATCAAAAGAGAGATAAAGGTGAAAATAAGTGGAAGGAGAAATATTTTAAAGAACTAATATTTGCTAAGAATTGTGGGAAATATATTTTTATTTAGGGTAAAAATTAAAGTGAAAATGCGATAATCATTCATGCCAAATGAAAAGACAATAATCATTCATGCAAAACGTAAAATCAAAATATTATCATATTCACATACATATAGTGTTTGCAAGGTGAGTACACAATAAAATGAATTTCACTGAGAATGGAAATATTCACAAAGGTGAGAGAGAGTTAAGGTAAATATTAAAATATGTTTTAATATTTATCATCTCTACAAATATGTAAAAGTGTATATATTATTATTTGGCCTTAGTATTTCGAAGAGCGATCATGTGAGGACAAGGGGCAATAAATATGAACTTGCAAGTTGCAAGAGCAGGGGATGATTTGAAATTTGAATCTATAGTCAAGTGGCAAACAACTCTCTCTCCCTCTCATTCTTCTTCTTTCCCTTTTCTCACTCTCCTCCTTCTATAAATATTAGATATTTTAAATTGTAAAGGAGATTTGACCATTTAGAGAATTGTGTTGTTGCATGGGCTACATATTTTCTTTTCCCAATTATTTTATGATTGGTGCAAGGGGAACCTTTGTATGATTGTCTAGATTGTTAATATCACATTACATTTGGTTGTTCAATTTCAATACTATTTGAAATATCATTGTGAAGGGTTGTTACTCTTGAAGTTCTTGTCCTTATGAAAGAATTTGTCTGACATGTGTTTGTGTGATGTTTCCTTCTTTTCTATTTGATGGCATACCATGTCTTGTAAATATCTAGTTAGTTTCAAAGGGATACCTATTCTTGTCTTATGACCTTTTAATTTTAGTGGTTTACTTTCAACATCTCTCTCTTTTCCCCTCTCAGTTAAGCTTAGGTTAGAATCAACGGGAAGCTAACCCTCAACTTGAAGATTGATTTGCATATCTTCTCCCACGCCTTAAAATATTTTCATTCTTGGCGGTCCTAAATAGTGCATTTGTCCCATAAGGATATTTAGATGATTAACAATTTATGGAATTCTCAATGGGACCCAAACCCAAGGCTTTGGCCTTCATTTTGTCCCACAAATCTTGTTCTACATAAAATAGTCAAAAGCAATCCACATATCAATGTACCCATGATGTAAGCATTGCCCCAAGTATCCATGGACCCTACCTAGAAAGAGAAAACAACTTTAATTCTAATCATTTGCAAGAATGCCCTCATAATTATCCCATCCCCGCACAACATCATCTCAATGTGTATCCCTCTCAAGTTCCACTAAGTCCTAGACTAAAAAATCTAAATGCCATGGTGTAAAATGAAGCCTTCTTCATAAATTATGATTATGTGAATCCTAAACTCTTGTGTCTAAAAGAAGAGAAAGAAAAGGATGTTGTTGTCCATACATTCCATGTAGTAGATTGGGTTCATCCTTTGCATACAGATGATTTAAATTCATGAATCAATGAGGGGCCATATGAAGAAGAAGAGTCTATATCTCCCATTGAGGAGTAGATGTGCCAAAGTATTCCTAAAGAGCCCTTGGAGGACTATGTTGTGAGTGCATTTGAAGGTTTTCCTTATTTCATCAAAGAGGATTGTAGTAGTGTACATGAGAAAGAGAAAGAAATGGAGCTATTTTTTTATTTTATGTGAGGGTTATACTCTTCTTATTGAAGAGGATATGACCTCGAAGCAAGATGCAAACATTGATTTGGAACATTTTCAATAGACTAACAAGAGGTTGCTACTGAATACCAAGTGTTCATAACAGATTATGTGCACCCTAATATAATTCCTTGGCTACAATAGAGGTTGGTGGGTGCTCAGAGGTGGATGAAGAGTTAAATTGTCTCCCTCAAAGGAAAAGACATAACACCATATCTTGGACAAGCCCTTGGAGGAGGACACTATTGATTTGTTTCAAGAGCTTCTTGATTTTATTAAAAATTATAGCGATGTGGTCTTTGAGTAAGCTTCCAACAATGATTAGATCTTATATCAAAAATATTCATGAAGGAGTTGTTGATGTGATTACCCACAACAAAGAAATGGATTTGTTTTCCATTATAAAGGATGGATACACTCTCCTTTTTGAAGAAGATGAGCATATGCATGGTAGATCTTATTATTGTAGCAACAAGATGTTTTTTAGGATAAAATCATGAAATCTTGCATCTACAGAGGTGTCTCATTTAGATTTAGTTCTATTTTGGGGGGGATGGTTATTTTCAATCTAAATTTTGGTGTTCTCCAAAGGAGTAGAGGATGGTATAATAAATAGACCAAGGTTTTCAAATGTTCTTGTTTGCAAGCACAAGCAAGTGTTTTGGCATACAATCTGCCCTCCCATCCTCCAGCTATTACAAATTAGCCTTCAAACCATGAAGAAAGTCAAGGAAAACAAGAACTCAAGGAGTGGAGCATAGAAGAGCAAACAGATACATTTTTTGTTGTTTTACTTCATGAAGTATGTTTGGTGAATTATTAGTTGCAAGATGTTTTCATGGTACATATTGATTAAGTGGGGAAACTACTTTTCCACCTTGGTGAATGGTTTTATTTAGTTGGCCTTCACTTATGCATAGTAGTAGTATTCTAGTTTCAATTTTATATAATAAGTTGTCGAGGCAACATGGTAGAGCATGTGTGTTTTTAGGAAATAATGCTTGTAGTAGAGAATAAGTAATGCATCCAATCATGGCAATGGTTTATTTTAGTTTTGGGCCATTTCAGGATGTTGATCAAGCATTTTAATTTTGATCTTTGGGGCAATGAGTGGTTGTTTTCAGTTTTGGTAAGATAAAGGTTTGTTTTCGACCCAACTTAATTGCTCAATAAATTAAGCCCTCTTTTTCTATTGGGTTCTTTTCTTTATTGTGAGCTAGAAAACCCCTATGAGCTGCTAAGATGTCACACCATTAAAAAATTAAGTTGATGTGAACAAGGGATGTAGAGAATTGGAGTGGCACAATCCATTGTTAATGAAGATAGATTTGGATCACATGGAGCAATGACAGAGATTGGTGAAGCCAATATGATATGACAAGAGGGCATTTGATGAATGAAAATGATCAATATGGACTATGTAGCATTTAAGAGGTAGTCTATAAAAATTTAAGGCTCGTGGCCTTAGCATGGTGCCAACCCAACAAGATAGCAACTCGTAGCCAATTGGAGGCCTACATGGCATATAAACGTGTAATTCTTTATAGGGTAACACCAATTTGACATTGAAATACTATATCTCAATCTTGGGAGTATACAAAGTTATGCAACATTAGAGTGGCTCTATGTTCAAATTTAGTGTATAAATGTTCAAGCTAATATATTTTACTTGGCACTAAAGGTTTGATGCTAGTTCACAATTGTTGATGTTTGCACGACATATATTTGATATGGCATAGTAGTTTAAATTCTAATATGACATAAATAGGAGAAGTAAGAATAGAGTGCAAGCCAAGCTAGGTGTATGAATATGATTTGATGTCAACTTAAAGGTAATGATAGTAGGGCATTGGGAAAGGCCTAGTTGTATGAATTAAATAGGGTTGTCAACATTACATTACTAGATTGACATAATGAATAGAGGTGCAACTTGGTGCCTTGGTATTTAAAGGTAATGCAAGGTTTAAGAGGTTTGGTGTAGCAAATTTGAAGGGCTAACTAATAAGTTTATATTGGCATGTTCAGAGGTGTATGCTACAAATTTATGTAATGCATGTCATCAAAGAAATTAAAACAATAGTTTATAGATCTTGGGCTAGTGTGCAAGTTATGATCACAATGTCAAATTGGTGTTGTCACTTCTAAATGTTAAGGAAAATATAAGTGAATGGTATTGTCATTACAACCTAGTGTGCAAATTTTCAAGGCAAGCTAATAGTGTTGAGGATGCCAACATAGTGCTATGTGTATGTGGCACAAAAAATGTAGGTGATGACATAAAGGTTTCAAACATGGAAAACCATCTAACGATTCCAACATGTTCATTTCAAACAAAAATATGAAGTATGAGATAAGGATGCAACTAACGAGAAGGGTGGCATGCCTATTTAAGGTGGAGATTACATATGAAAAGTAATATAAATTTAAATGGATTGTGCAAAAGACTAAAACATTGCCAGTTTGACATTTTTTCCAATAAGGTAGAGGTGATGTTGCATAATAAAGATGGCTCATCAAATTTCTGGATTGACGAAGTAGTTAGGAATGGGATGCCTCCAATTGACTTAGCCTAGCTTTCCCAAGAATGATACATTATGTTTAGGTGGTCAACATAGTGGAGAGGAGCATGGAAAGGGGCCTACACAACTAAGATGGAAGCTTGCATGATATTCCAAGACATATCAAGTGTGGTAAATAAAATCCATCAATTGTGCAAGCTAATTTAATTTATAAAGTTGATGCAATCACAAACCTAGCATGAGCAATTCAAAGGTGGCATAGAGAAATGAAATGGAAGGATATGTCCAAGCGACCGTCAATAATAATGTGGAAATTTTAAAGCACTAAGTAAGCCAAAATAATAATGGTGCAAGACAAGGAGAACGATGCATACAATAGCTTGGCACGACCAGCTTAGTAGGAAGGCACGACAAAATAACTAGCACTTGCACCCATAGGAGGTTCAAGGAATATGCCGATAGGAAAACTGACGATTTTTGAAAAATTTCTGGCGAGAATTTTTTAACTTTTACGGTGTGAGATAATTTTGAGCACTATAATGCTCACATATAAAAGCCTATCGGCTAATTAATGGCACATAGGTGTTAAGTCCTCACGTAGATATTTTCAAGGCAACGTGTGAACTTTGAGGTGTTGCCCTGAAAATATATTGGCTTGAATAAGCTATGAAGCTTGGTGTGAGAAATTAACCATGGCACAATAGGGGAAGATGAAGCTTAAATAAGCTTAAAGATATTGGAGATTAAGAGCCCATTGAATTATTTGATCCAATGGCCACCATAGGTTTCTTATATTTTGCTTTAAATTTTCAAATTGGTAATTAGACCCACTTAATTTGCAAAAACAAACCTTTATTGAAGTCGTGAAGTAGTAAACAAAGCATATATTTTAGATTGCATCCTCGTCCATTGATCTAACCCAAATGACAACTCTTGGGAGTTTGTGATAAGAGAAAAGCTAGTGGTAGAGCCAAAAACTGCCATTGGTTAAAGAATATGGCAGAGCTTGTAAGAAATATTATTTTAATTACAATGATTAAAATAAGGCTAGAAAGGTTATTAAAGGTACACACATGATTTTTAGAAGGTCTATGAGTGTTGCAAAATCAAAGGCCTACACTTTTTTAATTTTTCAAAGGATTAAGTGCCTGTGAAAAGGTGGAGACATATTTAATATTAATTAAAGGCAAAAGGTTAATTCAAAAGTAAAGGGAGTGGAAAAAGATATTCACACTCACATGAAAATGAAAATAAAAAGAGAAATACTAGCACTTGCAATTTTAGGGGGTGCAAGGGATACACTGATAGGGAATTCAATGGCATGTTAAGAAGAATAGGAGGAATTGAAGGAATGTGATGAATCAATGTGATGAATACCTAGAATATTTAATGTAACAAAAAGATATGATTTTTTTCCTCAACTAAAACATCATGAAAGTTAACCAAATATACATTCAAAGAGGAATCAGGGTCATGTTGTAATCAAATTGCCTAAAGTGGCTTAATTTAGTCTTGTATGAGATGGTATACATTCAAAATAGATATATAGTGAGTTGTCTACAATTAGAAAATATTAGCTTAAACAACAATGATACCAAAGAAGTGTGTAATTACTGGTGAATTCAATAACAAAAAAATGGAGGGAGATATTCTAGTAATTTAACACTTGAAATCTAATAAGATTGTAGCAAAGAAGTCAGTTGGAAAAAGCTAGTATAGACAAATTGAATTTGTTAAGAAAATCACATATTTAAGCTATAAATTATTCTATTAGATGGAATAATTCAACATTTGCTTTCCAATCAATAGTTGCTCCCTTAGAAACTATACAAGAGGTACCAAAAACAATTTCTCTCTAAATCAACTCTTCACAACTTTTTGATCTTTATAATTTGTCATGTTCTTGGGCATGTCAAAATCATTTGATAGTAAACTATATTTCTATTATGATGTCAATTGTGCATGAAATCTAAAACTATGCATGGAATTTACATGTTGTAGCATTTTGAACTTACTCAAATTTTAAATTCACAAACACTTATTTTAAAGGAACAAGGACTCAATTTTCAAAATTAGGTAAGGGGATATGCAAAATACAAGGAACACATGATAATAATGGTAAAAATAGGTGGAAAATTTTAACAATGTAGGACTTTCTAATAAGTAAAACAACTACCTATGTGATCAAGTGTAGGTATCCCTATGGAATGAAGATTAAAAACACATTATTAGAATGATTAAATTATGTGCTCACTAAGGGAAATGGATATTAGTATGGGTGCGAGGACTAATATAAGTATACGAATATTATTTTCAAAAATAGAGCATGGGGCTTACACATGTACAAGCCTTAAGGTATGTCTAGTGCACACAAATTTTAAATTTGAAATGAATTATCTCAAACATTGAATTATAAATGATAGCATAGCTACTCTTCTAGGTTTTCATTTTCTATATTAGTCAAAATTAGCCTATGTAATCATTTAAATATATTAAATTCACCTTTTCTTATAAATTATCTAGGATATTAAATTAATCTTTTCTTACTTTATTTGGCTTTTATAGTATGAGACATGTCCAGCAGTAACATAAGTTGACCCTAGAGTCATTAAGGGCGTGGTTGGGTGGTTAAGTTGCTTGGTTGTAGTGGCGGCCACCAAGGTTCAAATCCTAAAGTGTTCATGCTTGGGGATGAGGTCCCCTGTGTTGTGGATTCACCAGTTCATAGCTCTGGTCAAAAGCGTTCACCGACCAAAAAAAAACATAAGTTGACCCTAAAAGGTATCTTCTACTACCTCTAGTAGTAAGATGTCCCCAATAGATCTCTCAAATGAGTTCATATGCAACCAAACCTTAACACAAGGATATGTCACTATAATAAAATATCTAAAAATTTACAAGAAACCATAAGTTATAAAAATTTCATGAGGGATGACAACAAAACTTTTAATAATCTTAATAGAAGGCAAGAGGGAGAATGTTATGTGTCAAAGACAAGTACTAAAATAAAATTATGATATACTAATAGGAAAACCACAAAACTAGATAAGTAAATTAAACATATAAGCAAAAATTTAGACTTCCATCCACAAGTAATGAATTATGATACACTAGAAGGTAAACTACAAAACTAAGTAAATAAATCAAGCACCAAGAGAAAATTATAGGATTCAATCCACAAGAGTTAGGGGAGAGGATCTAATAGTTGAATGGGGTCCAATTGTTGATATAGTACTCCTGGGTATAGGTTTTAGTCTTGCAACATATTTATTTTATATATTGTTAATGATTATTCCACACGTAAATACAAATGACCAAATGTTGAACATTAGTACTTATAATTGAATGAAATGTTTTCTTTAGATATAAAAGCAACAAATCGTGTGATGCCATATCCACGCACCAACAAAACATGATTTAATGCACAACTATTATAACTTAATGTACAACTATCGGTCTACCTATTTTTTTGGGTCTTTTTACACACCTCAACAAAAAGCATGCTGATGTGGCATCATATTTGATGATGTGGATCTAAAACCTCAGTAATAAGTAGGGGACTCGCTAAGTAAGTTGCTGTAAAATTTTTGAGTAATTGAAAATTGCCACATATGATTTTGAGAGGCACGAAATTAGGTGCTCAACTACCAGGTCCTCTCCCCTATATTCTAATATGGAAATAGGCTAATTGTAGAGCTAGATGAGAAAAAAATACATCTAAGCTAAATTTTATAATTTTCTCCCCAAAATTAGGCAAAGAAAAATAAAGAAGGAAGTGGAGTGCAAATGAGTGAAGTGGGTATCTATCATATCTATTCACAATAAATGTAAATTCGATCTAAAAATATCAAGGTTTTAGAGATACTAAAAAGTCTTACTCTGGATAGTGAGGGTGAGAAAGAATTGACCTTGAAACCAGAAGGATAGGAAATCCTTGAAGTTTAGCATGCAGCGGGAGTAGGAAACACAAGCTGAGTCTTTGAACTTGATGGTGGACATGCCAATTCAAGTCATGTGGCATATGTCAGGGTTTTTCGTAAACATGTCCACCACCAGGTTGTATAGTCACTTGTGGAGCTAGACAACTTATTAGCCAGATGAAATGCTAGTCTGTGTTCCATCACATTGTGGATGAGGATTATTGCATACATGTAGCTTTCCAAGCTAGCTTAGGCTCTACCTCAACATTTGTATTGTGTCATAGCTACTCCCATAACTCCTCCTCTTCCTTGTATAAGTCTATGAAAAAGATTACTTACACCCTTTAACTATGATTTTTCCACTTGTGAGGAAGTGGTTTTATTGCATCAATGAAATACCATACACACAACCTCCTCAATAATGTGTGGTCTTGAGTCCCCTTGGCATCTAAATCTTGTACAGGTTCTAAGACTCTTGAAGATGAGTCATTACTTAACATCTTATCCATAGCGTAGGGGCCTTGTTATCCCCAAAAATGAGAACTCTATATTATTAGACACATCCTTTCACAAACTCCTTGACATCAATACTTTTTTAGTCTTTATAAGAATTATTTTTGAATTGGATGGAAACACAAAAAAACTAGGCAAAGTTAGGTTAGCAGGAGAGGTGGCAAGGTGGGTATAATAAGTACCTAGGTCTTTGAGAGTAGTGTTTACTATGTAACAGCTACATGGTCATCTATCTATCAAGATCAGAACAATCTCATCAACTATCCAACAAACAAGATCATAGATGAAGTAATGACACCAACAATTTTTAGTGGAATGATAGGTTGGGTGTTCGAGAAAATCAAAACCTTGACCTACCAAAAATTAAAATTGTGCTATTTCCTTGTCAAAAAAATTGTATAGGACAATGTACATGCATTTTGGGCTCTATTGGATCTTATTTGAAACCATATCATTTTTTAAAATGATCTTTGGCAGATCACACTTGTTTATAGTGGTTGAAAATTGTTTACCGACAAGAAGAACCTTGTTTACTAGCATGAGATAGGTTTACTAGGACTTTGTGAACTTGAGAGTCCACTTAAAAAAGCCTATTGGCTACTAAAGGTGAAAATAAGCAAGAAGAGAAATATTTCAAAGAATTAATATTTGCCAAGAATTTATCGGAAATACGTTCTCAAGGGGGAAAACTTAAAATGAAAAGGCAATAATCATTCATGCTAAAGGTAAAACCAAAAGATTATTGTATTCACGTAGAGGTAGTGTTTGCAAGGTGAGTAGATAATAAGATGAATTTCATTGAGAATGGAAATATTCATAGAGGTGAGAGGGAGTTAAGGTAAATATTAAAATACATTTTAATATTTATCTTCTCTACATATATATAAAAGTGTATGTATTATTATTTGTCCTTGGTATTTTGAAGAGAGCTCAAATGAGGACAAAGGGGCAATAAATATGAACTTGCAAGTTGTAGCAATAGGGGAGCATTTGAAATTTGAATTTTTAGTCAAATGGTAAATAGTTCTCTCCCTCTCTTTCATCTTTTTCCCCTCTTCTCCCTCTCCCTCTCCCTCTTTCTACAAATAATAGATATTTTGAATTGTAAAGGAGATTTGACCATTTGTAGAATTGTATTGTTACCTGGGTTGATTATTATCTTTCCTCGGTTCTTTTATGGTTGATGCCAGGGGAACATATGTATGATTGTCTAGATTGTTAATATTGCATTGCATTTGGTTGTTCAATACTATCTAAAATATCACTGTGAGGGGTTGTTACTCTTGAATTTTTGATCCTTGTTGTGGATTATTTTTTCTAACACATGTTTATGTGATGTTTCCTTATTTTCTATTTGATATCACAACATGTGTTGCAAATCTCTGGTTGGTTCTAAGGGGATGCCTATTCTTGGCTTATGGTCTTTTAATTTCAATATTTTACTTTCAACATCTCTCTTTCCACCTCTCAGTGAGGCTTAGGTTAGAATAGGCCCCTACCAACCCTCAACCTAGAGATTGATTTGTAGGTTATGTCCCACACCTACAAATCTTTTCATGCTTTGTGGTCCTATGAAGTGCATTTGTCCCAAAAGGATATTTAGACCATCAACACATTACCCTTGAATTATCTTCGTAATGGATGCTCCATCAAAAGCCTACAAAGTAGAAAATAGCATGCAATTAGTAGCATCTAACACACATTTAAAAAAGACACTAACTACAACTTGCTTTGAAAAGAACTATCATCAAAAAAGAAAAAGAAAAGAGGAGAAGGTTAAAAAATTCCACTTGATATGAAAAGTGGTAAAGCTTTGACTAAGTAGAAATGTAAAAGGATTCCAACCAAGTAGACAAGATTGGTAAAGCTTCCTTGGGCATGAGAATAATTATGAGCTTGCCACCTCAAAACATAACTCACAAAAGGAATGTTAGTGACATATATGCCTCTCCTCCAATTGGTGGCATACAAAGGATGCAAGAAATTGAAGGAGAGGATAAAACGATATAATTATGATAAAAGCATGTAATCATGGTAAAATATTATAGCATCATGTAAGGACATAGGAAAGGTATACTCTTGAAGGCACATGTAATAAAGGAAAAGCAAGATGCCCCCTAATGTTGTCCCTAATGAGTGCAAATGATAAAATAAGGATAACCATAAATGCTAGTTAACGATCATGTAAGCATAATAGAATGTAAAATATATAAGCATGACAAACAAGATCGCACAATGAAGCACAAAACCCTAAAGGATGGTATAATGAATAGGGCACAAACAAAGGGAATAAAAGCCCTAATCAAATATGAAATGAAATCTATACAATAAAAAAATTAGATACGAACCCCTAAATAAAAGAATGACAAACCCTAAGGTTAAAACCCTAGGTTACGTAAGAAAGTTAGATTCACAAAAAATGTAAGGGAAAATAAAACACATATTAATATCTAGGCTAATTAAATAAATAAAACAATTATCTAAAAATTAACTTAGATAAATAAGATCAGGTTGGAAATAGTAAATATTGAATTAAATGTGTAAATTAAATAAATTTAAAAGTGATACTTGGTTGAATTTTGGAGGTGGGAAAAGATGTAGAAGATGTTAGGAATTGATTCACCACAATGCTAGATTTTTAAGGCTTGCTCAAATGACTATTTTAGAATCTACAAATTGATTGTGTTTTGCTTTGGTTCAGATCTATGCTTGCAAATTTGATCTTTGTGAATGAAGAAATGATCTAGCACATAGACTTGAACCTATGCTTGTGGGAATGAACTAGCAAAAATTTAAATGTTGGAATTTACTCACCTTGATCTTCCGATAGATGAATTTTAATAAGGACTGGTAGTGTTTACAAACACCTTTGGAGAATCTATTGAGTTGCGAGGATCATGTTCTCCTCCATTAGAGCCCTAGTTGGATCAATTTAATGAATTTAGAATAGGGATTGATGATAACAAACAAGCAAGCACTAGACCTAGGATGATGTATGCTAAATGTTCTACGATAAATGATTTGCAGTGATTCCTAGGTTTTACTTGATGTTTTCAAATGAATGAACAAATGTCTTTTAATACAATAACATACCACATAAATCATGTTGGGATAGGTGCCATACACCTCGCAATCCTAATGTTTGATTTATTAATTAATTTGTATTTATTTATTATGCACCCACATAATTGGGGTGTCCCACTTGGAGTGACATTATGTGCCACTTGTAGTTTGTAAGAGGCAATTTGTAAGTCTCACTTAGTGTCATAAAAGTTGCTAAATGCAACTAGGATAATTTTTAAGGTTTGTAAAAGTTGTTAGGATGGAAAGAGCATGAAGAGGGAGAGTTAAGTGTGGACTAAAAGAAAATCAAGGAAGACCTTTAGTTCTCATAAGCATGTTTCCAAAAATATGGACAAGACCAAATTGGAGCGCTCAAGTTGGAAGAGGTAGCTTTTATTTAACCATTAGTTAACTCACCATGATTTTAGTCATTGGATATTATGCTTGATTTGGACACCTAATTTAGCCCATGGTTTTTGAAACCACTTTCTTTTTGTGGTTTTGGTCTTGGTTCTACATTCAATGCTTGGGATGGAGGTATTATCATATGTATTCGTAGGTATCATTATGTTGTTAAATTTTGTCCATACTTGGTGTATTGTTCTCTTGTAAAGGCTTGAGATTGTGATTGTGTTATAACCCTTATTGTTGCTATGAAAACAATTGGTTTGAGATTTAGAGGTTGGGTTTTTTCTTGAAAAAGTTTTTCCTAGGGTAAATATTGTGTCAGTTATGTTTTATGAGTTACATGTTATTTCATGTCTTTGCATGTCTATGCATACGTGATATCCCATTTTGGAATTGGTGGATTAAAGTCTCTTTGCATTTTTTCTTCTTAGAAAAGGTGTCTCAACCTTGTATCCTAATGTTAAGAACAAAAAAATACAATATTCAAGCTATAGAACATGAAACTATAATTTCTGGCTTATAGAAGTCAATTTTGGCCTAAAAAATATTGAAATAGGCCTTAACTAGAGCAAGCGGGTTACAACATGGAGCTCTCTGAGACTTTCTCTTTAAAAAAATGGGTTCAATCACTTTCTTGGATCAAAATTTATGGTCTTCATAATTTAGGCCCCGATCCACACCAGCAATATAAGAGCATCTATGACACATAAGAGAGCTGAAAGAGGGAGTTACACTTGTTGACCAACTTATGATGCATGTTATGACATGTTGTAAGACATCTTTGAAAGGAGATAATGGAGCCAAAATGGAGTGTCCAAGTTGGCAAGTGGATTATGATGAGCTTATAATAGGTGTAAGGGATATGCTATTTTTTAGGTTGTGGACTCATCTTGGGATTTGGGTGTTAGATTTTGACTAGGGATTTGGGTGCCACATTTTGGATGGTTTTAGCTCATAGTTTCCTAGTTAAACCATTTGATGGTTTCATGTATTGCTTCTTCTATTTATTAGTTGCTTGAGATGGAGGTTTCGTAGTGTTTAGGGAAAGGTAGAAGGGGGAAAATGGTTATTTTTTTAATGGTTTATGCAAAATCCTCCTTTCACACCAAACATTCCAAGGGCTTATCAACCGAGTTGAATCTACACTAAGTGAGAACAATAACCTATCAGGTTGGGCTACCACTTGGGAAGCTGTGGATTCTTGGATGTGTCAAACAATGTCTCAATTTAATGCTCAATTGTACGTAAAAACCCAAAATATGCAAATCAGTAACCAAATTATCAAATTATGACAAATCCTTTCAGATTGAGATAAGGGACAGAGATATTTAACTCACTGGTTTTCAAAGTTTGGAAGGTGGAGAAGTCGGGGACACGAGGACTAGCACCCAAGTCCAAGGTACTTGTTTCTTTGCAGAATCCTGATCTCCTTCTGACACCGATCTGCACTGCAACTTCTGTTTCTGGGAATTCAACTACAGAGGACACGGGGACTAGCGCCCTAGTCCAGGAAAAGCTCCAGTGTCATGCTTCTTTTCAGATCCTAAATCCTCAATGTCTGCCACTCTTTTCTGCAACTCCACTCCACAAAACTGGACACCTGTAACCTACAATCACAAGGAGTGTGGGAGGGGGTTGTGGTGTTTAGAGGCTTGCCTTGGTCAAGCCCTAGAGAGACATTCAAGTCTTTCAAACACCGTTGTCAGATGAGAGTGTGTATCTCAGTGGGATAGAGGCAAAAATCTAAATGATAAACGATTGAAAATACAATAGATATCACTTTGTAGTGAAGATCTCATGGAAGGAAGATGCTCTTCATGCCATGAGGAGAAGGATGTCAAATCTGCAAATACAAACACAATAACAACACAAAGTACTACTCTGCTACACAATGAATGCCTTGAATCACTTTCACATAAGCTTGTCAATCAAAATGTCCATCTAATTTCCATCTAGTTTGCAAATGAAACCTAATCATGCTTATATATGCAACTATAAAGATTCCCACTAAGAATTTTATAATTTAAACTTTAGATGTCGACATAGGACCCAAATAATAGTCACGAAACTGACATTTGAAATTAGGGCAGACCCAAAATAGGGCTAGACTAGGGCGCTAGCGCCCAAGTCCACCTTGCCATTTTTGCTCAGTGATCATTAAAGTGCAGCCCCTTAGGTCCTATTTATCACAAGACCCAAGGGTTTTCTCATCAGGAGTCAGAAATAACATGCAGGATGCTCTAAATGCAATTACAGGACCTGGGAGGTAAACCTTAAGAGGGAAAAGCCCCCAAGGGGATATTTTCTGACATAACATGTAGTTCAATTTTGTAGGTATTGTTATGTTGCATACATATCTCTAGATTTGTATGCTAGTATTATCTCTTATGAAGGCTTGACCCTGGATTTGTATTATAACCCTCTTTATGTTGCTCATAATACAATTGGTTTGAGATTTGGAGGTTGGGTTTTTCCCAAAAGGGTTTTTCCCAAAAGGGTTTTTCTTAGGGTATATATGTTGTTATGTTTGTTTGTTCATTATTTCTATGTTAGAATTATATCTTTTCTATTTACACATCTCTCTTCTTAGATTAGTTGTTGAAGCTTTATTTGGCTTCCTTTCATTTCTACTCATAGATTAGTTTAGGAAGTGTTTTCGCTATCTAGTGTTAGGTTGGCTCACAATGACAAATGAAAAGGTTAATGAGGTGTAAATTTGTATCTTATATTTTAAAAAGTTCAAGGTTTAGATTTGCAATTGCAAAAATGGCCTGGGCCAAGTCTGCACCCATAAAGTTGATCCAAGATGATGAATAGGAGATCTAGAGATCGAGACCAATATTTGGGGATGAATGATGATGGGATATGGGTATGGTGATGTCATGAGTCAAATTCACACAAGAATCAGTGATAAATTTAAGGACCACCCCAAAAACCTATAAAATCCTGACGAATCCTAGCTAAGTGCTATAATTTTTCTGGTGAATCTCTCCTTTTTTAAAAAAAACTATTAATTTTCCTGCAAATCTATGCACATTATTAAAAAAAAATTATAAATTTGTGGCAAATCCTAGTGAAAACTCACTAAAAAATAAAACCAATGGTGAATCTTAGCAAATAATTACTAAGCAGCCACCAACGAGGTCAAGGGGGCAACACCCTCTTGTGGGGGTTGAGGGGGTAGCGCCCTATCATGGGGTCTAGGGACAACGGCCCTGACGCGCTCCTATCGCGATACGTGCGGGGTCGAGGGGCAGAGCCCCTCACCACCAAGAAAAAAATCACTATCTAAAATGCATTGGATTAAGTATTTTTTAAATATTTCACTTTAAAAACAAGACTAAAATAAAACTGAATTCTCACCATTTATTATCATTTTGATCAGACAAATGCAATTGAATTCCGTGGCCCTCTTAACATGTGCCTTTTAAAAGGCTTGCTAGGGTCTGAAATTTGTTTTGGGCCCCAACAAACCTTTTAAAAGGCACATGCTAAGAGGGTTACATAATTCAACCACAACCATTTGATTAAAATGATAATCAACGGTAATGAATCAAAGGCATATTCAAAGCGAAATTAGCCCTAAAGTATAGGATAATTTATTAATAATGGTGATATTACCCCAAAAATAATGACAAGAATATAATATTAATGGCAAATCCAATTAAGATTTATTATTATATTATAAACTATTGGCAAATCAGCTCTAATGACGCATAATTTACCTGGTGAAACAATTTAATTTATTAGTTTAACAAAATAATTCTTAGGTGATTTAACCAAGAAAAAACAAATTCGTAAAAATCGAGCAACTTAGCCCCTCGTTAGTTGCAATATATTTGCCAAATTTGAATTTTTAGATTTGAACTAGTCACCAATTGGCAAAGATTCGCCACTAAAAAAATCCATGGCAAAAATGCCACTTGTAGATTAATCATTGCATTAAGGACACTCTAATCAAAATGAGCCCAAAATATAAGTGAAAAGGGCATGAGCATGCAATTTCCATCATTACAACAATGAAGATAAATGTAATAATTACTATTACATCCCTTGCCACCCACAACCTGTAAGTTCCATGCTCTTTTAATACACCTTAAAGAGAGGAACGGGTGATTATAAATGAAAGAATTATTATTACATCCCTTGTCACCCATAACTTTAAGTTCCACATTCCTTAGACACCTTAAAGGAAGGGGGCACCTTTTCATTATTCCTTTGGAGGTTATTTGAACTCACTCTTCGTAAATAATTTTGGAGCCTTCAACCTATTTCATTTCCCATAACACCCATTTCATAACTTAATTTAACTAATTTATAAGAAAAAAACTAAAGAAGTATACATTAAGTTAAACTCTAACTTAATTTAACTAATTTATAAGAAAAAAACTAAAGAAGTATACATTAAGTTAAACTCTAACTTAATTTAACTAATTTATAAGAAAAAAACTAAAGAAGTATACATTAAGTTAAACTGAATACCCTTGATGTATATGTATGAACAAACCTTTATTTTCCAATTTAGTTGGATTGTACTATTGCAAATGCATTGACAAACCTTTATTTTCAAATTTGAGTGAATACAATTGATGTAGATAGATTGATAAAACTTTATTTTCAAACTTGTTTGAACACCCTTGATGTAAATGCATTCACAAGCTTTAAATTTTAAACTTTGTCATAAAGTCATTCATGAAGGAAGAAGGTTTGCCCTATGGTTCCCAAAGGGAACTCAATGGTCCAAGATAGCTAGACCATGAGCTTAAAACAACTTTAACTTTGTCAATAAAGATATCTCAAGTCAAAAGATAGGTAGACCACGAGCTTAAAATAACTTGACTTTGTCAATTAAAATTATCTCAAGTCAATGTTTAAGACTCTGCCTATTACGACTAATAGGTAATTAATGTTTCTAGATGTATGTCAATCTTTATGTCTACTACACACCGCCAGCTGATAAACTTTTATATGTGAGCATTATAGTGCTCGGAATTGTCTCACGCCCTAAAAAAAATTCACACCAAATTTTTTCTAAAGTGTCCGTTGTTCCTATCCACGTATTCCTTGAACCTCCTATGGATGCAAGTGCTAGTACTTTTAATAAAAGACCAAAAAATCTATGGGACCAGAAATATAAACCAAAAATATCTTTGTTGGCACCGGCTGTAAATGCGGGCCCTAAAAAACTTCATTAACAGGTTATCCAAATCATTTTATCAACAGACCCTAACAACCAATGAACCACCTATGGTTAAAACCTTATTAATTACTTTAGTGCTGACCGTTGACGCAGAGCCAATAGAAAACTGGATCGCGCCGCCCGCGGTGCGCGAGGGACGCTGCCCGCTGCCCGACAATTTTTTGTCACTGTTCGTTCAATTCGAGTACCACGTGTCATTGTTTGGTGGACCCCACGGTAAAGGTCAAGCCGGCCGATCGCGCGGGCAACGGGCGGCTCAGATTTCACGGACGGATTCCAAATTTTTGTAAAAACGAGCACAATGCAGAGAGAAAAGTAAATGGTGAGCATTTTCTACTGTCAAGTATGTCTCTACGGAGATCGGTAGATCATCTATGGTTTTCATTACCAGAAAGGGAAAATAATATTTATGAGAATCCTCTCGGCAATCAGAACGCTGAAAGCTTTCTCTGGTAGCTTTCTTTGAATCCTCTCGGCGGGAGGATTCGATTGCCCGCATCGCGCGATCTGCCTTTGTATTCGCCGACTTCCAGGTATTTTTCGGCGATCTGCGAAAAAGAATTAGGTTAATGTGTAAATATTGGGGTTTTCTGGATTGATTTATGTGTAGATGAAATTTTAGCTCAAATGTTGGATGGATGACTCGATCTTTAGAACTGAAGGAGAATTGTAGCTGCAAGCTTCCGATTTTTTCATATTTTCTGTTTTATTAAAATAAATTTTGGATTTCACAGATATTTTGGTTTTCTAGCATAGGAACTGCTGGCTTTGCTGCTTATTGATTTTTATTTGTGTTTATTTTCCATATCAACGCAGTTTTGGGTTGAATGTTGGATATTTTGGGCGCGATTACCTAGTAATTTGTTTATTTAGGGTATAAATTGCTTGGCTTGTTTGCCGAGCGCTTCCAATTTCGGTAAATATTGGACGTAGGAGCTGTTCTTTTAGAAATTTTAGATATCGAGGACGCATTTGGTGAATTTTTTGGTTATATAGTGTAGGAATTGCTGGCTGTGCTGCAGAACGCTTTATACATTCAGCTTGGAGGAATTGTTTTCGAAATTCTAGATATTCGGGGCGCGTTTAGTGGATATTTTGGTTGTTTAGAGGATTCCGTTTTGTTTGCTGTTTCCGGGCCATTATGTGTTGAATCTGAAGATTCTGGCTGCATTTAGAGAGTTATGAAAGTCTTTGATGTGATATAGGCTCTGCATCTGTAATTTATGTATATCTTATGCTTTCTCTGATCTTCTTACACGATCTGAATTTAACGTGATCTAGTTTGTAGTGGGTTTCTGAGATTCTTTTCGCAGGTTATCATTCCTGAAAAATTTGGAAATCGCTGTTACATCCACTTTTAGGTTGTTTAAGTCCAGCTTGGTCAAAATGTTGAAACCTCTGGGTAAAATTGAGATGATAATTAAGAAGTGAGGTTTTTTTTGTGTGCTCTTGTGTCTGCTTGTGTGCTATGGTAGAGCCATTTAATCTCTTTGACTTCATTTTTAATTCAGAATTTGGCTGTACGAGGTATAGATTGATTGAATACAATGATTTGACTGGTTTTCGAGAAGATTTTCTAATTCAGGCTGTTGAACTTGTCATTTGTGGCCAAATTTACCATTAATTTTGGGGAATTTAGGCTGTGGCAGGCAGATTTGGGCGTTAAGTCGCATCGGCATTTGTTTTGTGAAATTGTGCTCACATTGGAGCTGGGATTTCCGCCATTTGCAAATTTAACCTTATTTAATTAAGTCAAGCTCTTTCTGTTTGTGGAGATTCAGCCATGGCTCCCAGTAAGCTGCGGAAAGCTCTTGGAGTTGTCAAGGATCAGACAAGCATCAGTATAGCAAAGGTTGCAAGCACCAATGCACCTGACCTGGATGTAGCCATTGTAAAGGCGACTAGTCACGATGAAATTCCTATAGATGAGAAGTATGTGTATGCAATTTTGCATCTCACCTCATATTCCAGAGGTTATGTCAGTGCTTGCGTTCACAGCTTGTCCAAACGGATCAGCAAAACACATAACTGGATAGTGGCACTGAAGGCTCTGATGCTCATTCATAGACTCTTGCTAGATGGAGATCCAAACTTTGAGCAGGAAATCCTTCAGGCCATGAGACATGGTGCACGCTTGCTGAATTTATCTGATTTTAGAGATGATTCACACTCAAATGCATGGGATTATTCAGCTTTTGTGCGTACATATGGCTTATATCTTGATGAGCGTCTTGATTGTTCAATATTAGGGAAGTGTCAGTTTGGTGATAAATCTGGTAAAAATCAGACCCAATTGCCCAGGGGACAGAGTGATTATGCAGGATCTAGTTACCGAGGTGCCTATGAATACAGTGATGGGCGTTATAATGAGAACAATGGTTACAAGTCTGGCTACAATGATTATGAATCCAGTTATGGGGGTAGATCAAGGAATGGAGATTATGAATCCAGTTATGGGGGTAGATCAAGGAATGGGGATTATGATGCCCCCCGAAAGCAGGATGTTGAAGAAGTGGCAAAGACTCCACCAGTGGCTGTTCGAGATATGAAACCTGAAATGATACTTGATAGAATGCCTTATTGGCAAAGACTTTTGGAACGTTTTCTGGCCAGTCGTCCAACGGGTGCTGCAAAGAACAACAGATTGGTTCAGGTTGCGCTTTACTTGGTTGTGAAGGAAAGCTTTCAGCTTTACAAAGACATTAATGATGGTTTGGCAATTTTGCTCGATGGGTTCTTTGACATGGAATACCAGGATTGTGTCACTTCATTTGACATTTATTCAAGAGCTGCCAAGCAGATTGATGAGCTTGCTGCCTTTTACAACTTGTGCAAAAACATTGGAGTTTGTAGGACATCAGAGTACCCTGATGTCCAGAAGGTTTCAGAGAAACTGCTTGAAACTTTGGAAGAGTTTTTGCGGGATCGGTCAGCATCTAACAAAAACAGACCCAAGAGCCCAGAGCCCAAGCCTGCAAAGAGGGCTGAAAGTCCTGGCCCGTCCGAAGAGCCAGTTGAGGATATGAACAGCATAAAGGCTCTTCCAGCGCCAGGAGATGATCTTCCTAAAAAAGAAATTGAAGAGCCCAAATTACCAAAGGCCCAACATGAGAAGGAAGCTGATTTGCTAGATCTGAGTCAGGCGACAATTTCTTCTGAAGAGCAGGAAAACAAATTTGCATTGGCACTTTTCACTGGTGGGCCTTCATCCACACCTGGTGCCACAAAGAATTGGGAGACATTTTCAACTTCAGAGGGACCTGAGTCCTCATCAAATGGGACAACTTCAGCATGGCAAACTCCACTGGCAGAAAATGGCAAGGAAGGATGGGAGCTTGCTTTGGTTGAAAGTGCAAGTAATCTTTCCAAGCAACAGACTAAAATGCCTGGAGCTTTTGATCCCTTAGTGTTGGATGGTTTGTATGAACAAGCTGCAGCTCGTCAGCAGTTCAACCCGTATGCTCAGTCTGGAAGTGCTAGCAGTGTTGCTGCTTTACCTCGTCCCGGAGCACCTTCATACTTGGCATTACCTGCTCCACCCACACAACAGGGAGCAGCTCCAGTTTCTGTTCCACCAGGAGGAGATCCATTTGCTGCCTCATTATATGTTGCACCTCCTTCTTATGTCCAGATGGCAGAAATGACAAAGAAACAACAACTTTTGGTACAGGAACAACAGCTTTGGCAGCAATACCAGAACAATGGCATGCAGTATCAGAACAATGTCATGCAGTACCCCTACAATGGCATGCCGTACCAGAACAATGGCATGCCGTACTATAATAATGGTACGCAGTATAGATATGGTTGACAAGCTTTCTGCATAGATTTTAAAATCTATTAGAGGAGAATGCCTGCTGATGCAGTCAGGCATGCGTGGATGGCTAACAGGCAAGAAGAGAAACGAGATACTATTTTATAGATTCTATTGCATGTGATGAAACCTGCCAAAGCATCTTTACTTGTGTAATTATTTTTGCATGCGATGAATTCTGCCATTGGATGTCTGCTTATGTAATTCTTTTATGAGTGTTATTTATAATTGGCCATGGTGGTTGTGCAAAGTGATGGCTTTTTAATTCACTTACATGAGGTCAATAGTTTTGTGGATCAATAAAACAGGTATCCTAATATTTGTTGCATAATGCCGGAAGAATTAAGTTCAGTATCAGATTTGCACGCTGAATTTTGTATGTTGGATTATTTACTATTGGATTATTTTCTTTATTTTTTTTGAATTTTATTGGTTATGCTATTGGGTAAAAGTGGTCTATTGCACATTTTCTACGAACAATTCTTTTGAAACACCGGTGAAGAACCTTCTGCCCTAATACAAAAATCTTGAAGGATGTTATTTTTCTAGTTTTATAGACTTTGATTGAAGTGTCTTTTCTGCTTGGCTAGAGATTGACTACACATCATAACAACACTCATTGTGATTATGATCATGTCATTTTCTCAGATTTTGTAGATCAGGGCAGTTATTGGTTGTGCGTGTTGGAGAAAATGAGCCTCACCTAAACTGTATTAAGGAGATTTCCAAAAGTCTGGTCATACAGAGAACCAGTAGCTCAGTGGTAGAGCATTGTGGCTCAAGGGGGTGGTTGGAGAAAATCTGCCAGAAATAAAGCTTTAAATGCCTGCAACTAATATTCATTTTATTTGTAGTTAGGTTATAATTTCCTTATAATCCTGTTCAGATGAAACACTCTATTAAGTTCGAGTTGAATCTAGTTTAGGGAATTTAACCCAAGATTTAATCATCAAAGAGAGGAAGAAAGCCCAACCCCAATAGTTGTGAAGAAAATGTGTTCTGAGAAGGGAGTTGTGATGAAACACGGTATAATATTTTGCCGGTGGAGAACACCATTAACCTCTAGAGATTTTTTTAGTATTCTAAATGGTTGAAAAGTTTAGTTTAATACGTTGTTGAAAGCAAATCCAGGGGCCATTGACCCATATCATCTTGTGAAGAAACCTCAGGGGATGCCCATTCAAAGTGATTCATTTAATGTACCCCAAAAATACTAAACGAATCATGCTGAAGCCCCATAATCATTGTCAATTGGAGACTCTGGGTACAGAAACATGGACAGGGATGTAGTTGGTATTTCATACCAAGGTACACAAGTAGATGAATGAGTTTGTGGATATTTTAATATAAATATATTGGAGTTTCCTGGTAACTGGACCCAAATTTTTTTTAAGAACTACATTTCATACAAAATAACAAAGAAAAAGATCTTATAATACAAAATATTGAGGTTTGGATTGCAGATTTTCTCAAGTATGATATGGAACAGAGAACATCTGAAAGAGTACAATGCTAATAATTATTAACATATGACAACTAATATGTATAATTGCTGAATTCTTCTGCCTATGATTTGTTGAAGTTTGTTTTTGATTCGACTCGATTCCATTTATGAATTGTGATGCAATTCTTAATTGACCATGTTCCTTTTGGTCAGGGTCATCATTATCGAGACTGGGCCGTTATTGTAACACTGATCTATTTATGTATATGTATCATTGTAGTTATGATAAAAAACTGAAACAAAGCCAAGAGGACAGGCTTGTATCCAGAGTATTTCTCTTTCTGTGATCATTTATGCGCAGATTCAATATAATGAATGGTCTTGATTTATGCCAAACTCGTGCAAGTGATAGAGTCACCAGAAATCATATCATTGGTAGTTTTATAAATCCACGAGTGTGGAGACAATTTTTTTTGTTATGTCACCACCATTTAGATATTTTACATTAGAAAATGAGATCCCTTTCTACTGTATCAAAAATCCCAGTTCAACTTTTATTGGAACAAACCACATTTAAAAAAATAATTTTGGCAACAAAAGTCTTTTGATTAATTTTTCATAGTTCTTCTGTTTTGCATCTCTAGATAAATCATAACTACTTCGTAAAACAGATATTGCTAGAATTATTATCATCATAATCGCTTTAGTTAGAATGAACGAGTGAGCATGATTTGGTTGATTTAGGCAAGTGTCTTTCATGTGGTATAGATGTCTTGCTTCACAAATAATAGTATTGGGCAATTTATGTAAGGAAAGAGGCTACCATGGTTATTAATGCTCATCATTGTAGCACCTTCTAACATATCACGGTCAACCCTGCCTGTCATGAAAATTCAATGGCAGTTTGGTTATTTAACTGCCTTTCAATTGACATTTTTAAGAAAAATATAAACTGTCAATTTTTTTTGAATTTATCATCACCACTCACCCTCAAAGACTGGAATATGTTGAACTAAATCCCAGCCTTATTTTAATGAAATCAGCTCGTTTGGAAGCAAAGTTGTGAATGCTGAAAGGTCTAGATGCATAAATTGTTATGGATTCAGATGCAGAAATCAAGATGTTGTCAATGGTCACAAAGTAAAAGAAAACATTGGATGGCACAAAAGTGCCGTGGTAGTAGAGTGAGGGAAGAATAAGAATTATTTAGACCTAGATTTAGTGTGTGGTGCATGATAGAGGATTGAAGATGAGAGGATTGCCAAGGGATTTTCTTATGATGATGGTTGTGCAACAAGCTATGTAACTAAAGAAAAATCAGAACTAACATCTAATAATCAAGGTTGTAATGACAATAAATCTTAGAAATCAAACTCTGGTGCCAACCGATCCAATATACACTGTAAAGTTTGCTAAGGAATTATTTTTCAACTACTAAATTGGATTGCCTCGAGAGTGAACACACAAAGAGAAATACAAATGCTTATTATCTTATGCTATGCATGTGGGAACCAAGTGTAAGCCCAGTGTACAGGTGCAGACTATCAAATTCCAGGCCTTATTGGGTATAAATATGCAACCTTTCACTTCTTCCGTACGTATAAAGCAAATTACATAGAGTTACAACTTTTCTTTTCAAGAAGAATTTTAACTATTCAGCAAGCAATAGCAAACGTTTCTTACCAGGATTTCTGAGCATAAATGAGAGCGAAAACGGTTTTACGGTTTTAAGCTTTTGGTGAATTGGTCTTCTTTGCAATCCAAAAATCAGTTTCTATTCTTTAACATATTATTTATGCATGGTTGATGTGAATTCTAGGTCCTCCGTGAGAGAGGGAATTCCTGCTTATGATATTGTGGGAGAAGCTAGAACAAAACACACATGAATAAACATATTAGTGTCTATGAATAAATAATAGATAACGATGCTATCAAACATAGGGAAATTTGTATTTGAATATAGAAATAAGAAATAGCTAGGTATATACACGAGTCCTCGTGAAAAACGCATAGAGATGCCACGTAAATAATATTGATAAATCCAAGAAAATGTAGGGAGTAATTTATTAAGACAGACAAACCTAGGGAGTAATTTATTTATAGTAAACGTGGTACAAATCAAGAAATGGTGATGAATGAGTACTTGAAGTAATTCAACATCATCAAGGGGTGCTAGACTTTCACAAGAAGCGGGCAACCAACCAAATTTTTATTGCAGTTTTAATATTATGTGTTGAAATTGAACTTTGAATATTAGGCATTTCAACCTATTTAAATTAGGTTGAAGGTAAGTCTCACTATGTGTTTTTTTTTTTAATTTATTTTCAGATATAGGTTAGAAGATAAAAGGTGTATAGATCTTCAAAAGTTATATTAACAATGGATTGGGACATGATAGAGGGATAGGTAAATTATTTTCGGATATAGGTTAGAAAATTAAGGTGTATAATGATAGAGGGGCAAGTAAATTATTTTCAGGTATAGATTAAAAGATAAGGTGCATAGATCTTCAAAAGTTATATTAACAATGGATTGAGACATGATAGAGGGATAGGTCCATACAACGCGGTTTCATATGATCACAACCAATACTCATTGATCACAAATTGAAACTAACATCTATGCATAATGTTTGTAACCAAACTGCTTCCTTGCAAGCATGTGTTGTTGCTATATATTAAGCATATCTAGTCGAAAGATCAACCATTGATTGTGGCTTGCTCATCCAATTGATAGCCTCACCAAACAAGGTGATTACGTAGTTGTTGGTATTGATTGACAATGAAGGAAAGAGAATTAGATAGGAACAAGCCACTACACAATGTATGAGGGCTTGTTTATTTATTATATCAAATAGGGGTTACAAAGTACTTAAAACTAAAAGTTACAACAAAATGTTAATAAACATAAGCATGCATACTTATTATATTTATATAGACATATATTAAATGCAAACATATATTTGATAACCCCCCCGTAATGACTAAATTGGAAACAACCCCAAGTTTGTCCTGAGATTTGACAAAGAAAACAAGACTAAATGGTTCAATCATTAGATCAACTCGTTGTAGAAGGTAGTGGTGATGGATCTTAATGTGTTTGGTGCAAGCATGATACACTAGATTCTTCACCAACTTCAATACACCTTGATTATCACAAAAAAGTGGAGTAGGTGTATGTTGAGGAAGTTGAAAATCAACCAAAATTTGGTGTAGCCAAAATGCTTCACAATTGGCATTCATAGTTGCTTTGTACTTCGCTTCAATAGAAAATAAAGCCATGATGTGCTAAAGCTTAGTCTACCATGAAATAACCCCTTGACCCAAGGAAAAGATGTACTTGATAATAATTGTCGAGTATCCATCAATTCTACCCAATTAGAGTATATATATCTTGTCACTCCCAAGCTTGTCCTTTGATACAACATGCCAAAGTCAAGAGTACCTTTGATATCGCTTTGTTGTTGTCTAATGAGTGAGCTTCAATTTTCATAAAAACTAAGAAAGATAGTTGAGATTAAAGTAGAGATTTGGTCAAGACATAAGATATATTAGGCTACCCACCCACTATTTGTATAAAGGTTCCTTGACCAGGGTTCACTACTCATCGGTTGACAACTTTAGCTTGACCTCCATAGGCATTTAAGAGGGATTGCAATCTACCATCCCAAATCTCTTTAATAGACTCTTGGCATATTTGACATGAACCATGAAAAGAGATATTCATGTTGCCAAAATTCAACACTTAGATAGTAATGTAGGATGCCTATAATAGTCATGTCAAAAGCTACACATAAATCTAATTTCACTAGCTCAAGAGTAGGGGCCCCACTACCTATGATGACAAGATCATCAACACATACAATAAGGATCACAATGTTATCACCATCACTTTTGATATAAAGACTTGGATAAAAAAAAATTCTTTTGAATCTTGAATCTTGGAGATGATCAATTTTTATATACTAGGGTCATGGAGCTTGCTTAAGCCTATATAATGATTCAATCAACTTGTAGATCAGATGATTATGACTAGGTACATGAAAACCCTCAAGTTGCACCAAGTAAACTTCCTCATCCAAAGTTCTATTCAAGAAGGCAATCTTGACATCCATTTGATACACCTTCCAACCAAACTAAGTTGTTATGAAGAGAAGCAACCAGAATGCGACCATCTTTGCTATGGGAGAAAAAAATCTCCCCATAGTCTATCCCCTCCTGTTGTGAATATCATTTTGCAACAAGATGAGCCTTGTACTTATCCAAAGTACCATTGACTGTGCTTGACGTCATAACCCATTTGCATATAATAGGTTGTTTACTAGAGGCAACTCCATGAACTCCCAAGTATGATTCTTTATCAAGACATCATACTCAACCTTAATGGCAACTTCTTGTTTAGGTTGTCCTCATGCCTCTAAATACTATTTCGGTTCACACTTAAAAAATATCTAATGAAAGAGCAAAATGAAGATGCTTGGCTTTGTTGGGAATTAAGGTGTATCAACCTTTGCAAGTTCCTAATGTTGTATTTATTTATTTTTGCCTACTATTGTAATTTTCTATGTTGAGAAGGTAGACGTCACATGTTGACTTAGCATAGTTTTTCCATGTGTCGGCACCTTGTGGTCATGTGTCATGAGTTATGACAGATTCTATGACATGTAAGAGTTGAAATGAAAGGTGTGACAAGTTGTTAGTATGTGGTGATTGATCAGGCTACAGGGATGCGAGTACATGCAGCAAGGTAAATTTTGGTGACTTTGTCAGCCGCGATTTCCCCCTAAAATAATTAACGAGGGAGTGCAGGGGGGCGGAGCAAAAAATACCCTATATTTAATAAAGGTGTCGACAATTAGTTTGTTAGTGGCTGACATGGAAAAACTGACATTTTGGATAACCGCCAAAGAGGCTTGATAAATAAGCAGCTGGAGCATGTGAAAGGTCATGGGATGTGAATGAGAATTGGCATTGTGTACTCCTGAAAGAGCTTGCATTGCAAGTGTGTTGTAATCATCTTTTTATTTGATAATACATTGTGCGGGTTTTGGAGTGTGGGTTTTTTCAGCCGAAAGGGTTTTCCCCACGTATATCTTGTGTTGTGAGTTTTGTATTTGCATTTGGATGTTGTTATTACCTTTCTATTAATGTGCATCTTAATCTGTAACTGTAAAAGTTAAAATTTGCATAAATATTTCCTCAGTAGATCAGTGTAGGAAGCATTTCCGCATACCTTGCTTCCTTTCAGGCTACTAAACCTATAATTTATTTTCCCATCCTTTGAGGTTGTGTATTTGATTAATGAAGTTCATCCTTGCACACACGTTCTAAAATGGAATAATACCACTCAAATCTTTGATGCACCTTAGGCAAACTCTATGTTGGTGGAACCTCAGCCAAATTCTTAGGCAAACTTTGTGTCAGTAGAACCTCAATCAAAGTGGGGGCAACTTCAAGTATATGTCTTTGATAGACTAGTGCTGAAGTATAAAGGAAATATTGACATATTAGAGTACGCGATGAACTGAAGGGTTTATCTTTCAAAGACACCACAACACTAGACATAGGAACTTCACTAGTCACCTGTTGAACACAAGCAAATTGAATGGCTCTATTTCTTTCACATAAACATCCCAACTAACTACTATTTTGTTACTAGAAACATCAATAAGTCTATAGGCCTCAAATTGATCACTATAACCATTGGCAAAGAAGGAATTAGAAGCAAAATAGATCAAGTTATAGCCACCACAAGGCCATTCTGACAACATCTGGTGATGTATGCTACCTTTTGAAGGATGATAAGGCATGAAGATATATGGGACACAACACTACTTATCTAGAGGCTATATGAGCAAGCAAATATACCACGAGGTGAAGGGGGGAGAAGAAGACCATGCGAGAATATATGTAATGAATGTAATGTAAACAAAAACATCACCCAAGCATATGTGATATATATGTATATATATCTATAATTACAATAGAAAATCTATATTGTATAAAGAGCGTATGATATGAATATATGAGTAGACTAATCTCATAGTGCATATGAATGTGTAAAATTATTTGAAATCTTTCTGTTATGTATATGTATTTTATTATCAACATTTGGTTTTGTTGCTGGGACCCCAGTTTGTCAGTGTGTAGTAAGAAAACTATAGAAATAAAGAAAGAAGTTGTAGTAAAGAATACCACCAGGCAAAGGAGTATTAATGACAATTATGGTAGAAATTGAAAAGTGTTGTAGCACATGCTAGGTGGTAACCCTTGGTGAGGGGTTAGGCACCTAGGTGTTGACAATGGAATGGGGGCACATCTAAAAGGATGCGAGTGCTAAGACAAATATAGTTTGATGCTTGGGATTAATAAAAAGGAATTAATAATGGATAAAAATCAATTAAAATTTTTATGGCAAAGGGAGATAGCAAGACAAGTGAGAGAACTTGTTGCCATAATTGAGATGGGATTTGAAGAAAGCCATAAGATGATCATGGTTGAGAAGAAGAGAGAAAATGCAAAAAGGGCTAAACAGACCTAGGAAAGAGAAGAAAGGCACTACAAAGGGATAAAAAAGATGTGAGAGGTATATGTAGAGTGCTCTAGCTAGAGAAACCCCTAGAACAGAGGAAGGTGGATGCTCAATGGACATGGCACTCACTAATATTGAAGAACTAGAGTGTTCCTTAACCCTAGTTCGAATCACAAAAAATGACCAAAATGATAAGACAATTAAAAGGATATGAGGCATCGACAAGTATGAATGACTTACAATCTTGGATGGAAAACACTATGAATGTAGTGGAAGAGGAGAGGCTTAGAATTAGTGGTGCTTAGCCTATAAGATGGAGAACCATCTCAAGAGTCCCTTGCCAATGAAGATTTTGTTTAGTAGGGAAAAGAGAGAGGGTTACAAAGTATGTGAGTACACTAAATCAAACCCTCCTTTCACTACAACATTCAAGGACAAAACTGAGCCAAGTCACTTCAAGAGGCAAGAGGACTCAGCTACTGATTTTGTGCTCTTGTTTGTAGAGGAAAGATGTGATTCAACCAAGCCTTTTATCAAACCCTAGGCCAATTAGTGCACTAAACCCTAGAATTATGATAATCAGCTTATGACAAAGAAACAATAACAACAAGTCAAGATCTGAAAGTACCAGGGTGATCAGTGAGATGTCCAAACCTGTCCCTCATAAGCTAAAATGTTAGAAGACTCTAGGGCTAGCGCCCGAATCCAGAAAGTCCTGATATCTGAAAGCTCAAAACTGGAAAATATCATAAATGATGCCCTGATGCTGAATCTAGGGTTTGTTTTGCCTGTTGGACACTAGGGCTAGCGCCTGAGTCTGCTACAGGTGAATTTTTTAACTCTGTTTTCTGATCCCGAATCTTTAACCCTTAAGCAACCTCCTGTACCTTTACTTCTGCAATTCCCGCACATGTAACCTATACACATGTAAAGTACTCAAATCATCACAAAAGTAAATAAAGTAAATAATCCATTTAAATTACAACATCACAAATAACGAAAGTAAAATGATGTAATTAATCCACTTAATTACAAATTCACAAGTAAACGGTAAATCTCATAAATATGAATCAATAAAAGTCATTAAATCTTTACAAAAAAACTCATGCTCAATCTAGGTGATAGCACTATAAAATAATATACAAAGTCCATTGGCTTCCATGCCATAATACATCCAAATACATATTACAATAATCATGTACAACAAGTATAAATAAATCAAAACACTCTCCAGTCGCCACGAACCCGAATGGTTCTCCTGCGAGTCGAGAGACACGAACATGGCTCAAGTGCTTTTCCACCGAACCATGAAGCAAGTACACTTCCCCGGATCCCTTCATGACATGAAGGAAACCCAGCCCTGCACGAAATGTCTTACTTGGAAACAACTAGCAGGAGGGAACATTTGATGCAACCTGATGTCTAATGTGCAATTCTAAATAATGAAATGCAGATTGTCTCACAACTGGATGTGGCAGAAATATATATCAATCCATCAATAAAGTTTGCTAGACATAATATTCATCTTTTTCAATGACAGCTCGTTTAGATCTAAACCTTTAAAACATAGTAACCGGTCAATTCCCGAAAAGAGGAAAAGACATCTCTGATAATCCACATTCAGCATCCTAGCCCAAAAGTAACCCAAACACATTCCTAGATAAAAATCTGCTTTCCTTCTCCAATAAATAAATAAATAAGTCAATAAACAAATAAATAAATCAAAATCACCTATAACCACCTCTAATCCCTTTCCCAAGCATCAATAAAGAAAACACATTTTTCGAACAAGCAATAATGAAGAACATCATAAATCATTTAAAAACAATATAGATTTTGAAATCTGATTATATTCTCAATTCGTATTTCCATGGTTTTAATAGATTATAGAAAACTAATGATTTTACTTCATATCCAATACCGTTTCGTGATTCAAGCAATAAAATCAATAATGACGTATGTCAACTCCACTTCAGCAATGAGTATCCATGCATACTTATTTCAAATATTATTACTATCTTTCCTCAAGAATAAATAAATAAATAATAAAATAAAACAATCAATGTTCTCCTATAATTCATCATTTGATCATACAATTGCATCTATAAGGCTATTAAATCGGTTTTAATTACCAAACCTATATTTTATTCATAATTCGTAATGTAATAAGTATTCCAAGTTATTTATTAATCTTACTGTCATATCAGTGACATGAACTATTTCGTTCAATAAATATATATATCGCAATATGTATTATAATCTTTTAAGAACCTTCCTGTCAAGAAACAAGAAAATCGTCTTCCAAGTTAAAGAGTTTATTTTCACATTGTTTGATCAATAAGAAGAGGAGTCGATTTCCAGAAAAAGACTAATCTTGAACAACAAACAAGAAAAATAACAGTTATCCATTTTATGTCTGCCAAGGAATGATTTTATTAGCTCTCAGAAATTTGGTTATCTATGGTTTCAACGGTTATGACAAGATCAAAAAAAGAGGGCGGTCTACCAAGAATACAAGGAACAACAATTACAGTGAATAAGAACAACAAATACTATAGGGGAAAGGTCAGCTACAGGGATACCATACTTATCAACTAAGTTTAAGAGTTATTTGCATATTGGTTTGATCATTTAAGAAGAGGCCGATTTCAATTAAAACACTAGTTTTCTAACAACAATTAAGAATGATATCAACTCTTTTATGTTTGCCAGAGTGATTTTTTTTATCAGCGACACTGAAATTTGTTACATTTCAGCACCAAGGTTAAATATAGCGGCCAGAAAGTGGGGCGATTCACTTAGCATAAAATAAAGAAAAGTTAAGAGAATGAATGGAAACAACAAGCCGATTTACTATGTTTACACAACCATAACCAGTCATTAAGTTTTGCATACAAAAATAGTAAAAAATACCTGGATAAATTCACTTGCACAAAGGGGTCGATTCTGCCTTCCAAGTCGCTGCCCTGCTATCTCTTGCCACTTCCAGATCCAGAGATAGTGGTCGCTTAAAAATGGTGATCGATGCTAAAAAAAATGGTAATCCCTGTGTTTTTCTCACGTGAATTAAAAAACATATTTTTCTTTTACTAAACTGCTCACTAACTACTGCAAATCTCTTCAAATCCCTTCTGGGTTTTGTTCTTCTCTCCTCCAACATTCTAGAATAGTTTACGGTTTTAAATTTCACTCAGAAATGACAAAGTTATCGCCATTTTACTATGACTGTTCTTGACTGGTTTTCAAAAATGTTTTTTTTTTTAATTTATTAAAAATCCTCCCTAATCTTGGTGTATAAAATTTTGGTTTTTCGGTGCTTTTTAATAACTGATGGATACTTAAGTTTTGCACAAGATTGCATTTAAAAAGGTTTTGAATTTCTATTTAAATTTGAATAAATAACTTAATTAGCTTTATGTCACTTGCATGACAGTAATTAAATTATAATACACTTTATTTTAGTTTTCTAAATATAATATACTAATATTATTAATACAATTTACCTATTTTTAATAAAACACAAATACTAAAACAACTCAAGAAGTAATTACAATAGTAATAATATTATATATTTATCTATTTAATTAGAATAAAATAACTTAATAGCTTTCTGTTGCATGCAAGACGATAAATATTCTTTTAAAATTCTTTTATTTAAGATTCTAAATATAATAAATGTTATTTAATATTATTTATTTATTTTCAAATTACATAGTCATTTAAATCAAACAAAAAGTATTTAAATAATATTAAAATAGTTATATATATACCTATTGTAATTTAAATATAATGGTTTAAATCTAATTTATATATTATCTTCCAAACATTCATATTTATATAAAAAAATAGGAAACATTTTTTAATTATTTAAATAATATAACAATACATCAATTTAATAAAATACATCATTTTGAACATAATTATACCACTCAATATAAAACGAAAAGACATTAATATTCATGACTAAATCAAGCATTCGAAAGGAACCTACTGTCGCAATTAAACACAATATTTTTTTTAAGCATCTAAACATCAATCTCATTTATTATCCACACAATAATGCATATTAAACCATTCATAATAATGCAATATGATACTACGTGATTGTGTGAGTGCATCAAGGTTAACATTCCAAACAGTTCTTGTCAAATGGTAAGAACACCTCTACCTCAACCATGTTCTCATCTTCGACGAGTACTTGCAAATTCATTCGCACTCAACTCGACATCAATAGGTTAGTTCCTCGAAACATAGCCGAAGCAAAACATTATAATCATATCGATAATATTTAATATTAAATCAACTTTTTAATTTACGCAAATATAACATCATGATAATTACCTTCACATATGTGGAATTTTCTCAAAGTAAATATTCACTAACTAGAATAATTATATAGTCCATAAAATGAGATGTGACATCCTTCTCCACTTGGAAGAGACATTGTCCCGATGTCTTATTACACAAATAAAAAATAATAATGTAAATCTACCACCAACAATGTCTCTAAAGTATCATAAAACAATAACATAACTCAAAGTATCATAATCCATGTATGAATAAGAAATCTATGCTATATCCTCAAATGAGGAAAAGATCTATCAATCTCCTCCGCATCCTCCCATGTGGCACTATCCACAAAACTATTGGTCCTACTCAACCTTATACAAAACAATATCTTTATTTCTCTTTTAACATTACGTCTATCAAATAATCCAAGTATATAATCAATCAATCAATTCATATGGCACAACTGCCAATTCAATGTCTAATCCATCACATGGTACAACTACCATTCAATTACCTTCATTCTAGCATAAGAATAATAATCACATCTTTAATGCACACCAAGGAGGCATAAATCAATTCGCATAGACTCATAAAGACAAGAATCAATCCTCATAATGCATAAACAACCTCATGGTAACACAATAAAATATCAAAAAGATCAGTCTTCCAATTAAACATTGGTTGAGATCTCCAACAACAAGACAAAACTCCAAAGGTGCACCAACTAGGTCCTATCCAACCATTGTGCAAACAACTCCTTTGAAGCTATACCACTCATATCATGTCTATCAATGGAATCTATAGACACTAAAAATTGACTCATGTCGCATTCACACATTCATCGCATCTAGTCACATTAGTGCATTTGTTCATATTACTTGGTCTAACACATTTATTTTGTAAACCATGCCTTCCCTCTTTGTCTTCTAAATTAATTAAATATTTTTATTTAATTAATTTCCAACATCTCGTAGTTATTTTTCACCCGTCACCATTGTCTTCCAAATTAATTAAATATTTTATTTAATTAATTTTCATCATTTCATATTGTTCTTCTATAAAATTAAATAACTTTAAGTTATTTAATTGTTGTCACCCTCTTACCTTATAAAATAAATAAAACCTTAAGTTTTATTTATTTTCCATTTTCCTCTATATAAATAATTAAATAAGCATATATATTTAATTATTTATTAATTTAAAAATAAATAAATTAAATATTAATAGGTATTTAATTATTTTGCCCACCTTCTATTTTCACTCTCCACATCCAAATCACTTTGAAATGGCAACCACTTCCCACTTCCCTTTTTGTCTCCATGTGCACATGAGTCTCAAATGGAAATGAATTAAAAATCAAAATAAAATAAAATATAAATGGGAGTTAACTCCACCATTTATGGAAACTTCTAAATTATCTACACTCATGTGGAGACATGTGTCGCGTGCACATTCGTCCTTCTCCTTACAACTCTTCTCGATCGTTGATCTCACTGTCGCATCTCCACCGTCCGTTTCATCTTCTCTCTTGCTATGAATACCTCTCTTTGGTCTCATTTTCGCTTCTTCTACACTCTCGAATCTGCTTTTTGCTCTGCAATTCCATAGTTTCTTATCTATGCCTTAGTCATTTCTTAGCATTTTAAGCTTTTTATCACTTGCATGTCACTTGAATCATTTGCCATGGTAGCCTTCTATTACATGGATGCATACTCTAAGGAAGCAAATCACATGCAACACACAAGAATCGAATAAATCTAAGGGAGTTTACTTCGTTTTCGCTTTACATTTTGATTTGATATTCTTAGTTTAGATTCTTGTTAGTTTGTAGGGTTTTTTGTGTTTATTTGCTTAAATCGATGAAAAATTCTTGCATACATAAAATGGCACGCCCGAGGGGACCCCTTGTTTGGATAAATTTCATTTTATTTTGTGAAATTTGCTAAAATTTCTATTTTTTGTGAAGTTCAAGAACACGAACGTGCATTTGGTCAATGTTGACTCACCTTTGAAACGCAACAAATTGCTTTTGGCACAAAGTAAATCGCTTTTGGGATGCAAAAGATCGCCTTTGGCACGCAGTAAATCACCTTTAGAAAGAGGAAAACTCACCTATGGCTTATGATGAGTCGCATGTGGTTTTTATGGCTTATAGTTTGCATGTTTTGGCATCTTTAGGGTTTTGTCATCAGGGTTTTTTATTTTAAGATTGCAAGTGGATGTATTGGCTAGCTCGTATCTTAGTATTGACATGCAAGCTATTTAGATGCATGATTTGCAGTTATCCTTGATTTGATCATGCTTTAGGGTTCTTACTCTCCGGTTTTATGGCATGCAACATTTGATCTGACATCAAGACATCTATTGGACCCCTAACATTTCTTTATCATGAAGATAACTTTGGTCTTTTCCTCTAGTCTTGGCTTTCTCTTCATTTTCGTAGGTTGCAGGTGCATATGACAAGCAGAAAATTGCATTTGAACCTCAGCGGATCGCCTATGGTAAACAAAAAATTGCATCTGGGCAGAAGGTGATCGCCTATGGTAAAAATATAATTGCATTTGGTCATTTTTATGTTGCATCTAGTTTTTTTAGGTCGCTTCTAGTTTCAGTTGTATAGAATTAGGTTTTTTCAGGATTTGATGGCTTCTTTGTGCAACTTGTTGTCCTCGTTCGTCGAAGACTGGTGTTTGAAAACATGCTAATTTCGTCTACAGGTCGAGCGGTCCAAGTTTACAAACCAAATTTTCATACTAGAATAGGCACACTTAAGTTTGGTACTCTAAAATGAACTTTCACATAGTTTAATTTGGGGATAAATGAACAAGGATGTCTTCTCCGTGTCTATTTTCAATTTTCTTATGTTGCTTGTACTGTCTGATTGTAACCCAAGGTAGCAATACAAGTATCCTCTCCCCTTGCCTAACCAACAAATCTGGGGTGTAAGAGAACGTGTTGCTAACTTTTAGGCAGGCTTGCCTTCCCATTGTGAGAAGGGGACGACCTGGGTAGAAACAGGTCAAAGCTAGACCATTCCAATCCGCTTGATAAATAATGTGTTTGCGCTAAAAGTCGCAAGCGACGAGTGCTGTTATGCTATACCAACAACCAAAACCCCATTGAGCGTAACCTCTTTGGGCTAGGAGACTCCATAACGGAGAGTAGTACTGCCGCATGTATAGCCACCTAAATGGAAATCCAAACTAAAAACCATGTTTTAGTGGCCAAAAAACCCATATTTGTTGGTGCAGAAGGTGGGACCTTCGAAGCCACCTCAATTCATGTGGTTCTTAGCCGAGGTAGCAAGGACAATCCTAAGGTTCAGTGGGGGGACGAGCCTTGGGAAATCCAGATCTTGGTATGCGTGATTAGTGAGTGCCGTGGAGGGGAGCCAATGCTACCAAGATCCTAAAGCTATCTGCTTTGAATAGGCATAGCTAGGGGATCCAACAAATACTATCCTTTCCTAGCCTAGGGTGTACACATTGATCATTGTGTTTGGTATGCATGCATGTGTATGTGAGATCTTGTGTTTGATATTGTCATGCCATCCTCAATCCTACTTGTCATACCACATTTCCCAATCATTAAATTTTCATCCAATCCTTCCAAATCAGACCATCCTTGTCATCCAATCATCCTTGTCACCCTATCATCCTAGCCATCTAATCAACCCCATCCTAATCGACTGAAGTCATCTAACCACATCATTCTACACCATCCCATCTAGTTTGACTATATCATATCATTGGACTTCTTGAGCCTTACATCCTTTTTGAGACTCTACATCAGCTATCCAATATCGATCCAATCAACCAACCTTGTCCTTTGGCTTTGGTCCTTATCTAGCATTTGATCATATCAACATTATCAACCAACCTCGTCTACCCTTGAGTTCACAAGTCTATCTCTTGGGAGATAATCTTATCCAATCAACCAACTGATCAAACCAATCCAATTAATCAACCAAGCCAATCCAATCAATCAACCAAGAAAAACCACTCAATCCAAGAGTCTCAACTTTGTCACATAAGTCCAATCCACATTCATCCTCTTTCTAATCCAATCCATACCATCTTACACCATGCCGACCTTAGAGGACGTGGCACAAGAGATCATTGACCTACTTCACGAAGTGCAAACAAGCCGATCACCCCTAAGCCAACAAATGATTCAACGTGTCCATAACTTGATTCAATAACTTCAACTTCAAGAAGGCCAATCATCTCACATGCAACATCTTATAGCACAGGCCCAACACCTCCTAGACACATGTCAGACCCAACAAGTACATCATCATCCCTTATCCATTCAACCCCAACCAATTCCACCTCATTCCTATGTGGCATCCCCTTCTATTTCACACTAATCTAACCTATCCACATATCATAACGATTCCACATCGCCTTATCTTATTCCCTATCAATCAAATCCATCCACATTTCAAATCACTACCACATCACCTCATCTTACATCTTATCATCACACTATCACATCACCTTATCCCACATCTTTTCATAATAGCTCCACATCACCTTATCCTATGCCCTCCCATAATAATGCCACATCACCATACCCTATTTCTTCTGACATCAACCAATATCCACAACAATCCATACCCCAAAATCTTTCACCTACACATCCTACCATTTCATCTCTTCACCAAACCCATTCACAAGACTATCAATGGCCCCCACAACATGAACATGCAAATCTGAGTAGCTCTTTGTATATAAATCAAGTACCCCTAAGCTCACCTTTACAGCAAGACTTAATAGCATTTGACGAGGGAGACACCAACCTAGAGCAAGCATCTTATAAGCATCCTCCATCACCGTCCGAGCACATACCAACACATGAGTCAACTGGTCCTCCCCCAACACCTTCATGTCAACCTTCTAATCCATCAAGCCCTCCACTAAAGGATCCCTTAGAGATGACCCTACAACAATTGGTCCAAGAAAATTTGATTAAGCTTCCACCGATAATATCCTTTGAAGAAATCTACTTTAAACCCCATTGGTATAAAGATGATGAATATTGTACATACCATAGGTGTAAGGGCCATCTCATATCCACTTGTAAACAATTCAAAAGATTGATCAAGAACCTAAAAGATTGTGGTAAGATTGAGTTAGATAAAACCAATCCATCTAATCCCCTTATCCTTCCATCTAGCCCAAGTCCTAGCCTAGCTAATCCCATTATCCATCCCACAAGTCCTAATTTGAAGCCTTCAACTTCCAACATTATCATTCATCCCTTATATTGTCCATTTACCCATACCCTTGCAAAGGATGTGATCTATTGCCTATTAGCGAGGAATAAATCATTGCCATGTCATCAAAGTCCCATTCATGAGCCTATCAAAGAATCTCCCAATACCCTGCTTATTCCTCCACCTCCACCATGTGGTCCGCAAACCATTGAGCTTATTGAATAGACTTCTCCCATGAGTCCACATCAAGACCTATCATACCCTTATGTTATTGATCAAAAGCCTATCCATGAGTCATCCCCTCCCATCCAAGTAATCTAAGAGGTATATCAAGAGCATAATCTTAAGCATATGGAAACATCGAGCCTTCATTCAAATCAAGATCAAATCCTTCCTATGCTACCCATTCATAATATTTATCTCTTCCATGATCAAGATGAAATTATCTATGAAGAAGCTATCCATAAGCACCTTGATCTTATCCATATTCCCATACCCATCCATGAGCAAGATATCCAAATTGCTCCTATCGATCCTCCATCTAGCCCTAATGTGCAAGTTTCCACCTCTCATAATGAGACATGTGCCTCCCAAGAACACATAAGCATAGAAGATTAGATCAATACCTTGGATCATAATGAGCAAAAGCAAGATCCTAATGATCCTCCATCACCTACTATCGACCCTATTGCAACTCCACCATCATGTCCTATTGGTCTTACCACCTTCATCCATGAGTGTTCCTCCTTAGAACACCACCAACTATTATCCTCTATTTCACTTTCTCCATCCAATAAAGGACTTGTGTCTAATGTTCCACCCACACCTAGTCCCATTGTCAATCGTATCCTCCAAAACATGAACTATCAAGGTAAGGGTTTAGGCCCTCTTGAACAAGGTATTTTGGAGCCGATCCATGTCAAAGTTCCTCCTACGGGCTCGCTCACTTGGCCTTGGATACACACCCCAAGGACAACAATCTAACGATGTTGGTAATCCCTCCATCCCTCCTAAGACCACCACTTTCCATCGACAACCCCATCATATTCCTAAAACATATGCCTCCATTCCACCCCCATCATCCTACAAATGTCAAAAGCATGTGACCATACACCATCCACGATCCACTTTGCCTCCGCTTCTTCCAACTCCTAACACCCCTCCATCAAATCTGCCTCCACTACTTACAACACCTTATCCATCCATCCATGAATCCTCTAAAAATCCCAATCATGACCAACAAATGCACATATTGTCTAAACATGAAGCTTTCTCTCCTTTCACTCACCCCATGGGATTCAAAAATAAAAATTTGGATGCCTCCACACATAAAGCCAAAAATCCTACAAATCCTAATGCCTTAGGGTGCAAAATCCAAGATTCAAAGAAAAATCCATTCCCAAAGCTGCATACACCCACACACATCAAAGCAAAAATGAAAAAGGTGTGGGTCCCCAAGCAACAAGCAATTACTTCAAATCCATCTCTAAAGCTGCATACATCCACCCACCTAAAAGAACATACATCAAATGAGGCATCCACCTCTCGCAAATCCCAACCATCTCCTTCTGTCCATTCCATCCAAAAGTAGCAAAATCCTCCATCCCACATGAAAAGCAAGAATCATAAAAATGCCAAGTCCATGTGGGTCCCTAAAGCACTCCATCGACCATCTCCTAAGCGAGCAACACCATTACTTCCTACACCACCACCCCATCAAAAGCTTCAACGTTTATCACGGTGTGTGCAGCCGTTGGTCATGGTTCCCCTCCATTCTACATTTCCATCGACCTCCATCTCCCCATCCTTCAACTATTATCCTACATATCTCCCTTATCAAATCCCTATGGTCCATGCTTTTGCATAAACCTTTCATCCATCATAATCCACTATCGTACCTTCTGTAATCCACTATTGTACCTTTCATAATCCACCATCTACCTAATCTATCTTTCATGAAATCCCCTACCAACATCTCTGAGCACACTTGACATGGTCCATGCGACGACACCCCTCTAGTGGGACTATCACCTTTCATGGAGCTAGACACTTGAGTTCCTTTCATCCATATACACATATCCCAGTCAAAAAAGTAACTAAAAAAAAATCCAATAGTGAAAACCACTTCGGTGGCGCTTTGGGTTAGCGTCCAATGGTGAAAACTTGGCAAACAAGCGCCTTGGATAAGTATCATAGTGAAAACCTAGCAAACAGGTGCTATGGTAGAACTAGCTCTCACCATCTACTTGGCTACTTGTTTAACCCCATCGCGCCATTTTCCTTTGTCTACCCCTTGATCACCGCATCCACCCGCGCTAAATCATTCATGAAAGGAAAGCACAGGTGCGGAATACAGCTTCCCTAATGTCAATTCAAAGGGGATAATGCAGACAGGTAACGTTTAATTCAAAAATACACAGATGAACACACCAGAAAAATAGAATAAACATGTAAGATAACAGAGAATAACACCAGATGTACGTGGGAAAACCCCTTCGGGTAAAAAACCCACCACCACAAGAGAGACAGTCTTTATTTTTAGTAAGCTTAGAAAGATTACAATAAAGATACTAGCCTTCTTGCTCAGGTATCAATTCTTAGATCATACAAATAGTTCACTTCCGCTGTACATTTTACAAAATGAACAATATGATCGAATCTCATCATCAACTACAGACGATATCAACAACTTTGTATATACCACAGTCTTCAGAGCAAAAATGTTTGAACTTTTGCCCTAACTGTTCGTTCCAATTGACCCAGCATCGCTGTCTTCAAACTGTCGCATAACTGTTCAAATTCGTGTGAGACATTTAGTCCCATATTCACTAGGTCACATTGGATATCCAGGTTTATAAACATGACCAAAAGATTGTTAACTGTCGACACTTATGCCAACACGACCAACAAGTCTACCATTCACCGTCCATCGGGAAGACTCTAGCAATCAGAGTGATATCTCCAAACCACGCCGAAGGTTCTTTTCTTGCCAATGTCCAACCCTTCAATCTCCATCGGAGTGACCTCTGCCATTAGCCCAAAAACTTTATGCTGTGCCAATGAATATCTTTTCGTCGAACATCGGGATGACAGGCTCATTGGTAAGAACCATTACCACTGAGCCGATAAAGATACTCACTCCGATGGTCTTCCATCAGAGTGACTCACACCAACCACATCATCGATGAGACATAGATCATCAGTGATACTACTTCCATCTGCGCCGATATAGGAAGTCTTCCCGATTGCCCCTACCATGATGAAAAACATGTCATCGGTAAGCCCAACATGGGCACGCCAATAGTATTCTATCAACTCGATGACCAAGCAAACATTGGTGACATATATGCTGTTGGTAGAACAAGTTAAGTGTTCACCGATGGTGTTCTGTCAACCCGATGAACGAAGAACATGTGAATGAAATGAACAAAACCAACGATTAAAAAAAAGAGGTTCCATACAGTAATTCGAGACACTAGGTCTCTTCAATCTCCCACTTGTCGAAGAGATTACTGTTACCTCTTAATCCTCATTCGATTACTGAGAATTATGGGCCCGAAGACCTATTTCATCTAAACACCATTTGAACTTGGCCGTGCTCATAGGTTTAGTCAAGGCATCTGCAACATTTTCCAAAGTAGCAACCTTTTCCAGCTTTACCTTTTCGTCTTCCACCATATCATGAACAAAGTGATATTGGACATCAATATATTTTGTCCTAGCGTGAAAAGTAGGACTTTTCGCCAAATAGATAGCACTTTGACTGTCACAATGAATTTGTATCTTCCCTGCATCAAAACCGACATCAGAACACAACCTTTTCAACGAAACAACTTCTTGGCATGCACGAGTAGCTACCATGTACTCTGCCTCTGTTGTGGACAAAGCGACTACAGCCTGCCGCTTGCTCATCCAACCGATAGCACCACCATTTAATGTGAATACATATCCACTGGTGGATCTTCTACTGTCAATGTCCCCTGCCCAATCAGAATCAACATATCCCTGAATGTTGATAGATTTCTGAGATCCAACTGAGTTTCCATGATAGCAAATAGCATAATCAGAAGTTCCCTTCAAATACCTCATGACTCTCTTCACAGCATCCCAATGTGATTTGCCTGGATTTGCCATAAAACGGCTCAAAACTCCCACTGCTTGGGCAACGTCTGGTCTAGTACAGACCATTGCGTACATTAAACTGCCAATAGCACTTGCATAAGGCACTTTTTTCATGTCGTCAATTTCATTCGAAGATTCTACACAATCTTCAACAGATAGTTTTGTTCCCTACAAAACTGGAACAACTAATTGTTTGCAATCAGACATATTAAATTTATTAAGAACATTGGTAATGTACTTGCTTTGGCTGAGCCAAATCTTTCTACTTGATCTGTCCCTTTTGATTTCCATTCCCAGAATGTACTTCGCTGCCCCCAGATTCGTCATTTCAAATTTCAAGGACAACTGAGATTTTAAATCTAAGATCATCCCCTTACCATTGCCAATGAATAACATGTCATCCACATACAATGCAATTATAAGAATCCGATCACCATCAGTTTTATAATAGACACAATGATCAGATTTAGATCTCATATATCCCAAGGATAAAACATACGTATCGAATTTTTGATACCACATTCTGGGAGATTGCTTCAAACCATAAAGAGACTTTTTAAGTTTACATACCAGATGTTTTTTACCTTTTACCACAAAATGCTCTGGTTGGGACATATAAATTTCTTCTTCAAGGTTCCCATGAAGAAATGCTGTCATCACATCCATCTGCTCAATTTCAAAGTCATATGCTATTGCAAGTGACAACATAAATCTAATGGATGTTAGCTTAGCTACAGGAGAAAAGATTTCTCCATAATCTATACCTTCCTTTTGAGAATACCCCTTAGTAACTAGTCTTGCCTTGTACTTTTCAGTACTACCATTTGGACCATATTTCTTTTTAAACACCCACTTACAGCCCACAGGTTTTCTACCTTTAGGCAAGTGCACGAGATCCTAGGTTCCATTTTTCTCCAACGATGACATTTCGTTATCCATGGCTTCCCACCAAGAATCTGAATCAGGTAAACTAATAGCTTCTTTCACAGTCCTAGGTTCATCAGTATCAGTAAGCAAAGCATAGGCACAACTTGAATCAAGTACTAAAAATCCATACCTATCTAGTTGTCTTCTTTCACGTGTAGACCTCCTTAATGGCTGAGGTGCAGGTTCAGGTTCTTGCTCTGGCTCTGAATCTTTGGAGCTACTCGAACTCACTTCTAAATCATCTACACTTGGTGCTTGTTGTTCCTCTTTTACAGGGGTCAGAGGAATATTAACAACACTCTTTTCTTTATTCTTTTCTGTCTTCTCCGGCTGAGGATCAATAACCAAAGGTTTCAGCTCTTTGAAAATAACATTCCTACTGTAAATGACTTTTTCAGTTTCAGGATTCCAAAGCTTGTACCATTTAACACCGACTCCATAGCCAATAAAGATACATTTAGCTGCCTTGTAATCCAACTTAGATCTTTTTACCTCAGGAATATGAGCATATGCCTTAGAGCCAAAGACACGAAGATGTCTTAGAGAGGGCTTCTTTCTAGACCATGCTTCCATAGGCGTCTTATCAACCAATGCCAAAGTAGGAGATGATTCAACAAGTAACAAGCTGTAGCGACTACCTCAGCCTAGAACCTTTGTTCAAGACGAGCATAAATCAACATACTTCTTGCTTTCTCCATCAATGATCGGTTCAACCTTTCAGCAACTCCATTTTGCTATGGAGTATAAGGAATAGTCTTATGCCTTTTAATTCCATGATCTATACAATATTTATCAAAATCTACATTGCAATATTCACCACCATTATCCGTTCTCAAACATTTTATTTTTCTACCAGTCTAATTTTCCACAAGATTTTTAAATTCTTTAAACCGACTGAACACTTCTGATTTATTTTTCAAAAAATATACAAATGCCCTCCTTGAATAATCATCAATAAACGATACATAGTATCTTGATTTAGACAGAGAAGGAACATCAACTGGACCAAAAACATCAGAATGTACATAGTCCAGAACACCAGAAGATTTATGAGAACTAGAGTAAAAAGAAACACGATTCTGTTTTCCATATATACAATGTTCGCAGAAATCAAACTCCAAATTACAATCAATCAGCCCATCTACTAGGGTTTTGTTTTTCAAGGTTTTTAAACCTTTTTCACCTATGTGACCAAGTCTATGATGCCAAAGCATTGTTTTCTCTGTAGGAAGTTTAACTTCCATAGAGTTTGCATCATGTGTTACAATAGTAGCTTTTTCATATTTTACAAAGACACTATTACAGCACACTGGTTTAGCATCTAACCTATACAAAGTTCCAATGTGTTCACCCTTTTCCAGTACAATAGAACCTCTAGTCATCTTACAGCCACCATTCACAAAAGTAACTTGCACTCCAACATCATTAAGCTTACTAACATAAAGTAAATTTTGAGCCAGACCTAGTATGTGTAATACTCCATTCATTCCCTTTATTCTGCCATCTAGGAACTGGATTTTGACTCTTCCTTGGCCAACAATTTCTAGTGACGAATCACTTGCCAAGAACACCTTCCCACCAACATACGGTTCATACTTAGTGAACCATTCTCTGTGAGATGTCATATGAAAAGATGCTCCTGAATCTACCGGCCATACATCTTCAGATGCAGACATTGCCAAGGCAGCAATGAAGGCATCAACATCACTCTGAGAAGAATCGGTGTCAGAGAAGTTCTTTTTCTTCTTCTTTTTCTCCTCTTTGCAGTCTCTTCTGATGTGTCCTTTCTGCCCACAATTCCAGCACTTCATCTTGGACTTTGTGCCAGGAGATTTCGATCTCCCCTCTGATTTGGACTTAGACTTCTTGTCTTTCTTCTTGCTTCTTTCCTTTGATCTACCTCGAACAGACAGGGCCTCTTTGGTCATCTCAGAAGATTTCCTCCACATCTCTTCAAATAACAGCGAGGCAACAACTGCTTCAGTTTTAAACATGGTTGTACTTCCAATAGCCATCACAAGATGATCCCATGAGTCAGGTAAGGAACACAACAGAAGCATACAACGGTCCTCCTCTTCTATTTTTACACCTACAGACATCAACTGTGCAACAATCATATTAAATGAGTTTAGATGGTCTGCTACAGATGCTCCTTCATTCATCTTCAGAGAGTACAACTTCTTTATGAGGAAACGCTTATACACCAAGGACTTGCCCTAGTAAATATCTCCCAACTTTTTCCACAAATTGTTTGCAGTCTTCTCCTCATGGACGTTCAATAGAACAGAATCCGCAAAACTTAATCTTATCAGTCCTCTGGCTTTCCTATCTGCCAGGTCCCAATCTTCTTGCTTCATGCCTGAAGGTTGAACCCCAGACACAACAACCCAAAGATCTATGTCGACCAACATATCTTCAACCTTAAGCTTCCACAACTCAAAGTTTGTGCCATTGAACTTTTCAATGTCTATTTTTCTTGATGTACTTGCCATCTTATTTAATAGACCTCTACAGAACTCCCACTCACAGAACTAACACAAAAAAATCCAACCTACCAACAAGGATAACACAACTAGCCAGGCTCTGATACCACTTGTAAGGAAAGCACAGGTGCGGAATATAGCTTCCCTAATGTCAATTCAAAGGGGATAATGCAGACAGGTAATGTTTAATTCAAAAATACACAGATGAACACACCAGAAAAATAGAATAAACATGTAAGATAATAGAGAATAACACCAGATGTACGTGGGAAAACCCTTTCGAGTAAAAAACCCACCACCACAAGAGAGATAGTCTTTATTTTCAGTAAGCTTAGAAAGATTACAATAAAGATACCGGCCTTCTTTCTCAGGTATCGATTCTCAGATCATACAAACAATTCACTTCCGCTGTACATTTTACAAAATGAATAATATGATCAAATCTCATCATCAACTACAGACAATATCAACAACTCTATATATACCACAGTCTTTAGAGCAAAAATGTTTGAACTTCTGCCCTAACTGTTCGTTCCAACTGACCCAGCACCGCTGTCTTCAAACCGTCGCATAACTGTTCGAATTCATGTGAGACCTTTAGTCCCACATTCACCAGGTCACGTTGGACATCTAGGTTTATATACATGACCACAAGATTGTTAACTATCGACACTTATGCCGACACGACCAACAAGTCTACCATTCACCATCCATCGGGAAGACTCTAGCAATCGGAATGATAGCTCCAAACTGTGCCGAAGGTTCTTTTTTTGCCTATGTCCAACCCTTCAATCTCCATCGGAGTGACCTCTGCCATCGGCCCAAAGACTTTACGCTGCGCCGATGAATATCTTTTCGCCGAACATCGGGATGACAGGCTCATCGATAAGAACCATTACCACTAAGCCAATAAAGCTACTCACTCCTATGGTCTTCCATCGGAGTGACTCACACCGACCACATCATCGATGAGACATAGATCATTGGTGCTACTACTTCCATCTGCGCTGATACAGGAAGTCTTCCCGATTGCCCCTACCATTGGTGAAACACATGTCATCGGTAAGCCCAACATGGGCACGTCGATAGTATTCTGTCAACTCAATGACCAAGCAAACATCGATGACATACACGCTGTCAGTAGAACAAGTTAAGTGTTCGCCGATGGTGTTCTATCAACCCGATGAACGAAGAACATGTGAATGAAATAAACAAAACCAACGATTAAAAAATGAGGTTCCACACAGTAATTCGAGACACTAGGTCTCTTCAATTCACCTCATTTATTATCCTAGTGCCTTACTGCTATCATGGCTTGGAAATTATCGAAGCGAATATATCATTGGCAGCCATAGGCTCTAGCTTGACTCAATTACAGCTATCCAGTTCCATAACGTGTTCCCTTGCCATTTTGTACATATCCTAATCCCTCCCCACACTGGGGGGCACTTGCTTACACCTTGACGTTGGGTGAACACTTTAGCGCATTGTGGTCAATCTCAAAATGTCCTAAAAAAATACTAAAAATCGTAAAATGTCCTGAAAAAATTCCTAAAAATTGTAAAAAGTCCTTAAAAAAATACCAAAAAATCGTAAAATGTCCTAAAAAAATCCCAAAAAAATGTAAAAAGTGCTAAATTTTTTTTTAAAAAAAAGCGTAAAATGTCTTGAAAAAAATCCAAAAATAAAAATGGTAAAATGTCCTAAAAAAATCCCCCCAAAAAAATTGTAAAATGTCTTGAATTTTTTTTCTAAAAATACCAACATCCCGCATCTTCTAATCACCACTAATCCAACTCCCCATCAACTGTCCACACCGCCATCCCATAATAAATCAGAACTACATCATACCTATATCGTTAAAGGCCTTGATCTCGTGGATACGGGTATGTAGGCAGTCTGGTGTATGAAGGAAATACCCAGATTTAGGCACAAGACAATATCCCCCTTCTCTTTCAGTTGCCACCTTTCATCTGCTCATCATTTCTCTTCATCCATTTTACTTTCCTCTCTCATCATCTCCCACATCATCAAATCACCCAGAACTACATATCATCATGTCTCATCTCATCGAGGGGTGCTTTGATCCCATGGATACGGGTATGTAGGCAGTCTGGAATATGAAGGAAGTATCCAGTACTCAAGTACCCATGATCCATTCTTCTATCCCTCTTTCATTTCTCTGTCTTCCATTTCTTCTCTTTGACTAAAGCAAGAGAAAACACAAATGGTGCACATCTTGAGAGCTTACGCACTTAACAAAATCAGGGATAAAAAAACTAAGTACATTGTTTCGCGTGTCGTAAGCCAACATTTGCTAAACTTTTGTCATCTCATCATCTTAGCCTTTGACAAGATAAGTCTTTCCTTTTAGGAAGGCACTATCTAAATCCATCCAAGAGCAATCCAATTTGGCAAGAGAACATGATGGCAGTTTCTTTTGTTTTATCTTTTGTCCCTCTCTAATGCCTAGTCAAGATTGCCTAGATCTTTCATATCTTGATATGTTGCAACGAAGTATGGACTAGGGCATGGTCTTCTGCTTTCGTATGTTGTGTTTGTGGGATGATCTTATTCTCTTGCTAAGTCTAATGACATCTTGTCTGTGTTGGGACTAGCATTTTTCAGCATCTGAGAAGCTAAACAGTCTCTTATGCATCAACACTATTCTATGCTAAGTCTATTCCCATACATATAACCAACAAGGTCCCATTATGCCTAGTGGAAATAAGTTCAGACCTCTTTGCTTACAGTGTCAAAGTCCGTCTTTCCAGCTAATATTCATATCTTGTATCTTGACAAGGTTGTATTAGCCTGTCGTGCACTCAACATCTTGGTCCTTATACCCGGGTGCATAATGTCTGGTGCTATATCAAACTCAAGGATTGCAAATCTTCAATTTTATATGCATCCATCCGAGGCTGCCTTTATCCGTTTGTCTCTCCATCGTAGGATCAATGGTCTCCTCTTCCGCTTTCTTCTCATCATCTTTATTATGATCATCACCTTCTTCATCTCCACTGCCATTCCACCTTCTTCCTGCAAAATAAGTGTGTTAGACATAGTAGTATTACCTACCGTATCATGGTCTTAGCATAAATCATTATCCATATAAGTTATAAGCATTTACCATCTAGCTATCATTTAGGCATGGATACATGTATCCATCAGTTCATTCATTGCATTAATTAGGGGCAGTGCATAATCATCATACAAGCATAAGCATAAACATATAATCATAAACATTGTACAGTCATAATATCATCGCATCACATTGCCAATATAAGCATATACTCATTATAACCATTGCATTATCATAGTACATCATAATCAAATCATACACATAGGCATCCATGTCATAACTATATGCATCAAGTCAATCATACCTGTAGGTCCATCCATCTCAACATGCACAACATCAAAACATATAAAAACACAATAAACAATGCATATCCATAACACGGGGCCATGTAGAATCATGTAATCATATAGATAAATCATCCATCCGTGTACATCATGTGAGTCAATATACAAGTGTCTATATACATAATAAAGATACAACATGGCTATCTAAGAGCCCTCAAAACTGTATGTACAACCTAGGCTCTCAGGCCTCAAATGTGATACAAAAATAAACCATGTAGGCTAACCCTGGTGTCTCGGCAAGGAGATCCCTGATGAGGCCTCTCCCTGGTCTCTGCCTTCTCTACCTACTCCCCCTCCACCTCTTTGAAGATGAGGTCCCATCACCAAGGCTACTGACCGCGACCCCCTTGTCCTCCTGGATCCTAAAGCTGCTGATCAACTTCGGTAGCTCGGCTGACACTACTCTAGAGGTACTGCACCATAGTATAAACCTCTGTAGTACTTTGCCTCTCTCTGGGCTGAGCCTACCTCTCCCCATACTCGGGTGAGCTCCTGTGCCAAGTAGAGGCTTGTCTAATCTATCCCCAGAGCAGCAGTCGTTGCATCTCTCTGAAGTAGCCCTTTGTGCCCTCTGTAGCACTGCATCTCTCTCAGCAGTCAATCTGGCTCCTGTACAACCTGTCCCTGTAGGGTCTGCACCTGTCCCTGTAGTGTCTGAACCTATGCCTGCAACTAGGCTACCTGTGTCTGATATACCTATGACTGCCCCCGTGCTTGTCTCATCACAACAACGACACGATGTTTGTCTACCTCTGTCCTCCGCATGCGGGCCTAGTACCGTATCAACCTATCCACCTCACCCCAGAGTCTCTGTCTTAGCTGCCTAACTGTAGTGTCTCCATCTCCTCCTGCCTACTGTGGTGGTGGTGGCATCGCCACATGTCGAGGAATCTGTCCTCATCCCTGTCCCTGGCCAATGGCAACTCCTCCTAGCCTCACTACTGCTACCGGAGCTGCTATCACCTGAACTCTAGGGGCTCTCCACTGTGCTCTGGCCCCTATCCTTCGAGGTACATGAATAGTCACCTCGCCGACCTCTCCTGGTGCAGAAAGATGAGTAGGCCGCTTTGTAGCCCAGTATGCATCATAGTCTGGTAGGGTCCCTGCGTCTGCTGGTCCCTAGCCCCATCCCCACATAATTGGCTACAAACCCTCTATCTTAGCCAGGGCTGTCCCCACGGCTACCTCAGGTCCCCAATCTGTCACGTCTCTACATGTACGACCGTATACGGCCTCACTGATTGGTCTGCCCTGTGCAATCCCAAACTATCGCAACACTCTCTCTAGCAGAAATCTCTCAACGATATAAATCCCCTGCCCAAATAAGTATCGATCCTGTCGCACGTATACTAACTCCTCCGCGTCCTCCGTCCAAGCCTCACAACTCATCCATGGTCGCCATATGAATCTGTCCATCTCATCTATCTGGCACCTCTAATACACCAGATGCCTCAACTGCCTGTAACTAGGAGCTCCTCCATATATGTGCATAGGGCTGCCCAGGTAACCTCTGCCGCAATCCCATTGGCCTCATCACTGCAATGTGCTCAAAAGCCCATACATGTAGTACAATGACACCAGCGGACATGCTCGAACCAAATAAATAGGCGCAATCATGCAAGTAGTGGTACAACTGTCCCAAGATGCAAGGAGCCCATGCATATCATGTGTTGTACATGAACATGCTCTCTAAGACTATACCCCATCCAGTAGGGAAGCCCTAGGCCTGCCTATCTGGAACAAGGAATCTGATCACGGCCACAACCACTCTCTGTAGATGATCGCATAACTCACATCCGTGCCATCGGTATCTCATGATCCTCATCACCAATATCCAGTGTGCCAAATAATCTCCTGAATGCGTTTGGCCCGTGATCTAGATCATAGTCGACCCTATCTCCATGTATCCGAACTCGAAGAATTCGGTAGACGTCCTCTAGGGTCACTGTCGCCTCGCCTGTTGGAAATAAGAATGAACTATGCTCACTACGCCATCTCTCTACTAGGCACGTCATCAACTATATGTGTGCCCAGACTGGCTCTACATATACTACATGCTCAAATCCAATAATCTCTAGAAACAACAACTCCTCAGCATCTAATTGTCGCACTAGTCGAAGATCCGAGGGGTGTGGCTCCCGCGACAATAATGGTAGTAGTGCCTCTTGCAAAACAATACAATGGTCATTCATCAGCTTCTTGCCTAAAAATTTGTCAAAACCCTACAAAGTTGCCTAAGTTTGACCAATTGCGACTTGTTTATCCATAGGTGACTTTATCCTTTGCCATATGCGCTTAAACTCACCAAGTGTGATGCAATGTCGACCGTACGTGACTTGAAAATCTTAGGCAACTCACTGATAGCCAAGTGCATCCAAGTCTGCCAAGTGCGACTTTCTATTTTCCCAACTACAACGTGAAATTCCAAAGGCGATGAAGCCCTCGACCTAACTTAACGTGCTAGCCGTATGCGCATGCCAAAACCAAACGCAACTTGGTTTGTTCTCAAAGCGACATGAAAAGCCATAAGCGCCGCACTGTCTACTAATGGCACCCTAAAATCCAAATGCGGCTTGTTTTCATTCCTTTGCGACACAAAAGTTTGACTGCAACATGCTTTCTACCCTCTGCGACTAGTTTTCCAAATGCAACTACACCCTAAAGCCCACCTATCCTGTCAACTATATGCGCATGGCTTTGCCAAGTGCGACTGGCCCATGCTCATCTACAAGCTGAAAAACCATATGCAATCTATAACTTACCATCTACACTTGCAAAGGGCTCGTGTGCATCTGGTTGCGCGCGCGAATATAATGCATTTTTGGCTAAAAAATATGACACAAATGGAAAATTTTAGTCATTTATCGGTGCACCTACTCCTATTGCTTGCTCGAATGTCCTCACTCGCTCGACCCAATGATGATGGCGTGGAATCGACATCTCTGAAGCTCCAAAGCACACACAAAAGCAAGACAACTCTCAACAAAGCAAATGCACAAATGAATAGAATTTGAACCAAGGAGGGTTATTTATAGGCCTAAACCTAGGGCTTTTCTTGTCTTTCTACACCTTGTCTCACTGCTTCTGTCTCTGTCCCAGCCTTTTTCTTGTCGCGAGTCAAACCTATCTTTTCTCCGTAGCCCGGTTTTCCTCCCGAGGGGGCATCATCCACCAGTTTCACTGGGGCATAGCCTGCTTTGTCAACATATCATATCTTCTTTGAAATAATGCCCTAATGGACATTGTCTCAAAGAGGGGAAAAATGTAGACGCTAAAAATTGACTCATGTCACATTCACGCATTCGTCGCATTTGTCACATCCGGTCGCATTAGTGCATTTGTTCATATTACCTGGTCTAACACATTTATTTTGTAAACCATGCGTTCCCTCTTCGTCTTCTAAATTAATTAAATATTTTTATTTAATTAATTTCCAACATCTCATAGTTATTCTTCACTCGTCACCATTGTCTTCCAAATTAATTAAATATTTTATCTAATTAATTTTCATCATTTCATATTGTTCTTCTATAAAATTAAATAACTTTAAGTCATTTAATTGTTGTCACCCTCTTACCTTATAAAATAAATAAAACCTTAAGTTTTATTTATTTTCCATTTCCTCTATATAAATAATTAAATAAGCATTTATATTTAATTATTTATTAATTTAAAAATAAATAAATTAAATATTAATGGGTATTTAATTATTTTGCCCACCTATTTTCACTCTCCACATCCACATCACTTCGAAATGGCAACCACTTCCCACTTCACTTTTGTCTCCATGTGCACGAGTCTCAAATGAAATGAAGTAAAAATCAAAATTAAATAAAATATAAATGGGAGTTAACTCCATTTATGGAAACTTCTAAATTATCTACACTCATGTGGAGACATGTGTCGCGTGCACATTCGTCCTTCTCCTCACAACTTTTCTCGACTGTTGATCTCACCGTCACATCTCCACCGTCTATTTCATCTTCTCTCGCTATAAATACCTCTCTTTGGTCTCATTTTCGCTTCTTCTACACTCTCAAATTTGCTTTTTGCTCTGCAATTCCATAGTTTCTTATCCATGCCTTAGTCATTTCTTAGCATTTTAAGCTTTTTATCACTTGCATGTCACTTGAATCATTTGCCATGGCAACCTTCTATTACATGGATGCATACTTTGAGGAAGCAATCCACATGCAACACACAAGAATCGAATAAATCTAAAGGAGTTTACTTCGTTTTCGCTTTGCATTTCGATTTGATATTCTTAGTTTAGATTCTTGTTAGTTTGTAGGGTTTTTTGTGTTTATTTGCTTAAATTGATGAAAAATTCCTGCATACAGAATCCATTTCCTCTTACATTACTTGCAACCAAACTTTATCTTCAACCTGTTCTACAATTCAAAACTTCTGGAAAAACTCTTCCTTGTGTTCCTCCTGCTTCTGCACAATGCTAAAAACAATTCAATTTCTTTACTATTCTCTGCACTTGGTTGTTCACTGTATTTGGTTGTTTTGTTTCAATTCTTTTTCCTTTTTCTCAACATGAGAAGACTTATGTCTATAAAACATTCTAAACATATCTATGATCTTTTGCTAATCAAATACATTTATCCAACCACAATTCATTTTCAAACAACTTGTCATAGATTCATTTTTCAACTCTCTATTCCAACATGTCTTTTCACTATGATTTCTTTTTTCAAATCACAAGTTTTGCAAAGATGTAAATTCTAACAATTTTCTTTTCTATGTCCTCTATCACAATGGGAACAACATAAAATCTCCTTTTCTTGAAATGACTTCTTAGTACTTGCAAAAATATTTGTCTTTTCTTTTCTTTTACCTTGATAACCCGAGACCTTCATACTTAGTCCTCACAACTGATTCAATGGGCTCTTTGATTCCTTGCCCATGCTTACCCAAACCTTCGCCTATATAACCAATTTTCTTCAAGATTTTCAAACCAACATTATCATCAAAACAACTAGCTATGATAGGAGATTCATCATCATTTTCATCCTTACATTCTCCAACAATAATCAACTTTAGCAACTACTAAGTGATTGATCAATAGAACACAAATCATCTATGTCACATGAGACTTCACAAACTGACGGTTGATTTTTCTTTTTTTTTTTGGCATGCCGCAAAGAATTGTTTTAACTCATCATTTGATCTTTTAATTTTGAATTTTTTCCTTCTAGGTTCTTCAACTTTTCTTGCAAATATTCATTCCCTTTTTTTTTAACCTAATCAAACAACTTCAACTCTTCTTCTAATTCTTCATTTTTTTCTTTTGAACTTTCACCAATTCTTTTTCCAAAAGGTCATTTTCACAAAACTTTTGATACTTTTCCTTTCCTAACTCCTTTATTCTTTCCATATATTCTTTATTACTCCTTTTAACATTCATCAATTCTTTATTAACTTTTTCTAATTTTTATAATCAAAAATTCATTTTCACCCCATAAACCTTTAACTTCATATAAAATTTTAACTTACTTCAAGTGATCCATAGTGACATCGAAATCCATTTCAGAACTTCCTCAACACTTCAACAATGTTTAATGCATCTAACAATAATTAATAAACTCATTCTACCAAAGTTCTTAGTAACACACTCGTTACGAAACAATATATTCTCTGCATCCTACTCCTTTACACAATCTATCAGAGGCCCGTCATGGACATGATAGAAAACATAACAAGATACATGACCAACAGTTTAAAACATTCAAGCATAGCCACCAATAATAAATAAATAAATAATTCCAAAGGAAAGAAAAAGTCAATTCCAACAATAAGGCATAAAAATGCACGCAATTTCAACAGTAAATCCAACATGACCATCAAGGTCACAAGATAAGTAAATATGAAATTTTGATGGCTATACTTTTTCATAAATAAGAATAAAATTTTTAATGTTGGTCTTGACAACGTTTAGAGAAATTATCAAAGTCAAATAAATAAATATCAAAATTCAAAAGTTTCACATTACATGAACTATGTGACTAATTCTAGCCACTAGAGAGGGAGTACGATGCTACACTACACCTGGATCCAAATTGGGGCGAGTTAAGAGAACACACTCAATTGCACAAGCAACCAAGTCCTCTAAGACTCCAAACGCATCTATATCATAATATTATTTCCACACAACATCACTCAAGATACCTAGCAACAAAGATTGCATTCCGACCAAGGAAATCATAATCAAACTGAAGAATGCCTGACCCTACTCAAAGGGCCTAGCAACCTATAAACAAATGGTAGGGTGGAATCTAGTGCGTGCCTGTTAACCTACATGCATCCCTAACTTAAATGCATCATCACATTAAAAGATATGGCAGGGAAATAAATACATAAAACTATGCATACAATCCATCTGTTTCAATGGTACACATGTCTATTTCAATGTCAAATATTAACTTTGGCCAAAGTGTAAAACTGATTAACGGTGTGTAGGTTTTGAAAAGAAAACCTACTTCCCTGTTTCCCCATATTCGACACCCATCCTGAAAGACAACTTCCGAAAAGAACAAAAGCCCTTTTGCTTCCATGCCATAATACATCTAAATACATATTACAATAATCATGTACAACAAGTATAAATAAATCAAAACACTCTCTAGTCGCCACGAACCCAAATGGTTCTCCTACAAGTCAAGAGACATGAACATGGCTCAGGTGCTTTTCCACCCAACCATGAAGCAATTACACTTCCCTAGATCCCTTCATGACACGAAGGAAACCCAGCCCTGCACGAAATGTCTTACTTGGAAACAACTAGCAGGAGGGAACATCCGATGCAACCTGATGTCTAATGTGCAATTCTAAATAATGAAATGTAGATTGTCTCACAACAGGATGTGGCAAAGATATATATCAATCCATTAATAAAGTTTGCTAGACATAATATTCATCCTTTTCAATGACAGCTCGTTTAGATCTAAACCTTGAAAACATAGTAACCGGTCAATTCCTGAAAAGAGGAAAAGCCATCTCTAATAATCCACATTCGACATCCTAGCCCAAAAGTAACCCAAACATATTCCTAGATAAAAATCTACTTTTCAATAAATAAATAAATAAGTCAATAAACAAATAAATAAATCAAAATCATCTATAACCACCTCTAATCCCTTTTCCAAGCATCAATAAAGAAAACACACTTTTCGAACAAGCAGCAATGAAGAACATCATAAATCATTTAAAAATAATATAGATTTTGAAATTTGATTATATTCTCAATTCGTATTTCCATGGTTTTAATAGATTATAGAAAACTAATGATTTTACTTCATATCCAATACCGTTTCATGATTCAAGCATTAAAATCAATAATGACGTATGCCAACTCCACTTCAACAATGAGTATCCATGCATACATATTTCAAATATTATTACTATCTTTCCTCAAGAACAAGTAAATAACTAATAAAATAAAACAATCAATGTTTTATAATTCATCATTTGATCATACAATTGCATCTATAAGGCTATTAAATTGGTTTTAATTACCAAATCTATATTTTATTCATAATTCGTAATGTAATAAGCATTCCAAGTTATTTATTAATCTTACTGTCATATCAGTGATAGGAACTATTTCGTTCAATAAATATATATATATCGCAATATGTATTATAATATTTTAAGAACCTTCATGTCACAACTATGATAGGAAGTCAAGAAACAAGAAAACAATCTTCCAAGTTAAAGAGATTATTTTCACATTGTTTGATCAATAAGAAGAGGAGTCGATTTCTAGAAAAAGATTGATTTTGAACAGCAAACAAGAAAGATAACAATTATTCGTTTTATGTCTTCCAATGAGTGATTTTATTAGCACTTAGAAATTTGGTTATCTATGGTTTCAATGGTTATGACAAGATCAAGAAAAGAGGGCGGTCTACCAAAAATACAAGGAGCAACAATTACAATGAACAAGAACAGCAAATACAGTGAATAAGAACAACACATACTATAGGAGAAAGGTTAGCTACAGGAATACCATACTTATCAACTAAGTTTAAGAGTTATTTGCATATTAGTTTAATCATTTAAGAAGAGGCCAATTTCAATTAAAAGACTGGTTTTTTAACAACAATCAAGAATGATATCAGCGCTTTTATGTTTGCCAGAGAGTTATTTTTTATCAGCAACTCCAAAATTTGTTACATTTCAGCTCCAAGGTTAAATATAGTGGCCAGAAAGTGGGGCGATTCACTCAGCATAAAATAAAGAAAAGTTAAAACAATGAATGGAAACAACATGCCGATTTACTATGTTTAAACAACCATAACCAGTCATTAAGTATTGCATACAAAAATAGGGAAAAATATCTGGATAAGTTCACTTGCACAAAAGGGGTCGATTCTACCTTCCAAGTCGCTACCCTGATGTCTCCTGTCGCTTCCAGATCCAGAGATATTAGTCACTTAAAAATAGTGATCGATGCTTAGAAAAGAAATGGTAATCCCTATGTTTTTCTCACACCAAATAAAAAAACACGTTTTTCTTTTACTAAACTACTCACTAACTACTGCAAACCTCTTCAAACCCCTTCTGGGTTTTGTTCTTCTCTCGCCCAGCTTTCTAGAATAGTTTACGGTTTTGAATTTCATTGAGAAATGACAAAGTTATCATCATTTTACTATGACTGTTCTTGATTGGTTTTCAAAAACGCTTATTTATTTATTTATTAAAAATCCTCCCTAATCTTGGCGTCTAAAATTTTGGATTTTTTAATGCTTTTTAATAACTGATGGATACTTAAGGTTTGCATGAGATTGCATTTAAAAAGGCTTTGAATTTCTATTTAAATTTGAATAAATAACTTAATTAACTTTGCATGACAGTGATTAAATTATAATACACTTTATTTTAGTTTTCTAAATATAATACTAATATTATTAATACTATTTATCTATTTTTAATAAAACACAAATACTAAAACAACTCAAGAAGTAATTACAATAGTAATAATACTATATATTTATCTATTTAATTAGAATAAAATAACTTAATAGCTTGCAAGACGGTGAATATTCTTTTAAAAAAATTATTTATGATTCTAAATATAATAAATGTTATTTAATATAATTTATTTATTTTCAAATTACAAGTCATTTAAATCAAACAAGAAATATTTAAATAATATTAAAAATACCTATTGTAATTTAAATATAATGGTTTAAATCTAATTTAGATATTGTCTTCCAAGCATTCATATTTATATAAAAAAAATAGTAAACGTTTATTAATTTTTAAAATAATATAACAATACATCAATTTAATAAAATACATCATTTCGAACATAATTATACCACTCAAAATATAAAACGAAAAGACATTAATATTCATGACTAAATCAAAAATTCGAAAGGAACCTACTGTTGTAATTAAACACAATATTTTTTCTAGGCATCTAAACATCAATCTCATTTATTATCCACACAATAATGCATATTAAACCATTCATAATAATGCAATATGATACTATGTGAGTGTGTGAGTGCATCAGGGTAACCATCCAAACAGTTCTTGCCAAGTGGCTAGAACACCTCTACCTCAACCATGTTCTCGTCTTTGACGAGTACCTGCATTCATTCGCACTCAACTTGACGTCAATAGGTTAGTTCCCCAAAACATAGCCGAAGCAAAACATTATAATCATATCGATAATATTTAATATTAAATCAACTTTCTAATTTATGCAAATATAGCATCATAATAATTACCTTCACATATGTGGAATTTTCTCAAAGTAAAACAATTATAGTAAATGTTCGCTAATCTATAATAATTATATAGTCCATAAAATGAGATGTGACAACACAAGAAGAAAAGGGGTTTTGGGGGTTGTGGTGTTTAGGGATTTGCCTTAGTCAAATCCTGGGTTAGCATTCAAGCTTTCCCAACAACGTTGTTAGAGAGAGAACGTGTCCTTACAAGATAGAGGTTAAAGATAATCCAAATGATGATAAAATGATTCAAACACATTGATGTCACCTTGGAGGTGAAGTCCTTACGAGGATGAAGAGTTTTCAACTCATAAGGATGTTGATGATTCCAAGTCTGCAACAAACACAATAATAAAACAAATTTGCAACAAACACAATGAATGCCTTGAATGCTCCTTTGCTCAATATCATAACCTTGCTATCATCAACTTGTAAGAAAATGAATCCAAACACTTGCTTATATATGTTTTCCCATTAAACTTCCACAAATTAATTAAAAGAGCTGACAAGGAAGGACCCATTTAAAAGTCCTATGCCAACATATATTAAATTTTACCTCGACCAATTAGGGTGGACTTGGGCACGGGTCCTCAAGTCCCAAGGTACCTTTTTGGTTTGGACCTAAGCATTAAATGGGCCCCTAGTTCCCCTTTGACATGGGTTTTGGGGGATTTCTCATCGAGATGAATAATTTGCTCTATAGAGTGTAAAAACGTGGACCTAGGAGCTAAACTAAGAGGTAAAAAGACATGTATCCACTTTTTACTCCATAACATTTAGCCCCCACTTTAATATGTGTGCAATCCTACAATTCAAAACATGCATTAAAGTACAGTCAACGCATATCAAAACACATCAAACACTAGAATGAATACACACCCTAAGCTTGAAGGACTATTTCTAGCCCCCAAACTTAGGCAAACATAAGAAAACACTTAATAGTCATATAAGACATAGTGAATACAGTAAGGAAGCACACAATACACGAAGAAGATAGTGAAAGCATGCAATACACGGAGAAGACATGAATGCAGTCATGCAAGACACAAAGAAGACATGAAGAGAAGACATGATTAAGCAATTACATATCTATATATATAAAATGCTAACTAAAGTATACACGCAAAACACATACAACTTGGGGGGCTCATCGCCACACGTCTTTAGACCATGCCACAAACACACTAGACATGCAAAGAAGACACATAAAACATACAGAAGACACATGGAATACACGAGTGCCGCATAGTATGCCATAGACACACTATACATCTTATACATGGCAAACATGAGCGATAGGAAGGAGCTCATCACTGCACTCCACTATCTAAGACACACCAAACACACCTGATGGTTAAGCTACGCTACCACAACCGCCAAAGACACGCTTAAGGGTGAATGACTCAAGATCCAACCCTGCCTCGCGATGAGGACTTTGTTTTAAAGGACGTGCACTAGCTCAAAAGATACACCATCCCACCTTCGGCAGAAGGGCCTTGTTTAAAAGGATGCGCACTAGATCAAGAGATACACCATCCCACCTCACGATGAGGGCTTTATTCAAAAAGAGTGTGTACTAGCTCAAGAGATACACCACCCCACCTCATGATGAGGGCTTAAAAACACGCTTTGTCAGTGTAAAAAGTAATCAAGTAGATACCATTATATATGCCCCCACCTTAAGGTGGTTGATCCCACTTGCCGGTATCAAGCACATTAAGGTAAGGTGAAAACATGCAAGGGAACAAGAGATTTCGCAAAGCCTATGCCCCAAAAGTGATGTGCCATGATTGCCAAATGTTCCCACATATTGATATCATTTGCTAACATAATCAACAAGATATAAGCTTTGGTTAGAAAATCTTACTCTTAGATAATAACCAAATCAATTCATGAAAATTATATAGAAATCACATTACATAAGAGACCAAGGCTACATTGTTGGGTTCGGAACTGAGTATAGCCATTAGGTTATACTACATGTATCTCAGAACTAAGTGTAGCAACAAGGTGAGATACAAAACAATCCAAAGTGTGTTGAAGCAAATATAGAGTATTGCAAAGGTTTGTTACAATGAAATTTCATGATATGAATCACAACACAAAGTGATTCTACTAGTCAAGCATCAGATATATATATCAACCCCATCTTCATATATGGACTAGGTCCATTTTTGCTTTCTTGTTGAAGGGACACACGGTCTATATCAATATTTATTTGTTTTCATCATCTGCTGACTAATAGAGTCACCGAGGAATGTAAACAATAAGAATGAGAGAGGAGACAAGAGTAACTTGGGTTTACAACATGGGAAGATGCCCCCAAGACATCCTCCATGATGTTATGCCCCGAAGGCACGTCACGCAACAATAAAATAGAGGAGAGGAAAAATAGAAGAATAGAGAAGAAAATAGAAGAATGGTCACAACAGATGTGGTCTGCTTGTATCCTTGACCTTACAAGAGTATCAAGGGTCATTCAAAGAGACCTAAACAACATTTAACACAACACGAGGGAACACAACACAACTTTAACAAAATATATATCTAGGAGGAGGCCACCCTTGAGAGCAACTAGAATAGGTGCTACATCGAGTGTGGCTAAATGAGGGAAAATTACTTACCTAATTCAAAGGGATATTTCCTGGCAGACAATCCATGTCAATCATCTCAAGATCTATCATATTTAGTCTTGGACTTGTTCATATTGTATTAACATTAAGAGTAGTATGACGGTAGACTTTGGTAGGCTTCAAAGAACAATATCCAATACCAACCGAGTAGTTAATTGTAGCAACTTGTAAAGGTACTCAGATTCCTTGTTGGTTTACACCACAACCATTGCCTATATAGTCACAATTTTTGTGAAGGATTTGAAATCCATGACCATAGAGAGACTCCATCTTTTTAGAAGAAGGCGAGACCTCATAAGTCTCATATTCTATAGTGTAAGTGGAAGTATTGTCTTCGTTCTCTAGTAAAGAAACTTTAGGTTTCTTAGGTAGTTCCAAAGATTGCTTGGATGAGATCGATGCAACTTTTGATGTTTCAGAGTTATTGAGTTTATATTCCTCTATAAAGGTAGGAGTAAAATCTAATGAACCCCAATCATCACCAAGAAGTGCATTAATAGTGATGTTGAATCTCGCACAACATTATCTACGGTAAGAGGTTTTGATGAATCAACTTTTAAATTATTCAAAGTCTTGTGATTGATAACTTATTTTTGTGTTTCAATTTGTAAACAACTTTCCGAATCCGGATCAACTTCAATGGTGTGGAGTTTATTTTCATAAATAAACTTTATTGATCGATGAAGAGTAGACAGAACTTCCCCAATGGCATGAATCCACAGTCTCCCTAGAATCATATTATATGAAAGTGTACTAAGCATGACATGGAAAAGGGTAGATAATGTCACAGGTCCAACCTTTACGGGTAAGGTTATAGTACCTAGGGATGGTCTACCAACATTATCAAAGCCACGAATGTTAATCTTATCTAGTTTAATTAATTTTGTATCAACGTTGATTTTGCGTAACAAATCAACACCGCAAACATTAAGAGCCAATTCATTATCAACCATAACTTGTTGTATCAACTTTTTGTTTATTGTGACAAAGATTATAAGAGGATCATATTGTTTCTAAACTTCCAGAGAGGGTAACTCATGTTGTTGAAACATAATATCTATTTTTGTCGTATGCATACAATCTAATATAACTACTACATCATTAGGCTTAACAACATGTGGTACAATCACCTTTTGTAAAGCTTTCTGGAGCATCCCGTGGTATGTAGGTGATGTTTTTATGAGTTCTAAAAGAGAGATCTTAGCGGAAGTAGCACGAAGCTTCTCAACAAGATCATAATCTTGACCACCTTTATGAATAAGACAGGGTGGTTGAGGAAGCATAGGCTGAGAAGTTGGTAAAGTGATCAGAATGTTTGACTGTTGTTTACTTTGCTTATTATTTCGTGTATTGTATGTGTGAGCAACCACATTGTGATAGGGTTGTTGTGACACATTTTGATACACTTGATTTCCTTGAGTAATTTGTTTTGCAAAATTAAGAATGTAACCCGGGGGTCTAGGTGGTGATGTTGGAGCACCTTGAACTGTAATCACCAGTTTGAAGCGAGGAGGCACATTGGGTGTCCCATGCACATTAAATTTAGGAACACTAGTACACTTATCCATTATTCCCTTAGTAGGCAGAATAAGTCTATTAGTGATGATTGAATTAATAGTGGTTTTACTTTGTTTAAGCTGCACATCCATCCCTAAAGGATTTAATGTGAGAGACCTTTCTTTATCCACCAATACTTCATCTATTGAAGGAAGAGCATTGTGATGAAGAGAGGGTAGGGTCATTTCAGCCTCATATGTCTTGGAGATAATGTCCATGATATCATCATGAAATGTAGTAGAAGTAGAAGAAGAACCATCACCATCATCTTTCTCATGATAACTCATGGAGATGAATTTAGTAAGGTCTTCTAATACTGAAGGATATTTATTTGTAAGAGTTATAAAGTTATTAAAATCAGATACATAATCAAGGATTTCAATTGAAGAGCATTTAAAGATATCCTCATCATACATGGATTGTATATGAGTCAAAACATAAGGATGCATATGAATGAGTTTGTAAAAACTTTCAAAATATTTGATATATGCATGCAAGAATACCAAAGAAGAATAATTAGAATGAAGTGTCTTTCATTTATCAAATGCCACCAATATGAGAGACTTTTGTACACCACAACACTAGGTTGAGGAAACCAGATTTTTGAAGCTTTTATAAAGATAAACAATACACTAGTCTCATTACAAATCACGTAAGTATGATGTAAATAATGCTAAACAACGTTATAAAAATTTGCTCAAATAATTGTGAAGAAAGTGTGTAAAACCCTTACTGTTGAAATACACAATGTGTAATTACAAAATTTTGAAATTATAATGCAAGAACACACAATGAAGCAACATTATAACTCAAAATTAGGTTTGAATGAGTGTTTAAAGGAGCAACAAAATCTGAAAAAAGATTTTGACTACCAACCCTAGCTTTACCAAAAACTAGGTTATATGAAAAATGCAAATTTTTAACAACACCCTAGCAAATGAGAAATGCCAATGCAAGGTGTGATATCATGAAATGATTAATTGCTGTAATTTGTCTCATATATGATGTATAAATCAGATTTTCAAATGATTCCAATGATATGCAAGGAAAATAATGTAAAACTATGCCTTTATGCAAGCCTAGAATGCTTTTTTTTTCAATTTTTTCAAATGTATGTAAGATTTTTCAATGAAGAATGATAAGTATGATGTGGATTAATACAAGAACTGATTTCAACACTCAACACAATGCTAATTATTTAAAACACAGGTTCACCAAAATGTTTAGTAGGAAAAAGAGAGAGGGATACAAAGTATGTGAGTACACTAGATCAAACCCTCCTTTCACTACAACATTCAAGGACAAAATCGAGCCAAGTTACTTCAAGAGGCAAAAGGACTCAACTACTAATTTTGTGCTCTTGTTTGTAGAGGAAAGATGTGATTCAACCAAGCCTTTTATCAAACCCTAGGCTAATCAATGCACTAAACCCTAGAATTATGATAATTAGCTTATAATAGAGAAACAGTAATAGCAAGTCAGGATCTGAAAGTACCAAGGTGATTAGTGAGATGTCCAAACCTATCCCTCAGAAGATGAAATGTCAGAAGACTCTGGGGCTAGCGCCCGAGTCCAGAAAGTCCTGATATCTGAAAGATCAAAACTAGAAAAATGTCATAAATGATGCCCTGATGCTGAATCTAGGGTTTATTTTGTATGCTGGACACTGGGGCTAGTGCCCAAGTCTATTATAGGTGAATTTTTTAACTCTATTTTTAGATCATGAATCTTTAACCCTTAAGAAACCTCCATGTACCTTTACTTCTACAATTCTCGCACTTGCAAGACAGAGGCTAAAGATAATCCAAATGATGATGAAATGATTCAAACACAATGATGTCACCTTGGAGGTGAAGTCCTTAGAAGGATGACGAGTTTTCAACTCATAAGGATGTTGATGATGATTCCAAATCTGTAAAAAACACAATACTAACACAAATCTGCAACAAATACAATGAATGCATTGAATTCTCCTTTGCTCAATATCATAACCTTGATATCATCAACTTGTAAGAAAATGAATTCAAACACTTTCTTATATATGCTTTCCCGTTAAACTTTCGCAAATTAATTGAAAGAGCTGATAAGGAAGGACCCATTTAAAAGTCCTATGCCGACATATATTAAATTTTACCTCGACCAATCAGGGTGGACTTGGGTGTCCAAGTTCCAAGGTGCCTTTTTGGTAGGGACCTAAACATTAAATGGGCCCCTAGTTCCCATTTGACATGGGTTTCGGGGGATTTCTCATCAGGATGAATAATTTGCTTTGTAGAGTGTAAACATGGGGACCTAGGAGCTAAACTAGGAGGTAAAAAGGCATGTATCCACTTTTTACTCCATAACAAATTCAAACTGGTTTCAACCTAGGGCAATAATAAATGAGGGTTTTTAGGGTTTAGTAACCCTAATTTCTATAAGAAGTACACTAAACCTCCTACAAAACTATTAAAATAATGAAGCAAGTAGGTATGATGGGATGCAAAGAAGGGAAGAAATTAATAAATTATTGTTTTTGATATTGGTAAAAATCAAGATTTTAAAAGGCCCGAACCCTTTTACAAAATAGCCAAAAGGTAGACGAAACAAGCACCATAAGAAATGGAATAAACATCACAAAGATGATAGCCCATTTGCGATACAACAAGCATCACAAAGACGGTAGCCCAACTATGATACAACATAGGGAACATCAAGACCTAGACTACTCCAAATCCTAATCTAGTAAATCCTACTCTGTTGACCCTAGGGTGTGAAGTAGAGATTGATTTAGGGAGTCATTTCTTTCTTCTCTGAATAAACCTCTAAGAAAACCTCAAGTCCATGTCCTTAGAATGTGAGGAATGGAGGGAGTCCTCAACTGATGCCTCAACCATAGACAAATTGTGCAACGAGGGGGACATATCCAATCTTGAAGTATGAAGAACTAAAGATTGAACCAGAGTTGGGAACTTTGCACTGCCCAACATGGAGGGAGCAACAATCAATTGAGCCTAGTCAGGGTAAGAGAACTCAGGAGGAATTGAGGGGCATGCCATAGCCTCACCCACCATCACCCCAATAAGATTGTGCATCGCGGGGGGAATAGTCAAAGAGGACTCCACATCTTGAGAAGGTACGTCATCTCTGGAGGGACAAGCTATGGGAGGGTCAGAAGCACTGATAGTCAAGTGATCATCAAGAGCATTCTTCCACCATGTATCCACACCCTTGTGACGAGAGTCGTGACAAATAGAGGCTAAGTGACCAGTAGCAAAACATTGTCTACATTTGAAGGGGAGGCCCTCATAATCTAGCTATTGCACCCAAGACCTTTCCCCCGCCTTTAGAACAACCTCTCCATTAAGGGGTTTGGAGATATCAATATCAACCAAGATATGTGAAAACATAGAGTGACCCATGAATGAGGTAGTGGATTCAGCCTTTGGAAAGCAATTGATTGCATTATTGATGTCCTCATAGAAAGAATCTTCCCAAAACTAGAGTGGGAGATTCAGAAGCCTAACCCATATCAGTCTGATGTTGAGTGGTTCAATGAGTGGGTTGAAAGAGATGGACCAAGGTTTGATGGAGAGGGAGTGCACTCCCCACAACCAAACCCTACCATTGATCACAATATCTCACTCATTAGGGGTCACAAAAGTCACAATGAAGAAGCCCCTTACATAGGGGAAGAGCTCAATCTTGCCCTCCACAAGGGGTTTCCAAGATTCTAGGACCCATTTGTGTAGGCTGGGAAGGGGTAGCGAAAGTTATTAAATCTACAAATTACTCCATGATGCTAATAAAGATCTTCATTTTATATGACATCATGTCCACACTTCACCATCGAGGCAGGTTGAGCGCAAGGCAAGTTATGTAGTAAGACATTCTGTGATGGGCAACCATGAATATGTGAACTTGTTACAGCCACAAAGGAAATGATAAGATAAGGGAATGATAAAAAAAATCAACAAAAAAATCAAATTTGCCATGGAAACCTTCGAGATGTTGGAAGAAGACCTATCAAATAATGATAAGGAAGTGAATAATTTAGATATTAATAAAAGTAACCTATTAACAAATGAAGATTTACCAAAAGAAACATCCCTTAAGCCAAAGAGACATTATGAGGAGACAAACCCCCTAGGCCAAAAGTCACTCCCTATGTCGAATAAAACATGAAAAGTTTCCAAAGAAGAGATAAATAGTGAGTCCTTGCTTAGGCTAGAGGAAGTGTGAGAAAGAAGTAATTGTGTAAAAGATTTTGAAGAGATAATGGGTAGTGAGTTCTTTGATATTCAATTATGTAGAGACAAAGGCCGAGAAGAGAAATTAATAAAACAATAAGAGAGTGGAATCGAGTAGAAGAAGCCTAAAGGAAAAGGAAAGGGAGAACCAAGAACAAAAGATAAATTAGGAGGGAGGACAAGCCCCCAAACCACATAAAGTTAAATAAAAAACACCTTTAATCCCTGCAAAAATGGTTGGAAATAGGGCTTCATATATTTGGCAAAGACAACAAAGATGCTAGTGAGCATCTCTTTATCTTGAAAACTCATTGGAGTAGGGATGGTGATGATAAAACCCAATTATATGAATTCATGGAAACTCATGGCATATCAAAGAATGCCCAAAGCATGATAAAAAGTGGGAAGAATTAAATGAGTTATTTTTGACAAATTTTCTGTCCCAACACTCCAACAAAAAGTCTATTGATCTAGTAGTATATAGAAAAGGAAGCATATTGGAGTGATAAGAAACCAATCTGTCTCCATTTAACAACAAAAGTCATAAGGCGTTTGAATTGTATTGTCTCTAAGCATTATAAGTGGAACCCAACATACATGTGTGTAATATTTGTAACCATGTCCACATTATACACCAATGGTATGTTATCCTTGTAAATTAATGTGAGTAACCAACAAGAAGCATAAATAATATTTGAATGACAATGTCAATACTAGCCTTTGTTTATGCATATTTGCAATCAATACAAGATGTTGTAGCAAAAAATCACTAAGTTGTAAGATCGATTACAAGATCAGACACAATGCCTCAACATAGAAGAAAGATGTCAACAATGATGTTCCTTCTTCAAGAAGTTCAACTCAAAAGGTTGGTAAAGACAAAAGGTTCTTGAAGAAAAGTGTTGAGCTCCATCTTGTGTCATACAACAATGTTGTTGGGTCTAAATCATAAAGGATGTTGTCAAACTCCATCATGGATATAATACCTATTAGTCCTATTGTTGAATCTTCACTTATTGTGTGAGTCTGGGAGACAATAAAACCCAACAAACATCATTTTTGTCTAAGGTATATAGGTGTTGTGAATTTCATATACTAGAATATTCCAAACCTATCAAATGTGTGTCTAGAGGTATTCTGAACAATAGTCAAGTTGAATCTTCCCCTGTTGGTTAGCCCTGTGAAATTGACAAGTTGCCAAGTCAATCAAAAAATTGACTTGCACTAAAACCATCAAGTCCAGATATGTTGTCATTGTGGACATTGAGGACATACCTCTAGTGGTTTTTTTGATCTACATCCTTGTCTATCATGTGGTCAACACACACATTTTGCAAAACAATGTTATGTCAGAGATACACCAACAAAATCAATGCTCTTGGATATGTGCATTTTGGATGGATAGATCATTCCAAATGACAAACTAAGGTGAGCACCTATTATCAAAATCCTATAGGAGAGTTCAATCCACCATTTCAAATGATAGCTCATCTACTCCTAATGCAGATGTTGTCAATCCAACTGATAATAAAATCAACATTATAGATATTGTTGAGCATTGGTACAAAGGCTTGTTGAGCTTGTCTACTCATGATACGAATGTTGTTGTCAATCTAGTTGATGATGAGTGTAGCATTGTAGATGCTATTGGTACTTGTACTACTGAGTGACAACCTACTAAGAGAATTGTAGAGTTGCACTCAATTCCCAAAGAGGATAATTATGCTCTCAATTCCCAAAGAGGATAATTATGCACTCAATACCTATGATTTCCCATTATGATTGGGATATTTAGCCGATAGGCTTTTATATGTGAGCATTATAGTGCTTGGAAAATTGTCTCACACTGTAAAAAAAAGTCAGCTAGAAAATTTTCTAAACTTGTCGATTGTTCCTATCGACGTATTCCTTGAACCTCCTATGGGTGCAAGTGCTAGTGATAATGAGCATGTTGAGACCACCAAATATGCAACTTAGTACAGATGATTTGAGGCGATGGATATTGCTTCTTGTTGATTACACTTTTGCACTTAAGTTGGAAGTTGAAAACTCGAAAGGACAACTTACAAACTCTTCCCATTAAGCTAAAAACCCAAAACGGTGGCTTAATGGGGACTTGTGATGAAAACCTGAGAGGGTGTCATTGAGTTGTGCATCTTTATACACAGGTTCATATTTGTTGTTCTCTTTCCATAGGGTCCTTTGCAACAACTCTCCACTCTAATCTTATAGGGGGGAACATTAGAATTCAGATTTTGAGTTCTTTGAGCATAGTACTTGGAGGTTCCAAACATTGTCCACTGATGATTTGTCATTGCAACATATTGTTGCTTATCACTATAACATCTCGGTAAGTAATGTTTAGCTCAACATTTGAACACCTAAGATTGCACACTACATTATGCTTTTTGATGGCTATGTATGGAGCAAGATCATCATATGTCTTTACTTTTTACATAGTTTTTCCTATCATAGAGTCAATTTTTTATGTGTTGACATGTGTCTTTATTTGAGAGCATTGTGGAGGCAAGTGGTTCACATTTTTAGCTTGATAGAAAGTTGGGTCACTCGTGCATGCTACAACACACTTTTGGATTACTCATGGGTGCAACTAGCCCAAGTTATCTAGTTTTCAGGCCACATGGTGTAGCTACAACACACTTTTGGGTTATTCGTGGGCATCATCAATCTGGGTTCTCTAGTTTTCACTCTCTTTGGAGATAGAAGTGACAAAGACAAAAGTTGCACAATCTTCCACAAATTTATTCATCACTCAAGAATAGAAAATGTTGGTAGTGAATTCACAAATTTCACAACAAAAAGGGTGTGGTATTCTATAAAAATGGGATATAGCACTGTGGATAGCTAACTTTGACATGGGAAAACAAACTCAAGTCATTACCAAGTCAATATCTTGGTTCTTAAAAATTCTAAAGATGTGAAGGGAATAGGCAAATTTAAAACCTCAAGCTAGGTAAATTTAAAACCTTTTGTAGAAGACTCGGAGCTTCATATCAAGAAAATGAGGCACCAAATACATAGAAAAAGTTGCCCAATAAGCAACACAAACATTGGTTTTTACAAGAACCCCTTGTAGATTAAGTGGGGGATGTAACACTTTTGTACATAATCCTAGGTGTGTCAAACCTAGTAGAATAATATTTTATATTGTATATTTCCTAAATACATTAGAAGCTAAACAGTCATTTCGCATTGATATATATATATATATATATATATATATATATATATATATATATATATATATATATATATAGCGAGAGAGCGAGAGAGAGAGAGAGAGAGAGCTTCATATCACAAAAATGGGGCACTAAATACATAGAAAATAAGCAACATTGGTTTTTACAAGTACCCTCCAGATTAAAGGGGGGATGTAACACTATTGTACATAATCCTAGGTGTAGTCAAACCTAGTAGAACAATATTTTATGTTGTATATTTCCTAAATACACTAGAAGCTGAACAGTCATTTCATATATATATATAACATTTTGAATGAATGGAATATGAGTTTCATTGAATACTTACTTGTATTTCTCCTCCATTTCATTTTGTTAATCTTTTATTTACATTTTATTTTTAGGCCTACAATTTACTATAATTTATAATGTTTAATTTTTTAAAAATAATAAATAATGCTATACTTTATTTTATTTTTACTGTTTAAATGCTCTTATGGGATGTAATGGAAAAGGAAAAAAAAAACCTAGATATTTGGTAACCTTGCATCTCATTCATATCCATAAGCCATAAATTGAACCTTACACTTGATTAAGGAAATAAGATAAAAATTAACCTCTTGTGGACCTAGGAAATAACAATCCATGTGAGATTCTGTTAACAAACATCATTGGCTGGAAACAGGAGTAAATATCTTAATATTACATCATATATCCAGTCTGCAGACAACTGAAACTTGGAATTGAATTCTGCTAAACTTCATTTTATGATACAAAACTAGATTATATTCTTAGCTGCAAGTGCTTATACTGGAACTCCTGCAAAAGAATTAACAAGAACTTGAGGCTAGTAATGTCATGGCATGTACAGTAGATACTACTAGATTTCGGCAAATTACTAAAAATTCAGCTGCATGTACTTATACTGGAACTCCTGCACAAAAAATTAGCAAGAACTTGAGGCTAATAATGTCATGGCATGTACAATAGATATTACTAGATTTCGGCAAATTACTAAAAATTCATGGACTGATTTCCTAGACTAAACTGTGACAAACATAAAAAAATAAAAGATATGACTATTCAATAGCAAACAAGCCAATTCAGAAGGTAAAACTATCTATGATCATATATTCATTTTTCTACTCTCCAAACAAAAGAATATCAATTTAATAGAAATATAGGGAGAAGACTGGTATTGTCAAAATAATGCACATTTTCAAAATTAATTACCACAATTTGTTAGATAGTCATACCAATACCTGTGTCTGGTTGCCTTACTGTAAGCCTAAGAGGGCCACCATAGTTTGCAATACCATCTGCAACTGTATTGCTAAGTCCATAACCTATGGGTAGAGGTCCCGATTCAGGTGGATTCAATTTAAATTCTGGGTCTTTAATACCGAATACACTGCCCTGTTCCATATAACCACCTGTATCTGAACTGTAAACGCTTTTGGTGGCTCTAAATCTATGGCTTCCACTGCAGCAACCAGACCTGACACGAATCCCATGGCTAGCAACAGTAGGATCTGAATCCCAGGTTTGAACTCCACTGAAACAAGACATGTCTGAGCCACCCAGGATTTCATAGCCAGTAGAATCCCCTGCAACACCACAACCAATTCCTCCGTTGCTCCACATGCTTCTTCCAACAGTAGGACTACCAAAACCCCCAATGCCTGCATTGATCCCAGTGTATCCAAGAAGGCCTCCATAAACACGTCTGCTTCCAAATCCACTGCCACCATAGCTTCCAACCAGGCCAGGCCAATATCCCCCACCAATTCCACAACGACCAGAACTGAATGTACTGTATGGCAAGAACACACCCGTCCCTACTGGAGCATGGGCACCCACTAGATTCATTCTGCCTCCAAAATTTCCTTCAAGACTGGAAATGCATCCTTGACCAAACCCACAACCAAAATTGTCTCTTCTGCTCACAGCCATGCTCAGTCCAGTTGCAGAGGCTCGAGTTGTAAAAGTTGATGGCTCTTTAGGGATAGCTCTCTTGACTTCCACCACCTTACCTTTAAGCTCATGGAAAGTTTTTGTCATAACCTTATCTACTACATCTTCTTGTTCGTAAGTGACAAAGCCAAATCCACGAGGCCTCTGAGTTGTTTGGTCATGCATCACCACTGCATCTAAAATAGTGCCAAACTGCTGAAAATATTCTCTGAAGTCAGTCTCTGTGACATTCGATGCTAGACCACCAACAAACAACTTTGTTCTGGTCTGCAATACTGGCCCCAATCCACCACTGTTGGTACAAATAATACCAAGTTGGTCATCTCGAGGAACAGCCTTTTTGGCTTCCACCTAAACATAGGACGAAATCAAAAGAATTGTCTTTAAGTGATACAGGAAACTAATGCACAGAAGTCAGCTAACATCAAATACATTTTCTTAGTAGACTTTCAACAGAACTTTAAAAAAAACAGCTTCAACAATGGGGGGCAAGTAACAAGAGCCATTGGTACATACCAAAAAGCTAAAATCTATTTATTTCACTGGGTTTTCTGTTAAGCAGTAAACTAGAAATGGCTAGCTTTCCAAAATCTAGTTTCTGAAAGTGGACCCAGCTGGGCTTTGTGAGAACTATTTACAAACGTTTCAGTTTATTCTTCCAAGGCAAAGTTCGATTTACCTACATCAAATGGTGGTTGTTCATACAAAAGCTACATTAAGATGCCAACATGAAAGGTATTATCATTTGATGAGTATTTAGACTAACTTGGTTTTAACTACATGTACTCTAATTACATCTGAAATGAACACTCCAAAAACCCGAAAAATGGGAGTGTTGGGTATAAGGATAGCTAAAGTCACAAAATGATGGAGATTTGTGTTTAATATCTAAGGGCAAAAACATGAAATGAAGGGATGATGGAACTTGTAAGAATCCTAGACATTGAAAACTATAATAAAATGATGGAAAAATGTGGTATATATTTATAGTCTAAGGTTACCAAATATTATGGATATTATGATATTTGCTATGTTTTTTTTTTAATGAAATAGGTATTTATATTAACTATTAAAGTTTTTTCAAATTTATTATAACATTAAAAAATGGTGGGTGGAGGTAGTTACATCCCAAAGTCTAAGTAAACTAGAATTTAATACATTACATTAAAGAGAAACAAATAGAATTGTTAAGTAGTAAGAGCTAGAGCACTAGCAGTAGGACGCAGGCCACAGTCATTTGATTTCTATACATCGTGATTATCTTGCTCATCACAAATGGGCTTCTATCTAGTAAGAGATCCATTAGGATTATCCTCATTAGTCTGCACTTCCTCAAGGGGTTGACTAGGAGCCCTGGTAGGAGAGATAGCTAGAGCAAGCCGAGGGAATTTACCATTGTCAAGCCAACTAGGAGCACCTCTAGAGCAATGTGGAGGAGAGGCTAAACAATCCATGAGCATTGTGACCACGATCTTTGCATTGGGAAGCATGAGAAGCATCATACCCATGGGATTGATTACTATAGCCACGTCAACACCCTCATAGAGGGGATGGACCCCTATTAGAGAGGGAAGTCGATGGCACTCTAGCAACTGTGCAAGAAGCATTGCCCAAATGATCAAGAAGAACCTATAGGTGGACCACTTCAAGTGCAACTTTATTAGCTAGCACTTGCATTTGCATTAACGCATTAGATCATATCATAGGCTTATAATACAGAGAGAGTTTTGGCAATAGTATATCTAGAAAAAGTGTAGAATTCATATCTTTCCAAATGCTAAGTAAGATCTCCTCTCTTAAATCATACCATATTTGTATGAATTTCACAAGGATTTTGGGCCAATCTCATAGGAAAATCATATCCTAGGAAAAAGGCTCAGGCATGAAAGGCTAGAAAAAATCATGAATCCAATGCCAAGTTCCTTGACTAGAATAGAACCAAAAAAGATGCTTAAGAGTTTCCTAATGCTCATAGTATGGATAGTAGGGATTAAAAACTCCCAAATGAAACAATCTATAACCAATGGGAAGACCATGGTAAAAAATGTACGAGAAAAATGAGCAAGCTTCGGCTCAATAATAGCTTGAGCTCTAGAATAGAACCAAAAAAGATGCTTGAGAGTTTCCTAATGCCCATATTATGGGTAGTAGGGATTAAAAACTCCCAAATGAAGCAATCTATAGCCAATGGGAAGACCATGGTAAAAAATGTACAAGAAAAATGAGCAAGCTTCGGCTCAATAATAGCTTGCCAAATGGTTTGAAACCTGCATTGCCATGTACTTGCTAACGATTGAAGATCCCATCTATCATTAAGCTTGTGTACCATATGCAAATGTGGTGAAATCCAATCATAACATTGAATCTTCTACCATTGAATGGTCTATTAGGATACCATTTCCAATCTTTCCACTAGGGTTTAAAACTTTTGACCCCAATTTTATGCAACATGTCTACATGAATGAAAGCAACAAAAGTTTGAAAAAACTCATGAACTTCATTAGCGATTCTGTACTTCAATTTGACTTCAGGCCAAGAAAGAAAAATTCTAGTAGTTCTAGAAAAAAGATCTGGGAGAGTTTAATACCTCTATTATAAAAATTTAAAGCATGAAACCAGGGAACTTTAGCTAGAGGTTTATCTTGGCAAGTGATCAAACGAGACCAACAAAAAGGTTATTAATTTATGGACAAACCAATCCCGAATCCATTGTCATTCCATAAGAGCCATGACTTAATGGCCTCTTAGGATTTCTATATACTCTTCACCATAAAGGTCCCTTTGATTTGGATAGGCTCTTACATAATGAGAATAGTATCCCTCCAAGCGTTGCACCTAATTGGCACACCACAAGAAATACAATGATGAAGTAGGAGTTTCCAAGCTTCATTGCCATCAAGAGATCGACTAATCCATTTAGCACATAAGGGCATGCCTTGATGTTGAATATCAATAAGACCCAAGCCTCTAGAATAATGAGGAAGGCAATAGAATTCCTAGGAAACTCAATTGAAGCCTTTACCCTAATTAGACGAAGAACATAGAAAATCTTGCAAAAGTTCTTCTAGCTTTTGATAGGAAGCTTTAGAAGGCACCTAGCATGAAGAATAATACACGTGGGTAGCTACTAAAACTTTAGAGAAAACTTGAAATTTACCTACAAGGGAAAACGACTTAGTGATCTAATAGGCCAGCTTCTTTTCCACTCGATTATAATAGCTTACCATAGAGTAAATGGAGAAGCTTGGAAGGAAAAGGGAATGCCAAGGGACCTAAAGACCTCTCCATGATCAATCCACTGACAACCAAAGGAATTAAGCCAAATAGGTTTAGGCAAGAAGGATTGCCTATAACATTGAATCTTCTACCATTGAATACTTGAACTAGAGGCAAAGCAAAAGGTATCCAAACATCGATGTGCTTGAGTGACATTATCTTGAATGCTTTAGAGAGTGAGGAAAAAGTCATCAACAAAATGACCATTGACAAGCTATTGAGAGGAATTAGGGAGAGTGATACCATTAACTAGGTTCTTATGAAACAACATGAGCTACAAAATAGCCAAAGCCTTCAGCAGCAAGACATATAAGGTAGGAGCAAAAGGGCATCCTTGCTAGATGGAACAAAAAAGTCCTAATGAAGAAGATTGGCGGCCATTAACGGTGATGTAGGTAGAAGCATCAACAAAAAGCATTTCAATAGATCTCAAAAATTTGGAGCCAAATCCTAAAGCATGAAGCATGGCAAGAATGAAAGGCCATTCTATGTGATCATAGGCTTTGACAAACTCAATTTTAACAAAGATGGCTTGTTGTTGAGAATGTCTGGCCCACTCCATTATTTCTCACACAACAATGATTTATCACAAAAATATCTAGATTTAATGAACCTTGTTTTCTCCAACCAAACAATCAAAGAAAGGAGATGGTGTAGCTTGAGGGCAAGAGCCTTGGCAATGATCTTGTAGGAAACATCAACAATCAAAGAAATGAGATGGTGTAGCTTGAGAGCAAGAGCCTTGGCAATGATCTTGTAGGAAACATTAAGTAGAGTGATCGACCGCTAATTATAGATATCCTCCAGATTTGTAGTCTTAGGTACATGAACTTAATATTCCCTTTATTAATAATGTTACCTAAGGATTTATAATTATATGCTTCTAGATAAACTTGATAGAGATCATTACTAAGCATATCCCAAAAGGCTTTGTAGAATTCAAAAGGAAAGCCATCACATCTAGAAGCTTTTGTCATTGGCCATGGAAAAAGAAACCTCACGAAGGACTTATTGAGAGAGAAGTTGATCACATAAGGCTTTGTAAATAGGGGAAACCTACAAGGGACCACCTAAATGCACCACTAAAGAGCATTAGATCACTCCGGAGATGCATCCTAAACCCTAAAAACCTATTTATAGTGACAAACAAAAGCTTAAGTGATGGTAGACAACTCTTCAAGGAGTTGGGAGCCTTCTTTAATGAATTTGATCACCTAAAAAGAATGGCAAGCTTTAAGGAGAGGAAAAAATCCTTAGAAACTCTATCTCCAACTTTGAGCCAATGCATGTGAGCCTTGATGTGGGCCCCTCTGGTGGAATGATTGTCTATAATATGCTTTTGTTGACAAAGCCTTGCAACATGAAGTTGTAGAGAAGAAGTAAAGGGCTAATATTCAAGCTCAGCAGTGGCTTGGTAAAGTTCAAGAGTGGTGGAATCATAAGTCCAATGGTGAAACTTGGCTAGTTGGCGCCTATAGATGCATAAACATCTGGAGGTATGGGTTGTGGCAATGTTCCACCAATCTATCCAACCACTCTAAAGATTAGGGATGGGGTCCAAGTTTTAGACACATTGGATATGGGCCATGGGGGGTTGATGACTAAATAGAGAGGTATTTAAGAAGAATTGCATCATTTTGGGCTTGGGAGCAACATATTGCCATTCAATGCAAAATTTATTAGGAAAGTGGTCCAAAAGGACAATATCTAACAAAGGTTCAACCAACAAGGAAAAGCAATTAGCAAAATCATCAGATGATTACGCTGACATCATAGCCATGTCAAGTTGTTTAGGAACCCATTTAGAATTTGAACAAAGGTTGCTCCACATATGCCACATAGCCTAGCTATGACAGTGGCCAATATTAGGATTTAAAATGCCCAATTTATCCATATAGAAAAGTACGTTTAAATAGTAAAAAATTAACAAAAATATATTATATTAGTTTTTAGAAAATCTAAAAATAGATGTGAATTTTTTTAAAAAAATATTTATTTATAAATCGTTGGTAATGGTAAATAAAAAATTTAAATCTCAATCAACCTTTTTTTTTTCTTTAAAGATAATGCGCCTGGTAAACTTTTTAACATGACCGGTGACGCTGGTGCAACACGCCCTTCGGCTCCACACGAATGCTTTTGCCCAAAGCAATGAACCAGTGAGGCCACAACACGGGGGACCTCATTCCCTAGTAAGAACACTTCAAACCCGCGAGCTCGTTGGCCCAACGAAGGCGTAAAAGCCTGCGAGCTCGTTGGCCCAACGGGGGTTTGAACTCTGGTGGCCGCCACTACAACCGAGCAACTTAACCACTGAACCACGCCCTTATCAGCAAATCTCAATTGACTTAAAGAGACAGGTTTTGGAACTGCTTTTTGCTAATAGGTGTATTTGATTTTTTTGGGCAGATCTTAGTAACTATTTATACATTTATTTTTTAATTATAAAATAATTAATATGTAATTTACCACGATTTTTTCGGTAGACCATTTTTTCGTATTTAAAGTTAACCGTATAAAACACGAAAGTTCTTGCCTTGCTCTAGTCAAAATTTAGGCAGTTTGACCCTGTCCCCCTGAGAATTAAAAGGGGCATTTCAAAAACCATCTTGCCTGAAAGAAACACTTTACCATTTTTTACTTAATTAATTGAAAAGGTCGTCAGAGTTTCTACCCACCCGGACCAAGTTTTCAGAAATTTCAGAACCAGGAAGCATTTCCCTTGAGTGGTATGAAAATTGATAGGCAATTTCAATCAAGGAAATGGCCAACAATTCTGAATGCACAATATGCAAGGCATGTAAGGGAAATGGTTCTATTTCATTCAGTTTTAAGATACCCCAAGCCCTTTATTGGTATATTGTATACCCAATTCCATTGACTGGGTTTATGGCTCACAGGCATTGACCTCCAGGATTGTTGGCTGCCCGTAACTAGGTGTATGGAAGCTTGAACTTTGGTCAATCTCTTCTATATCCATTTGGAATTAACAGTTACATCCAAAGGAGGCTGCCCTTAACCAAATGTGTGGATTTGGCATTAACAATTACATACAACCCTTTGAATAAAAATGGGTACCTATTTGAATACCCTGATTTTGTCCCTTAATTAAGAACTCATATTTTGAGAAATGGCAATCCTAATTATGAGTTCCACTCAAATTCTAAGTGTAAAGACACTGTAGTGGGGATGTGTGTACATTAATAAGGAATGTAGATACCTAAAAAACCCCAGGATTTGGCCCTGGGTTGACATATGCATATCTACAAATGAAAACTACAAAGTGATGAGTTTCATTCTCATTGATTATAAGTGTAAAAACACAGTAGTGCATATATGAATAAATAACAAGGAAAATGTTATAATGTGCTGAAGACCCTGAACTGGTTTTTTTGGTTGTGAATAAGTAGAAAATATGAGTTACATAGAGTCTGTTCTAGTTTTTCATAAAATGCTCAGTCTTTGGAAAAAAAAAGTGAGGGTACAATGGAGAAGTTGAGGGAGAATTTCAAGCCCCCATTTAACCAAAAATAAATTAGAAAAATCCTAATAATTAATTCAGACAAAAAAGCTTTTATCAGATGTCTTTCAAGTCCAAAACTGTAATAGATAAGATTTTTCTTTTTTTAATATACATACACATCCACATGAATCAGGACCTCAAATAATTTTTTCATAATTGGTTATTTATTTGAAACTGCCTTTTAAATATTAAGACTTACTTTATTTGATATTCTACCCACAATCTCCCCTTTCAAGGGATAGAATCTTCTTAAAACATTAATTGTATTTTACAACTAAAATGACTAAATACAGCCACACAGCCATCAAATTTATACCTTACAGAAATAGATGTTTTTATAGAAAAGAAGAAAAGAATGTGTTATATCTTGGGAAGCAATAAAACCAACTTTTGAATGGATATTTGTAATTAAACAAGGAAACAAAAGCAAGTAAAGCATCTGTCATTAAAAGCACTGAATAATGGAGTTAACAAATATACCATTCTGCCATCAATGGTGTGTTTCTCCTGAACAACTCTGTCTGCAACTGCAGAGTCCGAATAAAATACAAATCCAAACCCCCTAGAGCGACCGGTGTTTCTGTCCCTCAGGATCATAGCCTCCACAACATCTCCATAGGTTTCAAAGTGCTTCTTCATCCCCTCCTCTGTAGTCTCCCTTGAAATTCCACCAACAAACACTTTTCCCTGCTCTGATTCCATTCCAAGCAAGCAAGAGAAATCCAGATGATTTTTTGTCTTGTGATAATAACCCAGATAGAATTTTGTTTATACTGGAGTTGGCAGAACAATATTAGAATTTCCCCAAGTCCCACACCTTGTAAAATGTCAAATTCTTTACAATGTGTAGGACAGAGAAGAAGGTTTGAGATTGTTTGAAGCCCCCACGAGATAAATCCTATTGCCAGGATTTGCTCCAAATGCAATTCCATTGTGGTGAGTGCATGTGAGCGGTTACAGTAACAGTATGATTGAAAGCAGCCGGTCGTTTCGTGAGTGGGTTTTTTACCTGTAAATGGTCGCTCTGCTCTTTTCATTTGTAACCTTACACCTACTATATTAGCAATTTGATTGACTTGTGAGGGATTTAAATCCTTTTAAAAGCTCTCAAAACCAATATACTAGAAATATTGAGCCTGTTGGTGTATAAATCATAAAAAGAAATATTTTTACTTTATAGAGTAAGACTACAAGGGAGAAACTTAACAAATTCTTGGTTTGAATGGTAAGAAGTACTCTCTGCAATCACTACCTTTGGAAGGTTGTTAAGACTCGTCTTCCTCTAATCAATGTTTGTTTTTCTCCTACCTCTATTATGGGACAAACTTTTAAAGGCAATATTAGCTGTCTGGGAGTATCAAGTCAATTGTGTTAATTAATTAGTTTAGATATTTTAAATTAATTTAGATATTGTTTTTAATAGTAAGAGATATCAATTTGAAGGTATTTATATAATTATAGAGGAGAAAAAGAGCATACTTATTACTTTGTGTTGATTTTAATGCATGTTTTTAGTATATTTTTTAGTTTTTTTGTTGCATTAATTGACCCAAGAATTCATATAACACTTTGTCACATGTCACATATGTCTATTTAGAACTCACATAACCCAGTTTCCATCAGCTTGTCTATCTTAGACTAGATTGCACCTACGATTTCGTTCCCTAGACTTCAAAACTCACATAACCCAATTTCCAAATGTCTATCTTAGACTATATCTCACTTGCAATTTTGTTCCCTAGACTTTAGAACTCACATAACTCAATTTCCATCAACTTGTCTATCTTTGACTAGATCTCACATGTGATTTCGTTCGCTAGACAAGATCATAGGTGTGATTTTGCCCCCCTTTTCCAAATTTCAAATTATTTGTGTTTTAAGGCTAACAATTCTAGACATGACCATTGATCATTGGCAAGAGGGCCAAAAAGCTTGAATTGTGTGCCTAGGGGATGTATTTAAAGGAATAATCTCTAGATCGTTCTAACACATTTTAGGAGCATTTTCATTAGAATAATACACTTGCATATATGTCACTAACACTTTGTAGGTCTAGTGCATTAACTACTCTATCCACATCAACATCCAACTCCACTATCACTCTTTGTTTCTCATTGCAAACTTAGTCTCATGGTCAAACTAAGGCACAAGGAAGTCCTAAAATTCAACCATTAGATAACAAACCACATAGTGCTTCTTAGAACCACTAAGTGTTTCCCTAACTTAGATATCATTAGGCAAACAAATTCTACAAGTGCTGAAAATCTATTTTGGCTCAAGACAAAATTACAAAACAATGGACATTGTGAGTGATGAAATGCAAGACAAAACACAAATAGATTAATCAACATAAACATATTCTAACCTACACTAAACTAGACACTTCAAATTGAGCAAAGGGAATGCAAACATCAATGAAAACAAACAAAGTTCTCGCCAACACAAACCCTTGATGCAATGGATGTGCTCAATAGATTTGTTGCTGTTGAGGAAGGATGTAGGTTGATCTATGATTGTGCAACATGTTTTTGCATTCAACTTATGATTGAAATATGCTAAGGTGATGATGTATTTATAGATTTAGATACTGAAGGATCAATGGATGAGATGAAATCTTGGGAATGGAGGGCTAGGATTGATTCAGAGACAAGCGTGCATGAGAAACTACCAAATGGCATCTTGTGATTGGTGCACATGATTAGGCCTACGATCCAAGGGATTTGGATGGTGAGGATTTTCTGGGTGGAAATAGAGGGACAAGATTGAAAAAAGAGATTTTTGGATCCATGTGCATACATGGAGCCTTGTGCAACCTTGAGCCATGTGCAAGATTGACTTGACTAATGATAATTTGAGAATGTGTAAGTGATTAATTAGTTGATTAAATAATATTATTTAATCAACTAATGATTAAGGGAGAAAATAGATGAATTAAATAAATATTGTCTATTTGTTTTTTTTTTTTGGAGAATGATGTAGGAATGATTGGCTTAGTTAAATAAATGTTGATTTATTTAATTAAGTTTGGATATTAGAAGAAGTGTTGATTTGATGAATTAATTAAATAAATAGTTGTAATTTATTTAATTAATAGTGGCAGAAAGAGTTAATTTATTAATTAAATAATCAAGGATTATTTAGTTAATGTTGGAAGAATAGTTAGTTTAATTAAGTAAATAAAATTTATTTAACTAAATTTAGAGGAATAGCTAGGTCATTTAATTAATTAATTTCAGAAGTATGATTGTGGGATTGAATTGGTGACATCCGAAATGCTAGGATACAATTTTAGGTGTCTACATTTCCCCCCTATTTGAGACAGTGTTTGTATAATGTTGTTTCAAAGAAAAATAAGATATAGCGCTTTTGGAAGTTGAAAGGGGTGACAAGATGCCCCAATTGATGAAGAAAAATAGAATTAGTGAATGGAATTGTGATGCCCAATTTAAAGATCAACTAGGAAAGAATAGCACAAGTGATCTCTCGAAAGGAGAAACGGTGAGAATAAAGAAGAGGGCAAAAAAATGGTGAGAAACGGTGAAAAAATAGAAGAAAATGGTGAAAAACAAAGAAATTGGATGAAAAGAGGTGAAAGGTGGTGAATAATATGAAGGAGGGGAAAATAATTCAAAAATGAAGAAGGGGGCACGGGGGTGAATAAATAGGGGTAGGGGGTGAAAACTATTTATTGTCACCCTAGCCCATAGAAAATATGAGTGGGAGTAGAGCAAGCAACATAGTAGAGATGGAACGTGCTAGTCCAAGAGCATCAGGCAAAGTGAGTGAGGAGCTGCAAGTGATCATCAAGCACCGGTATAAGGGTACGTATAAATTTTTTTTGCTTAAAGTCCATTTATTATGTATTTATGAGGAGGGGAAATTTGGAAAAATGCATGTGTCGATCCATGGAACACATCCTTGAACATGTGTATGACACTTCACAACACAACTGTGAACAGTTGTGGTGTATGTGGAGTCATAATGCATGTCTATGAGGTAATGCAACATGTGTGTGAGGGGAAGTGCAAGTGTGAATCTTTATGCATGTGCATTTAGGAATGCATCTGTGGAGGGAGGTGCACATTCATTTCAGGTTGAAACACATGTGTTTCATCCCAATGTGTGTGCATTCAGGTTGAAACATATACATTTTATGCTAAAGCATGTGTGTACCACAGTGATGCATGTGCATTTAACATGCAAGAAAATGAGAAAGCTAGCATGGTGCTGGGTTAGATACAAGAATGGTTGGTGACACCAATGACCCGGGAGTGATGCTCTACAATGCTCGACTTGATGGTGTTGTGGATGCTAAAATACAATTAAGATAATGGATAAAGATGCAAAACATTGCAATACATACTCATAATCCAATGTCAACACCTACTTTAAATATGAGCTAAAATGTAGTACAAATGATAATGCAAAACACAAAACAAGACATGTTATACCTCCATTTGATGTAGTGGTTTTACTCTGAAGTTGAATGGCTGTGCTAAGATGAGATGTGGTTTCTCAAGTGCTAAGAGATTACTTAATTTAGAATCATGTAAGTGCAATTGATGGAATGATGATTGTCCTTTGTGTAAGCTTCCTTAAATAGACTTTCACATTTGGACATGGATGATTGTGATTGAAAGATGAAATCAATGATTAAGATTGATTTGCATGAGGATACTCCTTAGCCTCTTAACAAGTGGCATGATGAGAGACAACATGCAAGATGGAGGGTCAAGTTTTTCTTAAATTGTAGGATGAAAGGAGATGCAAGCAAGTGGTAAAGGGGACATGATGCAAGTGGATGGTGAAGATTGAAAGATGGAATCAAGGATCAAGATTGACCCATATAACATGATCACACGTGTGAGCAAGGAATGGGGACAAGTGGCCTTGGGAAGGCATGTACAAAAGTGGAGGGCCTTGATTTCATTTAGAATTTGAAATTGATGGTGGAGATTGAAGGATGAGGTCTTTGGCTTTTAGTAGCATGGGACTGAATTTTAAATTAGAAGAGATGGGGAAGTGTGATTAATTAGCCTAATTAATTAGATAATCATGTGTTATCTAATTAATTAGTTGGAGGAATATTTAGGTCTAGATTAATTAATTAGGTGTATTTAATTAATTAACCTTAGGGGTGAGAAAAGGTTTAATTGCGACGAAGACGAAATTAATTGAATTAGGCTCGTCACATTAATTGCGACATGGCAAAGGGTCAATTAAATTAGTCACAATAATTACAACATAGATTTTAGTTGAATTAATTAATCCATGATGGAAAACAAGAATAATTGACTATATTTTTTTTGGTAATAAAACCTGGTTAGGGACTAGGGGCCCGTAAAAAATCAGGACAAGCCCAGAAGTCTTTTCAAATAGAGAAGACAAAACATCCATTGTTTAATAGAAACAGTCTACACCCACATATATACAAAAACTAGGTGAGCTTGAGGTAAATTACAAGACCCTCTCACCACTAATAATAGTCCTATCATAGCTACAAAACTAAACAAAAACTAATTAATCTAAGCATCTACTTATCTCCCTTTCCTAGTAGATCCACAACATCGCAGGGATCATCATAGGCACACGAGTATGTTGGTTGGGCATGTTCTAGAACAGGCACACCCACTTTTTCTACAATACCGTCAATCATCTATGAGTCTCCACCACCCCCAATAGGACGTTGGGCAAATGACCTAGCACCACCTCATGATTTCCCTAGACTGCTCAGAAGACTCGATCATATCTTCGTGAGCCAAAACACAGGCAACTGCAATACTCAACATCGTGGCCACAGTAAGGGACTGAGCAGCCTCAAAAATGTTCAACTGCCCCTAGAGGTACTGGGATCTAGCAATAAGTTAGCCATGGCCTCCCAAACATTTACCCCCTTCTGTCCATCCACTTCCTTTGAAAGCTTAAGCATCCGACACAACCATTCCCTTAAAATGGGATTCCTCACTTCTGCTTCTATATTATTCAAAAACCCAACCATAGCCTCCTTGCCAGACAGTTTTTTCATTCTTTTCTGAGGTGTATACCTCTGGTTCATCCTACCTCCAATGGTCGAGTTGCACGTCTTCATCTTCACTTGCCTCCGAGGAGGCTCCTTGGCCACCACCTTACCCTTTCCTTTGCATCGAACACCACCGCCACCACCCATACCACCCAAACAATCCTCCACGCCAGTCACTGCCATGAGGAATCCTAGAAGAAATGCATCAACACACCTCTATCCGAGGCCACTAGTCATCAAAAAGGAAATAAACCTTTCCCTGCCACACTCCACCTTCCGAAATAATGAAGCCAGACTATCTTCATCACCTCCGCACATATCCAACACTTAGAAAAGACCATTTATCACTGCCTGCTTATTGAACTATCCCTTTATCGAGAGAATAATTGGCTAGATTGATTAAATAATGAGTTATAAAATTATTTTGTGGGAAATCGATGCAAGGAGATTGGAGTGGATTTAGGTGTATACATTTTTCCCCTCTTTACTATGGTGTTGTGACTAAGAGAAGTGACATTGTTTTCAAGAAGATAAGTATAGACACTTAGTGAGATGGGACTAGTAGTAGGATGCCCTAGTTATTTAGAAGAATATGGGTTAAGAAATGGGTTAGTGATGCCCCCTTGAGAGAACAAGTAGATTTACAGGGACCTGGGTGGTCTCTCAAAAGGAGAGCTAGGTGTGAAGGGATGAAAGATGGATGGGAGAGAGTTGGATAGATAGACGGGGAGGGATGGGTAGATGCATGAAATTTGGAGTGCATGGGGATTGAATAAATGATGAAATGTGTGGAGAGGTGGATAGATAAGGATATGGACAATGAGAATGGTGTAGGATGATTTGGTAGAGTTGATGGTAGGTACATGCTACAAAGGTAAAATCTGTGCAAAGAGCAACCTATTTTTTTTATGTAGCATCAAGCATTATGCATCATGATAGAAGGGATCATGATGATGATATGAACAATTTATGAAGGATGGACCCAAAAGAAAAAAGTCGCAAGAAAGCATATGTTATATGGAACCATGATATGGAAGACCATGATGGTGTTGTGGTGATATGTTGCAAGGATTGTTACAAATTCAAGACAAGCAAATAAAACACACAAGAAAGCATGTGTTAGCAATACAAAGACAAGCAGGATTTTTCCCTAATCAAGTTGAAAACCAAGGATTGATTGATGTGATAATTATGAGGATAATATTGTTGATGTTGGAATGATATATCCTAAGAATAATGCGGAGATTGGGAACAATATATCCCAAGGATGATTTCTTAGATTGGAGTTGATCAAGGCTTGTAGCAAGGTGGGGAACATATTTGTGAGATTGTGTTTGCTAGATGTTGTTGGATTTTTCTACTTGGATGAGATGTTTAGATTACATCACTAGGATTGGTATGCTATGCGATGGATGTGGATTGCCTTTGGGTACTCTTTTGTTTGGAACCAAGGACAAGGGAAAATTAAGTTTAAAGAGAAGAATGAAGGGAGGATTGGATGGAATAATTGAGAGATTGATTAGATAGGGTTTGGGATGGAGGCAAGGTTCAAGAGAGTGGTAGGTAAAGAAATGTGAAGGTGTTGAGTTAGCCATCCAAATGATGAGTGAATTAGGATAATGCCCCTAATCAACTTGAAAGCCAAAGATTAATTGAGTTGATGGTGATGATAACATTGTTGATGTGGGGATGGTATATCTTGAGAACTATGTGAGGATTGGGAATGACATATCCCAAGGATTATGGTTTGATATGACACTATATAGGATTTGGATTTCAACGAGACTAAGGGTGAAACTTATGGATGCTTTTAGATGGGTGTCAGACTGCATGGTTAGATTTGGTTGAATTTTAAGGCTAGCATAATGATGTAACTCGTGACATGAGAAAACCAAGTCTAGGGGCAAGAATGAAGGGCAGAGTGCATGAATAGAATGGTGAGTGATGGGATGACAAAAGGATTCTAATAGAGGATGGGATGGTCAAGGGGTTTCAAGATCGATGAGAGAAGGATTCAATATGGGAGGGATGATGGATGGCTTGATGGGGGGGATTTAGGATGTGATCTCCAAGGACTACTATGCATATGGATAACATGCCCCTAGTGTAAAGTACTCATTCCATCACAAAAGTTACACAAAGTAAATAATCCACTTAATTACCACATCACAAGTAAAAGATAAATCTCATAAATATGAATCGATAAAAGTCAATAAATCTTGCATAATCACGTGCTCAATCTAGGTGATAGCACTATAGAATAATATACAAGTCTAATTAACTTTCATGCCATAATTCATCCAATCATGAGTTACAATAAATATGTGCAACAAGTATAATAAATCAAACAAACTCTCCAGTTGCCACTAACCCAAATGGTTCTCTTGCGAGCTGAGAGGCGGGAACATGGCTCATGTGCTTTTCCACCCAACCATGATGTAATTACGCGCTTCCCTAGATCCCTTCATAACATGAACGAAACCCAGCCCTACACGAAATGTCTAGCTACCTGGAAACAATTGGCAGGAGGGAACACCCAATGCAACCTAAAGTCTAATGTGCAATTCTAAATAATGAAATGCAGATTGTCTCACAATAGGATGTGGCAGAGATATATATCAATAAAGTTCTTCTAGACAAAATATTCATCTTTTTCAATGACTACTCACTTAGATCTAAGCCTTAGAAAAATAGTTACCAGTTCAATTCCCAAAAAGAGGAAAAGTCATCTCTAATAATCCACCTTTGGCATCCTAACCCAAAAGCCACCCCAAACACACATAATAGATAATATACTAGATAATATCCCATATTCACCTAAACCATTCTAATCCCTTTCCCAAGCATCAATCAAGAAAACACACTTTTCGAACAAGCAGTAAAGAAGAACATAATTCATTTAAAAGAAATATAGATTTTGTAATATGATTATATTCTCAATTCGTATTTCCATAGTTTTAATAGATTGTAGAAAACTAATGATTTTACTTCATATCCAATAATGTTTCATGATTTAAGCAATAAAATCAATAATGATGTATGCCAACTCCACTTCAACAATATGTTTTCATGCATACTTATTTCAAATATTATTATTATCTTTCCTTAGTCTTGCTATCTATTTCATAATTCATATAGCAAAAAGAAAAATTTAAATTAATTAGAATAGATGTCAGTTATATTTAAGATGGCGTTTACATAGATAAATAATATATGTGCACATTGATTTCAAAGGTTCGATCAATGATTTCATGTCCAAGGCATTAACACATACTCATGTCTAAATATAGTTTATTACTTCTTTTACTTTGCTCAACCAACGAGCATACACTTTCAAGCAAGTATTTAAAGAACATCACTTATTCATTCATTTATGCAAATATAAATATAATGTCTATAATCTGGTTATAATCTTTAACTGTAATTTGTTGTCTAAAAGGTTTGAAGAATCTAATGTTTAACTCTTTCCAAATCAATTTCAGTTTATGATTTATCAATTCAGAGAGTCTTTATATAAGAGTTTAAGACTAGTTTCAGCATTAAATAAGCATAGATGATAATCCAAAAATACACTAACTCTGCTCTGATTCATAATCTAACTATTTAAAGAGTTTATAAGAAGCTTCAGGAACTGTAATCTTTAGGCTATAGGAATTGTATAAATCAAGCTATAGGATCTGTGCATTTCTGTTACAAGAATTCACACAAGTCTAATACAAAATTTTAATGACTGCGAATCGAGTCTGAACAACAATAATAATAATAGGTAGAAGGACAACTACAGGAACTTTATATAATAAGCTATAGGATTAAAAAGCCTCTAGTTTTAACTGACCACCCTTGACACTATTGGAACAACAATTAATTATTTAACCAGAAGAAGATTAAGCCATTATGACATAAATAAGCATATTGGCATCGATAGAGTTCTTTAACAAACAAGAATAAGGAACAGCTGCTACAAAATAAATTCAAGAGTTCTTTAAAACTATTTTTTGCAAACATTAGCAGGTTGTTTGGAAAATAAAATCAGGCTAACAATACAAGGAGGTGTTTTGACCAACACGCTGAACAAGAGGAGGAGATAGTTGGTCTTTTATCAGAACAAATGGGTAATTCAGGCCAGTCGCCCCATACATGAAGGTCGATCCCAAAATAAAAATGTAAAGGAAAAAGAAGCAGGTGATAGGTAATAAAATAAGGCTCAAGTGGTGGTCATAAACAGGACGACTAAGATATTTCTCAGACTAGAAAATAATTAAAATATAGTCCAGTATTTACACAGTATATTCTTCCAAAACTTTATAAAAACAATTTATGGAAAATACTTGTTTATTCTTGCTTGTCCAAGGATCAATTCTGCCTCCTATCATTGATGATTTCTCCCTTTCTCAGTCTCTACTTTCTCACCTTTTGTCGCTAAAAATTAATGGTGCCCCATTTCTCTGTCGTCCCTGTCTTTTTCTCCCGTCTAAAATAAATCACGTCCATCTTTTGCTAAACTGCTCACTAACTACTATGAATATCTTCAAAGCCCTTCTGGGTTTTGTTCTCCCCTTCGGCAGCTTTCCAAAATAGTTTACGATTTTAAATTTTGTTGAGAAATGACAAAGTTATCAATGTTTTACTATGATTGGTTTTTTAAAAATGCCATTATTTTTTTTCTTTTTTTTTTCTTTTTCAGTTTACATGAAGCTGCTCCAATAATAATATCCTTTCTACTATTTCTTCCTTTACAAAAAAATAAATGCCCTCTTCTAAAATTGGCTTCAAAATAATTAGACTACGTTTGCATGAGATTTTGCAAATAAAAAGCTCTCAAATTTCTTTTTAAATAGAATAAAATAATCTTATTTAAATTTATGTTTTTAATTATACTCCTAAATATAATATTAATATAATTTATCTATTTTTAATAAAACACAATTGCTCAAATCAACAAGAAATAATTGCAATAATAATAATATATATCTATTTTAATAAAGCGTAATCACTTTCTTTAATCAAACAAGTAGTATTTGCAAATAAAATAATATATATACAAAATTGTTTTAAATCTAAAATAGATATTGTTTTTCAAACAATAATATTTATATAAATAGAAAAACACTTATTATTATTTATTATTAAATATAAAATACACCATTAAAATATAAAATACACCATTTAAATATAAATTACACCTTTTAAATATAAAATACACCTTTTAAAATATAAAATACACCATTTAAATATAAAATACACCTTTTAAATATAAATTGAAAGAACATTAATATTTATGACTAAATCATGCATTCGAAATGGACTTAATTAAAACACATATTTATCTACTCCCAAATCATCAAGCACATTTATCGACTAATTAATAATGCATAAACAATCATTCAAAAAATGTAATATGCCATGAGACTATGTGAGTGTGTGAGTGCATTAGGGTTATCCATCCCAACAGTTCTTGCCAAGTGGCTAGAACACCTCTACCTCAACCATGTTCTTGTCTTCGACATTCCATGCACTCAGTCGCACTTAGATTTTCACTAATAAGTCAGTTCCCCAAAAATCATAGCCGAAGCTTAACAAAATGTACATACATAATATTTAATATTAAATCAACTTTCTAGTTCACGCAAATATAACATCACGATAATTACCTTCACACATGTGGAATTTACTCAAAGTAAAAATGATCATAGCAAAATGTTCAAAGATCTAATTTATAATAAAGTCTAGAAAACAAAATGTGACATCTAGTCTATATATTCCACTCATGATGTTGTGCTACAATGTGAATAGATTTTAGGATTTGTTACAGAAGATGGAATATGTCAAGAATTGTCCAAAGCATGTTTCAAGATCATGCTCCCATCCTTATCAAGATTAAATGGAGGAAGGAAGGATGGATGGGTATGATGGATTGGGTATGCAAATATGATCCAAATGGATGGGATATGATGGTATGAATGGGAGGGATGAGGATGATTTGATGGAAGAAGGTTGCCCCAAGTGCAAGGTTCACATAGACAACTAATTTACGCATGATGCCACTAACAGGTTTTCATCATGGTACTTTCCCAAGGCAACACAAGAGGGGTTTTCATCATTGGACAAAAAAATTCTCTTTACTCCTTTGATTTTGTTAATTTTTTGCTACTTTAAGTATCAAGTTCTTGTTGATCTGATGTAGTTGTCTTGGATTCTCCTATCATGATGTGCCAATAGTGTCCCACCTTATGCAATTGATTGGCTATAATCATGCCATTGATATACAATGCACTTGTTGTGATGCTCTTTGATAGCTAGGTTAGTGTTGGAAATTTCAATCTCTAATCCAATTGTATAACATCAAATCTTTGTTATCAAGATATGATACCAATTGGTGAGATACAAGGCTTAGACTACTACAATATAGAAATCCTAAATTTGTATGCAAATATGAAATTAAGTGTTCTTAATCTTAGAATTACCATGAAAAGATTTAATGGATTTAAATCAAAAAAAAAAAGAATTAGTGAACCCTTATGAGAAAAAACTCCACCAAGAAGAGAGGCCAAGCATTTATTAACTTTGAAAACAAGATTACAATACAATCATACTTCTATTCTCCTCTTTGCCTCCAATCTGACAGCACCTATGTACTTGTGAACAATCCCAACATGTGCAAATCTCTATCCTATTTTTGCAACCTCTTCAACTTATTTATTCTATTCCTTTATCTACTTCACCTTTTACCACTATCCAAGGCACCAATTTATAGATTCAATGAAACATAAGAGAAGCCAAAACCATCAAATATGGTGCCTGAAATGCCTCTTCCCATTTCAAACACCCCCAAACTTTGGATTGCCTCCTAGAATATGAAAGGTCATCACAAATGCATCCCAAAAGCCTTTGTCCCCACTCTCCCAAGTGGTCAACTTGGGGAATGCCAAAAGACACGTCATAGGACACCCAAAAGTTTTGTGTCCTCACTCTCCCAAGCACCCAACTTGGGCAATTCCAAAAGAAACAAGTTTGTAACTCAAGAGTCATCCACTCTTTCCCAAGCACTCCACTTGGAGGTGGAACTTTAATTAATTATTTTTTTTCTCCACAAGTCATCTTTACCACTACCGATGGACCCCTCCTTCATTAGGAATGTATTATAACAATAGGTAGGATTAAATATAATGACAATTTAATTTTCAATAACATCCTAAGTGCCTAGAGACATTTTCAAAGGATTTTAGAACCATGTAAAATGACATAGGATTTACAAGGTAGATGGCACCTAAATTCTAATATTCTCCCCCTTGACATTATACATTTTAAATAAACCCATAGGAATAACCAACAAGGGAAAAACATCCCTTAGCCAACCATGTACCACATTTCAACATGCTCTTGTGCTCCAATAAGATACTTGCAATAGTAACCAAGGTAACCACTGATCAAGTAAGAACTCCTCTCATCCTCCATCATGCCAAACCATGATAGGAACATGCCAAGGTGAATCATACCATCACTAAATCCTGCACCAATTTATACATGAACACAAGCACCAAATTTAAATGGTAACAAATGGCTCTGAATGGCTACCACACTCATACTAGCTATAATAGCAACCACAACAAGTTGATATCTCATCCAGTCTATCCATACCTCAAACTAGGGTATACAATCCAACATCGGTAGAACACCATTCCATACACACATCAACCCAAATCCACAATCAAGTCCTTGTATATCCACCATCTTGCAAAAATAAAACTCCAAGGTAATAACATACATTATGCAACAAAAAAACTTTGAAGCATCTCAAAACTATATAAAAGTGTAACTAGTTCAAGAGAGGTATCCCCTGCATACAAAACACATACATTTTGGAACTCCTAGTGCATGGGTAATATCAAATCTTAAAACTAGATCAGGACATTAACAAGTACACCTATAGCACTCACATAGAGAATGTGGCTAAATCATATATCACATAGTGTCAAGGAAATATACAATGATATACAAAATATATCATTGTAAAACATCTCTCATTACCAATCTCCAAAAAACTCTCCCAAGTCCTCCACACCAGTGAGTAAAGAGATTAAGGAGCTACTAAACTATTACCAAAAAATAATGAAGTAAAAACAAGAACACTTGACTCCTCAATTCCATAGATGTAAGAACCTTCAAGAAGAAGACAATATACTAGGGAGGAGAGAACCTACAAATCAAACCATGTCCTTGTACCAACACTAACATGTGTAAGCTATCAAGGAGGAAATGGGTTGTCCAAGAGCTTTCAGGTCACAAAAAGACCAACTCCACAACCCACAAGGAAACATAGGAACTAGGTTATCCAAGAGCTTCATGTTGCCCTCTTAGTTGTTGTCCTTGATGTCAAATACATAACCTCTCAGGTTTTTGGTACAATGACAGTTGCACTTCATGACCGTTGGCATTGACAGTTGCATCATGACAATTGGCATGGCAGAGGTATTTAGTTTTACAGTTGGCATTGACAGTTGCATCATGACAGTTGGCATGGCAGAGGTATTTGGTTTTATGTGACAATGAGCTTGGTCACAATGAGCTTGGACATTTGGTTGCCATTCTTTGCATAATGTGGTTATTATATTTGGATGACTCTTCATGTTTGATGTGTTTGATGAGTTTGATGGTCAAAGTACTTATTGCTTCATCAGATACTCAGGATGGTTAGAGTTGCATTGGTTCAGTTGATATGTTACATGATGACACTTCTTGATCAATTTGACATTGCTTGGGTTTGGCATTGATGTCAAGTTAGGTTGTCTTATGAAAGGCTTAAGACATCATTGGTTTGATATTTGGTGATTATCCTTTATCACTATTTTGATATTGTGACAGCATTTACACATGGTCTCCCTTGTGGAAGCACTTACACATGTGTGACATGGTCTCGTCTTAACATTTGTTGCACTAGATGTAAACCAACACAAAGCATTGGCAAAGAGATTTGATCATATGATGTTTACTATTCAAAAGGTATATGGGCATTCATTTTAAAGGCATAAGGATTATTGCTTTGGGTGTTAGTTGGTGTTTATTGATCATCATTGGTATAAGCATGGGACAACAATATTCACTAAAGTCTTTGTTCTTACTCAGCTTTTGGTGCAATTATGTCTTAGACTGACACAAAGGAAGTGGGACAACACTTTGTTACATCTGATGCAGTTTGCTATTGGTAAAGGTAGCTTGACAAAATTTGGGGCTCATTCTAATTGCATAAAATGGTTACCATTGTTTATTTTTGGTGCACACAAATAATGACTTATTATTGACTTTGGCATTAACAAAGAGTGAAGACATGTTGTGGGTTAAAGTTATCATGATCATAGTCTTGATTGATAATTTTTTATGATGGGCATTATTTCTTTTATGTGAGGTAAAAGGTTATTGATTTGTTTTTGTTACACAAATCAAATGAGCAAAGGCATATTTTCGGGGTTACTTAAATTATAACCTGCCTAGTAGGTATCGGCATGTTCAATATGTAAAAGGTTGTATTACCAACTTATTTGCTACCGGCCCTTCTAGGGCATACGGAATCTCTCGGTGGGTAAGTGCAAGAAGATGGGGGGCCAAAAAGTGGCCAAATTAATTTAAAAAAAAAAAGGTCAAAACGTGAGCGCGTTATAACGCGATCGCATTATAACGCGAGCGCGTTATAATGTGAGCGCGTTATAACGCGCTCTCGTTATTCTTTTCTTTGCATTTTTCCTTCTCCACAAAAGTTTGTGTTATTTTTCATGTTTTAAATAACGCGAGCGCGTTATGTTAAACTTAAATTTTTTTATGTTTAAGGCTATTAATCATGTATGTATGTATGCCTATATGTATGTATGTATGTATGTATGTATGTATGCCTATATGTATGTATGTATCTATGTATGCCTATATGTATGTATGTATCTATGTATGCCTATATGTATGTATGTATAGTGTCGAGGGTAGAGGAGGGTAGAGATGGGAGTGAGCCAGATAGGGGAGGAGAGGGGTGGATAAGGATTGAGTGATTAAGGTTTAAGGTTAAGGGTTGAGCATTTAGGGATAGGATTTAGAGTTTAGGGATAAGGGATTAGAGTTTAGGACCTTGAGGGATTAGGGTTTAGGGTTGAGGCTTTAGGGATAGCGTTTAGGGTTAAGGGTCAAGGGATTAGGGTTAAGGTAGAGTGTTGAGGGTAGAGGGATTAGGGATAGGGTTTAGGGTTGAAAGTTTAGGGTTGAGGGATTAGGGTTTAAGGTATAGTTTAGTAGTTCTTGTGGATAGAGCCAGTAAACAATGGGAGATTATTTGCCTATTTCATAACACTATACCTCCCCCTTAAACCCTGAACCCTAATCCCTCAACCCTCAACCCTAATCCATCATCCCTCAACTCTAATCCCTCATCCCTAAACCCTAAATGCTATCCCTATTCCTAAACCCTCAACAGACTCGATACTATACCTTAAACCCTAATCCCTTATCCCTAAACCCTCCAACCCTATCCCTAATCCTTACACCCTCCACACTCTACTTTAACCCTAATCCCTTGAACCTCAACCCTATCCCTAAACCCTTGACCCTCGAACCTCAACCCTCAACCCTCGACATCAAACCCTAATCCCTCAACCCTTAACTCTGATCCCTCAACTCTCAACCCTAACCCTAAACCCTAAACACCAAACCCTCAACCCTCAACGTCAAATCCTAATCCCTTAACCCTTCACTCTAATCCCTCAACCCTAAACCCTATCCCTAAACCCTCAACACTATACCTTAAACCCTAATCCCTCAACCCTAACCCTAAACCTTGTCCCTAAACCCTAATCTATCAACCCTCAAACCTAATCCATCATCTGTCATCCCTTAACTCTAATCCCTCATCCCTAAACCCTAAACGCTATCCCTATTCCTAGACCCTCAATAGGCTCGATACTATACCTTAAACCCTAATCCCTCTACCCTTGACACTCTTATTTAACCCTAATCCATTGACCATTAACCCTATCCCTCAACCTCAACCCTCAACCCTCAACCCTCAACCCTCAACTCTCAACATTAAACCCTAATTCATCAACTCTAAACCCTAATCCCTCAAACCTAAACCCTATCCCTAAACCATCAACCCTCAACACTATACCTTAAACCCTAATCCCTATCCCTCAACCCTTAACCCTTAAAACTTAAACCCTATCCCTACACCCTCAACACTTGACACTATATCTTAAGCCTTAAACCCTCATCCTTAAAGCCTCAACCCTTAATCCTTAAACCTTCAACCCTAAACCCTATCCCTAATCCCTCTACCCTTGACACTCTAACCCTAACCTTGACATTAAATGCTAATCTATCCACCCTAAACTCTAATCCTAAACCTTCAACCCTCAAAACTATACCTTAAACCCTAATCCCTCAACCCTCAACCCTCAACCCTAAACCTTATCCCTAAACCCTAATCCCTCAACCCTCAACCCTAATCCATCATCCCTCAACTCTAATCCCTCATCCCTAAACCCTAAATGCTATCCCTATTCCTAAACCCTCAATAGACTCGATACTATACCTTAAACCCTAATCCCTTATCCCTAAACCCTCCAACCCTATCCCTAATCCTTACACCCTCCACACTCTACTTTAACCCTAATCCCTTGAACCTCAACCCTATCCCTAAACCCTTGACCCTCAAACCTCAACCCTCAACCCTCGACGTCAAACCCTAATCCCTCAACCCTTAACTCTGATCCCTCAACTCTCAACCCTAACCCTAAACCCTAAACCCTAAACCCTCAACCCTCAACCCTCAACATCAAATCCTAATCCCTCAACCCTTCACTCTAATCCCTCAACCCTAAACCCTATCCCTAAACCCTCAACACTATACTTTAAACCCTAATCCCTCAACCTAAACCCTAAACCTTGTCCCTAAACCCTAATCCCTCAACCCTCAACCCTAATCCGTCATCCGTCATCCCTCAACTCTAATCCCTCATCCCTAAACCCTAAATGCTATCCCTATTCCTAGACCCTCAACAGGCTCAATACTATACCTTAAACCCTAATCCCTCTACCCTCGACACTCTTATTTAACCCTAATCCCTTGACCATTAACCCTATCCCTCAACCTCAACCCTCAACCGTCAACCCTCAACCCTCAACACTCAACTCTAAACATTAAACCCTAATTCATCAACCGTCAACCCTAATCCCTCAAACCTAAACCCTATCCCTAAATCATCAATGCTCAACACTATACCTTAAACCCTAATCCCTATCCCTTAACCCTTAAGACTTAAACCCTATCCCTATACCCTCAACACTTGACACTATATCTTAAGCCTTAAACCCTCACCCCTAAAGCCTCAACCCTCAATTCTTAAACCTTCAACCCTAACCCTATCCCTAATCCCTCTACCCTCGACACTCTAACCCTAACCTTGACATTAAACACTAATCTATCAACCCTAAACCCTAATCTGTCAACCCTAAACCCTCAACCCTCAACACTATACCTTAAACCCTAATCCATCAACCCTAAAACCTAATCCATCAACCCTCAACCCTAAACACTATTAATAAACCCTCAACCCTTGACACTATACCTTAAACCCTAATCCCTCAACCCTCAACCCTAATACCTAAACCCTCAACCCTAATCCCTCATCCCCAAACCCTAAACTCTATCCCTATTCCTAAACCCTCAACCCTCGATACTATACCTTAAACCCTAATCCCTTATCCCTAAACCCTAAACACTATCCCTCAACCCTTAACCCTTAAAAATTAAACCCTAAAACCTATCCATAAACCCTCGATGCTCAACACTATATTTTAAAACCCAATCCCTTAACCCTCAGCCATAAAGCCTCAACCTTCAATCGTTAAACCTTCAACCCTAAACCCTATCCCTAATCCCTCTACCCTCAACATTCTACTTTAACCCTAATTCCTTGACCATCAACCCTATCCCTAAACCCTCAACCCTCAACCCTCAACTCTCAACATTAAACCCTAATCTGTTAACCCTAAACCCTAATCCATCAACCCTAAACCCTAATCCCTCAACCCTAAATCCTATCCCTAAACCCTAAACCCTCAACACTATACCTTAAACCATAATCCCTCAACCCTAAACCCTAACCCTTATCCCTAAACCCTCAACCCTCAACATCAAATCCTAATCCCTCAACCCTTCACTCTAATCCCTCAACCCTAAACCCTATCCCTAAACCCTCAACACTATACCTTAAACCCTAATCCCTCAACCCGAACCCTAAACCTTGTCCCTAAACCCTAATCCCTCAACCCTCAACCCTAATCTGTCATCCATCATCACTCAACTCTAATCCCTCATCCCTAAACCCTAAATGTTATCCCTATTCCTAGACCCTCAACAGGCTCAATACTATACCTTAAACCCTAATCCCTCTACCCTCGACACTCTTATTTAACCCTAATCCCTTGACCATTAACCCTATCCCTCAACCTCAACCCTCAACTGTCAACCCTCAACCCTCAACACTCAACTCTAAACATTAAACCCTAATTCATCAACCGTAAACCCTAATCCCTCAAACCTAAACCCTATCCCTAAATCATCAACCCTCAACACTATACCTTAAACCCTAATCCCTATCCCTATACCCTCAACACTTGACACTATATCTCAAGCCTTAAACCCTCATCCCTAAAGCCTCAACCCTCAATTCTTAAACCTTCAACACTAAACCCTATCCCTAATCCCTCTACCCTCGACACTCTAACCCTAACCTTGACATTAAACACTAATCTATCAACCCTAAACCATAATCTGTCAACCCTAAACCCTCAACCCTCAACACTATACCTTAAACCCTAATCCATCAACCCTAAAACCTAATCCATCAACCCTCAACCCTAAACACTATTAATAAACCCTCAACCCTTGACACTATACCTTAAACCCTAATCCCTCAACCCTCAACCCTAATACCTCAACCCTCAACCCTAATCCCTCATCCCTAAACCCTAAACTCTATCCCTATTCCTAAACCCTCAACCCTCGATACTATACCTTAAACCCTAATCCCTTATCCCTAAACCCTAAACACTATCCCTCAACCCTTAACCCTTAAAAATTAAACCCTAAAACCTATCCATAAACCCTCGATGCTCAACCCTATATTTTAAACCCCAATCCCTTAACCCTCAGCCATAAAGCCTCAACCCTCAATCGTTAAACCTTCAACCCTAAACCCTATCCCTAATCCCTCTACCCTCAACACTCTACTTTAACCCTAATCCCTTGACCATCAACCCTATCCCTAAACCCTCAACCCTCAACCCTTAACTCTCAACATTAAACCCTAATTTGTCAACCCTAAACCCTAATCCGTCAACCCTAAACCCTAATCCCTCAACCCTAAATCCTATCCCTAAACCCTAAACCCTCGACACTATACCTTAAACCATAATCCCTCAACCCTAAACCCTAAACCCTATCCCTAAACCCTCAACACTATACCTTAAACCCTAATCCCTCAACCCTAACCCTAAACCTTGTCCCAAAACCCTAATCCCTCAACCCTCAACCCTAATCCGTCATCCGTCATCCCTCAACTCTAATCCCTCATCCCTAAACCCTAAATGCTATCCCTATTCCTAGACCCTCACCAGGATTGATACTATACCTTAAACCCTAATCCCTCTACCCTCGACACTCTTATTTAACCCTAATCCCTTGACCATTAACCCTATCCCTCAACCTCAACCCTCAACCGTCAACTGTCAACCCTCAACACTCAACTCTAAACATTGAACCCTAATTCATCAACCGTAAACCCTAATCCCGCAAACCTAAACCCCATCCCTAAATCATCAACCCTCAACACTATACCTTAAAACCTAATCCCTATCCCTTAACCCTTAAAACTTAAACCCTATCCCTATACCCTCAACACTTGACACTATATCTTAAGCCTTAAACCCTCATCCCCAAAGCCTCAACCCTCAATTCTTAAACCTTCAACCCTAAACCCTATCCCTAATCCCTCTACCCTCGACACTCTAACCCTAACCTTGACATTAAACACTAATCTATCAACCCTAAACCCTAATCTGTCAACCCCAAACCCTCAACCCTCAACACTATACCTTAAACCCTAATCCATCAACCCTAAAACCTAATCCATCAACCCTCAACCCTAAACACTATTAATAAACCCTCAACCCTTGACACTATACTTTAAACCCTAATCCCTCAACCCTCAACCCTAATACCTCAACCCTCAACCCTAATCCCTCATCCCTAAACCCTAAACTCTATCCCTATTCCTAAACCCTCAACCCTCGACACTATACCTTAAACCCTAATCCCTTATCCCTAAACCCTAAACACTATCCCTCAACCCTTAACCCTTAAAAATTAAACCCTAAAACCTATCCATAAACCCTTGACGCTCAACACTATATTTTAAACCCCAATCCCTTAACCCTCAGCCCTAAAGCCTCAACGCTCAATCGTTAAACCTTCAACCCTAAACCCTATCCCTAATCCCTCTACCCTCAACACTCTACTTTAACCCTAATCCCTTGACCATCAACCCTATCCCTAAACCCTCAACCCTCAACCCTCAACTCTCAACATTAAACCCTAATCTGTCAACCCTAAACCCTAATCCCTCAACCCTAAACCCTAATCCCTCAACCCTAAATCCTATCCCTAAACCCTCAACCCTCAACACTATACCTTAAACCATAATCCCTCAACCCTAAACCCTCAACCCTAAACCCTATCCCTAAACCCTCAACACTATACCTTAAACCCTAATCCCTCAACCCTAACCCTAAACCTTGTCCCTAAACCCTAATCCCTCAACCCTCTACCCTAATCCGTCATCTGTCATCCCTCAACTTGAATCCCTCATCCCTAAACCCTAAACGCTATCCCTATTCCTAGACCCTCAATAGGCTCAATACTATACCTTAAACCCTAATCCCTCAAACCTAAACCCTATCCCTAAACCATCAACCCTCAACACTATACCTTAAACCCTAATCCCTATCCCTTAACCCTTAAAACTTAAACCCTATCCCTATACCCTCAACACTTGACACTATATCTTAAGCCTTAAACCCTCATCCCTAAAGCCTCAACCCTCAATTCTTAAACCTTCAACCCTAAACCCTATCCCTAATCCCTTTACCCTCGACACTCTAACCCTAACCTTGACATTAAACACTAATCCGCCAACCCTAAACCCTAATCTGTCAACCCTAAACCCTCAACACTCAACACTATACCTTAAACCCTAATCCATCAACCCTCAACCCTAAACACTATTAATAAACCCTCAACCCTTGAAACTATACCTTAAACCCTAATCCCTCAACCCTCAACCCTAATACCTCAACCCTCAACCCTAATCCCTCATCCCTAGACCCTAAACTCTATCCCTATTCCTAAACCCTCAACCCTCGACACTATACCTTAAACCCTAATCCCTTATCCCTAAACCCTAAACACTATCCCTCAACCCTTAACCCTTAAAAATTAAACCCTAAAACCTATCCATAAACCTCGACGCTCAACACTATATTTTAAACCCCAATCCCTTAACCCTCAGCCCTAAAGCCTCAACCCTCAATCGTTAAACCTTCAACCCTAAACCCTATCCCTAATCCCTCTACCCTCAACACTCTACTTTAACCCTAATCCCTTGACCATCAACCCTATCCCTAAACCCTCAACCCTCAACTCTCAACATTAAACCCTAATCTGTCAACCCTAAACCCTAATCCGTCAACCCTAAACCCTAATCCCTCAACCCTAAATCATATCCCTAAACCCTCAACCCTCAACACTATACCTTAAACCATAATCCCTAAACCCTAATCCCTCAACCCTAAACCCTAAACCCTATCCCTAAACCCAACAAAACTACTTTGCCTTATGTTAGGTTGTTAAACCCATCATTTTTGACACTCTTCTCTTAAAGATATTTGAGTTGTAAAAATATGTCAGAAAAATGGCTATGAACTTTTTTAATGTTAGTAATGTTATATGGCATGTTTTTCTGGCCCATTTGGGGTTCATTATGCCAATAGGTGTACACACTATGAGAAAAGCTTTGCATATGGTACATCCACAGTGAGTAATTAACAGTTGAAATCAGAAGGATGATCATTATGAGAAAAGCTTTGCATTGGGGTACATCTATGTTTCTTGCTGTGCACCCCGCACTTAGGGGAGGTATATTGTTATGAAACAAGCAAATAATCTCCCATTGTTTACTGGCTCTATCCACAAGAACTACTAAACTATACCTTAAACCCTAATCCCTCAACCCTAAACTCTCAACCCTAAACCCTATCCCTAATCCCTCTACCCTCAACAGTCTACCTTAACTCTAATCCCTCGGCCCTTAACCCTAAATGCTATCCCTAAAGCCTCAACCCTAAACCCTAATCCCTCAAGGTCCTAAACTCTAATCCCTTATCCCTAAGCTCCAAATCCTATCCCTAAATGCTCAACCCTTAACCTTAAACCTTAATCACTCAATCGTTATCCACCCCTCTCCTCCCCTATCTGGCTCACTCCCATCTCTACCCTCCTCTACCGTCAACACTATACATACATACATATAGGCATACATAGATAGATACATACATATAGGCATACATAGATACATACATACATATAGGCATACATACATACATACATACATACATACATACATACATACATACATACATATAGGCATACCTACATACATGATTAATAGCCTTAAACATAAAAAAATTTAAGTTTAACATAACGCGCTCGCGTTATTTAAAACATGAAAAACAGCACAAACTTTTGTTGTAAAGGAAAGATGCAAAGAAAATAATAACGCGAGCGCGTTATAACGCGCTCGCATTATGTCTTGCTTTGGGAATCCCAAGCCTTGGGCTTGGGATTTGCTTTGGATTTCCAACTTAAAGGCTTGGAGTGCCTTATGAACAGTAACAGACGTGTTTTTCCATATTCTTCAAGATTTTAGATAATTTTGTTCGTGCTAACCCTTAGATTTTCACGTGTTTCAAGGTCAAACAAATCAAACACTTGGGTAATGTTAGGCTTTCTCTTAGCTATCTGACCATGTAATTTTTTTCACATTTTAACAATGTTAAGCCTTTCATCTTTAATTTTTTTATTTGTGTGTCCGTTTTTGGGCAAAAACCACTGTTTGGTCTTTTTTTCATTGTAAATTAACTATTCATTGAAATTTCAAAAAAATTACATATTTAGAAACTAGACTCCATTCTACAAATATTAAAAAAAGAAAAAAATGATTTTTGATTAGTTTTCAAAATTTATAGGGGTAGCACGGCCAAAATTCTGTTTTTTAGGATGTGTCCAATTTGAAAATTAGTAAAAAATCAAATATTGATCAAATAATTATCAGAAAAATCGGGCATAAACTACATGCTATTAGCTAATTTCTCACTAAAGCGATTTTAAAAATACCAAAAAAAAGTTGACCTTTTGAGGGAGCCACAAAACATGCTATGTTATGTTTTTTTGACAGAAACAACACCAATTTCTGTGGCTCCCTCTTTTGAACCGCTTAATCTATGCCATTTTCAAAAAATAATAGTAGTTTAGAAAGTAGACTCGGAGCACTACGAACATTGTTTTGGTTGCATCTCCAAATTTTGAGTGTAACTATGCTCAATTTCTCATCCAAGGCCAGTATTTCCTGATTTCAGAAAAAAAGTCTCCACTTAAGACCCCTTTTTGGCCCCCCATCTTCCTGCACTTACCCCGGTGGACATTGTTTACAATGAAAACATTTGTTTTTGAGACCATTTGCATATGGCTAACCTTTGTTTTTAGACCTAGGGTTATAATAGTTGCCAAAAGCATGAAGAACTTGCAATCATGATGTTAGATCTTGAGACATGACAATGCTCAGGTTACAGTGAGCTACAACAAAGTAAAATGTGAGCTCGACAGTTATTTTGAAGCATGTACGGCATAACAAAAACCTTGTTCTTAACGGCAGACTCTAGGTGATATTCTTCTTTTTATAGGTGCATGTTGAATATTTTACTTTGGTTTCTTATGCAAATGGAAATGGTGTCTGAGAGATCTTAAATGGAACTTTGTTTAATGTTTTGCCTCTACAGTCTTTCGTTTATGAGCAAAAAGGGAAATCAGTCTGAATTTGTTGTTTATGGTTTTTCTTTTTGTGCTGTGATAGTCTTAGTATATAAAGTGTTGTTTTGAATTCACCTTGACTTGGGTTTCAGTTATGAGTTGAAGATGGGGACTGTAAATTCATTTATTTCATTTATCTTTTGTTGAAAACAAAATAGTTATGTGAATGACAAATAGTTTCTAGATAATGCAAGAGGGTTTGTAAACTATTGATAAACTCTTGGTTAGGGTTTAAAGGATTCACCCTCATGATTCAACACTTGGGTCTTGTGCAATGATCTTGAAGATGGTTTATTGTTACTTTAAATAGGATGAGAACATCATATGAACTATTGTTGATAATATTTTGTTGTTTTTAAGATTGTTTTTGTAACCACATTTTTTTGTGAAAGGTATTTGAATAAAGTTTGAATATATTCAAAAGGCTTTGTGAAAGTTCTACATTCTTCTACATGGGTCTATTCGACCATAATCTCTTGATAGTTACTGTTGCAGTTGAAAACTGTCAGATATAGTTGAAGGGTTTTAGTTACAGTTTCAAATTGTTTCATGAAAGAAGGAAGGCATTGTGAAATGTATAAAAGGCATGATATGCAAACACCTGATATGAGATTTATGAGTGTGTGTCATACACTATCATTGAGATTGTAACAGGGTGTTGATGCAAGATTTGTTCTGAGTTGATGTGCATAGTTGTAGTTATGTATTCTTGAGTCTCAAACAATGAGACAATCAAGAACTAGTTTGTAAGGAAACATAGTAACCCTCTGTATTTATTCAAATTCTGTATTGTATTCATGAGATTGTACAAATAGTCAGTGAGGCACAAATAGCCAGTGAGGCACATATAGCCAGTGAGGCACATATAGCCAGTGAGACACATATAGCCAGTGAGGCATCTGTATTTGCTAGTGAAGTACATTTTGATTAAGCCAGTGAGGTATTTAATGAGTGGTTTTTCTACCCCATGAGGGTTTTCCACTCCTGAAACCATTGTCTTATGGTCTCTTTGTTGCATGGCTCATTTGTTCATTACACTTGTATGTTTAGTTCCTTAGTTCATAATAATTTGCATTAATAAGGCTTTAATCTGCAATCTTTCTTCTATTTTTGAAAGTCTGAAATAAAAGTAAATAAAGTGTTTTGTCTACAACACTGATTCGCCCCCCTCTCAATGTTGTCAAGTACTCCAACAAGTGGTATTAGAGTGTAGGTCCCCTATTAAATTCTAACAGGTTTGGGTAGGTCCTGGTAGCGGAGTACCATGGGAAAGTGTAGAAGAAATAACGAAAGGAAAGTTGTTAAGAAAAATGATGTACAATGAAGTTTAGTCAAGCCCAGTGATGACTTGTTGCCTAAGTCACCTTTGAAAGTTGACACAAAGTGTGATAAAGAAAATGACTTTGTTGTTAAGATTGATGATGTAGAAGGAGACTTCTTTGTGGATGAAGATGGACATGAATTTGATGAAGATGACTGTGAAGTGGATATTGAGGGAGAACTTTTATGTGCTCTAGAAATGAACAAGTATCTTGAAAAAAAGAACCAGGGATTAAAGGTTCAACTTCAACAAGAGAATGATTCTAAGACTAAGGTACTCTCTGATCTTGCAAAAATTTCTGTTGAATTTGAAGAGGCAAGAAAGTTGATTGTAGATTTAAGAAGTCAAGTTGATGAATCTAACAGACAGATTATCAGTCTAAAAATTGAAGTTGTAGAAGCCAAAAGAATAATAGATATGACTAAATCTGATCTTGAAGTAAAAAGAATAGAATGTCTGAAGTTAGAGAAAGAAATAGTCTCTTTGAGAAAGGATTTAGAAGAAGCATCTTCAAAATTGCAAAAGACTATTCAATTTGAAAAGAGTACTGACTGCTTGAATGACATGTTGAGCAAGCAAAGGTATTACAGGGATACTACTGGCTTGGGTTATGAGAAAGGAGAATGTTCCAAGAAAAGAGATGCTCCTAGGAAAAAGATAGACTTGACATTTCACTTTGCTGCACCTAAGGTCGAATACAAGAAGAAAGCTAATGTTTATATTGTTGATAACAAATCTTCAAGATTTCCACCTATCAGGGATAATTATTCACAATTCCATGGTTATTGCTATGCATGTCATGTTTATGGTCATAGGGCCAGAGATTGTAAAAGAAATGGTTTTGGGTGGAATAAAGAGAAAAGTTTTTATGGTTGGTCAAATTAGAACTACAATAATGCTTGTTATAATTGTAATAAAGTTGGCCATTTTGCCAAAAACTATTGGATGCATGCAAGGAATGACTCTCTCAGATCACCTAGAAGAAACTATTCTTCTCTTGATCAAAACTACAATGTTTTATGTTATAAATGCAATATGTTTGGGCACAAAGCACAATGGTGTAGAGGAAGGATAAAACCAACTGGAGGCTACATGTCCAAGAAAGTGAATGCCTTGGGCAAGGAAAACAAATATCCTATACTAGTTTGGAGAAGAAAACAAAGTCAAGAAGAAGGAAGTCCTAATCTTGTGCATACTGCACAAGAGCTATCCATGAGTGCATAAAGAGTAGCATGAATCAAGGGGGAGTTGATTTGTAATGTATCTTTCAAACCCCTTAAACATTCAACAATAGAGGTTGTCATGAGACTGATATGTTTGGCTTTGTTTGATGGCAGAGACTTATAAAGCACTTGACAAAGTTGTATGATTTCCTTTAGAAGCAATGACTTCAGTATGTTCTTCTTAAAATCTTTGAACAATTCAGTCTATAGCTGGAATGGTGTAACAATGTTGTTTATAAATTGGTGTGTTGAGGGTTAGCATTGATTTGCAAGGGCCTTTATGCTTCTTCCGGATGTTCAGAGGCATTATAGTAATTCATGCCTTGCTCATGATTGGCCAGGATGTTGATGTTGAGAGGCACAAGTGTTTAGTCACTTCATGTTAAAGTATATGTCAGTAGATTAGTGCATTGCAATGGATTGGTGCATTGCTTGAAGAATAGTAATGATATTCTTGCCTCATGATGCTTGTGAGTCTTTAGCATGAGTTGCAGAAGATGAATTCTCTATTTGTGTCTTGAATCATACTATATTCTTTTAGATAATACTCTTTTCATTAGATGTCATGATCTTGTCTCAGTTAATGTTGATGTTTTAATTACTTCCTACATCAAGGTCAGATGTTCTTCATTTAGTGAATTTCATGCTTCAATCAGTTTATGGTGATGACTACAATCAGGTAGCTTAGAAGAATTGTGTTAGGTTTTGATCATTTGGAAGTTGCCAAGTGTTGAGACATCTTCAGGAGGTATTTTACCATCACAAGAACATGCTTGATGATTAAAAGAAGGTGCAGAGGTGTAGTGGCAGAAGAATGCTATTAGTGATTCGTGTCTTGTTTGCAGGGCAGAAGGTAGAAAACTAGAGAAATTACAATGATTCTTGTTGCTATACTTCTCTTGATGTCTTCAATGATACAATAATTCTTGTTTCCTGAACATTGTTGATGCCTTTATATAGATGCTTGATACAGATTATGATGCATAGTGGATTCTCTACTAGTTTGATCATACAATGATGATTGATTTGACTGATGTTCCTTGATGTGTTTTAGCTAATTCTTTAACCTTTCAGTGGTATACAATGCCTTGATAGTTTTGTGGGAACATTATTATGGTTTGCATCATGGATTCTCTTGACTATTTGGTTTAGCATTACACTCAACTATTGTAATCAGTTTTGATACTTTTACTGTGTATGTGTGATGCATTTATGAGGCAATGATGACAACCTGGACACTCTATTTTTGTGTGCGATTCCTTCTCATATTCTTGCACCTTGGATATATTGAGGAAGTTGCTCTTTTGGCATATGAAATATTATACTGTGATAGAAATAACAATTATGGTTGGCTTGGCTTGGGAGCAGTAACAATAATGTAATATCTTCAATGGTACTGTGCTTAATACAATATTAGTTTTCAGACTTTAGTGGTGTATCCTTATGCTGATAACATCTATGTTTTTGCTCTTTGATGGTCTATTGCTTCACATGATTGGTATATTCAGTTGTTGTCTTTGCTATGCTGCTGGTACTGATAGTGCAGTTATGTTTCAGGCCATTCTGGATGCTTTGTGCTCCATTGGACAATAATGGTATGATTTATATTCCCTGTTTTTGCTTATCATTTCTTTCTGCAGCATACTGGCTTATGGTTTCTGATCTATCTTTGAGGCAATTGCACAATTCTTCCTCCCTTTCTCTTTGATACAAAAAGGGGGAGAAAGAGTTGTGTTTTTCCATCAAGGAAAAAGGGGGAGTTTATTGCCCTCTCAGTTGTTGTCCTTGATGTCAAATACACAAACTCTTAGGTTTGTGGTGTAATGACAGTTGCACTAAATGACCATTGGCATTGATAGTTGCATCATGACAACTGGCATGGTAGAGGTATTTGGTTTTACAGTTGGCATTGACAGTTGCATCATGACAGTTGGCATGGCAGAGGTATTTGGTTTTATGTGACAGTGAGCTTGGTCACAATGAACTTAGACATTTGGTTGTCATTCTTTGCATAATGTGGTTATTATATTTGGATGACTCTTCATGTTTGATGTGTTTGATGGTCAAAGTACTTATTGCTTCATCAGATACTCAGGATGGTTAGAGTTGCATTGGTTCGGTTGATATGTTACATGATGACACTTCTTGATCAATTTGACATTGCTTGGGTTTGGCATTGATGTCAAGTTAGGTTGTCTTATGAAAGGCTTAAGACATCATTGGTTTGATATTTGGTGATTATCCTTTATCACTATTTTGATATTGTGACAACATTTACACATGTTCTCCCTTGTGGCAGCACTTACACATGTGTGACAAGGTCTGGTCTTAACATTTGTTGCACTAGAAGATGTAAACCAACACAAAGCATTCGCAAAGAGATTTGATCATTATAATGTTTACTATTCAAAAGGTATATGGGCATTCATTTTAAAGGCATAAGGATTATTACTGTGGGTGTTAGTTGGTGTTTATTGATCATCATTGGTATAAGCATGGGACAACAATATTCACTAAAGTCTTGGTTCTTATTCAGCTTTTGGTGCAATTATGTCTTAGACCGACACAAAGGAAGTGGGACAACACTTTGTTACATTTGATGCAGTTTGCTATTGGTAAAGGTAGCTTGACAAAATTTGGGGCTCATTCTATTTGCATAAAATGGTTACCATTGCTTGTTTTTGGTGCACACAAATAATGACTTATTATTGACTTTGACATTGACAAAGAGTGAAGACATGTTGTGGGTTAAAGTTATCATGATCATAGTCTTGATTGATATTTTTTTATGATGGGCATTATTTCTTTTATGTGAGGTAAAAGGTTATTGATTTGTTTTTGTTACACAAATCAAATGAGAAAAGGCATATTTTCGGGGTTACTTAAATTATAACCTGCCTAGTAGGTATTGGCATGTTCAACAGGTAAAAGGTTGTATTAGCAACTTATTTTCTACCAGCTCTTCTATGGCATACGGAATCTCTCGGTGGACAGTGTTTACAATGAAAAAGTTTGTTTTTGAGCCCATTTACATATGGCCAACCTTTGTTTTTAGACCTAGGGTTATAATAGTTGCCAAAAGCATGAAGAACTTTCAATCATGATGTCAGATCTTGAGACATGACAATGTTCGGGTTACAGTGAGCTACAACAAAGTCAAATGTGAGCTCGACAGTTATTTTGAAGCATGTAAGGCATAACAAAAACCTTGTTCTTGACGGTAGACTCCAGGTGATATTCTTCTTTTTATAGGTGCATGTTGAATATTTTACTTTGGTTTCTTATGCAAATGGAAATGGTGTCTGAGAGATCTTAAATGGAACTTTGTCTACTGTTTTGCCTCTATAGTCTTCCATTTGTGAGCAAAAAGGGAAATCAGTTTGAATTTGTTGTTTATGGTTTTTCTTTTCGAGCTGTGATAGTCTTAGTATATAAAGTGTTGTTTTGAATTCACCTTGACTTGGGTTTCAGTTATGAGTTGAAGACTTTAAGTTGGGGACTGTAAATTCATTTATTTCATTTATCTTTTGCTGAAAACAAAATAGTTATGTGAATGGAAAACAGTTTCTAGATAATGCAAGAGGGTTTGTAAACTATTGATAAACTCTTGGTTAGGGTTTGAAGGATTCACCCTCATGATTCAACACTTGGGTCTTGTGCAATGATCTTGAAGACAGTTTATCATTACTTTAAACAGGATGAGAACATCATATGAACTATTGTTGATAATATTTTGTTGTGGTTAAGATTGTTTTTGTAACCACAATTTTTTGTGAAAGGTATTTGAATAAAGTTTGAATATATTCAAAAGGCTTTGTGAAAGTTCTACATTCTTCTACATGGGTCTATTCGACCATACTCTCTTGATAGTTACTATTGCAGTCAAAAACTGTCAGAGACAATTGAAGGGTTTTAGTTACAGTTTCAAACTGTTTCATGAAAGAAGGAAGGCATTGTGAAATGTATAAAAGGCATGATATGTAAACACCTGATATGAGATTTATGAGTGTGTGTCTTACACTATCATTGAGATTGTAATAGGGTGTTGATGCAAGATCTGTTCTGAGTTGATGTGCATAGTTGTAGTTATGTATTCTTGAGTCTCAAATAATGAGACAGTCAAGAACTAGTTTGTAAGGAAACAGAGTAACCCTCTGTATTGATTCAAATTATGTATTGTATTCATGAGATTGTACAAATAGCCAGTGAGGTACAAATAGCCAGTGAGGCACAAAAAGCTAGTGAGGCATCTATATTTGCTAGTGAAGTACATTTTGATTAAGCCAGTGAGGCATTTAATGAATGGTTTTTCTACCCCATGAGGGTTTTCCACTCCTAAAATCATTGTCTTCTGGTCTCTTTGTTGCATGGATCATTTGTTCATTACAATTGTATGTTTAGTTCCTTAGTTCATAATAACTTGCATTAATAAGGCTTTAATCTGCAATCTTTCTTCTATTTTTGAAAGTCTGAAATAAAAGTAAATAAAGTGTTTTGTCTACAACACTGATTCAACCCCCCTCCTCTCAGTGTTGTCAAGTACTCCAACACTTCCAAGTCACAAAAGACCAACTCCATAAAAGTAAAGATCCACAACCATGAGCTTCCAACGCCCAAAATAGATCTCACTGACAATATCTACACAAGAGTTAGATACTATGGCTTCCAATCTCACTAATCTACAAAAAATGGTAACACATAAAGCATCCACCATAGCAACATTCCAAGAAAAGTAAAAAAAAAACCCTTCTTACAATTCCAATGGCTCTGATACCAAATGTTGGGAAATTTCAATCTCTACTCCAATGGTTTCACATCAAAGCTTCATTATCAAGCTATGATATCAATTGGTGAGATACAAGGCTTAGACTACTACAATATGGAAAGCTAAAATTTGTATGCAAATCTAAAATTAAGTGTTCTCAATATTGGAATTACTATGAAGAGATTTAATGGATTTAAATTAGCAAACACCATTATTGCATCACATAACATAAGATTTACATGGAGAAACCCTTGCACGAAAAAACTCCACCAAGAAGAGAGGAAAAGCGTATATTAACTTTGAAAACAAGATTACAATACAATCATACTTCCATTCTTTTCTTTGTCTCCAAGTTGGCAGCACATGTGTACCTATGAACAATCTCAACACATGCAACTCTCTATCCCATTCATGCAACCTCTTCAACCTATTTATTTGATTACTCTCTCTTCCTCATCTTTTACCACTATCCAAGGCACCAATTTATAGAATTATTGAAACATAAGAGAAGCCAAAACCATCAAAGATGGTGCCCAAAATACCTTTTCTCATTTCCAATCCCCCCGACCTTTTGATTGCCTTCCGAAAAGGTCATCACAAATGCATCCCAAAAGTCTTTGTCATCACTCTCTCAAGTGCCCAAATTAAGGAATGCCAAAAGACACATCATAGGATGTACAAAAGGTCTTTGTCCTCACTCTCCCAAGCATCCAACTTGGGGAATGTCAAAAGACACAAGTCTGGAACTCAAGAGTCATCCACTCTTTCCCAAGCACTCCACTTTGAGGTGGAACTTTAATTAATTAATTTTGTCTCCAAGTCATCTTTACCATTGCCAATGGACCCCTCCTTCCTTATGAAACCCCTCCTTCCTTATGAATGTATTACAAACAATAGGTGGGATTAAATATTACAAATTAATTTCCAATAACATCCTAAGTGCCTAGAGACACGTTCCAAGTATGTTGGAACCATGTTGATGCAAGAGCAACTAGGGGTGTAGAAGCAATTTTGCATCACCAAAAAAAATTAATGATCTTGTTTTATTTTATTTTATTTTTGCAGGCAATAATAATGATGCAGGAGCATCCAGGTCCATAGGCGATCCTGCATCGCCCAAAAATATTTGTGTTTAATTTTCAATTTTGTTGTGTGTTTTGGTTTGCTTTGGTGTTTTCAGGCATATCTCAACATCAGGAAACTTCAAGTCGGCTCAGATTTGTAAAATTTCAATTTTCACCGAATCGTTGTTTTAAGGCTCTGTAAGGTAGTTTTACGAAAACAATTGTTTCCAAAAATCTGTGAAGCCTAAGATAAAATCCTTTTATAAGGATATTCTTATATGTATTTCACATAATGTGGTGAAGATTTTGTTGCCAAATTCTTCACCATTTGGGAGAATTTAAAATTAGAAAAAATTTCCCAGTAAGCTATGGAAACAAATAAATTTTGAGATTTTTAAAAGTTGGAGCGAAATTCTTTTATGAGAAACTTCAAGAGGTTTTTATGCTCAAATTGGTCAGTTTTCATTTAGAGATATGAGCCTAGTCAAAAGTTATACAAAAAATAATAATTTGTGCTTTTTCGACATTTGAAAGTAAGTAAAGGCTCTCGAAAAATGTGATTCTCTTCTTTAAAATGTGGTTTTGTTGTTCTAGAGGCACTAAGCTATTTTGAGAAATATGAAAAGCCAAACATTATAGATGAAGTGTTATTTAAAGAAATGTTTCAATAGATCAAAGCCAGTTTTCTCAAGGAAGATTTCTAGAAAGGGAGATCTCAGCCCATGGAAGGGCATAGAGGTGAGAGTGAGTGGTTGTTTGCAGAAGAACCCATGAAGGTTGTGTGTGCAAATTTGAGAGAGAGAGAGAGAGTCCATTGAAGGTTGTATTTGTAAATGTTGTTACAGATTTGTATAGTAGTGTTTTTGAATTCAAATATCAATAAAATGTTGAGTTTTTGCATTTGTGTTGCAATCTTTATATTCTGTGTGAGTTTAAGTTGGTGAATAGAGAGTCTCTGCTTGTACAAGATTAATTGTGTGTGTTGCAGCAGCGAGTGGGAGTGTAACTACACAACAAGATAAGACGCAACAATAACCCAAAAAAAAATTAAAACAAAAAAACATCATAAGACATGGTGGTGACAAAGGTTTAATCTTTAGTTTGAAACTTGACAAAACATCTAAAATTGATTTAACTAGAATGATTACCATTCACCCCTTATTTAGCACCAATAATCTTTTCCCCTGATCACCCAACATGAAACATAAACACCAACACTAAAGGCAAAAGCCTTACACAAACTTAATCTAGTACCAAATATAAATATCTTATTAAAGAAACCCTTCCTCTCAACTAGCTCACGAGCACGAGGGATCAAGACCCAATAGTGTAAAATTTAATCAATAACATATACAACATTGGCAACTTGCTCTTTCCTTACCTAGCTACGTACTAAAGTTCTTATTAACAAGAATGAAGGAACTATAAGGAAATTTAAAAAAAACACTTATTGTAATACCGATGGTTCCTAAATTCTTAGTTAAACCTAATGGCTCAAAATACCAAGGCAGATTTAAATCATAACAAATAACATAACCTAAGGCAAAAAGATAATGCCAAGTGCCAAAATTACCATGGCGGCCTCTATAGGTATTAATTTAAGAGATCCCTAGATCAAAGGAATTTTTGCCCAAATACATAAGGAAAAAGAAGAATCATTTAGGCATAAGTTGCCACAAATACCAACCTAACCCTAGAGAGCGCCAACAACAAACTTTCTAAACTTCTTCTCAACCCTAACTCACACTAAACAAAGAAGCTTCACGCATTCCTCTTCCTCGCCCAGGCGCACAGGGAACCCCCTTTGGCGGCAGCCATGAAAACTAGCCATAAATCTTAGAGGATTCCAGATCTCTGTTCCCTTAGGGTTTTTTTACGCTACCCACAAGCAGGAGCAGCACTACATGTAAGAACTTTGTGTTTTGCTACATTCGAAGTATGGTATTTCTAGTCTAGTTAAGAGCTAACAATGTATTTCTCTTTATTCATCTTTTTTTTTGTGTTTTTCTCTCAGGGTTCGTCCTCAGAATGGAAACTCCAAGGCTTGGGTTGCTTTGTGGCCCACTAGAAAAGGAAACAAAAACCCCACCACAAGCTTGAGGCAGACTTGCACCCTCAACTCTTTAAGAGGTAGCGGCCAAGAGTGGAACGATCTCAGTTGAACCGCATTTCCTCTTCTCTAAAACGGATCCTCTAACTAATCTTTTTTTCTTAAGGGTTTTTCTTTCATTTTGTTCTTGTTGTAATCTTGTAGCTCAAGAGATTTGGTATTTTTTTGTGTATTTCTCATACAAAGTTGAGAGCACAGGCACAAGAGAGGTATTTGGTATCTAGGTTATGCACGCGAGGGTGTTCTCTAGCATGATGATAGCTCTTTAAGAAAAGATCTACTCTATCCTAGTTAAAACTTGCATATTCCTTGCCAGCTCTGGCAAAATGCCAAGTCGTAGCATCGTATATCTTAAGGGTTGTAGTGCTTTCTATGAAGAGTTCATCTGGTAAGAATAAAATCGTCTTGTTTCCTAATTTACTACACTATTCATGTGCAAAAAGTTTATGGAACACTCCTTCTATGAAAGTGATCTTACATGCAGCTCTTAAGAGTCATATTCAGAAATCTATAATTCTAGGAAGATTTATATATATATTCTTTTCTTTCTTGCCTGCCATGCATTTCTTATTCTAACCTAACCAGTTGTTCCTGTTTAGATGGAGATACCAACCAAAAGAGAGTTTATTCCTCTATAGGTGGATAGTATGCGGCTTCCCTGAATCTTTAGAGCCTTTCATAAAATTTGTCGGATGCAAAAAGTCTGACATACTGGAGCTATTGAAATTTAGGGAAATGTTATTTTATAAGAATTGGGTATTTGTCAGGTCTGTAAAAGAAAATGGTTCTTTTGAACAACACAGTTTACCCATAAAATAAAGAAATAAGTTCAGTTATCTAATCCTGGCACAGTGACCACTTTCCAATCTATTTTCTTTTGTTTTCTAATTGCATCATAATGACAGGTAAAAGCAACAAAATATACTTCTTTTTCAAGCATTCTAATTTTTTTTTTCTAGCAATTTGAAATGGACAATATTACCGAATATTTACTGAACAAGGATATCATTATTTAATAGAAAATGAACAAGAGTATCCTTACTTAACAGAGAATTTAATATATCATAAATAAATCTTTTTTCTTCTTTTTTTTGTCTAATTCTATCTAAATTTATTTACACAAAAAAATAATATTGACTCACAAATTTTATAGATAAGTCTCTGTATTCATTTCTGTTATACATGTACTCCTTAAAATATATAAGAAAAGGTTTTACATAATGCAAGTTCTAGCTCAGACCTCTAACATACCCGGAAGATAAGTATTGTGTGGTAACAATCTTGTCCAAGGATTCTTTCTCTATTCTATTTTGTTATGATGTTTCTTCCTTACCACTTAATCATCCATAGTTGTATATCCTTAGAACTACAACAAGTTGCATTTATTCCTTCCATAGCCCTGTAGGGACCTATAGCTTGACAAAAGATAAAAGTATAGTCTTCTGGTAGCCAGTGGGAGCTCACCTCCCAGCCTAGGGCAGTAGTTGCCCACCCCCGAGCTAGGGGAAACATAGGGGGACCTAGGTACACTACACACCCATTCACATGACCCATAGAATACACCAACAACAGAATGCATACAAGTAAATTCAACACACTCACTAGGTAATCACACTTACACAACCACAAGAAGGCTTGTGCAAAAACCTTCACAAGGGGGTAGAAAGAGACAACATCTTGTGGGATAATTTAACCTTCCATAGATAAAATTCTTCTTATAATGGGTACTCATACCCTTTTTTTTTGTTGGGTACTCTTACCCATTGAATTTTAGAGCTCATTTCTTTCTTTGTTTCTTGGGTACTCTTACCCTTTCAAAATTCAGCAATCATAAGATTGGGTACTCTTACCCATTCAATATTCAAATTTAGAAATAATACACTAGGTACTCTTACCCATTCATTATTCAAAATTCAGTAGTAATAGCATTGGGTACTATTACCCTTTTTAGACTCCCACAGTTTCTCTTCTTTCTACCCCACATACATAATTTACAACAGCAAGACCACCCCTTTTAAACCACTTGACATTGTATTAGACAACAAATTTCTCACAGCACTAAATCCACCACACAATAAGATTTTCTTAAGACAAATAACAATAATAGTAAATAAAAGAAAACACAATTTGACATTTCAAAATTAAGTTCAAGGTAAATTGGGTATTATGTCCCACCTAGAATTCACTGCAGAATTGTTTTTTAACTCCACAATTAACTCATGTTCCTCCAATTTGATGTGCTTGTTTTTCCTTCACCTAATTCCCCCTTCTCTTCATTTTTTGCCAAGTAGTTTGTAAAAAACCAAAAAAACAACCCCTTCTACTCTTTTTACCTCTCATTTTACCATCAATTCACATATGTTCCTGTAGGCAGCATGTGTCTCCCCAAGTGGACAACATGTGTCCTAAGGTGGACAACATGTTGTCACCTTGGGTGGACAACGTGTGTCTTTCCAATAGCCTTGGTTTATCAATTCAAAAATGAATTCCCGTCCAAAATAAAAATGCAATTAAAAAGGTGCCCAAATTTTACTTTTTCCTTAATCTCATTGTATTTCTTTGAGAGGTCCACCTAGATCTAGGATAAGGTTAATTTTTTTTCTAATAATAAGGCACAATTTGGACTTAACATCAAGTTTGGTGGACTATTTAGACTCCCCCCCACAACAAGACACCTTACAACACTTTTACAACATAAACATCAACATATAATGATTCACATGAAATCACATGTCCCAAGACAATACCATAATTTTGTACAGCAATGTCACATTCCCCATCACAAGATACTTTTAACAAGATGCATTCACACAACACACTTCTCACAAGACACATGCATGACTAATAATGAACCTAAGCCTTTCCATATAGGCTAGGTCAGCTTACTGGGAAACAACAGGTCTCCAAGTGTTTTCTCCATGTCCACTGGCTCATCCTGCACACTTGTTGTCACACTGTCAGTATGATAACAATAGCTAAAGCAAAGATGCAATTAACCATCACTACTACATATCCATACATTTAATCATTTTGCAACATATAAGAATCTTCTTTCACTAGACCAATTTAATCAATTTCAATGCACATGAGAGAATATACATATACATAATAATATGAGACAACAAAATTTCCACCATTAAACTGCAAGCTATGTATATCAATGAGTCGCATCAATCATAACAAGGTATTTGAACTCACACATTGTAAACCAAGGAATCATGTATTGTCATATCTCAATAAGCAATATAGTCCACTAAAACAAGGTGCAAGACAAAATCTCAAAAGCATCATATAGAGTCAGAAGAGGATATGTAAACATAAAAGTATGTATCAACCATGATCCATATCAAAATCATACATCTCGAACTAGTCTATAACTCATAGCCAAGATCAAATAACTAGGAGAACAAACATATAATGTCTCATCATAGAACTATAATGACAAAATGTAAAATCACTTCCCACCTTAATGGAGGTACTGAGGAGGGGTCCTACATCCTCCCCCTAGGCTTGGGCTTCCTCCTGGAAGTCCTCAAAAAGGTGAGGATAAAGAGTCCTCATAGCAGATGTGTCCTCCCAAGTGGAAGCGGTCTCATCATATTTGTCCCACTAGACCCTGACCAGGTCCAACTCTCGACCTCGAAGGCCCAGCGTCCGACGAGCCAAGATACGAATGGGCTCCAATGTCAGTTGTCCGTCTACCTCTACCTGTAGAGTAGCCCAATCCAATACATGAGAAGGATCATGGATATAACCTCTCAAAATAGAAACATAGAAAACATCGTGGATGCGTGACAGGCTACGTAGCAAGGCTAAACGATAGGCTACAGGTCCTATCCGCTCCAAGATCTCAAAGGGGCCCACAAAATGAGGTGCTAGTTTAGAGCCCTTTCCATAATAGATTGGACTCTTATGCGGACGCACTCTCAAGAAGACTCTGTCACCCACTGAGAAACTCTAATATGTCCTATTCTCTACATACTTCTTCTATCGATCATGAGCCTCCTGTAACCTCTAGAAAATTACTGTCACCTATCGCTCCATATCCTGTAACAGCTCTGGCCCAATAGCAACTCTATCCTCCAAATGGTCCCAACTCAAGGGAGTCGTCCATGGTCTGCCATACAACACCTGATATGGTGCCATACCCAAAGAATTGTGAAAACTGTTGTTGTAGGTAAACTCAACTAAATACAAGTACTCCTCCCATCTAGACTGATGATCCATGACGTACATCCTCAACATGTCCTCTAACACCCAGTTCACCCTCTCTGTCTAACCCTCTATCTCAGGGTGATAGGCTATGCTAAAGTTGAGCTAAGCGCCCAAGGCTCACTGAAGTGTTGTCCAGAAGGTAGAAGTAAACATTGGATCCCTATCTAAAATAATCTTGTAAGGTACCCCATGCAATCTAACAATCTCATCCAAGAATACCCATGCTACGGCTAATGCTGTATAAGTGGTGTGAACGGGTGAAAAGTGGGCTACCTTGGTCAACTTGTCAACTGTCACCATGATGGCGTCATGGCGTTTGGCGGACAAGGGTAGACCAACTATAAAATCCATGGAGATAGTATCCCACTTCCACTCTGGAATCTCATGGGGATATAACAATCCTGTGAGGTGCTAATGCTTAGCCTTGACCTTATGGCACTAAAGACATCGAGCCACAAACTCTGCAATGTCTCTACACATGCCTAACTAGTAATATATCTGACAAAGATCAGAATGCATCTTCCTAACCCCTGGGTGTGTTGTGTATGGTGCCCTGTGAGCCTCTAATAGAATTAATTTCTATACATCCCCACTCTGTGGCACATAGATACGTCCTCTGAATCATAGAAAACCATCTGCCTCAAGAACAAATCCTAAATACTTGCCCTCAAGGGCCCTCTGAGACTGCAATGCACACTGAATCTCCTAATACCACTCGTCCCTTGGCAACTGTCGAAGGATAGGAGACCTCAAATCAATACCCACTTAAATGGCCATGATCTCGTGGCGTCGTTTGCTCAAGGCATCTGCCAACACATTCTCCTTCCCTCTGATATAGTGCACATCAAAATCATACTCACACAAGAACTCCATCTATCGTCTTTATCGTGCATTCAAATTCAGCTGAGTGAATATATACTGAAGACTGCAGTGATTAGAATGAAGCTCAAAATGATGCCCAAGGAGAAAATGTCTCCATCTAGTGAGAGCATGTACTACTGCTGCAAGCTCTAAGTCATGTGTAGGGCAATTCTACTCATATGTCTTGAGTCTCCATGACTCATATGCGATAACTCGACCCTCCTGCATAAGCACAGCGCCTATACCATCCAAAGAAGCATTTGTACAAACCACAAAATATTGAGTCAGATCTGGTATGGCTAAAATGGGAGCACTAGTAAGCCACTCCTTGAGGGTCTGAAATGCCCTCTCACACTACTCTATCCACTCAAATCTCTTCCCTTTGCACTAAAGGGAAGTAATAGGGTGAGCTATCCTAGAAAACCCCTCCACAAACTTGTGATAATAACCAGCCAAACCCATGAAACTCCTAACCTCTATAACACTGGTGGGTGCTGGCCACTCTATAATCACCCTGACCTTCGACGGATCTCTTGAGATACCATTGCCTGATATAATGTGCCCTGAATACTGAACCTCAGACTGGAAGAATGCACTCTTAGCCAAATTAGCATAAAGTTGGTGTCTCCTCAAACACTGTAGTACCTACCTCAAATGATCCTCATGCTCATCCTTTGTGTGTAAATAAATCAATATGTCATCCAAAAAGATCAATACAAAATGATCCAAAAAGGCGCGAAATACCCCATTCATCAAACTCATGAATACTGCAGGGGAATTCATCAATCTGAATGGTACCATTGTAAACTCATAATGACCATATCAAGTCCGAAATGCTATCTTATGAATGTCGGCCTCAATAATCCTTAGCTGGTGGTAACCAGACTTTACATCAATCTTAGAGAACACTCTGGCTCCCCTCATCTAGTCAAAAAGATCATCAATCCTCGATAAAGGGTAACGATTCTTGATCGTCAATTTATTCAACTATCTGTAGTCGATGCACAAGCGAAGGGATTTGTCCTTCTTTTTGATGTAAATGACTAGTGCACCCCAAGGTGAGATGGTAGGACAAATGTGGCCCTTCTCTAAGAATTCCTCTAACTATATCTTGAGCTCACTGAGCTCCTGAGTAGTCATCCTATAAGGTGCTCGAGAGATTGGTTGTGCCCATAGAACAAAATCAATATGGAAGTCTACCTCTTAGTGGGGTGACATCCCTGTCAACTCTGATAAAAAAACATCTGCAAACTCTCTGAGGATAGGATGATCGTCTAAAGATATCTCGGTCAGTCCCTCTAATCTATCACTGATGGTGATAGCGAACATCTGGCACCCCTTACGCATGCTCCGCTTAAGCTTCATAGCGGATATCATATGAAGGGATATGAGTCTCTACACTCCTGATAACACCACTGGCATGACAAGGTCATCAAAATAATCAATCATCTTATGTCTAAAGTCTAGCCTAGCTTGATGTGCGTCAAGCCAGTCCATGCATAAAACTATGTCATAAAATCCCAAAGGGGTAATTCGGAGATCCACTGATGTAGTGAATGTCCCAAAAGATATCTAGCAATCTCTAACCATATAATCCACCACCACTCTAGCCCCTGATGCTAACTCCACCTCCCACCTATCGTCTTGCCTATATGCCACTAGCCTGCAATGCTCCACAATAGTGGGGGAAATAAAAGAATCGGATGCTCCAAAATCAAACAAAACACTAACAGATGCATCATTAATCATACCTAGTGCCTCAATAATGGTGGCCTGATGATCAGCCTAGTGGTTCTCGACCACAGCAAAAACCCTATGGGTTCTCCCCACATCTCCCACTGCCTGCTTAGAACCTGTTGTGTAGGGTCCACCTGCTCCAAACCCCTGTGGGCACTCTCTAGCCAGGTGTCCAAACTCTCCACAAATGAAAGAAGCTCCCCTCGAATAACCCTGCATGGACTGGGTCCTGCCAACCTAAGATGATCCACCCCTGGAAGCACTACTAGATCCTCCCCTGAAAGTCTGCTGACCCCAAGATGGTCCTAGCTGCTGTCCATGTGACCTATGATCTCTAGGGGGTCCCTGAGACTGCCATGGCCTAGTATGACTGTTTTGTGTACCCTGTTGTGGCCTGGGCCTCTGTCTCTGTTGTTGTTGTTGTGGCTGCTGTCGCTAGGGGGCCTTCAGAGGCCCTGAAGATTTAAATTCCCCTTTAGAGGGGTGTGAAACTTGAGGAGTGGTAGAATCCTATTTTCCCTTATTGCAGTTTATGAACCGCTCTCGTGCCTCTCAGGACCTCCCCTGTACCTCCTCAGCTATAAGGGCCTTCTCCATAGCATCACTATAATCCATAGGTCATCCATACACACTGAGCCTACAATGCTGGGGTTCAGGCCCCTAATGAAACAGTGGATGAGTAGCTTCTCATCATGAATGTAATCCACATACTGTTAGAGCTCAAAAAACTTATTCTCATACTGGGCCACTGTGAGGCCCCTCTGCTGCAAATCATGAAACTTGTCAATACGCCTCTGCCTAAAATAATCAAAGATGTAATATGCTCTGAAGTGCTCCAAGAAGGTCTCCCAGTTAAGAGTGTCTATCGATAGATGATGCTTCCGCTCCTCCTGGTGCCACCAAGTAGAAGCCGCTCCTCGTAATTGATGAATGGAAAATCTGGCTTTAAGGTTGTTGTCATATAGATGCAACTGAAAGCATCCCTCTAGATTGAGCAACCATGACTCAGCCTCCACCCTGTCAGTAGCCCCTTAAAAAGTAGGGGGTTGTAATTGAAGTATCTCCCAAATCTGATCACCAGGCCCTCGGGTAACTCTCGGTGCTGTCTCTAGTGGTATCTGTGTCTGAGTGGGTTGGGACGAGGGAATACGAGGTAGCGCATCCTCAACCTCATCTATAATTACCTCTTGCATATGCGGCATATGCGGGGGACTCTTGCTCCACTCACGGAACCCTGGTATGTGCTCACCGACCCCGGGTTGATCCTCCTATGGTCTCTCTGCAACCGGAGATAGTCTAGCCTTAAGCACCCCCATTAGGCCCTTCAAGGACTGAAGAATCTGGGGGCCATAGTCCTATCCCCTATTCTGATTAATACTCTCTGAATGATGGGACTTAGCTAGTCTCTCTGGTGGTCGTGCTCCACCTAGATCTCCGGAGGGAGAATCAGCTCTCCCCTCTCTACACGACATCCTAGAGGCAAGGTATAATTGTGTTAAAAGTAATGATCAAACACTTTGTTCTCAGAGCTCCCAGGGTTGAGAGCCTGGACTCTGATACCTATGTAATGACACAACAAGATAAGACGCATTAATAACCCAAAAAAAAAATTAAAACAAAAAAAAACATCATAAGACATGGTGATGACAAAGGTTTAATCTTTAGTTTAAAACTTGAGAAAACATCTAAAATTGATTTAACTAGAAAGATTACCATTCACCCCTTATTTAGCATCAATAATCTTTTCCCCTGATCACCCAACATGAAACGTAAACACCAACCCTAAAGGTAAAAGCCTTACACAAACTTAATCTAGTACCAAATATAAATATCTTATCAAAGAAACCCTTCCTCTCAACTAGCTCACAAGCATGAGGGCTCAAGACTTAATAGTGTCGTATAATTTAATCAATAACGTATACAACATTGGCAACTTGCTCTTTCCTTACCTAGCTGCGTACTAAAGTTCTTATTAACAAGAATGAAGGAACTATAAGCAAATTTTAAAAAAACACTTATTGTAATGCCGATGGTTCCTAAATTCTTAGTTAAACCTAACAGCTCAAAACACCAAGGTAGATTTAAATCATAACTAAGGCAAAAAGATAATGCCAAGCACCAAAATTACCATGGCCGCCTCTATAGGTATTAATTTAAGAGATCCCTAGATCAAAGGAATTTTTGCCCAAATACATAAGGAAAAAGAAGAATCATTTAGGCATAAGTTGCCACGAATACCAACCTAACCCTAGAGAGTGCCAACAACAAAATTTCTAAACTTCTTCTCAACCCTAACTCACACTAAATAGAGAAGCTTCACACATTCCTCTTCCTCGCCCAGGCACACAGGGAACCCCCATTAGCGGTGACCATGAAAACTAGCCGTAGATCTCAGAGGATTCCAAATCTTTGTTCCCTTAGGTTTTTTTTACTCTGCCCACAAGCAAGAGTGACGCTATAGGTAAGAACTTTGTGTTTTGCTACATTCGAAGTATGGTATTTCCAGTATGGTTAAGAATGTATTTCTCTTTATTCATCTTTTTTTTGTGTTTTTTCTTTGTCCTTGGAATGGAAACTCCAAGGCTTGGACTGCTTTGTGGCCCGCTAGAAAAGGAAACAAAAACCCTACCATGAGCTTGAGGCAGACCTACGCCCTCAACTCTTCAAGAGGCAGCGGCCAAGGGTGGAATGGTCTCAGCTGAACCACATTTCCTCTTCTCTGAAATGGATCCTCTAACTAATCTTTTTTTTTCTTTAGGGTTTTTCTTTCATGCTATTCTTGTTGATGTAATCATGTAGCTCAAGAGGTTTGGTATTTTTTTTTGTATTTCTTATACAGAGTTGAGAGCACAGGCATAAGAGAGGTATTTGGCATCTGGGTTATGCATGCTAGGGTGTTCTCTAGCATGATGATAGCTCTTTAAGCAAAGATCTACTCTATCCTAGTTAAAACTTGCATATTCCTTGCCAGCTCTAGCATGATGATATCTCTTTAAGCAAAGATCTACTCTATCCTAGTTAAAACTTGCATATTCCTTGCCAGCTCTGGCAAAATGCCAAGTCGTGGCATCATATATCTTAAGGGTTGTAGTGCTTGCTACGAAGAGTTCATCTGGTAAGAATAAAATCATCTTGTTTCCTAATTTACTACACTATTCATTTGCAAAAAGTTTATGGAACACTCCTATGAAAGTGATGTTACATGCAGCTCTTAAGAGTCATATTTAGAAATCTGTAATTCTAGGAAGATATATATATATATTCTTTTCTTTCTTGTCTGCCATGCATTTCTTACTCTAACCTAACCAATTGTTCCTGTTTAGATGGAGATGCCAACCAAAAGAGAGTTTAGTCCTCTATAGGTGGATAGTATGTGGCTTCCTTGAATCTTCAGAGCATTTCATAAAATTTGTCAGATGTAAAAACTTTGACATACTGGAGCTATTGAAAGTTAGGGAAATGTTATTTTATAAGAATTGGGTATTTGTCAGGTCTGTAAAAGAAAATGGTTCTTTTGAACAGCACGATTTACCCACAAAATAAAGAAATAACTTTAGTTATCTAATCCTAGTATAGTGACCACCTTCCAATCTATTTTCTTTTGTTTTCTAATTGCACCATAATGACAAGTAAAAGCAACAAAATATACTTTTTTTTCAAGCATTCTAAATTTTCTCTTTAAAAAAAAAAATCCTTATAGTTCCTTCATTCTTGTTAATAAGAACTTTAGTACGCAGCTAGGTAAGGAAAGAGCAAGTTGCTAATGTTGTATATGTTATTGATTAAATTTTACAACACTATTGGGTCTTGAGCCCTCGTGCTTGTGAGCTAGTTGAGAGAAAGGGTTTATTTAATAAGATATTTATATTTGGTACTAGATTAAGTTTGTGTAAGGCTTTTACCTTTAGGGTTGGTGTTTATGTGTCATGTTGGGTGATTAGGGGAAAAGATTATTAGTGCTGAATAAGGGGTGAATGGTAATCTTTCTAGTTAAATCAATTTTAGACGTTTTGTCAAGTTTCAAACTAAAGATTAAACCTTTGTCACCATCATGTCTTATGATGTTTTTTTGTTTTAAATTTTTTTTTGGGTTATTATTGTGTCTTATCTTGTTGTGTCATTATAGGGAGTGCCACTTGCATCAAATGGTATCAAAGCTAGAGGTCTTGAGCGTTTAGTCTACACCAGGAGTTGCGGGTAGAGAGCAGTTGTGTTGTCTAAGAGCTTGAGAGGATTGTTGCAGGAATACAAGGAGTCCTGAGCAATTAAGAGCTGAGAAACCACTGAGTGAGTTGTATATGTAGGTTGCAGAGTGTGTGGTAAGTGTTTGTGAAAATGTTGAAAAGAAAGAGCATGATTTTGGCCTTGGGTAAGGCCTTAAGAATTTCATTTATTGAGAAGAGAAAGAAAGATGAAAGAAGAAAGTTGGGAAAGAATTCAAGAACAATGTGCAGAGATTTCTAGAAGGTTGGATGCCTTGGAGAAGCATAGAGTGAAGGAAACGAAGAAGATAGGAAAGAATATGGGTAAGGTGAAGTCCCATTATTTTTCTGATTCTTATTTGTTTGCAGATAAGTTTGTGTATGTAGACAAAGAAGACAAGGAAGAAGATGAAGAGGCAATTCGTGAAGAATTGAGAAGAGCGGAGGTGAGATTAGAGAGATTGGAGATTGCAGCAGCAATGGAAAAAGAGGGTGATAAAAAGGCAAGTGTAGTGGCTGAGAAGAGGAAAGTTGTAGTAGAGGATAAGAAGAAAGAAGATGCAAGAACAACAATGGCTATAGATTCAAGAGAAGCAGAAGAAGAAGAAGTGAGAAGCGAAGAGATTGTAGCAGAGGTTGCCGAGGATGAAAAGAAAGAGGATGTAGTTGTGGAGAATAATGTTTCAGTGATAAAGTGTGAAGATTTTGCAACATATGGTGAAGGGCAAGATCTATTGTCATTGATTTTGGCAATAGAAGAAGAATGGTTGGAAAAGATTAGAGGTGAGAAGATGAATGTTCTAGTGGGTGGTGATAAGAGAAAAGTTGGAGTAGCAAAGGAGAATGAGGTAAATCTAGAAAATTTTGAGTCTAATTTACCTTTATTTGCAAAGATGAAAGTAGGAGAGAATGTAGTTGTAGATGTGTATGTAGATGTTGCATGTTTACGTGTAGAGTTTGTAGAGGATTGTGCGGGTGAAACTTGGTAGAGGTGGTATGTTTGTGGTGGATCAAATCCCACGAAGGAAGAGAGGAGTGGAGAGAGTATTTGGAGGAGGAGGATGGTTCATGGTGGATACAAGTCCATGAGAGAAGAGAAGAATGGTGAGCAAAATTCTTGGAGGATGGTGAATGTTCCAGCCAGATGCTAGAAGAGGAGGAAAAAGAAATAATCTTGTGTGCACCTATCAAAGTGATGGAGTTTGTTGTAGATTGTTCACAATCTGGAAGAATGGTTCTACCATTCCACTCCACCTTTGTGAGCCCATGCTCAAAAACTTCTCACTCGGCATGTCTCATGCAAGAACATCCAGGTCCATAGGTGATCCTGCATCACTCAAAAATATTTTTGTTTAATTTTTAGTTTTGGTGTGTGTTTTGGTTTTCTTTGGTGTTTTCAAGCATCTCCCAACATCAGGAACTTCAAGTCGGCTCAAATTTGCAAAATTTCAATTTTTGTTGAATTGTTGTTTTAAGGCTCCACAGGGCAGTTTTACAGAAACAATTGTTTCCAAAAATATATAAAGGCTAGGATAAAATCATTTTAGATGTATTTCTCATAATGTAGTGAAGGTTTCATGGCCAAATTCTTCACCGTTTGGGATAATTTAAAATTAGAAAAAATTGCCCAGTAGGCTATGAAAATAATTAATTTTTAAGATTTTTAAAATATGGAGTGAAATCCTTTTATGGGAAGATTCAAGAGGTTTTTATGCTCAAAATGGGTAGTTTTCATGCAAATATATGAGCCCAGTCAAAAGTTATAAGTTATACAAAAAAACATTTTTTGTGCTTTTTTGACATTCGAAAGTAAGTAAAGGCTCTCAAAAATGTGATTCTCTTGTTTAAAACACAGTATTGTTGTTCTAGAGGCACTAAACAATCTTGAGGAATATGAAAATCCAAATATTACAGATGAAGTGTTATTTAAAGAAATATTTCAGTAGATCAGAGGCAGATTTCTCAAGGAAGATTTCTAAAAGGGGAGATCTCAGTCCATGGAAGGTCATAGAGGTGAGAGTGAGTGGTTGTTTGCAGAAGAAGCTGTGAAGGTTGTGTGTGCAAATTTGAGAGACAGTCTTTTGAAGGTCGTATTTGTAAATGTTGTTATAGATTTGTATAGTAGTGTTTTGGAATTCAAATATCAATAAAATATTGAGTTTTTAATGTTGCAATATTTATATTGTGTGTGAGTTTTAAGTTGGTAAGTAGAGAGTCTTTGCTTGTGCAAGATTAATTGTGTGTGTTGCAGCAACGAGTGGGAGTGCCACTTACATCAAATAATTTCAATCAAAATCTCTAGTTTGGGCATCCAACTTCATGATTTAATAAATCAAGGGATTAATGATAAATCCACCTCATTTATATATTCCCATGCCCCTACAAAAGTCAACTTGCAAGTTGTCAATTATTAAAATCTATCAGCATCATTAATTGGAAGTTACTGTCTATTTTTAGTACAGGTATCTATGACAACTAGTTGGCAAATTAAGAGTATCAAATAAGGCTAAAAATAGTTGATTTGTTGTTATAAAGGATCTAGGGACCTAAATAGAAGTTTCACTTCCCAAGGCATGAAATAAATAGTTCCTTCATGATGGGAGTTAGACAAGGTGGTGCCACAAGTGCCATTATGGCATATTTTTAGTAGTTTCTTCATAAAAGGAGATATAAAGGAATAACAAGTTGTTGTTTGAATGACCAAGAGAGAAGGTGAGTGAATGGAGGAAAGGTCTTAGATTTAATTTGTAGCTACAAGTCATGCAATATGATGAGACCAAAAATATTTCATATAAATTTATCTATGTTTTCTCTTAAAAATTAGTATTAAAAGTGGATTTAAATGTAGTTTTAAGAACTATTAGCTTATTTAAAATAGAATATAGGTTATATATTGGTTTATTTATTATAATTGTATTGCAATCTAATTGCTAACATTTTCTAATATTTCTTGAAAAATAGAATGCAATATGTTTACAAATGATGTAGAATTAGTCTCGAAGTGTTCCAGCCTTTTTTAGCCAACTTTGAAGTATTCTAAATTATTACAAAAACACTTTCGGAGCCAACTCAGAAAGTATTCTAGCTTAATTTCAGCTAACTCTAATATGTTCCAACTTCATAATTTGGCTTAATCCATGGATTTAATATTCTCTCAACCTTTTCTCCTAAAAGGTTGAAGATGAATTATTATTGTATTTAAAATAGGGAAAAATAATAAAAGTAACAAAAAAGATCTATCCAACATTTTCTCTTAAAAGGATGTGGATGGGTTGTAGATTTTTAATGAGAGAATAAAAGATGTTGTTCCTTTAGCATAAGAGTGGTAGAGAGAATAAAGTAACTTATTCCTTTAGCATAGGAATAGTAGAGAGAATAAAAGGAATTTGTTTCCTTTAGCATAGGAGTAGGAGAGATAGGTGTAGAGAATAAAGAGAGTTGCTCCTTTATAATAGGAATGTGAAAAACAAGTGTACTTATGCTTTCCACTAATTTAAGGATTTGGGTGAAGATCTTCAATGTATAAATAAATCTCCCAACTCTAAACAAAATAGGGGTTTTTTTTAGCAAGTTTTAGAATAAAAAAGCTACAACATGTTTTAAAAGAAAATTTGTAATATTTTATTGAAGCAAATAAAAATATGGAGCATTGAGCACAAAGTTTGATGAATGATCTTGGTCCAATTCCAAGGGAGGAGTAGGCTGCTCATCTCAAGGAAGAGGATAACATTTGGTATATATTTATTTGTTTATATGATTTTAGTTTTATTCATTTCTATTTATTTTAAATGTGTTAAATTAAATATGTAGTGCAACAACTGTTTAGTTTTGTTTCTGTGTTTTTAATTAATGGAAACATGTTTTAATTTTGTAGTTTTAATTTATACAAGTGTGCTTCAATTCTGCATGTGTGATTTCATTTCCAGTAAGTATATAATTCAATTTCATTCATTAGAATAATTCAATTTTTATACTTTCATTAGAAAGAATTGTTTGCCAAAAATCTTTAGGTTCCTAATGTAGACAACCTTTGGACACCACCCCAGATTGATAAATTAAATGGAGAGGATTACAAAGACCCTCATCACAATCTATTTAGAGGGACAAATCGTGCCTTTTCAAGCTCCAAAATATGCAAAATACTCTAGAAATTAGAGGATTGTAAGTTGTAATTTGTTGTTGCATTGTTGTTAATTTTATTTCCTATTTTCCAAGACTCTTTGGGTCTAAATTTTTTGTTATTCAATAGTCCATATATCTATACAAGAGGTCCTATGACCCTTAAGTGATTATATTCCAGTTGGATTATCTTTGAATGCAGTTATGTGAAGTAATTCTCTTGCACAATAATATGAAATTTCTTTTAATCTTTGAATTCATATATTTGAAAGTGTTAATTTACTATTGTAATTTTGTTGGGTGGAGTACACCCTCATCAGGAGGTATGAGAGCAAGTGTATCCTGAGCATGCAAACAAATCATCGAACAGTGAGGCAATTTGTACAAAGACCTTGAAATAGTATGTCTGAAAGTGAAAGAAGAACCGCCAATTTGAGGTAGCTTTGCAATAAGAAATTTTGCACTAAGTGTAAAGAAAAAAAAAGAAATTAAGATGCCTCCATGAAGAAAGTATGGTAGAAATGTTGGAGTGATAGGACTTAAAGCTTTGTAGAGGATTTGAATTGAGAGGGAGAGATGAAAGTGAAGATGAAGATGATGCAACCCAAGAGGATGTACAAACTGAAAAAGATGATGGACAAGGAAAACATGAACAAGTCAAAATGTTGAAGACTGTAGAAAAATTTGGAAAAGGTCAAAGATAAATATAGGTTTACATATTTTGATAGTCTTAATCCAGAAGAATTGATAAATTGGATCAATGATATGGGAGAATATTTTAAATATGAAGAAATAAATTATCTTGAGAGAGTAAAGTTTTCCAAAACCAAGTTCAAAGGTCATATTGGAATTTGGTGAAAAGAAGTATAATTAGAAAGGAATAGAAGAGGAAAAGAAAAGATCTCTAGATGGGATAGAATGGTAGACAAATTGAAGAGGTAGTTTATTCCTATAGATTATGAGTTGGAAGTCCTAAAGAAGATGTAAAGTTTGAGAAAGATGAACAAAACAGTTAAAGAGTACACTTATAAATTTTACAAAGTCATCATTAAAGCAGATCACACTAAAGCCAATAAAGAAGAGTAGCCAAATACATTAATTGACTGAAGCCCAACATTCAAGAAGAGCTAAGTCTGGTAAGGGTAACCACTATTGAAGATGCATATCAGTTTTCCATCAAAGTAGAAGAAAAATTAAATAGGAGATTTGAAAGCAAGTGAAGAGGAAGAGGTCGTGGTGGTAGAACAAGAAGAAGACCATATGGAGGCCATGGTCAACAAGATGAACAAAATAAAAATGACAATGCAAGCACCAACCAAAATAATAGAGGTGAAAATACATGTTGCTCTAGAGACCAAAATGATGGATATCAAAGAGGAAGAGGGAGATTTGGAAGAGGACTTGGAAGAGGAGGATTTAGAAGAACATGTTTCAAATGCGGTGAAGGACATGGAGCCTGTGACTATCAACAAAATCAAGGAGGAAAAAATAGAAGACCAAAATGTAATTCTAGAGTTGCCCATGTTGATGAGGAGACTAGATCTAGATATTTAGAAGAAGTTGGAAGAGGATCTAGACTCTTGTCACTAGAAGATCCTTGTTGAAGAAAGAAGGAAAAGAAGAACTAGCCCAAAGAAAGAGTTTGTTTAGAACAAATTGTAAGTCAAGAGGTAAATGTTGTAATGTAATCATTGATAGTGGAAGTACATATAATATAGTTTCTGAAGAAATGGTTACAAAGTTTAAATTGAAAAGAATAGAGCATCCACATCCATATAGGATTGCTTGGTTGCATAAAGATCATAATGCTTTGGTTAATGAATAGTGTTTAGTAAAGTTTAAGATTAGAGTTTATCATGATGAAGAGTTGTGTGACATTATGCATATCAATATATGTCAGTTGTTATTAGGAAGGCCATGGTAGTATGACATGTGTGATGTCCATGATGGTCATGCTAACACTTATTGTTTGATAAAAGATGGAGTGAGACATAAGCTGAAACCTATGTGAGAAGCAAAGAAAAGGTATGCAGCAATGCTAGAATTTGTTTGGTAGATGGAAGAAAAATGTTAGATGGAATGAAGCATGAACATATGTGCTTTGCCTTGATTCCTAAAATCAACAAAGAAGAAGAAGATGTACCTACAATTTTTTTAGATTTATTGGATGAATTCCAAGATATTGTTTTAGACAATGTGCCTGAAGGTTTGCCACCGGTGAGAAGCATAAGTCATCAAATGGATTTGATATAAGGAACTTATTTACCCAACAAGGTATCCCATAGAATGACTCCTACAAAAATTGAAGAGTTGAACAAACAAGTTTAGGAATTGTTGAAAAGGGGGCTAATCAAAGAGAGTTTGAGTCCATATGTAGTACCTGCAATACTAGCACCGAAGAAAGTGGAGAATGGAGGATGTGTACCGATTCCAAGGTCATCAACAAAATCACTATCAAGTATAGATTTCATTTTTCAAGGATGAATGATATCATGGATTTCCTGAGTGGAGCAAAGTACTTCACTCAGATAGATTTCAAGAGTGGCTATCACTAGATCAAGGTATGGGAAGGAGATGAATGGAAAACAACATTCAAGATGAAAGAAGGACTATATGAGTGGTTGGTGATGCCATTTGCACTAACCAATACACCAAGCACTTTCATGAGGCTCATGAACAAGGTACTCAAGGAATTTTTTGGTAAATTTGTTATTGTCTATTTAGATGATATTCTAATTTTTAGCAAAACTTTGGAAGAACATTTGATGCATGTTCATAGAATTTTTGAGAGGTTAATGAGGCATCATCAAACCTCATACTTTAAACATTGTTATGTTATCAACTCGGGTGGTGTCCGATGGATATATGCAATAGACAGTCAAATATCTCATTTAGTGATGGTTTTTAAACTATGGAATGAAAGAAATGCTTATGCAAAAATAAAATCTTAAGCTATGAAAGCATTTAAAATTTAATCTAAGAAAACATTTGAAATATAACTATGGAAACATTCAAAATTCAAAAATGATTACAACAATGAAACAAAGTATTAAACTACTTGTTTGTTTCTGAGAAAGTAAATATATACTACTAACTTCCAAATAACTGTGATAAATCAACTCTTAAAGTAAATTGTTTACTAATTTTCACAAGAGAACTTTTCAGCACACTTATGAGTTTACTTAATAATACATGACATTAAACAATTCTAGAAACAACATAAAACAAATTAACTTGCGGGTGAACATTAAAACAATTTATTTCATTTGTTGGAACAAATATTTAAACATAAACAAAATACAGCATAGTAACTGTAGGAGTCAAGGACAACACTGAGAGGGGGGGTGAATCAGTGTTGTGTGAATTTTCAAATCTTTTGCAAACTTTAACTTTCAAAACACAAGGAGAGAAAGCTATCATTAATTTGTCAAACACATATGCACATGACTGAGAATAAAGAAGGATAACAAAACCTTATGAGAAAAGTCTACACACATACAGATGAAAACAATATAAGACATAACACAGATTTGCACAAGTGGAAAACCCTCCAGGGGTAGAAAAACCACTCCAAAACTACCTCACTGGCTTTATCAAGAATCTCACTAATTACATTGTTTAGAAGCACTAACTTCAAGGAGCACCAACCCCTGATTCATTTAGAAGCACCAACTTCAAGGAGCGTCGACCCCTAATACAGAGCAAACTGCAAAGTGTGCAAGAAGTGATTGCTGCTCAATCTGATTTGCACCAGTCAAATCAACTCATCTGCAACATGTATTCCACCTCTGATATTTTATCCTTTTATCATCTAATTCACCTGATCAGGAAAATATATCTCATCTATTACAAATTGGTTTTCCACATTTTATACATTCATCTGTATTTTTTTAACAGAATTTTTCATAAAATTGTCTTCATCATTGATCTGCAACCCTCCATGATGAACCACACAATCACCTGTGTAAAAATGCTTTCAACACTGCATTTTGATCCTTACCCAAAACTTACAATTTCAATGCACCTGAAAAACCATTATATGTAAATTGAATGTCTTTTCACCTTTCACATTCATCTTCATAAGAAAAATTAATTCACCTGCAAAAATACTTTTCAATCTTTCATCTTCCCTTCAATCTCTTTAATTTTGATTCATATTCCTGCAAAAACACATTCTCTGATTGCAAACAAAAACAATAAATAAATCATCAATATGTTATTTATTTTCTTCTTCTCCCTGATTCATATTTTCTCATAAAATAAAATCCTTTATTTTCTCACAAGACAAATCTTCTCCATTCAATTTTGTCAATGAAAACCTTTCACCTTCTATGATAAAAATCTTCATCAAAAACATAATCTTCTCACAAAAAAAAAACTTCACTAAATTCTTCAATTGTATGGGAGAGAAATTAGAATGAATTTTCCTAAAAAAATTTGGTTTTAAAAAGCATCAACCAATTCCTTGAAAACTCCTTGAAAAACTTGTATACTTTCCAAAATGGATCTCATGCCTTTTTTTAAAAAAGTAATTAAAATAGAAATTAAAAAATTTCTAAACTTTAAATAAAAAGCCTTTTATCCACATACTTAAAAAAATTTTGAAGCTTTATAAAACTCATTCATGCCCACATATATTTTATTATATACTTTATATGAGCTGTGACATATACTCAGGCTAAACACCATCTTTAAACACCACCTTTTGTGCAGATTTAAAAACAACTTTAAGAAGTCTTCTAACCCATGCGCTCATAAGGAGATTCAAATAAAACCACATATTTGACTTTTGCGCGCCCACCGCTCTTCAAATTCTCACCTTTGATTTTTAAAAAAACTTTTGATCATTTCGCGGGCACCAATTTTCAAAAAGACTACCGGATCTTCAAGTCCTACTAGGTAAAGGGGCCAGTTGCTCCATGAAAACAACCCCCTTTGTCATTTTCACTTAAGTGACATCCACCTCAAATAACCGGTCACCTTTAAATTAGAACAAAAAGAGCCTTTTTATTATGATAGGTAAATTAGAATTTATACTCCCTTATATAACCTTTATTAAGGTTTAGACCACACTCTGAAGTAAAGAGAATTTTAATCATGATGCAAAAAGTACCTTACCAACTCTAATTAATCATCATCATGAATAGATCAATCAAAGAAGATAAATTGAACTCCATAACATAGAGACATCACCATTACTTATAAATCTTGAAGGCACCCTGAATGAAATCCGAACCAAGTGAAACATGAAGGAACTCCTGACTTCTACTCCTACAGCCATCATGATCATGTAAATTCAACACCATGACATCAACCTCAACTCTGCCATATACACTGAGAACATTGAGCTATGGCAATAAACTAGAAAGAACTACACAATGAAGATATTAACTCAAACCCAAACAATCTTCAAACACAATTCTCCAATCCAACATATCATAATCTAGTGGTCTACAAAACATATGATATCCCTGCACCTTAACAACATAAAAAGCATCAATCAATCAACAACATGATTTCATCTAACTGATCATCCAACAAAGAAGGCATCCTTGTAATGAACCATTCTCATATAGAAGAGCATCATAAGCAAATCTCTGAAATTCACTTCAACATATGACCTATTCAATCAATCTTTGGATTTAACATAATAAAGGATATTATGGAGACCAAACTCCCTGCAACAAGAAGCACCAACATCATGACAAATCATATTATCCAAATCCTGATCATAAACATGAAACTTGTATATGAAAGCACACATGAAGCAACTCCAAGTCCATGATAAACTCCAAACAAAATCAACCATACTATAAAGTCTTGATGACCCCAAAAGAATAACCTCTGCATTAGATCCATGTGATCAACCTTTTTGACATCAATGACAATCAATCACCATCAATCTCCCCCTTTGTCATTGATGGAAAAACTACCTGATGCAATTTCTCTTTCTCCCCCTTTTTGACATCTGATGACAAAGGCTCAAATCTATTTGCTCCCCCTATGTTGAAATACACAAACACATCACTACTCATAAATGTCACTGGCAACTGTCCTAACAAGAATAACCATTACTTCTTGACACAATACCAATTATGAGGATGAAGAAAACATATCTCTGCAAACAAATACCAACTTCATAAACACATCAATACACTTGATGAACCATATTGCAAGCAAAAATCATGAAGATTCCTTAACACACAGTTCCCAACTCAAGATGACATGATGACCACTTTTGATAAGATCTTTTCAAATCTCCCATGATAGTGACAACTCAATCCTCTAATTAACTCCCCCTGAGAACAACTCAAACTCCACAAAAAAAATTGTTATAGCATGATCATAACAATTATAATCACATTAAATTATGAACACTTTGAAGGCATAAATTCTTGTTAACCTTTGAACAAGTAATGATTTATGGTGATAACAATCCTGAAACCAACATATGACCAACCTTGATGAACATTATCATTTGCTACTACTGATTCAAGACATACCTTTAACTTCCTCTAAAGAAATACAAGATATCACCATCAATGTCATAGCTTGAAGAACACTGTCTAAAACAAATTAGAGAGGAAGATCATCAATGAAACATCAGAAACTCCTTAATATATCTAGTTTATCATCTTCTTTTGACATTATCTTCAAACTACCTGAAAGCTCCAAGACACATGTCATAACTCAACAAAGTAATAGATATGATCATCAAACTGACTCCTTGATATGAATTATATGATCTTGAATTACATGCAAAGACTACACTTTTCACAAATAAAAATCAATATGAATCACAATCCATGATCATACAAGAGATGTCCTTGCCAATGGCTTCCAACATGAACTATTATCCTGCAACCAATCTATTCTTGCACACCCCTTTTGACATAAAAAAGAATGAAGACCATCTGAAAAGAATCAAGACTATCATGTTGTTCCTGCACATCCTTTTACAACACACTGTCAAGTCTGATATATACATAACCACATCTGAAACATACTGCAATCAACAAGAATTAATGCCTCTTGACTCTCTAATACAAATCAGCCAACCAATATCTTCTTGCAACAACATTTTCCAAAAACACTTTGGATTGCAATATCATGTCAATTCAACCTTTGTAATCATCAACATGATCAGGAACAATTTGTGCATTTGAACTCCCGAAACACTGTCACATACTAAACATCAACATTGTCAGCAACACCAAAATCAGCTATATGAATTTAATTTCATAAGATTGGTAAGAATAAACATGACAAGATCATCATATCCAATGATCTCCTTCCTGAAACTTCTTGGGGTTAACTGATAGAACATTTGATACCTCCCCCTTACTTCATGCTTTCAGTTATTCAACTAATGGTGTAACTTGCGCAAGATGCACAAGATTAGGATCCATCTTGTCCTAACTTTGTTTTTGCTTCCACACTTTCATAGGTGCTTTCTTCCTCCAAATTTTTTCTGCCTCTTTCCATTTCCAACCTACCAAATTAGATGATGCTTTTCTGCAACTATGATCTTTGTGACCAAAAGAATTGCAATTATAATAAATTATTCTCTAATCATAATCAAATGATTGATAATACCTTCTTAACATCCCTTGAGTATTTATGTTATGCTTCCAAGTAGGATCATACCTTTTATTCATTTTGCAATTTCTTTGAATATGTCCAATATTATTGCACTTGTAACAAATAATATCAGTATTCCTTCTGCAAACAACTTATTTGTGTCCAAATTGATTACAAGTATAACAATAACCATTAAATGAATAGTTATACCTGTACATGTATGCTTGTCTTATAGCAGTAGGTTTTCTAAAATTTCTTCTTTGATTGTGCACAAATTCATCTCTGGTTTTTTGTTCAGCTTCTGACTTCTTTTTGTCTTCAGGAGCACTAGCATGAAGATCAATTTTCTTTCTCAGAGTTTCTCTGGCTTTTGAACACTCTCCTTCAAATCCTAAACCAGTAGTATCCTTATGATACTTCTGTTTTCCCAACATCTCATGCAACTTATTTGAGCTATCTACAAACACTTGATATTTCTTGAGACCTTCACAAATTTTTCTCAGATTAATAATTTCACCTTCTAGTTTTAGATTCACAATCCTTGTAACTTCAAGGTCAGATATTGAGACATCATCTATCCTCTTAGCTTCTTCAATTTGTCTTTAATCTAGCAATTAGTTTGTCAGAATCATCAATATATGTTTTTAAACTTATAATTTGACATTTGGCCTCTTCAAGATCTATAGATACAATTTCAAGTTCTGAAAGTACATTGTCTTTAGATTCTCTTTCTTGTTGCAGCTGCAACATTAATTTTTGGTTCTCTTTCTTATAATTCTTGAGCTCACTCAGAGCATATATGAATTCTCCTTCCAAATCAATCTCACAATTTTGTTCATCATAATCCTGATCATCATCACTTGTGATGCTAGCTTCTTCTGAATCTGATTGGCATTGAACTTCAACTCCTTCATTTGAAAATCTCCTTTCATTGCCACTTTCTTCACACACCAGAGTGTCCCCTTCTTTATCATTATCTTGATAAATTCTTTACAATCTCCTAAACATATCCTAAGTTGTAACACAGTCCATAATTTTACAAGAAACATCATTAGTCAGAGCAGACAATATGGCCTTCTTTACAATCTAATTACATTCAAGGGCTCTATTGTCATTTCCATTCTCAATTGACATTAAAACATCATATCCTAAAGAGGATAAATAAATCTGCATTCTAACATACCAAACTGAAAAATCTAAACCATCAAACTGAGGAACTTCTGAAACTCTTTCTTTTAATACAATATCAGATTCAACTTGAGAAACATTTATATCAACAAGTTCTGATATCAACCTTTGAATTGATAAAGATAAAGAGTTTTGACTAGTTTGAGACTTGACAATTTTCTTACTCTTATTTCTTCTGCACTTACCCATTGAACTCCACACACAGGACCTACCCAAGCTGATTAAGCTTCAAAAGGGAACCTTGCTCTGATACGAATTGTAGGAGTCAAGGACAACACTGAGAGGGGGGGTGAATCAGTGTTGTGTGAATTTTCAAATCTTTTGCAAACTTTAACTTTCAAAACACAAGGAGAGAAAGCTATCATTAATTTGTCAAACACATATGCACATGACTGAGAATAAAGAAGGATAACAAAACCTCATGAGAAAAGTATACACACATACAGATGAAAACAATATAAGACATAACACAGATTTGCATGAGTGGAAAACCCTCCAGGGGTAGAAAAACCACTCCAAAACTGCCTCACTAGCTTTATCAAGAATCTCACTGATTACATTATTTAGAAGCACCAACTTCAAGGAGCACCAACCCCTGATTCATTTAGAAGCACCAACTTCAAGGAGCACCAACCCCTAATACAAAGCAAACTACAAAGTGTGCAAGAAGTGATTGCTGCTCAATCTGATTTGCACCATTCAAATCAACTCATCTGCAACATATATTCCACCTCTGATATTTTATCCTTTTATCATCTAATTCACGGAAAATATATCTCATCCATTACAAATTGGTTTTTCACATTTTATACATTCATCTGTATTTTTTTTTAACAAAATTTTCATAAAATTGTCTTCATCATTGATCTGCAACCCTCCATGATGAACCACACAATCACCTGTGTAAAAATGCTTTCAACACTGCATTTTGATCCTTACCCAAAACTTACAATTTCAATGCACCTGAAAAACCATTATATGTAAATTGAATGTCTTTTCACCTTTCACATGCATCTTCATAAGAAAAATTAATTCACCTGCAAAAATACTTTTCAATCTTTCATATTCCCTTCAATCTCTTCAATTTTGATTCATATTCCTGCAAAAACACATTCTCTAATTGCAAACAAAAACAATAAATAAATCTTCAATATGTTATTTATTTTCTTCTTCTCCCTGATTCATATTTTCTCATAAAATAAAATCCTTTATTTTCTCACAAGACAAATCTTCTCCATTCAATTTTGTCAATGAAAACCTTTCACCTTCTCTAATAAAAATTTTCATCAAAAACATATCTTCTCACAAAAAAAAAACTTCACTAAATTCTTCAATTGTATGGGAGAGAAATTAGAATGAATTTTCCTAAAAAAATTTGGTTTTAAAAAGCATCAACCAATTCCTTGAAAACTCCTTGAAAAACTTGTATACTTTCCAAAATGGATCTCATGCCTTTTTTTAAAAAAGTAATTAAAATAGAAATTAAAAAATTTCTAAACTTTAAATAAAAAGCCTTTTATCCACATACTTAAAAAAATTTTGAAGCTTTATAAAACTCATTCATGCCCACATATATTTTATTATATACTTTATATGAGCTGTGACATATACTCAGGCTAAACACCATCTTTAAACACCACCTTTTGTGCAGATTTAAAAACAACTTTAAGAAGTCTTCTAACCCATGCGCTCATAAGGAGATTCAAATAAAACCACATATTTGACTTTTGCGCGCCCACCGCTCTTCAAATTCTCACCTTTGATTTTTAAAAAAACTTTTGATCATTTCGCGGGCACCAATTTTCAAAAAGACTACCGGATCTTCAAGTCCTACTAGGTAAAGGGGCCAGTTGCTCCATGAGAACAACCCCCTTTGTCATTTTCACTTAAGTGACATCCACCTCAAATAACCGGTCACCTTTAAATTAGAACAAAAAGAGCCTTTTTATTATGATAGGTAAATCAAAATTTATACTCCCTTATATAACATTTATTAAGGTTTAGACCACATTCTGAAGTAAAGAGAATTTTAATCATGATGCAAAAAGAACCTTACCAACTCTAATTAATCATCATCATGAATAGATCAATCAAAGAAGATAAATTGAACTCCATAACATAGAGACATCACCATTACTTATAAATCTTGAAGACACCCTGAATGAAATCCGAACCAAGTGAAACATGAAGGAACTCCTGACTTCTACTCCTGCAGCCATCATGATCATGTAAATTCAACACCATGACATCAACCTCAACTCTGCCATATACACTAAGAACATTGAGCTATGACAATAAACTAGAAAGAACTACACAATGAAGATATTAACTCAAACCCAAACAATCTTCAAACACAATTCTCTAATCCAACATATCATAATCTAGTGGTCTGCAACACATATGATATCCATGCAGCATATGATATCCCTGCACCTTAACAACATAAGAAGCATCAATCAATCAACAACATGATTTCATCTAACTGATCATCCAACAAAGAAGGCATCCTTGTAATGAACCATTCTCATATAGAAGAGCATCATAAACAAATCTCTGAAATTCACTTCAACATATGACTTGTTCAATCAATCTTTGGATTTAACATAATAAAGGATACTATGGAGACCAAACTCTCTGCAACAAGAAGCACCAACATCATGACAAATCATATTATCCAAATCCTGATCATAAACATGAAACTTGTATATGAAAGCACACATGAAGCAACTCTAAGTCCATGATAAACTCCAAACAAAATCAACCATACTATAAAGTCCTGATGACCCCAAAAGAATAACCTCTGCATTAGATCCATGTGATCAACCTTTTTGACATCAATGACAATCAGTCACCATCAGTAACAACATTTCAACAAAAACATGGTATTCACAATAACATCAAAAAATTATAAATACTTAGCTATGAAACACTATTCTTCTTCCCCAAGCAAGCGGTCAAGTCTCTAGATATTGGAACTCTTAAGAACTCAAAATATCATCATACACATATTTTTTATTTTTTTGAAACTAACATAGAGTTGTCTATTTTTCATTCATTCAAAATCATCTATATCTATCATGAACATCACAACACTATATATTATATCTTCTAAATATTGGGTTCTTTACTCATACCTAAAATCCAGCATTGTGCAATTCATGCACGACTACTGTTTTAAAGTTTTTAACATAAAAACATAAATACTAAAAAAATTTGTTTCATAATCAACAACAAGAAATTGGTGAAACTAATGAAATGGATTTCTATTAGGAGTTTTTTTCTTTTAGAGTGTTTTCTAAGCCATTTATGGATCATGTCGCCAAGTATCTTCAACTATTTTGTCAAATAAGAGACATGTGTGCGTTGAACAGGGTACAGGTGTGCACTAAATAGTTTCTCTAGAGTTGTCTTTGGAACATGATCCTTCTAGAGTCATGAACATTCTAGAGCACCCATTTCCATTCCCTCTAGAGTCTATCTTGTAGAGTTGGATAAACTTTGTCAACTTCTTAGTACCATGTTTCATCAAAAATGAATCTTTATCGCCACAATTTGTTATCATTGGAATTATTTTTAATGTAGAATGGAAAAACATAAATATATACATCATTCCTAGTCAGGATAACTAATAATTTATCATATAATTAGACTAATACTAGCATGATATGGTTTTTAGGTTATAAAGGAAGGTAATTTAGTCAAAATGTGACTAGTTCAATCTTCACCTCATGACTCCCCCACACCTAAGGTTATGCAGGTCCTCCTGCTAGTGTTGTGTAGATCCTCCTGCTTGTTGTTGTCTCTCTTCTTCTCTTCTTTTGCAAACTCTTCAACTTTCTAACTATTATCATATACCAAATGTGTAGTAGCATCTAATTCTCTTGAATCATTAATAAATCATTTACTAGAATCTACCTTATTTTGCTATTTTTGAAATTCCCAGTCAAATTGTTCACTATTTACATGCACTGGGGTTACCAATTGAAGAAGTAATGGAGGTCTAAACCTCATACCAATCTATTGCACTCTCATCTAATGAAGCATTTATGCTATTTCTTTGGCTCGTCAAAAAGACCACATAAGATTGCCTGGCAAGATGATTTCTGGTCTTTTGAGGTGTATAGGTAAAGAATTATACCTTTCTTCATAGACTATAAAGGTTGTTTTTAGCAATTGAGGGATGACCTTTTGTAGGGCTTGGTAGCACTACTTCAAACTATCGATATATTTTTCTGTTAAAATAGGATATTTGACTATCCTCTTAAATTCTTCGTTGAATGCTTCTGGTTTGTGATGTTGATGTCTTATCAACGGCCCAATAGTTTTCTCTACCTAATAATATTCCTTTATTCTTTCATGTCAAGCTACCTGATTTTGTATGGTAGAAATAAAAGATCTCAACTACACTTCTCCAACAAAAAGATTGATATAGAAATTTGTATGACTCACACCCAATAGATCGTGTGTAAAGAATTCACATAATAAATTTTGTTATTCTAGAGAAGTAATTTTATATGCTTCTAAGAATTCTTTGTCATCAGGAACATATCCATGCAGATTATAGGAAATCCATAACAACTTCAACCTTAATACCTGATCATTCAATAACATATTGTACATTCACGAGGGTTTTCCAAATGCAAGAAGAAGTTCTCCTATTTTATAGGCTTCCATCTTGGCTTCATATAATTGGTCATATTTATTTTTTTAAATTGTCAATTTGGCTTTCAATCTGTTAATTTCAAAACTTGCATGTCTAAGAAAATGACTGTGAGCTATCCAGGTCTGGGGCATTACAAGAATATAAACTCGAAACCATTTCATGGAAGTTGGATTGGTTTGAATTTCCTCATCCTGCAGTGTTGGTTTTGTTCTAAGCTCTTGTAGTTCTTCCTCCATTTCAACAATTTGGCTTGTGGTAGCTGTTAGTGCTGCCTAATCTTCCTAACTTTTCTTCAAAAATGTTTTGAGGGCATTTGCCAGATTATTTGTAAGATTTTCAATTTTCTCATCTTTTTCTAACAAAATTTATTGGAGCCCTTCATCCTAAGTTGTCTTTGTTGATATCTCTAGTGATTTGTTCACTTGTCCCTGCAAAAACAAAATTTCATCATCTGTTTTTACTAATAATGCTTTTAATTCTTCTATTTCTGTTGCTATTGGAAAATTATTTGTTCCACCTTTGATAATTCAATTGCCTATTGAATTTGTTGCATTTCCTCTTGATTTTTACCTACATCATCCTCCAGAGTCATCATTGGAGTGTTCCCTTTGGTTGGGCTCCTCTAGAGGGGAATATCACTTTCATCTACATTCCTGGGTATTTCCTCCAAAACTTTGTTATCTTCTTGTTTAGGAGGTTCAATGACAGGAGAATCATGCCATTCTAGAGGAACAAAAGTATCTTCTAAAGGAGGTGTTGTGTCCTCTGGAGGTACTTTCTTTGTTTCTATAAGATTTTCTTGAAGTTCCATTGTTACATCTCCTAAAGGAGATATTGGCACTTGTGATAATTTTTCAGTTAGAACTTATGAAGCTGTAAAGGCTTCCATTGGAATATCTATTGATGGAGATGTGCTATGTTCCTAAAAACCCTATTATTGTTCTTGCACAGGGGTATGAGCAGCAACAAAGGAAAATTTAGTAGCTAGTCATTTGCTCCTCTGAAAGGGGAGCATTTGCGGTGTTTGTTAGGTCATTTTCTTCTTTGCAACTAGTTTCTTTATTTCCTCTCCTTCATCTAAAATAATTACCTCTATTATCTCTTGTGAAACATGAGTTTTCTCTGGCAATGAAGTTTCCAAAGGCTTTGATGTCGGCTCTAGTGGTAACATTTCAATTGATGGCTGGGTGAGATCCTCTGAATCTTTTCGCACCTCTGGAGCTTGATATTCCACTTTTAGAGTTACTTCTTCTATAGTTAGGGCAGTAGCTCCAGATGCTTCTCCCCTTTCCAACTTTTTATTTTAAATCTTTTGTAAAAAATTCAGTCATTTTTTGTTTTTGGTATTGATAAGCTGCAAACACGGGTGTAGATCCTAATAACAAAAATCCCAATAGGCAGCAAAATAGGCCCACAGCCACAGACAACATAAAAATAGCTTAATAGCAGTAGACGATTATAACAGTATTAAGATTAAGTCCATAGCATAAAAGATAGGAAAAACTAAATAAACATTTCTTTCGAGTCATACTTTAGAAGCCTGATCAAGTCCTCCTTTTTCTCATTCATGGTGTCCACGCCAGCAGTAGAGTAATCCTCCTACAGAACAAAAAAGGTAGATGTCACCCTGTGAAAAATTTTCATGCAAACCTTCATCAGCAACTTAACTTTATTCTGAGCATTAGAAAGACGGGATTTAACATTCTCCGGATCCTGAGCAAGCTTCCTGTTGGGGTCATCAGTTTTAGTACTCACCACCTCCTTGTCTAGTGTTTCTAGGATTTTGACATCATTAGATTCACTTTCATAGAACGAGTTATTCATCGATTCAAAATGACTCGCACCTTCCTGTTCCTGCACAGGCGTTGTCTTGACTTCTTTGATTTCAATATCATACTCAGGGTCATGTTGCTCTGAGTTCGAAGAGTAGTCCACAATCTTGAGAACTTGGGGCTTCCCTCCCACCAACCTAGAAGACCTTCTAATGCTCGGCCTTCTTCCAAAGCAGTCTTTACCCACCGTTTTCCCTTTATCCACAGCACTATCCTCCAAATTCTAAAACTGGGAAATGTCCTACATATTCACAGTCTCCGATTCCTCAATCCTCAAACCCACATCACCTTTCTTGGCTTTCTTCTTTCCTCCCTTAGTAGAGCTAGGTTGACATTGTTGGCTTTTACATTTTTTGCTACCTTGAGGAGGTGAGCTATTTTTCAAACCATAAAGGCCCACCACCGCATCTTCACGAGAATGGCCATGGGACCCATTCGCCTCACCAGAAATAAAGACCATAGGGTCCCTGCCTGGGAGTTGAGCCTTAGGAGTAGAAACACCTTTCAAAGTGGGGCTAGAACAATGGACAATAGGGGACTTAGGGTGTGGGTCTGTAGGGTTAATAGAAATGTCAGCAGCAGGGGACTTGGTTTTAGGTTTAGAGGGGCTACCATACTTGACACTGAGGGGAATGTGATCATCTGAATCCTCCCTAACATTTTCTTCAACAAGACAGGCCTTAAGAGGCTTGACAGGACACAAGGCAAGATGAAAGTGATAAAGAAAAAAGATAAGACCCTGGTGCAAGGGCACCACAACAACCTCCAGGTTACCCTCGTGGGACTTCTTGGTTGGATTGACAAAGGACTCTAGGCTAGAAAGCAAGTAGAAGGGAAAATTAACCAACAATTTGTGTTTGAATTGGTTTAAAACAGTGAAATGGTAGTGATAAAAATACCTATAACAACCTTCCAGGGTAAAGAATTTCATGATAAGATAACATACCTGATCCCATGGGTTAACCAAGATTTCACGCTCAAAGCCTCCTTGGAGTCTGACCTGTTTCTCACCTTCCCTGTAAAAAAGCTTCAAACCCTCTGGGTCTTGAACTTTCGTTTGTTTCTTTAAATGTTTTCCTTTGCATTGCAGCCTCGTAGCCTGAGAAATGGCATCCTCTAAGACAACAAATTGCATGTCACCGATCTGAACCCTCCTCTCTGCATCCCATGACATGGCGAATTGAATGGATAAGCCTTCATCAAAGCCATTTAGACATTCAATGAACGGTGTCACCCCCCTCGTAGGAAATACTCCATACCTGCGAGTCTTCTTTGAATTCCCCACGGGATGTAGGCTTTGTACACACCTTATCACCTCCCATATTTCTTAACTAGCAAAACCAACAATGCAGACTGCAGATCCAGTAGAAGGCAAAAAATAGGGTTTTTTCAAAAAATTTGAAAAGCAAATGGTACTCATTAGCATTAACACCAACCACATCCCTCGAAATCCCATACATGTCCTTCAAAATCCCAGGCACTTTAAAGGAATAATTGCACTCATAATTCAGCTCGTGTGAGCTCGTCATAGCCCCGACGGCCAGCCAAGGATGAAAAGACTTTTGTTGCCACCCTGGTGAGGATTCATGTGGATTGCTTTGCTGGCATGTGTCTAAGTAGAACCCTTGAGTCCAGCATGACCCAGGAAAGTGAGTAGTCATCATCATGATGTCATTCTTCTTACGCCATCCCCGATAATTAGGGGTAGGCAGAAAAACACCAACAAGGGCGTAGAGTGAAGTAATAGGATCCATGAAACTTAAGAGGTAACCTCTAAAAGAATGTTAGCAATAACATTCTGAGGAATATTATTAATGTTTCTCCAACACCTTAGAGGGTGAAGATTAATTCCATGGTTAGCATAAGGTCAACAACTTGATTGCCTTCCCTATAGATATGCCTTACTTCAATACCCTCAAAACTTAGAGGTGGGGTTCTTATATCTTGAATAATATCCTCAATCTGCCACCCAACCCTAGTTCTGTCTTTAACAGCTTCAATGATAAGCTTAGAATCTCCTTCAATAACAAGGTGATTAATGCCTATACCCAAGGCAATTTTAAGATCCCAGAGGAGAGCTGAGGCTTCCGTAATATTATTGGTATTTACACCAAGTCCCCCAGCAAAGGCTGCCAAAAGAACCCCCTTATCAGATCTAAGAACACTATCCACACTGGCCAGCCTAGGGTTGCCCTTAGTAGCACCGTCAAAGTTGAGTATGGCCCAACCAACTAGGGGGACCACTTAGTATTAGCCCAAGCTCTTTTCCTAGTATCGTCCATTTTGCAAATACTTGTCAAAATGTACCACTCCTTTATGATGTTGGCTTCCAACTTATTGGGGAGGGGGGGTTATGCGCAGCTTTCAAAGTGTTGTTAGAGAGATTTTCCTACAAGAGTTTGGCCACTATACAAAAGACCTTCTTGGGATCCCTATATTTTTCCCGAAATAGCCTATTATTCCTTTCTTTCCATAGGCTCTAAAACAGAATAAGAGGCAGTTGGAACCAGATTTCCTTACTAATGGGGTGGAAGAGAGGAGAGTACTAGGACTTTAAAAAGTCTGATAAATCACCACACAAACACCAAGGGATTCCCATCTTGTTCAACGCCGGGCTCCAGATTTCCCACGAAAATTCACAATGTAAAAGAAGATGGGAGATAGTTTCCTCCTCCTTGAAGCATAAGGTGCACCTGTTTGGAATTTGAAAACCTCTAACCCGAAGGTTGTCTATAGTTAGAATCTTATCCTACACTGCTAGCCACCAAAAATGGCTGATTTTAGGTAAGAGATTTTGGTTCCAAACCCTTTTCCAAAAGCTGTCTTCATTCTTAGGCATAAGGAGGTTGTAGGTCAACCTAATAGTGAAGCTCGCATACCTCTCCCTATCCCACAACAACCTATCCTTCAAAGGGAAGATAGGGATTTTGCACTCTCTAATAGATAGTTGAACATCCTTTTCTTTCTGCATAAGGTCAATCTAGCTCTGACAGCTGCTTCCACCCTTCATGACAAGGAAGGATATAATCACAGGCCCTCCTGCAAAAAAAAAACAACCATATTGATCAAGCCTTGGGAATTCTAAAATTTGTTTAGCGGCCCCCCTTTACACCAACTATCTTCCTAGAACCTTATAGTTCTACCATCTCCTAACTTCCACTTTACCCCCTATAGGAGCATCCCTCTGCATTTGAGAACATTGTTCTGTATGACCAAACCTTTGGGTAGGTTATGGGAATGAAGAAAATCTTCCTATGTCAAGTACCCAAAGTACTTGGCTCTCATGATACTACCCCACTCTTTATCCCCAGTTAAAAGATTCCATCCAATTTTGGAGATAAGGGTTTTATTGAGAAGATTAATCTTTCCTAAACATAGGCCACCCTGCAGCTTCGATCTATACACCTTATCCCAACTCACCAGGGCCAATATCTTCTTAGTTTCCACCGCAGTCCACAAAAAATTCCTCTGAGTTCTTTCAAATCTTTCAGCAATATACTTAGGTATTTTGAAGAGGGACAAGAAATAAACAGGGATACCTTGAATAGAGGTCTTCAACAGCTGGTACTTTCCAGCCTGACTCAGTAGATTTCCTTTCCAACTAGCCAGTTTCTTTTGAATCCTTTCTAAAATTGAGTTCCAATAATCAAAAGAAACATCCTTAATCATAAAGGGGAGGCCCAAATAAATCCCAAGGAGTTCACCACTTGAATAGCCAAGAATCCCCATAATCTTATGTTGGAGCTCGATGGGGGTATTAAAGAAGTACACCTGGCTTTTTTCATAATTGATGCACTGGCCTACCGAGGTGGCATAAACCTACAAGACTTTCTTCCAATTTCTGGCCTCAACCACCAAAGCAGATCCAAATAGGATGGTATCATCCACAAATTGTCGAATGGCAACCTGGGCAGCAATTGAGGCAGGTTTGACACCCTTGATCTCCTTGGAGCTTAATAACTTGAGGAAGCTTCTACTTAGGACTTCTGCCAATAGAATGAAGAGGTAGGGGATAGAGGGTCACCCTGGCTTAAGCCCCTTCTAGCATTGAAAAAGCCCCTGGGGACCCCATTAACAAGAACAGATAATCTGACAGAAGTGACACACACATTTATGAGCTGCAGAATTTTTCCTTGGAATCCCATCTACTCTAGAATTCTGAAAAGAAATTCCCATGCCACTCTATCATAGGCTTTAGAAATGTCAAGCTTGAAGGCCATTCCAAGAAACTTACTTCTCTCCATAGAGTGAATAATTTCATGAGTGGAAATGGCCGCATTAGTAATTTGTCTACCCGGAACAAATCCCTTTTGACTGCTGCTGATGAGCCTATCAAGGATGGGTTGAAGTTTGGACACAAGGATCTTAGAAAAAATATTATAAATAGTATTGCATAGATTAATTGGTCTAAAATCTCCTATACACACCAGGTTAGGTTTTTTAGGGATAAGAGCAATAAAAGTTTGATTAAGTTGCTTCAACAGCTTACCAGTCTTGAAGAAGTCCCTAGCTGCCTTCGTGACATCCTTACCCACAATGTCCCAATACTCTTGAAAGAAAGCAGGGGGAAAACTATTTGGCCCCAGAGCCTTAAAGACACGCATTAAGAACAGACAAGCATGAACCTCCTCCTTAGTAACCATTTTTCCAAGCCAGGCATTATCCTCCTCATTAAGGTAGGTAGGGATTATATCAATAAGCTCCTGATTAGGCCTAAACTCCAGAGCCTCCAAAAAGTTTTGAAAGTAATAGGCAACAACCTGCCCCACCAGATAGTCCAACTCCACCAAAATCCCCTTCTCATCCATAAGTTTAGCAATACTATTTCTTTTCCTATGCCTCATTGTTGACTGGTGAAAGAATGAGGTGTTTTTGTCCCCCTCCTTGAGCCATTGCACTCTTGATTTGTGCTTCTAGTAAATTTCCTCTTTCTTAAGAACTTCTTTCCATTCCTTTCTCAACAGTTCTTCTTTAACAGTGTCCTCAGAAATGTCTCCTTCCTCCATTTGTTTTTGAATGTCACCCAAATTAGCAGTAATCCTCTTTTTAGTATCAAATATATTGCCAAATGTGAACTTGTTCCACCCTTTTACCTTGTTCTTGACCAGTAGTAGTTTCTGAGTTAGCCTGAACATAGGAGTACCATTGACAACAACACCCCACCAGCTAGCTAACCTATCCTTAAATTCAGGATGTTGAGTCCACATAATTTCAAACCTAAAATGATACGGTCCTTTAACATTCTTATCCTTCCAAGAAAGTAGGAGGGGGTTATGATCCGAAGTAGTTCTAGGGAGGGCTTCTAAACTGGAAGTGCTTACAAAATCCCAGCACGATGAAACTAGAACTCTGTCAAGTCTTACTTGTATCAAATTTCTCCCTTTTCTTTGATTGGACCAGTTAAAGCGGTTTCCTTGAATATCAATATCCATAAGACCTTTATTTAAGAAGTCATCCAGGTCCATCATGTTGTCTGTGTAATCCAAAATCCCTCTATTTTTTTTGAGGGGAAAAGCGGGGTGTTAAAGTCCCTAGCCAACATCCAACATCTTAATCTATCTCTGGAAATCAGGGAGGAAAGATAATCCCATAACTCTCTTCTAGGGCCCCTTTGGTTAGGAGCATAAATGTTAACAAGGTTCCAAGAATTGCTGTTAGACTCCATTCTAACATCAAGATAATTTTTATCCCTTTCAACTAGACTTCCTCTAACAGCCTTGTTGTTCCACATTGTGACAATACCCCTAGAGGCTCCAACCACATCACAAATACAAAAATCCGCATTAGGCCAAACACTCATAGCAATGGACTAGAACCCCTCATCTTTCATTTTCACTTCTTGCAACATCAGTATGTCAATCTTGTTATCGTAGATATAGCTCTTAACAAAGAGCTACTTATGAGGGTTGTTAAGCCCCCTAATGTTCCAAGAGAGGACTCTCATTTGTTAGGGGCCTTCTTGGAGCCAATCTCCAAGGTCCTCTACTATCCCATTGCAATATCCTTGTTAATTGCTTTATGTCTGGTCTCTCGTTGTGAGGGTCTACCCATCTTAGTGTCTACAGCCACATCAATGGACTTTTTATGATACCCTTTTCCTCTCCTCTTAGCTATGGACCAGCCCTTGGAGTCAGTGACACTAGAGCTAGCCTCAGGGGTAAGAGGAAGAGATTTACTGCCAGGGGAAAGGGCTCCCTTTCACAGTATCAATGTTGCATTCTATTTTATTTGGGCTTCCAATTCTTTTGAAAATTGAGGGGCCTTCCATGTTGCTCTGTTCTGTCTCCTCATTTTCTACCAGGACTTCCTTGCCAGAGACTTCCTCTTGGTAAAACTTGCCTTCCTCCATACCCTCCCCATAAGGGAGAGTGTGATCCGTCTCCAAGAAGGGGGCAGGGATTGTTTGAGATTAATCCATCACAGCCTCTAGAGGAAAGGGGCTATTCTTTCCATCCAGACTTTCCATGTTCTTACCAAATTTAGGCAAGCTGATAATATTCAGGAGATCATTCTTAAAAGGGTACTCGTCCTTAGTGACATTTCCATTTATCTCTGGTTCAAAGGGGACTTTTTTGGCTTTACACTGAGTAACCAGATGTCCTTTCTTATTGCAGTTTTGACAAAAGGTGGAGGAATTTTCATAGATAATGGGTTGAACCCATTGGCCAAACTTGGATTCCAAAGTAATGCTATTAGGAAGAACTTTATTAATATCAACACTTACACAAAACCTAGCAAACACTAACCTGGTTTTATTTCTGGTGGTGTTGTCCAGCACAATATAGTGGCCGAACAAGTTGGCTATCCAAATGAATATCTCCTCGTCCCAATATTCCAGCGGCAGGCTTGGGAATCTAACCCAAACAGGAGCAATTTTGTTGAGATCAATAGCAACATCAAAACCCGACTTCCACTTGCAAAGAGAAAGGATGTGCTTTCCATACATCTAGGGGCCCCCTGCTAATACAGAGGATAGGTCTTCCCTGGCCGTGAATTTAAAGAGGAAAGTTCCTCCAACCATAGCACTCACTGTTACGCTGCCCTTCACTTTCCATTTGGTAGTCACCCACTTCCTGACCATATCAATAATAGGTCTGAATGAAAAAAACTTTCCCACCAGGGTGTTTTCCATTACAGAGACAATCCTTTCCATAGTGAAATCTAGGAACAAAATTGTTGTCCCGTTTGTGGACTCACAAATCCAAGGAGAAACCTAAGGGTTCTCCTGAAGATTCCCAACAAGGGAACTCTTCCATGCCTTTGATTCAATCTCCTTTTCTTGTAGCATGTGGCTAGCGGACCCATGAGCCTTATCACAGGTCACGTGATCAGAAAAGTCCTGCAGACTGTCCTAGAAACTGGGAACATAATCATCACCTGAAGCACATCCAGGGCTACCCCGACCTAAGGACGGTGGAGCAGGGGACCCCCGGGGTCCCCTGCAGCCATGGAGGAAACAAATTCAAATTCAAAAAGAAGCGGGAAACGAACATAGTTGCAAAGCGGCATTACTCAAACAAATATCCCAGTCATTTTTTGTTAGTTTTATGATTTTTCAAATTTTGATGTTTGCACAATAATGTAATGAGTCCATGGTGTTTTAAGGGCCTAATTTCCTTATTGTATTTTTCTACCATAACTTTTAAAGACTCAAACAGGTAAGTAGGTAGGTTAACTTTTACTTCAAAATTTTTAGCTCCATAGCACATGTGGGTTAGCATTCAAAATGTTAGTCCCACAACTGTGCCAAATTGCCCCTCACAGGTGAAAATTTTCATCACCCATGTTACTATTGATTTCTATGGTTCATAAATGGTGTCCATGTTAATCCCCTTGTTAAATCCCTTTTTACCCACTATTATTTGGGGAGAGGTTCACCCTTGTGTGAAAATTTATCAATCATTTCTGGATAGGTGATGTGTTTCTCATGGAAAAAATCAATACCTTCCACAATAATTTCAGATAATCAAGAAAGGATTTCAATAGTGACCTTGATTTTTCACTCACAAACCATGGAATAATTTTTAGAGAAGTTTTGTACAAATTCATCCCTAAGGTATGCATTATATCCTTCAAATTTTCATAGAAAATTAAACCAACATTACCTCAAATATATTAGCTACTACTTGATATTCTAATAATTTCTTGGTTGAATCAAGTTTTGCTTTCCTTTTAACTACCATAGCTACTTGTTGGATTGTTTACAATGACTAAAAATGTCGGTGCAGAAGAGGTGTTGTGTAGCAGTTTGAAGGGTTCACTTATACAGATGGATTTGGTAGGAAAAGCAGAGGTAAAGTAGAAATTTGAAACAAGAAGAGTGTGACAATGGCGACTAGTCTGCTTTGCATTAATTATTTGGTAATTATCTCCCCTAAGGTTTCATAATGGTTATTCATGCAGGCTATTATTCTGCCAGCTTTTCTGCTAGCCAGAGAAGAGTGACATCATTATTAAATGGTTACTTTATTATTGGTTGAGGACTATCATGCAAATTATTATTATTATACGACAAAAATTATTACTTTCCTAGTTGAGAATGATGTACATACCTATCACCATAGTTGTTGTCAATCAAAATTTTCATGCTACCAAATGTGTGACATGTCAGAATCATTATGATGTGTACTTCCAAACTTGAAAGCAATATGTGTGTACTTTATGCCATAAATGTAGAAAAGATCTTTTATTAGATGGAGGTGGCGGGAACTCCAAAAGTATTGTCTAGGCATTATTTTGGGAGCTGTATTTATTATGAATGGCTCCAGAACATTATTAAAAGATGATTCCAGAGAAACTGTAGATAATTTTTGGAGCATCATTGAAAGGATGCTTTTGAAGGATCACAAACATTCTTCAGGAGCATCGTTGAAAAAATGCTTCCAAAGAAACATGAACATTCTTCCAGAGCATCATTGAAAAGATGCTTTTGGAGGAACACGAACATCCTTCCAAAGCATCATTGAAAGGATGCTTCCGAAGAAACATAAACAAACCTCCATAGCATCATTGAAAGGATGTTTTTGGAGAAACACGAACAAACCTCCAAAGCATCATTGAAATGATGCTTTCATAGGAAACACGAACATTCTTCTAGAGCATCATTGAAAGGATGCTTTTGGAGGAAACAAGAACATTATTCCGGAGCATCGTTGAAAAGATGCTTCTGGAGGAAACACGAACATTCTTCCAAAGCATCATAGAAAGGATGTTTCCAAAGGAGCATGAACACTCTTTTCAGAGATGGCGTGGACAACTTCTGGAGGACTAAGAAGACATAAACAACTTTTGGAGCATTGTTAAAAGGATTCTTTTGGATGAAAACTTAAGGAAACATAAACAATTTCCAGAGAAATCAAAACATTTAAAAACAAAAAAAAATGAGATAGAAGTACTTACCCCAGTTTGATGGAGAAGGAAAGACTCCCTTACACAACAAATGTCCACCTATTAATCATCTGGATGAATTCTTTCTTGCTCATTGGTTTTTGGTACAAATGTAATCTATGACCATTCACTAGAAGTGTTCTTGTATCACTATCAATTGGCTTCAGATGCACAACTCCATTACTAAATATTTATTCTGCCTCATAAGGCCCCAACCATCATGTCAAGACTTTGTTGGAATGCACAGGACAACTGAGAGGGGGGGTGAATCAGTTATATGTTAAAACTTTAAACCATCAACACATCAACCACTTATAATGCATTAGCAGAATTTAAACATATGAAGCATCAATGCAAACACATCCACACACATAAGAACACCAGATTTATGTGGAAACCTCAATAAGCGAAGAACCATGGTGAGGATTAGCTCACAATATATATGAATAACAACACCAAAAATCAATAGCCTCACTGCCAAGCGCTCACTGCCCAGAAAAGAGAAGAAATAAATCTATTACAAAGAGATTCGCTATCTCAAAGCAACAGAAGAAATTCACCACTAATACCCTTTTCCATCCACAACCTTTAGCTCACTGCCTCCAACAACTTCTGGCACACTGAAATGTAGACACCTTCTGCTCACTGCATTCTGCAGTCATAGGCTTTTAAGCTCACACACAACTCACTGCCCTTGATTCACATTTGCATCATCTTCTCTACATTTCTCCACTCAACTTCATCTTGCATTTATACCATCTATAACCAAGACCTATCTCAATTAGGTCGGTCCTAATGAAGTGTGTACATTACACATATGCAACATTACTTAGGCCGACACTAAACACTTACGCGGTGGAAAGAACTGAAAGTAGACCATGTGAAGGGATAACCAGGACTCAAATTTATATCTTCAAGCTACTTATCACATCCACAATCCATGAGGTACCTCCACAAATAGGATAGCATGCCAAGTTGGCCAAGCCTGAGCTAACGATCACATCCACACTTCTCCAAGTCCAAAAACATTATATGGACCAGAGAGAGACACTCCAAAGCATTCACACACCTTCCCAAAATACTCATCATCATCAAAAACTTCTACAACACTACTAAAACCATCAGAATCAAAGAATGTCTTCATTATGCACATCAGGACACACCGTTACTGATCACCAACGCAAGAACTAAACTTGCAGAGCATCCCAACACTAGAAACTTCAAAGGAGGGTGGATATAGATAATATAAGCACACCCCGAGATCCGCAAGATAGGAAAGCACAATGCGGAGAAATGTGGAGCATTATCATTTCTCTCAGACACCCTTCTTCATAGTCAAGTATTCTGTCAAACACATCTTCTACTTCCACACGATCCAAAACCTGAAACTCTGGATATAATACCTATGAACACCTTTGATCAATACTTCCAAACCACACAATCATGTCTTCAATTAATAATAAATGTTGAGAATAATACTGAGGGTACCTATGTCATGTTGCACACCTTTTTATCAAATTTTCTCAAAAGCACTTGGAAACCAAGTGAATCATCTGCTAGGAGTTGACATCAATGACAACACCAACAATTTTCTAACAATCTCCCCCTTTTTCATTGATGGCAACACCAACTCTTTGAAAAATCATCAAGACCTAAAGCAACTGTTACTCCCCCTGATAGAAACAACTTACTCTTTACACACCTCTTTGCACAATGGTTTTTCAATCACTTCAACTCTCTCCCCCTTGACATCAATGGCAAAGGGCAACAACACTAGCAAGTATTTGCATCATCTCTATTGTTCTCACTTTTCTGCATTCTCCCCCTTAAGATCATAGGATGTGCTCCATCTGACTATATCAACCAATAGTATCTCTACCTACTCCCCCTGAGAGGTAGCCTTCAACATTAGTCTAGGTCCATAAAAATGTATCTTGAAATGCTTCCTGGACAAATGCATATGCTTATGTATCTAGTTAAGAGGAGGGGAAATAACCCCTAACCCCTAACTTCTGTCGGAGATACTCAAAAGTATCCTTAGGGATTTTAGAGTTGGCTATGATAGGAGCCACCCAGGATCTAGGATTTCATGAAAGCACAAGAGAGATCAAATGAAAGAATAATGCTATTCTATTAATGAATGCAAAAGATTACAAGAGATTATTGGATTGTTCTTACAATGTACATGATATGCCTTGCTTATGAAGGCAAGGTGAGAGCTAGAAAGGTGGATAGAAAGGTGGAGATATTCCTACATGTGACAATTAGAGGAAGATAACTAATTGCACATGTGGAGGATAAGACAACTCACTCCAACTATCAACAACTCAACACACAACTAGACTCAACTAGAAACACCTAGAAGACTCACTAAGTCAACTTAACATGTGTGAATTATGTGTGAATATTATTTAACTAGTAAATAGTTAAATAATGTAAATTATCCACACAAGGGTAAACTTGTTAGGTGATAACCCTATTCACACCAACCACCCCCTTAAGTGCAACTTAGGGAGTAGTTGACTAAAGCAAGATGAAATGATGGATGGGTCCTGGCTACTAGGCCATGTTAGGTACCCATGTACAACAAATCTCAAGTGGAGAAAAGGAGAAAACCTCATGGGACAAAACTCCTCTCCAAAAGTGAGAATGCATGAAACATGAAAGTGAAAGAAGTGATAGTAGGAAGGACTCAACATGACCCCCCAAGGATAGTTTCTATCACATATGTACAATCAATTACCCCCCATAGGAGAGCAAGAGTGAGACTATAAGTCCCCCCCACAATGAAGTAGCTCCTGTGCCGATGGTGAATGCTTGAAGATGAACATTGGAAAGTGTCCTATACCTACAAAAAACATTTCTCCCCTTAGGAAGAAACAAGTCCAAACGCTGATGTCAAAGAAACTCCATCTCAAGGAATGAGGGAAAAAGCCTTATGATAGGTGTCTTTAAAGACTTTTGAAATGCCCACATGTCAAAATTAAAGAATGGCACAATGCAATGAGGTGTGACCAATCCAAATTCCTAGGTAGACTCATGAAGAACAATCTCCAAAGACGAAGTAGATGGGATAACAGTTGTGCTATAACTGTCATCAAAGAGGAGAGATATCCCCTCAAGTGTGTCCTCCAAATCTGTAATATGAGACTCACAAAACAAGTCTGATATACCTGTCAAGAAAGTATCCCACAAAGATGTGTCAAAGACCTATATGATCCTGCTCAACTAAAGTAACCATGTCGATGTCGATCTCTAAAGACGCAGGAGGATGAGGTGATGGAAGCTCAGCACTAGTCTCATGAACCAAAGTAGGTGAAAGGACACCAAGGTTCAAGTGACCAAACTTCTCCTTAGAAACATGATTCACACTTGATGCATGAGTGTGAATGCCAATCAATGGATCTACATCATCAGAGGAAGCAAAATGGGAGAAAGTATACAAGCGAGATGCATGATCATCCATCCCAACTGCAATGATATCTCTGCTCTCCAAGTCTCGTATGATCACTGAATCAGGAGTGAACTCAACTATCTTCCCTTCACCAAAATGAGTAATCTGGTAGATGGAAAGGAGATTGGTTGACAAGGAAGGTAGACACAACACATTGTTGAATGTATTCTCTCAAACATTAATAGTTCCTTTACCAATTGCATGCATGTATGTGTTGTTACCCATCAAAATAGGTGGCGAAGTACATGACTCAAATGAAGAGAACATCCCCTATGAAGATGCCATATGATGAGAAGCTTTTGAATCAAGAAGCCATCTCTCTAACTGAAGACTTGTAGAAGCAAAGAGTGCTTGTCCTTTTCCTTTGATTGTCCCATTGGCAATACCTGTTGTTCCTGTCTATGTAGATGATAATGGTGTCAAAGAAGAGGATGTAGTAGGTGATGATGATGGCATTTTGATATTGTGCTTTTGAATAATGTGAGTCAACTCATCAATTTTCTTCTCATAACACTTATGCTCATCATGTCCTAGTTTCTCGCAATATGCACACTTTGGTCTCTCCTTCTTAGATGATTCCTCCTTGGGAGAGGATGAGGACTTAGGTGATTTGGTTGACTCTTTTGCTTGCTCATTATTCTTGAAATCCTTATTTTTCTGTTTCTTACCTTTGCTAGTTGAAGCTTTTTGATCCTTTGTACCTTGACTAGCAAGAAGTGCTTGAGGTTTAGGAGACTTCAATGTGCTCATGTGTACTAACTTAGCTTGCTCCGTTGTGAGTGATGCAGCAAACTCATCAAGTGAAGGCATTGTGAAAGTTTTCCCAAGTGCATCCATAGTAGCATAAAAGGTAGAAATAAAATTTGAATAGTCAAGACCAAGCTTGGCAATGATTGAAAGAATCAATTGAGTGTCCTCTTTCTCAATTCCACATTGTTTGAGCTGCAATCTAAGTGACTTAAGCTTTGTGAAGAAGTCTTGGATGCTTGCAAAATCAGTTGGATTCAAACCATTTAATTCATTGTCCAATTTGAAACCTCTCATAGTATCTTTCTTACCAAAGAGATTTTCTAAGGTAGTCCACACTTCATTAGGTGTAGTACAAGATTCAATATGAAAAAGAAGATTAGGAGAGATACACAAGCATAGTGTTCCATAGGCTTGATCACATCTATTGTACCACTTTCTCTTTTCTGTAGCTGTTGTTCATTCAATTTCTGTACCCATTTTTACTCTATGAATTTTCAAACTTCTTAAATGAATCTCCATTTTAGTTTTCCACTCATGATAGTTATATGGTGTGAGTAGAGGAAGTTTGTGTGAATCCATGATGCAAGAGTACAAAAAAGAACACAAGACACCCCCTGTTAATCAAAGAGATCACCCCCCAAAAAAAGAATAATTGTGGCTCTTTATACTTAGTGCGATTTATAATCATCCTCAAGGGACCAAATTTGGGAAAACAAGAAAATCTCTTAAAACTAAGATTCAAGGGAGATTACAGTCACTCACAATGATTTACCACAACAAACAAATCCCTCCAAAATAAATTGCACTTCCTCAAGTGTCAAAATGCCCAAGTTATCACTCAAAAGCCAAAAAACTGACAAATGAAATAAAATGAACTTGGAGAAAAATCTGAGGAAAGTGCATAGATGGATTTGAAGAGCTCCTAAATACCTTTTCGATGCCACAAGAATCGTGAAAATCTGATATCGTGGCAAAAAGTTGTGAGCTTAGAAGACAAAAATGAAGATTTGTATTCAAACTGATGTAGCAGTCACCTACAATAGAATATCAGAAAACTACTAATGCCACTGCGAAGTGCTCTCTGTCAATTTTCTGACGATATCTTGTTTTCTTGATTTCGCCTCCGTGGGCAAAAGTTATGCAAAAAAGAAAAAAAGTCCTAAGGGGCAAAAATGGTCCCCTGGCGCTGATGTCGGTAGAATATTCTCAGAATATTCCCTTTTGCTGGAAAAAAAACCCCCTCGCAGAAAAGCAAAAAATACTGGTCAAATGCAAAACCACCTTTATTTTTCTCTGATACCATGTTAGAGTTGGCTCTGATTGGAGCCACCCAGGATCTAGGATTTCATGACAGCACAAGAGAGATCAAATGAAAGAATAATGCTATTCTATAAATGAATGCAAAAGATTACAAGAGATTATTGGATTGTTCTTACAATGTACATGATATGCCTTACTTATGAAGGCAAGGTGAGAGCTAGAAAGGTGGAGTGAAAGGTGGAGTGGAAAGTGGAGATATTCCTACAACATGTGACAATTAGAGGATGATAACTAATTGCACATGTGGAGAATAAGACAACTCACTCCAACTATCAACAACTCAACACATAACTAGACTCAACTAGAAACACCTAGAAGACTCACTAAGTCAACTTAACATGTGTGAATTATGTGTGAGTATTATTTAACTAGTAAATAGTTAAATAATGTAGATTTTCCACACAAGGGTAAAACGGTTAGGTGATAACCCTATTCACACCAACAAGGGAGAGCCTTTGTAAAATGTCTACAACTTGATTCTTGGTAGGCACATACTCCAACTTAACTTTATTCTTTGCATCTTTTTCTCTTAAAAAGTGATACTGGATTGAAATATGCTTTGTCCTTGAATGCATCACAGGATTTTTTGAAATGTTGATAGCACTTGTATTGTCACATAGGATAGGAATAGGTTCATCATATGACACTTTGATATCCTTCAATGTTGGCTTCATCCATAACACTTGTGTGTAGCAAGATGTTGCTGCAATATATTCTGCCTCTGCAGTAGATAATGATATTGAGTCCTGCTTCTTACTTAGCCAAGAGATGATTTTGCTTCCTAGAAAGAAAGCACCACCACTTGTACTTCTTCTGTCATCTGTACATCCTGCCCAATCTGCATCTGTATATGCACTCAAGGAGAAATAAGTATACTTGGGATACCATAGGCCAAACTCCAGAGTGTGTTTTAGGTATCTAAATATCCTCTTTACTGCTACAACATGTGACTCTCTAGGATCAGCTCATAATCTAGCCACAAGATAGACTACATGCATGATATCTAGTCTAGTAGCAGTCAGGTATAACAATCCACCAATCATTGATCTGTATTTACTCTTATCAGCCTTAGGAGATTCATCATATTTTCTTAACTTGCAACCAGTAGTCATGGGAGTACATATCGGTTTGGAGTCTTCCATTCCAAACTTCTTCAACATTTCACTAGCATACTTTAACTATGAAATGAAAATGCCCTTTTTTGATTGTCTGATTTGTAACCCAAGGAAGAAGTTCATTTCCCCACTCATTGACATTTAAAATTCCTTCTGCATTTCTTCTAAAAATCTCTTACACATACCTTCATTTCCTCCAAAAATTAAATCATCTACATATACTTCCACAATCAGGATTTGATCGTCTTCAACTTTGAAGTACAGATTTCTATCTACAGTGCCCTTTTTGAATCCTTCCTGTAGCAGGTACCTATCTAATCTTGCATACCAAGCTCCAGGAGCCTATTTGAGTCCATACAATGCCTTCTTCAATCTGTAGACCATATTTGGATCAACTGATAACTGAAAGCCTTCTGGTTTCTCAATATATACTTCCTCTTCTAATACTCCATTGAGGAATGTAGATTGCACATCCATCTGATAAACTTTGAAGTCCTTATGAGCTGCAAAGGCCAAGAACAATCTGATGGCCTCCAATCTTGCCAATGGAGCAAATGTTTCCTCATAATCTATTCCTTCCACTTGTGAGTAGCCTTTACACACTAGCCTAGCCTTATTTCTGACTACTTCCCATTCTCATTCAATCACATTCTTGTCTGCTTGTCTTGGGACAACTTCCTAGGTTTGATTCTTCTCAATCTGCATCAATTCCTCTTCCATAGCCTTGATCTAGTGTTCATTTTTGCATTCTTTAGTCACTGTTGGGTTATATTTGAGACAATAGGCACAAATTTACATGTTCATCTGCCATAGAAATACTTCTCCTTGTTAACACACCTTTGTTCTTATCTCCAATGATCTGATCTTCAGAATGGTTCTTCTGCACATACTTGGGAGGCATGGGAATCTTCTCCGAAGCATCCTCTTCATCTACTTGTTTCTCTTTTTCCTTGTCTTCCTCTCTTGCATGGAAAGCAGTGACCAACGCTCCTTCAATGTGGTGTCCTATCTCCGAAGCAATGTCCTTCATACATCTTCTAGGATTAGTAGAATTAGTTCCAACATTAAAAGCCATGAACAAGCATTCATTACCATCATCATCTGGATAGTTAGACTCATCATCAGATATGTTGTCATCTTCTTTAACATAATAACTTTCTTAAATGATTTACCTTTGTTCTCCTTGTATTTGTCATTAGAAATTTTGATTGGACATTTAGAAGCATAATGACCTATCTCTCCACAGCTGAAACATATGAAAGGTAACTTACCTCTGTATTTTCCAGAGCCCTTTTTCAACCTACTCACAAAATTTTCTTCCACTTCATCAAAGTCATCTGAATCAGATTCTCCATTCTTTTATGTCTTGCTAGCCTTGAAAGCAGTTTCTTTTCTTGTATCATCTTGACCAAATTCTCTTATCTCAAAAGAAGTTAGAGTACCAAACATTTTATCCTTAGAATAATTATGCAGATCTTGAGTCTCTTCAATAGCAGAAACTTTAACACTATAAGATTTAAGAAGAGTTCTTAGTACCTTTTTTACCACTTCCTTTTCCTCCAACTGTCCACCAAGACCATTGATGGAATTGACAATTTCATCCACTCTCTACATGTAGTCTGCAATATTTTCATCCTCTGACATCCTTAGGGCTTCAAAGTTGGACTTTAGAATCTGCAACTTTGCTTGCTTGACCTTGCCATCTCCTTCATAGGTGTTTTCTATCTTCTTTCATATCTCATGAGCATTTTTGTAACTTATCACCTTCACTCATTTAGAATCAAAGAGACTGTTCAAAAGAGCACTCCTTGCCTTACCATTGTTCTCATATTCTTTAATTGCATCTTCATTCTTTGGACCATCTTTAGGTACGGTATAGTTTTTGTCAACTATTTTCCATACGTCATATCCTAGTGAGACAAGAAAGCTTTCCATCATGGATTTCCAAAAAGCATAATTTGTTCCATCAAACACTGGGACCTCCATACCTTTCATATGTGCCATCTGGATCTACCCCAAGTGGTTAAGCTTCTTCAGGGAACTTGGATCTGATATCAATTGTTGGAATGCATAGGACAACTAAGAGGGGGGGTTGAATCAGTTATATGTTAAAAATTTAAACCCTCAACACATCAACCACGTATAATGCATTAGCAGAATGTAAACATATGAAGCATCAATGCAAACACATCCAAACACATAAGAACACTAGATTTATGTGGAAAACCCAATAAGGGAAAAACTACAGTGAGGATTAGCTCACAATATATATGAATAACAACATCAAAAATCAATAGGCTCACTGCTAGAGAAAGCATCACTGCCCAGAAGAAAGGCTCACTGCCAAAGAAAGGCTCACTGCCCAAAAGAGAGAAGAAAGAAGAAGTTTGTTACAGAGAGATTCACTATCTTGAAGCAACAAGAGAAATCCACCATTGATACCCTTTCCATCCACAACCTTTGGCTCACTGCCTCCAGGAACATCTAGCACACTAAAATGTAGACACCTTCTGCTTACTGCATTCTGCAGTCATAGTCTTTTAAGCTCGCACACAACTCACTGCCCTTGATTCACATTCGCATCATCTTCTCTACATTTCTCCATTCAACTTCATCTTGCATTTATACCATCTATAACCAAGACCTATCTCAATTAGGTCGGTCCTAATGAAGCGTGTGCATTACACATATGCAACATTACTTAGGTCGGCACTAAACACTTCTGCGGTGGAAAGAACTGAAAGTGGACCATGTCAAGGGATAACCAGGACTCAAATTTGTATCATCAAGCTGCTTATCACATCCACAATCCACGAGGTACCTTTGCAAATAGCATTAGTGTGCCAAGTCGGCCAAGCCTGAGCTAACGATCACATCCATGCTTCTCCAAGTCCAAAAAGATTATGCAGACTAGAGAGAGACACTCCAAAGCATTCACACACCTTCCTAGAATACTCATCATCATCAAAAACTTCTACAACACTATCGCAACTGTCTGAATCAAGGAATGTCTTCAATATGCACATCAAGACACACTTTACTGATCACCAACGCAAGAACTAAACCTGCGTAGCATCCTAACATTGGAAACTTCAAAGGAGGGTGGATATAGATAATATAAGCACATTCCCAAATCCGCAAGATAGGAAAGGACAATGCAGAGAAATGTGGAGCATTCTCATTTCTACTAAACACCCTTCTTCACAGTCAAATATTCTATCAGACACATCTTCTACTTCCACACGATCTAGACCCTGAAACTCTGGATATAATACCTCTAAACACCTTTGATCAATACTTCCAAACCACACAAGCATATCTTCAATTAAGAATAAATGCAAGGCACAATACTAAGGGTACCTCTGTCATGTTGCACACTTTTTTATCAAATTTTCTCAAAAGCACTTGGAAACAAAGTGAATCATCTGCTGGGAGTTGACATCAATGACAACACCAACAAGTTTCTAATAGAGTTTTCCTTTTAGGTCCTTGTATATAGAGTCAAAGAATAGTGCCCAAACTCCATCGCAAAACTTCCTTTCTTTTTTATGAAAATCATGCCATGCTTTTCTTTGTTGTTGCATCAACTCAATATGTTGTATAGCCTCTAATCGAAGCTCATACAACTCATTTAGAACTTGCATAACTCATTTTATCTGTGCTCTATTCAGATCTAAACCCACATCCATGGTTGTCCTCTATGTTTAAAGTTCAAATTCGATAGGTAGGATGGGTTTCTTTCCAAAATCAATTCATATGGTGTGAAGCTTGTTGTTGATTTCCAAGTAGTATTATATGCCCATACAACTTCATATAGTTTTCTGGACCAATCTGTCCTCCCTGTTGAGACTATTTTAGTGAGTATATTTTCTAACTCCCGATTAGTTACTTCCACCTGACCATTTGCTTGAAGATGATATAGTGATGATTGTAGACACCTAAAAATGTCTTCACCATTTAATCAACCGCCGATATCACTAATATCACCGATTCCCCTTCTAATTAATTAATTAAATTTTTATTTAATTAATTATTCATTCTAACACCTGATTATTCATCATTTCACCCGTACAATTAAATTAATTTAATTAATTCAATGGTTCCATTTACTAACATTAGCCCAATTAATTAAATAAATGTGCAAATATCTATTTGGCTAATCCCTTATTTCATTAAACCCAATTAATTAGATAAATTATTTTATCTAGTTAATTTAGCCTATTAATCAGACCATCCCTACCCTAGTTAATTAAATACCTATTATTTAATTAGCCCGTCTAACCCACCTATCCTCTAGTCCTAGGATTAATTAAATGAAATTTCATTTAATTAATCTTAACCCCCAAATTAACCCATTCCCTAATTTACTACAGCCATATTAATTAAACTAATCACCTTGATTAGTTTGGTTAAACCCCATTTAACACTCCTCCCCATATTTCCCAAATAAAAAATTGATCTTTATGCCACATAAATCAATTTTTTATACACATTTGTCATAAACCTTATTAATGAGTTCTTACATCACCTACCTTCATTTATGTGAACTCTTACCCAAATAAATTTTAAATTCATTTCTAATCCTCACCTCCTTCCCAAAAGAATTTTTAATTTCTTTTTAATCCATCTCATCTAAGCTCATTTAATGAACCCCTCTTCCCAAGGTGAATTAAAAATTCATCTTTACTCTCATCCCTCCATTTTTGGTGACTGAATCTAAGCCCTCCACCTCACATGCATTCTCATCCATTGATTTCAACATCGAATTTCAACTCTTGGATCAAATACCCCTCCAAAATGCCTATAAATAGAGCCTCCCCCAAGCCATTTCATCATCCACAGTTTGAGAAAAGTTATTATGCCAAATTTTCTCCATCTCTTCATCAATTGAGCTAGATTTTAGTGATTTGTAGTCTAGTTGAGACCATTTCACATATCAAAACCATGGGTAAAGCTAGAGTGTTTGGATGCAACACTCTCCACCTTATCTAGGAGAAGGAGATCACTTTGGAGGTATAAAGTTTGTATTTTATGCATTTATTTTTGTGTTTTACCTTCATTTTGATTTTCTTGCTCTCAATGACTTTTTATGACTCACGTGGAAATGATCAGTGAAAGTTAAAAGAACTTTTGACATGAATTGAGGTCTTTGATCTGTTACAATAGATCTTGGTACTCCAAATCTAAGAAATATTTTGTTATAGAGAAAATATGCAACTTGCTTTTCCCTACCTACCTTGAATGCTTGCACTTCTGCCCATTTTATGAGATAATCGATACATACAAGTATGCATTCCTTACCTTGAAATGGTGGATCAATAGGCCCTATGAAGTCCAATCCCCATTTTTCAAATGGTTCAAGGACTACCTAAGACTACAGGAGCATTTCACTGGATGTTGTTGGTCTTCCCATTCTTTGGCATTCATCGCAATGTCAGACATACTTTTTAATGTCCTTGTGCATATAGTGTCAGTAATACCCAACACCTAAGATTTATAGGAAGTCCTTTTTGTTGAATAATGTCCTCCTGAAGGATCATCATGACATGCTCATGGGATACTGTAGGTTTCATCGGTTCTTACACACTTGTGCAAGACCAAATCAGGTCAACATTTGAATAATAAAATGTTTTTGATTAGTTCAGCTGGAAAAAAGGGTCAAAAACCCTATACAAAATGGCCCTCAGGGCTACAGACCATCAACAAGCCAAAAACAACACATTAATATTGCATGAACAGTAAACAAAAAACACCTAATCAAAAATAGAAGAAACAACAAAAACAACTAGAAACTAGGGACTGTCAGTTATCCGGAACTTGGCCAGGAAATCAACCATGTCTTTGTAGTCTCCAGGCTATCGAGCCCCACATGCTTGACCTTGTCATCCAAGTCCTTGACAACCTCAAAGATCAACGCCACTCGATGCAGGGCCTTAGCAACAAACTCGGCCATAATCTTCCACTTCTTCTACATTCCCTCCATCTCCTTCTAGAGGTGCCTCAGATCCTCAGTAGTTTTAACACACAACAACCAATTCCCCTTGCTGACTTATCCCTCGAAAACCCTAACAGCTTCACCCAAGTCCTCGGAGCTGGACTTATTCATGGAGGTGAAGTGACTCGCCCCTTCAACTTCATGCACAGACTCAGTGGGGGTTTCCTCTCCTCCCTCCTCCATCGTTTCCTCAACAAACTCTGAGTCATCAGAGATCTCCACCCCCTGGTGGTTCGCAGAAGGTTTGCCAGCAATGCGGGTAGGCCGACGAACCCTTAGGTTAGCAGTCTCCACACCTTCCCCACTACCAACAAGTTTATGCCCAGGGTCCAGCTCAATAATTTTCACAGGCTCATTCGCAGTCATAGCCTCCTTACCCTTCTTAGCTTTCTTGTCAAGAGCAATCCCTTCATCCTCTAAATCCAGTCTATCTCTTTTGGCTGACTTTTTCCCTGGCACCGGGGTGGCACATTTCTGGGGCTTCTTTTTAGAGGTGGTAGGGGTTCCAATAGGGATATCATCCACAGTATAGGGATCACCCTTAGGGGTTTTGAGGGAAATCTTAGGGGTCCCCACACAAGTATTCACCTTGCCTTTAGAACCAGGAGACACGCTCGGATGGGGGTCCTCAAGCAGCTTAACCTTAATTTGCTTTGGGGGCACAGGGCAAGGTGGAACTGGTAAAGTTTGAGAATGAGGCCTTGATGAATGGGAACAAGTGGGTGGCCAGCGCTTTTAGCCCTAAGCTCTCTAACCAACTTAATAGAGTTATCCAGGAAAGAAAGCAGAAAAAAAGGAAAATTGATTTCCATTTTATTTCTAAAGTGGTTAAGGAGAGCAAAGTTGTAGTGGTAAAAAATCTTGAATCTCCCTTCCAATGTGAAGAATTTCATAATCATTAAGCAGATATGGCCCCATGGCTCTGGCAACTTTTCTCTCTCAAACCCACCATGCAGCTTCATGGCCATCTCCCCCTCTCTAAAGAAGAGAGCCATATGCTCAGGGTCAGGCACCCTGCTGCATCTCGAATGTTTCTTCCCTCTAATAGGAAGCCTCGTAGCCTGCCCAATCACTTCCTCAGACACCTAGAAGCCAATGCCACCAATCTTGACTTCTCTAGTTTCATCATTCCAAGTCTTCGCGAACTGGCATGAAAGGTTCTCATCATGACCAGCCATCCCTTCCAAAAAGGAAACCACCTCCCCTTCTTGAATGATATGCCACACTATAGGGTCATGTTTGAATTCCTCCACCTAATTGGGTTCAATATTGACAATATCTCTGCCCATCGTGACAGTTTGGAACTTGCAGAGGCAACTAAGTTTGGAATTGTTAAGGCAACTAAAATTGAAACAGGTAGTGTTAAAAATAGCAAGCAGCCCTTTCAAATGGGAAAGCCACGGCAAGGAAATGATAATTACAGTGTAATTAATGAGGCGATACGCTGCATCCTTGCCACTCAAAAACATCTCCTTGGGGAGAGAACTCGGTCGCCACCTCATGTCATAGTAGACATCACCAGCTGCAGGCATTAACCAAACATAATTACCCATCTGAAAAATTGTCCCATCTATTAGGGTTAGCTGGCAGAAGATATCAATTACATGCAAATAAAGATTAAACAGAGGAATGGAAATACACAGAAATAATAACAACGAGAGACAAGTTTTAACGTGGTTCACCCAAACTTGGGCTACATCCACCAAACAAAGAGTCCAATATTATTATCAAGTAAATCAAATCGATTACAACCAGCAATCCCTGCAACTCAATACCGCTGCAAATGCTACAATACAATATCAACAAAAACCTTAACCCTTAGTCACTTTTATCAAGCCTTATGTCAGTTACAAAAATAGGGTTTTTTTATGTCGGTCAATAGAAATTTGGGTGAACCTGCCCCTTGACTCCGTAGGAATTTGGGGGGAAACTGCGCCAATAAAAGTGGGGAAAATTTAACCTCTGAGTCTGATTAGGCTCCATATAACAACAATCTCCCACTTGGAGACTAATTAGACTCCACACCATATCATCTCCCACTTGGAGACTGATCATAACACCGCTGACCCTGTAGTTCCCACTGGAAATAAGCACCCTAGACTCTGTTGTTCTATTTTTGTTGTTTTCAGTCTGTCCATCATCCAACACCGACCGAATAAAGTGATACCTCAACTGTATGTGTTTGGTCTTTGAATGCAAGGCAGAATTCTTTGCAAGATGTATGGCACTATGACTGCCTGTATACAAATAACTGTTAGCTTGTTGTATGCCCAATTCTTCCATGAAAGATTGCAGCCATATCATCTACTTGCTTGCCTCTGTTGCAGCTACATATTCTACATCCGTGGTGAATAAAGCAACCACCTTTTGAACCGTGAGATCTAACTCACCAATGTTCCACCTACAGTAAAGACATAACATGTACTCTGTCTGGTATCAATATCCCCTGCCAAATCTGAGTCTGCATAGCCTACTAAATTAGTATTAGAGCCCCCAAAACATAAGTGTTTATTGGATGTACCTTTCAAATATCTGAGAATCCATTTTACCGCATTCCAATGCTCCAATCCGGAATGACTCATATACTTGCTTACGACTCCTACAGCATGTGCAATATCCAGTCTCGTACATACCATGGCATACATTAACCTTCCTACAGCTGAAGCATATGGTACCTTGGACATTTTTCCTTCCTCCCTTGATGTCTTAGGACACATCTCCTTAGTCAATTTCAAATGACTAGGCAAAGGTGTGCTTACTGCTTTTGCATTCTCCATATAGAATCTATGCAACACCTTTTCAACATAATCAGCCTGAGATAGAGTCAATTTTTTGTTCTTCCTATCTCTGCAAATTTTCATACCAAGGATTTGTTTTCCTACCTCCAAATCCTTCATAGCAAATGATTGTGCTAACTGTTGTTTTAACTCTCTTATGTGATCCATGTTAGATCCCACTACAAGTATGTCATCAACATATAAACATAAAATAATGTAGCTGTCATTATCCAACCTCTTAAAATAAACACAATGGTCAGAATTACACCGGTTGTAGCCTTACTCAGCCATAAAACTATCAAATTTCAAATACCATTGCCGAGGTGCTTGTTTCAGGCCATACAAACTCTTCTTCAATCTGCACACATGTTTCTCCTTACTTTTGACCTCAAATCCTTGGGGTTGTTCCATATATATCTCCTCCTCCAAATCACCATGGAGAAAAGTAGTTTTCACATCTAGTTGTTCCAAATCCAAATCTTCAGCAGCCACAATACTTAAAACAATACGAATAGAAGTCATCTTAACAACTAGAGAAAATATCTCATCAAAATCAATGCCCTTTTTCTATGCAAATCCTTTTACAACTAACATGGATTTAAATCTTTTCTTACCTCCATCTTCCTCTTTCAGCCTATAAACCCATTTTTTTGGTAAAGCCTTTTTACCTACAGGTAACTTACATAATTCCCAAGTCTGATTTTTCAGCAAGGAGTCCATTTCTTCTTTCATTGCAAGCTCCCACTGAACCTGTGTATCCCCCTGCATAGCTTCATCATACCCTTCTGATTCACCAGCATTTGTTAACAAAATAGAATAGAAAGATGGAGAAAACCTTTCAGGAGGTCTACTTAGCCTTGTTGACTGTCTAACATTCACTGGAGTTTGTGCTATTTCTAGTTGTTGTTGCAGAGCATGAGGAACCACTGGAACATCACTATTTGGAGTATCATCCAGCACCACATAATCTTTTTCTTTATTCTCATGTTACTGCAACTGATCTTTGTACAACACCTTCTCATTGAATATAGCATCCCTACTTCTCACAATTTTTTGATTTTTAAAATCCTAAAACCTATAACCAAAATCATCAATGCCATATCCAACAAAGGTACACTTTTTTTATTTTGCATCCAGCTTGGTTCTATTTTCAGAATCTATGTGTGCAAATGCTTCACATCTGAAGGTTTTGAGAAAAGAATAACTCACCTTCTTACCTATCCATGCTTCCTCTGGAATACCACAGCCCAAAGGAACTGAAGGACCTCTGTTAATTAAATATACAGCGGTGTTGATAGTCTCTACCCACATATTTAAAGGCATCCCAGCATGCAATCTCATGGTCCTTGCACGCTCCATTATTGTCATATTCATGCGCTCAGCCACCCCATTTTCTTGTGGAGTCCCTGGTGTAAACACCTAAAATTGGCTTAGGTTGAATTAAGTAAATATTCTAATATTTACCTTAATTCATATTTCCTTCTGTCAATTAAATAAATATTATAAGTTTATTTGATTGGTTCATTATCCTACAATTAATTAAAATTATTTTTATTTAATTAAAATCCCTAAATTCTTCTAAATATCTCAAATCCTAAATCCACCTCACAAAATCCACTTCATCAATCCATCTCATCAATCCACAGGTCATCTTTCCACCTCATCTCTTCCACCTCACCATGTTGCACATATAATTAAATATTCTTAATATTTAATTAGCTAATATCCTCCAAAATCCAAAAATAAATCTTAATTCAATTATCCTCCACCAATTGAATATTTAATTCAATTGTTCCCCACTATACTCCACCAATTGAATTTGTTCCCCACTATCCTCCACTATTGAATTCTTAATTCAATTGTCATAACCCACTATCCTCCACTATTGAATTCTTAATTCAATTGTTCCCCACTATACTCCACCAATTGAATTTTTAATTCAATTGTTCCCCACTATCCTTCACTATTGAATTGTTAATTCAATTGTCATAACCCACGATCCTCCACTATTGAATTCTTAATTCAATTGTCATAACCCACTCTTCTCAAAAAAAAAAAAATTAATTCATCTATTATGAATTAAAGATTCACAAAAAATGAGAGCCATTGATCTCATCTTTTGATCCTCACCCTCCATTCCCTTTTCAGAAAATCTATAAATGAGACCATTCTCTAAGCTATTAAGGAACTTCATTTTGCACAATCACTATACCCAAATTTCTCTCATTCTCTTCTTCATTCCATTTTCAAGTGTCCTCCATTATCATGTGTTTGAAATTTACATTCAACACAAACAGGTATCAAAACCATTCTTCCTTTGTCATCTTCAACAAGCAAGCAAGCAAGGAAAGCTTCTGAGGGCTTCACAATCAGGATCAAAGAAAGATAGGCAAACAATGGAAAAGGATAGGTAAAGGAGTTTGTAAGTATATTTACTTGTGTTGGTTTTAAATCTTCTTTGCTTTCAACTTCCATTGATGTTTGGGTTTTATTATCTTAATTGATCAATCTATTTTCCCATCAACACCTGGAACCATTTTCTGCCTACGAATTCCATTAAAGGAACAATAATCTTCAAATTCCTTGCTGCAATACTCACCACCATTATCAGATCTGAGATATTTTAATCTTTTACCCGTCTCATTCTCAACCAAGCTTCTCCATTTCTTATATGTCTCAAATACATCAGATTTCTACCTAAGGAAATAAATCCATACCTTCCTAGTTACATTATTTATGAATGTAACATAATATCGAGAGCCACCGAGAGAAGATACCTAAGCTGGTCCCCATACATCTATATGCACAAGCTCCAACTTTTCATTTTTCTTTTGCTTCCCATCCTTGAGAAAACTGGCTCTCTTTTGTTTGCCATACACACAAATTTCACAGAAATCCATATTAATACATTTCAAACTTGGTAAAACTTTCTTAGAATGAAGTACCTTCATACCTTTTTCACTCATATGCCCAAGTCTGTTATGCCACATTATTGTCTCAGAACCTGCAGCAACTGTTTCAGTCTCTTCCTGCGAACCTGCAGCAATTGTTCCTAAACCTATTTGTTTTTTCTCTGCAACAGCTAAAATAGGAGCAGTATGACCTATACAAAGATATAAGGTGCCTACTTTCACACTTTTTTCTACTATTAAGGCACCTTTTGAAACCTTCCAATTTTTATCAGTAAATGTAACAATGCAACCTTCTTCAACTAGTTGCCCTGCTGAAATTAAATTCCTACTAAGCCTTGGAACATGCCTTACCTCTTATAGTAGCCAATGATTCCCATTCTGCAACTTAATCTTAATTCTTCTCTTTCCAACAATCTGACAGGGTTCGTTATCTCCCAAATAAACCAGCCCAAAATCCCCTTGGACATAATCAAGAAAATAACTTCTATGGGGCGTAGCATGAAATGAGGCCCCTGAATCTAAAACCCATGAATCATCAGCATTATCTAGGGAAAGAATCAAAGCATCATCTTCAGATTTATTACTTACCACATTTGTCTCCTTATTGTCTTCTTATTTGTCTCCTTTATTCTTCCGAGACTAGCAATCTTTCTTCAGATGACCTGGTTTCCCACAGTACCAGCAATCCTTCTATCCTCTGGATTGGGATCTCTTATCCTTTGATTTTCCTCGTGACTTCCCATGAGCTCCAAAACCTTTTCCTCTCTCTTTGGATCTGCCCCTGCTTTCTGCATTCAAAACACTACCTGATGTGGACCCTCCTGAGGTTTTTCGTCACATTTCCTCGCTAAGGATAACACCAACAATATCATCAAATTTCAAATTGTTTGAACCAGAGACAGAGTTACTTACAGCCATTACCAAGCTATTCCATCTTTCTGGCAAAGAACATAAAACCAAGGGAGCCCTCACCTCTTCATCAAATTTCACTTTTACAGAAGTTAACTGACTGACAATCGTATTAAACTCATTTAAATGATTTATCACAAATCCACCTTCAACCATTTTCAGATTAAACAAACGCTTCATAAGAAATATCTTATTTGAGGCTAAGGGTTTTTCATACAATTTAGCCAAAGCTTTCATCAGTTCACTTGTTGTCTTCGCTTCTGTTATATTGAATGCCACATATGGTGCCAGGCACAACTGAATGGTTCCCAGTGCCTTTCTGTCCAGAAGTTCCCAATCCTCATCTGTCATTCCTGTCGGTTTCTTAGATACTCCTTCCAATGGCTTTCATAAATCCTTCTGATAGAGGTAATCCTCCATCTTCATCTTCCATAACTGATAGTTCTGCCCATTAAATTTATCGACCTTCAATTTACCCTCATCTGCCATTGCTCCTAATCAACCGTGAGACCTTCCTACAAACAATAATCGAACACAACCCGCTCTAATACCACTTGTTAGGGTCAGCCAGTAGAAGATATCAATTACATGCAAATAAAGATTAAACAGAGGAATGGAAATACACATAAATAATAACAACAAGAGACAAGTTTTAACATGGTTCACCCAAACTCAGGCTACATCCACCAAACAAAGAGTCCAATATTATTATCTAGTAAATCAAACCAATTACAACCAGCAATCCCTGCAACTCAATACCGCTGCAAATGCTATAATATAATATCAATAGAAACCCTAACCCTTAGCCGCTTTTATCAAGCCTTATGTCGGTTACAAAAATAGGGTTTTTTATGTCGGTCAATAGAAAACTAACACCCGACGCCTTTATAAAATAATAAAAATAACCCTTGACCCTGTCTTGGGGGTGCTGCCCCCAAACCCCCACAAGGGGCGCTGCCCCTTGACCCCGTAAGAATTTGGGGGCAAATTGCACCAATAAAAGTGGGAAAAATTTAACCTCCAAGTCTGATTAGGCTCCATATAACAACACCATCAGTCCTCCGTAACCCTTCCAACAGTCCATGCGGTGTCCTTTTGATCCAGTTATGCCTAACTCCTAGATAGCCACTAGTCCCAATGTTTGTATATCTTATGATTTGCCAACCTATCCTCTCGGCCATCCACATATCTACAACGAGGGAGGTGGCACTCTAGTATTCTACATAAGCCTCAATTCCATAGCACTTAGGAATTCTAGTCAGCTGACTGGACCACGGCTCGTCCAAGACACCTCTATTCCTGCCTCTGCAATTTTGAAATGTCAAATTCCTGCTCTCACGTAATTTTGAAAACTCAAAAGGTTGGACCCGCCACTTCTACAAACCAGACCACAACCCTCCCTAGACTGGTCACTAACAAAAACTCCATTCCTGCCACCCTCTAGCCAACACCAGAGAATGACAACAATCCCAAGCCACCTAATTCATGTAGCTATCACCATCTTTCAGAATGAGAGTATGAATCTCTTTAGGCAGGCTGGACATCTCCTCCAGCAACGTCATCCTTCTCTGCCACTGTCCACATTAGCCAAGGCATCAGCGACAGTATTCCCTTCTCTGCATATGTGCGAAATCTTAAAATCCTCCATTCTGTTGAGGAGTAGTTTGATATCTCCCATGATGTTCGCTAAGTTCCACCCGATCTGGGTCGAACTCAGGCAGCATTAACCACAAGCTGAGAATCTCCTTCCACATGAAGAAGTCTAATGTTCAGGGAAATGGCTAGCTTGATCCCCCACAACATAGCAAACACTTCCGCCTCATTATTGAATAATAAAATGTTAACCCATTTGAAATTCATGTTTTCCCTCGCTAGTCTCCTTTATTTTGTAGAAAAGTATGGTGGAAATTCTCTTGTAGCTAAAAAAATTTCTATATCCGCGAACTAGGGTGTATGAATGGATATAGAAAATAATTGCTCATTTGGGAATTCATCTCTTATTAGATCATGTTCTTCCTCTTCGTGATGTATCCTAGATAAAAAAAATCAGCAACTACATTAAATTTCCCAGGTTTATTTGTGATGGTTATATTGAATTCTTGGAGAAATAACAACCATTTGATTATTCGACCACTCACTACAGGTTTATTCATTAAATATTTAATGGTTGAGTGATTTGTATACACAATCACCTTGTAACCTATAATATAATGGTGAAATTTTTTGATAGAATGCACGACTGCTATAAATTTTCTTTGTGTCGTGGTGTAGTTCCTTTTTATAGGAGTTAATTTTTTGTTAATAAAGTAAATACCATGTGTTCCAATTTCATCTTCTTGTCCTAGAACTGCACCAATGGCATCATTCAAAGCATCCATGTAGATGTGAAATGGCAAATTCCAGTTGGGTCTGTGCAAGGAGCAGTTGTCAATTTTTTTTAATGTTTTGAAATGAGGTTTGACATTCTGGAGTCTAGGAAAATTCAATGTCTTTATGAAGTAGGAAAAACATAGGGCCACAATTTTGCTAAAGTTCTCAATGAACCTCCAATAATAATCAGCATGTCCAAGAAAGCTCTATATGTTTGTCTAAGTTTTTAGGGCTTCTAAACTTTGTATCTCGGACGATCATAATTTTGACAATTATGTGTCTTGGACAATCATTCATAGAAGGAAGAAAGGCCTTCCAAAATTAGTATATGTTCAATGGCCTTGGGCTTCAGTTGTGCATTTTGCTAGGTCGGGGTCTAGCATTGTGTAGGGTGTTGACTTCTAGTTGTTCTGCTAAGGCAATTTGCTTGTAGCTATTTTGTAGGACAATTTTTTGGTGGCTTTCGCACTATCTTTGTTTTGTCTCTGACCTTGTTAGTCTTGGTTGTTTTGTTGGTTCCACTTATCATGGAACCCATTCCTCTCACCTCTTGATCGTTTCTCTATAAAAAGGTCCAATCCCTTTCAAAAACCCGCTTTTATCAATATAAAAAAAATGCTTGTGTGAGTATTAACATCAACCTAGGACCTAGACCTTGATCTACAAAAATTTATGTGCAAAACAACCCCCAAGAAGTGATTAATTTGACATGTTTCATTTGGAAAATAACATAAGGAGGAAAATTAGATTTTCAAACCCACAACTTGTATGCTTGTAAAAGATTTGTAATCAATATGTCTCCCTTTTTATTTTTTATTTTTTCTAAATTTATTGCTAACAAATAGAGGTTTTGAAAGGAGAAAGGAAAAGAGAAGACATACCTAATAAACTATGATATTAAGATGATTGATATGAGAGGAATTTCAATGAAGTTAAATAACAAATGGTCTACTAATTTTCTCATATCAATTTTTTTTAAGTTTAATAAAAACTTATAGCCCTCTTAAAAAAATTTAAATTATTCACTAAGATTAAAAAAACTTTTTTCTTAATCCCAATTATCAAATTTTACTTATGTATTTATATAAATACTAAGCTTAAAAAAATATAACACACCATTTTTGGGTGTAAAAATACATATTACTCTAATTTTCTCATGTTTTATAAGGAGAGGTTGCATTATTGCAGTCACAAAAAATCTATAAATTGGAATAACCAAAAAAGTGGATACTCGAAGCTATTAAAAAACGAGGACTCTAAATAACCTCTAGATAATCTTAAAAGGAGTGTTAGTTGATTTTGTTAACATATCCACCCATCATCTAAAAATACATATTACTCTAATTTTCTCATGTTTTATAAGGAGAGGTTGCATTATTGCAGTCACAAAAAATCTATAAATTGGAATAACCAAAAAAGTGGATACTCGAAGCTATTAAAAAACGAGGACTCTAAATAACCTCTAGATAATCTTAAAAGGAGTGTTAGTTGATTTTGTTAACATATCCACCCATCATCTTTTATTTGATAGACTTTATGAAGATTCTTGTTTACCGTTAAATATTGTCTCCATTGTGTTGCCATGTTAATTTTTCTTTTTTTATTTTAAATTTCCCAACATATTCATCTTTTTTATATCTTTCTAGTATACAATTTTTTAGAGAAGGCTACAATAGAGGTTGTAGACTATATCAAATATAATGGTCTATACTTGAGACTTATTGGTTCATCTCCATCCTACTTCTAAATGTAAAATTAAAAAGCCTTTCAAGTACATCATCATACGATCACATTGACATTACAATAAAAGGCGGGAAACAATACTTAGGTACACTAAATTTAAATTTGCAAAGGTCTACAAGTAAATCAATTGTTTTTTTTCAACTAAATTTAATTTCATTTTTAAATAAATAAATAAATATTCATATGAATGCAAAATAAGGGTACTTAGTTTCTAGTGTACATAATATATATTATAGTATTATACATTTCTTTAAAACATATGTCAAAGGGGTTGTGGTTAAATGACAAGGTCATAAAGTTCTCAAGATGGAGATCCATGTATAATTAAGTATAAAAAAGTAAACAGAAATTTTGGGCAGGCTTCAAACCATAATTTAAACTTACTCCCAATATTTACAAGCAAATCGAAGTACTTTGAAAGACAACACCATGGAGAATTGAGTTGCATTGTATACAGTATCATATGATACATTAATTAAAAGTTAACATAAAACACGCTACTTCTAATCACATATTTGTATTTCATTATTTATTTCTACTAAACAATACAACACTTAACACAAATTATTAACAAGTGAAAAGCGAGTATGGCTAGTACTTTCCTTTGGAATATTGTAATACTTAAAATTGTTTTGTTTTGTCGCATAGAATAACTATTTTTAATTAGATTTTTTTTAATTTATAGAATAATATATTTTCCAATTTGTAGGAAAATTAGCAATAGATCATCATTGAAGTGTAGCTCAAGTAATGCTTGACCAATAATGTCATTATTTTATCATTATATTTATTCCTTAATTTAGTACTTTTGGAGATTGATTATTTTCTATTGTAAATAAGAATTGTAATAATTTAAAGGATTGTCCTTATATCACAAGGAGATCTTGCCTGGATCAATCTCAAGAAAATGAATAATGATTGAATATAAAAATCTCAGCTACGCAAATGCCTTTAGAATTTGAAGTATGTAAATGCGAATGATAATCAAATTTCATCAAATGTTGTAGTTTTTTATTAAAGGTAAAACAGGTTTTGAAGGGGGCCCAAAACCCTTTACAACAGGCTAAAAGAACAGTCAAACACAACAAAATGTTCACAGAAGCAAACCCCACCACAAACCCAAGAAACAACAACCAAGCTGCCAAACACAACATGCCTAAGGAAACCAACTACACAACTCTAGGCTCCGATCTATCATTTCAACCACCCTTGACCTGAATGTGGGAATCAAAAGCATGTTTTGGAAGACCTTTCTTCTTTGAACAATCTTCCATGAAACATCATCTTCCATGGACTCAGAACGAGGAGAGAGGGGAGGACTATCCTCCACTAAAACCTGAGCCCTTGTGGGGGCTAAAAGAGGAACAGAGTGCAGAACTGAAGCCTCCACAAAAGCAGGGACACTCACGCAACAACCAAGAGCTCGAGATCCATAGGTGTGTTCACCATAATAGGTCCAATAGATGCCCTGTCAGGGGATTTTGAAGTCACTGCAACCCTAGAGGGAACTAATTCAGTAAGAGCCTCTGAGGACTCATCACCATTCATCAGAGGCTGAGAAGTGCTGATAGTCAAGTGATCGTCAAGAGCGTTCTTCCACCAAGTAGCTGCACCCTTGTGACGAGAGTGGGAACAAGTGAAGGCCATGTAACCCATAGCAAAACACCATCTACATCTAAAGGGAAGGCCCTCATAATCTAATTGTTGCGTCCAAGTCCTTTCCCTCACCTTCAAACGTCAAATGTTGTAGTTGCCACTGCCTTGCAAGACAATTATGCAAAATGTATAAGCATAGACAAGGCACATGAATTGATTCAAATCTTACAATGTGTGTTTATCATCCATGTTCACTATATACAATTTAGTTGTCTTGGCATTACATAATAAAGGCGGGGAATTTTTGGCATGATGCCATTATTGACAAGAATTCTAACTCATTGCATATAGGGGAATGGTAACATTTTGTAAAAATTAAGATTCGTACAAACACTTTTTTGAATTATGAAGAACAAAAAAGAAATGAAAAAAGTAGAATGTACAATGGGTTCAAGCGCCAACGATTATTAATTGTCATATCTAGAATATGAATTTTAGTACACTAACAAGTCAAAATTGTACAAAGTTCATTATTAATTGTCTTGGGCAACATGAAGGTTGCAATTAAAGGTGAAACTTTTTAACCAATAGAGATGCCAATAATTAATATTATGACTTTTTGTTTAAAAAGTTTTCATGTTTACTTCACTTAAAAAAATTTACTTTACATACAAAAAAAAATGTAACATTTAATTACTTAATAAATACATATAATAAGTAGTTAAGTAGTTTTGATTACAATAATATTGTCAAAGGTAATAACTTTGTTATGACTATAAAATTAATTTAAAATATTTTTATTTAAATTTTAAAAATTAAATTAAAATATAATCACATTCATACATGTGCCACGAGATAAATAAGAATAATTACTAATTAAATTATTAATTATAACAAATAAAATAAAAATAGAAAAGGTGGATAGAAACAATTTACATATTAATATATTTATAATAATTAAATAAGAAGGAATCAACATTTAACCAATGTAATTATAAATAGGGTTTATTTATAATATATTAATCTAAGTTTTGATTTATTTATTTATTTTTTATAAAAAATGAAGTTTGGTTTTAAATAGGTTGTTAAATCTAAACCAAAACAATATAGATATCTTAAATACATCTATTTAAAAAATGATAGACATCTAGAATTATTTTATTTAGATAAGAGTTATTTTATTTTGTTTTGGAATTATTTTTATTTAATACATGAACAAATAATTTTTAATTATATAAAATAACTCTTAAGTAAATAAATAAGCTTATGATATCTTGGCAATTTTAATTAAAGAAAATAACTCTAAATATCTCAACATTTTTTTGATATATTTATTTAACTAAATTTAATTAATAGTTCTTTTATTTTACTTTAGAATTATTTAGTTTAACTACGTAAAATAACTCACATTTTTTAAAAGAATGATGGAGCACGAATTTGGAGTGGGAGCATTTTTTGAACGAGAAACCTGTGTGTCTGGGCGCGCGGTGCAGGACGGGTTGTTTAACAGCAACTCAGTGGTGGGGCAGAAACCATCTATGGTGGTGTCTGCCAATGATTGTGGGCCTCATGTGCCTATCGAACAGGGTGTTAAGCCTAAACCTGGGTGTATTTCTAGGGAGGATCTTCCAACAGATATCTCTAGTCATGAGGTGTTCAGGGCATGATACCAGTGCAGGCTTGTTTGCTGGAAATGTTGGACTCGGCGTTGTTAAGGCTGCTACAAGCAACCATCATAAATCATTTTTTGATGTTGTTACCAGTTCTTGAGCTCAAACACTTCCAGCACAAACTATGTTAGGCCTATGCCTTGTGCCTGGGCTTCCCTTGTGGTGGTTTGTGGCCTTGAGGTCACAAAAAATGAGAGCTTCTACTTGAGACGTGGAGTGGTCTGCAGGTTTAATGGCTTGTGGCCCTCCCTTCCCGATTTGCATGGCTGGGTATTGGACTTCTGGAAGCCTCTTGTCATTGGGCAAATTGAGCTTTTTCCCAGTGCAAGGGGATTCTTCATAGCGACCTTTGCTTCCTCCAAGGAGCAAGACTTAGTGTTGGACAAGGGATGGATGTGGGGTGATCATTCGTTGTCCATCAAGCCTTGGGCTCACTCTTTCAATCCTCTTACAGAGTCGCTGAATACCAGACCAGTATGGGTCCGACTACCGAATCTCCCTCTCCAGTTTTGGGAGGATTCCTACTATGAAGCCATTAGCAACGCCATTGGGCGCTTTTTGAAGGTGGACTCTACGAGCTTGGATCTTGAGCATACTACGGTGGCTCATATTTTAGTGGATATAGACATCTCCAAACCGCTCCATGGACATATTGTTTTGATGGTGGAGGACAGACCATGGACGCAGCTCCTAGACTATGAGGGTCTCCCTTTTCGGTGTAAGAGATGTTTCTCCATTGGTCACATAGACTCTGGTTACCCTCATGCTCGTCGCAAGGGTGCGACAACCTAGTGGAAGAATGCTCTAACTGATCATTTGACAGTTGGCTCTCCCTCGTCGGATAGCTCTGGGGAGGTCGAGCCTTCCTTGGTTGTATCGTCCCAGGAGATCGTGTCTCCCCAGGATCCTTTATTGCTCATCCCTTCAGCGAAGCCGTTGGTGCCTCAAACTACTGTTGCTCTTCAGGTCGAGCCTGCCCAACCCTCGTTGATCACCTTTGTTGGTCCTTCAATTACCCCTGACTCTTCTTCTACGTTGTCAGCTTCTCTCTCAGCGTGTGGTGGCTCCTTGCCCGAGGTGGTTGTTGAGGATCCCATCCTCTCGCCTCACTCTGTGGACTTTGACTCAGAGTTTTCCTGGTCTGTTGTGCAAAGAAAGAAGAAAGGTCTCCCCAAATCTATCACTGCTTCGCAACCTAAGGTTAAGGGAATCGGATTTGTACCCTCATGACTGGGATTGTTTAGATCTTGTCTGTTGTTTGACGGTTGTTTATCTGTTGTTTCTGTTCTATGTGTGCCCTGCTTTGGCCTGTTTTGCCCGGCCCTGGGGGCTCTTGTTTGTAAAGGGTTCAACCCCTTGTTAGCTGCTTACCATTATCAAAAACTCACATTTTTTAAATATGTTTATTTTATTTTAAAAAATAATTTTAAATATTAATTGTACAATTAATAAATTAAATAAAGGAACATAACATTTATTTAAGAAAAATGTCGCTCTCGCCTACTCCTGGAACCCTACCTTTGCAATCAAATGACAATTTTTCATCGCTCTCTGTAGCCCCTAATGGCGGCAGCAGTGTCGATGATGGAGTTTTCAGTGGTTCCCACATTGTTCCTTTCTCTTTGGAAGTTGTTGGGGGTTCTCCTGCCTCCCTTGGCAACGACAAGGATGGTTGTAGTGTGGATTTGTCAAATGTGTTTGATACTTCGACTTCTCCTAGTCGCATATCTTTGGATCTTGGTGGTGTGAAAGTGTCATATGGCAAGTCAACACCCTTTGCGTCCATGGTTGGGTTGAGATCTCCTTCTAGTTCTTCTCGCCCTCCTCCACATAGTAAAGTTCACCCCTAGCGTGTTCTCAATCAACCTTTGTCATGGTTTGTGAACATGATGTAATAGACAACAAAAATTATTTCACTCAATGTGCCCTAATTTGCATATTTAACTGCTTGTGGCCTTCTCTTCCTAACTTGCATAAGTGGGTTTTGGAGTCTTGGAGACCTCTCACTAAGGGCAAAATCGAGCTTTTTCCTTGTGTTAGGGGATTTTTTATTGCCGCTTTTTCTTTTTATGATGACAAGGAGCTGGTGTTCGATGGTAAGTTATCGATGTGGGGCAACCATTCCCTCTCACTCAAGCCACAGTTTCCTTCTTTCAACCCTCTAATAGAGTCTCTCCATATCATAGCAGTTTGGGTCAAACTACCCAATCCCCCTCTCCACTTCTAGGATGACTCTTGTTATGAGGATATTGGAAAAACTATTGGGCATTTTCTTAAGGTTGATTTAATTACTTTTGACATTGACCACACTACATATGCCCGTTTTCTGGTGGGCATTGACATCTCCAACGCTCTCCCACGAGATGTCCTAATGGTGGGGGATAAATATTGGACCCAATTGCTCGATTATGAAAGCCTTTGATTCCATTGCAAGCGATGCTTCAATATTGGACACCTTGCTTTTGATTGCCCTTGTTCTTGTCACAAGAATATGGGATCAACTACATGGTGGTGAAATGCAACAACCACTTGGCAGTTGATGATTCTGATGGTTCTGACTCTCAAGATGATGGATCTCCTCCCCCTTCCTTGGTGGTGGGCCATGATGAGGCCTTGGCAACTCCTCCTATGATGGATCCCCCTAGTGTTGGCATGGTTTCAATGAATTTTTCAGACCAACTTATGGTAGCTCCTTCGTCAGATCCCATTCCCCCCACTATGCGTTGTGGTGAGACCCTCACTTCTGCTCTATCTACGGGTTCTTTCCAACATGCAACATTCTTGATTAGACATTCTCCCTCGTCATGTGAGGTAACTTTCGCTGAGGCAAAGGACGAGGATATGCCTATCCTTTCTCCTCGATCTGACAATTTAGATAATAGTGTAACTTGGATGATTGTTCAAAGAAGGAAGAGAGGTCTTCCTAAATCTATATCTAAATCTCATACCCTAAGCAAGGGTGTGTGGATTGCTAGGACAGGGTTAGGCATTGTGTAGGATGTTGATCCATTAGTTTTATGGGTTGGGTTGCCCTGTGTAAAAGCTTGGTTGATGTTGTGTGGCTTGTGTGGTAGTCGTCACCTTACCTTTGTAAAAGATTTTAGGTCCTTTCAAATCCTGCTTTACCCCTTAATCAAAAAAATTAATAAATTAAATAAAAATAAATAATATTAATTCAAATCACTTTAACCATTATTTTATTTTTTATTTTTTAAATTAAAGAAGTATAATGGTTAAAGTGATTTGAAGTAAAATAAAATAATTATTAAAATATTATATAGTGTTATATAACTTAACAAATGAATGTTACATGACTGAGAATTGAAAATGAGCGTGAGCGGAGTATTGGAATGCCCAGACGGTGGTAATGGAGACGTAGGTGTTTCTGCAATGGAGGGAGTGCTGGGGGACGTCGTCAATAGGGATTCAGTGCTGGCGATTGGCCCTTCTGGTCAGGCTGTTGAGTTGGTTCCGTCCTCTGGAGTATCTGGCGAGGCCAGGGTCTGCTCTAGGACTGCTGGCCACCCCCAAAAATCGTTCATTAATGTTGTGAAGGGTGCAGGTTTCTGGTTCGTTCTTCACATGCAAGATCTCGGCCTTTCCCTGTTGCCCGCTCAGTCCCTGTGGTGGTGTGTGGCCCTAAGGTTTCGAAGAACAAGGAGTACTACCTGAAGCATGGAGTGATCTGCAAGTTTAATGGGTTTTGGCCTTCTCTCCCTGATCTTCATGTTTGGGCCAGTGAATCATGGAAGCCCATGGTTGAAGGTAAGATTGAACTTTATCCTTCTGCTAGGGGTTTTTTCATTGCAACTTTGCTTCCCCTGAAGAGCAGGATTTAGTGCTAGATGATAGGGTTTGGTTGTGAGGTGAGCACTCGCTCTCCATCAAACCTTGGGCTCGATCCTTCAACCCCCTTACCGAGCCTCTTAATATCAGGCCAATATGGGTTTGACTTCCGAATCTTCCCCTTCGATTTTGGGAGGATTCTTGCTATGAGGCCATAAATAATGCTATTGGTCGGTTCTTGAAGGTAGATTCTACTACCTTAGATATGGGGCATACTACGATTGCTCGAATCTTAGTTGATATTGACATCTCCAAGCCCCTTCATGGAGATGTGTTGATGGTTGGGAAAAGGCCTTGGATGCAACAACTTGATTATAACGCCCTTCCTTTCATATGCAGAAGATGGTTTTCTATTGGTCACTTGGCCTCGGGTTCTCCTCACTCTCACCGCAAGAATGCGGCAACTTGGTGGAAGAATGAACTCATGGATCTCCTGACAGTGTGTGATTCTCTGAATGATGGCTCCTCTCAGGGAGATGACTCTCCTCAAGATTCATTGCATGTTCCTCATGTTCCTAAGGATGCGGTGGAGAATATGGCGGTTGTTTCATCCGCTCAAGTCGAGGCCCCGACGTCTGCTCCTGTTGTTTCTTCGGCTCTTCGTGGCTAGGCTGCTTCATCTACTCTGATCACTCTTTCGATTCTACCTACTTCTGGTTCGGCCTCTTTGTTTGCGCCTTCTTTGGTTTCTGTTGCAAGGGAGGACCCCCCCTCTCACCATGCTCTGAGGACTTTGACTCGGAGGTTTCTTGGACTGTGGTTCAACGTAGAAAGAAAGGGCTCCCCAAATTTGTTGCGAAGTTGCGTTCTAGGGCTAAGAGTGTTAGGTTTGCTTGTTCGAGATCTAATGTTGTTTAGATCTCTTGTCTGGTTCTGCTGTCAGTGTGTGTCCTATGCACTGTCTAGGTTGCCTTTGGGGCTGTTGGTTTCTTGCAGCTTGGTTGTTGTTGTGATGTTGTGTCTATCATATTTTTCTGCCCTAGGGGCCTTGTTTGTAAAGGGTTCAACCCCTTGTAAGTTCCTTACCATAATCAAAAACAAATGAATGTTACATAAGACAAATTCGGTCATGAAAGATGTATGCCTTACAGTAATGTAAACATAATCCTAAGTTACTTTCAAAGATTGGAGTGCGATCCTAGAAATAAAATAATAATTAGTTTAACCTTGGTGTAACATAGCAACCCGAGTCTAAGAAAATAACGTCGAAAATTGCATACCCTTGCAATTTCACGCTATATTTTGGCCTTACTTTAGTGTCAATTCCCTTAGTTTGTTTGTAGGCTCATTTTAGCTCTTGCATTAGCCTTTTTCCCTCGCATGGTGCTTAGGCCTTGTTTTTAGTGTTATCTTTTCATCAAGTTTGTTAGAACTTTTGTGTTAGCCATCATGTTCTACTGTCCATTTTTTAGCCCAAACTGCCTAGACACTAGCCCTTCGCATAAACGTCCCCACGATGCACTAACGTCCCACAACAATTTCGTGTTTGGTATATGTTTCTGAGTGTTTCTCCATTTGTTATTTTTGCAAGTTAGAGGTAATGGCTTGAGACGAATTGAAATAGCTCGTTAGCCTCTTCCTTTTCCCTCCTTTCTCTCTTTTTGAAAATATTTTTCATTTTAGGCATTCCTCTCTCTCTCTCTCTCTCTCTCTCTCTCTCTCTCTCTCTCAAGCTCTATAGATTTCTACAACTTGCAACAACACTCTCCTTTAGCTCTCTCGACTCTCTTTAGTTTTTTCAAGCCCCTTTCAAGGTAATATTGTTCTTGTAGCATTTCTATTTTGTTGTGCCCCTATCCACCTTGGGATTTTCACATCCCTTCAATATTTCATTTAGTCACTATTCTTAAATCTAGACACTTAAATTAAGAACACACATTTTTATATCTATCTTGGTTGTTGTGGAGGTAGAAATACCAAAGCAGGGGTTTTACCTGAAGGCAAACCCCCAAACAGCGCCAACCATTTTTCTCATTCTGTGTTGTGCAGGTTGAAGAAGATTCAAACGCACGAGCTTGATCATTTCTCTCCTTCTGTCTTTTCATTCTATTATCTTCATTATCTTTCATTTAACTACATTATTGTATCAATTTCTTTGTGTACTATGTTGTTGGGTACTCATTTTGGCCCTGTGTGCAAACCAAATGAATTTTCAAATCCAGATTAGACCATGCAATACGGATTTTTACTATTTTGCTACTATTTGGACGACATCGCAACGTGCAGACATCCCAACAGCGCGCTAGCATCTTAAACCGAGACTCCCATCCTCTAGTGCCAGGTTCTTCTCTTCTTCTTCTTTCCTACTCTGTAACTTATTTTTGAAAATAGTTTTTTGGTTTCCTCTAAATTAGCAATTTCCATTTCACATATACTTAATGTAGTATAGAAATTAGCAGTAGTTTAATTTTTATATTACAAAGAATATGTTATATAATGGCGAGAAGAGAAAAATAAATAAACATAATAATAGTGATTTGGACAAGAAAACGAAGGGAGCGAGTGAAGAATCATTAATATGTGACTATGATAGGGAAAACGAAGGAAGTGATTGGAGAATCGTTAATACATGACTTTCACAATGCATGAATATTTATTTATAATTTACAAGAATATCTATTTCTAAAGTTGGGATGAGTTTAAAATCTATTTATTTTACTATGGTTGCACGTGCGCTAGCGTATTGTCCTTTCATGGTACAAATATCTTTTAATTAAAATGTTCCCGAGTTTTTTGGTACATTAATAAATTAGTATTGTACAAGGTAATTATTAATTGTCTTGGCTAATGTGAATACTATTATAAGAGGTGAAATGTTTCAACTAATAGAAATGTCAATAAATATCAATAATTGCTTTTTTTAATATTTCTAATTAAAAATTTTACATGTTTGTTTACCTTGAAAAAAATAAATAATTATTTTAAATATTAATAATCAATGAAATAATTTTGATTACAATAGTATACCTCTCAAAGGCAAATACTAATAATAAGACCACAATTTACTTTCCACACGTGCACTAAGAAATCCTAGAGTGGAGTCAAATTCTTGGGTTTAAATGTTCAAAACATCATAATTCTAAAATGCTACAATTCTATTGATTTTGTTCAATATTACATAATACTAATTTATAGGACTTACATCTCCTATATTATAAGAGAGCTCCTACAACCACTCCTTTATGTAGATACTCGCAAGATAATACCATAACAAACTAAAATAAACTAAGGAATGATTATTGTATGTATCCTAAAGACACATTAAAAAACCTAGAGACAAAATAATGATGTAATACTCCTAACACCCACCCTTATTACATCATTCTCCAAACAAGGATAGGTGGACTAACAACACTTCACGAATGCGTTGAGTAGTTCATAAAAAACACAAGGTATGTGTAAGGACATACACATCTACTCATGATGAGCAATAGTGGAACTCGCCTCATTACGTTGCTTTAATAGGATTGACCTTATTGGTCTTTATCCAAGGATAGAGACACACTTTTATTCACAACAATTATGATTGGGAGCAAACACATGCAATCACAAATACACACAACATAGAAAATTTAAGGGTTAAATCCTCATTATCACATATGTAGCCATCATTGTAAATCATTGTATACCTCCCAAAGGCAAATACTAATAATAAGACCACAATTTACTTTCCACACGTGCACTAAGAAATCCTAGAGTGGAGTCAAATTCTTGGGTTTAAATGTTCAAAACATCATAATTCTAAAATGCTACAATTCTATTGATTTTGTTCAATATTACATAATACTAATTTATAGGACTTACATCTCCTATATTATAAGAGAGCTCCTAACAAACTAAAATAAACTAAGGAATGATTATTGTATGTATCCTAAAGACACATTTAAAAACCTAGATACAAAAGAATGATGTAATACTCCTAACACCCCCCCTTATTACATCATTCTCCAAACAAGGATAGGTGGACTAACAACACTTCACAAATGCGTTGAGTAGTTCATAAAAAACACAAGGTATGTGTAAGGACATACACATCTACTCATGATGAGCAATAGTGGAACTCGCCTCATTACGTTGCTTTAATAGGATTGACCTTACTGGACTTTATCCAAGGATAGAGACACACTTCTGTTCATAACAATTATGATTGGGAGCAAATGCATGCAATCACAAATACACACAACATAGAAAATTTAAGGGTTAAATCCTCATTATCACATATGTAGCCATCATTGTAGATCACTACCACTCTAATCACAAACAATATGAAATGGTTATCGTTGCCACTTGAGAACCGATCTAAGCTTTAGCCATTTTGGCACAAATAGTTTTTTTTTATGTATAAGCATCAATTTCTATTAAATATTAATAAAAATACACACACAAAAAAAAGTTGGGTGGATACAAGATCACACCATCAGTCTCAAACGGGCCTAGCCCGAATAACAAAAAGCATCAAAAAAATAAGTCGCTTAAGCAGCGAGAGCTACTCCAAACGTAGGCCAAGGAGGATCATGGTCATTTGGATTTCCCCATACATCTACGAGGTTCGGAGTGACATCAGGAATATACCGCCCATCATCATCTTTGTCTTTATCTTCCTCTTAATCTTCAGTGCACATTAGCGAAATAGCCAGAGCCAACTGAGGGAGTCATTTGGAAGAATCAGGAGTCAGCCAGCCACTACCACCACCAGTGGAAGGCCCCGCACTCCCAGAATGCCACCCAAAAGTGGCATATCAAGGAGGCGGCAAGGCAGAATGTCGCCAAGAAGAGTTTGCACGACTGCCAGAATGGCGGCAAGGAGCTTGGGATTTGGGGCAGCGGGAGCGCCAAGCAAAAAAACTCCGACCTCGACGGCGACCACAAGAAAGTGTGGCTGCGGGAGGCAGGAGAATTAGGAGGCACTCGAGCAACAATGCACAGGGCGTTACCCTAATGATCAAGAAGCCCCTGGAGATGAGCCACCTCCAGGGCCACCTTGTTGACCTGCACTTGAATCTGTAACATAACATTGGAACAAATAGTAGCTCTAGCATAGAGCGAACATTTGTATCCACAGAACAATGAGCAAATATAGCAAAATTTCTATCCTTCCATAATTGGAAGAGGATCTCCACTCTGAAAACATGCCAAATTTGAGTATACTTGAAGGGGATGCAAGGCCAATCCCCCAAAAGAGCCATGTGCCATGAGAAAGGCTCAGGATGGAAGGGGCACAAAAAATCATGAATCCAGCTTCAGAAATGTTGGGCTCAACGACAATACTAGAAGAGGTGCGTAAAGGACTTTGGATGCCCACAGAAAGGGCAACAAGGATCCTGGACGCCCATGTGGCATAGGCGAGAGCCCACTAGTAAGCCTTGGAAGAGAATACACCAAGCAAAATGAGCCAATTTGGGTTCCACGACAGTCATCCAGATATTATGAACCCTGTGTTGCCAAGCTGAAAGAGGGGACTACAAATACCATCTCAAATTGAGGTTGGGCACCATGGGAAGGTGCGAAGAAAGCCATCAATACCCCAAATGTGGCTTATAATTACAGAACCCTATATCAGGCATCCAACGAGAGTCCTTCCACCAGCAGTTTGAAGAGTGAATACCAATTTTACTCAACATTTCAACTAGGAGAGCCTCCTTAACGGCCTCAAAGGTCTCTCGATCAGACTGAGAAAGGCGAAATTGAACACGCAAATTATCCCATGAGCGAAGACTCATGGTAGCTTTGGAAAACAAATCTCAAGGAGTGTGAATGCCTTTCTTGGGAAAGTGCAGGGTCTTGACCCCAGGAAGTCCAGCGAGAGGGAGCCCTTGAAGCTAAATGAGCGGGGACCACTAGAGATTGTGTTGGTTGAAGGAGAGACCATCTCTAATACCATTTCCAACCCAAAAGAGCCAGGGCTTAACAGCGTCCCAAGTAAGCCATATACTTTTGGCAACAAAAGAACCCTCGATATGCTAAGAAAGTGGAAAATTTCTCCATGAGCAATCCACTTCCAGCCATAGCTAAGAAGCTATGGAGGTGCTAGAACAAAAGACTGGCGATAGAATTGAGTCTTGTGCCACTAAATAGCCGACCCAGAAGCCAAGCAAAAGGTGTCAAGACACCAAAGCGCTTCCTTAACATTATGTTCTTCCTCAATGAGAGTGAGAAATGAATCATCACCAAAATGACCATTAACCAATTGATTCAAAGAATCAGGCAAAGCAAATCCTTTGACAAGCCCAGAGGAGATAGAGTTAGCCAACAAATATCCAAACCCTTCAGCAACAAGAACATACAAAGGAGCCAAGGGGCAACCTTGGCGAATTGATCAAAAAAGGCCAAAGGCCTGAGACTAGCAACCATTGATGGTGATGCAGGTCGAGGCATCTACAAAAAGCATGTTGACCATTTTAAGGAATCTAGGGCCAAACCCCAAAGCTCCTAGCATGGCAAGAATGGAAGGCCACTCAATGCGATCATAGGCTTTGGCGAAATCAATCTTCAGAAAAATGGTCTGTTGTTTAGAGCGTCGGGCCCATTCCATACCTTCCCAAACTGCGATAATGTTATCATGGATGAACCGAGACTTGATAAAGCTAGTTTCCCCGGGGCGAACAATGTGAGGTAGCATTTGGCGAATCTTCAAAGCCAAGGCCTTAGCTATGATCTTGTAGGGTGCGTTGAGCAGCATAATCAACCGCCAGTTGCAAATGTCTTCAGGTTCCCCAAATTTAGGTATGAATTTAATATTTCCTTTATTTATCAGTTTACCTAAAGAGTTATTGTGAAAGGCCTCAAGATAAACATTGTGAAGGTCAGAACCAACACAAGCCCATATGGCTTTGTAGAACTCACACGAGAAACCATCACAACCTGGCGCTTTATCATCAGCAATAAAATGAACAACCTCCTTGAGGTCCTCAAGAGTGAGTAGTTGATCACATAAGGCTCACTGGGATCAGAAAGCCTGCACGGGACAACCCGAAGGCACTCTTGAAGAGCCTGATAACGCTCAACAGAAGGAATTTGAGTTGTGAAGACCTCGTGATGGCAGACACGCTTGGAGAATATCGAGAAGCTCAAAGTGCACCCTTTGACCTTCCTTAATTTTTTTTATGTCAATAGAGGAATGACGAGCACAAGAGCTTGAAAGAACTCTTTGAAAGCTCAGTCACCAGCTTTAAGTCAATGCAACCTGGCTTTAATTTGAGCTCCTCTTGCAGCGTAATTGTCAGCAATTTGTTTTTGTTGGCAAAGCTGAGGCACACAAGTTTGCAAGTCAAGAGAGACAGGATTCGTAGCAAGATTTTACGTGGCCTAGCGGAGATCTGAGGTGGTGGCCTCATAGGAACAGTGGCTGAAAATGGCCAACTAGCAACCATAGATGCGAAGGAAGTAGGAAGTCCGCTGAATCACATGATTCCACCACACTATCCACCTATCTGCTAAGTAGGACGTCATTCAAGGTTCCAAACCTGTTGAATTTGTGCCAACATGCGCTGATGAGACGACAACATATTCAAAAAGAATTGAGTCTTGGAAGGGTGCGTCGAGCCCAATTGCCATTCAATGTTGAACTTAATGGGAAAGTGGTCTAACAAGGTCACCTCGAGAAGAGGTGTAACCGGTAGAACATTGCAAGAGGCGAATTGAAAAAATGATTGTGCCGAGATCATGGCGTGATCAAGGCATTTTAGTACCCTATCATTTCTCGCCCGAAAATTGCTCCACGTGTACCAAATAGTCTGAGAATGGCGGCGATGGAGATTAGGGTCATAAAGGCCAATTTGTTGTGCATATAGAACCATGCTTCCCATTCGCCAGTTGTCCAAAATTTTGCAACCCCATCGCTAGTGACTGAAGAGAGAACATTATTTGTCCTCCAACCTCTTGTGCTTTCATCCTCCAATAGATTTGCTACTCACTTTGCCAATTTGGCTTTGAACCAAGCATGCCATACTGTAAACAATTTATCTAAGCCTACTATACTGTAAACAATTTATCTAAGCCTGTAAAAAATTTATCTCCAAGCATGTTGCATGGCACTTGATGAAAGATAGAGGAATTAAAAGAAAACATGGATAATAGTTGGATTGAAGGCCATAAAATGGAGCTGGCATTTTGTGAGGAAACAAACCACACCCACAAACACGGAGAATTGAATTAGGAACACAAGGTATTTTCAAAATTCAAAGATAAAAAGTCCTACAAACTAAAACAATTGCAAAATATGCACAAAAATGGTTTTGATGAAGACCTTGGAAACTTTTAAGGAAATGTAATTAACAAGTGCAAAGACAATCAATAACCTTTGTCAATTAAGTGTCCAACATATAAGTGAAGAGCACCAAATAAAATTTACCCAATCAAAATAAGGTGATGGTGCATTCACATGGTGAGATTCATATGAATTCCTTAACTTCAAGTTGAGAATCATCTATGACAAAATAGGAGCTCAAAAGACTTATTTCATCTCAACTATATCCCAAACTAGTTAGCGTTGGGAAATTGTTGATTTAAAGTACACCTTGAGTGGTCCAGTTGGTGAAGCCATGCATACTCTAAAGTGGAAGTCACTGGTTTGAAATTAAAGGGGTGTAAGGATGTGAACAACAATTCATGTGGAGGTCCCTTGTTGAATGCCTGCTTGCACAAGAGGGAAAGTTGTACTCTTCAAGCCAAAGAGAGACTTTTGTATACACGCACAATATATTGAGATAGACAAGAAAAAGGACAACCATGAGATTATTTTAATACCAACCAACAATATGCTACCAAGAAAAGGAAAATGGAAATGGGGGTGCATAGGCACGAGGAATGTTACCATGCTTCATAAATATAAAGACCCAAGGAATCAGTGCAAGCATTGGAATATAGGACAATATCGAAAGGAAATGTTAGAAATTGCATCATAAATTCATCCCAAGATTTACAATAAAGTTCAATCCAAGAAACTATCACAACTACAATTAATAGAAAAGAGATCGGTTACAACTGTGATGTTGATGAGAAGCTAACATGCACTACCATGCAAAAGGTAGTGAGCATGTAGAAACAAATAAGCCAAGGAGAGTAAAATGATAAGCAAGTTTCATATCAAGATTCAAGTTTAGGAGACCAAGATTGATGTGTTCTTCACTTCTAGTTCTCAAACTTAATTTGTAAGAATTGGTAAAGAATCTTGGGTGAGGCACTCACAACCACCTATATCCATAACCCTTAGGAAGGGTGGATAGTGATGTAGAGATGAAAGTGACGAAGTAATGCAAAGCAGCCTGTCATTGCTATGAAATTTGTTGATGAGGTGGTGAATGTGGTTTCCTCTTATGTCTGTGGAGTGATTTTAGTAACCCATACATGTATGTGCATAAGGGAGGAAAACAAAGAGCGTTTGGTCAAGGATGTAGAGGCCTTTGCCATCATTGAATAGTTGGGTGTAAGATCGCATTGGTGAGTCCTAATCAGATGATAGACTAGTAAATGCTATCAAAAAAATTACAAGCGAGCCAAGACATCAAATAGAGTTGCTATCCTTCCAAGAAGCATTCCAAATCTCAAGAGTTTTGCAACTAATGAGAGAGGTGCAGACGAAAAGACTAGTAAATGCTATCAATAAAATTACAAGCGAGCCAAGACATCAAATGGAGTTCCTATCCTTCCAAGAAGCATTCCAAATCTCGGGAGGTTTGCCGCTAATGAGAGAGGTGAAGCATGGTTTCCCCTTATGCATGTGGAGCAATTTTAGTAACCCATATAGGTACAATAATGATGCAATCTTCATGAAGCAAGAAAAGAAAAAGCACTTGGTCGAGGATGTAGAGGCCTTCACCATTATTGAATACAAGAGCGGGCATAAGAATGAAATGATGAGTGCTAATCAAGGAAAACGACTACTAAATGCTATCAAAAGAATTACAAGTGAGCAAATGCATCAAAACCAAGGCATTCCTATCATTCCAAATCTCAAGAGATTTGACACTAATGAGAGGTGGAGCATGATATATAACAATTGCTTGATTCACCGTTTCTCATATTAGGTAACAGAGAGAAATCCAAGGGAAAAGAATGAAGTTAAGAAACAACCCCAAGACTAGTTGGAGTAAAGAGTAACTTGCCCAATACTTCATCTTGTGTTTCACTAATTGTGATGGTCCTAATGATTGACTGAACAGGGCAGATATGCAGATATTATAGAGCTTTGAACAAGATCAACATCATGGATAGTCATTTTTCCATGGATAAGATGATTTGTTGGACCAACTACAACATGTTAAATACATCACCGTATTGGACTTGAAATCGGGTCATCATCAAGTTCAATTCAAAGAGAATAGCGGACAACTGCATTCAAAACAGAGAAAGGCTTATATGACAGGCTTGCACTTTCATTTGGATTATACAATATTATAATGTATCCACAAAGTTCATGCAGGCAGTGAATTTGTACCGTCATTCATAGATTCTTATGTGGTAGTGTACTTGGATGAAATCTGGTTTTCAGCCATGTATAAAAGGAACATCTACTTCATTTGGAGAATGTTTCAGAGACCTAGGTGCAAATTGCTCTTATATCTTAATAAATGTGAACTTGCAAGACAACCACTGGTCTACATGGGCTATGTGGTTGAAGAAGAAGTTGGGATAGACCTGATAAAGGGAGAATCCATTCTCAACTGGCCAAAGCTTTCCAATATGACCAAATCGATGAGCTTTATAAACCTTGTCCAATACAACATCTTCAACACTTATATACATACAATTGTAGCTCACTCAATGTAATTTCAGCATGTCAAATTGCTTTTGATACTTCTAAGTGTGAAATTGTGATACTAAAATCACCAGATCATAAATGCCAACCATTCATCAACGGAAGAGAGCACACACATATCAAAATGGTTACAAGGAATCCTTATTTTAGTCACAGCTTTGGAGACAACAAGAAGATAACAAGATTACAACTCCACACTTTGACATACTCATTTACTACTTGTGCCTTATATATAGACTCCAAGAGAGACTGGATAAACACCATATGTAGAGTAGAGGGATATAATGAATTATGTAAAACATCCTGATAGCATAGAGAGCTAAGATTAGTTGGTTAAATACCTTATTAAAAGTCTGTACATTAGATACATGTGACATATTTACATGTAACTGCATACAATGAATTAAGTCAATCTTACCTGCCACTAAAAAAATTTTAATGATTGTGTCTATGCACATGTAGAACAACAAGATTTAAAACCACACATGCCTAAATGTTCAGCAAAATGTTAGCAGTGCATTGTTTTGCCTTAACTTAAATAACCATTTGAGCTTGAAATAAACGAATGTGGCATCAAATAGAAGCAATTTTGCTGCATGAAGGAAGACCAGAATGTTATCATTCTGAATTATTGAATGTACCCAATATATGACAAGAAAATGTATACCTATTCCACGCAGTCAAGAAATGAAAACACTGTTCACTGAGGACGAAACTATCATTTGCACAAGATGTAAAACCACATATGCCTAAATGTTTAGCAGTGCATTGTTTTACCTTTACCTAACTTAAATAACCATTTGAGATTGAAATAAATCCATGTGGAATCAAATAGAAGCAATTTTGCTGCATGAAGGAAGACCAGAATGTTATCTTTCTGAATTACTGAATGTACCCAATATATGATGAAAATGTATACCCTATTACATGCAGTCAATAAATGAAAACACTGTTAGCTGGGGACGAAACTATCATTTGCACAAGATGTAAAACCACACATGCCTAAACATTAAACAAAATGTTAGTAGTGCATTGTTTTGCCTTTACCTAACTTAAACAACCATTTGAGATTGAAATAAATGCATGTGGAATAAATGGAAGCAATTTTGCTGCACAAATGAAGACCAGAAAGTTATCATTCTGAATTATCTAATGTACCCAATATATGACAAGAAAATGTACACCCTATTCCACACTGTCAAGAAATGAAAACACTGTTAGCTGGGAACGAAACTATCATTTGTAGTGATGATCAACCTCTAGAATACTTAAAAACACAATAGATTGGAGCTAGGCATTTCGATTGGATAAAATCTCTACAATAATTTCATTGGATGATCAAACACAAGAATGGCATAATAAACAAACTGGTCAATATGTTATCTAGGCCACCTTCAACAGTTTACTCATTAGATATATGGAGATAACTGATAAGTATGCCAAGGATATAGATTTTGGGGGTGTAAATAAATATTTGCAAGGTGCCAAAAATATAGACTTTAAACAGAAGACTCATTTACACCTCAAGGAAGCGCTAGCCTATTGGGCAAGTTATGTACCTAAACGAGAAAGAATTCATCTCAAGAGAGAAGCATTCACTTCAAAAGTAAAGGAGAACTTCGAAGTAAAGGAGAACTTCGGAGTCGGAAAACAGTTGCAACAATATATACATTGAACAAAAATGCAAGAGGATGTCACAATTTTTTTGTGGATGTGTACTCAGAAACAAGCCTAGCAGTAGGAAGCTTCGATTGTGCATGATATTACCAATTCTAAATTGCGTAGGTGCTAAGTTACCAGTTTATCCCCTGCATCGCCCAGATCCGGGTTCGAACCTATGACATTACCAATTCTAAATTGCCTCGGTGCTCAGTTACTAGTTCGTCCCCTGCATTGCCCAGATCCAGGTTCGGTCTGGATTCTGGGCTGATCTGGGCAGGGATTCTGCCACGGCACACAAATAGGGCTGTGGGTTCGTCCAACTGAACCTGTGATGAACCCAAAGGAATCCAACCATACCCAAGGCAAGTTCACTTAAAAATGCAGTTTTTTAATTTTTATTTTATTTTTACCCAACAGTACCCGATGACAAACCCACACAAAAATAGGTTTGAACTAATTTATGAGACAACAAATTCAGTCTCCACCCACCCAGATCCTTTCATCAGAATCATCAGAAAATTGAATGTCTTTTGAAAGAGTTTTATTTCTTGCATAGCTCTTATGCCCTCCTTTTTTCTTGTGCAAAGAGGGTTCAGATTTCATATCATTTATTTCCATTGTTTATTACTTCATTGCCACATTCAGTCATCTATTTTCCTGCTCATCCATGTATTTTCTAAATCCCCAGCTACTTTTTTCTAATCTTCCCGCATATCTCCTGCAGTGTATATTAATTTTTTCCCATGCATTATATGATGCAAAATAAACATTCAAAATATTTAGCCAATATGCTATATTGTGTGGGCATTTACCCAGAATTCAGTGTTTCTCACACCAGATTCGCATTTTCAATTGCTGTTTTTTTAAACTGCCATTCGCGTTTTCAGTCGCCGGTTTCTTCCCTCTGCTCTTGGTCAAAGGGTTGTTGAATGGCATCGCAGCAGCATTCCCAAGGCATCGGCTACAGCTCTTGGCAGCACCTGGGCAAAGACTTGTCCTGCTCGCCGTTTTGTCCCCTCAAAATCTCTGCACCCTAAATCCCAAGCACCGCATATATGTTGCAAATTTTGAACGAATTTACTTACGTGCAAAGACATATTCTCTCAATCAAACAGATGTGGTCTAATCAAACACTTACAGCAACCTGTTGAAGCAAGGTCCCCTGTGGCCTGGTCTGAAAGGCCTCTGTGTGGGGTGTGGCGCTGCCCACTTTGTGTTCACGTGGAGGCTCAGAGAAAATTCAATGTTGCAAACGCAGAGGGGTTTGAATATCCTAAATCAGCAGGGCTTTTGAAACTTTGAAACTTGTTGGGACGTTGTAAATGTGCAAAATGCAGGCGGGTCTGACTCTCTTCAGTCTTTTGGGTATTTAAATGTTTGAACCCTTTATGGGTTATCACACATATTCTGTATGAAGATGATTTTGAATCCTTTCTATTTGAGGTTTCAGATACACATATTTCCCTCCTAATCTAGGTTATCAGTTTCAGAAATATGAATACACAAGTACACCCTATGGTTGAACCACTACAGTTGGAATGTTTAAGAAATAGAACTGCTTTCACTGTAGACACAGCTACTGAGTTCTATTTTCTACAAAGAAAACAAAACAAATTTACAGCTTAATACACTCTTGCTTTTCCAATCTATCATCCCCACTCATGATAAATTTTTACTAATTTAGCCACTATCTTTTCACAATATCCTCAACTTAATAGCACAATTCATCAATTAATCATGGGTCACGGTGAAATTTCTATGCCAGACCCTGAAATTCACAAGGATCAATTTGGAAAGGATAAGATAACTATGGCCACATATTGATACAGAGCAAGCATGCCTATGCAAACAGGTTGCATGCACCAAATGGGCAACTTCTTTGTCTAATCTAAAAACCATTGGATCATATCAAAAAGGTCAACCTTCTTTGTCTAACCTATAACCATTGGATCATATTATGAACAGCTAAAATAAAACTAATTCTCTGAACATTTCTGCTTCGGATTATCATCCACTCCGTCTATAAATATTTAGCCACAAATTATAATAACATTTAAACAAAGACCGCAGTGAAATTTCTACCAACACTTGAATTCAAACAGAACAATTTGAAAAGCATAAGATGACAATAGAACCATATTTGTCCAGAGCAAGCATTCCTATGCAAGTACTAAATTGCAACCTTCTTTGTCTAATCTAATAGCCATTGGATGATACCATGAACAGCAATAATAGAACTCAAGCTCTAACCTTTGAGTCACATAAAATGCTTAGTTAAATCTTGGCAATAAGTACAGTTATATGATAAGCATTATTTCTAAAATACCTGTTGGCATTGTCTGTAACAGAAAGTCATTTTACACCTAATTTTTGTTATCAACAGATAACCACCCTCTCAACAAGATAAAAAGCATCAGACCCCAAAACTTGTAGCTGCCATAAAACTGTTCTTGCTCTGTGCAATTATGAATGACTGGTAGTGAAAACAAAGATTCATGTTATGGTAAAAGGAATATGTTAACCGCTTAGAAAGAGCTCATGTGATTGAGAAGGTGGCATGAAACTTTCATGTTACGTACAGTGATTTGAATGGTCGTGTGTTCATACTGTTAGCCTTCGGATTGACTGTTAGCCTTCGGATTGACTGCAATATAAAGGAGGAAAGAAGAATGAAGAGAGGTGTAAGTAATGCAGCCATGCAGGATGAACCTGCTTAGAAAGTCAGGGAAGACATCTGTTGGGTATTTCATTAGGCGTGATTGCTGCCTCACCTACTTCTCTCTACTCCCCTCTCTATAACTTATTAAGAGAAAGGATACTCGTGAACGTTATGATGTTCCTTCAACAACCACCTTCTCTTTCTCACGTACAACAGTGTATTCTTCTGCAATTATCATTCTTCCTCAACCAAATATGTACATTAAGTAAGAGACTCCAACTCCACAATGCAACCATATTGCTATGCCTTTGATTGTAATTGTTGTTATTAAACTGTTAAATTTATTATTTTTATTATTACCAAGATGTAAAATTTATAATTATTATTTTTAAATTGTAAAATTTATGGGTGTTAATAGTAGATGTGATTTTTCCAGTCTTTGAAGATGTTTAAAAGTATTTTTGGATTTTATTGTATATGTTTTTCTGCATCATGTTTTGGATCACAAAAAAAGAATAAACATACAATTAAATCCAAAACCACTCTTAAACAAATTTATGAGGATTTCAATCCATTTTGGGTACAACTTCTTGAAGAGCCACTGCTTGGTTCTTGCTTTTGAATTTTTGTGAAGTTTAAGTCATAAAACCTTTTTCCTGAAGTTTTACAACTTAAATTTATGGACTGAAACCTATAGGTATTGATTATTATATATATGTATATGCATATGCATACAAAATGGATTTATTGAAAAGGCTCTAGAAACTTTCAAGCAAATGCAATTGGTAGGCTCAAAGCCAAATTCCACAACCTTTGCCAGCATCCTTCCTGCCTGTGCCAAAATGGGAGCTCTAAAAAAGGGTATGAACATCCATCAAAGCATGAAGGATAGACGAATTTTGTCAGATGCAGTTGCAACTGCCGTGGTACACAGGTATGCATAATGTGGAAGCATACACAAGTCACATGAACTGTTTTCAGGCATTTTATATATGACGAATTATGCATAATGTGGAAGCATACACAAGTCACATGAACTGTTTTCAGGCATTATATATATGACGAATTTTGTCAGATGCAGTTGCAACTGCCATGGTACACAGGTATGCATAATGTGGAAGCATAGACAAGTCACATGAACTGTTTTCAGGCATTCTATATATATATATATCATATTTTCACCATTACAATAATATAGATTCATATGTATAGATATTTGTGTATATGTGTGTGTATATATGCACACATACACACACACATATACACAAATATCTATACATATGAATCTATATTATTGTAATGGTGAAAATTGGATATATATATATATATACCCCCCAATAATGGGTTGGCACGTTAATCCAGAATCATTATGATAGAGTGTGGCATTCAAGACCCGAGTGTGTGAAGGGACAGATGTCAGGCAGTGATGTAATTAGTATTGATGAGGCGGCTTGTATTTTTGAGGAAGGCAAGTTGCCTCATTTCGAAGCCTTTCCTCTTCTTTCTCTCGAATGTTCTCTGTTTTTCTCTCTGCAAACATCCTTCAGGGTAGGTATTATGGAGTGTGGAGAAGGTGAAAATCCCAATGGCAAAGGCTCGTTAGTCGTTCCACGGAGGAGGCAGATTCCCAGAGCTAGAGCTAGCTCCAACATTGGAGGGAGAATGAAGCGGAAATATGCTCCCCGAAAGAGGATGAAAAAGCTCTTGGCTGAGGAGGCTATGGCTGGCTTCATGAAGGACGTGGAAGAGGAAATTAAGAACCCAATGGCAAAGGCTCGTTAGTCGTTCCACAGAGGAGGCAGATTCCCAGAGCTAGAGCTAGCTCCAACATTGGAGGGAGAATGAAGCAGAAGTATGCTCCCTGAAAGAGGATGAAAAAGCTCTTGGCTAAGGAGGCTATGGCCGGCTTCATGAAGGACGTGGAAGGAGTAGCTGTTTCGGCTGTTGAAGGTAGCTAAAGAGGTTGACGGGAAGGAAGGAGTAAATGTGAGAGAGGCAATAGCCAAGCTGCTTTTAGATCCCAGGACATCCAGAGGGCGTTGGAACGTATTTGGAGCGGCTCAATCGGTGGCGGTGGCTACGCTTCTTTCGATCGTTGCGGCTTCAGTCCTCACCCATGAGGATATGATTGAGAATACGGGTCAGTCAACAGAGTTTCATGAATCTGAGTTGGGTCATTTGCATGATATACTACAGGGAGTTTTGGACACACGGAAGATGGTTGAAGAGATGGCTGCAAAAATGGGTGTTGTTGTGCCGACTCAAGAGCGCCCCCTGTACACTTGTGCCTGCGACGAGGAGGGAGTGGTTATTCTGGATGGAAAATAGATAAGTCAGTTTGTTCTGTGTTTAGCTGTTTTTTGGTGTATATAGTTTGACAAAAATAGTTCTCAGGGTGGGACCGCTGTAATTTGCCCCCCCTGTATATAAGATACTGCTATGTTTATGATTACTGTGTTAAAGACTTTGTGGGTTCGGCCCCTTTTTTGATGGGCCCCTGGGCCCAAACCAGGGTATACTATATCAAAAAATATATATATATCTTTGATAGGTTTAAAAAAAATATATATATATATATATATATTTGTAAGGGAAAATAAATAAAATAAAGTGTAATTAAATAAATAAAGTGTAACTAATCTAGATATATGAGCTGGGACTGAAATAATTATGTGCTGAAACTAAATGCAGAATCTTTATATCCACATTTAATTTCAGTATTTAATTATTCCAGTATCCGCATTTAGTTTCAGTATTTAATTATTCCAGTCCCAACTCATATATATATCAAAGTGGGTTCAAAACAGAGAGGAAAAGTTCAAGATATGCAATTTTCACCATTACAAATACACACACATATTTGCAAGGGAAAATAAACCACTTACATAATATCTAGGCTTGTTACCAATACTGGCCACACTAAATGCATATATGCCCGTAATGATGACAGGTTGAACATCCACAACCCTGCCATCCTTTCCATTCGGTGAGCAAATGTTGATTGCCAACTTGTTCTTTAACCATGTACTGCTCAACTACTCTGCCAAATATGCTGCAAAAGTTGAATGTCAATTAGAGAGCTATCACCATATGCTCAATTGTATCTTGGGTAGTGTTGACTCAACAAGACCACTGCATTTGCATTTTTCAAGTTCTTAATTGAGAGTGCGGTTGATCATGATATCAGCACAAGAGTGTTGTCACTTATTGTTAAAACTCCTTACACTATGTATCATATCCTGTTAATTACAACCATCTATATGAATTGGCCACATATACAACTAGAATAGTCTTCCATTCAGGTGCCTAATCAGATTACAACAGCAGACTTCGGATCTGTTTAGTTCAAGAACTTGGACATGACAGTGAGACCCTCAGTCCCCCTGCAACTGTTGAGTTCTGAGCACCCAGAAAATTGAAAGTTCAGAATTTTAAGACACTAAATTACCAGTTCCATTTTGGGTTCAGGTTTTTTTCGTAGGGCAAAAAAAAGTGGGTCGGGTTTGTTTTGGGGACATCCATACAACAAAAATATTAAACCATAATTAAATACATATTTGCAGCCTAGAAACAGGAATTAAGTTCAGAATACCACGTAGTATGCATATATCTAGCACTTGCACCGGAAGGAGGTGCAATGGTTATGACTTATGCCCATTGCAATTTATATAGAATGCCCTATAAATTTGAAAGTGGCATTGGGTCAATAGAGAAGCCTAGCATTTTATAAGAGGTCTTAAAAAATGTTTAATATTTATTGACTTGCTAATATGCGATAAAGTTTCTAAATTAAATAATTATACTTGAACAATTGCTGATAGGGGCACTCAGTGGAGCATATATGTCATCTATCATTCAGCAATTAAATCATTAATAATCGTTCTGCTTTATGGCCGAGGTTTGGTTTGTTTTTGTTGGGTTCACTCGTAGGGGTGGTTGTTTCCTTGGTGGAGTAGCTCTATAAAGCTAAGATTATGATTGTGAATGCAAATGTTTATCAAGTGTCACATAGTATTTAATAAAAATTGAGGGCATAAATTGACTCATCTTAATTTGCATTCCACGATAAGAGACACAATTTAAGAATACTAAAGCTAAGAATGAGATTAATATAGGAAATTCAAAGGGACGGATGGATTTGGCATTGGAGATTTTAGTAACATCCACGACACTTGCCCTTACATTGATTCTAAAATTGAAACAAATTAATATGTTGTGTTACATTTTGATACATTTGATGTCCACCGTCCACCAGATATGACAACCTAGTGATAATTGCCCTATGAAATAAACAAAGATGAGCTTGAGCTCTATTCACATGTTGGAAATGGCTTCTTTGAGCACAATAGATTCCACCACTCAATTGTTTTAGTTGCTGTAAAATCTACAAGCTTTTTTCTCGTATCTTTAAGTACCAGATTACTTAGTGTCAACAAAGTGAGAAGGTGGCTGTAAAATCCCCTTGTAGATCTACAGGTAGTGTGGGAACCATTAAAGGTGGGATATTGGTGTCAAGTTCTTTTGTCAGTATTGTATAGTATATCCAAGTTTTCATATTGGTAGTTCTCTACCGTAATGTCCCCTTCTTAGCCCATTCAGAGAGATGGAGTGATTAGCCTATTCCCGAGGTTCCCGTAGGCTAGTAGATATAGTTAGGGAACCTAATTTGGTCGTTATTCCATGACTTACTATTTATAGTAAGTCGGACAAGAGGTATCAAGTGGGCTTGACCAATTACTATTTATAGCCTGACAGTTGGAGCACCTAGCACTTGCAGTTGGACTTTGAGAACAACCAGGGGATTATATTTCAGAGTAAAATTAAATTTAATCTTTAACTTATAATACTTTATTGGCTATGGTTACTTTAAATTAATAGAGTAACTTTCTTTTTTGAACTTTAAGTAGGGGTCAGCGCTCCATGGAGGGACAAGGGGTTATTTCAAATTTAAAAATAATAAAAGTTTCCTCTCTTTTGGGCGTTGGAGGCAAGAGGGTATAAAAGACATTTTATAACTTCATTTGTTGTCTCTCACACTTTTTGAAAACATATTGGAGCAAACTGAAGCATGGCTTTGGGGTTTGGATCAAGGATTTTGCAAGGACATAGCCCCCTGTAAGATCACTCTTCTCGTGCTTGGGAGACAGCATCAGAGGAGTAGCTGGGAGCTTCATACAGAGGCTTCGCTTGAGCTTCAAATGGCATAATTCTGAGGAGATCTCTTATGGATAGCAATCAATTGTTTGAGCAGTGATTTGATAATATTGAAGATTAGTTTGAATGTGTTTTTTGTGTGTTTTAATGCAGCCATGAATAGCTACAACAGGCCGTACTTCTTCTTGACAGGGCCGTACACTTTAAGCATCTGATATGAGTGTTTTTGTAATGGTTTGGGCTTGTTTTTGGGCGTCGACGCATTTGTCATCTACCACAGATATACAGTGCACACTTGTGTTAGTTTGGTGACAAATTTGAATGTCAAAACTTGCTATTTTCCTACCCAGTGTTGATGATTGTTTTTAGAAAAGTCAACAATAGAGTAAAACACTAGAGTATCCCACTCTCTCTTGAATAAAGCCTCTCGAATGCTAAACTGTGTGATCAATCGAGACAACTCCAAGGTTCCTTTTCTTATAATTCATGGTGGATGAACTCAGTGATTATATGTGATCTTGTTGATAATCACAAAGGGACTTACGTTAGACTTCTTCATACTTCACTTAGCTTGTTTCTCCTTTCGATGTGGATGAAGTATTCACGATGCATCAATGATAAAAAAGGGAAAAAAGATAGGGGTTAGGGACCTAATCTAAGGTCAGTGAAGAAATGACAATGCATGAATAGACAAACTCCTTAATTAACCTAACTCCACTTCGCCAAGGATGCCTACAACTACATGAAATTGGTGCAATCTCCTAAGGATAGCGAAAGGTTTTCAAATCATGAAAACTCATACAAGCACCCATAAGACGACGCAGCTCAAACAAACGTTCATAATCGAACTTAAGCAAATGATGAGACTCAGACTAGCTTTACACAACACTTCACCAGCAATGAATGTTAAAAGCATGAGCTAAGAGTTGATCAAATATTCAATACAAATATACATTACATCAATGAGCTTCTAATCTACTTCTAATCTAATTTGAAACATCTCTCCACTTCATCAAGATACCAGAAACCATGTTATTTCACAAGACAACACTTAACACCAAATGACTTCCAATGTCTTTGCATTAATCTTGAGAAATATTTACAACAACTTCAAGTCCTCTCAGAGAATTTCGAGAGTCTCTTCTATTCTACTCCTACAGAACTATATCTAATCTCTAATAATTACAAATGAGGCAACAAGGCCTTTATATAGAGCTCCAGAGTTACAATGAAAGGCTAGGATCAATCCAGATAGCTAAGGGCTCAGATCATGCCACCTCAGCAGGTAGTTACAACAAATTGTTATTTTTAGTACAGAAGAGAGGCAATGAAGGCACGCTTTCCAAGAAGATAAGATAAGATAGAATCTTTCAAAGCATCTTCCACATGGACGTCTTCTTTGTCTTCTTGCTTGTCGAATGATGGGGTGACTTGCAATTGGCTTGATGATGAGTGTCTGCCACGTAGGTGCCACCTTAGCATATTCCCAAATTGCATCATCTTTGTGATGTCTTCAATGTGATTGCTTTGAACTTTGTATGTTTGGAAATACTTTGGTGTTTCTGCCTTGTTCATCTTCTTGTAAACTAGATGTATGATAAATGTTGCTCATTTGACTAACACTGTGATTCTTTCTTCTTCTTGTAGGATGTAAGTTAATCTTCTTTGGATGCATCTTCTTGAAGAGTGAAGTAGGAGATGATGATGATGTATACTTGAACTTGATGTAGGGTAGACGATCTCTCATGGACTTGAAGATTGAAGAGTCTTTGAAGTTGAATAGATGAATGCCTTGGAATGTTTGATGAAGTATAATCCCATGGATGGATGCCTTCTAGATGAAGAGTTCCAACACAATGATGATGAAAGGTTCCTTTGGAGCAGCTACATGCTGATCTTGAAGCGATGATTGATGAAGAAGCTAGTTGATACTTGAAGTGATCCAAAATGATATCATTGAGGAAAAGTGTCAACATGTTAAACTTGGAGTGTCCTCTTAGAATAGCTATATGACGTCTTCTTCAATATGGCAACTTGTTGACTTCACTCCTAGCATGAAAGTGATTCCAACACTTGCTCCTCTTAGCTCCTACAACATAGAGAAAGAAACAATATCAATCCTTTTGATAGCACATAAGAATCATTTCATGCATTTCTAAGCTAAGGGCATTAGATGAAGAATTTGATGATTTCTTGAAAACACTCATAAAATTCAAACTAAGTATTACACTAAGAGTGGCGCATGGAATAAGCAATTCCTCCTTCACTTAATTTTCTTCATTTAACTTGAATCGAACCACATATCAATTAAGGCGCATTGGATGAGGTTTTTGATGTTTCATTGAAGTATGTCAAGAAACTTGAATTTATCCTCCTTCAATGATGGCGCATTGGATCATGAAGTAGATTTCCTCTTGAAATTTGACTTTTTGCTTATCATTTGTGGTTGGCGCATAAGATCATAAGTTTGCTCTCTCATTGAATGTTCTCAAAAACTTTAACTAGACCTCACACCAAGGTGGCACATTGGTTGAGGATTCTATGCTTCGGTTGAAAGATGTCAAAAATTTGAGTTAACTTCAACTCATCCTCACTCAAGATGGGCGCACTAGATGAAGATCTTGATCTTCTCTTGAAAATTTCATCCCTTGCCAACTATATCAGCCTTCTAGACTTTGGTGCATTGGATGAAGTTTTCATTCTTCTCTTAAAATTTCACTTTTAAATCACTATTTTCACTCCTTGGTGAGGGCGCATTGGATGAAGTTTTCCATCCTTCAGTTAAAATCTCATCTTAAATGATCAACAAAGGCTGCCCCATCTTGGCGCATTGGTTAAAGGTTCTGCTCTCCAGTTAAAAATTGCATTTTAACAATCAAAATAGACTCCTCTAACATGGGCGCATTAGATGAGGGTTTTGATTTCCTCTCCAAAATGTTCTAAAATTTGTAATTGATTCTCCCTTTAAGCACTTTGAATGGAGCGCATTAGATGATGATTTCAACCTTTGGTTGAAGTTTCACTTAAAACCTTGAGTTAGCATACTTCAAATGGTGGCGCACTAGATCAAAAATCTGCTGTTTGGTTGAAATGTCACTTGAAATTCATCATCATTTCCCTTTGACAAGGCGCATTGGTTGAAGGAATTGATCTCATCTTGAAACTTCATGAAATCTGCATTTTGATACTTGCATCCAACTTATCCATCTTAGCGCAATGGATAATCAATTTGATCTCTTCCTCATCTAGGTGCCTTAGATAGCAAATTTAGTCTTCTCTTGAATTTGGCGCATTGGTTGAAGGTCTTAAATCTTCATTTGGAAGTCACCAAGGTGGCACATTGGATGATCAATTTTGATCTCCTTGAAACTCATCAAAACCTTCACTTCAACTTTGTGCACATGGCGCATGGGATGAAGCGCATTGAATAGGGATATTAACGCTTGGTTGTAAGATGAAGCAAAACCACTTCCCTTGGCGCATCGGATCAAGCGCATTGGTTGGGAGTTTCGGATCCTCTAGAAATTCACTTCAAACCATCATCTTCACCTTCCTTCTTGAGGACGCATGAGTTGGAGCGCACTGGATGGGTCGCATTGGTTCATGATTTCATGCTCCGGTTGAATGTGGCACATTTCATCAAGATTTTGCGCCCATCTTCAGTACTTGGCCATTTTCAGGGTTCCTCAGGGCAAGGTCTATTGAAAAATATATTTAAGTATAAGAATCTTATACTTTAAATATTTTTCAATATACCTTTTAGGATGTTTGAGATAGGTCTCGAATCCACCGGATTTAACATGCAAAATCTAGAATTTGGAGGATCCGCCAGATTTCAGACTTAGTCAATTTTTCAGGCTTTTCAGGGTATCAGGATACTAGACTTAGTCATTTTCAGGATCTCAAACATACATCAGGATTGATCTCAGAATGAAAGCCAATGAATCTGGGATTAGAAACTAGACTGAGAACTCAAACAAACCACTGACTTCATCATGCAAAAAACCTAGGACATCATCAAAAATTTCATGCAAAGCATCAGAGCTCAAAAAAAGGGGGTCCCCATTTGCAATGGGGCGATGTGTGATTAGGTCATACCACCTAGCAAGGCCGTACATTTCTGCTAAGGACATGGGTCTGCAAACAGTCCAAAAAAGCCATCATTGTGCAGCCTATCTCTGGTGCTTGGGGTCGTTTTAGACCATTGAAGCTAGTAAAAACTGTTTGATGTCATGACTCTTTATCTATGACTGTAATGGAGGTGATTTCCAACATATATGATGCTGGTTCAGCTACAGCAGTTTCATGAAGTTGAAAAACATGATATGAGTATGCATTGGTAATTCATTTCATATGATTCTATGATCTGGGTCTTTTTTCATTTATGCATTAGGGTTTTAGTTTTTTCTGGGTTATTGTTGCATGTTTCATATTTTTATTGTATTGGCAAAAAAACATTACATGCAAACCAAAAAAGCCCTTCTACTACTTCTGTCTAGTTCTAAAAGACCACAATCTAATAAAAATAACACAAATAAGAAAATAAAACAAAATCAAAAACAGGGCAGCCCATTACATCTACTGAGGAGAACTAGTGTATTGAAGAACATTATGTGATCTTACGAGCTCACTGTCATGTACTGGTGCTCAGTTATAAAACTCGAACAATGTTTCTCTTCTACTAGTATGGCACTTCATTCTGGAGAGTGAATCCAGCACCAACTTCTACTTGTAAATATAATATTTTGTTTTCTGTCGAAATTTAACTTCTTCGTTGGCCACAACATTATGTTACAATTCAAGCCTTGTTGTTGTTGCAGACCTTGAATCTGATCAAGGGTCACTGAAATGGAATTGATGACACAAAATTGCCCTTGTTATTTTCAGATCCTTGAATGCAAATTGGCCTATAAGAGAAGCTTTTTAGGAATTTTTTGATCATGGGAAATGTTTTTTCTTAAGTGGAAATATTGCATTTGTGGTGCTCAGTGTCATATTTTCATAAATGTACAATTTGCTTCAGGTGTGATTATTCGGTACCTTAGACATGAAACAAGCATGCACCATGAAACTTTTTTCTTAAGGGTGATACTTCGGCTCAATAAAATGGACCAGGATACAACTAATGTATAATGTGCTTGTGTAAGATGTTCTTAATCCTGATGCAATTGAAGCATCAAGGTCAAGGATGGAAAATTGTCTCATCGGCATGGATGTTAGCCAACGGAAAATGAATCAAGAAACTTTTTTCTTAAGGGTGATACTTTGGCTCAATAAAATGGAACAGGATACAACTAATGTATAATGTGCTTGTGTAAGATGTTCTTAACCCTGATGCAATTGAAGCATCAAGGTCAAGGATGGAAAATTGTCTCATCGGCATGGATGTTAGCCAACGGAAAATGAATCAAGAAAACCCTGACCATGACTTGCCGGTGTGTAATGGGCTGCCCTGTTTGTAATAATTTTTTTTATTTATATGTGTTATTTTTATTATTATTTTGTGGTTTGTTTTTGCATGTAATTGTTTTTGCCAGGTAACAATGAAATATTGACATGCAATGATAACCCAAAAAAACTATAACCCTAATGCATAAATGAACAAAGACCCAGATCATAGAATCATGTAAAATGAATTACTGATGCATACCCATTTCAAAATCTTCAACTTGATAAGTCTACAAGGGTAACCAGCAGTACAAGAGCCATGAAAATACATCCAAATGCATGCAATGAATATCCTCCACTCAAACAAGTATAGAACAATGTTTAGAAACCCTAGGCGCCATGGTCTTCCTAGATGAGGTACGACCCAGCTGGAGGTGTCTAACAGCCATAAACCACTCAAAAGGTCCTTCAAACTAAATACATATATGCTACAACTGATCAACAGGTCGATGCAAGGGTTCTAATGCCAAAACAAGTGAAGTTTTCCCCCAAATAAAGCTCAAATGACTGCCATGAAAGGTATGGCCAGGTCTGCAATGTATGGCCAGCAAGGAACATGGAATGCAGTCCACAAAGCACCTCAAATTTGTATCAATTGCTTCCAAAACATACATCTCTGCTATACACCAAAGAATCTGCATAAAAAGTATCATGTCATCACCAAAAAGTATCAATCTGAGCTCATTGTGAAGCCTCCGTGTGAAGCTCCCAACAACCCTTCCTGATGCTATCTCTCAAGCACGAAGAAGGTAGAGGTTTCCGTCTCTACAAAACTCCTATCCAAACCCCAAAGTCAAGCTTCAAGATTGCTCCATAAACATATTTTTTTCCAAAAGAGAGAGAGAGCCAAATGAGCTCCAAAAGCTCTTTCTAAACCCTTGGCTCCCAACGCCCAAGGAGGGAACTTTATTAATTTGAAATTTGAAATTTGAAATTTGACCCCCTTATCCCCTTATGGAGCGCCCACTTTCCTAGCATATAACTTTAAGTTATAACTTAAACTTCATAAAGTAAAGTTACTTTAAATAAATTAAAGTAACCATTGCCATTAAAATATTATAAGTTAAATATTTAATTTAACTTATACTTCGACTAATAATCCCCTGGCCATCTCGAAACTCAACTGCAAAGTGCTAGGTGCTCCAACTGGCAGACTATAAATAGAAAGTAGGCCAACGCCACCTGATCCCTCCTACCTAACTTATATTAATAGTAAGTCCTGGAATAACGACCAAAAAAGGTTCCCTAACCACATCTATTAGCCTACCGAAACGTGGCAATAGGCTAATCACTCCATCTCTCTGCATGGGCTAAGAAGGGGACATCACACGGTGCAATAGAATCATCAGATGGAGGGGCTTCAAAACTCACTAAATGAAAGGATTTCTTTTTGGATGCCAATGAAGCATCTCTATGAGCAATTGTTTTTCAAATATATTTATTTAATCTTGAGACTTCGACTATTTTTAGCGGAATTTTCAGAGGCTTCTACAGCTACAGCAAAAATATTGAAAATTTAGAATCAGACTTACAACTTGCAGCTTGAGACCAAGTTTTGCTTCAATTAAGAAACGAATGCAAATAAATTTTAGTGGCAGCGCCTATCTTCTACGGTGCGTGAGCCTTTAATTTTGAGATGCCTAGTGCTATTAAAAACTGTGGACTTTGTATATGGCTCAGCTCATACAGAGTTGGCATACCTTATATGGCCTGTGTTATACTTAGGCAGCGCCACATTTGTTTGATAGAGCTTTGTTTATATGAAGGTCATGCCTATCATTAAAAGGCCACACTATATGCAGTGCCTTCATCCTCCGTGCCTTCTTTGGTCAGCGTTTGGAACTTTTATATTGTTGTGTCAAATTTGAGGTGTAGATGTGCCTTCATCATAGATTAGCAAGTCAAAAAACTTTTTATAAGGATTGATTAACAACTCCTTGAGATTTTGTATCAAATTTTTACAGATTACTTATGGCTGCAACTTAAGACCTCGTATAAAATGTTGTCTCTATTGACCCAATGCTACTTTCAAATTCATAGGACATTCTACATAAATTGCACTTGGCGTAACCATTTAAATTTTTGAAAATTATTGATCTGAGACTCATTTTGTTTGAAATTTAAAGCACAAAACTAGAGTTTTGCATAAAGGATAGATAAGCGTGTAATGTTGATTTTAGCCACACAAAATATGCTTATTGTCATTATGTTTCAGCATGTGAAATTTAAATCACTTAATCTCTCTTATTTTGAGAATATTTTTATCAGAATTCTAGTATTTAGGCACTAAAATTTGTAAAAGGAATGTAAAATTAAAGTGCATAAGGTTAACATTTTGTGTAGAAGTTCAGTAAATATGTAGTGTTCATCTCTGGATAAGGAAATTTCTCTGGCAATTGATGAGAAAGGCATCATTCTTATGAAAACACAGAGAATTATGAAAACGAGGAAAATAAAAGAAAATGCAATGATTTTATGGAGAACAAAAGACTAGTGGTTATTTCTTCAGCTCCACATTTATAGGATTTGCCCACAATCCAATTTGGTGAAGATATTTAGCCATGGAATTGGATCTCTTTGCAGTACTATCATAATTTAATTTGATTGCATCTCTCAAATCACCAAAGGTGTAAGGTAAAGATCATTCCACTATTTATGATTTTTTTGTCACTTCACTAACTTAGTATTACATGAATATGTGCATTAGCATTCACCTTTCGATGTAGACCTAGGGCTAAATTTAGCTATTGGTTTTGCAATAAGTTTAAAATTTCATGCATGGAATCTCTTCAACATTGCTCAAGTGCTTCATTATAATTTATAAAACTGTCGAAACTTATCCAATAAAGTCATTGAATTTTTTAAAATCGAATTTGACTGTTAGTAATGCATGACCACGGTTATACGGGCCTCAAATTCAACCCATTGTGGAATATAGCATTTCTTGATGCACAAATTCTATCAATTATGAATCTTATAAATGCGTGTAGGTAATATCCTTCTTATTCTTAAATTCAACTTTTTTCCCTACGGAAATTATAATATTCATTCATAATAAAATTTAGATATATTTTATAAAATATAAGGTGACAATGAATAAACCTATGAAACCACGTCTCTCTGAGGCATTATTTCAAACAATTAGCATACCTTGTCTATGCTTCCACATCTTGCATACACATCTACCAAGAAAGTTATAATTACAACATGTGGAATGCGAATTGAGATGAAGAGAATTTAAGTCCTCAGACATAAAAACAATAGAACAATTTTTAATTATTTAATTATTGAATGCTAAATTATAGAAGACATTTATGTTGAACTGAGAACCCTGTCCACCAGTTTATCAAATATAATTATTTAGTTTCGAGACATTATCTCATATTAGCAGAGCAGTAAAACTTTTTTTAATGATTGATTAGCAACTCCTTTTGATGTTGTATTAGATTTGTATAGATTACTTTACGACTAGAACGTAAAACCTCTTATAAAATGTTAAGCTTCTCTATTGACCCAATGCTACTTTCAAATTTATATAACATTCTATATAAATTGCAATCGGCGTAACCATTGCACCTGCATTCGGGGCAAGTGCTAATAAATATTAATATAACTATTAACCACATATGAGGATATTTATTTTCACTCTTTATGTCTTTTCTTTGATTTTATATTTTCATTTTTAAGCTTTGTCTTCTATTTTAATTTTTTTGGGGTCCTTTTTCTATTTTTTTTGCTTTTCCTTTATTGTTTATTTATTTATTTAAGTAAATAAATAAACGTTTAAGTTTTTTCTCTTTATATGTATTTAAGTTTTTTCTCTTTATATGTATTTTTGTCAAGTAAATAAATAAATGTTTAAGTTTTTTCTCTTTATATGTATTTTTGTCATTTATGTATTATATGATGCTACGTGGTATTCTGAACTTAATCCCTGTTTGTAGGCTGCAAATATGTATATATTTATAAATTTTATATGTTTTTTGTACCAACGAACCCAACCCAAAAAAAATTGCCAAATCCATGTACCCAACCCCCAAACACAAACATCCAAACAAGCACATAACTATCTGTTTGCCATAGGAAACGAGTTTATACTCCAGAAAGTAAAAGCACCAAAAATTGAAAAAAGCATTCAAATCAGATGGTAGTGACTAATCATAAGAAAAATGTGAATGAATGCCAAATAAATGAACACAACTCCAACCCCAATATTAGGGAACTGAACGTGATTTTAAAATTGGTTTGGATGTTTGGATTGGGTTAGTTCTACAGTTGGGCACATGCTGCAAAGGCATTGCTGAAAGCATTATAGATCGCTTAACCAAAAACACCCTCAGCAGATGATTAACACCAAATGACCTGCAGCATGTTACCAATTCAACTGCACCTTAACATTGCTGCAGGTCATTTGGTGTTAATCATCTGCTGAGGTCATTTTTGGTTAAGCCATCTAAATTGCTTTCAACAATGTCTTGAATTCTGGGAATGTGGCCAGCAAATGTATGATTGGAGTTTGGATCTGATGACGCCTTGGTGGTGGTCTGGAACAGCACCGTGAAGTCTGGGAAGCAAATATCTCATTCATATGTTTGCTACAAGTCAATCCTGACTTAGTCTACGTGTAGACATTGAGGTGGAAGATTATGAACAAAACCGTTTTGTTTCTTATTGGCAGATGATTGACTTTGCCCAGCCGTGTATGTAAGCTCACATGGAGTCATTTTAGGGCAGCAAACAGTTGTGTGAACTGGCAGACTGTTCAACTGCTGGAGGCCACGACTATTGGCATTTCCTGTGGCAGGCTACTCTTCTAATCCTTGCTGGCAGCCATTGGGGTTGAGAGGAGGGTCATTCAGTGGTGATGTGAATGAGTAGGCAGTTAAACAGTTGCAACAAAGGATCCCACTGCAATAGAGGGCATGTACATGCATCTTCATCCTCTCCCACCCCTTGGTTTGACAAACTTGTTTCCTGTGTAGGCAATGGGTTCAAAATCTCAAGTGCTCGCACTTAGAGTGTAATATACAAAGGCCTTGCAAAAAGAGGTTGGATAGACCCTGTATAAGATATTCTCAAGTTCTTCAGTCCAAATGTCACAACCTACACCCCTAACCCTCAACATGTCATTATACATAATTAGAGAGTATGGAGTGGCCAAATTATGGCACATGTAAACTTTCCTTCTTCTTAAATTCTATCTATGGCCCAACTAGGGGCTTACGTCGTCACATCCCAATTTAGAATATACATGGAAATAGAGTATGCATTTGGAGATCACCCTGTAATGTCCCCTACCTAATATGCCCTAGAAAAGTTCAAATACCAAAAACTAGGGTTAGGGTTTCAGAATTACCTTTTAGTTTATCTTCAAATTGCATCATTCTTGTACTCTAAATCTGCACTCATAACATAGGAAACATAGATACAAAATATATATATATATAAACATACCTCTTGGAAATATAAGTGTTAGATAAGATTACCCTGCATCAGTGTTCCACAAAGTTTCCTAACGGGGACGGGGGGACAAAAGGTCTAAGTTTGGGGACGGCGGCAGGGGGGCGGCACTGATATACATATGGTACTTGAATAACTAGTTATAAAAAGATGTTTAAGTATAACATTTCAAATTAAACTTTGGCAAATTAGTAAAATAGCAAATTGCAAATACTAACATTTTAAATACTTGAATACTATTACTAAAAGACTAATGAATTGTCGAATTTGACAAATGAATTTGTCGAATTTGAGATTTCTATTACATCGAAAATGGAAAATATGACATGTCACATCATAATATCATATCATAGTCTTAAAGATGGTTACAATGACTAGCATATGATGATATCAAAATAAGTACAAAATGCAAAAATCAAAATGTAGTGAAGGGAGGCCTCTAATCGTCCCCAAACTCCTCATCACTCGAACTACTAGAATCCTCGCGGTCAAGCTCTACCAAACTAACACCAACCAGCCCTGCATCTGAAGCCAAAACTGAAGCATCCTCATCAATCTGTGCTGGCTCCACTGGCTCTACATCCCATCGTGCTACTGGACTCTCTTTGTACACAAGTGTTTTGCCGTCAATTAGACGCAAAGCACTATGTACAGCCACAAGCTTCTCTGCTCTCCTAGAGGTAAGTATGTTCCTCTTAAGAGAGTGGATGAAGCTATATGTAGACCAGTTCCTCTCAGCAGCTGAAGAACTAGAAACCTGAGATAACAATCGGATGGCTAGAGTGGTAGTCAAAGATCCCGATCCATGGCAAGTCCACCACACAATTGGGTCATCCTGCGCCATAGTTACCATATCCATCTTGGCCGCATTTGAATAACCCCTAGGAGTGGCAAATTTGGTCCACTCAGTGCGAATCGTGCTGGCATCTACCTCATCATACATCCTCTCAATGCACCTGAAGAACCCCGTCTTCACCTCCGGATCCTCTATCGGTGTCACTCTACCAAGCCTAGTCAAGTACCACTTAGAATTCAGTGCGTAGGCTACCATGTGCAAGGGAGTGTTGAGCTTCTCCCATCTCCTGTGAATGATTGGCTGAATGTGCTCGTGGTACAATGCTAATGTGGGATCCCTCTGTCGCACAACAGCCCTCATCTAATCAAGCATAGAATCGATGCACTCATACACCTCTCCAAGGTTAGATCCATCCACATCCCCATACCTGATTACCTGGAAAACTGGTTTAATGATGGAGACATTATATTTTGCATCAGCCCAGAACACATCATTCTTCACTGTATCCTTCACCCTCATCCCCTGCTTTGTCTTAGACTCGGCCCACCTATTCCATTCTACTGTCATAATCATGAGTTGCAGCGCCTCTTGCAACTCAATCATTCTCTCCAAGAGAATGAAATAGAAAGCCTATCTCGTATCAGTAGGTTTCAAGAACTCCTTCTTAGCGAAGGTCCTGAAGAGTGCATGTGATGTGTGGTGGTTGCAGATAAACATCTACACATCTCTCGCATCATTTACCACTGCTCTAATCCAACCAATCTTCCCCGTGTCCTTGAGTGTATTGTTCATGGCATGCACACAACATGGAGTCCACCAAATATGCCTATAAGCTACCTCAACAAGTCTCCCCGCAGCTTTGCACACATGTGTTGCATCTATCACTATTTGGACCACATTTTCTGGCCCAGCCTCCTCAATAGCCTCGTTGAGGACCTCAAACTGAAAATGAGGATCTTTGCGATGCCCTGAACAATTAACTGCCTTAAGAAAATATGGACCCTCAGTATATATAACCATGATATTAATGAGTGGACGATGGCTAATGTCTGTCCACCCATCCATGACTATGCTGCATTCTATCTTAACCCAACACTCCTTCATCTTCTCCATCAACAAATTGATCTTGGAATAGTTCTTATCCAAGATCGTGGTCCTCAATTTTGTCTCACCTGGTGGCACATATGATGTTCCTGCCCTTGCCACCATTGATATCACCTCCTTATAATAAGGAGATCGGGCATCATGAAATGGGATGCCATTGGCAAAGAAGAACTTGCCAATGACATCATCTATGTCATCCTTGAGCTGCACTTTAAACAAATCTGCTATGGGGTTACTTTGCAATTTCCGTTTCCCCCTCCCCTCTCCTGCATAGGCACTGGAAGAAGGACCTAGTGTCCCTCCTACTCTCATCTGCAAAGTATGGCTGGAACTCTGTGGCTGGCTATGCTGAAGACGTGCCCTATGGTGCAAAGTAGTAGGCACAGGTGTAGCTGTAGTATCATCAAGAACACCCCATAACTTATTTATTTCAACTTTGTATTTGATGTTTTTCGGTTATGCCAAAAAAGAACATATGTCCACACCTTTTCCTCTAATGAAAAGGTGCGCATTAACTCTAGTGATGCTCCCAAACCACTCTAGAGCACAAAAGTTGCACTTCCACCTCCTTGTGCCACCAGATGGTGCCCCTTCCCTGTTTAGTAATTTTGTTGCAAATTGTTTGAGAGGGGATTTGCGATCAAAAGGACCCTTAGCATACGTTGCCAGTAGTGCAGAAGGGCACTCTAAACTACTTGCTTCACTTGCCATGGAACTAGTATGGGCTTCAAGCTCAACCCCATGGTCACTCCCCTCAACCTCAGGAGCATATTCACTTCCACTATCAGGATCACTATGAGAATGAACCTCATCCTCACTCATGTCATGAGAGCTCATTATGACACTGCAAAAATGAATAAACAAATAAATTCTATAAGTGCCTAGTTTCAGCCTAGTTTAACAAATTTGAAAATATAATTTTGAAATTTGATGTTAAACTTAAAACTTAAATCTTGATGGAAAGATGAAAAAAAAACAATGGGCATTGAAATGAAAACATGAATATGCATTTGCAGCCATGGCTGCAAATGCATATTCATGTTTTCATTTCAATGCCCATTGTAAGATTCAACATGAAAAACTTAGAAAAACAAAAACAAAAAAAAATTGAAAAAACTTCAAAAAACTGTCATAAAAACCTACCTTGTGCTTGAAAAATCCTTCAAAGTTGGTGTAGAATGCTCCTCCTCTTCTTCTTCTTTCTCCTTCTCACCCCTCTTGCACTTGCAACACCTCAAACTCACTCTTCACTCACTCTTCTCACTGGTTTTCCTCTTCTTCACCTAGCTGTTGCAAAACATCAAATGGCATATTGAGCAAATAAAATGAAGAATGAGAGTTTTATGAGAGTCTTTTGCTTTTAGAATGGTCAAACAACTCCTTAGGGTTCAGACTTGGGCTCTTTTTCCAAGGAAAAACAAGTATTTAAAAAAAAACACCTTTTTAACGTTTCAACGCGGGAGACTCCCAGGCATCCCGAGACGCTCGAGGGACGTCTCGGCATCCCCGACGTTTTGGCAAAGAACCCGGCATCTCGATGGCGGTGGGGGGACAGCGGGGGGACATCTCGCAGGCATCTCCAAGTCTCCAAAACATCCCATACTTGGGGACGACTAGTTTTAGGGGGGGGACAAGTCCCCGTGGAACACTGCCCTGCATATAAACAATAGTCATATAGATTGATTAACTACTTATTGTCATGTAATCACATTCATTGACTCTACTCCATCATAGTGGGGATGACAAGACATTCGTTGGCACATGATACCTCCATGCAGGCCCTTATGGGGGGCATGGCAGGTTGCATGTTCAGTTCCTCGCATACAAGCCCTAATGGGGATTTGGTAGGATCAAGCTATCATACAAAGACTCCATACAGGCCCTTACAGGGGGTATGGACAGGGTGTAGATCAGACTTGCCCTCAAACAAGCCTTAGGGGGTTATGGTAGGACTTCTTGCCTATGGCCTGTTTGTCATTCCCCTCCTATGATGGGTGAACTATTAAGGATAACAATAAAATATTTATATGGAGTCAAAGCTGACCTGTTCACAATATGATATATGATGCACAATAAATATAATGGCCTTGAATGTATTTTTACTTGCAGATCTAAGTCTATAATATATGAATGTCACAGTCTGCCTTTTATCTCCAAGTTGAATGCTCTTAATATTTCCGATGCTTGCTGCCTCCAGAATGCCCATCATCAGCGATATATATATATATATATATGCGAATGGATACATTTCCTCCAAGGGTGGCGACCTTCCATAAGATCGCATCTCTTATTAATGATTTGTTTATTCATTATTGATTGTTGCCTTATGTTTGGTTATTTCATATGGATCGGTGCTTTTGATCTCTTGCTATCTTTATTAATTCAGATTATCCTCTAAACAAATCGCCGCTTACCATGAATGAGACAACTTGTCTTATATGTTACAAGATAATAATTATAGCATTGAATATTATATTATAAATAATTGTTGATCAAGTCATCAATACACGAGTATTGATGTATATACTTCGACGATCTTGAAACGGGTTTATGACACACCCACCCAAAGTGGCTCTACTCTTTCATTTCTGTACTAGAGTATTTTAGCATTTTGCTTTGTGATACCAAATTGGAAGAGTGTTCTGTTGGAAACATGATTGCCGTTGCACCAAAAGGTCGACCTGTTAATGCCCGATACAACCACCAAAGTTAATGAACCCACAGGAGGCGGTTAAGCCATGTCACAAATCCCGCGAGAGATGTTGACTCACTGCCAACAATCCCCCCCCCCCCCCCGTCACTCGCGGGGGAGATTCAAACCCAGAACCTTTGGCTCTGATACCAATTGTTGGAAACACAATTGTCGTTGCACCAAAAGGTCGACCTGTTAATGCCCGATACAACCACTAGAGTTAATGAATCCACGGGAGGCGGTTAAGCCATGTCACGAATCCCGCGAGAGATGCTGGCTCACTGCCAACATGTTCTAGCCTCTATCACTATCATTGTTAGGATTAGTTCTGCTAAATCATTATATCCTTGTAATTTTATTTTCAAAATATAGGAATACCATTACACTAAGTGCCACCCATACATCTTCATCACCAATCTTGGGTCATCTGAGTCTTGGGCTCATGTTGGGAGCCCACTGCTCTTGTTTGATCCTCTTCTATCTCATCTAGAGACACTTGAAGTACTGGCCCAAGACATCAACCATCTGTTTCTTGGTGTTGCTCAACACTTTCCTCTTGCTGCCATAAGAGGATGGACAATACTTTCCTTGTTTGCAAATAGGTGGCATCCTTTATCTGATCCTCTTGCCTTGCCTGAGCATTTTTGCATGTTGGCCAAGTACCCCTCCGCAAACACTTCCCAAACGAAGGTGGGGTCCTCTGTTGCAGATTTGCAGTCTGTGTAGAGCCACATAATAACTCACGTTACCATCAAGGAAACTATATTTGCGGAGGAATCCCATATCATTTCAGAATGAAAAGTCGTAATCTAAGACTGATTCTTCCGTCTTTGCCTGGAATTGTGGGAGTGTCAACCACCCAAGCCTCCTCCAAATATGAACAAAATTAGAAAAGGAAGTGCAAAGATAGAGCATAGCATCCAATAGGTAGAGGAATGAGATCTCCTTTCTACAATTTGTGAGTCAAAAAATGAAAATTGAACTTTCCACAAGTTAATTTTCTTTAAAAATGGTAAGTGGCCCTTTTTTTAAAAAGAAACAATGACCCTAAAATCATTGTGTAAGCATGCCTTGAAAAAAGCTTGTACCAAGTAATAAATTTGTAGGCCTTCACTTTTTCACCTCATGGTGAAATCAGCTTTCCTTCTTTAATTATCTGTAAATAAAAAACGTTGAACTTCAAGTGTAGGCTTTTAAGAGGGTGAAAACAAAGCATACTAAGAAACAAGTAGCCCAATAAAATGAAGAGACCTTGACAAATGTTCAATCACATCAAATGAAGGCACCTTTACAAAAACAAATTCAGTCTCTGATAAGGCTGGGGAGAGACTGGACAACATAGTCATAGACTCATATAAGCTTACTAGAAAGGGCCTGAAACAACATAAGGAGAAATGTGAGCCCTCGCCTAGTGACTGAATACTTGAAGTTCGAATAATTAACCCCAAGTGATTTTTCTTCCCGAGTATGTCAACTTAAAAAATAAAATATGAAGAATGCCTTGAAATGCATAATTGCTTGATCAATTTTTTGCCAAAGAAGACAATACATTTGACATGAGATTTTGGTCTTAATACTCAAAACGCCTAGCAGGAATGAATCTTGTAATGTTCCATTTAGGGAAAGGCTTGACATGTCAATGTAAAGAAGTTGGTAGAAAAACTTAACCATTCTCAAAACTTCAACATAAGGAAGGACATCACAGGAATTGAAAAGTACCTTCTCTTTCTCACTGCTACTTTAAATGCTTTTCTTGCATTACAAAATCAAATGCATTTCATTTTCCATCAAACTTGTGACGCAAGAGTTCCATTTGATTATTGGCTCCTTCAAATGCAACATCTTGATTCTACTCCAAACAAAATAGCATCTCATAGCTTGGAGTTCCAAATAATTTGTTGACATGCTTGTCACTCAAACAAGAGGGACAAAAATGTTTCCAACATAAGATAACAAATTTCAAACCCATTGTCAGTCCAAAGAAATGATGTGTATGGCTTGTTCTTCTATCTCAACCATGGATGTGAGCAAATTGTGAGAGCCATTCAGGACCATACCTCACAATTCTATGAACATTTCATCCAAAACATTCTCTTTTTCCAAACTTGCCACATTGCAATCAAGTTTTTTTTCTTACCCTTAACCCGCACTACTCCGAGGTTGCAATACTAATGAAGTGGAGATAAGAACAAGGCTTGATAATTGAAAACTCAACAGATTTGCAGAAGTGCAAGCAACAAGTGTTGTTTGAGAACACCGGAAAGGAAGGGTACAGAACCCAGGTAAGAAACAGATTTGCAGGCAGGTAGGAACAATGGTGTAACCCTGGTGTGCCTGTTCCAGGTTGCTGCTTCCAGTGATACAGGATAGGAGTCCAATAGATTACCTTCAGACCGAATGACAAAACAAGAAATTGGGAAATCTTCCAACTGCTTTGTATTAACAGCACCACACCCTTCAACAGCCAAACCTAATAATAAAACAAGACTTTATATGATGTCCAATTGCTCAGCCAAAAAATATCGCTGTGCATTGCTTTATATGTGATGCATGAGTTGTGGTTTTACTGAGCACTCATTGTTTTCCACACCAATGGATTGGCTACAAAATGAATACAACAAATGGTTATGTAAAGCAGTAACCCTGTAGGATCAGATGCTGTATGTGCACAAGAATCTTTCCGCTGCTACAATCAAATGTTAGCAAAATATTCTGATTATGTCATCCATGGCGTCGGTGTCTAAGATCAACCCAAATGGAAATAAATCATAGAACTAAACTCCTATTTTTTACAGAGCATTAGTGTACACAAAGGCCCAGGTTCTCCCTAAATCAACTCAGAGCTCACTTACACCAGTTACATGTGGAGACCTGTCATCGCATCCCTTGAGTGGAAAGGATCTGCAGACTATGCTCCATCTGGGGCATAAAGAAAGAAACTATATTGATGTCCACGAATGGCCAAGTCAAAATACCAATAACACGGGGAAGTCAACAGAAAAACAATTCCCCAAAAAAAGAAGTCAACTAGCGATATCGGATACATGTATGGGAACACAAGCAACGATGTCATTTAAATAATATGGCACAGAAATAAAATAATGAATAGAGTACAACTATATTACATTTAAATATGGCCGCCATCCACTCTGAGTATGAAGATATGGTCCTCATCTCCAAACCTAAGTTTCCTAGTGACTATGCAAAAAAAGAAATGAGAAAGCAATAATAAAAAATAATGATGCATTCTTAAAAAAAAAGTTAAAAGGTCAACTTAAAACTTAAAAACAAGGAGCTCGGAAAATAGAAGAATAAAGATCAAGTCATAGAACCCACTTCAAATATTACAAGGGATGCATATTTAGATTTGAGAAATGCCTTGAAATGCCACAGGTCAAGAGGTCACAAAAGATTACACCAGGAAACATCTGTTGGAAAGATTAGATCCACAATACAGTAACAAATCATCACAGGCTAACCAAGCAAGGCAAATACAACTGATCAAGTCAATACTACAATCAGTTCCTGATTATATATGGCATCGTTTATCAAGATTACAGCTTCAACAGTTATATCATGTATGTATTAAATGCACTCCTAAAAACTTCTGATGGCAAAGCATTCAAAAGAAAACTGATAACCTGTCTTACTTCCATGGAATAAGCTAACCCTCTCAATCCAATTTGAGGAAGCAACTTGCAAACTGAATACTATTAATCAGGTCCTTGCAAGTAAGCTTGCCTGGAGGATTATGTCTAATACAGCATCTCTTGGAATGGGAAAGTCACAAACAAATATCTTAACCAGCAATCCATCTTCCAAAACTGCCTTACCCGTCACCATTCTCATACTGCAACGACAATATGCGCTCATCTTATACAAGAAATTATAATCCTCAAATCTTAGCTTTTATGTTTTTTGGCATATTAGAGACAGACAAACAACAAGACTCTCATAGAGTACATAGCAGTGGTATACACACTTAGACAATAATCCACCATAGGAAGAAAAAACAAGCTGCAGCAGCCAGTACTTATTCCACTAGAGGACTAAATTGCTGCCAATACCCCATTGATCCCTGCCCAAAAGCTCATAACCAAAACATAGCATTGGAATCCTTCTACACAGTTTATGAACAAAGCAATTACATAAAACCTCACAAGATCTTATGCAGTAACATCAATGGCATCTTTTCCACTGTATCCTCAAATGTTGTATCTTCTACAAACAAGGATATATATATATAATGCAGCAAACAAGTAATGTGCAAATTATTATGCAAAATCTGGATTAAACCAGTATGCCCTAAGATTAAGACATTCATATGTTTATCCATTCAGCAAAAATTCTCACATGTGATGCTTTACAACACAAAAGATAGATTAGCCAAACCTTATGCACTCTTGTCTACAACATAACAAAGACATTAATCATCTCTTTCTTCTTTGTCCCAAAAATCTGGGACAGAAAAAGCAGTTGGTATTATCCTACTTCAATTAACCTATATTGATGAATAGAGGATTATTCGTGCGTACTAGACTACATTCATGAAATGGGGGATTATTCAACTATCGATTTGGAATGTTTTGTGAATCAAGTAAGGCCCAATCTAAAGCAACCACTTGTTGAATATAGATTGAATTATGGATAAGAATATTCCATCAAAAGATTGAAGAGAGAGCATTTTGTTATGTACATGGAATTTACTTCTCCTCTACATACTTCCACACAGCATGAACTCCCAATCTAGCTGGTAGCCATCACCAACCACATACATCAAGATCAACTATGGTGAAGCCTTGAAAAACCCTCGTATGGGCTGGCAATGGGGGTATCTTAAGAGACTATCAAGCTTAGATTCTCCTGATATGTTCATTTAATGCGGGTCATTCCCGAAACATCAGAGCCTAACTCCAAACCACAACTGTGATTGTTGTTTTCTTGCTAATCTTCACATGAGACAGGAAATTTTGAAAGGTGACTTGAGGATAACACTCAATTTGCTACAAAAGGCCACAAAATCCAAAGGGACCTATTAGAGCTTACGAAACTTGTTATAGATATGATATGGCCTTTAGGTCAGATCACACAAAGCCAAACTAAGATATAATTTTTAAGTCAGATCCCAAAAAAGCCTAAACTAAGATATTATCTTTAGGTCAGATCCCCAAAGCTTAAACTAAGTAACAGATTGCTTCACAAATATCAATGTCCAATTCATTGAGTGTGATATAATATTAAAGTTAGAAGCCACAAATTTTGAACCAAATGGCGGAGTGCCCTTGCAATGAGTCCCCAATCCATTCAGGTAGTTATAACCGTACCCTTATATCCTATGTCACAAGGTTTGTGTTTGTGTTCAAGTTCTGTGATGTAAAATTCAAAACAAGTCTGTCAACCAATAAGATTCCATAAAATAATTGTTATTAAATTTGAATAATATAAATCTACAAATAATTTTAGAAACAAAATAAATTTAGAAATAAAATATATATATATATAAAGAAATAAAATTATAAAATGGAAGAAATAATAAATATATAATATTTAGATAAATTAATATTTGTAAAAAAGAAACAAGCAAAGATAAACTTAAAATATAAATAAATAAAACTAATTAAAAAAACTAAAAATATTAAAAAAGATAAAGTTAAAGAGAAATATATAAATATAAGAAGAATCAATGTTGTTACATGTTTTGTTTTCGTAGAGGATTCGCAGTGAATAAGAAAACATTGGGAAAAGTTGAATAAGAGAAACAAAAGACAAAAGGCCCCACAAAAACTAAAATGCAGGTAAAGGAGACAAAACACAGGGAAACAACCACCAGATGAGTTGAAACAGCTATGTGGGGAAAACAAATGCAGGAAGCTAAATGTGTGGGCTATGGAGCATCAAAAGCCTGCAGGAAGTAATAGGAATATTTTGTTGGAGTAAATAAATAGTGCGTGTGAAAAAATATGGCAAAAGTATCTGTCGAACTAAAATGTAAACTGTGAGATGACAAGAAAATGCAGTGCGAGGAGAGTATATAGAGCAGAGCAGTGAATGAGTTTGCAGAAGCCAGAAGAATGAAAATGCCCTGCAGCCAACTGAATTTTATTTCCTTCTTTCGATTTTAGAAAAACACATTTATGTCCCCAAATGCTTGTTGCAGAACCTTAATATTTTCATTTTTTCAAACCATACGAATTTAATGGCATTATTAAATGAATTTTAAGGCTTTTATAATGTTTGCAGGGTTTTGATTTTCCATTATAAAATGCAGCAAACTCTGTGACATAACTTATATCTATTAACCAATGAGAGAAACCAATGAAATTAAAAGTAAAACCTCTAACCCTAGGAAAACCTTGCCACAATTTGTTGCAAACACCATAGAAAGAACAAAATAGAACACTGGTATTCCTATAAGACAGAGATGAAATGTTTGTAACGTAAAGAAAATAAAACCATGTTATAACAAGCATTATTTTGTGAGATTAGAAGGGGTTAAGGTTTGAAATGTAGCCTCATACAAAATGGAAAGCAATTTTTTTAGGGATGACATACAAGCTAAGTTGCATATGTAACTTCGCTATCCCGCACTTTAGAGTGTTCTCCAATTCTAATTAATAAATAAATGCAAGAAATATTGGCTAGAGGTGAACAAATAAATGTGCATGTGATGAGGTCTCCTAGTGGAGGCATTGTAAACCCTCTGGACCAGAAATAATACATCCATATAATGCACATATCCAAGAAGAAGCCAAAGATAGAATTAGAGAATTATTTTGGCTAACATCATTATTCTCAATGCTAGTTGTTCTCCTTGTTAAAAGGGTGTGTACGAGAAAGTAACCATTGTCTGGCAATCACTTGTACCCCTAGGTGATCTGAAGCAGAACTGGTAAGGACTATAGGTTATGATGCACAGATCGACAAAACATTATCATCTTCAATTATTTGAAATCATTGCCACTTCTCAGTTGAACATTATCTCTTGCACCAGTTGACAGGAAAGATGAAGGCTACATCTTTCCAGTTTCACATGTTACAACTGGCCATAAAGGGGGATCTTTCCAGTTTCAGGTGTTGCAAGTAACAATAAGGGTAGTATTTTAGGTCAACACCAAGAAAGACACCAATTTGGTGTCTGAGACCCCACTTGCAGATGCCCACGATGGGATTGTTTTTTCTATTTACTTTATAAATAGTTAAATGACATGTATATACTCTCTACCCCTCTCGATTCAAACATATGCCTCCTCTATTGATTACACATGTCTTCACCATAAGACAGTGGCCATAAAGGAGGTTTGATACTGCAATGTGGTGTAGGACTTCCTAACTAGCTTCTTATTGCCACAAAGATGGCTCATGTAAAGTAAGTTTCAGAAGCTTCACTTTCATAAATTATTAGCTTGGGTATCTTCAACTACCAAAGGGAACTGTTGTAATTATACTCACATTAATTAAGCTCTAGTTCCCTTCAAAACAAAAAACTTCATGTGCAAAACCAGCATTTTAGATCTGACGCTGACACAATCCAATACCAGCAATAATTTCATCAGTGTACAACAACATTTTCCACTATGAATACAGTTCTGTGAACGATGTAAAATTCCCAAGACGGCCAGTCCATCCACAATGATATAAACCATGCAGAAAAATAAACAGAAGCATCCACAAAGATTCAAGAGACGAAATTCATCCACAATTTCCCCTCTACTAAAAACCAGACTGCACCATCAATGTGTGTTCAAGCAATTACAACTCAACCTCTTAATACAACCTACATCTCTTTTTAAAATCAATATTGTAAATGCACACTTGCCATCTAACAATTGCAGATTATAAGCATCTTACCAACCCAATTATATTGCTCCTACACCATTACATCTCAAAGGCACCAAAAAAAGAAAGTCTACAATAGCACTTCACAACTGCACTTAAACAATGAGAACTTATTGTTAGCAGTTGCAGCCCAAGTGTCCGCAAAAGCAAAAATTCAGCAGTAAAAAATACCAATAGTACCTGGTGAACTAGACGACTTAACAACCAACTTAGCACAACTAGCTTCCTTCTTTTCCCTTTCTATCCCCACTCACCGCTGCACCAGTCATCGCCTTCGCCTCGCCTTCGCTGCCACCACAACACCCTCCACAATGCTGATGCCTCGTATCTTCCTTGGCCTTCAACTGCTTACGCATGTCATATGCATCCTCACCATCCGCATAGTATTTAGCCTCCACATCATTAATTTTATACCCCAAAGTCTGCGTATACAGGTGAAATGCAGCACGGTTGCTCTTCCGAACATGAAGTGAAACATACTCTGCCCCAAATACCTCGTGCATAGCCCTCTGGGCAGCATTCATGAGCTTCGTCGCAAGCCCCAGCTTTCGGTGAGTGCGAAGAACGGCCAGAGAAGTTATATGCCCGTGACATTCAGTGGACTCCTCTTCCATCTTCGCCAGCACATAGCCCACTATTTTCTTGTTGTAATCCTCGGCTACATAGAGAAGCTGAGGCCACGAAAGAATGTGGTAGAAATAATACTTCATCTGGTAATTCTCGGGGAGACACATCAGATTACACGTTTGCATTGCAAGGAGGTCATCTATGGTGGCTTGGCGAATGCAAACCATGGCTGCGGCTTGAAAGACAAAGCCTTTAAACCCTAAATTTAGCAGATTTTTTTTTAGGTGCAGAAACCCTCGCGCGCGCCGTAGGGTTTTTTTCCTTGCCCCTTTCGTGTTATCTTGCAGAGAAGAAAAACATTTACGCCGGGGTCTGTAAGAATTATAGAGTCTGCTATTTTGGAGGTCAAGAAATTTGCCGCTATCGTCAGATTCGAAGGGACATTAATGAGGGTTTCATTCCTCGAAATCAAAGAAAACAAATTGACTGGAGAAATTTTTTTTTTTCTCAAATAACAAATGTGTTTTTTTAAATATTGTAAAAAACAAAAATTACAAAGAGGCCCTCCAAGAGACAAACCCATTTGCCAAGAAAAGCATCTAGGAAGAAGAACACACAAACACCTTCATCCAAAGAGACAAAAATTGAAGAGACTCGAGTCTGATCATTATGAATAAGTTAGAGAAGTTGTGAAGATTTATTAGAAGGCAAAGACCCTATCTCAGATACATGTCAATTATGATTGTCCTCTGAACCCTGTTTAGTAAGGCAATTTGCTACTGCATTTCATTCCCTGAGGATATGAACAAAAGAGATAGCCTTAAAACTAGAAGTGAGGTGAAGGATCTATTCAACAAGTGAAGCCAACCTCCAAGAGGACTCGTAAATAATTATTTTATTTTAAAGAGAAACCAAGACCATGGAATCAAATTCACAGATAACCTTCTTCCAACCCAACTCACAAGCTTTCTTAAGAGCCACAAGAATAGCCTAAGCTTCCATCAAATTATTGGTGTCGATCCCCATAGCATAAGAAAAAAAGAAAACAATTATCCCATCACTAGCATAGCCAATCCCTCTAATCCCAACAATACCTGGGTTGCCCTACGAAGAGCCATCAATATTAATTTATAAAAAATATTATGGGGGAGGAAACCACTTACTAGTTCTATTCACCTTCCTAGAAGCCTTCGAACTAAAGCTAGACTAAATCTGGGAAGCAACTAAGGAAAAAAAAACTCCAAGCATCTTAAGAAAAGAGAGTCAAAAGAACAGAGGGTCTCTTCAAAAGAAAATTTGGTAGCAATAGTTTCGTTGACTGGATTCATGATATTCTACCAAACTTGCACAATGAGACTCTGGTGACCCTAGAAGATCTGACAGTTCCACTTTAACCAAATCTACCAAAGAATAAAAATGGGACCGAGATCCCAGACAACCAAAAGGAAAGAAGCCGACGTAAGAGGACAACCCAAGCTTGCCTAGAATCCGAATAAAGAAGTAACATCAATGAGAGGTTGATTCCACCGTTGCCACCATTGCCCTTAAATGCCCAAGGAGAATGAGCACTAGAAGAAAAGACGAGCAACACTTTCTTCACTATTACCACACATAACACATTTTAAAGGGCCTTGAAATCCTCTCTTTTTAATATTATCCCAAGTGAGACATTTATTTTGACATAATAACCGAATAAAGAAATTGCACTTGGACCAACTAAATTTATTCCAGATTTTGCTCCACCATGGAAGGTCTCTATTCACATCTTTCTTGTGCTCCAAAAATCAATAACTAAGAGTCACCCAAATAAGCCCCTTTAGGGTCATGACCCCAAGCAAGAACACCAACTCCCTCCGAAGAACAGCAAGGTTGACCAACAAGAATGGAAAAAAGATTAGCCTACGATTCAGGCGTGCCCCCCTAGGCCAGCTGCTAGAATCCTTCCAATGATATATCTAAGAATTCCCCAAATAGATAGAACTCTTAAAATCAGCAACTTTTGACCACTCTGCTACCTAAAAAATTCATTCAAGGACTAAAGAAGGGTGGAAGAAGAGAGAATTGGGAGGTGGAGATCCCAAAGATTATTCTAAAAAAGAGCTCTATGACCATTTTTTATAATCCAGAAAAAACCTTCTTTGACAATTGAAGCCCCCTTTTTATGTTAGGATTAAGGTGTCATCAACCTTGTAAATTCTATGAACTTATTTATTCTTGATATTATTTAAAAATGCATTCATAAGGGATGAAGGTTCCATTGACAATAATAAATATTTATTTACGGTGATCGTAAAAAGTAAGTTTTATCCTAGGAGTTACTACAAGTGAAAGTTGGGTGTCCAAGTTTAATAATGACTTATGATAGGTGTAAGAGTGTTGCCCCTCGAATTCAACAATCCTAGGTAACTTCCCTATTGTGTTTCATGAGCAGGGTAATAGTAATTGGGACAAGATCAAATAAACAGGGCAAGTAATGCAGGCTATCATCTACACAAAGATTAATGACTTTGTCATCCAATTTATGAGGCAATTATAAAATGTTACAAAAAATGAAAAATGACAAAATAAATTAAGTCATATTAATTCTTTTTGGAATTAAAATTGGGTTGTGATGAGGGTAATTAGTCATGTCAAAGGGGGTGGTGTATAGGCTTATAAATTACTTCGCACTTTAATCCTTTTAAAGTATTAAATATTATTTTACTATGCAAAAGTAATTGAATTTGCATTATAGCCATGTAAAACAAAATTACATGTACTTAGGTGAATTTATATTTTCAACATAAATTAATTCTTTTAAAGAATTAATTGCACATAATTTTAAGAAATTTCCCGAGGAGGTGACTTTATGAAAAAGTGGACAAATAATTTAGAAAGGGAAGTTGGGTAAAAGAAGTTACAAGTAGTTACCTAACTACTTGTGTATGGGCAAAACCTTTAAAATGAGGTGTTTTTTTATTATTTTTATGGGTTTCTCTCTTAGAATTATTTTGGGAAAGAGGAATAGGGATCACGGACTATGTAATATTTCTGGAGAACGGAGTATTGTGCTCCATTTTTACTCATTAATACGAGAGAATGGTGGACATTGAGTCAATTTTCTCCTTGTTTTGTTATGAATTCTTCTTATGTTGAGTTTATGGCAAGTTGAGTACAGAAAGTCTTGCATTATTTATGTGTGAAGTGTCAATAGCCTATTTTAGCTTATATATGCCATCTGGGTATCTTCATTCTTATGTTTGATTGATACTATGGTGGCCTTGCAATAATCAAATTGTGTATCATCAAGTTTCTCTTCATTCTTATGTCTGGGTAGAACGGTGGTGATTTTGCATATCTGAAAGTTATATTTTATTTTTCGGTGGATGTATTGGGCGTTCACAGGTGTTTATTTATTAATTTTCATATTATTATAAAATTACCTTTTCCTCTTTCAGGTTACAAGTGTACCTAGAAAATTTTAAACTTCGTCTTACGAAGGGAGTTGCCCCTTCCTCAAAGGTAGAGTACGATTGTGAAATTCATTTGTAATCGATCCAAATGTTAGTAAGATTGTCACTATTTTTGGGGCTAATTTATATAAAGAGTTTAGTGACAAATATGTTTACTAACAAAGAGCATCTTCTATTATTAGTGCCTTACATGTTGTAAGGAATCAACTATTATTAGACCATCTTTGTATAACATCTTACGACAATCTGTAAGAAGGTGTAAGAGGCTATTTTTAGCCTGTTGTTGACTATTCCCAAGGTGGACGTTGGGATTTTCATATCTTTGGCACCATATGTTTGTAAGAGGGTTATGACAATTGTAAGAGGCTAATAATAGTCTGCTAATTGGATCCCCCAAATATGGTGTTGGATTTTTCCCATGTTGGGTGCCAAATTCTATGTGCTCTTTTGCAGTTTATATTTTCTATTTAACAGAAGCTTGAAGTATGTAGAATTTGAGTTGAAAGTTGACAGGTACATAGGTGCGGTTAGATTGGATGCAAGATCAAAGGAAGTGAATTTATTATAATCATTTTCAAAGATAATATAACTTGGCCTCTTTCCTGGTGGAGTTTTTTACTCGAAAGGATTTTCTCCACATAAACATTGTGTTGTGAGATTCTTATGTGTTTGTTGATTTCCTTGTTAGTGATACATGTTTTAATCTTCATTTGACATTTTACAGATTAAATTTTAGATTTCTATATTGTAGTGGTTTGCCTTCATTTCTAACATCTTAATGGTGTTCCAAACCATTGAAACTTTCTCACTCAAATCCATCCGAGGAATAGCCTCATCAGTTACTCCTCCTAAATACTTGAAGTTGAGGATTCTAGCCTAAGGTTGATGTAGATGCTTGCACCATCTCCAATACAATTTGGTAATTGGGGCTTGGCTATTGAGCTCAAACTACCTAATTCAACGTCACCATATTACTTAGGTCTGCAAACTTGATCCCAACTGATCAAATTCCATTTTTGGGAATCCAGATTCCTCGTCTATAGTTGAATTTTCTAAAAAGAGAGTTAAATTCCTTGAGAAAGCTTTTAGGGGCTGATAGCACTAAGAATCTATAAATAGAAAGAGCTTGCAAAATAGATTTTAACAGTGTTAGTCATCCAGCAAAAGACAACCACCAAAAAGTCCAATAACTAACCCTCATTCAAAATTTATCCAAAATCCTCTTCCACTGATCTCTTTTGGGGTTGCTAAGATAAGAGATTTCCCAAATAATCCAAAGGGAGATTTCCTCTTCTGAAGTGTGAAATTTGCACAATTCTTTGTTAGATAGGCACATAAGTATTGAAGAAAAAAATGTTGGACTTATCCTTATTAATTTTTTAACCAGATGCAACCAAATAAATATCCAAAGCTTTCATAAAATTGATGTCCTCGTGGATTTTAGCAACTCCCATCAAAATAGCATCATCCACAAACTAAAGGTAGGACTGTGAGTCCAGATCATGTGCCCAAGACCAACCCTAGATGCAACCATTAACTATTTGGTGCTTTAGCATTCTACCTAAATCTTCTGCCATCGGGATGAAGAGGTAAGGAGATAGAGGATCTCCTTGATGAAGTCTGCTAGAAGTAGAAAAAAGAGGAGAGGGACTACTATTAATAAGAAAATGGAAGGGAGGAGAAACCACACAACTCATAACCCAATCAATCAACCTGAGAAAAACTCAAAAGTTAATAAAACATTCTTAAGGAATGACCTTATAACCTTATCATGGGCCTTGGACATGTCCAGCGTAATGAACATAGCTTTATCTTTGGAACTAGATGTAGAATGAATAATACCATCAAGGATCTATTGCCCTTTCATAAAACCACCCTGCTCAAATGAAATAAGAGAGGCCAAACTATGCTTCATGCATTCTGCAATAACTTTGGTGATAATCTTATATGTAGCATTGCAAAGGGAAATAGAGTAAAACAAATCAAAAGAATTAGCCTCCTCTGTTTAGGAATCATGGCCGAGAAGGTAGAATTAATAGCCTTAAGCATATGCTTATTGGCTTGGGATTCCCAAACAACCTCCAATAGATCAAGCTTCAGAATATCCCAAAATTCTTGCAAAAAATCAATAGGGAAACTATTAGGACCAAGGGATTTACCTTTCTTCATCTGAAACACAACCTTCTCTAGATCTTTAATAGAAATTGGGTCCATGAGTAGATTGTTCATATCCTTAGAAACCAAAGGGGGAATACAATCCAAAATGAATTGTTCCTCCTCTAAAGCACTAGGGCCAAGGAGGAGAAATGCATGATATCTCCCCTAGTAATATCTTAGAAAGAGGAAAGTTGATCTTGTTGAGCTAAGATGGGAGATGATATAACATTGCCACTTTGTCTTTCTTTAATTTAATTATGCAAGAAAGAATTGTTCTTATCTCCCTCCTTAAGCTAATTGATTCTTGATTTTTGCTTCCAAAATATCTCCTCTCAGAGCTCCCATTCATTAAGCTATTTGGAACACAAGGACTCCTCAAGAAGACACTCCTTGGTCATTCCATGTTTCTTAATTTGGCAAGTGATACTATCTAATTTTTCCTGTACCTAAGCCTATTTCTAAAAGAACATGTGTTCCATTGTTTAAGGTCAAACTTAACAAATTAAAATCTCTTGAAGAAAGAAGACATAGCAGTACTAGATGAAGGCTTTCCCTCCAACCACCATGTAACCATGTATTCATGAATATCTAGATCTTCGAGCCACATTAGTTGATACTTCAAAGGAGGCTTTTTAGGAAGGGAAAATAAAGAAGAAGAAAATTTGATAGGCCATTGATCTAATCCCTTCCACTACAAAATGTCAGAAGAAGATACCCAGTTGTCACCAACCCAATAGTCAAAGACCAAAAACCTATCAAGATGTTCAAAAGTGGAAGCAAGCCCACATCTTTTATTATTCCAACTAAAACTCCACCTCTTGGTTTAACATCCACTACGTTAAGAAAATATAAATTATCTCTAAACAAATCAGAAGAGGGGTCTACCCGACTAGAGCATTAAAATTGACTACCAAAATCTAAGTAGCAAAAGAGACCATAGAACGAGAAAATCTAATATGGGACCAAAGAAGAGCCTTGAAAATCAATAGGAGCATACACATTAGTGAGGAAAATGGAGTTGTCTAAATCAAGACAAGTAGCCACCAATGATAAGGAATGTTTTCTTGCTATCTAGCAAGAAGGAGTAAATCAACAAGGATCCCATAAGCAATCCAACCCTTTAGCAAATCCTTGAGCCCCAATACATTGGCATTAACTACCTTTCCAAATCTTAGAAGATAGGGTAGCCATTTCCTCCATAGAAATCTATTTCTCGAAGAAAGATGATATCAAGCTTCTGTTCCGAGATAAGATCTCGAATAGCGTTTTGATGAGGGGTGCTACCCAAACCCCTAGAAATCCATGAAGTCGCTATCATTTTTTGGGAGAAAAGAAGTAAGTGTCTAGTTTCTAAATGACACCAGATTCCACTAGCGATTCCCCTATCATCGTCACCTTTTCACGATTTCCTTTTCTACCTACCTTTGAGAGCTTATTTGATTCAACCTTTTTGAGTTCTTTTACTAAAGACCTAATAGAGATGGAGTTTTCTTCTTCAAATCATCCTTTGCACCTGAGGCTTGAGAAACTTTTGGCATAACATAATCTACAAAATCTTCAACATGAGCCTTTATCAAAATAGGAGATGTTGCAATTAATCTAGTATCAACATTATCAACTTCCTGATGCCTAACAAATCCCTCAATATGATTAGGAGATGGGGGCATCCCTTCTTTGGGTAACACATAAATGCCAAATGAGGCATTAGTTTATGTTGGGTTGGATGAGGTCTTAGAATTAGGAAGATCCAAGTTCTAGCCAGTGTCTATTCCAAGGGCCTCTAGGGGTTGTTGAATCATGGGTGGCTCTAGTTCCTCAAAGTTTTCTAGGACCTCAAACTTGTTATTAGATTTTCCTCCTATAGCACTCCCTCTTGGATGATTCTGAAACCTTCCCCAGTTGTGAGCCTTCACCAGGACAAAATCCTTTGGATCCAATCCATCTACATGAGCATGGGCTTTACCTTTTGCTGGGTTCTCTAGCACAAATTTTTCAAGAGGTTGGTGAATAGGGTTTGAATCCCTTTGAGGGTAATTTCTTTATTAATGATCATATGCATGATAGAATCAAAATTGAAAAGGAAGGGCTTCGTAGTTGATTTGTTGAATCCATTGCATGTTACCCAATTTGATTCCAAGAGAATCTATAAGAGGTTTATTAAGATCACTTTTACACAAATGTGAGCATAAGTAGTTATCTTTCTTTCCAACATAAATTGTGAGGAACCCACAGGCCTCCCAAGCACCCTCATAATGGAATGAAGAATATCCAATCTCCAAAACTCCATAAGAAGCCGAATGAGATGAATCCAGACTAGAATACGAGAGGGGAGTTCTTCCACTAAATCAAAACCCACATGTCATGGTTTCATGAATAAACCTACTTGGTTACAAAAGTATGGACCTCCTTTAAAGGTGATATTACGATCAACCATCCTAGAAGGGCCCTCAGGTTTCTAGGTATGGTGGGCCCAGTTCTTCAGGAAGGGCAATGTGACCTTGATACCCATAAATTTGTAGATCAATGATTGCTCAAACAAATACATTACGTCATCAACAATAAGGTTTGGATTGATAACTAAAATAGGTCTATCCTCAGTTTTTTGCAAGCATCCATTAGATCGGGACCCATTTTCAATCCTTTGATTTGAATTAACATGTGTATCTTACATCAAGAAGTTGATTGCATTCTCATGGCCAGAAGTTGAGGGATCATTAGATCAAACAACATATTTAAAAGAAAAATGAAGGGGACCCCTTGGGTTCCCTCCATACATAGCCATTGGTGTCAAAGGCACAAGATTGGCTACAAAAAAACACACCCAAGACTAGTTGCAGCTAGCTAGCCACCAAGCACTAACATGCACCGATGTTTGCACAAAAAAAGAGGAAAAAACACTAAAAAATTAAGTAAATAAAACCCCGCAAGCCGATAAGGAAGAGGTTGACCTATGGGAAACCTCACATCAACTACTACAAAGGCCACCTAGGCCTAAACAACCTCCCACACATGATAGACTGCAACAAAATCCTTGTGTGCATTGTTTCCTCATAGTTAACTTTAAATTTATTTATTATTTTAATATATTTAATTTATCGTTTCACAATAAGATTGATCCATTTTTAAAAAATTATTTGCCTTTCTAGACTAAGTTGCATTCCCCTGAACAAGATTGTGCCTATGGTCTAGACTTTCAATTTTCAATTTTAAATATTTTATTTTCTAAGAATATGATTATTACCTATTGGCTGGCATGTAAAAAGTCTCAAGTTATGTATTTAAGATTTGTATTCAAGGATGTCATCATAGGTCATTTTGATTATAAACTAATATCATAAAGTATCTACTTTTAGTCACATCAATCGTAGTCTCAATCTCATATTCGTCTCAGTTGCATCAAAATTCTTTGGTTGACATGTTTTTGATGTTGTTACATCGACCATGGGCCCAACTTCTATCAAATAAGTTAATGGGCTTCCATTTGTTTATAGTCGATCCCCAAAGGTGCTTTTGAACACCACCACTTTCTTAGATGTAGGTACAAGCACAAGCGAATTGGTTTTACATATCTCGAAGGTGAAAATCCACTATGGGCTAATCCACACAAAGACCAAGTCTATTGGGTCTAAACTGTGAGCACAACCTAATCCTAAGCATAAAAAATCTTAAAGTACTTCTTTCTCCAACTCCTAATCCCTATTCCAATACCAAATTCCAATTTCTAATTCAATCAATCAAAAAAATCATTTAACTTCCTAATTTATTATAGAGTATTTTATTTACTTATAATATCAAAATTAAGAAAAAAATCCTTTATTAGAGAGTGTGTTTATTTCTCTATAGTATCACAATTAAGAAAAAAAATTTATAATTATTAATTTTGAATTCTTTTAAATTAATATATACCCTCACATCTTAGAAGGAAAACATGGAAATTAATTATATTCTTAATATGTATTTAGACGAATATTTTTTAATGTGTTTTATTGAGAAAAAATGAAGTCTATTATAGTTGCTAACCCTAATAAGGGTGCCACTACATTTGTTTCTAGCTTTTACGAAGTAGTGCCATCCTTGGGTTTGTGTGTGGTGATAGATGAATATTTGGCAAGAAGAGTGAAAAGTTTAAAGGCAATGGGTGGTTTTTTTAGGTAATTGGATGGAGAGGATGACAAGATTGTAAGGAAGCTAGTGTTGCTCATGCCGCTTAGTTGTCAAGGGAACTAAGCATGGCTTGGAAGGAGTCAAGAAGAATTTTACTAATGAGAAAAGGAGCTTGCTCCAACAGTTTGGTTTGCACCTTTTCTACAATGGTGAGAGGTTAATCCCTCTATTACAGTTGTAAAATCAATTTTGGAGGTAGAGAATCCCTCAGTTGCATCAAGAGGGAGGAAAGGAGGAGCTAGGTTGTCAAAATTTGTGAAGATGTCGATAGTAGATCTTGGTTGGGAAGTTTTGGAGATTGAGCACTATTTAGAAATGACACTTATATATTGTTTCAACAACCATTAGCCTAACCTTCTCAAGCTTAACAAATGGGTAATGTCTACTTGGAAATTATTTCTTGAAGACCCATTGGTGATTTATCCGTATGCACAAGGCATTTTTATTATAGTATATGATTCTTTAGATGATATAGTAGGATCTTGGAAAAGGGTCCCTAGTCATGGGATAATGCTGTGTTTTTTATTAATCCCTAGTTCCCAAATTTCAATCTGTCTACAAAAAAAAATTGAAGTTGTTCTTGTATGGGTAAGTGTTACCAAATATGCCTCTGCATTCTTGGCAACCCTCGACCTTAGAAAGTATTAGAAATGATTTGGGAAAGTTTATTTTGATTTCCCTTAATACTCTCAGTCACACACTCTCTTCTTCTACATGCCTCTTGGCAGAAATAGATTTTTCTCTAGGCCTCCCTATTGAAATAGGTTTGAAGGTTGAGAGGGATTTATGGAAGCAACCCTAAGATTATGAAAAGTAGGTTTTTCGTTCCCAAAATTATTTTTAGGTGGGGAATTTTGTTGATGATTTCTCTAAGTCAAGAAGAAGAGTGGGTAAAGTGTCTTGGTGCTAGAATCCTTCTCATCATCTTGTGGAAGGTTCCTTAGATCTTGCACCTAATAGTGTTCGAAAATCACTAGTAAGGCAAAAGAAGGATAAGGTAGTAGCTACTATGGAGAGTAGAGATTTAGGAGGGATAGTTGGCGTGGTGTCACCTCCTCCTTTTGGTATGCAACAAAAGGAGCTAGCATCTCCTACAGAGTAGTGGGATGTTGTTTTGCAACTGTCATTGGAGAGTTTGAGTGGTTTGAAAGTAGTATGTTCTAAATTATTACAAGAAGTGCTCAATCAAATGACACAAAATGCTCAAAAATATTTCAAGAAATCACTACACCTGATCCTTTCTCATTGGAAGAGGATTTCTTGTCAAATGGGGGAATAAATAGTGTGATAGAGGTGGTTCTAAATGTGATATCACCAAACAAAGGAAGTTGGACCATAAAAAGTAAAATGAAAGACAAATCCTCAAAACAACATTAAGGTTCAATTGTCAGGGTGTTTTGTTTCTAAGGGTGGGGGCCCCAATAGAACCCCCAATTAAATTATCTATGATGATTTTTTTAAATCGATCAAAATCCTTTTATGCATCGTGTCATTCTTTATACCCTGACACATCTCTTCTTTCTTTCTCTTTCTTTTTTTGGTACATTTTATCATTTCGAGTCTCTAATATCATAATAGGAATCATGTACATGCATGATAGGACCACGAGTCTTTATGTATTAAATTTTGCAAAACTATTTTAAATTTCAAATTTAAATGTAATTTTTTTTTATTGTTCATAATATCTTATTGACTATGCAATGGCATCCAATAAAGAAGCTCAAACAACCCGACAATGTAAGATGTAGATTATTTCCAAAGAACTGTAATTTCATAATATGTTCAGCTTAAGGTGGAAAAATAAAGTGGGTTAGTTAGCGAAATTTTGAATTTGAATTTTAGAAAGATAGAGGTCAAGCTTACAACTATAGGAATGACCTAAGATATGTAAACGGTCATATGCAAGTGTATAATGACTATATCTAGGTAGTTGTACAAATAAATATGATAAATGTTAAGCTTAGAGGAATGTACCAAAGCATATGCATATAAATATATGGTGCTAACTAACTGCATATATATATATATATATATGATAAATGTTAAGCTTAGATGAATGTACCAAAGCATATGCATATCAATATATGGTGCTAGCTAACTGCATATATATATATTCAAATGTCATGTGTATGTCCTAACCTTATATTAAGAATGGATAAAATGTTGTCCTACACAATATTTAAAGAGCCTAATTAAATACTTCATTATGTTTCTCACTCAATACTGAAACAAATTGGTTGTATTTATATTCTTTTCTAGTTATATTTTATTAATTATTAATTTTTAATCCAACTTAAAAAGAGAGAGTTTGAAAGCAAGCTAACAACGATTGCATGATTCCCATTTCTCTCTTTAACTACATGATCCATAGAAGTAAACAAGTGTGGTGTTAAAGGAAAATTAAATAAAAACAAATAGAGGGTATAGATTTAATATGCTAAAAAAAGTATGATAGCATGCTAATTATGTCCTAGGGCAATAGTATAAATAAAGGTATAACCTAGTAAATTAAGATCAACATTATTCTACTTGATGTTGGGAGCAACACATAGCATATAATTTAAAGTTTATGCATATAATAAAGATTTAAAAGGGCACTATTAGAATAGTGTATTGGTTTTTTATTCACACATCACAAGACATTTGTCTTACATGAAGCGGGTGATGTTATTGTAACTAAGAAATAGTGATAAACACATAACAAATGATTCTTGCAACAAGAAGTAAGTAAAGAGAGAAAGAAGAGAAAAAGAATGGTGTCAGGGCAAGAGTGGAATGAATTGGATGCAAGAGCTCGCAGGGGAGAAATTGTTGTGCTCAATGGCACCAATAGCAAATTTGTGGATGTGCAAGACTACCTTGCTGAAGGTTATCTGCAAATAATGTTTTTCTAGTTTTATTTTGCTTTTTGTGTTGGAAAATCTTGAAAGAAGAAAATTTGAAAGAGTGATTTGTTAATTTGAGGAGCTCTTTCAATTGGGTTCACCAACATTACAATCTACTCCATTCTTTTTGGGTTAGCATCAGAGATGAAGTGTGTGTAGTCAAGTTTTTACACCCAAGAATTAGCATTGCTCACCGCTTGTGGACCAATTAGCTCGTTGTGAACAAACCTACAAAGTATCATGTTGCCTTTGGGGCAAGATGCAAGCATAATAGTTGTGGCCAAAACTTATTGCTTCTACTCTTTGCCAGAGCTCCTCACAAATAACCTATTGTAGCCATTGAGAATGTACTTGTATTTCTATGTTATTACCACACCCATGATGTAGTGTTTTGCATTAGCAGTTGTGCTCCATGTGCCCTTAAATGTGATTTTGGGTGTGCTCGTGGTGGCGATTGCAACAATACTAACCAACCTTAATATGGTTGTTTTCTTGCTTGCATATCTATACTTTTCTGGGGTTTAGAAGACAACATGAACTGGATGGACCATTGCTGCATGCAAAGAATGGTGGCCACTTCTCTCTTTGCTCTTTTCAAGTGATTGTGCAAAGACCCATTTCACTTGATGGGATTTAAGTGGCTCTTTGATTAACTAGTTCTTTCCATTTAAATTATTGTTCCTAATAGCCAATTGATTTCGACTATTGCCATTGCCTCATTCTGTGTGATATACTTATTGTTGGTCATCAGATAAAATCAGAGTTACATAAACTATGACTATAAAGCGCATATAATTAAATAACAAATGAAAAAGCAAGTGGCACATATAGGAGATAGATGTAGAGAAGCACATTGGTTTCTCTATATGCCATCCATGGAATTTAACTTAACAAAACACATTATCAACTAAAATCTTTTTGGTTTCTTGATACATTTTTTAAAAAGTGTGTTGAAGTGGTGAGACAATTTAATAGTCTAGTTTTAGAATGTTGGTTTGAAAATAAATGTTGTTAGTGGTGGTTGAGATTTCATCATTTTTAAATGTTCTTTTTTTTGTTGTCAAAATCTTTCTTGAGAATGCACAAGAGCACAATTCACTAATTGTATGTTCATAATGTAAGCATTCTCGAGTCTACAAATTAGTGTTTACCATGCCAAATGAGTGATGTGATTGTGTTGTGCAATCCAATGTACACATATAAATTGTAAATAAATATTTTTAAATTAATATATATGTGTGTGTGTGTGTGTGTGTGTGTGTGTGTGTGTGTGTGTGTGTGTGTGTTCAATATTTTGTTTGTCTTGAATAGCCCAAAATTTACATTTATATATTAATATATTCCTCCGATTAAAATAATTCCACAAGCTATCCCAAAAATAATAATTAATAGATTCGTGTTTAATATTTTGCTTGTATTGAATAGCCCAAAATTTACCTTTATATATTAAATATTTTACTTGGTTAAGATAATTCCACAATCTATCACAAATAATATAACGCGAGGCATAGGTGATATGGATGGTAATAGCATAGGAAGCCACAAACAACTAGCAAATATATCTCTTGTTGATCGGCATCTTTAGCATGGTAGCTATTTGTTAGAGAAATATGCAGTGCAGAATTGAAATAGCAATAAAACACACAAAAAGGCCACAACTTTACATGGAAAACTTGGTAATGTACCAGGTAAAAACCACGGGCAAAGATCTCTCAATTTTATTCTCAAAAGAAAATTCATTGTTACAAAAACTTTTTCTCATGCCTTCACATTCAAACTCAATTAACTTGAATAACCACGAAAAAACACATGCAGAAAACAAATCCTTTCCGAAGAAAGATTTCTATGCATAAAAGTGTGAGTGGCACTTTTGCATGCAATTATGCATGGTGTACACGTCATATGGCCAACAAAATTGATCGTCATTGTTGGAATATAATAAACTAATTTCACATACCAATATTCTCCCACTTGAAGTCAAGTTTCTGCCTTGCGAATAACTTCTATTGAAAGACTAATGCCAATGCTGCCTATCATCTACTAATGTGCAAGCCAAGAGAAGTTCTGCACCATATGAACTTCTCTCTACTAGTAGGCTTTGTCAAAATATTTGTTAGATTTATATCAATGTGTATCTTGGCCAAAGAGACATGTCCTCCTTCCACCACCTCATGTACAAAGTGATATTGTACATCAATATGTTTCATTCTGGCATGATAAGTTGAGTTTTGTGCTAAGTGTAAAGCACTTTGGCTGTCATAATGCAACACCATGTGATCATGCTTTTCCTGCAATTCACCCAAAAGTCTATGAACCCAGATTGCCTCCTTGCTAGCTTGTGTCACTGCCATATATTTAGCTTTAGTAGTAGACAAAGTCACCACTGTCTACAACTTTGAGACCCAGCTAACAACACCTCCTGCTAAGGAGAAAACATAACCTGCAGTAGATTTTCTCTTATCTCTGTCTCCACCAAAATCTGTGTCCACATACCCATTAACCTAAAGACTACTCCCACTGTAATAGATAGCAGCATCAGAAGTGCCTATCAAATATATGAGAATCCACTTCACAGTCGTCCAATGATCACAACCTGGATTTGCCATGAAACAACTAACTACTCCCACTGCCTGTGCAAATGTATGTTTGGTGCACACCATGGCAAACATAAGACTACCAATTGCTGATGAGTACAACACACAAGACATTTGTGTCTTCACCACTTTTGTGCTAGGGCACTATTCTAAAGATGATGTAGGAGCATCCAGTGGTGTAAGGGCAATTTTGCATCACCCAAAAAAAAAGATGTGTTTCAAAATTGTTGATGTTCTTTCCATTTATTTTCAAAATTTGTGGTTCTGATTCCATAATCGCTTGAATAATGATGTAGAACTTTCAGTTTTTCCAAACTGCTAATAATAGCAACCTGCTATTTTAGGAAAGTTTGCATTTGGGCACGGATTGAAGTGAAAATTTACATGATGCTTCGTAACTGAAAAATAAGACCTTTGGCGAAGGAATCACGCAAAGATCATTTGTGAGCTAAAAGATAATAAAGTTTCCGTTTCCCAAAAAATACCTGAAAATTATTCAAACTCGGGTTTGAGGCACTAAACGGCCCCGTACGGACCCGAAAATGGCCAGAACCGACAGAGCTGGTTCTTAGTGCGTAGAACACTCCGCGAGTTTTCCAATGCAAAAGTTATGGTTCCTGAAAGTTGACCTATTTTTGAAGGGAGATGCAAATTTCGAAATTAGGTTGTTGGCCGCCAAAAAGGCTATTAATAACCATTTTTGGGAACCCCGGGTAGTAGTGGAGTAAGAGGGAAAGTGTAGAGTCAATCGAACACCCGGATCAAAAGTTATGGCTCCTGAAAGTTGACCTATTTTTGGAGGGAGATGCAAATTTCAAAATTAGGTTGTTGGCCGCTAAAAAGGCTATTAATAACTATTTTTGGGAACCCCAGGGAATAGTGGAGTTAATGGGGAAAGTGTAGAGTTAAGAATAGGCGGGAAAACATAAACCCTAGCTGATTTGGGGTTACAGAAGGCAAATGATTCCACAGTATTGTGATAGGAAGCTGTAATGTGTTGCAGCTTGTGGAAGGTTGATTCCTCTGATTGTATTTGAGCTTCTGTAATGTAATAAGTTGTCCAAATCAATAAAAGAAAGTTCTATTTTCTATGTGCAATTTATGTTGTGTGTTTTATGATTTACCCCCTTCATCAAAAGACAATTTAATATGAACAGGGAATGGAGTACTAATTGGTTGTGCATTTTGCATATTAAAGCACTGCAAAATCTTTTCCACATAAGTCTTCTATGACAACCAAATCTTCATATTCTTTCTGTCTCTGTGTATCCTCATTCCAAGAATCTAATTTGCATTTCCTATGTCCTTAATTTCAAACTCCCTAGCAAGCTGAGCTTTTAACCCAATGATTCTATGCATGTTGGGACATGCTACCAACATATCATCTACATACAAAAGCAAAATAATGAAACGACCATCTTCATACCTTTTAAAGTAGGCACAATGATCAGCCTCACATCTGCTAAAACCCAAACTCATCATGCAAGAATCAAATCGCTTGTACCAACACCTTGGCGCATGTCTCAAACCATACAACGATTTGTTCAACTTGCATACTAGATTCTCCTTGTCATTTTCCTCAAAACCTTTTGGTTGTTTCATATAAATTTCCTCAGAGAGATTACCATGCAAGAAAGTTGTTTTAACATCTAATTGTACTCGCTCTAAATCAAGACTAGCAACAAGAGCCAAAACAACTCTAACTGCACTTAATCGCACCACAGGTGAAAAGATTTCATCAAAATCAATACCAAATTTTTGTGTATACCCCTTGGCCACCAACCAAGCTTTATATTGTTCTATATTATCATATATCTTTTTTCAGTTTGAAGACCCACTTGTTGCCAATAGTTGTTCGCCCCTTGGGCAATTACACAAGCTCCCGCGTTTTATTTTTATCTAGAGCTCTCATCTCCTTATCCATGGATGCTCTCCATTTGTTTGCATCTTCATTTTCACAAGCCTCTTGATATGAGTTATGCTCACCAACATCAATAAGTAAAGCATAAGTTGAATTACAATTAAGAGAGTATCTTGCTAGTGGTTTGATCACTCTAGTGGATCTCCTCAGAAAGAGTAATGTGTTATCATGTGGCTCATTTGGTTGTTGTTCAACCTCATCATATAATTGATTCTGATTATTATCTTGCTGATTTTTATGAACATGTGGCTGATTTTCATCTAGCACCTCCATATTATCATCATACTTTTCCACCTCTACTGGAACAATTTTTTTACTTTGATATTCTTTACTTCTTTGCACTGACTTTTCATTAAAATACACATCTCGGCTAATAATAATCTCGTAGGCAGCAGTATCCCACACCCTGTACCCCTTTGTACCTTCTACATAGCCAAAAAAATACAATTCATGGACTTCATGTCCAGCTTATTCCTATCCTCTTTGGGAATACGAGCATAAGCATCAAAACCAAAAATATGAAGAAAAGAATAATCAACAGGTTACCTTTCCATACTTCATGAATTTTACAATCTAGAGTTGTAGTAAGTGATCTATTAATTAAGAAACATGTTGTAAAAACAACCTCGCCCCAAAATTTCTGCTCTAATCCAACAATGCTCAACATACATCTAGCTCTCTCCATAATTGTACGTTCATCCTTTCAACAACACCATTTGGTTGTAGTGTTCTAGGAACCGTCAACTGTCTTGCAATACCATGCTCACTGCAAAATTGATTAAACTCACCTGAACAAAATTCTCCTTCATTATTTGTTTTAAGACATTTTATTGTCTTTCCTTTATGATTCTCTACTAGAGCTTTAAACTTCTTAAAATAAGAAAATACATCAAATTTCTTTTTCAACAGATAAATCTACACCTTACAAGAATAATCCTATAAATGAAACAAAATATGACAAACCTCCAATAGATGTAACAGTTGCTTGCCAAGTATTTGAATAAATTAAATCTAGAACTTCTTTACTTCTGATAGTGCAACTAGAAAAACTCAACCTATTATGTTTTCCAAACAAACAATTCTCACAAAAATTCAAATCTCTAGATTTAGCACTTGGCAAAATATTTTCATCTACCAATACCTTGAAGCTACACTTGCTCATGTGGCCTAGTTGTTGATGCCAAGTAGATAATGAATCCATTTCTGCATTTGATACCACTATAGCCTCTCCACTACAAGTTTCTCTAACCAGTCTATAAAGATTGCCAACCTTTTCTCCCTTTAGCATCACCAACACTCCCTATGGTACCTTGAGACAACTATTTTCACCACTAAATTAGTAACCTTGTTCATATCGAATACTCCAAATGACAACAGATTTTTCTTTAATCCTGGTACACGTCTGGTACATGTCCGGCATGTTGAAGAGTCCTTACTATCCCATCAAACATCTTGATTTTGACCTCTCCTTCACCAATAGCTTCACACAGGTTGTCATTTCCCATGTAAACCATACCTCCATCACATGATTGGTAAGAAGAAAACCAGTCCTTGTGAGGAGTCGTGTGAAAAGAGGCACCAGAATCAATGATCTAAACATGATGGAATGAATCTCTCAGATTAGTAGACAAAACCTCTCCATCTTCCAATAGCTCTTCAACTTTTGTTGTATTCGTCTCCGAAGGCTCCGAGCTAGGATTTTCTTTACTTGATTTCAGCAATTTGTAGTCCTTTTTGACATGCTCTATTTTTCGACAATTCCAACATTTGGCTCTTTTTCGCCCCTTGGATTTCGACCTAGCTTGTCCACACTCAACGTTCTCTCTTTTTGGAGTTCTACCCCTTACAACAAGGGCATCAATAGAAGAAGCCCCTTGAGATGTCTTTCACCTTGAATCTTCAAAAATTACTGCGGCTACCACATCTTCAAAGATAAGTTTTCCCTTCGATGTTGAGTTACTAAAAGCCATAACTAGTTGATCCCAAGTATCAGTCAAAGAGCACAAAAGTATATTCGCTTTATCCTCTTCTTCAATTTTCACCTCCACTAAAGCCATCTTACTAATCAGTGTGTTAAAATTGTTGAGATGATCTATGATTGAAGAACTATCATGCATCCTCAAATTATACAATTGTCACCATAACAGAATTTTGTTTGCCAATGACTTGGTCTCATACAACTTTTCAAGCTTAGTCCACAAGTCGTGTCATTTTCTCCTCTGCAAAATTGAATAAAATTGAATCAACCAGAGATAACTGAATTGCAACTCTAGCCATGTTATCCTTTTCATCCCATTCCTCTTGCTTCATGGTTGTAAGTTTGGATGTTATCCCCTTGAGGGCCAAGGCGCATCCATCATTCACCAATAAGGCTTGAACCTTTAGTTTCCACAAAGCAAATTTGGAACCATCAAATTTTTGAACATCAAATTGGTAATTGTGCCCCCTATCATTGCTTTTCACAAAGATTAAAAAAACCCACAAAATAATTTCTACACAAATCCATGTGCTCTGATACCAACTATTAGAGAAATATGCAATGCAGAATTGAAATAACAATAAAACCCACAAAAATACAACATAGATCTACATGGAAAACCTAGTAATGTACCAAGAAAAAAACCAATGGTAAAGATCTGTCAATTTTATTCTCAAAAGAAAATTTGCTAGTACAAAAAAAAATTCTCATGCCTTCGCATTTAAGCTCGACTAACTTAAATAACCACGGAAAAATACATGCAAAAAACAAATTCTTTTCGAAGAAAGATTTCCATGCACAAATGCGCAAGTGGCACTTCCGCATGCAATTTTGCATGGTGTACACGTGTCATATGGCCAAGAAACTGGTATCACTACTGGGATATAATAAACTAACTTCACATACCAACACTAATAGCGTCTATCATAGTTTATTCCTGTCATCTAGCATGCAATTTTTTTCCTCATGTAGAGGCAGTTTTCAAATTTCTATTCAAATTGTGTTGAATTGAAAAGCATGTAGATTGTATGTCAAGTCATAACAACTACAGCCATTTTTTTAGCCAAAAACAAATGAAGACTGGAAGGCCTGTCCAAGCCGTTGCGGGTTCAAATCCCAGGAGTTGGAAGACGGAGGAATGTCATCTCAGGGTTCAAAGGCATGGTGAATCTTTCATCACATGTATGGACCGGATGAGGTTGTGATGAAGTCTATTCCTTTGTAAACTTTGAGAAAGGTAGAAGATGAAAATAAGTTTTTAAAGGGCGGCCTTGAATGCTTAGTTTGCTTGGCAGCCTTTGATGGAAGGATTTACTGACATTAAATCCACAGCTCTTTTATTAGATTCTGAAGTAGTTGTTGAAGAAATGTTTGTTGATAATATTGAGGATTTGGGTGCTAAAAATTTTGATTCTAAAAATGCCTGTTTTGATGAGATATTATTCATCTGAGTGCTCTGGCATTGCACATGAACATTACAGTAGAAATGCAGAGGCTTCGTTGGATTCTTCGTTGCTGACAGAAATTGCTGGTTGTTCAAAGCTAGTCTTTGAAAGACAGAATCTATTAATTTGAGTATAGGCAATCTTGTTATGGCATTTTTAAATGATAGAGAAGCCCTGGTAATGGTGTGCAGATAGGAAAAATTGAAGTTCATGCCCAATTGCTCCCAGAAGACAAGCTGAGATTTAATGGAGAGATAAAGCGGGAGGGTATGACTACCATGTTGGACGATGGAATTAATGATGCTTCCACATTAGAAGCAGCAGATCTGAGGATAGCTATGGGTGTGGAGGGTTTTGTAGTAGCCATGGAATCTGCAGACATGGCTCTCAATTTCTAATGACATAAGGAATATTGCTGGTGCAGTGAAAAAAGGGCGGAGATCAGAAAGGACAGTATACATAAATATGGATTGTGAATATTTTACTTGAGATTAAAACACAGCTATATTTGATTGCAACTACAACTATGTCAGAATCTAAAGTGAAACAGTATAACATTCGAAATTACCTTGAGATAAACCCAGATACTTAAACACAAGGTGCTTGCTTCTATTAAATTTGGCAGGAGTTCTTTATCAATATGTAGAAGTTGTTCCCAAAGATGCAGATACAGACATGAAAAAATGAAATTGCTGCATATATATTACCACCACGGCCACTGTTAGTCCCCATTCAGCACCGCCTCTAATGCATTAAATTGGAAATTGAATGTAATGTGCCACCTATGGAGAAAGCTGTGTTTTTCCATTGGACATAAATAAAATTCTCTCGTTTCCTGTCAGACCTTTTGTACAGAATGAATCTGAATCTTACACATTTATATATATTGAAATTTGCTGGAATACTGTTGATAAAATCAATGCCACCTGTTGATAAAATCAATGCCACCTGTTCGTTCTGTAGCGTTCACTTACTTGGAAACCATTAAATATTAGACTGCATCAATATTTGGAAAGAATAATACTGTTCACATAAATTAGCCAATAAGATATGTGATAAATTATTTATTTATATATTTTTTTAAAATGATAAACTTTAACATTAGGGTATTTGGTCAAAATATTTTAATTCTGTTTTGTGATTGGTTAGTAAATTAGAGCTAATGAATCCTAATGGTTGCATTAGTGATCCTGCCTTCCGATTGGTTAATAAATTAGAACTAATAACAAATCAACTTGCTACAATTTTAAGATGTGGCGATGACCTTAGAAGAAAATAAAAACGCTCCCCTTATCCCAAGCTCAAATTAGGCCATTTTCTGTTGAAGGTTTTCTCTATATTCATTCAAAAATAAATCTGTGTGGGTTAATATTAGGCTTATTTAGTTTGGAACCGATTTATTGAAGAATAATAACAATATAAAAAATTTACTCTTATATTTCAAGAAAATTCAAGTCTACCTAGGCTACTCTCCTATTCCAAATGAATCACAAGTCTGTTCTTATATGTCTCCCAACTAAATGCAACCTAATTTCTTCTAATCAAGTAATGTCAAAGTTTCTGGCATACTGTATAAGTGAAGTATAAACTCGCCTGCAGAAAGCTCATGAGAAACAAACAAGAAACTCATCGTTTTGTAACTGCCATCTGTGTCCAAATGCTTAGGCCATAGACAAGGTCTAAAAAAGTGTCTCTCTTCAAGGTGGCAAAGCACACAGTAAGAGATCCATTTAACAGAAGGATTCTGTACACCAGAAAGGCTAGTAGGTGGTGCCACTAAATTCCTTTGGCAAACAAAACTCCATGCTAAAAGGAATGTCATTTCACCATATGATAAGCAGTATCCATGCCCCATTTATAGAGCCTACAATCATAAATTACATCTCATATCTGCAAATTCGAATATGATAATCTACAACAATAGATTATTCAGCTACTCATTGAAAACAAGAAATCATAAAAGTTATTTGTGAAATGTTTCGGAATACCTTAAATATTTGCTTGGCATTTTCTGTACCACTCAGCAAGCACTGAGATTCCAATATACTTCTGGACAATATTTTCCATTGTCTTTGAACAGAGGCTTCTCTTCTATGAGAATAAATGCTAAATACAAGATTGCACATAAAAAGTAAATCTAGAAGTCACTCAGGAATAAACTAGCAAGGCTTAATTTATGAGAGAAAATAGTTCAAAAATGTTTGAAATATTTAGAAGACAGAAGAACAGTCAACAGCAGCACAATGATGAATCTCTTACATATATTGAAGAATACAAAAGAACTAAAGCAGAAATTACGATTGGAAAGATAGATGACTCATCAACTCCATGATAATAGCGAACACCTTTATAATCTAAATCAGTAGACTTGTTTTCAATGCTCCTGTAGCAACAGTTCCAATGCATGTTTCAGTAAAGAATTTGATATAAAAATAACGCTGTCATTTTTTTCAGATATTCCATTAAGCTTGTCAACCAAAGCAAGGACACAAGCAATTAATCACCTGTAAGAATCTACAAAAATATTACCAATTATCATTAGTTTAGAGCAACTGCCAAAACCCATGATAACTATTAGCATCGTAACAGTCTGCAACGAGTAAATACCTTAAGTGACAATTTACATCTAACTTATATAGACAAATGTCAGAATTAAAAGTCCATGTACAATACTGAATCTAAGAAACAAAGAAATCTTGCTAATCAGTGCATTGAGAGTAACAGAAAAAAAATGGACCAAAAAACAGCTATAAGTATGTTAATTAAGAGCAGCAGCATACTTATACAAGCATAAAAGTTTGCTTAAGCAGCTAATTAATAAAAGTAAAGGTTTGTCAAACAAATTTGATAAAGCAATATAGCCATTAGATGACATGCGTGAGAGCAAGGGTTAAAGACCCTCACAGCACATACATTCCGTTTCCAATCTAAACAACCATCATCAGCTCCGGCCGACTGTACACATTGTTAGAGTCATCTTCTAAACTGGGATAAGCAGCTACGAGACCATCTTGAGCTCCAATATAAAGTGAGTTATAAATCTTCCAGTAGACCTCACGAACTTTTCTTGCTGGGTGAAATAAACCTTGGAGACAGTAATTGAGAACCACAGGAGCTCCTAGAGCAACACGCATCCCTTCAATGGCTTCCATGACAGCATTTATGACATGAGGTGACGTCTCAAATATATTTGGCCATACATAATTTAATAAGTGTAGCAGAGCATCCTCACAGCCAAGTCCCGCAACTCCTAAAGCCATATGTTTCACTGCTGAGGCTGCTGTTTGCCTATGCACAAGATCCCGGTCCATTAGTGCATCTTCAAGCAACGGTGTCACTGCATATATGTAGTCCTTGCCCATCTCCCCTATATATTCAAAAAGAAATGAAAGTGACTTAAGAACACCATTTTGAACATTCAGCTCTGGCACCCGGTATTCATTCATGAGGGCTGGAAGAACAGTAAATGGAGAACAAGTCTCTGCTACTATAGCAATAGCTACTGTTGTACAGACACGGTTCTGACGTTCCTGGACCTTTAAATTGTTCAACAAAGTGGCAAGCACATCCTGTGGCCCAATTGCCTTTGCAATGTATCCAAACGTATTCACCGTTGCCCTTCGAATACCCTTCTTATGTGCTTTCAACATCTCAAGAAGTTCAAAGCAAATTCTCATCCATTCTCGAGCTGGTACAAACTCAGCTCCCCTGTCAGCAATTCTGCCCACAAGATCTATACAATTCTCCTGAACCTTTTCGTGTCTATTTTTGAGAATTGGAGTCAAGCGTGGTAACAAATCTTTAATTGGAGGAGTCATCTTGGTCATACCAATAACATTTACTATAGCCTTCAATGCCCCCAAAATGGATCCCAAAACTTCTGGATATTCTTCTCCCAAGTATTCATAAAGCACAACACCCAAGTGTCCCATGAGCTGCTCTTCTTGACACTGCTTCATAACAACAGCAATTCGGGAAATAAGATCTGCAGCTTGCTGACGGACCTTTGCACTCTTGTTATTCAGTCTCCACTTAATGGTACCACAAATTTGAGGCAAATATGGTTTGACCCTCTGACCTAGGGCATTCACTACAGCGCCAAATCCATTCAGCATCACATTTGCATCATCGCTGGTCTGTTCTTGGAAAGCATAAAGTATACCATCAATAAGCAATTCCTCCAGGCGAGAATCAATATCAGAAGCCCCCAAGTTGGCAACCACCTTTTCAATTGTCTCCATTACCATGCGTCGGTAAGGTTCACTTTCATCCTTCAGGTCTTCAACAGTCCTTCCCACAATGTCTGCAACTCCTACTTTGTTAGCTATCTCAACAGTTGTATCTACCAACTGTCTGTAGTTCCTGCGATCCAAAGCCATTCTCCGAACCCAGAAATTTCGGAAAAATTCAGGAAGTATTTCTGCTCTGATGTAATCTGCTTCAACACCCTCTGTACTGACACACTGTTTAACAACTTTCAGAACAATCTTCTTCATTTCTTCATCTGGGGACTGAAACTCACGGATTAAGATGCCCATCACTTCCTTTGTATAGTAGCTTGCATACATAGCATCCATTAAAGGTATAATAAACCCAATTGCCTTCAAAAAGGCTGCAAGAACTTTACCTCTATGTGATCGGATACCCTTCCACAGAGGTTTAAGAACAGAATCAAAACTCTCAATACCATAAGGTGCTGCAGCCTCTGCAAGTGCAGCAAGGGACAGGGCGGTAATAGTTCTCACTTTTTGATTCTCGTCATTAAGACCGTGCTCTATGATTTCAACTAGTGATCTCAAATGTGGAAGAACAGCACAGCCCATAAGAATAGCTATTTGTTGGACAATCTTTATACCAGTGTGTCGAGCTTGCCACGACTTCTTACTTTGACACACTGCCTTCAAAAATGGCAGAAGTGCTGGAATTCCCAAAGCAGAAGCAACAACACTAAATGCTCTTGCAGTTGTGTTTCGAACATATTCGTCAATATTATCAATATCAGGTCTCATGGCAGCAATCATTGTGGCCAGTCCTGCAGCTTTACTCAAATTGGAGATGATTTCTCTCCCTTCCACACGGGCATAGTAATCCTCATCTATAAGAAGGGGTTCAATAACCACAAGAATCTTGTGCACAAATGGCCTAACTAATTCATCTAATTTGTAAAGAACTCGATCGATCACCTTCACCAAGAGATGCCTCTCTTGATCTTCCAGTGTTGGGGACATCAGCAAAGGCAAAATCTGATTGAAAAGAGGCCCAGCACCAAATTCCCTTGCCTTATCAGTAAGCTGCCTTAAGGCTGTCTTTCTCTGAGGTGGAGTACCATTCTTCACCTTAAGCAACAACTTCATTATCTTGCGCTCTTTCTGTTCCTCAGGTGAAAGCTCCTCCTCATCCTCCTCATTCAATAACACTCCAAAGTACTGATAATCTTCTGGTTTCATGAAAGGCAACCCACCGGGAACCTCTTTCGGAACATCAAACTGTTGACCACGATTCTCTTCCGGAATGCTGTACAGCGGTGTCCCCATCAGTGGTGTGGGCGTCGCAAGGAGCTTCCTTGCAGGCGTTCTAATGGGCACATAAGAAGCAGGAGGCTCTAAAATCTTATACCCCTCCTGTGGAAACATGGCATCCAGCTCCTCATCTGTCAAAGGCCTGTTCCTCTCTTCGATATCCTTCTCCCACCTGAGCAAATTATACTGCTCTGGAGTAAAGGCACCTCTCAGATTGATTGCAGTGGGTGTAGGTGTAGGCAGATCAATCCCCCCCATTGGAGTAACACCAGGCGTAAATGCAGACGGTGTCGCGCCCGCCATCGGCGTGGCGCTGCCCATGGTGGCTGGGGTCTCATCCCACCTGGATCTCTGCTTCTTGGGTGTCGGAGTAGCCAATCCAGAAAGCTTGGGGGTTGCATCCCAAGTCATACCTGCAGGAGTTGCCCCAGGTGTGACGCCTCCAACAGGGGTTGCATCGGCATCGACAAGCCTCCCCGGAGTGGGTGTCTCATCCCATCGATTACGCCTGTTAATTGCAGGAGTGGCGTCGATATTGGCCCTCCCAGGTGTCGGTGTGGCATCCCATCTACTAATCCCAGGAGTGGCATCAGGGGCATCCCAATCAGATGAAGAGGCAGAAATCTTGGCCTTTTTGGCGGCATTCTCCTGCTCCTGAGCCTGATCCCACCTGTTTCTTCTCTTCGCCTGTGCCACATCCTGCTGCTGAACCACCCCACCCTCCTTCCCCTTCTCTTTCTCCTCCTGATGTTTCTTAGCAATCAACCTCAACGTTTCCTCCTTCTCCCTTTTCAGGGCCTCTTCTCGCATAACATCCGCATAGGTTCGAACCGCGGCATCTGGGGTTTTATCCCCCATGGCAAAGGCGTCATTTCTGTCCGGAGAAATAATTCTGTTAAGCCTCCGTTTTCTGTAATCATCTTCTCTGTCAACAATCCTCTGCGGCTTCTTAAACCCTAGATCGTCATCCTCCCCACCCTGTGGCAATTCCTTCAGCAAAGACTTGGGGGCCGTGTAAGACGCCAATTTTCTCGCAATTTCTCTCTCTGCCGCGTCCCCTTCCTCGTCCTCCTCGTTATTCACTGGAATGGAACGTTCATAACCCTCAAACCTGTTGTTTCCCCCGTATAAATCCTTGTCAAAAGTGACGGCAGAGAGTGCCGCCATTTCCTGTTCCTTCTTCCGTCTTTCCTCCTGAATCCTGGCTATGTCTGCATCCAATGAATCCATTTTCCTGTCCCCGCAAATAACAAACCCTGCTGGATTTTTTCGAGCCACGTAAAAACCTGCCCAAGTTAAATCAAAGAAAGAGAAGAACACCAAATCTAAATAAAAAATTGTACACCATGAAAATCCCAGAACAAATTTTTAAAACCCGGAAAACCCTAATCGAATAATCAAACTGAAAATGTTCTCTGAAACACTGAACTCTATCAAAAGAACCTCACAACCCTAACGCAACCTGCTGCTGTTGTCGCTGTTCCTGCTGTCGCGGCCCTTCGAGATCATTTAATCCAAATTATATTTCCACAGTTTAAAAAGAAGGCAGAGGATTTATGTATACCTAAAGTCGGCTTATTATTATTATTATTATTTTTTATTTTTTTTCTGGTGGGGGTTGAATAATGGCTTTATTACTTTTTAGAAACTAAAGAGAGAATAATACGTCCGTCTAAAAGTGGGTGGTAGATGGTACATGCTCAAAGCTTATGGAGGACATAAGTCCAAAAACAAAAGATAAAATTCTAGTAGGGTCAAGCCTAAACAGTAATAAATAATAAAGTCGTTGAGTGGTGAGAGCAATATTATTTGGAGGATGGCCACGATCATATGGTTTACCCCATACAACAACAGAGATAAGACCATCATCAGTCGGTTCGTAACTAGTGAGAGCACATTCTTCCTCCTCATTTGCAGGTTGTTGGGCATGAACATGAGAGAGCCAAATCTAGGTGAGGAAACTTGCCAAAATTCAGTCAATCGAGAGCACCACGCCCATAAGTGGAGGCGGAAGGCAACCAAGATGGTTGAGACCAACCATAAGCAACATGATCCCTAGTTCTATTAGGCAGATAGCCTTGTGACTGAGATCCCCTATACTTTTTGGTAGGTTGGCTATGTCCACATCTATGCCCACACAACTAGGAGTGACCCTGGTGGGAGGTCGCAAGAGAGGGAGCTCTGGCAACTATGCAAGTGGTATTACCCCAATGATCTAGAAGCACTTGCAAATGGGAAACTTCAAGTGGACTTTGTTCACTTGCACTTGAATCTACATAAGCACATTAGAGCAAATCATAGCTTTCCAATAGAACATCCTGTAAAGAGAACATAATTTCTATCTTTCCATATGCTAAAAAATATATCCACCTTGAAACCATGTCAAATCTGAGTAAATTTAAATGGGAGGTAGGGCCACTCTCCCAACAAAACCATATGCCATGAAAAGAGGTTAGGCCGAAAATGCTTAAAAGAATTATGATTCCACTCCCAAGCCTTTTGATATGTGGTGCAGAACCAAAAAAGGTGCTTGAGCATCTTAGGCTATCCACAAAAAGGACAATGAGGTTTGAGAACTCCCATATAAGACAAATGGGAGCTAAGCAAAAGACCTTGATAAAGAATGGACCAAGCAAAATGAGCTAGCTTGGGTCCAAGAAAAACTACACGAATAGTCTAAAACCTATGGTGCTAAGTGCTAAGAGAGGACTGGAGACGCTAATGGTGATTTAGCTGGTCCACCATTGGGAGGTGAGGCGTAAGCCATGAGTATCCCATGTGTGGTCTATAATTGTGGAATGGTGTATCAGGATACCATTTCCAATCTTTTTGCCATGGCTTGAAAGACCTGACCCCAAATTTGTGAACCATATGGGGAGGAATGACATCAATAACAATCTGATAAGTCTCATAATCCTGATTGGATAATTGGAATTTCAACTTAGCGTAAGGCCAAGATAAGAAATTTTTGGTGGGTTTGTTGAAAAGATTTGGCAAAGTTTTGACTCCTCTGTTATAAAACTTCAAATCATGAACCCAAGGGGCTTTGGCTAGAGGATGGTCTTGATTCGAGAGAACCAGAGAACACCAAATAGACTATTGATTAATGGAGAGGCCATTGCGAAAGTCATTGCCAGCCCAAAGAAGCCAAGGCTTGATGGACTCCCAGGCCTTCCAGATACTCTTGATAACAAATGTGCCTTATATCTGAACAGGCTCTAGCATGGTGAGAAGAGTATGTATCACAAGTCCTTTCCAAGTTGGACGCCTAGAAGGCACTTTTAATGAAATACAATGTCGAATGAGAATTTTCTAGGCATCCTCCTCTTCCAGGGCCCTAAGGATCCACTTAGCACAAAGTGCAATGCCTTGATGATGGATTGAGAGTAAACATAAGCCTCAAACATCGTGAGGGAGGCAATAAAATTCCCAAGCCACATGGTGAAATCCTTTATTCCCATCATAAGAGGCCCAAAGTGTCACATCTCGACCTTTTGTTTGCATTTATAATTCAGTATATTTGATGAGACTATTGGACATTACCTTATGATTGTTTGATTATTGGATAATTACATGTGTGTGAATGGTAATTTGTTGTTATTTCTAAAAATGCATAAAATTGAAATTGAAATGATGATGAATTATTACATTTATGATTATGATTTTATATCTTGCTCGTGCTTCGGCTATGGTTTCATGGGCTAACCTATTGACGAGAATCTGAGTGTGAATGAGTGCAGGAACATGTCGAAGACAAGAACATGGTTGAGGTAGAAGTGTCCTAGCCACTCAATAAGAGTTGGCATGATGGAAAACCTAATGCACATACACACTCATGTACTTGCATACATACTGCGTTATGAATGGTTTCGTTATACATTTTTGTTATCATGGATACGTAGTTTTAATTGTGCATTATACTTTGAATATTGTTTATGGTTATGATGGTTTAAACAATTAGTTTACATATATGCAAATTTTCTTATTATGTACGTTCTTAAACTAATAGTGATTGATTTTCGTGTATATATACACACACACACATATTTGCATGCCTAATTATATGAAAGCAGTGGTAAAGTGAACTTTTGAAATTAAACTAAATATAATGGCATGTTGGGTGGCTCACGCACCCATAATACTATGAAGAGTGTTAGTTTCAAATTCAAAACTAAAGTAAGACTTGGGCTTGGTCGATTCGCGAGGAGCGCCCAAAATAGGGTAGAATAATATATAAAATAGAGAGCAGAAAAATAGTATGGAAACCATCGACGAAGGGAAGGCAAAGAAATTTCAAACAATGATTTGAGGGTTTTCTAATAACAGTTTGGAGTATTTTCTCGAGCATCTAGGGCATCATTTCCAACTCCTCTAAGAAAATTAGTATGTGAATTCTTTGATTGTCTTGAATTTTACTTGGTTGTTTGATGAAAGGAATGAAATATAGGCCTCTATGTTGTTCTGATTCTTTTTAATTTAGTAGTGGTTTCCAGAATTTGATTTCGTTGTTTTGATCTATATACGCACAAATCACAAATTTGGTCCCATGTTGTTTTGCTTTTAAAACCATTCTAAGAGTCAAATTACTGCCATTTTATTTTTCATTTTTCCTAAGTAAACCGGTATGCATTTCCACGAGTCAGAGTGTACTATCAATCTAAGAATACCATCCCCATTGCTAGATATACATTTTCCAAATTTGCCTGAGATGTGTCCACTTTTTGGATTGTATTGTCACTATCATGTTCATTTTAACACAGGGGGCTTGCAAAGAATGGCTTAAACCCCATAATTATCACTATAATTGCACTTCTTTACCGTAGCCCATGGCTACCTCGACAAATAACATCAGTGCTTGATTAGAGCCTTATTATTATTTTTTTGATTAATTTAATCAAAATATAGGAATATTAGTATAAATATCATTGTATGTGATCTTGAATTCGCTGTCTAAAAGGATAAACCTCTGTATAAATATATAAAAATATATGCATTTTATATAATTATACAGAGATTTATCTCTACTGTTGCAATGTAAATTTTATGAAGTTATGGTACATTTGGCATCTCCATTTTACTGTTATAAAAATCTATGCAAAAACATGAATGATCTTACTCAAATTTATCTCAGAATTTATCGCAGCTATAGCATGAATTAGATTTTACTTGTCAGCATGAAATCATTAAATTAGTCTCTCTGTTGAGATAATTGCACATGTAATGAGGGTTATATATACATATATGCCTACACACACATATGTATATTATCATGTTCAATACTTGCATCATTCTTTATATGACTGAAATCTCTTTATCCCTGCTACAAAAACAAAATGAATATGGTTAGGAAAACATGAATTTTAGTTAGTAGTTGCATCTGAAATAAATATCATAGGAAGTTCATGTTAGAAGTATAATATGCATAAAAAATCATCGTAGATCTCGTATTTGCAAGAAAATTAATTTGCAATCCGTTAAATTTTGCATGAAAAGAAAAAGAAATTATTTATGTTATGCCATGGATTGTCTTTGTAAAGAAAGTAGTTTACTTTTCTATGTGTGTGATGAGTTTCTCTTCCGGGAAAGAGTTTCGAATATGGGCTAATAGAGAAGGTTGATCCTCTTTCCGGGATCTACCGGTATATTCATAAGTGCTTTGGCCAAAGCCATGTTTTCATTGAAATAGATGAATGTTTGCCTAGTTTATATTGATATGTTTCTCTGACATGTCCTGATAGTAGGACATTGCATGTTCATGTTAGAAATGCATGTAGATATATCAAATTGCATCGAGTTTCCATCCTACCTATTGTTTCTAGGTTGCTAGGCATTTCATGCAGGGTCGAGTATTCTTCGTGTCAGGAAGAATTCTGAGGAAGTGTAACCTTTGTGGTTGGCTGGAAAAGCGCTCGAGCCATGTTCTCGTCTCTTGGCTTTGTGGATGACTGTGTGAGTTAGTGTCAATCAGTGACAATGACTATATTCATATACCATTACTTATATAATTCTTGTATTTGTACATCACTATTTATATAGTGCTGACTATATGGCATGAGAGCCAAAGTTGTTCCATTCTGTATATCATATTTCTTGTGCTAACACCTAGATTAGGCACTTGTACATGCGAGATGTAATATGGCATTTTAACATATATTGAAGATGTATCATTTTAATTTTATAATAATGAGAATTTGAGTGTTTATTTATTTCCTTGATATAGTTTATGGGTTGCAAACCTTACATAAAGAAAGTCCCTGAGTAGCTTCCCAATCTTCAAATGGGAGACCTTAGAAAGGACCAAACAAGAAGAATAATAAACATGAGTGATAACCAAGATTTTAGAGCACACTTGGAATTTGCCAGCTAGAGAGAGTGGCTTAGTAATCCAATAACCCACCTTTTTCTCAATTCTGGAAATAACAACTTGCGACAAGGTGGCAGAAGAGGCTTGAAAGGCAAAGGAAATGACAATGTAATAAAAAACCTCTCCATGATCAACCCATTTCCAGCCAAAGGAGTATAACCAACCAAGCTTAGGAAGAAAGGATTGTATGTAACATTGAGTCTTATGCCCAAATACTTGAACCAAAGACATCTGCAAAATATTTCTAGCCAAAGAAGGGCCTATTTGACATTATCCTCTATCTCAATTAAAGCAAGAAATGAGTCATCCACAAAATAACCATTGACCAGTTGCTTAGGTGAATTGGGCAAGACAATACCTTTCACAATCTTCTATGAGACCGCATGAGCTAGAAGATAACCAAAACATTTAGCAACAAGCACATAAAGTGCAAGAGCTAATGAGCATCCCTGACGCATAGATTGAAAGATCTCAAAGGGTTTGGATTGCTAATCATTAATGGTGATGCAAGCAGCGACCTTAGAGAAAAGCATCTTAACATAATACATAAAGTGAGGCCCAAATCTTAATGCCTAAAGCATGGAAAGAATGAAAGGCCATTCAATATGGTCATAAGCTTTGGCAAAGTCAATTTTGAGAAACATTGTAGGTTGTTGGGAGCATCAAGCCCATTCCATCCCTTCCCAAATGACAATAATAGTCAAGGATGTATTGTGACTTGATAAAGTTGGTTCGCTAAGGATGAACCAGCTAGGGAAGAAGAGGCCTTAACCTGAGAGAATAGGCTTTGGCAATGATCTTGTAAGAGGCATTTAACAAGGTGATGGGCCAATAATTACAAAGAACCTTTGGATCACTAGCTTTAGGTATGAATTTAATGTTTCCTTTGTTGATTGAGTTCCCTAAGAAATTTCCATGAAAAACTTCCAAATAGACCTTGTGCAAATCTTCACTTGCAATATTCCAAAAGGTTTTGTACAACTCACATGGGAATCCATCCAAGTCAGGGGCTTTGTCATTTGTTGTGGAAAAAATAGCCTCATGTAGATCTTCCTTTGTGAGGGGTTGATCATAAAGAATGTGTTGAGATGTGGAAACTTGACAAGGAACCACATTCAAGTATTGTTGTAGATCAATATTTTGACTAGGAGTATATTCTTAAGCAATAAAAACTTGCTCATAATGACAAACAAAAGGCTAGAGAATGCCAGGAAGCTTTGTTAGAAGTTGGTTTGTCATTGATTTTCTTGATGGCTTGAGATGTATGACGAGCATGCAGAGCTTGGAAAAATTCCTTAGAGACTTTGTCTCTAATTCTAAGCCAATGAAGCCAAGCTTTGCTTTGGGTACCATGAGTCTAGAATGTGCATTTGCAACCTACTTCTAGTAGATGAGCTTGGCAATGCATAACTAAGCCTCCAAATCAAAAGGTTGCACTTCCAAAGTGGCAATGGTTTGGTGAAGCTCCAAGGTGGTGTTCTCATATCAAAAACAACAAAAGCGAGTGAGCTAACACATATAAATGCAGAGGAAGTGGGAAGTACATTTTATAGCATCATTCCACCAGGCTATCCAACCTATCTTTTGCATGGGACGAGGCTCCAAATTCCAGACATGTTGAATATGAGCTGACAACTTGGCCTTGTGGGAGAGCAACGTGTTAAGAAAGAATTGAGTCTTCATGGCCTTGGGTTTGGCAAGTTACCACTCAATGCAAACCGTACGGGATAGTGGTTTGAAATTATAACATCCGACAAAGGCTCAACAAAAAGGAACAATGATTGGCAAAATAAAATAAGGATTGTGTTGACAACATGGCTCTATCAAGATGCTTAAGGATCATATCAAGACCTGATATAAGATTACTCCATGTGTACCACATTGTATAATCGCGGTGGTGACCAAGATTGGGATAAAAAAACCTAATTTATTATGCATATAGTACCAAGCCTCTCTTTCACTAGTTGTCCAACGCATAAGAAAAGACCCACATTTATCATAGGCCATCTCAATCATATTAAAATTATTGCACAACACCCAAGCAACAATGGGCATTAAAAAAAAAAACAATGGGCATTAAATTCATAATCTATCTTCAAAGGGCATATCTCTCAATAACACCATTCGAGGCATAAACACTAATAACTCTAAGGGAGGGTGAACCCACAATAGTGAGCCCCACTTGTGGAACATTAGAATTTGGCATAGGTCGAGACATAAAAATTGCTAAACATCTTCATTCGAAGGTATTTCTTTGAACAAAGGTGCCTTCATTCAAAGGTGAGTCAAAAATCACCTTTGAATGAAGGTGAACCTTCATTCAAAGGTTTTCAAGGAAAGGACCTTCGAATGAAGGTTATGGAGTAAAAGGGACCTTCATTCAAAGGTCCTTTTTAAAATTCCTTTTATGGAAAAGGGACCTTCATTCGAAGGTCCTTTTTTAAATTCCTTTTATGGAATTTTCCATAAAAGGAATAAAAAAGGACCTTTGAATGAAGGTTATGGAGTAAAAGGGACCTTCATTTAAATGTCCTTTTTTTAAAGGAAAGGGACCTTCATTTAAATGTCCTTTTTTAAATTCCTTTTATGGAAAAAGAACCTTCATTCGAAGGTCCTTTTTTTAATTCCTTTTATGGAAAATTCCATAAAAGGAATAAAAAAAGGACCTTCGAATGAAGGTCCCTTTTATTCCTTTTATGGATTTTTTTTTCTCGTGGACCTTCATTCGAAGGTCCTTGGATACCTTCGAATGAAGGTATCTTCATTCAAAGGTCTTTCGAATGAAGGTCCTAGAAATGACCTTTCCACCTTAGTCCTAAAATTTTCTTCATTTTTTTTTGTTTCAAACCTCAGGTTGGACCAACAAATGGAATCAACATGACAAGATAATTTGCAAGATTGTAGCCCTCAGAGTAAGCTTTCCAAAAAGTATAATTTCAAATATATTTAATTTGATTATTATATTTATTTTCTATTTTCTAGTAAAAATAAGTTTTTCACCGAACATCAAGGCCTCTGTTCCACACATGTGGAAAAATAGTAATATAGAGAATTTTTTTTTTAAAAATAACTACACATTAGGCATTGATGCCCTTGTTTCAACAACAAAAAAAGTTATTTTGGATATATACAAAAAACGTTATGCTATATGGTATAAACCTATGTCTAAATAAAATATGCAACAAAAACTTATGAAAAAATATTTGTGCACTAGATATTGGTGTGATGAATCTATATTTAAAAATTTATAATTTTATTCTTTCTATACAAAAAGTTACTATATATGGTATAAACGTCACTTTTTAAAAATATCGTTAACTATAAAAAACAAGTTATTTAAAGTTATGTAAAAAAAATCAGAAATTATTTTTTAAAATTTAAAAAATATATATTTACGATCTACACATAAAATCTCAAAAATCACTAGTTCACATCATCTTCAAATTCTTAACAGTTTACTTTTCATAGGTGTTAGAAAGTGAAAATTTGGTTTAAAATGTTGATTTTAATGTCCCACTTTGGTCAAAAAGTGGAACACACTATTGTGGGATCATGCATGAATGATTATTAATGTTGATAAGAGCTCACAACACTTAGTTGGTGGGGTCATATCCGTAGTCAACTAAATGTTGATGTTGCATAGGAGAGAGAAAGGTGATAACACCACCTCAACCTGGCTCATGATTGTCACACAAGAAATGACTAGCAAGCCAACAAGCCATAGAAAGCAAAAAACAATAAGTTTTAACTTCTTGCAAATAGAGAATGTCTAGACTTGGAAACCTTTGTCGAGTGTCATGCATGTAATACTTCCTAGAGAGGTGCATCGTCTACCTCAAACATTCCAAGACAAAAAATTCATGGGCGAGTATCGATGGTCATATCCTCATTATCTATCTCATCTAGAGCTAAATAACTATTCTACAAAAACTCTTCTAAATTGAAACTCCCCATCTAAATGAAAGGTTCTATAGGCCATCGTTTCTCTAGCACATATTCACCTTCTTCTAACTTCCCAAGTGGGTTGCAAGATCTCCACTACACTACCAGAGGTGGGGAAGTGCGATGGGCAGTGAAAACCTCTTGAGATGACAAAAATTGATGCCGCTAGTGGTGCTCAAGTAAATTTTGACTTTGTTTTAAAAAAAATGGATTTGTTTTTCATATGTGACTTTAATGGTTTCTCTTTTACGACTTTAAGGTTTACTATTAGATCCCTTGTGTATGGGATAGTCTAGGGTTGCTTGTTGTAAATAAATAAAATGTTTTATAGGGATTTATTGTAAGGAAATCAAATGTTTTATAGGGGTTTGTTGTAAAGAAATAAAATGTTTTACGTATTTATGGGTAATTATTTAGTGTTTTCCTTCCTTCATCCATATGAGGTTTTAATCTCAAAGTTCTACCACCACTATTAAATTGTAAGCATAGCCATTTGCACTCACTTTGTGATTATGAGTGACCAAAATTTGTCAATGTAAGCAATTTTCTAATAACCACTCTACTTGGGGGCTCAAATAAAAGCCCATCTTCATTGGCTTAAGATTAGGGATAAGATCTCACAATCTTGTCATACTTCTAAATAATCAGATGCATAAAAGATGACTAGCAACTCCTCACAAAGGTTCCTGACATTCTTCAATATTTTGTGTGTCATTATTAATAGATTTTCAAAGTCCAAGACACCTCGTCTCGATAGGATCATGCTCTTCAACAATTCATTAGTGTTGTCCCTTGTTGACTCTCCACTTCATAGAGGGTGGCGTGTGAACAACTTCTTGTGGTCTAGGAAGATCTTCATGAGGTGATGGTTAGTATGGCTAATGACAAAGCCCCTTGATGTGATGGTTTCCCTTGAGAATTTTACAAATATTTATGATAAACTATTGATAGTGATCTTTGTTGTGTCTACTGAGAAGCTTATCATTCAAATTCTTTAGGTGATGTTATCAACAAACAAAATATTAAATTCATACCTAGATTTGGGGATTCAAAGGACATTTAATAATTAGATATTGATCACTCTTTTGAATGTTTGCTATTAAATTATTGCCAAATCCCTTGCTCTCCAGTTGTGCCACTTGCTTCCTCACATTGTTTGACCTGAACAAATAGGATTCATCAAAAGCAAATGCATTTTAGACAATACTATTATTGTTTGGGAAAGTATGGGATGGACCAAGTGTTCTCATCAACAAGCCATTTTCATCAAGATCAACTTTACCAAAGCTCATGATCACATTGAGTGACCTTTCATTATAACTATGTTGCAAGCATTAGGATTTAAGCCCAAATTCTTATGCTCTATTCAAATGTTTTTTGCCAATGCTTTAGCTTGTCTTACTATTAATGACAGACAACCTTCCTCCTTTAGGCATTTTAGATCCATACAATAAAGATATTTGCTTGACATGCTCTTAATGTCCCTGTGGTTGGAGAATTTGCCTATTTAATTGCTAATGTTGTCTCATAGAAGTTAGTTAACAGTGTCTCCCTTCCTAATTCTTCTCAAAAACTTTTTAATGGATATTTTTCTAATGATTATTTTCTAATGTAAATGAATTCTTCAAATTGATTCCTCAAAATTGGGAGGCATGACTAACTGTAACTACTAATTTTAGAAGTGGTTGGTAATGGCTCAATCATTTACAGAACAATCGTTACGAACATGCTAATTTGGAGAGTTAGAGAGAAATTAGGGGTCTTTGGCTAGCAGTGGAGCTGTGACACCAAAAAAAAATATTAGTCTATAATGTAGGTAGTGCCAGGGGCTTAGCGGTGGTCATGGTTATTTTACTGTAAGGAGTGTTCTTCTAGTTTGGAGCCGATTCAAGTGTTGAAAGTAGAGGTGGTATTTGAGATGGGAGTTCAAGACATGTAATTGTTTTCTCTTTTTATCTATAAATATAAGATAGTTGTATATTGTTGGCATTCAACTTACCATGGATTTTGAGTTGTATTTCCTTTAAATTAAATGTGTTTACCATGATTTATCCATCCATGTTCTACTTAATTGGTTACAATTCTAGTTTTGAGTGCACAAACTATAGGAATAGGCAGGAACAAAGTATAGAACAAGATCTTTTTCTTCCAAGTGTGAATGTGTCTACATCAGTTTAGTATCAGCGCACCAAAAGAGTCCTAGCTAAGAATTCTCGAAAGGTCACCAATAAGCACTCTATTTAGAGTAGTGACATGGTCGCTTTGGTCTAAGAGGAATTTGTTGTGGAGCTTCTTGTAGCAAAATGTCTGATTTGTGGAGTCTATTAAAAGAACTTGAGTTGCTTGTCAACTAGTAAAGCAATTTAGGATTAGGCATTTGGAGGAGTCACTAGTTGGTCTCCTACACTCCATGCTAGCCACAGATAGTTCCCAATTTAACTTGGATTGGTTGAAAGGGCGTCGCTAGTCGCCTTTAGTGTGGTGTGAACACTTGATTCCTATACTAGATAAAAGAAATGGAAGGGTATTGGTTTTTAAAAGGATGTAGGGGGTTTGTAAGGGGAAGAAATTGTTTGGCTAAGTATGAGAAGAAGATTCAAAGATTTTTGGAGAAGAATATTTTAGTAGAAATTGTTGGTTTGAGTAGAAAGTATATCCATGGGAGTCAAATTTTTATAGCAGATCATGAATGTTTAGTTGTAGTAGATCATGATAAGTTAGTCTTATTTTTTTTGTCAAGTCTTAGTATTATAAAGTTTTGGAATTCAGTTATAGTCCGCCTTGAGGAAGAGTTCATAAATTCAAGTATTTTTTGTATGTTACAATTAACTCATGTTATCTTTGGTTTCTATTCATATTCTAAAGTGAAGTCTTTATGCAAATATTTATGGGAGAATTTTATATGTTGAGAAATAAATAATTGTACAAGGTTGATTCTTGATAGAATATATGACTTTGGGGTATGTTTTGGAGTAATAAATTGTAGGTGCTTAAAGTGTCTGCATCAATTTGTGTAGAGTTGGAGTCCAAGAGCAACCAAATAGTTGGAGAAAGGGACAAAATAAAAAAAAAGGGTCCTTTGGCTTGGGTCTTGCACAAGTTTAAGGAAAGATCATAACAAGGAGAAGAAGGGCTACGTACAAATTCAGAGGAGATCCCAAAGTGTGGAAGTAGTTTTCATGCTTTGGAAGGCATCCTATGATGCAATAAAACAAATGTTTAATGTCTAGGAAGAATAGGGGATATAGAATCCTTATGAAAAATGAGTAACACTAGTATAAAAGATTGGTGATGTGTTCTTCATGGTGAACAATTGTGTGCAAAAGGTGAAAGTTGTAAGTCAACAAGGAGTTGCAATTGTCGAAGCTCCAAAAACAAGAAAGTTGCAGCTGTGTATTTGGGTTTTGGCTATGAATTCAAATATGGAGTATATCATGATGTGTGAAAGAGGATAACCAAGTTGGAAGAAAGAAAAAAGAAAAGATAAAGACTAAGGAAAATAGAAGACCAACAAAAGGAGCTAAAAAAAATTAGAGTTTGAGTTGGAGGAGTTATGGTGGATGTTGGAGGAGTATAAGGCATGCAATAATAAGAAGGCAAAGAAAAATAAATCTACAAGAAAGGCATTGAAGAGTTATAAGAAGGTGAAAAAGAATGGTGAGGGTAAATACACCTTGTGAGTAAGAATTATTTTTAGAGAGGAAAGCCATAGAGTCAAGGATTAGCCAAGTGATAGAACTGTTAGAATAGGGAAAGATTAAATCCCTTGAAGAGTTGGTAAAATTTTTAGTGGATAGAAGATCCTTAAATACGATTATCCAAGAATTTTAGAAAGAAGAGATAGATGAATGGGATGAAGATAAAGAGGAGGAGTGGGATGAAACTATTGAGTTGTGTTACCCTAAAGAAGGGGGAAATATTGAAGATTACAATGTAAGCGAAGAGTTTGAAGATTGCGATGAAGAGGAATGTATCCTATCACAAGAGGAGACCTAAAATGTCGTAGCAGTGGAAGCAATCCATATTAGAGAGAAAGATACAACAGAGATGGCGATCTTTGGGAGCCCCATATGTGATGAAGTCTTATTCGTTTTGGAGAACACAACCAACCAAAAATAGCTAGAGGAATGTCTAGAGAATCCCATTATTAATGAAAAGAGAGTAGAAGATCATCACTTTCTTGGAGAAGGAATGAGAGTGATTGAGGAAAGAAACAAAAGGCCACACATTTGTTGTGTAGCAAAGGAGGACAATGCAAAAAAGGAGTTATCTTGTAAACGACATCACACAAAGCTAAGAAATGAAGACCACCTCACAAAATAAAAATTGGAAAGCATGCCTAAATGACATAATGTAAAGAACACGGAAACTCATATTATAGTTCATGTTTTTTATGGTTTATGTGTAGGTACAACAAAAGGTGGGACAAGTGATGCAAAGAGCCATAATATCTTTCAATGGAGGAGGACCACTAATCCTTCAAGGAGCTAGGAAAAGAGAAAGAGAACAAATTGGTAGAGGAGGAGGATCATTGATCCAACAAGAGGCTAGAAGCAAAAAATTAAATAAGTGTGATCATTTGTAGAGGTATCTAATTTGGTGGAAGGGAACAATGTGGCTTGGTTCTTCAAGTCAAAAGGATGGTTTTGCCATCTAACCCAAACTCTTACTTGGATGTTTGATGCAGTAGCATCTTGGGGTAAAATTAATCTTGCATCATCAAAAAAATTCAATAGTTGAGTCCTTAAGTGCCTTAGTGTGTTAACTTCTTTAAGTTTGTTTTCAAAAAAAAAAAAGCTTTGAACTAGGAGGTTCAAAATTTTAGAAAGAATGGGAGAATGATGTAAACCAATTCCTTAGAATCAAGAGGCATGATTAATTGTAATTACTAATTTAGAAGTGACTGGTAATGGCTCAGTCATTTAGGGAAAAACCATTAGAAATGTGCTAATTTTGGAGAGTTAGAGAGAAATTAGGGGTCTTTGGCTAGTGGTGGAGTTGTGATGCCAAAAAAATGATATTATTCTATAATGTAGGTAGCACCAAGGGATTAGTGGTAGTCATGCTTATTTTCCTGTAAGGATTTTTCTTCTGGTCTGGAGTTGATTCGAGTGTGGAGAGTAGAGGTGGTATCCGTGAGAAATGGGAGTTCAAGATATGTAATTGTTTGCTATTTTTATCTATAAATATAAGATAATTGTATATTGTTGGCATTTAGTTTACCATAGATTTTGAGTTGTATTTCCTTTGAGTTAAATGTGTTTACCATGAGTTATCCATACATGTTCTGATGAATTGGTTACAATTCTAGTTTTGAGTGTATAAACTATAGGAATATGCAGTAAGAGTATAGATCGTGATACTTTTCTTGTAGGTGTGAATGTGTTTGCATCATTTTCTCACTCTCTTGGAAGAGGAGGATAATGTAAAAAAATATTTACAAATATCTAGATACCTTTTGTTTAGTATCAGGTTCAAGCATTCAATGGCAGAAAACTCAATGTTACATGTAGTCATTCCTCCCTCTACCTTCTTGACTTAATGCCTTCGACTAGAAGTGGATTGACCATGGTGAGGTTTTCACATTTCTTAGAATCCATTTTGCTTTGTATGATTCTTTTTCTCTATGTGGCAAGTGGTTATTGATCATGTTGAGAAAAAAGTCAGCCTATTGGATCACCAAACCTCTCTCCCTACCCAAGAAGTTTTAGGTTTGTTCTAAGGTTTTATTAGCCACCCATGTGTTGTATTATTTTTATTGGGTTCCTTCAAAGGCTTCCTATAAAAAAATTCAAAAAGTTGCTAAAGGGTTTTTATGGGCTTCTTCAAAGAAGGGTAAATGTTTTTATCATGTTGTTTGGGATTCTTGTTGCATTCCTTGTTATTATGGTGAGCTTGGCCTCATAGATACTCAATGACATGGTTTAACCTTCTTTGCTAAATGGAATGTTAGATCACTTGATTGGAATGAAGCGAGGAAGGTTTTTCTTTGTCATTGAATTTCTTTTGGTCCCCTCTAGGCCATAAAGCTTGGAAAAATCTAGGGTTTCATTTGATTCTTATTATGAAGGAACTTGTTTAGATTCAAGAAAAAAATGTCATAAAAAGTATATGGAGGGCTTGGGAGGCAATTAATCCATGGTTTATGTGGAATGGAAATGGTTTTCACACTAGCCTTTCTATCAATCAACAATCTCTTTGTTGGTTTCTTGTGATCACTTGCTAGGATAAACCTTTAGCCAAAGTTCCTTGGTTCTGTGCCCTTAATTTTTTAACAAAGGTGTTTGGACCATTTCCAACCTCTTTTATAAAACCACCAGAAATTGGCTATCTTGACCAAAAGACACAAGAAAATTTGGACTTACCAATCATGACTACAAAACTTTTCAAACTATTATTGATTCTATTGCTCTTGAATTGCTTCACAAGATTGGTGTTAGATGTCATAAACCGTGGTTGAAAGATTGGAAATGGTACCTTGATACACCACTTCACAATTACAAGCCTTGCAAAGGATATTCATGGCTCTCCCTACATTTTCCTATGGTTCAAACGCTTAATGATAGATGGGCTCTTTAGTCCACATCCAACTCATGGCATAAAAGATTTCAAATAGTTTGGCCAACCTTTATTGAGACTAAATTTGTTCACTTTACTTGGTGCATTCTCTATTAGGATCTTCCCATTGGTTCCTAATTGATTCATCTAGTGGTTGTCAATCTCCATTGTCTTGTTTATAGACAAGATGAAACACTCAAACATCTCTTCTAGTTTAATTCCAAATCTCAAGTTGCTAGGAATTTAATTCATGATTGCTTTCCACATTTTAGGCCATAACCCTTTTCTTGACATATGATTATTTTGGGGATTGGCCCAAGCTTCCTGCTAAATTCACCTAGATAAGGCATGCTTTCAGAGTGGAATTTTTTTTTAGAATTTGGAAAGATAGGAATTCAAATCTTTTCTTTAGAGCCTCCATTGATATTCATTTCTTTCTTTATATTAAGTTGATGATATGTTCCAATGTACTTTTGTAGATCTAGGTACAAGCCAACATAGTTAAACTTGAGGTTGCATATTTGTGGGTTTTACTAGATCACTATGGTAACTCTCCTTGCCTAGTTTCACAGGTCCCACTTGTTGGGACTGAAATTCCCAGGGTACTTTTTGGCAAATATTAAGTGATGTGGAGCACACAGTGAAAGTCAAATAGTTGATACCATACTTCACAACAATGGGCTTCTATCCCATAGTTTAGACAGATTAACCCTTAATCAGCTTTAAAAATCCACTCTCTAGGTCCAAACAACACCGAAACATATATATTATGCACTATCGGTAAGACAACTGATGTCGGAAAGACTTTCCCAAGTCTTACCGTAGACCTATCTTATACCGATGTGTTCCCGACACCTCCTTCGCTGTAACTTCTTCTGTTAGCGTAACTTAAAACTCTTCCACCGATCTACATCTCTTACCGATATGCCAAACGATTGTATATACAAGACATGACTTGTTATCACCGGTTCTCTTTACCATTTCTACCAGTCACCCTTTACATTTGATGAAAGATACATTCTAAAGATACATTCTCGATATGCTTTTGTGATATATGTATGCAATGTACATTCCGCGAAACGATACAAACTCATGCTGATACACAGTGATATACATCGCGAAACTGAAAGGATTATGAAATAAGATATAATTGTTGTATATTTTGTGCTTTGTATGTATGTTTTAGAAACATGCATTGCGATATACGTACAATGCGGAATCTAGGAAAAGATTGAAATTTGGTTAAAAGGATACATCAGGACTTAAAGTATATCGGAGAATGCATATACAAGTCAAAATCGAAAGGGGCTACATATTGCAATTTATAAAATAAGAAGTCTGAAAGGAAGATACAATTGAATTTGTATGTTTCGGGCATTATATATGAAGGTTGGATACAAGTAGTGGGTCCTGCCGCTTGCGCATTGGGCTTGTATAATAACAATGTATATCTTTGATATACAAGCCAATATACAAGCGAAGATACATTCTAAAGATACAAGCCGGATGTAAAAAGTAGTTCAATATAGAAAAGTCTTTGTATCGGCGAAGCTAAATAAGTCAGAACAAAGCCTACGAGTCTCGCCGACACGATAGTCACAGCGATGTCGGGGACATGTTGTGAAAGTCATTCTGATAAAGAACGAGAAACATGTATTGGTGAAACAATCATCATCGGGTAATGTATAATAAGTTATCCTGATGGCGTGTTTCACTCCGATGGCGACGATGACTATGCTCATCGATGAGACCTTTACCGATATAAAACATAGAAACCCTAAAATGACATTAAAATTCGAATGGTTAAGATATTCTTCTGATAGTTGAAATATGGGTTTTTTGCAGGATATACACAGCGGGGATCAAGTTATATAAACACCCACGAAAGGATCTTGAGCAACCAATAAATCATCGATAAGGGAAGTAATTATTTGAGTAAATACATATGTTTAAATAAATTTGTTTTGATCATTTGATTAGAGACTAATTTGTGTTTTATCTATTTTTTTTAGGAATAATAAAGAAACCCTTGAAGGATATTAAGCAGAACTATAGTTAAAGATCTTTGTTTGACCCTAAAATGGTTATCCATTTGATGATTAAAGACGAGTATTCATTTTCCTAAATCTATTTTATTAAGACAAATACTGTTGTTCAGTTATCAACCGTCACAACTATTGTAACTGGTCTGAAGCTTGTATGCCTCTCTTTATAAGAGATGACCAAGACCAGAAAAAGAAAAAAGGAGGGAGAGATTACAAAATAGAACAGGGGATACTATAGATTAGATTTGAACAACAATGCTAGTTCACTTTTAATATATTTTATTTCTGGTAGACCATGTGCAAGTATTCTCTGATGAAGTCAAGTCTGTGAACATGAAGCAGTAACTGCAGATTTCGGTATCAACTATCTATTTAATTTATTCAATTATATGATTGTTTCCTTTCAAAGTTTTCTCTGTTATTCAATTTAAGTTATCAAGTATATCTTCAAGTTGTCTGTACACATTTGCTGTTATAGTGTGATAAGATTAACTGGTTTCTACTTTCACAATTAAATCCTTTAAATCTATCACAGTAACGGTGAAGGCATTGTCATGGATCTGTAAGAAGAGTCATATAGTTAGGGTTTGTATTCTGTCTCCAGTTTTTTGATAAATCTGTTATAGTTGTAGTATTATTCTGATAGGTTCCTTCAAAGAGGGATTAAATCCTTTTAGATGAATGCAAGTAATCTGATTTTATCAATTGGATGTATATAAGTATGGAATATTAACTATTTCCTTGCAGGGTTGTACAAGTTACATACCTATTCTTTCATGCCAGATAGTTCGAGTTTTTACCAAACAAATAGTCATTTATTTCATGATCATACTGACTCTATATTCAATAAGGCACTGGTCTAGTGTTTTCATTATTACTTATACAAATTCACTTTAGATTTACTTAATTAGATTGCATCATTGTTTTAGCATTACAATTTAGATCATTTAGAATTAACTTGTTGTCTTTTCATCTATTTTATAATTTGTGCCATTATCAATAGTTAGATTAATTCTGATCAAAGTAGTGATCATCTCTTTATTTGCTTTATTAATTAGAGGTTTACCCGCCTAGGTCTGGCAGAGCCTAAAGTGAAGGGGATTTAGCTATATCTACCCTGTGTCAGTTAGCCAAAAACGTTAAGAGAGCCTGGCAACCTCTTAGGGTTAACGACCTGCGTTTTTGAGACCTAACAGAATTGGCAACTCTATGGGGAGAAAACATAGAGAAACCTGGTGGTAGACCATGTTATTAGAGTCAGAGAATTAAAAGGCACAACTCTGTTGGTGGAAGGAAAAACCCAGAAGATTGATTAGTCCTCTAAATAGAGGTGGCGACTCTACACAAAACTCAAATCGGTCTTCTGATAAAAGTGTCATAGTGGAGATCTAAAGCTGATGGTAAAAAACTGCAATCATCCCCACCTTTAAGGGCTCCTACTAAGAAAACTGGGATATCAAGTCAGTCTCATAGTACTAATAACCAAATTTCTCCAGAGAATACCTTAGAACAACCAATAATAACTCATAACAACTTCACTCCCTTGCATGAATTAGATGAATTCCAATCCAAGAATCAGTATACTTAGTCTGATGATAATAGATCTGATGATATCTTTGCCCAGTACAGACCTCCTCTTCAGGAACAGCTTGAACATCAGGCTCAGATTATGAGAGAGATAGAACAAAATCAAGTAGAATATAACTACCAAATGTCACTGCAACAGGCTGAAAAAGCTCAAGATGAATTCATAGATCAGGTAACATCCACACAAGTCCATAATAGTCAGCCAGAAGACATGAGAACTAAGGATCAGATGCAGCAAGAGGTACTTAGATTACATGAAGAAATTGAGTTAGATTGAAAGAAGAGGAACTAAAGATGAAACAAGAACTACAACAAATAAGATCTAGAACTAACGTAACCAATTCAAAGTATGTGCCTCCCCATAGGTAGGGTGGACATGTTCAAATAAGCAATCAAATGGGGTTACATCAAAATGCAAGTTGTTCACATACTTCAGCAACGCCACATGTTAGCCATGCCCAATAGAATATTCCACCACAAAATCTAAGACCATCCAATGCACACAACCCATCTTAACATATAGCTAATCCTTATCCACCACCTGGTCATCACCATATTCCACCTCACCATCAAAATGTAAACATGGCACCCCACAGTACATACAATAATCCTCCTCTACAAAATAGGCAAATGCAAGAACCTCCACTTGCAAATACTGGGAATGTTCACCAACAACATCCACCGCCAGGGCATAGACGTAACATTCAATATCAGCAACCTCCCCCACAACAGAATATGTATCATCAATAATATGCCCAACCCAATATGTATCCACAACCTCCATTTGGATACCAATATTATCCGCCATACCCAACCTAATCCTACAAGTATGGCCAGATAATTTGATTTGACCAGATATCAGCTATATCCTTATCCCATGGATAATAGTTGGAGGAACAATGTGCCTAAGTTTACAGGAAGCAGTGAATTGACTGCTGAAGAACATATCAAACGATTCAATGCTTTTATATGGGACATTGGTAACGAATATGAAGATATAAAAATGAAACTGTTTATGATATCTCTTACTAATGAAGCAAGAGACTAGGTAAATAGCTTGCCAGACGCTTCAATATATTCCTTGACAGACTTCCACAATCAATTTTTAGAACAATTCAGAAATCAATGTGCCCCAGAATTTACTCTTCATGAACTAATAACTATTCAAAAGTATCAAAATGAACAGGTGTATGATTTTAATTTGAGATTCACTAAACTGTATAACAAGGTCCCACAAGAATCCAAATTGAACAACCAAGCAACCCTTAGCATATACTTGAAAGCATTTGACCCGAAGACAGGTTATGAACTCAGGGGCAAAAATCCTAGAACCTTGGCACAAGCACAAAAAATGGCTCTCACTATTGAAAACAATAAAAAGGCTGCTGGGATGATTGGAAAAAGAGATATTATAAGAGTTCCTCAAAATCCTAATCCTCTTGCAAACAAGCAAGAATACTCCCATAAGAATGAAAGACCAAGACTCCATGATATGCCATATCATATGAACTAGAAAGATGGAAAGCCCGTGGATACTAACAAGAGACATAACTATGGAAAAGACACCCCAGACCCTTTGAAGAAAAGTGGAGTCCATGTGATAGAAAATAGTCCATGGTGTATGCCCTGTAATTTACCACACTCTCCTGATTATTGTGTGGTAGCACAATTAATACAAAAAGATGAGGTATCTTATAACCCTCAGATGGATCATCACACTATAAATATGTTGGGTATCACACCTTTCACTATTGAAGAAGATTATTCGTCCGGCGAGGAAGCAGGGTATGAATATGATGTAGGAGCACAAAAATATAATGTGAACATAGGAGAACAAGAAGTATTTTCCGACCATGAAGAAGACTTAGGAAATTGCGGATATGACCTCAATGCAACACAAAGTTACAATTAGCGAAAACCCTCTAAGGAAGACAGAAGAGCCTTAACATTAGCTGCGGTAGCACAAGCTAAAAATAGCTATAATCTGAGAAACAAAACAGTAAGTGCTGAACAAGGAATTCCCATAAGTATATTTATAAAAAATCAGACTTTCGGTAAAAATGATAAAAGTAAAGCTGAGAAAACACCTCATGATATACCTTCTGTTGACACACCGAACAAAAAGAAGGATGACACAAAAACTAAGGAAAATGGGCAAACAAAAGTTGATAGGTCGGAACTAAACATAAATCCCTCATTTGATATTGCTCAAGTTGTTTCTCAAATGAAAATATCTGTGCCACTTCTAGAAATGATGAAGGTGGAAAAATATAAAAATATAGTGGTGAAGATGATATCAAATGTATTAGACAAAGGACCCGAACAACATAGTCCTAAAATAAATATGCAACAAGAATCTACCAAAATACCTAAGGTATACCTGGGTGAAACATTAATGAAAAATCCATCTCAAATAGATCCATTCTATATTACCTTGCTGATAAAAAACAAATTAGTCAGGAATTGTATGCTTGATTTAGGAGCAGCAGTAAACATAATGCCTATGGCTGTTATGAAAGAGTTAGGAATGTGGGTGGATACTACATTCGGTAAATGTTATGCAATGGATAACAAATCTGTCCCTGTTGTTGGAATCATGAAAGGTGTTGAGATAAAATTAGCATCTCATCCTGAAGCCTCCTATGAAATTGATATCACTGTGGTAGATATCCCACCTAACTATGGAATGTTGTTATCTAGACAATGGACTGTCATGGTAGGGGGAAGTGTGCAATTAGATTTATCTTATGCTACTATCACATTGGGAACACAGGCAGTTAAACTCTATAGGGAGCCAAGGTATGAAGACATTATAGAGAAAATTAATCCAAATCAAATGATTTGTTTCTGTGACACAGACTTTAGTACATTTAGGGTGGAAGAACAGTCTAAATTGCATAATACAGACCCAATTTACTACGAAGCCAAAATTGATGAAAATGAAGTATGGACCATGTATTTCGATGGAGCATGTAGGAAGGTAGGAAATGTAGTTGGGGTGTTGTTTATATCACCGTCAGGAAAAACATTCAAATATTCTTTTTCTCTGAATTTTGAGTGCACAAATAACATAGCTGAATATGAAGCACTTTTAATTGGGCTAAACATTGCTAGAAAACACAAAATCAAATTGTTAGTAGTATATGGAGATTCTGAATTGATTATTTCACAAGTCAAAGGTAAATATTCCTCAAAAAACAAAAGATTGAAACAATACAGAAATGCAGTCCTGGATGATATAGAATTGTTTGATGCCTTTTCAATAAGTTGGATAGATAGATGGGTCAAAAAATATAATGGCTGACCTCCTTGAAAATATAGCTTTGAAGAGGGATGACATTACCTTGACAGGTATTTCAAAAGTCGAGCTCAAAACTAGACCAACTATCCTAGACAACATATATAACTGGCAGGTTTTTGATAATGATGCTGATTTACTCAAATTTTTGCATTGTATAGATCAGTATGAGAATCAAGAGATTGATCCTAATGCTTTTGTTGAGGAGAATGATGGTAAAGAGACTTTATTTGAGAAAGAAACTGTCCAGCTTAAAACAAATAAAATTCCAAAAGGCTTAGTAGCGTTAGAAAGAATTTTTGATGCGAATGATCGATCTATTACCAAAAAGGTAATAGTAAAAAGGAGGATGATGTGGAAGAAATAAATTTGGGAATTGAATTGTCACCTAAAAAGGTCTACATTGGAAAGAAAATGACCCCTGCAATCAGAAGCATGTTAATTACATTATTGAGAAAACATAAACATGTATTTGCCTGGTCTTATGATGATCTCAAAGCATATAGGGAAGATTTGTTCCAACACAAAATTCCACTTAAATTTGATGCTAAGCCCTATAGACAAAAACAAAGACCCATCAACCCTGTGTTAGAACCTAAAATGCATGAGGAACTTATAAAACTCAGGGAAGCTGGCATAATTAAACCTATTAGGCATTCATCTTGGGTCTCAAACTTAGTTCCTGTTAGGAAGAAGAATGGAGACATTAGATTGTACGTCGATTTTAGAAATTTAAATATTTCTTCCTTAAAAGATAATTATCCGTTACCTAATATGGAAACTTTACTGCAGAGAGTTACTGGTTGTGAGTTATTATCCATGATGGATGGGTTCTCTGGATACAACCAAGTAAAGGTTAAAGAATCTGAACAATACAAAACAACCTTTACAACCCCGTGGGGAACTTATGTATACGTAAGAATGCCATTTGGCCTTACGAATGCTGGAGTCACATTCCATAGGGCAATGGACGTTGCTTTTGCAGGTTTAATAAATGAAATCATGGCTGTATATCAAAATGACCTCACTGCATATTCAAAAAAGGCCGAAGATCATGTGAATCACCTTGAGAAAATATTTATCAGAGCACTAGAGTATGGTATTTCCTTGAATCCCAAGAAATATAAATTTGCAGTCACAGAAGCGAAATTACTTGGGCACATAATATCCAAAGATGGAGTTAGGATTGATCCCAAAAGAATAGAGGCAATAGACAAAGTTCCTATCCCAAAGACAGTCAAGGCTATACAATCATTCTTTGGACAAATAAACTTTGTGAGAAGGTTTATACCGAACTTTGCAGAAATAATTAACCCTATATCTAGAATGTTGAAGAAAAATGCAAAGGTTAATTGGACAGATGAATGCATAAAAGCTTTCGCATCCATAAAAAGAGCAATTAAAGAAGCTCTAGTGCTAAAGTCTCCCAATTTTAGTAAACCTTTCCAGATCTTTTCCTTTGCATCTTTTTATACAGTGCTGCTACAAAAGAATAATGAGGGTTATGAGCAACCTGTTTCTTTTTTCAGTAAATCACTCCAACATGCAGAACTTAACTATGATATCACAGAAAAACAAGCTTATGCATTGGTGAAAGCAGTCAAGGCATTTAGACCTTACCTAGTTGGGGCTAAGGTGATAGCTTATGTACCGAATGCAGCAGTCAAAGATGTGTTCATGCATAGTGAAGTAACTAGGAAGAGATGTAGGTGGATAAATTGACTTCAAGAATTTGATATGGAAATTCAAATCACAAAACTAGTAAGGGGACAAGGGTTAGAAAAATTGATGACTGAAATAAATCTTGAGGCTGCCCAAGTATGTAATATTGAAAATGAAGAGGACATGATAACAAGTATTGAGAAAACTCCTTGGCATATTGACATAGTGTATTACCTCAAGCACATGAAATGCCCTAACAGACTTGATGATAATAAGAAAAGGACTCTAAAATTGCATGCTTCTAAATATGTGCTTATAGAAGGAGACCTTTTTTGGAAAAATAATGATGGTATCTTATTGTTTTGTCTAGATGAAGAGCAAGCAAAATCTGCCTTAAAAGAGATGCATCAGGAGTCTGTGGTGGCCATTTCTCAGTTAAAACCACAGCACACAAGATATTAAGGGCTAGATACTATTGGCCCAAGGTTTTCAATGATGCCTATAGTTTTACCAAGAAGTGTGAGGCCTGTCAAAGATTCTCAGGAAAGCTAAAATATCAAGGTGCATTACCCTTTAGACCTATGCAAGTTGATGCCCCATTTCACCAATGGGGAATTGACTTTATAGGAGAAATTATGGAAAAATCAAGTGGCGGCCATAGATGGATATTGGTGGCCACCTACTATTTCACGAAATGGGTAGAAGTAGTGCCCACTAAACAAGCAACCAGCAAGGTTGTGATCAACTTCCTATTGGAAAACATTTTAACTAGATTTGGGGTACCTTTGAGGCTTATAACTGACAATGGAATGTGTTTTAGATCATATGATTTTAAATTTTTTTGTAAATCTTATGGCATTACGATCTCATATTCTTCTCCCTACCACCCACAAGGTAATGGGCAGGCTGAGTCTAGCAATAAGAGTATTTTGAAGATTGTAAAAAGAATGTTGGACAATAACAAGAAAGCCTAGGATTCTAAGTTGAGATTGGCATTATGGGCTGATAGAATCACGGTAAAGAAAGCCATTGGCAAGTCACTATTCGAGTTAGTCTATGGAACTCATGCTAGATTCCCAATACACAACCTGTTGCCAGTATGTAAGTTTATCCTCCAAGAGGATGGGGATGTCCTAGAACCAATGGAGGAAAGGCTAGAACAAATAATGGAATTAAATGAAATGAGGGAATAGGTGATACAACAGAATAAAAAATGCAAATGCAGATGAAGTACCTATATGATAAAAAAACAACATTTAGAAAATTTGAGGTAGGTGACATAGTACTTATTTGGAATGCTAGAAATCAAGCAAAGGGGAAGCATGGAAAATTTGATGCCTTGTGGATTGGACCTTTTGTCATCAACGGTAAGGTAGGGGAGGATTCATATTATGTACAGAACATGTCTAGTGAGGAGCAAGAACTACCAGTACATGGGCAGTTTTTGAAACATTTTTTCTCTTAAAAAGAACCCGAGAGAAAAGAATTGCCAGTGCATGGACAATTCTGGTTAAACTCTCAAAATGGTCTTTTCCATGCACGGTAGTTTAGACAAGTTAAATAACTTGCTTAAAGAGCTCTCTTATCAGGAAATAAAAGTTTTTCATAAAGCAATAACCCAGGATCTTCACCCTTCATAGTTAACCCATCGTCAAATGAAGAAGGCATTGGTTTGCTCCTCCAGAAATATGGGATCTTGCTATGCCCACAAGGGGCATACATCCCCAAAAAGAGCCACTGTTGGGACTAAAATTCCCTAGGTACTTTTTGGCAAATAGTAAGTGATGTGGAGCACACAGTGAAAGTTAAACAATTGATACCATACTTCACAACAATGGGCTTCTATCCCACAGTTCAGACAAATTAACCCTTAATCAACTTTAAAAATCCACTCTCTAGGTCCAAACAACACTGAAACATATATATTATGCACTATCGGTAAGACAACTAATGTCAGAAAGACTTTCCCAAGTCTTACCGTAGACCTATCTTATACCGATGTGTTCCCGACACCTCCTTCGCTATGACTTCTTCCGTCAGCGTAACTTAAAACTCTTCCACCGATCTACATCTCTTACCAATATGCCAAATGATTGTATATACAAGACATGACTTGTTATCACCGGTTCTCTTTACCATTTCTACCAGTCACCCTTTACATCTGACGAAAGATACAATCTAAAGATACATTCTTGATATGCTTTTGTGATATATGTATGCAATGTACATTCGGCGAAACGATACAAAACTCATGCTGATACATAGTAATATACATCGCGGAACCGAAAGGATTATGAAATAAGATATAATTGTTGTATATTTTGTGCTTTGTATGTATGTTTTGGAAACATGCATTGCGATATACGTACAATGCGGAATCCAGGAAAAGATTGAAATTTGGTTAAAAGGATACATCAGGACTTAAAGTATATCGGAGGATGCATATACAAGTCAGAATCGAAAGGGGCTGCATATTGCGATTTATAAAATAAGAAGTTCGAAAGGAAGATACAATTGAATTTGTATGTTCGGGCATTATATATGAAGGTTGGATACAAGTAGTGGGTCCCGCCGCTTGCACATTGGGCTTGTATAATAACAATGTATATGTTTGATATACAAGCCAATATACAAGCGAAGATACATTCTAAAGATACAAGTGGAATGTAAAAAGGAGTTCAATATAGAAAAGTCTTTGTATCGGCGAAGCTAAATAAGTTAGAACAAAGCCTGCGAGTCTCGCCGACATGATAGTCACAACGATGTCAGGGACATGTTGTGAAAGTCATTCCGATAAAGAATGAGAAACATGTATCGGTGAAACAATCATCATCGGGTAATGTATAATAAGTTATCCTGATGGCGTGTTTCACTCCGATGGCAACGATGACTATGCTCATCGACGAGACCTTTGTCGATACAAAACACATAAACCCTAAAATGACATTAAAATTCAAATGGTTAAGATATTCTTCTGACAGTTGAAATATGGGTTTTTTGTAGGATATACACAGCGGGGATCAAGTTATATAAACACCCACGAAAGGATCTTGAGCAACTGATAAATCATCGATAACAGAAGTAATTATTTCAGTAAATACATATGTTTAAATAAATTTGTTTTTATCATTTGATCAGAGACTAATTTGTGTTTTATCTATTTTTTTTAGGAATAATAAAGAAACCCTCGAAGGATATTAAGCAGAACTACAGTTAAAGATCTTTGTTTGACCCTGAAATGGTTATCCATTTGATGATTAAAGACGAGTATTAATTTTCCTAAATCTATTTTATTAAAACAAATATTGTTGTTCAGTTATCAACCATCACAACTATTGTAACTGGTCTAAAGCTTGTATGCCTCTCTTTATAAGAGATGACCAAGACGAGAAAGAAAAAAGGAGGGAGAGATTACAGAATAGAACAGGGGATACTATAGATTAGATTTGAACAGCAATGCTAGTTCACTTTTATTATATTTTATTTCTGGTAGACCATGTGCAAGTATTCTCTGATGAAGTCAAGTCTGTGAACATGAAGCAGTAACTGCAGATTTTGGTATCAACTATCTGTTTAATTTATTCAATTATATGACTGCCTCCTTTCAAAGTTTTCTCTGTTATTCAATTTGAGTTATCAAGTATATCTTCAAGTTGTCTATACACATTTGCTGTTATAGTGTGATAAGATTAACTGGTTTCTGCTTTCACAATTGAATCCTTTAAATCTGTCACAGTAACGGTGAAGGCATTGTCATGGATCTGTAAGAAGAGTCATATAGTTAGGGTTTGTATTTTGTCTCCAATTTTTTGATAAATCTGTTATAGTTGCAGTATTATTCTGATAGGTTCCTTCAAAGAGGGATTAAATCCTTTTAGATGAATGCAGGTAATCTGATTTTATCAATTGGATGTATATAAGTATGGAATATTAACTATTTCCTTGCAGGGTTGTACAAGTTACATACCTATTCTTTCATGCCAGATAGTTTGAGTTTTTACCAAACAAACAGTCATTTATTTCATGATCATACTGACTCTATATTCAATAAGGCACTGGTCTAGTGTTTTCATTATCACTTATACAAATTCACTTTAGATTTACTTAATTAGATTGCATCGTTGTTTTAGCATTACAATTTAGATCATTGAGAATTAACTTGCTTTCTTTTCATCTATTTTATAATTTGTGCCATTATCAATAGTTAGATTAATTCTAATGAAAGTAGTGATCATCTCTTTATCTGCTTTATTAATTAGAGATTTACTCACCTAGGTCTGGCAGAGCCTAAAGTGAAGGGGGTTTAGCTATATCTACCCTGTGTCAGTTAGCCAAAAACTTTAAGAGAGCCTAGCAACCTCTTAGGGTTAATGACCTATGTTTTTGAGACCTAACACCACTAACTTCCCCTTCTCACAGGCCATTCCCCTCCTAGAGCGTATCAACATGGATGTAGTTGTAGTTCCTCAACCTTCTCATGGATCTTATGGTTCTCCTCCACAACACAAGTCTTAAGGATCATCCCAACACTCTTACCAACTCTCTACTACTTCACAACCCTATTGTTGGGTCATTTTGTTAGGAAAAATGATAAAATTCCTTGATTAGCATTGATAATTTCCCCTGTCAAGAATTATAATCCACCTCTAGATGAGACTCACAAGGAGAAAACAATTGAAGATGCTACCAATATGGGTTCAGAGCCCCCTTTGATGGTCAGAACTTGCTAGTTAAATGGGGCAATCCCGAGGATCATGCTCCACCACCTATTACTTTCATTGCTCTTGTTTTCTAGTCTACAATTAATCAACATTTGAAAACATGTTACTGTTGTTGATGTTTTAGACTTTGCCTAGCTTGGAATTCGAGGTGTGAGTTCATTCCACCCTCCCTTTTTGTGAATATGTTGTAAAATATTTAGTTTATAAAGATATAATAAAACTTTGTTCATTTTTAAATAAAGAAATAAACTTTCCCTATGTGTGAATTAGTCTAATCTAGTATAATACATACACATAAGCATAAATCAACCTAGATTAATTAAATGATAGATGTGGTCTAATGTATTATGAAACTAATTGTTAGCGTACAGAAATTAATGCATGATAAGTATTGTTAGTAGAGATATTTTGAGTTTTAACTCTATTTTAAGTGATATTATTTCTGCATGCTAAGAGAACGAAAAATCAAGTCTAATTTTAACTATATTTTAGGGCTACAAAGTCTTTAAAAAAGGACTTCCCATTGTTGTTTGTAACAAGTTAGAAAAACAAGTCCTGGTCGCTCAATTTGAGTAGAGTTATGTGTGAGATGAAGACATAAATTGTTCATTGAATATTTAATGTTATAGTAAGTTTATATGCTGCAAGTGGTTTCTCTTTTCTACTTTTATAATAATTGTAGACACCTGAAAATGGTCATGACCACCTTTCGTCACCATCCGCACAATAGATGAATCAAAATCAAATAATTTCCACTAGTCCACCCAACACATATCGTAATTATTTAATTAATATTTTCTCATCTCTTCTTATCACAAAAAAATCATTTTCTCCTACTATAGTCCAAAAATCAAATATCCATTTAAAGAATATAATTCACATTTATCTCCAAAAAATTAAATAAATAAAAATTAAATAAATATACCTATTTATTTAATTACCTAATTTGTCCATTTTTTTATTACATTTTGTAATCAATCATTAATTTCTTCTAAATGTGCACATGGGTTAATTTAACCTAAACCTAGATTACCCCTTTCCCCATGCTTCTAGAATGCCACTTGTCATCTCATATACATGCATGTACATGACAAGTGGTGCCTTAGAAGTATGGGCAAATCTTCCTTTTGTCATACTTGTCCTTCTTTCCACTATTCCCCTAATTTTAAATCACATGTGGCACTATTGCATGGAATTTAAAATTCCACTTGTCCTCCCCTCCCAATTTTAAATTCCTGACAAAATCCAAACCATGCCTTTTCATAAATGAGGAATTACATGTCATACACCTACCTAATCCTAGCCATCCATCCATTAAACCATTCAATCCCATCCCTTGATCTCTCCTTGAATCTCAGAGCATCTCCCTCATGCAATCTCCTTGCGTCATTTGTCCAATTCTCCTTGCTTAGGATCCTCAAGCAATGCGAGCCCTTGATCCTCAATGTTGATCTTAGCCCTTCATCTTCACCTCCAAAAATCTATAAATTGAGCCCTTCTCCTCCATTTCTAACAAGCAATTTGAATGTAATAAAATTCTACCTCATTGAGCACTTGGCATATCAATAGCATTAGCAATTTACATATGGTCTGGCATATCTTAGGGAAAATAAAAAGCATTGCATTGTGGATAGGGTGCAATTTAGTTAGCTTGTGCATTACTCTTTAGCCTAGTCTTGAGGCGACTTAGATTACTGAATTGAGGTGAATTGGGCTTGTCTAACCATCCTTGTTTGTTCATCTCTTTAATGCTCACATTTCTGGCATGCCTGGTGGGACATCCACCTCCCTAACTTCATGTTTTCTTTGAATGTTTGTTGAATTTTGTCATGTAGGTTATAGTCACGCTTTTACCTATGGATCAATGCTTCCACCTCACCTGTCAGCACTTACACCTTCAAGCACTTGTTTTTTGGGGATTAGTGTTGAAACTCCCTGCACTAGCACCTACGTGTCAAGAATCAGTGCTCAGGTCCAGTGATATTTCATTTGTTGTTTTGGCTATAATTTTTTTGCTTAACAAACTTGGAATTGTTTTGTTGGCTTTCCATACCTCCTAATATTCTATTTTACAGGCTTTAGCATTCTATTTTGTAGGTTTTGTTGAAATTGCAAGCTGCCATTATCTTGGCGTCGAATCAACGCCTACACAGGAGGATCAATGCTTGTTTGGTTAGGTATAAGGCTTTGTCTTCGACATTTTAGCATCTATTTCTTTGTTATAGCACATATACTCTCTAGATTAGCACTTAGAGCTTAGTTTTTAGCACCTACACCTTCTGCTTTAGCACTTATTGTCTTTATTGCAACATTTTTTCTGTCTATCTTAGCGCATGTTTCTGTTAGTGTTGAAAAAGACTGTCTTAGTACCTATCTCTATTTGGAATTAATTTGCAAGTTATCATCACTTTATTGGGATAATACTTGACTTTGTAGCATATTCCGCTTGTCCAAGGCACCTTTTTCAAACTACTAACGACTTGTGGTTGTAGTCCCCTGTGTCAAAAACTAATTTTCTACTAGCATTACTAAATTAGTTAGTTGGTAAATTAATTTATTTTCCGTGCTTGTTGAGTAATAAGGTGTATTCTCTCCCCTCGCACCCTTGGGTGATCTTGGGGACCAAAAACCTTCCTTGAACTCTCTTTGTTATTTTTGTTAATCCTAGGGTGTTTCTCACGTATGCTCTCCCCTTGCACTTCACGCAATATTAGGGATAAAAAATGATCAACATTCCTTCCCTTTAGGAGGCCTACCTTGGATTTCATCACCAAGGGGATGACCTCAGTCGCATGTTCTGGTGTGATATATAAATGTTATAAGAATCGAAAGACTCATTTCAAAGGAAGGAACCCATTCGGTCTAAGCAAAAACCCTGAGACCTTCGGTCCACCAAGACTTGGTTTTGTTGGCGCTCTTGGTTGGATGCTTGGGACACCCCCATTCACATATTCATCCCTCGTACCTAGCGTATTTGGGACATCCCCTAGCGACTTGTATATCCTAGCTAAGACCTTCGGTAGTCATACCTTGTGGTGCACTGCTGCAGTAGGAGGGGAAGAAGCTCACATGTATCGTTATACTTGAGATAGGGGCTACTTTGGGTGAGACAAAAGTCTCCAAGGTAAGGGGTATATGGTGGTACATGACCATATATTCCCTATCTATCCAAGCTATAGCATTATGATATTAATGGGGGTGAGAATCACTTCTCTATTTTGAGTTGAGATTGACCCACGACCATTTTGTGAGATCCACAAGGTATGTCACTCCCACTTGAATAATTTAGGATTGTGATCAAGTGCTTGGTGTGTCTTTTTGTGCAATACCTATGGAAGCCATATCAACCTTATTTCCAAAATTGTCAAAACAACCATTGTGATTGTTTATTTGCATTTGTCTTGCCAAGTCAACCCACTAAACATCTTGAAAACCAAAATAAACTCCATCAATGCCTGCACTTGTCTCGCAGTGCCTATAACCTGAGTATTAGTGCTCTGATAGCCTCAATTAGTGCCTAGATCAACAATTGAAACCAATTGTCTTTTAGCACCTGTCAAACATCACTTAGTTCCCATCCATCATCTATCAACACCTAGATTCATATGTCAGTGCTTATACCCACAGATTTAGCACTTAGACTTGTGGACTTAGCACCTATCTATCATTTGTCAGCAGCCATCCATCATCTATCAGTGCTTATACCTTTTGTCTTAGTGCCTATTTCTGAAGTCACACAAATTTGAGGATATTCACTTTTTCATGCATTGACTCTATTCCACCATCTCATCCATATGTCCCTCACATCCTCAAAATCATAAAATCCTCTTAATTTTTGATATTTGTACCCCCCATTAGGTTATCCCCATCTTGCGAATATATCACTTGCCACATTCATTTGAAACTTAGCTTGTGATTCATCAACCATCCTTTCTTCATCATCATACCTTGACCTCCATCTAATGTCAACCTTGGTTAAGTTATCCCATCCAAGTCGATCATCCTACCTTAATCAAGTCAAATCAAACAAATCATCCAATTCTAATCAATTCCAACTAAATCAAAATACATCATCCAACATGAAAAATCTAATCCACCACCTACCAAGTATACTAAGGTTAGAACTTAAATCTTTTATCCTTTTCTAGTTTGCATTGGGCTTAAGAATTTATCTATCTTAAGTTTAGAGTGAATTATATATCATCCCACTTGGATAAGCTAGCCTAGGAGCTTAGACTACTCCTAAGTTGGTGGACTTCAAGAATATAATTTTGCTTGGTGAGTCTTGTCTACCCCAAGTAAGACAATCATGTTATCTTCTTGCTTAGGCTTTTTCTCCACCCTAAGGAAGGATAAAATCCCATTAAAACTCACAAAAGGATCTAGAGTTGTTAATTTCTCCTTGGTAGTACCATAATTCATCACCTCAATCTTGCAACCATCATCAATCCTACAAACACTTATTCACATCATCAAACTTCAAGCAAACCTCCACTACAAGTTCACCATTTTATGCCTCCCATCACACGATCACAAGCTAGAAGAAAAATGGATTCTCACTATCAACCTCTCTCTCCACATGGCTCTACCACAAGCAATATGGAGGGATATGTCAACCAACCTGAGATGGGTGAAACCTGTTAGAGTAATAGGTTAATTACTTAATTAATTTAATCATATTGATTAATTAATTAAATTGCCTTTACTTTATTTCACTTAAGCTAAACTTAGGCACTTTAATAATTTATTATTAATCCTAGGGTTCTCACTTTTAGCGTTTTGATCTCCTTTCATAAGGATTGATCTTATTGTAATTATTCATTCTTTATGCATTTTGCTTCAGGTTTGCAGAGCACCATTATTGTGCCTCTTGGTCTCCTTTGTGTGATAGGTTATTTACTTGCAGGTGTTCATTGGGATCTATGAGGTTGGTTTATCAACTTCAACAAAACCTCCGTACCCACACACATATACTCCCCCGCCTTCATCAATTTTCTTAATGAAAGAGGGTTACATGACAAATTTGAACAATTTCTTAGCAATCATAAATATGAATTTCTCGAATGACTCATCAAAAATGGGGCACGTCTCCTCCACTCATTTGACCAAGACAAGCTCAAAACAATCGTACACGACAAACCACCATCACCTATTCATGATCAACCATGGGGCCATGTCCCCAATCCCAACAACCCAGTCTATGATAATCCATGGGCCCGCTTTGCTACAACCGCTAACCCCATTTATACCATTGGTCAACATTTAGGGGGTAATACCACCTCACAACCACAAGTATCGGACCCTCCTTATGGTATGCTACCACATATGATGTCATCCAACCCTCCAACTTCCACCAACATACTTACTAATCCAAGTATCCTTACCACATCACCCATTAACACAAACACATCCAACATCCCCCAAAACACTTCTAATATCATCACCATTCCACAAACACTTCCCCCTTTAGTTATCCCATAAAGGACGACTATAACCCAAACAACATTACCCCCTACTGTACCTTCACAAACACCTCTCCAATCTCAACATTTGTTGATGTCACAACCACCACATCAATCTCAAAATCCCTTAACAAGCTATATGCATCCCATACATACAAAAACTCAACAAACGTATTATTCCACCACTCATCAACAACCCCCTAATGTTGCATCCATGCAACACCTAAACATCGCCCAACAACACCAACCACCACTTCAATCACAACACACATATCACTCTTCCACTTACACCCAACCACAACATCAAACATACGAACCCCCCATCCATTCACAAGCCATGGGCCCACCATCACATAATCCTCAACAACAATATATCATTCCACAACACTCACAACAATTATCACAACCACCATTACAACACGCACCACAACCTCCCCTTGCCAATCCTTTCGATCAAGAATGGCAAGAAATGAAAAATGCCCTAAGAATCTTCAACTAGGGATCCAAAAGAAACATTATAAGTTTGAAGACTTATATCCCTACCCATTTAATAGAAATATGATGACCATACCTTTTCCAAGCAACATTTTGAGATCCATAAATTTGATAAGTATAAAGGAAAAGATACCCTCGTGACCATATTAAGGAGTTCTTCATGGCTTACCAATAAGTATCCTATCATGACCAATTCCTCCTTCGTCTTTTCCCTCGAAGCCTAGGAGGACAAGCTTTAGAATGGTTTATGCACTTGCCTCATGGCACCATCTCCACCTTCGTTGACTTATCGAAAAAATTTGTCGCTCATTTCTCGTACAACGTAGAACATGAGATCACCATGCTTGACCTTTGTAATACCAAGCAACGAAATAGTGAAAGTTTTTCCACATATTTACAAAGATGGAGATCACTTGATAGTAGGCTAAGTGGAAAACACCTGAAAAACAACTCATCGATATCTTCATCCAAAATTTAAACCAAGAAATGGCCTTCCACTTGCAAGTACATTGTGCATCAACCTTTAATGAGATCATAGAAAAGGGTCACTATCAAAAAAGACCTCATAGCAAAAGGTTTAGTCAAAATCTATAACAAAAATGATATTGACAAGTCAACAAATGAAAAACCAATGTTTTGGGCCAAGAACAAAAATGTTTTAGGTGATGGTGCCACCAATTCTAAATACATTTAAGTAGTCACACCTAAAATAAAAGAACATAGGTGGTGCAAAATGTTTCAAACAATGTCCTGATACCATCTAGTCAACCAAAAATACATCCTCCCAAAAATCTAAAATGCAAATACCTTCTTTAGGGGAAACTCTTGAAGTTGTGTTTCAAAAACTGGTACAAGCCGATAAGGTTGTATTTCCCACAACTAAGCCTTTTGATGAAAACTAGCCTACGCTCACATGGTACAAAGACAATGAATAATGTGAGTATCATCGAATCAAAGGACACTCTATTGGAAAGTGTATGAAATTAAAAAACTATTTCCAAGACCTTGTTGATCAAGGTGACATCCAAGTGGAAGGTGTTGGTGCCTGCATAAACATTCAGATTTCAAGTATTCATTCACAGGCACCTTTCATAAAAAAACCCAGAAAATCCTAAGTGTAGCGGCCTCCTTTTTCATGCATGTATCCTTGTATATACATTGCTATTTGTATGTACATTTGATATGTGCAAGTGTAAATGTACATTGGCGGGCCAAAAATGTTCAATCGGCTTTCAAAAAAATGAAAAAATTGAGTGTATGCATTTTGAATGCATATCGGGTTTGTATATGCATCGGGGAATCTATTGTAGATTCTGGGAATATTCCCTACTTGTATGAGAGGGTTTGCATGTATATTTATGTTGTATGTTTAGACATGCAACGGGTAGATACAATGGAAACATGCAAGGGAAAAGATGCATTGGCGGCATACAAGCGAAATATGCAAGGGACAATGTATACTGCAAAGATACAAAGGTGAATGTATGTCCGACATACATTGGGAATGAACATTGCAAATATATAAGAGGCTGACATGCATTCGCTACAGTGAAAGGGTTCATCGGTGAAACAACACTCATCAACAGCCAACTCTAAGTCTCCCCAACAGCCGATGCACATACAAGTCACATTGTATATGCATATACAAGAAAAAACATGTACATTGCAAAGATACAACGAAGGCGCATGCAAAGTCAACATACAAAGGGGATTGTATGTACATCGATCAGATACATTGGTGGTAGCATGCAAAAGGCCCGATGCATACAAGGCTGATCTACAAGAGGTGAAGCCCGCAGACATACAAAGCAAAATGTACATCAGGCACATACAAAGAAAATATGCAAAGGATGGAGATACAAAGCATAGGGCCCACCAGATGCATATGCAAATGCGATTGTATGTTCGTACATACAAAGGAACATGAATTCTTAATGTGCATGGCCCGGACCCGAAAAGGTATGCAATGTAGTTGATAAAGGCTTGGGTCCGATTGAATGTATGTTTTTGCTTGTATATTGCATTTGTATAATGTGATATGCAAGCCGATATACAAGCTGGACCCAATTCAAGGGTCAAATTTGGTGAATTCAGCATTGGCGTCTACAGCTTGTATGTATATGGCGTTTGTATATGTCGATATACAAAAGGATGAGATACATGCCAGATTTCAAAGGTAATTTCAATCCGATTGATAACTATGCTAGAATCCATGTTGTATGTATATTGCATTGTATGTGTGCAATATACAAGACAAAGATACAAAGGAGAAAACATACAATGCCCAGCCCTGATTGAAATTTCAAATTGTTTTATACAGTTTTGGGGTCCGGAGGTTGTATATTGCATGTTGTATGTGCAATATACAAAGCAGAGATGCAAAGGTTACGATACAAGGCAGGACCCGAATGCATTTTCAATTTGTTTTATAAAATTTTGGGGTCCGCGCTTTGTATGCAGGCAATTGTATGTATATGCATATGCTTTTGCATATACAAGGGTTTTAAAGGCAAAATGGGCAAAAATGGTAAAAGGTGAAAAATGCAAAATAGGAGAGGAGAAAGTCAGTGATAGAAGCAAAGGGTGCCCGCATGGCATAATTTCTTTGGCTGGCAAATTTTCAAAGTGTTTTGAGGTAGCAGATCTTGGCGATAGGAAGGGAAATCGATGGCCATGATTGAAGTGTTCAACTGGGGTGATTTCTTTGTATTTGCAGTTGTTTTCAGGTGGGAAAGTTTCTAAGCACGCAACTGCTGCACTTCCAATGAACCGTCGGTAGGTTGGCATTAATGGCATAAATTGTAGAAGCATTGCTCTATGATTGATAGGCCAACCACCATTCTTAATGGGAAAATCTTCAAGCGGCGGTGCAGATCCTGATCTCACCTGCTTTTCCTCCTCCTTCTCTCTGGTGCATTCAATTTTGGGCACCATTCTCATGGTGCGGTATACTTGGTGAAATTTTGAAGTGACCTTATGATTAATTAATGTTGAGTACACTTCCTTGCTATATAGTGAGCCGTGTCACTCATTTTCTAGTTGTTGAAGACTTGGGCAATTTTTGGGAAAAATAAAGAAGAGCAGAGCTTTTCTTGGCTGTTTTGTCTCATTTTGGAGTTTATGTGTTGCATTTTGAATGCAGGTTACACATTTTTCAGTTTCATTTTTGTTTTATATGAAAAATGTACTCTTGCATGTATTTAGTTGCTTGTCTCCATTTGCTGTATGCCTACCTTCTTTTGAATCTGGTTGCTAAGGGTTTCTCAGATTCTAGAATATAGACCTTTTGTATTGCATGCTTGATATGTGACTTCCATTCAAGGAGTGGATTAAATTGTTTTAGGTTAAGTATGGAGAAGAATGTATGTCAGTTGGGACGTTCATAAGTAGAGGCAGCTAAATGTTCAGTCTTGGGTGGTGTTTGTAAGGCAAGCACCAATATGACCCCTTGAAACTTGAATGCCAATGCAAATCATTCATTTGTATACGTCTAGTTGACTCCTTGCCCTGAGATAGGCACCAGTATGCTCCCTGTGTAGTAGTTATGATCGAAAACCCCCTGTCTTGCATCCAAAACTTAAATACAAATCATTTCATTATTCCAACCTATTAGTTGTAGGAGTAGGAATAGGACCCCTGCATACTCTCATTCCTCAACTAGTTAGATATGTCCAAGAATGTTGCCAGCCTTGTGATCTATCATGCATATCTTGGTCCAAACATGAGAGTATTCTGCTTATTGTTGTAAAGCTAAATCTTTCTATCATTGGGCAAGTCAAAGTAAAATCTTTAGCTATAGGGATACCCCCTTGGTGCGGTAGAACTAGAAGTGAAGGGGAGGCAACTCATGCAACCTTCTGTATTAGTTGGCCAAATCTGTTTGTGCATTGGAACTGGTAAACCCTCTGCCAATTCGAGCACCAACAGATGGCGACTCCACTGGGAATTTGAATTGAAAGTGTTATCTTGCAATCTCTGGTGAAATTTTTGGCCCATCCGAGTCACCAACAAATTGGTGACTCTGCTGGGGAGAGTCAAGTGATTTGAAGGTTGGAGAATCAAATTTCCAGTGAAGTTGTTGCAGCAAAACCAAATAAAGACCATGTGGTGCTCTGTTGGGGTGATGAAACCAGAAAACAAAAGTGCCTTGTTGATTTTCTGTCCTTTTTGTGAGAGGTGGTGACTCTGTTGATTGAACCTATCAAAGCTGCAACATATTTCTAGGTATTCCATCTTTTCATTCAAAATGATGAGTTTAGAGTAGCAAACTTGGTTGTGCTCTCAAAGAAGACCATTTTTTATTGAAAGATATAAAGCTTTGAATTTCAAAGGAATAAATGGTTACCCAAATGTTATTCCCAATAAGATTAGAAAATGTTTGCCAAAATATAGAGGATCAAAATTTGAATCTGCAAACAAACATCTGCAAAATTTTTGTAATTTGATAGAAGATTATGAGGTAAAGGATGAAGATGTAGTAATGAGACTTTTTGTTCAGTCATTAGAGAATGATGCTAGGGTCTAGTTTTCAGACCTACCTGTGTGTTCAGTTTCTTCATGGGTAGATTTAAAAGTTGCATTCCTAGAGCAATTTGGTGAAAGATTTGATTTGGCTTCATTGATCATACATTTCATGAATATTCAAAAAGAAGATGAGGAACTGGTTCCAGCCTTTAATCTTAGATTTATTAAGTTGCTCAAGCAGATCCTTGAATATATAAGACCCAATGATGCACTGTGCTTGACAATTTATTTGGCTGCATTTGATGAAGAAATGAGTTATTTATTGAGAGATAAAGAACTAGCTACACTTCACCAAGCTTATAAGTTTGCTATGGATATTGAAAATAATCAGGAATATGGAATGCCAGTAGGTTTCATGGCTGCAAGTTTTTAAAATAGTTTTCAAAGTGAATATATTTCAGCTTTCCCAGTATGTTCATTGAGAGATGATTTTGTAGAGGGAAATATATTTCACAACAATGGGTGCAGTCATGATGTGATGCATGAACATGAAGAATATGTTGTAGAAAATGTGGGCACATCCTATAATGGGGAGGACAAAGATTGTTATTAGCCTCTAAAAAAGAAGCCTGTAGATGCAAAATGTATTTCAAATGATGAAATGAAAGATATACATGAAGTTGCATCCTGCAACAATAGGCATATCCTAGTTATTCCTGATTATTTATATGAGGTGGATATGCAGAGCTTCACTCTGGATATAGAAGATGCTGATTCAAGGGATGACAATGAATGTGTTAGCGACTGTCAGCATTCAGATGCATATGTGAGCCTTTCAGATGATGAGATTTATCTGGATGCTGAATATGAATGCTTCCTTGAAGATTATGACCACCTTTACAGTGCAGAGGTTGAAACTTTTACTGTTGATTATCAGTGCATAGGTGAAGAGGAAAATCAGGGTCACTATTTAGATGTGAGTGGACAATTTGCAGATGTGTGTGCTCATTTAGATGGGGATAGTGTTGGTTGCAGGGGTGACTATAAAGATTTTAGTGAAGGGCTGCACTTTGAGTTTTTTATGCCTTCTCTTGAGGCATTCCAAGTGGACCTTAATGACAAAATTGCTGAACACAATGAAGATGAATACCTGAGTGTTTATAAAGATGAATCTAATTATGAGATGTTGCTTATGCCTGAATATTGTTTGTTTGATACATAGGAGCTTTTATTTTATGAAGGGCAGAATTCTGATGTGGATTCATTTGTTTCATGTGAGTCTGTTATTTTTCCAAGCAACACCAGTGACTCATATGATGATGACATTCTACAGCTGATAGTAGATGCTTATGAATCTTGCTATAGATCTGTCAAAGAAAGAAAAATGGGTAGCAACACAATCAATTGCAATGCTGGGTGCTGCAAACAACAAAATGTTTTGAGCCTTCATTTGAAGAAATCAGAAGAAAATTGAGTGTTTGACAAAGGAAATTCTAATTTTTCCTTTTTGGTGGCCCTGGGCCACCAAGTAAATTCTTAATAATGTAATTTGTGATGTAGGTTGGTGCAGTGTTTGACTCTATTGCCCAATGGATAAGGGACTGTTCTGCATCCCAGAGATCTATGGTTCTCTCCATGCCTGCAAGAGACATGCGTCCCTAGACAGGGCCAATGTTGGTGCCTACATAAACATTCAGATTTCAAGTATTCATTCATAAGCACCTTTCATAAAAAACCCAGAAAATCCTAAGTGTAGCGGCCTCCTTTTTCATGCATGTATCCTTGTATAAACATTGTTGTTTGTATGTACATTTGATATGTGCAAGTGTAAATGTACATTGGTGGGCCAAAAATGTTCAATCGGCTTTCAAAAAAGTGAAAAAATTGAGTGTATGCATTTTGAATGCATATTGGGTTTGTATATGCATTGGGGAATCTGTCGCAGATTCCAAGAATATTCCTTATTTGTATGTGAGGGTTTGCATGTATATTTGTGTTGTATGTTTAGACAAGCAACGGGTAGATATAATGGAAACATGCAAAGGAAAAGATGCATTGGCGGCATACAAGCAAAATGTGCAAGGGACAATGTATATCGCAAAGATACAAAGGTGAATGTATGTTTGACATACATTGGGAATAAACATTGCAAATATATAAGAGACCGACATGCATTTGCTATAGTGAAAGGGTTCATTGGTGAAACAACACTCATCGACAGCCAACTCCAAGTCTCCCCGATGGCCGATGCACATACAAGTCGCATTGTATATGCATATACAAGAAAAAACATGTACATTGCAAAGATACAAGGAAGGCGCATGCAAAGTCAACATACAAAGGGGATTGTATGTACATCGATCAGATATATTGGTGGCAACATGCAAAAGGCCTGATGCATACAAGGCTGATATACAAGAGGTGGAGCCCGCAGACATACAAAGTAGAATTTACATTGGGCACATACAAAGAAAATATGCAAAGGACGGAGATACAAAGCATGGGGCCCACCAGATGCATATGCAAATGCGATTATATGTTCACACATACAAAGGAACATACATTCTTAATGTGGATGGCCCAAACCCGAAAAGGTATGCAATGTAGTTGATATAGGCTCGGATCTGATTGAATGTATGTTTTTGCTTGTATATTGCATTTGTATGATGTGATATGCAAGTCGATATACAAGCCGGACTCGATTCAAGGGTCAAATTTGGCGAATTCAGCACTGGCGTTCGCGGCTTGTATGTATATGGTGTTTGTATATGCCGATATACAAAAGGATGAGATACATGCCAGATTTCAAAGGTAATTTCAATCTGATTGATAACTATGCTGGAATCCGTGTTGTATGTATATTGCATTGTATCTGTGCGATATACAAGACAAAGATACAAAGGAGAAAACATACAATGCCCAGACCTGATTGAAATTTCAAATTGTTTTATACAGTTTTGGGGTCCGGAGGTTGTATATTGCATGTTGTATGTGCAATATACAAAGCAGAGATGTAAAGGTTACGATACAAGGCGGGACCCGAGTGTGTTTTCAATTTGTTTTATAAAATTTTGGGGTTCATGCTTTGTATGCAGGCAGTTGTATGTATATGCATATGCTTTTGCATATACAAGGGTTTTAAAGGCAAAATGGGTAAAAATGGCAAAAGGCGAAAAAGGCAAAATAGGAGAGGAGAAAGTCAGCGATAGAAGCAAAGGGTGCCTCCGTGGCATAATTTCTTTGGCTGGTGACTTTTCAAAGTGTTTTAAGGCCACAGATCTTGGCGATAGGAAGGGAAATCGATGGCCATGATTCAAGTGTTCAACTGGGGTGATTTCTTTGTATTTGTAGCTATTTTCAGGCGGGAAAGTTTCTAAGCACGCAACTGCTGCGCTTCCAATGAACTGTCGGTAGGTTGGCATTAATGGTGGAAATTGTAGAAGCATTGCTCAATGATTGATAGGCCAAGCACCATTCTTAATGGGAAAATCTTTAGGCGATGGTGTAGATCCTGATCTCACCTGCTTTTCCTCCTCCTTCTCTCTGGTGCATTCAATTTTGGGCGCCATTCTCATGGTGCGGTATACTTGGCAAAATTTTGAAGTGACCTTGTGATTAATTAATGTTGAGTACACTTTCTTGCTATATAGTGAGCTGTGTCACTCATTTTCTAGTTGTTGAAGACTTGGGCAATTTTTGGGAAAAATAACGAAGAGCAGAGTTTTTCTTGGTTGTTCTGTCTCATTTTGGAGTTTATGTGTTGCATTTTGAATGCAAGTTGCATATTTTTCAGTTTCATTGTTGTTTTATATGAAAAATGCACTCTTGCATGTATTTAGTTGCTTGTCTCCATTTGTTGTATGCCTACCTTCTTTTGAATCTGTTTGCTAAGGGTTTCTCAGATTCTAGAATATAGACCTTCTGTATTGCATGCTTGATCTGTGACTTCCATTCAAGGAGTGGATTAAATTGTTTTAGGTTAAGTATGGAGAAGAATGTATGTCAGCTGGGGCGTTCATAAGTAGAGGCAACTAAATACTCAGTCTTGGGTGGTGTTTGTAAGGCAAGCACCAACTTGACCCCTTGAAACTTGAGTGCCAGTGCAAATCATTCATTTGTACACGTCGACTCTTTGCCCTGAGATAGGCACCGGTATGCTCCCTGTGTAGTAGTTATGATCCAAAACCCCCTGTCTTAGATCCAAAACTTAAATACAAATCATTTTATTATTCCAACCTGTTAGTTGTAGGAGTAGGAATAGGACCCCTGCATACTCTCATTCCTCAACCAGTTAGATATGTCCAAGAATGTTTCCAGTCTTGTGATCTATCATGCATATCTTGGTCCAAACATGAGAGTATTCTACCTGTTGTTGTAAAGCTAAATCTTTATGTCATTGGGTGAGTCAAAGTAAAATCTTTAGCTATAGGGATACCCACCTGGGTGCGGCAGAACTAGAAGTGAAGGGGAGGTAGCTCACGCAACCTCCTGTATTAGTTGGCTGAATCTGCCTATGCATTGGAACTGGCAAACCCTCTGCCGATTCAAGCACCAACAGAAGGAACTAAAAATACCTCACCAAATAATGGCTTAGGAGTCTACCAGGACCCCCTTCTGAACTGTATTGACACTTCCTCATCCAATACATAATCCTTCAATGCCAACCCCAATAACCAAGCCAATAACATCAACTATAGCAACGTTCCACCTCCCTATGACAATGTGGTGGGCCGGATTGATTTTGACTCCACTCATGTTGCCACCATCAAAATCAAAAGCAACACACCCAAATGTGTTGTCACTGTTGGAACCTTAAAATTTTGGCAAAATTTTAGGTTCCCATGATAAAAAATATTTGAATACCACATTCAGAAATGCACCTAAAAAAATTGCCCCATTGACCTACTTTGAAGGGTCATAATTCGAAGCCTATTCATTCTCATGCCAAACTTCTTGGTAGGCATACTCATCTGTCATATGTGAGTGTACATGCTTGTTTTCAACCTCTCACAATCTAATTTGATGGGGTTTTGAAGTACCAAGTTGGAGGGTTATGGTAAAATTTGCTGCTTGCACAGTGTGAAATCTGCCCGAGAGGTCAACTTTGGAGGCTAATATCTAGCAAATGGATAATATTCATGGTGAGCCAATTAGTGTATCACATTGTCCTCATGATAATGTACTTTCATGCCAGTTTTCAAGACCCTAGCATATCATTTGATATTTTCCCAAAACCAAAGGCAAATGGGTTTTACACAGTTTTGATCTCTGCACTTCCAGAAAGTTGTCATAGAGGTCAACTTTGATGCCTAATATTTTATGAAGAAAGATGACTGGTGAAAAATCCTCTTGCACACATTCTCATGGAGCCTAAATGAACTAATTCCCTTAGTTGCAATTTCCTAGGAGGAGATCTAATATTTTTTCAAAATAGCAAGTTGATGAGCCCTAATTAGGTTTTGATAGGTGCAGTTTCAGAAAAGCTTGAAAGGGCTACTTTAAACAATAATATCTTGCACCTCACAATGCATTTGGACGAACCATTTGTTGCACTGAATTCTTGGGTTAAAAGTATACATGCCAGTGCATTTTTATCGCTCCAATAGATGATTTGATTAGTTTTTCAAGGTGATTTTGGAGGCTACTTGGCTTGTTTTGCTCATACTACAAAGTGCAAGAAAGAGGATTTTGATGACAACCCATTTCAATTTTTCATTTCAGAAGCACATTAGGGTGGTCCCAGATAATTCAAGACATAAAACTTGTTTCAAAACTCTTTTTTTTAGTCGGGCCCACAAGGGGACCCGACATACTTCACACTGTCATGAAGTCATAAGGGTTTCAGTGCGGCACAAGATGATTGAAAGTATGAGTTTGCATTAGTATGTATGGCACATTTGAAATCAATGATACAGATGCTTTGTGGTCACTCACAAGGTTGCCCTCAACCTTGCACCTTGGTTGAGTTAACATACCATGACTTAATTGGTATACCTTTGTGGTCTCCTCTTGCAGCCAATGATGTTGTATATGTCCTTCCCATGTGTATACTGAAGGGTCTGTAAGGTTATGGATTTCTGTAACATGGCAACAAAATGTGAAGATGTACGAGAGGCCATTACTATACATTATGATGTGAGTAAGAGCGTTGATACAAAAATTTAGAGCTTACGTGAACGAGAAAGGGAGAGAGAAAGACCTGTTAAATTTCTTGGGCTTAATTGGAATTTGAATTTGAAATCCATGGCAAAAGGAAAAAAATAGAACAAAACCAAAAAATGATTGTTTTGGGTTGTTTGATGTGTTGATCAAGGCAAGCCTTGAGCCTCTTCAGCACAATGATTTTATAATTTATGCCCAGAATCTACCTTACTATGTCATGAAAAGGTCTGGTGTGGATAAGTTTTTGTCAAAATTGGTAAAATTTTTTGAAGTTGTGGTCTTTACTGAGTTACCCAAAAAGGATGCCAATGTTTTTTTGGACAAATTTGATGTTAATATGAATATAGACCGGCAACTGTATACAGATTCGCCATGGACTGGTAAAGATCATGTGAAAAATTTGAGTAAAGGGACTCTCCAGAATGCTTTGAATGTGGATTTGAAGGACATTATTATTGTTGATCATGAGGGGATTACTTATAAATTTGAGAAAGAAAATGGGGTTTTGGTTAAAAGATTTCAAGGAGATATGGAGGATGCATAATTCTATGAGGTTTTGGAGATTTGTAAGGCTGTTGCTGCGTATGAAGATGTGAGGGAATTTAGAAAGGAAATGGCCATCATATTTAGAAGTGAGAGTAGGTCTGTCATCTCAAGATCAGAGACCCCATGATTTTGTTGAACAGGGTGTATGAGGTAGATACAGATGACCATGTGAATCTAGATTGGATGCATCTTCTAAATATTGTCCTCACTAAAGATTGTGTGCCAAATTGGGGATATATCATAGCCAGAATTGAAATTTCGATAAACAATTTTAGGCAACCAAGAGAGAAGTTAGACTTTTTTATCCATCAAAGTATGATTGAAAAAGGATTTCTACCAGAGGTTGTAGTTGCAGTGCTTTGATAGACATGTATGTAAAATCTGAAATCAAGACACAAGGAAGCATGGTTCCCTAAAACGCCACGATCACAAGATACACATAAATCACATATATTGAAAAAACTTTGAAATATTTCAAGAAAATATATTTGGCGGGTGTAAAACCAAACATACAAATGGACTTTTGTTGAAGAGGTTTGTAGAAACATTCAAGAAAATACAATTTGCAGGTGCAAAGCTAACATCCAAAACCCACGGCCAGCCATAGAATGAAATTTTTATCAGATATTATAGGAATAAATGCTTTGAAGAAATATATGTAAAATGTGAGAGCATAGACAAAGCCCATGAATTATTTGAAAATGCCTCAATGAGATACATTCTCATGGACTGCAATGATTGCTGGATACGCACAAAAGGTTTTGTTGAAAAAGCTTTCGAGATTTTAAAAGTAAATGCAATTGGAAGGTGTAAAGCCAAAATCAATCCACCTTTGCCAGCATCCTCACAGCCTGTGTTGAAACAAGACTACAATTAGGGCAAAAGGATGAAAACGCATATGAGAGAAACCCTAATATCGGGCAGACTATAGCTTATCAGTGAGATGATTTTTTGAGTCTCTCCGATCTATTGAATGATGTGGGCCCCAAGCTATAATTAATAAACAACGAAAGGGTATGAAGTATAAAATGAATATTAAACTTTTATCAGGATATTAGAATGACCATTATTTGGTCCCTTCAAAATTTAGAAAGTTATAAAAATGTTGCAAAGCAAAATCTATCGGGAGATCAGGAAGACCCCAAAATTAGTCACTCTGACATAACGATATAGTGAGGACAAAAGCAAAATTACGGTGGAAGCATAGGGCAAAAATGTCATTTCATTAAAATTGATAAATATTTTTCGAGAAAAGAAATTACTAAATTTACTAATGTTGCAAAAATGTAAGTTACATGTCGGGGGGTATATTAAAATGAATTATGAGGATTTTATAAAGTTGTAAAATACTTCCACCGGATTATGAAATGTTTTTACAAAAGAGGATATAAGGTGGATAATTATTTTACCCAAGGGGAGATTTTAATTGAATGATGGAGGCAAAAATATTTGGAGGAATTCATCAAGTAGGTAATTATTTTACCTAAAAAATATTTTTGTGGAAGTATGTGCAAGGGCCAGAAAACATTTTCACTGAGGAAGGGGTAAATTATTTTTTACCTGAAGATTATATCTTCCAGATTGGGTGAAAATATAAAAGTGAACTTCCGGTAAGAGACAAATAATTAGCAAATGAAGAAAGATAAATTGAAAACTAATGTTTTGCAAAATATTTTGCATTAGAAAAATTATTATCTTTCACAGCAAATGAAAAGACACACTAGATGACAAGTGAAGGGTCATAACCCTAAAATTGCAAAATATGAATGGGAGATAAAAACCATTATCAGAGAGGCATCAAGCAACAATCAATAGAAGTAGTAGAATTAGAATAGGACATGAGAAGACTTTTGATATTATTGTAAAATCTATTTGAAGTAGAATCGATGGAGAAGATTGTTCAAATTTGTTGATTCACTTTCAGTGTTCAATTGTTGTGTTGAAATTAAATCTTATATGTTACTTTGCTGTCTCCAAAGTGGTTTTCCCTTATTATTCAAATTTACACAATTTGTCAGGACACATTTGTTGTTGTTGTGTGATTTTCTTGATTGGTTTCTGGCTGGAGTGAATTAAATTCCTTTCAAGTAATTTGTTTTAATTGGTTCCTACCCAGGATTAAAATCCTTTTAAATTAATTATTTTGATTGGTTTCCCTCAAGTCATGAATTAAATGTCCTTTCATAATATCACAGTAATTTGGGAAAATAGCACTGGGATTAGTAAGAAGAGTATAGTGATTGACAAATTTGTACGTTTGTACAAGCTACAAACATTCAAAGTGCCCAACAAGTTAGTTAAACTGAGAAGCAGAATCACCCTTCTTACACATTTAACTCCATCAATCCATCATACAAATTTGACCCCTTTGCCCAATACATAAAGTACTGGTCCTAATCATTAGCAATGTTTACACCTCAAAACGTATTTACATATTCAAACCTATACATTAGGATTAGTCATCAAACCTTACATCTGCTTCACACCCATTTGCCACTATGAAGGTCATACAAGTTTGAACCAATAGTCAAGGTATACCCACCTAGGTTTGGCAAAGCTTGAAGTGAAGGGGGTTTTAGCCATATTTGCCCTGTGTCATTAGCCAAAAGCATAAAGAGAGCTTGGCAACCTCTTAGGGTTTGAAACCTGTGTTTTTGAGACCTCACAGTCACCACGTGGCGTGGACAGGTAACCTGTTACACATATGGTTCCTAGGGTTGTCATTGATGTCAACACTATCATGGATGTGTGATGGTGTTCATGGTTGATCCAGCATAGAAGATATAGTTCATGGTTGGATGTCATGTTGAATATAATGAGGTTACTAAAGTTTATGGTTGGATGTCATGCTTTGATTAATGCAAAATTGAGTATGAAGTTATATTAAGATGGGAATTAGAAGTATCAAGAAGATACATTAATATGGGAATTAGAAGCACTAAGATGATCAGATGTGTTGCTAATATTGAGAAGATGTTACTGGTGGTTTGATCCAAGTCTCATGATGATTGGATTACCGGAAGAGTGTTTTGTAGTTTGAAGACAGTGTTGAAGACATTTACTATATGGAAATAGAATGCTCTGCATTCTTCCGCATTCCTCCGCATTTGCAGTTATGGCTATGTGGTTATAGAACTATGTTTAGGATGCAGTGAAGGTGATAATTCCAAATTTTCAAATCAATTTTCCTTTCGCTGTGAAAGTTATGCATTAATAGAGTACTGACATGTGTTCTTGCAGAGTAAGGTGGTATTGAAGGCCTATTGGAATGCTCTACATTCCTCCAAATGTTAATATTTGCCTTTGTAGTTTTGTGGACATGTTTATGGATGTGCATTACATGCTTTATTGTAGTTTCAAGGTTCTTGGTGGTCCATAAGCTCGATTTTTCAATGACAGTATGTTGCAGTGTGTTCTGAATGATTTATTGTTCTCAGAGTTCATGGTTGAAGATGTGCAACATAAAATCTCATATGTGCAGAGGTAAAGGAGTGTTTGGATATGCTATATGAGTCTTGTAGACTCAGCTAGAAAAGTTTCATGAATATCTTTCTTGTTTCCAGTATCGCACAAGGTTTTCAAGTTGGTGTGGCTGTCATGCTTCAAGTTTCATATGTTTTTCCTTAAGGCGGTCCTATTTTCAAATGAGTGAGGTGTACAGATGTAATTCATTTATTTTTGATGCTGTGAAGGATGTTTTGAACCTGGTTAAGCAAATGTTGATGTCTGCAAGGCATGGGTCTTCTGTTGGTGTAGCGTGTAGTCTTGTTTAGGACTTGTCCTCTACACGTTTCATGTTGTGTGTTGTCTAGCTGACTTGTAAATTTATTTTTCATGTTGTCTCTAGTCGACAAGCAATGTAATCAATGATATATCATGTATAAATTGTAAATCAAATTGAGTAAGGTGAGGTATGGTTGCAAAGTGATTAATAAGTTTCGCAAGTAAGAAAAGGAGCAGAATGATTGCATTATGATGTGCGACTGAAGGAGAAAGAGAAGATGTGTTAGAAGCTATCTTGATCCATCTTGAAGACATTTGTGTGATAGGAAGGAAGTGAGGAGTGTGCCTAATTGATCCAATTATTAGAAGTAGTAGAATTGCAATCATCAAAGGTGTGATCTTTAATGTTAGTTTTCAGGAAGCAAAAGGATTGTCATACTGTAATCTTTTTTGAGTTTGTCCTTAGATCAGGGAGTAGTTGCTTCCTTGTGTTTTAGCTCTAAAAATAGTCTACAGGGAGTTGTAGCTTCCTTGGGAGTGACTCTAAAGCAAAGTTTTCAAGGAGTAGTTGCTTCCTTAGGTTGTACCCCTAAACCAAAGCCAGTAGGGAGTAGTAGCTTCCTTGGGTTGTAGCCCTAAAACAAAGTTGTTATTTTGAGCTTCATATTTTGCGAGTTAATCCTCACCATGGTTTTTCCCTTCTTAGGTTTTCCATGTGTATCTGATGTTATGTGTTGATGTGCATTGTGTTAATCTTTCATGCTTATGTTAATGTTGTAATGCTTAAGTTTTAATATGCTTTGAAGAAGTTGAAGTTTGTTTAGATACTAATTCACCCCCCCTCTCAGTATCCTGGTGTGTTCAACATAACCATCAAAGGACCTTGTTCATCCCCTACCAGTACCCCTTCTAAATATAACCTCATTGATCATCTTGGGAAAACGCCAGCACAAATCTCTATTTTGGAACTTCTCAAGACATCTCCCATCCATCGCGATATCCTCGACAAATCTCTCCAAGAGTCCCATTTCCCCACCAACATTCCACCTGCGTAATTCCAAAACTTGGTAGCCCAATTATCCTCTTCCTACCATCTCACTTTTAACTATTCCAACATGTCATCCATTGATCTTACTCATAATAAAGCCCTCCATATTGAGGTTCAAATCGCCAATCACAAAGTCAAAAGAGTCCTCCTGGATAATGGATCTAGTTTGAATATATGCATTAAAATTCATAAAATTATTGGGGTATTCAGCAAGTGACCTAGAACCCTTGGTTATCTCCATCAAAGCATATGAAAACACATAATGAGAATCAGAGGGCACCATATGTCTCCCCATCAAAGTAGGTCCTCTAAAATTACCCACCTTGTGTCACATGGTTGATCTTGACCTACTATACAATCTTCTTTTTGGCCGACCATGGTTACATGACACACAAGCTGTACCTTCCACCTATCACCAATGTCTAAAGTCTCCTCATAACGACATTGAAGTCACTATTCCCTCCGATCAACAACCCTTTAAATATTGTAAAGCTTTGGAAGTTGTCTATGATAGACAATTTCATTGCCCAAGCACTTATGGGGAAAACCTTAAAGACACTTCATACACTCCATCTGCTGTGTCTAAAGTATCATAGGTCAAGATCATAGACAAAGGGTGTGGTGAATATGAGTTTCATAATGCCTTTCATGTGGGGCAACTGCCTCTATCCCCCCGCTCCCATGGTCTTCAATTGCAAAAAAGAATTCAAGAACAAAAGTGTAGGACAAATGACGAGATCCCCTTCATTCCAACAAAGGTCTCCTGAGAAGAAGAAATCAAAGAATGCTTGAATGATTGGCTATATCATGATGAGACTGACCCAACAAAATTAGATCTTGAATATTTCAAAGAAAAATATTCTATATCATATCAAATGTGCACTAAAATGCCCTACCATGAAAAAAGACTTCGCATTAATGAGCAAGGCCCTACTGAATTGATTCCGGTTGATCCCACATCTCCTAAACAATATGCCAAGTATTTTGGCTTAGGATATGCTCCACCCACTATGGAAATCCAAGGTCCTGCTAAAACCTTGGTAGATGTGGTTGAATCCTCTTCTAATGTTGAAAGCATTACACCAACTGTCATCATAGCTTCATGCGAAGACCTTGACCTCTCATGCATCTTCCATGACAATGCAATTATCCTCATCGACCTTTCCCTCATCCATCCTAACCTCATTGATTGGGATCACCAAGGACCACCGCCTCTCGATACATTCCGAAATGATGAGGCTCTCACTAAATTCTTGGAACTCTACAACACCTCGCAATATGAGATATGCTTGAATGCTGATGCCTATTTTTGGAAAGAGGAAATCCTTAGTCCAAATAAAAAATCAAAAAATAGAAAAAAATCCCCTTGTGAAAACATCTTTGAGGCGCTACCGGAAACAAAAGAGAAAAATAAGGACATATCTCCTAGTGAAAACCTCTCTGAGGTGCTAGGAGATGAGGAATTCCATCTTCCTCCCATACCTTCATACTGGTAGGAATGCTCCCCCATATTGATTGAAGGCACAGAAACAAATCAACTTTAGCACCAAGGAATAACCCAAGATCGCCCACATTCGAAAAAATCTCACTATCAAAGAAAAATCCAATCTCTCAACCATACTTCAAGAGGTACTAGATGTCTTTTCTTGGTCCTATGTAGATATGCCAGGGTTAGATCCCTCCTTAGTGGTCCATCATCTTGTGGTACATTCAGATGCCCAACCAGTCAAACAGAAGCTTCAGAAGATGCATCGTCAAGTCACCCTTCTCATCAAAGAAGAACTACAAAAACTATTGGAAGTAGGCTTCATTCACCCTATAGATTATCCTGAATGGGTTTTAAATATAGTTTTAGTTGCTAAGAAACCTAAGGGAATCTGAGTCTGTACAAATTTCTGAGATCTAAACAAAGCATGTCCAAAAGATGATATCCCACTTCCTAACATCGACATCATCATAGATTTAACAACTAGACATGAAATGATCTCTCTCATGGATGGTTTTTCTAGGTATAACCAGATTAGAATTGCTCCCAAAGATCAACTCAAGACCACCTTCACATGTCCTTGGGGCACCTACTGCTAGCAAGTCATGCTCTTTGGACTTAAAAACGTAGGAGCAACTTATCAACGTGCCATGACCATTATTTTCTATGACATGCAACACAAGATCATGGAAGACTATGTAGATGAGCTCCCAAGGAAATCATGAACACGAGATGAACACCCTATGGTTTTACAACAAATATTTGAATGACTTAGGGAATGCAAACTACACCTCAATCCCAAGAAGTGTGTTTTGGGGTCACATTAGGAAAACTTTTGGGCTTCATTGTCTCCTGTAGAGGAATTAAAGTGGATCCAACAAAAGTCGCTACCATCATAGAAATGCCACCACCAAGAACCTTGAAACAACTTCATAGCCTACAAGGCAAGCTTCAAGCTATCTATAGGTTCATAGCTCAACTTGTAGACAAGTGTCAACCTTTCTCTCATTTGCTGCAAAAAGATATACACTTCCATTGGGACCAAAATTGTCAGCAAGCCTTTGATCACATCAAGGAATATTTGACATCACCTCCAGTTCTTATGGCACCCCTTCCTAGAAAGCCCTTACTATTGTATATATTAACAACTTTAGTAGCACTGGGGGCACTTCTAGTACAACATGATGAAACTGACTGTGAAAGAGCTATATATTACATCAGTAGTACACTTGTCGGCTATGAGCACAACTATACACCTATGGAACAAGCTTGTCTAGCTGTCATTTTCAACCCTCAAAAGCTACGAAACTACATGCTAAGTCACTCAATAAAGCTCATTTCAAAAGTTGACCCTCTCAAATACCCACTTTCCAGAAGTTCACTCACAGGCTGAATGGCAAAATGAGTTATGTTACTCAACGAATTTGACATTGAGTATGTGGATCACAAAGCCATCAAGGGTCAAGTTATGGCAAATCAATTAGCTGAAGCACCTCTCGTTGACCATCAACCACTCTCTATTGACTTTCCAAATGAATCCATCCTTACAAAAACAAAATTAACAATATGGAAACCATATTTTGATGGATCATTCACAAATCATGGGTCTAGAGTTGGAATACTCTTGGTTACTCCCCAAGGAGACTACATCCCTAAAGCATACAGGCTTGCATTTCTCTGCACCAATAATGTGGATGAATATGAAGCTCTAATCATTGGTTTTAAGATGATAACTCAATAGAATATCTAGCAATTACAAGTTTACGAAGACTCCCAATTGGTCATCAAACAAGTCAATGATGAATACCACACTAAGGATGACAAGTTGATCCCCTACAAGAAAATGGTGGATGAATACAAAGTTTACTTCTCCTACATCTAATTTGAACAAGTGCCCTGAATTCATAACAAAGCATATGATGCCATGGCTACCATTGGATCCCCCTTGGATAGGCCCCATGATAACTCTCAATGTGAATTCCTTGTGGAACAACTCCTTCTGCCAGCATATAGGGTCACCGAATCATAATTCTTATGTGAGATTGTTGGTCCTGAGATCCTTGGTATCATAACAGCTATGTCTATCTCCAACAACATACCCTCCCATATGAATTCTCTCACAAAAAACAAAGGTCCCTTATTCGCCAAGTTTCTCACTACACTATCCTCACCGACACCCTTTATTTCTGAAGCTATGATGGCACTCTCTTGCGATGTTTAAATATAGAAGAAGCTTTACTCACACTGCATGAAGTCCATGCAAGTATCTGTGGTACTCACACAAGTAGTATTGTCCTAGGTAAAAAGCTCTTATGCACAGGATATTATTGGGGCCCATAATGGAACATGATGCAAGTGAGTATGTGAAGAAATGTAAGCCTTATTAGCAACACGGGGACCTCATTCACACTCCCTCTTAGGCATTGCAACCAATCACAAAACCATGTCCCTTTTCTCAATGGGGCCTAGATCTCATTGGAAAGATTCATCTCCCTTCCTCTGATGACCACAAATTCATCATCACTGCCATTGAGTACTTTACAAAGTAGGTTGAAGCTATCCCCCTCACCTTCACCACTGGCTCATAGATCACTAAATTCATCCTCTACCACATCATTTTTTGGTATGGCATCCCATCTACCCTTGTCATAGATAATAGAAAACCTTTAAAAAAAATGATGTTCATGCTCTTTGTGAACAATTCCACATTCAACATCATTGGTCAACCCCATATTATCCTCAGGGAAATGACCAAGCCAAGGCAACTAATAAGACCCTACTCAAAATCCTCAAGAAAGTTGTTAATGAAACTGGTCATGATTGGCATTTCCACATCCATCTCGTCCTTTGGGTCTATTGCACTAGCATCTATACCCCAACTGGAGCCACTCCATGCTCGCTTGTTTTTGGAGCTGAAGCCATCTTTCCAATTGAGATCGAACTTCCCTCTCTGCACATTTCCTTGTGTAATATCATCACTAAGGAAGAATACCATGTTGCATGCCTACAAGAGTTAGAGATATTGGATAAATGAAGCCTCAACGCCTTGAATCATCTCTAGGCATACTAGAACCGGCTTTGCATATCCTACAACAAGAAAATCTGTGTGAGAGAATTTGCAATAGGTGACCTACTCCTAAAAGAAAATTAGAAGAATCTACAAGAGTGAGAAAAGAAAGGAAAATTAGAACCTAATTGGTTGGGACCCTATGTGGTTGTCTCTAAATATGGTTTAGAGGCATATCTCCTAGCCACTCTTGAAGGTGAAGAGCTTGAAGAACACATGAATATCATCCATCTTAAGCAGTTCTATACCTAGGTTGCTGAATACCCTATCAAAAAATACAAAAAATAAAAAAATGTTAAAAATACAAAAATGAAAAGTAGTAAAGAGAAACGATTTGTCCTATGGTGAAAACCACTTCCTATGGTGCTTTGGGCAAGTACCATGATGAAAACCTGCTTGTAGGCATCATGTGTAGTCTCAAACCAGATCTACTATTCATCCTTTCTCCATCATCACTGCATATATCACTTCCACCCACTCCACCCACTTCCAATCCACTGGGACATCCCCGCTATCTGAGCTTCCATACCCTTGGCCTCCAGTTACCATATTTGGTCCATCACACCTCCCTGATTTCCCCCCTCACAACCTTACCCACACATTCTATCACCTAACTATTCCTTCATAATTTTTTAATATGTCTAGTAAAAGAGTGAGTAACAAAAAAGTGGCAATCGACCTCCACCATGATTGGACCCACGATTGATCCTTACACATGATCTATCCCTCACCATTCATCCAACCTTATCCCTCCATCATTCTTGCCTCCCTGAGCCTACCATTATGATTTTGATACCATGGTACAGTCTGAAAACTGACAATTCCATCATGTATTCCCCCCACTACATCAAACCATCCTAACATCCCATTCATCAATCTACCAGCAACTACATACATCAACACCTACATCCTAGTGTGCCTTGATCCCGTGGATATAAGATATGTAGGTGGTTTGGAATACGAAGAATGTATCCAGTACTTAGGTACACATGATGCCACCTCTCCAACCTGTTCAATTGTCCCTACTACCTGAGCTTGATTTATTGAACCACTCACTTCATAATAAATAAATACCATCCCATTCCATCTCCATACCTTGACTTGACATTCATATGATAGGCATACTACACATACTTCCACAACATTGTGCTTCCATCAAAATTGCATACACCAAGATTATCCTTGACCTTAGCATATTGCCTACATATCTATCTGCCTATCATTTGACTTATCCAAACCATCATCAACCTTGCCTTATAAATGCATCCTTCCAACAATAGGCAGACTTCTAAATCCACACAACTTTTGGCAAGAGATATGATGGTTGTATGATTGGTCAGTTGGTCTTTTGTTTTCTAATTTTATCTTTTGTCTTACTTCTTGATTTCTTCAAAATCACCTTGATTCTTCTATATCTTGGTGTGTTGCGAAGGACTCAAAATGGGGCATGGTCATTGATTTTGTATGCTGTGCTTGTTGGATGGTCTTATTATCCAACTTAATATTCATATCTTGTGTGTGTTGGAATGGCTTCTTGTATACCAGTCGTCCTTTTGCAACTAAGGTTACTTAATACCTTTTGTGCACTAAGGACTTATGCTTTGAGTTTTCTTCCTCACACATCTAGACAAGGTTGTATTATCTTGGGCAAGTATAAGGTCATCCTTTTGTTTGCCGAGTCAAGTCCTATGCATGGGATAAATTTTCACCTTGGTTCCTCATACCCTAGCACATAACATCTCATGCTATATCAACATAAGTGCTTATAATCTACGCAGTATTTTAAATACATTAAAAAATCCCCTTTTCCCATAGGAATCTTGATGTTTGGTATCTCTTAAAGGGTTTGGATTCACAACCCACATCCTTTATGAGTACCTACATCATACATTCCTTCTCAGCACCATCACCCATCCCCCTTTCACTCCAAGATTCATCAAAGAGATCTTCCCATCACATCATCTCCTACATCCTCTCCTCCTTGCCATTTCATTGTACCGACTTGGATTGGAACCCACACCCCTTTCATCAATATCTTGAAACCACTTTCCATCCTACCCAAATTATCCCATGTGCACATCCTCCTTTCTATTATCTTCCTACCCACCCATCCTATGCCTTTCCCTTCACTCTCACACCATCTACACTATTCTTTGTAACCATTTTCAGGACCCATGTATCATGATCAACAAAAAGAAACAAACCACACTTGCATAATCCATTTTCATACCCCATCCCTCACATATAACACCGACTTAGGTAGAATTATCCATCCCATTATTGCATTTCATTATCCACTAGTAGAATTTTGGCAAATAAATGACTACGTGACTAAAACTTTTAATCATGACAACTAAAAATGATTAAATTCTAGTCATTTTTTGCAACACAACTATAAATGACTAATTTGATGGTGGCTAAAAAACACAACTATAAATGACTAAATAATTAGTCACACAAGTAAAAATTAGAAAGAGAGGGAAATTAAAAAAAAAAAATTGAATTGGAAAGAGGGAAATTTAGAGAGGGAAATTTTTTCCATGAAAAATAATTCAAACAAAAGAAACTTGACCGCCTCTACGTTCAAGACATTGTTCATGCATTGGACACACTGTACATGAGTTGAATTCATGCTTAAAAATATGTAGGGCTCATAATTCATTGATGTCCCTCTTTTTGCATTGATGAATTGGAACACAATTGCTTGAAGATGTTAATTTTATCGTATTTTGTTAAATTCTGTATTGGGCAGACCCATTTCAGGGGGATTTCCTAGAAGTGATAGAAGAGTTTTTAGAGAAGGGCATGGCTAGATGCATTGCATTTAATCACCGAGGAACCTTACTAGCATGTCTGGAATTCATGCATTTTTTAAACTGTAATTTTTTGTTGTGTTTGGTACTCTGTTTCAGTTATGCCCATTTGCCAGATGCTATAAATATAGACACCAAAATCTAATTCAATCTATTGACTGTTAATACTTAAACAATACCCCACTCTTATTAGGGATCAGGGTTTCAAAGCTCAGTTGTGAAGGATCAGGGTTTCACCTAATTGTAGAAGAACTGCCTCAACCTTGCAAATGTTTTTAAAAGAAAAAAACAAATAATCTTATATTACTTAATACCCATTTCGATTTCTGCCAGCCCTATCACAGTTTAGTCTCCTGAATAGTCATTATTGTGTTGAAGTATTGGTTATTAATACTAGTGTTGGTGTGTTCAATAGAGTATTCAATATGCTTCTTTGTTAAAATGGGGTTTTATTTTTTTTAATTGGGGTCATCTTAGGTGGTTCATCTTGGCTTAAAATGCCCAAGTGACGAGCTTGCAGATCAATCTAGGGTTTCTAGCTTTTTTTGTGATATGGAAGTCACCCTTTTAGATGTTTCTCTCCTTGATGATCGTCTAACTAAAATGTCCTTTTAGCATGATGATTTTCCTCTCATGGCAAATTCATGGGAAGAAGACTAGATGACATAAAACTCTATGGATGGATATGGAATCTATGAGGCTGGATACAGAGTTAAATTCTTCCTTTTAAGGATTTCTTTCTTCTTCAAGTCTGTCGAGGATAGAGAGTTTTCTCAAACAAGGGTTGTGATATTTTTGGTAAATCTGGGTTGTTTTTATGTCCTCTGGCAACCATTTTTAGACCTAGATCATCTCCTTTTCAAAGGTTCCCTTTTGGATCCCATTTCTACAACCTCCCTTTGGTTTGTTGAGCAGTGAAGATAGTTCAATTGCTTGCAAAGATATATACCTCTAGACCAATGCTAGTCACAATTTGCATAGTGCATCATAACGATTGCCTTACACCCTATGCAGTTGTTAGTAGCTAGATGGCACAACCAATTTTAATCATCAATATCAACACTATAAAATTATATGCTTCTGTACACCATGCAAATGACACTCATGCTTCCTAGCACTTGAAAGCACTCATTGCCACATGTTTACTTGCATTCAACACATCTAAAAAACTAAACAAAAAATAAAGGGCACTTGATAGCAAGGTTTCCCTTCAAATTTAACTCCAAAACCCAACATACAATTGAGCAAAATTATCCCTCAAATTTCAGCTCTATTATCCAATTAATTTACCCTCAAAATTATCAAGCCTAACAATTCAACAATATGACCTCTCAAATTTCAACTCTAAAATCTATCAATTTACTGTGCAAGATAACAATTCTTTGGGTTCTCAATTCTTTATCTTTCTACTTCCTTTCATTTAGAATCATATGGTCTGATGGTACCATGTAAAATTTTCCATGGTTGTAGTTTTCAGACATCATGATAGAAGGTATATGACCTAGGTTGTTGCAAAATAAAAATAATGTGAGTAGTAATCCTCAAAACATCGTAAAACCTTGTGTTAAGCAGTCTAAGTGGTCTTTCACTTTTATTGCATTATGGGGTTGACCGCCTATCGCTTGTTGCTCGAGATTTTAAGTTGCATCTTCATGCCCTCCAAAACATTGTTTGACCATCCCCTCGCTATACAGTTACCGCCTCTGGCCAGTGCTTTATATTTTTCAAAGTGCCAAAATGTTTACATATCCACCCTTAAGTGGTTTCGTGCCCCCCTTCTTCCCTAGTATATGAAGGTTTTGTCCACCAACATCAAAATGTAAATGTAAAAGATGCTCGCGGAACTGCGGAAAAGGTGCCAACTAGTGGAGGATTGTCTTTGGTTGCAATGAAGTAAGTGGTGGTGGGTCCTGTCTGATATATGAAATATTTCAAATGTCTCCGCCGTTCCACCAAGATCTATTGAGAGGTCCCAACTAGCATCCGTGGAGAGGCAAAAATATCACACGTGGTTGTTGTGTCTGCAAGAAAATATCCAGCTAGAGAAAGGCATGTTATGATGTAGGCATTTTCATCCCTCCATCATTCTGCTAGATCATTAATTAGTATGCCCCGCCAGACTGCAGAATGACAAAAAATTGCCACATAACAAGAATGACATAATCTCTATGGCTTCCCCGTTCTGGCAATTAATCAGGAAATAATGAGAAGGAACTTTCTGATTGGCCTAGTAAAATTTGCTGGACATGTCAATTATGGTCAAGTTCCCGGGACTAATCATGGCCGTCCAGTCTCTACCAGTATTGTACAATCTGACAGCTGATATTCAAACCTCCCAAAAATGAACGATTCTGCATATCTAGTTCACGCAAGACGAAGTCAAGGAAGACATGACTAATTTCAGTCCTGAATAAATGATATTTTTATGACTCACGTCCCAAATTCTTCTATACTTGCTATCTCAAAAGCATTGAAGTATTAAGGCATTGAAGCTGATAACTGTTACCATATTTCTGGCATCAAATTTAAAGTGGTTGCGCGAAATAACCTGGTGAGTTATTCAAAAATAAGGAGCCAATTGAATTTAGATGGTTTTCATTGTTATGCCACATGTTCTTATATCATGGGAAAATAAAGATGGTCTGGCACCCCAAATTGATGGTAAATCATGTTGATGACATGGGAAATATATAGCCAGTCCAGTGTTGGACTCACATATGGGACAAGCATGATCCCAATTCCAGTTATAGATTCTTCAGAGATTATTTTGTGGTCTCAGTATTGAGGTATTTTTAGTTAGATATACCCAGGATTCGAGACCCATTGTTAAATTTCCTTAGACCTGCAGTAAGGGTTCCTCCTTTAGAAAATAAGCAGAATTGGGGTGACTTCATCCTCTACGAGGAGGGCACAATTTTAAGAGTTTATGGTACCCTTGTTGGTCCTCATCTTTTAACCAAATATGTGCCATTAAGGATTGGTTTCTTGGAGGTAATTTAGCAGTTGGCTAAATCGAAAAGAGATCACTTGGCAGGACATGAAAAGGGATCCTTCTTCCCTTTCTTAACAATGTTTTCTGACTTCAAGATGAATAGGGAAGGATTTGCTAAACTGAATGATAAATTGCTTCCTTTTAAGATGAGGCAGGAGTAGGCTAGGTTCTTTGACCCTGAAGGATACATAAACAACATTAGAAGGGGTATCCTCAGGTCCTATATTCCCCATCAAGTGTTCTTTCCTGAGGATGTTATCAGAAATTCTCCTACTGACAAGGAAGTGAAAATGAAAAGAGAAAAATGGGCAATATACATGAAATATGATGAAACAATGAAAAAGAAGAAGCCTTCTTACAAGGGACTTTTCCTAGATGTTGTTGACCCCATCACCAAGATAAAAAGATTTTATCTCATATTGATGAATTGGTTGACATACAAGATAGTGAGTCTGCTCAGCTCACTAAAGAAGAGAGGCCCTCATACCAACCCCCTGCTAGAAGTTTAATAAAGTATACTTTCAAAAGAAGAGTAAAAAACAAAGAAGTCAGAGGACAAGCTCCACAGGCTCTTACACCAACTCAATTAATTCTGTCTGTTTTACCGACTTCACAATTATCTTCCCCTTCCATACCAATGACTAAGGTTACTCTCCTCACAGAGAGACTTCTCCAAAAAGAAAGAAGGTTGAACTGGGTCCTTTGGTTGATTACCCTGATGATGAAGGAGAAATGGAAATATACCCTGATGATGAAGGAGAAATGGAAATAACCAAGGAAGAGATACAACATGAGATGCCAACCCCTAGTAGAAATGAGCCTGATGGACTACCTTTGAATAGGATTTCTAACATTGCCATGAAGGGCAATGATGTTTCAGATGACATCAAAACTACAACATGCAGGAATTTAATTAGTGATGATGATTTTATTAATTCTAAGGAGTTTTCTGATTTCTTATGGAAGAGTAGAAGAATTTAATATGAGAAAAGATTAGAAGAAGAAATGTCTCACTCTCCTCAAGAAACTCGGGAGCAAGTATCCATCAGGATACTTACACAAATGAAGGAGGAGGTCAAGAACATTTCTCTAGATCAGGGTAGACATATGATTAGAGACAATGGAATCTTGCTACTCGCTGAGTGGGATATAGCTTCTGCTATTATTTTGGATACTGTAAGGAGACAAGATAATGAAGTTTTCTCCACAGAAGAAGAGGCTGAAACTGCATTAATAGGTGCCAAATTCAACCCCAAGTGGGAGACCTTAGCCATCTGGGCTTTGGCTCCTAACAGATAAACCTTTGGTTGCAGAACGTGATAGAGATTTGAAAGGTAGCTTAATAATAAAAAGAATTTCTAACACCTCCACTTCAGAAGCATCCGAGTTGGCAGTAGAGGTTGCAAAATTCAGTAAAACGACCACCATTGCTCTTTAGAAAAAGTATGATGATCTATTAAAGGAACATATGGGCATGTTGCATGAATACAACAAGTTGAAAGAAAGAGAAATGTAGTGGCAACAACAAGCCTCAACATTAGACTCACCACATACAACATTGGTAGTTAGGGATTGAGGTTTCCTCTTTTTTGATCTTTCTTCTTCATCAAAGTCTATTCTTGAGAAGGAAAATGAAGAGCTAAGGCAACAAATCAATTCATTTGAAGAAATTTTTACAAATGCTTTTGATAAACTGTAGGAGGATAATTGGTGTATTGTTTCAAGTATTTTAGAATTGTTAATGGACAAGATGTCAAGCAGAGCAGTTGGTATCCATAAATGTTACTATGACTTGTCACAAGTCATTAAGAAAATAACAGATGATAAAGAACAAATAGTACCTCTATTCAATAAGTGGATCCCTAGGATTGCTTCTTTAGTAGGCATTTGTAAAGGAGCAAATCATGATCCTAATGCTCCCAAAGATGTTAAACAAATCTATATCACAGCAAAGGAAGTAGTAGAATCCCAGGCATTTATAAACCATCTTGAGGAAGAGGAATTGAAGTTAATTCATGGTTTTGACAATAATAAGGTTGGAATAATCCCCGTGATAAAAACTGAGAATGGTGTCATTAAGCTATGCCAATCATGGATTCTCTAATTTAGAAATATTGTCCTTGTCATTTATTTCTTCATTTGTCAAGATAAAATAAGATTGATATTCCCTTGTTTAGATCAAGCATCAACAAAGTATGGGATTCTTGTCAACTTGTAGCTGATTTTACAAGGGAAGCTAAATCAATTCTGGCCAAGTACAACAATAAGTATGCATCTTGTATGGATAATCTGATCAACTTTCAATGGCCCACAGAGGAGCAATATCAGGCCTGGGATAAGAAATATAATGATTTACCTGACATTTTAAGTATAGAATACTGTGAAAAATACATACAGTTGAATTCTCATTGTTTATTCCTTTTTCAAAATTTAGAATATATTTCTACCAGTTTCTTTGTTAGTAAAGGGAATCTTCTTGTTTCTAGAATTCAGGCACATATTTTTCTTGTAGTGATCTCTTTTGTTTTCTTGCACAACCATCAATTCTCTCAAAAGGAAGGATATAAAAATATTGGTAATGAGCAAAGGTCGGCAAAGTTTGTTACATCTTCTTCAAAGGCACACTTCCCAAGATCAACTTGTCCTGCAGACATACATGTAACAACTTATGCTCCTATGAAAATATCTGAGTACAATTAGTTATCTCTATTTTTTTATTAGTGTAATTTTGTCAAATGAAAGGGTGACATCTATTTCTAGGTCTGAAGCTTGTTTTGCTCCCTTGTTTCTATAGAAGGGAATTTAGGACCTATTGACAAGGATCTTGGAGGAATTTTCTATAACACAGTATAATATCATAATAGATAGTTTTTACTTCTAGGTGTGTTTTCCAAGAAATAGAATCGTTTGTACTTGCAACTATTGGCATAAAATTGTATTAGCTTAGCATTTTGAATATATTGTTAAAGTTCAAACTATATTGTCTCCTACAGTTGTATCCTTTGCTATATTTTTGAATGAATTGATCAAGTATCAATATTATTAATCTTCACAGTCTTTCTTGTGTAAGGATATCTATTCCAAAAGGCTTCTACTCAAAGAGTAGATTTAATGCTTTAAGGAAGATATTGAATATAGTAGATGTAGCAGGGATAAGCAAGTACGATTAGTTTGGTCTGATTTCAAGGTGTGGTGATGTAATGCATCATTGCAGTATTCTTATAAGAGTTATGATTGCATTATTATGCTAAGTTCATTTATATTTGTTTCTTGACTCTGTGACCCTAGATTTAGGCACTGGTCTTTTGATGGTTGTTGTCCTCATCTAAATCTCCCTGATCATCTATACAAATCGAAAAACAATTTTATTTCTATATTCATGTTGATTATAGTTTTGTTTACATGTTCCTATGCAAAGAATTAAGTCAAAGCTTAAGAATCTAGCCCATTACTTTACTCCATCTTAAATTCTTTAAGCATTCTATAAGGAACATATTTGTTTTTATAAAATAGTGTTTGGAGTAAGTATTTAGGGACACGCCCCCTTCATTTGAATACACATTGTTTTGTTTTTTTCAAACAATAAAGGAACACCCTCCTTGGTCTTGTAGAGCCTAAAGTGCAAAGGAAAAGGGATTGAAACCCCAATTCTTGTTCATTGGCCAATCCCTCGAGATAGACCAGTTATTAGAAATGGCTATTTTATAGATCTATTTTTTTGAGATCAGGTTGGGAATTTAAAACAACCAACAGATTGGTGACTCTACTGGGAACTTTGTCTATAAAGTTCTAAAACATCAGTGCAGTAGATTGTCATGGGTTTTTAGAGTTTGCATAAAATTTATTCTCATTATTATCCCTAAAAAGGGGTGGCGACTCTGATAAGATTTTCCTTAGTTGTTGTATTAAGGAAAGTTGCTCTTAAGAAAGACTTGTGTCTATATGTTATCTTGAAAAAATTTATCATATAGTACTATTTGATTGAGAAAGATAAATTCATTTATTTGACTAAAAGTTTCTTAGCTATATCATTTTCTAATGTGTTTAAAAGTTCGTTAGAGATTTCTGAAAAATAAAGATGTATGGAAGGAGATCACAATAGCAGGGGCATCCAAATAAGCCTCTGATACATGATCCCATTGTTCAAAAGTGGAGAACCAAGGACTGAAGTGAGTATACTTCCTCTCCTATTTGTGATCTCATGGCATTTACTGAACCTCTTTTGGGTGAAAGTGTTGGAAATTTACAAACAAGAGAAGAAAGAAGAGAGCATAGTATTATATATGCTACTAAGAGTGTCCCTGAAGGTCTAGTAGATTCTGAGGGTGATGAGATATATTATGTTGAACCATCCCTTGTCCCACAAAATGAAAAGGTCACCTCCTTGAGATAATCCCAAACAAATCCTATATAGAATCCCCATGATTCTAAAATAACTACACCCTATGTAAGATTGCCCTCTCCCAAATTAGGAAAGGCTAAATCTATTAATACCAATAATTATCCTGATGCTGGCATAGCTTCTGGCACAAACCAGACTAATGAAGAATTGGATAATGAAGTTAGTTAGCTGACCCTAAGGGTAGACAGAATGGAAACATTAAAAAGAAAAGAAGAGTTATTGCTAAGATTGCAAAATATGAATAAACCAAGTATTTCTAACAACAACAGTACTCTTGATACTTCCGTAGCAAATAGGCTACCACAGAGTGGCTCAATATCCAATACCCAACCATAACCTCTGATCTAGCTCCAGGAGAATGATCTCCCATCTTTCGCACCCACTAATTATTTTTAGGCTCCTCCTCAAAATCCACATGCAAGAATAGCGGGGTATAATTCTTACCCAAAACCAAGGGGGATGTAACCAAAACCCCCTATAATACCCAGAATGAATCCCCAACCAAATCTTCATAACATACCATTGCAACCAAATCTGTTGACCCTCCAAATCCCCCAATAAACCCAGGTAATGATGGGGAGCCTTGATAAATCCTTTTGTTAGAAGACTGATGTAGTCGATTTGATATAGGCAGATTGACTTCTCTGGTATACCGGGATATCCAAACCCTATTGAGAACACAGTAAGAAATGATGTACCAAGGTTTGCTAGAAATAATGCAATATCTGGTGAGGATCACCTAAGGCATTCACTAATGTGATGGATGATTTTGTGGTAGAATGCAAGGATGTAGCTATAAAATTATTCATACAATCCTTGACAGAAGATGCAAGGGAATGGTATAAAAGTATACCAGATGCCAGTATTGATTCTTGGGTAGATTTCAAGATGATTTTCAAAGAACAATACAGGGACAACAATGATCCATGATGTGCTTGGTAGTTTTCCAAAATGCATACGATCCTAAGATGGGATATGAATTAAGAAATAGAGAGCCTCAAACTCTCAAGGATGCTTTCAAAGCAGCTTTGCATATTGAAAATAATAGAAAGGTGTCTGGAAAGACTTCTAAGAGAGGTGATGTAAGAATCACCCCACATGAAAGAGGACAAAGTAGTAAGGTTTCTATCACTACTGAATATGATAAGTTGTGGAAGGAAGCTAAGGAAATAAAGAGGATCCCTAATGAAAGGACTCCTTTTAATAGACAAGAGAAAATGCCAAGATTGGCGGATCAACCCTGTAACACAAATTGGAGAGATGGGAAGCCAATCCCCCTAATGATAGGGGGGTTTGTCAAACCAAACCCCTGACCCCTTAAGGAAAGGAGTGCATGTTGTAGATGAAGAATTATGGTGTCTACAGTTCCAAGCTCCCCACTCCTCTGCTTCATGTGCTGTTGCAATATCTATGACTAACAATACAAACCCATATGAGGAATATGAGGAAGGAGATGATTATGAGGACCATAATGTAAATATGGTCTTTAACCAAGGGTGCACTATGGAAAATTATGTTACTTCTGACAGTGAGTGCTCATAAGATGAAGTTGTAATGAAAAAAAGGAAGTTGGTTGAACAACAACCTACCCCGAGTATGAATAGAGGTGATGATTGTGTTCTTCAGCTGAGCACCAAAGATACTGACGTCTGACTAAGAAGACCTTCTGCTGGGGAGATTAAAACCTTGACTACCTCCAAGATTGCTTAGGTCAAAAGTAATTACAACTTGAGAAGTAAGAAGACCCAAGGAGAAAGCAGTTCAAGGGAAAATGCAAGAAGCATTTTCATAAAAAAAAGAGCAACATCCCCTTAACCCCAAGAAAAAAATAGGATCTATGAGAATACCTAGAGAGAGTGGGGAAAAATGTAATCCACATCATCATCCACCCCCTAAAGCAAAAATACCAATAGAAAGGGAAAATGCCAAGAGAATCCCTGTGGAACAAAAATCTAGTAAGGTAGATACATCTCCCATCCCTACAGATAATACTAATGTTACTTGCACTAGCTTAGTGCCCAAATATATCCCACTGGACATTGCCCATATATTTAGCCAGATAAGGGTGACAGTTCCTTTATTAGAAATGATGAGGATACCTGAGCATAAGAATAGGGTTGTGGCTACAATGAATGATGCAGCTCCTAGTACACTTGGGATGGCACATGAGCATATCAAACCACCTGAAGCAAAGAAGGTACTTGCCAAAGAAGTTAAGAAATATAGTGCTAAAATACCAGAGATATATCTGGGGACCACTTTGCAAAAATGCCCTTCTCAAGTAGATCCTTTCTTTGTCACTCTAATGATAAAGGGAAGATTTGTAAAAAAATGTATGATTGACTCAAGTGCTTCTGCAAATATAATGCCTTTAGGAGTCATGGAAATTTTGGGCTTACAAGTAACCAAGACCTATTGGAAATGCTTTTCCATGGATTCCAGAGAAGTCCCCATCATCAGAATCATCAAGGATATCAGTTTCAGACTTGCAGCCTTCCCTCATAAAGAATATAAAATGAATATAACTATGGTAGATATTCCTCCTATGCCTGGGATGCTATTGTCAAAAAAGTGGGCTTTCCACTGTGGGTGGTAGCATCCAGATGGACTCTTCATATGCTATGATTCCCATGGATGGTGAAGAGGTGAGGTTGGATAGGGAAAAGAAATGTCCCCAAATAATAGATGGCATCAGTGAGGAAGGTGATCAAGTATATTTCCTGGATGTGGCTATAAACAACTTCAAAATTGAGGATAATAGTGACACTTCATTAGATCATGAGCCCGAGTCAATTGATGATAAGGAAGGATTATGGTCTATGCAGTTTGATGGGGCATGTTCCGAGGGTTTTGGTGCAGGAGTAGTGCTTATTGCTCCTTCAAGAAAAACATTCAGATCTTCTTTTAGATTTGGATTTGCATGTACTAATAATGTTGTAGAGTATGAGGCCTTACTTATAGGTTTAAAAATGGCCCTTAAGCATGGTGTTAAAAAGCTTAGGGTTCTGGGAGACTCCGAATTAGTAGTTTCACAGATCAGATCCAGGAATGCTTCAAAAAATAAAAGACTTAGACAATATAGGAATGCAGTCTAGGACACAATTGAAGAATTTGATGCTTTTGCTATTGACTAGATAGAGCAAAGCAAGAATGTCATGGTTGATTTTTTGGCAAACATTGTAGTCAAATATGAAGATATCACATTGGCAGGAATTTCAAAGCTAGAAATACTGACAAGACCCTCTGTTCCTGATAATATTCATCACTTGTAAATATTCAATGATGACCAAGATCTTTATAAATTCATGAATTTCATAGATGAATACCATGCACAGGAGATTGATTTCCAGGAGTTTGTGGAAACGGTAGATGGGAAACAAACTATATTTGGAAATGAGATCATCCAGTTGAAGACTAACAAAATTCCAAGAGGATTGGTGGCTCTAGAAAAAGTCTTCGATGGAAACGACAAGCAAATTGTAAGGTCTACTCCAGTGCATCAGAATGACCTTGAAGAGGTAAACCTAGGGACTGAAGCCCATTCAGAGTTGGTTGATGTAGGTAAGCGCCTGAACCCAAAAATTAAGGCAATTTTGATTTCTTTACTCAAAAGACACAGAAAAGTTTTTGCATGGTCTTATGATGATTTGAAGGCATATAGAGAAGATTTGTTTCAGCATGAAATCTTGTTAAAACCAGATGCAAAACCTTTTAGGAAAAAACAAAGACCTATAAATCCTACTTTAAGGCCAAAAATGTAGCAAGAATTAGCCAAGTTAAGTGAAGGTGGGATTATCAAGCCGATTAGGCATTCCACTTGGGTTTCAAACTTAGTTCCTGTTAGAAAAAAGAATGGAGACATTAGACTCTATGTTGATTTTAGAAACCTGAATATAGCGTCATTAAAAGATAATTATCCTTTACCAAATATGGAAGCCATGCTACATAAGGTAACTGAATGTGAGCTTTTATCTATGATGGATGGATTTTTAGGGTATAACCAGGTAATGGTCAAGGAGTCTGAGCAATATAAAACCACATTCACAGCTCTGTGGGGCACATATGTGTACATTAGAATGCCTTTTGGGTTAACTAATGCTGGCATACCTTTCAATGAGCTATGGATGTAGCTTTTTTTGTTCTCATAAATTTAATAATGGTGGTATATCAAGATGATTTAACCACATATTCAAAAAGGGAACATGATCATTGCTCTCATTTGGAGAGAATTTTTGAAAGATGCATGAAGTTTGGCATCTCTCTAAACCCTAAGAAATGTGTGTTTGGAGTGACAAAAGGAAAAATCCTAGGCCACATAGTGTCTAAGGAAGGAATTAGGATTGATCCAGAGAGGGTTGTTTCTATTGAAAAAATCCCAATACCCAAAAGTATTAAGGGAATTCAGTCCTTCTTCGAATAGGTAAATTTCCTGAGGAGATTTGTTACAAATTTTGCTGAAACCACTAGACCAATATCCAAGATGCTGAAAAAGGGAGAGGATATCACATAGAATGATGAACCATAAATGCTTTCAAGAACATCAAAGGAGCCATCAAGGAGGCCCCTGTATTGAAATCCCCCAAATTTTCCAAAGCCTTCCAGTTATTTTCTTTTGCTTCTTTCCATACCATAGTTGTAGTTTTACTACAGAAAAATGGTGAGGGTTATGAACAACCCATTTCATTTTTTAGTAAATCTCTTTAGGTAGCCGAGCTAAAACATGACATAACTAAAAAATAAGCTTATGCTTTGGTAAAGTTTGTTAAGAATTTTAGACCTTATTTGGTAGGGGCAAGTATTGTTGTTGCTTATGTACCAACAACTACTGTCAAAGATGTTTTTACCCAACAAGAAGTAACTGGGAGAAGATGTGCAGATGGATCAACAGGATCTAAGAGTTCAATATTGACATTCAGATTACTAAGCTGGTAAGAGGACAAGGATTGGCAAAATTAATGGTTGAGTCAAATCTAGAAGCAAATCAGATAAACTGTATTGAAACGCAGGGTGCAATGGTTGATTGTGACATGAAAGATTCTGAATGGTATAGAAATATTGTCCACTATTTACAAAAAGTATCTTGCCTAGATGGAATGACTGAAAATCAGAAGAGAACATTGAGATTACATGCCATAAAATATGTGACCATAGAAGGTGAAATTTGGTGGAGAAATTTTGAGGGTATTCTACTCAAATGTATAAACAGTACTTAGGCCTCTGAAGTTCTGAAGGATATGCATCATGGTGTGTGTGGAGGTCATTATATGGCTAAAACAATAGCCCACAAAGTCTTGAGAGCTGGATATTGGTGGTCTATTGTTTTCAAGGATGCTCACCAAATGATCAAAAGTTGTGATGCGTGTCAGAGATTCTCAAGAAAATTATTTTTTTCTAGAAATTTACTCCTTAAGCCCATAACAGTAGAATCTCCCTTTTAGCAGTGGGGATTAGATTTCATAGGCAAAATAATTGAGAAGTCAAGTGGAGGACATAGTTGGATCCTAGTGGCCACTGATTATTTCACCAAATGGGTTGAGGCTATCCCCACCAAAAGGACAACTAGCAAAGTTGTGATTGACTTTTTAATGAACAATGTCATAACAAGGTTTGGTATGCCCATAAAAATAATTTTAGACAATGCAATGTGTTTCAGATCTGAAGAATTCACAAGCTTTTGCAGCCAGTACGGGATCTCGATTTCTTACTCTTCCCCATACCATCCTCAGAGTAATGGATAGGCTGAATCAAGCAACAAAAGCTTGATGAAGATTGTAAAAAGAATCATAGAGAAGAACAAGAAGGCTTGGGATACCAAATTAAGACTTGCTATCTGGGATGACAGAGTAACTGTAAAAAAGGCTATTGGGCAAGCCCCCTTTGACCTTGTGTATGGCCTAGAGGCAAGGATGCCCATAAATAACTTGTTACCTATTTTCAAGTTTATTCAAGAACATGATGACGACATTTCTGATGCTATGCAAAATAGGGTTTGTTAGGTAACTTAGTTGGATGAAACAAGAAGGCTAGCTCAGGTAAACATAAAATTGCAGCAGCAGGTTAAAAATCTGCATTACAAGAGAACATCTGAAAGGAAGTTTTAGATAGGGGATATGGTGTTGCTATGGAATGCTAGGTCTCAAGATAAAGGGAAACATGGTAAATTCGATGCCATTTGGCTTGGACCATATCTAATCAGCAACACTCATGGAGAAGACTCTTATTTCCTATAGAGTCTGGTTGGAGAATTACTTGAACTGCTAATTCATGGACAGTTCTTGAAATCATACTTTTCATAAGGTATGATTCTTTTCCATGCATAGTTTATTTTAGTTTTTTAGGTAGTTCCTTGTTTTAGTTTGTGTTTTTTAGGTTGTTTCTTTTCTTCCTTTTTTGTGTTGTGGTTTGCTCCTCTAGAGTTTTTCTGTGATCTTGCTCTATTTAGGTTGAACAAACGTCCCCAACTAGAGCCATTGATGGTACCATGTAAAATTTTTCATGGTTCTAGTTTTTAGACATCATGATAGAAGGTATATGACTTAGGGTTTTTGTAAAATAAAAATAATCTGAGTAGTAATCCTCAAAAAACTGTAATACCTTATGTCAAGTAGTCTAAGTGGTCTTTCACTTTTATTGTATTATGGGGTTGACCACCTATTGCCCGTCGCTCAAGATTTTAAGTTGCATCTTTATGCCCTCCAAAACATTGTTTGACCGGCCCCTCGCTATACAGTTACCACCTCTAGCTAGTGCTTTATATTTTTCAAAGTGCCAAAATGTTTACATATCCACCCTTAAGTGGTCGTGTGCCCCCCTTCTTCTCTAGTAGATGAAGGTTATTTTTTAAAGTTGTATGCCAAGGGTCAGATACCGTTAACCCCTTTTGACAGGTGAAATCTATTTACAAATTTCTGCCAGTCCGCCAACATCAAAATGTGAATGTAAAAGACTCATGCAGAACTACAAAAAAGGTGTCAGCTGGCAGAGGATTGTCTTCGGTTGCAATGAAGTAAGTGGTGGTGGGTCCTGTCTGATTATGAAAAATTTTAAATGTCTCCATTGTTCCGCCAAGCTCTATTAAGAGGTCTCAACTAGCATCCATAGAGAGGTAGAAATATCACACATGGTTGCTACATCTACAAGAAAGATCCAGGTATGAAAAAGGTATGTTATGATGTAGGCATTTTCATCCCTTTGTTATTCTGCTAGATCATTAATCAGTATGCCCCGCCGAATTGCGGAATGACAGAAAATTGCCACGTAACGAGAATGACATAATCTCTATGGCATGCTCGTTCTGGCAATTATCAGGAAATAATGAGAAGGAACTTTTTGATTGGCCTAGTAAAATTTGCTGGATGTGTCAATTATGGTCAAGTTCCTAGGACTAATCATGGCCATCTAGTCTCTGGCAGTATTGCACAATCTGACGGCTGACATTCAAACCTCCCAAAATGAACGATTCTGCATATCTAGTTTGCGTAAGACAAAGTGAAGGTAGACATGACTAATTTTAGTCCTGAATAAATGATATTTTTATGACTCATGTCTTGAATTCTTCTATACTTGCTATCTCAAAAGCATTGAAGTATTGAGGCATTGAAGCTGATAACTGTTACCATATTTCTGGCATCAAATTCAAAGTGGCTACGCGAAATAACCCAGTGAGTTGTCTACACCTTTTATTGCACTTTGCTTTTCCATTAGGGTTTTTCTATTACCTTATGTTCTTAAGAAAATCTTATGTGGTATGAATTAAGCAAACCCCTGAACACTAGAAAGAAAAAATCCCTCACCCTAGTTTCACCATTTAACAATGGATCCACCTAAAGCCCAATCTTCCTTCGCTTCCCAAAAATGAGCCTTGCATGAAGACCTTGTAAAGCAACTCCCTGGATCCTGTGCACAAAGGATAAGAGTAAATGGCCTTGAAGGCAAAGACGGGTTGGCTGACAAGTTTGCTAACTGTAGAGATGCAGAAATCCCTGTTCATGGTTGGTCATTATATTACCACTGGTGGAGCAAAAGAAATGCTCATTCACCATTGTCTAATGTATAGGAGAGTGATTTAGGAAAGTTGATAGTTTCTAATATATTTGAAGATATTGAATTACTCCAAGCAATGGCTACCCATTATGATGAAATAGCAAAAGTAATTAGAAGTATGAAGGGGGGAGTTCTGGTGGAAATTAGTAAAGAAACTATTGCCATAGTCTTTGGGTTAAACTTGGATGCTTCTACGAAGATTGATACAAATGGATTCAAAGCCCTATATACAAAAGACAAAAGCAGTTACACAACCATATATTTGCCTAGATTTAGGGAAAAGGCACCAAATGGTAGATCAGTAAGAATTCCCCAGAATGAGAAAGAGCCTTTTAGGTTAGATACTTTTGAAGGTTATTTTGCCAAAACCTACTATGCTCTCTATCAAGTGTTCAGAGAAGACAAGAGTGAGAGGATCCCCATTGCTCTCACTTATATGGCCACTAATATCCAACATCCATCTCAGAATGTTCAATTTGACTTTGCCTCCTATTTAGCAAAACATATACATCAGGGGTTTGTAGATATCAAAAATAAGAAGGAGCCAATTGAATTTAGATAGTTTTCATTGTTATGCCACATGTTCCTATATCATGGGAAAACAAAGATGGTCTGGCACCCCAAATTGATGGTAAATCATGTTGATGACATGGGAAATACATAGCCAGTCCAGTGTTGGACTCACATATGGGACAAGCATGATCCCAATTCCAGTTAAAGATTCTTTAGAGATTATTTTGTGGTCTCAGTATTGAGGTATTTTTAGTCCGATATACCGAGGATTCCAGAGCCAAATGTTGTTAAATTTCCTTAGACCTGCAGTAAGGGTTCCTCTGAAAATTAAGCACAATTGGGGTGAATTCATCCTCCACGAGGAGGGCATAGTTTTAAGAGTTTATGGTACACCTGCTGGTCCTCATATTTTACCCAAATATGTGCCATTAAGGATTGGTTTCTTGGAGGTAATTTGGCAGTTTGCTAAATCAGAAAGAGCTCACCTAGTAGGATAGAAAAAGGGATCCTTCTTCCCTTTGTTAACAGTGTTTTTTGACTTCAGGATGAACAAGGAAGGATTTACTAAATTGACTGATAAATTGCTTCTTTAACCCTGAAGGATACATAAACAACATTAGAAGGGGTATCAATAGGTCCTATATTCCCCATCAAGTGTTCTTTTCTGAGGATGTTATCAGAAATTCTCCTACTGATGAGGAAGTGAAAATGAAAAGAGCAAAATGGGCAATATACATGAAATATGATGAAACAATGAAAAAGAAGAAGCCTTCTTACAAGGGACTTTTCCCAGATGTTGCTGACCCCATCACCAGGATAAAAAAGATTTTATCTCATATTGATGAATTGGATGACATACAAGATAGTGAGTCTGCTTAGCTCACTAAGAAGAGAGGCCCTCATACCAGCCCCCTGCTAGAAGTTTAATAAAGTATACTTTCAAAAGAAGAGTAAAAAATGAAGAAGTCAGAGGACAAGCTTCACAGGCTCTTCCACCAACTCAATTAACTCTGTCTCTTTTACCACCTTCACAATCATCTTCCCCTTCCATACCAATGACTGAGGTTGAATCTCCTCACAGAGAACCTTCTCCAATAAGAAAGAAGGTTGAACTGGGTCCTTTAGTTGATTACCTTGATGATGAAGGAGAAATGGAAATAACAGAGGAAGAGATACAACGTGAGATGCCATCCCCTAGAAGAAATGAGACTGAGGGACTACCTTTGAATAGGATTTCTGAGATTGCCATGAAGGGCAATGATGTTTGAGATGACATTAGAACTATAGCATGTAGAAATTTCATCAGTGATGATGATTTTATTAATTCTAAGGAGTTTTCTGATTTCTTATGGAAGAGTAGAAGAAGTTAATATGAGAAAAGATTAGAAGAAGAAATGTCTCACTCTCCTCAAGAAAATCAGGAGCAAGTATCCATTAGGATACTTACACAAATGAAGGAGGAGGTCAAGAACATTTCTCTAGATCAGGGTAGACAGATGATTAGAGAGAATGGAATCTTGCTACTCCTTGAGTGGGTTATAGCTTTTGCTATTGTTCTGGATACTGTAAGGAGACAAGATAATGAAGTTTTCTCCACAGAAGAAGCGGCTGAAGCTGCATTAACAGGTGCCAAATTCAACCCCAAGTGGGAGACCCTAGCCATCTGGGCTTTGGCTCTTGACATTGATAAACCTTTGGTTGCAGAACCTGACAGAGATTTGAAAGGTAGCTTAATAATAAAAAGAGTTTCTAACACCTCTGCTTTAGAAGCATCTAAGTTGGCGGTAGAGGTTGCAAAATTCAGTAAAGCGACCACCATTGCTCTTTAGAAAAAGTATGATGATCTATTAAAGGAACATATGGGCATGTTGTATGAATACAAGAAGTTGAAAGAAAGAGAAATGCAGTGGCAACAACAGGCCTCAACATCAGTCTCACCACATACAACATTGGTAGTTAGGGATTCAAGTTTCCTCTTTTTTGATCTTTGAATAAATTTTTACAAATTTGCTTTTGATAAACTGCAGGAGGATAATTGGCGTATTGTTTCAAGTATTTTAGAACTATTAATGGACAAGGTGCCAAGCAGAGTAGTTGGTATCCATAAATGTTACTATGACTTGTCAGAAGTCAATAAGAAAATAACAGATGATAAAGAACAAACAGTGCCTCTGTTCAATAAGTGGATCCCTAGGATTGCTTCTTTAGTAGGCATTTGTAAAGGAGCAAATCATGATCCTAATGCTCCCAAAGATGTTAAACAAATTATATCATAGAAAAGGAAGTAGGAGAATCCCAGGCATTTATAAACCATCTTGAGGAAGAGGCATTGAAGTTAATTCAGGGTTTTGACAATAACAAGGTTGGAATAATCCCTGCGATAAAAACTGAGAATGGTGACATTAAGCTATGCCAATCATGGATTCTCCAATTCAGCAATATTGTCCCTGTCATTTCTTTCATTTGTCAAGATAATAAGATTGATATTCCCTTGTTTAGATCAAGCATCAACAAATTATGGGATTCCTGTCAACTTGCAACTAATTTTAAAGGGAAGTTGAATCAATTCTGGCCAAGTACAACAATAAGTATGCATCTTGTGTGGATAATCTCATCAACTTTCAATGGCCCATAGAGGAGCAATATCAGGCCTGGGATAAGAAATATAATGATTTACCTGACATTTGAAGTATATAATATTGTGAAAAATACATACAGTTGAATTCTCATTGTTTATTCCTTTTTCAAAATTTAGAATATATTTCTATCGATTTCTTTGTTAGTAAAGGGAATCTTCTTGTTTCTAGAATTTGGGCACATATTTGTCCTGTAGTGATCTCTTTTGTTTTCTTGCACAACCATCGATTCTCTCAAAAGGAAGGATATAAAAATATAGGTAATGAGCAAAGGTCGGTAGAGTTTGTTACATCTTCTTCAAAGGCACACTTCCCAAGAACAACTTGTCCTGCGAACATACATGTAACAACTTATGCTCCTATGAAAATATCTGAGTACAATCAGTTATCTCTATTTTCTAATTAGTGCAATTTTGTCAAATGAAAGGTTGACATCTGTTTCTAGGTCTGAAGCTTGTTTTGCTCCCTTGTTTCTATAAAAGGGAATTCAGGACCTATTGACAAGGATCTTGGAGGAATTTTCTGTAACACAGTACAATATCATAATAGAAAGTTTTTACTTCTAGGTGTGTTTTTTGAGAAATAGAATCATTTGTACTTGCAACTATTGGCATAAAATTGTATTAGCTCAATATTTTTAATATATTTTTAAAGTTCAAACTATATTGTCTCCTACAGTTGTATCCTTTGCTATGTTTTTTAATGAATTGATCAAGTATCAGTATTATTCATCTTCATAGTCTTTCCTGTGTAAGGATATCTATTCCAAAAGGCTTCTACTTAAAGAGTAGATTAAATGCTTTAAGGAAGATATTGAATATAGTAGATGTATGCAAGAATAAGCAAGTACGATTAGGTTGGTCTGATTTCAAGGTGTGGTGATGTAATGCATCATTACAGTATTCTTATAAGAGTTATGATTGCATTATTATGCAAAGTTCATTTATATTTGTTTCTTGACTTTGTGACCCTGGATTTAAGCACTGGTCTTTTGATGGTTGTTGTCCTCATCTAAATCTCCCTGATCATTTATACAAATCAAAAAACAAATTTATTTCTATATTTATGTTGATGATAGTTTTGTTTACATGTTCCTATGTAAAGAATTAAGTCAAAGCTTAAGAATCTAGTCCATTTCTTTACTCTATCAGAAATTCTTTAAGCATTCTAGAAGGAACATATATGTTTTTATAAAATAGTGTTTGGAGCAAGTATTTAGGGACATGCCCCCTCATTTGAATAAATGTTGTTTTGTTTGTTTCAAACAATAAAGGAACACCCTCCTTGGTCTTGTAGAGCCTAAAGTACAGAGGAAAAGGAATTGAAACCCCATTTCCTGTTCGTTGGTGAATCCCTCGAGACAGATCAGTTATTAGAAATGGCTATTTCATAGATCTGTTTTCTTGAGATCAGGTTGGGAATTTAAAACAACCAACATGGTCATTAGATTCTCAGGTCTTTATCTTTCTACTTCATCACATACTTGCATTATCATATCATAAGAACTCTAACACAATACCATGGAAGCCTCAATGCATCTCATATAAAGCCAAATAGTTTAAAAAAAACAACAAAGTAAGAAACATACTCAACAAAATTGATGACAAATTGGCACATTATCTTCTCTTTTTTTTGTATAGTTGATAACATTCCAAATGTTTTCAAATGTCAAATTCTTTGATACATCAAATTACTCCTCCAAATTATTACCTTTTTAAAATAGAAAGTTCATAGTTTATAATACTAAGAAATCATCAATCTTTTTGCCATTTCTATGATATGAAAGCAAATAACAAGCACTCAAGAAAGAATAAAAAATAACAAAGTCAATTAATATGGCAGCCTAAAATAAGCCTCAAACAATACAAGGAAACAAGGATTAAAAACTAGTTTGAAGTCTTTCCCAAAATTTTGAATCAAGAGTAAACCACTAATGATAAGAAACAATAATAGGAAACATGGTTTACAACTTGGTCCCCATAAATTGTTGACACAAAGCAACCTAAAGAAAAAAGAAACTAAAAGATGACATTTTTAAATAATCAGAGCTCTATAATTGTTTAATTATGATTAAGTACGTGTACATGCTAAGCCTTCTTTGTACGACACATTGTATTGGCATGCCCAATGTGATTACCACCACCATGAGGATGCTCAACATGATTCATTGCCACACCACGAACCTTGGGCCAATAGTTTCTTTTGACCCTATATTTGTGATATGCATTGTCAGCTTTGAGCATTGGCTTTTCTGTCCTTCCACCACCAGTAACCTGACCAATCATGGCTCTGCAACTACTTGGCACAATCTTCTTAGCTCCAAATGGAAGCTTTACCCTGTAAATTGAAACCAATTTCCAAGACTCGTCAAATAACGCTATTAAAAATTTGCAAAATCAAAAATTACACAAATCTGAACATTAAGAGAGAACTTAGATAATTGTTCCAAAATTATTTCCACTACCTTTGGAATAATTGCATTTGTCAACTCACTATAACCTTGGAAAAATATTAAGCATAGAAATATGCCATAAGTCTCCACAAGGTGTACACATAGAACTTAAAATAGTTTGAGAATAATTTGGAAAAAGCCACCATCCATAGGACATCACAACATATGCATCACATGTTTATTGCTAGCCAAAAAGTAAGATGAAAAGCAAAAATGATAATGAGTCAAGGGGAACATCAAGAAGCAGTACATTCAAATTAAATTTCAACCAACTGCTAAATGAGCACAACCCACTTTGACTTGTCATAAGTTCAAAATATTAGAACATGTACATTTTTATGTTTGTAAGGGTGATAACAATCCAACAATGGATCAAACATTTCAGATTGAAATGCAATAGAAATGCATTGCAAATGACAACAATCAAATTTGAAATTACTCAGCTCATAAAAGAATAGTGGAGAAAAGGCAGAAAAAGTGTTCTTTGATTTGATTAGGCCAATGAGAAATATTGTCTCAAAAATTCAACTATATCACCATGTCTTTGGCAACTTTGTTACCAATACCTTGGCCAACATTGCTACACAAATAAAGAACATTATGGGCAAAAATAAAAACTGATATGAGGCTTCACTAAGATGGCTTGACAAAGAGAAATGATATATCTTACTAAGACATGCATATGACCCCAGAGATGGGATAATACCAAAAGCTAAAACAAATCATACATCTAGACACAATCCACAAAATGCTGTTAATGGTGATATCATCTAGGATACTAATAGGCATTGAAAAAATGAGATTAGCAGTGATTGTCTGATGTTTTGACTTATTTTAACAAATGAGTTTCCAATGTGAAGTGTCAACCAAGTCCATTTTATTACCATTCTATTGACTGTCATTTTCTAAGTCATGACTATCAATTTTGAACCAAATGAGGCCTTCTAATGCTTTGGCTTTGGGGGCTCATGATTTTATCAATTGCCTGTGATGGAGTTGCCTGCCGTGTCTGCTTTTATGACTCTGAGGAACACACAAAATCAACAATAGAAACAAGATAGGATGGCAACTATTGGAGCCAATGGGCCATAGATGCAAAATTAAAGTGAATGTCTAAGCATGGTTAATGATCTTTTATTTTGTTGCTTCTAATTATATTAGTTCAGCTGTCAAGGGAGTGTAAGTCATGGCATAGCTCTGTATCTCTTTATTGCCTTAAGGTAGATCCCAGCATGATTCTTATCTTGGTAGCAAAGGTATCTCAACACCAAAAATTATTTAGAATCCCACTCCATGAAATGTAATGACTGCAAAATAATATCCCTTGACTTATCTCTACCATAAAGACAACTCTACGGAACATGTAGAGGGTGTAAGTCATAGCTTGGCTGTGTCTAAGAAAGTTCATAGTTTTTTCTGTCTCCATTTTAGAAATATTGTCTAAAAAATTCAACTATATCACCATGACTTGTTCCTTGCCACAGTACTGCAAATTATTTCTTTGACCATTACGGGACTGCGGTATACTAAACATCACTTGAAGCCTTTCACCACACTACCGCACTCCTTCATTGAAACTGTTGCAGGGCAGAGGTATGCAACACTTACATAACTTAAATTCCTTATACCGCCATATTGCAAGCCTCACTTGAGGTCACCATGGGGGCACGGTGTACTGTTTTCCTCTGCTCCTTTTTACCACCATACCGCAAGCCTCACTTGAGGCCGTTGCGGGGGCACAGTGTACTATTTTCCTTTGCTCCTTCTTACCACATTACCACTGGTTATTCTCTTGACCGCCGTGGGACCGCAGTGAAGTATCATATGCCACTTAAATTTATACCGCCAGCCCGCCACTTCGTTTTGAGACCATTGCGGGGCCGTGGTAATCGATCACTGCATACTGCAATGCCACAAGTGCAATCCCTTCATGTTGCGGGATAACGATAACTGCTCCCCCGTTATCCTTGGTTCTCGCACACCCGCCAAGACCTTTTGAGTGACCCACGAGACTGCAGTGAGACAAAAACACATCAATGGTAAAAAATACAAACATCTTTCACATGGACTTGGTATGGGGTGCTTAAGAATGACTCTTGGAATAATTTTAAAAGAAATATGTAACCCTAAGATGGATTTATGGAAGGAAATTTGCATGGATTTATGGATTTATCAAATGTATGAAGGTATCTTTATTGTAGGTTATTTTCCCTATATTATTTATTCTTGGTTTGAACTCCTTGATTTTGTGTTTTTTGTTAGGACACAGAGCTTTCATATGCAGAACCACCTACAAGGCGCTAAAGGAATCATCTGGATCATGACTTAGGAGTTGGTTAGTATTCATTGAGTGGTATAATGGTGCTTGAATTGTCCTGGTCTATACAACTAAGAGATGTACTTGTGTGATTTGTAGTTTGTTTGTTTAATTTTTTAATGCTTGGAAAACATCATAAATAGATAGGATGATATTTTTTGTAATTTATTCCTTCAATCATTTGTCATAGGTCCAGTTGGAGGTAGTAGAGCTAGCGGAATGGAGGGTGTACCTTATTTACCTATTTATTCAAGCATAAATGTTGCAAGTTCCACTTCAGATCACCAAAGCCTTCATAAAAACATCTACACAAATTCAATAATGAAGAATTTATGCACAAATTCTCTTTTGAATGATGCATAAAGCCTCCACCGCAACACCGTATTATTGCTTCCCAACAACAAACCGTGCGGTGTTGTGGTGAAGGCTTTGTGCATCATTCAAAAGAGAATTTGTGCATAAATTCTTCATTATTGAATTTTGTGCAGATGTTTTTGTGAAGGCTTTGGCGATCCAAAGTGGAACTTGCAACTACAATATTTGATAAAAATCTACTTCCAAATATGCTTTTGATGGATGTTCATGTCCTCATCCAAAGCTTCAATTCACACACAGACAGGAAGGACACTTTCAAAGGTTGAGGAGTTGGGCTTTACACCCACTAGTTGCATTTTCTTAATATTTTCTAAGGACTTTTTAGAAAAACCCATTTTAAACATATTCTTTAATCACGACATTCCATGATATCACATTTCTTTGAGGCATTTTTTGAAATAGTTTGCTTGCCTTGTCTATGCTTCCACATTTTCATGTATGTCTAACAGGGCACTTGTAACTACAACATATGACAAAAAAATCCTTGCTATTATGCTTTGATGGATGTCCCTTCGTTATTATGGATATCTAATGTAGTGCACATTATTATAATGCAAGCCTATTTTTTAGATTATTTCATTTATCATCACCAATATTCTCCACAAGAACATGGTCCTTGTTTAAAATGATGAAAATGGTTCACATCTCTCAAAACAATTTCTCTTGCAACAATCGTGGAGATAAATTTAGATGCAGTGTGAAAATCAGAACATACTCGAAGGTTCTTAACAAGTCTAATGGTTGTACCAGGGGCCATGTTTAACAAACCAAATGCAATTGCTAGCTTTTCACTATGGTGGAAGATAAATGATTCTTTTTTCTTCTATTCCACAACATTAAGTAAAAGTCTTGAATCTGGAAATACCCTACTGCCTTCATTTTCCAAGCCAATTTCTCCAATTTTGCATAGCTCTCCCATGTTTGTGGATGTGATCTGTCTCCTACACAAAAAAGCATGTACCATTTTATGCCCTTCAATCCAACTACATGCAAGTATTTTTTTAATTCCTCTATCTTTCATCAATCTCCTTACTATTTGAACCTCACCACACCTGCCCGCTTCTGCACAAATGTTTTAGAGAAGAACATAAGTTGCAGCATTTTTAGGATCCAACCAAAAAAGCAATGTTGCTGGAATACTCAGCCTACATTCAAATTCTGAATTCTGGGAAATTATATACAGTAAATAGATTGATGGCTGTTTGGATAGTGAAATTATTAGCTTTCTTAGAAATTAACTAAAATATCTTGTCTTGAAATATCTAGAAGGATTATTTTAATTACAGAGGATTTTGTGGTTATTTTTGTAATAATGATTAACAATGATTTTACAGTGCAGCTAACTTGCTATTTTCATTCAAGATACAAGTCATCACAGTCAAGCACATACCAAGAACATGGTACTCTACTTCAAACCCTCAACCTCACTTAGTTTAGTATGCTTACATGGGGATATTAAGGAAGTTGCTAAACAATTAATATATATCATTTGCTGTTTGTGAAGGAGAATCCTGTGAGATCCAATATGGCAGTGGATCAATATCTGGTTTCTTAAGTAAAGATGATGTCATAGTAGGGAAACTTGTGAAACATCATGTTAGTAATTTTGGGATGTTAAGGCTTCCCAGTTGGATATCAAAGATCTTTTCTCATCAACTTAATTTGGAATTTATGTATAATTAATGGATTCTTTCATGGTGCAGGTCTTTACTGAGATAACACATGAACCCAGGTTGACATTTTTTGTAATCAATAAGGATGCTTAGAGCATCATAATATATTAGTATTAATAAAAATGTTTTTATAGATTACAAAAAAGGCCCTTCCTGGCCAAAAAGATAACATAACAGAGCATTTTAACTAAGAGCCCTGAACAAAGCTACATATCTAAAAAGCCCTTTCTGGCCAAAAAGGAAACCAAAGTTATAGCAAAGCCAAAACCTTAAAACAAAAAAGTGGTTCACATGCTGTCCATATTTAAATCCACAACCCTAAAGCCATGAACCCCCAGTTTGATTCTTTGCAGAAAGGATTGTGTCATCATTGGTGAAGGGAACTATCGGTGGTTGGAAATTTGACAAGAAGCTCCATGCATTGAATACTTCCTCTATCCTTTCCCTCTTGGACCTTCCAAATGCAAAATTGTGAACTCGCGGTGAATTATCAAAGAGCTCTCTATTACTTGATTGCAAACTTGGAATCATCACTTGTAAACATAGTTAAAAATGGGTTTATTAATGATATCTTCATGGAGGAAGAGTTCCCCTACGAAGGCTGAGCCATCATGGAGATTATAAGTAGAAAAAACTTCAAATAGCTTAATATCTGGGACTAGATAGTCATGAACAAACATTGATGCTATCCTTTTAACCTTATAAACCTAATGAAATAAGTCCATTGCATTTGAGAGAAAATGAGATACCAGATACGAAGCATAACATACCCTAGATTGCAGCAGAAAATCTCTATCACATACATCTATCAAAGCATCCTCCACCGGCTCTTCATTGAGCAATTTGAAGGCCCTAGCCATGAAATTTGATTTGATGCTTCAGTGCATTGGTTGTTCCCATGGTTGAATAGGAAAATGAAGTTGACAATTGCGAGGATAGATAGACATTGCAGATACGTGCAGCAAGAGCAAAATGAAGAGGCAAGAATGAAATAATGACACAGATACCATGGTTTCTTGCATAAAAAGAGGATCGCACGAGCTGACATAATGAATTGAAGTCATTCAAGCCAACGGGGAAATAAAACCAAGGCAGATGAGATCCAAATGTGGATTATATTGCTCAGCTCCCAACACTCCTCTTACAGAGCATTCAATGAATATAATCAAAGAGACATGTGCGAAGCGAACAATTAATGTCAGATGGAAATCTACATAGATTGTAAGCTTCAAAATGACTAAATATACTACTAATTCACGTCAATTAATAATTAAATTGACTAAATATATAGAAATCAGTGAAAAGTGAATAAATATGACTAAAAATACGACTAGTGTTAAATTAGTGAATAAAAATGACTAAATAAGTGACCAGTTAACAACAATCAATGACTAAATTAATGACTAAATATATTATTGAATAAAAAAAGAATAAATAAGTGACTAGATTGCAACAATCAATGACTAAATCAATGACTAAATATACTACCAAATCGATCAATCAAAACAAACAATAAATGACTAAAAATGGTTTAGTCATCAATTTGGTCGCATTATAAATGACTGGCAATAAACTATTAATGGTCACGTGACCATGTTTGGTCATTTATAAGCAGTTTTTAGTAGTTTTTTAGTAACATATTGTTGTTTTTGTACTAGTGATTACATCCCATTATCCATATTCATTATCTATACCATTATTGCATTTCATCATTACATCCCGTTATCCATATTCATTGTCTATATCATTATTGCATTAATTAATCATCTCATTATCCATTTTTCATTTGTATCCATAATATATGTTTATTAATCTAAGCATTATCCATCCCATTATTGCACTTCATTATTACATCCCATTATCCATATTCATTGTCTATACCATTATTGCATTTCATTATTACATCCCATTATCCATATTCATTGTCTATATCATTATTGCATTTATTAATCATCTCATTATCTATTTTTCATTTGCATCCATAATATATGTTTATTAATCTAAGCATTATCCATCCCATTATTGCATTTCATTATTATATCCCATTATCCATATTCATTATCTATACCATTATTGCATTTTGAATTATTACATCCCATTATCTATATTCATTGTCTATATCATTATTGCATTTATTAATCATCTCATTATCCATTTTTCATTTGCATCCATTATATATGTTTATTAATCTAAGCATCATCCATCCCATTATTGCATTTCATTATTACATCCCATTACCCATATTCATTGTCTATACCATTATTGCATTTCATTATTGTTGGGAATTAAGGTGTCTCAACCTTGGTAATTCCTTGCATTATTTATGATTGTATTTATTTATTCATTGACTATGTTGTAAATTAATTGTAAATTCCATATTGTCATTTTGTGGGATGTGGCACGATGATGTGTCATCCTACATGGAAGATGACAACTTGTAATTTTTGTCCTCACATGAGGAGATAGGCATCCCACTTTGTGGCAGGAGTATTTTGCCATGTGTCGGCATCTTAGATGTTGTGTAAGGGAATGTTGACCGAAATGGTTATTACAGATTCCTATGATGAAGTTATGACATGTAAGAGTCAGAAATAGAAGCTTGTAAGACAGGTGAAGACATGTGTCGAAGAGAATCTTTGAAAAAGGCATCTTTGGGTGCCCCAAGGTGGACTATGACATGTTGTAAGAGAATATTCTATTGATAGCCTGTGTATGATAGATTCTCTTACAGCTGTAAGTTGTAACTGCTATGACAGATTCTATGACGGTCGTAAGAGTCATAAGTGCATCTGTCATAGCCCATTTTAGAAATAGGCGACCTCTTTGGGATGGGAGCTGTGGACAAGTGTCAGATACATCTTACAATGTTGACCAAGTGTCCATAGGCGTGGGTTTTGAGCCATGAGGCCAAGTTGGACACCCATTCCAGATAGAGCCAATTTTGCCTTGTATATTCTATATAAACATGTGCTTGGAGGAGGAGATGTAATGTGATTGACAGGTATTGTTATGCTACTAGATTGACTCTAGACACGAGTGTCAAAGATTATTGAAGCTTGCATTGCAAGTTTATTGTAAACCACATTCAGTTTTGATAATACACTGTGCAGGTTTCTGAGTGTGGGGTTTTTTCACCTGATAAGGGTTTTCCCCACAATATATCTTATCTCTCTTCTTCTATCTTCTTTTTGGTTCTATGTGTATTGCTGCAATATCTCTATTTATATGTTTCATGTTGCTGTAATTGTAAGGATTAAATTGAATTTGTACAACTCCCCCTCCATTAGATTAGTGTAGGAAGCAATTTCCACACACCTAGCTTCCTTTTAGTTGGTATCAGAGCTTGATCACCTTTGGTCCTAGTTGTTGGGTAGGGGTTTTTTGAGTTGATCTTAAGTTGAGTGGGAGTCTGTGTAGAGTATTTTGAATCTTATTGCAACAAGGAGATGGCAAGCACATCCAGGAGGATAGAGGTGGAGAAATTCAATGGCACTAATTTCAAGCTATGAAAGCTCAAGATGGAAGACATGCTTGTTGATCGAGACCTCTGGGAAACTATTAGTAGAACAAAACTAGTTGCAATGTCACAAGCTGATTGGGATCTCAAGGATCAGAAGGCTAAGGGTCTCATAAGACTTAGTCTTGCTGATTCTGTCCTGTTAAATGTCCATGAAGAGGCTACTACAAACTTGCTTTGGAAGAAGTTGGGAGATGTGTATCAAGCCAAATCCTTGGTTAACAAACTTTTTCTGAGAAAGAAGTTGTATTCTCTTCGAATGGAGGATAGAGGATCTGTTGCAAAACATATGAATGCTTTCAACATGCTGATTGCACAATTGACATCTGTTGGTGTGAAGATGGAGGAGGAGGATCGCTGTATGACCTTGCTTTGTTCTTTGCCAGACTCGTGGGATCATCTTGTCATGGCTATTGGAAGAACCACATCCACATTGAAAATGGAAGTAGTTTCTTCACTATTGTCTGAAGAGATGTGGAGAAAGTCTTCTGAGGCAGCCAAAGAGGCTCTTGTGGTTTGCGAAAGACCCAAGGAGAAAGGGAAAAAGAAGGACAAGAAAGTTGAGAAGGGTAGATCCAAATCCTGTTGGAGATCTAAATCTCCTGGAAAGTCCAAGGCTCTCTGTTGGAACTATGGAAAATCTGGGCATTTCTGAAAGGAATGCAAAGAGGAAAAGAAAAAGAAGAAGAAGAACCCAGATTTAGATTCTGACAAGTCACAAGATGATGGTGATGCCTTCATCGCAGCCCTGACAACCCATGAATCTTATGATGTGTTTCTGATTGATTTCGGTGCATCATTCCACATGACCTCACATCGAGACTAGTTCACTAAGTATGAGGAGTTCGATGGTGGAAAGGTGTACCTGGGTGATGACTCTCATATGAAGATTGTTGGTCATGGAAGAGTCTCTATCCAATTCTCTGATGCACAAGTGAAGGGGATCTATGGGGTTATGCACATCCCAGGCTTAGCATGGAACCTGCTTTCTGTAAGTATGTTGAATGATGCAGGTGTGCAGGTTGTCTTTTTGAAAGAAGGATGCAAGATGGCTAGAGGAGCTATGGTGCTTACTAAGGGTACTAGGAGAGGTACTCTATTTCAGCTGGAGGCATGCATTTCACAATACAATAGTTCTTTTGACTCAAGGAAGAGGGCAACAGTCACTTCATCCCCACCATCTGAACGAGTAGTAAAGAAACTGTTGTATCTAGTCCTAATGGTTGTATTTATGCCTTGGAAGTTAAGCTTCCTATTGAAAAGACAATGTTATGGCATAAGAGATTTGGCCACATTGGTGAGAAGGGTCTGCATACCCTGAAAAATAAAAACCTTGTTGAGGGGTTAGATGATTGTAATATTGAGTTTGACTTTTGCGAACATTGCATATATATGGAAAACAAAACCGTGTTCAGTTTTACTTGAGTTCTCATAAGTCTTCTGGTGTGTTGGACCTTGTTCATTCTGATGTATTTGGTCCTATTAATGTTCATTATCAAAATCTGTATATTTTGTATCTTTCATAGATGACTACAGTAGAAGGACGTGGATTTATTTTCTCAGAAGCAAATCTGAAGTCTATAGTAAGTTTAAGGAGTTTAAGGCCTTTGCTAAAAATTAGATTGGTAAAAATATTAAATGTTTGAGAACTGACAACGGTGGTGAGTTCTGTTCTTCAGAATTTGATAAATATTGCAAGAAACTTAGGATTGAAAGACATAAGACAACTCCATACACCCTGCAACAAAATGGAGTTGCAGAGAGGATGAATAGGACACTGATGGAGAAGGCTAGGAGTATGCCTAGTGGAGCTGGCCTAGAACAAAAGTTTTGGGTTGAAGCTGTTGCCACCGCTTGCTATCTTGTAAATAGATCTCCTACATCATCTCTTGTTGGTAAGACACCCATGGAGGTGTGGTCTGGTAGAAATCCTTCAATAAGGCATCTTCATGTTTTTAGTTGTGAGGCATATGCACATGTACCTAGGGAGAAGCGGTCAAAATTGGAGAATAAAGCTATAAAGTGTATCTTCATTAGCTATGGTGTCAATGTGAAAGGATACAAGCTTTGGGACCCTGTGGCTGAAAAAGTGTTGTATAGTAGAAGTGTCATCTTTAGAGAGCTAACACCTTCTTCCACTATTTTATAGCTAGAAGAAAAAAAAAGAAAGAAGATGTTGTTCAGTTTCCTACTACCCCTGAGAAGACTGAACATAAAGAAAATGTTGGACCTGATGATGAGGAGAGCTCTTGTAGATTTGAAAGCTCAAATGAAGAAGTTGAACCTCAACCTCAACTCTTGAGGAGGTCTACACGAATAAGAAAGCAACCTGAGAGGTTTGGTTATACATTGCTTGATTCTAGTTGTGCTTTTGCTTTGCTTACTAACAGTGATGAACGTAGAACTATATCAGAGGTTATGGATATGAAAGATGCAGGTTCCTGGAAGGAGGCCATGGAGGATGAGATGGCTTCTTTGGAAAAGAATCAAACTTGGGACTTGGTGCCTTTGCCTGCTGGACAGAAGCCTATTGGATGCAAATGAGTGTTCAAGAAGAAATTTGGTGTAGATGGTAGTGTTGAGAAGTATAAGGCTAGATTGGTTGCGAAGAGGTATTCACAAGTGGAGGGTATAGATTATGGTGAGATCTTCTCTCCCGTTGCAAAGCTAACATCCATTTGATTCCTATTATCTCTTGCAGCAACTTATGACATAGAGGTAGAACAGATGGATGTGAAGACAACTTTCCTTCATGGTGATTTGGAGGAAGAAATCTACATGTCACTGCCAGAGCATTACATGGTGAAAGGTAAAGAAAATTTGGTTTGCAAGTTAAAGAAGTCTTTGTATGGTTTGAATCAATCTCCTAGGAGGTGGTACTTGAAGTTTGATGCCTTTGTGTTGTCAATTAGATTTGTGAGATTGAAATCAGATCACTGTGTGTATTATAAGTTTGATGGTGATCGTATTCTCATTGTTGCATTGTATGTTGATGATATATTCCTCATTGGGAAGGGTAAGAATATGATTTTTGATTTCAAATTTTAGTTGTCAGCATAGTTTGAAATGAAAGATTTAGGTGCAGCCAGGTACATTCTAGGAATGGAAATCAGAAGAGACATAACTAACAGAAAACTTTGGTTAATCCAGAGTAAGTATGTGAAGACCGTGTTGGATAGGTTCAGCATGGCAGATTGTAGACCATTGTGTGTTCCTGTTTCTTTGGGGACAAAGTTGTCTATTAGTGATTGTCCAAAATCTCCTAGTGAGTTGGAGGACATGAGTAGAGTACCTTATGCTAGTGCTATTGGCAGTTTGATGTATGCTATGGTCTGCACAAGACCAGACATTGCCAAACAGTGGGAGTCCTTAGTCAATTTATGGCTAATCTTGGATGGGTACATTGGGATGCAGTTAAGCAAGTGTTCAGATATTTGAGGGGTACTTCCGAGTATTCCATATGCTATCATGGTAATGTTATAGGACCTCTGCATTCTGTTGATATTCATGGATTTGTGGATTCAGATTGGGCAGGTGACATTGACAATAGGAGTTCCACCAGTGCTTATGTGTTTACACTATTTGGTGGTGCTATTAGTTGGATGAGTAAGCAGCAACATGTGGTTACTTTGTCCATGATAGAAGCTGAGTATATGGCAGAAACTCATGCTTGTAAGGAAGCCATTTGGCTTAAGAGATTGTGTTTAGATATTGGTGTTGATGCAGGTTAGATTACGATGAGTTGTGACAGTCAGAGTGCGATTTGCCTTGCGAAGAATCCAACTTTCCATGCCAGAACAAAGCATATTGATGTACAGTTTCACTTTGTGTGAGACATGATAGAGGATGGGAAAGTAAATTTGGAGAAGGTAGATACTTTGAAGAATGTTGCAGATGCATTAACGAAACCAGTTAACACAAAGAAGTTCAGATGGTGTTCGGAGTCTATGGGCCTCTCGGCCTATAGCAGTTAAATCTTGTTATTCTATTGGCTCTTACAAGGTGTTCGACAAGTGGGAGAATGTTGGGAATTAAGGTGTCTCAACCTTGGTAATTCCTTGCATTATAATGCCAATGTTTCTGGAAAAACTGTGTATGCTTTTTTGTCTCAACGTTTCGGATCATACTCCATGATCCATCATCAGGAGGAAAGGAAGAGAACACAAATGAGTTGGCTTGCAGAGAGGTTTCTTAAAAAGAGACAAGAGGTGGGCACGTAAGACGAGAGAAGCTAGAAGACACACAAAGAGGAGAAGTGAAGAGTAGATAGGATTCCTAGAAAATAAATTAGAAATAAAAGGAATAAAAAGAGATCCTCAAAGAATCAAAACAAACAAATGAAACACATAGCAAGGCAAGAATAAATGCAACACTATATATATATATGACCTTAGATAAATAAGTAAAATCAAGAATAAAGAAAGGACATCTAAAAATTAAAAGCTCTAAAAAAGTAAATGGTAAGCTCATGAATAATAAAGACTAACAAAACAAGAATATAGTAAATTATAACCCTAAAATAGTAAGCAAGAGAGGAGATGGGAGGTGGGTGCCATTGAGAGATTAGAGTGAGAGGAGATGAGAGTGAGGATGAGATAAAATGAAAAGGAGGTGGAACGTAAAATAGAGAAAAGACGTACAGCCAAGAGAGGGAGAATGCAAACGCGAGAAGAGGAAAAAGGACAAAAGAGGAGAAAAATATAAATAAGTATATAAAAACTTGAGAGAAAAGAGAGAGGAAAAGTAAATGTACAAGATGGATCTGAGAATACGAGACATAAACGAGAGAGAAAATATGTAAAGGCAAGAGAGAGAGGTAAAAGAGAAAAGAAAATGAAAAAGCTAAGGGATGAGGCAAGAGGAGCAAGGGGTAAAAAATATAAAAATATGAAAAAGGAGAACAAAAACATGGCATAATAATAAAATAAGGGTGAGACAATAAACTTCTAAGATAAAATAGGAATAAACAAGAAGGAGAATAATATAGAAAAATAACAAAGATAACATAAATGTGAAACAATAAAATAAGAAAATAAAGAAATGAGAAAAATTAGACATAATTAAGAATAAAATGACAAAAGTAATGAATATATATAAGAATAAGAGGAACTAAAGACAAACTATGAAAACAAACACAAGAAAAATAATAAAAATAGAAAAATAGATATAATAATACATATGGAAGAAAAAATATTCTTGCATGACTACTCTATAGTATTAATAAGGATATAAGAAAATTGAAAAATAATAAAAATATAAGAATGCAAAGGAAGAAATAAAAATACCTGAATAACTATACTTAAAGTAAGACTAATAATAATAAAAATAATGATAAGAAAAGTAATAAGAATAACAAAAAAGATAAGATTAAATATAAAAGTGAAGAAAGTAGAAGAAGAAGAAAACGGAAGGAAGCCTGTGTAAAGGTTCAAAGAGAGTTAAAGGTATGAGTAACAGTAATAACCAAGAAAAGGCAAGAAAAAATTGAAAGCTAAGAAAGCATAAGTAATGCAATAGTGAGAGCGTATAAAAGAAAATACAACCGAAAGAGATGAAGAAGAAGAAGAAAAAGGAGGAACGACATAGACCAATGAAAAAACCTAAAGGAGGGAGAAAATCAACAAGGAAAACCCATCTCTCTCGTATTCTCAGATCCATCTTGTACATTTACTTTTCCTCTCTCTTTTCTCTCAGGTTTTTATATACTTATTTATATTTTTTCTCCTCTTTTGTCCTTTTTCCTCTTCTCGCATTTGCATTCTCCCTCTCTTGGCTGTACGTCTTTTCTCTATTTTACGTTCCACCTCCTTTTCATTTTATCTCATCCTCATTCTCATCTCCTCTCACTCTAATCTCTCAATGGCACCCACCTCCCATCTCCTCTCTTGCTTACTATTTTAGGGTTATAATTTACTATATTCTTGTTTTTTTAGTCTTTATTATTCATGAGCTTACCATTTACTTTTTTAGAGCTTTTAATTTTTAGATGTCCTTTCTTTATTCTTGCTTTTACTTATTTATCTAAGGTCATATTTATATATATATATATATATATAGTGTTGCATTTATTCTTGCCTTGCTATGTGTTTCATTTGTTTGTTTTGATTCTTTGAGGATCTCTTTTTATTCCTTTTATTTCTAATTTATTTTCTAGGAATCCTATCTACTCTTCACTTCTCCTCTTTGTGTGTCTTCTAGCTTCTCTCGTCTTACGTGCCCACCTCTTGTCTCTTTTTAAGAAACCTCTCTGCAAGCCAACTCATTTGTGTTCTCTTCCTTTCCTCCTGATGATGGATCATGGAGTATGATCCGAAACGTTGAGACAAAAAAGCATACATAGTTTTTCTAGAAACATTCGCATTATCATCATGGACTATGGAAATATCATGTCTACAATTCCTTGCATTATTTATGATTGTATTTATTTATTCATTGCCTATGTTGTAAATTAATTGTAAATTTCATATTGTCATTTTGTGGGATGTGGCATGGTGATGTGTCATCCTACATGGAAGATGACAACTTGTAATTCTTGTCCTCACATGAGGAGATAGGCGTCCCACTTTGTGGTAGGAGTATTTTGCCATGTGTCAATATCTTGGATGTTGTATAAGGGAATGTTGACCGAAACGGTTATGACGGATTCCTATGACAAAGTTATGACATGTAAGAGTCAGAAATAGAAGCTTGTAAGACAGGTGAAGACATGTGTCGAAGATCATCTTTGAAAAAGGCATCTTTGGGTGTCCCAAGGTCGACTATGACATGTTGTAAGAGAATATGCTATTTATAGCCTGTGTATGACAGATTCTCTTACAGTTGTAAGTTGTAACTGCTATGACAAATTCGTGAGAGTCGTAAGTGCATCTATCATAGCCCATTTTGGAAATAGGTGACCTCTTTGGGATGGGAGTCATGGACAAGTGTCAGATACATATTACAATGTTGACCAAGTGTCCATAGGAATGGGTTTTGGGCCATGAGGCCAAGTTGGATGCCCATTCCAAGATAGAGCCAATTTTACCTTGTATACTCTATATAAACAGGTGCTTGGAGGAGGAGATGTAGTATGTGATTGATAGGTACTGTTATGCTACCGGATTGACTCTAGACACAAGTGTTGAAGACTATTGAAGCTTGCATTACAAGTGTATTGTAAACCATATTCAGTTTTGATAATACATTGTGTAGGTTTCTGAGTGTGGAGTTTTTCACCCGATAAGGGTTTTCCCCACGATATATCTTGTCTCTCTTCTTCTGTCTTCTTTCTGGTTCTATTTGTATTGCTGCAATATCTCTGTTATATGTTTCATGTTGCTGTAATTGTAAGGATTAAATTGAATTTGTATAGCTCTCCCCTCATTAGATTAGTGTAGGAAGCAATTTCCGCACACCTAGCTTCCTTTCAATTATTACATCCCATTATCCATATTCATTGTCTATATCATTATTGCATCAATAAATATTTATGTATTTAAACTTATCATCATCTACATTTCATATCACCCATTCTCATACACAACTATAACCCTCCTACATACACACATAATCCATAATCCACATCATAATCCATGACATCTATCACATGTATAATCCATCATCATAAATATAATCATACATCCTACATAATCTACATCATCATCCATGTCATAATCCTGCATAATCCACATCATAATCACGCATAATCCACATCATAATCCATGTCATACATTATGATACATAAACATCAATAAACCATCCATAAAACATAAACAAAGGTCCATAAATCACTGCCAACAATGCCATCTCATATATATATATATAAAATGATCATGATACAATATACATACATGGGCTCTGCAGAGCCATTAAAATACATAAATGGGCATAAAACCATCCACATTAGCCCCTAGGCAGAACTGTCCCTCTGTGAGGTCCCTGATTGGGATGACCCTGATGCTCATGGTGGAGGTGCCCCCATAGGTTGATGTACTACCGACTGCACTAGTATGTGCCTACTGTTGTGATGGTTGTTGCACAAACCTCTTTGACTGCTCCATCATCTGAGAAGCAGAAGCCCTTGATCAGCTCTTGAATCTCTCTCTCTACCCAGCAGGCACTAGATGCTCATAGAGATTCCTATAATGTTGTGCCTCCCTAGTGGCCTCATCTCCTCGAGCCTACAACCCCTGAGTACATTGGCCATCCTTGGCCCCAGAGCTTGACGTGACTTATCTCTCTCTCACTGGTACCTCACTACCTCACCCTGCAGCTACACCACCCGTGCCTGTAATTGTGATACATGTGCATCTCCCTGGGCTTGCGCAAGTTGAGCCTACAACTAGACTATCTAGCCCTGTAGCTGCACCACTTGTGCCTGTAATTGATCTACCTATGCCTAGAGTCTAGCCACCTTTGGGCCATCATCCCCTACCTCCTCCTGACCCTCCTCACTACCCACCTCCACCTCTACCATTTCCACATCCTCCTACTCCTCCTGACCCTCCTCACTACCTCACCACCTGTCTTGCTAGCATCGTGAGATGAATAGGTTGTAGGAGTCAAGGACAACACTGAGAGGGGGGGTGAATCAGTGTTGTGTGAATTTTCAAATCTTTTTCAAATTTTAACTTGTAGAGCATAAAGATGATAAAGTTATCATTGAATTGTCAAACACATAAATAAAACTCATGAGTAAAACATACAATCATAGAGAGATGATCAATATGAATCAAGACACAAGAATTGCACGAGTGGAAAACCCTCCAGGGGTAGAAAAACCACTCCAGAACTGCCTCACTGGCTTAATTGGTAAAACATGCCTCACTGGCTACAATACTTGTCTCACTGACAAATGTTAAGGTCTCACTGACCTGTAAGCCTCACTGGCATACTATTTAGAAGCACTAGCTTCAAGGAGCACCAACCCCTAATACAGAACAAACTAAAAACAAGAATTCAGAGGGTTTCTCTGTTTCAATGCAAAACATTTCTTCTCTCATGTGTCTGTCAAATGTCCATTCTGATCAAAATCAATCCTACATCCGGATACACTCAACAACCCCTTTTTCTGATCTGCATCACCACACACACTTTAATCCATCTGCCAAGCCAATATATACAAGATGAAAAACCTTTCATATTCTGCACAAGATAATTCAGAGATCTTCAATATTGCTTCTATCAAAAATAAAATCAATCTGTTATGTATAAAACACTTTTCAATAATCCTGCAACCAATTTATCTTTTATTTTTAATTCTCTTCATACTCCTCATAATTTCACCTCCAAGAAAATATTTCTCTGTGCCTATTCAAAAAAAAAATCAAACCCCTAAAACAAACTTTTGATCTTCCATCTTCAAAACTTGATTGCTTTATCATCATCTAAATTTCATCTTCTCTGTCTGAGAAAAATAAAATCTTTCTCATAATGTTGACATTTCAATCTTCTTAAACAAAATCATATTTGACTTCAAAAACTATTCAAATTCTTCTCTACATATTTCTCTTTCATAAAATCAAATCTTCTTCAAATCTGTTCAACTTCTAACATCATATATTTTTATCACCTTCATATCATATTCTCTCAAAAATAAAAATCTTTATGATCACAATCTTTCATCTTCTAAAAAACTCTCTCATCTTCAAAAACCTCTCATTAAACTCTTTTTCTCAAACTCTCTCTCATCATCTCTGATCTGCAACACTCTAAATCTGCCATTAAAAAAATCTCTATATATCTGCCATTAGAAAATCTCAATCTCCAAAATGAATTTCCATCAAACAATAATATCAAAAATGGTTCAACTTCCACCAACATATTTCATTCATCTCACATTCTCAAAAAAAAAAAAAACTAAAACACCAAAAATGAAGATTGCATTCTTTTCACCTTCTCTGCCGTAGAAACCTTCCAAATCTAACAAAAAAATCTAAACCAACTTTCTAACTTCATTCTTCAAGTCTCCACATCTCTTATGCTTCGCTGTCTCACTATATTAGAAACAAAAATCTTGATTTTCTTGCCTTTCTAAAAAATAGAAACCGTCAAATTTAAACCTTGTTAAATGAGGCTCCGTTTGAACCTTTACCATTCGATGGGAACACCCCGCCAACAACCATTTAAACCTTAGCCGTTGATCGGCTTTTTCGCGCCCATATTGGAACTTCCACCGGCGCTCACCCGAAGCCTAGCACAAGGGGCCGATAAGAATTACGAGCCAACACCCCTTAAGTTATAACTTAAAAACCCGATGACCTTCTCAACCGGTCAATGAACAGTTAAAAGAAAAGTGCATTGACGTTTAGAATAGGATTTTAATGAAGTTTAAATTAGGTCTTGTGAAATAAATGAAAAGCATCATAAACCACAATATGTGTCATTTGTCACTATAAACAACTTGTTAGAGTTTTACAACCTGAATATTGAGATAAAACCAAAACTCCAAACCACTGTAATTACACTGAATACTGAGATGATACTAAACCATTGTGATTACAACAAGCCACAATCAAGATTACTCATGATGCCAACCTATGCCATTTTTACTGAAAGCATGAACATGCATTCTTAACAAGATCCTATATCTGATTTCAACTGAACCACTTATCTTGATTGAGTGAACTATTCCTAATAGATTCCTTCCATAAGTGAATAACAGTGAAATGCATGATCATTAACAACCTTTTGACATCAATGACAAACTATTACCATCATAGGTCTCTCACATGCCCACCATGCATCATATAGATTAGTAGTCCCTGCATCTGTGACATTTGGCTACAAATCCCAGGCCTTCGGCTGCAATCCCTCAAACTCTTCTATCACCAATCACGGATCGATCGGTAGACCCCATTGCGGCACCTTTGATTGTACTCATGGGAATACAATCTCCTCATGTGGGACATCTTACACAATGTCAAACTATCACAAAACTTGATCCGACATATATCTATCTATAATATGCTCAGTACGCCCCATTAGATATTGGGGTTGTCGCACATGCCAATTGCGTCGCAGGGCCTGATCACCTCTCACAACCAATCCATAGTCTCCATATCATAGACTAGACATCATCTATCGCTCTTCTCTAGTAACTCAGATCTCCCAGCCCATGGTGCATAGCACTCCACCATAAACATGTAGGGATGCCTCCTCTCCCGTGTCTCACTATAATCGGCCTGGTAATGGTGATGTGCTCCCACACCCATATATAAAGAAGGGTCACACCACATTTCAAACTTGCCCCATGATAATAAACCACTGCATCCATATCATGATACAAATGGGCTGCACACAAGGCCCCCATGCATATACCACCCTGTATATGAGCATCCACAGTAGCACTACACCCCATCTAACTAGAAACCCCTGTGAACTGCTGTCTAGCATAAGAGTACCTGCTATCACCCCTGCCACAAATAGTGGCAATGCATATAATCTACCCATAGCCTGGGCATATCTCATCTCTGTCCTCCCTGCATCAAATAAAACCACTATGGGTGCAAATATAACCTCTATATTTCCTGCTCCTCACTAGTGATCATACATCACTCTCTCTCCATGAATGGGGATACAAAGTATCATCCATACGTCCTCCAATGTGATAGTGATCTCTCCTATCGGTAACAGGAAGGCACACCGCTCACTCTGCCACCTCTCCACAAGGGTTGTCATCATCACCCGATGAGCACGTATCTCAAGCATCTCAACAATCTAGCGCAATCCCACCATTTGCAAAAAGAGCCTATCAGTACCCTCTAATCGATCCTACAACATGCGAGTAGGTAATTGCCGCTCCCTCGACTACATGACGTCCTCATCATCCTGTAATCATCCAAATTCCATCTCGTTAACGCCTTTTTCCTCTATCAATCTAGTTGGGCAGAAATCCTAGTTGTCTAAGTGCTACACCCTGTGTAGGCACTACCCCCTCTCATCTATGCTCTAAAATGTGCATTGATGCCAATCCCTATGGCCTCAGTGCCATGTGGCGCGTAGGCGCTACCCCTAGCCATCTCTGTGCTAATGGGTGCATAGGCACTAAACCTTGATGTTTAGGCTCTAATCACCCCTTCTCCCAACTACCTATTAGGCACTACACCACCTTCCTTGGTGCTAATTGCCTCTATGGGCACTAATCGCTAGAGGAGGTGCTACTTCTAGCTTCAACGCTAATTCCTATAGTTTAAGCACTAACCCTCTATGTTTAGGCACTAATTGCCCCCTCCCCTTTCTACCTTTTTGACACTAAACCACCCTCCTCGACGCTAATCACCATAGTAGGTGCTACTTCTAGCCTAAGCGCTACCCACAACCCCTAAGCATTAAACCTGCGACCCCTAAGCGCTAAACCCACCTTTTAGCACCTACATCTACCCCATTTGCCCTCAAATTTATTGCACCTAACCTACCCTTTCCCAAAAACACAAAGCATAGATTGGTGACTCACCGGCTTGCTAGCCGTCGCAGGCTGTAGGTACTCACGCATGTGCTCTCCTTGATGCTCCTCATGTGGAATTCACGCCATCTTCTCCAAATCAACTTTTTTCTCCTTTAATCAAATTTCTACAATTGGCTATAAACAAATGAGGGGTATGACCCCCCCAAACCCCTATTTATAGCTTAGTTAGCCCTCATCATTCTTCCATGACCTAATTTTAACCCTCGTTCTCATTTTTTTCTTGTCCACCTCTAATTCTACATTTTCTCTCCTGTAAGCATGTTTCTTCCTACCCTATCATCCTGTCATCACTCCTTTCAAGACATAAATGAAAAAAATTCTTTTTCCACCGATATCTTGAGGGGGCATCATCTCACCTCATTTTCCTTCTTGATGACCGACTGGGGTAAATTCAAAATCTAAATTTTCTTTGATATACTGCCACACCTAACAATTATGACGCCACATCAAAGAGGGGCAAAATGTAGATACCTAAAAATGGTCATGACCACCTTCCGTCACCATCCGCACAATAGATCAATTAAAATCAAATAATTTCCACTATTCCACCCAACACATATGTTAATTAAATAATTCATAATTATTTAATTAATATTTTCTCATCTCTTCCTGTCACAAATAATCATTTTCTCCTACTATAGTCCAAAAATTAAATATCCATTTAAAGACTATAGTTCACATTCATCTCCAAAAAATTAAATAAATATACCTATTTATTTAATTACCTAATTTCTCTATTTTTTATTACTTTTTGTAATTAATCATTAATTTCTTCTAAATATGTGCACATGGGTTAATTTAACTTAAACCTAGATTACCCCTTTCCCCATGCTTCTAGAATGCTACTTGTCATCTCATGTACATGCATGTACATCACAAGTGGTGCCTTGGAAGTATGGGCAAATCTTCCTTTTGTCAGACTTGTCCTTCTTTCCACTATTCCCCTAATTTTAAATTACATGTGGCACTATTGCATGGAATTTAAAATTCCACTTGTCCTCTCTTCCCAATTTTAAATTCCTCACAAAATCAAAACCACGCCTTTTCATAAATGAGGCCTTACATGTAATACACCTACCCAATTCTAGCCATCCATCCATTCAACCATTCAATCCCACCCCTTGATCTCTCGTTGAATCTTGGAGCATCTCCCTCATGCAATCTCCTTGTGCCATTTGTCCAATTCTCCTTGCTTGAGGATCCTCAAGCAATGTGAGCCCTTGATCCTCAAAGTTGATCTTAGCCCTTCATCTTCACCTCCAAAAATCTATAAATTGAGCCCTTCCCCTCCATTTCCAATAAGTAATTTGAATGTAATAAAATTCTGTCTGATTGAGCAATTTACATATGGTCTAGCATTAGCAATTTACATATGGTCTAGCATATCTTAGGGAAAATCAAGAGCATTACATAGTGGATAGGGTGCAATTTAGTTAGTTTGTGGATTACTCTTTAGCCTCTTCTTGAGGTGACTTAGATTGATGAATTAGGGTGAACTGGGCTTATCTAACCATCCTTGTTTGTTCATCTCTTTAATGCTCACAATTATGTTTTTCAGATTGGGTAGAGAATAGTGAATCTAGTTTTAAAATCTTTAAGAATCACCATAGTTTGATTATGACATTTCCTTCCATAATCCCAGGTACTTCTTATTCATTTGTCCTATTTCTCACATCCATTTTGCATAGAATAAACATACCTTTGGTTTGCATAGTTGAAATCACGCACTTCTTTGAAATCCTCCTATATGCATTCATGCCCTTAAGGTTTGTAATTTCATGTGGAAACTCCATCCTATGATCCATACACTGTTTGCTACTTCCTATGCTTAGTTTTAGGATTTGCGAAAACTTAGTTTATTTGTGTATAATTACAATAATTGTTTGTGTTTTGAAATAACTATTTTTGCGAGCTTGCACACTTGAAAAAATTGTAAATTACACATATGTTTGCACATTATACATTTCTACAATAGTCATACATCCATCAAAATTGTGGACTCACTGCGCAACTTTGCAATATTTATTAGTTACAAACCTACTTCCATTTTCTGCTTTTCTATATTGTTGTCCTCATTTTTGAGCTCACAATATTTTAAACTTTTTGTGTCCATTGAATTGACATGTGTCATCAAGTTGTTACCCCACATTTTATGTTGATGTTCTAAATTGCATTTTAAGTTTCACTATCACGTCAGCTTGTTTTACTCAAAAACATTTAAATGCCCACATCATTTGGCCTTTGTTATAAATTATTTGTTCTCTCACAAGTATGGAGAATGGTCATGTGACAGTGGTGTAATCTTAGTTGTGTGGAGGTTAATTGAGATTATTTGATGGTGATGGTGCTAGTGATATGAGAGAGTTGGTTGTAGATTTCATTAAAAGGGTTGGTGTTGGTGATTCATATGTTGTTATTTTCCATTTGCTAATTGATTGCAAGGAGAACATCTCTTATTTCATAGAAGGGAAAAAATGGTGGTACTTATGTAAGCATCAATCCTATTGAGGGTGTCTATGAAGAACTTATGAGAGCTATCATTAAACATCTACAACAATACATATTGGATGATTTAGTGAAGATAGTAGATCTTGCAACAAAACGTCTTCAAGGTTTGCTTTCAATTGAGATTTGTTGAAAGATCCTATATTGGGTACAATCAAGAGGTGTTAATTTGAAGCGTGTAGAAAGCCTATTGATAGAAATACAATCAAAATTAATTGATAAAATTGTTCCTTTAGATGATGCATGTCTTTAGCAAACTTGTGGAAAAGCGTTTAAGGAGTGGATTTGCTTGCTTGTATATTCTCTTATCCATCATATTGATGATATAATTATACAGTTGTGATAAGATATTATATTGGTTAAAGCACCTATTATAGAACTTGTTTTTTCCTATGTCCTTGGTAATTTAACAAGGAGGCAGTGAGTTCTCTAGTTGAACACCTAACACTACATTACTAGATTAGGCACCTATATACTTTAGACAAGAGTGAATTGCATAAGCTTGAACAATTGAAAGATGAACAAGGGGAGCTATACTTCAGACACTTGAGAGAGAGAGAATGAGAGCTCAGACTGCTAATGTCATTTTCTTTATCTATGTTGTTGTTGCTGACCCATGACTGTCAAACTTCAAGTTTTTTCAGGTCCTTATTGATGAGTCCACACAAGACACTAAACCTGAGTGATTAATTCCATTAGTTCTTAGAGAAAAGTAGGCGGTACTAGTTGGGGATTAGTGCCAACTTGGTCATGTGAAAGAAGGTAGCTCGCACTGGTCTTACATAGTGTTTGTTTGAGTGACTTGTACTCTTCGGAGTTATGCCTTTTAGATTAGAGGTTCAATATCATATGCATCCATCTTTATTTGAATTCCCTTAAAACAACTTCTATGAAGGCACACTTCATAATGGTGTAACTGTAATCAAGAGATAGTTAGCTAGAATTGATTTTCCATGGCCAGTGCCAAATAGACTCATGTTATTTTATGTGCAGATGGGGCAAGAAGAGATAATTGCAAGTGGTATGTCTTATCTTAATAAGACTGAATCTACAAATGTGGAGAATATCACATTTTTTTGAAAATGGTATAATTCTTGGCCAGATTGGAGTAATCACACCATACCAAGACATCATGTCTACATTGTTAATCACATGGCTAGGCATGGCGCATTGCATCAACAACTTTATAGGGAAATTTAGGTCACAAGTGTAGATTCATTTTAGTTCTGTGAAAAATATTATACAATACTATCTTACATAGGGAGTAACGAGCAATAGGGTATTGGATTTTGAATGATCCATGAAAGCTAAATGTTGCACTTACACAAGCTCCCTATGCTATTGTCATTTTGGGGAATCATAAGGTTGTAGGTAAGCAAACACTTTGGAATGGTTTAGTCTCTCATTATAAGGAATATGAGTTCTTAGTAGAAGGGCCACTAAACATTCTAAAGTAGAGCATGGTATAGTTTTGGAAACCAAAGAAGATTTACAATGACCGAAGAATTTTCTGTGGTGGTTTAGATAGTTGTGAAAACATTGTGATTCTTCGAGGCGCGTGCATTATCATTCATTTGAAAGGCATTTTAAAAATTTTGAGTATAAGACTTCAACCTTGTTAGCATTTTTAATGATTTTCACAGCCACCCTATCAATCAATAGGGTGGTTTCCACAACCATATTGATTTCCTGACACAACCTTTTCACTGACATCCAAACAAAATGCTTACAATGTTAGTAGTGGGGCTACCCATAATGCTACAACAGAGATGGGTAGAGAAAAAATAAGTTCCTAAATTCAAATCTTTTGTATATGAATATCAAGGAAATAAAATGAGGTAAAAAATGAAAGATGCAACCCCTAAGCAAGAAACTACTGCCTTGGAGGAATTTAAAAAAGAGATTGACAGAGAAATGAAGTCTATTACTCTAGAAAGAGGAAGACAACTACTCCAGGAAGCTAAGGTATTGCTTGTGCCAGTTTGGGATATGAGCTCTGCCATTGTATTTGACACATTCAGAAGGAGGGAAGATAAAACACTGAGTTTGACAGAGGAAGCAAGTGATAAAGTATACTCAGGGTTAGGGTATAATGCAGATGAAGCCACCTTATTGATTTGGTCTTTTTATCCCCAAGATAGGAGATCAATAATAACCAGTGACCCAAATCAAATGTTTGGTCACCTTTTGGTCAAAAGGCTAGGAGATACAGACCCCTTGGAAGCTGCTAAGCTAAATGTTAATGTGGCAAAGTTCACTAAGGCCCAGATTGAGAAACTAATCAAGGAAAATGACAGGATGAGAAAAGAATTAGTATACCACAAGGAAAGAGCTTCTCCTTCCTCTACATCTGAGGTATATCCCCCATGGATCCAGAAAGACAAAGAAATGTTAGATGCATTGACATATGTAATCTATTGGAAAGAGTGCCATGCTAAATCCCAAAAAAATGTGAAAAGCTAGAAAAGGAAGTAAAAACCCTCAAATACACCATGGTCACTGAAATAATAAAAGAAATGTTCAATAAGATGTGGGAATGTGTAGATACCTATTGGAAATCATTGCAACAAACATATTTAGCCATAATAGAAAACAATAGATTGCAGGAGAGGATGATGGAAAGGAAAGAGGAACTTTCAGATAAAAAACTTTTAACAGAACAAGGACTACAGGTGTATAATAAGTTGGTCAAGATACATGAAAAGTATCATAATAAACTAAATAAGGAGTTGAATTCTTTTGATATTGATCCCTCAATTCATGATAATACTGGAGAACCGCAAAAATATGAAGAGTGGAAGGAAGATGTATCCATGGTTCTAAATACTGCTTTACAAGAAATCAATAATGAAGATATGATCATGCAGAATGTTCACAAGTATCTTGAGAAGATGATGAGCATGGAGCACGACATGAAAGGGATAGCCCTTAATGTTAACACATATGCAAAACAGGAGTATATTGAACATTTATCCGAAATTAATCTATTCCTTTGCAGAGCAATTAATACAACTGACGCTACTACAAAATCTTCAGAGGGAGTAAATCAGCTAGTAGACAAATGAAGCACCTTATGGAAAAATAGAGAGCCTTGCTTAGGCCTTGAATGGTCACGGGCTTCTATTCGCAGATTAACGGATTGGTGTTTCTAAAATTAGAAATTTGTTTGTTTTCTTAATATTGTTAGTTACAAAAAGACATGACCCATTGTAATCGACCTGAAGCTTGTTTGCTTCCCATATATATAAGGGAACCCAAGGCCATTTTATTATCATTAGTAGATCAGATATTAGAATAAGAGATATAAGTAGATAGCAAAAGAAATTTCATTTAAAGACCATGTTGCAAACAATATTTTGAAGAAATCAATTGAAGATCTCTGATTTGGTGGCTCTATATTGGTATCGACTATTTGTTAAGTTAAGCAATTATTTGACTGTATCCAAGTTGGTGTTCCTTATTATTTGAATATATTCCAAGCAGAATATTAAATTCATCAGACACATTTACTGTTCCTGTGTAATTTGCTTAATTGGTTTCTTCAAGTATGAATTAAATTCCTTTTAACAGATTACAGTAATTTGGAAATATCAATTGGATAGATAAGAAGAGTCTATAATTAAAGGTTGTCATACTGTCTCCAGACAATACTATTAAGTTATTCAAAACTGAATATATCAAGTATATTTTTCATTTTGTCAGTACACATTTGCTATCACTATGTGATCCCTTTTAACTAGTTCCTTCAAGGAAGGATTAAAATCCTCTTAGATAGATCATAGTAACTTAATAGATCTTGATTGGATCAATAAGAAGAGTCTGTCAGTCACATCCCTGCACATTTATACAAGTTATAAACCAAAAGATTATGCCAAACAGTTAGAATTATTGCCAGGTATGCACCACTGATCTTAGATTTTTACTTGACTCCATTTACCCAATAAGGCACTGGTCTTACCTATTTCATTATTTAAATTTGACATCTGTTAACTGAACATATTCATAAGATTTGCCTTGATATTGCTTATACAATTTATACCAAATTCGAACCATACCATTTTCACACTATTCAGACATTGGAAGTAAAAGTAAGCAACAAGTAATCATCTATTCCACACCATTTGCCATTGTGGGTAGATCCATCAACCAACCAAAATCACACATCCATTTAATCTGCTTCATTAGTAAGGTGCACCTGCCTAGGTCTAGCAGAACCTAAAGTGTAGGGAGTCATCAACCCTATAGGTTAACTTTGTTTCATTAGTTCAAAAATGTTGCAAATCTAAGCATAGAGCTTGGCATCCTCTTAGGATTTGTAACCTACATTTTTGAGACCTAACAAATTGGTAAGAGGGAATTTGGTAATAAGGAGAGAGACAAGGAAGGGAACTTTGTTTAAGCTAGAAGCCACTACTGTTTGTAACTCTACCAATGTAACAAAAAGTCTTAAAATACTTGTATGTTGTGGCACCGTAGATTGGACCACATAAGTCAAATGGGTTTAAAAACCATTTTGAGTAATTTTTTTTAGATGGTTTATCTTATTTTGATGAGAGTTTTGATTTGTATGAACATTGTGTGTTTGGAAAATAGAATAGAAGTCCATTTCCTTTAGGCAGTTATAAATCTAAGAATAAATTAGAACTTATTCATTCGGATGTATTTGGTCTTGTGGATGTTGAATCAATTGGAAAATCTAGATATTTTGTTTCCTTCATTGATGATGTCTCAAGATTTACCTAGATTTATTTGATGCGACATAAATATGAAGTATTTAGTAAGTTTAAGGAATTCAAAGTTTTAGTTGAAAAGCAATCAAATTCTAAAACAAAGGTTTTGAGATCTAACAATGGAGGGGAATACTGTTCTAGGGACTTTGATGAATTCTACAAGCATGCAAGAATTGTTAGATAGAAGACTACTCCATATACTCCACATCAGAATGGAATGGAAAAAAGGATGAATTGGACAATCATGGAAAGAGCCAGAAGTATGCTAAGTGGTTCATAGTTGAATAGATGTTTTTGGGTAGATGTGAGTACTACTTGTTACTTGTTGAACATATCTCCTTGCAAGGATTTTGAAAGAATTCCTTATGAAGTGTGGATAGGTAAGAAACCTTCTATTTCACATTTAAGGGTATTTGGTTGTGAGGTTTATCTTCGTGTGCCTAAAGAAAAACAATCTAAGTTGGACCCAAAAGCTAAAAAGTGCATTTTCATTGGATATGGTGATAATGTTAAAGGTTATAAGATTTGGAATCCACTAACCTAGAATATTATCTATTCTAGAGATGTCATTTTCAGGGAACTTAAAGTTATTTAAGATTCTGAACAACCAAGAGAAAAAGTGGTGCAGAGGGGTTCCCCTCTTGCTCACAAACCCACAACTCAAGATTCACAAAACAAAATTGCAACAAAACAAATTAACTCAAAAATGTATGAGACTTCTTTATTTAAAGTAAGAATAAAAAAACTCTGCCACTCAATTTACATATTGACTTTAATAGAATTTCCTCAACTTGATCTCTATCTGGTATTTTGTTTGCACCTTTCTTCCCTTCTATCTAGGCCATGCGCACCTTCCTCCTACCACTCACTCTACCTTCTCTTAGATTTTATTCCTCAATCAAGTGACCTCTTCTCCTACAACACACATCGCTATTATACAAGTCCTTCCAGTAGAAACCATACACTTCTCTGCTATTTCTCGGCCTTACAATCACAATCGACCTCCCTTTCCTTCTCTTTCTATTTTTCTTTCTTCATAAACACAGTCTTTCTATCCCTTCTAAGGCTGACACTCTGTCTCTCCACAGCGTGGCCTTTTTATACATCAATTGATTTTAAATTGTATTGCAAGCATGAGGGAATGTCAGGCGTCGCCTCTCCCATTCCAAAGATTTAATAACACTGAAGTGTAAATGCCAATTGGAAGAGGATCAAAACAATGGATTAAATTTTGCACTCTAGAAGGTCATGCTCAACCAAGTCAAAGTTGTTTAAATGAATAAAACATGAACTCATGTCCCTTAGGGAATGTTGAAGCTTGTCTTTGTTGTATAACACTACTGGGAATGAAGGTGATTTTTATTGTGCATACTCTGGATTAAATTCCAGAGCCTCCCTATATATCGGTTCTTTCATCTGTTCCTCTGTTAGGTTACTATACTTAGATTCAAAGCTCAACGGCATATCTTGGAGTTGTTGATCCTAGTGTTCCTGCAAATTGTGTGTTGTGCATTCCTTCCTCTTTAAAGAACCCGATGAGGCCAAAATCTACAATTCTAGGCTGAAATTTCTCATCCAACAATATATTGTTGGCCTTAATGTCTCTATGAATGATTTAGATATGAGAATATTTATGTAAGTATTGAGGGCCCCGTGCAACTCCAAGGATATCATATTGTCCATGGCAAGAATTCATTGCTTTTACCATATATAAATTTGTCGAGGCTTCTCTTAGACATATATTCATAAACCAATAATCTTTCAGGTACCTCTGCACAACAACCAATTAGCTGAACTAAGTTCTTGTGCCGAATTCCTGTGATCAACTTAACTTCCCTATAAAATTTAGTGTCTCCTTGTCTAGCCTTCTCTAGTCTCTTGATTGCCACAATTGTTCCATCTTGAAGTGTCCCCTTATAGACTGTGCCAAATCCTTCATAGCCAAGCTTGTTTTTTTTGTCATGGAAATTCTTTGTTGATAACTTAAGTGCTCCATAATCAAAACAAGTTATCATTGATCCACTATGATATGCGGCAGAAAATTGGAATCATTGCTCCATTAAATTCACCAGCTGCTTGGCCATTTGGAGTCCATGTTACCATTAAAAATACCCAATGTCTAGTACACACCGGGATAACTCTGCACACACCCATCAGCATCCCTCATTAATACAAAATCAAAGAGCTGGATATTCACCATTATAGGATACTTCATCAAACAAATGACAATAGGGTGCCCTGCCACTAAACTTTTGCAAATAACCATCAAGGCACCAAATTAAATTGAAGAAGCATTAGTTGCGACAAAAAGTTGAAATGCACAACAAAACCAAACTAAAACACCAAAATACAACTCAATCCAAAACTGAAATAACAACTTTTTTAGGTTGATATAGGATAGCCAACATCCCTAGGTGCTCCTACATCAAAAAGACAAGGAAAGGAGAGTGCACTTTGAGATTATGTAGGAAGATGAACCTCTAGAAGAATAGAGAGATGGATTTGAGGATGAGGATGAAGAAGAAGATGGTTCAAGTGAGGTTACTAAGCAAACTGAAGAGGTTGGGGAAGATAACCAAGAAGAAATTGAGCAAGCTCAAGAACAAGAAGAACTTCTTACTCCTATTCCTAGAAGATCCACAAGACAACATAATCTAGTTGACTGGTATAGCCCACCATATTTTTATTGTATATTTTCTTTGTTAAGTACTAATGACGAACCTAGATCTTATAGGGGGGCTATAGATTCAGTTGATAGTGAGTCTTGGCAATAGGCCATGTTGGAGGAGATGATGGCATTAGAATCATGTGACACCTGGGATGTTGTATATTTTCCCAAAGGTAGAAGGGCCATCGGATTTAAGTGGGTCTTCAAGAAAAAGTTTGGAGTAGATGGTTCAGTGGAGAAGTACAAGGCTAGACTGGTGGCTAAGGGCTACTCCTAGAGAGAGGGAGTTGATTTTGGTGAAATATTCTCTCCTATCAATGCTAAATTATTCTTGATTAGATTTTTGTTATCTATTGCTACTACTAATGACTTTGAGATTGAGAAAATGGATGTTAAAACAACCTTTTTTCACGGAGACATGGAAGAGGAAATTTACATGCAATAGCCTACAGGGTTTGACTTGTAAAAGGAAAATAACACTGGGTATGCAGATTAAAGTGGTCTCTTTATGGTTTAAAATAATCTCCTTGAATGTGGTATCAAAAGTTTGATTCTTTTTCTTTGAAATTAGGTTTTGTTAGAAGTGAAGAGGATTACTGTATTTACATTCAATGTATTGATGATCATATATTGATTATTGCCTTGTATGTGGATGATATGTTATTTTTCATTAACACTAAAGGTATGATTAGTGAGTTGAAAGCCCAACTTTCAGGTGCATTTGAGATGAAGGATCTAGGAGCAGCTAGGTATATTCTAGGGATGGAGGTCAAAAGAGATTGCGTAAACATAAAGCTTTGGTTATTGTAGAGTAAGTATGTTGATACTATTCTGAATAGATTTAGTATGCAAGATTGCAATCTAGTTAGAATTCCTTTGTCGGTTGGTACTAATCTTTCATTAGATATGTATCCTATGAATGAAGATGATTTAGAGGATATGTCTAAGGTGCCATATGCTAGTGTTGTAGGAAGTTTGATGTGTGCAATGGTTTGCACTAGACTAGATATTGCCCAAGTAGTGGGAGTTTTGAGCAAGTTTATGTCTAACCCTAGTAGACAACATTGGAATTATACAAAGAGGGTGTTTAGATATTTGGCTTGGTTTATTTTGGTATTAACAACATGGAAAAGACATTGGACATACATGTTTATGTTGATGCAAATTGTGTAGGTGACTTAGATAGTTGAAGGTCCACAAGTGGGTATGTATTTACTCTGTTTGGAGGAGCAGTGAGTTGGATGAGTAAGAGGAAACATACAATTGCATTATCAACCATTGAAACAAAGTACATGGAAGCTACCCATGTCTCTAAGGAGGCAGTTTGGTTAAAGAGATTATGTGCAGGTATTGGTTTTGATTGTAGGACTATTCAGATTGGTTGTGATAGCCATAGTGTGATATGTTTGGCCAACAATCTTATGTATCATGCATGAATGAAGCATGTGGATGTTTAGTAGCACTTTGTTTGTGAATTGATTGTTAATGGATAGATTGAGATGAAGAAGATTGACACTCAAGACAATATTGCATATTCACTTACTAAACCTGTGAGCATAGAGAAGTTTACGTGGTGCAGGGAGGCCATGGGCTTTGTTCCTAGTGCTTAATTATTTTATGTTTTCCTATGGATGAATTTACAATGAGGGCATTGTATTATGGCTGGGGTGTGGTAGAGAGTTGAGACTAAAAAAATAGGTGTTGTTGGATTGAAGATTGAAGAGGAGGTTGTTAGTGATGCATTCTAAACTCTATTGAAATTAATATAGACTGGTGCATCTCTTCTTAAGTGGATTTGTTTCCCAAAAGGGTTTCTCCACGTAAACACTGTGTTATGTGTTCAATTTTTCTGTTCCTTTATTTCTTTGTATCACTGATTTGATTTCCTATAATTTCCATTTGGTTATGCACTAGACTTATAATAGTTTAAATCAGATTTTCATTCTATAGTTGTTCACCTTTATTTGTAACATTTGATACAAGAAATTTTTAAAACTGCAAATATGAAGACAAAAGGCTTGTGGAGAATTTCTTGCTAATGATGTTTTTATTAAGACCAAATAATTCTAATCCTTTGTGAGAGTAAAGGAGAAAAGGATGCTAGAGGATAAGAGGAAGTTCAAGAATGAGCTATTGGAGGAGGAGCAAGACACACCAAAGAGTTCAAACCCACCTCCAAATTTTTATTTCAATGTTAAAAGTATCACTCCAAAGTAGGGAAGGAAAATGCTAAGAGAAAGTGGATGCCTTTTGTTGCTAGGATGGATTATCTCAAATTTTATGGTCCTTGGCACCATCAAAACAAGAATTGAAGAATTTTTTACTATCTAGGAAGAGGCTTGCAAATTTATTGAGGGTTCAAGTTTTGATCACCAAATTGAAGCCCTATCAATATGGGTACTTGCCCTTGTAGATAATAAGCCATGTGTGGAGTGTTTACCTCAAGACTTGTAGGGAAAATTGATTCTAAAGAGAGTTGGAGAATGTTTTCTCCAAATTCTACTTTTTAGCAATACACACAACCCAATTTAGTGAAGCCAAAGAGTTGGAGAAGTGTCTACTCCAAAAGCTACTTCTTTAGTAGTGCACAAAACCTAATTTAGTGAACCCATTGCCAAAAGGCTATAGAAGGAATATGAGGAAGACAAAGCTAAGATATTAAAGCTAAAGCAAGACTTGGCTAAGAAATAATCAATGACTAATAGACAAAAGAAGAAAATACAAGGGCTTGATAGAAAAGCATTGTCACCCCCTCCCAACACATTACGAGATAATAATGCCTTATAGAAGGATATAAGTAAATTGAAGGGCCTACTATAGAAATCACAAAATAATAAGTAGGAAATGAATGCAAAGGCTAGACATAAAATTGAGAACATAGTGAAAGGCATATTTAATGCTAGGGTCCAGAACTTATATAGGATGGATAATGAGTTTTGGAGAAGCTATGAAAATGTCACCAAAGCCTCAAATAAAAGAGAAATTTTTTATTGTAAATTGGTAGAGATCAATGTCAAGTGGATATCTTTGGTGTTTTCCATGAGCAATATTTACAAGAATGCAAAATATTCTATGAAAAGCTCACAATTTAAATGACATTTATTAGGTGATCGAGTTAAATCATGAGACTATAGCCTTCAAGGAAAAACTAAGGATAGATCTGAAGGAAAAGATTTAAGATTTTTAGAATCTAGTGGAATTAGGCATTCCAAACATTTGGATGCTAATGGAGAAAAAAGAATTATGGCTTTCTAGAAGGAGGACTTTAACAATTTAGTCCCTGTCTTTACAAATATACTCCTCACCAATGATGAAGTTGATTGGAAATAATGTTAAGCCATCATGTGGACAAAATATTAGCACTAGAAATGAAAGTTATTTACTCATAAAGAAAAATAGTCAAAGAACTCCATTCATTTTATGTGTACTTACCTCTAAGTACAACACAAAGTTAAAGCGATGTGTTGATAGAATAGAAGGGATAAGGTTGAATTGATTACTAGATGTAACAAATATGACAACTCAATATTAGTCCTAGATGACAATAGGAAGCAACATTAAAGTGACTACATGCAATTGCTATAGGTAAGGTCACATGGCACATAAAAAATATTACTAGCATTTGGACCTTTGCATTATATAAGGGAATGCAACCTTTGTGTTTTCTTATGGACTTGTAACCAAGTTTCACTTAGGAGTAATTCATCCAAGGGTGATCCTGCAATAGGGTATCCCACTTTTTGTCCTAAGTGGGACACTTAAAATCAATAATTTTTAGTATTTTTTAAGTTGTGTCAATTATATTGAACACGTAGTCAAGAATTTACGGATGATGCAGGCTAATGAGTTGTGGAATTTTCTATGTTTATTCAAGTTGTAATTTTTATGTATTTTTTAAAGAATTATTTCTATCATTTTTATTTTTATTTTTCAATCAATTTTTATTTTTCTATTATTTTTATTAAGTGACATTTTTCTATATCACATAATTTTTAATATAAATAAAAAACTTTCCATGATTTGTTGGAATTAGATCATTAACTCTAATGTCTAACGTATATTTTGGTAATTTTTTATTAAATATTTATTTAAATTATTAATTTTTGAATTAGTACTAAGAAAAATTTCAAACTGTATTATTTTGTAACACATTTTTCTTAACATATAGATCAAAATTAAAATTTTCTTTTTTCATTGAAACAAGGACATCCATGTGGAATGTAGTATATTTTTTGAGATTTTTCTAACAACATTTGCTATTTTTCCTAGTGTCTTGAATAGAGCTCATTGTTTTTTGTAAGGGACTTGCATTCATTATAAAACTAAAAAACTATAAAATATTTGGTGTCTCACCTTTGTGATTTCCTCCTTATATTTGAAGTTTTGGTTACCCATGTAGTCATGTTTTTGGCACAGTTCATGATATCAGATTTTACCCTTTTCAATATGATCCTTAAATTATTTTATTAGCAAAGTTGAAATGCCTTTCTCATAATAAGTCAAGTCACAAATCAATTCAAAAGGTCTTTGATTCTTGTTTTGGAAGAATGAAAAATAAAAAATTGAAAGTCCTAATGTATTTTGTGTAGATGTAGAGTTTCCTTGCATCTCTACAAATTCATGCACACTTGCTTGCTCAACTCGTAATCCCATAATATTAAAACATGACTTATCATGGAACTTAGAACCTCCAATACAAATGATGCAAAATCAACTACTCCTAACCTCTACTTTGACATTTGTGCTTTCAATCGTCTTTCCCAACCTCTTGTTGTAGCATTTATAGGCCTTGCTTTTGGTTGAGTGACCAAGAAAGATCCCTTCATCACTGCTTGAATCAAACTTTCCTAGGTCTTCTTCATCTCTTCTGATGTAGCATTTGCTGCCAAAGATCTTGAAGTATTTGACAGTGGGAGGTCTTCCATACCATAGCTCATAAGGGGTTTTAGTGCTATTGACCCTCAGTTGCACTCTGTTAATTAGATAGACAACAGTGTGAACTATTTCCTTCTAGTACATATCAGGCAAATCTGCATCTTTCAACATTTCCCTAGACATCTCTTGCACAATCCTATTCTTCCTTTCAACCACCCCATTTTGCCAAGGGGTCCTAGGAGCTGACAAATGTCTCCTAATACCATGATCTTCACAAAACATTTCAAATTCATTTGAAGTAAACTCACCTCCTCTACCAGACCTTAAACATTTGATCTTAGCATCCATTTCATTTTCAACCATAGCTTTGAACACCTTAAGTTTATCAAGGGCATCTAATTTTTCTCTTAAGAAAGTAATCCAAGTCATTCTAGAATAATCATTAATAAGAAACATAAAATACCTCTCACCTTGTTGACTCTTGTAACTCTTGTAGGGACACATAGATTAGTGTGAATCAACTCCAATGGCATTGAAGAAGAATACTCCTTGCTTTTGAAATTTGTCTTTGTCTGCTTTCCCATTTGACATTCCTTGCATATTGTGTTTGCAGGCTTGATTATCTTGGGCATGTCTCTCATTGCATGAGTAGAGCTAATCCTGATCATATTATCAAAATTATTGTGTCCCATTCTTTTATGCCACAACCAACACTCACTAGATTGAGCCAACAAAAATGTTCTTCCATTTACCTCCTTCAAATGATAGATATCATCATATGACTTGATACCTTCTGCAACTAGTTTTCCAGACCCTGCCTTCCTGATTTCACAACCTTTGGCATGAAAGATGAGATTATAACCTTTGTTGTACATCTAAATCACATTGAGAAGATCGTGCTTTAGCCCTTTTGTTGCAAGGTGTCTGCCCTTGGTCTCCTTGTGCTATGCAGCACAACGCTTGGGTTCATGACAAGGCTTAACCGCCTCCTGTGGATTCATTAACTCTGACGGTTGTATCGATCATTAACAGGTCAAGCTTTTGGTGCAATGACAACCATCTTTCTAACAATTGGTATCAGAGCCCGGACCTCACAGGTTCGAACCCCTTGCTTGCACTAGGGGGATTGTTGCAAGGTGTGCGCCCTTGGTCTCCTTGTGCTATGTAGTGCAACGCTTGGGTTTATGACAAGGCTTAACCACCACCTATGGATTCATTAACTCTAGCAATTGTATTAGACATTAACAGGTCGATCTTTTGGTGCAACGGCAACCAAATTTCTAACACCTTTGACATAGAGGACATCCTCAATCCTATTCTTCCCATCAATAGTTATAGCACCCTTTCCACAAATTTGTGTTGACTCATCACCACCAAACTTGACAGCTCCACCATCCTACTTCTCAAGGCTGATAAACTTCTCTTTGTCACCAGTCATATGATTTGAGCAACCAGTGTCAATTACCCAAGCCTTGGCTTCTTCTCTTGCATGAAAGGTACTCAATACAACCATTGATCTATCATTGTTTTGGTATGTTTGCAAGGCACCAGTCTTCTCACATTTTCCAACATCATCCTTTTTGTCACCAACACTCAAGGCCATGAAAAGTGTTTCATCATTGGAATCATCATGATCCTCATCTTTTGAAGAACAACTGCTCTCTATGGAATACAGACTTCTCTCGAACTCGTCTCTCTAGTTACTACCCCTTGATTCTTTAAAAGGACATTTAGATGCAAAGTGACCAATCTTTCCACAATTCAAACATTTGAAAGGTAACTTACCTTTGTATTTGCCAGTGCCTTTGTTTAGTCTTCTCACAAAATTTGCTTCAACTTCATTAGAGCTCTCATCTTCATCAATGATTTCATCCTTGGTCTTCATACTGACTTTGAATGTTGCTTCTTTCTTTGGAGCATCACTACCAAACTCTCTCATTTCAAAAGTAGTAAGGGTACCAAACAATTTGTCTACAATGTATGTATCCAAGTCCACATTCTCCGCAATAGTAGATACCTTATGGCTATAAGACTTGGGAAGAGATCTCAGAACCTTCTTCACAATTTCATCCTCTTCCACTTTGCTACCAAGACCTTTGATGCCATTGACCACTTCATTCACTTGGAGCATATATCCAAAATTGTCTTCATCCTCTATCATTTTTAGGGTCTCAAATTTGCTTTGAAGATTTGCATCTTTGCTTGCTTTACTTTCTTATCTCCTTCATAAATGGTTTCAAGTTTAAACCAAACTTTTTTAGTAGAATTGCAACTCATTACCTTCAAAAGCTTTGGATCAGCTAACCCACTCATGATAGCAAACTTTGCCTTGACATTGTTATCATACTTCTTAACTTCATCTAAGTCTATAGGGGTAGTAGAAGGAACAATGTAACTAGTCTTGACAGATTCCCAAACACCGCACCCTAGAGAATTGATATAAGCTTCCATCCTTACCTTCCAAAAAGCATTATTTGTTCCATCAAACATAGGTATCTTGTTGGATCCATTAAGTGCCAACCTGAACCTTCCTCAAGTGGTTAAGCTTCGTTCAGAGGAACTTGATTCTGATACCAATTGTTAAACACACTAGGATACTGAGAGGGGGGTGAATCAGTATCTAATCAAACTTCAAGTCCTCTGGAGGAGATTAAAACTTAAGCATTACAACATCAACATAGACATGAAAGATTAAAACAATGCACATCAACACATAACACTAAAGATACGTGGAAAACTCAAGAAGGGAAAAACCACGGTGAGGATTAACTCACAATATATGAAGCTCAAAATTACAACTTTGTTTGAGGTCTACAACCCAAGGAAGCTACTACTCCCTACTGACTTTGTTTTAGGGCTACAACCCAAGGAAGCAACTACTTCCTAAAAAACTTTGCTTTAGGGTCACTCCCAAGGAAGCTACAACTCCCTGAAGACTTTGTTTTAGGGTTACTCCCAAGGAAGCAACTACTCCCTAAATTGAGAACACACTTAGAATAGATTACAGTATGACAATCTCTCTACTGCAAGCCTGAAAAACTGACAATGAAGCTCACACCTTTGATGATTGCAATTTTGCCTCTTCACACTATCTTCTGATGATCCGATCAGTTAGGCACACTCTACACTTGATCATTGTCATAGATATGTCTTCAAGATGAATTAGGACAACATCTACAACTTCTACTCTTTCTCCTTTAGTGGCACATCATAATGCATTCATTCTGTTCCTTCTTTTGCTCGCGAAACTTATCAATCACATTGCAATCACACTTTGCCTAACTTAATTTGATTTACTATTTATACATGATATTACATTGATTACATTGCTTGTCGGCTAAAGACAACATGAAAAATACATTTACAAGTCGACCAGACCACACACAACATGAAATGTGTAGAGGACAAGTCCTAAACAAGACTACACGCTATACCAACAGAAGACCCATGCCTTGCAAACATCAACACTTTCTTAACTAGGTCCAAAACATCCTTCACAACATTAAACATCAAGGAATTGCATCTGTACACTCTGCTCATTTGAAAATAGGACAACCTTAAGCACAGACATGAAACTTGAAGCATAACGACCACAACAACTTGAAAACCTTGTGCGGTACTAGAAACAAGAAAGATCTTTATGAAAGTCTTCCAGATGAGTCACATGACTCATACAACATCTCCAGACACTCCTTTACCTCTGAATATTAAAGATTTTGTGCCGTACATCTTTAACCATGAAGTTTGAGAACAACAAGTCATCTAGAACACATTGCAACATACTGTTATTGAAAAACTGAGCTTGCGGGCCACTAAGAAACTTGAAACTGCAAGAAAGCATGTAAAGGACATCCATAAATATGTCCACAAAACTACAAAAGCACCATTCACATCCAGAGGAATGCTGAGCATTCCAACAAGCCTTCAACACCACCTTGTTCTGTCAGAACACATGTCGATACTCTATCCTACATAACTTTCACAACGAAAGGACAAATGATTTGAAACTTTGGAATTATCACCTTCACAGTACCCTGAACAGAGTTCCAGAATTGCATAGCCATAACTACAAATGTGGAGGAATGTGGAGCATTCCATTACCCTACTAAGAACACCTTCACAGAGACAACACTGTCTTCACATTGTCAACTGCAAAACACTCTTCCAATAATCTAAACATCTTGAAACTTGGAACATACATGCTTTGACACTATCTGCAGAGGCACAACATCAAGAGAATAAAAATATGGAGCAATCTCCCAGATAGTCTTCAAAAATAGTCATCCTGTAGTTGAAACTTTCACCAACTTCCGGAGGCCAAACCTTCTTTGTATCAACACATGCATTCTTAGGAATAGGAGAGATCATATAATATGCTTCAGGCCACCAATAACATCTTCCCAATATCAACAACATGTATCTGATTATCTTAGTGCTTCTAATTCCCATGTTAATGTATCTTCTTGATGCTTCTACTTCCCATCTTAATATGTCTTCTTGATGCTTCTAATTCTCGTCTTAATATAACTTTATACTTAACTATGCATGACATCCAACCATGAACTTCGATAACCTCATTATATTCAACATGACATTCAACCATGAGCTTCTAATTCCCATCCCAATGTATCTTCTTTAGGAACATGGCATCCAACCATGAACACCATCACACATCCATGACAGTGTTGACATCAATGACAACCTTAGGAACCATATGTGTAACAGTTTCAAAATCCATTCAACGCTGCCAAACTAGGCCAAAAATTGTGAAAGTGACATACTAGAGAATATTTTTCATGTAATTCTTCCTCGGCAAGATCACTGAGATCAACCATAGTTGAATGATTACTGGGAGTTAATGGAGGCAGTTTACCCTATGCATTCTTCTGCGGACCACCTGTGAGACGCCTCTATGAGGCATCTAGATTCGACAAAAAATTCTCATTCACAGCCTTTTCTATTCACGTCCCCAATAGAATTTGCCTATAATCTAGATCAGAATGACCATTGAGAGCCTTTGAGCCGAATTCACCATCACTTGGCGAGAAGGAATGGAAGTCGCAGCTTAGGGTTTCTTCAAAAGTCTCATTTCCAAAAGAGTCATCGAAGGAGGCAGAAACCCTAACACCATCATATTATTGTTTAAGAGGATGGGAGTTGACCGAAGCAACAGGGGAAGAGCCAATCGTCAAACCCTTAAAGTTGTTTATCTGCCCTTGCGCCGAAGAGGAGTGATGGTGAAAACACCATTGTTGGATGAGGCCGAAGCCCTGGATTCTGCACAGTCACACTTTGGAGCGTCTGGTGTCATTTCAATTGTGTATAAATATTTTTATTTATATATTTATATTTTAATTTAAATATATATTAAAAATCTTAAAATAAAAAGTAAAATAAAATATATAATTTTTTTTTAATGTAAATTCTTAAACTTATTTGTTTGTCTGTCTGAATAAAAATTTCAGACAGGTCTGACATGCATATCTGTATGCCATACATCTATGCCTGGATTGTTGTTGATAGCAGTGTCGGGTGTCTCCTTCCAGCTAATTAGATAAACTAATTGGCATGTCTCTTGAAATAAGGCCGACGTGTTGTTCTTGAAGAGTCACGTCTCTTCCTTCACATGGTATATATACTCATTGATTGTAACTCATTTAGGCATCCATTCATTCATTGTTTTATTTTCAAGTTCGAATATTCAAGTGCGAGTTCTTCACCAAGTGCAGATTGATATTGTGGAACGCTGGGTTTATCATCAGCAAATTACACCATTGTGTTTCTGCAATTGCATCAGATTGTGGTGCTTTACTTGGCCCTTATATCGGCCTCTATTGTAGAAGAGACATTCTTTGTAATTAAATAATATAAGGAATATTATTGGCTGGGTTTTTCTCCCTCAATATGAGGGTTTTCCCAGGATATCTGTTGTCTCCTTGTGTTGATTTTTAAATTAATTTTTCTGTGCATTACATCTGATCATAAATTTAACATGGATATCCCGCTGCCATCTTTGTAGATCTAAATAATACAATGAATGTGCCCAAGTTGCAATCAACGACAAAAGATGAGTGGGGACTGGGGAATCAGGACGCGTAAATGGCATCAAACAGGAAAGTTCGAAGACATCGACATTGACCAACCGTAGCGCTTTCATGACCTACTTGCAGTCTTGCTCAATAATTGGTGCAGAAGAAAAGGATCGACATGACTGAGCTACATTGACCTGAAATTGCTATACAGAAGATCAGCTTTTACATACGGATCGACATAATTCCCTTCATTGCACAGGTTATTTGTCTGCTCATTCATCAATTTGTGTTTTAGAATTTTGTTTGCAATAACCGGCAGGCATGGGTAACGCTTGCCAATGTTGGATCTCCTCCTCCTTCGACCTCTCCTCAGCCACCCATTATATCTTTGCCTGCTCCTTCAATACCCACTACATCTTCGCCGCTTTCTTCCATCGACTCCTTCAAGCTTCTCATTCAGCGAGTTAATCCAATTGATCAAATCGATCCGCTCATGAACTTCATTGAAGATCAGCTACAGAGGATCAAGTAACCTCCAGTTATTTAGACACTACTTAATCACTATCAGTTATTGATTTAATGTTTAACTGATGCGGCGTGTGTTCATTATTTCAGGCTTCGCCAGAGAAAGCATCTACCTCTTCTTCTCTGTTGAATTCGGTAGCCCCCAATACAAGTCTGGCTGCTAGGATTGTGGAAACCATTACAACAGAAGCAAATAATCTATCTGAGACGGTAATGTTTATGCTTTGCTCGAAAACATCACTTAAATCATAGGAATTGAGTAGTTATAATTAACAGCAATTTTGTCTTTGCAGGATATAGCTAAGGAAATAGGAAGCTTAGCTTTGCGTGGCTTGAAGACAGTAGGAGAAGCCCACTGGATATTTTTAGGTTTGTCTGTGGCCGCATATGCACTGGAGAAAGCCGTGACTATGAGATGTAATGTCTCCGAGTGTATCGACCTCTTGGAAAAGATTGGTTTCCTTGCAAAAGATCTGAAGGGATTCAAGGAAGCCATGCCTGGAGAGAACGGCAGACTATGCCAAGCGGTTCAGATAATAGTGGAGGGGGCAATCATGTGTTGCGATTACATCAGCAAGGGAAGACTCTCCAGGTTTGGCAGATTCGACCCATTTCTTTATTCATGTCGAGTAAAATTGTTTTGAATCTTAGAAGACATTTAGGCTTTCCAAACCCCTTCTCACAACGACCCCAATATCACCTGTTAGAAAATATTAATTTTTATTACTAGCAATCGCACCTTAGTGTGCAATGGGTACACCGAAGAGCTATGGAAGTTCAATTGCCACGTCTGTATGTGAATGATGATTGTCTTGTATCCCTATGACCCATGTCATTTTTTGTTTTCTTGAGTGTCATGAATTAATTTGTATAATCTTAATGAATTTTGAAAGATCCTTATTTTTTCCTTAGTAGATACTTCAAATTTTTTAACTTTCTTGTTCATGCACTTCACCTAGGTTCACTTGCATTCCATTAGTCATCACCTAGGCATACTATATATAAGCTAGGTTCAAGTGGAGAGATCCAAATGTAGGTTGCTAATTATCCCATGCATTTGATTCTAGAAACATCTGATAAAGTCATACACGACAAACAAGGTAATCTTAAAACAATGATATAGTTGGCTTGACAATGAAAAGAACATGCATGCCCTATTTTACATGAGTAGGAGCTCAATATCTATCTAGTCTAGGCAACCATCTCCCAATAGTATTTATGTAGGCCAAGCATATGTTCTCAAAAGATGGTAACATTTTATGTCAGATTCTTTGGAAGAAGAGATAGATTACACATTTCTAGACATGAGGCACCTTCCATGAAACATAGAAGTAGCAAGAACAATTGTCTTGATGTTGTGCAATGTAGCCAAGAGGGATCCCTTGCAGATTTTGTGTTTGTAGAGAATATCAAGCCTTGCTGGATATGGGGTTAGTGAGCATCTCCTCTCATGTATGTTCAAAATGCCATTGTCATGAATGAATGTCTAACAAAGTATTTGATGGATAACAAGATGAGGTGCTCTATTAAATGTCCTTTAAGAGAATCAATAAGGATTGCACAGGGAATTGAAAAGATAATCTCTCTCTCTCTCTCTCTCTCGTTCATGTTCTTTCTGATGGAGATTGATTGTCATTGATGTTAGGATTGATAGGATGTCCTCATTATGAGATGTGTTTGACATTGGGATCATCTTGCCATCAGGAGATGTATGCAGTTGTTGATAGGATGCTGAGGATTGTTGAGGATGTGGTTAGATATGTTCATATTGGCAGGATGTCTTCATGCTTGTCTTAGGATGGATACTCATGCTCTTGGTTTACTGTGGTGTTCATAATATCTGCCCTCAGATCTATGATATGTGTCCTCAGATCTTCATGTTGGTTGGTGCTTGCTTCTTCAAGAGTTGATACATTGCATTCATTGTTATGTGATAAGTTGTGTCATCGTTACCATTATCATGTTGGTCCCCAGTGGTATAAATGTGCCAAAGAACTTGTTTGAATGGTTGATACTTCATTTAATCACAGTGGATCTTTGATGCTCTTCAAAGTGACAAAAACCTTAGTAGTTTCAAGACCATCTTTATAATGTTTTCCCTTAGTAGTGTGGGTTTGATTTCATGTTTTAAGATCACAATGTTTGCCCTAATGCTACATATCATACTTGCCCTCATGCTTGTCTTGTATATGCTATCTTGTTGCATATCATGCCTGTCTTGCATATGCTATCATGCTAAGGAGTTTGATGTCAAAGAAACTGCTTTGTTACTTTGTTGATATAGGTTGAATTGTCAAAGGTTGATACACTATTGGTGTTTGTATCAAGTAGGTTACATGGTGACTAGAGTATGTCTTCATTGGAGGCTTGAGATTTTACTTAGTTTATGCATTAGAGTTTGACAAGTAATAAGAGGTTCTTAGTTTGTATATCTCTTTCTTTGGAATAGAGCCTATTACTAAAACCTAATCCTCCTAAGAGTCTTTAAGCCTAAGCTATCATGACATATTGCACTTTTTGTTTTATTTTTGCATTGACCCTAATTGGCCCCTCCACCAAGTATCACCGACACCACCGGTCTCCACGATATGTGCTCGAGCAGGAAAAGGAAATCGATGACTGACATTTAAAGTTGAGTGGGGCACATTTATTGTGATCGATGGCTTGTGTTTAAACTTGGAAACTTTCCTTATTGGTTCTAACTTTGACGGTCATTTAACCATTGGTTTCTTTGACAGCATGGAATGCCTTTTCCAAGGCTAATTTTAGTAAAATCTGATTTGTTTCTTACTTTGCCATATGTAAAGGATTTGCAGAGCCTTATCTTTCTATTTTTTAATGATCTTATAACTGTGGCTCAAGGATTTTTAAAGGTAGTTTCCAGAAATGATGCTCAAACTTTCTTGTTTGGGAATGCAAAAGATCAGAGGGCCAAGAAATTTATTTTAAAGCTTTGTATTATGAATTTTTGAAGGAGGATTAATGAAACATGATCTACAGAGACATATCTAATACACCAATATGCAGATTGTCATCAGTAGAGGTGGAAACTATTGATTTTTGAATGGCTCTAAGTTGAAATGTGACTTTCAGTGAAGGTTTTTGTGTTAACAATGTGCAGGATGCATAAAGGGTTTTGTATGATGTTTGAAGGAAGAAAATATACAGTAGATATGCAATGTGAGTGACATTGAATAAGGTTGAATGGATACAGAATAAAGTAATTTTGACAGAAATAATGGTATAAAAAAGTATTAGTGTTATATGCAGTAAGATGGTGGTTTAAAGGGGCAATCTATATTGTTGCAGATCCAGACTAATTAGGAATTGATGCAGATGTCAGAGATGATATTTTTGCATTTATATTGATGAGATAAGAGTTTATTTGTATGTTCAAGGAGAGATAAGGATTTTTATGAGTATTGAAGAGTTTATAGATGTTGTTTCATGTTGAGAACAGGAAGACATAAGATGTATTGTGCTTCAAAGAAATAGAGTAACCCTCTCTATAAACTTATTCTTTCAAACCTTTGATGTTCATGTCAGTGAGACACTATTTTGCCAATGAGGCTTGTTTGGTCATGAGACTTGTTTGTAGTCAGTGAGACTTTGTAGCCAGTGAGGCATGTTTTTGATTAAGCTAGTGAAGCAATTTAGAGTGGTTTTTCATCCCTATGAGGGTTTTCCACTCATGAAATCTATTGTGTCATGTTCTCAATTGTTGTGTGATTCATTTGTATTTCATTCTTGTGTTGCAAGTATGAGTAGTAAGTGTTGTCATTGATGTCAACACCTAAGGTTAGCATCTAAGGAAGTTACTTGGTTAATTTCGAAAAAGTATTTGATTAATCTGTCTCCTAGAATAATGTAGTGTTTTGCTCCACATTTCCTTAGTATTGTAGACCGAAGTGTGAGATTGGGATATGATTTAGAGATATGTATGAAGTTGTTAAATCATGAGTTTGGTGGTCTGGAATGCTGTGCAGCAAAAGATCTATTCACCAGTTTGAAGACTGTGTCTGATAATGTGTGCAGAGTGACAAGGAGAAAATGTTCTACTCTGCATTTCTCTGCAAATTAGAATTTGGCTTTGTGGTTCTAGACTTAATCTTAGAAAGTCCATAGTTGTCTTCATTCTAGAGGATTCGTGATTTGGTGCTTCGAAAGATAAGTTTGTGTTGTTATACTTCAGGTGAAAATTGTTGAGTTCAGGTGATATTTGTTGTCTTCCATTATCTCCAAGTGAGATCTATTGCAAATGGATTTGTCAGCTCTCAAGTGAATCTATGTTGTTTACAGATGTGTCAAGATTGTGTTAAAGCATTGCACAAGGTCCGTTGGTTATGATTGTGATAGAGGAAGCATGTGATTAAGAATTCTCCCAGTTTATACTATCTGGCTGACAGTAGAAGGTAGATTGCCTTGTGGATCAAAGATATGTTTTGGATCAATGTCTTAAGTGGTTAAATGCTTTGTATGAACCTATATGAACATGCTTGCGCAAGGATTTGGGTTCGCATAGCATATAATGCATTGGATTGAGTTGACAAGCGACATCTTTCAATGTACATGTTTCATATTTTGGATGCCAACTTGATTATGGATCAAATCATGATTTGGATATATATAAAGGTGATGAATTTCAGTCGTGAGTGTTGTAGTGAGGATGTGATTGATGCGAGCATGCAAATAGCAGAGCAGAGTTAGAAGATCAGTAGTGATGAAGACATGGGATTCAGAATTCAGTTGCTAAATGACTGCACCCTGGCATAGTGACAAATGCTTATGCAGTACTTAGTTTTCATGAGCAATTTGATTTGTACTTGGCAGTGAGATTTCTTCTTCAAGGCAATGAGCTTGGCAATGAGCCTCCATTAGGGTTTAATAGCCCTCAAGCTTTAACAACCCTTATTGTAATCTTGCTAGGTTTAGGGTTGAGGTAGTGAGCCTGCTAGACCTAGTTATACTTCATGGTATTGAGCCATCATGTTTCAGACCCGTGGAGTGACCAAGCCTGAACATCATTACTTGTAAAGATTGCAATATATATTTGAGAGTTAATCCTCTCCGTGGTTTTTCCCTCTTTGGATTTTCCAAGTAAAATCTTGGGGTGTTATGTGTCATACTTTTGTGGTTGCTGTTCATTTGCATATTATGCTTCTATTTGATTAATCTTTGGAAATGGTTAAAAATAAAAGTGCATGAAAAGATTTATAGAACACTGATTCACTCCCCCTCTCAGCGTTCTTCACATTCAACATCTTGAACATTCAGTCTTATTTGTTGTTCAGTATTTGATTCCTACCATTGATAAAGCATATTGTCAAGTTTGATTCCTTCACTTTCTCTTTTCAAGTTTGATAAGAAGTAAATAAATTGTTTTAGCTACAACACTGATTGACCCCCCCTCTCAGTGTTGTTTGTACTCCAACACTTTCTTATTCATGCACTACACTTGGGTTCACTTGCATTCCATTAGTCATCACCTAGGCATACTATATACAAGCTAGGGTCAAGTGGAGAGATCCAAATGTAGGTTGCTAATTATCCCATGAATTTGATTCTAGAGGCATCTAATAAAGTCATCAATCTTTTGGATTTCACTGCCCCCAACATTTAGATTGAATAGAAATATATGTGTAAAAAATGTACTATTTTTCTAGGATTTGAAGAGGCAATAACATTGAGAAAGTTCAGAGAACGTGTTTACAAAATGATAGGTATTCTTGAATAAGGTGGAGTGGTCCATCGATGCATTTATAAGTGTTATGGTTGTTGACTTTGAAATATAATGTGTTGTCTTCTGAGCTTTCCATTTAGTGGGTAGGACCATTTCTTCGAGGGACAACTATAGGATTAATTATGTAGAGAGTGAGCCATTTATCCAAACTCATTTTGATAGAGTTCGTATCTCTATTTAGGGGAAAGCACTCAATAATTTTGGTCCTCAAAATTATAATAATGATTAAGAATTTTATAATATTAATTTTTTAAAATAAAATTTATTTTTATATACTAGGAGTAATTACTAATTACTAATTTAATATTATATTTTAATTTTTTATCATAATACTTATTTTTAATACTTTTCTTAAAAAATATTTGTTATATAGAAATTAGTTTTCAAAGCTAAATATACTCTTTGTTAGGTTGTGTTATAAAATATATTATACTAATGAACCAAATTTTCAAACTTCAAAATTAAAAACATGTGCCCACTTACACTTTTTTTCCTCTTAAATATTTAATGTGAAGTCTTTTAACTCTTATAAAAATAATATATTAATGCAAAGTCTTTTTTGCCCTCTCACATATTTAAATTAAAATGGCAAGTCTTTTATAAGGGGGTCCTTTTAAAAACATTTTATTTAGATATTTTAAATATGGGCATTTGTTTTTAATTTTATCTCTCCAACACTCTCTGTATCTCTACCTCTTCCTCCCTCTCTAGCTCTCTATTTCTCTTTATCTGCTAAGGGCGAGATATGTGCTATCATCCTCTTGTAGGAGTCAATGATAACACTGAGAGGGGGGGTGAATCAGTGTTGTGTGAAATTTCTAAACTTTTTACAAACTTTAACTTGCAGAGTACAAGGAGAGAGAACTATCATTGATTTCTCACATACATGTGCACATAACTGAGAATAAAAATAAAAGCTCATGAGTAAAACATATATCCACAGAGAGAAGATCAAGACACAAGAATTGTACGAGTGGAAAACCCTCCAGGGGTAGAAAAACCACTCCAAAATTGCCTCACTGGCTTAACTGAAAAACATGCCTCACTGGCAATACAAATTGTATCTAGGAGCACCAACTCCTTATGGAGCACCAACTCCAATACCAAACAGAAGCACCCACTTCCAACACTAATATACCTCACTGGTAAACAAATAAGTTTCACTGACAAACAAGCCTCACTGGCTTATACAAGGCCTCACTGGCAAACCAAATCTTCACTTGAAGTAATAAACAAGATCAGAGGGACACTCTGTTTCTATTCAATTCAATATTTCATCTCTGCATAATACAAACTTCATTTGTGATTTCTCCATGTGTATGTCTCCAATCCTGCATCTGATGCTCTGACAATTCATTCCTGCATATTCAACTTCATATTGTCTTCTTGCTTAATTCCATCTATATCATTCAACAGGATGTCATAGAAAATATCTTCATTTTGTATACAGTTCCACACTCACACCGTCAATGTACTTGTTAAAACATTATATACAAATTCTGAATATCTTTTCATATTCTTTTCTTCCAAATTTTTTTTTTTCATATTTCTCTGTGCATTTTCAATTCCTCAATAACCCCTTCAAATTCAATCTGTAAAATTAACTCTTCACCAAAATTGTCAATCTACAAAGAATAAATCAAACTTCTCTGCAATAAAAACTTTACACTTGAAGAGAATAAAATCTCTTTCAAACAATATCTTTATCTGCAAGAACAATTTCATCTCCAGATGTAAAAATAAAATTAATCTCTTGAAATAAAAATTTTCACCTTCTCTTCAATAAATTTCTCACACAAAATATCTCCAGATCCTCTTCTCAACAAATCTCTTGATCTTCTCCTATAAATAAAAATATCCATCTTCCATCTCTGCAAAAATAACTTCACTAATCTCCAATAAAATCATCTAATAATTTTTAGATCTCATAAACACATTTCTTCAAAACAAACATTTTGTTTTCTTCTCAAAAATATTTATATTCTCTCAAACCAATTTTTTCAAAAAAACAAACTCCAATCTCCATACAAAAAATTAGACTTCAAAAACTTCATCCTCCAAAAAAAATCCTTCACTTTCAATTTGTGAAAAGCACAAATCAAAAACATCAATAATATCTTCAAAAAAAAACTTCCATTTCCTTGGTTTAAAAAAATAGAATCTGCCTTCTACGTGAGAGAAAAATAGAAATAAATCTTTACACAAAAACTGCCTTAAACAATTTTCTAAATACAACACACAGTTATGATGTTTGAGAGACCGTCAAAGTAGATGGTAATAAGTTGGGGCTTCAATTTAAACTCAACCCGTTGATTTTAAATGCGCGCCCGATGAACTTTCAAAGAAGACCTTTGATCACATTTGCGCCCATTCGCATAAAGGATAGAACCGGCGCAGCTGGTAAGGAGGTGGATGGGGCCGGTCACAAACAATGATAGGTGACCCCTCTAGTAGGTGGCGTAAGTGAACTGACCTGTTCTTGCAGGTCAATGTTCAAATAGAACATAAAGTGCGACTGGCAAACAGGGCTATAAAAGAGCTTCTAGTTTTAAACCCTTTTTAAAGTATGAGAGATATTAAGGATGACACCTTAACATTTGATCTCAGACTGCAACAAACAAAGTTTTAATCATTTTACCTCTGACAGTCACCAAAGAATAAACCACCCTATTCAGATGAGACAAGAACACCATGGTAACAAACAACATTAAGAGTTGCATTTTTCTTGAGAACACCAAAATACACTTTTCACCTCTATTTTAAACCATCAAAAACAAATCAACATTCAATCTCTTTGTAGCACTCATATTACTGCATAAACAATCTTGCAAGATCATTGAAGCTTCCTGTCATATAAATGCCACTGTCACAAAGATCATACCTTAACCATTAACATTATCTCTGTCATCAATCATTATTAACCTATCAAGTATATTTAACTAATATGCCAACTAATCAATTGATATGCCAACTAATCAACTAAAGCTTCAATCAAACATCAATGAACTTCCTTATCAACCTTTTGACATTCTATGCAACACACATCATAACACCAACACCAAACATCAAGTGTATTCATGTAATACCAACAACTGATATCATCAACCTTGTCAAGAACTTGATGAATAATGAAGACCATGCCTACCAAGAATATGTCATGTTCACTGATAAATCATGACATTGTGAAGAACACATCTCTCCAACTGATTGTATGAACCAAGTAAACCATGAATGAAGATCACACAAGATGATGTCTCATGCTCCTGCTCCTATCAACAACAAACAAGATGATGTACTCCTGATGATGCAAGATCAAACCTGTGAAGTATAAAACCATTCTCTATATCTGCAAGATGATTTCTCATGCTCCTGAACACTTTTGACATCAATGACAACCTAACACCATCACCTCTTTCTCTTTTTCTTCACCCCCTCTCCCCCTCACTCCCTCCCTCTTATCTATCTCTCCACCTCTCTCTATATCACTTGCACAATTTAGCCTTTTTCAATTGATTTTACCTTTTCTAAACTGCACTCTTTCTCTCTCTCCCCCTATGTCTCTCCCCTTCTTTCTATCTATATATCTCTATCTATCTTTATCTATTCCTCTCTCTGTATCTCTATCCCTCCCTCTCTCCCCCTCTCTCCCTCTCCCTCTCTCTCTTTCACTCGCTCACACACACACACAACCCATGGAAAGTTAGTTGAGTTGTTGGATTTCTTATAAATTAATTTAAGTAGTATTTTATAAAAAAATAACAATATCATTTGTATTTAACAATTTATATTATAGATAATATAATATTTAATTATAAATATAAATAACACTTAGTACCAAGTCTTTTTTACCCTCTTACATTTTTAAATTAAAATGGCAAGTCTTTTATAAGGGTCCTTTTAAAAATATTTTATTAGGATATTTTAAATGTGGGAACATGTTTTTAATTTTATCTGTCCACCTCTGTCTATATCTCTACCTCTCCCTTCCTCTCTAGCTCTCTATTTCTCTATATCTCTCTTTGTCTCTATCTCCTCCCCCCTTCTATCTCTATATTTCTCTCCACTTTTAAATCTTAAATTATAAAACCTCCACTGAAATAAGAGACTAATGTAACCATGTGAATAGTGTAAAGGGGTCTATTCAAATTTGCTTCAAAACTTAAAGCTTTTAAAAAAATTAGTGTTGTGTAAACCCTTTCCATTCAAAGTAATACGGAAAAATCATTCTGCGATGCCCAATGTGACAAGCTCAGGAAAAAGACTTTTCCACGTAGATTTCCTCAGCAGTCACTGAAATGACAAAAAGAAAATTGGAAAAATAAAACTGTGAACAAAAGCCAAATCAACGGTCAAAACCTTTTCGATCATCTTGCATGTTTGTAAATGAATGGAGACCGTCGATCAGCTTACCTAGGTCATCTGGGGGAGAGAGAGAGAGTGCTTAAAAAAGGTAAAATCAATTGAAAAAGGCTGAATTGTGCAAGTGATATAGAAATAGTTGGAAAGATAGATAAAGAGAGGGAGCAAGGGCCCGGAAAGGGGGTGAAGAAAGAGAGAAAGAGGAAGATAGAACGTATCTCTTATCTCTCCCCCCCTCTCTTTCTATATCCATCAAATATAGAGATAGAAGGGGGGAAGGAAAAATATATGGGAGAGATGTGTGCTATCTATCTATTTAGCTATCTATCTATTTAGCTCTCTATTTCTCTTTATCTATCTCTATCTTGGTCTCCTTCCCCCCTTCTATCTCTATATTTCTCTCCACCTCTCTATATCTCTACCTCTCCCTCCCTCTCTAGGTTAGAGATACAGAGAGAGTAATAGATAAAGGGAGACATATATAGATATAGAGAGAAGGGGAGAGACAGAGGGGGAGAGAGAGAGTGCTTAAGAAAGGTAAATTCAATTTAAAAAGGCTAAATTGTGCTAGTGATATAGAGAGAGGTGGATAGATAGATAAAGACGAAGGAAGTGAGGGGGAGAGGGGGTGAAGAAATAGAGAAAGAGAAATATAGCACATATCTCTTATCTCTCCCTCTCTCTATATATACACATATCTTTCTCTTCTTTTTTTTAGGAGAGAGGGGAGGGAGTGAGAAGTGAGAAAGAGAGTGAAAATAGAGAAAAAAAGGAAGAGAGATGAAGTGAGAGAGAAAGATTGATACATAGAGAGGAAGAGATAGAGATAGAGCAAAAGAGAGAGGTAAAGAGATAGAGAGATTGATACAGAGAGAGGGAGAGATAAAGAGATAGAGCAAAAGAGAGAGGTAGAGAGATAGAGAGAAGAGAGAGAGAAACATAGAGATAGAAGGGGGGAAGGGTACTGAGATAGAGAGAGATAAAGAGAAATGGAGAGGTAGAGAGGTAGGGAGAGTTAGAGATGTAGAAAGAGGTGGAGAGATAAAATTAAAAATATGTGCCCACATACACTTGTTTTCCTCTTACATATTTAATGCGAAGTCTTTTAACTTATAAAATAATATATTAATGCAAAGTATTTTTTCTCTTACATATTTAAATTAAAATGGCAAGTCTTTTATAAGGGTCCTTTTTAATATATTTTATTAGGATGTTTTAAATGTAAAAAAAATTATTATATAATTTATGATTTTTGTTAATACGATTTGTTTAAGTATTATATGAATATATTGTGAAATATTTATCATGTAGATAGGTATTCTACAATAGTAGTAGGGCATAAAAGCTTGTGTTGTGACTATGTACATAATATGGAGTATAAGTGTTTCGATATTATACTAATTGAAAACACTCATACTCCATATTATGGATTTTGGAAATCTAATGTATGTAAGTGAAAGTAAAACCTAAAACACAACCCCCATATATTTAAAAAAAGTAAAATAGTATAATTAAATATAAAAATAAAATAAAATGATGTTAAGGTAATCATAAATTTGATTGGAATCTCATTCATATTATAAGTTTATAAGGAATTTGATTAGTATAAGAATTCAATTAATATACTCTTATTAACCTTTATCCTCATTTTTTCCCGCAAATCTCTTTGGGTTCCACACGTATATTGATACCAATACACATTGCAAAATTGTATGCATTGCACCATATTTCTTGGCTCATGCCCTTGGTGCTCAATTCCAAAGCTCCTCTTACATCACTTATGTTATCTCTCTCTCTCTCTATATATATATATATACATATCTTTCTCTTTCTTTAGAAGAGTGGGGAGGGAGAAGTGAGAAAGAGAGAGTGAAGAGAGAGAGGGGGGAAGTAGACAGAGAGAGAGAGATGTGCTATATAATCAATATATGATATAAAAAAAGAGATTAAATTAATATATAATCAAATAAAAAATATGTATAAATATTTAATTTTTAATATAAATATATTTTATAATGTAATATTAGTTTAAAATTATAATATCTAAACCCCTAAATCATTATTATTACTTATTTAGCTTAATTAGAGTCCTAAAGAGGTAGAGAAATAATGCATTAGAGAGAGGGGAAAAGATATAGAGAGATAAAGAGGGAGAGAGAAAGAAAGAGAGATGGTAAGAGAGATAGAGAAAGATAGAGAGACATATATATAGAGAGAAAAAATTAATATTGAAAATAAATTAAATAAGTATATATATATAAGAACACATAATATTGAAAATAAATTAAACTCTCACACACTTCCTCTCTTTGAGATCTCTCTCCCTCTTTATCTCTCTAGGTCTCTACCTCTCTCTGTATATATGTCTCCCTCTCTAGCTCTCTATTTTTCTTTATCTCTTATGTATCTATCTCCCTCCCCCCTTCTCTTTCACAAGAATGCCTACTTTCTTGCAACCCCCAAAATGATTGTGGATTATTAAATAATCATACATTTATATTTTATTTGATAACTTTTTTATTTATCTTATATTTAGTAAAATAAGATTATATTATATATATTAAGTTCTACTATATATTTATTAATAATACACATGAAATCAGCCAACATCTTAATATTAATCATAATTATATAATTTATATATTATATATATATGATTATTATATAGGTGATGACTAATCCAATGCCTTGAAATCCATTGAGATGATGCAAATTAATGAATGACACTCCAGAAAAAAAAAAAATGACATGGGTCATAGGGATAAAAGACAATCATCATTCACTTAAAGACATAGCAATTGAACTTCCACAACTCTTTAGCGAACCCATTGCACACCAAGGTGCCCTCGCTAGTTTTAAAAGCAAGTGAAGTCTAAGTTATGTAAATGTTTTGAATTTGGTAAGGTTCAAAGCATATGTGGGTTCCTCAATTTTTCATATTATATGTATTTGTTATTTTCAAGGCCTATATAGAGAGGACCATGTAGAAAAAAAAATCTCCTAAGCATGTCCATAGATACAAACATAAACTATTGGGTGTGTAGAGCCCATTTAGTGATAACAAACTTATATATACAAACTAAGATCTAATTTAGGGAAATATTAAAAATTAATTATATAATGTAAATTATATTTTATATAATATATGTATGTTATATGTAATTTAAATATTTAATATGTATTTGCATTTTTAATATTTATTAATATTTATATTCATTTTAGTATACAGTATTATATTTAATTTAAATATTTATTATGTATATATTTTTTTAATAGTTATATCCATTTTAATATAATAATATATTAGAAATCTATTTATATTTTTTTGATTAAATGAAATATATTTAATTAGGAAAATAAATAGTAAAATTTTCTTAAAACTTAGATAGATATAAAGTCTACCATAAAAAAATCTAGCATTGGAAGTCATAGGAAATGAAATTAATTTTTATTTTAATAGTTAATAATTACATAAATATGTAAGTTTTAGAAATTAGAAAAGTATAAGATATTTGTTGGACAACAAGTAAATGTTATTTTTAAAGTGAGTCATATTTAAAAGATTACTAATATTGTTTAATTTGAAGAAATTACAAACATAATCAAGTTGATAAATTCTTTTGTTAATTTCATTTCTCTGAATTTTTTAATATTATTGTATGGTGAAATTTGCATATCTATGGTATTTCTTATTTAGTTTAGTGTTTATTTTGAGGAGAGTGGCTTGATCAGGCCCTCCCTTAGTTGCTTAGTTTAATTTTATTGTATAATATTTTAATTAGTTGTTTCTTTTTTGAAACCATATGATATAATTTTTTATTGTTTCTTTTATAAAACCACATAAACTTAATGTTTTAATAACTAAACATTATCAAATTATGAAACCTAAAAAATAACTCCATTACATCAAACTTCTTTTAATAAACTATAATTGTTTTTCTTAAAACAATACATAAATCTATTTCATTACAAAGAAAAAATTGATATTTTAAAACATATAAATTGTGGTCAAAATATTATCTAAAATAATTAACTTGTATGATTATTGATAAAACTTATCCTCCTTTGCAACATGGCCATATAGAAAAACAAACAAATTCATCCATGTCGCTGTATAAAACCAAGAAAAAGGAAGGACGATTTCAAAAAAAAAATACAAAACCAGTCTAAATTAAACACTCGTCATAACTAGTGAGACAAAAATAAATTATTACCACTTTGTAAATGTGAACGTAAATTTGGTTTTACCGGGAAAAAGTAATAAATGTGAACAGGAGCCGTGCGGGACAAAGAAATAACAGCCAACGCAAAAGAAACAGAAAGAAATAAACGGCCACCAAAATGAGAAGACAAAAAAAAACTTAGAAAAACAGGGAAAAAATTTGCCGATGAGGTGGTAAAATCGAACGGCCCAAGACATTTCAATCGTCTTGTAAGCCTCTCAAAAAATTTGAACCATTGATCTTTGAAGTCAGCCCATCCTTTCACAAAGGGAACACCTTCGGCGTAATTATTATGTTAATATAGATAAAGTTGAGCAAAAGAAAGGCTAATGAGACTTGTGAAGAGTCAAATGAATTAGAGAATTAACCAGAGATGTATTGCTTTGATTATGGTTGGAAGTGAAGATAGTGATAATTGGATTTGTCGAAAGTTATGATTAATCATGTTATAGTATTATAACTTATTATTTTATTCCTATGACAATGATGATCGTTAAAGAATGTTTGAATTTGATTCATTGTAAAGTATTCTTGCCAAAGAACTATGCTAAGATATTTACTAGTTATTGACTTATTTTGCCTTTTGAAAGCCACTCAATAGATAAGAGTCACTGTTGAAATGATGTGCTATAGTTTCCCTTTGTTACACCACTTCTCAAATGTCCTATGTCACCTCAACATTTACTTATGCAAATATGCAATGTAATTAGCATTTCTCATAGGCCATGCCATCTTCTATATGATTGTGTTGGGATGTTCCTTCCTAGAATTTCATTTGTGTTGTACTAGAGATTTATTTGATGATGTCTTTTTATGTTGACAATGTCATATGGTTTGTCTATGGGTACGACAACTTCATGTTGGATCTACCAATTTGGAAATGTTGATATTTTAATTGCTATGCCTAGCTAGATTCAAACTTGGCTATGCTAACATTGCATTTGATTGACTTCTTAAGTGCTATATTGGATTCTCACTTGGAATTTGATATATCTTGCTTGAAAATACTATGCCACACCTTAGCAAGCCTATGCTTGGTTTAAAATATGCTTATGCATTAGTATTTCTTTGTATTAATTAATGAAAATATATTATATATAATTAATATAACTAATATATTATAAATTATTAATATATTAACTTCATATTAACATTAAAACATTAACATCAATATTAATTAGTAAATATATAATTATATTATAGTAATTAGCTTTTATATATATATATTTGATAGATAAGCACTACCAGAGGGGTGTTGAAATTAAGGAACACTGAGAGGGGGGTGAATCAGTGTTCTGCAAAACTTATTAATATGTTCCTTTATTAATTTACCACATACATTCAAATGAAAGAAGCATCAACATTAAGAACAGTAACAATAAGATCATCACACATGAATACTAGGATTTTTTACGTGGAAACCCAGTTAAGGAAAAAACCATGGTGGGGGTTAACCCACAAGATTTTATACTCTGTTAAAAGTATTACAAAATGGGAAGGCACGTGCCTTTGGGCACACTACCTACAAAATTGATTACAAGAGTTCACTAAAATGTTTGAACTGAAGAATAGCATCTAACTATGCAAAATAATAGTTCCGATTAAGCTTAGTACACTGACTTTACACACTTCATCTTTATCTGCCTTGCTTTACTGTTTTGCCATGATTCAGAGCTTAGATCTCCTTGCTTCACACTTGATACTGCTATACTTTGCACTTATCCCTTCATATTCACACATTCACATCATAGAATGCTCGAATCCATTGATCATATATATTCACTACATGAAATTACATCAACTGCAGTCGGCCTTAAGAAAACTTGGAAACTGTTTCAAGAACACTGTTCTGTCAGGTGAATCCATGCACAAACATCAATGTGGACCAAAAACTATGTATCCAAGTCACCTCACATGTCGGCCAATACCATTGGATCTTATAAATTACTTGACCAACCACTTCTCTTCATCCACACAAGGATCAAACACCTAGTCGACCTGTTCTTCACCAAATTGAACTATCTAACCAAAACCTGATACTCAGATGCTTGTAACTACAATCCCTTCATCACCGAAGGCTAAAATCTTAGATTTAGGTAGCCCTGACATCCCCTAACATTCCCTTAGATTTGCAGCACAATATGATTACCTGTGGAGAAATGTGGACTAAGATGCTGAACCCTGTCATATGCTCTGTTCCTATCTATCCAGACTTAGACAAATCTACCATCTGACTTCCGGTATGATCCACTGATACAATACAGATGTGTAAGATAGATTTAGTTGCCATCAATGACAACATTTGGCATGCCTAGTAGTGTCTCTTGCCAACAATCTCCCCTTTTGGCATTGATGGCAACACTTAGTGAAAAATGACTAAGTGTTAGAACAGCTCCCCCTTACTATGTACACTTGTGATTTCCAATGCTCCCCCTTAGATGAATTCCTCATTTTTCACTGCTTTTCCTCTCCCCCTTTGATATCAATGGCAAAGGCTAGGATCCACATATCAAAATTCATGCAAAAATTTTATGTACATGGGTCAAAACTCTAAGTATATACTTCTGCATATGAACACACTATCCTTAAGCCTTGTTCATCAGCAAAAAATATCACCAAAAATGTTTTTCAACCATGTCACTTCATTGTCCCAGTTCTTCTTTATGCTGCCCAAAATGGATATATGCCCACTAAACAAAAATGCCTGTGATTCTGCCTTTTGAAGATCAGTAGGATCACAAGTAGTAGTAGGAGCTTGGGATTCTGCCAATAAATTATACATAGTTTCTAACTTAGGGGAAATCAGTCCTTGGAGCTCATCCAATCTACCCAAAACTTTAACCTTTTCCTTTTCCAAATTACTCAATTCATTTTGCAAACCCACTACTTGACATCCTTTAGTAGTTACAGACTCAGTTAAAGGACTATATGACTGAGAGATGTTAGACAATTTAAGCTCTAAGTCCTTAATCTTCTTCTCAATATCTTCAACAACTTTACATCGATTTAGGCAAAACTTATAAATCTCTGCACATTTAGAGAGGGTATTTTGAATACTCTTTACACTAGTGTCAAGCACTGATCTATCATAACTAATTATTTTCCTTATTTCAGCAAATCTCTTCTCATTATATTCATTTCTAACTTTAACTTCTGCTGACTTCTCAAAATTTTCAAAATGAGTACTTACAGAGTTTATCAGACTCTTACTCTTTAATTGACCAGAGGGGGATGTTGATGAGTCCTTCTGAAATGTAGGCATGATTTTCTCCAAAATCCCAGATGCAAGACCAAGCAACTCACTATCTTCTATATGGGATTTCAAGATTTCCTCTCTGGCCTTAGCTTGTGTAATAGAGGCCAACTTCATCTTCTGTACCGGTGACAAAGTATCAAAATTGATTAGTCCTTGTATTATATCCTGATCTTCTGCAACTTGTTTATCTATCTCCAAAATTTCTTTCACTGCTTCTACAGTGTCTCTTGCCCAAAATGATGTTTCAGATTTATACTCTTCAGGGCCTGCATCTTCTCCCTTTTTAGAGTCAACCACATTGTCTTGCTTATCAATTTCATTCTTTTTCTTTGCTTTTGCCTTCTCTGCGCCATCATAAGAGGCATCCTTCCTTTTATCTTTATCATAAATGTCTTCTGCATTCTTTTCTAGAGGATTTTGTGTATCCTCAGCAGTAGCATGATCAAATTCCTCACCATTTAGAATGGAGGAGTCAATTCCATCATCAGTTTCTTCTTCTTGATCTTCCTTATCCTTTACCTCTTCTGCTTTCTACTCTTTCTCAGAATTACCTTCAATAGGAGAATTTATATTCATTTCTGTATTTTCTTCACTAGATTGATCTAGAGGAATTAGAGTGTCTGCTACACTATCAACATTATCTACCATCTCTTCATCTTTATTCAATATTTCCTCTTCCGAAGCAGAGAAATCATTTGCCTCAACTTGTTGCTCATCTTCCTTCAACTCTTCATCATTTGGAATGGATGTATCATTAGCATCAACAGGTTCTTCAGTGACAACATAGAACTTGTTCTTGTCTAGGGCTTTCTTCAAAATTTGTTTAGTTTCTTTGACCACTTCATCAATGTCTCCAAGCATTAGTTTATTCATCCTGATTTTGCTTCTGAATTCATCTTTAACTTCTTTGAAGATTTTATTGGCTTCCTTCTTAGAGATTACCGGACATAAACTAGACAATACATGTTCTCTTAGCTCCAAATCCTTTGCTTTGGCAGCTTCTTTTCTCATCTCCAGAATGTCACTTAGACTCTTAGGGATTTCAGATAAAGTTTCCACAAGTGCTCTATTGAATGTGTTCAAGTACTTGATAGTAGCATCCTCCAAAATTCTCTTGTTGGCTTTATTAAAGTTGTCAAACTACTTGCCCCTTCTTATTCCCACCTCGACCACTCGACTACTGCGTTGGTCCTCTCCCATCCCACCCAATTGTGGCTAGTGAGATGGAATCAATAGAATCAGGAACTAGGAGTTGCATGGCTGTAGAGGGAAATATAATATTTTGTTATGGGCTTCAAATTCCCATGAACAATTATTGCATTCACAATATCTTCAACTGACAGGGTAGATTTTTTAGTCTTTAGTCTTTTGCTTACCCTTACACTTCTGGAGGGCTTGTCTTGGGAAACCCTTGATGCTTCTGCATGCTTTGACTTTGTACTTCCGGAGGGCTTCTCCTTAGATACTTTAACAGCCTTAGTGCCTGAGGCCTTCAACTCTTTAACCTCATCATCTGAATCAGTCTTTTTAGCCATTTGGCCATTACTTTTGTTCTTTTTCCTTCCTTACTGGTAGGTTTTTCTTTGAATTTCTCTGCAATAGGAGAAGATAATGCACCGGAGGTTAAACCTATACTTCTAGTAGTCCTTGGCTTGGAAGAGGATTCTACTGAAACACTTCCTTGTTCCTTGTCCTACTTCTCCTTCTCAGCTTTCTCTATCCTTTCCCTATTTTGTCTCATGGCTTATTTTGTTATGCCAATGCTTTCTACATACATTTCAACTTGCCTTTGGATCTTTCTCTTAGATTCAGGTTTCTGGAGCTCAACATACAGTTTCACACTAAGTTCACTATATGTACCAAATCTCTCAACTGAGGTATCTTTTGGTTTGCTTAGAATTTGTTGAGCATACATTTCCAATATTTGTTCATCAAATTCATACCCAATGCACATGATCCATATAGTCCTTGGTTCAACTGCTTCCATCAAGCATTGATTTGTTTCCACCATGAAGCAAATTGTATCCTTGTATTTTTCCATCATAGATGTAGGGATTCTTTCCCTTGATTGCATCATGTTCTGAAAATTCTTGAAATATCCCCAAAGAGCAGTCCTTTGGGCATTGGAGTCACCAATATTGTTTAAGTGCTCTCTTATTTGTATGGCAACATGCTTATCACTGGTCCAACACAGGCTTTTCTTCCTGGGTAACTCATTCATAAAATACAAGAACAAACACAATACCAACGTACCATACTTGAATGTATTCTTCTTGTCCTTTTTGATCTTGTTTAGATTCTCCATTAACTAGTTTTGTAGAGCTCACACAGGTCATAGTTAGCATTCTCTCTTAACATCTGATAGGCAATATAAATGGCTATGTCGGATACAAATTTTCCCTGTTGGAGTGGTATATCTTATACCCAATCACCATAGAGGCAAATTTGACATCTGAATCAGTTATATCATTTATTGTCATTGCCCTCTTATCAAATTTTGATCCGGTAGCTTCAATTACAGTCTGATTCTTTACTGATTTCAGCATTGGCAGTCCACCAGATGAGTTCAATCCTATTACAGCCTTGATGCATCCTTGGTGATCTTGAAGGGTTTCATCAACCACATGAATTCAACATGCATCCGACTCAGTACATACCAGACCCACTCATCTTCACCGAAGGACGGGAACCCAATAACCTGAATGAGATGTTTGACTTGCAGTGCCTTATACTCAGGTTTAAGACCATGAATCTCATCCCTCAGATGATTCTTGAACAAATATACTAAGTTCAAATCCCCAAACTCATCTATGCTAGCATGAGTATAAGCCCTAATATCTTCAACGTGCAACACACTGTGCGGAACATTTAAAAAGGCACCTAACGGATCGAACTCTACTAATTTGTGTGGATGCTTTTTGAATTTAGGTTGGGGCCTTTCAGTGATGTCAACAACCAATAGAGTAGCCATATTAGAGATTGCAAATTCAGAGAGTTTCACAGAGAATACCTTGTTTCGCCAGTTATGGTTAGCTGTCGAATTCACTTTTTGCACTTCAAATCTTTGAAATCTTAGCTTAGGCACTCTTCTCCTTGTTCTCTTCAAATGCAAAGTGATTCAAATGTTGATTAAATGACCTTTTATGCTTTGCAAAACCTAATTCACCATTGTAATAAATGCTTTGCCCTAATACATCCAGTTACACTATTTTTGCATACAGTCAATCTTCAATTGCTCCGCAATCAATCGCATTAGCTTCTTTTCTTCCTAAATTTGCTTCAACAGTTTTGCAATAGGCTTCTTTATCTTCATTCATCATGCCAAATTCAGGCACCCACTTACTAGCAGGGGGAATTAGATTTTCAATTCAGCTCCACCTAAGCTAGAGCTCCTATTTCAATTCCCTGAGGAATTATCAGCACCGGATTTCAGTGCAGACCCATCACTGTCATTCATTACACTTTTCTTCACCCATGTTTTGTTCATTTCATTCTAGATCTCATTCACATTTACTTTTCCATTGCCTTTGTCCAACTTCTCTATTTTTCTTTTACCTGCCTGTGAGTTCTCCTTTTTGCTTCTACAAAATTTAGTAATATGTCCGGATTTGTTGCAATTGAAACACACAATCTTATTTTTTTGACAATTACATGTTGGAGCAGGTTTAGATCTGCATTGCATTGCAATATGCCCAAACTTATTGCAAGTAAAACATCTTCTATTAAACACTTGTTTATTCTTAGGAGGATTCCTTGATCCACTTCTGCATTCCTCAACCTTATGACCTATCTTTTTGTAATTAAAGCATTGATCAGAGAATGATGATACATTTTGATTTACTTTACTTTTGCATTGATTAGCTCTATGACCGTACTTATTGCATTTTAAACAATTGCCATTGAAAGATGGATACCTTTGAGCATTAGGTTGTCTTACCAAAGGTCTTCTAGGATTTTTTCTTTGATTTCTTACTTCAAGATTTCTTTGACTAGATCCAGAGCTTTCACCTTTCTCAAATCCCAGACCATGCTTATCATCTGCCTTCTTTTGACTATCAAGCAACACCTCAAGTTTAGCTGATCTTATCTTGAATTTCTCTTTATATTCATTTGCAACTTCTAGGTCATGTTTGAGAATGACAATTTGTCTTTCAAGTTGTTCCTCATTATCCCTAGTTTCTTGTAGATCAGATTCTAGATGACCAATTATTCTGTCCAATCTGTAGCACTCTTTTGTTCTTTCTTTCAGAGATTGATTCAGTTTTTCCTCAGTCTTCTTTCTTTCCTCAATTTCCTTGGTTAGCCTCATCACCCCAGATTCCATCTCATGTTTTAGAACAACAACTTCTTTTTCCAGCTTCTCACATTCCTTTGTCTTCTCCTTTAGAGCCTCATCCATGTCATTGTCTTCATTTTGATTTGCTAGCTGCTGAAGTAGCTCCTTCCTCTTTTCATTAGATTTCCTCAGTTGTCCTTTTAAGGTCTCAGTGAAATCTTCAGCATCTTTAAGGTTCTCTTGTAGATCTCTGATTTCTGCTCTAGACTGATTGAGATCTTCTAAGGCTACTTGAAGCAATTGATTGATACCATCAGAATACTTGAATGAACCCATTGAAATACCTTCCCAGATCTTCCTCAAGCTGTTAAACTTTTCCAAGGAACCTTGCTCTGATACCAATTGTTGAAATTAAGGAACACTGAGAGGGGGGATGAATCAGTGTTCTGCAAAACTTATTAATATGTTCCTTTATTAATTTACCACATACATTCAAATGAAAGAAGCATCAACTTTAAGAACAGTAACAACGAGATCATCACACATGAACACCAGGATTTTTACGTGGAAACCTGGTTAAGGGAAAAACCACGGTGGGGTTAACCCATAAGATTTTATACTCTATTAAAAGTATTACAAAATGGGAAGGCACATGCCTTCGAGCACACTGCCCAAAGCTCATTGCTCAAAGGAGGCTCACTGCCTACAAAATTGATTACAAGTGTTAACTGAAATGTTTGAACTGAAGAATAGCATCTAACTATGCAAAATAACAGTTTTGATTAATCTCAGTACACTGACTTTACACATTTCATCTTTCTCTACCCTGATTTATTATTCTGCCATGATTTGGAGTTTAGATCTCCTTGCTTCACACTTGATACTGCTATACTTCACACTTATCCCTTCATATTCACACAATCACATCACAAAATGCTTGAATTCATCAATCATATATATTCGCTACATGAAATTACATCAACTGCAATCAACCTTAAGAAAACTTGGAAACTATTTCAAGAACACTATTCTGTTAGGTGAATCCATGCACAAACATCAATGCAGACCAAAACTTATGTATCCAAGTCACCTTACATGTCGGCCAATACCATTGGATCTCATAAATTACTTGACCAACCACTTCTCTTCATCCGCACAAGGATCAAACACCTAGTCGGCCTGTTCTTCACTGAACTGAACTGTCTAACCAAAACTTGATACTCAGATGCTTGTAACTTATAATCCCTTCATCACCGGAGGCTAAAATCTTGGATTTAGGTAGCCCTGACATCCCCTAACATTCCCTCAGATCCACAGCACAATATGATTACCTATGGAGAAATGCAGACTAAGATGCTGAACCCTATCATATGCTCTGTTCCTGTCTATCCAGACATAGACAAATCTACCATCTGACTTCCGGTATGATCCACTAATACAATACAAATGTGTAAGATAGATTTAGTTGCTATCAATGACAACATCTGACATGCCTAGCAGTGTCTCTTGCCAACAAGGGGGTAGCTCCCTTTCCATAAAAAGAGAATAAAACTGAACCAAAAAAGCATGCCCTAAAAGTAGGGGTGCATAGAAACAGCTAGAAAATCTAATCTCTAGTTTTTTGCTTGCCCATCTTAACATGTGAATGTAAAGTCATATTTCTTTTCTCATATTCCCTTGTCATCTTTCTTTTCTCATTTTCCCCTATTTTCTTTTTCCTTCTCACCGTGGTCCATTGATTGTTGTCATCTCCCATTTGCTCTAGCGAAGGAGCCCCTGAGCTTTTTTTGTTTGCTTCTATCCGGTTCTGATCTGTCTGAACATTTTCACTTGGGCATTCTTTTTTGCATACCATCTTTGAAATAACTAGTGGCTCCTGGTAGATCTTAGAGGTCAAAGATTTTGAAATAGGAGAAACTGCACCATCACCCTTAATTGATTTATTTATATTTTGGCTAGAAGATTCTTGCTCCCTTTGAGGCGGGGAGGGGGAAATCTTGGATTTATCTTCAGTTTGTGATCTAGTAGGAACAAGATAATGTTGGGGCTCAACCCCAGTCCAGCACGTAGGTTTACTCCTTGGAACTAATTTGCCTTGCTCATGATCTTGCAATTTTTGACACTGGGGTGTAAAGTGATCTATTGAAAAACATTTCCTACATCAGAAAGCAATTTTTTCATAATCTACTGGTTGTTTCCAGCAATGATTACCCACCTTTAGCGAAATCTCTGTGGGCAGACCTTTGGAAAGATCTATTTCCACACAAATTCGTGCACAAGTTGAGCTTTGGTAATTGGCTGTTTCCTCTGAGCAGCAGAGATACTTACCTAAGCCATTTCCTATAGGCTGTAGGAAATCAAATTCCCAGAACTGGAAAGGAAGATATGGAAATCTTACCATGAAAAAGGCAGAGGAAAAGGTCTTGGTTCGCAGATCGAAAGAGGGAAACCAAGGTTTCATGCATAAGAAGACTCCTTGAAGAGCCCACAAACCATTTTTAAGCATCCAGTCCTTATCTGCAAGAGACTCGAATTCAAGGATAAAAAACCCCTTGGCACAAGGAAATAGACAAATTTCTTTCTCCAAAAAATCTCACCAATTTTCTGAAATCCATGCACGGAGGTCACTTAACTTTGGCCACAATTTTGTGAACCTGCAAATTAGGGTCTGCCTCTACAAAACTTCCTCCCGTTCATCAACAAAACCATCCAAACTTATTTTAGGTGTTGAAGTTGAAACCCTAACAGGTACAACGCCTCCAGTTTGAGCGATGACACTCTAATTGAGACCCCCAAAGCCCTGGAACGAAGACTATTGGCATGAAGGGGTTGGTAGAAGGCAGAGGTGACTGGGGCACTCTGCGAGCCCTATCCTCTGCACAAAGAGCATTTTTGAAGTTGCGAGCTCTAAACTGGTCTGTACGCCCACATCTGGATGTGAATCCCAAGTTGCCCACATCATGGAGAACATTGCCAGAGCCAAAGACAGCATTGCCGGAGCGGTGCGAAGGAAAAGCAAAAACAAAGGTCGCGCGAGGCATTTCAGAGATTGTTATTGGTTTATTATAAGGATACAAGATTTTTTTTTCTTAAATGTACGAATGCATGTAGTGTTCTCACAAAAAATAAATAGATACTTATAAATATAATATATTAATCTTATATAAATATATTAATTATTTAATTAATAGTTTATAATTATATATTATAGTAATATTAATATATTAAATTTTTTTAATAGTAAATTTTGACCAGGGGGTCACTCCCCTTTAACTAAAAAAGAAAATCGATAATAACCTATTTTGGGTAGCTCCAAAAAGGAGGGCCAAACCAATGCATCAAACCCTTATATAGGGGTGCATGCCTAAGTATCCTAAATTTTAGGATCATGTCATAAAATTTCTAGTTCAGTTTGAAAGTATTAACGCTCCATTTGGAGTGAGAATGCAGATGCATATTGTGACAGGCATCAATGCCTCTGTAGGGACCTTTTTTTTCTTTTGCAGCACTTCCCAATCTTTGTTGCTTCCTTCTTCAATGTGTGTCTCTAGGAAAGTATGGGAAAGTTGCAATGTTTAGAAGTTGTAGTGGATTTCAACCATAGCTAGTGGTTGTTCCTTTGGTTTTTTCCTATTTTGAGAAGAATCTTATTGAACTCAAAATTTGGCCTTATCAATCAGAGGTTCATATAAAGTCTCATGAGCTCCTACTACACTATATCAACGGTGTAATGAAGATGATGTTGTCCCACAATTGTCGTTAAACTAAAAGGTTGACCCATCAATTTCTGATACAAGCGCTAGAGTTAATGAATCCACGATAAGCAATTAGTTCATGTCACAAATCCCATGGGGAGCATTGACCATTTGCCAACAAACTCCTCCCAACATTACCCGAGGGGATTGGAACCCATGACCTTTCACTCTAATACCAATTGTTGGCCCACAATTGTCGTTAAACCAAAAGGTCGACCCATCAATTTCTGATACAAGTGCCAGAGTTAATGAATCTACATGAGATAGTTAGTCCATTTCACGTGCAAATCCCATGGGGAACACTGACCATTTTCTAATGGAGGAGTAGTGTCTTTCCACCATGTAGTGGGAAGGTCTGATTTAACTTTGGTACTGGGGCATTTTGTCTAGAAATGTGGCTAATTTTGTAGCAACCTCTACAATGAAATGACAATCCCTCATAATCCACTAGCTGGGTCCTATACACTAAAAAACATGAATTAGTAGCTCGGGGCAATCGAGTCAGCTTTGACAGAGCACATGGACCCTTATCCTTGCCACGGATGAACCTCCACATCACTCACTCTTGTGGTAGAAGCCAGTTGAGAGGAGGCAAGACACGGGGGCAATCCTGCTCACTCAAGAGCTAGACTTCACAGAGAACAGTCGGCTGGTCCTGGAGCCTTTCTTCAGGATTGTTGGCTAAGTTGTATTTAGTGACCATGTATGTTGAAATAATGATATGACTCGAAGGGTCACTGGTCACTAATCTCTTGTTTAAGTTAGCTAAATTCCAATGCCTATTCGGTTGTCTACTATAGTCATTTATGAGTCTTCTATGTTGGAATCATTCCTCTCCTGCTTGAAGGAGTTATTGGATTTGATATCTTTGTTTGATCAACCTAAGCTTAACTTCCCATTCTTGAATGGTCAATTGTGCATGTTGAGGCCTAGGGTTAACTCTTCGATCTCCTCTAGGATCACACTCATCCGCTCACCTCTAAGTCTAGGGCACATTTGTGGGCCTAAATGGAGAGAGTTAGTTTGACTTAACCACGAGTTAATTTATGTTTGACTTAGGGTGATGACCTAAGGTTTGCTTTGATTTGTTTGAGTTGATTGATTTGTGTTGACCTCGTGATGAAATTGAGGGCTTTCTTTTTGGTATTTTCTAATGTTTTTTTTATTTTTTGGGTTTTTGGTATGAAATGCAAGATACAATGTATACAAATTTTATTCTTTTTCACCAAATTTTAAAATAAAATGAACTAAGTTAAACTAGGAATTGAAATTATGGATACAAACTAAATGAAATTACCTAATGCAATTATTCTATTTTTCTGTATTTTTTGAAATCAGTTTTGGGCTACTCTAAGAATTGAGAAATGCATTGAAATGAAACTAATATAAATTGCAATGAAACAAGCTAATCTAACAATCTAAATTAACCTATATTAAGGAATTTGCAATGACAAGATTACTATTCCAAGAGAAATATTGATTTTCTAATTACTAACAAAAAGGAACCTAAAATTGAAGGTGCATGAGCTTGACGTATCCTTAGAGATCCTAGTAGTAGCCTTCCCTTCCTCTACAATAGCGGGGTGCTCCTCTTGGAAACAGGGATTGGACGACAAACAAATCAAATAAAAGCTTGAGAAATCTTGGATGAAGCTATGAAATCTTGAATGAAGCACTTAGGCTTGAGAATTGACTAGCATGATAATGTTGTATGAAGCTTTTTGGAAAAGGTTGGGCATAAACGATAAAAGTGAAAGGCATGAGAGTCCTTCAAAGAGCATAAGAATGCTAAGGGAGAGAAAAAACTAAGAAACATCAAGTTGCAACATCAAAATTTGCCTCCTCTATTGCTTGGAGTAGGGGGCATTTATAGGATAGAATGAGGAATGAGGGGTGAAATTGATTGAAGAGTTAACTCTTTTGATTAGAGAGTTAACTGGATTGATTGCTTAGTGAACTAGTTTGATTGGGAAATGAAGTGAGCTTGAAAGCTTATCACATGAGAGGAAATGGAGTTTTCATGAGAAAGAGATGAGTTAATTATAGTTCAACCAAGATAAATTTGCATGATAGAAGTTGATTGAAAGGTTAAGAATAGATGACTCTCATTTAGGGTGAACATCTCATGCGAATTGGAGCAAAAATGGTGCTTTTTCGAGCTCAAAATTAAAGTAAAACCATGTAAGAAAACACAATAGGGTCACCCACATTTGCAGGGTGGTCACCTAGGGGGAAACTAGGGTTAAATGGATGTTTGGGTGAAAATAGAAGACTGGAGAGTGGTCCTGGAGGGTAGAAGAACACACCTGGAAACTTTGCTTTTCCAAAAAGGTACTAGAAGGGGTGGTCACCTAGTTTAGTAGGGTGGTCACCCAAGGGTGACCTAAAAATAATAGGGGTGGCCAAGGTCAGAAGAAAGGCTAACAGAAACTGGGTTGGAGATGAAATCAATATGTTGATTCGAGGTCTCAAGAGGCCTGAAAATGATGAAAAAAGTCAACAAGACATAGGTTTCTTAGGAAACGACACTCAAAGGTCTTGTGACAAGCCCAGAAGGCCAAGAAAACAAAGAATCGACAAAGGTTGAAACAAGAAAGACCAAGATTGCACAAGTTAACAAGGGAAAAATAAAGGAGCAAAGTGAAAAGAGAGTCCAATCCACATGTCACCAAGAAGAATGTATGTTGAGAGGTCATATTTACACACTTACATTTACATGTTTAGGATCATAGCTCATCATAGGATTACCATGTAGGCACATGCATCTTTTTAGTGTTTACATGTCCAACAACGACCATTTAACTTTAAAATAATTTCCACTGGAAGGTCTTTTGAAGTGTCTAAATCCACCAATATGCAAGAGTCAGTTGTGTGCATAAAGTTAGAAGAATCATTATTTGTAGCCACAAAGTTGCCAAATGAATCACTAATGGCTTTAAAGCATGAATCAACCCAGAAGTGAAGTGGTAAGTTTGGAAGATGAACCGAGATTGGCATAACAATAAAGGATTCAATGGCAAGATTGAATGAGGGGTACCATGGTTTAACATAACCAAATGTTGTCCCCAGGCCCAGAGAGCAAATGATAGTATTTCAATCTCCTTAACGTTGTCAAATACCACAACAAAGAAGCCACCTACACAGGGATAGATTTTGAATTTTTCTTTCATATCAGGTTGCCAATTATTAGAGATCCATTTATGCAGATCTAGAAGGTAGTGCCATAAATGGTTGAACCTACTAGTCAATCCATTCTCTACAAAAAAAATCTTCATTTTTTGCTATTTGTTTTGAAACATCTTCGCCTAAGGTTATTTCTATGGGATTGATGCAGGAGCATCCAGTGGTGTAACGACAATCTTGCATCACCCAAAAAAAAAGATGTATTTCAAAATTGTTGATGTTCTTTCCATTTCTTTTCAAAATTTGTGGTTCTGGTTCGATAATTGCTTGAATAATGATGTAGAACTTTCAGTTTTTTCAAACTGCTAAAAATAGCAACCTGCTATTTTTAGAAAGTTTGCATTTGGGCACGGAATGAAGTGAAATTTTGCAAGAAGCTTCATAACTAAAAAATACGACCTTTGGCGAAGGAATCATGCAAAGATCATTTGTGAGTTGAAAGATATTAAAGTTTTTGTTTCCTGAAAAATCCTTGAAAATTATTCAAACTCAGGTTTGAGGCACTAAACGGCCCCGTACGGGCCAAAAAATGGTCAGAACTAGCAAAGATAGTTCTTAGCGCATAGAGCACTTTGCGAGCTTTCTGACACATAAAATAGTTCATCAATCAGACACCCGGATCAAAAGTTATGGCTCCCGAAAGTTGACCTATTTTTGGAGGGAGATGCAAATTTCAAAATTAGGTTGTTGGCCACCAAAAAGGCTATTAATAACCATTTTTGGGAACCCTGGGCAGTAGTAGAGTTAAGGGGGGAAGTGTAGAGTCAAGAATAGGCAAGAAAAATAGAAACCCTAGCTGATTTGGGGTTACAGAAGGCAGATGATTCTAGAGTCTTGGGATAGGAAGTTGTAATGTGTTGCAGCCTATGGAGGGTTGATTCCTCTGATTGTATTTAAGCTTTTGTAATGTAATAAGTTGTCCAAATCAATAAAGAAAGTTCTATTTTCTGTGTGCAATTTTTGCTATTGTGTGTTTTATGATTTACCCCCTTCATTAGGGCTTGTTAGAGTATTGGATGGGCTTATCAAATTTAGTGAGCTAGGATTTGTTCCCAATAGTGATCACATCAGCCAGCAGGCCTGGCCTAGCCTGAGCATCCTATTCCTTGGCATCGAACTTATCCCCTGCCACACCACAACCAACTGAGCCACCAAAATTCCTACATGTGGGCTGGGGAGAAATGAGGGCGGTCTTCTTAACAGTCCTGGGGACATCCAAATAAGACCCTTGGTCTACCCAAGAAGGGATTCCTTTGGTAGTTTTCCCTTGTAGTTGCATTGTTGTGTCTGAGGCTTTCGCAAAATACTTTCCCATGGCATTATGCCCGCCATTAGGACAGCGTGAATCAAGTCGTGATCCCTTGACAATAGATAGAGTTGGGACCCCAATCCATAGAGAAGGAGAATTATTATCTATAAGATCGAGAGTGCTACTATCATCTAGTCTAGACATGGTGGGTGGATTTCCCTTCAAAACTATGAATTTGTTTAAAACCCTACTTTCAACAGTTTGGGACAGCAAGCTCATTTTGGGAGTATACTCCTAGGTTCTTTTATAATATGTATAATAATAATTATTGTATAATATATATTAATACATTAATTATTATTAATATGTTATATTAATATTACTATATAGTGATTTATTTTGCCTTCTATTTTTAGGGATGTCACCTTTAGAACATGAGGTCTTTGAAGTTGCTTTGGATGTAGAGGGTTTTTTATCCTTTTTCTCATATTGCCTAATCCTTTCTATTTTTTAGTGTATTGGTTAGAAACCAAGGCATGTGGCAAATAATTTTAGAGTACCCATCTAGAATGACCTTATCTTTCTCCCTAGTGAGAGCCATGGCAAAGTCATCTAGAGATGACATAGTGAATTGAGTTCTTACGGCACCCATTGTAGCTTAAAAGGTAGAAACAAAGATTGAATAGTCTAAACCAAGTTTGGAGTGAATACTAAGAATTTGTTAAGTATCTTCCTTTTGAATTCCACATTATTTTAATTTTAATCAAAATGATTTAAAATTGTTGAAGAAGTTCTGAATGGTGTTAAAACTACTAGGGCTCAAATTAATGAGTTTATCCCCCATTTGGTGATCACTCATGACATGTCTTGAACCACCAAACAAACTAGCGAAATTAGTCTAAATATTATTGGGTGAGTCTAAGAAATCATTGTAAAAGAGAAGATCAGGAGATACATGCAAACATATAAACTATAATATAAGCCTCATCACATTTTCTAAACCATTTTATTTTCTTTGCAAATATGGTAGAATCTACTTCTATACCCATTGCTATTATCAATAATCCTTTACTTCTCAACATGATTAACATTTTAGATTTTTATTCATAATAGTTATGTGGTCTAAGCAGAGAAGTTGATAGTTAATCCAAGTGCAAGAAAAGAAATACAAGAATACAAAAAATTAAGAGAACACATGACAACCCCCGGATTACTAATTATTGAAATAAACCCTTAGAAATTATAAAGTTTGACACTTTAAATCATTACAATTTGCAATGCAAGATTTAGATTTTTAGGGCCCAAGATGGCCAATAATGTTGAAAGTAAACTATGTTAAAGAGTAGGAACCAAACTCATAATACATAACTATATAGCTCAAAAAAAATTCACTTTCAAACATATAGAGCTAAAAAAAGAGTTGTTTTGAGAAAGTTATAAGCTTTTAAAGATCCTAATAGCATGACTAGATAATAAAATATATGAGAAATCTATTTTTCTAGTAAAATGGGAAGTTAGATCTTAAAATCAATTATACCACTGTGAAGCCCCATTTCAAAAAACATTGCTTGAAAAATTACCCTTGTATGAGTAGTTTATGGTCTTTTGGAGTTTGCCTATCTAATTGAAAAATTAAATGAGAGGGGATTCTTACTCCTAATGACTAGTAAGAGATTAGATAGAAGCACTACTAATAGAACTAGGTGATAATGGAAAAGAGGTGGATTTCTTCTTATGGGTTGCTTAGGTGACAAAGAAGCTAAGTGAAATGGTGAGTGTAATGGAGGTAAAACTAAAGTGGTGGCAGGCTTGCAACTAAACCATGGAGGACCAATGACAGCCTGTAGGAAGCCTAATTGGGCTGATTTTGGGGCCTTTGGGGGTATTTTCATTGAACCTTGATGGGTTTATGTGCAACTTGAGTGGGGTGCTTGACCTAAAAAAAATATTTTATTTTTTGAAAATTTTAAAAAAGGAACCCACTTGTGTAGTATGATATGGTTGTACAACCTAAAGATTTTTCTACCTCAAATGCTCCCAACTTTGATTTGATGATTTTACTATAGATCTATATCTTTTGGCACATTTTGGACATAATGGCACTATTCACTTGGTCCCAAAATGCCTAAAATAATAGTAGTTTACCTATGGCCATGATCAAACCCTCTAGTGCAAAATGACTTCTAGATCTCTGATTTAGATGAAATGAAAGACAAAATTGATTTTCTTGAGTCTCTAAGGTTCATAACGGAACACCTAAAAACACTACCTGATTCCCAAAAATTTGTACACATCTAAAATACAACAAACTAAGAATAAAACCCAAGAGATGTTTATTTTTCTTATCAAACCCTTTTGGTTTTCTTGATCTTCTGAAGATGCAAGAGAATAGCATACTTAGGTTTTAAGGAAATCAACATATAAAGTGACGAGTCCTCTAATTATCTTAGAAATAAGAAACTACTTGATTTATTCAAAGCACCATAACTCTAATACCATGTTAGATAAATAAATTGAAGCTATCCAAAACCTAGTGGATGAGATAGAAACAATGAAACTATTTTAGCAAATGATATTGAAACTAAAATAGCTAAATAGAGTTAGTTTCCACCAAGAGATGCAAACACTTAAGAAGAAATATAGCATTAAGAAAGCTCACAATAGAAAAAAAGCATGAATAAATAACAAGAAAGAGGAGTGGATACATTTATAGAAAAAAGGGTAGGCAAAACCAACAAATGAGAAAAGTAACTCCAACTACCAAAAAATAGGCAGAAGCTACACTCATGGTAGATGACATCTACCTTTTAATGACCCACTCACTGTACAACTAAGTAAACTAGACTAAATGTGTAGGAAAATACATAGTCTCCAACTAAGGAAAATAAAAAACCTAAATTAACATGATCTAGAAAGCCAATTAATCCCTTTTTTAAATTGAAAATCTCAAGGAGATTCATGTTCTTGTAACTCACTTTCTCCAATTTGAAGAAACCAAGAATATGTGAGACAATTAAACAGGAAAAAGAAGATTACAAATTAAACACAAAGCATATAGATTTTATACAAGTTGACACCAATAGATTCTTCCATTAGACAAAAGTATAAATAACAATGAAGGAGGAAATCGCCAGTCATGAGTTGAGGAGAGGACTCCTCCAAATAATGAGTGGTGGCAAGTTGTCTTCCATAAAACTAGTGCAAGGTGGCTAGTTTTTTAACTACTTCTTGACACCTTAATATGACATGTGCCAAGTATGCCTAACTAGGCTTAGCACCTATGAGGTATGTAAATAAATACATACAAACATACATTAACACTCCCCCTTAAGCATATCTTAGGTGGAAATAAAAATTGGCTCCCAACAACTAGGCCTAATGAGGTACCCAAGTACAATGCAATCTCTCATAAAGCATAGAAAGGAAGAAAACCCAGTGGGAAAAAAATTCCCTCCAAAAGAGAGAAAAGAAAGTGAAGAGGACTAGAAAGCCCCTCGAAGATAATGACACTGCTGAAGTAGATCACACCCCAAGAAGAGCTCGTAGATGAATGAACTTGCTCTTAGTAAATGGTTTGGTGAAAATGTTAACAACTTGTTCTAAAGACTGGAAAAAGACTAAGTCAATGATTTGACCATGGATGAGCTCTCAAATATAATGAAGATGAATCTTTATGTGTTTGGTTTGCTATTGCTGAACCATATTTCTACATATCTGAATGGTGCTCTGGTTGTTACAATAGATGACTGTGGTCTACCTGAATAAAATGCCAAACTGAGTGAGAATCCCCTAAAGCTAAATAGCCTTAGTAGCTGCATTAACAGCTCCCCTGTACTTTGCCTCTTGCTAGACCAACTTTAATAGGACCAGAACCAAGTGAAAAACTATAACCTGAAGTGGACTTGTGATTCTTAGTATCACCAACACAATCTGCATCTCTACAACCAACCAAGTCAACCTACGTACCAACTCTATAATGAATCACGAACCTAAGAGTAACTTGAAGGTAGTGAAGGATCCTCTTAGCTACTTTCCAGTGCAGCTCATGAGGTTCCTACATGAATCTCAAAACCATGCCAACTGCATATGAAATGACAGGTCTGGTATGGGTCAAATAGATGAGACTGCCAACAAGTTGTCGATACAAAGTAGCATCAACTAATGATGTAGTACAAGAAGCCTCAAGATTGACTCCAGATAGGAAGGGAGTAAAAGATGGCTTGCAAGTAGTCATGTGAAACCGTGCAAGTAAATGAAGAGTGTACTTGGGTTGTGTAAGAGTGATCCCTGAGTCAAATTGTGAAATCTCAATGCCAAGGAATTAATGCAATAAACCCAAGTCAATCATGTCAAATTTGTCCTGAAGAGCTGAATTCACTACTACAATAGCAGATGAAGAACTCTCAGTGATCAAAAGATCATCAACATATAGTACCAGTATCAATAGTGAATCATCCTACTATAATAGATAAACATTAGGATTTAAATGACATCTAGTAAAACCTGAAGCTAGGAGGTAGGAATCCATCTTGGCATACCAAGCCCGAGGGGCTTGTTTGATGCCATAGAGAGATTTCCTAAGTCTGAAAACTAGAGATGAATGCTGAACAAACCCAAGTGGTTGTTCTTTGTAGATCTCATCCTCAATGTCTCCATGAAGAAAGGAACTCTTCACATCCATCTGATGCACATCCCATCCATGTGTGGCAGCTATAGCAAGAGGGAGTCAAGTCAAAGTTATTTTGGTGATGAGTGCAAAGGTCTCTATACATAGTCAATGCCAGCAACTTGTGAAAATCCTTTAGCAACTAATCATGCCTTGTACTTATCAACTAACCCATTTGCAGAAAACTTAGTCCAATAAATCCAACTACATCAAACTATCTTCCTTCCCTTAGGAAGAGAAGTCAAATCCCAAGTGTGATTTTTGATTAAGGAACCATATTCCTCATCCATAGAAATATCCCACTCAGGTATTCTTGATGCCTCTGGAAATGTTTGTGGATTGGAGGCCAAGGTAAATAAAGCATGTGGCCCACCTGACAATCTGACTATATATGTCTTCTGTCTATTGGATCCTTTACCCATATATCTGCATTGTGAAGTGGCTGTCTAGCCCAAGAAGGATGAGATGTGGGTGAGTTAGGTGTGAAAATATCAAGGTCTCCAAAGCAATCCCATAACTGGATGAAGAGGAACCCTCATCACTATTCTCACTATCATAACTGGAAGACAAAGAAAACAATACCTCAGGAATCTATTATGAATGATTTGAATCATCAGAAGAATCATCAAGGTCTAGGGAGTCCATAATATGTGGAGAAATGTCAAGTAGAGAGTCAATAGGACTCTCCTAAAACTTAACACTTCTATCAATAAACAACTCATGTGTGGTTGGGTGGAGCAGGCGATAACCTTTCACACCATTTGGATAACCTACAAAGATGCAAGGTTTGGATTGTGGATCCATTTCCTTGTGATTCTCTTTTGGTATACATGCAATGGTAGGAGATTTGAAGACCCTGAAGTGCTTAGCTACTAGTTTCCTGCCTTTCCAAGATTCAGGTGAGTGTGAGATCATGATGGGCCAAACAGTGGCAATGGAGAAAAAACTTGCTGGATGAAAAAGTGCTAACATTTAGACTAATATTTAGATTTTGATGGAAATGATGTTAATATTTCTAGCTCTAATATGGATTCCCTCTAAAAATTCCTTAGGATTACCTCATATTTAGGCAAGTGGGAGTCCCAAAACTTGCCAGAGAAACTTGCAAAACCACCCATTTAGTGTTATCCTAAAATTTTCCACAATTTCATCCTTGAAGCTGACAAACTTTTTTGTAACTAAATTTAATCAAATGAAAAGGGTTTATAGAGGAAGCTATCAAGATTCTAAAAATATAATATATGCAACATAACAATTTTAATAGGTAATTATTATTAATTTTGTACATATGTTATGTCTAATTTCTTGATAGATATACATATTGAAAAACATTCATAAGTTTCAACATATTAATCCTTTTTTAAATCCAAAAGATGCATCACATTCTATGACTTATTGGGTTTACATTAAAATTTAGAATTTTTGAGTTTCATATATTTTTGACCAAGTTAGGTTGGCTGGAAAATTATTTTTTAATATTTTAAAAAAGTTAGTAAAAAATTCAAAAAAATATTCGTCACATCCGCTCATGTGTCCTTTACTTAAATCCAAATCATGGAGGAAAAATATTATCTTTTTCTCATACTTAGGTTGGCCGAACTGACACCTACTTGTTATGTTTTTTTGAAAATTTTAGTAGTGCTTCATTGAAATATCCAATTTTCACCAAACTTTTTTTAAAATTTTCAAAAAAAAAGTAGTAGCCCATAAACTACATTCAACTTATTACAACTTTTATTACTACCTTATTTCTAGATTATGTAGATAACTCATTCAATTTTTAACATGAAGTTACTAAAGTCTATTTTTCACATTTACATTGCCACTTAGGGGTAGTGTTTGGCCCACCCATTCAAAGGGAGTTATACCCTTCAAGGCTTTGTGAGTAACTTTGTTCTAAATATTGCATGCACAGTTGATTACTTCTACCTAGTACTGTAGTGTAAGGCCTTTCTGGTCAATCATATAGTTAGCCATCTCTTTTAAATATCTATTCTTACATTCTACAACACCATTTTGTTGGGGAGTATAAGGAGTTGTGCGTTGCAAATATATCCCCTCTATTGTGCAAAATTATTCAAAATAGTTGTTGACATACTCACCCCCATTATCAGTTCGTAGAACCTTGATGAAATTCCTTGACTATTTCTCAACAAGAGCCTTGAAGTCTTGAAAGAAATCAAAGACTTCAGCTTTCTGTCGAAGGAAGTAGACCCATGTGAATCTGGAGAAATCATCTATGAAGGTAAGAACATACCTAGCCTTTGTAAAAGATGGATGGGGAAAAGCCCCTGAAACATCACTGTGAACAAGTTCCAAGACTTGTGTTTCCCTCCATGATTTACCTTTGTTAAATTTCTCTCCAGGATGCTTCCCAAGGGCACAACCCTCACAAATACCTTTATAGAGTCTAACTCTTGGCAACCTTGTGACCATATCTTATTGACATAGTTGCTCAAGGTAGAGGTAGTTAAGGTGGTCAAACCACTCATGCCATAATTTGCTAACTCTATATGAATGAGTAAGAAATATTGTTGGAGAAATATCAAGTGCAAAATGGGAGAACCTGGTGTATAACCTAGATTGGTGATATGTCCTCCCTATAGCTACCAATTTGTTGCTTTGTAATTCTTTGATCTCAACTAAATTTGGAGAGAAATGAACACTCATGCCCTTCCCTATATGAGTTATCTGATACACTGAAAGGAGATTAGTTGATAGTGAAGGGACATTAGAACATTTGTGAATGTTCCTCCTTCAACTTCAACATACCCTCTCCCTATAACTAAAGTTGGAGTATCATCACCCAAGGTGATAGTAGACATACTTGATGTCCCTAATGATGAACAATCAACCTATGAAGAACCCATGTGGTGTGAGGCTCCTGAGTCTATGATCCATGATGGAGATGAAGATGTTGTAGCAACTAGGGCCTTGCCCTTTGATTTCTCTTTTTCCTTAGAATTTTCTTGGGTTGATGAGGATGCTTTGATGGAATAAGGTACCCCTATATTGTTCTTCTTGAGAAGATGGGAGAGGTGATCTATTTTTTTCTTCATGCATTGATGCTCATCATGCCCAAGTTTTTTTACAAAAGGCACACTTAACTTTCTCTTTCTTGGGTTTCCCCTATTGAGAAAAGTTGTTATTTTTCTTAGATTTTTATTCTTTCTTAGTTTCCTTGTCCTTCTAAGTGTTTTGTTTCTTCCCTTTTGAAATTGGTTGTTTCTCATTCCTAGCAATGAGGGCTTGAGGTTTTGTAGACTTCAATGTGCCCATCTGAATTAACTTGTCTTTCTCCCTTGTTAAGTCAGCAATAAAGTCATCAAGAGTGGACATCTTCCATGTGGCTCCAAGAGCTCTTTTGGTAGAGTAGAAAGTGGAGACAAATACAAAAAATTCTGGACCTAATTTGGATAGCACAGAGAGAACTAATTGATCCTCCTTTTTATTGATCCCAAATTCTTTTAATTGCAACCTTAATGATTTAAATTTGTTGAAATAATCCTCAAGGGTTGTAAAGTTCCTAGGACTTAGAACTATGAGTTCATTTTCTAACTCATGACTCTTGAGTTCATCAACCTTCTTGAATAGTTTTTCAAGGGCTTCCCAAACTTCGTTGGGTGTTTTCAAGGCCTCTACATGGAATAACAATTCAGGAGACAAGTTTATACATAAGAAGCCAAAGGCTTGATCACTTTTATTAAACCACTTTTCTTTATCCTTTGCAGCATTAGGTTCCTTTTCTGTACCCATTGTCACCCTAAACAACCCTTTATTCTTAAGAAAAAGTATAACTTTTAGTTTCCATTCATGATAGTTAAAAGGTGTTAGAGGTGTGATAGTCACATTAGAATCCATGCTTAGAGTTGTTGCAAATTTGTTTAGAAGTGCAAAGATAAAAAGATGAAAAAGTGCAGAAGTGCAAGAAAAACACAACACAAATGCACCCCCTGGAAGTGTAGAAGTGCAAAAAAAACATGACACAAAGACACCCCCCTTTGATTAATATTTTAGATCCCCCCAAAATTTGACACTTTATAATGATAGTTCATAGGAAAGCCTAATTGTAGCAAAAATGGGCACTTTATAATTTTAGTGCAATGATTTGCCCAACGGAAAATTAACCACTTTTTTAAAAAATGACACTCAAATCTAAGTTTGCCAGTCAAAAGTTATAGGGATTTAAATTTTTGCCCTCTTAACCTTAAAAAACACTAATTTTTTTTCCTTTTACCAAAAAAAAATTGAAGGAAAAAAGTTTTTGCAGTTTTAGAGGTGAGAAATAAAAATATAGGCTTCACTTCATTGCGACTAGGGGCTGAAATCTCATGTGACTAGGGGCTAAACTTCTGGTGAGTGCTCCTCCTTCCACTAACATCAGCCCTAGGGTACGCGCTAACCTCAGTAAATGGCTCTACAAGCTGGGGAACAATAAATTACCCTTGTTTTTGGGCTCCAATTCGACGATCGTTGGTAGGCATCGCAAATGAGTGCAGGTTCCTCTGTTTAGAGGAACGCAGTTCTATCCCATTCTAGCATTCGGAAGCGCGTAGGAATGGCGTCTGGGCAAGGGCATTTGAGATGGGAGGCCGCATACAATAGGAAGGGTGAGGGCGTCTAAGCCGAGTTGTCCACACGAGCATAAATGTGACAAATGGGGGTGAGAAACAAAGGTTTCTCATGCCTCCTTTAGACGCCAGATAAGGGCTAGCAACCAACAAACAAGGTCAGCCCTCTTACAAATCAGCTTCCTCTCTGTAAAATTGACCTCCTCCAACCAGATCGACTTCCTTCACCTTGTGAATTGCTGAGATACAAAAATAAACAATTTCTATGCAAAATGAAATGATCAATAGTTTGACTTGACAACAAGATCAAATTGCTCTGATACCATGAAGAAATCAAGAATCTATGAGACGATTGAACAAGAAACAGAAGATTGCAAATCAAACACAAAGCTTATAGATTATATACAAGTCAATGCCAATAGAGTAGCCATTAGATATAAGTATAAATAACAACAAAGGAGGCAACTGCCAGTCACGAGTTGAGGAGAGGACTCCTCCAAAACAATGAGTGGGGGCAAGTTGTCTTCCATAAAAATACTGTGAGGTGGCTAGTTTGTTGACTACTTCTTGACACCTCAATATGAAATGTGCCAAGTACGGCTAACTAGGCTTAGTGTTTATGAGGTATGTAAATAAATAAATACATACATACATTAACACAATTAAGGTCCATTTCAATAATTTTTGGGGGGCAAATTTGACCTCTAGAGCCCAGAAAATTACATTTTTGTGTCTTGTAGCCCACAAATTATATTTTTGTTCTTAACATTAAGATGCAAGGTTGAGACACCTTTCCTAAAAATGTTGATGTGGAACCCACTGACTAAATAGGTAATATTACTCTCAGAAAGTGAGTTCATAATCGCAAGCTTGAAGTCTAGTGTCTAGTCACTACTAAGTGATTTGTGAGCTCCCATAGCCAATCAATAGCAAATTAGAAAGAGTATGTAGACATGAGTGTAATATAAAAGCTCATTAAAGGTGTTTTATGGAAATGTGAACAATAGCAATAATGAACTAAAATCCAATAACACAATAGAAAATAAGACAAATGCAAATAAGCAAAAGACAATACCTTTGCAACCTGATTTACCTCTCTGCTTCCATTGTTCACCTATCTGTTCTTGATCTTGATTGTAATGAAGACCTTAGAAGCGTATACTCCCTTGCTTTTTGAAGATGACAAGAATAGAATGGCTGTGATATGAATGTGCTATGAAGATGAGCTTCAAAGCAATGTGGTGATCTCAAGAAAATGGGTGATAGTGGGGGTGCCAAAGGCGCGCTGGTAATTCGACAGAGTAATTCTACTTAAAGCTTGGATTCTAGAAATGGAAGAATAAGGTTCCATTTATAGACTCAAAAGAGAAGAGATCAACGGTTGAGAAGAAATGAGAAGATCAATAGTTGAGAATGGTTGAGGAATGTGCTCGAATAGAAAGAGGACAAGTGTCCAAGCTCCTTCATGCAACAGGGGAGTTAACTGAATAGATTGAAGAGTTAACAAAATTGATTGAGGAGTTGACTGAATAGATTGAGGAGTTAACTCAATAAACTAATCAGTTAATTGTGTTGATTGGGGAGTTGACTGAATCGATTGATTAGTTAACTAGGTTGATTGAGGAGTCAACAGAATAGATTGACCAGTGAACTCAAATGACTAATTAGTTAATAGATTTGATTGATGAGTTGACTAATTTTGACTGGAGGATAAATAGGACATGTGGGTGAGGGAATATTAGCTAATTAGATATTTAGAATATTTAATTACATGTACAAAAGGTGAGGTGGAAAGGTGAGGTGGATTTATGGAATTAGGACTTAGGATAGAGGAATTTATGATTAATTAAATAATGTAGGATTATTTAATTATGTGAGACAGAAGAATTTAGGGAATTTAATTAAATAAATTGATTTTATTTAATTATGGGATAATGAACCAATCAAATAAACTTCGAATATTTATTTAATTGATAGAAGAAATAAGAATTAAGATAAATATTAAAATATTTACTTAATTCGACATGAGCCAATTTGAGGTGTATACATTTTGCCCCTCTTTGAAGCAATGTGCTTTATCACGTTGTTTCAAAGAAAAAGATTGTCTAACAATGATATATGCCCAAGTTTGCCCCTGGTACAAGTTTGATGACAGGATTCCCCCTCGGGAGATTGGACGGGAAGAAGGTAGAAGGCGTGAGACGAACAATCTCATGATGAAGAAGGTGAAAAATAGGTTAGGTTTGAAGAAAATGGGTGAAGAAAGAGCCGAATGACACACTGTACAAGATAAAATGATAACACACACAAGCAAGTTAGCAAGTATGCACAAATGATATAAGAACAAACAAGGTATTGCCCCCATCAGATAGTAAACCAATGATTAATCGATATTGATACACGACAATGTTGTCATTTTGGGGAACGATAGATCCCTAGAGCAACACGAAGGACAGTGTCTGGTTTTAGGAAATGAAACATGTCGTGTAAGATGCGTGTATTGGTCTGATTTTGATAATGTTACATCCTATATAAGACAATTTGATTGATTAACTGATTGAGTTAGTTTACAACTAGACATGGATCAAGACCACTGAGGGCGCTAGGATAATTTGACAAGATTGACTTTGATTTGATTGGTATGGATTAAGGATGGACCTTGCATCTAGATCACTGCTCAGACTAATAGTTAGAACTGTTAATGAGAGATATGATGATAGATAGAAAGTTGATTGATAGAAGAATGACTTACAAGCTTTGTTTGTAAACATTGATACTCTACATAGAATTGTTATTGCATGGGATATGGATACGGATATGAAATACAATTGGATACAGTATGGGTATGGATATGGAATGTAATTAGATATGGAATGCAAATGGATTTTGCCATCTTGATATTGCAAGTATTTTGAAGTGCTTATTTCATCATTGGGCAATTTAAAATGTTGTAAGAAAATACAAGCATCTAGGTATAATTGAACCGAGATGACCTGAGTATCGCTTACATAGATTTTGATTTAGCAAGTTAATACAAGCATCGAGGTATAATTGAACTGAGATGACCTGAGTATTTCTTGCGTATCAATAAACAAGGATTGCCCCCGTTCATGTTAGACCTTTGAAGTCCTCGATGATCTTTTGCCGATCATGTCATTAGACAAGCTTCACATTACTAAAGATTAATCCACAAATAGAAGACAAAGAAAATGATTGTGCCCCCATCATAGCATCTCTAGCTTTTGGCATCCTCGCGTAGCATAGAAAGACATAATAACAAAAATCAAGACTTTAAGATGCAACTAATCGAAACAAAACATTCTTGTATTAGAAGTATCTTTCTTGCCATAATTTAGATAGAATCATGTGGATCAGTTTGCTCATGTAATTGCTTTGCTTTGGATAGGTTGATGTCTAGCATCAAGACTTTTGCTTGGAAACGAGCTTTGCTTACGCGCATTTGCATCTAGTGAAAGGTTCCACAATCCTTATTGGTGAAACGGACCCTAAGGGACTGAGTTAGTGCCTCGGGGGTGCATTAATAATGGCCTTGCCTATGTGACGATGTAGAGGCAGTGTAGTTCGGGACTTGGACCATGGATGCGGATGGATTAGAGGATAGATGATAAGATATGGATTGGATGGGAAGCCTCGAGGGCACATTGATAATGGCCTTGCCTATGTGATGACATAGAGGCAGTGTAGTTCGGGGTGAATCCTAATGGACCTAAGATATGGATCAAACGAGACACGATATGGAACAGATACGGATTAGATATGGAACATATGATACTGATGGCAAGGAAACACAATGGATAGCTAGATGGATGGGTGATAATGGATATGGATGGTTAGGTAGAAGGAAAGTAGGATGTGATCTCCAAGGACTATGTCGCATAGAAATAATGTGCCCCATTGTAGGTAGAATACTTAGGATTTTTCATAGCGACGCTTATGACGATAGGAGGATAAGAGGATAATGAAGGATTGGCGTGGCTTGGAGGGATAAGGTATGTCAAGAGACATCTAAAACATTTGTCAACATTGTGCCCCTGATCTTTATCAAGATAAAAAAAAAGAGGAATGGATGATTAGGATGGAAGGACTCGACAGTATAGGTATGCAATGGATAGAAGGATAGGATAGGAAATGGAATGGAAGAAAACTGATAGGAGAAGAGTGATATGCCGATGAGACAAGGTGCCCCCAAGTGTAGGTGACATAGAAGATCAACTTACACACAATGCCTGTTTGCCAGTTTTTCATCATGGTACTTATCCAAGGCACTTGTTTGCTAGGTTTTCACCATTGGACGAAGGGATTTTTCTTTACTTTTTTCATTTTTCATTTTTTTTTGTTTTTGAAACATTTGGATAGGAGAACGCGGATATGGAAGGGAGAGACTCAGGTATCTAGTTCCGTGAAAGGTGACACTCCCACTAGATGGATGTTGTCACATGGACAATGTCAAGTGTTCTCACAGATGTTGGTAGGGGATTGCATGAAAGTGATATGGTGTAGGTAGATAGTGGATTATGATGCAAAATATGGAGGAAAGGCTTATGCAAAAGCATGGACCATAGGAATAGGATGAGGAAGATATGTAGGATAATAGTGGAAGGAAGGGGAGATGGAGGTTAATGAAAATGTTGTGGAATGGAAGGGAATCATGACCAACGGTTGCACCTACTGTGGTAAACATTAAAGCTGGTGATGGGAAAGTAGTGTAGGAAGCAATGGAGACTTTTTCTTGTGGATGAATGACGTAGGCATGTAGGGATCCACATAGACTGAGTATTGTCCTAATTTTTGTTCATCATGTGGGACGAAAGAATTTGAGACTTATGAATGGAATGGGAGAAAGTAGATGGTTGAGATTCTTGAGAGGTGGATGCCTCATGTGACTTGAGGGCTTTTTGCTTAGGTACCCAAACCATTTTACTTTTAGATAGTACCTGTGGAGGTATGGGCTTGGGTGTATGCAGCTTTTGTGCAGCTTCAAAGGTAATGATTTGTTGGATGCAGACCCACACCTTTTTCAATTTGGCATATAGGTGTGTGGGTGCATGTAGCTCTGGAGAAGGATGTTTCTTTGAATCTTGGCTTTTGTATCCCAAGTCATGAGGACTCTTAGGATTTTTGATTTGATAGGTAGAGGTATCCAAATGTTTGCCTTTGAAATCTTTTGGGATGGTGGAAATAGAGTTGGTGGAAGCTCTTTGCTTAGACAACATGTGCAACTACTGGTCATGATTTGGATTATTAGAGAATTCATAGACGGAAGGATAAGGTATTGGAAGAAGTGGTGAAATGCATGGAGGGATGTTAGGAGTTGGAAGTAACAGAGGTAGATTAGATGGTGGAAGGTGTATGGTCACATGCTTTTGATAATGGTAGGATGATGGAGGTGGAATGGCGACATACGTTTTGGGGATATGATAGGTTTTGCGATGGAAAATGGGGGATGTAAGAGGAGTGGAGGAAATACCAACATCTTGAGTTTGTTCATCTTGGGGTACATATCCAAGGCCGTATGAATGAGGAGGAACATTGACATGGATGGGCTCCAAAATACCTTGTTCGTGGAGGCCTAAGCCTTTACCTTGATAGTTCATATGTTGGAGCATGCGGTGGACAACGGGATTATGTATAGGTGGAACACTAGACACAAGTTCCTTACTGGATGGAGAAGGGGAGATAGAGGATAATGGTTGTTGGTGTTCTAAGGAGGAACACTCATGAATGAAGGTGGTAAGACCAAGGATATATGGTGGGGGAATTGCAACGTGGTCAATAATGGATGATGAAGGATTATTATTGGTTTGATCTTCTATGCTTGCTTGGGAGGCAAGTGTCTCATCAAGGGAAGTGGAAGTTGTTGGATCTTGGATAGGACTAGATGGGGTTATAAGCTCAGGACCATGGAATGCATAAAGTGGGCTAAGAGGATCATCATGGTCTACTTGATCATAGATAGGCTCTTGATCATAGATGGGATCTTGATCATAGATAGGTTTTAGCGTGATGGAATTAAGGTGCTCTTGTATAGGTTCTTCATCAACGACAATATCTTGATCACCGAAAGGATAGAGGTTATGGAGAGGTTGGAATTGGATCCCTTGCTCATATATTGGATCAAGTTGCTCATGGATAGCTTCTTCATCAAAGATAGTATCTTGATCATGGAAAAGATATAGGTTATGAATGGTTTGAAATTGGATTTATTGCTCATGTATAGGTATAGGATCATCGAAAAGATAAAGGTTATGTATAGGCCAGATGGGGGTGCTTTGATCTTGATTTAGATAAGGGGTTAATGTTTCCACATGCTCTAAAGTGGGCTCTTGACATAACACTTGAGGTGCTTGAATTGGAGTGGAGGTAGAAGACCCCTGGATAGGATCTTGGTCAACAACATGAAGGTGCAATGGACCTTGACTTCGGTTCATGGTAGGAGGCTCTTTGATAAGCTCAAGGGGTTGCGGATTACATGAAGGATTTTTGGTAAGGTCAAGGACCAAAATTTGGGGACATGGTTGACTCTCTACTAGTAGCCCTTGGATCACATCATTGGTAGGTGTATGGGTAGGTGAATGAGGGGATTTGGCTTTCTCCATAGCTTTTCTTTTGCTGTATAACTTTGGAAAAACTCTTTTCCATAAATCATCTAAGGATTCCTTGGTTGTCAGTTTAGAGCTTGGGGAACTTGATGGCGGTGATGGCGTAGGACTGGTGTGTTTTGGAATATGTGTCTTAGAAGATGGTGAAGGAGGACTAGTAGATAGAGTGGTATATGATTTACAACTTGAGGTGGTGCTTGCCTTGTCATGAGTATCATTAAGATGGGAAAAGGATGTATGAGTTTGGGGCAAGGCGTAGCTAGGACTGGTCTATTCAGCTTGCAAGATTGCCATTTCTTGTTGTAAGACTTGGAGCTCTTGAGCAATTGCTATGCAATCTTGGGGCGAGGGACCTAAGGTTATTTGCAATTACAGGTATTGGAGTTTCTGAGCAAGTGCTTCTAATTGGTTTGTCATCTTTACAGAAAGTGGCAGAAGGCCAAAAAAGCTTACTGTTTTGGATGCGCAATTTCAGAAGGTAAATGCACAGCAAGTCGAGGTAAATGTGTGATTCTGGTAGAGGATAAATGCATAGCTCTAGTTTCTTCGAATGATTTTGTAAATTTTTGACACGTTTTTCAGTGCGTTTTGGTTTCTTGGTTGCAAGGCGGTCTTTTGATCTGATTTTTCTCAATTATGGCAAGAAGACACAACAAACACAAAGAATGTTTTCTTTTTTTTGATTTTTTTGTGATTTTTTTTTACTGTTTTTGACTAAAAGAAAACAAGTACAAATCCTAGGCTGGATGGGACAATATAAACTGAATTCTGACTATTTTTAGTTGAGGAATCTTCAGGAGGTGATAATCGCCCTTCCCTGCACTGGCTTATAGGGGTTTTTGGATACTAACACAGTGGATGATTAATAAGTGCAACCGTTCGAGTTGTTATACATGCAACAATACTACTCTCCGTTATGGAGTCTCCCAGCCTGTAAGGTTTGCGCCTTGGAGGGTTTTGGGGGAGGTTGGTTGTCGGTATAACACAACTTCACTCATTCTTTGAAGCTTTCACTCCAAACACAATTTATTTAGAGTGGCTCAGCAAGGCTTGGCTTTAGCCTGTTACCACTTAGGGTCGTTCCCACTTGGACATGCGGGCATCCAAGGGCAGGCCCCTCTAAAGGTTATACATGCAAAATAACAAGTCTGGCATTTTGGTCACCCAATAAAGGGGAGAGCATAAGCTTATTGTCATTCTAAAGACACAGTAAATAGTGGTTTATCCAATCCTAATTAAAATGAGAAAAACTATATGCATTATTCTACATGGGCACACACATAGTTGTTAACTATGAAGTGATTAGGAGATAGTAATGATTCTTTCCTTTGCAAGATAGCAATATTCTTAAGATAAAGAGATAGCAATGATTTCTTTACTACCCTCCTAGTTAAAAACTATGTGAGATTTGCATGCATGTTAGTACTTTCTTAATTAGAGCTAGATTAAAATTGTATGCAAGTTGCATGAACAATGGTTTACTCCTTCCTAATTAGAACTAGATAAAAATTGGATGCAAGTTGCATGATCAATGGTTTACTCCTTCCTAATTAGAATTAGATGGAAATTGTATGCAAGTTGCATGATAAAGCCTAAATCAATTCTATTCAACACTTAGTGAAATAATGATTGTCTTCAGTGGACGTTTTGCACCAAAACTGGATTAGTATTCTCCTGATGTCCACCTGTAGTCCACAAAAACAAAAATTGAATCAAGAAGTTTGTAAATCAATTGGTTAGGTGAAAAACACATAATCTAAAAAATTTCATGAAAATATGATTTTTGACAACAAAATAGATATGAAAATCATAATCTACACGAAATTGTATGCTGTTTTAAAAAAATTCATGAAAATTCATCCAAATATGCAAAAGTTATGACCATTTGAAGATACCAAGGTAAGGTGGACTTTGACTGATAATACCTGATGATTTTGACCTAGTGGGCTGAAAATACCTATACCATTGCGAAGTTTGTCGAACCAGCTTTCCAACGACTCCAAGGCCTTCCGGACGCAACGGTGAGCTTGGTTTTTGCATAGGAGGCCGTTTATGAAAGTCACTTTCTAAATTTGTAACAAAACACACCTAAAGCTGTGACAAAACAAACTCAACAAACACTCATAAACAAGATGGGTTAGATCACGGTGGGCGCCAGAATGTTTTATGGAAATGTGAACAATAGCAATAATGAACTAAAATCCAATAACACAATAGAATGAGACAAATGCAAATAAACAAAAGACAATACCTTTGCAACCTGATTTACCTCTCTGCTTCCATTGTTCGCCTATCTGTTCTTGATCTTGATTGTAATGAACCCCTCAGAAGTGTATACTCCCTTGCTTGTTGAAGATGACAAGAATAGAATGGTTGTGATTTGAATGTGCTATGAAGATGAGCTTCAAAGCAATGGGGTGATCTCAAGCAAATGGGTGATAGTGGGGGTGCCAAAGGTGCGTTGGTAATTCGACAGAGTAATTGTACTTAAAGCTTGGATTCTAGAAATGGAAGAATAAGGTTCCATTTATAGACTCAGAAGAGAAGAGATCAACGGTTGAGAAGAAATGAGAAGATCAACGGTTGAGAATGGTTGAGGAATGTGCATGAATAGAAAGAGGACAAGTGTCCAAGCTCCTTCATGCAATAGGGGAGTTAACTTAATAAATTGAAGAGTTAACAGAATTGATTGAGGAGTTGACTGAATAGATTGAGGAGTTAACTCAATGGACTAATCAGTTAACTGTGTTGATTGGGGAGTTGACTGAATTGATTGATTAGTTAACTGGGTTGATTGAGGAGTCAACATAATAGATTGACCAGTGAACTCAAATGACTAATTAGTTAACAGATTTGATTGATGAGTTAACTAATTTTGACTAGAGGATAAATAGGACATGTGGGTGAGGGAATATTAGCTAATTAAATATTTAGAATATTTAATTACATGTACAACATGGTGAGGTGGAAAGGTGAGGTGGATTTATGGAATTAGGACTTAGGATAGAGGAATTTATGATTAATTAAATAATGTAGGATTATTTAATTATGTGAGACATTAGAAGAATTTAGGGAATTTAATTAAATAAATTAATTTTATTTAATTATGGGATAATGAACCAATCAAATAAAATTAGAATATTTATTTAATTGATAGAAGAAATAAGAATTAAGATAACTATTAAAATATTTACTTAATTCGAGATGAGCCAATTTTAGGTGTATACAAAAGGCATAAGGCAAGAAAATTTACATGAGAAACCACTACAAGGAATTAGGGGCATAATTTGTGACTCAGTAGAAGCACCAAAAGAAAGACCATATAATGATTTTCTTGGATTTGTTGATAAATGAGAGCATACAAGAATTAGTGTCAACAATATCATTGAGGAAGTGGAAGAATTTCCATTAAAAAATTGAAGTGGTAGTTTCATCATAGTTTATATCTAATTTAGTTTTTTCATAGTAGAGAAGTAGTTAGATTCAAGAAAGGTATTCTTTTAGATTTTAATGTTAGTAATCCTATTCACCAAAAGGATAGATGATCCAACATAGTTGAAAATGCTCTCACCAATATTGCGATGCATACCATTATGTGTGAATTGGACCTTGAAACTATCCAATTACAAATGACTAGCTTGTAAGAAGAGGTTAGCTTGAGAAGTTTGGCACCATATGAGTTTTTCCTTTATTTTCAAATCATCTTTCATATTTTGGAGTCAAATTTCTCAATTCTTCTATTCCCAAAAGGTTAAAATTAGAGTAATGAGTTAATTTAATTTATTAACTATTTCTAGTTCTTGCATTGAAGTCTTTAAGGAGAATAATATATCTTTTATATTTTATGCTTATCATTAAAATTTCTAGGTTAATGAAAGAATGGTCTACTTAATATTTGGGAATCGAGATCTTGGGATCTTGTCAAAGATGGAATGAAAGGTGCAAAGTAAGAAATGGAAAGAAAATCATTGCTTTTTCTGTTTGGAATTGATATTAAGACAAATACATATCTTAACAGAGTAAATGAAAACTATGGTGTGATTATTCTTGTATCTATTTCAAGTAGCTTTGAACATGAACTGATAAGTTAATAATTTATCGTGATAAAGATTCTCTTCCTCAATGCATGCTCTTTGAAGGTACTTAGCATCTTACATTTTGACAGCTGAAAATATTGTGATAAAAGTGGAAAATGGCCATTTTAATTTATTGGAGGATTCCCGTAGGTATTGGTCCGCTACTTCAGTGCAAGATTTCATTCAGAAGGCGACGGAAAGTATACAAGATATCAGGAGTTCTTTTACTCTCACCACTGTTATAAACTTTCAAAGGCAAAAAACTCAGTATTTAGAGCCATCGTGCAAGCTTCTTGAGTTCGAACCAGGTTGTTTGTCTGATTAAACATTTTTTTAGTTTGGAAATTAACACTGTCTATGTTTTCTGATATCGTTCTCTTTTGTAAAACATGAACAGTTGGTATTGAGAAGCAGGTATCAGAGGTGAACAAGTTGTTAGACATGGAAGGCAGTGAGGCAGCTGTAGCGGTTATTTTGGTCGGCAATGGGGGTTTTGGTAAGACTACTTTGGCTTCTGAAGTCATTCAGCAATTGGACTTTTCTTCTGCAGGCTTCAAATTTTGTAGAGTCCTCATTGACGAGCAAACGTTAGACAAGAGATCTCACATTACGAAACTCCAAAGAGACATCATACATGACCTTGGCGGAGGTAAAATCGAATTGCGAGATCCACATGAAGGGCAAATGAAAATAAAGGAGACAATACAGAACAAATGCTGTTTCCTTTTTATTGACAATGTGGTCGACAGCGATCATATTAAATGGCTCCTACCCAGAGATTTTTTACTGGAAAAGAAGGAATCACAGAAGCTGAGGATAGTGATAACATCTCGAGCAAGTAACCTGCCAGTACTGTTTAATGATGTAAAGTGTAGAGAGTACCCTGTAAAAAATCTCTCTGACGAGTCAGCCAAAATGCTTCTCCGGGAAACCATTCTTAAAGATGGAACTAAATTCCACCAGGACTATGATGAAGAGCGTTTGTTAGATGATGTGGCAGTGGTATGCAAAGGTATTCCTCTACTTCTGTCTGTTTATGGGAATCATTTAAAGGTTGATTGAGAGAAGCACAGGTACGAGGAAGCTCTTGACAGCCTTCGGAAAGGGGATCTTAATGGATTTTCAGAAGAGCAGCTCGAAGAAAAGCTTTTATTTGTTTATGATAAACTGAAAGATTTTAATGTAGAGGCTCAAGAGGCGTTCCTCGATATTTGCTCTTATTTTCATGGTTGGTCGTGGGAAACTGTTAGTGATATTGTGAATAAAAGAGAACTTCAAACTCTGCAGAAGACAATGTTAGTTAGTAGAAGTGAGATAAGTAATCAGGTAATTGTTCATGATATCCTTCTGTTGATGGGAAGGAAAAAGGCCAAGAACAGAAGGTTTTTAAATTCTGAGGAATCTTTGAAAGCCCTGCAAGATAAATCAAAACTCCAGAATATCAAGGGTATTTCCCTGCTTGACGACAGATCTTTCATGACACTTGAATCCAGTGATTTAAATGCCATGCACAGTTCCTTGAGGGTTCTACAGCTTGGAAGCTGGGTAGATTTGGATGGGTGTCCCTGCAATGTAGAATTTGAGAATCTCAGGTATCTGCGGGTGGGAGATATAAATGTTTTTCCTTTTGAGGATGCTTCCAAACTGAAGAAGCTCGCAGTTTTCCGTAATGTATCAAAGCCAGGAGTCGATTTACGTCAAGTAAGTAACCGATTCTGAAGTAGTCTTCTTTATAAAAATCTATTACATACGAAGCTTAATCTTGTGAATGCATGTTCGCACAGCTTCCAGACTCTCTCAAGGTAATGATTCATGATGTAGATCAACAGGATGAGATTGCTAAACCTCCAGAAGAGTTGAAACTTCCTGCACTTCTCCGGCATCTGCAATTGAGTAACTTTGAACTGGTACCACAAACATTGAGCCACCTCAATGCTCTCGAGTATCTAAGTTTGGATAAATGTGACTTCCAAATCGTGACTGGAGATCTCCAAGAACATTCTAAATGGAAAAAGCTTCCAGAAGGGTTGAAACTTCCAGCGTCTCTTAGAAATCTGATAATGAAAAACTGCAAACAAGTACCACAGACATTGAGCCACCTCAATGCTCTGGAGGAGCTAACATTTTATAAATGTGGCATGGAAATTATGCCTCCGGGATTTCAACAACTTAATAAACTGAAGACTCTAAGCTCGCAGTACTGCACAAATCTGATCGACCTTCCTCCAGTAATTGGTTCCATGGCATCATTGACTTCTGTGAATCTATACGGATGCATCCATCTGCAAGAGCTGCGTGCTGACTTTGGAATGTTGAGTGCATTGAAAGATCTCTGCCTGACAGGATGCTCGAATTTAATAGCACTGCCTGAAAACATTGACGGGTTATCTTCTCTGCAAGAGTTAGATATAGATGGCTGCTCCAGACTGCAGCGATTGCCACAAAGCTTTGGAAGGCTTTCCTTACAGCGGCTTCCTGGATCATTTGGAGGAGCTTCCAGAAACTATTGGAGACTTATCATGTTTGAAGTTCTTCAACATATATAAATGTCCCTCACTAACCAGTCTCCTTGACAGCTTTGTGCAACTGCAAATGTTAGATACTTTGTTGATAGATACCTGCATAAAACTTGGTGGTCTGCCGGAAAACATTGGGCGGTTGTCTTCCTTAAAGAAGATAATTGTGAACTATTGCCCTAGCTTGAAGGAATTGCCTTATGGATTTGAAGCACTTGCAGCCTTGAAAGAGTTGCAATTGGTAATGTGCAGAAAGCTAGTGAGCCTTCCCGCGTGCTTCGAACAGCTCGCCTGTTTGGAAGTGTTGGTATTGGAAGGCGTGTTCTGGTCGGCTCTTCCAAGTGATTTGGGAAAGCTTAAAGATCTAAAGCGGTTAATGATAAAGTCCTATCCAAAATTGCAAACGTTGCCAGATGATTTCGAAAAAATGGCATCTTTGGAGAGAGTAACTATCGAAGATTGTAAAATGATGAAAGGGGCAGCAATTGACAGAATAGTGAAATTGCAGCAATGCTATTTCGTTGAAGTAAATGGAAGTCCAAAATTAGTTGAGCGGTGGAAAGAAATGCAGCAGGAAGAAGAAGACTATCCTTTCATGGTCACTACTTTGAGTGAAATGGTATGCTATTTCCAGTCTATACGTCTTGTGTTTTTAGAAGTTGTGGTTAGTATTCCATCCAATAATGCTTAATTAGCTTGTGCATTGTAAAACACAGTGGGCTGGTCGAAAACCTGTTGACGAAAATGGTGTCACAAGCAATGTCGTTAAATTGGTCCAATTCATTACAGTCGACTGATGGAAAGTAAAAGTCAACAGTGATTAGAGTCCAAAAAATCAGTACACAGTCGTGCCGGCTGTTTACGGTGGGCGATTCCATACTTATACTTTTTTTTCTATTTTTTCAGACGAGAATCGGTGAGTCCGAAGAGGATGAGTATGAGTGGAACAGAGCGGCAAAAGTGGGTTTGTTCCAGGGGCGGTGCGTACAGCTGGACAGCACTAAAGATAAATTGATAGACCGTCCTTCAATGCTTGTTGGCGATAACACCACTGTAGCAGTTATCAGCTTCCCATTTAACATAAAACCCTCTCTAAATTTACAAATACTTGTTGACAGGGCCGTGGAAAGAGCAGAATCAGCTTCTACAGACCAGTTAAGAGTTATTTACTTGAGAAAAGTTGATTTGGATGGCCAAAGGATAGAACATAAAGAAGAAGAAGAGAACATAAGGGATGTTCTCTCACAGCTGCCAGAGGGGTCGTGTGTCATTCCTTCCTCGGAGACTAAACGGCTTTTGCTTATTCAACATCTTTTGTTTAATGTTTCAGGTAAAAATGTTTGTTTCATTGCTGATGTGAGATTAGATGATCAAGGCCGTCAAATCTTTGTCGACAGTATGAGGATCTGCAAAGAGGAAATTTTAGGCCGAAAACTTCCTTCCCCAGGTAATTCAGAAGCGGAAAATGTGGACGATCTAACAAGATTTTTAGATCTGATTTCTTCAGGAGACAAGCTAGAATGTACATGGAAAATGTTCGCACAAGCATTGAAGGCATATGACATACATCAGTTTGACAGCAGAAAGGGCCCGGTATGTTTGTGAGATATTCCGATAGTGTTTTTAATTTAGAGTTAGGATATATGGTTAACTGATAATCATGAAAGTTTTAGAACACTTATATAACACGTACTACAGGTTGATGCGGATGAATTGGAGGGGAAAGTAGTTTCTCTCATTGGGTGCGACTTCTATCACGTCAATACTTGTGAGTGTATAAACTTACAGCAAATATATGAAGATCTTCACGACATGCACGTTGATTTTGAAGCGGTTTGGATTCCTTTTGAAAATAGTGGACATTGCAATTATATGAGGGTCCTTCAACAGACGCCTTGGCTTAGTCTCCCTCAACATAAATTTGCGTACAAGGAAAAAGACTCAATAATCATTGAAAGTTCTATTTGACAGAGATGGAATAATTATCAATCAGCATGCGACAAGAGCAATGATAGGATGGGGTCCAAATGCTTATCCATTTACAGTTTCTAAAATAAGAGAGTTTATCCAATATGGACACCAAATTAAGCTTGGAAATCCTCTTACACAGAATGGATTTTAAAGGTTTCGGAAGAATTAATGTGAGTTTCCTTTAAATCTAAAATAATTGAACTTTTTAACAAATTCAACATTAATATTAATTTGGTGCTTTTATTTTTTTATGGTTACAGGTGACACATTCAATCAATAATAAATTGACATTTTTGTATGTTGAATCTCCAGACCAGACATTCATGATGAAGTTTAAAATTGAGCAATTAATAAAATTTTATGAAGATATTGAAATTTTATATGTGGGAAGTGATCCAAACATATCAGAGAAAAATGATGATGTTAAAAAAGAGAATGAAGATGCAACAAAAGAAATGCATTGGAATAAACTCTCATTTTGGGACATGGTAAAATTTTGGAATCGTTGAAGCTATGTGTTAGATAATGAAGGGGAGCAGTTCAATTCTCATATAACATTGCAAAAACTTGTGAGGCATTTGTTGATGGATGAGAGATGGTTAGTGTTGTTAGATAGTGATGGAATAGTCACCACTAGTGGGATTGAGGTGGTGGAATATATGATACATAAATCTGATGATAAAAATATGTCTAAGGTAGACATCATGGTTGACGACTTGATAAAAAGTTTAAGTAATGGGAAATGTCCTCAAATGGCCAAAACATTTTTTAAGGATGAAATATTAAATCATCCGCATCATTACCAACATCATCTATTTTTAACAAACTTCCATTATAGTTCCATAGATTGTGATGTGTGTCGAAAGATAGAATCTTTGCACCAAATTAAAGAGGGCATACTCATGTAAAAATTGTGCTTGGAATTTATGTGGAGATTGTTGGGAGGTATTTGCTAAGGAGGAAATATAAGACCTAATCTAAACTTAAAAAAAAAAAAAAACTTTATCCTGTACATGATTTTAATTTTTTAAAAATCATTACAAAATGTTTAACATTTTTAATATTACCTTTTTATATATATTGTGTTATTATTTGTATCAATATCATGCATCAAATTTTAAATAGTTATGAGTTTTTAATTTGTTCTATTTTGAATTCTGTCTTTTTCTCAAAAAAATTTAATTGTAAATAGAGTAATAAGAGTAAAGCCATGCAATTTCCTACTCTAGAAAGGGGGGCTTTTTTTAATATATAATGAAGTTAAATTCATTTCTTTATTGATATTTTATTTTGGTAGCATGTATTTAATAAATTTTATTTTTAATTTTAAAATTATATATTTTATAGAACATAGTTTTGCTTCATTTTTTCAATTCAAAATTTTAATAATACTAATGAGTGTCACGTAGTGGTGAGTACCTACCTTGTAGTGTTGTAATAATAGTATGTGTTTTGTAGTTAAAAGTTTTTCCTTAGATTAAATATTTGTTTAATATTAATGTGTATTAAAAATCCAGAATCAACAAAGTCATAAGCTAGCATCGATTCTTGAATGGAAACAATTAGGAACTGCAATACATAAACAATGCAGAAGATGAGTACATATAGGAGACCAAAGTTAGTTAGTAGTTGAGAGAAAGACTCAACAATTAAGACTGGTCATCAAGTTGACTCCCTAAAAACTAGCATGAGTGGCTAGTTTAGTGGAAGACTTGATGACTCCTTAACTAACCTCCTAACAACCTTGACATGTGTCAATATTGTACACTGACTTACCTAAGTAGGATTAAACCTATGTGTATAATATATATACACTAACACCCCCCTTAAGCATAGCTTAGGTGGGCATGGATGAAATAGGTCCCGGTGACAAAGCCTAGTGAGGTACCCATGAACAAGCAAGTATGAAATTGGGTCCTAGAAACTAAGCCTAATGAGGTACCACCCAAGTACAATGCAATCTCTCAAAAATGGAGAAAGGTAGAAAACCTAGTGGGAAAAAACTACCCTCCAAAAGAGAGAAAAGAGAAGGATTTAAGACCTTCTGAAAAGATGTCCCTTGATGATCGGAACATCATGATGAAAAAATCCCGAAGCATGTAAAAGTTGTAAACTCTGCCGATGATGGACTGGTGTCTGTTGGAATCAACGAACCTTCAAGAAATGTAGATCAAGATAAGAGATACAAGATGCTGCATGAGTCAACATTCAAACACTACTCAACAATGTACACAAAGTCAATCAAACTCTGTGAAGTCAAAAATACAGATAGTGTTGGAAACAAGGCAAATAATTGAGAGGGGGGGTGAATCAGTTATCTTAAAACTTTTCTTACTTTTATTTTCTTAACATTCAGTTCTATATCAAAACATGAAAGCATAACCAACCATAAGAATAGAAATGAAATCAACACACATAACACAAGGATTTTTACGTGGAAACCCTGTTAAGGGAAAAACCACGGGGTGACTAACCCAAGATTCTATTCTTTGTTAAAAGATTAGGAGAGTACAAAATGGCACTTGCCAGTTGGGGCTCACTGCCCAAGCACACTGCTCACAAGAGGCTCACTGCCTATAAGAGACTCACTGTCTACAGAATTTACAGAAGATATCCAAGTGTTTGAACTGATGAACAACATCTACATATGCAAAAAATTAGTTCTGGTTAGGCTCAATATACTGATCTAGCACATTTCATTCTTCCTCTACTTAGTATCACTCTTCTGTCACATTCTGAGCTTGGATTACTGTCTTCACACTTCTCTCTACTTTTCTTCGCACTTCATCCAAACTTCTATCACTTTTTTCACCTTCACAAGCTTGAATCCATCGGTTATATATATTTGCATCAAGGATTTCAAACAACCTTCTAGTCGGTAGCAAGAACACTTAGGATATTTGCAAGTTACTATTTTGTCAGCTGAATCCATAATTGATAAATGATGTGTATCAAAAACTTAGGCATAGAAATCATTAATCATGTCGGCCAAAAATGTACAATGTCACAAATTACTTGATCAACACTTTTTACACATCCGGATTGAAGTTTGATACTCTGTTGGTCAATTCTTCCTCTATCTGCTCTGTCTGACTGGAGCCCAACACTCAGATGTTCATATCTTTTGCATGCTTTGTCACCGAAGACTAAATCTCTGGAATACAATAGTTATGATGCCCGTCTTGACTTTTCCAAATCTGCAACTCACTGAGTTACACCATCTGAGAGATCTGAACCTGATTGTTGGATCATGTTGCATGCTTTGTTCTTGTCTACTGGACCAAGACAATCTTCAATCTGACTTCCGGTATAGGCATATTATGTATTGTGGATGTATGGGATAGACTTTGTTGCCATCAATGACAATACTTATGAAGCCAAACAGTGTCTCTTACCAACAATCTCCCCCTTTGGCATTGATGGCAACACTTAGTGAAAAATGACTAAGTGTCGCAGTAACTCCCCCTTTGTTTGTGCTCTGTTTCTTTACACTATTTTACCGGTGCTCCCCCTTTGCTAGATTCCTCATTTTTCACTACTCTTCACTCCTCCTTTGACATCAATGGAAAAGGGTGGGATCCGCATACCAAAATTGTGCAAAAACTATTATATACATAGCCGCATGTGTACATACAATTCATATGTTATACTTACATATACTTAAGTATATCCTCAAAAGGTTGTCTTCAACTGTACAATCTCTGTGGCCCAACTCCTCTTCATTCTATCCAAAATGGAAATGTGTCCACTTAACAAAAATGCATATGCTTCTGCCCTCTTCAATTTTGTTGGATCACTAGTCCAGGCTATACTTAGAGCATCTGTTAAAGCATCATGTAATACTTCTAACTTAGGGAGGATTATTCCCCTAAGTTCACCCATTCTATCCATCAGATGCCTCTTCTCCTTAACCAATTTCTTTATTTCATTTATGATAACAACTACTTGACATTCTTGGTTTACTAGAGAGATAGTAAGAGGATCAAAATTCTGAGATAGGTTTGTCAATTTTTCTTCTTGTTCTTTCATCTTCTTCTCAATGTCCTCTGCAACTCTAGGCCAAGATAAACAAAATTTATATATATCTCCTCCATCCTTAAGAGTGTTTTCAATGCTCTTTATGCCAATATCTAGGGTTTTTCTATCATTGTCAATTAGTCCTTGTACCTCAATAAATCTTTTTCCAAAGAACTCTTTTTGGACCTTAGTTTCTACGGATTTTTCTAAAGATTCAAAGTGTGTATTGACAGAATTAACCAAGTTTTTCAAATTACCGGATGGAGAGGTAGATGCATCCTTCTAAAATGTGGGCATGATCTTCTCTAGTACTCCAGATGCAATATTCAGTAGTTCACTTTCCTCCATTTGAGAATTTAGAATTTTTTCTTTTGCTTTGGCCTAAGCAAAAGATGTTATCTTCATTATCTGAACCGGAGAGAGAGAGAGTCCAAATTTAGTGGCCCTTGAATCAACTCAGGTTCATCCAGCTCCATCATTTCTTTGTCTAAGAAATTCTACATTATCTCTGTAGTGTCTCTTGCTGATGATTCAGAATTCTTCCCTTTAGAGGTGTCTGGACTGGCTGGTTTGGATGTGTACTCACCATCCTTTTCTGCTTGTTCTTCTTCCTCTTTTGCCTTATTTTTTTTCTCTTGATTCTCCTTCTCTTCTTTTCTTCCTTCCTCTATTTCTCCGGTGACCAGAAGATTTTTCTTGGCAACAGTGGGATCCAGAGGAGTGACATTACCAGTGTCTTCTGTCAGTGTTTCCTTTTCCTTGTGAATTTCTTCTTCTGGAATTGAAGAGTCTAATGCCTTAGATGGCTCTTCATCAATTTTCTTTAATCCTTCGACATCCTTATCAGAGAATTCTTCATTGATTTCCTTTAATCCTTCAACATCCATGGTAGAAGGCTCTTCATCTTCTTCCTCTACAATGGGAAGATTAAACCTTTTCAAGGCTTTCCAAAGAATTTCTTTTGTTTCATCAGCTAATTTGTCAGTTTCTCCTAGCATGAGTTTATTCATTCTAGATTTGCTCTAGAAATCTTCTTTGTTGTCCTTGAAAACCATGTTCATTTGTTTTGAAGTGATAGATGGACATAACTGTATCACTATTTGTTCTTGGATCTCCAAGTCTTTTGCAATTACATTTTCTTTTCTTAGCTCCAGTACTTCTTCTAGGCTTTTAGGAATTAATGAAATTATTTCAATGAAGGCTTTGTTATAGATGTTCAAGTACATGATAGCTACTTCCTCAAGTATTCTCTTATCTACATCATTATATTCATCATAGAACTCTGTCACCGGCTACACTGTTTCCATCCACAGTGACTGCTTTGATGATGTCTTCAATTGAGAGAGTGGGTTTCTCAACAAGCTCTTCTATCTTTTGCTCCTCATCATTCTTTTCATCCTTGGAGAGTTTGTGCTTGGATTTCTTTAAATCTTTGACCTCCATATCTGATTCTGTCTCTTTATCATCCTTGAGGCTCACATATGTCCTTGTGGCCTTAGTCTTCTTTCTCTTTTCACTTTGGACAGATGGTTTGGTTTTTGATTTGGTAGTTTTTGGGCTTTTAGGAGTGATAGGGGTAGAACTTCTAGTAGATCTCGTCCGAGTAGAGGCTTTCACCTGAATGCTTTCTTTCTTTGCACCTTCCCTCTCCCTTTCAATTTTCTCTATTCTTTCTCTATTTGCATCAACTGCCTCCTTTGTTATGCCAAACATTCTAGCAAGTTCTTCAACCTGCCTTCTCACTTTCCTTTTTGTTTCAGGCTTCCTTAGCTCAACATGCAATTTTATGTTTATCTCATCAAAGGTGTCAAACCTCTCTGCTTCAGTGTCCTTGGGTTGACTTAGCAGATGTTAAACATGAGCCTCTAATAGTTTTTTGTCTACTTCATAACCCATGGGCATCACCCATACAGTCCTTGGCTCAAGTGCCTCCATTAGACACTGATTTGTATCAACCATGAAGCAAACTGTGTCTTTGTATTTTTAAACTATTGACTTTGGTATTCTCTCTCTTGCATGCATCATGCTTTGGAAGTTTTTGAGTAACCCTAGAGAGCTGCCTTCTAGGCTTGTGCATCACCAAGTTCATACAAATAATCCATGATTTGAATAGCAATTGGTTTGTCATTTGCCCCGATTAGACCTCTTAATCCTGGTAGCTCATTCATGAAGTAGAAGAATAGACATAATACCAGACTGCCATACTTGAAGAAATTTTTCTTGTCTTTCTTGATCTTCTACAGATTCTCCATCAGTTGATTCAATAGAAGTTCACACAAATCATAGTCTGCATTTTCTCTTAGCATCTGATATGCAGCATAGATTGTTGTACCGGATATAGAATTCTCCCTGCTTGAGTGATAAATCTTGTAACCAATTATAATTGATACAAACTTGACATCCAGATTAGTAATATCATCTATAGTCATTGCCCTCTTGTCGTATTTTGATCTGGTGGCTTCTGTTACTATTTGATTATTCACAGCTTTGAGTGTAGGTAGCCCACCAGTTGAGTGTAATCCGGTTACAACCCTGATGGCATCTTTGGTTATCTTAAATGGACTCATTAACCACATAAAGTTATCATGTATCCTGCTCAAGACATGCCTGACCCATTCGTTTTCTCCAAATGACAGGAAATGTATGCAATGTGCAAAGTGCTTATCCTTTAGGGCCTTGAATTTCATCTTGAGTTCAAAGTTCTCATTACTTAGCTGTTTGCAATACAATTCTATCAATTCTAGGTTTCCTATTTCCTTAAGGTTTGTATGAATGTAAACCCTACCATCTTCTACATGTAGAACACCATGTGGGATACTGGAAAATGCACCCAAGGGATCAACTTCTAGAGACTTGTAAGGGTGTTTCTTGAATTTTGGTCTCGACCTTTCAGAGATATTAACAACCATGGGAGTAGCCATTTTAGCAATGAAATTTAGAGAGAATTTATAGAAGGAAAATACCTTTTTATGCCTTAGGGTTTGTAGCAAATGCTGGAGCAAATTTCTGCTTGATTTTGATCTTCAGCTTGAACTTGAGTAGTCTGCAGGCTCTCTTCTCAGAACTCTTCTTTCTTCTTCATGAGTACAAAGTGTTGTAAATGATGAGTTTAAATCCTTTTATCCTTGCACAAAACCTAATTCCCTTTTGTAATAAATGCATATTTTTAAGTCATCCGGTAACCCTATTTTGAGTAAATTTCTCATGAATCATTGTGCGGATCTTCAAGTCATCATCCAAGTGAGTTGGAAACACACATTTAACCTTCCAAAACATATCTCCAAATCTGTAGATCATAAGCTTGGATTTTCAAATCATACCGGATTTGTATGTGTAGTTTTGCTTTTACCGGATGGCTACCAGAGTAGGAACTACTCAACTTCTTCAAATCTTTATGCGGATTACTCAACTTTTGACTAAATGATTTTTGATGAACCTTCAAGACCCCTTTCATCTGCAACCTCTAACTCTTATCCATTGTGTTGAATTCAGGCACTTACTAACTTGCTGGGGGAATTTGATTTCCTCTGTAGCTCCCCCTAATCCAGAGCTCACCTTTTAATTTCTGGAAGGATTATCAGCACCAAATTTTGGTGCAGATCCATCACAAGTATTCATCACGCTCTTCTTTATCCAAATCTTGCTCATCTCCTTTTGGATCTCATCCGCATTCACTTTGCCTTTGCATTTATCTAGTTTCTGATCATGTTTTACTGGACCCTTTCCATCATGATTTATGCTTTTGCAGAATCTTGCTATATGACCAGATTTATTGCAATTGTAACACAACATTTCCTTGCTTATTTGGTTGATATCCTCTTGATCTGCATTGATTAGCCATATGCCCCATTCTATTGCATGTAAAGCATCTACCATTGAAAGAATTGTTCATTTGCATATTTTTGCATTCATGAGATTTGTGACCATACCTTTTGCAACTAAAACATTGACTGGAGAAGGATGAATTGTTTTGATTCATTCTGTTCCTGCACTGAGTTGCTTTATGACTGAATTTGTTGCAACTGAAGCAGTTTCCATTGAAAGATGGATATCTTTGGGCATTTGGTTGCCTTACCGGAGGTCTTCTAGGCCTGTTTCTTTGACTTCCTGATCCAAAGTTCTTTTGACTAGATCTAGAGCTTTCACCTTTCTCATATCCCAAGCCATGTTTATCATCTACCCTCTTTTAACTTTCAAGAAGAACTTCAAGTTGAGCTGAGCTTATCTTGAATTTTTCTTTGTATTCATTTGCAGATTGAAGATCTTGTTTAAGAGTGTCTATTTGGCTCTCAAGTTGTTCTTCATTGTATCTGGCTTCTTCAAGATCAGATTCAAGATGCCTGATTATTCTATCCATTTTGTGGCAGTCCTCTTTTTTCTCCTTAAGGGATTGTTTTATGTTATCTTCAGTCTTTCTCTTTTCTTCAATTTCTTGGGTGAATTTCATAACCCCTGATTCCATTTCATGTCTTATCATAATGACTTCTTTTGATAGCTTCTCACATAGCTTAGTTTTCTCATTCAGATCCTCATCAATATTACTGGCTTCATTCTAATTTGCTAATTTTTGAAGTAGTTCCTTTCTCTTTTTCACAGAATTATTGAGTTTTTCTTTCAGCTCATTGATGAAATCATCAGCTTCCTTAAGTCTCTCTCTCAATTATTGACCTCAGAGTGGGATTGTTCAAGATCATCTAGGGTAGACTGAAGTTGTTCTTTCGTACTATATGCATCCATTGAGATTCCCAGATCTTCCTCAAGCTGTTAGGCTTGTTCAGAGGAACTTAGCTCTGATACCAATTGTTGGAAACAGGGCAGATAACTAAGAGGGGTGGTGAATCAGTTATCTTAAAACTTTTCTTACTTTTATTTTCTTAACATTCAGTTCTATATCAAAACATGAAAGCATAAGCAACCATAAGAACAAAAATGAAATCAACACACATAACACAAGGATTTTTACATGGAAACCCTGTTAAGGGAAAAACCATGGGGTGACTAACCCAAGATTGTATTCTCTGTTAAAAGAATAGGAGAGTACAAAATAGCACTTGCCAGTTGGGGCTCACTTCCCGAGCACACTACTCACAAGATGTTCATTGCCTACAAGAGACTCACTATCTACAGAACTTACAAAAGATATCCAAGTGTTTGAACTGATGAACAACATCTACATATGCAAGAATTCAGTTCCGGTTAGGCTCAATATATTGATCTAGCACATTTCATTCTTCCTCTGCTTAGTATCACTCTTCTATCACATTCTGAGCTTGGATTACTATCTTCGCACTTCTCTCTGCTTTTCTTTGCACTTCATCAAAACTTCTATCACTTTTTTCACCTTCACAAGCTTGAATCCATCGGGTATATATATCTGCATCAAGGATTTCAAACAACCCTCTAGTCGGCAGCAAGAATACTCAGGATATTTTTAAGTTACTATTCTGTCGGCTGAATCCATACTTGATTAATGATGCACATCAAAAACTTAGGCATAGAAATCATTAATCATGTCAGCTAAAAATGTACAATGTCACAAATTAGTTGATCAACACTTTTTTCACATCCGGATTGAAGTCTGATACTCTGTCGGTCAGTTCTTCATTTGTCTGCTCTGTCTGACTAGAGTGCAACACTCAGATGTTCATATCTTTTGCATGCTTTGTCACCAGAGACTAAATCTCTGGAATACAATAGTTATGATGCCCCTCTTGACTTGTCCAAATCTGCAACTCACTGAGTTACACCATCTGAGAGATCCGGACCTGATTGTCAAATCATGTTGCATGCTCTGTTCTTGTCTACGAGACCAAGACAATCTTCAATCTGACTTTCGATATAGGCATATTATGTAATGCGGATGTGTGGATAGACTTTGTTGCCATCAATAACAATACTTATGAAGCCAAACAATGTCTCTTGCCAACAGATAGTACTGTGATTAGGAGTACTTGAATCTCAAACTGTGATCCACTGAAATAATCCCTCATGTGAGAGATTAAAGAGAAGATTCCTACACTACTTCATTGTGCGAAGCATAAGCATGTAACAATTCATAGTCCTCCCTTAATGCTAAGAGAAATAAGAAGACCAACTAAAATGTGCAAGGAAAGTAGACCAATATGTAGGTCCAAAGAATGTGCAAGAACCTAAAAAAGGATGTGCATCAAGGCACATACAAATGAGGTGAGAATCACGAGGATCCATTATTGTGATTGTTACAACCCCCCATAACAATTTATAATTTAGTGTAAGTACAAATTTCCCAAATTCCCTCCATGTGGAACACACATTCAGTTTTGTGGCACTTTATGTGAGTGCATTTACAAACTTTATCTACTTTTGAGTTCATACAAGTTTATTGTCATGAGGTGGATTAAGAAGACATAGATTAGTTTATGACTTGCAAACCTCAATAAAGACAAAAAACAAAAAATTACAACCCCCCATTTGCCAAATTCATTGTAAAAGAGAAAATTGACTCCTCTTTTACAAATTTTTAACTAAGGCAAAGAAAAATAACCTCCCCCTATAAATACTTTCCCTTTGCCACATTCATTGCAAAAAATAAAAAAATAAAAACACTTAGTTTTTACAAATTTTTAAGTATGGCTAAGGTTTTGTTTAAGTGTTTGAAGTTCACATTAAATGTAAACTTGATAACACAAAAGATAGGAAGACCATTGGCAGAGCCACTGAAGTGGGCCTGATATGGCGCCAATGGGATGGCCAACCTAGTCAAAGGCAGGTATAGATCCCTGTAGAAGAGGCAAAAATAAAGGCACAGAAACTGCCTAAACCAAGCTGTGGATGACATGCAACTGTAGATAAAACCATTGAAAGCGCCTCATACACAGTCAAAGTGTGAGAGGTGTGGCTATGACCAAAAAAGATTGCCACAAGAACTGTCACTGCCATAACCATCACCCCACCTTAGCAAAAGCCACACCCAATAGTAGCAGTCACAAAACCCCCCATGCCTCAGTTCACCCAGGTCATTCAACCAAGGAATGGCCTTGTCTTGTCTTCACTCAGGCCTCATCTCAGTAATAAATAGTAACTTTGTTGAAGCCGCAATCTCTAGGCAGCGAGTGGGGGCTTGATGAAGCCAACCTCAAGATGTCGATGAGTGGATCTGGGTGCTTCCCACGTACAAGGCACATTAAATGGCATTGTCCTTGGTGAGGCCGTGCCTTTTCACGAGAGTATGCAAGCTTTTCCAATAGGTTGTGCCTCTTGAAATGAGCTTGCAATCCTTCCAAGAGGCCTACGTTTCCTTCTACTCTGGCCAAACCTTTGTACACGTGGGCTCTAAAGGATCAAATCAGGTGGCTTTCCATTCGATAATGACTGTGAGCCACATAGATTTGATGATGCACATAGGGGCGTTTGGTGCTATTCAGAGTCGTTGTTGAGGGGGCGTGAGGGAGTGGCAGAGGCCCTCAATGATTCCGAGAGGAGCTCGTTGTTTAGGGTGCAGCCATGGTGTTCAGCTCACCCTTATGGCATTTGAACTTGCCCTTTGATGGCGTCTAAACATTGACTCTCCCTTTCTTGGGCGTGTACCAATGCAGAGGGCAAAAAAAGGTTGCCAAGAATTGTCGACACCTTCGCACTCCCCTTTGTGTCTTCAAGCAAACCAAATGAAGCCACCTAAGTAGAAGAACCAAAGAAACATGAAACTCCTTATCACCAGTCGACTAAGGAGATCCAGCCGCATTTGTAGACAAACAAACATGACCAGATTGGAGATCTCAACCTTCAAACACTGAGAAGGAGATTTGCCTTAGAAATAGAGCCAGCAAACGAGCTAAGATTTGCTTTGATACCATATTAAAACTCTAGAATCAACAAAGTCATAAGCTAACATCAATTCTTGAATGAAAGCAATTAGGAATTGCAATGCATAAACAATGCAGTAGATGAGTACATATGGGAGACCAAAGTTAGTTAGTAGTTGAGAGAAAGACTCAACAATTAAGACTAGTTATCAAGTTGAGTCCCTACAAACTAGCATGAGTGGCTAGTTTAGTGGAAGACTTGATGACTCCTCAACTAACCTCCTAACAACTTTGATATGTGTCAAGATTGTACAATGACTCAACTAAGTATGATTAAACCTATGTGTATAATATATATTTAATATATATACACTAACAATGTGGAACTCATTTATTGGTAAATACTCTTCATGAATTGATTAGTTGCGTTTGAGTTTGATTTAATATTTGTTTGGTTAACATACACTAGAATAGAGTTTGCATTGGAGAATGTTAGAAAATGTGAATTTTAGTCTAATATTGCCAATTCTTGAGTCTCTTTTTCATTTAGTATAGCATTTTACTACTTGTTACATAAAATAGCTAAACTATCAACTTGCAAATTTAGAGAGATTTTATTTTGCAATCCAATATCTCACATCCCTTTGTAAATTTAATTCAATTTATGTTGTTAATACTCATATTAATATAATATTGATATTAATATGATTATTTATTTTTTTCTTTGTAGTATGGCTACTATTTTGCTATTGTTTTGTTGATTCTTATCTATATGTAAAGGGTTTTAGGATCCCTTCAAAACCTATTTTACCCCTTTTTAATCAAAAAATAATGAAATTACATAAAATAAGTAAACTATCAAGTAGAGAATTTAGAGACATATCTTGTTTTGCACTCCAATATCTCATTTTTTTTACATTTAATTCAATTTATGTTTTGTAATTTTCATATTAATATAATATTGATATTAATATGATTATTTATTTTTTTCTTCATTATATATATATGAAAAAAATAAATAATTATATTAATATCAATATGAATATTACAAAACATAAATTGAATTAAATGTATATATATAATATTAATTATTATAACATAGTTAAATTATATATATATATATATATATATTATAATGATCCAAATATTAAGTTATTATATTGTCTATTATTTGTATTAATATAATATTCATATTAATATGATTATTAAATTTTATTCATTATATATTAATAATTAAATGTATACTAATTCATACTTAATATATTTTTTGATATTATTATGTGCATTTAAAGGGTTTTAGGATCCCTTCAAAACCTATATTATGCCTTTTTAATAAAAAATAATGAAATTACATAAAGTAAACTATCAAGTAGGGAATTTAGAGAGATATCTTATTTTGTACTCCAATATCTCACATTTCTCTGTAGATTTAATTCAATTTATGTTTTGTAATATTCATATTAATATAAACACATTTGGTGCAGTCAAAATCTACCATTCGGAAGGCAATTTTCAAGATGGAGCAAACCTGTGAAGAAGAGCAGAGCAGTGAAAACCAAAAATCCTCAGCGAATAAGGATGAAGAAAGAAAAGAAGATCAGGAAAAGGAAGTGGTTCAATGTGTAGGAGGAGATCACCTTGAATGGATGGCAATTGATCTTTCAGAAGAAATTGGCATTGATCTAGAAATGATGAAGGATTTAGCGATCATTTGCAGGTTCATTGGAGCGAAATACCCTAGGGATAAAATTAGGGCCTGGATAACCAAGAATTGGAAGGCACAAAGAGTGATAAAATTTCTTCTGAGAGGTTTTTTATTGAGTTCTTCATTTCAGTGGAGGAAAGAGAAAATATCTTGTGGGGAGGCTTAAGGATGATGGAAGATAATCCCTTGTATTTACAAAAGTGGCAACCAAATGTCAACCCACTGTCCACGGAGCCATACGATCACCCAATCTGGGTCAAATTGTATAATCTACCTATCAATTACTCGTTAGAAGAGTGCTTGGAAAAAATAGGAAGAACCCTAGGAACATTGATGGACATGGACGACGACATTATTGATGGCGAATCCTAACTCTATGCCCATTTAAAGATTGTGGCGATAAGGAAGATTCTAAAACAAATTGTACTCTGTGTAAACAGATGCCATTGGCTCCAAAACTTGGAAGTAGAAGAAGTAAAACAATCTTGTTTAAAGTGCAGAAGAGGAAATCACATGGAAGAGACTTGTCACTAGAAAAGAAGATCAATCAAAAAATAGGTTAAAAAAGATTAGGTAATGAAACAAATGGGATAGACCTAGATGACCCAATGGGAGGCTACATGAACAAAAGCGATAATGCTCTTACAGCAATGGAGAACCCAACAGAAATCAATGCTAGGGCTGAGGATGTCTCAATTACAGAGAGGACTTCCTTGGAAAATCAAAAGGAGAACAATGTGGAGGAGGAAAATGTTATAAATTCCTTGGAACAAGATTTCCACTTTGAGGATCTGGCGACAGATGAGGACATGTTGAATGAGGATGAGCTTGGGGAGATTGGGATCAAACAAATTAGCCAAAAGACATTAAACTCCCTCAAAAAGCCCCATAAGGAGAGGGGGAGGAAAGCAAGCAAGCAAAGGAGAGAAAGAGATGCTTCAAAATTGGGGCTAAAGAACATCAACAAATTTTTTGTTAAATCCAAGGGAGCCAAGGCCTCCCTTGGAGGACAATGAGGCTCCTTACCTAGAATGTCAGGGGCCTTAAGGTCCCTAACAAAAGACACTTAATAAAGTGTCACTTGGATAAATTAACAAGTGACATAGTGCTCTTGCAGGAAACAAAGCTAAGCAAACTATGGTCAGGCCTTTTCCAGGATGCCAACAGTTTAGCTGGGGGATTGGGAATCTTGTGGAAGCCCAACAATATGGAGATTAGAATAGTAGAAGCATAACAAAGCTGGATACTGTGTTCAACTCGAAGCTTGTTGACGGATATGGAATTCCTTCTCCTCAACATTTATGGGCCGACTAAAATGGAAGACAAAGCACTTGTCTGGGCTAAAATTGAAAATTGTTGCAGATTTTTGGATCGTGATAAGCTAATAATGGGAGGAGATTTTAATACGATCCTTGACCTCAAGGAGAAAAGTGGTGGATTGAAGATTACAAACAGGGCAATACTGGACTTCAGGGATTTCATTCAGAGCATGGGGCTAATTGATTGCACTCCAAGAAATGGTCAGTTCACATGGACAAACTGAAGGGCAGGATTTACTAATATTGCAGAAAGGCTAGACAGGTTCTTTATAGGACCAAGTTGGCTGATTGATCTATACTTATGTGACACCAACTTTCTCCCTCTCTCAGCCTCTGATCACTTCCCTGTCCAAGTAGAGATATGTTTGAGTGAAAGGCCTACAAGAAATTATTTTAAATTCAAAAACATGTGGTGGAGAGACTCAAATCTACTAAAACTTTTGGAGGATTGGTGGGAGGAAAGCTCTATTTATAAAGGCACCACCAGCTTTTGATTCATGAAAAGACTCAGCTTTATCAAAAGCAAATTGAAGATCTAGAACAAAACCTATTTCAAGAATATCTTTATAGAGAAGGAAAACATTGAAAAGGAATTAGAGCTTCTCAATGAGAAAATGATTCAAAAGGGCATGTTTGTAGAAGATTTTGAGAAGGAAAAAGAGATGAAAGGTTAGCTGTCAGCAATTCTTGTGAGAGAGAAATCCTTTTAGAGAGACAAGGCAAGAGAAATCTAGCTCAAAGAAGGAGACAATAATACAAAGTTCTTTCATGCTTCAACAAAAATCCAAAGGGAGAGGAATAGAATAGTTTCAATCAATCTAAATGATGGGTCTACTGTCAAAGACAGAGAATCAATAGAAAGGGAAGTAGTCAAACATTTTGTGGCTTTGTTAGGTAATAGCCAGGCCATGGAGACAAACATCGATTCCTCACTCTTTCCCTGCATCCCAACACTTATTGAAGAAGAAGACAATAAAAGATTGATGGAACCCTTCACCATGGATGAAATTAAAAAGGCAACGCATCAGCTGGGTGGAAGCACAAAGATGAGTATACATTTTGCGGAAGTCTCCCGCGGATGAAAAATGCCGCTTGGAATGGATACCCGTTTTGAAAAAAATGGGTACCTGTTTAGGATCAGGCACCTGAAGCAAAATGGGTACCCATTTGAAACAGATACCCATTTCATAACGGGTATGAGTTTTACAATGGGTACCCGTTTTCAAAAAAATTTAAAAAATAGCCATATGCATATAAAAACAAAAAAAAACTTTTTGAAAACAGGGACCTGTTTTCAAAAAGTTATTTTTTTTAACATGCCTATTGCTAATTTTTTTATTTTTTAAAAATGGGTACCTGTTATTTTTAAAACGGTACCCGTTTATAATGGGCATATGCATATAAAAACAAAAAAATTAAAAAAGTAGCCATATGCATATAAAAACAAAAAAAAACTTTTTGAAAACGGGTCCCTGTTTTCAAAAACTTTTTTTTGTTAACATGCTTATTGCTAATTTTTTTATTTTTTAGAAATGGGTACCTGTTTCTAAAAATTTGAAATTTCAAACCCGCCAATTTGCATTGGTTTTAGGCTTAGAAACCCAAGCCTTAGCTTTGGACCTGCAACTAGGAGACCATGAAAACAACAAGAGAAAAAACTAGTTTCACCACTATAGCTGATGACTTTTTTTTAGTATATTTTAACGAAATTAAAACCCATTATAGATCTCAAAATCTAGTTTTCATATATGTAATTTTTTTTCTATTGAACATAATTTTCTATTTATGATTTATTTTCCAAACAAACTAACTCATAAACTTGAAATAACACAGGTTACTATTTTTTTAATAACTTTTAATTTTGAAAGTTTCTTGAAAAAAAATTATGTCTAACCAAACTAGACATCATTCTCTACATGATGAAAAAAATTTAGTGAATTAATTAGTTTACCTCAAATTATGTTGGCCGTACACGAGGGGTTTTAAAAAACACTAATTAGGGCCATTAAAAAATTAATAAAAAATATATATTTATCAAAAAATTACAAAAAATATCCTGACCAAAATTTAACATCCTGAGAATCTTTCCACAAAAGGAATAAGAAAAATACATTAATTTAGGTCAAATTATGTTGGTCGTACACATGCATGCTTTTGCAAAAAACATGAGACTTTTAAAAATCCACTTTTTGTACATCCAATAAAAAACCAACTTACATCATCTGAGTATTAGAAAAAATCACATATTTAAAAACTAGAAACAAAATCCTACATTTCTTATTTTTACATCATCTTAATATTTTATGTGCAAGTGCTTCAAATTGTCACTCCAAGTACAGAAAAATTTGAAAAACAGGAAAAACACTTCCATTTTTTGGCCAAAAAGTGAAATCATCTTCTTGCACTTACCCAGCTGGGTCCAGAGAAAGCGCCTGGGACTGATGGATTTCCTACAAAATTCTTCCAATTGTGCTAGAACTTTATGGGACATGACATCTAGGAGTTGGCCAAATATTTCTGAAAGAAAAAGTGATTTGTAAAAGATATCAACAACATAGTAATAGCTCTGATCCCAAAGAAATCTGATTGTTGTTCCTTCTCAGATTATGGACCGATAGCATTATGCAACGTTATATACAAAATAGTTTCAAAAGCACTTGCAAATAGGATGAAAATGGTTTTGGATAAAATCATCTCCGAGGAACAGAATGGCTTCGTCCTGAGCAGAGAAATAATCGAGTGCATTATTATAACCACATAAGTTATTCATTCAATGGTTACAAAAAAGAAGAAAGGGATGGTGATCAAACTAGACATAAGTAAAGCGTATGACAAGGTAAACTAGAACTTCCTCTTAGCAGTTTTAAAGAGATTTGGTTTTGCCAATGAATGGATTGAAATCATAACAGCTTGCATCACAATGCCCAGATACTTTGTCCTAGTAAATGGTTCCATGTGTGGTTTTTTAGAAGCCTCTAATGGACTTAGGTAGGGCAACCCCCTATCTCTATTCCTATTTGTCATTATGAAAGAGGCAATGGGGAGATATTTCAAATTCTTAAGGGATAAAGAAATTTGGAGAGGCATCTCGGTGGCTGAGAGACTTAGTCCTATTACTCACAGTCAATTCGTAGACGATTATACTCTCTTCAGAAATGGAACTATCAGAGAAGCCAAATTCATTAAGGAAGCTCTCAACATATACTCCATTTGCTCAGGACAAGTCTTCAATCTGGAGAAATCAGAGATATTTTTCTTCCATACAAAGAAAACTTTGCAAAGGAAAATAGCCAAAATTCTTGGATTCTCAATCGGCATTCTCCCAGCGAAATATCTTGGAGTTCCCCTCTTTACTGGAGTGTGCAAATCGAGCCATTGGGAAGAGGTACTAAATAACTACCTCAAGAAATCTGAGGCCTAGAGAAATAAATGGCTTTCTCTGGCTGGGAGGATCTTGATGATTAAAACAGTGCTCTCAGCTATTCTGGTATATGTCATGTCCTGTCTTAAAATGATAAGCAAAGAAGTTGTCGATCTGGAGAGAAAGTTAAAAAGGTTCCTTTGGGAAGGTGCCAAGGATAAAAAGAGGATTCCACTTCTAAACTAGGAAATAGTGTGTCTACCCAAAGACTCAGGTGGCGCTGGGATTAGAAGAATGCTACCCCAAAATCTTGCTCTAGGAGCAAAATTAGTGTGGAAAATATATAAGGAACCCAAAAAACTCTAGTGCAAAATTTTATAGAGGAAGTATTTGGACAATGGGGTACTGAGTAGAATTCTAACAGCTACAAACTCTAGAGGTGGCTTTGCTATTTGGAAATTTATTTGGGACTCAAGAACGATCATAACAGATCACTTGTCTTAGAGGATTGGGAACAACAAATCGGCAAGGTTCTGGTATGACTCATGGAATGGGGATGAACCTATTGCCAAACTTTTAAACTTTCCATCATGGCTAAATGAGGTGGAGATGGATTTGGGGGCTTCGGTGGCAGATTATATTGAGAGAATAGGTGGGCTGGGTATCGGATTTTGATGGAAGCAAATTGAAGACTACAGAATCCCTGTGGAAGATAAACTAAGTATTATTAAAATCTTAAAATAGAGAAGAATTTTCTTATCACCACAGGATGATGAAATCATTTGGAGCGGTTCCAAATCTGGTAATTATATAGCTAAGCTTGGATATGAAATACAAAACATTAGGAGGGATGATATCGAATGGCCAAAAAATATCTGTTGGAATAAATGTCTCCTGCCCAAAGCTGGTGTGTTTTTATGGACTTCCCTACACAAAAGAATTTTAACTAGAGACAGACTTTGATCCACTGGATTTAAAGGACCTAGCAGATGCCCGATGTGTGAAAAGGAAGAATCGGTGAATCATCTTCTATTAAAGTGTAGTGAGGCCAAAAAATGTTGGGATTGGCTAATGTCATCGATTAGCTGGTCCTCGGCCAAACAGAATGATCTAAAGAGGTTTTTGCTTAGTTGGATGAGATTTGGGGTCAAGTCGACTTGGGGTGACATATGGACAATTGCACGCTCAATGGTTGTGTGGCATATTTGGAAAGAGATAAACATGCACATATTCTGTGATCAAAGGCTTAATATTAAGGAAGTCATAAAGAAGATTTAGGAAGGCATTTGTGAGGTGGTCAACTCCAAATCCCGCCCTAAGAAGAACTGTGCTTTTACACAATAGGATGAGCATTTAAATAAGTGCTGGCCTGAAATGAAATGCCCTGCAATTGAAACAACAAATGTAGAGAATAAAAGAAAATGGGCCAAATGGACAAAGCCTCCGTTAGGATGTTTCAAATTAAACTTTGATGACACTGTAAAAGCGAATCCAGGGGTTACTAGTGGAGGCTGCATAATAAGGGATGACATGAGTAGGTGTGTGGGGGCTCTCTCCTATCACTTTGGAACTGTGACTAACAATGAGGCTGAAATGAAAGCCCTCCTTCGTGGCCTATGGTTTAGTGAGAAGTTGAATCTTAAGAACTTGGATATTGAAGGAGATTCTCTCTTGTGGATTAATATGATAAAAACCAAGCAAGCTTGCAATTGGAAACTTAGAGGATGGTTGGAGAAGATTTGCACTACTCTAGGAAACATGGAATACAACACCATTTATCATATTTATAGAGAGGCTAATGGAGTAGCCAATTTATTGGCCAACATTGGAGTTCAACAAGAAGAATCTAATGTGGAGTATAGCTCAACTAACCTAGATGACAGGGTAGTCGAACTGGTTGACCTAGAAAGATATTAAATGAGAGCAAGAACATTGAAATAGAAAAAGACTAATGGTACCACACTTTGTGGTCTATGAAGATTGTGTTTAGATTTGTATTAAAGTCTGGATGCTACATTGTTCTTTCTAGACATTTGGGATGCTCAGACTTCATGCCTAAATTAACGGTAGGAACTCCCCAAAAAGGATTGGAAAGATAGATTGACCGCACTTCAACAAAGGAAAGCTTATTTTTGAGGATGAATACAGGCAAGTAGGTCTGATCCTCTGCTAAAATTGTCTCTACCATAAGATTCTTCTTGCCCAAATTGATACTTTCTCATGCCTTGAAAGCGTCAAGATGTTTTTCAAATTGGCCAATCTAGAAGATGGCTAGAAAAACCACTTCGGAGTCAAATGCCTATGTGCTGATGAATCAGTCGACCAACAAATAAGGTGACTGTTCAAAACTAAGGAAGAGGGGCTGAGGGTGGCAAAGATATAGTTGTTCTGAATGCCTCTCAAGTAAGTCACATTAATGATGGCATTCTGGTGGAACGATTCTATGTAACGGTGGCACAGGCAACTGGCTACCTCCATCGGGCCTCGAGGAATTTGGGTTTTCTGGTTAGGAATGAGATTAGGGATGACATTCTTATTATTGGGTAGAATGTAGATCCAAACCCAAAGAGAGGATATATTTGTGGTATCTTGGATTTTGAGGCTCTAAAGAAGAAGTAAAAGGTGGCAGAGGCTCTTAAGATCTTCAGAGAAGGTTTAGAAAATTGTGATATGATGGCTTTTGCTAACTATGTAAGTCTCTATGGTGACCTCTTCTCAGCTAAGCAGCTAGAGAGGATTAGTGTATTGGCAAATGAAATAAATGTCATTTCCCTTGCTATGTTAATATTTTTGTTTTGATATATGAAATGGGATCTACCCCCACTAGTAGAACTTACCCAAAAAAAAAAAATATCCATATTAATATAATATTGATATTAATATGATTTTTTATTTTTTTCCTTCATTGTATATATATTAATTATTTAATATCAATTATTATAACATAGTAAAATGAAATATTGATATATATTGTCTATAACTATTAAATATTAATATATTATAGTGATCCAAATATTAATTTATTATAAATTGCCTAATATTCATCATGAGTAAAGTGGGTTAGTGACCTCATGTGAAGGTGAATAAAGCATACCTATTACAAGTGATAGAAGAAGTGAAATCATCATAAATCTCATTGCTAGGATAAACATTACAAATAAATATTCTAAAAGCAATAAGTATATCATCAGGGATGAGTGAAGGTGGATCATCATCATATGTGGGTGAAGGTATGATGCGTATCTATATCATATGTCCATAGGTTTAAAATGAGAGAAAAATTATCATTATACACACTATCAAGTATAAAAGGAGTTAATACATTCAAAGAACATGAATCTATGGAGACAATCTAGCATGACATATAAGATATGTATCATTAAAAGTTGTAATCATTTAATGCATAGGTGAAGGAGGTAAACCTATATTTTATATGGCCCTTCTACAAAGTGTGCCATAATGTATTTCCTCACTAGTTATGTACTCACAACTATCACAATCCATATTATCATCATTATGTTCATGCATAAATTACATAAGTGTATCTGATAGTTATGGATGAGCACTAATCAACTCCATGAAGGAAGGAAAAGATAAGAAATGATAAAATAACACATCCATAGAAGACATATCCCTAGCCTTAACATAACATGTCATAAGAATATCCATTATTGAAGTGTCGAACTCTCAAGTAGGAAATTTAGAGAGATATTTTGTTTTCCACTCCAATATCTCGCATTTCTTTGTAAATTTATTTCAATTTATGTTATGTCATATTCATATTAATATAATATTGATATTTATATGATTATTTATGTTATCCTTCATTGTATATATTAATTATAATATTATAATTATAATGAAGAAAAATTAAATATGAATATTACACAATATAATATATTACTATTTAGATTATTAAAAATATATTAATATTTAAAACTTATACACAAATATACATCAATATTTTATGTTACTATAATATAACATAAATATAAATATATTATAATGATAATTCCATTTGTTTGTATAATCAATAATTTAATCTAAATATTATCATTAATATATTATGAATTATTGATATTTAAAATAAGAATTTTATAATTAATATATACAAATATATTAATATTTAAATCAGTGTAATGTCTCAATATTTAATATTTATTTACTAATAAAATATTTATTAATTCATGTTTAATATATTTTTTAATATTGTTATGTGCATTTAAAGGGTTTTAGGATCCCTTCAAAACCTATATTAGGTTTTTTTAATAATAAACAATGAATTATATAAAATAAGTAAACTATCAAGTAGGGAATTTAGAAAGATATCTTGTTTTGATCTCCAATATCTCACATTTCTTTTTGTATATATTAATAATAAAATTTATATTAATTGATATTTAATATTTTTTTGTTATTATTTTTTTGTATAATAAATAATTTAATATAAATTTTATTAGTAATAATATATAATGAATAAAATATTAAATGATTTTCATAAGGCTTGGACCAGGCTAAAAACCTGAGTACATATTTAAAATATCAATTTTATAATTATAGTGAAAGAAAATAATAAAATTTATTATAACATAGTAAATGAAATATTCATATATATAATCAAACCCATAATATTTTTGGGTTTATGTAGTAGAAAAATAATCGGCACTCAAACTAAGAAACTCAACATGAACTTCAAAATGATGATAGCCCCATACTTTTATGCATTCAATATACTAACTTCAACATAGGGGAGTTTTGTTGGCATGCATGCTTATTATCATACTTTTCTAATGAAAACTTTAAATCTTGAACAATATAGAATATTTATGTCATGAAATCTTTAAATCTTGAATGGTATAGATTATTTATGCCATGAAAGGATATGTGAAAAAAATGGGATAAGTATATTATCAAATCTATCACCCAATATTGGAAAAGGAACACAATGTTAGGGTTAGCCGACAAAAGATATCAATTAAATGCAAATAAAGATTAAATAGAGGAATATAAATACACAAAAATAATAACAGTGAGAGACAAGTTTTAATGTGGTTCACCCAAACTCGGGCTACATCCACCAAACAGAGAGTCCAATATTATTATCCAGTAAATCAAACTGATTACAACCAGCAATCCCTGCAAGTCAATACCGTTGCAAATGCTACAATACAATAATCAATGAAAACCCTAACCCTTAGCCATTTTTATCACGACTTTTGTTGGTTACAAAATAGGGTTTTTTTATGTCAGGCAATGAAAAATAACTCCCGATGCCTTAATAAAATAATAAAAAATCGTGTGAGCTTTCAGGGGCGCTACCCCTTGACCCCGTAAGAATTTGGGGGGAAACAGTGCCGATAAAAGGGTAAATTTAACCTCTGAGTCTGATTAGGCTCCATATAACAACACAAATTAATGTATGCTTTGTGAACTTCTACTCAATTGTTTTACTTTTTATTCATCTATCTTTATTCTAAATTTTTTCCTACTCAAAAACATAACCGACTTGCAAATAGTAGCGTTTTTTGGATTATTTACTGAGATATCTTCTTTCTTTTTTTTCGTATGAGATTTGTGGCAAAATAAAGCCACAATCACAAAGTATGTGGTGCTTCTACACTTGAATTCTTAGCTCTCTGCTCATAAAAATTTGTTTTAAATAATCTAGTAATGTCAGAAAATAACTAACTTTAAATTGTTTTATTTTTACTATAATATAACATAAATATAAATACATTATAATGATGATTCTGTTTATTTGTATAATCAATTATTTTAAATTTATTATTATTATTATTATTATTTTAATTATATTACTCTATTGAAATTTAAAATAAGAATTTTGTAATCAATTTATACAATGAATAAAATTATGCTTGATGGTTTATTTTATATTGAGGAAGCTGTGAAGTTATACACCTCGATTTCTAGCAAAAGGGAAATATTGGCTGCAGAATTGCAAATTGTTAGGAAAGATAACAGTAGTCTTTTTATGGTTTCTAAGGAAGTCCAAGAAATGGACCATATTGACACTAGCATTCTCGTAGCTGAGAAGATATTAAATGACCGCAGGGAGAATGAATCTATAGTGTGGTTGGATACGCTCGAATGGAGAATGTATGTATTGGGAGTAGTGGAAGAAGAAATGAGGAGTACATTAACTTGTTATTTCACTGATATGAAAGATCTCAAGAGTAATTTCACAATTTTGGACACAGAAGCTTTCGGTGAAGATGAAGATAAATTGCTCGAGATCAAAGAGATAAAGAAAATTTTTAAGAAAATGATTAATGAAGAGCTTGTGGCTACTGATAGTCACTAGTGAATCAATAGGAAAACTTGGAAGAGTGGCAACATATCTCAAAACCTTCAAGAGTGAAATCGATGAAATCCATAAAAGGGTAGTGAACGTTGATCGAATGATAAGTAAATAGAAGCTTCGAGCTAATATCATTGGCTGGCCCAAGTGGAAAAATGTTGACACCAATCATTGGTAGGTACAAAACTTATAAAGTGAAATTGTGGGCATTGGTGACTCAAGCGGCACAGGTTGATTCAGGTTTTGGAGATGGACAAAGAAAAGAAAAGGAAGTGACACAAAAGGAGGCAGCATTTGATGAAGATGTGACAATTGTCAATTAATGACTTTTCATATGCTTTGATATTTATTCCTTGCAAAAAACTATTGGCTCTAAAGAGCTTTCTTTTAAGTTAATGCTTATTTTAAACATCTTTAAATCAGCTATTATCAAGAAGCCGTTATTATTTTTAAAGACCGTTATGGTTGACAAGGTTATATATTCTATGAGTCTATCGATGATTAGAATCTTTTGGCAAACTTTGTGTTGGTAGAAGGTCAATTTTGATGTATTGCTATTTTCAGTTACTTTGAAATATATGAATTGACGTTGGTGCAATATAATTCAGAGATCATAAACTTTGTGTTATGGTTTATGAATGTTTGTTCTTCTTATGTTGAACATGTTGTTGATTTACTGATTCTTAGTTTTATATTGAAGTGATTGGAAAATCCTATTCTCGCTCATTGTTGTGGATGTTTATCTTTCAATGAATGGTTTGCAATGGTGATTGTATGATAATTATAATTCTTTAATGGTGTGGATGAGATAATGGTAATCAAAGTCTTTGTACTTCTTAGTTTTTAGATTATATTGAGATTTCTTGCGTTTTAATGCTTTCAGGTTAAAAGCACCACCTTTCCTACTTTCTAGTAAAAAGCATACATTGTTTCCATTCTTTGTATATCATTTGAAGGTAGCTACACCTTGTAAAATAAGTAGAGAATCACTGCAAAATATCATTGCAATTGATTCAACTATTGTTCCAGTTGTCACTTGTTTGGGTGTGAGAATATAGAGTTACGTGACAAAATCTATACACCAACACCTTGTAAATATTTATACTTGTTATCGAACAATAGTGCCCAATCTCCATTCTAGAACTCCTTCCTCTAGATGTATTGATCATTCCATATCTTCCTATGCTACTGTACAAAATCAATCTACTAAATAACTTCCAATTTGAACTCGTCTCACTCATTAAATTGTAATATCCTTTATTGTTGTGCATAGTCTAGATCAAGACTCACATCCATGGCTATTCAGAGTGTTTGTAGCTTGAATTTAGTTGGCAGGATCATTTTTTTTTTAAACCAATTCATAAGGTGTAAACCCTATAGTTGATTTCCAATTAGTGTTATAGGCCCAATTGCTTCATGTAATTTCCTTGCCCAATATTTTCTGCCAAATGAAACTATGTTTGTCAAGATATTTTCTAACTCCCTATTAGTATCCTCCACTTGACTGTTTGCATGAGGATGATACGACAAAGATTTCTCATGGCTAACCTGGTAGTGATCTGTAAAAGTTTATAATACCTTTGACATGAATTGAGGTCCTTAGCCCCTAATAATGGATCTGGGAGCTTTGAACCTTAAAAATATTATGTTATAAAGAAAGCAACTTATGCTTCTCTTGCAACTTTCAATGCCTGCACCTCTACCCATTTTGTGGCATAATATATGCATAATAAAATATAGTATTTCCCTTGCCTGATGGTGTGTCAATAGGTCCAATGATATTCATCCCTCATTTCTCAGATGGTTCTAAAACCACCTGAGGGAGAAGGGGCATCTTAGTGGATGTTGTTGGTCATCCCATCCTTTGGCATTTGCCACATTACCTAACATATCTCTTTATATCCTTGTGCATGGAAGGCCAATAATATCCATCCGCTAGTATTTTTTATGTGGTTCTCTTAGCCAAGTAATGTCCCCTTGTTGGTTCATCATGGCAGGCTTTCAAGATGGCGTAGACCTCATCCTTTTGAACACATCTATATAGCACATAGTCAGCTCCACATTTGAATAAGATACCATTGAACCATTTAAAAGATGCACTATTTTTAATGAGTTTATTTCTTTATTTAATATAAAAGCAAGGTAGAAATTCCCTTGTAGTAGGATAGTTGGCTATGTCAGCAAGTTAACAAGGTGTGTGAGCAAAGATAGAAAAAAAATGTTCATCTAGAAATTCATCTTTCACTGGTTCCTGTAGGCTCAAAATCATGACTCTGATTGCCTGGGGATGTCAGATTAGATTTCAGCACACACATAGACCCTTCCCTCCTTGCCACGGGGTCATCTACCACATCACTCTCACTCTCGTGGAAGTAGCCAGTCGAGAGGAGGCGAGACACGGTGAGGGTCTAGCTCATTGGAGAGCTGGACTTCGCAGAGAGGGATCGGCAAGTCCTGTGGCCTTTGTTCTTGTGTGCTAAGTTGAATGTTTTGTTCGATGGTAGTTGTTGTTGAGATAACCCTATGACCTGAAGGGTCACTAGTTTCTCTTCTCCTACTGGGGTTTCTTCTATTCCACATTTATGTGGGTAAGCAGTTTCTTTCATTTATATCCTCTTGTCTTTCTATGCGTTGAATGAGTTCTCGCTATATTTGGAGTTGCCTAGTTTCTTCTAATAATACGAGGACAAATGGGTCTCCTTGTGGTAGAATAAATGTCTCCTATTGTTTTTGTGGATTGATTTCCTCGATCTCATCATGGATATCCCTCACCCACTCTCCTCTCACTTCTAGGCACATTCGTGAGCCAAGATAACGATAAATGTGTGATGACCAATCTATAACTAGACTTAGGGTTTTCACCTAGGGTTTAGTTGACCTAGGGTTTGGCTATGTTTTGACTTGTTTTTACCTTGTGATGTGAACAAGGGTTTGATTGAATCATTTAACCGCAGTTACCTCGTGATGGTATCGAGGGTTTGCAATTTTGTCTTTTCTAGGGTTTCTATATGCATGCAAAGCTAAATGATATGCAAACATTTTTTTGTGCTTTTTTAGTATTTTGGAAATGAAAAATGCTCTTTAATCTATGAAAGGGAAATATGAATGCAAACTAATATGATTTTTCCTAATGCAATTTTAATATATGTTTTTGGGTTTTTGATTGTTTTGAGATAATCTAATCTAAAAAGGGAAATTGCTCCTTCAAATAATCTAGATCTAGAACTATGAAAATAATTATTCTAACATGCAAGATCTAACTATCAAGGAAAAAGCAAAGATTTACTGTTCTCAAGAGCAAATTTGGTTTTCTAATTACTATGAATTGAATAAAGCATTGAAGGAACCTGAAAGAAATGAAGATTTGTGTGACTCCACTACCCTCAGAAATCCTTGATATTGGCAACCTCGAGTCCTTTTGAAGTAGTGAGAAGACCTCTTGACAACAAAATGACATAAAGAAGCAAAAAGAAGCTTTTTTGAAGCTTGAATGAGCTCAATGAGAGTTTTGATTGAGCACAATGGTGTTGAATGAAGCAGTGTAATGATGCTTGGTTTAAAAATGAATAAAGCAAAAGGAACCTTCATCTTGTGAGAGCATTTGAATGCTAAGTTGGAGAGCAAAAACTAGCAAGAGTTATGCGCACAATAAATTTTCCTCCTATGAAGAAGAGATTTGAAGCTATGCAACAATGAAATCTTTGAAGATTTGAAGAAATAAAGAAAGAAATGAGGAAAGAGGCTCAAAGGCTTGTGAAGATGAGAAGAGTATTCTCCAACTTTCTCAACTTGGAAAATAATGAAGAGATGAGGGGTATTTATAGGTTGGAAGAGGTCATGAGAGGTGGAATTGATTGATAAGTTAACTCAATTGATTGATGAGTTAACAAGAATTGATTGGGGAGTTAACAAGGTTGATTACCCAGTGAACTCAGCTAACTATGGAGTGACAAATCAATAATAGCTTATCACTAAAGAGAAATTGGAGTTGAGAGGATGCATGAGATTGATTGAGTTATTAATTTTAGATCATTTATGGAGCTAATTATTTATGTGTGGATGCATGAAATAGTCAACTCCATATTAGGCATCAAAAATCATGCAAACTGGAAGAAAAATAGGCAAAAATGGAGCTAAAACAAGTGAGAAACTTGAGTTTTTCCACGGCTGAAAACATGACAGGGTCACCCCTTTTGCCAGTAGGGTTGCCCCTAGGTGACCATGGGTCACTCGGGGGAGATCCGGGATGGACATGGTTTTCTAGGAAAAAGGAGGGTTGGAGATGACCGAAGAGAAGAAGGAAGGGTTCTGCCTCCAGAAACAAGTCAGTTATGTGCAAGAATCCAAATCTCCACTTGCACCTATAGGATCTCCTAGGGGAGATCTAGAAATAATAGGAAGAGATTTGGATTGGTTGAGTGGAACTGAAAACTGAAAGTGGGAGATGGATAGAGGGGACCTCTAGAAGGCTTCTAGGGGGCGTAGAGGATGAAAAACATAGGGGAAAGGTGAAAACTCACCTACAAGATGCTCACAAGGCTTAGGAACAAGGTCGAAAGCTCAGGAAACATAAATCGACAAGTGTTGCAAAAAGTGTAAAAACACGTCACAAACGGAGAGAGAGAGAAATCGACAAAGAGGAAACAACACAAGACAAGAAAGAAGACACGTCATCAAGAGGTTTGCTACTTAGAGGACATTTATTTCATGCTTACATGTATGTTACAAGGATTAAAATCATCATAGAGGTCCTCATGGAGGCTATGCATGATTTTTGTGTTTACATATTTGTCCCCTCGGGCACGGTAGTCTACATGAAAGGTAGGTACCGTTCCCAAACTAGGCCTTACCTATTATCATTTTTTTCACAATTGTACCTACAATAACTAATATTAGTCCAACATTTAAATATATCAAAATGAATAATGAAAACTAAAATGATGAACTTACCATGGATCGTTCGAGTTCAATTAGTTGTTTGCCTTTGTCGGTGAGACCTATAGGAATGAATGCATGCAAAATGACACATGAAAGAGATGCATAAAACAAAAGAACTAATCTAAAATGCACAAATGAAACTAAGCTAAGGGCAAACAAAGAAAGTCAAATTGTGAGATCGGAGTGAAACAGCAACGGAATTGATCATGTGAGCAGTTGTTGGAAAAGTATCATCAAGGAGATCGCAAAGATGGCCACCTCTTCTTCGGCCGCAGAGAATTAGGTACGTAATCAGTGAAAAACTCTTCTCTAAACCCTAGTTTGAATTTTGTGAAAAATCTCTTGAATTTGTCTATTTTTGTCAATTTTTCTTGTTGCATTGTATCTGTCTTGTCGTTTAGAGCAAGATAGGTTTTTCATTTTTTAAAATCGGCCAAAAAAATGAGGTTTATAGAGCAATTTTTGAATGACGGATCTCCCTCTAGGTTCGCCCCTTTTGTTAGGTAGGTCTCCCGAGGGAGATCCTGTCTGACAGTAGGGTCACTCGAGGGAGATCCTGCAAAATAGTAGTGTCACCCGGGGGAGATCCTACAAAACACCTAGGTCACTGTGGGCGACCCTGTTGGGTTAATTTTGACTAACATTTCATGTTGTTTGACACTTGTTTCACTTTGATATGACATGTTTTGGCTACTGTATTTGCTTATTTATTACAATTTTGAGGAGTTATACACTTTTTGTGTAAGGATTTCTACAGTTTTATATTTTTAGGGATTTTTACGAGTTTACGAGATCTAATCTAAAGCTCTTTTTCAATCTTGCAGGACATGCGTATCCAATGGAATTTCTGCTGAGAGCAAGGATGGCTCTCAGGGATGTTTGCTTCGTTGAGTGGTGAGGATCATGTTATTTTGAAGAGGGCGGGTCTAGCTAGAGTTTGTCACGTGCCTATGATTCATCCTATGTCCCACATATGCTGTGACATTTTCACCTACTGGGATGCAAACAAAAACACATTTAGGTTTCTGCAAATCTCCAGAGAGTGGACCATCACTCTGTATGATGTGTATTGTATACTTGGGGTTCCTGTGAGAGGATGGCCTTTAGTCCTTCCAATTAGTGAGTCCTTCAAGGAAAAGGCTTCTTGGGCAGAGTTCATGGGGGTTAGTCACCCTTGGGATCAGATAGGAGTTTAGCTCACTTATGTGACACGACTTCGCATCCCACTTTTGAGGAGATTCTTGATTGGGTTGATTGCATCGAGGCTCTCGGGAGACAAAGCCTTGGCTCATTTGAGGTGGTGTTGGGCACCCATCATTTGTGGTGTTGAGGAGGGCATAGTTTACGCTTGGGGACCGGATATCTTGGCCATGGTTTATAAAGACTTTTATTATATTTTACGGCGAGGGGTTCTAGCTTTTAGCCACTCTTCTTTGGTCATGACATGGATATTTGAGCACATGAGGCCCTATCAGAAGCTCATTCTAATTCCTGATAGATGTTTACCGAGATCAACCAAGTGGATGCATGTAGGTCACTTTGATGCTTCTTTACCCACTATTCTTACTCTTACCGATGAGGACATGATCTTTGATCCTTCTCATGACATGGAGGGATACTGGGCCCATGATGGCAAGATCAGGGAGCACTGTCACAGAGTGTCCGAGATCTCAGACCATAATGGTCTAGTTGAGGCCCATCGTGTCGATCATGTTTCACAACAGTTTGGTGAGGACATTCCTGAGGACTTGCCCCCAATGTCCACTTGCTATAGGACTATTCAAGAGATGGGTGAGATTGGATAGAGGTCAGTTGTTTGGACTCCTTTGATTCTTGGAGTTTTTATTACTAGATCTTCTAGAGGACAGAGGGGGGGGAGAGGGACTCCTTCCCGATCTCTCATTATGGTTATGGATTCAAAGTCAACTGATGAGGACTATGTTCCAGATGATGATGATTCGTCAGATGAGGGCTTTCTCGAGGATGCTCAAGATGAGGATTTTGATGACACTGATGATGCGGATGATGGTCCTGATATCCCTGAGGGTCCTCCTGTTGGCAAGAGACATTGCTTCGCATGACAGGTGTTGTCATTGATGGCAACTAAGACTATTCCACTCATCCACATAACATAATTTGTTCATACTAGAAGTCAGAATCAGAATTTATCTAAGTTTGGGTAGCTAGAAATAGAGCATGTGACAGGGTCCGATATCTTGGTTCGGATCTCTCTGGTGGAAAATCAGAGTATGCTGCGGATCAGAAGGAGTCATAAGGATTGTTAGGGCAATCTAAATCTAGAATTTTAACCTCCAGTGACAAAGGGAGTAAAAGTTATGAGCATCTGAGTACTGGGTCATAATATGACAGAACAATTCAGTAAAGAACAGGGCGACTTGTGTTAGATCCTTATGCGGATCTGATAGAACTATTTTGGTGAGTTGAGTATGGGATATAATGTTAGTGGCCAACTTTAATGGTGACCTTCAAGTGTTATTTCTGGTATGCATCATTATTGGTGCATGGATTTAGCCAACAGAACAGAGTACTTGTATTGTTAGTTAAGTTCTTCAGAAGGCTGATAGAAAAGTGATTGAATTACTTGAAGCAGATATATATAGTCGATGGATTTGAGTGTTGAAGGTAGGTGTGTGTGTGTGTGAATATGAAGTAAATGTGAAAAGAGCAGAAAAAGGGTACGAAAGAGAAGAGATCTAAGATCCAGATTATGGCAGACCAGTAAACAAGGTAGAACAAAGATGAAGTGTATCAAGTTTGTATTCTGTGCTTAACCGGAACTGAATCTTTGCATTGGTAGATGTTAACTATCAGTTCAAACACATTGTAATCTTCTTCTTGTAAGCAGTGAGCCTTTCTTTGAGCAGTGAGCTCTAGGCAGTGAGCTCGAATGCATGTGCATTCTCCATTGTAATACTTTTAATAGAGTATAATCTTTGTGGGTTAACCCCCACCATAGTTTTTCCCTTAATCGGGTTTCCACGTCAAAATCTTGGTGTCAAATGTGTTATTTCTACTTTTGCTCATGTGTTGTTGATTCTTGCTTTTCATGATAACATTATTAATCTATTAATGAAGTAGTAAAGAGGAATTAACTGCTACAATTTTTAAAGTTTTAAGGCAACTGATTCACCTGCCCCTCTCAGTTGTCACTTCTAATTCCAACAATTGGTATTAGAGCAAGGTTCCTTTGAAAAAGTTTAACAACTTGAGGAAAATTTGGGAAGGCAGTAAAATGATGAATATAATCTCCAAGGGCAACTTAATCTCGCTCTAGAAGATCTTGAGTAGTCCAAAGCAGAAGTCCAAGAGTTGCAAGAGAACCTCAAAAATGTTGAAGACTTCATTGAGACTTTAAAAGAAAAATTGAGCAAATCCAATGAGAACAGGAAGGAACAACCTTTTCAACTAGGAAATCATTATAAAAGCAACAAGGATGAGGCTTTGAAAGAGAAGACAAAGGAATGTGAAAAGTTAGCCAAAGAAGTTATTGTCCTAAAACATGAGATGGAATCTGGGGTGATGAGGCTAACCAAATAAATTGAAGATAAAAAGAAAACTGAAGAAGACCCGAATCAAAATCTAAAAGAAAGAACTGAAGAATGCTGCAGATTGGACGGCATAGCTGGCCTCCTAGAGTCTAATCTATAAGAAAGAAGAGACAATGAGAGAGAACGTGAAAGGCAAATTGTCATTCTCAGACATGACCTAGAAGCTGCAAATGAATACAAGGAGAAGTTCAAGATAAGCTCAGCTAAACTTGAAGCACTACTCAAAGGATAGAAAAAGGCTGATGACAAGCATGGTCTTGGATATGAGAAAGGTGAAAGCTTTAGATTTGGACAAAGAAATTTTCAACCAAGGAATGGGAGAAACAAACCTAGAAGACCTCCGGTAAGACAGCCTAATGCTCAAAGATATCCATCATTAAATGGAAATTGTTTTAATTGCAATAAATTTGGTCATAGAGCTACTCAGTGCAGAAGCAGAGTAAATCAAAATGGTCCATCCTTCTACGGTCAATGCTTCAAGTGTAAGAGGTATGGTCATAGATCAAATGAAAGCAGAAGTATGATAATGAATAACTCTAAAGAAAATGGCAACCCTTTCAATGGTTATTGCTTTACTTGAAATGGATATGGACACATGGCTAATTAGTGCAGATCAAGAGGAAATCAAGTATATAAGGAAAGAAATGTTGTTTTCTTTAATTGCAATAGATTTGGTCATATTGCAAGTTTCTGCAGAAGTAGGAATAATGAAAGAAGAGGTCCGATAAACAAAAAACTGGATAAGTAGAGACAAGACAAAGGCAAAGGAAAAATTGATGTGAATGAGATCCAGAATGAAATGAGCAAGACATGGGTTAAGAAAACAATTGTGAACAACAATAATGGGTCCGTACCGGAATCTGATGCTGACAATTCCTCTGAGAATTGAATTTGGAGCTCTCGCTTAGGGGGAGCTGCATTGAAAATCAAATTTCCCTAGCCAATAAGTGGGTGCCTGGATCTGGCACAATGAGAGAAGATATTTTGAATTGTTTCAGAACATTTGGAAGGATTTTCAAAAGAAAAGATGTTGAAATAGAAATTTGCAGAGTGATTCATGAAGAACTGTTCAAGAAATTGAGTAACCAAATGAAGTTAGGGCAAAGCATTTATTACAAAGGCAAATTAGGTTTTGTGAAGCATAAAAAGGTGTTCACTCCTCATTTGAATCACTTTGCACTTGAAGAAAGTAAGAAGAATAGTTTCTGAGCTAAGATTACAAGGAATTGAAGTGTGACCAGTGAATTTATTCGTCAACCCTAATCTCGTGAAAAAGGTATTTATCTGTGAAACTTTGAACTTATAATCCTTTTGCAATGGCTACACCTTTGGTCATTGACATTACTAAAGGGCCTCAACCCAAATTTAAGAAACATCCACACAAATCTATAGAAGTTGACCCATTAGGTGCATTTTCAAGTGTTCCATATGGTGTGCTTATACATATTGAAGATATTAGGGTTTATATTCATGCGAGCATAGATGAATTTGGGGACTCAAGGTTTGTAGATTTGTTTGAGAGTCAACTAATGGATGAAAATCACAATCTTAAACCTGAGTATAAGGCACCGCATGATAAACATTTTATTTAGATTATGGGGTTTCCAACATTTGATGAAGATGAATGGGTCCGATATGTTTTGAGTCAGATACATGATGAGTTTATATGGCTGTTAAAACCATTCAAGATTACCAAGGATGTTATCAAAATTGTGAAAGGGTTAAACTCAATCGGTGGATTACCCATGTTGAAATCTATGAAAAACCAAACTATTACTGATGGAACCGGTGCAAAATTCGATAAGAGGGCTATGACCATAAATGACATTATAGAACTAGATGTGAAGTTTGCTTCCATGGTGATTGGCTATAAGATCTATCACTCTAGTAGAGAGAATTCAGTCTCTAGAACTACTATATATGCAGCATATCAAATGTTGAAGGAAAATGCAAATTATGACTTATGTGAGCTATTACAAAACTAGTTGATTGAGAACTTGAATAAAATCAAGAAAGATAAGAAAAATACTTTTAAATATGGTACATTAGTTCTATGTTTGTTCTTCTACTATATGAATGAAGTACCTGGAGTAAAGGGTGTGCACTGGACTAATGATGAGCCAATTGCTATTCAGATCAAAGATCACCTATGCAACATTGGTAACTATAAAGCACGAAAAACTGTAATCTAGGGATACTTCAAGAAATTTTAGAGTATGATGCATTCAAGGGAAAGAATCCCTATAACAATTGTTGAGAAGTACAAGAATGAAATATGTTTAATGGTTGACACTAATCAGTGCCTAATGGAAGCAGTGGAACCTAGAACTGTTTGGATCATGCCCATGGGGTATGAAGTAGATGGAAAACTCTTGAATATGTATGCTCAACATCTTCTAAGCAAGCCAAAAGACACAACAGTTGAAAGATTTGGGACATATGAGGAGCTAAGTTTAAAATTGCATACTGAGCTCAAAGAACCTGAAACCAATAGAAAAGTAAGAAAAGAAGTTAAGCAATTGGCCGAGAATCTAGGTCTCACAAAGGAAGTCGTGAGGCAATTCAGGGAAAGAACTGAAAAGGCTGAGAAGGAGAAGCAGGATAAGAAACAAGGAAGTGCTCTGGTAGGATCCTCCTCCATATCAAGGACTACTAGAAGCTCTGTTGCTGCCCCTATTCCTCCAAAACCTACCAATCCTAAGATACCGGAAGGCAAATCATCCAGAAAAGAAGGAAAAAGAGTGAAAACAAAGGTCACAAGAACCTATAAGAGCACAAAAGTTGATGAAGAACGAACAAATTCTGATGCTGAGGTAAAGGAGTTGAAAGCCTCTGGAACAAAAGATGCCAAAGTGACTAAGGAGAAGCCCTCTAAAAGAAAAAAACAAACAAAAGGTAGAAGACAGATACATATGTTGAGAAGCCCACAATCTCCATGGAAGATGTAATAAAATTAGTCACTGTGGATGGAAATTTGAAACCCATGATTGAATTTTATTTGGAATTCAGTGACACAAATAAGAGGGTGTTAGAGGAAGCAACTGTTAGATATCTGAATATCTATAATAAGGACCTGATTGAAATAACTTCTGAGATCCCTCCAACTCTTGCAAACATTTTGGAGTTGAGGAATGAAAATGCAAAAATCAAGGATTTGGAGCTTAGAGAGCATGTATTGATAAAACTATCCCCTCAGATCACTCAAGTTCAAATGAGTATGATATTCAAAGAAGTGAAGGATGAATTTAGGAGCAAGAAGAGAATGAACAAACTAATGCTTGGAGAATTGGACCGAATAGTTAAAGAATCATAGGAAATACTTCTAAGTGCATTGAAGAGACACAATCTTCCATTTGTTGAGGAGGAGATTGATGATGAGATTGATTCATCAATCCTGGATATTGAAAAGATGAAAACTGATGAGCAGCAAACCAAGGTTGATGACTCCTATGTTCTAGAAGAGGAACAAATAAACAAAGAAGATACAGAGATGGTGGACCAAACTGATGATGTAGGAGATACTCTAACTTCTCCTGATCAATCCAGAAAAGAAGATTATGTTGAGAATACTGCTGCTACACAAGATCCTTAGGAACAAATTGCAAATAGTGTGGTCAAAGGAAAGAATCTGGCTGCAGATAACATAGAGAAAGGTGAAGCAAAAGAAGAAGTCAAAGATAATGAAGATAAAGCAAAAGAAGATGGTGCAAATGTTGATAGTCCTGATACTGTGAAACTTAAGGAAAGGAAAGTGGTCCAGAAATGGTGGCAAGAGACACTACAGATGCAGTGAAAAATTTTCTGAGTAAAGAGATGCTAGAGTTTGATGAACCAGAACTTATTCAAGGACCAATCAACTTGGATACTCTCTCTCTGGTCCAAATGATGAAGATAGCATCCTTCACACAAGCCAAAGAAAGTGAAAAGATATTGAAATCTCACATAGAGGACAGTGAGCTATTAAGTCTTGCATCCGGTGTATTGGAGAAGATAATGCCAACCTTCCAGAAGAATCCATCTAACTCTCCCTCTAGACATCTGAAGAATCTTGTAGATTCTGTAAGTACACATTTTGAGTCTTTTGAGAAGTTTGCAGAGACTAAAGTCATAAATGAATTTTTGGATAAGAAATTTAGTGAAATAAAGAGCCTAATTAGGAATGATAGGATGATACTTCGTATTAGTATAAAGAGTATTCAAAATACTCTAAGTGATGGAGGTGATATATACAAATTTTGTCTATCCTGGCCCAAAGTTAGTAAGGATATTGAGAAGAAGATAAAGGAGCAAGAACAAAAATTTTCAAATCTATCTCAAAATTTTGATCCTCTAACAATTTCTCCTATAAGTCAGGAATGTCAAGTAATCAGCTTGACTGATGAAATAAAGAAGCTTGTTAAAGAAAAAGGCAATATTATGAAGAGAATGTGTGAGCTCTAAGGATTGATTGCCCCCAAGTTAGAAACAATGTTTAATGCATTATCAGAAGCTCAAACTGCAGTTCAAACAAGTGATCCTTCAGATCTGACAAAGGCAGAAGCATATGCATTTCTTCTGAGTGGACACATCTCAATTTTGGATGGCATGAAAATAAGTTGGGCCTCTAAACTTGAGCAATTGAAAAATAGTTTTGTAGATATTCTCAAGTTCATGTAAATATAACTTAATGATTGGGTGTACATATGCGGCTCTATATACAGAATTTTTGAGAATTTTCACTTGCGGACCCCATCCTTTGCCATTGATGTCAAAGGGGGAGTGAAGAACAGTGAAAAATGAGGAATCTAGCAAAGGGGAAGCTCCAAAATTAGTGGAGAGCATAAGAGTATAGAATAAGAGGGAGTAACACTTAGTGTTGCCATCAATGCCAAAGGGGGAGATTGTTGGAAAGAGACACTGCTTCGCATGACAAGTGTTGTCATTGATGGCAATTAAGACTATTCCACTCATCCACATAACATAATTTGTTCATACTGGAAGTCAAAATTAGAATTTATCTAAGTCCAGGTAGCCAGAAATAGAGCATGTGACAAGGTTCGGTATCTTGGTCCGGATCTCTCTGATGGAAAATTAGAGTATGTTGCAGATCTGAAGGAGTCATAAGGATTTTCAGGGCAATCTAAATCCAGAATTTTAACTTCTGGTGAAAAAGGGAGTAAAAGTTATAAGCATCTGAGTACTAGGTCATAATATGACATAACAGTTCAGTAAAGAACAAGCTGACTTGTGTTAGATCCTTATGTGGATCTAAAAGAACTATTTTGGTAAGTTGCGTATGGGATATAATGTTAGTGGCCAACATGAATGGTGAACTTCAAGTGTTATTTCTGTTACGCATCATTATTGGCGCATGGATTCAGCTGATAGAACAAAATACTTGTATTGTTAGTTAAGTTCTTCATAAGGCCAATAGAAAAGTGATTGAATTACTTGAAGTAGATATATATAGCTGATGGATTTGAGTGTTGAAGGTGTGTGTGTGTATGAATATGAAATAAATGTGAAAAGAGCAGAAAAAGGGTGCGAAAGAGGAGATCTAAGATCTGGATTATGGCAAAGCAGTAAACAAGGAAGAACAAAGATGAAGTGTATCAAGTCTATATTTTGTGCTTAACCAGAACTGAATCTTTGCATTGGTAGATGCTAACTATCAGTTCAAACACATTGTAATCTTCTTCCTGTAGGCAGTGAGCCTTTCTTTAAGCAGTGAGCTTTGGGCAGTGAGCTCGAATGCATGTGCATTCTCCATTGTAATACTTTTAACAAAGTATAATCTTTGTGGGTTAACCCCCACCATGGTTTTTCCCTTAACCAGGTTTCCACGTCAAAATCTTGGTGTCAAATGTGTTATTTCTACTTCTGCTCATGTGTTGTTGATTCTTGCTTTTCATGATAACATTATTAATCTATTAATGAAGTAGTAAAGAGGAATTAGCTGCTACAAGTTTTAAAGTTTTAAGACAACTGATTCACCCCCCTCTTAGTTGTCACCTCCAATTCCAACACCTCCTGTTGTCCCCTAACCTCCTCATTCGGATGAGGTGATGCGACAATTTGACCCTGATTAGCAGCCTGGTGATCCACGTAAGTTTAGAATATTTCCTCTTCGTACTTTTGTCCTTTATCTTTCCATGCAGAACTGACTTATTTTTCTCTTTTGATTTTCTCTTTCAGGTAATGTCGGGGAGTGGAGGGACTTTGTTTGTGAAATTAATGTTGGATTGGCTTCCCCCTTCACTAGGATGACTCGTGACCATCTTTTAGATGATCATGGTGTGCCCCCTACTACTAGGCGACACACTGAGATTTTTGCTCCTGTCTATCATGGATACTAGATGAATGTAGAGTTGAAGACCCAGGTTGACACCCTTAAGGGTGAGAATCAAGTACTCCGAGAGATGGCTTGCCTTAGTTTTGGATGATGTGATGCTAGTATGGCGGGACCTTCATAGTCACATGCTCACAGTAGAGCGCCTCATTCCCATAGGTCTCATGGAGCAACGAGTGGTATTCGTAGATGGAGGAGCCGAAGTCCCGAGGGCTCCGTTGGAGGGAACCGCCCTTGACTTCCTTTCCTGAAATCATGCCCCCTTTCATGGGGAGCCTCTACTTCTTTTAAGATCGTTTTGTCCTAGCTCTTTGATTCCCTTGTAAATGTAAACTTCATACGTATCTATGAAAGTTTATCCTTTTATGGTTTTTACCTATCGAATTTGTACTCATCTCTTGTGCATGTTCAGAGGTTTGGGGAACTTTTTGATTATGTGTTTGATCTTTTCAACTCTTTTAACAATGCAAGTATGACAACAATGACATATTTTTGTAATTTTTTTGTGGCATTTATATGAGATGCAGTTTACGATATGATAATGCAAGAACACAAGAAATTCTGAAATGAAACATTTACTCTTACTAAATGTCATGAGATATGACATTTGACTTTATTGCTTTGAGACTCGTTTTCTAATTTTTGGCATGAATGCAAAGTGGGACAAACAATGTGACTGCTCTTAAATATAATTTTTGATTCAGGGGACTGCGAGTTGTCCTGATATAAGAGACCTATTCAAGGCTGTGAGATAGGTTTTTAAAAATCAAGTGGGGAATGGGAATGAAAATGGAGCGTTTCTAATTTTAGACTTTGCTAAAGGCTAAACACTGATCCTTATCTAGATATGGCAAGCTAACAGGCCTTCAACTTTGGTCAAGCAACAAATTTTATAGGTGTTTGCTAGACTTAGATCATAGATGGCAAGCAAGGTAGACCCAGGGTAAAGGATAATATAGGAAAGAACAAGGGTCCCTAGGTAGAAGATGATCCTAGAGACTACTAGACTCTCAGTTTTACTCAGCTAGTGTGTGTGTGTGCTTTGTACCTATCTTTCTCTATTAGAATGTCACCCTTGAGGCTTCGAGCTTAGACTGATCTCCACCCAAGAATATGGACATTCAACAATCTTCTCTCTTTCACTCTTTTTTTTTTGGTTTTTCACTTTTTTTGTATTTTCCTTACTTGATTTTTCTCATTTTTTTGGATTTTGACTTTTCAAGAAATGAATGCTTTTTGAACTTTTGATATGCAGTACTTTGATGTCTCAATTCTCACTTTTTGACACTCTTATTTTGATCACTCTTTTTTTATTTACTCGGATCTTAGATTTCTTCCTTCAGAGCTTTGATCTTCCTGACGTTTTTGGCCAAGAAAGATAAGGGGTTGAGTGCCACCTAAAGTTTTTGTAATCTAGTTGGACTTCTCTACTACTAGGGAAGAATTGGGAAGATCTACTTGCAAGCTTCCTTTGAACACTGTAGGTTTGAATATTGACTTTGTTTAGACCTAGCATCTTGACTCATTAAGCCTGGGATCAGTGTAAATCTAAGAGCTAAGTTTTTATTAGAATCACTAGGAATGAAAAGGGATAATGGCGATTGTGAAAATGGGGACTCTCTAGGTCATGAAAGGATACTATATACCTAGGCAACATTAGACTCCTTACTGAGAAGAAAATAGTATAAGAGAAAGTCACTAACTGTAATTCAAGATGAACAGAATGATATAGAAATGCAAGAAACAAATTGTTTATGACATTTTTATTTTTTTTATTTTTTTGTACTTTTATGTTTTATGATTTTTTTGGTTTTTAGACATAATATTTCTTGAGGTGAAAGGCATTGACAGTTTCACCAAATTCCTCTCCCTCCATTGTGCACAAGAGATAGGCACCATTTCTAACATCTTCTTTGACCATGTAAGGACCTTTCCAGTCTTCTTAAAAAGCTCTTTTTTGTCTTCTTTTCTTATTCTTCATGTTACCTCTTCTCAGGACAAGTTCTCCTATTCTGTAGGGTTGGTTATTTGAATCTATTGTTGCCAACTCAGTGGTTTTTCTTGGCATTGTGAGACGCAGTAAGTATTGAAAGGCTTATTGATGAGAAGAGGTCCAATATAGGACTCCATCACAATTTAGTGATTCCGCTAACAGATTGAACTGTTCTTGCATGTAGATTTTCACATCTGATCTCTCTTGGATTCTTTGCAAAAATTGGAATAACTCAAGGGGAGTTTGTGGCTCCCTTTGTTCATCAGGAGGGACAAAGCTTATACTTGTCCTCCCATTTGATTCTGGTCTTAAGTCCATGGCATATCCGATGTAACTTTTTGGCAATTCAAAAATGATAGGGTCATTGATGCCGACTGTCACTCTCATCTTCCATTCTCTGTGAAAAATACCTTCACTTTCTTCATCTTCATTGGGAAGTCTTTCAACCATTTCGATTTGTACTGGGGGTGCTTCCCACTCACCAAGTTCATTTGATTGAACCGAGGTAGAGGTGATTAGCTTCTCTTGCGGTTGGGACACCATAAACATCCTAGGTAGCATTCCTATGACATTAGTTGATTCACTGTCAATGGAATGCACCTCCTCCATGGGTGTCAATGGTCGATATGAATCTTCTAATGGTGTGAGAGGTTCATAAGATTTTGTTTCTTCTGGTGTCTCGGGGACACGCAATTCACTTAGTGGTGAAAATGGAGTGTAGCTTTCTATTATGTCTTCCTTAGCATTTGAGAAAGCGTGCGGGTCTACATTTCTTAGATCTAACGTGATTGTCTCAAACATTGGACCTTCAGTTCTGTGCGGTTTTTCTCATATGCAAGGGAAGAGTTTATAGGCTTCTTGGATGTTGATCATGAGTACATCTAAGGGAAATTGGAGTGGGTGATCCCGCTCAATCAATTCCTTGATCTCAATTGTTCTATCTTTGGGAACCATTTCCTTTTGTTTTGGCAATGCCTCATTCTCTAAAGTTTTGATTTCCATCTATTTGATGCGTATTGACTGAGGTGTAGGATTAGGGATGGTTAATTTGTTGGTAGGGAGTTCATAGTCCATAGAGATACCTATACGCTTGTTTGGTATGTTTAATTTTAACATGCTGAAAGGGATTGGATCTCCCTTTGTGACGTACAATTTCCCTAAGTGTAAGAATCGAGCTTCTTGAAATAATATGGATGGCACAACTTTCATCTTGTGTATCCATGGTCCTCCAAGGATTAAGTTATATCCTATGTCTTTGTCTATGCCGTAGAACGTAGTATGAATGGTTTTAGGTCCCAAGGTTACTGGAAGGGTAATCTTACCTATGGTCACATATTTTAGATTATCATATCCGCTTAGAGTATCTCGTGAGGTAGTGATATTAGTGTGTTTATATCCCATCCTCTTTAATAGGGAGAAAGGAACTATATTAACTGCTGCTCCATCATCGATTAAGGTTCGCTTGATGCATGTATCGTAGATCCATACTTGAAGATATAGTGCAGGGTCTACTTTTTTGTTAACTCTACCTTGGAAGGCATTTGTTGTAAGTCGAAGAAGAACCCTGGATCTTTGAGTTCTGAGTTTGGTGGATTGATGTCATAGTCCACATGATTGATTTGCTCACTAGGTGGTGGCATAATTTGGTCGAGGTATTTTAGACCTATTTCTTTTAGTAACACTAAGCGATATGAAGGGGAGTTCCTAAGTAAGTCAATGAATGAAATGTGGGTATATCTTTTCTTTAAATCTTCTATGAGCTCATAAGGTCCAATTGGAGCTAGTATAGGTTCCATTACTGAGATGATACCTTCATAGGCTCCTATTTTCTCATTTTCATCCTCATGGTCTTCCTCTTCTTCTTCATTGTGCATAATCTCAACTAATCCCATCATCCATCTTCTCCCTTTTGTCCCAGTTGTGATGGGATTTCGGGGTTACTACTTTGAGTTATCTTGTGTTGGCTTGTTGTTTCTGTGTCTTTATGTGTAGGGAACAGATCCTGATAGATTTTCATATTTGCATTTTGTTGAGCTATTGGAACTTGATTGTGTCTTGTATCTTTGTTATCCAACGTAACCTCCTGTGGGTTCAAGAACATCTCTATGAACAAATGTTGTTGGTCTTCTTGTAGCCTTGCTATGAATCTGTTATATTCTCTACACAATTATGTGTTGTGCCCCCTTGTTCTATGAAAAGAATAAAATTGATTGAACTCGTATGGGGGTCTTTCATATCTTCCATCATTTCTATTCCCGTTTGCATTGCGGTTCCAACTTTGGTAATTGTTTCGAGGGTAGTACCCATTGTTTCTAGGTCATTCTATGGCATTTACGTTAGGAAGATAGTAATCTCTCCCATTTTAATCATCTCTTATCTTCTTGATTGGGGTTCATCTGTCACCCCGTTTGTGGTTGCACTCCTATTATTTTTAAGGATCTTAATGATAGAGGCATTTTTTCCCGTGTCTTCCTTTATCAGTCTTTGTTTGACCCATAGATTTTTCTACCACTGTCGATGGCGGCTTGGTCAATCCTTAAAGCACTTTCCAATGCCTCTTCATAGGACTTGTATGGAAATTTTTGAACGTCTTCTCTCATGTCTTTGTTAAGGGCATGCAAGAAGAGGTCACAAAGTTCTCAGTGATCCATGTTCAGAGCACTAGTTGAAGAGTAGAGGACTTGCCTCCATCGAGTGACAAAGTGGGCTACGGATTCATTTGGCTCTTGTTTCATTGTGAGGAATTCTCTGATCCCTGTTTTAACAAGTTTTTTCATGTCAAATGCCATGAAAAACTCTCTGATTAGTTGTCTAAACAAATGGATTAAAGCTTCTGGTAAGCAATAATACCAATCCAGAGCGATGCCTTCAAGAGTTTTTGGGTAGCTTTTTCCTACAACCCCATCCCAAGGGAGGAGTTCTCTTATGGTCATGGTGTAGGCTTTAATGTGGGAGTTTGGATCTCCTTCTCCTTTGAACTTCAGGAGATTTGGCAATGGCTGAGGTAGTTGTACACTTCTTATGTTTTGATCCAAAGGTTCCTTCAAATACTCAAAGTATGTTCCAAGAAAGGTACTTTGAAATTGTGGGGTTGATAGCAATAACCCTGTAGGTGGGTTTTGATAACCCATTGTTGGATTTGTTGTATTGTTCCGAACTAGAGGGTTCCCATTTAGACATGTGTCATTGCTGGTGTTTCGTGAATAGTAGTTGAGGTAGGGGGATTTTGAGATGCCCCCTGGTCCTGTTCATGAGATTTCTGCATTCTTTTAGGAGCAGCTTGCTCTACTTCCAAGATTCTAATTCTTTACACTAGAGTTGCAATTAAATATGCAGGAGTAGCAGCTCTAGGTGTTTCTTCATTTCTGGGATTTTCTCTTCGAGTATTTTCACAATGATATGCTTCTTCGCATGCAACATTTTCTCTTTCCTCTTCTCACAAGGCAATCCTTAATGCCTCTTGAGCATTTTTGGCTTCTTGCAAGTGTTTTTCTAGTCATTTGACTTCCTCATCAAGATGAGTACTTGATGTGCTTGTGGACGGCTGATTAGGTCGATGTATCTCCAACCTTATCCTTCTAGCTTTATGTGGCACATTTGGTTTGGCCAGATTATTTTCCAAAGTTGGGTTGTTGAAGGATAGAGAACTCCTAGATTCTCTTTGATCTTGTTCATAATCAGAATCTGCGTAGTCATAATAGTTGGTGACTGGTGCATTAGGATGCGGCAGCACATACCTATCAAAGGAAGGAGCTTCTAGTTCTCTTGAGGGAATATTCCCTTGATTTAAATCAAGTTCTGTCATGTTCAGCAGTGCCATAGATGCCACAGAATAAATGGAATGGATGATGGTGTAAGCAATAGAAGCTAAAGTGGCTATGAAGAGTAGTGAAAGAATGTTTCGAAGCTTTTGTTAAATGTTTTGAAATGTTTGAAATGTGAACGCAAACTTACTTGTCCAAGAAGGATTTGCAATTTCACGTCACGTTCACCAAAATATGTACGCTCAAAATCACGACTCCAGTTGCCTGGGGCTATCGGTTCAGATTTTGGAATGCACACGGACCCTTCCCTCCTTGCCATGAGGCAATCCGCCATGTCACTCTTGCTCTCATGGAAGTAGCCAGTCGAGAGGAGGCGAGACACGGAGGGGATCTGGCTTGTTGGAGAATTGTACTTCACAGAGAGGGGTCGGCAAGTCATGTGGCCTTTGTTGTTGTATGCTAAGTTGAATGTTTCATTTGATGGTGGTTGTTGTTGAGATAATCCTATGACCCGAAGGGTCACTAGTTTCTCTTCTCCTGTTGGGGTTTCTTTTATTCCACCTTTGTGTGGGTAAGTGGTTTCTTACATTTATATCCTCTTGTCTTTCTATGCATTGAATGAATTCTTATTGTATTTGGAGTTATCTAGTTTCTTCTAATAACAGGAGGACAAATGGGTCTCCTTGTGGTAGAATAAATGTCTCCTATTGTTGTCGTGGATTGATTTCCTTGATCTCGTCACGGATAGCCCTCGCCCACTCTCCTGTCACTCCTAGGCACATTTGTGAGCCAAGATAGAGGTAAATGTGTGATGACCAATCTGTAACTAGACTTAGGGTTTTGACCTAGGGTTTGGCTATGTTTTGACTTATTTTTACCTTGTGATGTGATCAAGGGTTTGATTGAACCGTTTAACCGTGGTTACCTCGTGATAGTATTGAGGGTTTGCAATTTTATCTTTTCTAGGGTTTCTATATGCATGCAAAGCTAAATGATATGCAAATGTTTTTTTATGTTTTTTTAGTATTTTGGAAATGAAAAGTGCTCTTTAATCTATGAAAGGGAAATATGAATGCAAACTAATATGATTTTTCCTAATGCAAGTTTAATCTATGTTTTTGGGTTTTAGAATGTTTTGAGATAATCTAATCTAAAAAGGGAAATTGCTTCTTCAAATAATCTAGATCTAGAAATATGAAAATAATTATTCTAACATGTAAGATCTAACTATCAAGGAAAAAGTAAAGATTTACTGTTCCCAAGAGCAAATTTGGTTTTCTAATTACTATGAATTGAATAAAGCATTGAAGGAACCTGAAAGAAATGAATATTCGTGTGACTCCACTACCCTCAAAATCCTTGATACTGGCAACCTCAAGTCCTTTTGAAGCAACGGGAAGACCTCTTGATGACAAAACAACACAAAGAAGCAAAAAGAAGCTTTATTGAAGCTCTAATGAGCTCAATGAGAGCTTTGGTTGAGCACAATGGTGTTGAATGAAGCAGTGTAATGATGATTGGTTAAACAATGAATAAATTAAAAGGCACCTTCGTCCTGTGAGAGCATTTGAATGCTAAGTTAGAGAGCAAAAACTGGCAAGAGTTGTGTGCACAATGAATTTGCCTCCTAGGAAGAGCTTTGAAGCTATACAACAATGAAAGCTTTGAATCTTTGAATAAATAAAGAAAGAAATGAGGAAAGATGCTCAAAGGCCTATGAAGAAGCATGAAAAAGCTTGTGAAGATGAGAATAGTATTCTCCAACTTGCTCAACTTGGAAAATAATGAAGAGATGAGGGGTATTTATAGGTTGGAAGAGGTCATGAGAGGTGGAATTGATTGAGAAGTTAACTCAATTGATTTCTAAGTTAACAAGGATTGATTGGGGAGTTAACAAGTTTGATTACCCAGTGAACTCAGCTAACTATGGAGTGATAAATCAATAATAGATTATCACTGAAGAGGAATTAGAGTTGAGAGGATGCATGAGATTGGTTGAGTTATTAAGTTTAGATCAAATGGAGCTAATTATGCATGTGTGGGTGCATGAAATAGTCAACTCCATATTAGGCATCAAAAATCATGCGAACTAGAAGAAAAACGGGCAAAAATGGAGCTAAAACGAGTGAGAAACTTGAATTTTTCTGCGGCTAAAAACATGATAGGGTCGCCCCTTTTGCCAGTAGGGTCACCCAGGGGAGATTCAGGTTGGATAGGGTTTTTTGGGAAAAAGGAGGGTTGGAGATGACAGAAGAGAAGAAAAGGAGGGGTTCTGCGTCCAGAAACAGGTTAGTTATGTGCAAAATATCCAAATCTCTACTTGCACCTACAGGATCTCCTGGGGGAGATCTAGAAATAATAGGGGGAGATTTGGATTGGTTGAGTACAATTGAAAACTGAAAGTGGGACATGGATAGGGGGGACCTCTAGAAGGCTTCTAGGGGGTGCAGAGGATGAAAAACATAGGGGAAAGGTGAAAACTCACCTACAAGATGCTCACAAGGCTTAGGAACAAGGTCAAAAGCTTAGGAAACACAAATCAACAAGTGTCACAAAAAGTGTCGAAAAGCATTGCAAACGGGGAGAGAGAGAAATCAACAAAGAGGAAACAACACAAGACAAGAAAGAAGACACGTCATCAAGAGGTTTGCTACTTAGAGGACATTTATTTCATGCTTACATGTACGTGACAAGGATTAAAATCATCATAGGGGTCCTCGTGGAGGTTGTCGTCATTTTTGTGCTTACAGTTCTAGCTCCTCATTTGTACAATGGATCCTAGACAAGAAATCAACAACTACATTAAATTTTCTAGGTTTATCCACTGTAGTTACATTGAATTCTTGTAGTAACATTAATCATCTAATTATTCTACCACTGGCTACTAGTTTATTCATTAAATATCTTATGGTAGAGTCATTAGTATGCATAGTTACCTTATACCCTATAATATAATGTCAAAATTTATTAATCACATGGATTACTACCAAGAATTCTTGTTTTGTGGTGGTATAGTTTCATCCGGTAGGGGTTAAATTTTTGCTAGCAAAATAGATGACATATTTTCCTTCTTCTTCATCCTCTTGACCCATGACTACTCTAATTTCATCATTTGAAGCATTTGTATAGATGTAAAATGGTAATTTCCAATTAGGTCCTCTCAAGACTACTATAGTGGTGAGCTTGTCTTTGATTATTTTGAAAGATTCTTAACATTCTTGTTGTTGGCAAGAGACACTATATGGATTCATGATTGTTGTCATTGATGGCAACAAAGTTCATCCCACACATCTGTAGGAGATGGTGTGTCTCTACCAGAAGTCAGAGTGAAGAATGTTGTGGTCCGATAAACAAGAACAGAGCATGTGACAAGGTCCGACAGACAGGTCCGGATCTCTCAGAGGAAGAATCTTGGTGAGGTGTGGTTTTGGGGAAGTCAAGAGAACTACCTTGAGTGATAGATTCTAAGGATTTAGCCTCCGGTGATAGATGAGGAAAAAGATATGAATACTTGAGTATTAGGTTCCTGAGTGACAGTATGAATAGAGGAAGAACTGACTGGCAAAACATCAGACTTTATTCCGGATGTGTTACTGATGGTGGTAAAGGTTATGAAGGCATGAATTATGTTTGGCCAACATGATTAATGATTTCTACAAGTATATGCTTGATCTGCATTACTTGATGTGCAAGGATTCAGCTGACAGATCAGAGTTTGTGAAAAGATTGACTATTCCAGGGGCCGACTAGAAAGGTGATGAAATCACTTGTGCGGATATATATACATGATGGATTTAGTTGTGAGGGGGTCATGATTGTGTGTAATGTGTGAATAAAAGTAGAAGAGTAGAGCGAAAGCAGTAAGGAAGGTCTGGTATGTGAAAGGAAAGTAGCATAAGAGAAAAGGAAAGATGAAGTGCAGTAGATCAATGTACTGAGCCTAACCAGAACTGAACTCCAGCATATGTAGATGCTCCCAATTAGTTTAAGTATTGTATAACACTCTTTTTGTAGACAGTGAGTCTCTTGTAGGTAGTGTGCCTCTTGTGAGCAGTGTGCTCGGGCAGTGAGCCCTAATTGGCAAGTGCCATTTTATTTTTCCTTATTCTTCTAACAGAGAATAATCTTTGGGTTAATCACCCCGTGGTTTTCTCCCTTAACAGGGTTTCCACATCAAAAATATTGTGTCATGTGTATTTCCATTTCATGGTTATGTTTGCTTGTTTGAATTAATGCTGCATTGATTAATAAGAAAGTTCAGAAAGAAAAAACAATTAGGATAACTGATTCACCCCCCCTCTCAGTTATCAATAATTGGTATCAGAGCTAAGTTCCTCCTAATAGAGTCTAATAGCTCGAGGAAGATCTGGGAATCCAAATGGATGCATATGGTTTAAGGGAGCAACTCAAGACTACCCTTGAAGATCTTGAACAATCAAACTCTGAAGTCAATGAATTAAAGGAAAGACTCAAACAGGCTGATGTTTTCATGAGAGAGCTAAAAGACAAATTAAGTCTTTCTATGAAAAAGAGAAAGGAGCTGCTTCAGCAATTGGCAAGTCAAGGTGAAGCAAATGATACAAATGAGGAGCTGAAGGAGAAAACCAAGTTATGTGAAAAGTTATCAAAAGAAGTCATTATGGTAAGACATGAAATGGAATTAGGAGTTATGAAGTTTACCCAAGAGATTGAAGAGAAAAGAAAAACTGAAGATAATCTAAGACAATCTCTCAAGGAGAAATCAGAAGATTGCCACCAAATGGATAGAATTATCAAACATCTTGAATCTGATCTTGAAGATGCTAAAGAAAATGAAGAAAAACTTGAGGATCAAATTGTCTCTCTCAAAAGGGATCTTCAAACAGCAAATGAATATAAAGAGAAATTCAAGATAAGTTCTGCTCAACTTGAAGTTCTTCTTGGAAGTCAGAAGAGGGTAGATGACAAGTGTGGTTTAGGATATGAGAAAGGAGAAAGCTCTGGATCCGGTCAGAAGAATTTTGCATCAGAAAATCCAAGGAACAGGCCTAGAAGACCTCCGGTAAGACAGCCTAATGCTCAAAGATATCCATCCTTCAATGGATACTACCGCAACTGCAATAACTTTGGTCATAAAGCTAATCAGTGCAAAAAGAGAATGAATCAGACTAATTCATCCTTCTTTGGACAGTGTTTCAACTGCAAAAGGTATGGTCACAAATCTCATGAATGCAGAAACATGCAAATGAACAAATCATTCAATGGTAGATGCTTTGCATGCAATAGAATAGGTCATATGGCTAATCAATGCAGATCAAGAGGATATCAATCAAATATGCAAAGAAATGTTGTTTGCCAAATTTGCAATAGATCCGGTCATATTGCAAAATTCTGTAGAAGCAAGTATCAGGACAAAAGAGGTCCGGTATATCATAATCAGAATCAAGATAAGGGGAAACAAAAAGTGAATGCGGATGAAGTTAAAAATGAGATGAACAAGATTTGGGTAAAGAAAAGTATAGAGAATATAGAGGTTGGATCTGCACCAGACTCTGGTGCTGATATTCCTTCCAGAAATTAAAAAGTGAGCTCTGGCTCAGGGGGAGACACAAAGAAAACCTTGTTCCCCCAGCCAGTCAATTGGTGCCGGAACTGGCACAAGAAGAGTTGTGAATTGAAGGATTCATAAGGGAAGCATCCAAACAAATTGTGGTTAAGATTTGGAAGATCCGTAAGATGTTTAAAGATCAGGATTGATCTGGTTCTTCAAGTCATCCGAATAAGGCAAACCGGAATAATTTAAGTCGAGCATTTATTGCAACCTGACATTAGGGTTTGCAGAGCAATATAAGGGTTTTCTCATTAAGCATTTTTTCATTCTGCATTCAAGAAGAAAAGAAAAGGAGCTCTGCAAACAACTTCTCCCAAAAGATCAAGACGATTCTTCGTACAGCTCAATCCGAATTTCATCATGTGCCCTAAACTGCGTAAAAGGTATTCTTCGTTCCTGATATCCTTCAGTAAGATTGTTTAATGATGGCTACTCTGAATATAGTAAAGATTTCTAATAGACCTCACCCCACATTTAAGAAACATCCATACAAATCCTTGGAAGTAGATCCCCTAGGAGCATTTTCCAGTGTTCCGCATGGCATTTTGCACACCGAAGATATTAGGGTTTACATACACGCAAATGTTGAAGAGTTTGGGGAATTCAAACTAAGAGATATCTATCACAAACAACTATTAGATGATTCATTTGAGCTCAAACCGCAATACAAGGGCCTCCGGAACAAGCACTTTGCACAATACATACATTTCCCTTGTTTTACAGAGGATGAATGGGTCAGGTACATTTTGAGCAGAATACATGACAACTTCATGTGGTTAAATGGACCATTCAAAATCACAAAAGATGCCATCAGGGTAGTTACCAGATTACACTCATCCGGTGGGATTCCTGTTCGTACATCTGTGAAGAATCAAATTGTGAGTGAGGCTACTAGATCCAAGTTTGACAAAAGAGCAATGAAAGTAGATGACATCTCTAATCCGGATGTCAAGTTTGCCTCCATGATCATTAGATATAAAATATATCATTCTAGCAGGGAAAATTCTATACCTGGAACTACCATCTACACCGCTTATGAAATGCTAAGAAAGGATGCAGATTATGATCTTTGTCAACTTCTCTTGAACCAACTCTTGGAGAATCTGCAGAAAATAAAGAAAGATAAAAAGAATTCATTCAAGTATGGTGGATTAATATTGTGCTTATTCTTCTACTTTATGAATGAGCTTCCCGGATCTAGTGGCTGGGTGTGGGAGAATGATAGACCAGTAGCTATCCAAATCAGAGATTATTTGCATGGACTCGGTGATGACAAAGCACAAAATACAGCTGTGGGGATACTTCAAGAACTTTCAAAACATGATGCAAGAAAGAGAAAGGATTCCCCAGTCTCTTGTTGAGAAATACAAAGACAGTCTGTTTTATGGTAGAGACTTATCAGTGCCTAATGGAGGTAGTAGAACCAAGAACTGTATGGATCATGCCCATGGGGTATGAAGTTGATGAACAAATTGTAGAGCTACATGTTCAACACATGCTCAGTCAGCCAAAGGACCCAAAAGCAGAAAGATTTGGAACCTTTGAAGAACTAAGTGTGAAAATTCACACTAAGCTAAGGCAGCCAGAGATCAAAAGGAAGGTAAGAAAAGAAGTTGCAAAAAGCTTTGGCATCTCAAAGGAGGCACTTGATACCAACAGGGAAAAGAGGCAAAAGGCTAAGGAAGAAAAGAAAGAGGAAGAAAAGGGAAGCAAGGAAAGTGCTCCAATAGAAACCTCAACCCGGACTAGATCATCAAAGAGATTTGCACCTGTCACTGCCAAAAGCTCAAGAACATCAAAACTGGAAGTCCAGGCATCCGGCAAAGGAGAGAAAAGATCAAAGACAAAAGCCACAAGGGCTTATGCCAGTCAAAGAGATGAAGAGGAAACCGAATCAGATGAGGAGATAAAGGAAATAAAGAAACAGAAGAAGAAAGGATCCGATAAACCTTCCACAGGTCAAGACAAGGAAGAAATGGCAGAGGAATTTGTAGAAAAACCCACCCTGTCTTTAGAAAGTGTAATCAAATCAGTCACTGTGGATGGAAACCTTCAACCAATGGCTGAATTCTATGATGATTATAATGAGGCTGACCAAAAGATCCTGCAGGAAGCTACAGTTAAGTATCTGAACATATATAATAAGGCTTTTATTAAAATCATATCTCTCATTCCCAAGAGCCTAGAAAAGGAGTTAGAAATGAGAAAGACTAATGCCATGGCAAAATACCTTGAGATCCGATAACAGATAGCTATTCAGCTATATCCTTCAATCGATCCCAAGACAATGAATATGGTATTCAAAGATTGCAAGGATGAGTTTAGGAGCAAAGCAAGGATGAATCAACTTATGCTTGGTGAGACCGACAAGGTAGCCAAGGACACAGAAGAGATTCTCTGGAAAGCCTTCAAAAGATTCAATCTTCCTATCATAGAGGACTTGGGTGCTGACCCCTCAGCCACAAATATTGTAGAAGAACTCTGAGAAAATAACAGAAGAAGTTATGGATACCGGTGCAAAAATAGCTAAGGACTTGGAATCCTCCGCTCCAGAAGAGGTGGCCCATGAACAGACTAACATCTCTCCTCCGGTTTCCCTTGCTGACTCCGGATCCAAAGGAGAAGAAAGAGTAAAGGAGAAAGAAGCAGAGGTGAAGGGAAAAGAAGACATCAGTGCAAAGGTTGTGGAAGGAGAGAAAGCTCCAAAAGATAGTTCAGTGACTACAGAAGAAAAGAAAAATTTGTCTCCGGCAAGAGACACTGCAAAATCAGTCAAGGACTTTTTGATAAAAGCAGCTATGGAGATTGATGAACCGGATCTATTAAAAGGGCCTCTGGACTTTGACTCTCTATCTCTGGTGCAAACAATAAAGATAGCTTCATTTGCAAATGCGAAGGCCAAAGAAAAGCTACTGAAATCTCACATGGAAGATTGTGAGCTTATAGAGGTAGCATCCAGAGTTTTGGAAAAGATCATGCCATCTTTTCAGAAGGATCACACAGCATCCTCTTCCAGTAATCTCAAAAATCTAGTCAGCAGTGTTAATACACATTTTGATTCTCTAGAGAAGTCAGCTGAAGAAAAGGTCCGGAAGGAGTTTTTGGATAAGAGATTCTCAGAGGTACAAGGTTTGATCATTAATGATAGGAGAAATATGAATATTGGGATAAAGAGCTTAGAAAATGCTCTTAAAGATGGCAGAGAAGTATACAAATTTTGCTTATCTTGGCCCACAGTGACCAAAGATATTGAGAAGAAAGTAAAAGAGCAAGAGGATAAACTACTAAGTTTGTCTCAAAGTTTTGATCCTCTCTCTTCCTCCATCGTAAATCAAGAGTGTCAGTCTATTGCAATCACAAATGCAATAAAGAACTTTGAGAAGGAAAGAAAGAACATAATTAGCTGGATGGGTGAACTTAGAAGGATCATTATCCCTAAGTTGGAGGCCATGCATGAGGCCATAAGTGATGCTCAGACTACCGCTCGGACCAATGATCCGACAGATCTTAAGAGGGCAGAAGCTTTTGCGTTCCTGTTGAGTGGTCACATCTCCATTTTGGATCGAATGAAGCAAAGCTGGGCTGCAAAACTTGTCCAATTGAAGACATCTTTTGCAGACATTCTTCAGTTTATGTGAGCATGTAATATACGGCTAAGTATAGTTAAATTTTTAAAAAATTTGGTATGCAGACCCTACCCTTTGCCATTGATGTCAAAAGGGGAGTGAGGAGCAGTGAAAAATGAGGAATCCAACTAAGGGGGAGCTCCAGAAAATGTATATAAAAATAGAGCATCAGCTAAGGGATAGCATAGTGTAAACACTTAGTCATTTTTCACTAAGTGTTGCCATCAATGCCAAAGGGGGAGATTGTTGGCAAGAGACACTATATGGATTCATGATTGTTGTCATTGATGGCAACAAAGTTCATCCCACACATTTGCAGGAGATGGTGTGTCTCTATCGGAAGTCAGAGTGAAGAATGTTGTGGTCCAGTAAACAAGAACAGAGCATGTGACAAGGTTCGATAGACAGGTCTAGATCTCTCAGAGGAAGAATCTTAGTGAAGTGCGGTTTTGGGGAAGTCAAGAGGACTACCTTGAGTGATAAATTCTAAGGATTTAGCCTCTGTTGATAGATGAGGAAAAAGATATGAATACTTGAGTACCAGGTTCCTGAGTGACAGTATGAATAGAGGAAGAACTAACTGGCAGAACATCAGAGTTTATTCCGGATGTGTTACTGATGGTGGTAAACGTTATGAAGGCATGAATTATGTTTGGCCGACATGATTAATGATTTCTACAAGTATATGCTTGATCCGCATTACTTGATGTGCAAGGATTCAGCCGACAGATCATAGTTTGTGAAAAGATTGACTATTCCGGGTGTCGACTAGAAAGGTGATGAAATCACTTGTGCGAATATATATACACGATGGATTTAGTTGTGAGGAGGTCGTGATTGTGTGTAATGTGCAAATAAAAGCAGAAGAGCAGAGCAAAAGTAGTAAGGAAGGTCCGGTATGTGAAAGGAAAGCAGCATAAGAGAAAAGGAAAGATGAAGTGCAGCAGATCAGTGTACTAAGCCTAACCAGAACTGAACTCCAGCATATGTAGATGCTCCCAATCAGTTCAAGTATTGTATAACACTCTTTTTGTAGACAATGAGTCTCTTGTAGGCAGTGTGCCTCTTGTGAGCAGTGTGCTCGAGCAGTGAGCCCTAATTGGCAAGTGTCATTTTGTTTTTCCTTATTCTTCTAACAGAGAATAATCTTTGGGTTAATCACCCTGTGGTTTTCTCCCTTAACAGGGTTTCCACATCAAAAATATTGTGTCATGTGTATTTCCATTTCATGGTTATGTTTGCTTGTTTGAATTAATGCTGCATTGATTAATAAGAAAGTTTAGAAAGAAGAAACAATTAGGATAACTAATTCACCCCCCCTCTCAGTTATCAACACTTGTGTCTAGGAAAACTTGGTCTCTTTTTAGAGAAGGCAAAAGAGTGGGGCTACTATTTTACTGAAGCCCTTAATGGATCTCTAGTAGTATCTCTAGCATGACCTAGGAAACTTTAGACATCTGTTTGAGTCTTGGGTGGCTCTAGTTGCTTGATGACTTGAATTTTATTTGGACCCACCTTAATTCCTTCAGTAGAAATGTGGTTTACCTAGGACAATCCATTGGTCAACCATGATAAGGCATTTCTCATGGCTAAGAAACAACTTGTGTTCTACATAGCATTGTAAAACTTTGTCTAAGTTACTGAGTGCATCCTCAAAGGTATTTCCATGAATAGAAAAGTCATCCATATATATCTCCACATAGTCATTCACAAGTTCTGCAAAGATGGCTAGAATGACTCTTTGAAATGTGGTAGGGGCATTACATAGTACAAAGGGAAGGACTCTATAAGAAAAGGTACCCCATGGAGAAGTAATGGTAGTTTTTCCTTTATCTTCCAAAGCTACTTGTATCTGGTTGTAACCACTAAATCCATCCAAAAAGGAGAAGTAAGTTTTCCCTACTAAGTTCTGAGAACTTGGTCAATGAAAGGTAAAGGGAAATAATCCCTATAATTTGATTTATGAAGTTCTCTATATAATCTACACAAACTCTCCACTTCCCTCCCTTTTTAGGGACAACAACAAGGGGAGACACCCCTTTTTTTTTTAAATTTGGTAGATGAATCCTACTTGTAGAAGTTTTTTAATTTTGGTCTTAACTACCTCCCTTAGAGAAGAAATGAGTCTCTACTATGGTTGTCTTACTAGTCTCACATATTTAGTATAATATGATGAGTGCATATGCTTGGATGTATCCCTCTCATATCTTTATAATCATATGCAAAAGATTTGGTTCAGTTCATCAAAGCATCAAACAGTTTCATTTCTTGCTAATCATTTAATTAGCATTGATGTTTAAAGTTTTCCCTGGTAGAATTATGGTTTGCTTTGTACCAAGGTGACTAGAAGAGATAGAATAAGTTTCACTTATTGATGTAATATTGAGAGGAAAAGATTGAGGTTGTAGAATATGGAAGGTGTTTATATCTTCTAATAAGTTGTCTCTTTTTGGAATTATGTTGGCTAAGGGACATTGAAAAGCCTTTAGGAAGTCTCTTTTATCATCTTGGACAAACTCCACTATACCTGTCTAGAGGAGGGATTGAAGATCATCCTCTTCCTCCTATTACATTTCATAGTTTGAATCTAAAGAATAATAAAAGGTAGAGTCAATATGTCTTGTTGAGAGATTGTAATTGACACTTGCATAAAAAAATCATAAAAATAGCGTTGTTAGGTCATACATATAAAAAGAAAAGTTACAAAGATTCTTTCGTAGTATGTTTTACTAAAAATAGAAGCATAACAGATATATTAGAAACAAGTACCCATTTAGAAATAGGTGCCCATTCTATTTTAGCACACATACGCATTTAAAACGGGCACCCATTTCATTTTAGAATGGGTGAACATTCTCTTTTAGACTGTGTACTCATTTTTTAGGAACATGTACATGTTCCTGAGCGAGAATGTGTTTCAAAAAATTTTAATTTTGAGACCTACAAATTTGGTTTGGTTTTAGGCTTGGAAAAGGCTTTGAAACCCAACCCTTAGCCTTGGACCTGCAAGTACAAGGCCATGTTAGCAACAAGAGAAAATTTTGAATTTGCTAATATGGCTAACGACTTTTTTTTTAGAATTTTTAGACCAAATTAAAACCCACTACATATCACAATATCTAGTTTTCAAATATGTAATTTTTTTTTACTATTGGACATATTTTTCTATTTATGAATTAATTTTTAAACAAAGAGACTCATAAACTTGAAATAACATACATTACTATTTTTTAATAAATTTTGATTTTGAAAGTTTTTTTGAAAAAAAGATGTCTGACCAATCTAGACATCATTCTCTACATGATGAAAAAAATTCATGTTATGATTAGTTTAGCTCAAATTATGTTGATCGTACACGAGGGATGTTAAAAACACAAATTAGGGCCGGTAAAAAATTAATTAAAAAAATATTTATCAAAAAATTATAAAAAAATATCTTGACCAAACTTCAACATCATATGCATATTTCCACAAAAGAAATTAGAAAAATAATTTCATTTAGGCCAAATTATGTTGGCTATACATGTGCATATTTTGGCCCAAAACATACGACTTTTAAAAAGTCACTTTTGTACATCCTATACAAAACCAACTTTTATCATCTGGATATTAGAATAAATTACATATTTGAAAACTAGAAACAAAATCATACATTTCATATTTTTACATCATATTAATATTCTGTGTAAGTGCTTCAATTTTTTACTCCAACTATGACAAACTTTGATTTTCAAGAAAAACACTTCCACTTTTTGGCCAAAAGGCAGACCCAACTTATTGCACTCACCCTGATGTAGGAGCAACTAGTGCTTGGATTGAGGCTGCGACTAGAAAATTAGGAGCAGAATTTTCAACCCTTATGATAGAAATAACGCCCACGACAGGATCAACAAGGGAAAAAGAAACACGAACCATAGGGGAAGTGGGGACTGAGGAGGGTGCAACAAGAGGAGAGGTTTCCACAAGCACCTTAGAAGTGCATGTATTAGTCTCAATAGGAGCAGTACTAGTATTAGGGAGAGGTCCAGAGTTACCTGAGAAAGAGTTATCCTTGGCATAATCTACAGTAAGGTGCTCGGGTTGAGCATTCTTCCACCATGAAGAAGAATTTGAAAGCTTAGAACATGGACAATCTAATTCCAAATGACCCATTGCAAAGCATCTCCAACATAATCTATAGTATTGGTCTCATGTTGATGCTTATATGAGTAGAATATTTGTAAACGATATGCAAAAACCCATCTTAAGCATCTTGTAAATATATTTTTTGTTTTGTCGCACAAGATAAATCAAAACATTAATAATACTTCTTCCTAGTAGTATTACTCTTGAGGGAGTAAGTATATATAGAACCCAAACTAGAAGCTATAATTGGTGCTCCTTACCTAGATTAAATCTGTGTGCCTTGTATTTTATAAAAAGCTTTGCATCGTTGTTCTCAAATACATTTTGATGGGCATACCCTAGAATCCATGTTAATAATTTAGAACCTTTAGAGGCAATCATGAATCGTATTCATCTAAGGGTTGTGAATGACATTTAATAATTGATGTACAAAAATTATTCTATGAGGCTCACCGCATAAAATTTGCATAGGAAGGGATGTTTGTTATAGTTTTCTACATTTTTGAGGCTTAATTTTTGTAATAATAATTTAATGAAAAGTTTGATAAATGATATTGGGAGGCATTCACTGTTCCTTTCTTACACATTAAAACCCTCATTTTCTATGGATGTAGCTAAGATTTGAGTCACTTCTTGGTCTCACTTTAACTTGATATAAAACTATTGTAAAAAAATTTATAACATTGGAGAGGAAGGGTTATACTATCTGAAAAATTAAAAACCAAATTTAAAAGAAAAGATTTTTTTTTTATAAACACAAAAAGTTTCCTCTTATAACTATTTTTAATATAAATCTATCATGAAACACAAAGAAAACAACATACCCCTTATAACTAATTGTTCTTAATAAGAAATATTAAATTAAAAGAACCCTACTTCCCATTCAAAATACATTAAATAAAATATCTTTTAACACTTTGAAATATTTTAAAAACATGTTTTGATAGAACCACTTTATCCCTTCTGTGCAAGACACCACTTATACCTTAGACTTGTATGCATACTTTTAAAACCATAAGAGTATACATCATATCATGTCCATAAAGGTAATGCTAAGGTTGATGACCCAAAAAGGTCCTCAAATTTTGTTGCCTTCTCTCAAACACTCTCAATAAAAAAAGAGAACAAGAAAATATGAAAGGTAAGCAGTACTTCGTAGGTATCTCAATAATGTTATAATTGACTACACATATGAATGTACTTTAAGAGCTCCCCAATATTAGATTAACCCAGTGTTCATCTCTCTTTATACCAAGCAACTTTTGCTGGAATGTTACATAGTAGATATTTATTATTAAGTAGAAAGAACTTTTATAAGACAAGATATTTATAAACTGACTAAAATTTGGCTAATCTTTTTCATACCTTCTTGAACACAACTGGAGACCTTGAATATATTGGTCTCAACTACGGTAGCAACAATCATAAGTTTTCAGACCTTATGCAACTGCGAAGAATGGGATGCTTATGCAAGCGGATTCACAGTGATTTTTAATAAATCTAACCTTAATTTCCTCAATCCCCAGTTGGAGGATTTCACATGTCATCCATCAAAATCCCTAGCAAATACATTAGTTGAATTATTTGTATGAAACAAGAAAATTACTTCTTCACCTCCATCCATCTTTTGTGGTATGTTAATAAAATAGAAACTGCAATGAAGAACTTTTATAATAAAAAAAAATATAACAATGATCAACATTATTATATGCAATTATATAGACTTTGTTGCCTCCACTCCATTGTAGTAGAATGTTGGAATGCCTTGAGCATTAGTAATTCTATTAATAGTTGTACAGTTTACATTATTTTCTAAATTGTTTGTTTTTACTTATTTCCTTTCAAATTGGATACATCATTTAATTCAATGGTTAACAGTCAATAACAATTTTACACTTCATTTATATCAAAATATGGTAAATATTTGTCCTATCTTTATTGGCCAAAATTAATCTTTGATGTTGAACTAGATGATGTTTAAGAAACAAGGCAGCCTAACATGACTCTAACTTACTTAATCACATTTAAAGATAGATAATTTTTTTTTTTTTTTTTTCTATTTTTTATTTTTTAATTTTTATTTATTTTTATTAATGTGGTTGGGTTATGTGTGAATCCTGTGAACCTTGAGTTGTGATACCAAATTATCTAATACTAGCAATTGCACAGTTTTTGTGTGCAATGGGTTTGCCGATAGGTTATTTGTAGAGGAAGAAAGAAGAGATATGAAACACTAAATTACGCTTTTAAAGCCAATCTTTCTTGTGAAAATATCTTGCATTCATGGATGTGTGGTACATTGGCATTGGATTTCAAGAAATGTTGTGTATGAGGATTCTATTTTTATTTATCGTTTGTCGGCAAAATAGTGTATTATATAAAATATGATTTTTATTTTTTAATAATCAATTTTTTAAAGCTTGCCACCATCCTTATCTAAAAAGACTAATTTTTGTTGGGAAATAAGGTGTCTCGACCTTTGCAATTTCCTAGTAGCATTGTTTATTTATTTGTATATTTATTTATTGCCTAATGTTGTAATTACTTGCACATTTAGTTTGGTCACATAGTTGAGGTGGCACGGTGGCATGTCATCTTACTTGGAATGCGACTTGAATGGTCAAGTCAAACCTACATGGATTTGGGCGTCCCATTTGAGGTGGCACTAATATGCCATGTGTTGGCATCTTATGGTGTGTGAAAGACAATATTCCATATGACAGAATCTATGACGCGTAAGAGCCAAGTTTGAAGATTCCTATGACAAGTTGTGACAAGTGTCGGTGAGTATCTTTGCATGAAGGAAAGGCATCTTTAGGTGCCCTAGTTGGGCTATGACATGTTGTAAGAGGAATATGTTATATTTAGCATTGTATGACAGATTCTATTACAACATTTAAGGTTGTTATGTTGGGAACATCTATGACAACATGGAGCACTCCTATGTTGGGAAAGTCAAATCTACCATGTATGACAGATGTAAGGGATGTATTTGCATCAAGGACAAGTGTCCTTTTATGTAGGATAATATCCATGTGGCCAAGGTGGACGCCTATCCCAAGATGCTTCCAATATTTGCCTTGTAATCTCTATATATTGCATAGTTTGGAGTTGTAGTTGCATAGTGTTTTTACAGGTATTGTTATGTTGCTAGAATAACTCCAGAATCGACATTTGAAGACTCTTGGAAGAACTTGTATTGCAAGTGTATTGTAAACTATAACTGTTTTAGATAATACATTGTGCAGGGTTTAGAGTGTGGGGTTTTTCACCTGAAAAGGTTTTCCCCACAATATATCTTGTGTCTACTTCTCTCTGTCTACATTCTTGTATTGTGTTTACTGCTATAATATCTCTGATATATGTTTCATATTGCTGCAATTGTAAAGGTTAAAATGAATTTACATACCTCTCCCCTCATTAGATTAGTTTAGGAAGTGGTTTTCACACACCTATCTTCCTTTCAGTTGGTATCAGAGCCTGGCTAGTTTTGGTCCTAGCTGCTAGGTAGGGGTTTTTTGTACTGATCTTAGATTGAGTGGGAGCCTGTGTAGAGTATTCTGTAATCTTGTTGCAGGAAGGAGATGGCAGGCACATCCAGAAGAATAGAGGTTGAAAAGTTTAATGGCAACAATTTTGAGTTGTGGAAACTTAAAATGGAAGACATGCTTGTTGATAGAGACCTATGGGAAGTAATTTCTAATGTAAAACCAGCAGATGTCCCAAGATGATTGGGATCTCAAAGATCATAAAGCCAAGTGTCTTGTGAGACTCTGTCTAGCTAATTCTATCCTACTAAATGTTCATGAAGAGAAAACTGTGAAGGATCTATGGAAGAAACTTGGTGATGTTTATCAGGCTAAATCCCTGGTAAACAAGTTATTCCTATGGAAGAAGCTATATTCTCTAAGGATGGAAGATGGAGGATCTATTGTTGATCACATGAATGCCTTTAATATGTTGGTTGCACAATTGACATTCGTTGGTGTGAAGATGGAGGAGGAGGATCGGTGTATGACCTTGCTTTGCTCTTTACCGAATTCATGGGATCATCTTGTTATGGCCACCAGGAGTACCACATCCACTTTCAAAATGGATGATGTGGTGTCTTCACTATTATTTGAAGAGATGCAGAGAAAGTCATCTGAGTCGGCCAAAGAAGCTCTTGTGGTTCGTCGAAGACCCAAGGAGAAAGGGAAAAAGAAAGACAAGAAAGTTGAGAAGGGTAGATCCAAATCCTGTGAGAGATCCAAATCTCCTGGAAAGTCCAAGGTACTGTATTAGAACTCTGGGAAAACTAGGCATTTCTGAAAGGAATGCAAAGAGAAGAAAAAGAAGAAAAAGAAGAATGTCCCAGATTCAGATTCTAACAAGTCACAAGATGATGGTGATGCCTTCATTGTAGCCTTGGCCACCCATGCATCTGATGATGTGTGGCTAATTGATTCTGGTGCATCTTTCTACATGACCTCGCATCGAGACTGGTTTACAAAGTATGAAGAGTTTGATGGTGGAAGAGTGTACCTGGGTGATGATTCTCATTGGCCGTGGAAGAGTCACAATCTGATTCCTTGATGGATGAGTGAAGGGGATCTCTGGGGTTATGCACATCCCAATCTTGGCACGAAACCTGCTTTTTGTGAGTAATTGAATGATGCAGGTGTGCAAGTTGTCTTCTCTAAAGAAGGATGCAAGATGACTAGAGAAGCTATGGTGCTTGCAAAGGGTACTCAGAGAGGTACTCTATTTTAGCTGGAGGCATGCATTTCACAATGCAATAACTTTCTTATGACTCGAAGTCTAAAAGAGCTATAGTCACTTCATCCCCACCATTGGAACTAGCAACTAAAAGATCTATTGTATCAAATTCTGATGGTAGTGTATTTTGGGTACGTAAGGGTGCTCATGCTTTGGAAGTTAATCTTTCTGCTAACAAAAGAATGTTATGGCATAAGAGACTTGGCCACATTGGTGAGAAGGGTCTTAGAACCCTGAAAAATAAAAACCTTGTTGAGGGGTTAGATGATTATAATCTCAATTTCAACTTTTGTGAACATTGTATATATGGAAAGAAAAACTGTGTTCAAGTTTACTCAAGTTCTATAAAATCTTTTGGTGTATTGGATCTTATTCATTCTGATGTGTTTGGTCCAGTTAATGTTCTTTCGATCTCTAAATCTATATATTTTGTATCTTTCATAGATGATTATAGTAGAAGGACATGGATTTATTTTATCATAAGCAAATCTAAGGTCTTTAGTTAGTTCAAAAAGTTTAAATCTTTTGTTGAGAATCAGACTAGTAAAAAGATTAAGTGCTTGAGAACTAACAACAGTGGTGACTTCTATTCTATAGAATTCAATAAGTTCTACAAAGAAAATGGGATTGAAAGACATAAGACAACTCCATACACCCCGCAGCAAAATGGAGTTGCAGAGAGGATGAACATGACATTGATGGAGAAGGCTAGGAGTATGCTTAGTGGAGCTTGCCTTGAACAGAAGTTTTGGGCTGAAGCTATTTCCATTGCTTGCTACCTGGTAAATAGGTCTCCTGCATTAGCTCTTGTTGGTAAGACACCCATGGAGGTGTAGTATGGTAAGAATCCTTCAATAAGATGTCTTCATGTTTTTGGTTGTGAGGCATATGCTCATGTGCCTAGGGAGAAGAGGTCAAGATTGGAGAATAAGGCTATTAAGTGTATCTTCATTGGCTATAGTGTCGGTGTGAAAGGATACAAGCTTTGGGATCCTATGGCTGAAAAAGTGTTGTATAGCAGACGTGTTATTTTCAGAGAGCTAACACCTTCTTCCACTATTCTATAGCCAAAAGAGAAAGAAAAGAAAGAGGATGTGGTTTAGTTTCCTTCTATCCTTGAGAAGACTAAACCGGAAGACCCTATTGGACCTGATGATGAGGAGAGCTCTTGCAGCTCTGAAAGTTCAGAAGATGAAGTAGAACATCCACCTCAACCTTTGAGGAGGTCCACACAAATCAGGAAGCAACCTGAGAGGTTTGGTTATACATTGCTTGATTCTAGTTGTGCTTTTGCTTTGCTTACTAATGCTGATAAGCCTAGAACTGTGATAGAGGCTATGGGCATGAAAGATGTAGGTTCCTAGAAGGAGGCCATGGAAGATGAGATGGCTTCTTTGGAAAAGAATAAAGCTTGGGACTTGGTGCCTTTTCTTGATGGTCAAAAACCTGTTGGATGCAAATGCGTTTTCAAGAAGAAATTTGGTGCAGATGGCAGTGTTGAGAAGTATAAAGCTAGATTGGTTGTGAAGGGGTACTCACAAGTGGAGGGAATTGATTATTGTGAAATTTTCTCTCCCATTGCAAAGCTGACATCTATTCGGTTCTCGTTATCTCTTGCAGTTGCTTATGATTTAGAAGTGGAACAAATGGATGTGAAGACAACTTTCCTTCATGGTGACTTGGAGGAAGAGATTTATATGTCACAGCCAGAGAATTACATAGAAAGAGGTAAAGAAAATTTGGTTTGCAAGTTAAAGAAGTCTTTGTATGGATTGAAACAATCTCCTAGGATGTGGTAGTTGAAGTTTGATGCCTTTATGTTGTCAATTGGATATCTAAGATTGAAATCAGATCATTGTGTGTATTATAAGTTTGACAATGATCATATTCTCATTATTGCACTATATGTTGATGATATGTTGCTAATTGGGAATGGTAAGAATATGATTTCTGATTTGAAGTCTCAGTTGTCAGCATAGTTTGAGATGAAAAACTTAGGGGCAGCCAGGTACATTTTGGGAATGGAAATTAGAAGAGACAGAGCAAACAAAAAACTTTGGTTAAGTCAGAGTAAGTATGTGAAGACCGTGTTGGATAGATTCAACATGGCAGATTGCAGAGCATTGTGTGTTCCTATTTCATTAGGGACAAAGTTATCTATGAATGATTGTCCAAAGTCTCCTTCTGAGATGGAGGATATGAGCAAAGTACCTTATGCTAGTGTTGTTGGTAACGTGATGTATGCTATGGTCTATACAAGGCCAGACATTGCCAAAGTAGTGGGAGTCCTTAGTCGGTTTATGGCTAATCCTAGATGAGTACACTGGGATGCAGTAAAGTGAGTGTTCATATAGTTGTGGGGTACTTCCAAGTATTCCTTATGTTATCATGGTCATCCTACAGGACCTCCGCATTCTGTATGTATTCGTGGATTTGTGGATTTTGATTGGGTAGGTGACATTGACAGTAGGAGATCCACCAGTGCTTATGTGTTTACTATGTTCGGTGGTGCAATTAGTTGGGTGAGTAAGCAACAACCTGTGGTTGCTTTGTCCATGACAGAAGCTAAGTATATGGAAGCAACTCATGCTTGTAAGGAAGCCATTTGGCTTAAGAGGTTGTGTTCAGATATTGGTGTTGATGCAGGATAGATTACTATCTATTGTGACAGTCAGAGTGCGATTTGCTTAGCAAAGAATCTGACTTTCCATGCTAGAACAAAGCATATTGATGTGCAGTTTCATTTTGTGCGAGACATGGTAGAGGATGGGAAGGTGATATTGGAGAAAGTAGACACTTTGAAGAATGTTGCAGATGCATTGACAAAACTAGTGGGCACAAAGAAGTTCAGATGGTGTTCAGAGTCTATGGGCCTCTTGGGCCCTAGTAGTTAAATCTTGTCATTTCTTTTGGCTCTTGCAAGGTGTTCGATAAATGGAAGAATGTTGGGAAATAAGGTGTCTCAACCTTTGCAATTTATTAGCATTGTTTATTTATTTGTATATTTATTTATTGCCTAATGTTGTAATTACTTGCACATTCAGTTTGGTCACATAGTTGAGGTGGCACGGTAACATGTCATCTTACTTGGAATGTGACTTGAATAGTCAAGTCTAACCTACATGGATTTGGGCGTCCCATTTGAGGTGGCACTAATATGCCATGTGTTGGCATCCTGTGGTGTGTGAAAGACAATATTCCATATGACAGAATCTATGACGCGTAAGAGCCATGTTTGGAGATTCCTATGACAAGTTGTGACAAGTGTCGGTGAGTATATTTGCATGAGGCAAAGGCATCTTTGGGCGCCCAAGTTGGGCTATGACATGTTGTAAGAGGAATATGCTATATTTAACATTATATGACAGATTCTCTTACAACATTTAAGGTTGTTATGTTGGCAAAATCTATGACAACTGTAAGATGCGTAAGAGCATCTATCAGGATGGAGTGCTCCTATGTTGGGAAAGTCAAATCTGCCATATATGATAGATGTAAGGGATGTATTTGTAGCAAGGACAAGTGTCCTTTGATGTGGGATAATGGCCATGTGGCCAAGGTGGATGCCTATCCCAATATGCTTCCAATATTTGTCTTGTAATCTCTATATATTGCATAGTTTGGAGTTGTAGCTGCATAGTGTTTTTACAGGTACTATTATGCTGCCAGAATAACTCCAGAATTGACATTTGAAGACTCTTGGAATAACTTACATTGCAAGTGTATTGTAAACTGTAACTGTTTTAGATAATACATTGTGCAGGTTTTAGAGTGTGGGGTTTTTCACCTGAAAAGGTTTTCCCCACGATACATCTTATGTCTACTTCTCTCTGTCTACATTCTTATATTGTGTTTGCTGCTATAATATCTCTGATATATGTTTCATATTGCTGCAATTGTAATGGTCAAAACAAATTTGCATACCTCTCCCCTCATTAGATTAGTTTAGGAAGTGATTTCCGCACACCTAGCTTCCTTTCAATTTTATAATTATATGTAAGTATTTATAAAACATCGTGAATGGGGTTGTGCTTGAATGGAAAAGGCCAAAGGTTCTCACGATGGAGATCCAAGTTTGAATCCCCCAAGTAACATGTAGTTTCTATGTGGCTTCTAAGTTGATTAAGTTGATTAAGTGGCTATGTTGATGGGGAGGAGGTCCCCCTTGTGACCTCCAATGCTTATGAAACAAAAAAAAAAGTATTTGTAAAATACCTCTCCTTTATACAAAGCTATTATCATAATAAATCTGTAATCATAACTTCAAGAAGAAATTAGGGTTTATAAAATATTCTAGGCCTAATAAACTTCTCAAATGACAGGTTGAGATGATGCAGATAAACTCCTAAATACATGCCAGAGACTAATATTCTAGGCCTGATAAACTTCTTAAATGATAGGTTGAGATAATGCAGATAAACTTCTAAAACACAAGTCAACCTATGAAAAAAAACACCATCTTCCAAAGGCAATAATCTTTATAGATTCTAAGTCCAACTCAATTAAGAGAGTTTTCGTAACATATAGCTTTAAAATTACTAAAACCTAGTCAAATGGTCTTTTCTTCCAATAATCTAAATCTATAGCTAGACTTTATAAAAGCACATTTATCTAACCCCTCTTTTTGTGTGTGAACTTCTAAGGGTTTTGGAAATTGAGGGTTTTTGGTTTATAGAAGTACCCAGTGATTTTAGAGGTTTTTTATTTTTATAGATGGTAAGCAATGGCAGCTAGTTCCCAGTTGTCGCTACTCTTTAAAAAAAAACATTAAGTAAATCATTATTGTAAGAAGGTAGATTATTTTTGTGCCAACAATGAGAGAGAAGCATATTACAATTATATTGACCAGAGATCATTACTCTATAGGCTTGTCCATGTATAGAGTGTTCATACAATGGAAAGTCAATCAAGGACGAGAGACACAATGGCAGGAGTTGCAGAGCCAACCCCATACATTTAAAAGACATCAAACTTTTTTTGACATAATTTTGGTAGTTTAAAATATACATATTATTATATATTACTTCATGGTTTGAAGCTATTATGAATTAATCTATATTGAAATTTTTATAATTGTGATTATTACTTTATTTAGCTTAGATTAATATAAGGAAAGTATTTTTCTTTACAATATTTATATGAACATTTTTTTTTTAAATAGCTATCTAAAGTACTACATACACATAAATAAATAAGCAATAGATAAGAAAAAACATATACACATTATTTATTTTAACTTTTACTTAAGAGTTGTTTTATTTTAGACATTATTTACTTTATATTTTTAAGAGTTATTTTATATTTCAATAATAAAACAATAAATCAATAAAGCTCTTCTTAAGTTTTAGAAAGATAAATGAAAAAAAAATATAAGTTTTTCCTATATGAATTGAAAAAAAAAATTAAGTTTTTCCTATATGAATATCATTTTTTAATATTTATCTAAATTACTAATAGAATGTATATTATTAAATATTAATAATTTGATAGATATCAACTTTAAGTTAAGGGTTTTTTGTTAACAAGCTCACACCATTACAATTCAACTCCTACTACCATTATAATTATGCTTCTTAATGTAATAAAAATATGACTTGCTAGCAAGAATACAAGTTTATGTGCTAATTAAGTCCCAAAGGAGTGAGTAGAATTCAATATCTATATAATCACTAAAATAAAGAGGGATAGGCAAGTGAAAGGGGTTGTGCTTAAATGGCAAGGCCATAAGGTTCTCAAGAGGGAGATCCAAGTTTGAATCCCTCAAGTAACACCTATAGTTGGAACTCCGAGTTGTGGCTCTTGGACTTCCATTGTGGCTTCTATGTAGATTAAGTAAAATTTAAGTTGAATAAGTGGATGGGGAGGAGGTCCCCTTGTGACTTTCGGGGGACTAGCCTAAATATCCCCACAATTTGCCAACAAAGAAAGAAAGGATAAGCAAGGAAAAAGTTCTTCAAAGCCACCTCCCTAGTTGTACTATGATACTCCTCTTTTTTGTGATGTAGAATATATGATTGGATTATATTTTTCTATTTTTCTTTTATGAATATGCATGTCTATTACTATAAAAATATAAAATACATATTCAAAAAAAAGCTGTCGGACACAAGGTCACCCCACAGAGTCCAACGTCACATGGGCAAAGTCCAAAGAGAAACAAAAACAACTTAAAACAACATAAGAAGCCGACTAAACTGCATGAACAATCCCAGCAGGCAGCCATGGACAACATAGCTAAGGAATTAAATTGTTCCATTAGAATGGAAAAATATCCAATATACTCCATTAACGAGGCAATATATTTTCTTTCACATTGGAGTAACCGACCAAGGAATTTGTCCTCTCCAAGTCAGTGTTTTGTTTTAAGTCTGTATTAAATGAAGACACAACACTTTATAAGCTGGAACAACCTCATTTTACTTCGGTGTACGGAATCGTCACACGAGGATCCACATAGCCGGTGGATGAATCCACATATCCCTTAATCGACAGCTTTTGTTTTGGAATCTCATTTGGATATGCCACAATGCTAGAATTAAAATCCTTGTGAATAACATCAATTACTTACAGTCTTGTGCGTGAGCTCCACCAGGTTGGAGAAAAAGGGAAAAAGAAAAAAAGAAATGGCTGTTAGAGTAATGGCAAAAACAAGTTTTATGAAGCGGGTAACGGCCTCTCTATTTCTTTTTGCGTTGCTTAATACCATCTCATATACAAGTGCAGAAGAGGAGTGTGGATATGGATGCAGTTACAGCACCTCTGTTGGATAACTGATGGCACAAGATGTGCAGTTTCAGATGTGTAGTTTTTATTTTAGAATTTCTATTTTCTTAGTTAGTTTCAGTTAGATGTTTTTAGGAATTTGTCAACTTTTGTATTGAATGTTAATGCATGTAAATCATGTTATCTTTGGTTTGTTATTTCTATTTTTTTTTAGATAGGTTCCTTTGCAAATAAATACATTGTAATAAGAGCTGTAGCTCTCTGGGTTTTTCAATTGCAATAAAAAAGTTCATTCCCTATGTCTGCGTATATCTTGTATGGTTATTTTTGTTTGTTCATTTTAAATCTGTTGTTATATTTGTTTGTTTAAAAAATCTTCAACCTCAACTGCCATTGCCAAGAACCCATTCAATTCGCAGCTAATCGTTGCTTCTTTTCAGCGCTACGGAGGTGTCATTGTATATTGGGTAATGTTTGCATATTAAATTTTCTGAAAGTTTAAGTTGGCTTGTTGATGTGTTTTCCTTGCACAGACAAGGCAGCATAAAATACTCGCGTATTTTATCCTCTCTTGAACAAAATCACAGAGTAACTCTGTGATTTTGTTCAAGAGAGGATAAAATACGCGAGTATTTTATGCTGCCTTGTCTGTGCAAGGAAAACACATCAACAGGCCGCATGATAATTTAGGAGAGTACAAGGACATTATGGGGGACATTATGGGGCGGCCCAGGATTCGATCCCAACTCTATAGCGCTAAATCTTGAGCCCACGAATACTCATGCCTTCTGTATAGAAGTAGTATTGAAAGAAAAACAATTTACCATTAACTAGGTGTTTGAGCAGCTCATTTGTTAACTTTTGGATTGGCCTACAATGTTAACTGCAAACCTGATTTGACATTTAAGTTGGTTGCCTTATGTAAAGCTTAACTAGTTGGTGCCTTGTAAAAGGTTGGTCGATTTAAGTTGGTTGTCCTATATAAAGCTTAACCAATCGGTGCCTTGTAAAACCCTGGTGAAAACATATCAATTGAAATGTTGTGGACAAACTCATCCACAGTGCAGACAAACTCATCGAGACAGTGCAGACAAACTCATCGAATGCAGATCTGTCAATTGGTCGAAAGTAAAAGTCACTGTTTCCCGGTTGAAAAATCCGTACACAGCCGGCACAACAACGTGCCGGCTGTTTACGGTGGGCGTTGCTAGAATACGGACAACAAATAAAAGATGTTATGTTGAAATCTTAGTTGATTGCGTGAGAACCGATGAGTTTAGAAAATTTTCCAGCATGAAATTTTTCGTGGCCAAAAAAAATCAAAAAATCAATTGAAAGTAGACGAAGAGGAAGCAGACAAAATTTGAGAAAAACAGCGTGAGACAAATTTCAGCCGTTTCCGACCACACTAAATTGGTTGCAGCAAGAATACAGCAGTTTCGGAGAGATTTTGGAGCAAAAGATCGGCTTAATAAATCATAGCTTCAAATTATTCAATTTAAATTGCAAGTCCAGTGCAAACCTTTAAGTAAAAGAATAATAGATATAATCTAAGTTATAAAATACGTAATAGAAGGGACATGCAATTAAGACGCTCTTAAAAATTAAATAGGAATGTGATTGGTAGTATAGCATGCTTAAATTTAAATTTTCCTTAAAATCCTATTTGCAAAAGACAGTCGCATTTTTATAGTGTTCTGAATTGCATGACTTTGTACTCCAATTTTAATATTTCAGTGTAACTGCTTTATGGAGACAGTTGGGCTCCAAGTGTTTTGATTTTTTATTTGTAGCAGTTTATATGATTTTTTAATTGTTCACATATTTTTTTTAAAACTTGTTTTGGGTATTACAAATGTTACATGATAAATATTATTGGATTCTTGATTTTTGAGGTGGAATAATGTCTGGTCTTTTATTGCATTATTCAAGGCCACTGTATTATTCTCTCTCTTTAGTTAATTTTTAGTTATTTTTCTATGAATAGGTTATTTTCTATATGTAAAGATAAACAATAATATTTGAATGACAAAAAAAGGATAACAAAAAGATGTGGCATATTTCAAATTTGATATAAATAGTTTATTTATTGCATGTAAAGAAAAGAATTATTATCTGAACAACAAAATAATTGATTTTTGGAGACAAAAAACACAATGTGTCCATATTATGACCAAAAAACTAAAAAAAATTAACTTGTGTGAGACGAAGGACTACCAGATTTTTGGCAATTACAAGATGTGTGTATAATGGCCTATTGGCCAAATAAAGTGGATTTCTAAGTAGTGATTCTTGGTCTTCCATAGGTGATTTCTAGTGCATTTTCTTATAAAGATCTTGTATTGGTATCTTCTAGTGTGTTTGCTCGTAAAGAGCTTGTATTGATCTCATGCTGATATTCATAGGAGCAGAATATTTGTAAACAATATGTCAAAACCCATCTTAAACATCTTGTAAATATATTTTTTGTTTTGTTCCCCAAGACAAATCAAAACATTAACAATACTTCTTCCTAGTAGTTATTCTCGAGGGAGTAAGTATATATAGACCCAAACTAGAAGCTATGATTGGTGCTCCTTACCTAGATTAAGTCCATGTGCCTTGTATTTTATAAAAAGCTCTTCATTGTTGTTCTCAAATACATTTTGATGGGCATATCCTAGAATCCATGTTAATAATTTAGAACCTTTAAGAGGTAACCATGAATGCATATTCATCTAAGGGTTGTGAATGATATGTAATATAATTTGATGTACAAAAATAATTGTGTGAGGCTCACCCCATAAATTTGCATAGCAAGGCATGTTAGTTATAGCGTACTACATTTTTTAAGATATTTTTGTAATAATATTTTAATGAAAAGTTTGGTAAATGATATTGGGAGGCATTCATTGTTCCTTTCTTACACATTAGAACCCTTATTTTCTATTGATGTAGCTAAGATTTAAGTCACTTCTTGCTCTAAATTCACTTTCACTTGACATAAAACTATTGTATAAAAATTTATAACATTCCAAGAAAAAATTATACTATCCAAAAAATTAAAAACCAAATTTAAAAGAAAAGAATACTTAAATTTATAAACACAAAAAGTTTCCTCTTATAACTATTGTTAATATAAATATCATGCAACACAAAGAAAACAACATACATTAAATTAAAAGAACCCTACTTTCCATTCAAAATAAAAGCTCAATACATGAAATAAAATATCTTTTAACACTTTTAAGATATTTTAAAAACATGTTTTGATAGAACCACTTTATCTTATCCCTTCTTGCAAGACCACCACTCATGACTTAGACTTGTATGCATACTTTTAAAACCCTAAGAGTCTACATCATATCATGTCCATAAAGGCAATGCTAAGGTTCATGACCCAAAAGGTTCTCATAAGTTTTGTTGTCTTCTCTCTAACTTTCTCAATCAAAAAAGAGAACACGAAAACATGAAAGGTAAGCAGTACTTTGTGGGTGTCTCAATAATGTAATAATTGACTACGTATATGAATGTACTTTTAAGAGCTCCCTTACGTGGTATGCACTGTCTTCTGTCTTATTAATGCTATTTGCAAAGCACTAAAATACAAATAGAGAGATGACATCTACAAAGGTAGTCATCTCATGAAGCTAATCATCTCTGTAAGGATGACCACAACACCACAGATTGTTGGTGTTCTTGGCTGATATTGAATGTAATCTTAGCTGTTTTGAAATCTGTAACTGTCCTGCTATAAACTGCAGTATCCATTTGTAAGACTGCCCATTATTTAATGATGACTGTTGTTTTTGTTTTCCAGCTGTTTTGAGCCTTTCTCTATTAGGTTACAATATATTCTTAATCCAATAAAAAATATTTTTTCTTTTATTAGCAGAGAAAATGAAAAATGACAAACAGTAGGAAGAAAGTGGGAGTCGATTTGACTCAACCCATGTATGTAGTGAGAGATTCTACCTGTGCAAAGCTGTCTGGACATTCTTTAAACTTCAAATAATTTGCATTTTAGTGCAACACTCCGTTGTCTAAACTTATGCAACCTTTTTCTCGTCTAGGTATGTAGAAAGAGAATCAAAAAGAGATTTAGTTACAGAAATGCTGTTTAAAATAATAAACAATGAAAAGCATACCATGGACAACTTGATTAAAATTTTGGGTTAACATAAATTATATTTTGTATTGAATTAAATTAAAATGTTAGAAATATATAATTATAAGACATATTATAAATGATCTGTCAAACTGCTATTTTTTAACATCATTCATCTCAACAGTCAAAGGTTAATTGTGGTCAATAAAAATAAGACAAATATTTAACACTTTTTGTTGTGAATAAGATATAAAATTTCTATTAACTGTTTAACCATTAAAATGGATGATATTTAAATAAAATACTGTCAAACCAACAATCAAAAAAACAAAGCGTAACTGGTTATAACAATTATTAAAAAAATTTAACATATATAGTGGAAACCCAAAAGAATAGATTGAAACAATAGTGCATTCATGAGCATAGATCACAAATTAGCAGCAAATAAATTCTACTGTTTTATTTATCAAATAAAATTGCAGAGAGTTGTTCTAAATATGTGGAATCAATTAACTTCGTTGATCTACGTTGTTTAAAATTGTTGTCTATTTGAGCGTTTTAACAATGTAAATAAATGTTGCTGTCTCTTTGCTGTAATTTTGCTGCAGGTTGTTGTTGAGCTGTCCTCTCTTGCTGTGTGTAAAGAAATAAACAGTATTTTTATATAAAATTTTAAGATAAATTAATTAAAAATAGTTTGATATACAAATATTTTAGGATTAATGGTGGTGACAAGTCGTAATAGAATTTAGAAATATATTAATAAACAGAAATGAAAACATTTAGTTGGTCACCTTATGTTATATTGCATTTTTAAGTAGGAATTTTTTGGTTGTATTTATTGCAGGCTTTTTAAAGATTTTCTCACCTTTGGGCAATTTTTTTCTTTTATAAATGGTTGCTAGTCATAGCAGCCCAGCAGTTGATGTTAGGATTGCTAGCTTGGACGTGCACGACCATGGCACCTCTGAAGAGACCCAAAAGTTCATCCTAAAAGTGGTACACAAGGTAAATCCTTTACTCCTAATGTTATTTTACCACTTCTTGATTTTGATAATGCATGCAAGTGGCCGAAGAGTTTTGCATTAGTAGGATAATTTGTTGGTAGAATCCTTTCTAAAATAGTAAAAGCATTTTCAAAAGCTAGGTTAATTCCACCTATGTTCCTCATGGGTTTGCATGGAAACTATTCAAAACCTCACCAAGTTTTTTTTTTCTTTTTTTTGTTTTTAGAGGTGAAATTTGTGAAGGCCATTTTGAACATGCCTCTTGGTCTATTTGCAATTCCTTGTTGGTCTTTTCACCATGGACTTGAAACTGTATTGTCTCCGAGGAGTGTGCAATCCAAGTCCCAATCTGGGTTGCATTCCTCAATCTCCCTTTGCCTCTCTAGCCTTTTCTTAACCATATTGTGACATCATTAGGTCATGTTGTCTATGTTGAGCCTAATAATTTTTTCAGCTCATACCCTTTTATGTCAAGGTCGGCCTAAGGACATTAAAGACTCTATTGGCATCCAATTTGGTGAGCAATGTCTTACTCAGATAGCCATGTATCTTAGTTTTCCCAACAAATGCTATAGGTGTCAATCCTTTAAACACAAAATCAAGGATCTTGTCCCCTTGTCATTAAAAGATCTAAGCCAACTCTCAAGCCTTCTAGAGAAACTCCTCCTTAAAATAATGAGGAAAGTTAGACCACATTAGGTAGGAGGAAGAATAATTGCAACAATGGAATGAAGGGCCCAATTTCTAGTGGACCTTAAAACCAATTCATTGGTCTGCAAGTTTCAAAACCTTTTAAAAAGGAAAAAGAGGTTGTCGCTCATAGCCTATTGGTTAATCCTGCAAAGAGGCAACCAACCCTCAATTTAATGGAACACCTTTGCCTGCTACTGTGCTATCTTCTCAAACTGTTACTTAAGCAATTTCTTCTCTAGTTTCTCCTCGATGAATGCTAGAAGGTCTCACAATCCAAGTTGTGAGGTGGAGAAAGGTGAGTTTGTGCTAAACAAACACTAGTACCATAGTCCAACATTCCAACTAGGAAGCTATAAGTTGTCTAAAATAATTACAAGGGAAGACTTTTTGAAGAATAGCTATGAAGCTCTTGATGAGATTAATAGTGATGACATGCCACTTGACTCCTATCTTCCATAAATTTTATTTCATGGAGTGTTTGGGGTCTAACAAACTTCAAAAGAAAGTATATCATATGGGATACTTGACAAAGATTTTCCAACCTCAAAATTCTTTATTTACAAGAGTTAAAGATTTGAAGCTTTTTGCTTTCTATTGTATGTCATGGCATATGGCCTATTAGTTACTTTTCATAGCAATCATGAACCAATTCAATGCAATGATACTATTTTCATTTCTCCTAAATGGTGGAAAAATTTAGTTGATCAAGGTTGTGATCTCACTTGTTGTTCTTTATGGGCCCTCTTTAATATTAATAACCACTCTTTTGGAGTTATCAGTATTGATTCTTTTAGTGGCGTTGAAAGATCTAATCTTTGGCATTGGATTGCAAAATTATTACGAATTGTTTCTTAGGTCATGTGCGGTGGTTTTAATATAGTTGAGTTGGTGTCTAATAAATGTGGCAACTTCCCTATGTGCTACACAATTGGCGAACAAAAAGCTTGGTATTGCATGCATAATAAATTGGGACTTTTGATCCCAATATTGGCCACCATCATTCTAACTCTACTTGGTAAGGTGGACTAATATGTAAAAACTTCCTACTTAATCCCACAAGTAAAGAGTTACAAGTTATCTAATCTCCACAAATTTTAGCAACATTCTAGTATAGAACAACACTAAAGAAATGAACAAAAACATAATATATATAAGAAAAAAACCACAGGAGAGAGAGAGAAAGAGAGACAAATATACCCTAGGAAAATCCTTTTGAGAAAAAACCTAGCCTCTAAAGGATCAAAACTAATGTATTATCAACAACTATAGATTACGATACAATGTCAAGCCTCAAGCTTCATAGGGGATCAGTTGACTCATAATCTAGGAGGAAATTTAGAAGCACAACACTACTATAAAAATTGACATGATTTTTCATCCCAAGCCCTTAATATATAGACCAAGGAGACCAAAAAAACCATGATTGGTTTACCAAAACCATATACAAGTGGTCAAACATTTAATTCATGTACCCCACTCCAAAAGCAACTCCTTCCAAGATAGAATGTAACTCTCATTTGACTAGTTTGATCCCTATAACCATGGGATCCAAGTATAACTCCCAACTACTCCACTATGAGGCAATCATTACACTTACAAACCTCTTACACATGGCTATAAATAGTTGATCAAAGATGTTATTCGTAGTCTACTAAGTAACCCCCCAAAGAAATGAGTTCTTCCAATTTCCATACAACCAATGACATGTCCAGTAGAGAGTGCCAACTATGGAATCACAACATTCCATCTAAGTGAGGCACCATTTTCCTGGTGGTCATATTATTTACAATATTACAAATATTAAATAATTTTAACTAGACCGAGGACTTGAAAGGTATACAACAAACATAGTCCCCTAGTCCTTATAGGTGAAACCTTATGTTTCAAAAGGAAAATTTTTAGCCATTCAAAGGAGGTAAAACAACAAGGTTTTGTTGTTATGTATTCAAACTTCAAATGCCATAGGAGGGTTCAATTAGTTTTATTGTAGGTGTAGCAAGAATACATCTTTACTTGGCCTTTGTTTTTATCATACACAACAACAACTTAGGAAGTTTTAATCCTTAAAGTTTAGTAGGTGCCTTGGAATCACAATCACAAGAGAGAACAATAAATTTGTAGTAGGGTTACAACAATTTTCTAATCAAAGCACATCATTTGTGGGTAAGTGCAAAAAGATGGGGGGCCAAAAAGTGGCCAAAAAATTTTCAAAAAAATTTAAGGCAAAACGCGAGCGTGTTATAACGCGCTCGCGTTATGGCTTGGCAATGACAAGCCTTAGGCTCGTCATTGCCGAGCCATAACGCGAGCGCGTTATAACGTGAGCCCGCGTTTTAAACTGCTATTTATAAAAAAAAAACCCCGCTGTCATTTCATTTCAATGAGTTTTTCCTCCGCCCGCGGCATAAAACCCTTCCAAAAATGCGCTCGCGTTCTACAAAACGCCGTTCAACACAAAAGATTTGTCGATTCATCATCGAAATGCCGCCGCGACGTCGAGCACGCCAAAGGGGTGAGTTATCTTTGTTTTTTTGTTTGAATTTCTTCCTAAATAGGTAGGTTTTTGTTGATTTTTGATGTATATTTTATTAATTGTAGGAAATGTTAATGCACCTCCTCCTCCTCAAAATCCACAAAATCTTGAGGAAGAAATACCTGCAGAACAACAACCTCCTCCATTCATTCGTCGACATGCCCCTGGAACACAAGATAATATAATGGGGGAAATTGAAAACAACAAAAAATAAATTGAAGATATAATTGCAAGGTTGAAAGATCCTTCCACTTCAACCTTGCATAGGTCCACGCTTGCCGAATCTCTTGAGTCTATGTTATCAAATGTAAATTCAATTAGCAAGCAAATAACTAGTTGGACCGATAAAAAGAGAGAGTTTAGAGATTACTATGCAGATAAATTGTCATACCAAGATGTCAAAAAATTACAAATTACAAAAGTAGACTTGTGTTCAATTTTCACAAACCCACAAACAAATCAACCTCCACCCATTACATGCAAGAGGTTCCCTATCCATTGGTGCAACAACCAAGCGATAAGGGACAATTTCGGGCAGAGGTGGTGGATGGTTTTTGACCATCCTCCATGCAATAACAATGAGGTCCCACAATACTTTTTGAGGAAACTCTACTCCGAGTTTGTCCTCAATAAAGTGCCAAACTATTTTGATATGCGGGACTTCCAGGGTAGAGGTGGGGGCTCAGCACAGGATAGACCAGGGGCACGTCTTGACCCACAGCGGGTAGTGAGATGAGTAATCAGCAGACCAGCCCACGAGCATGTTTCTATCCCTTCCATTGTGAAGGAGAGTGTTGAGGTCGATACACTGAGGTCGATTAGTGCCTTGACCCACAGCATCATAGAGCATGCCGATCCTGCAACACAGAGTGGGTTGGGAGATAGTGCGAGGAGTAGGGTCCCACCGCATACTTGCCAGGCTAGCGGGTCAGCCTGTGGTTATGACCCCATGGACAGTCAGGACGCAGGTGCACAGGCTACATCTGTAGCTGAGCAGATGGTGATGACAGATACCCTCCTGAGTGAGACTTTCGGCCTTGATACTCAGGTAAATATTAGCAAGTTTATTGAATTTAATTTATTAAATTTTATTTTTGAAATACAAGATTAACTAATTTAAATTGATGATTTTAATGAAATTTCAGGGTCATAGCGTCGATGCAGTTTTCAGTGGTTCTCCACCTACATTTTTCACTAGATCATCTATTGTCGAGGTATGTAACTAGTAAACAATTATAAATATTACATGTGAATAGCATCGTTATATGAATGGTATTCTAATTTCTGATTTTGGATGTTGAATAGGTTAACACTGTAGATTTCATGGCAACACCTGCCAGCGGTGGTGGACTTCAAAGCTTTACGGAGGTAATAACATAAATAGTTTAATGAATGAATTGTACTTACTAAATTTTTGTGTGTGATTTGTGTGTTTTATTGTGTGTACTTCCATGTTTAGATGAGCGTGTGTGTATGTTAGGAGCCATGATTTGCATCACTATTATAGTTTTCGTAATTGAATAATGTTGTTTTATTTCCAGATGATGCAGGCTGCGGATACACCTCCCCATGTTCATAGGGCAATGGAGCAGGGTGTGGCCTCTGCGATTCATAGCTCTATGGCATTGACAGGGGTATGAGGCAGATTAGTAAATTTCAATTTACATTCATTGTTATAGTTGTCTATTTTTGAAAAATTAAAAGATTATTGATTTGAAGTTTAATTTCTATCTGGATGGTTTCTATAGGACATGACATCACCAGGGCCTATTCCTGCTACTGAGGCAAGCGAGGAGACAGATTATATGTTAGCGGTAAGTGATTATTTTGTTAAATGTTTCATTTTTTTATAACATGTAATTTCTATATATTAATATCTATACTTTTTTTTGTAACAGGTAAAGGTGCAGGAAGAACTAAATAGGAGAAGTAGCCCTCGGGTTCGTAGTAGACCACCCACATGCATGTCTCCATCCCCTAGAAGATCAAAGGCTGCTCGTGATTTATTCTCTTCACCAGCTAGAGGGGAATGACTTTTTATTGTGTTCCTCTGTTGTATGCCTATATGGCATTTGTGGACATATATTTTGTATTGTACATAGTTGACATTGTATGCCTATATGGCATTCTTGTAAGCCTATATGGCTATTTTGTATATATGTTATACTTATATCGACAGATATTGATGTATGCGTATATGGATATTTGGTTAATACAAATCATTTTTATTGATGGCGTCCATACTTGCATTATAAATCCACTTTTGAATGGATATTTGTAGATAGCTACTTCAAATATTTAAAGTCTGATTGTATTACATAGGATGTTTGCATTTTCTTTGATAGGCTTGATAGGCCATGGATTACATGATGGTGTTTGATGGAAAAGTATGGTACTAGAAGACTCTAGTTCATTCTTAATAGGCTTGTGATTGATAATATCTTTGCATAATTGCACTTGATCTTGGATCATGGGCATGTTGTTAGGATTTTGATTGCATTGTGATGTTTGATGGATAGGCATGGTGTAAGTGTAAGATACCCAACTAGTTCTACGAAAAATTTTCCTTACTTAAACACTTTTACTTGCTAACAATTCATCAACTACTTCAATAACATAAAGATATACATCAAGATAACTATTTGAATGAAACAACATTAGAGTTGGGTACTTGTCTTGTTACTTGATTCAATCAACTTGCAATGTCTTATTACATGGAAAATGCTTTCAATAGCATGAAGTACAACTCATTCAATGGAAATACAAGGACAGGCCTTGAAGCCTTGATGTTACAATGTCTTCCTTACTTGAGCAACATTTGAAGATTTGGAATGTTCAACTCATCACCTCACAAGGTAGGCGCATATTTGAAGGATTTACAGGTTTTTCTTACTTGGGCGCCAAGTTGAGGTGACCTCCTCCTGAAGTTGCGCCTTGTCAACAATAGGCACCAATTAGAGTTTATGGATGCTCTGGATTGTTTCCAAGAGTAGGCGCCAAAACATCATCATTATGAACGTGTTTTAAATGCTAGGCGCCCAAATGAGCCCTCTGGAGTCTAGGCGCTCCTTTCATGCATTCTGTGTTCTAGGCGCCAATTGAAAGGAGTGGAGAACAGGGCAAGCGCCTTCCAAACTAGGTGTTTCCTTGAGGTGACAAGGACTTAGAAAGTGCGCCTAAGGTGAGCGCCTTGAGTGAAAAGGTCTAACAAACATCTTTGAACCCCCTTTCAAGGTTAGGCGCATTCTGGAGGTGGAAACAAGTAGAAGGTGCGCCTTAGCTTCCTTTGTCAATTCTTGCAAGTCTTTGTTGATTAGGAAGGTGGAATGCTTCATTGTAGAATGAGCGCCTATCTTCTAATGTCCAAACTACTTCTTCTGGCTCACTCTGTGGCTAGGCGCCAGAGCTAAACTGTTCACACAAGGGAGTGCGCCTAGACTCACTTGATGTTTTCTTACTACTTCAACCCCTGGAAGATGTTCCAAGGTGTTCCCTTTTACAAGCACCTGACCTCCCAAGTTCCTTCATGTGCTATTCCTTGAAGGCGCCAAAACTGAGCTCCAGTGCCATGGGATTGTGCCTAACATCTTTGAAGAGTTTCTAAGCCTTTTGCAAGTTGATATCCCAAACTCATCTTCTAGGCGCAACAGGAGCTTTCCAAAGGAGTTTCCAAGTTTTAGATGCCAAGCGAGGTCATGGGTGAATGGAACTGCGCCTTAGGAGATGACTAGATCCTAAGCGTCAGTCTGGAGTTACAGTGGAATTGATATGCGCCTCAACTAGCTTAGGCACCCATTTGAAGTGATTCCTTTAACACTTCTCTGTCAATCTCAACTGCAAGGATGATCTCCTAATCCAATTTTGATCCTCTGGAGATGCAAATAGCTTTACATTTCACTAGGCGCCATCAATGATGATCATCAACCAAAGCGCATTTCAAAGGTGAGATAGGCAAGTGAAGCGCCAAACTAGTCCTTAAGACTTATCTCCTTCTATCAAGTCAATTTCAACTATGTGAGAGAGTTCTATTCTAGGCGCAAAATGGAAATGTTTCATCAATTGGTGCATCTTACAAAGCTCCCAATTCTAGGCGCCAGAGCCAAAGAGTTTTTCCCAACACATGCACCTGGGCTAGGAATTCACCTAAGAGACATCACTTAGCTTTAAAACTTTCAATCTATAGCCATCTGGGCTAGGCGCTCTAATGGAGGATCCTTGAACTCATGCATTGGCGCCTTCTAGTTCTAGGCACCCATTTTGGATGATTCATCCTGATACTAGCGCCCAAAATGACTAGACTCTCTTCATCATCCAATTCACTTAGAAGACTCAAGTTGGAGACTTAGTTGTCTATCCATGTTCTCCGGAAGATTCATTGTACCTCTATGCACTATCTCCTTCAAGGCGCTCCTTAAAATCATTGGAAGTGCTCAGGACTTACCTTAGTCCAAAGCGCCACAATCCATTCCTTAAAGCACAAAGAATTCTCAAAGGCACCCCTATTTACCTCTAAGCACTCAAATATCATTTAGATTCAAGGCGCACATTTAGCTCCAAAATGCAAATTTCCATCATCAACCCATCAAGGTGCATCATCTTCCCTTTGTATCCCCTTCAAGGCGCAAACATTCACTTCTTCACACTCAAACTCACTCTCTGGGGCCAGAATAGGTGTATAACTTCAAATAAGGCGCTAATCTTAGGTTTCTAAGTACTTAGTTTGATCTTAAGGCTATCCTTCCTCTAAGCACTCTCTTCAACTCCCTCACTGAAGGCCCTCTATAAGTTTGGGTGCATTTCATCCCAAGGTGCTTCAACATCATCCAAGGCGCAAATTCACTCTCCAAGACAAGGTGCAAAAAACCCTATCCTAAGGCGCTCAAATCTTGCTTCTAGACCTAGGCGCACAAACATGAGATTAAGGATCATTTTGGCCACCATCACTTCCCTAAAGGTGCAAAATTGGTGTAGATACATTCCATTTATTAAGGATCATTCTGGCGCCCAAATCTTGTCAAAGCAAAGGATCAATAGGTTCTCTCTAAGGTGCACTCCAGGGTTTGATCTTGCAAGACTTCTCACGTCAAAATTTTGACCAAGACACTCAAGGCACTAGTCTTTATCATCTAACCCTACAGTGCACTTACTCATTATGATATACTCCTCAACTTTGTATTCAACCTTGCCCAAGGCGCATATTCACTATAAGGCATTCTCACGTTGTCAAGGCTCAGAGGGCTTCAACTTGCTAAAGGGTAGAGGTCTAGGTGCATATCTGACTTGAAGCTCAAGGCGCTCCAACCCTCTTGCTCTGGAATTCCTTCTAGGCACTAAGTGACTTCTCCAATTCCTTGAAAACATTTGAAGTGTTTTACCTTCTCAAGGTGCTCCTTCGAACTTGACTCCAAGGTGTTATAATCTCAAAGGTGCTGACATCACGAGCAGGACACCAAAAATGCAAAAGTTGCTTTGTGCAACTTGACAACATTGACACTTTTTTGCAACATGACTCAAAGACTCAAACTGACTCCAAATGACTCAAAGTGACTTAAAATCACCTTGATTATAGAGGTCGAGGCGCTCCTTATCATTCATTCATTATGAGCGCCTTGGGAGAATGGTATATAGGTCATCATCATGATTGGGCGCCCTGGATCCAGAGTGTTGGAGAGATCATCAAATGGTGTCTAGTAGGGTGAGTTATGAGTTTGGTCGCATCAGGAGCAGGACACCAAAAATGCATAACATGATGATGTAAAAATGTGTACATATGTGTAAAAATGTAGGAGGAAATAAAAAAAGACAAACCTTACAAATTAATGTGCATACTTACAACTCAATGTAACATAACTTTACAAAATCAATGTGAATACTTACAAATTAATCCAATGAACCATCTGGATTTGCTCTACTCTTTATTGTGTCAAGTATTGCTTCATGGTCAGACTCACGCACCTTCCACAATATTTTGTTCAAAGGTCTACCCCGATACTTTATCAAATGAACATTGGATGCCACGACAAGGTTTGAGTAATGAAGAATCTTTCGATGCATGTCAAAGTCCTGAAATAGCCAAATATTAACACTCTTATGTGGGTACCTTCTAAGCCATGTTCCAGTAATAACCACTGATCCTGTAGGGTATTCGATGTTTTCTCCATCTGTAACAGGGGCCTCCAATTTCTTTTTGGCCTCAACACAACGACATAAGTAATAATCTGTTCCCTCTTCATTATCTTCATCTACAATAACTGCATATACGTGTCCTACATTGATATGTGTAGCAAATTAGATGAAATTAGTCAACATTACAAAAACACTACAAAGTAAGATGACATTACCTGGTTGAACTAGATGAAATTAGATGCATATATGTGCCCTATATTACCTGGTTGAACTAAATCTGATATGTGGTCAAAGTCAACTGACGATTCCATCTGTGTTAGTTCTAGTGCCGTCGGGGGTCGATACGTGTCAAGTGGGCTAAGATAACTTAACTGCCATTCGTCAACCCACTCCTTTGACTCGCACTCATCCCAGACTTGAATTGTACAGGAAGAACAAAAGCATGACATCTTTCGTGTATGGATACTCCATGAACCTGCAATTGAGCTTCTGAAAGAGTGCATCTCATTTGATCCTGTCAGTGTACAACAATCCTCATATGGTGCAATGTTAGTATCATCTATCAACCAAAAAAATCTACGAACTAAAGACTTACCTTCATTACCTAGACCCATGGAAGCATTACACCACTCGACAATCGATTTTGCATCTGTCAACTTTGCATTGTCTTTATATTTTAACTCTTCTCGTGCTATGGCTCTTTTGATACATGCTCCTGCACCATCATGCTCCCCCTTTCCATGCCCGGCCTCACAAAAGTTCCACATATGTTGAATACCTGTAAAATTATGCCTCCTACTCAGCCAATAGAAATTCCGCGAGTTCTTGAATTGTGATGCACAATTATTCGACCATATGATATGCTGACTGAACGATATGCCCCTTCTAGTCAAATCATTGTAGAACACCTGAAAGCAACCTTGCACGAACTCCGTAGAATGCGTGTGATCATCACTAATATAGAAATGATACTCCCTTATGATCTTTTTGTCATCATCTGTACTATCATTCGCATGAATGAATGTGATGTGCACAAATATAGAAACCTGTGTGGAGTTGTAATATTGTGATTGCACCTCACGCTGTGGCTGTAGACTGTAGTTCTCTGCAAAGTCGACGACTGAAACAATGCTACCAACCGGAAATGTGTCCTTGCATAACTTGAATTGCAAGTCCAACCATCGAGCTCTATGGGCATGTCTTGCATACTCATACACTATGCTGTCACGAAATATAGGCATAAACTGATACACTGGAATCTTTTCAATAACTAATTCACACCTCTTTGCTTCTTTACCATCTTTTGTATTGTATGCCACTGTTTTATACTTGCCAAACTCTACTAGTTCATTTCCAACCGCATGTGTTATTTCCATATGTTCACATATTGGCAAATGTTGCAAGCCACCGCAACGATGACATGTGCCATCCAAGCATAATTTCTTGTAGAATATTTGACCTTCCTCTCTTTCACATAAAATTCTTGATATGAAGTCTCTTGAAGATGTTGGTGGGGCACATATGGCACAACCCTGCAAATCATTGTTAGTATGCATATCTAAACATATAGACCTATAAGCATCAAAATGGTTAGAAAATTCAATATGTAATCTACAACAACAAGTAGTGCGTGTGTGATTTATCTTAACATAGAAAGGTTTTAGCATTTCAAAATATCTTTGACAAATTTTAATTTGAGGATACTTCTCTAGAAATTTACCATAAAACTATGTTTGAGTCTCATCCAAAAAATGCTTTGGATGTGGCTTGCGGTTCTGACTACCAATTCTCCTTCTTACCACATCCCTTTGATTCGGAGATACCCTTGTGTAATTCTTCCAAAAGTCTTCAATTAGTGATCTCAATGCTTCAACAATTGGTTTATCTTTTTGTGGTAGTCTCCCCGAGAACGTCCATAATTCATTGGCATTAGTGTCCTCAATTCTTTGCGTCTTCCAACGGCTCTTGATAAAGTTTTCCTATTAATTCTCAATTTTTGACTTGTCTTTCTAATGAGACGAGCTTTCCTCGTTTGACTACTTACTATAGTCAATGTAATCACACGCCGTGTTGCATTACTATCTTTTGTGCGTGAGGTGTTACCCACACTCTCATACGCACTCATTAGATTCTTGACAATAGATTTTTCATTTGAAGCCTCTGATGTTCTCAACCCAAGAATCTTCATGATAGACCTATACTTTATACTTCGCATCATTTCAACGAATAGTTGACATCTTGCAGTCTCATTTAACTTTTCAAAGAACAATCTCCAAATCTTATTAGCATATCTTCTACAAGTGCGTTTTGGAATCTTACCTTCCATTGGCTGCAAAATATTCTCATCAATATCAATCAAATACTTTGGCTTTCTACGCAAAATTCTAGGTGGTGTCAAGTTAGGTAAATTCATCTCAACATTAGGAATTTCATCAATATTTAAATGAGATGGGTTAGATGGCATACCTTCGATCGAAGATGGAATAGATGACATACCTTGAGGTTGAGGTGGGAACGATGGCGTACCTCCTTCATCACATGTGAGTGATGATGTACTCTCAACTTGAGATGTGGTAGATGGTGTCCCTACATGTTGTCTTGCGGTAAAGGATGTGTCTCCAACTATGGTATTCAAATCTCTCGTACCACGAAGTTTTTGCATTCGTTCTCTTTGTGCCACCAATACCATATCTCTTTGTGATGGTTGTGGTTCCTCTTCAATTGGTATGTCTTCATTTATCGTCTCCAATTTCCTCTTCTCACGAAGTTCCCTCATAGCCATTGCTTTCTTTGCATTCTTAGCTTCTATCTCTTCCTGTGTTGGTTTAATTCTTGATCGTTTCCTCGGCATGACAGAGAATTTGTCTGTAGCATGATAAAGAGACCAATATTAGTTCCTAAGAAATGAATACATGATAATAGTGGGATTGTATTTTTTTTATGTTGTAAGGATTTATTCTTGTATAGTTTGACATCATGGTATGAACTAAGGTTTGTTTATTACACATAATTATTAAAGAGCCCAAGTGTAGAAAATATACATGGCATCATGTGAGATTGTAGGTTGCTTTCTTGATTGGGAATGTGTCTATTTTAAACATGTATGATAAAGCATGATAAAGTAATTCAATCCGAAATAAGGAAAATGTAAAGAACATGCATGTAAAGACTTGACATACCTAAAAAATGAAGATTTGAATGGAGAGAGTACCCAATTATGTAGTGTTTTTATCTTCTTGCATCAAACTCCTCAACAATTTGAGTTTTTCACCACTTGCTTCCTTTTCAATGTTAAATTCTTAAAATTGAATCAAAATTAACATTGTAATACTACAAAAATTGAAACTTGTATAGATATATATCAAATTTGGTTTGAAAACTATGTTATTTCCTCCTTCTCAAGTTGGCAAAGCAGAAAAGGTGGTGGAAAGATCAAGCAAAGGTGGTACAATGTGTCAAATGTGCATGTGAACTTCCCAATAGCATGAAAGCACTTCTTTTTTGTCAGAGCATGCGCAAAATCAGTAAGAAAATAGAGCATGTGGGCCTAGATCACGGGAGTAACCACTTTTTTACCGTTTCAGTAGAAATACAAAACGCGAGATCGTTATAACGCGCTCGCATTTTGTCCTGCTATAGATCCCTAATCCCTAAACCCTCAACTCTGATCCCTTGACCCTCAACCCTCAATGTCAAATCCTAATCCCTCAACCCTATCCCTAAACCCTCAACCCTCAATGTCAAATCCTAATCCCTCAACCCTCAACGTCAAATCCTAATCCCTCAACGTCAAATCCTAATCTGTCAACCCTCCAACCCTATCCCTAATCCTTACAACCCTCAACCCTTAACTCTGATCCATCAACCCTCAACACTATACCTTAAACCCTAATCCCTTCAACCTCAACCCTATCCCTAAACCCTTGACCCTCGAACCTCAGCCCTCGACGTCAAACCCTAATCCCTCAACCCTTAACTCTGATCCCTCATCTCTCAACCCTAACCCTAAACCCTCAACCCTCAACATCAAACCCTAATCCCTCAACCCTCAACCCTAATCTGTCATCCGTCATCCCTCCACACTCTACTTTAACCCTAATTCCTTGACCCTTGACCCTCGAACCTCAACCCTCAACCCTCAACCCTCAACATCAAACCCTAATCCCTTAACCCTTAACTCTAATCCCTCGACCTTCAACCCTGATCCTAAACCCTAAACCCTCAACGCCAAACTCTAATCCCTCAACCCTTCACTCTAATCCCTCAACCCTAAACCCTATCCCTAAACCCTCAACACTATACCTTAAACCCTAATCCCTCAACCCTAACCCTAAACCTTGTCCCTAAACCCTAATCCCTTCAACCTCAACCCTATCCCTAAACCCTTGACCCTTGAACCTCAGCCCTCGACGTCAAACCCTAATCCCTCAACCCTTAACTCTGATCCCTCATCTCTCAACCCTAACCCTAAACCCTCAACCCTCAACATCAAACCCTAATCCCTCAACCCTCAACCCTAATCTATCATCCATCATCCCTCCACACTCTACTTTAACCCTAATTCCTCGACCCTTAACCCTATCCCTAAACCCTTGACCCTCGAACCTCAACCCTCAACCCTCAACCCTTAACTCTAATCCCTCGACCTTCAACCCTGATCCTAAACCCTAAACCCTCAACGCCAAATTCTAATCCCTCAACCCTTCACTCTAATCCCTCAACCCTAAACCCTATCCCTAAACCCTCAACACTATACCTTAAACCCTAATCCCTCAACCCTAACCCTAAACCTTGTCCCTAAACCCTAATCCCTTCAACCTCAACCCTATCCCTAAACCCTTGACCCTCGAACCTCAGCCCTCGACGTCAAACCCTAATCCCTCAACCCTTAACTCTGATCCCTCATCTCTCAACCCTAACCCTAAACCCTCAACCCTCAACATCAAACCCTAATCCCTCAACCCTCAACCCTAATCTATCATCCGTAATCCCTCCACACTCTACTTTAACCCTAATTCCTCAACCCTCAACCCTATCCCTAAACCCTTGACCCTCGAACCTCAACCCTCAACCCTCAACATCAAACCCTAATCCCTCAACCCTTAACTCTAATCCCTCGACCTTCAACCCTGATCCTAAACCCTAAACCCTCAACGCCAAATTCTAATCCCTCAACCCTTCACTCTAATCCCTCAACCCTAAACCCTATCCCTAAACCCTCAACACTATACCTTAAACCCTAACCCTAAACCTTGTCCCTAAACCCTAATCCCTCAACCCTCAACCCTAATCTGTCATCTGTCATCCCTCAACTCTAATCCCTCATTCCTAAACCCTAAACGCTATCCCTATTCCTAGACCCTCAACAGGCTCGATACTATACCTTAAACCCTAATCCCTCTACCATCGACACTCTTATTTAACCCTAATCCCTTGACCATTAACCCTATCCCTCAACCTCAACCCTCAACCCTCAACCCTCAACTCTCAACATTAAACCCTAATTCATCAACCCTAAACCCTAATCCCTCAAACTTAAACCCTATCCCTAAACCATCAACCCTCAATACTATACCTTAAACCCTAATCCCTCAACCCTCAACCCTAAACCTTATCCCTAAACCCTAATCCCTCAACCCTCAACCCTAATCCCTCATCCCTCAACTCTAATCCCTCATCCCTAAACCCTAAATGCTATCCCTATTCCTAAACCCTCAACAGACTCGATACTATACCTTAAACTCTAATCCCTTATCCCTAAACCCTCCAACCCTATCCCTAATCCTTATACCCTCCACACTCTACTGTAACCCTAATTCCTCGACCCTCAACCCTATCCCTAAACCCTTGACCCTCGAACCTCAACCCTCAACCCTCAACCCTCAACATCAAACCCTAATCCCTTAACCCTTAACTCTGATCCCTCGACCTTCAACCCTGATCCTAAACCCTAAACCCTCAACGCCAAATTCTAATCCCTCAACCCTTCACTCTAATCCCTCAACCCTAAACCCTATCCCTAAACCCTAACCCTAAACCTTGTCCCTAAACCCTAAACCCTAATCCCTCAACCCTCAACCCTAATCTGTCATCCGTCATCCCTCAACTCTAATCCCTCATTCCTAAACCCTAAACGCTATCCCTATTCCTAGACCCTCAATAGGCTCGATACTATACCTTAAACCCTAATCCCTCTACCATCGACACTCTTATTTAACCCTAATCCCTTGACCATTAACCCTATCCCTCAACCTCAACCCTCAACCCTCAACCCTCAACTCTCAACATTAAACCCTAATTCATCAACCCTAAACCCTAATCCCTCAAACCTAAACCCTATCCCTAAACCATCAACCCTCAACACTATACCTTAAACCCTAATCCCTCAACCCTCAACCCTAAACCTTATCCCTAAACCCTAATCCCTCAACCCTCAACCCTAATCCCTCATCCCTCAACTCTAATCCCTCATCCCTCAACTCTAATCCCTCATCCCCAAACCCTAAATGCTATCTCTATTCCTAAACCCTCAACAGACTCGATACTATACCTTAAACTCTAATCCCTTATCCCTAAACCCTCCAACCCTATCCCTAATCCTTACACCCTCCACACTCTACTTTAACCCTAATCCCTTCAACCTCAACCCTATCCCTAAACCCTTGACCCTCGAACCTCAACCCTCAACCCTCGACGTCAAACCCTATTCCCTCAACCCTTAACTCTGATCCCTCATCTCTCAACCCTAACCCTAAACCCTAAACCCTCAACCCTCAACGTCAAATCCTAATCCCTCAACCCTAAACCCTATCCCTAAACCCTCAACACTATACCTTAAACCCTAATCCCTCAGCCCTCAACCCTAAACCTTATCCCTAAACCCTCAACCCTAATCTGTCATCCCCCAACTCTAATCCTTCATCCCTAAACCCTAAATGCTATCCCTATTCCTACAACCTCAACAGAATCGATACTATACCTTAAACCCTAATCCCTTATCCCTAAACCCTCCAACCCTATCCCTAATCCTTATACCCTCCACACTCTACTTTAACCCTAATTCCTTGACCCTCAACCCTATCCCTAAACCCTTGACCCTCGAACCTCAACCCTCAACCCTCAACGTCAAACCCTAATCCCTCAACCCTTAACTCTGATCCCTCGACCCTCAACACTATACCTTAAACCCTAATCCATATCCCTCAACCCTTAACCCTTAAAACTTAAACCCTATCCCTACACCCTCAACACTTGACACTATATCTTAAGCCTTAAACCCTCATCCCTAAAGCCTCAACCCTCAATCCTTAAACCTTAAACCCTAAACCCTATCCCTAATCCCTCTACCCTCAACACTCTAACCCTAACCTCGACATTAAATGCTAATCCGTCAACCCTAAACCCTAATCCTAAACCCTCAACCCTCAACACTATACCTTAAACCCTAATCCCTCAACCCTCAACCCTAAACCTTATCCCTAAACCCTAATCCCTCAACCCTCAACCCTAATCCATCATCCCTCAACTATAATCCCTCATCCCTAATCCCTAAATGCTATCCCTATTCCTAAACTCTCAACAGACTTGATACTATACCTTAAACCCTAATCCCTTATCCCTAAACCCTCCAACCCTATCCCTAATCCTTACACCCTCCACACTCTACTTTAACCCTAATCCCTCGACCCTAAACCCTTGACCCTTGAACCTCAACCCTCAACCCTTAATGTCAAACCCTAATCCCTCAACCCTTAACTTTGATCCCTCGACCCTCAACCGTAATCTATCATCCCTCATCCCTAAACCTTAAACGCTATCCCTATTCCTAGACCCTCAACGGGCTTGATACTATACCTTAAACGCTAATCCCTTATCCATAAACCTTCCAACTCTATCCCTTATGCCTTAACCCTCATGATGAATAGCCTTGAATGTAAAAAAATTTGAGTGGGACATAACGCGAGCGCGTTATAACGCGCTCGCGTTATGTCAAACATGGCAAAAGACAGACTTGCGGGAAAAAATGTAAGGCAAAACATAACGCGAGCGCGTTATAACGCGCTCGCATTATTTCTTGCTTTGGGAATCCCAAGCATTGGGCTTGGGATTTTCTTTGGATTTCCAACCCAAAGGCTTGGAGTGCTTTATGAAGTCACAGACGTGTTTTTCTATATTCTTTAAAATTTCACATAATTTCGTTCGTGCTAACCCTCAGATTTGCACGTGTTTCAAGGTTGAACAAATTGAACACATGGGTAATGTTAGGCTTTCTCTTAGCTATTTGACGATGTGGTTTTTTTCACATTTTAACAATGTTAAGCCTTTCATCTTTAATTTCTTTTGTTTGTGTGTCCGTTTTTATGCAAAAACCACTGTTTGGTCTTTTTTTCATTGTAAAATAACTATTCATTCAAATTTCAAAAAAATTACATATTTAGAAACTAGACTCCATTCTACAAATATTAAAAAAATAAAAAAATGATTTTCAATTAGTTTTCAAAATTTATAGGGGTAGCACGGCCAAAATTCTATTTTTTAGGATGTGTCCACTTTAAAAATTAGTAAAAAATCAAATATTCATCAAAAAATTATCAGAAAAATCGGGCATAAACTACATGCTATTAGCTAATTTCTCACTAAAGCGATTTTAAAAATACCAAAAAAAAGTTGACCTTTTGAGGGAGCCACAAAACATGCTATGTTATGTTTTTTTGACAGAAACAACACCAATTTCTGTGGCTCCCTCTTTTGAACCCCTTAATCTATGCCATTTTCAAAACAAAATAGTAGTTTAGAAAGTAGACTCGGAGCACTACGAACATTGTTTTGGTTGCATCTCCAAATTTTGAGTGTAACTATGCTCAATTTCTCATCCAAGGCCAGTATTTCCTGATTTCAGAAAAAAAGTGGCCACTTAAGACCCCTTTTTGGCCCCCCATCTTGCACTTACCCTTGTTTCCATTTTTGAAAATCTACATGAAAGAGGACATTCAGTAGTGCCAGTTGCAAGGCATCATTAGAGGGTATTTATATTAGTTTGTTGCATCTATCATGGACTTTTAGTCATCACAAAGAGCCTTATCATTTTATTCACTCTTTTAGTCAAGGTTCTCTAGGTTGATGGTCTAATTATTTAATCAAAGGGAATCATACCCTAGGATTATTAAAACATCAAGTTGTAGATTTGCCTCCTATTGTTAGAATTTGAAATTAGTTTTTGTCAAGAAGCAAAGCACTTGATTCTTAGTGGTCATCTTTAATGAAGTCTAGGTTTGCAAGTACTTGGATTTGAAAAGGTTTTCAATTCACTAAGTGTTACAATCTTTAGTTGTATTTAAGGCTTATAAACATTCTTTTAGGAAAGAATCAAATCCAAGTCAGCAAGATGGATTGATTATTAGTGTTTCAATTATCCTATGAATCTGATCCATCATGGTTGGAATGAAAGAGTTACATCAAAATCACTAAGAGGATCCAACTATCACACTAGCTATTTTAGCCATTGCTTTTATTAGAGGTCCTATTTCTAGACAAGATGTCAAAGAGCCTATTTTTAGGTTGCTTTTTAAGTAAGCTTCTATTTGAGATTTGTTTAGATTTTCTTTAGTTTTAAAGTTCTTTCTTTCTAGCTTTTTTAATAGGTTTTAGTGTTTTTCTTTAAAGACATTGATTGTCAGCATAATTAATTATTATCCTAAATCCCAAAAATTGGGAATTTGTAACCTTATAAATAGGTGCTTGGATAATATTTCTTAATGAAATTTGATGTTATGTTTTTGCTACTGAAATTATTGTTCAAGTGAATTTCTTTTCTATTAATGTGTTTCTAATAATTTCATTTAATATTTCAAGGATTGGATTGAAAATAGGTAATTAATATCAAGATTTATATTGATGTTATTTATCTATTTAGGTTGTATCTTTTTATGCAACTTAGCTATTTAATTCTTCCAATGTTGTGTGTTGTTATAACAATTATTTCTGTAAAATCTTGTGTGCATTAGCTTGATAGTTTATGTTTTAGCTAGTAGGAAGGTGTTGTGGTATTTAGTGTTATTAGCTACTTTCATTCTTAATGTAGAATCATAAAATCTCACTTGTGAGAGAACAACCATTTCAAGTCTTGTGCTCATGCCCAAGGTAAAAAGATAGGGCAATAGTTTATTCTATTTATTTCACTATTATAAAACCCTTAGAAGATATTGTTCATGGTATTGGTAATTGTATAATTTGTCTATAACTTAGTGTCTAGGGTTGGTATTAGTTTTGAAGGAGCTTCCCTTTACAATTTGAAGAGAGGTTTTACCTTGCATAATGTTTCGATGTGAGTTATCCTACAAAAGACAAACCATTTAACATTAACAAACTTTCTATTGTCAATTTATTTTCTTAACTTTCATTTGAAAAGTTGATGCGTTACTATTTATATTAAATAATATATGTAAAATTTGATAAAACATTTTTATTTCAAATCTAAGAGTATGATATTCAAAACATTTACACAAGTTGCACTTAAAATTGTCAAATTGATATATTAATGCATTCCTCGATCTTATGCTAGTATTAATATTATAATTGTATACAAATTTAAAGAGCACTTTAGATAACACCTACCACAAAATATTGCTTGACAGGCATGATTGGTCATTAAATTTGAAAATTGATAGTAATAGTTGACTCTCATTTAAATTCATATTTGTGTGGTTGATTTGATCTTTGATGCATATTGAGTAGATTGATTTTATCCCAATGATTATTACTTGACACAATTTATTTGCTCAATAAAAATCTATTGGTTTTGTATATTCAACCCTTAATTTTTATTCGACATAAATTTAATAGGTCTTATACAATCTATATTAGAAAATTAATGAATAAGAAGAGTAGAAAAGGTGGACATGCTTTAATATAAGTAGGAGTGTTATTAAGATTATTTAAATGGTCCAAGGGTTTGAGATCAAGTGGTTAAAACATTGGGTTCTCATTGTAGAGACCAAAGTTCAAATCCTCAAAGTGACATCTAAGGTGGAATTCTAAGTGGTGTCTCTTGGGCTTCCATTATTTAGCTTCTAGTAATAATTTCTAAGTTGTTACTCTTAAGGAGAAAAGCATTGTATTGCTCATAAGAAGATAAGTATTTGTATCGATTGGCTCAACATGATATAATCAAAAGTGCGTTTTGGAGTTAGATGTGTGAATAGGTCATAAGTCAATTTAATTGATCTCCATAGTAAGTGGTGATCTTTGTATGCATGTAGTATGTAGATAAATTAGTTGTGCCTATGATTTATCAAGGGCACAATGTTGGATGAAATTTATAAAATAATTATGTCCATATCTATTATTCAATAAATTTTATTATACAGTATTCCATATTACAACTAAACCTTTCAGGAGATCAACTTTGGTTTGTTTCAAGTATGTATTGATCTACATCATGGGTTGCACCCTAGCCACCACACAATCCACAAGTACATTCATGGAGAATTAACCTGAGTCATGAGGGGTTTACACTCACTCATTTCCTTAATATTTTTTTTGGAATAGCTATTTTTAGATCATGGTTTGCACATAGGATCTAGTTTTATCCTATTGTGTCACACCTAGTTTTCTTCAGAGATTTTAACTCCAATCTCTAAACAAGTTCTTTAAGGTTTTTTAAAAGTGACTAATTAGTTTGTAGACACATTCATAATTTGTGTATCATCCTTTGACCTATTTCTTTTAATGGGTTGTATTTTAGCATAGATCTACATAGTTCCTTTAATGGGTTGTGTTATGGCATAGACCATGCAAATGGATCTCTATCAATATGTAATGGTATGTCAAAGGCCTTTTAGTTGATCATATTTTTTGCATTATAGTGATGATTCATTCAAATCTATAGTAGTATAAGATCAAAATTATAGTAGTAGAATATTATTCAATCTTCAACTAGGCAACATTTGGTTGTGTTGTAGCTTTTGATTTAATACTATTGAGCTTCTAGTAGTAATTTTAAACTTTTTGCTCTTAAGGAGTTAATTTTTGTATTTCTCATAGGAAAATAAGTATTTCTATCAATTGGCTCAACATAACATAATCAAAAGCATATTTGGAGTTAGATTTGAAACCCCATCATAAAGTTCTTTGTAACATGTGTGAAGAGCTCATGAGGAAGTCAATAATCACTCTACATAGTAAGTGGTGGAAGGAAGTATATTCCAAACCTTTGCATCCTTTCATGGAAAAATAGGAAATATGAAGAAGCAATGTAGAAACAAGAAGAAGGGCTTTGATGATTTCTCCATAGAGAAATCCTCTAATGATGGTGATAACGATGCATTAATTATTTCTACTAATATTGCTAATGATGACTCTTGGTTGATTGATTTAGGTTGCTCCTACCATATGAATCTTCACATGGAGTGGTTTTCATCATACCAAGCTTATGATGGATTAGTTTTCCTTTGTTACAATAGTACACATCAAATTATTGGTAAGGGAAAGGTACAATTGTGTTTTAGTGATGAGAGGTTGAAAAATCTCTATGGTATTTTTCATAAATTCTATAACTTAGGAGAATTATTTTTTCTATATCCAAGTTGAATGATTCTAGAGTGCATGTGATATTTCATAAGTTTTGTTAAAAGGTTTGTGAGAGGGAATGTGGTGGTAATTAGATTCTCACAATTGGGACTCCATGTAGGCTTGATGCCTCCACATTTTGTAAGTTTGTCAATGTAATTGGTGCTTCTAAATATACATGTGTGTTGTAACACAAAAATTTGGGAGACATTGTTGAAAAAAGTCTTTAGATCTTGATTAATAAAAATATGGTTGAAGGTTTTGCCGATGATGGCATGGTTCGGTGGTTAAGTGGCTCGGTTGTAGTGGCGGCCACCAAAGTTCAAACCCCCACTGGGCCAACAAGCTCGCAAGGTTTACGCCTTCGCTGGGCCAACGAGCTCGCGGGTTTGAAGTGTTCCTTCTTGGGGATGAGGTCCCCCATGTTGTGGCCTCACCGATTCATCGCTCCGGGCAAAAGCGATAGTGTGGACCTGGAGGGCATGTCGCGCCAGCATCACCGGTCACGTTAAAAAGTTTACCAGGCGCATTATCTTTAAAAAAAAAATATGGTTGACATTTTTTCTATTTAATCTAATGAGCATTTATTTCTATAATCATTGTGTGTTTGATAAGTAGAATAGAGTTCCCTTTCCTATTAGAAGTAATAGAGCAAAGAGGTTATTAGAAGTTATTCACTTAGATTGTTAGGTCTAACAGATGTTGGTTCAACATGTAAAATATCATTATTATGTTACATTAATCAGTGATTACTCAAGATGTGCCTAGGTTTATTTTGTGCATTCTGAATCTAAAGTTTTCTCCAAATTTAAAAATTTAAGACACTTGTAGATGTTAGAGAGATTCCTAAGTTTAGCTTAAGTGAAATAAAGTAAAGGTGACTTAATTAATTAATCAATATGATTAAATTAATTAAGTAAAGAACTTATTACTCTAACACCCCCCCTTAAGATGAACTTAGGGAGAAGATAAAAAACTAAGGACAAATGCATGAAAGAAAAGATGGGTCCTGGCAACTAGGCCTGATGAGGTACCCATGTACAAAAGAGTCTCTTACAAATAGAGAAAAGGAGAAAACCACGTGGGAAAAAGCTCCTCCCCAAAAGAGAGAACAAACCTCCCTACAAGAGAGAGAGAAAGAGTGAAGGACTAAGAAACCTCCACAAAGGATGTCCCAAAAGAATAGGAAAATGAAGATGAACATGAAGAACTCCACTGAAGCATGAAGAAGATAAAAACACTATCAAAGACTGACTACTATAGTGCTGAAAGAAGAACCTCCTCTAAAACAAGATGAAGATCAGGACCAAGAAGACAAGAATTTGCATGAATGCCCCCAACGACACTACTCGAATCATATGGAAAACAAAGGCAAAACATCTAGAACTTGAAGATACAAATGGCACACGTACCAAAAGTTTGATGAACTAATCAAGTGAAAATAGAAGGTCGCCTCCACAAAAGGAATGCAAGATTGTCCATATGGTAATGGGTCCATCTCACCAAAATGCATGGGTAACCATCTATTGTATCCACCTAGTACATAGGAACAAATACTAGATACATAACTCACTCCAACATGAAACCAAGGAAGCATTAGCACCAACAGTAGAAAATGGTATTAGAGCTCCAGATCTACAAGCCCCTTCTCAGATTTGGAGAAAATTTTAAGCAAGAGCCATTTGTTTGGTGCATTTTTGTGTAAAATGGAGTATTCCATTAGATTCAGAGTAGTAGAAATAGTCAGATTAGCCTTTTATTTGGCTTGATTTAAGCTTCGTAGGCTAGATTTGCAAGGGTTTTAATAAGTGTTTTTTTTTTGGGATCTGAAGGAAAGCTATTTTTCGAAGCATTTTCAACCCAAACGGACCTCACCATTGCGTTCAAAAGGCCCAAAAACCTTAAGATTGAGTATCAAATCATCGAAATTAGCCTCGGGCTCATCTGGGACAAAAAAAAATTCTCAGGTAAGCCGTACGCCTGCCCAACACGCAGATCGAGGTGACATTTTTTCAAAAAAAAATAATAATTTTTTTCCTAAATGTAAAAGTTTTTTTCCAAAAAAAATCTATTGAAAAAAAATGCAGGTTTTAATGTACAAGCAAATTGGAAAATTTTAAAAAATAAAAAACAAAAAAAAGGTCCCTGCAGGGTACCGTCTCTGCAGGTGGCTGCAGACCCATTTTGAGCCCCACGTCCACATAATGGTTGCATCACGTTTCTACTTTTTTTTTTAAATTAAAATTTAAAAAAAAATTATCCTTTTATTTTCTATGTTTTTTAATTAAAAAAAATAAACATGTTTTTTTTAATTGTTTTTTTTTCAAAAAAGACAATTTGTAATAAAAAAATTTCTATGTTTTTTTATTAATAAAAAAAACACATGCACAAATTCCTGTACATGCATGCCTCGAAATATGTGCCCAAGCTTTTGATGGCTTTTCTGGCATTTTCTCTAAAGTTGGCTATTTAATCAAATTTGGAGGAGCTCTACATTTGTTTGGAGGAGTTTTATTTTTGCTACAACTAACCAGTTTGGCAGGGGTCTAAATTTGGAGGCAGTTTTGCTAAATCTGGTGGAGGTTGCTTTTTTGCGAAATCTACCCTTCACCATTGGGCTTTTCAGTTTTGCACTCCATCTTCCAAAGGCCATATCTTGGTCATACGGTATTATTTTTCAGTGCAATTTTTTTTGAGAAGGGGTAGAATTTTGTGCTCTTCGTAGTGGTATAGGCGGTTTTTTGTTTTGACTTCTAGTTTTTTTTTTCCAAAAATCAGTTTTCTCAGTGCTATTATTGTGCGGTTCTCATTTTGGAGACTTTGATGGGCCATATCTTCTGTATCTAGCCTCCTTTTTGGGTCCCGTTTTTTTTAAAGTGCATGTTTTTATGTGTACTTCATCATGGTACTATTAGTTTTCTCTCTTTCTGTCAGAGAATTGTATTTTCAGTATGTGGTCCTTTTTAGACATTGTGAGCTTTCATTGTAAGCACTTCTCATCTGTAAACGCACTGAAATAAAGTACCTTAGCATTGTACATGTATTCTTGAGATCTTGCACATCATTTTTGAGCCTTATTATACTCACACTATGATATAAAGTGCCATGGAGGGGTTGATGTTTGCATTTTGTTTTGCCATCACACCTTTGTCATGCAAGCGTGCCTTGGTTTGCACACCCTTTTATTTGCTAGTACTTTCATGTTTGCACATTCAGATGTTCTTGTTTCTTCTACATGCACTTCTTTGTTTCACACAGTTTTAGTGTACCTGTCATGGCTCTCCCTTATCTGCATTATGGGGGTTTCTACTGTTGGTGCCAATGCTTCCTTGGTTTTGCATTGGAGTGAGTTATGTATCTAGTATTTGTTCCTATGTACTAGGCAGATGCAGCGGTTGGTTACCCATGCATTTTGGTGAGATGGAGCATTTACCATATGGACACTCTTGCATTCCTTTTCTGGAGGCAACCTATTTTCACTTGATCAGTTCATCAAACTTTTGGTACATGTGCCATTTGTATCTTCGAGTTCCAGATGTTTTGCCTTTGTTTGCCATCTGATTCAAGTAGTGTCGTTGGGGACACTCATGCAGATTCTTGTCTTCTTGATCCTGGTCTTCATCTTGTTTTTTAGGAGGTTCTTCTTTCAGCACTATACTAGTCAGTCTTTGATAGTGTTTGCAGCTTCTTCATGCTTCAGTGGAGTTCTTCATGTTCATCTTCATATTTCATTTGGGACATCCTTTGTGGAGGCTTCTTAGTCCTTCATTCTTTCTCTCTCTCTTGTAGGGAGATTTGTTCTCTCTTTTGGGGAGGAATCTTTTCCCACGTGGTTTTCTCCTTTTCTCTATTTGTGAGAGACTCTTTTATACATGGGTACCTCATTAGGCCTAGTTGCCGAGACCTATCTTTGCTTTCATGCATTTGTCCTTAGTTTTTTAGCTTCTCCCTAAGTTCATCTTAAGGGGGGGTGTTAGAGTAATAGGTTCTTTACTTAATTAATTTAATCATATTGATTAATTAATTAAGTCACCTTTACTTTATTTCACTTAAGCTAAACTTAGGAATCTCTCATTAGGGTTTTCTAACTTGCAAATATAAAAGCAAGTGCTCTCATGTAATTCTAAAATCCATTTCATTAATTGCATCCTTTTTTGTGCAAATTGCTATCTTTGCTTTTTCCTCTTGTGGAAGGTTTCTTAGTTTTTGCAGGTGTTCACTGGGTCCTGTGAGGTTGGTTTATCAACTTCAACAGTAGAGAAATAGTCAGATAAAAAAATAAAGGTGTTAAGATATGACAATGGTGGTGAATATTGCTCCAAGTTTAATTTGATGATTTTTGTAGACATGTAGGTATTGTTAGGATAAGGTGCCATTAACATTGCAATCCTAAGTCATTTTCATGTGTCTCCATGATCCTTGGAATGTGTGCTTGGATGCCTAGGGTCATGAGAGATAAAAATATTTAATATTTATTCGCCTATGACAAATTGTAATTGCATTCATAGAGGTGGATCTAGCCATCGGTGGCAATTACAAAGCATATTATAAGAAGATTCCTTCTAGGCGTCCACTATGGAGGTGGGGACCACTAGACCTTACATGTATCTTGCATGTTATCCTAAGTTGGGTGCCTTTGTTTGCATATTGTGCATGTTAGCCATTGGATCCATCGGTGAGTAATGGAGCACTCGATATTGAACAATTCTCATTAGTTGTGGGTTTGGCACCCATGTGAAGGCCATGTGAAGATTTATTGTTATATACTAAGTTTGCAGGTTGTCCACTAAGAGAGGCGTACGCTTTTTACATGTGGTTATGCCACTTGTTTTGAGATACCATGGTGGTATTCTCACATCCAACTTCTATATAAATTGGTGCCTTGGGTTAGTCTAGTATGTATGATTCTTTTGTAGGTTGGAGGAGTAATGAAGTGCTACCAAAATTTTGAGAGAAATGTTGCGTTGATGTAAACTTCTTTGAAGGATTAATACAAGCATTGGATCTCTTTCGGTGTGGATTTTTTTCTCAAAAGGGTTTCTCCATGTAAATATTGTGTCACTTGTTGTGTGTTTATTCCTTCATTCTTAATTGTTGAATGTGTTAATCACATAAACATCACCATGGATAATCTCAAAAATCTATTTTTTAGATTTGCATGCATTTTGTTAAAGTTAATATTGCAGTAGTTTCACCTTGATTTCCAAAATTTGGTATCAAATCAAATGGTTTTGTTGAGAGAGGGATGCCTTTCTCTTAAGTGTTGAAGGTTTTTTAGCTACAATGGAAGATTTTGGATTGTGGGTTTTGTAGATTTGTAAAGAAGATTGTATACCATGGCTTCTACCTCTCATCTAGTATTGAGAAGTTCAATGGATCTAGGTATGAGATGTGGAAGTTGAAGATGGAAGATCTCCCAGAAGAAAGACATCAGTGGTTAGAATTTTCCAATGAAAACAAGCCATGAGGAATGTCTGATGAATATTGGTTAAATCTTGACAAGAAGGCACAAGGAACCATATGGTTGTGTCTTGCAGATTCCATCCTTATGAATGTTTCTAAGGAATCTACCACATACAAGTTGTGGAAGAGGACAGATGATATTTACCAAACCAAAAGTCTTACTAATAAGTTGTATCTCAAAAGATGGTTATATTCATTAAAAATGAAGGATGGTGATTATGTTGCAGATCATTTAAATGCTTTTAATTTGGTTTTAAGTTAGCTTACATATGTAGATGTTAAGTTAGAAAAGGAAGATAAATGCATCTTGTTATTTTGTTCTTTACCCAAATCTTGGGAAAATCTAATTGTTGCTATTAGTGGTAGTGGTACAGACCCAAAAATGGATAACATGATTTCTACACTTCTCTTGGAAGAAATGAGAAGAAAGTTCATGAATTCAAGCTCCCAAGATGCCTTGCATGTGTGAGGAAGGTCCAAAGAGAAAGGGCCTAAAAGGGACAAGAAGAAGGATAAGTCAAAAGGATGTTTTAAAACCCCTGGGAAGAGCAGAGTAAAGTGTTGGAACTATGGGAAATGGGGCCATGTGAAGAATGGATGCAAGAACAAGAAAAGGCTTGCAGATTCCTCCATGAAAAAATCCTCAGATGACAGTGATAATGATTCTTTGTTTATTTCATTTAACACTATTAGTAATGATGCTTGGCTTATTAATTCATGTTGCTCCTACCATATGACTCCTCACAAGGAGTGGTTTTCTAAATATCCATCTTATGATGGAGAAGTTTTCCTTGGTGATAACAACACTAAGCGGATTATTGGTAAGGGAAAGGTAAAGTTGTGTTTCAGTTATGGAAGGGTTAAAACCCTAGATGATGTTTTACATATTCTAGGACTTGCAAGAAACTTGCTTTCTGTATCCAAGTTAAATTATTATGGAATGCATGTGACATTTGATCTAATTATGGTTGCAGGTTGGTAAGAGGGAATATGGTGGTTGCTAAAGGATCTCAAATTGGGACTTTATTTAGGCTTAATGCCTCCTCTTTTTGTAATTATTCCAATGTGATTGGCACTAAAAATGCATGTCTATTGGGGCACCATAGATTGGGTCACATAAGTGAAAAAGGTCTTAGGACCATTCTTAATAAAAAGTTGGTTGACAGTCTTTCTGATTATTTTGTTGGTAAAAATGATTTATGTGAGCATTGTGTGTTTGAAAAATAGAATAGATCATAATTTCCTATTGGAACTAATAAAGCAAAGAGATTAGTAGAGATCATTCATTCGGATGTGTTTGAACCAGTGGATGTTGACTCTTTTGGAAAATCTTGATATTATGTTACATTCATTGATGATGTCTCAAGATACACTTGGATTTATTTTATGCATGTTAAATCTAAGGTTCTCACTAAGTGTAAGGAATTTAAAGCCTTAGTTGACAAATAAATAAATTATAAGATAAGGGTGTTGAGATCTGACAATGGTGGTGAATATTATTCCAAGGAATTTGATGAGTTCTATAAGCATGTAGGCATTGTTTGGCAGAAGACTACTTCTTATACTCCCCAAAAAAATGGGGTAGTAGAAAGAATGAACTAAACCTTAATGGAAAGAGCTAGAAGTATGTTGAGTGGTGCAAAGCTAGATTAGTTCTTTTGGGCTGAGGTTGTAAGTACTTCTTGTTATTTGATTAATAGATCTCCTTGTTCAGCTCTTGTTGATAAAACTCCTTATGAAGTGTGGATAGGTAGAAAGTCTTTTATTTCACATTTAAGGGTTTTTGGTTGTGAGGCTTATGTTCATGTGCCTCAATAAAAATGATCTAAACCGGATCCCGAAGATCAGAAATGCATCTTTATAGGTTATGGTGAGAATGTAAAAAGGTTATAAGCTTTAGAATCCTCTAATCTAAAAAATAATTTATTCTATAGATGTGATTTTTAGGGAGCTTAGAGCTTATTCAAGTGAAGAACTACCAAAGGATAAAGAAAAGACTAAAATAGTACACTTCGAAACAAAAATAGAAAAGCATGAAGATGCACATGTGGAAGAATAATTAGATGGATCAGAAGATGGAGAAGAAGAAGAGGGTTCAGAGAGTATAGAGGATATGTGGGATGAGCTTACAGAAGAACATGCAGAGCCCATTACCCCTACCTTGAGAAGGTCCACAAGACAATGAAATCTAGTTGACAGGTATAGCCCACTAGATTTACGTTTTGTATTTTCTGTGTTAAGTACTAATGATGAACCTAGATCTTTCAGGGATGCTCTCTTCATAGGATAGTGAGTCTTGGATGTAGCCATGTAGGAGGAGATGATGGCTTTGGATAGTTGTCATACCTGGTATCTTGTTAGTTTGTCCAAAGGAAGAAAGCCCATTGGTTGCAAGTGGGTATATAAAATGAAATTTGGTGCAGACGATCAATTAGAGCGGTACAAGGCTAGACTAGTGGCCAAGGGCTACTCCTAGAGAGAGGGAGTTGATTTTGGTGAAATTTTCTCTCCAATTTCTAAGTTATCTTCTATTAGATTCCTTTTATCTATTGGTGTTGCTTGTGATTTTGAAATTGAGCAAATGGATGTTAAAACTACTTTCTTGCATGGGGATCTTGAGGAGGAGATTTATATGTGACAACCTGATGGTTTTATTGAGAAAGGAAAAGAACACTTGGTTTGTAGGTTAAAACAGTCATTGTATGGTTTTAAACAATCACCTAGAATGGGGTACCAAAAGTTTGATGCCTTTGCATTGAAGTTGGGTTTGTTAGGAGCGAGGAGAATCATTGTGTTTATATTAAGTTTACTGATGATCAGATATTGATTATTGTCTTGGATGTTGATGACATGTTTATGGGTAACAACAAGGTGATGATTAGAGAGCTCAAGAATCAGCTTTCTAGCACATTTGATATGAAGGACTTGGGGGCTAGGAAATATATTCTTGGAATGGAGATCAACAAGGATCGGGCGCATAGAAAGCTTTGGTTAAGTCAGAGTAAGTATGTTGATGCTATTTTCTGAAGATTTAATATGCAAGATTGTAAGCCAATAAGTATTCCATTTTTGGTTGGCAATAAGTTTATTTTAGACATGTGTCCTAATTTTGATGATGATTTTGAAGAAATTTCTAAGGTTACTTATGAAAGTGTCATTGGTAGTTTGATGTATGCAATGGTTTGTACTAGACCAAATTTTACCCAAGCAGTGGGAGTTTTGAGCAAGTTTATGTCTAACCTTGGTAGAGAGCATTAGACTTTTGTTAAAATCATGTTTATATATTTGTGAGGAGCTTATTATTACTATTTGTTTTATCATGGTAGTGATGATGTGGTGAAGTCATTGGACATACAGGGTTTTGTTGGTGCAGATTAGGCAGGTGACTTGGATAGTCAAAGGTCCACTGGTGGCTATCTTTTCTCTCTGTTTGGAGGTGTAATGAGTTGGATGATTAAAATATAGCCTACAATTTCTTTCTCCACCACAAAAGTAGAGTATATGGCTGCTACACATGCCTCTAAGGAGGTGGTATGGTTACAGAGACCTAGTACAAGTATTGGTTTTGATTACAGGATTGTGAGGATCGAATGTGATAGTAAGAGTGCCATATGTTTAGCTAAAAATCCTATGTATCATTCTTGTACTAAGCATGTTGATGTTTAGTATCACTTTGTGCGAGAAATGGTTGAGAGTGGTAAAGTCTTGTTAGAAAAAGTTGACACTTTGGATAATGTAGCAGATTCTCTCACGAATCTAGTAACCACAGATAATTTCTCTTGGTGCAGGAAGGCTATGTGCCTTGATCACTCTACTTTATTATTATTTTATGTTTCCTTATGGACATAATTTCAATGTATAATGTCAAGTGGCAGAATGTTAGGATAAGGTGCCATTAACCTTGCAATCTTAAGTCATTTTCATGCGTCTCCATGATCCTTGGATTATGTACTTGGACGCCTAGGGTCATGAGAGATAAAAATATTTAATATTTATTTACCTGTGACAAATTGTAATTGCATTCATAGAGGTGGATCTAGTCATCGGTGGTGGTTACAAAGCATATTGTAAGAAGATTCCTTCTAGACGTCCACTATGGAGGTGGGGACCATTAGGCTTTGCATGTTCGTGCATGTTGTTGCATGTTATTCTAGAAGTGGTGCACCTTGGTTTGTATGTTGTGTATGTTATCCGTCAGAGCCATCGGTGAGTAATGAAGCACTTGGTATTGACCAATTCTCATTGGTTGTGGGTTAGGTGCCCATGTGAAGGCCATGTGAAGATTTATTGTTATTTACTAAGTTTGCAAATTATCCACTAAGGGAGGCATATAGTTTTTGCATATGGTTTTTCCACTTTTTTTGAGATACCATGGTGGTATTCTCACATCTAGCTTCTCTATAAATTGGTGCCTTGGGTTAGTAGTATGTATGATTCTTTTACAACTTGGAGGAGTAATGAAGTATTGCTGAAATTTTGAGAGAAATGTTGTGTTGATGTAAACTTCTTTGAAGGATTAATACAAGCATTGGATCTCTTTGGGTGTGGATGTTTTTCCCAAAAGGGTTTCTCCATGTAAATACTATGTCACTTGTTGTATGTTTATTCCTTCATTCTTAATTATTGAATGTGCTAATCACATAAACATCATTGTGGGTAATCTTGGAAATCTATTTTTAGATTTGCATACATTTTGTTAAAGTTAAGACTGCAATAGTTTCACTTTGATTTCCAATAGGTATTGTATAGCAGAATACTACGCCTTATACACCTCAATAGACTGGGGTTATAGAGAGGATGAATCAAACCTTAATGGAAAGAGGGCCAAAAGTATGATGATTAATACACAATTGAATTGGTACTTTTGGGTAGAGGCTATGAGTACTACTTATTACTTGATTAATCAGTCTCCCTATTTAGCTCTTGTAGAAAGGACTCCTTATGAAGTGCGGATAGGCAAGAAACCTTTCATTTCACATTTAAGATTATTTGATTGTGGGGATTTTGTTCGTGTGCCTACAAAAAATTATCTAAGTTGTATCCAAAAGCACAAAAATGCATCTTTTCTGGTTATGGTGAGAATGTAAAATGTTATAAGATTGTTACCTATTTGTACACCTCAGCCCAAATAGGCAAAGATGAGACAACATTGTACTTTTACCTCAAGAAGGAGATAGAATAAGGGCCTCTACATATATGAATGACTTCTACAAGATACTAGAACCATCCTAAAACAATGATGAAGACAACAGTCATGATGAGGTGTGCAAAAAATAGAAAAGGAGAGATAGACATACAAACAGAAACCTATATCAGGTGTCTAACACATGAAGAAAGGAATTAGAAGAATAGTGCAAGATAAGAGCTCACTACTGATCTCAGAGGGCCTACTACCCATGTAGGAGGCCATTCCAGTTATCACCTTCACCAGGATCATGCATAAATGCATCAAGAGTTGTTACAGGGTCCAGATAAATATAAGGACATCCTACATGAGCAAGAGACATTCAACACCAAACAGGAGAATGGAAGTAAGCTATAGTTTTAGGTTGTTTCAACTTTATTCATTACAATTTGCTTAAGTCTTGGATGATAGAGGTACACAGTTTATTATATTCACTTATGATTATAAGCAACTATATTAAATAATAAAGTTTTAGATGTTCTTTCCTTATGCAATTGATAGTTTTTACAAAAGAAGAACAATAGACAAGTCATTGCACAAAATAACTGCTTAAGTATATTCACAAGGAAATTTTTCTTCAAATTTCCCACACAAGCCATGGGAATTAACTATAAAATGATTAAATGAAAAGAACACATATACATCTAAAACAAGAAGCATAAAGAAGAGAAGGGGATCCATCATTGTCTGTGAGACAAATCCCCTCACTTGTAGTTGCACCATCCTCAAGGTTCTCCAGTTCAACCTCTAGAAGCAACTGTAAGAAGAAAAATAAAAGTTAGAGCTCAGGACATCCTTCACCTATATATGTTAAGAGCATCAAATGTACATGTTCCATTTTCAGAAGCATCAAACAAGAAATGAAAGAGATAAAGGACCATCCAGATGCAAACATGTAGCCTCAAGGAGATACAAAAGTGAAGGCCACATAAACATAAAAGAGGCTCCTTGCCTTCAAAATTTACTTCTAACTTTTGTTCTAAGTGTGCAGGCATGTGAAAATACATCTATTGCAGGAAACAGATCATACCAAGGTAGACAGAGACCATTGTGTATTCTAGGGCATAGGGAGCTTGTAAAGTGATAGGATCTAATCATGAAAAGACAGTACCAAAAGGCTAAAATAATCACAAATTGACTATCCCAACACCAGAGGAGCAGTCATTATGTTTTATAAAAGATCATGTCAAACAATTAGAGGTACAGAATAGTCCTAAAGTGTAAGGAGTATGTAGGAGTCATAAAGGAACAGCAACCTAAACACCAAAGGAGCAGTCAAGAAGATCTAGTGAGCAGTCAAGGCATCCATGGTAGAATCAAGCACAATCAAGATATCATAGAATATCTGATAAGAATTTAAACCCTCAAGTACAATAAGCAAAGAGCAGAGGATTGTGCAAAGGAAGTAGTAGGTGTAATATGTGAAATACAATGTGTTTCTCTTGCATAAAAATCTGAGTAAACGTTTGATGCCTTTTGAGTCATGTCCTAATCATATGGAAGACGAAGGTTGAGGTACACATGACTTTTATGAAACCTACTCATAGTATGAGAGATCATACATGTTTAGAGATGCCAATACATCACAGTTGACAAAGGTCTATCATAAAGGTAGACCCTATCAAAGAATGAGCAAAGATTGTTTCATAGTGGGCAGGAATATAAGACTGAGACATCAATTAGCAGTGATAGTTTGAAAGAGATCTCATCCTTGCATTAATAAGAACATGAATAAGATTCAGGGATATGACAGTGAGACAATGAGAAAGGTCTTTGATAGTCATATAAAAAAGTGGTAGAACAGTATGAGATATAATGTTTCCAAGATGAAAGATTGTTAATGGGGTTTGTCCAAGGTCTAGGATGCTTGTCAAATGTTTAAAGGGCATGTGAACAGTGTTAGAAGAGGTAAATCTATTTTGAGATTTCAACTATAAAAGAAAAACATGCATAGCAAGGCTTCATCATTCATGAAGAGCAAAGTGACACAAAGGGTAGTCAATCATGTCAAGATAGTTAGGATGACTATAGATAGATGATTGCAACTTAAAATCAAGTAAAGACAGTCAGGATGACGGTGACAATTACTAAAGTCAAGAGCATTACTAGATGCTTAAAGCTTTGTTACCGTATATAAAGGTTATGAGAGTCTACAATAAGCATGGATAAATAAAAGACATTAAGACACAGTATATAGAAGTGACAGAGGTATGAGAAGATTGTCACAATCTTAAGATACTTGAATGTCATAAATAATGATCCTTATCTATGTAAAATAGTCATATTGACTGTCATGGAGGAGTAACAGATAAAGGGATAGCAGACAAAGCATCATGCAGACACAAGGGGTAGCAGACTATCAATATTGTTTAAGGAAAGTCCACAAACAAGTAGCAGTCTATAACAGATAAAGGAGACAGCAACTATAAAGGAGAAAGGTCTGATCATGAGTAGAAAAATACAAAGGCAAAGAGGAGATGACATCCAAGGAGCATGGAAGATCTACAGGCCCAAAAGAATATAAGAAGATACCTCCAAGGGAACCTTGCTGCTGTTGCAAATATTTTTTTGTGTGAACGTGCATATCCAGAGGACAGCACTCTAATCAGGGCAAGCCCTAAAACACCCCACAATCCCTTAACAAATCTATGTCATCATTTGTGCAAGTCTAATGGAAAGGAGCACATATCTTTTGAAGTTGTTATCAGTTTAAAATGGATAAATCTTGATAAAATTCATACGAGGTCTGTCAAGCATTATTATTGTTTTATCTCTGCACATTATCATTGAAGTCTGGTGAGGTCATGAGTGAATCTATGTTAGAGGATTGTATGTCATGATGTAGCTTTGTCAAAACCTTGTACAAGATTTACTAACCTTTTAAAGTGAATCTATCTGAAATCTTCTTTACCATGGCAAAGATAGAAAGATGATGTAACAAGGGACAATCATAGAAATCAGAGGAACAGTTAGACCTAACAGGCATGAGTTAGGTAGATTTAGAGATACAAAGGGTTTTTCTTGTTGAAAATCCAAATAGAATGACAGAGCTGGGAGAATGTAGGGTTTGCCAAACAAGAGAAAGACTATTTAATGCAAACATAGATGATAGAAGTGTAGATACTGCAACAAATTTTAAATGGCATTGCATGTTATTTGATTAATGTGAAGCTCCAACCTGATGGATTTCATTCACCAGTAAGAATCCTACCAAACCCCAAAGGTCTTCTCATCATGCATGTATTCAAACAAGATGTTCAAGGAGCAATGTATGAAGCAGAGTTACAATTCAAAGATAGTGACAGAGGTACCATTCAAGCATCTACATGGCATAAAAGTTTTAAGGAGAAAAACCTCCAACGTAAAGAGTTTTTCTTTAAGAAACAACCAAAAAACTAGAATATGATGCAAGAACATAAGAAACCTTAGGAGAATGCACAGGTTCAGCTTCCATAAGGAGTCAAAGATAAAATGGTAAATGAAGACTCTTCACAATTTTCTCAAAGGAAATCAGTAGCAAGGAGGGATTTCTTACCAGTGCATAGCTTTCCCAAAGCACGGTATGAGAGTGAAGAAGCAGTGAGTGCATTCCCATGGTGGTGCCCCAGCAAAACAAAAAGAGCCAGCAAAGGAAGAACACAAAATGATAAGTGATTCTAGGGTTTCCAAAGCTTTTCAATCTTGGTGAGAAGTGCCCTAGTCGTGGTCAACAATGACCAAGACTTTTAAAAGTATTTTTCTGCCTTAAGAAATCAAAGAAATTAATCATGAGTCGTGGCATTATCACTATGAGGTTTGAAAATTAAAAAAGACAAATCATCATTTACATTATCCTTGTAGTGCATGGTCAAAAAATAATCATTATTTGCTTTAACATTTATTAAGGTAAGTTAATAGTTGTAAATGTTGAGTAATTGTGACTCAGATTATAGGAATCGGCAAGAGTTGACCTTGTCTTAGCGATCAGCCAAAGTGTTTCCATCGGCTTTACTTTAGTTTGTTACTCCGACCATCTGTGTCTCCCCGATGGTAGTGTGTTCTTGCAATGTGCTATCAACAAAACGGGGGTCTTCAGCGTAACTTGTTGGTGTTTTAGCGATGGAGTATGTTTTACCAATGGTGTTCTGTCCATCGGCTTAACTATCGCTGTCGGCCTTGTCTTATGTTCTCTCTCCGATCGCCTGTGCTACACCGATCGATGTAACTGTAACTATCGGTGAAGGTTTACATAGTCTCTGTGATAGTTGGTGTCTCTCTGATGGTTCGTTGATGTTTGACCGGCTGGGGTCGTTGGTGCAAAAGCGTCGATGATAGACTTACCGTGTGTTCATACATATATGATGTTGCTGTGTTTGTCAACTGATGCATGTGGGACTATTTAGTCCTCATGAATACGAACGGTTTAAAATGGTTAAAAATGAATTGTCAACCTTTTGGAGTTGTAACGGTCTGAGGTAGTTGAACCGAATGCTCTCTTCTATAATGTGATATGAAAAATGCATTGTAACAGAGAGGAGAGTGAACGAGAGAGAGAAGAGAGAGAACAAAGTATGATCCTTATGCATGGGGTGGAATATTTTACTCTATGGTTGAGATGCAGCAAATCTCTTTATTGGGTGTCTGTGTGAGAGGCTCCCTGATGATATGGAGAAGCTTGGGTTGTTTTGCAACTATGGAGAAATGTGCTTATGCTAGGTGTTTTCCTGGTATTGGAAGGCATAACTTTTCTGTTGCCCCAGTTGCATAGAGGCTATGGAGTTGATCATTGGATGGTCTAAGAGCTTCTATAATAGCCTATCTCTCTCGGATGCATGTGCAGGTTGGTGGTTGTGGAGTTGGCCTACAAGTAGGCCTGAAGTTCCTAAGCTGTTGTTTCCTTTAATGGATGCTTTGTACTTGCATGTCTCAGAATCATGTTCTTTGGTTTTGAGGGGTTTCATAGTTTTTTCCTAAAATCTATGGTTATGCATATTCATGATGATCCATCTTTCTGGTTTAACCGTTATGGTGTTAATTGATTCAAAATCTTGGTCTTCCAGATGTGAAGTGGGTATGGATGTGCATGGGTGTTTTTCAAACACAGTGGTTTTGCAGGTTTTACACGATCAAGAGAAAAACTTGTGGTTTTGTGAAGCTATAGTTAAGCTATTTCTAGACCCTGGCTTTTGGGGTGTTGCTAGATGATATAGTTGTAGTTTTGCATGCATGCTTCGTGCATGGTGTGAGGAGGTGAAATGCTTTCTCTGCATGGGAGTGCTGGTAAGTGATATGTCACTCAGTATTTCTATGGTAATGCTTGTTGGTTTTCTATACTATGGTGATCAGTTTGTGGACATGTTTGGCGAATCAGATTTGTAAGTAATCTAATGCTTGAGTCATGTTGTCTACATTGTTATCTATTCTTTGAGATCTCAGTTTTGTAGTTTCCAGTGTGATAGTGAGTTTGCATGATACATTGGTTGGATCTACGAGTTATGTAGTTTTGTGGGCTGATCACCTATTAAGCTACAGTGAGATGACTCGGATGTGGACTGTCTTTATCCACCAGATTGTTTCAGTGTTAATGCAGATTTTTAGTTGGCCTGGTCTGTGGTCACTTGTGCATTGGTGTGACTATTTCGGGATGAGAGGATGGATGTTGTAGAGTACTTGAATAGTCAGTTATGGAGACCTATAGCATGTGTATTATGATGTCATGAATTGCTTGGATTCACAGGTTTGTGTAAGCTATTGACAGTGATAGTGTATTTCCTTGGTTTGGAGATCTTGGTGCCACTTGGTTTTATTGTCACATGGACATGTTAATGTGTGGACCTAGAAGATTTTCAGATTAGGAGATGTTTGGTCATGATGCTTGCTTGAAAAGCTCAGTTGTTACAGTTCAATGGGAGCTTTAGCATTGACTGTGTGTTCATCACTTAGTGGTGAATGATCTTCTTTAGTGTTGCAGATGTTACTAGGAGGAGCTCTTAAATCCTGTTGCTGCAGAAGGGTTCTTTCGCATTTGCAGGGGCACTATTTGAGGATGTGTAACATCTTGGAGTCATGGAGGATTCATGAAATCCTTGGCTGAGGTGTTGGTGGTGCTTGACAGGTGATGTTGGTTTAGAGTTTGGTTTGTTTCATGTCATGATATACTCTTGTTTAAGCCTTTGAGTTTTGGCATGATACATTGCTCTTGAGATCATGGTTATGTTCACCTAGAGCATGGAATCTCATAAGGGAGATAGTAAGATCATGATGTCATGATAAGTTCCTAATTCAGATGAGTGGAGCTTTGACGGTGGTCTGGTAACTTCTCTGTGTGTTGGGTGCATTGATCTTTTGCTTGATTACTTCATGTTGGTGCAGTGATGCATTTGGAGTTTAGCATGATATGATTATTTGTAGATGCCCATGGGTACATGGAGAATAAGGTGAGGTTGTAATTCTCTTAAGATAAGAGAAGTGTTGTTGATGGTTACTCTTGATGAAGATTTCAGCAGAAAGTCTCAGAAGCCTACACCTTGGTTGGACGTGAGTTCAACAGAGACCTATGAGGAGATTGCTCTTGGAGGACTCATTATGGCTTGTATATCTTGGAGGAGCATTCTTATCCCCACTCATGGTCTACTCGGCAGTTTATTACTTGAGATGTATTGCCCATTGTTTCTCTCAGGTGTTTTATGCTTTATTTCATAGACATGGATCTTGAACTATTGATATATGGTTCTGGAGGATTCATTGTGAGAGATGGATAGCATGATTATCTCCTTTTGCATTTGAGTTTAAGATATCTGATGAGGATTGTTAGGAGATGATTTTATGGGCTGATTTTCCTGAAACAGGAAATGGATTAGTTTGATCTTCTTTGGTTTGAGAGGCTTACATCCATGTTAGTTGCATGATTATATATGTTGAATTTGATCTCTTGAGATTGAATGTATGTTTGGGTGTTGTTATGTTGTTCTCTTTGGGGTGTTTTGAAGGAGATCATACTTGACACAGTTGGCATTTAGAGGTGTATGTAGAAGGATTGTCTACAGGTATATGATGTGCAGTGTTTCTCTTGGTCTCAGTTACTTTTCTGATGGTGTGTTTCACATTACATTGGTTTGAGGTTTTGTTCGGAGCTGAAGTGGTCACTAGTTTGTGGTCATGTGCTTTCACTTATGTTCTTGGGTGATAGCATGAAGGTTCTGTTATCTCTTTCATTATTGGGTGTGAAGAACTTGAGAGATTTCTGGACTGGTGGTGAGATGTATAGGTTATTGATTTACAGTTTTTGCATATCATAGTGGATGTTTCCTTGGTACTACATGATGTTTACACTTTCTATGTGATGCTATTGGTGGACTTTGTATGCCATGATGTTTTTCAGATCTGCATTACCTAGGCAGTGGGAGTTCTTAGATGTGTTTGGTCTTTTTCAACTGGTTGACACATGGAGCTTGTATTTATAGTTGATGGGTGTATATGTAGGTGGAATGAGTCTGCTGATATGAATACCTTCAAGGTATAGATGATTGGATGGATTAGCACTTGTTGTGTGTGCTATTTTCAGACACGTGGGTTTTGTTCAGTTGGATGGGTGTAGTTAGTTTTCTGATTGTTGTTCTAGCTGATGTTTTATCTTGTTTCTGGAGGATGACTTCATGGTTGTGTTCAGGATGAAGCTTTGAAGTTGGTAATAATGGTGCTTCTATGTAGCTTGTGAGCACTGTGGAGTGGAGGTAGTATTAACTTTGGTTCTGTGACTTGGAGCGTTGATGGTTTCCTGTAATTCCTTCATCAAGTGGGAGAATGTTGAGTAATTGTGACTCAGATTACAGGCATCGGCAAGAGTTGACCTTTGTCTTAGTGATCAGGCAGAGTGTTGCCATCGGCTTTACTTTAGCTTATTACTCTGACCGTTTGTGTCTCCTCGATGGTAGTGTGTTCCTGTGATGTGCTATCAGTGAAACAGGGGTCTTTGGCGTAACTTGTTGGTGTTCCAATGATGGAGTATGTTTTACCGATGGTGTTCTGTCCATCGGCTTGAATATCTTTGCCGGCCTTGTCTTATGTTCTCTCTCCGATCACTTGTGCTACACTAATCGATGCAACTATAACTATCAGCGAAGGTTTGCGTAGTCTCTGTGATAGTTCATGTCTCTCTGATGGTTCGTTGATGTTTGACCGGCTGGGGTCATCAACGGCAAAAGCATCGATGATAGACTTACCGTGTGTTCGTGCATATATGTTGTTGTTGTGTTTGTCAACTGATGCATGTGGGACTATTTAGTCCTCATGAATACGAACGGTTTAAAATGGTTAAAAATGAACTGTCGACCTTTTAGAGTTGTAATGGTATGAGGTAGTTGAACTAAATGCTCTCTTCTGTAATGTGATATGAAAAATGCATTGTAACAGAGAGGAGAGTGAGCGAGAGAGAGAAGAGAGAGAACAGAGTTTGGTGAAAGAGAATTCAGGCTAAGAGGGAGAAGAATATCTCTCTCTCGGTGATGTCCTATACTGTATGCTATTTGTGGCATGATAACAGTATGAAGGACTAACCCTAGAACTGAGGAGAACTTTGTGCAGGGTTATACTGTCTGCTATTCTCTAGATGGAACAAGATGTTAATCTCCATGAAAGGCTTAGTGCCTGAGTTGTATTGTAACTGTATTTTCTATTGCTGAATAATAGAATGGCGATCTAGGCTTTTGGAGTGTGGGGTTTTTTACCCGTAAGGGTTTTCCCCACATAAATCTATGTTTTTGTTCTGTCTTTCATATTTAATATTTTTGTTGTTGAAACTAGTTAATGTTGCTTGTACTTTCCTCTAAGGGTTAATGTTGGAAATGAATGATGTCCGATTCTGCTTTGTGGCATAGTTGTGCATGTTTTTTGAGGCAATCTAATGAAATTTAAATCTGTCGAAGACACCACTATTCTTAGAAATATGTTCTAAGATGCTCTCATTTCCTTACAGTAAATTACCTTAATACTTGTTAAGGTAAATAATAAAATAATATTATAGTTTACTCTAACACTTATTAAGGTAAAATGAGAATTATAAATTACCTTAATACTTGTTAAAGTAGATTAATAAATCCTTTAAACCATGCAAAAAGGAGATGTGGACCAGTCAACAAGGTGTTTTAAACCATGCATTATGGTAATCTCTATGATGAGGTGTTGCATTATGCAAAGGGCAGATGAGACTTTAGTTTACTTGGGCTTTTTAGTCAAACTATGCCATTTTTAGTGGTTCACTTGGTCAAGTTGCCAGATAGGGGGAGTTCAAAGCTAGAATCACTCATTATGGAGTAGTTTAGAGCCCTCAAATATAGACTTTTTTGCCTTGTATGCCCAACAACTGGGAGTTCACAGAATTGGTTGAAGACATCATTTCCAACCATCTCATGCACTGGGAAAAGAGTTTAGTTCGATGGGAGTTGACTTCCCCAAAACTAGGTCTCTTGGAGAGAGATTTTTGTGCTAAAAGAAAAGGCATAGAATGTTTTTTTCTTAGTTCTTGCTAGTTTTCCTTGGCACACAGCAAAGAAAACTTCTGTATTGTAACTCATCAACATTTTTTCATTATAGAGCATTAGCATTTTTATAGATTTTTAGATATTCTTGTAAGGACATTCCTATTTTTTCTCAAATAAAGTAGTGTGTTACCTTCTTAGACATATATGTGTTATGTGATTAATTGTGTGATCTTGATGTGAAGTTTGTTTGTGATTTTAAACAAATCCTTTTAATTTTCATGTCTCGTTCTTTGAAACCTAATATAAAAAAACATTTGATTTATATAGGTTATACGTTGTGTTAATCATTTTTTTTACTTTTGTAGTTCTGAAAGCTCTTAGTTTTCCTTCAAAGAAGTAGAGAAAGGTCCAAGCCTTCCTATGAAATATTAATGTATGAGCATTGTTCAGGTTGAGTTGTGTAAACAAGCCCCTTTGAGAGAAAATTATGAGTCAAGATAGCAAGAATAGCACCTATAAACTCGGTGCATCACCTCCTAGGATCTAATTTTTAGTTATATAGAAATATTTTTATCCCTTTTCCTTGCCAATATAGAAGATTCAAGAGATTTACCATGGAACCAACCCTCTCTCGAGGTTCAACTTTGTCATAGACAACCCACAGTCTAAAGGTGATCCCATGTTTCATAAGATAGTTGAGTTTAAAGCTTAACTAGGGTGCAATCCTCGTAACAACAAAGATAATTTGTAATACTCTAACCTTGAAAATTATATATTCTAAGGATGCGATGTTTAGGGAACTTAGAGTATTTTCAGATCTTGTGCAACCAAAAAAAAAGAAGGAAAGAAAACAATGCATTTTAGACTGAAGTCAAGAAGCAAGACGATACACATTTTTAAGAACAAAATGATGGATTAGAGGATGGAGAGGAAGAAGAGGATTTAGGTGAGAGTTTTGAGTAGTGAACATGCAGAGGAACATGTTGAGTCCCTTACTTCACCCTTGAAAAACTAGTTGACAGGTATAGCCCACCAAATTTTTGTTGTGTATTTGTTTTGTCATGCACTAATGATGAACTAATATCTTTTAGGAAAGCTCTCTCTTTAGATGAGCATAATTCTTGGATGGATGCCATGCAAGAGGAGATGATGGCCTTAGATAGATGTGACACCTAGAATCTTGTGAATTTTCCTAAGGGAAGGAAGCCTATTGTTTGCATGTGAGTGTTCAAGAAGAATTCAAAGTAGATGGTAAGTTAGATAAGTATAAAGCCAAACTAGTGGCTAAGGGCTACTTTTAGAGAGAGGGAGTTGATTTTGTTAAAATTTTCTCTCCTATTGCTAAATTAACTTCTATTAGATTCCTACTTTTTGTTGTTGCTTGTGCTTTTGAAGTAGAGAAAATGGATATAAAAACTACTTTCTTGCATGGGAATCTTGAAGAAGAAATTTATATGCAACAGCCAGATGGCTTTGAGGTAAAAGGGAAAGAAAATTTGGTTTGCAAGTTGAAACTTGACCATTGTATGGTTTGAAACAATCACATCAGATGTGGTATCAAAAGTTTGATGTTTTCACATTGAAGTTGGGTTATGCTAGAAGTGAATATGATCATCATGTTTACATTTAATGTATTGATGATTAGTTTCTAATCATTGTCTTGTATGTTGATGACATGTGTTTATTAATAATATCAAGGTGATGATTAAGGAGCTTAAAAACCGTCTTTTTGGTATGTTTGACATGAAATATTTAGGGAAAAAATCATTTTGGGAATTAAAATCAATAAGGACCAAGTTCACAAAATTTTTGTCTTAGTCATAGTAAGTAAGTAGACACAATTTAATAGCAATTTACTATGCATGATTGTAAACTGGTGAATATTTATTTACCTTTAGGCACTAAGCTTCCATTGGATATGTGTCCTAAATTGGATGATGATTTTGAAGATATGTATAATGTGCCCTATGCAAGTGATGTTGGTAGCCTAATTTATGCAATGGTTTGTACTAGAATAGATATTGCCCAAGCAGTGGGAGTTCTTAGTAGGTTTATGTCTAACCTTGGTAGAGAGAATTGGACTTGTGTTGAGAGGATATCTAGATATTTATGAGGTAATTAAAAGTTATTGGACATATAGAGCTTTATTGGTATAGATTGGGTAGGTGAATTGGATAGTCAAAGGTCCACTAGTGGCTATATATTTTCTCTATTTGGTAGTGATGCTAGTTGGATGAGTAAGAGGTAGCCCATGGTTGCTTCATCCACTATCAAAGTAGAGTATATCATTGCTACACTTGTTTGTAAAGAGGTAGTTTGGTTGTAGAGATTATGTTTAAGAGTTGGTTTTGGTTGCAGAGTTGTTCAAATTAGATGTGTTAGTCAAAGTGTTATTTGTTTGGGCAGGAATCCCATATACCATTCTCATGCAAAGCATATTGATGTTTATTATCACTTTGTTGGAAAGATGGTGGAGAGTGGTAAGGTCATGATTTAGAAGGTTGATACTCAAGATAATCTTGCAAATTCACTTATGAAACCAATTAGCATAGATAAGTTCTCTTGATATAGGAAGGCCATGGGCCTTGCATCTTATACTTGATACATTTTATGTTTCCTATTTATGTCATTGTAATGTATAATATTAAGTGGGAGAATGTTAGGATAAGGTGATATTAACCTTGCAATCCTATGTACTAATATTAGATCTCCAACATCTTGGGAATGGGTACTTGAACACCCATATTGGTGGTTGAGTGGTGACAACACAATAGTCCGTCCCACTTTTTGGCCTAAATGGGCTGCTCAAAATTAGTATTTTTCAGCATCTTTTAATTTGTGTCAATTATAGGGAACAAATGGTCATGAATTTAAGGATAATGTAAAATAATGAGTTGTGGAATTTTCTATGTAGATTCAAGCTATAATTTTTTTAATTTTTAAAATAATGATTTCTATCATTTTTTATTTTTAGTTTTTAATCAATTTGTATTTTTCTATTATTAAGAAACATTAGTTTTCATAGCCCATAATTTTTGTAGCAGAGGTTTTTGATTTAATTATGTAGGATTTTTTAATTATTCACTATTATTTTGTATTGAGTGACATATTCCATAACGCATAACTTTCACTAGAAATTAAAAAAAAAAATCCATTATTTATTGGAATTAGATCATTAACTCCACTATCTAGTGCATGGATTTTTTTGGTTTTTTTTTAATATTTTATTTATTATCAATTTTTGAATTAGTACTAATAAAAATTTTAGACCTATAGTATTCCATAATGCATTTCTCTTAGCATATATATCAAAATTATTTTTTTTTTTTTATTGAAACAAATGTGGAGTACAATGCATTTTATGAGATTTTTCTAACAATGTTTGTTATTTTTCCTAGTGTCTTCAATAGTGGTCATTGTGTCTTCATAATAGACCTACATTCATTATAAAAAAATCTAAAAATATAATATTAAATAAAAATACTACATATCATAATTTTTGGAAAGGTAATACTAAGGGATACATACTTACAAAATGGCATTTCCAAATGACTTCATTTGATCCCCTAAAAGGTGAAGCAAATTTTTTTTTGTCAACATTTTGATCAATGCAGAGGAGAATCCATTGGGAGTTTGATTTAAGCCTAGGGAATTATATCCAATGGGATTTGATCTAAGGGGGTTTGGTCTAACCCCCTTAGATGGAACCCCTATAGGCTTAAATCGTTATTTTTTCTAAAAATGTGATTTCAAGAAAAAATCAGGATGTCCTAGAAGTGAGACACACTAAATTGTGAGATCACCTTGAGAGATATTATTATTTTATTATTCTCCTTGTAACTTGGAGTTGTAGTGGAATTAAGATGGGAGGTTACTTATGATGGTTACAGTTATAAAGTGTTTTGACTTCATTTACACCAATTTATTGGTTCTAGTTGCTAGGAAAGAGAGTGAAGCATCTTGTTATGATGGGTAGGGTCCACATTAGTTGCCCACTCTATTTGGGAATGCCATATTTGGAAATGTTTTCACACTCTTCACATGGGTTAAAGATGTTATTAGCAATGGTTACTATTCATGGATTATTAATTGATTATTCATGGGGGGCATTTGATTTTTGCCATACCATAGGTTTTGGTAGTTTTCATTTTGGGAAATTATTCATCGTTTTCCCTTCTAGTTCTCTATAATTTGGATGCCTTGGATAGTTGTTTCATGGTTCTTTTGTAGATGAAGTAAGGTTATGCTATTAGAATGTTGTTGGATTGAATGGAGAAGTTGGATTTATTATTGTAACACATTGTTATTGGATTAATACAAACTTGTGTGCTCTTTGGATATCGAGTTTTTTCTTGAAAGAATTTCTCCATGTAAATTTAGGTGTTATGTGTTTATCATGTGTTTGTTGATTTAAACTTCCTCATACTAATCTAATGGTAAATCAATCACATCATATATATTAATTAGTATTTTAGATTTACATACTAAATTAATACCTTTTTACTATTCCTCTACATTTGGCATCAGGGATTTGGTTATGTTTAGAAGGGGATGCTTTTATTCTTAGTGTTGTGGTTTTTTATTTGCAATGCGAGATTTTAACTTGGTAATTTTACAAATTGGTGAGTGATTGAAACTATGGCCTCTACCTCTCATTCAAAGATTAAAAACTTCAATGGATCTAGGTATGAACTATAGAATCTGAAGATGGAGGATCTCTTGGAATAAAGGGACTAGCAGAAAGTTGTATCAATTCAAGAAAAACTTGATGGAATAGTTGAAGAATACTGGAAAAGGTTGGATAAGAAAGGCATGGGGAACCATTCATTTGTGTCTTGCAAATTCTATCCTCTTGATTGTCTCATAAGAGACTATTGCATTTCCATTGTGGAAGAGGATAGGTGATATCTAACAAACTAAAATTCTTACTAATAAATTATATCTCAAAAAATAATTATATCCTTTAAAAATGAAAGAAGGTGATTCTATTGTAGAACATTTAAATGGATTTAGTTTAAATTAAATCAACTAGCTTCATTAGATGTTAAACTTGATGAGGAAGATAAATGTATCTTGTTTCTTTGTTTTTGCCTAAATATTAGGAGCTTTTAAATTGTTCTATTAGTGGTAGTGTTGCAGAGTCAAAGATAGACTCCCTTATCACCACATTTCTTAGTGAAGAGATGAGGAGAAAGTCCAATGATAGAGATAAATTAAAATATATCAATGAATCATGATGGAACATAGAAACCAAATTATTCAATGTTTTCTTTGGCTATTTGGTCAATAAATAATGTACACTAATGTTCATCTAATGCTTATACTTTTATTATCACAAATATATTCTTTGATCAAGATGTTACTTTTTGGATTAAGGTCCTTAATCAAAAAAAGATTGTCACATAAAACAAGACAACTAAGAGAAACAACCTCGTTTCTATATATTTAAATTGAAAGGAAACTATTCTAAACATTAAATCATGAAAGAAATGAGGTCTCTTTTGAAATGTGTATGTAAGCATAGGCAATATCTATATACCATCATTTTGAAAATAGTATTAGATCATGCTCTTACACATCCCAATCTTGTTGCCCTATCTCCTAGCAATTATGTGTTCACTATTGTTCTTCTAAATCTGACATACAAGTCTAGTAGTCCATGTGAAATTTCTATAGTTTCACATGTCTATTAAAAGTCAACCTATGTGGAGAGAGTGAAGCTGTTAAAATCTAATTTCATTGAGCTCTTAGTTATATTTCTAGCATTGTTGGACTAGAGTATGTGAATTAGAAAGCTATTTTTAATGATAGAGAAATTTTTGGATGTGTTATAAATAAAATTTTGATTGTTTCTAGCATAGTTTCATAATATATGATGTCTATAATTTTAAAGTGTCTTTACATGTATCCATAGAGTTTTTAGATGACACAACATATACTACAATTTGTTTTTTGCATCAAATATATATAGTAAAAATTAAATTAAAATCTATATTGTTAGTCATTAAGGAATGATTTGAAGTACAAAAATCCATTGCTGGGATAAGCTTATCTACCAAAAGTGAAGCTACAGGAAATTATGAGGGCATGGAGATTATGTGAAAATTATTATAAGCAATGTATTGCTTTGAGTATGGTAGATAAAAAGGATGAAGATCTACTTCCTAGAGGAATTCTTTATTGTCATTTTCTAACATGTAGTAAAATTAGCTATTTAATTTATAAATCCTTTTCACATAAGATATTACCTATGAATTATTCCAAAGAAAGTCAAACATAATATCAATTTACTAAAGCATTGTAACAACACCTATGTGTATATGGATTCTCCAATTGCTTATTTCCTTCTTACCACTTTTTACTATGTAATAATCCCAAAATTTAGACCTTCAATTTTTTTCTTGAAGGCAAGACTTGTAGTTAAAGCACTTATTGCATCTCACAAATCACGTTCACCTCTAATGAACTTTAGAAGATAATCACCTGCATCCATAGAAAGAATATCTAATTATAATCCTACTTCCTTGGAGATGTTTGTATCTCTAATCATTGTTAGAACTAATCTTGATTTATGAAACTAAATTCATCTTCAATTGAGTCACAATTCTAGTTAGCTAACTTACTAAATTTGAAGTCACACAACTATGAACTGTGTCACTTGATCAATTGAAACTCATGTTACACAATTATCAAGTGTTACTTGACTAACACATTTTCAATGCTTAGCCCAGTGTTACTTGGCCAACCACAATACCTTGTATCACATCAAGTGTCACTTGATTGGCTACATTAAATGTTCATGAATCAAGTGTCACTTGATATTATCACAAGTTCTTCATCAACTAAGTGTTACTTGATAATCATAAAGCTCTGTAACAATAAGACTTGTTAAGCCTTCCCAATACTCTCATGTTCCTTTATTGTGCATCAAGTGTTACTTGATCATTATATTGTTGCAAGGTGTGTGCCCTTGGTCTCCTTGTGTTGTTTAGTGTAGCACTTGGGTTTGTGATAAGGCTTAACCACCTCTCATGGATTCATTAACTTTGGTAGTTGTATCAGGCATTAAAAGGTTGATATTTTGGTGCAACAACAAGCATCTTTGCAACAATTGGCATCAAATCCTGGGTCACGGGTTTGAACCCCTCACTTGTGCTGGGGGGATTGTTGCAAGGTGTGCACCCTTGGTCTCCTTGTGTTGTGCAAGGCAGCGCTTAGGATCATGACAAGGCTTAACCACCTCTCGTGGATTCATTAACTCTATTCGTATCAGGCATTAAAAGGTTGATCTTTTGGTGCAAAAACAATTGTCTTTGCAACATATATAACTTTGATTATATTAGGTCATACTTCTCAACCCTTCATGTAATATTTAATGCTTTACTCTATTCCAACACTTTTAACTCTCCTTGAAGAACTTGTTTATCTAATTATGATTCAATATTTTCTTACTTTATTGGTTTAACATTTAAATCTACACTAGGGTTAGGTATATGTCTGAATGATTAATCTATATCAAACCATGTTTTACATATAAGAATAGACATTGCCATATTGTTCTTGTGACAAGGTTAATTGCATTGATCAACAACATCAATCATTGAATTAATATTACCATTGGATTAAGAGATTAGGATATACAAGTTTACATCCTTAATTCTCATTTCAAATTTATTAAATTATTGACTAATCACTTAAATCACATAGTAAAACAAGTATCTTATAACAATACACACTGTCGAGCTATATCACACTGTCGAGCTATATCAATTCCCATTAAACCTAATGCAGCTAAGGCTTACATGTAACTTAATAGATGTCCTCATCCCATATCAAGTGGTTCAGTGAGTAATTGTATGCTACATTTATTTCATCAATCCAGGGATGTTTTTATTGGTATGGTGTCGGTACTATGTGTACAACCAAAGATTTCTGGATACTATGGTTGTGTATAGCTAGTAAAGGATATTCTTTGCAAACTAAGGAATGAAATATTGAAAATAGGGAAACTACCTTCTAAACTCTGAGGCTAACTATATTAACTACCTACTAAATCAGAATAATGAACTGAAATAGAATCAAACAAATATACTTCTAATTACAAGAATCTAATACTAACAGGTTGCAGTCCACCTCAAGTGGGCCCTTTCATGAATTAACTGTGTCCCTTTTCTTCTATCAGTTACTTAATAAAAATCAATTCATCAATCACTTCATCACATTCCAAGAATAAGAGTAAAAATAACTTGTAATGGAAAACTTTATTTTTCTTATTGACTGCAACAATCTAGTACATTCATGAAGAAAATTCAACTATCCTAGATATGTTGGATGAAAACAATATATACACATCCAGCAAAAGTTCATGCATTTATGAAAACTAATGACTAGTCAGCCCACTTCCCATTATATAAGGGAAGGGACCTTATTTTAGAAAATCAAAATCAAACTAGGAAACATAAACTTGAAACAACCAAAGAAGAGTACTTCAAATAGGATTGTGGTACGAGAAAGCTAATTAAGAAATAGAGGAACGGTTATCTTGGATTCTTTCAAATCCCATGTGTTCCTTATTGAAAGGTAGGTGCTTTCCACTTGTTGCACACTCTTTCCTTGTCATTTCTAGAACTCATTCTTATCCACAAAGAAGGAACTAACTATTGTTGGATAGATGTAAGTAATTGCATGCCTTGTTCCATGAGCTGGTCCTTTGGATATAAGAAGTAGGTTCTTCGGCTACAGGAAACTAGTCCTTTGGCTGCAAGAACTCTACAATCTTGGATGCAGGAAATCTACAATCTTGGCTATAGGTTATTGTTCTTGGTTGTTGCATGGAGGAATTAGTCCTATATGAAAATCATTACTCACTAATATCATCATAAACAAGCTAATTATAACACATTATATTTGAAAATAAATACTTTAACATAAAGACATTCATTAAAACATATTACATATAATATAATGCTTTGTCTATGGAGGAATTAGTCCTATATAAAAATCATTACTCACTAATATCATCATAAACAAGCTAATTATAACACATTATATTTGAAAATAAATACTTTAACATAAAGACATTCATTAAAACATATTACATATAACATAATGCTTTGTCTAGATATTAATTAGAGTCTTAGCTTAAAATATGGAAATGTTTGTAGGAATGTGGCTTTGAAATAGGAAGCATAGAGATTAAAAGAGATATTTATAGCACTCATCACACCCCCAACTTAAGATCTTTCTTGTCCTCAAGCAATTATGGTCATGCATTGTACATGAGGGCTAGATTCCTAAAGTCAAATGGTGTTGTCTGCTCTTCTCCTTCCTTCAAGTAAAATCCTTTTTGTCCTTTGATGCATTCTCATATATCATTCTCCCCCTATGCAGTGTAAATTCTATTTCCACGCCAATGTGAAATGGGAAACCAGAGAATCAGTGGCTGAAAGGTGAGTGGTAACCATGCAAGTTTGTTTGTTGTAGCCAAGTTGATGCAGCAGTGTGTCTCACTTATAGTTGCATGATAATTATACATTGAGTGAAGGTATTTCTTACGTAGTTCCATCATGATTTCTTGTCATCTTCCCTTGCTAAACTCAAATGATTCTTTCCCAATCCTTCTTAACACTTCTTGGAACTTAGAATAAGCAGCTTGTTGATCTTGGTAGACCTTCCTAGCCACTGATGGTTTCTCCATCAAATGTATTCATTCTTCTACAACCTCATTAGGATCATTTTCTTCCCCTCTGATCCTTAAGGAGATATACATTTCTTGTTCTTTATATTTTTGCATCTGAAATCCCCTATTCTTCTTATTTTGCACGAAAGAAGTTAATACTTTGATTTGAACATCCCCTACATATAAGATTGGATTCCATGTCAAATCATAGGGGACAACCATATCATGCAAGTAGAATTCACATAGCTAATTTTATAGCTCAACAGTGGATGCCTAATAAATCTTAAAGAAATCTCTAGTTGTATCAACCTTTTATGGGAGATCATAGAAAAATTACATAAATTGAAAGCTCAAAAATTGCTCTTTCAAAAATAGAGCATATACTCTGGCAAGAGGTCAATACTGGATGATCTAATTTTTTTACTTTTTCAACTACTCAGTCTTCCCTTTCAACTTATCATTTTCAATGGTCTTTTCTTCTAACTCCTTGGCAAATTATTGTTCCGTCAAGCCCTCTTTTCTTTGTCCCAAGCCTTCCTCATGAATTGTATTTCCTTATCACTCTTAATCCAAAGTAGTAACTCAAGAGAGGGTCCATATGTTTGGGTGGATGGTGATTATATTTCTTTATGAATAGCTAAGGTAGAGGGAAAATCAAGATTTCCAAATTGAGTGATCATGTGTATTTGCTTCTCGACTTTTCCCTACTATTTGTCAATTCCTTATACCCAGCTTATCCAATTCATTCTCTTTTTGTTCATATGCCCTATGTTGTCTCTCTAGTTTTTCAATTTTATTCAAGGTATTTTACAATTCATCTCTTACTTCTATATCCATAGGTTTTGATTCCCTATTCATGTCTATACTAGAAAATTCAGAAGAAGAAGGTGTTGATTCCCCATCTGGGTCAAACCCCAAGCTACTAGATGTATTAGCTTGATCTTTGTAAACAAACAAATCCTCCCTTTTAGAGTTAGTGTCAGTTTCCAGGAGGACCACTCGTGGAGCTAATGAAGCAATTTTGGTTTTAACCCCCTTTGTTTTAAGACGTTGAGAATGTCTTGCCTAATGTTGTGTTGGAGTTGGGGAAGCCCTTTGTTTCTTTTTTCTTGGTTTATTGGAAGAAGGAGATGCTTTCTATTTTATTTTGGGTGTGGAAGGAGCAGCAGTAGTTGCAGGTTGTTCAACTAAAATGGTATGTACATGTGGGAGAATTTCATGCATAGTTAAAGATGTTTCAGGAATAGGTGAAGAAGTTTCAGGCACAGGCAATGATGCATGTTCATGTGAAGACACTACAAGATCTTTGAAAGATGTTGCAAGGTCATGAGAAGATGTTGCAAGATCTTTGAAGGATGTTGTAAGATCTTTGCAGGGTCTTGAAAAGAGGTTGCAGGGCCTTGAAAAGAGGCTGCAGGACCTTGGGAAGAAGATGCGAGGTTAAGTGAAGATGTTGCATGCTTAACAAAAACTATTGCATGCTCATGGGATGTGGTTGCATGCTCTTATTCTATAATTTCTTCCTCCCCTACCAGAATATCTTTTTGATTGTGGCACCTGGGTCTATCTTAGTCTAAGTATTTTACCATGCGGCCCTACATATAGCCTATTTCTAATATTGTTCAAACCCAAAAAGTATTTCCATGATACATTAGGAAATTTCTCATTTAAACTTTTCTTTACCAGTAATTAATAAGACCATGGTGAGACAATGCAACAATTATACCCTTTTGGTATTCTTTTTCCATTCTTTTCAATAGATTGAATAAAAATTTTGGGGCATTCACATTGTCCACCATGCCAAAGGTGGCTTAATAACTTGAAATGCATAGTATAAAGAAAAGACTACCTACCTTCACAAGTAATATACTTGATGATATGTGTTTCTATCTGAGCCCACCAAGGTGGCAACCACAAACGTTTAGTCCCCTATGATAAATATGCAAATTGTTATCTTGCATCTGTAAATTCATTTCGAGCTATGACTACATTTCCCCTTTCTAGGAAATTTTATCTAGTTGCAAGAAGTCATGTAGCTTCCATTATGGCAGCTTCCGAGGCATTCACCCTTAGCCCCTTTGCCATTGCTTCACCATTACTCAAGGTCCATGCAAATTCGGTTGTAATTCATCATTGTATCCTTCTAACCTTTGAAAATAGTCCATCCATCCCACCTATAGGAAGATAAGAAGACTTTCCCTATCATTCTAGAGCAGTGTATGATCCATGGGTTCCCTTCTAACAAGGTCACCCCCCATTATGTGCTCTATAAACAATATTTCCAAATTCTGTAAACAGTTTTTAACTCTTACCCTTTCAATTTTTACCCTTGCACTTACTTATGTTGTTTCAGACTGCTCTTAGCTAGTAAACTAGGGTTTTTGTGTTTTGATGTTTTAGGGTTTTGTGGGTTTTGCAACAATGTAGACAATATTCAAATACTTCATGCTACATGTGTATAGGTTATGATATAGGATATGAGGGTACGGTAAGGATGGTGAGGTAAGGATGGTGGTTCATGTTAGTGAGTTGATGGGCTAACAAAATCTTCTCATTCAACCCCCCAACTAAGTATGTCATGTGTCATTGCATGACAGAAAGGATGCAGAAGCCAATGGGATGATGTAAAAGTTAAGGAAATGGGAAATGCAATAATAAATGGAAAAAGCACAACATTAAACATAAAGTATAATAAAATCTACAATTTTAAATAATCATTATTAAAAAATAATTAGTATGAAAGTTATTGTATGTAACCATAGGGTGATCCCACAATACTGAGTCCCAAACTCAAGACATCCTGATTTTTGTGTGAAATCGCATATTTTTTAGAAAAATTAATGGTTTAAGCCTTGACGAATTCCATATAAAAGGGTTTAATTGAAAGGGATTAGATAAAACCCCCTTAGATCAACTCCCCTTGGAAAGAACCCCCTTAGTCTTAAATCAAAACCTTGATGGAGTCTCCTCCGTACCTATCAAATGTTGACAAAATAATCAATATTCAAAACTCATTAGTATGAAAGTTGTTGTATGTAATCTTACAAGTGGTAGAAGAATCAGAGTGATGGTATAGAATGATGGTTACTGGTGATGGTCGAAATGCGGAATGAGCAGCCATTGATAGGAGTATTCTTGTTATTGATGTGTTGGCATGATGACATGGTGAGGTGGCAAGTACTTTGATTGGTGGAGCGACAAGCTCACTAGTGTATGGATAGGTGTTGCAATATCATTAGTGAAGAGTGGATGTAGAAACTCTTGTGAAGAGGTTACATGAAGTCTGATATTGGAGGTGACATGCATCTTCTGTATAGATGCTACAGGAAGCCTAAGTAGTGATTCAGTAGAGGACTCCTTATAAGTGCTATAGGATCTTGAGAGAGTGATGCTACAAGTAGCTCAACTGGAGATACTGCAAGAACTACTAAGAGTGATGTGGCAGGAAACTTGGCTAGAGATGATGTAGTAACTACTGAGAGTGATGTTGCAGGAAGCTCAACTAGAGATGTTGTAGGAACTGATGAGAGTGATGTTACAGGTAACTCAGCTGAGATGTTGCAGGGTTGTTGAGAGTGATGTTGTAGGCAGCTTGACTAGAGCTGCTATAGGAAAAACATTATGTATAATATTGTGTGTATAAGTGCAATTGGCAAAATTGGAAGCAGTGAAAGGCATGTAGGTGGTCTTGCAACATTATTGTGGATGTGCATTGTAGAGAACAACCAATAGTGCCCAAATGGGTTTTCACTTTTTTTTGAAAAAAGATAGAAATTATACCTAATGGTGGTCAATGGCTAAGTTGGAAGGCTCATCCTCTACCATTTCTTCTATTGCTAGTGACCAAATTCCTTTATTGTGTACCAAGTGTTGGAGAAATTATGTCTTCTTCAGTGGCTTCTTGTAAATATTAAGGTGATGACCATTGAACATTAAGGAAAATCTAACAGGGTCAATGGTTACTAGCTTGACTTCTCCATTTGAAAATACTTCTTCTATCTCATAGGACTCTAGCCATCTTGTTTGAAACTTACCCTTGTGATCTTTATATCTTGTGCTACATCCCCAAACTTAGACTATGTTTTACTTTTACTTTCAAGTGATTAAGTGGATAATTAATCATTAATTAATGATTTGACGTTTAGGGAGAATGTTAGGATAAATCATTGATTTTATGAATTATGATTAATGCTTAGAATTAGACATGAGATTACATGTTATTGAGATTATTTAATCATAATGTATAATATTTTGTTAATGATACACTAATCATAGTTTGTATGACTGTGAGTGTAACCAGGAAAAGATTTTCACCACCAACAATGGAAGGAGAGCATCATTAGAGAGAAGGGAGCAGATGTTTTGGAAAATTCAAGTTTGCCATTTGAGACCTAAGTTGTATGTTTCGTGAACCTTCTTGAGCCAAGGTATGTTATAGTTATCTCTCCTTATTAAGTTAATCTCAATTCGACCTTTGTCGATTTGGCATTAGGAAAGTTTTCCAACGTCAAACTTCATTTGACTCAACCGAGAATGTTCAGGGGACATTATTGTTGTGTAGAGTTTAATTACCTTCTTTTTCAAAAATCTCTGAAATATATATATACATATATACTTGTATACATTATTCCTCGCGAGTATCAATTTAATTAATTTATGTTTGTGCAAGGTTGCAATGGGGGAGCAAATCTCAACCCCATGCTCACATTTGATTACATGATAATTCTTTTTCTCAACCATTTTTGTGCTATTCTTATCATCATATTATTAGAGATTATAATGGTTTATTATTTTTTGTATTCCTATATATATTTATTAAAATGAGTTATTTAGCTATATATATATATATATTTTAAGCTTGAGACCTTATCATAGTTGTAAGAGTTAGTTGTTGCCATTCTTCCCAATTATAATGTGGTAAAAGACTTCATACTTCACGAAAAGTAGAGAGGATGGAGATTTGTCCATTAAGGCCGAAGTGGGCTCAGTGTAATGGAGCTTGACTCTCCTTGCATGCACAGAGGAGGAGCCTTAATAGGAAGGAAAGTGGTTATTGTTGTAGGTGGTAGGTATAGTATAGAGAAGTCTCTCATTCTTCAAAAAGGATAGTTTTTAGGAGAAGATAGAAAATGGGGAAAAAGAAGGGCACCGCAAAGGAAGTGAGAAGCTTCACATAATCAAGCCATCATAACAACGTACTAGCTCAACAACAAGGGATCACGAAAAAGCTTACACAGGTATTATTAATGTTTATATATATATATATATATATATATATATACATAATCTTATGATAATGCAGGCAACTGGGTTAGTCAACACATGCATCTATTATGATTTTACTATATGCGATGTGTTGTGTTGTTCACTTAAACTATCATGGGTAGTAGCCTGAAGATCATATTGTTATTATCTTGTTGTTATACTATTGTATACAGTTTGGCAACATCCAAAGAAACTATCTTGTAGATATATTGTTGTATATAGTGTAGCGACATCCACAGAAACTACCTTGTTGATATTCTGTTGTATACCATGTGGCAACACCCACAAAGACTACCTTGTTTATATTCTATTTCACACAATGTGGCGACATCCATAGAACTATCGTGTTGTATTATTATTTACAAAAGTATTTTGGTTTCTTAAAAATTGATGCAAGAGAAATTCTTTCTTGAGAATGGTTAGTTAGATAACAGGGTTATGGGAAATAAAATGTATTACAATTTTGCCTACTTATAATGATTTTTGGTAGGTGGTTGAGGCTATCTTAGCCACAGAAGTGGTCTAGCTGTGCCCTGAAAACTTGAGTTCAAACTTTGAAAGAATGTATGCATGGCAGGGATAGAGCCATTAAACACTTAAACCCAACCTTTTTAGTCTATTGTCTATATATTCAGACTTATACTTCTTGATTGTGAAAGGATTTTATGTCTTTGGGCAAAGTAAAAGTCAAGATTAGACTCTCGATCCCAATATCCAGAATGAAAGGATCCTGATACCTTTTATGAGTTGATAAGTTCTTTAAACTCTCGATTATATTATATATCATTACTTTGAAAGAAAGATAATCATTGTTTTGAGAAGAGATTTGTTGTAGTTAATAACAACTTATGTGTACTATTATAATACCAAAACGACCATAAAATGATAGTCTAGAGAAAGACTATGGTTGATAAAACTATGTCATGTGATGACACCCACAAATATGTGATCAACTTAAATAGGCATTTTAATGTCGAAAAAGATGAAATGAAAATCTTTGAACCAAGATTAGTATCTTGAATTGATTTATAAAATCATAGACAAAACCATGCTTATGTCAAGATGAGACATTAAACTATATTTATCATATAAACTTTTGAAGCAAAGGAATAGAGTGACAAGGAGTCATATATTCCACATTGCAGTTGCAACAAGAAATGTCTTTGCAAGACCAAGACTTCAATATCAAATTATTTTGACATTGTACTCTAGAAATTGGAGTTGATAATCTAAGTCGGGAAGACTATGGGTGAGATCTAATTAAGACACCCTATGACTAAAATTGGTCAATTAAATTCATGATAGGATGAGATAGTCTCTACGTTGAGTTAGAGGTGTGTGAACAATTGACTATGTTCATTGCAAAATGTATATGTATATTGAATCTTTGGCCAAAGTAATGCATCCATCTCTGCATGTATTAGTCAGTTCACTATGTTCTATATGGAATAACCATCCAGTAGTGTCATACATAGTTAGAGGGGACCTATAGTTGTATGACTGTGATGGGTTATGTAGGGCACAACACTAGAAACTCAGATGGCAAACCTATTGACTCTTTATATCTATTCCCTTCATGAAGGGTAGGGCCACTTCCAAGAAGGAAGGTGTGTGGGGGACCATCGGTCTGTGGTTGGAGGAAAAGCACTCAGTTGATGCTCTCCTTCCAAAGAAGATGACAAGCCAAGACTTATGAAGACAGATATCAAAATTTCAAAAGCGATATATTCAATTTATATGACTTGAAAGTCAAAATTTTATGTAAACTTATCTTTATTTCCATGAGCAAGACATTGTCATTGTAAAGTGAAGTATTTCACTAATATGCTAACTTGAAATATGTTGTAAATTTTTAGTTTGAAAATATTTAGAAAAGATATGCTTTTTATGTAATGATTATGCAAATGATTAATTTTTTATTAAAACAAATGTTTATGATGATCATGATAAATTACTTGATGGTAATTTGGGGATGTAAATCTAGCTAATGTGAGATGGCATGTTGCATCTTGAGTCATACAGTAATACCCAATCACCTTGTTGGAATTCCCTAGTTTTGATAAATCTATCATGTCATTTAATCCTTTGTTTCTAGACAACCTCTATGTGATGGAAAACTTCCTTCCTTAGTTCATCGAGTGCATTCAGTTGAGTGATTCTTTCTCTTTTTGCTTTAGATAGATCTATTCCTAACTCAATTGTTGTCCTTAAGGTCTTATGCTCAAACTCAATAAGAATCATTGGTGTCTTACCATATAGTAGCTCATAGGGTGTGAACCATGTTGTTATCTTCCATATGGTTCTATAAGCCCATACTGCTTCAAGAAGGCGGCTTTCCCAATCTCTATGGTGTAGGGCTATAGTTTTGGTAAGAATGGCTTCAATCTCCCTATTGGTAACCTTTACTTGGCCATTGTACTAATGGTGATAGGGAGTAGACTTAATATGTTTGAGTTCATATTCCTTGACAAGTGTAGCAATCAGTTCTGAAATAAATTGGGGTCCTTGATCGGTAACAATCTCCTTAGGCACTCCATAATGGGTGAAGATTTCCTCATATAGAAACTCTGCTACTTTTTCATCACATGCATGTTGGATAGCCTTGACTTCTACCCATTTTGTTAAGTAGTATGTGCATACCAGTAATACTCTTTCTTCTTTGATGGTGGATCAATTAGGCCTATGAAGTCTATACCCCATTTATCAAAGGGTTCTTGGACTAGTTGTGGTTGCAGGGGCATTTCATTAGTCTTTGTTGGCCTACCCATCTGTTGACAATGGTCACACCTTCTTGTATAGTGAACATCTTTATGCAATGTTGGCTAGTAGTATCTAGTTTCGAGTATTTTGAACATTGTTCTTTTGGATGCAAAATCTCCACCATAGGGCTCATTGTGGAAGGCCCTCAAAATATCAAAAACTTAATCTTCTCTTATAAACTGAAGTATGATATTATTAGGGCCAATGTAGAAGAGATAGTCAGAGATCCAAGAATATGGAAGGTTCTTTTCTACTAGATTGTGCTTTTCCCTTGGTGAAAAATGAGGAGTTGTTCTTCCTGCAACCAAGTAATTAGCAATATCTACATACCGTGGGGTGTGCACTATTAAAGAAAACAAATGCTCATTTGGGAATGAGTCATCAACAATAGGTCCATCTGTAGCAAGGGTTAATCTAGACATAAAATCTGCCACTACATTAGCTTTACTGGGTTTATCCACAATTGTGATATCAAACTCTTGTAGTAATAGCAACCACCTGACTAATCGACCACTAACTATAAGCTTGTTCATTAAAGACCTGATGGTTTCTTGATTAGTATGAACAAAAATAGGGTAGCTAGTTATTAGTGATGAAACTTGTTGATTGCATATACCACAGCCAGGAGTTCTTTTTTAGTGACAGTATAGTTCTATTGCTTGAAGATTCTTACTAATGAAATATATAGCATATTCTATTGAACCATCCTTTTGGCCTAAGACAACCCCTACAGCATAATCAAATGCATCAGTATGTATATGAAAGTGGATTGTCCAATTTGGTCCTCTTAACATAGGTGTTGTAGTTAAGGAGTCTTTTAAAGATTGGAAGGACTCTTGACATGCAAGTGTCCAATTAAAATCAACATATTTGATAAGAAGAACAAACAAGGGTGTAGTTGTCTTGTTAAATTCCATTATGAATCTATGGTAATAGCCTATATGGCCAAGAAAACTATTGACATGTTTTTTTATTTCTGAGGTCTAGGTAGATTAGTAATGACTTCAATTTTAGTTGGATCTACTTGGATACCTACTTATGAGACATAGTGCCCTAGAACTATACCCTCATCCATCATCATGTAGTATTTTTCATTTTTGAGGGATAGGTTATATAGTCTTGACACCTTTGTAGTACTTGTTCTAGATTGGATAAGGCTTCTTCATAATTGTTTCTATAGGTTGTGAAGTCATCCATGTAGACTTCTAGACAGTCATGAGTAAGAGTAGAGAAGATACTTAGTACATCCCTTTGGAAAGTGGCAGGGCCATTAGATAGACCAAAAGGAAGGATTGCATAAGAATATGTGCCTCGAGGATAGGTGAAGTTTCTTTTGTCCTGGTCTTCAGGTGCAATCCTAATTTGGTTATATCCACTAAATCCATCAAAAAAGAAAAAGTACTTTTTACCTGCTAGGGAGTCTAGAAATTGGTCGATAGATGGAAAAGGAAAGTGATCCTTTCACATTGCAACATTAAGTTCTCTATAGTCTATACAAACACACCATTCACCACCCTTTTTTGGTACTATTACCAAAGGAGATACCCATTGATTGTCTGATATGGGGTAAACAAATCCACAATCCAAAATTTCTTTAATTCCTCTTTGACGATGTTCTAGACTGCAAGATTCATTCTCCATTGAGGTTGTCTCACAGGATTACAGTCATCTTTAATGTTATATGATGAGTGCAAAGGTTTAGATCAAGTCCTTTCATGTTGTGGTAGTCCCATGCAAAGGTTGTTTTATGAGCCTATCGCTTAGTGACCAGTTTATCTTGTTGCTGCATGGTCAAGCGGTTGTTGATGTTTAGTGATATACCAAGAGAGATTTCAACTTGTTAATTTGTCAAAGATTGCATGGAGGCTACATTGAAACATGAGGTTTTTAGACAACAACTATGAGGTAGTAGGTGATGGAATACACTATATCAGATTTGTAGTTTGATGAGTGTTCTACAGGGAATATGTTATGTAATGGGCACAAAACATAGGTCAAACAATTATTCATCTAAGAATCTACTCCATAGTTGTTCTACACTATATTTGAATCTATCAAAGGGCTTGTCCCTATAGTCATCAGCATTTGAATAGAGTAATGATCATTATCTTCAGGATCCGGCCATATTAGCTATTCCAAGTCAGCAAAGAGTTGTGCTAGAGGATATAAGACCAATTTCTTAGTCACATTTCCATTGAAAATTATCATGTTTCCTGATCAACATCCAATAAATGCATCATTTATTACCAACCAAGGCTTGCCAAGTATTAGAGGATATCCTCCTAAATTGGGCTTTGGTTGTAGGACCATGAAGCCAGCTAGATATTCCCAAGAATTTAATATGATGACTGGGTCTTCTATGACCCCTCCTGGCTTGACAGTAGAGCAATTTGCTAACTACAGCACTATTGGAGTAGGGTAAAGATCAACAAGTTGTAGCAGTTGCATTATTTCTTTAGTCATTACATTAATGGAAGCACCTAAATCATTTAGAGTATTTTGTATGAGGATTCCATTAATGTGAACATTTACAACCAGACTACCAGGATTTGCATATTTTGGGATAACTATATTTCCAAGCATGATGTCTACAAGCTGCCCAATGACTTGGACAATTTGTGGGTCCTTATGTTTGCACCTTGGCTTCTTCAAACATAATTCTCTAATTGTTTTGGTGTAAATTGGTGCATCCTTTGTTGCTTGAAATAGGGAAATTTTTACACAAACATGTTTTAACTACTCTAAGAAATCAAATTTTGGCTCAAGTTCATGTCTTGTGTTTAATCTATCTAGAAATGGTGGGTCATGGTTCATGATTTCTTTGATTGATTGGACTTAGGATTTGTTGTTTTATTGTTTTCCTAGAAGTTATTATCTATGGTTGGATTATCCATGGGAAGCTCCATGATGATGGGTTTTGTTGGTCCAAGAAGTAGCTTCCCTGAGTGAAGTTGCACATTTCCTACCTCAACCCCATAGGTTGGGTATTGGAACACTTCATTAGTATATGCTAAGTGAGTTGACTTATTGTTGGGGTTAGGTGAGGGTTGTTCTGGTAACTAAGTAGCTCTTGGGAGTGTAGGAGTAGAGTTTTTTGGCATAAGCACTAGCTGTTGTGGCAAGGGTTGTGGCTATTTTTGGAAGGTAGCATTGGGGTTGGACCAATTTTGGTTGCCTCGCCATTGTTGCTGCCATACACTACGTGATGGCTGCCACTATTGGTTTTGGACTTGTGACTGGTATGGTTGTTACTTCCATCCACCTTGTTGAGATGTTTAATTAGGTGGTATTGAGTTTTTCTAAGCTGGAGGAGGCATGTTGTTCCATGGGGTATTGTACCATTTGGGAACTTTCGAGAATGAACTAGGAAATGAAGTATTGTATGACAAGTGATCATGATACATACCTTGTTGTAGTTGACATGGTTTCCACTATGCTACATAGAAAAATTGTCCATCTTCTCCTTCCAGCGGCTTGAATTTTGGTTTCTCAAATCTTTCTTCTACTATGTTGGCTATCTTTTTGCATTTACAACTAGCCTTCTTTTGTTTGCAATGGGTGCAATATTTGGCCAATACTTTTGCTTCCTCTTGCTTTTTCTTCACATGCAGGGTGTCCAATTGAGTTTCCAGGTAATCGATAATGTCTTTCTTCATGTCCTTAAGGAGGTTACTGATCTCTACTTTGGAGACTCATGTAGTAATCTTTGGAGAGACAAAGCCGAGAGGCTATAGGTCTTTTTCATCATGGACCTTTAATAGTTTCTATAGATTTTACTAACGTCATCAAACAGTACCTAAGAAATGTCGCCTCCTCCAATGAGATCCAAAGCATCCATACATCCCTCATTTACCCCTCTTAGAAATATAAGTTTGATTGATTTTGGGGAGAGCCTATTTTGTCGTGATTTCTACAAGTAGAATAGGAACCTCTCGACATAATCCTCAAGGGGTTCATCTTATTTCTATGAAATTATGAATATATCATCTCCCCTCATATCTCTTACTTAGTAGTAGTCTTGATATTTCTATAAAAACTTCTCCCTCATGGTTCACCAATCTGCCACATCTCTGCCCAATCCCATTGTTAGTGGAAAATGTGAACAATAGCATAAACAACTAATCATCCAATAACTCAATGGAAATTGATGTAAATACAAGTAAACAAAGCTTATACCTTCGAAGACCGTTTTACCTCTATTCTTCCATTGTTCACCTATCTCCTCTTGATCTTGGTAATGGAGCTCTCAGAAGTGTGTACTTCCTTGTTGTTGAAGATGACAAGATTAGAACAACTGTTGGTGGACAATGCAATGGAGATCACACTACAATGCAATACTAATGGATACGGATTGATGGAGACATGATTGGATGATGCTTATGATAATGAGGTTGTATGAATTCAAATGGAAATAACTTTGCCAAAGGCACGCTGGTATGATTCCTGTAGAGTAAGATTATGAGTGCTTGAGTTTATACAAATGGGTGTGAAGACCTTGCTTATATAGGCTGAGGGAAGACCAAATCCAAGTGTCAATAGATCCATGACTAGAGGAATTACCTGTGAGGCGTACGGTTGAGGAAGCTTGAGGGAATGTGCATGAATTAGGAGAGGACAAGTGTCCAAGCCTTCTTCATGAGTTATGGGAGTTAACAGAATAGATTGAAGAGTTAACTGAGATGATTGATCAATTAACGAGGTTGATTGGGGAGTCAATAGAATAGATTGAACAGTGAATGCAATTGACTAATTAGTTAACTATTTTGATTGATGAGTTAACTAATCTAACTAGAGGAAAAATAGGACATGTGGGTGAGGGAATATTATCTAATCAAATATTAAAATATTTAATTATGTGTGCAACATGGTGAGGTGGAAAGGTGATGTGGAATTAGGACTTAGGATAGAGGAATTTAGGATTAATTAAATAATTTAAGATTATTTAATTATATGAGACATTAGAGGAATTAGGGAGTTTAATTAAATAAATTAGAATGTTTATTTAATTGATAGAAGAATAAGAATTAAAATAAATATTAAAATATTTACCTAATTCGACACGAGCCATTTTTAGGTGTATACATTTTGCCCCTTTTGATGCAATGTGTTTTATCACATTGCTTCAAAGAATAAAAATTTTCTGGTTATGATACATGCCCCAGTTTGCCCCTAGTACAGGTTTATGATGATAGGATAACCCCTCGGGAGATTGGATGGGAAGAATGTGACGACAGGATGACGGACAATCTCACGATGAGACAGGCTGACAGGATAGACCAAAGAAGAAATTAGTCAATGTGAAAGAAAAATGGGATGAAGAATGTGCCCCAGCATGCACAAGGTAAAACACCACTACTTAGGGTTAAATGCACTATAAATAGGAGTGTGGGGTCACATTCCTAGTCATTTGCACACTTGTCTTTGTTGGAGAGATTATAGGAGAGCAGAGCCATTTGAGCACAAAGCAGTCAGTGAAGATGCAGTAGTTTCCTCTTGAGCTTCATCGATTCGAGCGGATCCAATGGTTCAACCGTCTAGCAAACTACAGGCCTCTGGTAAGTACTACTTCTTTTCTATCCTAGGGTCATTAATGATAGCAATAAATGTAGGCCAAAGTTATGGGATTTATATGCGCTGAAAGGCAGAACTGTGCATATGACATGTGATACCATGCATATGACACAATGTTGCACATATGACGTCAGAATCGACGCATATGCAATTTTTTTGCAATCGACACGCATTTCTATGCAAATGAAATCCTACTGTGCATTCGAAGAGGGATGTTGCACTTTTAATGTTTTGTTGTGCATTTGAAATGTTACTATGCATGCAAGATTCTGTTGAGCATATGAAGAACAATTTTGCGCATGTGAAATAAAGCTGTGCATATGATTTGAAACTGCGTACGTGAGTTAAACCTGCACATACAAGGTAAAGCTATGCATTTAACTGGTAGAACTACGTATCTAGTTTTGCTTATCAAAACACTTAGAAATTTGATAAAGTTGATTGTGCGTTTGATATTGGTCAATAGATAGGTCATCTCTGAGATTGATTGAATCTCTGGAGAGATGATAGGAATGTGTTCCTATTAGAATTGCTAAGTTTTTGATGTTGGAAGATAGATTTGTAGTGTAGTCAATTTCATGGACTAATACACACTTGCTTGATTGCAGGAGGAGCTAGACGATGTTCTCATGTCGAGAGAGTGTTATCCAGTTACACAGTTGTTGAGGCCCTAGCTTACGAAGACTGATCTTCTTATTCTTGGATTAGCTGGATTATCTTTTGTTTGCTTAATGCCTGAGATTCATGCGAACCTTGGTATGTTGACTACCCTATTAGAGCTTTTTCACAGTGAGGATGGGACCTTTCATCTCCCCATTGGGGAGATTATAGTTACCCTAGAGGATGTTCACAAGATCCTTCACATACCCATGGAGAGCTCATGGAGTACAAGTCGCAGACTGGGGCAGGTTTGGATGAGTGCAAACAAGTTTTGGACAATGATAGCATCGAGGGTACTGAGATCAACTGGACTGACATGCTGGCATACTATGAGCCACTTCCTTCAGTTGTGGCAGGGTTGATTAGAGATATTGTGTGTCCTGATAAATGCTCTCATGGATTTGTAGTTGGATAGGGTCGAGTGTTAGAGTAGATTGTGACTGAGGGTACTAGATATGCTTGGGGAGTTTGCATCCTTGCACATTTGTATCATGATTTACACCATTTTGTATATGATGGTTCCTCTAGCTTGTCTTGTGGAGTTTCACTACTACAAATATGGGCATGGACTCACATAGCGATTACTTGTCCTATTGGCATTGCTACTTGGGGTAGGGATCATCCCTACCCCTATATGTTTCAGGAGAGTCTTTCCTAGCCCAAGCTAGGAAAGCTAGAGTACTGGAGGCATGCTTTTCATAATGTTAACTTAGTTGTTTGACGACCATACCTAGATTGTGAGGTATGGGATGAGGATGCACATGATCTACCCTTTTGCTTTCAAACAAGATGGCTTATAGGGAGGACACCCTATATTTTAGAGACACGTTGTTTCACGTGTGTATAGGTAGTTTGACAGAATCTAGGGGATGCTCGTGGGTAATGCTATATTTGCCTGTACGCACAAGGAGCAGGGACGATGGGGACCCAGCCCATCCTATGAGACAGCTCGTGATGAGTTTCTACATATTCCATATCCACCTTGGCCGATGAATAGGGCAATGGAAGATGCGGGTACAACATAAGACTACTTTGACTGGTTCATAGCACATCCCTTTCATTGCTACTATGGTATGGGAGAGCAAGCCCCAATTCTGGATGATCAGGAGGAGGAAGACGAGGGGCCATAGAGGCGACATGGGAGATGAGGAAGACAGGGAGGTAGCAGAGGAGGATGAGGGCATGATGGTGGACACGATGTTTGACATGATGGGGATGATGGCGGAGATGGAGATCGGAGGAGGGTTTAGCGGAGGATTGACCGTACTGAGCAGGCTCAGCGAGTCGTACCAAGACAAGTTCAGCTTGTTAGGGTTACCTAGCAGAAGATATCAATTAAATGCAAATAAAGATTAAACAGAGGAATGAAAAATACATAGAAATAATAACAGCGAGAGACAATTTTAACATGGTTCACCCAAACTCAGGCTACATCCACCAACAGAGAGTCCAATATTATTATCCAGTAAATCAAACTGATTACAACCAGCAATCCCTGCAACTCAATACCATTGCAAAATTCTACAATACATCAATCAAAACCCTAACACTTAGCTGCATTTATCAAGCCTTATGTCGATTACAAAAATAGGGTTTTTTTTATGTCAACCAATAGAAAAATAACTTCCGACGCCTTTATAAAATAATAAAAAATTGTGTGAGGTTTCAGGGGCACTGCCCCCGAGCCCCTGCAAGGGCACTGCTCCTCGACCCCACCCTATATCGTGACAGGGAACACGCCAAGGGCACTGCCCCTGGACCCCGCAAGGGGAGCTGCCCCTTGACCCTATCTTGGGGGCGCTACCCCCAAACCCCCGCAAGGGGTGCTGCCCCTTGACCCTATTAAATAATTTGGGGGGAAACCACACCAATAAAAGTAGATAAATTTAACCTCTGAGTCTGATTAGGCTCCATATAATAACAATCTCCCACTTGGAGACTGATCAGACTCCACACCATATCATCTCCCACCTGGAGACTGATCATAACACTACTGACCTTGTAGCTCCCACTAGAATTAAGCACCTTGGACTTTGTTGTTCTGTTTTTGTTGTTTTTAGTCTTGAAGACCAACCAAAGCTGACGAGGATCTTAGCTTCTCCCTTGTCACTGCCTTCGTAAACATATCCACTAGATTTTCATCTATATGTATCTTTTCTAGCTGTAACTATCCATCATCTAATACTGATTGAATGAAGTGATACCTCAACTGTATGTGTTTGGTCTTTGAATGCAAGGCAAAATTCTTTGCGAGATGTATGGCACTCTAGTTGTCCGTAAACAAATAATTGTTAGCCTAGTGTTTGCCTAATTCTTCCATGAAATATTGCAGCCATATCATCTCCTTGTTTGCCTCTATTGTAGCTACATACTCTGCCTCCATGGTGGATAAAGCAACCACCTTTTGCAACCGTGAGATCCAACTCACTGTTGTCCCACCTATAGTAAAGACATAACATGTACTCTACCTGGTATCAATATCCCCTACCAAATCTGAGTCTACATAACCTGCTAAATCAGTATTAGAGCCCCCAAAACATAAATGTTTTGGTGCAGGAGCACCTACCTGACAGCTGGCCTCCATGAGGCAGTTAGTTAGTTTAAGTCTTGTTAATGTTTCCAAGAAGGTCTGATAAGACCAATGCATGTAATAAGGTCATGTTAACCATACTTTACTATTTTTAGATAGTTTGTTTGGACAGCTGTTATGTTGTATGTCCGGTTGGATCCTCCCAGCCGCTTGGAAGCTCCCAGCCGCTGGGAATCGAGTGGTAGTACTCGCAAGCAGATCCTATTTATGCATGAGGATCGGTTGGTTTTAGATATAGTATTGCATTGAGCAGAGGAGTTAGATTGCAGAGAGAGACTAAATATTGTACTTGCATCTTTTATCAATAAAGAGATCCTGTTTGTGTTCATTTTCTGTTTGATCTCCATTGTGTAATCGAATTGCTGTTTTGGTGGTTACATGGATTCGCTGATCCATTCCACCGATTGATTCGTCGAATCGGTGGAATGGCTGTGTACAGTAGTTTAGGTTATAGTTTGCATTTTCTGTTTGTTTGCATGCATGTTTGCAGGATCGCAGTCGAAAGGTGTTGAGGACCCTAGCATGGGTATGTGCTAGGTCGTGTTGGTTGTTAGAGTCTGGAAGATCACCCTGAAAGCAGATCGGGTCATCCCAGGAGGTTCAGCGGATCAAAATTCGCTAAGGTTGGAAAATTCGTCACAACGGCATCATCAGGATATTTCTGTGTATATCCTGCAGTTACTTTGGGCGTCATCCGAGTAGATGGAGATGAGCATGATGCAGTAGATTGCATAAAGTGAATGTGCCTTGGGGTGATCATCATCAGGTGTTGCCGAGGAGGAGCGTATCGGCATAAGGTAGAAGATCGGGTTGATAAAACCATCGCGGGCCGATAATGTTAAGTTTGGCCGACAGCAGGATATTGAAGGAGCTGCATGTGACGTCATCGTCATCAGGATAATCGTCATCAGGATATCGGGGTGATGTAAGCATCGAAGGAAAGGTGCATGAGGTTGTCGTCATCAGGATATATGGGAGGAACCGGATGTTCTATATCCTGCTGATGAACATGATGTTGAACATCATGATGATGAAGAAAGAGGTTGGCGGTAAGATGAACAGTGAACATCAGGAGGATGTTTGCGCTTGCCGAATGTGATGATGCTGCCGATAGTCGGATATGATGATGCTGCTGACAGGCGAAGGGTCGAAGGTTTGTCTGCAGGAGGATATCGGTCGGCAGAGAGAATATGATGATGCTGACAGCGTTAAGGGAAATATGATGATGATGATGAAGGGTTGCGGACATACATGCTGTATGTCAAGGTTTTAGTGTGGATGCCTCTGCATCATAGTGGTATCAGAGCTCAGCAAAAGGTCTAGGCTGTTGTGTGTTGATTCTGTCACCGAAAGGGCAGAGGTAGAGTTGATTCTGTCACTGAAAGGACAGAGGTAGAGAAGTGAGAGGTTGACAAAATGCCTCCGAAAGGTAGTGGTACTGCAAGGGAATTGCAGGAGATGAAGGAAAAACATGCCAGAGAGATGAGGAAGATGAAGGAGCTTGCTGAAGCACTTCAAGCCAGGCTTGTAGCCCTGGAAAGGAACAAAAAGAGGGAAGTGGACGACAGTGAATCAGAAGAAGATGAAGATGCTGTTGAAGAGTATGAAGAGGTAGCTGAAGATCTAGATGCTGAAGACCAGAGATTTGCAAAACTGTTAAAGGCAGTGCAGAGTGATAAACCTAAGGTAAAGGTTGATGTTTCCAAGTATAATGGAAGTTTGAATGAAGATGAGTTACTGGATTGGATTGCTGCACTTGATAATCACTTTGAATGTGAAGATGTTGCTGAGGATCAGAAGGTAAAGATTGCAAAGACCAAGTTAGGAGGTCATGCTTTGGTTTGGTGGGATTATGTACAATCCGAGAGAAGGAAACAAGGGAAGTCAAAGATCACTTCATGGGATAAAATGGTAGCAAGGATCAAAGGTAAATTCTTGCCTAAGGATTATGAGATTCAGATGTTTAAGAAGCTACAATTTTTAAGGCAGAAGGAAATGGATGTGAAGGCATATACTGAGGAGTTTTATAAGTTGAGTATGAGATCTGGTCATCATGAGAATGAGGTAGAAAAGGTGGCTAGGTACTTGGCTGGTTTGAGATTGAACATACAAGATGAGTTAGTTTTAGCTAACCCTAAGAGTGTGGAGGATTGTTACCAAATGGCAATCAGGATTGAAGAAAAGATGAATAGGGGACAAGATAAGTCCATGAGAGGAAGAGGCAGCAATATGAGGGGAAGAGGATCAGCCCCTACACAAAGGCAAACCAATGAGGGTCAAGAAGACACTGGTAAAGGACAAGGACAGTCTGATTTCAGAGGTGGATGGAAAGGTAATAGAGGCAGATTTGGTAGTGGTAGAGGTTCTACTACATTTTCAGGCAAGTGTTACACCTGTGGTGAGTTTGGTCATCCATTTTTCAAATGTCCAGAAAGCAAAGGTTCATCATCCAGAAATGATAGAACGAATGACAAGAGAGTACAACTTGTGCAAGAAGAGAAAGCAGAGCAAAGTGTGCAAAGTTCAAACACTTATCAAGGAGATAGGGATCCTGATGGTTATGGATATCCTGAGGAGGGAGAAGCATTGATGCTAAGGAGAATTAGTTTGCAGGCATCAAAGGATATGATGCAAAGAAGAGCTCTTTTCAAGACCACATGCAAGAGCAAAGGTAAAGTATGTAAGGTTGTCATTGATACTGGTTCAACAGACAACATGGTATCTCAGGAAATGGTGGATAAACTGCATTTGGAAAGGATTCCACATCAACACCCTTACAAGGCATCTTGGGTGAGTGATAATCAATCACTTTTTGTCTATGAACAGGCATATGTGGATTTTTAGATTGGAGCATATCATGATAGAGTTTTGTGTGACATTTTGCCCATGGAATGTTGTCACCTACTGTTAGGTAGACCATGGCAATTTGATAGGAGGGTACTGTATGATGGGTATGCTAATACCTACACCATCAAGAAAGATGGGAAGACTATTATGTTGATGCCATTGCAGGAAGCAGCTGCAGCACAAGGGGCAGCCAAAATCATTTTAGTGGGAAAGAAGGAGTTTGTGCAGATGCCTATAGGAGCAGGCATAAAGGCAGTTGAGGACATTGTAGGGAAAGGAGTTGTTAAGGACAACAGGTTGAAGAAAGTTTCAGTTTTGACTGATAGAGGTCAGCAGCAGGTGCAGAAACAGGTTTGCAAACAGCAACCAGTTGAGAGGAATGACAAGGATGTTGTCATAGTTGGGACTATTGTTTGTCCTATAAAGGTTGAAAGAAAGACAGAGTTGAACATTGCAGAAGTTCAAGAGGCAGTTCAGACAGAGGTTCTGGTCAGACAACCTGACAAACACAAGGTATGTGTGAGAAAGGCCTACATTAACAGGCATGAGGATTTACTTGCAACAAAGCAAGTTACAGTTCAGAAGTCTTGGAGCAGCCAAGAGCCAGCAGAGGACAAAGCTGGAACAGGTCAGAACACTGACATGACAAAGTGTAAAGGTGGAGGACTTCCACAACCAAACTCATGGGACATGAGTTCTTTTCTGTTGGGGAGTATGGTGCAGGAGCACCTACCTGACAGCTGGCCTCCATGAGGCAGTTAGTTAGTTTAAGTCTTGTTAATGTTTCCAAGAAGGTCTGATAAGACCAATGCATGTAATAAGGTCATGTTGACCATACTTTACTATTTTTAGATAGTTTGTTTGGACAGCTGTTATACTGTATGTCCGGTTGGATCCTCCCAGCCGCTTGGAAGCTCCCAGCCGCTGGGAATCGAGTGGTAGTACTCGCAAGCAGATCCTATTTATGCATGAGGATCGGTTGGTTTTAGATATAGTATTGCATTGAACAGAGGAGTTAGATTGCAGAGAGAGACTAAATATTGTACTTGCATCTTTTATCAATAAAGAGATCCTGTTTGTGTTCATTTTCTGTTTGATCTCCATTGTGTAATCGAGTTGCTGTTTTGGTGGTTACATGGATTCGCTGATCCATTCCACCGGTTGATTCGTCGAATCGGTGGAATGGCTGTGTACAGTAGTTTAGGTTATAGTTTGCATTTTCTGTTTGTTTGCATGCATGTTTGCAGGATCGCAGTTGAAAGGTGTTGAGGACCCTAGCATGGGTATGTGCTAGGTCGTGTTGGTTGTTAGAGTCTGGAAGATCACCCTGAAAGCAGATCGGGTCATCCCAGGAGGTTCGGCGGATCGAAATTCGCTAAGGTTGGAAAATTCGTCACAACGGCATCATCAGGATATTTCTGTGTATATCCTGCAGTTACTTCGGGCGTCATCCGAGTAGATGGAGATGAGCATGATGCAGTAGATTGCATAAAGTGAATGTGCCTTGGGGTGATCATCATCAGGTGTTGCCGAGGAGGAGCGTATCGGCATAAGGTAGAAGATCAGGTTGATAAAACCATCGCGGGCCGATAATGTTAAGTTTGGCCGACAGCAGGATATTGAAGGAGCTGCATGTGACGTCATCGTCATCAGGATAATCGTCATCAGGATATCGGGGTGACGTAAGCATCGAAGGAAAGGTGCATGAGGTTGTCGTCATCAGGATATATGGGAGGAACCGGATGTTCTATATCCTGCTGATGAACATGATGTTGAACATCATGATGATGAAGAAAGAGGTTGGCGGTAAGATGAACAGTGAACATCAGGAGGATGTTTGCGCTTGCCGAATGTGATGATGCTGCCGATAGTCGGATATGATGATGCTGCTGACAGGCGAAGGGTCGAAGGTTTGTCTGCAGGAGGATATCGGTCGGTAGAGAGAATATGATGATGCTGACAGTGTTAAGGGAAATATGATGATGATGATGAAGGGTTGCGGACATACATGCTGTATGTCAAGGTTTTAGTGTGGATGCCTCTGCATCATGTTTATTGGATGTACCTCTCAAATATCTGAGAATTTATTTTACCACATTCCAATGCTCCAATCCGGGATGACTCATATACTTGCTTATGACTCCTACAGCATGTGCAATATCTGGTCTCGTGCATACCATGGTGTACATTAAACTTCCTATAGCTGAAGCATATGGTACCTTGGATATTTTTTCTTCCTCCTCTTGTGTCTTAGGACACATCTCCTTAGTCAATTTCAAATGACTAGGCAAATGTGTGCTAATAGCTTTTGCATTCTCCATATGGAATCTCTGCAACACTTTTTCAACATAATCAGCCTAAGATAGAGTCAATTTTATGTTCTTCCTATCTCTGTAAATTTTCATACCAAGGATTTGTTTTGCTGCCCCCAAATCCTTCATAGCAAATGATTGTGCTAACTGTTGTTTTAGCTCTCTTATGTGATCCATGTTAGACTCTGCTACAAGCATGTCATCAACATATAAACATAAAATAATGTAGTTGTCATTATCCAACCTCTTAAAATAAACATAATGGTCAGAATTACACTGGTTGTAGCCTCACTCAACCATAAAACTATCAAATTTCAAATACCATTGCCGAGGTGCTTGTTTCAGGCCATACAAACTCTTCTTCAATCTGCACACCAATTTCTCCTTACCGTTGACCGCAAATCCTTGGGGCTATTCCATATATATCTCCTCCTCCAAATCACCATGGAGAAAGGCAGTTTTCACATCTAGCTGTTCCAAATGTAAATCTTCAGCAACCACAATACTTAAAATAGTACGAATAGAAGTCATCTTAACAACTGGAGAAAAAATCTCACCAAAATCAATGCCCTTTTTCTATGCAAATCCTTTTACAACTAACTTGGCTTTAAATCTGTTCTTACCTCTAGCTTCCTCTTTTAGCTTATAAACCCATTTGTTTGGTAAAGCCTTTTTACCTACAGGCAACTTACATAATTCCCAAGTCTAATTTTTCAGCAAGGAGTTCATTTCTTCTTTCATGGAAAGCTCCCATTGAACCTTTGTATCCACCTGCATAGCTTCATCATACCCTTCTGGTTCACCAGCATCTGTTAACAAAATAGAACACAAAGAGGGAGAAAACCTTTCAAGAGGTCTACTTAGCCTTGTTGACCGTCTAACATTCACTAGAGTTTGTGGTATTTCTTGTTGCTATTGTGGAGCATAAGGAACCACTGGAGCATCACTATTTGGAGTTATCATCCAGCACCACATAATCATTTTCTTTCTTCTCATGTTGTTGCAACTGATCTTTGTACAACACCTTCTCATTGAATATAGCATCCCTGCTTCTCACAATTTTCTAATTTTCAAAATCCCAAAGCCTATAACCAAATTCATCAATGCCATATCCAACAAAAGTACATTTTTTTATTTTGCATCCAGTTTGGTTCTAGTTTTAGAATCTACATGTACAAATGCTTCACATCCAAAAGTTTTGAGAAAAGAATAACTCACCTTCTTACTTGTCCATGCTTCCTCTGGAATACCACAGCCCAAAGGAACTAAAAGACCTCTATTAATTAAATATACAGTAGTGTTGACAACCTCTGCCCACATGTTTAAAGGTAGCCTAGCATGCAATCTCATGGTCCTTGCACACTCCATTATTGTCCTATTCATGTGCTCAACCACTCCATTCTCCTCTGGAGTCCCTGGAACCGTTTTCTGCCTACGAATTCCATTAAAGGAACAATAATCCTCAAATTCTTTGTTGCAATACTCACCACTATTATCAGATCTAAGACATTTTAATCTTTTACCTGTCTCATTCTCAACCAAGCTTCTCCATTTCTTAAATGTTTCAAATACATTAGATTTCTGACTGAGGAAATAAATCCAAACCTTCCTAGTTGCATCATCTATGAATGTAACATAATACTGAGAGCCACCAAGGGAAGATACCTGAGCCGGTCCCCATACATTTGTATGCACAAGCTCCAACTTTTCATCTTTCTTTTGCTTCCCATCCTTGAGAAAATTAACTCTATTTTTTTCCATACACACAACTTTCACAAAAATCTATATTAATATATTTTAGACCTCGTAAAATTTTCTTAGAATGAAGTACCTTCATACCTTTTTCACTCATATGCCCAAGTCTACTATGCCACAGTGTTGTCTCAGAACTTGCAACAACTATTTTAGTCTCTTCCTACGAACCTGTAGCAATTGTTCCTGAACCTGTTTGTTTTTTCTCTACAACAACTAAAGTAGAAGAAACAATATGACCTGTACAAAGATATAAGGTGCTTGCTTTCACACCTTTTGCTACTACTAAGGCACCTCTTGTAACCTTCCAACTTTTATTAGTAAATGTAATAATGTAACCTTCATCAGCTAGCTACCCTGCTGAAATTAAATTCCTACTCAGCCTTGAAATGTGCCTTACCTCTTGTAGTAGCCAATGATTCCCATTCTACAACTTAATCTTGATTCTTCCCTTTCCAACAATCTGACAGGGTTCGTTATCTCCCAAATAAACTGGCCCAAAATCCCCTTGGACATAATCAAGAAAATAACTTCTATGGGGCATAGCATGAAATGAGGCCCTTGAATCTAAAACCCATGAATCATCAGCATTATTTAGGGAAAGAATCAAAGCATCATCTTTAGATTTATTACTTACCATATTTGCCTCCTTATTGCCTTCTTGTTTGTCTCCTTCTTTATTATTCTGAGACCAGCAATCTTTCTTCAGATGACCTGGTTTCCCAAATACCAGCAATCCTTCTGTCCTCTAGATTGGGATCTCTTGTCCTTTGATTTTCCTCGTGACTTCCCATGACCTCCAAAACCTTTTCCTATCTCCTTTGATCTGCCCCTACTTTTTGCATTCAAAACACTACTTGATGTGGACCATCCTAAACTTTTCAGTTGCATTTCCTCGCTAAGGATAACACCAACAACATCATCAAATTTCAAAGTATTTGAACCAGAGACAAAGTTACTTACAGCCATCACCAAGCTATTCCACCTTTCTGGCAAAGAACATAAAACCAAGAGAGCCCTCACCTCTTCATCAAATTTTACTTTCACAGAAGTTAACTGACTGGTAATCGTATTAAACTCATTTAAATGATCTGTCATAGATCCACCTTCAATCATTTTTAGATTAAACAAATGCTTCATGAGAAATATCTTATTTGAGCCTGAGGATTTTTCATACAATTTAGCTAAAGCTTTCATCAATTCACTTGTCTTCACTTCTGTTATATTGAATGCCACATATGGTGTTAGGCACAACCAAATGGTTCCCAATGCCTTTCTATCTAGAAGTTCCCAATCCTCATCAGTCATTATTGCCAATTTCTTGGCTACTCCTTCCAATGGCCTCCATAAATCCTTCTGATAGAGATAATCCTCCATCTACATCTTCCATAACTGATAGTTCTACCCATTGAATTTATCAACCTTCAATTTACCCTCTTCCACCATTGCTCCCACTTAACCATGAGACTCCCACTCAACCATGAGACCATCTTGCAGATGATAATCAAACACAACCCACTCTAATACCACTTGTTAGGGCTAGTTGGCAGAAGATATCAATTAAATGAAAATAAAGATTAAATAGAGGAATGAAAAATACACAGAAATAATAACAGCGAGAGACAATTTTAACCTGGTTCACCCAAACTCGGGCTACATCCACCAACAGAGAGTCCAATATTATTATCCAATAAATCAAACTGATTACAACCAGTAATCCCTGCAACTCAATACCATTGAGAAATGCTACAATACATCAATCGAAACCCTAACCCTTAGCCGCTTTTATCAATCCTTATGTCAATTACAAAAATAGGGTTTTTTATGTCATCCAATAGAAAAATAACTCCCGACACCTTTATAAAATAATAAAAAATTCATGTGAGATTTTGGGGGCACTGTCCCCAAGCCCCCGCGAGGGCGATGCCCCTCGACCTCGCCCTGTATTGCGACAGGGAGCATGACAGGGAACGCGACAAGGGCACTACTCCTGGACCCCGCAAGGGGCACTGCCCCTTAACCCCATCTTGGGGTCACTGCCCCCAAACCCCATTAAATAATTTGGGGGGAAACCGCATCGATAAAAGTGGGTTAAATTTAACCTCTGAGTCTAATTAGGCTCCATATAACAACATAGCCTCCAGTACCACCACAGGGACAGGGGCCAAATGATGGAGAGACGGTGAGATTACAAGCCCAGATGGCTCAGATGCAATCTATGCTGGGATGGCAGCAGGGACAGATAGGGCAGATGCAGGCCCAAATTATACAGCTATAGAGTGACCTACAAACCACTTGATTAGAGTGAGCTACAGCCATTCAGAGGTATACCAAGGCGGAGGTACTCTTAGAGTAGGTACAATTAACTAGGGGACAGGGTCCTACCAGCCAGACAGTGATAGAGATGGTGAGGGCAAGCCAGGAGATCTTCTACTAGAGAGGGTTATATGAGTAGGCAGTACCACCAGAGTGCAGGGCAGGTAGTTACTGCCCCAGTTACCGCAGCAGATCACAGAGGGCACTTACAGAGAGCGGCAGGGTGATGGGACCTACGAGGCCACCTCCCAGACCACTAGGAGGGGGTGCACCAGGGATAAGGACATCGGGTGGGGGAGGAGGAGGAGGTATCCTACCACCACAGCCAGCACTATTAGGGGGGAGCCATTCCTAGCTGTTTTGAGACATGTATCAGTTTTAGTATCTTTATTTTGACATGTATACACCACTTCGGTTTGGACACTTCGAGATGTATTGTTATTATGACATTATTGTATACTTGGACACTTTTATTCTTTTTGATGATGATTATATGATATCATGATTCGACTGACTATGATTATGATCTACTTTGATGGACATGACTTATAGTATGATGTTATGATATGCTATGCTTATAGATGACCTATGTGGTTTATGACTCTGATGCATATGTTTACGTTTATGCAATGGACATGATGATCTATATGATGAATTTACATGATTATGGTTGTATGTGATGTGTCTAACATGTTTATTAGATTCTATGATGAACTTTATGTTTATGTGGCATGATGTTTTTATGAGCTATATGATGGATATGATGACCTATATGCATGTTTATGATCCTATATGTTCACATTATATGATGATCTAATGCAGACATTGTGATAACTTAGATCTGTTTACTTATGTCGTTTGCCATTGTTTTATTTATGGTTGATGATCTAATATGCAAATACGATGATAGCTATGTTTTTGTGAGATTTTTGGTTAATGCAATGTTATGGTGACTCATGCATCTAAATGACAACATTATATGCCAAACATGATCTAAATGTTTATTACCATTAATGCATTGTATGTGATAATAATATATGATGACACACCTATTCATGACATGCAAATGAATTGTTTTTGTTGTTCCAAGTATACTCAATCATAAAATAACAGAACACTTAGAAGAAATGGATTTTAATAACTAGGATAAATGGATAATGTAGAAGAAAGAACTTGGATAATTGGATAAATGGATCTTTCGACGCTTGGAATTTGGTCTAGGATGCAATGCTTATAATGAAATGATATGCAACTTGATATGTATGGATGTGTGGATTGTCATCTTCGTATATGCAAGTATTTGAAGTACTTTATTTCATAATTGAGCTTTTAAAATGTTGTAAGAAAATACAAGCATCTAGGTATAATTAAACCATGATGACCTGAGTATCTCTTACATGGATTTTGATATAGCAAGTTAATACAAGCATCTAGTCAAAATTAAATCTAGATGACCTAAGTATTTCTTGCATACATCAACAAACAAGGATTTCCTTGTTTCATGTTCAGACCTAGAATGTCCTCAATGATCTTTTGTCAATCATGTCGTTAGACAAAGTTGTCACATTACTAAAGATTGATCCACAAACAGCAAACAAAAGGATAATTATGCCCCCATCATAGCTTCTCTAGTTTTTGACATCTTTGAGTACCATAAAAAGACATAATAACAAAAATCAAGACTCTGCAACTTAACCTTTTAATAAACACAAAATTTCTTGCCATAGTTATGTTTTCTTGCAAGGAAAATAGATACAATCATCATGGTGGTTGAGGCTCATTGTGTTTTGGCATAGGTCTAGTTCTTGTGTCAAGCATTTTGTTGAAAAAGTGTGTTTGTAATACTGCATGTTGTCTGGTGATAGTATCACGATCCTTATTGTTATCCTTTGACTTGTAGCATTCAAAAATCCAATTCACTAACTAGGTCGAGGATCTACCCCTAGTCAAGTAAAGGATCAATTTATTATGGATGAACTGACAATAGACATGAAGAAACGGGCCCTAAGGGACTAACCTAGTGCCTCGTGGGCTCATTGATAAATAGCCTTGCCTACATGATGACGTAGAGGCAACGTAGTTTGGGGTGTGGACTATGTGGACCTAGGACCTAGGCGATGGGAAATGGTGTGGATTCAGATGGACCAAAGGATAGGTGACATGGGATGGAATGGATGAGAAAGGAGCCCCAGGGCACATCAACAATGGCCTTGCCTATGTGATAGCTTAAAGGTGACGTAGTTCGACAACGGTTCAATAGATTGGTTGAGGATGGATGACAAGATGGATGCAAGTTTTGATTGGCAACCTGGTGGAAAAAGGCAATAAGGATGAGAAAACAACAAGCCATGGTAGGTATCTCAATGTGATTGGGTGGATGCGATTAGGAGGGATGGATGAGGGAAAAGGTTTGAAAAGATGGAGGAGGTGGTTCATCACAAGTAGTGCCTGTTTACTAGGTTTTCACCACTTGCTTTTATTTGCACAACAGCTAAAATACACATGATACCTGTTTGCCAGGTTTTCATCATGGTATCTATCCAAGGCACCTGTTTACCAGGATTTAACTAGAGGATGATTTTTTTTTTGTTTTTCCATTTTTATGATTTTTTTGCTATTTTTCCATTTTTTTTTTGCTATTTTTGACTCCCTTGCATTGGGGTTTAGGTGTAGAACTTGCAGAGATGCATGTTGTTGATGGGATCATCGAACAGTTCACCTTCTGATGTCACCAATTGATAAGCACTTGATCCATAGGCAGCAATGATGACATAAGGACCCAGCCAGTTGGATTTGAACTTACCTTTCTTCTCTCTATCTTGCTGATTCCTGAGATTCTCTCTGAGGACTAGGTCACCAACTTGAAATACCTAAGGTTTGACTCTATGATTGTAACTCCTGGACATCATTTGTTAATAATCCTTGAGATGGTTAAAGGCATGTTGTCTTCTCTCTTTGAGCAGCTCTAACTCTTGAAGTCTAGAAACTCTGTAGTCTTCATCAGATATGAGGCCTTTTAACGATACTCAAAAGGATGGGATCTCAACTCCAATGGGCAAGATGGATTCAGAGCCATAGATGAGGGAGTATGGCATTGCACCTATGGGTGTGCAAATACTTGTGTGATGGGCCCACAGCACGGTATTCAATTGGATGAGCCAATCACGACTGGCATCATTGATAGTCTTTTTCAAGATTTTTAAGATGGTTTTATTTGATGACTCTACCTAGCCATTTCCTTGGGGGTAATATGGGGTGGAAAAGTAGTGTTGGATGTGGAATTTTTCACATAGCTCTTTGACATCTTGGTATTTAAATGGTCTTCCATTATCAGTAAGAATGGATACAAGGATACCATAGTGGTAAATGATGTAATTCAGGATGAAAGAAGCAATTTGTTTACCTGTGACATTGGTGAGGGGTACAACTTCAATCCACTTTGTAAAGTACTCAGTGGCAGTGATTGTGAATTTATAGTCGTTGGATGATGGAGGGTGTATCTTTCCCACTAAGTTGAGTCCCCATTGATAGAAAGGCCAAGGAGTCATTGAAGGTTGCGGCTCCTGTGTTCGTGCATGTATTAGGTTCTCGTGGATTTGGCATTTCTTGCATCTCTTTACAAAATGATAGGAGTCTTTTTCCATAGTTGGCCAGTAGTATCCCATGCGTATGAGTTTCTTAGCCAGGGTAGGACCACTAGAGTGGGTCCTGCATATACTATCATGAACTTTGCTTAGGGCCGTTTGATATTCCTCATTGTCGAGACACCTAAGGAGAGTACCATCGAGTCCTCATTGATATAGGGTGTTAGTGATTATGGTAAAATGGGAGGCTTGACAGATAAAGGTTCTCTTTTGGTTACTTTATAGATCAGGAGGTAGGGTATTCTCTTTTAGATAGGCAAATACTTTTCCATATAGGGGAGAATCAGATCCTACTATATGGCAAATGATGTGGGATTTGGGGGTGTCATACGCAGGATGGGACACTGGCTCTACCAAGAACTCATAACATGATTGGTTTTCAAGGATATCGAGGAGAGATGCAATCGTTTCCATGGCATATACTGCTTTGTTCTCTAGCCTGGGTATTTGCTCAAAAGAGATCACAACAAAGTATTCTTTGAAGTCCTCTACCATATGTTTGTATGGTATTAACTTCTCATCCTTTGATAGTCGTCGTTCACATAGTTGATGACAAGTTGCGAGTCGCCATACACATGAAGTTCTATGATTTTCCATTCTACTATCAGCTTGATGCCAATGACTAAGGCTTCGTACTCTGCCACATTGTTAGTGCATGGAAAGAGTAGTCTATATGACTTTGGAATGGTGTCTCCATTAGGTGTGATCAACAAGATACCTGCTCTGGACCCATGCTGAGTATATGATCCGTCAAAGTAGAGTTTCCAGGTTGTTGTTATGTGAAAGATAGACTCATCTAGAAATTCAAAGCTTAATGGGTTGTCATCTGTTAAAGGTGCATCTACCAGCTGATCTGCAATCACTTGTCCCTTTATTGCTCATCTATCTACATACTCGATGTCAAATTCACTAAGCATCATGACCCATTTTAATATTCTACCTACTAGGGTAGCTTTGTTAAGAAAGTATTTCAATGGATCGATCTTCACTACTAGCTTGATGGAATGTGATATCATGTAATGTCTCTATTTTTGTGAAGCAAAGACCACAGTGAGGCATGCTCTTTCTATTGGTGTATATTATAGCTCATAGCCTACCAATGTTCAACTGATGTAGTAGATTGCTTGTTCTTTTCCTTTGTGATTTTGTTGTGCTAGTAGAGCTCCAAGAGCTGTTGGTGTGGTTGAAATGTAGAGTAGCAATGCCTTGCCCTAAATTAGTGGCATTAAGACAGGTGGATTCATCAAATACTCCTTTAGATGCTGAAATGCTTGCTCACACATGTCATCCCATTTGAAAGGAATGTTTTTGTGTAGGAGATGCATGAATGGGTGACACTTGTCTTCCAGCTGAGAGATGAACCTTCTGATGGACTATAACTTTCCTTGTAGAGATTGCAATTGACTCAGATTCTTAGGTGGCAACATTTCCATGATTGCTTTTACCTTGGCCAGGTCCACCTCTATTCCACTAGCTGATATGATATATCCCAGGAGTTTACCGAATGTGACCCTGAAAACACACTTTTTTGGATTTAACCATACATTAAATTGCTCTAGTCTTGTGAATATCTTGTCTAGGACTTGTGGATAATGTCATCTATGTAATCTTCCATGATGGTATGTATCATGTCATGAAAGATTGTTGTCATTGCCCACTAATATGTTGCCCCTGCATTCTTTAGCCTGAATGGCATGACGCACCAACAATAGGTACCCCATGGACATGTGAATGTTGATTTATGTTGCTCCTCTGGTGCTATCTTGATTTGGTTATAGCTGGAGAATCCATCCATTAATGAAAACATGGTGTGCCCTGTTGTGAGATCTACAATGATGTCAATGTTAGGCAGAGGGAAGTCATCTTTGGGACAAGCCTTGTTCAGATCCCTGAAGTCATTACACAGTTGAACTCTTCCATCTGGTTTGGCAATAGGCACTATATTTGAAATCCACTCTGGGTAGTCTATTGGTTTGATAAACTTGACATCTAACAGCTTCTTCAGTTCTTCTTTTACCATGAGTGCGATATGCGGGTGCATCTTCCTAAGTTTTTGTTTAACTGGATTAGCTCCTATAGCTAGTGATAAGTGATGCATTATAAGGTTTGGATCGAATCCTGGCATATCTACGTATGACCAAGCAAAGTTGATTTGTTTCTTTTTGAAGAATTCGGTGAACTTGGGATTCTCTTGTGCAGTTAAAGATTGTGCCATATGGATCATCTTTGGATTTTCACCTATGCCAACGTTGATCTATTCTGTCGGTTCCATCAAGATTGAGGATCTCTCCTGATGTGTTAGATTGGGAAGAGTGTCAAGCCTTTCATCCTTCAGCACCTCAGAGAGGTTTTCACTATTGGATGTCTTTTATATTTTTACTATTTTCACAATCTAACACTGCCACAGAGCAGTTTTCACCGTTAGATCTATCTTTTATTTTTACATTTTTGAGACTGAAAGGCTTGGCACTCTCTCCAAAATAAGCCCTATCATTGATTTCTATGGCATAGCCAGCTCTGCGATCCCCTACCGGTATATGGTCTCTAAGTTCTAGATAATCGATAATGGCCTCATCATTCTGAAAGGTATCAAGCTTGAGGGTAGAGTCTTGCAAATCCCAATCTATGAGTTCTAGATGCAATAGTGGTAACAGGTCATTGGATTGGTCTAATTCGAGGGTAGTTATGGTCAAGATGGAGGAGTTAGTGTGGTTATTGTAAGAATTGACAATGCCTACAATGGTACTCTCCACAAGTTGATTTGTCAAGTGTGGCATCATTATTTCCTCACAAAACTCACTATCATTATTATGCGGATTGAACTCTAGAGGTCTAGACCTTGAACTTTGTCACTTATGAGTTACATGGATAGGGACATATTCATGGACCACATCAACATCTTTTTCATCACAATATACTTCAAAGAGACTATCCCATTCATGCTCATTTGAGTTTATCTCACTCCATCCTTGTAGTTGGTGAATCTGCTCTACTAGGTTAGTAGTAGATGTTTCTGGTTGTTTACCTTTATGCTTGTCTTTTCCCTTGGTCTTTGCTTTGCCGGTGTAACCTAGCCCTGCAGTGACTCAAACTATTAATGAAGGAGGTTGGATAGGTTCAGTGATACCTTATTTCCTCCATTCTATGGGGCCATGAACTTCATATCCCATTCTCTGTAGTATTGAGAATCCTTGACCATATTGTTCGGTTTGCAATGTGGATTGATGGTCTTGTGATTTGGATAGACTGTCTTCATCCTTGTATAGCCATTGTGGGATGTCTTTCTCATCGCTCTCATCTTCAAGGCTTCCCCATTTTACAAACAGACCTTTAGGAGTTTCCAATGCCTTGGGTTTGCTCATGGATGGCTTTCCATAGGATCTGGGGGATATAGGTAGTTGTGCTAAGCAAAAGGATTGTGCGATTGTATATTCACCGACACCCTTGTCTTTGAGCTTGAGGTTGATTTTAGGTGCCTCAGATGTGGAAGGGAGTGAAGTTGGGTCAACACGGGATGAGGATGAAGCAGAGGCACAGTTATTGGGAATTACAATGTCAGGTTTATATTGTATGGAGTTGCAATATTGAAATGGATTGGGATCACCTTAGATGGTGATCTTTTGGCAGTCATGGGGGAACTTGATACACTAGTGATAGGTTGATGGCACTGCCTTCATTGTATGTATCCAAGGTCTTCCTAGGAGAATATTATATGCAACCTCCATGTCAAGCACTTGACACACCACATCCTTTACTACAGGTCTCACTCTGATAGGCAAAACAATGGTTCCCTTTGAAGTTCTTTCCTCTTCATCGTAGGCTTTGATGGTGATTTTCTTTTTAGGATCGATAGCATTTTTCGAAAACCCCAATACAAGGATTAGCTTTAAGGTGCAAATATTTAAACCCGCCCCTCCATCCATTAGAACCCTTTTTATTTTATGCTTGTGGATGAAGGTTTCTATGTGGAGAGACGCATTGTGTGGTTGGGTGATCGACATGTCATCCTTTTCCATGAATGATAGGAAATGAGGTGTGGTAAGATGACCTACCATGGTCTAAAACTGCTCTTCGGCGAGGTTGGTTGGGATGGTGGTTTCTGAAAGAACTTGTTTGAGTATGGCTTTGTGGCACGAGGATAGACATAAAAGTTCTAAAATGGAAATGTGTACGGGTGTCTTGTGAAGTTGATCCAGGACATTGTACTGGTCGGATGTAGAGGATGGTTTGGATGGAGCTCCCTTAAGAGTAACCTTTGCACCATGAGTGGTCACATTACAATCAGGGGTTTTATTTATAGTGATCACATTGATATGTGAATCACTTTCTAAAATGTGGTTAACAACATAGTCATATGACACATTGGTATAATTAGCGTTGTTAGCCCCACTTTTGTTTTGATTTGAAGAACCTCCCTTCTAATAGTTGGGGAGTGGATTCTTGAATGCTATATGATCATCATTAGAGGCATGCCCATCAAGTGATATCCATTTTTTATCCAACAAGTCTTAAATGATGTGCTTTAATTTTTGGCAGTCAGTTGTCTTGTGGCGCTTAGGTTTTGTACAAACATTTCAAGCATTTGTTTTTGTAGCATATGATATGGACATTTGTTGGCCAGTTGTCTCCATCTTTGTAAGAAAGAGGTGAAGGATTCTCCACCCTTTTGTTTAGTGTTACAAAGATCTAACATTGAGATTTCATGCTCAATATTGTAGGAGAAGTGAGTGAGAAACTTATCGACTAGTTCATTGAAGTTTCGAATACTAGAAGGTAGGCGAGAGAACCATTCCATATCTTGTCCTACCAAGCTCCTTGGGAATAGTCCCATGAGATGTGTTTCATTGTGTGCGACTTCGAGACATGCTACACTAAATTCTCTGATATGATCCCTCGAATCACCTTTCCCTTGATATTTGTCAAACTTCGGTACCTCAAATTTTGAGGGGAAAGGTATCATGATCAAGGTCTTGTCAAAAGGATATGGTGAAATATCCTCAAGAGAGTAGTGTTTCATGGATGATCCGGTTTGAATGTCCGAGAGCTATTTCTACAAGACTTAGATTTGTTGCATCAATAAGTCCAGAGGGTTTGTGGTATCCTTTGTCTTGTCTGTTTTGGGAACCTCTTGTGTGATCTTGGGAGTTTCCATGTTGTTCATAGAGGTGGTGTCTTTTAAGGTGGAGGTGTCAAAATCTGACGGAAGTTTGGTCCCTTGTTGTGCTAGCATAAGGAAATACTTTTGAGGGTCCATGTTTAGGACCTTGTCCATCATCTTTTGAAATTTTGAGTCTTGTAAAGCACTAGGTACTTCCTCATATGGGATTTCTTCCTCTCCATCACTATGAGATGGAGATGGTATGTCTTTGATTAAAGGATCCATATCTTGCTTTTCTTTGGATTCCGATCTAGTTGCAACCATAAAAATTGTTTGATGGGGGTGAACGTTGGATGAAAATGCTTGTGAATGGACATTTTTTTATGTGGTTGAGATGACAAGATTTTTCCTAAGGTTTGAATTTTGATCTACTATTTGCTCAAACAAATGTGCTCTTGAGGTAAAAGATAGTCAAAGTAGGGAGAGTTGATCACCGCTATTGATATGGACTACTTTTATCAAGATTACACTAGTGTAGTTCCAAGATGAAGGATGATATATCCTATTATGAAACCAACTAGATTTTTGTTTTGAGTTTTGGAAGATTTTAATGACACCTTAGTAGGAAACTTGGTTTGTTTTGTTTGATGTTTTTACTTTGGATGATATGGCAAATGGAAATGTTTTTGAAAAAAGGATGCGAAACGGACTTGTATGGTTTTCTTGAGATCATAAACAAGGTATATGCAATAATGGGTACCCCAAACTGGTTTAAATTTTTCTTAAAAGTGTACGAAATAGCTCTTTGTTTTGCATGCATAGCTTTAGATGTGCAGAAAAAATGGTCAAATGCACAGCTATGTAGGTCAAATGTGCAGGTCTGGTTGAAATGCTCTGATTTTTTAATGTGCGGTATTGTGGTTTCCATGCACCCCTCTGTGCATCAAATGTGCAGAAGTATTGTATGTGCAGCAAAATGTATCAAATGTGCAACATAATGGGCCAATTGCACAACATGATTAAATGTGTAGCAGAACTTTGCATATGCACAGCAGAATGGTTTAAATGCGTAGAACTGCAAGTAGTGTTATCTTTTTGTTTCAAATTTTTTTTTGATCTTGGCTTGTTTTCACAATGTTCCTTGAAGCAAGTCTGGTATTTTCACTGATGATTTGTATCAATTAGTTGTAAGAAAACCTGTCAAACAAGAAGATTTTGTGTTGTTTTTACAAATTTGTGACCAAAAGCAAGCACAATTCTAAGGTTGGCAAGGACAGTATTTGATGAGTTCTAACTTGGGTTTTACCCCAGCCACATACATAAAGGTGTGACAGATAGTAACTTGGTAGCATTGGCTCCCCTCCATGGCACTCACTTCTCATGCACACCAAGTTACAATTCCTCTGAAGAGTTGAATTTTTTTGTCTCCACACTAAATGAGTGTATGATGTTGGATGGCTCTAGAGGTTCCTCCTCTTGTGTCACCAAATAGGAGTTTTTGGCATTCTAAAAACAATGGCTTTTTAGTATGGACATCCATTCAGGTGGTTACACGTGCAACAATTCACTCCGGTAAGGACGCTTCCCAGCCTGCAGAGGTTACACTCCACAGGGTTTTGGAGGAAACATTTGTTGGTGTAACATAGCGGCACCCGTTGTTTGCAACTTTCATCACAAACAAAATTTATTTATAGTGACTTGGAGGTGGCTTGGCTTTAGCCCATTATCACTTAAGGTCATCCCACTTGGAAGGAATTCCAAGGGCAGGCCTCTCTAAAGGTTACACATGTAAAATGATAAGTTTGGCATTCTGGTCACCCAAGAAAGGGGAGAGCATAGGCCTATTATCATTTCCAAGCATAGAGAACATTGGTTCTTTATCTTCCTAGTTAAAAGAAAAATAACTAAATGTGTTAACTCTACCAAGCACAGAAATTTATAACAAGATAGCAATAACTTGGAAAAGATTGTTTATTTTAACCTTCTAACAAATCTAGGTGTAAATTGTTGCTTGAAGAAATAAACAAGTGTTACTTTCCCCTATTAAGCTATGTGATGGATTGTAGTGCAAGATAGTAAAAACATAATGAAATTGTTCAGTTTTAACCCCTAGGTTGGGACTAGATGCAAGTTGTGATGCAACAAAATGATTTACTTTCCTCCTAGTTATGTCTATGTGATGATTTGCATGAACATATTAAGTTACTCTCTCCTAATTAGTTCCAAGTGACTTAATAATGCAGCTAAAATGACTAAGTCCAACTCCTAACACCTGCAAATGAGAGTTAGTATGGAAGAAATAATAAAAACATTACAACTTTTTCTGATAAATCATATGCGCAGATCTGCAGGTCATATGCACAACATTATGATTCATATGTACAGATTTACAAAAGCATAGCAAAAGATATCAAATACACAGGGATGTGCTTTATATGTGTAGAAATATCAAAAGCACAGCAAGACGCGTTAGATGTGCAACAAAACGGATCAAATGCGCAACAAAACGGATTAGATGTGCCGAAAGGTGTATGCGGTGCAGAAAGTGTTGAATGCACAGAACTGGAAGTTGTATGCGCAGGAATGACCTGTCGTGATAGAACCTTCGCAAAACACTCAAATCGAAGTTAAAAATAGGGCAAGGCCCTATGGTGGGTGCCAGAAATGTTAGTGGAAAATGTGAACAATAGCATAAACAACTAATCATCTAACAACTCAATGGAAATTGATGTAAATACAAGTAAACAAAGATTATACCTTCAAAGATGGTTTTACCTCTATGCTTCCATTGTTCGCCTATCTCCTCTTGATCTTGGTAATGGAGCTCTCATAAGTGTGTACTTCCTTGTTGTTGAAGATGACAAGGGTAGAATGGTTGTAGGTGGACAATGCAATGGAGATCACACTACAATGCAATACTAATGGATATGGATTGATGGACACATGATTGGATGATGATTATGATAATGAGGTTGTATGAATGCAAATGGAGATAACTTTGCCAAAGGCACGCTGGTATGATTCTTGCAGAGTAAGATTATGAATGCTTGAGTGTATACAAATGGGTGTGAAGACCTTGCTTATATAGGCTAAGGGAAGACCAAATCCAAGTGTCAATAGATCCATGACTAGAGGAATTACCTATGAGGTGTACAGTTGAGGAAACTTGAGGGAATGTGCGTGAATCAGGAGAGGACAAGTGTCCAAGCCTTCTTCATGAGTTATGGGTATTAATAGAATAGATTGAAGAGTTAACTGAGATGATTGATCAGTTAACTGGGTTGATTGGGGAGTCAACAGAATAGATTGAACAGTGAACTCAATTGACCAATTAGTTAACTATTTTGATTGATGAGTTAACTAATATGACTGGAGGAGAAATAGGACATGTGGGTCAGGGAATATTAGCTAATTAAATATTAAAATATTTAATTATGTGTGCAACATGGTGAGGTGGAAAGGTGATGTGAAATTAGGACTTAGGATAGAGGAATTTAGGATTAATTAAATAATTTAGGATTATTTAATTATATGAGACATTAGAGGAATTAGGGAATTTAATTAAATAAATTGATTTTTATTTAATTTTGGGATAATGAACCAATCAAATAAATTAGAATATTTATTTAATTGATAGAAGAATAAGAATTAAAATAAATATTAAAATATTTACTTAATTCGACACGAGCCATTTTTAGGTGTATACACCCATAAATCATCCAAAAGTAACATCTTTGAGGGTGGTTGGGAAGAGCTTTAATCTATGTGCATCCATGGTGTAATCATAGCTTCGACAAAGGACGTCAAACTCAAATAGGAATGTATCAGGGTCCTCTATAGTTAGACCATGAAATTTTAGTAGAGAAAAAGGAGGAATGTTCTTCATGGCAATTGCTCGTGCCTAGTCAATCATAGGAAACTGAAAAGTAATCAAGTTAGTAGGATTCTCCACTTCTTTGTCAACCATTGCAATATTATCAAAAGTAGCTTGTGGGTGTGTATGTTGCAAGCCTAAACGGAATTGTTCTCCTTCAATGGAAATATCTCCTATTGGCTTTGTTACTTCGGTCATATGCTCTTGGTCTATAACGTCTTCTATTGCTGCAGGGACCTCTCCTTCGACAACTATTTCTTGACTATTTTCAATGTTTAGAAGGAATCTTCCCAAATAGTATCTCCTTCACCACATGCAATACTCAAAGTCCTTCTAATGTTGTCTGATGCACAATGTTAGTGAATGTAGTCTTGAATTTTTTTACTATTTGTTATAAGATATAAAAAATAAATTTAAAGCCTTAAGGAAAATAAACTATCTTAAACCTAGAAGTTTCTAAAGCTTTGACACCATCCTGAACAACAGCACCAAAAATGTCAAGCTCCATCAATTCCCATTAAACCTAATGCAACTAAGGCTTGCATGCAACTCAATGGATGTCAAGCTAGTAGAATTGGGTGCATTCTACTCCATTCTATTGAAGTGTGCGGACTGGTTTGAAGGTGAATGTATTGGGTTTATTGCATTTATCTTCTTATTACCTTTTATCATTTTCCTGTATACAGAAAGAAAGCAACTTCATTATCTCAACAAAATAATTAAAACAATAAAACAAAATTCAAGTATCATCACCATATAAAATAAGGACAGATATGTTCTTGTAGGAGACACTTAAATAAAAAAATAGAACTCTATTGAGAAATAGGTCAACCCAATACCACAATACTAAACCATTCCACAAGAAATAAGATACTCGCATTATACGGTCAAATCAATAACATGCAAATTTGAATAAATGGAATAAAATGACCAACCATGCTTACACTAAGTCTAAGCCTTAAACACTAGTCCCCTAAACAAAATCCACACTTCTTACTTGAAAAGACCTCCAAATTTCCTTAAAATGCCCAAGTTTCTCTTCCCATTTCTTTTATTTTCATCTTCCCCCTTCTTTCTAGGGGTTGGGCCAAAAATAAAAACCACCTTCAAATAGCCTTCTAAGAATATAGGTAGAATACCCACTACCTTGGCCTCTCAAGAAAACCACCACCAAAACTGAAACAAGGAATGACAAAAAACCTAACCTTTAAAAAAACAACCGTAAAACAAACAAAGTAGGAGAATTCAATGCAAAGGGAACCTCATTAATTGTTTTTGGAAGTAGAGTTAATATATCTTGCCTAAGAGGTTTTCTTTTCTCATAAAAACAAAACAATCAAATCTAATTCCAAAAGTTAAAAATTAAAACAACACCCCCACCTTTACTAAGGTTGTACAAATATCAAAAGAAGCAATAATACATGACCTTTCTCACATAATTTCTAAACATGACTAGGGAAATATTGTCTACACAACCAATGATGACCTCTTCATAACCTCAAGAAGAAACGTGACAAAAAAAAAATCAAAAGTCAAACACAAGCCCAAACATAACCCAACACACCCTAAAACATTTCAATAGAATGGAAATCTCTCTTAGGTATGGATGCATGACCTCTTCAAAAGTTAAGATGTCAAACCCAACCAAAATTCACCCCTACACTCACACCAAGTGTCAAGAGGATGTGTACCTACCCACACACAGAGACAAAATTCAATCAACATCCATACATCTCATAATGTGATGTAAATCAACAACTAAGTTATTCTTTTCATAATAATTTTAAGTATATAATTTAAAATAATAAAAATCCAAAAATACATTACAACTCAAATTGTGAAGTATGTCATCTTTGTGGTCAACCTACCATGTCCATTGCAACACAATTGCAGAAGAATTTATAAATGGGCATACTTTCAAGCATTGAAAATGTGTGAATGAATATAGATTTCACAAACCAAAACAAAAAGGTACCCAAAAGATCCCCATAATCCCTCTTACAAGGACCCACCCTGTTATATGGTACCCCAAATAGACTCTTGAATACATATATAGTAAGAAATGCAAAGGGGCAACCAAGCCAAGGCAATGAGCATGGTTCTACTTCCTTTTTGTGAAATACAAAGACCTCTATAGGCAAGAAGACCAAGACGCATTAAACCACATGATGAATCATGAATGACTTGAGGGCCACCTATGGGAATCACACATCTCTAATACTAGGAATGTATTTGGCCAAGATTGTTACACTAATTTATTTATAAACTGGTTTAGGAACTATTGTCACATAGATTTGCACCCAATGTTGAAGGCTTTTAGGGCTCCAACAATTGAGATGACCTCTAGGTGTGGGACCCTATAGGGAGGTCAAATCTCCAGAGAGAAGCTGGTTCCTTTGCTGAATGAGAAATTCAGCTAACCTAAGACTAAACCTAATCTATCCACCATTGAGGAAAAGGGGAAGATGGATGAACTGAAAATGGAAAGGGGTGATACACCAGGTTTGAATAAAGAACATTCACAGAGCTAAGATGCACAAATAAAGAAATACAATTGATAAACTTACATATATAGATCATGAAGGTTTTAATACAGGTAAAGAATGGATTGCTAGGAATTAAACATTCACAAACAATAGCTAACTCTAAGACTACACAGAGTTAAAAAGCATGAAAAAGTAAAACACCATATGTATTGATCAAGAGGCACAATTATGGAAGAGGAAAGTTGTGTTTGGAATACAGAGGCATCAAGAATATCCAACTATTTTCCAACCTTTTTTACATCTTACATTCATGCATATATAGCATCTGATTCCAAATTACCTAATTAGGTTACAATAAATTGCCCCATGGGCTATGTCAGAAAATATCTCTACCTGAAAGATGTCTATATTGCAAGAATTAATGCAAAAAATATCTGGAGTCCATAGGTGGTTGAGAGATATTTTGTCCCTCTTCAAGGCAAGCAGCTAATTCACCAACTTGCAACCATAAATGCAACAAATATCTAAAAAGGGGCAGCTAAGAGGCATAGGATCTGTATTGATGGCATATGAGACAAAACTTCTTGAGCAAAGATTTTACAACACTTAAATCCTTAGATTTTTGAGTCTCTGTGTCTTCATCAGCTCCTAATCCTTTAAAATTTTGATCTTTGGAATGCTCTATTAGCTGAGTCTGTTTGTTTCCTTAATTGGCAAGATTTCCCGCCTTCGAGATGCCTGAGAGTCTCTTTTGAATAATGGTCGTAGATAGATTTGTTTTTTAGAATCGATGACCATCACTTTCCCTTTTGAATCTATGTTGAGGCCCAAAGATTCTGCCTATGTGGCAATTTTCATGACTTCACGAGGAGTCTAGATGAGGCTCAGTGAAGGTAAGAGTCTTAGCAAAAATGCCACAGTGTTTGATGAAATGCTCTACTGGCACTTAAGTTCCATCCTCCACCACGTGGATCATTTCGCAGCTTCATAGAAGCTTTGGAATAGTTCCAGCGAAGTAGCAACCCTCCAAAAAATATGAGATGGCATGCTGAGTCATGGCGAGGCTGCCTTTTTCTTTTTTTTTGCCAGTCTGCTGAGGAAAAAAGGCACACGGTGCGAGGATGCACGCTGGAAGGAAGCTCGAATATATTTTTCTTTAGATGAGCGGGAGACCGACACATGGTACACCTTGGAAGCTACCCATCGTAGCCTTTGAAAATAAGGAGGGAGAAAAAAGGAATAGGCTATGTGTCATCATCTCATAGTCACGCATAGAATCTTTCCTGTAGGTAAGATTTTCCTGCGACACTGTGCTACCGTTCGATCCTTAATGACCCTGCCTCTTCACTTCATCCTTTGACACCTAGCATGATCTACTTCATCTAACTAAGTCGTTGATCTTATGGCCATAGGCCACGATAAACTTTATAGTCGTCCTCATTTCACAGCCCTACAGTGGGAACATGACATCAACTTCAGCGGTCTGCAAGCTTGCGATATCCTGCCATAAAAATACAATAGTTCCAGCAGAAGGTGGGCTTCGGGCTTTCCATCCTTTGCCTTCATGAAGAAGGAAGAGAGAAGGAAGTTTGAAGTTCAGCACACTTTGAACCCTTAAAACATTTGAAGAAGTCACGAACTTGGATGCATGTCAATAGCGCACAAGATTTTGAAGGCATTGTCTTCGTTCCTCTTAGAACTTGCACCATGCTGACACGTGGCGCGTCATGGAAGCTCCCCGCTACTGTTGACAAAAGAAGAAAGGGAAAGAACAAACCCCTGACCTCCGATGAAACAGTACTTAGACAAATTTGAAGGCAAAGGAGTGAAGTTCAAAAACAACAAGGGTGAAACACTAAAGAGAAGAACTCCAAACTCCAAAAAGCTAGAAAATACAAGGAAAACTTGAGTTTTTTGGGATAGTCAATTTTGGATGTTTTTCCTTGCATCTCTAAAGGGAAAAACACATAGATATTATTTTAGATTTGGTCTATTTGGCTGGGAAGCAAAATAGGATAACATTTTGGTAACTTCTCAGGGGTGTTTGCCTGCTAAACAAATGGAAACCAATAGCCTCAAGCATTCATTGGGCATAGAGTCAAAGGTCTGAAAAATGTTGGAAGAACTGAAACTTGCCTCAAAACAAGACCACAAAAAAAGGCCTGCATTCTCCTAATGACAATGCAGCCTGTACAAGCCACTTAGGGAAAGGAAACCTAAAGCATAAATAAACTAAAACAATATGTACAAAATCTCAGACCAACCTTAATGGTAGGGTTTGAGATGGATCCCATTGATTGAGATCGGGAGAACTTCACCATCCAGCCTTGAAAGAATGAAAGAATTTGCTTGCTTGCAGCTATTGATGATATATGGCCCACTCCACAATTCATCAAACTTGGTGTGGCTTCCAGGTTTGGCTCTGTTAGCACCCCATTTCAGAACAATATCACCCTCATTGAAGGTCTAACCCTTGGCCCTTTTATCAAAATATCTCTTGGTCTAAATCTGATGTTCTTCTAATGTGATCATGGTTGAATGTCTTTGTTCTTCTAATTCAGTCAATTCAGCCATCCTGATAGACCTTGCATCTTCTCCTTCCAACTCTAATTGATGAGCCAAGTCTAATGCAGGAAGCTCTAAGGATATAGATAATCTAGCCTCTCTTCCATACACCAGAACAAAAGGAGAGTTCCCAATGGCCCTCTTGTATGTGATCCTATTAGCCCAAGAGCTAATCTGATCTTATTGCGCCATTGTCTCTGGTTTGTCTCCATGGTCTTCTTCAGAATCTTGATTAGGTTCTTATTGGTGGATTCAGCCAGTCCATTACCTTGGGGGTAATAATTGGATGAAGTCTTTAAGAACACATTGTACTTAAGAGACCAATCAGCAATCCTAAAACTAGTGAATGCTTTTGCATTATCATAAATAATAGTATGAGGAGCTCCAAACCTTGTCATGATTTCTTCCAAGAAATCTATGATAGATGACTCAGTGGCCTCCTTTAGTGGAGCTGCTTCAACCTATCTAGTGAAGTAATCTGTTGCAGTCAAAACCCATTAGTGACTAGCACTAGATGTGGGGTTTATCATGCCAATGAAATCTAATCCCCACAGTGAAAATGTTTGATCAGCCTAAATAGGGTGGAGTGGGAATGTTGCCAGCCTTTCCTTTCCAACATGGGCATCATTGAATAGTGTGGGACAAAAGTAACATGCCCTCATTATTTTCATTATTGTAGCTCTAGCAGAGAAATGGCCACCAACTGAGCCAGCATGAAACTCACCAAGGAGTCTATCAACCTAATCTTCTTCTATGCATCTCAGTAAGACTCCATCTAGTCTTTTTTGAAGAGAACACCATCAACCAAAGCATAAGGGATAGACTGCAGTCTAAAATGTCTTCTTTTGGTTCTATCCAGTCCATAGGGATATTCACCAGTGGAGAGGAAAATAGCCATATATGTTATCCAAGAACTCACAACTGGTGACTCAACTGTAGGTTCCTCTTCATTCAAGTGGTAAGATGAATTCATTTGATCTTTAGAAGTTTGAGCTAGTTGTTCATATAATCCTCTGTCTCTAATCAACTTAGTGGACTTAATGATCACATCATATTCTAGGATCTTGGTGATCCAGCTGGCTCTCTTTTCACTAATCTCAATCCCCATTATGTAATCTCTCACACTCGGATGAGAAACTAAAACTTTAATATGATTATTTGCTAGCATATATCTGAATTTTTTTAAAGCTCTGATAATGGCAAATACCTGCTTATCCATGGGGTTGTATCTGACCTCATAGTCCTTTAAGTTCTGACTGAAGAAAGATCGGGGAAGTTCCATTCCTTACTCATTCTACTACATTAGGACAGCAGCAATAATGTTCTCTCCTCCATATGCATAAAGGAAAAAATCCTTCTTATAATTTGGGTTCATGAGAGTAGGCTCTTGTGCGATTTCTTCTTTGATTTTCTCAAAACCATCCTTCCCCTCTTTAGTCCACTTGAAGATAGCATCTTTTTTGAGCATAAGGGTTAGAGGCTTCACCAAGCTAGCGCAGTTAGGAATGAACTTCCTTACAAAATTAATATGTCCTAGAAATGATTGTAAGGCCTTCTTATGGGCAGGTAGGGGAAGTGAAAGGAGAGCAGATTGTTGCAAGTATGTGCCTAATCGATGTTTTCATTGATGTCAACATATCTGTGTTGTCATTAGTGTCAATTGTGCTCTTACTTTGTTGAGGATATTGAGAAAATTAGCCCCTCTGGTGATAACAATGTGTTGCAATAGAAATAATGCATTACAGGTAGAAGAACAGTCCAGAAGAATGCTCCTCATTTCCTATAGAATAAATATCTTTGCCTATGGATTGGAAGTTATTTAGAAGCTTGTCTGAAGATGTTATATTCTGAGTTTGAGCCTCTGGTATGAAGAATTGAGAGAGGTATGTTCACCAGAGTGAAAACAACTTTTTCTATGTGTTTGGTGGTGACAAGGAGAAAGTGTTTTGCTCTGCATTCCTTTGTATTGAAGTATTTTGGTCTGCGGTTCTAGAAGTAAGTCTGTGATGATGATTAATTCCTTCAAGTGTGATGGTTCATGATTTGGTGGTCCGCAATCTATCTTTTACTCATGACAGTGGCTGGCAATGTTGTTCTTGTGCTCTGGTTTGAAGAATCTTGTTGATAGAGTTGTTAGAGACCATGCAGTTGTTCCTGGTGATTACAATGTGCTTGTGGATGTCTCCTGATCATGCTCCTACATTTGGATTGGTCTGTAAGGTGTAATTCAGATCATGCATGAAGCGTGTTCTTGAGAATACTTGTGTTAACATCAGTCTTGGTTGACCTGGTTGAATTCATCATCTACGGAGATGCATCAAAGATTGTGATAGTGTGTTGTAGCATGGAAGATTGTGTTTGAGGCCCAACTAGGGCATGGCATGATCTACATACATTCTTACATCTTTTCCTTAGCTAAATTTGTATTAGGTCCATACCTATTTTATGTATGTTTGTAATGCTGACCTTGGAGATTGTTCCCAACAGTTGATGATTGTAATGCTGACCTTGATGATCATTCCAAGGTTAATGTGGTGTATAAATACTTGTAATTGAGTCATGAAAAAATATCCAAGTGAAAAGATGCGAAGACAAGTGAAGTAAGGTAGCAGAGCAGAGCAGAGGTGTTGTGCTTCAATGGAACTGAACTTTGGCATGGAGTAGATGATGTTATCTCAGTTCAACCTTTTGGTAGTGAGCCTTCTTTTGGTAGTGAGCCACCTTTTGGCAGTGAGCCTTTTTACAATGAGCAATTTGGGCAGTGAGCCCTATAGGAAGTGAGCCTCTATTTTTTGGTATTGAAATAACTTATATATTTTTGTGGGCTAACACCCACCATGTTTTTTTCCTTTTAGGGTTTTCTACGTAAAAATCTGGTGTCTCATGTGTTGTTTATGGTTTTGTGTCAGGCTTCTCAATTGATGCTTTCATGGTTGTATTTGAATATAAGTAATTGATAAGTTGATCATATTTGGTTAAAAGTTTTAGGACAACTGATTCACCCCCCCTCTCAGTTGTCTGGTGCAATCCAAAATCTTGCCCTGGGCAACAACAAAAATACACTTGGGGTTCATAGACACCCCAAACTCTCTGCATCTCTCGAACACTTTCTCTAGATGCTCCATATGATTCTCTCCCTTCATGGAGAAGACTGTGATGTCATCCAAATAAATCAGGATGAACTTGTTTATAAAACCTTTAAAGGCAAAATGCATTGCCCTCTGAAATGTAGCACTGACATTAGACAAACCAAATGGCATCTTTGCATATGCCATGATTCCCCATTTAGTTGTAAATGTTGTCTTAAATCTATCTTCTTCTCTAACAAAGATTTGGTTATAGCCAGAGAAGCCATCTAATAATGAAATCATTTCTGCCCCCACAACAATCTGTAAAATTCAATCCATAGAGGGCAGAGGGCAATGATCTTTTAAAGAAGCCTAGTTCAGGTCTATAAAATCTACACAGAGCCTAATCTCTTCATTTTTCTTTCTCACAGGCACTAGGTTAGCAACCCAAGTAGAATACCAAATAGGGAAGATAATCCTTTCTCATATGAGCTTAGCAAGCTCTTCTCTCATAAGTGGCTCGATCTTTGGGTTTATGGGCTGCTACTTTTGGCGAACCGGCTTGCAATTTGGATCCAAATCAATGGCATGTTGAGCCACCTCTAGATTGAACTCTTTAAGATCCTCATACATCCATGCCAAGACATCACTATATTTCTGGGAAAGATGTATGAATTTCTGTTGCTCTGTATCACCACAAACTTTACCTAGCAGCAACTCTTTGTCTTGGTTGACAGTGACCTTCTCGTAATCTCTCTTTTGGAATGTCATATTCTTTCTTTCACCTCTGAACTTATCATCATGGCTAAAAATAGCCTCAAGAGTGACTAAACCCTTGGGCATCTTGTTAGTTTTCAGCTAGATGACTTGGTCAACATAGATTTCTTGTAACCTGGGTTGCGCCCTTGAAGATAACTCAACTTTGTTCTGGATGAAGCATGCGATCTGCTCATTGCTATCAAAAATTTGCCAATGAATATCATTGTCAGGAATAGAGGGCCTGATGACCATTTTCACATGTTGATCAGGACCCTGAAACAAATTTGTAGGTGGAGAAAATTGATCTCCCATCGTTTCTAATTGATCAACCTCTGAATTTAATTTTCTTAGGATTACCTGTAGATTGAGTGCATCAAATATCTCAAACAAGTCCCAAACTCTATATTTATAAGCACTTAGAAGCTGGTGCTTTGTTTCACATCTTTATCTGACTTGGTTGACCACCAATTTAGTATCACCAAAGATCTCCAGATGCTTGATTTTATTCTTTTCTGCTATAAGCAAACCATGAACCAATGTCTCATACTCTACTACATTATTGGTACAAGAAAAGTGTAACATATGAGCAAAATGTAGATTCCTACTAGTCAAAGAGACTAATAAAACCCTTGCACCAGCTCCATTTCTACTCTTTGCACCATCGAAAAACATCTTCCATGGGTCATTGGAGTCATCATTTGGCTTAAGTATAGAAGGGACTAAAGAATCCCCTTCATGGATCATGTAATTACCCAAGTTAGTTGCCTAAGTAGTATCATAAGGATCAAAATTCTCATGATCCCTTTCCCACTCATCAAGAAACAGATCAAGGGTAGGAAGAGGTGAAGGTTGTACCTCAATAGGTTTTGAGTCATGCACTTTCTCGCCCTGAAACATAACATGTGGGTTCACCAGGCTATGGCCATAGTTCTCCACATGTTAGTTTGAAATTGGTTCAGCCTTAATGTTGAACCTTGTGCCATATCTAGTCCTCAATAGCATGTGAGACTAGTCAGAAGAAAGGTAGCCACCTACCTTGGCTATGAAGTCCCTTGAAAGGAAGATGGCAAAGAAAGAAGGAAGATCAATGACTGAAATACCCTGTTTGAAAGTCAGGTTTGGACATGCATGTAGATTCAAGTCCAGTCCCTTGATCACCCCTATAGTGTTCATAGAGGTGCCATCTAACTGTAATACTCCTGATGAAATGGGGGTATACTTGATGCCTAATGCATCTGCTATCTTTTTGGGCATGACTAAAACACTAGCTCCTAAATCAATCATGCATTTGTGCACTAAAAACTTGCCAATGATCAATGACAATTAGAAAGGAGATGGTTTTTTTACTGTACTTACTTATCTTCACTTGGTTGCACAAAACTAACAAGAGCCTTTTCTTTCTACTTATTTGATGAATCTATTGTTGCTAACTCATTTGATGGGAAGTGCCTTAAGGCCTCTTGTAACAAATCCCTTTGGGAAGGGATAGACATTACTTCCCACATGGAGACATTGATATTGATATTTAGTGGAATAGTGGTTGTCTTATACACTAAGGGAATCCATGTTCCCTTCCCTGATGGGTCTGCAACTTGTTCAAGCACATTTGAGCCTAATAGAATTTCTTTTGTAGCAGCAGATTTGCTCCTCTGAATTGGAATTGTGGCACTGGCCATTTTTGCCTTTGGGATAGGCTCTTTTTGTAACACAGTAGGCATGGGGCTAGCCTCCAACTGCCTTTTTTTTGATCTAGTATTGTCGGCAACACTACTTACATGCATGATCACACTGTCCATGGGTTGATTAACAGCGCAAAAATCTTCTAAAGTCCATAGCATCATATTGGCATTAGAGGTAGCTTCATTTGATACCTTAAAGTTGCTATTTGTTGCCTCTGATAACGATGCATGTTGGGCGTAAAAATTCTAGACCATTAAAGCACTTTCTTGAGCCCCAAAAACACAAGTGGATTGATTATGAGGCTAGTTGTAGGAATAACACCAATTTGCCTCTTGGGCAAGATTGTTTTGAGTAGGGACTAAAGCCCTAACTGGATTCATAGCTGATATTTGTTGGATAGGTCTAATGGTTTGCAAAGGCTGTGAAGGATTAGGATTTTGGTATCTATTTTGTTGGTAACCCTGATTCTAGTTTTGGTTTCTATTACAATTATACCCTTGGTTCCAATTTTGGTTAGATGACTACCCCTGGTTGTAATTCTGATAGGTTTTTGGGGTTATTTGCTTAGCTATAGTAGTGATATTGTTGTCTATGGTGGTGAGGAGGCCTTCCTGGACACTTTCCTTTTGGGAAGGAGAGGAATTTGTAGCTTTAGGTTTTGGGATGGGAGCAATAATGGGCTATTGGGATGATGAAGGCAACTCTGGAAAAAGTGGAACAGGAGGCCTGGAAGCAATTTTCCTAACCTTTTTAGGCAATTTTCAGCTTTCAGAGCAGTCTAATAGCCATCTGGTAGGGTTTCAACACCCACTGATTGCATCATCACTGCAATATCAGGATTTAAAGCCCTCAAAAAGTATATAAAAGCACACTGTAGAGATGGCATAAGGGTGGCTAGAATTCTTCCCCACATCTTCTAGAATCTGAAATTAAAATCTATCAGCATCTCGCCTGGGGCTCTCTTGATCGTTGTCAACTACTTAAGTAATGAAACATTATCTACCCTCTCTCCAAATTGCTTGTAGAGGGACTCTCCCAGCTCATCCCAAGTATGTATTGAAGTAGGGATCAAGCCCTTAAACCATTCAAGAGCTCTCCCCTTAAAGGATGATACCAAGAACCTGATAGCAATGTCCTCATGTTGGATATGATGAATTGAGCATACACTGGATATATCTTTGATGTGCTTAGTAGGAGTTATATAACCATCACCCATGAAGGGTGAAACATTTTTTAGGGTTGCAGCAGGTATGTCATTATATGCAACCAAGTCTAAAGGACCGCCTCCATTAAAGGTCACAAAAGGCAAATTCCTTGCCATCCTAGGGATATTCAAATTCAGTCTAGGGATATGCAAGCTTCTTCTATTATATTGAAACCTAAGAGGAGGGGGTGTGGATTGAGCTCTTGGTTGAGGTAAAATAGGGCTACTATTCCTTCTCATAGGAGACCTAGATAACCTAGACCTTCTCTTTGAAGCAACAACAGATAGTTCAATAAATTAAAAATTACCTCTCGAAGATGCCCTAGTTTGCACATGCATAAAAGATGGCATTGATCAGGACTAGAAGCTTGTAGAGTCACCAGGTGCATAAAATTTCTTCCAATATGCAGAGTACTGAGAAGAACACCAGATTTCCAGTCTAATTCTTTGATTTCTGATGCTTTATGGTCCCACGAGGTGTGCCAAAAACTGTTGTCACATAGATTTGCACCCAATGTTGAAGGATTTTAGGGCTCCAACAATCTAGTGAAACATTGAGATGACCTCCAGGTGTGGGACCCTATAGGGAGGTCAAATCTCCAGAGAGAGGTTGGTTCCTTTCTTGAATTAGAGATTCAGCTAACCTAAGACTAAACCTAATCTATCCACCGTCAAGCAAAAGGAGAAGAAGGATGAACTAAAAATGGAAAGGGGTGATGCACCAGGTTTTAATAAAGAACATTCACAGAGATAAGATGCACAAATAAAGAAATGCAACCGATAAACTTACATAGATCATGAGGGTTTTAATAGAGGTAAAGAATGGATTGCCAGGAATTAAACATTCACAAATAATAGCCAACTCTAAGATTACACAAAATTAAAAAGCATGAAAAAGTAAAACACCATATGTATTGATCAAGAGGCACAGTTACGATAGAGGAAAGTTTTGTTTGGAATATAGAGCCATCAAGAATATCTAACTATTTTCCAACCTTTTTTACATCTTACATTCATGCATATATAGCATTTGATTCCAAATGACCTAATTAGGTTACAATAAATTGCCCCATGGGCTCTGTCAGAAAACATCTTTGCCTGAAATATGTATCTCTGTAAGAATTAATGCAGAAAATATCTGGAGTCCATAGGTGGTTGAGAGATATTTTGTCCCTCTTCAAGGCGAGCAGCTAATTCATCGACCTGCAACCATAAATACAATAAATATCTGAAAGGGGCAACTAAGAGGCATAGGATCTGCATTGATGGCATATGAGACAAAACTTCCTAAGTAAATCTTTTACAACACTTAAATCCTTAGATTTTTTAGTCTCTATGTCTTCATCGGCTCCTAATCCTTTGAAATTTTGATCTATGGAATGCTCTGTCAGTGGAGTCTATTTGCTTCCTTGATCAGCAAGATTTCCTGTCTGAGAGTCTCTTTTGAATAATGGTCGTAGATAGATTTTTTTTTTAGAATCGATGGCCATCACTTTCCCTTTTGAATCTATGTTGAGGCCCAAAGATTCTACCTATGTGGTAATTTTTGTGACTTCATGAGGAGTCTAGTAAGGCTCGATGAAGGTAAGAGTCTTAGTGAAAATTCCACAGTGTTTGATGAAATGCTCCACTAACACTTAAGTGTTGTTATATGGAGCCTAATCAAACTTGGAGGTTAAATTTACACCACTTTTATCAGCCATTACCTAGTGATAATGTGTTCAGGAGTTATTTTTCATTAGCCGACATAAAAAAAACCCTATTTTGTAACTGACAAAAGTCATGATAAAAATGGCTAAGGGTTAGGATTTTCGTTGATGTATTGTAGCATTTCACAGTGGTATTGAGTTGCAAGGATTGCTTGTTGTAATCGGTTTGATTTACTGGATAATAATATTGGACTCTCTGTTGGTGGATGTAGCCCGAGTTTGGGTGAACCATGTTAAAACTTGTCTCTCACTGTTATTATTTCTATGTATTTTTATTCCTCTGTTTAATCTTTATTTGTATTTAATTGATATCTTATGTCGGCTAACCCTAACAAGTGGTATCAGAGTGGGCTATGTTCGATTATCGTCTGTAGGAAGGTCTCACGATTGAGTGGGAGTCTCACAGTTGAGTGGGAGCAATGGCAGACGAGGGTAAATTGAAGATAGACAAATTCAATGGGTAAAACTATTAGTTATGGAAGATACAGATGGAGGATTATCTCTATCAGAAGGATTTATGGAGGCCGTTGGAAGGAGTAGCCAAGAAACTGGCAACAATGACTGATGAGGATTGGAATCTTCTAGACAGAAAGGCACTAGGAACCATTCGGTTGTGCATGGCACCATCGGTGGCATTCAATATAACAGAAGTGAAGACAACAGATGCTCTGATGAAATATTTGGCTAAATTGTATGAAAAACCCTCAATTTCAAATAAGGTATTTCTCATGAAGCGTTTGTTTAATCTAAAAATAATTGAAGGTGGATCTGTGACAGATCATTTAAATGAGTTTAATATGATTATCAGTTAGTTAACTTCTGTAAAAGTAAGTTTTGATGAAGAGGTGAGGGCTCTCTTGATATTATGTTCTTTGCCAGAAAGCTAGAATAGCTTGGTAATGGTTGTAATTAACTCTATCTCTAGTTCAAATACTTCAAAATTTGATGATGTTGGTGTTATCCTTAGCGAGGAAATGCGCTGGAAAAGCTCAAGAGGGTCCACATCAGGTAGTGTTTTCAATGCAGAAAGCAGGGGTAGATCAAAGGAGAGAGGAAAAGGTTCTGGAGGTCATGGGAAGTCATGAGGAAAATCAAAGGACAAGAGATCCCAATCCAGAGGACAGAATGATCACTGGTACTGTGGGAAACCAGGTCATCTGAAGAAAGATTGATACTATCGAAAGAATAAAGGAGACAAACAAGAAGGAAATAAGGAGGCAAATGTGGTAAGTAATAAATCTGAAGATGATGCTTTGATTCTTTCCCTAGATAATGTTGATGATTCATGGGTTTTAGATTCAGGGGCCTCATTTCATGCTATGCCCCATAGAAGTAATTTTATTGATTATGTCCAAGGGAATTTTGAGCTAGTTTATTTGGGAGATAACGAACCCTGTCAGATTGTTGGAAAGGGAAGAATTAAGATTAAGTTGTAGAATGGGAATCATTGGCTGCTACAAGAGGTAAGGCATATTCCAAGGCTCAGTAGGAATTTAATTTCAACAGGACAGCTAGCTGAAGAAGGTTGCATTGTTACATTTACTGATAAAATTGGAAGGTTTCAAAAGGTGCCTTAATAGTAGCAAAAGGTGTGAAAGAAGGTACCTTATATCTTTGTACAGGTCATATTGTTCCTTCTACTTTAGCTGTTGCAAAGAAAAAACAAATAGGTTCAGGAACAGTTGCTGCAGGTTCGCAGGAAGAGACTGAAACAATTGCTACAGGTTCTGAGACAACACTGTGGCATAACAGACTTGGGCATATGAGTGAAAAAGGTATGAAGGTACTTCATTCTAAGAAAGTTTTACCATGTATGAAATGTATTAATATGGATTTCTGTGAAAGTTGTGTGTATGGAAAACAAAAGAGAGTCAATTTTCTCAAGGATGGGAAGCAAAAGAAAGATGAAAAGTTGGAGCTTGTGCATACAGATGTATGGGGACCAGCTCAGGTATCTTCTCTCGATGGCTCTTAATATTATGTTACATTCATAGATGATGCAACTAGGAAGGTATGGATTTATTTCCTTAGGTAGAAATCTGATGTATTTGAAACATTTAAGAAATAGAGAAGCTTGGTTGAGAATAAGTCAGGTAAAAGATTAAAATGTCTCAGATCTGATAATGGTGGTTAGTATTGCAGCAAAGAATTTGAGGATTATTGTTCCTTTAATGGAATTCGTAGGCAAAAAATAGTTCCAGGGATTCCACAGGAAAATGGAGTGGCTGAACGCATGAATAGGACAATAATGTAGCGTGCAAGGACCGTGAGATTACATGTTGGGCTGCCTTTAAACATGTGGGCAGAGGCTATCAACACCGTTGTATATTTAATTAATAGAGGTCCTTCAGTTCCTTTGGGTTGTGGTATTCCAGAGGAAGCATGGACAGGTAAGAAGGTGAGTTATTCTTTTCTCAAAACCTTCAGATGTGAAGCATTTGCACATGTAGATTCTGAATATAGAACCAAACTGGATGCAAAATTAAAAAAGTGTACCTTCATTGGATATGGCATTGATGAATTTGGTTACAGGCTTTGGGATTTTAAAAATTAGAAAATTGTGAGAAGCAGAGATGTTGTATTCAATGAGGTGTTGTACAAATATCAGTTACAGCAGCATGAGAAGAAAGAAAAGGATTATGTGGTGTTGGATGATACTCCAAATAGTGATGTTCCAATGGTTCCTCATGCTCCACAACAGCAACCAGAAATACCACAAACTCCAGTGAATGTTAGACAGTCAACAAGGCTAAGTAGACCTCCTGAAAGGTTTTCTCCCTCTTTGTATTCTATTTTGTTACAGATGCTGGTGAACTAGAAGGGTATGATAAAGCTATGCAGGTGGATACAAAGGTTCAGTGGGAGCTTGCAATGAAAGAAGAAATGGACTCCTTGCTGAAAAATTAGACTTGGGAATTATGTAAGTTACTAGCATGTAAAAAGGGTTTACCAAACAAATGGGTTTATAGGACGAAAGAGGAAGATGGAGGTAAGAAAAGATTTAAAGCCAGGTTAGGATTTGCATAGAAAAAGGGCATTTATTTTGATGAGATATTTTCTCCGGTTGTCAAGATGACTTCTATTCGTATTGTTTTAAGTATTGTGGCAGCTGAAGATTTACATTTGGAACAGGTAGATGTGAAAACTGCCTTTCTCCATGGTGATTTGGAGGAGGAGATATACATGGAACAACCCTAAGAATTTGAGGTCAAAGGTAAGGAGAAATTGGTGTGTAGATTGGAGAAGAGTTTGTATGGCCTGAAACAAGCACCTCGGCAATGGTACTTGAAATTTGATAGTTTTATGGCTGAGCATGGCTACAGCCGGTGTAATTCTGACCATTGTGTTTATTTTAAGAGGTTGGATAATGACAGCTACATTATTTTATGTTTATATGTTGATGACATGCTTGTAGCGGGGTCTAACATGGATCACATAAGAGAGTTAAAATAGCAGTTAGCACAGTCATTTGGTATGAAGGATTTGGGGGTAGCAAAACAAATCCTTGGTAAGAAAATTTGTAGAGATAGGAAGAACAAAAAATTGACTCTATCTTAGGCTGATTATGTTGAAAAGGTGTTGCAGAGATTCCATATGGAGAATACAAAAGCTATTAGCACACCTTTGCCTAGTCATTTGAAATTGACTAAGGAGATGTGTCCTAAGACACCAGAGGAGGAAGAAAAAATGTCCAAGGTACCATATGCTTTAGATGTAGGAAGTTTAATGTATGCCATGGTATGCACAAGACCGGATATTGCACATGTTGTAGGAGTCGTAAGCAGGTATATGAGTCTTCCTGTATTGGAGCATTGGAATGCAATAAAATGAATTCTTAAATATTTGAGAGGTACATCCAATAAACACTTATATTTTTGGGGCTCTAATACTGATTTAGAAGGTTATGTAGACTCAAATTTGGTAGGGGATATTGATACCACGCGGAGTACTACAGGTTATGTATTTACCGTAGGTGGGACAATAGTGAGTTGGATCTCATGGTAGCAAAAGGTGGTTGCTTTATCCACCACGGAGGCAGAGTATGTAACTGCAATAGAGGCAAGCAAGGAGATGATATGGCTACAATCTTTCATGGAAGAATTAGGCAAACAACAGGCTAATAGTTATTTGTTTATGGACAGTCAGAGTGCCATACATCTTGCAAAGAAATCTGCCTTGCATTCAAAGACCAAACACATACAATTGAGGTATCACTTCATTCAGTCAGTGTTGGATGATGAATAGTTAAGGTTGGAAAAGATACATATAGATGAAAATCTAGCGGATATGTTTACAAAGGCAGTGACAAGGGAGAAGCTGAGCTCCTCTTAGCTTCGGTTGGTCTTCAAGACTGAAAACAAAGTCAAAACAACAGAGTCTAGGGTGCTTATTCCCAGTGGGAGCTACAAGGTCAACGGTGTTATGATCAATCTCTAAGTGGGAGATGATATGGTGTGAAGTCTGATCAGTCTCCAAGTGGGAGATTGTTGTTATATGGAGCCTAATCAGACTCAGAGGTTAAATTTACCCCACTTTTATCAGCCATTACCTAGTGATAATGTGTTCGGGAGTTATTTTTTCATTGGCTGACATAAAAAAACCCTATTTTGTAACCAACAAAAGTCATGATAAAAATGGCTAAGGGTTAGGGTTTCTGTTGATCTATTGTAGTATTTTGCAGTGGTATTGAGTTGCAAGGATTTCTTGTTGTAATCAGTTTGATTTACTGGTAATAATATTAGACTCTCTGTTGGTGGATGTAGCCTGAGTTTGGGTGAACCACGTTAAAACTTGTCTCTCATTGTTATTATTTCTATGTATTTTCATTCCTTTGTTTAATCTTTATTTGCATTTAATTGACATCTTCTGCCGGCTAACCCTAACATTAAGTTCCATCCTCCGCCACGTGAATCATTTTGCGGCTTCGCAGAAGCTTTGAAATAGTTCCAGTGAAGTAGCAACCCTCTGCAAAATATGAGATGGCATGCTGAGTCACGACGAGGCTGGATTTTCTTTTCTTTTGCCAGTCCACTGAGAAATAAAGCCACGTGGCACGAGGGTGCACACCGGAAGGAAGCTCAAGTCTGTTTTGCTTTGGATGAGTGCGAGACCGACATGTGGTACACCTTGGAAGCTTCCTGCCACATCCTTTGAAAAGGAGGAAGAACAAAGGAACAGGCTACGTGTTATCATCTCGCAGTAACACATAGAATCTTTCCTATAGACAAGATTCTCTTGTGACACTGCGCTACCATTTGATCCTTAATGACCCCACCTATTCACTTCATCCTTCGACACCTAGCACAATTTGCTTCATCCAACTGATTCATCGATCTTATGGCCATAGGCCACAATAAACTTTATAGTCGTCTTCATTTCGTAGCCCCGCAGTGGGAACATGACGTCAGCTTTGGTGGTCTGCAGGCTTGTGATATCATGCCATGTGGTACCAAAAATACAATAGTTCTGGCGGAAGGCAGGCTTCGGGCCTTCCGTCCTTCACCTTTGCGAAGAAGAGAGAAGGAAGTCTGAAGTCTGACGCACTTTGAACCCTTAAAACATTTGAAGAAGCCACAAACCTGGACACGTGTCAATAGCACGCAAGATTTTGAAGGAATTTTCTTCGTTCCTCTTAGAACTTGTGTCGTGCTGACACGTGGCACTCCATGGAAGCTCCCCGCTGCCGCTGACAAAATAAGAAAGGGAAAGAGCAAACCCCCGACCTCTGACGAAACATTACTTAGCCAAATTTGAGGCAAAGGAGCAGAGTTCGGAGACAACAAGGGTGAAACACTAAAGAGAAGAACTTCAAACTCTGAAAAGCTAGAAAATACAAGGAAAACTCAGGATCAGGATTTTTGGGACTTAGTCAATTTTGGATGTTTTTCCTTGCATCTCTAAAGGGGAAAACACATAGAGATTATTTTAGATTTGGGCTATTTGGCTGGGAACCAAAATAGGACAACAGGAACTCTAAAATGAGCATGCCTATTGCAAAAAAATGACTTCAAGCTCTCTTTTGATTATGAAATATGTCATAGACCCACCACAGCTAGAATATCCACTTCCAAATCATTGAACTTGTTGAAATCATCCTCTAGGTCACATTATTATCAATAACATTAAATTTGTGTTTGACCATTCAAATGTTAAAATTTCATGTTGTTTATAAAAGACAATAACTAGTCACTAGTCATCCTACTCTCCTCTTGCTTTGCAATTGTTTTCATTTCCAACAATTTGGTGCATAGGAGCTATTGGCTCTCAAAGTTGTGAAACACCAATTCCGTAAAGATGAACTTGTAATGAAATAAGTTGCATAAGAGAGGAATATAATAGGAAATATGCTATAAATACTTGAGAATAATAAGACACTTCGAGGGGGGAAACCTCCAAATTAAATATCTACAATGAGAACATAATTCACAATTGATGTTAATGAACTAACCACTACCTCTTATGCCATGGATGCCACCCAAGCCAACTTAACTACCTATATAAAACTATATTAATGATCATATTACTTAATTAAGAGTTATGCTAGCCATAAGTCAACTTCTCATATCCCTATGCACACTATAGGATTAAGGATGTAGCGTGCCCCCCTTTACACAAGCATTATCCTTGATGTTGATCAGTTGTGAATACTTTTGTAAAAACTCTTCATCTTCCTATGTGGCATCTTCAATAGGCAAATTCTTCCAATAAATTGTTGGAAAAAAGGAGAGAGAACAAGGTAATGTTGCAGCTATGTAGCTGTCAAATGTTTTCAAAAATGAAATTATTAGCATGTGTAAATCTAAAAATTACTTTTAATTTAGATGTTATAGTATTTCTCCAATTTAAACAATGTAGTAGAAGAAAATAGTTTGCAAGAAGAAGACAAGTATTTACATGGTGAAACCCCTAAGGGAAAAACTCCACACCAAAGGTGTTTATGCTTGTATTAAATCTCTTGTGAAAGATTACATTCAATACTGAAATCCTTTGATTCTTTGATGCATTTCAAAAGATTCTTCAATCTTCAAACCTGTAAAAACATCAAAAAGCTTCTTTTTTTTTCTTCTAAGTCTTTTACAATCAACTCTCTAGAAAATGTATGGGGCTTTTCTAATTAATACAAAAGCTTCTTAATTGGAAATCTTGAAACTCAAATTACAATCAATTGTAATTGATAACATAAGAACAAATCCTCATGCAAAACCCAAGCACTCCAAATAAAGAAGATAGAAGTCAAACTAAGTCAAGCTTCCTGCTAAGTACCTATCCTGGATGTGGATGCTCAATTTTGCCCAAGTAAACTTATCCAACATCAAATACATTTCCAAATAAAAGCAATAATTGAAAGTCCCAAGATTGGGCATCCAAGTTTGCCCAATCTCTTTTAGTCAGCTGAAGTGATCAACACACACCAATCTCATGCAAACAACATGCAAGATTGATGTCCCCAATGTTATTCTGGATTATTTTATTCTATACATGCAAGTGACATGCAAACACTTGATTCAACATGCAACTAATACCCATTATCTGAAACACTACAATGTATCATCCTACAAGTTTTTGGAGTTGGAGTGTTCTACAAGCAACATCACAAAACTAGCATGTGCAACAACATGCAAGTACATGCAAGTCCATAGGAGCAACATGCAACAACATGCAGACACATGCAAGTGACATGCAACAACATGCAAGTCCATGTAAGTAACATGCAACAACATGCAAGCACATGCAAGTTCATATAAGTGACATGCAACAACATGCAAGTCCATATAAGCAACATGCAACAACATGCAAGTCCATACAAGTAACATGCAAGAACATGCAAGTTCATATAAGCAGCATGCAACAACATGCAAGTCCATGTAAGTATCATGCAACAGCATGCAAGCACATCCAAGTTCATATAAGTGACATGCAACAACATCCAAGTCCATATAAGCAACATGCAAGTCCATGCAAGTAACATGCAACACTGTTAACTGTGACATCATATTCATGCAAATATCATGCATCTCTAACCCCTCTGTTAACTCCAACATTATATCCATGCAAAGTGTATCAACAATATCCACTCATGTACATAAAAAAGCAAAATCCAAGTCTAAATATAAGACACCTCCAAAAGTAGGCACCCAAGTTAGCTCCCACTCACTAGTAGTTGTCAAACTCTCAAAATAGACTTCAAGAAGTTCTCAACAAGTCTTCATGGACCCCACTCCAAAAGTGGACGCCCAAGTTTGACCCTATCAATTAGGAGTTGATTACAATAAGCCAGATGATATAATTAAATAATAATTTATCCCTCAAAGTCTTTATGTGTTGGGGAACACATTTCAAGAAATTTGGAGACACATGAATTGGTTAGGATTGCAAGTTAATGGCAATTTATCCCAACATAAATGAGGTACTTTGTGATAGTCCTAGTCCTCAACTTCTCTGTGTTTGTCTGGAGAACTAACTCCAAGTCCAAGATGATTCTTCCCTCTTCATCTTGATTTGGTAACATAACATATGCGAGAATCTATTGACCAGTCATCTTCTTATAACATGATAAATGAAAAATTAGACGTATCTTTGTTGTTGGAGGTGCTTGTAAGCTACACTACTAATCTTTTGCAAAATTTGATATGGACCATAATATTTTGGTGACAACTTGTTATTCTTATTTTTTGCTTCAAGGATATTTTCTTATATGGTTGCAATCTCAATAAAACCCAATCACCCACTTCATGGATCCTTTCACTATGATGTTAGTCAGCCCATTCTTTCATTCAATTTTCTGTCATGGTAAAATTTTCCTTGAGACATGAAAGTACCTATTGTTGATGATTCATGTGATCTTCCACAATATGAACTCTTTGTGTAACCTTCAATGGTTATGTGATGGATGGGGGATGGTATCCATATGATTCCATAAATGGGAACATCTTTGAAACACCATAGAATGAAGTGTTATACTACCATTTTGCTAGTGGTGGCCAAGCCAAACAACGTAGATACCCCTCCAAGAGCTTATTTACAAGGGTGAAAGTTCAGAGTTGTGTCCCACTTTCAGCCAATTAAATAGTTCCAAGCGGATAGTTTCTGAGCGGTAAGCTTCCACTCAGTTTTGTTCCGCTCAGAACCATGTGGCACCTACATGGTTGTACGTTTCCAAGTGTTAACAAATCAAGCGATACATTTACGCCCGGTAAGGTTCTGGGCGGAACCATATAAAATAAAAATAAAAATAAGGGCGAAAATTTCATTTTCACCAAGATTGGTGTCAGAGTAAAAAATTATGCCTAGAGCCCACAGTAGCCAGTGAGCACACAGGCCTGCCAACCGCCACCTCCATGTACACTTTATATATTTCTCGTGGGCTCAGGCTTATTATCTCTTGAAAAGTTTTGGTGTATTTGTTCTCAGGTTTATGGCCTCAAAAGCTTATATCTCTCAAATTTCAAACCCTAGCTAGAACTTAGTTTTATGACCTCAAAAGCTTATTACCTCTGGAATTTCAAACCCTGATCAGAACTCAAATAATGTGAAGTGGGTATTTGAAACACTTAAAATATATAAAATTTTGACACCATACAAAATTCTATATAAATTTTGATAGTCCATACAAAATTTCTCTTTCATGTGATTGAAACACTTAAAATTTTGAGTGTATTTTACGGCAAAAATGTCTAAATACAACCATACGACCATCACATTTAGGCCCTGATGGAGACGCTCTCATTATACATGTATTATAATATCATATGAAAGGAGAGATTTTGGACAAACAATCAAAATTCATAAAGGATTATGATGATATATATATTTGGTTTTTATATAATTTCAAACCCTAGCCAGAACTCAGTTTTATGACCTCAAAAGCTTATTACCTCTGGAATTTCAAACCCTAATCAGAAATCAAATAATGTGAAGTGGGTATCTGAAAAACATAAACATTCTTGGGCAATAATGTGATAAATTATTCTGGGGTTTTGGAGATGACAGTCGACCTTGCTTGTCAATCAATTGTTTAATGACGGCTTCAAAGGTGCCCTTAAAATACTATGATAAAATTATACAATTATATATATATAT